>CM065436.1:23972500-28972500 GCA_033030585.1 Hippophae rhamnoides | reverse complement strand
GATAAGTGTTATGGGGCAAAGTTTTTTCAATTTTTTAAATGTTTTGAGCACTCTTCAGTGAAAAAAATACCAATTTTCTTTGGAGCAACTGCCATAAAGGCCTTTCTATTTTGAGAAATCTTGTATAAATCTTCGATAGAATCCTGCATGACTAAGAAAAGAACAAACCTCTCTCACACAAATGGGAGGTGATAAGAAATGAATGAAATATATCTTAGATTTGTAAACTTTTATTCCCATAGATTATATCACTTGTCCTAGAACTATATCTTGATTTACCATAAAATAGTATTTTCTCTTGTTAAGTACAAGGTTAGTTTCTACGCATCTCTCTAGAATTAATGCAAGATTACTAAGGCAGTTATAAAATGAATCTCCATATACAATAAAATCATCCATAAACACTTCTATAATTCTCTCTATAAAATGATATATATATATATACTTATCATACACCTTTGTAATGGGTCCATTACAAAGGCCAAATGGCATGCATATATAAGTGAAGGTTCCAAGGGTCAAGTGAATGTTGTCTTCTCTTGGTCTTTCGGGAAAATGATGATTTGATTATAACCTGAAAAACCATTAAGAAAGGTAAAGGAAATGATCTTTGCGAGTCATAGAGTTGAGATTACAAAAATCAATGAAAATTTTCCATTCGGATTGAAGTTGGGTAGGAGTTAAATGATTATCCTCATTCTTCAACACTGTAATTCCTGACTTCTTTGGAGCTACTTAGACTGGGCTAACCTACATGCTATTTGAAATTGGAAAAATTACACCAACTTTCAATAGCTTGATAACTTATTTCTTAACCACTTCCATCATTGGTGGATTCAATTTATTTTGTGGTTATTACATTGGTTTAGCCTCATCTTCAAGTAATATTTGGTGCATGCATATAGAGGCACTGATTTTCTTAATGTCGGCAATTGTCCACATAATCACTGATTTGTATTCTCTCAAAACACAAATTAAGCTTTCTTTTTGAATAGCTGAAAGCTTTGATACTATAATCTCGAAAAGTGTGTTTGTCTCTTAAGTATACATATTTGAGATGTTATGAGATAGGTTTGAGCTCCAAAGTAGGTGTTTACATAATGGAAGGCAAAAGTTTCTTAATAGACACGGGAAGAGAAATGTAGGAAAGATTGTACCTTGGGTTTATCTTTGGAAAAGAGTCAAGGGAGGTAACAATCTCCTTCAATTCCTCTACTCTATTAATATCTCTTTCTTCATCAGTTAAATATTCAATTATCATACTATCTCTTATGGAAACCTACAATAGGTTTGTACTTTCAATATCAATCATTTATTCTAAAAATTCAACTACATCAATTAATAAATGAGAATTATAATCACTAAGGCACCTCATTGCTTCAAAGATATTGAAGCAAATAACTTCTTCATCAAACTCCATAGTTACAATTTTGATATGCACATCTATCTTTGTCTAAGAGGTTCTCGTGAATGATCTACCCAAAAGCAAGGGTATGGAGTTAATAGTGGAGTCATCTCCCATTTCAAGCATATAAAAATTGACCAGGAAGATAAGCTCATTAACCTGTACTAAAACATTTTCCAAAACTCCCTTTGGATAAGTATTAGATCAATAAGCAAGTTGGATAACTACACAAAGTTTTTTATGGGGGTCAAGATTTAAAGTAACATAAATTGAGTAAGGAATAACATTAATTGAAGCTTTTAAATCTAGCATAGCCCTTTTCAGATTGAATGTTACCTATAATATAAGGTATGGTAAAACTACCTGGATCCTTGCATTTTGGTGGAAGTTTCCTTTGTAAGACTATGGACACATTCTCTCCCATGTTCACTACTTCATTGCCTTTGAGCTTCCTCTTGTTAGTGCAAAATTCCTTGAGAAATTTAGTATAGCGTGGAACTTGCTTGATGGCATCCAACAATGGAATATTAACCTGTACTTTCCAAAAAGTTTTCAAGACTTCTTGCTCGTGTACCTCCTCTCATTATATTATAGTAGAAACCTTGCGCATATTGATGGGTCTATACCTTCTTAGTGTTCGTCCTCCCCTACTCGTGTGTGTGGGGGCTAGCATGAACTTCTTTAAGATGTTTATTTCTTCTCAATGATATAGCATTGGCATTTTCTTGAGAATTGGCCATTGGTTGATAGAGAAATTTACCATACCTTTGTGCTTTTAGTTTACCAATGAAAGTAGCTAACAAGCTGAATCCATTTTCAAGGTTCTTAATAGTATATTTTACCATAACATTTTCTTGTTCAACATTAAGATCTTAAATAGTATGACACATGTCTATTAGATGTTCAATGTTAATGCAAACACCACGAGCTTGAACTTATTTGATTGCTAATTGTTTCATAATTGAAGTGAGAGTGCGATTAGATGATCTATTATTTTCTTAGTAAGAAAGCACAATTCAATCCTATCGGTTACTGATCTCTTTCAAAAGATTTTAATTGATTTGATTAATAAAGAAAGAGATCCCCATTAAAAGAATTTTTTATACAATAAAAGAAAAATCAAAAACCTTAATCTATATATTTAATAACTTAATTAATTTTAAGCAAGTATAGATAGCTATCTAATATATCTTATAAATTCTCCATTAAGTATTAAATGGTTATCTGTATGATATTTATTGAATCAATCTTATCTCTATCTTAAATTTTATGGTATTAATTAATGTTTAGAATTTATTTTCATGTTTGTTTTTAAGAGATTTGTTGAATTATTTAAACTACATAGTTTGTCTTTAGAATGGCCTCATAAGTATACTTGTCTTTTTTTATAAAATGACTCATGTACTTGTGAGTTTTTATAAATATATAAAATTTGACTATTAATTTTTTATACGTCAAGTTTTCGGCACCATTACTAGGGAGGAATAATGTTTTAAATTTTTATTATCAAAATTCTTAAAAAAAATTTGTAAATATTAGTGAGTTATTTAATTTTAAAAATAAAAAATTTGGAAAAATAGAAAATCAAAATTTCAAAAAATATTATTTTAGATTATTTTTATTTTAAATTTATTTTATTTTATTGACTTTAGTTATTAACTTAATTTATTTTTAGTATTTTCTCTTTAAAACATTTATCTAAATTTATTTTATTTATTTATTTATATATTTATATATTTATTCAATTATTTTAGTTTATTATATTATTTTTATTTTATTTTTATTTTTATTTATTTTTGTTATTTATTTTGTTTAATATTTCTATGTATTAACATATTTATTGTATAATATAAATTATTAATTTATTGTAATTATTTATTTAACTTGTAATATTATATAGTAAATTATTTGTATAATATATATTATATATTGTGTTCACTTTAACTTGTTGTAAATTATTTATTTAACTTATATTATTTAACTAAGTTATTGTATCACATATATTGTATTTTTATTATTTATTTATTTACTTTTCTTTTTATTAATTTTTATATTCTTTTGTTATTTTTTATTTTTTGTGTTAATTTTTTATTTCTTTTATTTTAGATTTTTTATTATTTCCTTTTGTTATTTGATTTTATATTTTATTTGATTTTATTATTTATTTAATTTTTTATTTTTTATTTCTCTTATGTGACAAATTATTTTTTGCTTATATTAATTATTTTTCTTTTGATTTGATTTTTATTTTTTTATTTTTTATTATAATTATTTAGTATTATATTAAATATAGAATAAAAAAATTAGGCTACGGTATTTTTTTTTCTCGTCGCGGCATAGAGCTCCCAAATATAATTGGGTTGAAGGAAAATGTATATTCCCACGAGTCCTTGATTGAATACAATGTGTTTTATTTTTATTGAAATGAATATTAAACTAAAAATCCTAGAAAACGTATTTTAAATTAGGCTCACACAAATTATCTCTTTTTTTTCTATAAATCCTATTTTTTCACTTTATAAACATAAGTAATTCGGAAACTAACTCTAAAGATTCTAGAAGTTTTAATATATTTATCTCCATTGGTGAAAAAAAGTAAGTGTTATAATAGACACAAGTGCAAGTGTTAATTTAATGTTTTATTCATTATAGTTGATGCTAGAAGTGGGTGATATGAAATTGATAATTGTATTTTATATAGTTATTTTCACCTATTTTATTAATTATAATTGCTATGTTCTCTCTATTTTTAGTTAATTTTAGTTTAATAAATTAATATTTACTGTTTTTTATATATTTTAAGAAAATTAAATAAATTGTATCGAAAACATTTTTAATGGCAAATTTGTGTCCAAAAATATAATTTCAAATAAAAGAGTGATTAATTACAATTTATAAAAGTTGAAAATATAATGTAAATTAAAATCGGGTTTAATTTCAAATATTAAAAGTTTAAAATTTAATTTAAATTACAAACAGGGCTGTATTGCAATTAAACAAAGTTTAAAATGTAATTTGAAATATATTTGTGGGTGAAAATATAATTAATAAAAGATATTTTTCTTCGCAAGAGAGAAATTCCATGCGGCGTTATCCAAGCGTCATCTTGGACCGTCAGATCAACGCATTAATGGTTCGGATGCGCGCGTGCTGTTCAAACCCGACCAAGGAGACTGGGTGCAGGGATTTCCTCCATCGCGCGGCTCGGTGCTTGAGTGGGTCCCACCTACCGCGCAGGCCGGCGTGCAGTGTGGGACCCACCCGTCTGACGCCGTGCAGACTTGTCCCCCACATTCGTGCGCCATTTTCCCGTACGGTCGATTCACGTGCTCCCGGTTATTCCACGAACCATAATCTGCCACGTGTCCCACTTAATATTGAAGCAACTCGACGTGGCAAGTTACAATGAACGCGATAGCACAGGATCAAGTCCCTTTTCCAGCCGTTGCCGCACTTTCTCGGCGCCCCAATCCCGTGCTTCAGTTTCTGCGTGCGCCCATTCCGTGCAAGAAATGAGGTGCTGCCACGTGTCCAACTATTTGTTTCAGCGAATAATATCGTGCCACATGGTAGGGTTTATTGAAAAGAAAAACAGAAACGCACGGTGTGCCCACTCACATTAGCTGCATTTTCGATTCCATTTTCGATACAATTTTGTCTCCCCACATTTTTTAATTTATTATTTTCCCCACACTTCATTGTCCCCCACGTTTAATAAATTTAAATATTTTGATGTATTTTTTAGCTATAAATAGGAGTTAAGATCATAGAGCGAAGGAGTTTTTTTTTTTTTTAAGTTTAGTTTTGGATTTTCTATAGTGTTTGGGGCTAGACGATGGAACACGCAGAAGCAATTTTCGGCTTCTGTTGTGTTCTACATGTGCCAAATATTTACGATCCGAAATGTTTTAATTTTCTTTTTTCTTCTAATTTTTCTGCATCTGTTGTAATTTTTATTTTAAATTAATGAAGTAATTTAATTTTTCTTGGGTTGCATTTGATCTAAATTTATGAAGCTTTGATTTTAATTATTTTTGATAGATTTATAAGACGTTCGATTTGTTCACTCTATTTTGTGCTTAATGCTTTTTGATTAATTACGAATCTTTTCAAAACGATACGTGGCACATAAATAAACTTGAGAGAGGCATTTGTGTGTGTATTGCTCGTAAATAGAATGACATGTATGATGAAGGATATGAATATACCCTAATTGTATGTGTGGCCTATTGAAAACTTAGAACTTAATGAATCTTATTAAATTTAATTCTCATAGAGATATAGTGAATTAATTTAACGAGGTGTGTTTATACGGAGCTCGGAAGAGATGTATGAATAAAAATAGAAGTTTTCGGTTGACAAATTAAATGTACAAAAAAATATAAATCAAAAGAAAATAATATGATTAGAGTGGAATAATTTGGTGAAAAATTGCAATCTTAGATTTCTTTTATTTTGTTAACTCTTTTCTTTTAACTTTTTTTTAAATCAACGAATGTTTTGGATAAAATCAGAGTGATACAATTTTAATACTCAACAAATTGTAGTAACAAATCTCCGTGGGAACGATCTTTACTTACAAATCTTATTACTTGTGACCGTGTATACTTGCATGATTTTCTATGTGTTGTAAAACAAACAACAGAAACCCAAAACCATGTCTCTACAACTAGCAGATAAATCTGTAATATATCCATAGGATATGGTAAAGGATTTAATGATATAGGTAGATAAGATTATCATACTCATAGATTTTGTAATTGCAAATGTGTAATAAACTCAATAAAGATGGGACATTAAGTTCATTAAAATTCTAAAAATAATAATCCCTAAGAAGTTTCTTGCTAAGACATTAAACTAGCGCTTGATGGGAGATAACCCATTGTATTAGGTAATATTATTTTCCTTTATTTTAAAATTAGTTATTTTTATTTTATATTATATTATTTTACATCCTATGTAATTTGTTTTATTTTAGTTATTCTCTTTCCTATTTATGTAAAACAGGGTTATTTTAGGATTGGTGAAATTATAACAATTTGTTCAAATGTTATCTATTAGAAGTACACAACAATCTATCTATGTCGTTAAATTGTTTGAGATGATGGATACACCTAACTCTTTATATCATTACTTGATCACATAAAATAAATGGGTATCCTTTCTTTCTTTCTTTCTTTCTTTTTTATATCTTTCTCTTTAATTTACATTGATCACATTAAGTAAATAGGAATCCTTTCTTTCTTTCTTTCTTTTTTTATCTTGTTTTTTAATTTAAATTTGTTACATTGAGGACAATGTAGATTCTAGGGTGGGAGTAAAAGAAAAGTTACATAAATTTTGGCATTTTTAAAATCTTTTAAACATATGTTTATATTTATTTGTTTTCATTTTAGGTTCATTTTTAGATGTTTATGAATAGTTAAGTTTAATTTTATTTTTTTTTTTTGCAAAATTATCATGTTTTCAATTTATTTTAAGAATATGATTGAGTCTTTTGTACTGTTCGATTAATATCTTAAATATATCATGAAATAATGTGACAATTAGTTTTTTTCCATAATTTTTGTTTCATGATTGAATGTTGAAGTTAAGATAAATTCAAAATTGGTGTTTAGGAATCATATAGTGGAGACTACCTTGTGAGAATATTTTGAGCCCATAATCTTTTCATTTTGAGTGATAATATTTCTTCTACTCTTTTAAACACTTTTCTTATTATTTCAAATCGCTAGATGATCTCTATAGATTTTGTATTGAATATTAGGATTTCTTTTTACATCTCATGAAGCACCATATACTTATTTTTATTTCTTAAATTGAATGATTTAAGTAGAAATTGAAAGTATATATCTTTCTTATTCAGCATGACTTCCAAATAAAATAAGAGATATATTTGGGGTTCCTTAAAGCCAATACAAAAAGAACCAAAAAAGATATATATAAAGTGTATCAAAAAGATGGAGTGAAAAATCAATAATATAACTAGATACTATGATCCAAAAGTTCATAAAGTTGTGAGATGGCTATTGTAAAATAAAGATAGGAAATATATTTTCTTAAAGTAATTGCATTTTCATTCATCTCTAAAGGCATATACTTAATATTCTTGCTTGATGATTTTAATTGATGCATGAAAATAGTATTTGATTTCTTTATAAATTCTATCTTTTGATTCATTTCATGAGATCATTGTTATGCACTAATTTGAGCCTTTCTTCTTTAAATATATGTGAAATATCTTGTTCATTTGTTTTTATAACTTCTATTTGCATATATCTTTGATTGAGTGCTTGAACCCATAGGATAAGTGTAATATTGAGAGTATGACTTGTGATGACTGGAATTGAAGCGAATTTGGAATCCTAATATTGAAATTGGGTAATTCAATATTGAGACATTTTTTATATGAAACATTAATTTGTGATTTTTAACTAATTTTTATAATAAATTGTGAATCTTTGGGTTATTAATTTAACTTATGTTTTAGATTTAATTATGAACTTAAAAGAGACTAAAGCAAGAAAAGTTGTTTTAATTTTTACTTTGTTATTTTTGTTTTAGTTTTTACTTTTGATTTTGTTATTTGTTTGATTTTGTTATTTATTTTAATTTTTTTGCATTTAGTATGATGTTTGTGGATATCAAAAGTTCCCACAAGAATTAAACTCGTCGACTAGGGTAACCTAGAGCTTCAAAGATTTGTTGTATATGCTAAATATAATCATATCAATCTATGTAAATGATTTAGAATAGTTTAATTTATTTATTTTAGTTTTTATTTTTAGTTTTTCGCTTTCCTTGCCTGAGGCTAGCAAGAAGCAGATTTGAAATTATGATGAGTGCTTGAAAAGTATTAATATTAATTGATTTATTTTCACTTAAATGTAATAAATATATTTAAATTTATAAAATTTTATCATTATTTTAGCAAATTTATGTTTTGAAATCACAGGTATATTTTCTTATTTTTTAGGTATTTCAGGCTTCTAAACTAATTAAAATACTCAACACATGAAGAGTTATAGCTGAAGCACTCATTTTCAACTTACAAGAATATAAGAATAAAACATGTAAAGGTTACACGTAAATCTAACCAATTGTAAGGGATGAAACAATAATGGGTCGCGATATGGATTAGTGTTGGCCGCGACGTGACCTTTTCATAGGTGATTTAACATGTACCAAAAGTGACATAGGTTGTGATGAAAAAAATATTTGGACCACACTGAGTGGTGATTGTTCTTTCACGATTCTTGTTTCTCTCCTTTTCCTCAGCTATAAAAAGAGCCTTAATGCTTAGTATTATACACAACTCATCAGATACAAACATATGATTTTTGAAACAAATTCTATATGAGAATTTGTAATAGTTTTTATTTTCCTAGTTTTTAATAATTTTGATTCAATAAGGTAGATCTTTTTGGAGGTTTTCCATATAACAAATGCTACATAAATTATCACATTTGAGGTATTAATTTTAATTGCATTTTATTATTTATAGATTTAATTTTATCTATCTTTCTGAATTCTATTTTTAATTTACTGATCATTCATTAAATTTGAGCATGTCTGACCGAATATTATGATAGGATACTAGTTATGTTATCATGATTGTGAAATATTAAGATAGGTGAATATTTTATAAAATAAATTAATATTATTTTCTATTTCATGGTTTTTATAAAATTTATTATTGAAAAATATATTGAAGACATATTTTTCATAATAAATTTAAAATATCAAAGTTGGGTTTTAGAGATATCAATCTAGATATAATTTAGAATTATTTTCTTTTTCAAGATTTTTACAAGATTTATTATTAAAAAATATATTAATTATATATTTTTCATAATAGAATGAAAATGAAAAAGTTAGGTTTCAGATACATGAATCTAAAATATAATTTAGACAGCTTGAATAGGAGTTTATATTTCTAGTCCCGTCTAAAGCATCAATTTAGATAGTTTAATATATTCTTAAGAAGAAAGTATAATTTAATCCTATCAGTTATTAATCTTTGCCAAAAGACTTTAATTGATTTGATTAATAAAGAAAATGATCCTTACCAAAAGATTTTTTCATATGAAAAAAATATCAATAACCTTAATATATATCTTTAATAACCTAATTAATTTTAAGCAAGCATGGTTAACTACCTAATAATTCTCATAAATTCTCCATTGAGTGTTAATTGTTTATCTACCTAGAATTGTTTGAATCAATCATGTTTCTATCTTTTATTATATGTTATTAGATTAATATTTTCAAAACCCAAATATTTTGACAGAATATTAAGATTTATTTTTGGTTTTTGTTTTTAAGAAATTTGTTGAATTATTTAAAATGAGGTAGTTTCTCTTTAGACTTACCTTATATGTATACTTATCACTTTTTACAAAGTGATTCATACACTTACAAGCATTTTATAAATATACAAAATTTGACTATCAAGTTTTTGTACATCACTAAAAACTTGATGTACAAAAATTTCATAGTCAAATTTTATAAATTTATAACAAACTTCAAGTGCATGAATTACATATAATAAGTGACAGTATACTCCTAAGGTTAGTAAAAAAAAGAAATTACATGGTTTTAAATAATTTAACAAACATTTTGAAATACAAACACAAAAAACAAACTTTAATATTCTGTCATAATATTTGGGTTTTGAACGTATCAATCTAATAACATATAATAAAAAATAGAAATAGGATTGATTCAAACAATTATAAGCAAATAAAAAATTAACACTCGGGGGAGAATTTATGGAAATTATTAACTATTTGATCATACTTGTTTATAATTAATCAGGTTATTAAATATATAAATTAGATTATTGATTTTTCTTTTTTTTTATATGAAAATTCGTTTGATGGGGATTATTTTCTTTGTTAATCAAATCAATTAAAGTTTTTTGGTAGGGATTAGTAACTGATTAGATTAAATTATGATTTATTCCTAAAGAAATAGAAAACCATTTAAATCAATGCTTTTGAAGAAGCTATCAATTTAAACTCTTATTCAAGTTGTCAAAATCAGATCTAAATGTTTCTAAAACCTAACTTTTAGATGTTAAATCTATTATGAAAAATATGTCATCAATATACTAATCAATAATAAAATTTTATATAAATATTGAATAAAGAAATAATCTCAATTTATTTTGTAAAAATATTTACCTAAATTAATCTTCGCAAACATGACAACAAAACTAATATATCATAGTAATAATCATCCATACATTTTAAGATTGAATCTATATATAAAATTAAATGAATAAAATTAAGATAAATACCTCAATGTATTCTTCTATATAAATATAACTTTTATAATTACATATGATCTAGAAAACCTCCGGGTGATCTAGGTATACTATTATTGAATCTATCCTATTGTAAAAACTGAGAAAATAAAATGTTGCCAAAAACTAAATTTCCTAAAACCTACGGTTGCACAATATTATTTATCTAAAACCTAAAGAAAAACATGTATTTATAATTCAGGCTGGCCAAAAAAAAATTCGGGATTTGCAACCCACTTTTATCCATGTCATGGCTCGAGTCTTATAAAGCTTCGCCTCATTTTACCTCTGAATAGGTCTTGCTGAGATCCAATGTTTACATGCATATCACATCACAAAATGCATGAATATTGACTTTAAACAGTGGGAAGTATACCGGGGCCTAATGTATTTCATGCCACAACTAGCGATGCTTGATTTTACTTTTTATTTTCATCCTTGTAAGCCTTACATGTACTGTTCTTTTAATCTTCTAAGGTGAAAATGAGTTCTTTAGAAGTGATTCTTCACGTGTTGATCAATTTACCAAATTGAAGATAAAATACCTAAAATACAACTAAAAATACCCTTTAACTCTGAATACGTAGATTTTCTTAAATAACGATCAAATCATGCATATTCAAATCTATTTATTACATTTAAGTGCAAATACATCACGAAATATTAGTACTTTTAAAGCCCTCGTCAATTACTAAAGAATCATTCAAACTTAGCTTTCCCCTTTTCTTTGACGAACATTACTAAATAATGGCTATATTATTGACCCTTCGGATCCATTACCTTATGAAATGAGATGAAGAAACAATTTCTTGAGAGATATTTTTTTTAGCTTTTAAAGCCATCACAATAAAAATAAATAAATTTATGGAATTATGCAATTCAATAGGGAAACACTCTATACATATTAGGAAAGGTTCAAAAGATTATGTGGTAGGTACCCCCAACATCAACTAAGTGAGCAATTTTTTCTCCAATATTTCTATGAAGGGTTGGTACCCATTGAGAGAAACATGACTAATACGGAAAGTGATGGAGCATTGGTAAATAAAACACCAATAGAAGCACAATCCTTGATTGTATCCATGTCAACCAATTCTTAATAGTTTGGCACCCATTCTGATTCACAAGGTAGCATAAATACATAAGCACTAACTCCCATTTTGAGCAACCATTAAATAATCTTACTAATTTGGTACAACCATTGGCTATTGGATATGTTTAGACTTATTGCATATGCACTACAATGGGACATCCCACTAACATATGTCCTACTCTTTAAGAGAACAGCTATGAAAAAACCAATGTTGTTGGGGGATTTCAAGCACAGAGGCCCATGTATGACCCTTATTTTAACACTTATAACGTAGAATGGAGACATCTTCCAAATCAAATCTATCCAAGAAACAATCAAGCATCTTCAATTCACCAACATATTTCCCTAACCCTAAGCCACTTCAACAATATCAACCTACACCCTAAACACCTAAAAAATCCCAAGGTAAGCCCCTAGAAAAAAATTTCAACTCTTTAGTCATCAACAATGTTAAATTTTAGTAGGACATACAATCCTTAGTCCATAGCCTCAAGGCACAAATGGGCCAACTATCCACAACTTTGGGAACTATCAACATCTCACTTTTAGATGCTATCAAAAAAGTTCCTTAGGAACTATTCACCATCAGACACAAACTAAAAGGTAATGAAGTGGTAAGCATGGGAGAAAATTGTTTACAGTGTTACAAAGAAAGCTTCAACCTAAATGCTGGAACCCAGATAGTTTGACCGTCTTAGTAAGAATAGGTAAAAAAGGCTTAAAAAATATATGCTAGATTTAGGAGCATCTATTAATTTCATGCCCTATAATATTCATGCTTAAATAAATTTAGGTCCTTTAAAAGAGACGAGTATTATTATACAACTTACTGCCATAACTAATGCCTATCCTAAGGGTGTTTTGAAGATGTCTTAGTGCAGTTGTATGAAATGATTTATTTAGTAGACTTCTATGTATTGGACATGACTGATGATTCCTACACCAAGTCCATGTCATTATTGTTGGAGGTAACATTTATGAAAATAGCTCATACCAAGAAGGATATGCATAGTATGGAGATAATTAACTTCAACAATTTTGAAGAAATGAAGTACCCAGATAACGGTGGAGATGACTTCGAATGGGAGTTGAATAAGTCACAAGGATGATCTTAAATCAAGTGCTTTGGGGGAGGTAACCCACCAAGATTTTTCTCTACTCCCTTTTTACTTATTTTTATATTACATATATGCATATGCTTATATTAAGGACAATGTAAGACTTAGATTCTAGGAAGTGTTAATATATCTTACTACTACAAAACTGTTATGTTTTGCCACTTATATTTAGCATGTTTATTAAAAACCAATGAAAAAAATGTGAAAATCACTCATTATGAAAATTAGTCCAAAATATTTGGTGGTTCTTTAAAAAACTAGCCATTTTGAAAAATATTTCATCGGTTCTAAATACCTACCCTTTTTGTAAAACTATTTCATCCATTTAAGAAAGGACCTCTTTCATAAAAATATTTTTCCAATTCTAAAAAATCGACCCTTTTTTTAAAAAATATTTCATCAATTCTAAAAAATTGACTTAATTTCTTGCCCATTTTTTTTAAAAAGGCCTAATGTTAAGACACATGCATTCTTATTTCCTTTACTCACTAAACTCCTTATTTTAAGCGACCCTAGTATTCCAACTTGAGAGCAATAGAGACCAACGTTGCCACACAACCAACAACGACACACCACCACTTCGCACGCGACACCACTAGCATCAATGGAAAGAGGAGTTTATAGCACCAGCTTTCACTACCTTTCTTATCCTTGATTTCTAGGTCAAATTCTTGTAAGAGTAAGACCCACCTGATTAATCTTGGCTTGGCATTTGGTTTACTTAATAGGTATCTTAAAGCAGCATGATCAAAATGCACAATCACTTTAGATCCTACTAAATAAGACCTAAATTTGTCTAAAGAAAACACTATAGCCAAGAATTCCTTTTCAGTGGTGGTATAATTCATTTGGGCATCATTGAGTGTTTTGCTAGCATAGTAGATGACATGCAAAAATTTATCCACTCTTTGTCCCAAGACTGCTCCGATAGCATAATCAGAAGCATCACACATTATTTCAAAAGGTAAAGACCAGTTTGGTGCCATAATAACAGGGGTAGATGTTAGTTTCTCTTTCAAGGTATTAAAGGCAATAAGGCAATCATTGTTGAAATTAAAATAAACATCTTTTGATAGCAAGTTACATAAGGGATGACTTATTTTAGAGAAATCTTTAATAAATCGTCTGTAAAATCCTGCATGTCCTAAGAAGCTTCTTATCCCGTTCAAAGATGTAGGGGGAGGTAGTTTGGAAATCAATTCAACTTTTGCCTTATTAACTTCAATACCCTTGTTTGAAATTATATGTCCTAAAACAATCTCTTTTTGAACCATAAAATGACTTTTCTCCCAACTAAGGGTGAGATTGCATTCAATGCATCTTTCTAAAACCAAAGTCAATTTATGTAAGCAATTATCAAATGAGTTCCTTAAGACAGAAAAATCATCCATGAAAATCTCAATGAATTTTTCCACCATGTCCGAGAAAATAGATATCATGCATCTCTGGAAAGTGGCAGGGGCATTGCATAACCCAAATGGCATTCTTCAAAAATTAAATGTCTCAAAAGGACATGTAAATGTGGTCTTTTCCTGATCTTTTGGTGTTATGGGTACTTGATAATATCCAGACAATCCATCTAGAAAATAGTAAAACTCATGCCCAGCTAATCTTTCCAACATTTGATCAATGAATGGAAGAGGAAAGTGATCCTTTTTAATATATAAATTTTGTTTCCTAAAATCTATACACATTCTCCATCCAGTGATTATTCTAGTGGGCACTAATTCACTTTTGTCATTTTTAACAACTGTTATCCTAGATTTCTTAGGTACCACATGCATTGGACTAACCCACTTACTATCCATAATAGGATAAATAATTCCTTCTTCTAACAATTTAAGAATTTCTTTCTTAACTACCTCTTTCATATTTGGGTTTAGTCTTCTTTGGGCCTCTCGTACAGGTTTAGCATCATCCTCTAAGTTGATCTTATGCATACACATTGTAGGACTAATTCCTCTTATATCCCCGATACTCCAACCTATAGCTTTCTTAAACTGTTTAAGCACTTTTATAAGTTCCTATTCTTGGGTTTTGGTCAAGGTTGAAGAAATTATCACTGGATAAGTTTCTCCTCCCAAAAACACATATTTTAAGTGCTCAGGTAAGTATTTGAGTTCAAGTTCAAGAGGATTGGCCTCTTTACTAGATGAAGAACTGGGTAGATTTAAAAGTGTACTAGATTTTTTCATTACTTCATCATTGTCTAGTTGTTCAAGGTACCCCTTAATTTCCTCATCTAAATCTTCTTCGACCTCTTCAAGTGTAAGAACAGTTTCAAGCTTGTCTTCTATTCTGATTCGAAAAAAGGTTCTTTGGACAAGATTATCCAAAGGGTTAACATCGAATATTTCATCGATGGTAGAAATAGAAGGAAAAGGTGAAGAATCAAAAACTTTAAAATGAACAGTCTCTCCTAAGACTATCATTGTCAAATTTCCATCTTAGACATCAATAATAGTTTTAGTAGTTGCCATAAACGGTCTACCAAGCAGTATTATGTGATCTCTTTCCAATGTTGGATTTTCTTGCATATCCAGAACCACAAAGTCAACATGCATTATTAGTTTGTCTACTTGTACCAAAACATCCTCAACTATTCTCTTTGGATACTTAAGAGATCTATCTACAAGTTGAAGGGACATAGTTGTGGGTTTTAAATCTCCTAAACTGAGCTGTAAGAATATATAATAGGGCATAAAATTTATACTAGAACCTAAATGAAGCATTGCTTTAGCAACCTTCATATCCCCCATAGTTATGTTTATAATAAAACTTCCAAGGTCTTTCACCTTAGGGGGTATTTTGTGCTAAAGTACAACGGTAGAAATTTCTGATACTACTACTCATTCATTCAGTTCATACTTCCTTTTTTGAGTGTTCAACTCTTTGAAAAACTTAGCATATGAGGGAACAATCATGATCACTTCTAATAATGGTAAATTGATATTTACTTTAGAGAGCATATTAAAAAGATCATAGAATTGCTTATCTTGTTTGGATTCTTTTAACCGGTGTGGAAAAGGTACTTGTAGCTGGTGTGGTTCTGTTGTCTTTTGAATTTTGGGGATGTGAGATGACCCCCAATGAGTTTTTCAGAAGGCTTGTTAAGTTTAACACTAGTTTCTCCTTTTTACGAGACTAGAATATCTCATTCTTTGTTACCTGAACTACAAGGTAGATCGTTAGAGATTTCAAGTAAACTAGTATTGACTACCTTACCACTTCGAAGGGTTCTTACATCCTCTGCTTGTTCTGGTTGACTGGGAAACTTTCCTGGTTCTTTCTTTTCAATTTGTTCAACTAGTTGCCCAACTTTAGATTCAATCATTTTAACTGAAGCCTCCATGGTGTTCAACCTTTGACTATTCATCAATTGGTTGTCACGACTAACTTGAATAAAAGCATTCGAGATATCCTCTAAGGTTTCCTTAAAAGATTAACTTAGTGGGTAAGGGTGGTTTTAATTCGACCTTAGTGTTGGACATTAGGTGTAGGCTGGGTAATTGTTTTGTTTCCAAGGATGGTTAGGGTGATTATAGGTGTTTGGATGATACCTTTGAAAGGATTTGACTTCCTTTATGGCATCGACACTAGAATCACAAGTATTTGAAAAATTATGAGTACCATGCCCAATTTAAAAACACATTTCACACACCTCTTGATTTGGCATTTGGTAGGTAGTGAGAAGTTGCACTTGCTTAGTCAATTCAGTAAGTTTCAAGGTTATCTCATTATCAGAGCCAACTTCATTGACTCTTGCTCTCCTTCTAGCACTTCTTTGTTGGGAATTAGAACCCAATAGCTCATAAAGATTATAGGTTTCCTCTGCGGTTTTTTCTCCCACAACACCTCCAGCAGCATTATCAACCATGTATTCACTCTACAGTATCAATCCATCATAAAACAATTGGTTCTGTAGCTATAATGGAAAGCTATGATTATGACATTGAATGAAAAGGAGTTTGAATCATTCCTAAGCTTCATGAAAGGGCTCTTCATACATTTGAGAAAATGTTGCTATCTTCGTCCTTAGATCAACAGTCTTTTGATGGGAATAGAACCTACCCATAAACATTGCATATACTACCTCCCAAGTTTTTAGAAAACCCGAATGTAGAGTAATGAACTATAACCAAGCTTTATCCTTGAGGGTGTAAGGAAAACACCTCATCCTAAGTTGATCTTCATTAATTTCATGTAGTGGAAAGGTTTGGACAATAGCATAGAATTCTTGAATGAAATGCAAAGGGTCTTCATTAAGGACACCGTAAAAGGAAGGCAACAAAGAATAATGAATCTTTTTCAATTCATAATTCCTTGCAACCTCTTGTAATTGTATGCCGGAAATTACATTGCCAATGATTGGCATTGTATAGTCTTTCATCATTTTCTGCCTATCTTTAACATCTCCCATGGTTATTTGTAGTTGAAATTGATCCTCCTCCTATTGTGTATCAACATTTAGCTCCTAAAAAAATAGTAGATATCTAAGAAAGATTTCTCACTTGACAAAATGTATAGGCTTAAAGCAAAAAGGTGTAGGGAACCTAATTGTTTTTTTTATATTACATATTTATTATTTTATTGTTTTTTAGAATAAAAAATTAAGTAAAGAATTTTTTTTAAATGCTAAATTTAAAGAATGGTCACAATTTTTTGAAACAAACGAATTTATTTCATTTGAATTTTATTACACACAAAATAAAACTAAAACAAAGAAAAATACAATAATGGGTGACCTCCCACATAGGACTAGAATTTATCGTCTTCTAGTAAGACATTGCTTGGAGATTGCAGAATGACAAACTCAATGTCTCTTCTTTATTGAATTTATTTTACCCCATTTGACCATTCAATTAGTCTTTGCTTTTTTTTTTGCAAATGTTCAACTAACTGTTCTACTTGAACTTCCACCTTTTTGATAGAAGCTTCCATAGAATCCAACCGTTGATTGGTTTTAGATTGGTTATCTCTACAAACTTGAATAAAAGAATTCAAGTTGTCCTCCAGGGTTAATTTAATGGGAATGCTTCTTGGAATAGGTGGGTGGAATTGTTGGCCTAGCTGATTTGAGCTTTGAGCAAAAGAAGGGTTGTTTTGCCTCTAGGAGAAGTTCGGATGATTTCTCCACCCAAGATTGTAGGTATTTGAATTGGGGTCGAACCTTGGTCTTTGTTGATATGCTCCCAATACATTAACCTATTCAGGTCCAGCTATTGTTTCTCTTTGATATGGACAAGTTTCAGTACCATGTGCCACGTTGCTATACAAACCATACTATCATTATTAGTATTGGTTTGTGTAGTGAAAAGGGCAACTTGCTTGGTCAATTGAAAAAGTTGTTGTTGAAATTCATTGCTGGAATCGATTTCATGAACTCTAGCTTTTCTGACTGGTGATCTTTTCTGTTGGGAATTAGCACCCAACATCTCAAAGAGGTTGTACGTCTCTGAGGTAGTCTTTTCTCCAATTGCTCCTCCTACAGCGTTGTTGACAATGAACTGACATTGTTGCATAAGTCCATCGTAAAAGAATTGGTTCTGCAACTGTAGGGGAAAACTGTGATGGGGACATTGAGTGAGAAACATTTTGAACCTATCCCAAGCTTCATGGAATGGTTCTCCTTCCATCTGAGAGAAAGTAGCAATCTTTCCTCTCAACTCTGATGTTTTTTGGTGGGAATAGAATTTTCCCATGAATTTATTATAAATGTTCTCCCATGTCATCAAAGAACCTAGGGGAAGTGACATCAACCAAGCTTTGGCCTTGTCCTTTAAGGTGTAGGGGAAACATCTCATTCTAAGTTGATCCTCATTTAGAATATCGAGGGGGAAGGTTTAGACTGTAGTATAGAAGTCTCTAATGAAGAAAAGAGAATTTCATTAGGCAGCCTATAAAAGGAAGGAAGCATAAAAAATGAATATTTTTCAGTTCATAATTCCGAGCAGCCTTACCGAACTAGATAACGGTAGTTTCCGTGCCAATCACTGGTCTTGCAAACTCCTTCATAGTGGTTTCCCTAACATGTTGGTTTTCTTCCATTTCTTTCGGTTCCAGTAAAGGATTAAGGCTTGGTTCTATGTTTGGCTCAAAAATAGGTTGATGGTTGGAATCCAATCTTGTTGATAGTTGTTTAAATTTATGAATATTATTTACATATGTTGTAATGGGGTTTCCTAAGTATCTCCTACCACGCATACACTATTGAAAACGTAAATTTAAAACTCCTATCAAGAAAAATAATAAAATAAACAGACAAAAATTTAGAGAAAATTTACATAGTATTTAATACAAAACACTAAACAAAACTAGTAACCCTAAGTTATTTATTTTTTCAATTTTTTTTAAATTTGTTTTAAATATTTTTTCCAAGAAAATAATTAAATAAATTTAAAAATTTATTTATTTATTATATATTTTTTTAATTTTTATTATTTTATTATTTATTGAAATAAAATAAAGTTTAAATTTTATTTATTTGTTTTTAAATTTTTTATGTTTTCTTTTAAAAAAAACTAATTAAAAAAATTATTTTATTCTTTTTATTCTTTTATTTAAAATTTATTAAATTTTTTTTTACTTCAAATTTGAAAATTTACATAGTATTATAATTATTACTTTTGTTTTGTTTTTGTTTTTTTATTCAAGAACGTAAAGTTTATTTTTTTTAGTTTTTTTTAGTTTTTAATTATTTTAATTTTTATTATTTTTTTGTTATTATTATCTTTTTCTTTTCTTACTATTCATGAATGGTAAGTTTTTTATTTTTTCAAATTTCAAATTTCAAAAAATATATTTTATTATTCACGCTATAATTATTATTATTGTTTTTTTTAATTTGGATAAATAATTTAAAAATGATATTCCTTCCCCAGCAACGGCGCCAAAATCTTGATGAGAAGAACCAGCATCGTCGATCTTGCCAATACTTTGGTTTTAAATTTATAAAACTCTTGCAAATGCACGAATTATTTAGTAGAAAAATGATAAGTATACTCCCAAGGTCGATATAAGGAAGAAATATATGTGGTTTTTAATTTATTATTCAAACTTTTAAAAACGAAATTAAATCCTAAACATCCTGTCACGATATTTTTTGTTTTGTATTTCTAATCTAATAACATAAAAATAAAAATAGATTTAGATTCAATAAACATTTATGCAAATTTTATCATTTATAATAGTAGAGTATTTATGGATATAATAACTAAGTTAATTATACTTGCTCATATTATTTAAGTTATTAAATATATAAATTGATATTTATTGATTCTCTATTTTTTATATGAATACCACCTTTGGTGGGGTTAGATATTCTTTGTTAACTAAAAAATCAATTAACTAATTTGGTTAATTAAATTAATTCCTTTTTCTAAGAGATTGAAAATGAACCATTTAAATGCCACTTTTGGTGGGATTAGACAGTTTAAACTTTATTCAAGGTGTCCAAATTAAACCTAAGAATTTAATTATCTGTGTACTAACTTTCAAGTTTTAAAACCACTACTGAAAACATGTTATCAATACATTTTCAGATAATAATTCTTATAAAACTTTTGAAATAGAGCTTCACTCTAACTATCGGGCGATTATACCAACAAATAAAAGAGCACTACTCTAAATCAGACCGGATAACTAAACCTTAAAATCTAATTTTCATATTTAAGCTTGTAATGAAAAATCATATATTTCTTTCTAACATTCTTAATATAAAATCTTGAATAAAAACAAAATCAATTCATTTTAGAGATTTTTACCTAAATAATATTTCGCAAGCATAACAACATTATTAGTATATCTTGTTTGCAAATAGTCAGCAAAGTTAAATTTAATCACAGACAAATTAAGTATAACATATAAGAATAAAGCATAAAAAATAACTACAAAGAAAATAAAATCCTTACAGTACTTTGATGCTAACTATGTTGCTGGAAAACCTCCAAACGGAATTTGTACTTCCATTTATTGAATAAAAAAGAAAATAAATTACAAAAACATAACTAGTTCTTCTCAAAAAGAAAATAACTCTAAAACTAAAAAAACTAACCAAGAAAAGCTAAAAACTAAGAAAAACTTAGAAAAATTAAGAAATGAGAGAAAGAAAGAGAAGAGAAGATGGGTTTTTAGTGTGAAAAATGATAAAAAAAAATGGAGAAAATGCGTAGTGGTGAATGATGATGTCATTATGCTAACGTCATGGTGATGTAGGCGCGCACGGTTAAAGTGTGATGTGCGCGCGGACTGGACGATGTGCTGGCGCGGATAGGTGGCTCCTTGCGCGATTTCCTCCTTTTTGACCCATTTTGTCCAATTTTTCTATATTTTTTGACTTTTCCTCATTAATTTATGAATATATTTGTGATGTATTGCCTTTAGTATTCCTCTTTGAGTCTTTAAGTTATGTTTTTAAGCGAAAATACCTAAAAAATAATAAAAATACCCGTGATTTGGAAAAGATAGATTTATATAAATATATGATAAAATCATATATATATATATATATATATATATATATATATATATATATATTTAATCAATTAATGAGCATAAAATCATGGTAATTTTAGTACTTTTTGAACACTCATCAATTGAATGCTAATCATGTTGATGTGTTGTATGCACATTTTGAAGCCCTTTGTACCCTTCTACAACACACATATATATATGGGACTTTATGCTATGTATTGTATTAGGTATACATTTTCTATCTGTATTACTTTTGGTTTGTCTATGCATTTAGATTGTTGTTTATTACATGATTTTACCTAGCTATTGTCTCGGTGTTATTCTTTGTCTTTTTTCTTGATCTCATTTTTTTATTCTTTTTGTGTTTGCTCTAATCTTCTATATTGCATGAGTATTAAGATTATTGTATTTCTATTTGACTTCTCTCCTTCATATAGAGATGTGGTATATTGCATACCTGTGTATGCTTGCTTTGACTTTTCATGTCAAAAAAAGGGATAAGTGTGCATAACTTGTGTTTGCTTGTTCATTTTGTTTGCATGGGGTGGTGAGTGTAGTCTGCATTGAATTATTGCATTGTGTTTATCTAATATACATACACTTAAAGGGAGTGTTTCATATGTTGAAAAAGAGTTCTCATAATTGTGTTACCTGTAGATTGTGTAGTTTGCATATTTGTATTATATGTAGATTGCGTTTGTTTATGTTGTATCTTAACTATGCTTAGGCTACAATGTGTACCTATGTATGGTAACACCATAGTATTTTGATAGACAATTGTTATGTACTTTTGTAGGGGTAACATGATAGTATTAGGATAGACTACATGTTATTTCTACATGATATGTTCACATGGTATATGTTTGTTTTGTGTGTGTAGTTATAGGTCTATAGTAAAGCCTTAGTGCTTTAGGTGTACTGTGTGTAGTTGTGCTGAGATGTTCATGTCTTAGAGTGATAGAATGGATAAGATGTTACATGAAGATGGATAGAGTGCACAAGTTGGATACACTTAGTTTAGGTGTGTTTTTCTAGTTTGGGTCTGCGTTGATGTTTTGTTCATGGGAAAAAACATCTTTAGGTCATCAACATAATCTTTTCATGATAGATGTGAGTATGTATTTAATTGTGTAATGTTTTGACGCCAAAACCCAAAGGGAGAGATTGTAAATCTAGTTGTTCTTGTGTTTATGTGTTGACAGAACATTGAGTAAAATAAAAAACACACAATGTTTTGTCCATGGGATTTACAATCACACATGCATATAATTAGGAATACTTTGTATGCAAGTATGTTTATACACACCATAGGGTTTGTTTTTGTAATGTGCATACTAGGTGGAGTGTTGGGTTTTCACAAGCATGCATGCAAACAAGCTGAAGTTGTCACTTGTGCTTTTTAGGTTCATTTTGAGTGTGGGTATTTATAAAAAATAATCTGCTATTTTTGGAACAAAAAAATGTGACTTTTTACCACCTCATTGTGGCTAGCAAGGTGGAAAATTTGAGTTCTATAAATACCCCACTCACTTCTTCTTTTTGTCATCCAAAAAATGTAACAGAGTTCTGTGAAATTAATATCTCATTATTTTGTTTCTGGATCACTAATACCTTGTGTGTTTCTTGGTATTAGTGATTCGTTACTATTTGAGAAAAATCATTATTATGAGTGGTGAGTACTCAAGGCATTGTTTGCAAGTGGGTTCTATGTGTTAGCTAGTGGTTGCCTTTGTGCAACATTTTCTTATTCACTTTACATGTTACTGACCTTTGGCTATTGATCCCAAAATTATGGGTGGTGTAGGCATTGGAGAAGAGCTAGGTTTGTGTGACAAACTAGGTCATTATGAAAGTAGCAAGCAAGAGAAACAATAGGCAATTAGGACAGAAGTATTAGTTGATAGAGGTAATGGTGGTTTTATTTCTCTCAAAGAGTAACTGTTTTATTGTTTAGTGGATTGTTTGTTGTTGAGTGGTTATCTTAAGTATCCTGAGGATGTTACCATATAAATAGGGTTTCTATGTGGGTTTACCTCGTTATATATGGTGTTATACATGATTGACTGTATGGCTAGTATAATAAACAGGATCATACTGAAGTTTAACCTCGGATTGAAAAGCTTATATTTTTTCCTTATCACTTACTTTTCGTTTATTAAAATTTATATTTGTTGCTAATTATATTGTATATCTTTGATTATATGTATTATAGCTATGCTTATATATTTTTTCCATATGATTTGCGTATTTGAGTTAAATCCCTAAGGAGTTAATATATCCTTAGTCTGATTGTGTATCAAGTCTAAGACTTATTCATTGTTGTTATGCATGATCTGTAGGTATGTTAGTATCTTCTGTGTTTCCAGTATATATTTTTATATTGTTTCGATCTATTATGTGTATGTGAGTTTGGTGTGAGTCTCTAAGGAGTCGTTATATCCTTACTCTAGCAGTGATTTACTATGATGTGTACGATAACATGTTATGAGAGTTGATGAGTGCTCAAAAAGCACTAAAATTACCATGATTTTATGCACATTAATTGATTAAATATATATATATATATATAAATATGATTTTATCATATATTTATATAAATTTGTCTTTTTCGGAATCACGGGTATTTTTATTGTTTTTTAGGTATTTTTGCCTCAAAACGTAACTTAAAGACTCAAACAGGAATACTAGAGGAAATACATCACAAATATATTCAAAAATATATGAGGAAAAGTCAACAAATATGGAAAAATTGGACAAAATGGGTCAAAAATGTCAAAAAAGAGGAAATTGCGCCGAGGAGCCGCCCAGCCGAGCCAAACAACCGCTGTAACATGCCCAGTCTCGTGTGCGCCCCTGCTACTTTCCACGCGCACCCTACGCGCTCCTGCTGCTGTCTGCGCGCGCCGCTGCCCATCTACGCCCCATATGTGCACGCAGCTGCCCCCCACGTCAACATGACATCATCAAATGACGTCGTAATTCACTACTCCGCGTTTCCACCATTTTTTTTATCATTTTTTCACCCACTTTTCTTCCCATCCTCACCTATAAATACCCCCATTCTCTTCACAACTAAACACATCTTCTCTTCTCTTTCTTTCTCTCATTTCTTAGTTTTTACGTTTTTCTTAGTTTTTAGCTTTTCTTATTTAGTTTCTCTTAGTTTTAGAGTTCTTCTATTTTTGAGAAGAACTAGTTATGTTTTTGTAATTTATTTGCTTTTCGATTCAATAAATGGGAGTGCAAATTCCATTTGGAGGTTTTCCAACAACGGGAATAGCATCGAAGTACTGTAAGGATTTTATTTTCTTTACAGTTATTTTTTATGCTTTATTCTTATATGTTATATTTAATTTGTATGTGATTAAATTTAACATTGCTGGCTGTTTGTAAACATGATATAATAATAACGTTGTTATACTTGCGAAATATTAAATAGGTAAAAATCTCTAAAATGAATTGATTTTATTTTTATTCAAGATTTTATATTAAGAATGTTATAGAGAAATATATTATTTTTCATTACAAACTTAAATCTGAAAATTAGATTTTAAGGTTTAGTTATCCGGTCTGATTTATAGTAGTGCTCTTTTATTTGTTGGTACAATCGCCCGGTAGTTAGAGTGAATCTCTATTTCAAAAGTTTTTATAAGAATTATTATGTGAAAATGTATTGACAACATGTTTTCAGTAGTGGTTTTAAAACTTGAAAGTTAGTACTCTGATAATTAAATTCTTAGGTTTAATTTGGACACCTTGAATAAAGTTTAAACTGTCTAACCCCACCAAATGTGGCATTTAAATGGTTTATTTTCAATCTCTTAAAAAAAAGAATTAATTTAATTAACCAAATTATTTATCAACCCCACCCATAGGTGTTAATTGATTTGTTTAGTTAACAAAGAATATCTAACCCCACCAAAGGTGGTATTCATATAAAAAAGAGAGCATCAATAAATATCAATTCATATCTTTAATAAGCTAGATAATATGAGCAAGCATAATTAACTTAGTTATTATATCCATAAATACTCCACTATTATAAATGATAAAATTTGCATCAATATTTATTGAATCTGTATCTATGTTTATTGAATCTGTATCTATGTTTATTTTTATGTTATTAGATTAGAAACACAAAAATCCAAATATCGTGACAGAATGTTTAGGATTTAATTTCGTTTTTAAAAGTTTGAATAATAAATTAAAAACCATTTATATTCCTTCCTTAGATCGACCTTGGGAGTATACTTATCATTTTCTACGAAATGATTCGTGCACTTGCGAGAGTTTTATAAATATAAAACCAAAGTATTGGCAGGATCGGCGATACCGGTTTTTGCTCATCAAGAGTACAAAACCATCTATCGAATATGTGTACACATATGAAATCTTAAAGTGATTGAAATCATTTATGAATTTTTAGTATATTTGATTGTTTCACACGCTGAGTGTTGATTTCTATATATGCATATCACTATACTCAAATGGAACCATAGGAAAATGAGTGAAAGAGAGGGATCTTATACTCAAATGGAACCACAGGAAAGGAAAGGTTTTGAACATTAGGGATGGACATAATTCTAATAATGTATTCCCAAGAAAAAGTTATGGGATGACCTTTCAAAGAGAATTCTTGAGAAAAGTTAGAATCATAAAAATTAGTAATGGAACAAAAAGATAATCAAGAAAAAAAAGACCTTTCTCGGAGGAACAAAAAGTTATATATCTATACAATTCTCTTTGGGATAAAATTGTTTCCAAAATATTAAGCACTGTCTTCAAAACCTTCAACACCTTTTGTGAGGACCATGGGATTTTGGTTATTTCTAGATATTTTTGGAGCCATTTATTTAAAAGGGTAAGAAAAATAGGAGGCCAAAATATTTTTAGAAGATAAGTACGTAGAAAGTAAAAAAAGGGGTAAAATAATCTATGTGAAAAGAATAAAATGGTGAAAGGTATATATAGGGAAACTAGCATCTTTGTGTATCCTTGTTGAGGATCGAAGAGACCACAGCGAATGTTAAAACACTCACTTAATGAGCACTCGACGAAGAGGTAAGAGAAAAAATAAAATAAAATAAACATAATACCTAACAAATAGACAATAAAGGACATAATTAAATAGCATAAACATAAAAACAATAAATAAAAACACATCAAATAAGGATAAACAAAAAGAACAATAAAATATACGTAGAATAACTACAACCAACACTACTACAAAATGGACTATTAAGCGAACCGATTTTAAATTGACTAACTTAAAATTTAAAGTTAGTTTAACACGTGAACCGACGTTACACGTAAAGTTAATTCAACACATGAACCGAATTTACATGTATTGATATTTTTTTTATTCTCATTTTTCACTCTACTACATGTATTAAATATAGCATAAAAACAAAATATAAATAATAATACAAATAATTGAAAATTTAAATATAATTAATTACTTGATAATTAAATTTATTACAAAAATAAATAATGTATATACAATACATACATATATATATATATATAGGTAACTTAAATAACAAATAAAATAATGTCTTCAAAGTGTAATTGGATTGTGCGAGCAAGTTTGGTTAGCTTAGAATCACCAGCGTAGTGACAAGGAAACTGGATAACAATTCATTCTTCTACATATATGAGCACATAAACATCCATCAAACAAGCAGTCTAAACTTCAAAGACATACAAATGGAGAAATTAAATCATTATAATTATTACCATGGCGTTGTCCTATGTTATTCAAGATTATATTCTTCTCTTGATGTTTGAATAAAGTGTTATGTCCATTCTTCTTGTAAATCATAAAAAAAGATTACCACATCGACATCTAAGTGATATAATAATAACCTTATCCCTTCGAACTCATATTATCACTTTATTAATCTTTTGTCTATAAATATGAAGCTATATAGAATCAAGTTGGTATTTTTAATCCTATAATGAGCTCTAAATATGAAATCAAGTGTACTCCGATTTGTTACTTGGCTTGTATGAGTTTTGGTGCCCTTAAACATATGGAACAATTCTGTAATACGTTTATGCACACCAAAACTCATACAAGCCAAGTAACAAAATAGGAGTTACACCTAACTTCATATTTAGAGCTCATTATAGAATTAAAAATACCAACAGAGATTCCAGATAGCTTCATATTTATAGACAAATGATTAATAAAGTGCTACCATGATGTTGTCATAAGGAAAGTAGGAAAAAGAGATGAGATGAAGTTTGGGCAAAAAATAGGTCCATAAAACAATGCATTCTCCTAAATACATGAGCACATAAACATCCATCAAACTAGGAACTTCAGACACAAGAATAGAGAAATTAAATCATTATAAAATTATTGTTATATTGTCATATGCTATTCAAGATCATCAGAATCATCTCCTGATTCTTCTTGTGATGATATAATTTGAACCATGTGTTCTGCCCATTCCTCTCGTAAATCATCAAAAATTTGTTGGTCATAGCCCGTCTTATTCCAACCAAAGAACTACATGTATTTAAAATCAAATAAGAATGTAATTTCATGAATTCACAAAAAATAACTCATATATGTTAAAAACTTTTATGTATATGGGTAAAAGATATTACCACATCATCAATTGGAATTTTGATATTTGTGATGATTTCGCTCATAAACTTCATGACATAATAACCACACATGACTCCATTATTTTGTTATGGAACCTACAAAAAACAAGTGTACATGATTTTTCATATTCGAGCATCTTTATTATTCAATAGTAAAATTAATAAAATTATTAATATTTGCTTGTACAAACCATAACTTTATTCCATATAAACTTATGAGATTTTTTAAAGGCAATGCCCATAAAATTGTTCCACAACTTCCATGCCCTATCAAGGTTTAAAACGGTTAGTTTTTTATTAAATATTACAAAAAAAAGAGAAGAAAAATAGCTAGTTATAACTCTTACATTTCAACAACTGCTTTTGTATCTTTACTCAATTCTATGGAAGCTGAGTCACAGTACCAAGCATGATTATTGAACAGATAAAGGATTACCAACATCCAATGATCTTGGCCTTGCTCAAACCTTAGTGGCCAAAGGATTATCACCTTTTGATTTCTGTTAAGCGTTAATGCACTATCACATAATTTTTTAGCTCTGATGCTAACATCCTTCTCTTGATATTGATTGACATATGAAGAATCATAGAAAATTGTTAAATGTGATGAGTTATTATGTTGAATTTGAAAATAACACGCCCTATATAAAAGAAATATATATAAGTAATTAGATAATATAAATATAATTATATATGTTCTACATAAATGAAATAAAATGAAAGATTGAGGACTCACCTTGTCCACACTTGAATTATACTTAAATCGATCATTTGTTATTCAAATAGTTGCAATATGCACTTGATCGATATATAAGTTTGGTCGAGGTCTACACCAGAAATTTCTATAGGAAGTGGCACAATCCATCCATCATTTATGCTAGATGCCCTCGCACCAATAGTCATCAAAGTGCCAAGGTTTCTGCTAAAGTTTAAAGAATAATCATAACTATAATTTTTCCAAGGCTTCTTCTTGAATGACTTAGTGAGCGATGATTGGACACTAGACATAGATTTAGCATGAGATACTTGCTTCGTATCTCTTAAATGTGCCACATTTAAGAGTTCTGGTATAATAGACTAAAGAAAATGTATTATGTATGTTAGTAACAATAAAAGATATAATAAAATAGTAGTAGTAAACAAGTGTTCTCTTTTAAGTTAAAAAATAGTACCACGTCAAAATTTAGAACAACTTGAATTGATGGCAAAACCACATACTGTCCAACCGCCTCTTGGACTATGCTAGCAACAGAAGGCACAGTTATTTGACAATCATGGAGCAATGATTGATCAATTACTATTTAGCAATGATTAGGCAAATATTGATTATGACTCATCCGATCATCACTCAATTGTTGTACTGTTCCAATAGTAATAAAGTTCGTTGATAAAGGATGTTTCAACAAACATTTCATATTCTATAACAACTTTAAGTGTTATATATAATAAATAAATCATATAATAAAAAATAAAAATAATAGATTATCTACACCAGAAATTAAAATCTTACCATATATGATTCATCAAATAGAGGAGGACTCCCATATGGGGTAGCTATTGGATGAATACTCTCACCAAAACGTTCATCATGATGTGATTGATGGTAAAAATGCGCAGATTACATTAGAGAAAATGAACCACTACTTGATTACATACGCATTCCTGGCATAAAGGGAGGACCAATAGGATGACTATATCCCATACTAGATATAGTTTGAGCGCCATGAGATTGCATGGGTGGCATGCCTGGCATGGATGGTTGATGCTTGGCCAATATGGCATGCCTTGATTGCAGAATGATTCCATGCTTGACATGTGTTGTGCTTGATATTATTTTATAGTGGCAATCTCACTTAACATTGAGGCATTAAAGGAGTTGAGTTCTTCTTCAATTTTAGTGTACTTCTCCTTACTAACCGTTTGAGGCTTTTGTTTTGAAATGTTAAAATACTCCATATAACCATCATATTGGCTACCTCCCCTAACACGACCAAGATGTTCACATCCGAATGCATGATATATAGCATCTCCCCCAATCTCTTTGATTATTTCACCCTTAAATATTTGTTCTTGAATAGCTCTCTACAAATAATAAGGCACACAAACATATCATACATTATTAGATCAATTATTAAAAATCATATAGACTTTGTGTCAAAAGAAATTACTAACCAACTTATTTAGTTGTTCTTCTCCACGCTTAGTCATCGGTCTTGACTTTTTCATTTTGGGAGTCTTTGTTTCTATGTACAATTCAAATCAGGTAACCGGTCTACCCAATTCAGCTTCCTACATAAATTATGAAAATTTTATTAACCATGATATGAAATTAAATTCAGGAAAATAAATATAAATATATTTATAAATTAACACAAATTAATAATATCATTCTATATCTAACTTCAAGATTTTAAGACCTCCTAGTACGATTAGGAAGAATGTTATGCATTTGTATATTCTGATGATCTTCCCTAATAATTTAAAATTCATCCGAACGTCTATAATCCATGAAATCTTTCCAAACTTGAGATGTAATCCAGGGGTGTCCTTCAGGGATTTTGTAGAGCTCTACCTCATCAAGTGGTTCCAAATATGAAAACACATATTTTCTTGCCAATCTGGAAGTTTTGTATTCCTTCCACGCCTTATTTGCAATCTTATAACACTTGCTCTTCCAAGTGTCATCGAATTTGTAATGATTCTGTAAAAACACAATACAAAATATTAGATATAATAAAAAAAAGATATAATATATGTAATTCATTATAAAAGATAAGAGACTTACACAAATGGTTTTCCATATTTTGAACTTTTCATCTTCGTCAACCTGAGTCCAATCATTTATATTGATTGGGATACTGGACTTCACAAGTCTACCAGTAAAATCAAATAGAATAGGTACTCTATCATCTGGGTTAATTGGAGTATCAGGTATATTCGTCCAACTCGTTCTTTTCAAATGCCCTAATAGATCATTTGGATCTACTGAAATATTTGCAAACAATGCAAAAATATAAATTAATAGAAAATTTTAGGAACATACATATATATAAACATCTAAGAGTAATTACAACAATATAGAACATAAGTTATGTTTAATTAGGTTGTTGATCGTATACATATATTCCTTCACAATCACTTCGAGCCCATGATGAAGAATCATCGTCATCAACTAGATCATCACATACATTAGGCAATTTGTTTGAGAAATTACTAATATTGGTTAATGTATCAAGCATAGGATCGTCATCTTCTAAAGCATCACAATGGTAAAACTATTTTTATGGAGGCGTTAACACAACAAACCATCTTGTGTCAACTTGATCACTCATGTAAAATACTTGTTTTGCATGAAGTGCGAACATGAAAAGATCATCAATGTGACTTATCTTGGATAAATTTACAAGGGTAATTCCAAAATCATCTATTTTATATCCAATATTGATAACATCTTCGACCCAATCACACAAGAAAACTATTTCGTGGAATACCTCATAATCCAATTCCTAAATCTCTTGAATTATACCATAATGTGTTCTATCAGAAAATATAGGATTACCATCTTTTGAATTGGAAAATTGCATAGTTTGTGCAACCATTTTCACACCACTATTCTGATTTACTCAAACTTTGTCCCTAGCTTGAGTCATAAACCTCGATCCATTTATTGTGAAACTAGAAAATGATTTGACATTGAATTTTGGACCATGTGCAAGTCATTCTAAACTTTCTGTTATTTTATGATTGGGTTTCTTGAGTTCATCTTGAATTTATGTATACAAAAACATGAAATGTGTTTAAAGCAAAGTTTTAAAACATTGCATAGATCTAAGTACTAATGAATTCTTGTATGTGACACTTACATGGTTGCAAAACCAATTAATGAGCTCTCGCTTATGTTCATCATACAACCATTTTTCTCCTCCTTTTTTTATAACGAGAATCGATCTTAAATAAGTTTAAATGCAACCTATAATGTTATTAAAGATATATGAAGTAGATATCATCATTAATAGTTAAATAAAAAATATTTTTTGCATAAATGGAAAAGGTTAAACATCATTTACTCTATGTACGATTGTTGATGAGCAGAATCGGGATCGCCAAAAACTTTGATGCCATCCTAACGGAGTCATGGCAAGACGGCCAAAAACTTGATGAACGAAAACCGGCATCGCCGATCCTGCCAATACTTTGGTTTTATATTTATAAAACTCTCGCAAGTGCACGAATCATTTCGTAGAAAATGATAAGTATACTCCCAAGGTCGATCTAAGGAAGGAATGTATGTGGTTTTTAATTTATTATTCAAACTTTTAAAAACGAAATTAAATCATAAACATCCTGTCACGATATTTTGAGGTTTTGTGTTTTTAATCTAATTACAGAAAATTAAACATAGATTCAATAAATATTTATGCAAATTTTATCATTTATAAATAGTGGAGTATTTATAGATATAATAACTAAGTTAATTATGCTTGCTCATATTATTTAGGTTATTAAAGATATGAATTGATATTTATTGATTTTCCCTTTTTTGTATGAATACCACCTTTGGTGGGGTTAGATATTCTTTGTTAACTAAACAAATCAATTAACACCTATGGGTGGGGTTGATAACTAATTTGGTTAATTAAATTAATTCCTTTTTCTAAGAGATTGAAAATGAACCATTTAAATGCCACCTTTGGTAGGGTTAGACAGTTTAAACTTTATTCAAGGTGTCCAAATTAAACCTAAGAATTTAGTTATCCGAGTACTAACTTTCAAGTTTTAAAACCACTACTGAAAACGTGTTGTCAATACATTTTCAGATAATAATTCTTATAAAAACTTTTGAAATAGAGCTTCACTTTAACTAGAGGCGATTGTAACAACAAATAAAAGAGCACTACTCTAAATCGTAGGATAACTAAACCTTAAAATCTAATTTTTAGATTTAAGTTTGTAATGAAAAATAATATATTTCTCTCTAACATTCTTAATATAAAATCTTGAATAAAAATAAAATCAATTCATTTTAGAGATTTTCACCTATTTAATATTTCGCAAGCATAACAACGTTATTATTATATCATGCTTACAAACGACCAGTTAAATTTAATCACAGACAAATTAAATATAACATGTAAGGATAAAGCATAAAAAATAACGCAAAGAAAATAAAATCCTTACAAGATTGATGCCATTCCCGTTGCTAGAAAACCTCCAAACGGAATTTGCACTCCCATTTATTGAATCAAAAAGCTAATAAATTACAAAAAAACATAACTAGTTCTTCCCAAAAAGGGAAGAACTCTAAAACTAAGAGAAACTAGCTAAAACATAAGAAAAACTAAAAAAAACTAAAAACTAAGAAATGGAGAGAAAGAAAGAAGAGAGAAGTGTGTTTTAAGGTGTGTTATGAAGTGAAGAGCGTATTTATAGGTGAGGATGGAGAGAAAAGTGGGTGAAAAAATGTTAAAAAATGGTGAAAACGTGTAGTGCAAATAGTGAGGTCATTGATGACATTATCATGACGTCATGGGGGTGGCTGCACGTGAAAAATGGGGCGAAATGGCGTCTGGCGGTGAGGCGAGCGTGCGCGCGCACGCATCTGCGCACGGACGGCGCGCCGTCTTCTCAGCGTGGCTCAGCCGGGGCGAAGCGATAATGCCGGGCAATGGAGCGCGATTTTCGTCTTTTTGACATTTTTGACCTTTTCGACCCATTTTGTCCAATTTTTCCATGTTTGTTGACCTTTTCCACTTATTTATTAATATATTTGTGATGTATTGATTCAAGTATTCCTCTTTGAGTATTTAAATTGCGTTTTTAAGCCAAAATACCTGAAAAACAATAAAAATACCCGTGATTCCGAAAAAGACAAATTTATATAAATATATGATAAAACATATAAATATATATATTTTTAACCAAATAATGTGCATAAAATCATGGTAATTTTAGTGCTTTTTGAGCACTCATCAATTGTGCCTTATTATTATTTACCAAAATGATTCAGTGTGCTTTTTCCCATCGAGTGCGATCAATAAACAATTTCTTACTTCCACCAAGCATAGGGTTACCTACTTGGATCATGTGACATTCTAAGAACAACTTGTGTGTAGGATTCCCAATTTTAGTGCAACCACTAAAGTATTCAGAACAAAACTCAATGGCCTCTTCAGCAATGTATCGTTCCACCATGCATCCTTCAGGTCGATTTCTATTATTTAAATATCCTTTAAGGACTTGCATATATCTCTCAAAAGGATACATCCATATTAAGTAAGTAGGACCACACAATTGAACCTCTCGAACTAAATGAACACACAAGTGAATCATTATATCGAAGAAAGAAGGAGGAAAATATTTTTCAATTAGACACAAAGTCTCTACAACATCTTTCTATAAAGAGTTTAACTCGCCAATTGATATAGATTTCTTGCATATTGTATTGAAGAATGAACAAAGACAAATTATTGATAATCGAACATGTTTTGGAAGAATTGATCTAATAGCAACTGGTAATAACTGTTGCATTAAGATATGACAATCATATGATTTCAATCCATAAAGTTTCTTATCGGTGATAGGCACAAAATTTCTTAAGTTGGATGAGTAACCATCAGGAACTTTCATACCCTCCAAACATTTACAAAACACATCCTTCTCTTTTGTTGACATTGTATATGATTCTGGTGGCAAGTATGTTCGATTCTTATCATTTTCCACCCTTGGTGCCAATTCAGATTGTATGCCTAGTTTCTTTAAATCCAGTCTTGTTGTAATTCCATCCTTTGTTTTTCCAGGTATATTAAGTAAAGTATCAATCAAGCTCTCACATACATTTTTCTCAACGTGCATGACATCTAAGATGTGACGAATGTGTAGGTCTTTCCAATAAGGTAATTCCCAAAATATTGATTTTTTATTCCAATAACCATGGTCTATTGATTCTTCTCTTTTTTTCATTTTCACTCATTTCATTAGTTGACCTCTATTGTTTCCCTACCTTATTGAGTATTCTTTTTTCATCTTTCCATATCGATTGAATGTCATACCATTCAATTGCCTTAATATCTCAAATCTCGCAAAGGTCGGGATGCATGATCATGATCATCTTTACCATCGAATAGTTTCATTTGGTATCTAAACGTATGTCCAGATGGAAAAAATCTTTTATGTCTTCTATAAGACATCTTTCATCCATGAACAAGATAAGTTGCAGAAGTTCCATCACTACATATAGGGCATCCCTTGTAACCTTTTGTTGCATGTCCTGATAAGTTTCCATAGGTAGAAAGATCATTAATTGTCCATAAAAGAACCCTCCTCAAGTTAAAGTGTTCTTCTTTATGTGCATCGTAAACATTTACACCATTATTTCACAACGTCTTTAAATCATCTATCAGAGGCTACAAATATACATCAATATCAACACCAGGTTGTTTCTGTCCTAAGATCAATAATTGTAACATCATAAATTTTCTTTTCATACACAACCAGGGAGGAAGGTTGTATGTTACCATAATTACTGGCCAATAGCTATATCTACTACTAAGAGAACTATGTAGATTAATTCCATCAGCAGCAATGGCAAGACGAAGATTGCATAAATCATATGCAAATTGAGGAGATAAATTATCTACTATTTTCCAATTTGGAGAATCACAAGGATGACATAGCACCCCATCATCATATCGGTTATCTAAATGCCAAGTCAATATCTTTGATGTCTCTTTACTTTTGAACAACCTTTGAAAGTGAGGAATCAGAGGAAAGTACCAAAGAACCTTTGCGGGCACGCCTTTCTTAGGTGTTGTCTCATATGTAGCATGCTTCCATCTTGATTCTTTACACATCGGATAATCATCTAATGTCTCATATTCTTTTTTATAAAGAATGTAATCATTTGAACAAGCATGAATCTTATGATATTCCATGCCAAATTGACTAAGAGATTTCTTCACTTCATACATTGAAGATGGAAATTCAATACCCTCAGGAAATATATGGACTAGTAGATTTAGTAATTCTGTGAATCCCTTGTAAAAAAAACCATGTTTTGCCTTCACATTGTACAAATGAATCAATCTTGATATTTTAATGTATTTCTTGCATTTTGGATACAATGGTTTTTTGGCATCTTCTAGAAGTTTTTTAAAGGTTTCAGGATCATCCTCATGTAGTTCATCTTCAACACCATGAAACATATTTTTTGTCTATATAATCAGATGTATGTAATCCACTCATATTCTTATTTATCTCTTCCCCGTGAGTATTATCAATATTTTCTCCATGATAATACCAACATTTATAACTCAAAAGAATACCATTATAGATAAGGTGATATTTAACCTCGTCAACTTCATGAAATCGCTCATTTTTACATTTAACACATGGGTATCAAATCATACTAATTACATTATTACTATTTATACAAGCAATTCCATGAAACTTTTAACTCCAGAAATATAGTCCTGCCCAATTCTACACTTTGACATCCAAGATTTGTCCATTTTCTATTAATGACATTAATTAAGCATATTAATTATGTATCCAATCAATATATTTCAAGTATTATTATATATGAATTCCCTAATTATTAAAATATATACCAAAACATACATAATACAAAAAATTATCATTTTAATTATTTTACAATTGTATTACTTTTACTTAATAAAATATAATTATTTATATGTAAATAAATTTATCCATGTACGGTAAATATTATAGTCTCTCAAACCCACAACATCCATATATTATTTCCACAGAAAATAAGCCAAACATATAATAACAAGCATAATACAAAACATACATAAATCAAAAATTTATACAAAAAATGAAGCAAACTAAATAATAAGTTCGTAGGATTAATATAAATACATACAAGAGTAAATAAAGTGACTAAATGAAGGAAATGAAGAAAAAATGGGTGTTTTGTAAGTGAGAATAAGTGAGAAAATGGGTATAAAAAATTTGAGTATTTTGCTCAAAAAAATAGGAGATCTAAAAGATAATATGGAGAGGAATATAACCCATAAAATAGCGTTGGAAATGGTGGTCAGAAGTGGCCGGAAAATGATAAAGAGTGGAGGAGGTGAGCTCAGTTTTTACGTTTATTGTTGCTGCAAAAAATTGAAAAAGACGTTCTAATGAAGAAGAGAAAAGAAAAATGGATTAATACGTGTGGATAGCGTCGGTTCTACACAGAACTGACTTTAAATTCATTATAAGTTGGTTTTTTCTAAAAATCGACTTTACATATCGACTTAAATACCCCTTTTTGTAGTAGTGCAAGGGGAAAACACAAAGGAAAATCCTCATATAGTAATCATCTAATGTCAATCATCAAACCATATTCCTCCTTTTTGAAAAGAAATTTTGTAAGGAAGCACTACCAACATGTAACCATTGATTCACATTTCTCTAAAAGATTTAGAAAACTTGTGTTTCTTTTTATATGAAATTCTTGAAAAACCAATAGAAGTATCTTCATACTGATGACTAGGTTGCTTTTGGTAAACAATTTTTGTGCCCTCTCAACATTATGTCATCAATGCATAATGCATCCAAATTGAAATTTTTTCAATGAACCACAATAGTTATAACCTGAGTAATTAGAATGGTAGAAGTGAGGAGATAATCTCTTAGAATTGCTCCAAGAATATATAAAACATTTCCAGACAGAGTGACTAGTAATACCACATAGATAGCAAGAAGGTGTAGAAAAGTGAGTAATTAGGTCTTTGACTCCTACGAGAAGAAGAAGTACTAACTCTTACTCTCACATAGTGAGGATTAAATCTATCACATCATGCACTACTACAATACATACATATTGTCTCAGAAATTTAGCCTCAGTTTTTATAAAAGTGAGGCCATAGGGTTTTGGCCTAAGTTATATAAAAACCGAGGCTATAAACATACCCTATGGCCTAAATTATTTAAAAATCGAGGCTATAGATATATCCTATGACCTAGATTATTTAAAAACTGAGGCCATAGAAATACCCCATCAATTTTCTCTCTTTTATACGTAACATTAAATTTTTCTATTAATTTTTTCCTTTTTCTCTTTTTTTCCAATTCTCCTCTTTTTATTTCCATTTTCCCTATCTCTTTTCATTTTAATTCCCTCTCTCTTTCTCTCTTTTCTTTTTTATTTTTCCCATGTCATTGATTCCATGCTTTATTTCTTTTTTACTCTAGCCAGAAAGAAAGCTCTAGAAACATTTCTTCGTTAGTGGCATCAGAGTTAGTAGTTCAGCTAGGATGGGATGATAGACTTTGCGCATGTTGGTGGACTTTGTTGGTGTTGGTTCCACGCTGGTGATCTTGGACACCTGGCGTTCACGATGGCTGACATCACTGGTATATTTTTTTTCCTTTTCTTAGCCAGATTTTTACTTTATTTTTTTTTCTTTTTCTTTTTCTCCTTTCTCTTCCCCAGAGCGAGCTACGCGAGCATTTCCCTAGCCCTAACTACGCGATCTGCATCTTCTTCCTCTTCCCTTTCCCTATTGCTCACCTCCCCTCGTCGAACGCTCACTTGGGTAGTTGGTTTCTCAGCTCAAACTATATTCAAATTTGGGTTTGTCACTCTTCTCAATTTTCAATTTAGGGTTTGTCACTTTTCCCCTCTCTTTCTTCCAAATACCCACTAAGTGAAGATTTTTTTGTTTTATTGGTAGATGCTTCTCATCTCAATCCGTATCAGTTGAGACAATGATGCTTTTGTTAAACAAATTCTAGAAATGTGCTGATGAAGTTGGAGTAAGGGTTTGAAGGCAAGAATACTTTCATTTTTGAATTTATTGATGCTAATGAGGTTATTTTGTTCCAATCAAAGTTTTTGTATCTTTGATGGAGCTCTAGTGATGTTAAAGAAATTTTTGGCTGAAATGGTGGCTAGGTAGGTTGATTTTAGCTTTTGTCTATTATGGATTCATGTGATTGGCTTGTCTCGTGCAAAAAACAGTTATGGTAGCAGAATGAGTAGCCATGTCCCAAGTGAAGACAGTTCGCTTTTGGGGTTCTGTTTTGAGGACAACCATATCTTCTTGGTTTATGATTTTCTATCAAGGGGAAGCCTTCATGGTATGTAGCCTAAAATATATGCACCTTATTAGAATTACAATTTACTTTCTCATTAGTTCATCCATTAAATTATTTTTTTTCTTGTAAACTATTGCATTAGGGAATAAGAAGTACCTTCTTGCATTTGGTTGGATTGAAAGATATAAGGTGGTTGTGGGTGTAGTCGAGGCAATAGATTAACTACACAGTCACAGTGATTGGGATGTGATTCACAGGGATGTTAAATCATCAAACGTACTGTTATATGATGATTTCGAGCCACAGGTATCAGACGTTTATGTCTCTTTTTATTGACCCATAATATATATATATATATATAACCTTTATGAATTTACAAATACTTGTATTTATTGCTAAAAAAATGGTTTATTCAGCTTTCTGATTTTGGACTTGCTAAGTGGGTACCAAATAGTTTACTGATATATGACAGATGATTATGTATTTAACCAAATAGTTTACTGGAATTTTGCTAGGTTATAGCAGTTAATGGGAAGTTTCCTGGTCCTCTTGTTAATGTTACTACTAATAACATTGTCAATATTTTTAATGAATTGGACGAGTATCTCCTAATGACTTGGTAAGCTTGAGCCGATCCTAGACTCATTTTGATTATAAAAGACAAATGTTTTGAGTAAATTGTTATGTTATTTAATTGGCAGGCCTGGCGTACAAGTGAGACGTAATTCATGGCAAGATGGAGTTCTTGGAACCAATTGTCCCATTCCTCCAAACTGGAATTGGACTTACCAATTTCAAGTTAAGGATCAAATTGGGAGCTTTTTCTACTTCCCTTCTCTAAATATGCAGAGAGCATCTGGTGGTTTTGGATCCTTTTTTATCAATAATAGGATCATTATTCCAATCCTTTCACACAACTAGATGATGATATTGATATTTTCATAGGTGACTGGTATACTAAAAACCATACGGTTGGTTTTTTATTTATTTATTTTTATATTAGTATTTTTTTCCTGTGAACAATTAAGTTGGATTTTTGGGATCAACTCCATATTGCAATCTTACTTACTTTGTCTTCTAGGCATTAAGGATAGAACTTGATGCTGGAAAAGATATTGGTATTCCTGATGGAGTTCTGATAAATGGAAAAGGGTCGTATCGTTGCAACACTACTCTTGTACCTGATGGAATTAAGTATGAAACCATCAGTGTTGCTCCTGGTATGAAAACTAAGATTTCCTCAATGTTCTTTGGTCTTGTTTATTTTTTTTAGGTGAAAATATTTCATCAATTATTTTTATATAGTAGAGTTTTCAAGTTCAAGAAAACACGCATACAAAAGGCATATGAACCGGTTAATTTGTGAAAATTATTCACTGCTTTGATAGAATGAAGTCACGTTCTATGTCTAGTTTTTGTTCTTATTTTGATTACAATGCCGTATCTTTCTGTATTATTGGTTTGATAATAATGTGACACCTTTGATCATGGTTTGTAATAACTGTCTACAGGCAAGACATATCGGCTTCGTGTGGAGTTTCAACAAGTTTGAACTTTAGAATTCAGAACCATAAAATGCTTTTAGGTGAAACTGAGGGATATTATACAATGAAACAAAACTATACAGACTTTGATATTCATGTTGTCAATACCTTTTTTAAGAAAAACAAATTAAGCTTTTCCTATTTTGTATATCATTGTGATTAAGAATACCTTTTTTAAGAAAAACAAATTAAGAATTCTAGCTGTTATGAAAGAATATGTTAAATTTTCTTTTGCGTTTTAAGCTTTTCCTCTTTTGTATATCATTGTGATTGTTTATTCCCACACATGTCTTCTAGTATTTTCTGAAGATAGGGACTTGTAAATTTCACTATCCAATGGATAGACGTGGTGCTGACCAGTTTCTTTCAACTTGTAAATTTTGCCTTGGATCCACTGATTTTGGATAATTACACTTATAAATTATTGTAATAGTAAAAAGTCAGTTTGTAATAATAGCTAGTAAGGTTTTATTATGTTTTAGTGTATAAACTTTCAAATGTAATTATACTTTTAATTTTAATATAATATGATTTTTAATATTGTAATTAATAATTGTATTTTTATTCAAATTTATAGTAATATGGTATATCTATGGCCTCGGTTATTGAAAGATCGAGGCCATAGACATATCCTATGGCCTCGGTTATTGAAAGATCTAGGTCATAGACATACCCTATGGCCTCAGTTATTGAAAGACCGAGGTCATAAACCTACCCTATGACCTTGGTGTATATCTATGGCCTCGATTATTGAAAGATCGAGACCATAGACATACCCTATGACCTCGGTTATTGAAAGATCTAGGTCATAGACATACCCTATGGTCTCAGTTATTGAAAGACCGAGGCCATAAACCTACCCTATGGCCTTGGTTTTTAAATAACCGATGCAATAGGGCATGTCTATGGATGCCCTATGGTCTCGATTATTGAAAAACTGAGGCTATAGACATGCTCTATGACCTTGGTTATTTAAAAACCGAGACCATAGGTAACAGTTTATGGTCTCTCTCACTTAAGTCTCAGTTCTTATAACCGTGGCCATAGACCTACGATCACGATTAAAAATCGAGGCCATATATATGTTTTTTAGTAGTGATGATTTGATATGCCCATGCTCATGAAAATGGTGGCAAGTAGAAATAAAGCGTGTAGGAAATGGAAAAATACCATTGTCGGTGTGATGAGAGGAAGAAGTAGGAGGTGGAACTTTCACATTGCTAGAATAACAAGGTTAAGAAGCAGCCTGATTTTTATCTTTAGGAGTGACTACAACTCTATTCATTTTTGCATTAAGAATTATTGACTTCATAAACATCAGGATTGCACTATACAGAGTGGTATTCTTATCCACATAGCTCAAACCTTTTTTATCTCATTAGCTCTTATTATTACACAGAATTCCATCTAGCTTCTATGGTCTCAACATTAACTTCTTAATAGTCTCTTTTGAGTTATTCAACTCTTTTTCTAATTCTTACTGTTTAGAAATTAAGGTTTAATAAGGTCATCATTTTCTCTTATAAATGTCTCAAAGAAACCAATATAGTAGCTCATATCCTTAAGTTTAACTTGAAGATTCTTTCGTTCTTTATCTTTTTTTCAAAAAAAAGTATATTATGGATACTCTTTATCACCTTCTAGAAGAATCATCTCCTTTCCTAGTATGGTGATTTCCTTAACTTGTTCGTGTGATAAATTAGGGCAAACACTCATCTGATTGCTTGATTAGACTCCATGTTCTTCAATTTATTCTCCAGACACCTTAACCTAGCTTTGTACATGATCTCACTTTTCTTTGAGAGATCATCATTATCTTTGTTTATTGAAGATTTATCCTCTTTTAGAGTGGCTCTCATCACTCCACTCATTTTGTTTTTCTTCAAGGTTTTTCACATCCTTTTTCTGAGTATATTCTCACTTAACATGCTCTCTTAAGAACTTGTCATAAGTTTCTAGTAGCTTGTCATCATCATCAATATCATCACTAGCATCAATATACCTAGTGTTCTTTGTAGTAAATGAAGTTTCTTCAAAAAGTATGGATGTCATAAAGGTAATGAAATTGTTGTCATCTTCTTCAATACTACTATTTCTATTGTAAAAAATAATATCATTTTTCATAACTCTCTTTCTTGTATTTTTTTCCCACTATAATAATTGGTAATATTGTGTATGATCTTACCTAAACATTAAATATGATAAAGGTGGTTTCTACTTTGATGTCTTTTCTATTTATCATCAAAGTTTTTAAACTTCGTAGTTACTCTCAAGTTTCCCGTGCTTAAGAATGTTTTTTTTTGGTACTACTAGAAGAGTTTTTTTTACTTATGATAAACTTAGTGAACAATGACATCTCATCTTCATCAGGGCTTCATCACTTAACACAACAATTTTCACCTTACTACTCTTGCACATAATAGATTTCAAGGCTATGCTTTTTCCTTTATCAATAGTAGCCTTACCCCTTTTTAGTAGAATTTGGTAGATTTCATAGGCCAAGAAGTACCTACAATCTCATGAATCTTAATAGACTCAATGTTGAAGGTTGTTTGGATTATAGTTACCTTTTCCTAAAAATGATCAAGAAGGAAAGTAACTTTTACACTTGCTTTTTCTCACAATTTGGTCATCATAAGTTGTAAAAAGTGTTGATGATGTCTGAGAATCTGGCATATATAGAAACTGTTCAAAGTTTATTCTTCTTCCATTTGGGGTAGCTCAAACTCCTTATTAATGCATGTCAACCTTGGCATTTTTAGCATTGAGGTATTGTTGTGTGTTATTTCCAAAATGTCTCATGTTTCATTTGATGTCTTACACACTGAAATGTATCGAAACTCATTTGGCATGACATCTCTCATAATGGCATATAACCCCTTAATGTTCTAGTCACTTTCATTGCTACCTTATCTCATCCATTCTTACATAGGTTTTGGAACCTTGTACCCATTAGATAACTTCTTGGGATGCTCCTAGTTGTGCTGAAAAAGAAACCACACTCTATCTCCAAACAACCATAAAAAGGCATACATTTGAGATTGTTAGTAGCCATAGTTTCAGTTATCTAGATATGGAGGTCTGCCTATGTTTTCTCCTTCACCATATTCCATCTTGTAAAAGTGTGTGTGTGTATAAAAGAAGCAAAAAGAGAGATCAACATCGGAGTGGTTAAGCCCAAAAGGGTATACCTGCTATGATATCAATTGAATGTCTACACTTGGTACTAATAGGCTCAAAGGGAGGTGATACAGACACCTCTCGCTCATAGTAGAAATAAATAACACATAATGCAACAATATTTGAAAGTAGAAAACATATTGATAGATAAATAAAAGAAATAAAGACATAAAAATGTCTTTCCAATCACAATTAGAACCTCCTATGTAGTAACATATTTGGTAATAAAAATGATTGTACTAGCAACATCATGCAATTAATCAAACACAACATATAACATGTTAAACCTATACGTGATCCAAAACCTTTTTTTCTGTTTTCATGTCCATTTGTTGATTGATGACTCTATGAAAATAGAGTCATTAGCACACTTTTTTACTTAATATTTACTTGTTTTATTTAATAAATAGTAATTTTTATGGCTAAAAAAATTAAAATATAAACTTTTTAGTGAAAAGGGGTAAAAATATAATTTTTGAAACTTTTTGGAATTTTTTTGGATTTTTAACGTAAAACCAATCAGAAGCTACCACATGGCATGCCACGAAGTAGAGAAGCTGACTGGGAAAGACACGTGGATGCCAATGCAAGCATAGATAGCGAATCACTTCGTGCCTCATGTGACGAGGATGAAACACGCACCACATGTCAGCACGACGTTCAATCCAAGTTTGGAAATTGGTTAACGCATCATGCCACGTGTCACCACGACATTGCTCCGCGCGTTCCACATGTGTGCCACGCCATTTGTTCCCGCTAATCACGTTGCATGACATGTTATTAACTCGATGAGCGTTGACTTTAACCGTTCTCCCCTGCCATGCGTCGCTCTCTAATTCGCCCAATGAATTCTGATGCCAAGTGTCGCGCTGTGATTGGCTGAAAGTGTTAATTTTGCTTATTTTGATCATAGCCCTTGATCTGAAGCTGATCGGACGATCCTGATCGCACTTGAGATTTATTTAAGCCCCTAATCACTCCATAAACCCTAATTACCCTCCATTAGAGTAATTTTGGTCAGTTTTTAGAGCTAAAAAGAGAGAAAATTACAAAAAAAAAATAAAAAAGACACAATTTCGGTAGAGATTCAATAGGAAATTAATTTTACAATTCAAGATATTGATTGTATTTCTTTTTCTACTCTTTTCTTTATCAATTTTATATTTTTCTTTATGAAAAAATATGAGCTTTATGAACACAATTATGTGTAACTAATTTATTAATCTAGGGATCTTATAAACCTAATTTTTACCATGTGATGATATAAATTTTTTCCCAATTATAATATTAATTTAATTATATTATTTAATCTAATTTTTATGCTATTAATTGTTTGGCCAACAATTTATCTATAAAGGAAATTAAGTAGATTTGAGATAATTATTTAATTGTTTGTATTGATTAAATAACATGCATAGTTTCTAGGCAAAGATGTATGATTCTTATGTATGTGATCTATAATTTATGAACTTAATGAATAGTATGCAATTTAATTGACATGAGAGTATGATTAAATTAATTATGATATGGTATGTAGTTTACTTGAGAGAGGAATACATGTTAGGTTAGATTCAATTAATCATGTAATTAATTGATATTATATTGGAGGGATTTTAGCAATTCACATATTTAGAAAATTGGGGAATTAAGTATTCCTAGATATTTTCTCATATATCTTTTTAGTTACCAAATTTGATTCAATTAATTATTGCTGTTTAATTTTAGTTATTTTAATTTTACTTCATTAAAATATAAAAACACCAAAAAAATTATTTTTATTATTTTTAGTTTTAAAAATTAATTTCTAATAAAATAATCTCCCTTAAAACGATCTTTTTTTATCATTATATTACTTGTTGCGATATGTATACTTGCATGTGCATTGCACGCACAATTTGTATGGCGATCATTGACCACATATATAACAAACAATATAACCAATCATACGACTATTGTAAAGTTATGCAATATGGTAAAAAGTGAGTATGTGTGGAAAAATTATAATTTTGCTAAAAAGTGAATATATAAGTTAGGTTAAACTTACAAAAATACTAACAAATTATTATATTTGTTTCGTTCATACTACTACTCTATTTTTTGTCTCGTTTGTACCACCCATTTATTATATTTGTTTCATTTATACCATTACGTTAATCTTTGTCTAACAGCATCACACATTAGTGGTAGATTTGAAACAACTCGAATAGTTAAGTTATAGATTTGGAATAACACAAATTGTTAAGTGATATATTTGGAACAAATCATATAGTTAAGCTATAGATAAGAACAATACAGATAATTAATTAGTAGATTTGGGACAAATCAAATATTTAAGTGATATATTTTAAGAGTGATATCCTTAGATGAAGACTGATGAAATGATATAAATGGAACAAATGTAATAGTTAGTGGTATAAATAAGACAAAAAATAGTTCGATAATATGAATGAAACAAATGTAATAACCAAGGTTTGAAATATCAATGTCGGTGAAGATATCGAGATATAATTTTTATGAAAATGTCAAAAATATTGTTATTGTTGACAAAAACTTTAAAAAATCACGAAAAATAATAAAACCTCTATCAAAAATATGAAAAAAATATAAAACTTTATAAAATATTAAAACAACCAATTATTTATATTTTAAACTAACTTTTTATTTAATACATGTATTCTTAAATACATAAAATATTTATATTAATTAATAAGTTTATTAATTAATTAAAATATTATACAATAAAATATATATTTTTTTGTTAAATATTGTAGAATAAGTAGTTAAAAGACTTGAAATAATTAAATAGACTATCTAATTATAGCTACTATAAATAGATAAATCTCAACAGTATAACAATAAATTTCATTGATTATTTGTTTCTAAAATTATTTATAAATATAGAAAACATGCTTAAAAATAGAGAGAGAGAAAGAAAATATATTATCTACTACAAAAATAAGAAAAAATTAAATTAAAATGATTACTCAAAAAAAATTAAATTATGAATTGATATTTTTAATATTTTTTTCGATATTTTACCTATAATATCTAGGACATTTTAAAGACAACGATATTTTATTAACATTTTAGTGATATTATTGATATTTTCGTAATAATTTAACCAAAACATATTGATATTTTTATCCTTGATAATGACTCGATAATATTTTTGTAAGCTTATAATGGTACATTAAATTTCTTCAATAACACTAAATCATTCAAATAAAAGATTTGTCATGATTTCAATTTATAGAACACAAGAAGAAAAATATAAATTTATACAAATTACTTATAACGTGTTTCATTTTTCAAAGTTATTTTTTCACGTGCCACGGAGTTCAGGCTTTAAATAGTTATATAAACTATAATTATTGAATTGTATTAAAAATAATAAGTTAATAGTATATAATTTATTCATATAAAATATTTATATATTATATATAATTTACATATATTTAAAATAAATTTAATTATGTATAAATCCTATTACGATGTTTTTCAACACCAATGTACAAGTGGTGTATGATTACTCAACACGAAAAATAATAAACCATTCTCTCTCTCCACTTAGTCGTGTTTTTGGGTAGAAATTTGTACGAACTGTTTCGATCCACGTATTGTTTATAATTGCCACATATTCATCGTTCGCCCATCTTAATTTTTGTGTTAGGTGCACAAGTTTTCAGCTATAAATATAATCGACCAATATATATATATATATATATATATATATATATTACCAAAAATGACGCATTAAATATGTGAGAGGAAACATGTTAAATAAAAAAAAGAAAAGAAAAAGTTAAATTAACTTTATTTGAATTATTATGTTATATTTTATCCTTAAACTGAAAATGTATTATCAACTTAATTTTTGTTCTATTCTACTGTCAAACTATAAAATTATTTTATCCATATCACTCCGTCGCTTTTTATTACCTGACCATTAAAAATTTTAAAAAAATCTAAAATTTATAAAAATTATTGTTTGCCGTGCTCCTTATTGGATAATTTTTATGGCAAATCTTAACCTACCTCTTCTCTGTCATCCCCTTCAAACTTACCTAGACCGACGAAAATCGTTTTCGACGAATGTACGGGAGTGAGCTAGTAACGATAAATTGATAATTGGGCCTGAGCTTGGAATTGAGCCTGGGCAACAATGAAACAAAAAAGGCAATTCCCAAAGACATGACGCACAACTTTCGATGCTACTTTCTATGCGGAGAAGATTAGAAAACAATGCAATTTCTCTGTTTTGGGTTGTGTTGATTATATTAAATGAAGATAGAGTTTCGAGGATGATCTAGCATTTATGGATTTAGAGCCAGAAACTACTTTTTCGACTACTACTTTTGCTTCTTCTGCTTTTGATAGATCGTAAATTGGTATATAGAGAGATGTATATGAGATTGTGATGATGATGACGAGAGAACAAAAGAGAAGCAAAGATATTACTTTAGAAACATTTAAATGTATCATTTACAGTGTTGTATCGTGCTTAAGATTATACCATAAGTTTTTAGATCTTATCATGTCTAGAATGTATAAGAATATTTATATTGTTTTAGTTTTATCTACAACATATCACAAGATTCTAAGATATTTTAATCAAGTCTAACTAACTCTAGAGTCTTTTAGAATTGTCTAGTTCATTTATGCAAATTCTAAGATATTCCGAAGGTTTCTAGAGACTTCTACATCATTTATGAACCATGTATCATATTTTAGAATATTTCAGTACCTTTCAGCATCTTATACTTTAAAACATTCTAGAGTCTTCTAGGCTTGAGTTGAGTTTATCCAACTTTAGCTCCATCTAGACATCATTAGGTCACTCTAGAACTTTCTCATGTAGTAACTTGTAGAAAAGTCTAGATCCGTTAGGCAAGCATTTCTTTGGATTTTGAGGGACAATTTGAGTAGGACGTAACACCCTCTACCACTCAAGTTCACTACGCCCTCGTTGCGCCTTGAAGCTTGAACCTTTTTATGTGATCTTTGAACTACCACAAAGAGTCTTCAGATTCCCAGCTTGCCTCTATGTTCGATGCATTCTTCAATTTGACCAAGTATTCTCGATAGCTTGGTACACCCCTGCACCAAATTAGGCGATCCGCCAAGATAGAGTCCACTTCTCTATCAAAGGAGGTTACTACAGTAGTGGGCAGCTTTTTTGATTCTCCCCAACTTGTATCTTCCTCGTCTCCATGATAAGGCTTCAACATGCTTACATGAAAAATTGGGTAGATTTTAAGCTTCAGAGGTAGTTGTAGTTTGTAGGACACCTTACCGACTCGCTTAAGGATTGGAAATGGCCCTTCGTAATTGCGTACCAACCCCTTGTGAATCTTCCGTAAGGACTTGAACTATTGGGGCAATACTTTGACAATGACCAAATCTCATTCCTGAAACTTGACCATCCTCATTTTCTTGCCATCCCATTTCTTCATCTTTTTAGACATCTTGTTCAAATATGCTCGGGCTAACTAGGCTTGCTCATGCCATACCTTAGCAAATTTGAAGGCAACATGACTCTTTCCTTTATAGCTTGTAGCCAAAGCATAAGGAGTCACGGGTTGCTGTCCCATGATGATCTCGAAGGGACTCTTGCCAGTGGACTTGCTCCTCTGCAAGTTATAAGAGAATTGGGCTACATCCAGCAACTTAGCCCAATCACGTTGGTTGGCACTAACAAAGTGCCTGAGGTAGAGCTCCAGCAATGCATTGGTATGTTCTGTTTGCCCATCGCTCTACGGATGAAAGCTTATGGAGAAGTTCAAGTTTGATCCCTGATGAGTGCTCAAAAAGCACTAAAATAACCATGATTTTATGCACTTTAATTGATTAAAAATATATATATTTATATGTTTTATCATATATTTATATAAATTTGTTTTTTCTAATCACTAAGATTTTTATTTGCTTTTCGTGAATTTTGCCTAAAAACGCAATGTAAAGACTCAAAAAGAATACTAAGAATACATCACAAATAAATTGATAAATAAGTGGAAAAGGTCAACAAACATGGAAAAATTGACAAAATGGGTCGGTAAGGTCAAAATGTCAAAGATCTGAAAAACGCTCACACAGCCAAATTTCTCAAATTTCCACACAGAGTCACAAGGCCTAAGCCAGAGTTGCTGGCCAACAAGCCAGAGTCACAGAGTCAAGGCCATACCAAGGTTGATTGCTTTGTAACAGAATAAGACGGCACCGTTTCACGCCATCACATACAAGTCATGGCAGAAGCCATTGAATAATACATGCAGAAGGCCAGTTAGCTGCCTGGACAAGGCGCCAACGCGTTGCTTTTGACCCATTTTTTCAATGCAGTACCGCTCTATGATTACGCTGACGTCATTGATGACCTCAAAGCAGTCCAAAACACGTTATTTTTTTTAATATTTTTTAATCATTTTTTCTCTCCATCCTCACCTATAAATACCCCTTCTTCCATTCACTTCAAAAACACACTCAAAACCTCACTTCTCTCTTCTTTTCTTTTCTCTCATTTCTTAGTTTTTGAGTTTTCTTTAGGCTTTTTCTTTCTAAGTCTTTTCTTAGTTTTTCTTAGTTTTTAGTTCAATTGTCTTAGGTTTGTAGTTCTTCTTTTCGGTAGGAACTCTGTAATGTTTTTTGTAATAATTTAGATTTTTGATTCAATAAATTGTTGCAAATTCCGCCGAGGTTTTCTAAAGAACTGAATAATAATAAGATCTGTATGATTTTATTTACGCTATTTTTATGCTTTATTCTTACATGTTATATTTAATTTGTCTCATTAAATTTAACTCATACAATGCTTATAATCATGATATAATAATAACGTTATTACGCTACAATATTAAATAGGTGAAAAATTTCTAAAATGAATTGATTTTATTTTTATTCAAGATTTTATATTAAGGATGTTGTAGAGAAATACATTATTTTTCATTACAAACTTAAATCCGAAAATTAGACTTTTAAGGGCTTAGTTATCCTACCTAATTCTGTAGTACGCTTTTTATTATTTCAAGACAACGCTTCCAGAGTTGAAATGTTCTCTATTTCAAAAGTTTTTATAAGTTAATTATTATGCTAAAAAACGATTGACAACACGTTTTCAATACTGCTTTTAAAACTCGAAAGTTAAGACTTGATAACTAAATTTCAGTTTAATTCGACACCTCGATAAAGTTTAAATCGTCTAACCCTCACCAAAGCGCAGATTTAAATTGCTCATTTTCAATCTCTTAGAAAAAGTTTAATTAATTTAATTAACCAAATTATTATCAACCCCACCCATAGTGTTAATTGATTTGCTTTAAGCTTAACAAAGAGATCTAACCCCACCAAAGCATTGTCAGATTCATATAAAAAAGAGAGAATCAATAAAATATCAATTTATATCTTTAATTTCTTGTAGATAATACGAAGAAGATAATTAACTTGGGCTTATTATATCCATAAATACTCCACTAATTTAAATGATAAAATTTGCATGAATATTTATTGAATCAGAATTATATTTATTTGTAGATAAATATTTATCAATTTGTATCTATGTTTATTTTTTTTATTTAATTAATCAGATATATGTTTATTTTAATGTTATTAGATTAGGAACACAAAAACCAAAATATCGCGATGCGACAAGCTGTGATTTAATTTTCGCTTTTTAAAAGTTTGAATAATAAATTAAGAACCACATACATTCTTCCTTAGATCGACTCGAAAGATACTTATCATTTTCTACGAAATGATTCGTGCACTTGCGAGAGTTTTACAAATATTAAAACCAAAGTATTTGCGAGAATTGGCGATGCCGGTTTTCGCTCATCAATCCCAACAACTTGAACAATTTTGTCCAAAAATTTTTAGTAAATCGTAGATCTCGATCACTCATGATGTTGGATGGAATTTCCCAATGCTTCACAACATGCTTGAGGAACAACCATGTCGTCTCATCTGTAGTGCAATCAGCTGAGACAGGTATGAAAGCTGCATACTTGCTGAAGCGATCAATGACTACAATTATGCTTCCAAAGCCTTCTGATTTTGGCAAGCAAGTGATGAAGTCCATTGAGACACTCTCCCATGGTCTCTTTGGAATAGGCAATGGCTCTAACAAGCCTCTTGGTGCATGCTGCTCCGTCTTGTCATGTTGGCATCAAGACAAATTCTCACATAAGCTTCAACATCATCTCGTAGTTGAGGCTAGTAGTAAATGGACTTGATCAAAGCAAGAGTGCGTCTCATACCTGGGTGTCCATCTCATAATGAATCGTGGCACTCCTTGATCAGCTCATTCCTTAAGTTCCCCCAATTGGGAATATAGATGCAATTTTTCTTGGCATAGAGTAGTCTGTCACTCCGCCAAAATCGCTTTTTCTTTCCTTCCTTGATAAGAGTAAGAAGGTTTTGAGGTAGGGAATCATGCTCCAACCCTTCTTTGATCCTTTCTAGCAAGGGACTGCTTGGTCTACTTAAGGCTGCTAACTTTACCTTTCGACTTAGTGGATCAGCCACCACATTGCTTCCACTGCACCATTCTGATTTTTTCATATGATAAGGACTCATTGTTGGTGGTCTTGTGCCGTGTTCCAGCTCAATTTTGTGGTCTACCTCTCTCCTTGGAGGTAATTGTTTAGACAATACCTCAGGCATCATGTCTTGGAACTCATCCAAGACAACTTACACCTCTATTGGTAAGCTTAGTTGTGGTGACGCTTCCTCATCATCATACTCCTTTAAAATGGCCAAGTAATTATCTTCCTCCCTTTTCAATCCCTTCTTGAATTGAAGTGCTGAGAGAACTTGGATAGTAGGTTTGATGGTCCTCTCCATTGGTACCACCCAAGCCTTTGATCCATCCATGATGCACATAGAGTTTGAACATGAGACAAGGAAAGCTCTAACCTAATCCAAGAACTACATGCTGAATACTACCGAGAAATCATCCATGGGTGCCACCAATAAGTCCACTTGGCCAGTCCAAGCACCAAGACCAACCTTAACTCCACGAGCAACTCCTTGGGGAGGTAGTGCTGCCGAGTTAACCGCTTTGAGAGATCCTCCTCCATTGACAACCTTGAGGCCGAGTCTCTTTGCTTCCTCTAGTGAAACAAAGTTATGAGATGCACCAATGTCAACCAAAGCTTTGGCAACCTTCCCATTGATGGTTGCATCCACAAACATCAAGCCTTTAAGGATCGTCGGGGCACTCTGCAATGCACCAAGTAGCCACAAAGAACCCATCTTTGTACCTTCATTCGTCTCACCTCCATCTTGGTCATGCGTGGAGGCAACTAAGGCATTCAATGCCTTCCTTTTTGGACATTCACGTGCCCAATGCAGTCTGTCACATATGAAACACGTCACACGAGACTTTGAGGCACCATGATCCTTCCTTTCCTTCCTCTTATTCTTTATGATTTTTGTGGCCCTAACTTTTGGCATGACCTGCCCCACTCTTTCCTCCACTAAACTCTCTATCTATAGCCTTTGAGCCTTCTTTGTTTGTGGAGTAGTCAATAAGGCTCTCGGTAACCTCAATGGTCGAAGATAAGTTTTGGACACCACGTCTCTTGAGTTCAAGGTTAGCCCACGATTGGAGACCATCCATGAACAAGAATAGTGCACCCTTGTCTAATGTGTCAGGGACTTCTAGTAGTAAGGTTGTGAACTCCTTCACATAGTCCCTTATCCTACTTGTCTGCTTTAACCGTCGCAGTCAGCCCCTTGTCTCCTCTTCAGCATTTACGGGGAAGAATTGGCTTTTGAACTCCCTTTTAAAGTCATCAAAGGTGTCAATTGTGTATACCCCTCATTGCACATCACCATGCCTCCATCTCCACCACAGCATAGCAATGTCAGACAAGTACATGGTAGCAGTTCGGATCTTGCTGGCATGATTCGTTATGCCAGTAGCCTCAAAGTATTGTTCAAGCCCCCATAGGAAGTTCTCAACTTCCCTAACATTCCTAGCACCATTGAAGGTCTTTGGCTTGGAAACTTCCACCTTCTTGGCCTCAATGATGGTGGTTGTGTCAGTTCCCGAGGCCATAACCTACTTGCAAAGTGCTAGGTCACCACCCATATCCTCGACTCTAAGTAACACGTTAGTAATTTCTCTTTGAAAAAGATCTCGTACCTTGGCAAGTTCGGCCTTCAACTTATCAATCTCTTGCCTTAACCCACTATCTAGCTCGTTGAGGGACATCTTGACTACTGCATGGATCTCCGCATCCTCGGCCTCCAAGCCTCTGCAACGTTCCTCCAAGTTATCCACTCGATCAAACAGCTCCCCCAAGCTTTCCTAAGCATTCCTAACATGTGCTTGTAGGCTAGAAATCATATCTTTCAACTTGGCTCGAGACTTCTTTGGTGGTTTCCGAACTTCCTTACGCCCACGTTTCATTGGTAGAACATCCACACTTGGTGTAACTGAGGCACTATTCTTCATTATGCTAAGGATAGTAATGCTTCAACCAACTATCATGACCCTAAACTTCAACTAGCAATCGTGCGGCATTTAGCATGATCCGTTGCACTAAGCCTGCCTTATAACCCGAACAAAACACTCCAAAGAGACTAGAAAGAGACTTAGAGACTTAAAGGATTCTAGAGCAAAGCAAGAATAAAAAAGAGTTTATAAAAAATGTTTTGTATTGCTTTAGAGAGATTATCTTACAAATTCCCAAGGATTCCAATATTTTGTATTGATGTAGAGATGTTATCTTACAAATTCTCAAGGATTCCAAGAATGGGTATAAATAAAGACCAATAAGTCTATTTATAGTATGGCTCCATGCTTAAGATTATGCCATAAGTTTCTAGATCCTACCATATCTAGAATGTACAAGAGTATCTACATTGTTCTAACTTTATCTACAACATGTCACAAGATTCTAGGACCTTCTAGTAAGTCTAACTAACTCTAGAGTCTTCTAGAATTGTCTAGTTCTTTCATGCAAGTTTTAGAATGTTTCAGAAGCTTCTAGAGACTTCTAGAGACTTCTACATCCTTCGTGAACCATTCAACATGTTCTAGAATATTTCGATACTTTCCAACACCTTCTAACACATGCTAATATACTTGGAACATTCTAAAGTCTTCTAGACTTAAGTCGAATCCATCCAACTTTAGCTCCCTCTAAACATCACTAAGCTACTCTAAAACTTTTTTCATATAATAACTTGTAAAAAAGTTTAGATCTTTTAAACAAATACCATTTTTTTGAGATTTTGAAGGACAATTTAAACGAGACATAACAATAAACTATTTTCAATGAATTTAAATTTCAACATTAGCCATCAATTTATATCACAACCCACAACACAAATAGGTAACAATATGATAAATTATCTTTTTTTTAATAGTTAAAATTAACTTCTAATTTGTTTGTGTATAAGTTATTGATTTTTTTTATCATTATATTACATATAGATAATTTTACTAGTAATAAACCAAAATATTTATAATATTAAAATTATGCGAATTTACACCGAAAAAATATGTATACAAACACCAAATATAATTGACGGCGATGTTCATGATTTATATTACTCATGCGTGTTTTATACTAATGCACTCATTGAAGTGTTGATAATGAACAATGAGTTAAATGTTTTATATGCTTCAAGTAGGAATTAATTATCAACTTATGCGTCAAAAAGTAGCGGTTTAATTAGTAGGGGTATAGCGTAAGGTTTTTATCAAAATGTGTGTCATAATAATTTAGGGTTTAGTAAAACATGAATACTTGTTAGTAGTCATTTACAAAGGAGATTCTAAATCTCATATTAAGGTTCATAGTACAAACTAAACAATATTTAAAACAAAAATTAATTTGAAGTTTATCTTGACTATTCTAAAAATATAAAATCGAAAATTTGCACGCACATGTCACGTTCCGTAACTAGTCTTGAACAAATATCAAAACCTTTATCGCTCTAACATTATCATTTTGACCAGTAGAAGAGCAACCTGAATTGATTACTTCCTTACTAGGAGCATTGGAGACAGGATCCATTAATAAAAACAAAACAAAAAAATGGAAAAATAAATTTGTTGCTATCAAACAAATGCTTATTATTATTCTTTTTTATCACTATCGTGTGGAATTTCAATGACTCAATGCAACCACCAAAGTTGAGTCTACATAGACAATGATTTTCCATCCGTGCCCTCTATTACAGAGTAGGTGTTGTGAACTCGAAAGCTTGTATTTTCTGTATATATGCTCAGTTTTATACCTAAAGCCTTAATACCCATTACCACCCATATCTTTACATCCACAAGTTGCACTTTCAGATAAGCTTGGGATGAAAATAGAAACTGATAAATTTCTATGTAAATCTTCCTTATATAAGGTGATTTCTAAAAGCCTTAATCATCTTCGGAGAAAAGAGCAAAATAAACGCCAAGGCAGAACCAAAGAGCATCTTAATGGCATATCTTACCAGATCAAAATCAGCTTCTTTGGAGGTACTTGTTGGGGTTGACATGGACGTTGCCAATGGTAAGGCTTCTATGACAGCTTCTGCAAGATCTGTGATGAAGGAAGAAGTACAATTAAGGGCAGGGACCCGACCCCAATTCTCAATGCCTGATTCCAGAGCCAACTCTTTGTACTCCATGTCTATCTCTTCAAGGGTTTCAATGTGCTCACTCACAAAGCTTCAAAGTAGTTAAAAATATACAAGTAATCTTAGTCAACAGTTGAACTTTTTGCAGATCATCATAAGGAACTAAAATCAATAACAGCAGTGAGCTGGCTGCTTCCAGCACAAAAAGATGTACCTCACTGGAACTGCTAGGAGACTTTTGACACCTTTTTGACCAAGCTCGACAAGAACTTCATCCGTGTAGGGCTTCAGCCATTCTACAGGCCCAACACGACTCTGATAAGCAAATATAGAAGAATATAAGGTTTTAAATTGATTGTGATAACTACATAGTCTAGATTGTACCATAAAAAAAACTATGTTCTACGATTGTGCTTTACAACATACCTGGTAAGCAAGAGTATGATTATTGTTAATTCCTCTAGCCTTCAGCTCTGCCATAATTAACTGAATGCACTCCTCCATTTGATCCTTGTAAGGATCTCCAGCATCCTTTACATAACTGACTGGTACCCCATGGGCACTGAAGAATATCATGACCTGAAATTTCATGAAAAAGGAGCAATTCATTTGAAGCTGCAATGGTGTACAAAATGCAGTCAAATATTTAATTACTAGAAAATCATTTGGAATTGGTTCACAACATTATCAACGCACATTTTCAGGCTTAGAAAAAATCTCAAGCTCTTTTGCAATCAAATCAGCCATGGATTTGACATAACCTTCTCGTTGATACCAAGACCTTATAATTGCAACAGGCATTCTTGATAGATGGGCATCTTCCCTGTAGACAAATCATATTCATAAGCTTTGAAATTTTTAGTTATCCAGTATTTAATTTGCAGAGTGGAAAATATTTCACCGGAACATTCTGTGTAGCACACTGATGCTTGATCCAGTTGTAGAGATAGAATACTGTGGATATAGCGGCAGAACTACTAGCCTTGTTATTTTGTCCCTCTTAATCTGACACATAATAACCAAATCTCCTGATTAGGTTGTCATAAAAAGCACAGGAAGCTTGAGGGAAACCCTTTCATCAGTTAAAATTTAACCATTAACACATCCGTTTTAGATAGTTAGAGGCCAAAACAAAGGCATGGCATATTAACGGGTTACTAAAGGAAGCTGCAATCCAGAGATTAAGAACGAACTTGATCTATTGCTTCCTCGGTGAATGGATACCAATATCGCATTCCTACATAGACATTTACAGGCAAGTTCTTGTGTTCCAAAGCCTTCTTAAGTGCACTAGCCTGTGACATGTACCACAAAATGTGTATTATATTTTGCAGAGGAAAACATCACACAGCATCCCCCTAGATTAATGACAATAAGCAAGAAAACAAAAACTAAAAAAGAACTCTAGAAGGCGTATCTTTACCTGCTCATCTGTAATCTTACGCAAGGGTGAGCCACCTCCTATAGCAGCATACCCTTCTTTGCTTTTGGGAGCTCTAAGCATGGAAATAAGTTGAGCTAATGGTCGCTGAAGAAATGAAAATAGCCTTGGGAGACGAATAATATCCTGTCATAGAAGCAATACATGTGTTAGCACAGCCTAAAAAATGAATTAATGCAAGTACAAAATAATAGTAATTAAGTAACCCACCGGATCTGCAAAAAGGTTGAACAAAAACGGCTGAACATCATTAAGAGTGTCCGGTCCTCCGAGATTTAAAAGTAGAACCCCAACTTTTTCTTCTTTAGCATGTGAATAAGATTTTGTCTCTATAACCGTTTCCCCATAAGTGCAGACACCCGCCGAGCAAAATGTTTGCCCCAAAGGGTTTCTCTTGTCAATGGAAAAAAAATGATTTGATCCCCCAAACATGCCCTTAGTAGGGCCCCTCAAGCCAGAGCTCAAAACTACTTGTTCATCAGGTGATGAATTACCAAGTGAAGAACTATTGGACAAATGACAGGAGACAGTCATAAGAGACCTGTTCAAAGAGCACGACCTGCAAGAAAATCAATGCATTCGACATTACATTGACCCCAATAATCAAAAGGATAAACTCTCCAAACTTAGAACTTGATTCACCAAGTGTTCAAACATACAAAAATCACACAAAGGTTCCAAAATTTTCAAAAGGTTTCAATTAGGTCCTATTTTAGCTAATAACACATAATTTAATTACAAATTTTATATAAAATGCCTACATGAATCGATTCTTTAAAAAAAAAGAAAATCCTACGTGGACGTCGACGATATTAGTAAGATGATCACATGTTATTAACTACTATAGAACCTAAGTAAAACCATTTAAAAGGTTTAAGGATATTACTGCAATTTTGTAAGGTTGAAATTGAATTGAAAGTTTGGCATTAGGAGTTTACCATGAGCCACATTTTCCCGAAAGTAAAAATAAATATTGCACTCAAACAATTCTCAATTTCCTGTGCAGGAAATCTCCAAATCTAATGAGGATCAATACAAATCGATTAATTGTTCAAGTTGTGACTCCTCAGCTGGGACTACTATATAGCAACCTAAAGAACACGCACATTTATTTAACTTGGTAATAGTAATTGATCAACAAAGTTAAATTCATTCAAACTTGGAAGGAAACAAATAAATAACAATATCGAATATATCAAAATCATCGTAACAGAAAAAAGGAAAAAAAAATAACTGTGCAATTTCTGGAAAAGAACAGGTGATTTTACAAACAACAAAAGAAGAGATGATCAAGTAAATTGGAAGGCTTACGTCGAAAAAGTACGATCCGAATCGTGGAGATTAAAACGGGAGATCTTCGCCTTGGTTAAAACAGCAGAATACGAGCTCACAGCCATAGCAGCAAAAAGATTATCCAAAAACCCTAAAACTCGAAACCTGGAAGATCCTTTTGAATAGAAAAATAATAAGGCGGAGAACAAAACCGAAGGCTATTGAGAGAGACAAGGCAGAGATATGAAAATAAAAAAGGAGCCTATGTTTTGTTAGGACGTTAGGTTAGATTAGGTGAAACTTTAAAGCTTGAAGCTGTTAGCTAAACAAGACTCAATGAAACAGGCGAGGAATTGAAAGGTCAAAGTCGGGATGTAGGGTAATTCAAATCCTGCTTATCAGCAAAAATATGCAATTTTTTTTTTTTTTTACCAAAAACAACTGTAACAAATTATCCAATAAGTTAAAATATATCTATTATAATATTAAAATTATAATAAATTAAAATCAAATAAATATTAAATAATATATTTTATATATACATAATTATATAAAAATAAATAATATTTAAATAATTAAATTAAATTTTATGTTATTTAAAAATATATGTTAAATAGTTAAATAATAAAAATTAATATTATTATTTCAAATATTTAAGTAGAGTAGATATTATTTAAATATTTTAATTTTTTAAATTAATATATTGGATTAATAATTATTTTTTTCAGTCTACTTAAACTGTTGTTATTATTGAAAAAAACTAACTATTATAACTTTATAATAAATGTCAAATGCAAAGTTTGTTAGAATAATAATCACAAAATTGGATTATTTTTCTCATATATAATAGTGCTTGCCATTATTAGCCCGTTCCGCGTACAAGGAAGTATATTATAGCCGACTCGATTACCAATTCTGTCACAATGGTCAATACGTTTACCACGTGGCTGAATACTTTGGAGTCTACGTGTGTACTTTGGACGTGGTCAATTGCGGTATACTTCGTAAATTAACTCAAGATGTTGTATGAGATTTTATATACATGGGGCACATTTTAAATTTTTAGTTATTATTTTAGTTTTATTTTTTTATCTATATACAATTTTATCCAGTATATAAATTTATAATGACACTATAAAAATATGTAGTGATTAAAAAATTAGTTAAAATAAGTTAATAAAGATTGATAACTTCCTAAACACCTTAAATGGAGAAAAAAAATATTTTTGAAATATTAAAATGAAAATAAAACCAATATCCTAGCTAGATAAAATCTCTTATTATAAGTAAAAAAAAAGTTTAAATTAAATAGCTTATATTCATTATAAAATGTTTGCATTAAGTTTTCTATTTATAGTAAAAATATATATAAGAAGCATAAGAGCTATTATTTTATGACTATAAATTTATAAATATTATTTTATCAACTTTTTTCAAAATAAATACAAATTTTGATATCATTATTTTATGTGTTAACAAATATACAAGGATGAACCGACGAATATATAATCGAGTTATTGAGAATATAACATTAAACTTTTTGTTATAAATATGTCATTGAACTATTAAAATTTTTACATATATTATTACGTAAACTCTTCATCCATTACATTTAAAAAAATTAAAGTTTATTGTGTTTGGATTTAAAATCTAAAAACCTTCCATATTTACTATTTATCTTCCTCGCCCAAAACCACTTAAATCACCATTGAAATGGTGCTACTTGTTAGAAAATTAGGTTTTTAACCTATAGTTAAATATCATTTAGAATGAAAACCACTTGATATGATATAAAATGTGTAGTCGTGATTGATTTGGATTCTTTTCTACAAAGACAAATCATATATTTACATGTTGAAAATGATATTAGAGTGAATAATAAATTGAGTCTCAAATTTTACTTATTGAAAAAGAAATTTTGATTATTTATGTTTGTCCTACATAGAAAAATCAACAACATATATTGAGGTGTAAATTCTCAAATGTCCGAGCCAAAAATTCAAAACTCTAATCGCATGCTTTCATGTTCTACGGACACGAATATCATCCAATTTTAAAGGACCTTGCGCAATCCAATTTTTGTTATTTATAAGCTTTATTTTCCTTCTCAGAATAATTCTTATGACTATTGGAGAGTTATTCCAGCTATTACAAAAGCTTATTTCAGGAGTTTCATGGCATTTATTGCATCAATTTCAATAGAATTTATTGCACCAATTTAAGCATCTATTGAATCCCATTAACTCCATCAATTTTGGTTTTAAACTATCATATTTGAATATTTATATAATTGACTCTGCAAGGAAAACATAGAAAAAATAATCATTTTCCTCTCATTTTTTCCTAAGAAAAAATCATTTTCTTTCTAAAAATTTTCTATTTTAAAACTAGACTTTATTGTGATAGAATATATGTAAATTCAATTTGTCTGAGCAAAGTTTGATGGTATTCAAACTTTGATATTTGATGATTCTATCAAAGTAGAGCATTAGTGCATTTTTTTACTTAATATTTACTTGTTTTATTCAATAAATAGTATTTTTAAGGTCAAAAATATTAAAATATAATTTTTGGATTTTTTTGGAATTTTTATGAATTTTTAACACATGATCGATCAAGAGATACCACGTGGTATGCCACGCAAATAGAGGAGCTGACTGAGCAAGCCACGCGAATACCACGCAAGTAGAGACAACAAATCACGTTACGCCGCATGTGAGGAGGATGAACCACATGCCACATGTTAGCACAACATTCAATTCGAGTTCAAAGATCGATCAAACATCCCTACCACATGCCACTACACCATTGTTCACTACGTTTCACTCGTGCGCCACGCCACTAGTCTTTTCAGCCATGAGTTGCGATTTGATTCGCCTAGTGAATTCTGTGTGCCACGTGTTATGTTGTGATTGGTTGGCATTGTCAGTTTTGCTTGTTTTTGATCTCAGTCTTTGATCTAAAGCTTAACTAAGAGTCCAGATCACACCTGAGTTATATTTAATCCCCTAATCATTCTATAAACCCTAAGGAGTTGCCATTAGCATAATTTTGGTCCATTTTTGGATCTAAAAAGAGAGAAAAATACAAAAAAAATCAAGAGAGGACACAATTTTGGTGGAGATTCAAGAAGAAATTAACACTATGATTTAAGAGATTGATTGTATTTTTTCTTCTACTCTTTTCTTTATCAATTTTTATGTTTTTCTTCATGAAAAATATGAGCTTTATGAACACGATTATGTATAGTTAATTTATTAATTTATGGATCTTATGAACCTAATTTTCACCATGTGATGATATAATATTTTATCCCAATTATAATTATAATTTAATTATATTATTTAATCTGATTTTTATATTATTAATTATTTGGCCAACAATTTATCTATAGAGGCAATTAAATAGATTTGAGATAATTATTTAATTATTTGTCTTAATTAAATAACTGTTAGGTGAAGAATTTCTCAGAGGTAAGGAAGAAGAAGAACAGAGATAGATAAGGTAAATTGTATAACTATTCCCCCCTTCTTCTTCAAATTCTATGGCTATATATAGCCTTATATGCACAAGGAATTACAAGCCAATCCTTCTAACTAATTCCTGACATCTCTAACAGAATCATAGCTCTTCTGCATGGCCTGGTTGGTAGTCCCTTTTTTCTTGTGTTGCTTGCGCTTGCTTAGTGGCCTCGTGTGTCGCTTGCCTTTTGTGTTGTTTGTAGTCCCCTTCCTCTGCATCTTGTTCCCATGTGTTGCACCGAGCAATATATGTTCGTATCATTCCATCCTCCTTTTAGAATCCTTGTCCTCAAGGATAAAATTGAGAATTGAACGGGTAAGATTACAACCCATGTTTTGAGATAGAAGCAAAAAAGTAGTTCTGAATTGACCTTGGAGCAAGCCCATAGTTCCAAGGAAAGTTGCTTCGATGCTAAGGCTATGCCTACTTGTTATTATTTTCCTTTCTGTTGAATGCTCTTCCATTAGATGTTGCTTGCACACCATTACCCTTTTGTTTTTAGAGACCACTGACAATTGGTAAGATCCTTTGATGGGAGGCTCACTACCATAAACCGTTTGATAGCGCATCCACACAAAACTACTCAGAGGTGGAAAGAACATCACCACTTGTTTCTCCACATTATGTTCATAATTCTTAGCACTAGGATGAAATGACAAAACTTCTTTTCAAACTCCATTTGATCCTGTCAAGGGTATTGACAACTCAGGAAATCCTTCTACATCATATGGCTTCCATGTTGGTTGCTTAAATGTCTTTATTCAATTGTCTTGTACCACGTACTCTTTGGAGCCTCTGGTGTTACATTTCCTGTTAGTGAGCCCAACAACCCTCTAACAGATGGATATGCACCTATACCTACCTCAGGATCCCAAATATCCCCAATGACTATATCATTAATAACTTGTGCCACTCAAAATGCCCCTATGATGGATGGTAATTCAAGTAGTAGATAAGATAAATTTTTATTCACTTCCACTGCATTTCCACAATCAAATCTCGTACACCATCTAACATATGCCTTAGCATGTCTTAGCTCAACCAAAGGTGATACGAACATGCAATACTGGACCCTTATTTGTAAGACTATAGGCTACAACAATTGGTTATCAGCCTTCTCTTCATTCTCAGGCTTTAAATCACATGAAGGCATTGCATCCAAGACACCTACAATCACTTCATATTCCTACATGATCTTCAAACCTTGTTTCTCAATAGACTACCCCTCAAAAATTGACACCACATTAACCTTTATCTAGCTACAAGTAGCACCTTTAGTCTCTACAGGACCGTCTTTAATAATTAAGCAGCCAAAGAATTCCATCATGTTAAGAGTTCCAGACTTTGCTTTTAACAAGAAACTCTTGCCTGTATTTTAAGAGCCATAACATAATGTAGTAGGGAGGATCTTTTTTCCTTCTCCAGAGGAATCTCTTGACAAAAATAGGGGCTACTCAAGCTCCAATTTATGGTCTTTGGCTTGAACAGTTACCATTGGATAGTCTTGTTGTGCTATCCATATTTTCTATTCAAGAAACAAACTATCAGTAGCTAGATAGCTCACCCAAGTTGCAAATTCCTCATTCAACCACAAGTGTGTCTGCCACTCCATAGTTACAAGACTACCAAACCATTGGTTTGCTGAGTTCGTAATTTCTGATGTGACCACTTTTCTTGATGGCATGTTCTGATGTCCATCGTAAATACTTACTATAAAGTTGTTTCACAATATGTAGCCAAACCGTAATTCTCCATGGCTCTAGTAACAATTTCAGGGATAACAATCACATCTATTTTTGGCAAAGGATATGGCATAGCAAAATATTCTTTAACCCATTCTTGGGTTGTAATAGCAACAGGCAGTGCAAACTTCTATTGGATAACCTTTCCTACTCAATAGGATACCCTAACCTCGACCTCATTAGAGGTATGATTTTTAACATAATCAAAAAATCTAGTAACCATATCAATCAAATAAGTAGACACAATGGATGACTCCTGATATGAAACTGTCTTGACATGTCCATTCACTTTCTCTTCAAGCATTGGCAGGTTGGAAATCGCTACCAATTTGGATGGCTTACCCTATGTAATCTTAAAGGTATCCTTACAAGCAGGTTCCTCTTAGCATGGGAAGCATCTTCTAGCCTCAATAGGTTCAAACTGTGTGACTGCTCTATTCTTCTTCTCACCATTATGAGCTTGAGTACTTCTGTAGGAATCTTTCATTTTGTCATTCAAAAACCCTTCAAAAATAATGGCTAAAACTCCTAATTTAGTAGGAAGTTCCTCTGCAAACTCCAAGGACAAAATCTCATTATCTTCAAATGTTTCTTAATTAAGATCTGGAGGGTTTAACTCAGCCAAAGAGTTCAGAACCAAAGCTGAGCCCATTTTGGTCCATGGATCTCCAATAACCCCATTTGCACCAATGCATGGATTCAAAGGATCTTTACCCCCAATTGCTATCTGAAAACCCTCATAGCATTTCAGAACATGTGAATTGCTAGAAGTTAGATGGATCTACCCAATAAACTTTTGAAGGATCGATGGTGAAGGAAAGCTTCTGTCTCTGCTTCTGCCTTTGAGAGTTGAAACCCTAGCCATCTTATTAACATGGCTGTAGAGTAGAATAAGGGAAAATTTAGAGCTATAACAGATGTGCGGGCATATCATTTTTGAGTAACATTACCTTTACGGTACCATCGGTGCTAGAGGTAGGACTCATACAATTTCACCATATTAATGGTTTTAGGAACATAACAAAACTCATACACAATATGTATACTACTGGCATGAATTTTATTTTCTAACCTTAAGCTTGGAAGATTCGTCGTTGTTTTCTGAGTAGCGGAGGAAACATCTTTAAGGGAAATACCCACACGGGTCATCTGGGTCTTAGAAATTGGTAGATGAGTGTGTTCATAGAGCTTAATAGCCCGATGAAGCTTCCTCAGATGACAGTGTATGGGTTCCCTGATTGAACCCTCATCAGCATGAAATGGGCCTTGGTCTTGTGCATCGATGGCTTTTAACAACTCTCATATCACTATAATGACATAATCTTTCTCTTCCTTACTCGTGAGTTTTTCAGTGGAAATTGTGTGTGCAATTAATACACAAGTATACGTATCATAATAAGTAATATAATGATAAGTAAAGATTGTTCCCACAAAGATTATTTTATTAGCAAACTAATTTTTAAAACTAAAAATAATAAAAATCAATTTTTTTGGTGTTTTTATATTTTAAGAAAGCAAAATTAAAATAACTAAAAGTAAATAGGAATAATTAATTAAATCAGATTTTATGACTAAAAAGATATATGAGAAAATATCTAGGAATACTTAATCTCCCAATTTTCTAAACATGTGAATTGCTAAAATCCTTCCAATATAATTATCAATTAATAACATGATCAATTGAATCTAATCTAGCATGTATTCCTCTCTCAAGTAAAGTACACACCATATAGTAATTAATTTAATCTCACTTTCATGCTAATTAAATTGCATACTACTCATTAAGTTCATCAATTATGGATCATGTTAAAGATGATTAGTTATGTGTGTATTAGGTGTCTAACACTAGGTGAATATATTAGTTGTGTATTAGGTGTCTTAGTTGTGTATTAGGTGTATGTCACCTAAGATTGTCTCTAACTTTGTATATAAATAGGTAGTGTCTTTGAATGAGAAATAAAAGAGTGAATTATGAGTTTTACATGGTATCAGAGCATTTGGGTTACAAAATTTGGGAAATTTTTTTTTCGTTCAAATTGAGGGTTGATTTTGGGTAAACGCAAATTAGGATTTGGTGCATTTTTGAGTTCCAACTCGGAACACCCTTTTGGAGTGCACATTTTTTCTCACTTGGCACGGCCTGAGGAGGAAGACCCGATCGTCGACCGACGCCAAACCACGATGTCCGATCACGGACGAGCCTTGAAGTGAGCCGTACGAGCCACGCGACTTTGTCACCCAAATTTCCACACGTCTCACCGCCAGCACAGGGAGGAAGAACAGCCGTCGACCGGACAAACCTCAAAGTCCGGTCACTAGACGAGCCGTGAGTGAGCCACGCGTGCCACTGTGACTCTCTATCATCTTTCCATGCGTCGGCAGGTGACAGCACGTCCGTGTATAATTTTTCTCCGATCGACCTCGTGTCGCTCTCCACCGTTCCCCTACGTCATCTGTGGTGGTTTGGCACTCATCGCTTGTGATTGTTTAGGTTTGAGTTCTTCCAATTTTGTGTTCTTTTTCGCTGCGTGTTTGGTCACTACTGTTGTTGGATTTTGTTTATTTGTTTGCTCACTGCCTTGTCGTTTGTAGAGTTATAGCTGAAAAGAAATCTAATGTTGTAATGGATTTGGTGCCTGTGATGTCTAAAATCACGGACCATAAGCTCAATGGCTTGAATTATTTGGCTTGGAGCAAGACCATTCGAATTTATTTGAGAAGTATCTATAAAGATACTCATTTGACTAATGATCCTCGTAAGTATGATTCAAAGTAGACATGGCTTAGAGACGATGCTCACTTATTTCTACAGATTCGGAATTCTATTGAAAGTAATGTAATTGACTTGATCAATCATTGTGAATTCATTAAGGAATTGATGGATTATTTGGATTTCTTATATTCTGGTAAAGGAAATATTTCTCGCATATATGAGGTATGCAAAGCATTTTACCATGCAGACAAACAAGATTAGTCACTCACAAATTATTTTATGGAATTTAAAAGGACTTATGAGGAGCTCAATAGTTTGATGCCTTTTAGCCCTAATGTAAAGGTTCAACAAAGCCAACGGGAATAAATGACGGTCGCTGATTTTTCTTGCCGGTCTTCCCTGTACTTTTGAGACTACTAAGTCCCGAGTTCTTTCTAGTTCTGAGATCTCCTCTTTCTGAGGTGTTTAATCAGTACTTGTACGAGAGGCAACTCCACCTCCACCTGCTCAATTAAATGGTGCTTTGGTCAGCCGAAGTAATAATTATGAGCATGGATAATCAACTTATACAAACAGAAACAAAGGAGGCAGCTCGCATGGGTTTGAAACTCGACCACAGGACCTAGGAGGTATTGTATGTCACTATTGTCACAAACCAGGACATACAAAACATGACTGTAGAAAGCTTCAGTACAAGCATCAGAAAGGTCACTCGGCTCATATTGCATCCACTTCTGATACTTCTGAAAAATTGGTTCTTATCTCTGTAGATGAATTTACCAAGTTCTCACAGTATCAAGAATCACTAAGGTCTTCATCACCTTCTGTCACTACTATTGCTGATTCAAGTAAATCAAATGCGTGTCTCATTACCTCATCTTCCAAATGGGTTATAGATTCTGGTGCCACAGATCAAATGATAGGTAATTCTAGTCTCTTTTCTACTCTTCAGTCACACACTTCTACCTCTATTGTTACCTTAGCCGATGGGTCACCATCTCGTGTTCATGGGTCTGACACAATTACTCTCATTCCTTTGCTTCCTTTGTCGTCTGTCTTACATTTACCTACCTTATCCTTTAATTTGATCTCTATAAGTCAGCTTACTCGCAATCTTAACTGTTGCATCTCATTTTTTCCTGATCGTTGCTTATTTCAAGATCTTATGACGAGAAAGACTATTGGTAAAGGACATGAGTCTGGAGGCCTCTATATTCTTGACACACCAATACCAAAATCTATCACTTGCTCTAGTGTAACCTCTCCCTTCGAGGCATATTGTAGACTGGGTCATCCATCTCTTCCTTTACTGAAGAAACTTTGTCCTCAGTTTAGTAAGGTGTCTTCATTAGATTGTGAGTCTTATCAATTTGAAAAACATCATCGTCTTAGTTCAAATCCAAGAGTTAATAAACATGCTAGTGTTCCTTTTGAATTAGTTCATTATGATGTTTAGGGTCTTTGTCCTATTTTGTCTAAACCTGTATTTAAGTATTTTGTTACTTTTATAGATGATTATTCTCGTGTAACTTGGTTATATTTAATGAAGAGTCGTTCTGAATTGTTTTCTATTTTTTGCGCATTTTGTGTTGAGATTAAAACTCAATTTAATGTTTCAATTCGTACTTTGCGAAGTGATAATGCCAAAGAATATACATCATCTTTATTTCAATCTTATATGGTTCAAAATGGCATGCTTCATGAAACTTCGTGTGTTGATACTCCATCTCAAAATGGAGTGGCCAAACGTAAGAACAGACATCTTCTTGAAATTGCACATGCCTTATTATTTCAAATGAATGTTTCTAAACCTTTTTGGGCCGATGCAGTTTCAACAACATGTTTTCTTACTAATCGCATGCCCTCATCTGTTCTTCATGGTAAGATTCCTTACAAAATTGTGTTTCCTAATAAGTCACTATTTTCGGTTGACCCTAGGATATTTGGTAGCACTTGTTTTGTTCGGGATGTTTATCCACATGTTACTAAATTAGATCCCAAGTCTTTGAAGTGTATCTTCCTTGGTTATTCTAGTCCCCAAAAAGGTTATAGATGTTATTGTCCTAGTCTTAACAAATATCTTGTCTCAATTGATGTTACCTTCATGGAAGACACGTCCTATTTTTGGTCTTTTCCTCCTCCTGCATGTTAGGAGGAGGATGACGATTTGTTAGTCTATTCTATCACATCATCTGAACCTGTCTTTGATCTAGTTCCTGTTATGCCTCCTATAACTCAAGTCTACTCTAGACATAGACCTTCTGATTCATGTCCGGTACCTGCTCCTTCGTCATCAGATCCAGTCCTGAATGATGATCTTCCTATTGCATTATGCAAAGGTAAAAATCAATGTACTTATCCTATTTATTCTTTTGTTTCGTATAATTGCTTGTCGTCTTCCTCTTGCTCTTTTATTGCCTCTCTTGATTCTATTTCTATCCCTAAAATTGTTCATGAAGCCATATCTCATCCTGGTTGGCATCATGCAATGATCGAGGAAATGAATGCGTTGGATGACAATGGTACTTGAGACTTGGTTAATTTACCTTCGAGAAAACGGGCTATTGGATGCAAATGGGTGTTCACAGTTAAGGTTAATCCAGATGGGTCAGTTTCTCGATTAAAGGCCCGTCTTGTTGCTAAGTGATATGCTCAAACCTATGGAGTGGACTATTCTGACACTTTCTCTCCTGTTGCTAAATTGACATCTGTTCGGTTGTTTATTTCTATGGCAACTACTCACCATTGGCCTTTGCATCAACTAGATATGAAGAATGCTTTTCTTCATGGTGATCTTCAAGAGGAGATGTTTATGGAGAAACCTCCTGGTTTTGTTACTCAGGGGGAGTCTAGGCAAGTTTGTCATCTCCGCAAATCTCTGTATGGTTTGAAACAGAGTCCTCGTGCTTGGTTTGAAAAATTTAGTCAAGCTATAGAAATGTTTGGTATGATGAAAAGAAAGTCTAACCATTCTGTGTTCTACAAACAATCAGAAGTTGGTATCATTCTTTTAGTTGTGTATATAGATGACATTGTTATTACTAGAAGTGATACTACGGGAATTTCATCTCTTAAGTCTTTCCTACATACTCAGTTTCACACGAAGGATTTGGGGATGCTAAAGTATTTCTTGGGTGTTGAAGTCACAAGGAGTAAAAAAAGTATCTTTCTATCTCATAGAAAATATGACCTGGACTTATTAACTGAGATAGGAAAATTAGGAGAAAAACCTTGTAGTGCTCCAATGACTTCGAACATCCACCTTACAAGAGATGGAGAGCTCTTTAAAGATTCTGAGAGATATCGAAGGGTGGTTGGAAAGCTGAATTACCTTACCGTGACTCGTCCAGATATTGCATATTCAGTCAGTGTTGTTAGCCAATTTATGTCATCCCAACAGTTCATCATAGGGTAGCGTTAGAGCAAATATTGTGTTACTTGAAAGGAGCACCTGGACGTGGTATCTTGTATGCAAATCATGGACACACTCATATTGAATGTTTTTCATATGTAGATTGGGCAGGTTCCAAAGTGGATAGAAGATCCACATCAGGCTTTTGTATTTTCATTGGAGGAAATTTAGTCTCCTGGAAAAGTAAGAAGCAGAATGTTGTGTCACGATCGAGTGCAGAGTCAGAATATAGGGCTATGGCACAATCTACGTTTAAGATAATATGGATATATTAGCTTTTGGATGAAGTAGGTGTTAAAACTTCCATACCAGCGAAATTATGGTGTGATAACCAAGTTGCTCTTCATATTGCTTCTAATCATGTGTTTCATGAGCGAACTAAACACATTGAAATTGATTGTCATTTTGTTCGCGAGAAAATTCAGCAAGGTTTGATTTCTACAGGATACATGAAGACTGGAGAACAACTAGGAGATATCTTCACGAAAGCTTTAAGTGGGGTTCGGGTTGATTATCTTTGTAACAAGTTGGGCATGATTAATATCTATGATCTAACTTGAAGGGGAGTGTTAAAGATGATTAGTTGTGTGTGCATTAGGTGTATAAAACTAGGTGAATATATTAGTTGTGTATTAGGTGTATGTCACCTAAGATTGTCTCTAACTTTGTATATAAATAGGTAGTGTCTTTGAATGAGAAATAAGAGAGTGAATTCTGAGTTTTACATATCACATACATAAGAATCATACATCTCTGCCTAGAAACTATGCATGTTATTTAATCAAGACAAACAATTAAATAATTCTCTCAAATCTATTTAATTGTCTCTATAGATAAATTGTTGGCCAAACAATTAATAACATAAAAATCAGATTAAATAATATAATTATATTAATATTATAATTGATAAAAAAATATTAGATCATCACATGGTGAAAATTGAGTTCATAAGATCCCTAAATTAATAAATTAATTACACATAATTGTATTCATAAAGCTCATATTTTTCATAAAGAAAGACATAAAATTGATAAAGAAAAGAGTAGAAAAATAAATACAATCAATATCTTGAATTGTAGTATTAATTTCTTCTTGAATCTCCATCAAAATTGTGTTGTCTCTTGATTTTTTTGTATTTTTCTCTCTTTTTAGCTCCAAAATATTTACCAAAATTATGCTAATAGAGGCCAATTAGAGTTCATGGAGTGATTAATGGCTTAAATAAAGCTCAGGTGCGATCTGGACAGTCCGATTTGCTTCAAATCAAGGGCTACGATCAAAGGAAGCAAAATTGACAATTTCAACCAATCATAGCACGACATGTGGCATCGAAAAATTCATTGGGCGAATTAGGGAGCAGCACGTGCGAGGGGAGATCAGTTAGAGTCAATACTCGCTGAGTCAGGAACATTTGGCGTGACGTGATTTGTGGGAAAGGATGTCGTGGTGCACCGTGCTGACACGTGGCGCATGTTTCATCCTTCTCACACGCGGTGCGACGTGATTCACTCTTTGTGCTTGTGTGGTATGCCACATGACAGCTTCTGATTGGTCCTGCATTAAAAATCCCAAAAAATTCCAAAAATTATATTTTCACCCCTTTTTCACTAAAAAGTTTATATTTTAATTTTTTTGGTCATAAAAATACTATTTATTAAATAAAACAAGTAAATATTAAGTAAAAAATGCGCTAATGATTCTATTTTCATAGAGTCATCAATTCCCTAATTGAACCCTCATCAACGTGAATGGGCCTTGGTCTTGTGCGTCGATGGCTTTTAACAACTCTCTTATCATTATAATGACATAATCTTTCTCTGCCTTGCTCGTGAGTCTCTTTGTTGATCGATTGACCCATTGCTCTAATTATTTTCAAAGGAGTGCGAGAAGAAGAGAGGTTGTAAACGAGAGGAAGCTGATCTCCTTCATGGGCAAAGGCTATAGGGTTAGATGATGGCCCAAATCCAAGCCCATTATAAGGTAATTCGGTTGATAGGCGAAAACTACCCTTATGAGGTAGGCTTGCTTCATGGGCTGGTTCATGGGCTAATTCTGGAAGCCCATGTGGTAGCGATCCATAAAATCTCAGTTTGGGGTATGAATAAGTCATCGTCTTCTCTTTTTTGTATCCCAGAAATGTAGTTTTTACTGCTTCTGAGTTCTATCGGTTGGGATTTTCTCATCGTGAGGGAATCGGTGGGTTGAGTTACAAATCTCTCGAAGGTCTCAGGTGAGGCACGAAGTGTGGTTTAGGTGAAGGTGATGATTGGTGTTTGAAGGTTTCAGAAGAAGCAATGAGCATTTGAATTATGTGTTTGAAATTAGAAGTATCGGCTTAAACAAATGTTGTTGGATATGGATTTAATTCAAATTTGGGTGTGAGTTTTGGGTTCAGAGGTGTGCTGTGGAAGGTGCGAAGAGCTCGTAACTCGATCTACACCCTCTGTATATCAGCGCTTACTCGCTCGAATCTGGACTCATTTCGTACCAAAATCTGAGATACTTCGTTAAAGAACTTGGCATTGGAGCGGTTATCCATAGTTAAAATCGACTCTGATACCATTGTTACATGACGAATTTCTCAAAGGTAAGGAAGAAGAAGAACAACGACAGAGAAGGTAAATTGTATAACTATTCCCCCATTATTCTTCAAATTCTATGGCTATATATAGCCTTATATGCACAAGGAATTATAAGCCAATCCTTCTGACTAATTCCTGACATCTATAATAGAATCACAACTCCTCTGCAAGGCCTGGTTGGTGGTGCCTTTTTCGTGTGTTGCCTGCGCTTGCTTGGTGACCTCGTGTGTCGCCTACCTTTTGTGTTGTTTGTGGTCCCCTTCATCTACTTCTACTGCCTATGTGCTGCCCTGATCAATAATGTTTCATATTAATAACATGCATAGTTTCTAGGAAGAAATATATGATTCTTATGTATGTGATCCATAATTGATGAACTTAATGAATAATATGCAATTTAATTGATACGAGAGTGTGATTAAATTAATTACTATATGATATGTAATTTACTTAAAAAATGAATACATATTAGGTTAGATTTAATTGATCATTTAATTAATTGATAATTATATTAAAAGATTTTAGCGATTCGTATGTTTAGAAAAAATTGTGTGAAAATTTTTTTATCTTAAAAAAACTGTGTAACACATTACTCGATTTGTATTTCTTTATTTTATTATAATTTATAATTTATTTTAATTATATAATTTTTATCTTTATAATTAATATTTCTTATTCAAAATTTGTTTGTAGAGTAAAATACTTCCTACACTACTCATGTGTACCGCTATCCCAATGCACCACCCAACCTCTAAGGCCACTTAACCACTAGATAGAGACCTAGTAGGCGTGAAGTTAGATATGAGTGAAAAAGGAGCTATCTAGTGTGTATTTGAGAAAAGAAGAAAGGTCTTAACCAAAAATCGCGACAATGGCACCGACGGGGTACTAGGGTGCATGAGGTGGCAAAAACTCACAACAAATAGGTGCGGATGGGTTTCCAATTGTAGGTCGCAACAGAGGAGTGATGTGGGTTTTTTGGAAGCAACAAGGGGGTGGGTAGGACTTTCTTGGCAACGTCTGGTGGTGGGTGATTAGGTTTTATGCTCAACGGGATATTTCGACATAGGCTAGGGATGCCTAGGGCTATTTTGATGATGGGTAAAGTTGGGTGATACGTTGGGGTAGCAGAAATGGATAGGTAGCACTGTTTATATGGCGGTTGAGGTGGGTTTTAACTGAGGAAGATGAATGGGATTTTTTCTTTTAATTTTAATCCCAAACATACTTAATTTTAACGTTGTTAATGGAACGTTACTTTTGTAAACTTTTAATAATTCTGTGTTATATTATGTGTAACTAAAATTAATTTTACATTCATAACATAAATTAATTTTAATAATAGTTTAGGGTATCTTTATAGGTTTATTCAATATATTAATAAAAACTTTGTAACAAAAACATTTTTTCTCAAATATTTATGAAAAAATTTCACTCATAATAACTATAACGGGTCATAATTTTAGAAATAGAGAAATTATTTATTTTTTAAAAAAATTTAACAGGTAACATATTATAATTAAAATTAATGTAAATATGTGTAAAATTTATATGTATTTAGTATTTATATTTTGACGTATTGATGTTAGGATAATACATGAAAAGAGATAAGATATATTTTTTATTTTAAATAATATTTTACAACTCAAACACTCTGATGATAGAACCATTAACCTTACATTTATTTATTTGCTGTATAATGTGATTTTTGTATCACTAAACTACAATCACTTGAGCATGACACAAGGTATTTGGACTTTAAAAGCTGGAGGACTAACGCCCACCATTACATAACGTATAAAGCTAATGGCTAACCACAGTCCAAGTCCAAGTCCACCATTACCGAGACAAATGTTTTATATAAGTAGTTTCTAAGTAGCTGGAGTTAGGCCCCTTGCACTATTGTACTTATAGTTGCTTCCATCTCATTTATTAGTGAACTATATAATTTAGTCCATTCTAATGAAAGAAATATAAGAATATTATTGTAATATTTTTTATAAAAGAAAATAAGTGCAAGTAGTCAGATCCATTATAAATGAAGTGACACTAGTTCGGAATGATTGATAGAAGATATCTAATTAATAATATTTTATATAATTGCTAACATATAAGACTGAATATATATAAAATGTTATTTAACATCTCTTTGTAAATAATAATTTCAATATTTTCTGAAACATCTTTAGATTTGACTAACTTGGAGATGTCTGTTGTTAGGTTTAGTGGTTGTCTCACAATATAAGAAATCAATTATGTCTATTTTTTTAGATAATAGTTTAACCGTAAGGTAATTTTAAAATTTAAATATTTACGCTTAATTTTATAATATAATAATGTATAGTTGTTGATATAAATCTAAGATATTAAAGAAAAAAGATATAATTAAAAGAGTAAATATTTTTTTGAGACGAATGTAATTATGAATTGGTCGTGGAGGTGGTACATGAAAAAATATGAGGAAAAAAAATATTTATTTCAATTTTTTTGTGAAAAGTATTTATTTAGTTCAAGATATCTCTTAATTTTAAATAAAATAACAAAAACAAATAAGATAACAAATTATATTACAAAATTTCAAAAATATATACAAAATGAATATATTCTCAACATTGTCTTCAATTTATAAGCATGGATAAAGTAAATAATATAATAAAAATGTCCAAAAATTAAACCTTAAATTCTCCGACACAAATATCTCTATACTTTTTTTAAACCTTTACTATTTGGGATGTCAATATAGTAACTTTCTTTTCAAAATAATCAACAATTACTTGATTAACTGACCAATCTATTTTTAAAAAGACATCAACGTAACTCATATAGAGTATAGTGAGGTCAATTAAGAATTAGTGTTTATTGAATCCAATTGTTCAACATTTACATATATAAAGGGTATTGGAGGTTACTCAAGGGGTATATTTAAGATAAGGGTTTTTTTTTAATGATTTTGTAACTCAAATTCAACATTTGAAAAGATGATAAAGAAATGAAAAAAAGAGAGTAATAGTATCAAAAAATAATTATCCAAGAATTGTACAATAAAATTGTACTTCAACAACATCATTTATTTTTGACTCATCTTTCAATTCTCATAGTGCAAATTCCTTGTCCTTGAAAAGCAACACCTTTGCCATTATCTCTATTTTTTATAGATTGTTACCTTTGAAAAGATTGTACTGATTTAGTATGTTGTTGAAATGATGGTCTATGAGGTTGATATGGTGATAGGGATTATTAACACTGTCTCAAAAAGTTTTTATGTGGATTAGAAGCTCCTAAGCTAAATGTAGATTGTGATCTCTTGTATAAATTTGACTTATCTAGTGCTAAGAATGATTTTTCTTAAGAAGACCTAGATTGTTGATAGTTGTAACACATATAGGGATAAAATTGAGAATTTCATGCTAAATTACTCCCAAAAGAACCATTGCATTGATCCCTGCTTCGAGTTTTCAAAATTTTCTTCTTTCTTCGTTCCTTTTTCCTTTTCTTTTTCTTTTGGTTTTTGTGTCAATATTACGGCTTTGGATTCTCCATGATTACTTGTTCAACCCTATAGGCTGCGACAATAGTTACAATATAGGTTTGAACACCTTAATACATGAATTGGGCATGGATATCATCCTATAATCTATTAAGAAATTTAGCAGTTTTATTAGTGTCTTACATCACCATATTTTAAACAAATCTTGAGAGTTGGTTAAAACATGCTTCATATTGTGCAACAATAATTCCTTCTTACTTCAAGTTCATAAACTCGACCACCTTGTTTGTTTTACCAATTTCGTTAAAAAAAACCTTTTATGAAACATTTGTTAAAATTTGTCCCAAGTAAACTCATAAATGTTCCTCACTTACTCATAGAGTCCCATTAATATTAAGTTTCTCCAGTTAACTTAAACACAACTAATCTTACCTTGAATCGTTTGGGAATGTTTCATGCATTTATCTTCTTTCAATTTCACGTATCCATCCTTCAATAATGTTAGGATTTGAAGTTCCTTCATAATATAATAGTCTAGTCTTTTCAAATTCTTTTAGGTATAATGATCTACTTCTCTTCTTGATTCTCCTCCTTGAGTTATTAACCTATGTAACACTTGTAACAAGTTAAGCTCACCGTAGTCATCAATCCCACCCTAGCTAGTCTCATTCCTAGCAACTCTTCTTCTTAAAGGCATGTTGACACAAGGAAAAATACTTCAGAAAATATATGAGTTAATTCTTTCGATTTATTTTGTTTTTCTTAAGAGATCAATACATGCTGTAATACCAAACTATTACTTCCTAAAAAATGAATACGTGAAAAAGGATGAAAGGATATGTTGAAAATTTTTATTTGAATTGTTTTATTTAAAATACTTGTTTAGTTTGGGATATCCCTTATTTTAAATAAGATAAACTCAGGGAAAAGAAAATAAGATAACAAATCATATTACAAAATTTCATAAATATTTATAAAATGAGTATATTATTTTAACATTGTCTCAAATTTACAAGCCTAAGGAAAAGCAAATAACATAAAAGAAATAGATCCAAAAATTGAACCTTAAACTCTCCAACACAATTATGTCTTCAATCCCATGTCCCTTTGCTTGAACACCAAATCTAAAAGTATATGAATAAATTTGAGTGAGTTTTACAGCTTAGTAGGATATATTCCACAAAATATTTTAAGTAGCAATTTGTTGTCAACTATAATAGTTTAATATTAGATTACATTATGTAAAAAAAATTCTTTTTTAGAGGAATTGATATAATTATTATCTGGGCAAAAACATCATAGGAAAACATAACTTATATTTCTATAAAACATCTTTTAATGAATCTTGTAAAACATGCATGCTATGCAGTATCATTTTATGTGTATTGGTCAATTTTAAGATATACATATTGGTTTAACTCTAAAATACGTATGTTAACTCTAAGACATATATGTGGTTACTTTAAGATACATGTTAGATCTAATTATGAGATGCATATGCAGTCATACTCTGAGATGAATGTATGAACATACGTCAATAATACATGTATAATGTATGTATTTATTGCCAAATGAATCCAATTTGTTGCAACTAGTATCCTTGCGATACCCAATTCAACAAAATTCATAAAATATTCTCCCCAAGAAAACATTTTTTCATAATGCATGTATGTAAACAATTGATGCAATATAGATTTTCATATTTCCTATTCTTATTATTTACAAATACATTTATAGAATAATAATTTTAATAATTTCACTAATAAAAGAATGTTTACTTTCAATAAATACCATGACATTATTTCTAACATTTGCAATGTACGGATATGTAGGATACTTTAAAAATAAAAAAATCATAATACGTAAAATAAATATGGAATAATTCCGTATCTTTAAATAGGTTAATATATTGCCCTATTTTTAATGATTATCCATTTTCCTTTTGAGGGGAATTTAAAACATTTAATTTTAAAAGTAAATAGAAATTTAGAACTTAGATTGATAAAAATGAAACTAACCCGAAAGGATTATTAGGCTCAGTTTGTGGGAGTAAATTTTAAAGCTTATCATTTCTGTATCCCACTTCTATCTACTTGGAACTTGGAATGTTTTCACCTTTATTCGACTGTTTAGAAAATTAGAAAAAATAACTAACTTTTAGAAAAAGAAATTATAGAAAGAAAGAGGAGAAATTTTAGACAATTGGGTGAAAATAATTGTTAATTTTTGGGCTATTTATAGCCATAATGTAACCATCATTGACCCTTCAACGACGACACTCGATGAGATACAAACGACAGCTCAAATTTCCTCGTTAGTTTTTTGCCACTCCTTTGTTGACCTTCGTTGAGTTCTCACAAACCTTCCTCATTGTTGGCTCAGCATGTAGCTTGACGAGCATCTTATTGAGCTAGTCATATTTTCACCACTTTTTAAGTAAAATTGATTCTAGATGAATTTTTTTTATTTATTAATATTTTTGGAAGTAAATTAACAAAATATTGATAATAAAATACCAATATTTATTTAAAATACTAGGGTCTCACATACACTTAAATGTTATATCAATACATTATTCCATCATGATAAATTGGTTAAATAAAAGACATGAGATTGAGTTGAATTCCACGTTTTTAATGAAGTAATTTAGAAGTAATAAAAATAAAGTTCACTTTTAATTGAAGTGTTAATTAATTTATTAAGTATAGTTAAATTCACATTTATATTAGTCTTTAAGTAGCTCTATAATAATGAGTTAACACTGTTGTGTTTTAAGATAAATGAATAATTAATTATTTTATTTATAATACATATTTATTAATATGATATTTATGAGGGTTATATATTTTAAATAGTAACATGAAATATTAAAATTGTAAGTAAATATTTAATTTAATTAATTAATAATATATTATATATTATTTAATTGGATTAAATAATTAAGAAGAGAACAATTTTCAAATACATACTATTGTAGATGTACAGGAAAATTCTTATTGAGTTTAGAATTGAACAATTTATTGGGGATGATAATTTTGAAAAATAATAAAAGTAACACTTTTTATATATACTTCATACATTTTTACTATTAAAAAAATATGGTATATTATTTCACATTAGACGTTCTCCAATTAGATGTTATTCAAATTAAATTATCACCATTTAGATTAGTTTAATGTTGAACGTGTTCAATTGGATCCATTCAATGTTATGAGAGTGCTATTTTTATCATTATAAATTCTAAAAATATTAGTTTTGTAATTTATGGATAATTTTCTATATGCGTGACACATTGATTGGACAATGAGTTAAATTTTCCTATTGTGATCAAATTAGATTTAGTCCACAAGACGAAGATAAATTATTATTGTTCTTATAGTATACGATGACATGAAATTTTAAATCAATAAAATTTAAGATTAGTGTATATTTTTCTTTAACGAATACTAAATATGAATAGAGATAAAAAATAATCTAATTATTGAAGAATATATATCATAATAATAATAATAATAATAATAATAATAATAATAACTCCTTGGAAACCTATAACCTAGTAAATTATATATACCCCAATAAGGCCCCTATGCAACGTGCCACTACATTGAATTTTGGGATAAATTTTCATGCTCAACTCAAAGAAAATTATACGCTTCGAGATTTTTATTGGATTAAAATCTTCTAGTTTGGTTCTAGTTCTTTTGAAAGAACTAATATAACTCACATAAAATGGTCTAGTTGGGGAGATAAAATTGATTATGGTTCTTAGATCATCTTGAAAAAAGTAAGAGAGATCACTTGTTTCGTTCAAGTCCACTGGTAGTGAGAATACATAGTATACATGTATTTCCTATACAAACCTATTTTAGGTAAGCTTGCATAAAGCAATGGGTACTCCGTTAAACTTTAGTACAATTTCTATCTTTAAACCGATGGCAATTCAAAAGGACCATACAGATCATAGAAAACATGTTGCAGGCTTGTATGCTAGATTTTGTGGGAAGTTGGGATGAACACCTAGTATGATTGAATTTTTTATAACAATAGCTCCCGATCCACTATTAAAATGGTACCCTATAAGGCTCTTTATGCATGGAAGGAAATTTAGGTTCTCTTTGCGTTGGGATGAAGTAGGTGAAAATGATACAAGTAACATTGGTTTGAGTTGCTTATGGGCACAATGCCAGGAAAAAGAGGTGCACGTGGACATAGAAGGGGTTACACACGACATAGTAATATAGGCAAGGCACATGAGTGGGAGACCACTAAATTCAGTTAAGAATGTCAGAGTTAGCTTAATTATCTTGTATACTCTGTCAGTGTAAGGCTATATATAACCTCAATGAATTCAATAAAAATATCATATATTATACAAAATCAGCCCTCCTTACTCTCTATTTTCTCTTTTTCCTCAACCTCCATAAAACCAACTTTATCAGTGGTATCAAAGCTAGTTTCAACCATGGATACCCGAGGCAAGTCTAATGCTGATTTTCGCAATTATGTCATGGAAACTATTGCGTGACATGAGATGGGCTTTGACCAAGTTCGCTCCACATTGCAGGCCGTGCTCATCAAGTTGCAGGCTTTCCCCGCAGCTCGTAACATACCTGAGATTAATCCATTTGTAATAGATTAAATTGTGCGCCCTTACCCTCACACTTCCCGATCAAACCCAGATAACCCTTAGCCATACCTGGAGTTGTTGTTCACTAAATTTGGCGGTGAGGATCCCACCGGTTGGATTTACAAGGCAGAGCAATATTTTGAATTCACTAACATTGCTCCTAACTAGAAAGTGTAGCTGGCTTCCTTAAATCTGGAAGGCATTTCATTGCAATGGCATCAGTGGCTTACCAAATTTTATGGACCACTCACTTGGAAGGAGTTTACAAAGGTTGCACAACTAAGATTTGGACCAACTGACTATGACAAGCGTCACAACATATCAAGAGTCCTTTGAAAAGCTTTCTCACAAGGTTGATGGCTTACCAGAATAATTTTTGATTGGTTGCTTCATCGTTGGATTGAAAGATGAAATTTGCATTGATGTTAAAATCAAGCAACCTAGAACATTGGCTAATTCCATTAGAGTAGCTAGCCTAATTAAGGAAAGGAATCTATTACAAAAGAAATCTACTCAAAACCCTCGTTATAAGCTTCCTTCAATACCACTACAGCAACTACCCAACACCATAGCTAGTATGTTAGGACCTCCACACCCACATCGTTCAATTCTAGCTCAACCAATGGCCTTTCGATGACTTATCAACTAAGAAGCACATGAATGACGAGACAAGGGATTATGTTACTACTATGATGAGAAATTTGTTATTGGCCATCGTTGTACCTAGCCACAGCTATTTATGATGGAAGATTCAACCCAAACTCACACCAATTACAATGAAGAAACCCTACTTGAGCAAGAACATCACGAAAGTGATACCTGAAATCTCCTTCCATGCCATAGCAGGCATTGAACACCTACAAACCATACGCATCATGGGAAAACTGAGAAATAAGAAGGTATTAGTATTGATAGATGGGGGTAGTACCCATAACTTCATCGATCAAGCCTTAACTTTTCAATTTGGATTGCCAATAGTCAAATGTAAGAAACTAGAGGTAATGGTAGCTAACCGTGAGAAAATAGAATGTGTTGGGCAATGTTGTAACCTTACCCTTACCATTCAAGGGTATCTAGTTACTTCAGATTATTATGTTCTTCTAGTTGTAGCATGCCAATTGGTTTTAGATGTCTAATGGCTTAAAACCCTTGGTCCCATTCAGAAGGATTATAAGAAACTCACCATAAGCTTCATTGTATAAGAAACCTCTCATATGTTCCAAAGGTTGGGGCGAGCCAACATTGTAACCCTAACCAGCAAGGAATGTAATAGTCTTCAAGGCACTGGGTTATTACTCCAGATAATGCCTGTTAGCAACCATAAGGACTAATCCAAGGCATACCCTCCAAAGATGGGTAAGTTGTTGGCTGAGTTTCCTCAGGTATTTGAATCTTTCACCAGCTTACCCCCAAGGCGAGTGCACGATCATAGAATTCCCTTGCAACTTGGCTCATGACCGGTGAATTTTTGACCCTATCGTTACCCTTATTATCAAAAAATTGAGATAGAAAAGATGGTGTAGGAACTCTTACAATCCAATTTGATAAAGCCAAGTAATAGTCCCTTCTCATCACCAGTTTTGTTAATTAAGAAGACAGATGGAGCCTGACGATTTTATGTAGACTATAGAGCTCTTAATGCATTACTGTCAAGGATAAGTACCCTATACCTAACATTGATGAATTATTGGACGAATTTCATGGAGTTAATATTTACTCCAAATTGGACCTACATTCAGGGTACCATCAAATACGAGTTCATGAATATGACACCCCTAAGACAACATTCAGAACACATGAAGGCCATTATGAATTCCTAGTGATGCCATTTGGCCTCACCAATGCCCCAGCCACCTTCCAAAGTCTAATGAATGATATCTTTCAACCCTACCTTAGGAAATTCATCTTGGTTTTCTTTGATGATATCCTAGTATACTCCAGATCATGGGAGGACCATAGCATGCATTTAAAAACTATCCTACAATTACTAATAGCTAACAGTTTTTTTGTAAAATAATGTAAGTGTCAATTTGGTTATTTCAGAGCAAAGAGTCTCAGTTGATCCAATAAAAAATCATGCTGTCATTGAATGGCCAACAATAACCACAACAAAATGAGTCAGAGGGTTCTTCGAATTGGTAGGCCATTATAGAGAATTCATTAGCCAATTTGGAGGAATAGTAGAACCCTTAATCCGCCTACTAAGTAAGGAGAGGTTCCAATGGAATGAGGCTATAGCAATGACTTTCCAATAGTTGAAAGAACCTTTAACCTCCTCTTCTATCTTATGTCTACCAAACTTCACTCAACATTTTGTGATCAAATGTGATGCCAGTGGCATTGGCCTTGGGGCCGTCCTCACCCAAGAAAATAAACTAGTGGCTTATTTCAGTGCTACACTCAAGGGATCAGCCTTAGCACTATCTACGTATGAGAAGGAAATGCTAACTATTGTTAAAGACATCAAAATATGGTGTCCATACTTACTTGGAAGACCATTCACCATGCGCATGGATTAAAAAAGTATCAAGTGCCTACTAGATAAACAGATAACAACACCATCACATGTATGTTAGTTGCGAAAACTCCATGGTTATGACTATGAAATTGAGTATAAACGTGGATCAGAAAATCAGGGTGCAAACTGATAACTGTATTTTATAAAGTTATTTTCATCTATTTTATCAATTATAATTGCTATGTTCTTTACATTTTTGGTTAATTTTAGTTAAATAAATTAATATTCACCTTTTATATGTTAAGAAATACATTTTTAAGAAAATTAAATATTTTTTATCGAAAATGTACTTTATTGCAAGTTTTTGTCCAAAAATATAATTTCAAATAAATGAGTGCTTAATTGCAATTTATAAAAGTCAAAAATACAATTTAAATTAAAATTGGGCTTGATTGTAATTAAAGAAAGATTATAATGTAATTTGGAATTTATTTGTGGGTCAAAATGTAATTAAGGAAATTTATATTCTGTGCAGGAGAAGAATGTCACTCGCATAACTCAACGCGCCCATCACCCACCGTTCGATCATCAAATCAACAGTCCAAATTTGGCGAGTGCATTCCAGACAAGACAAAATCGCGTGCACAGTATATATGTCGCATGGTTCGGTGTGCCCGTGGGGCCCACCTGTCGGGAAGGCCGGTGTACAGAGTGGGACCCACATGTCAGCTGCATAGAAATTCCCCCGAGGCGTATCGCTGACCATTGGATCAGATGAACGGTCCAGATTGAAGCGCATGGAACCAAGCTGTCGCGCACCGAACCGTTTGTCTAAAAATCGTGTGTGACGCGGTTCATCCAAGCGGCGTGCACCATCAAGTTTTTCTGAATAAGAAGAAGCCACGTGTCTACTTTATTTGTAAGCAAATAATATTATGACATGTGGCATGTTACAAATTCTGCGTGTGCCGTTGGCTCCCGTGCGACAAGTTCTGCGTGTGCCCATTCCTTTCAACGAATGAAATGCTGCCACATTTCCCACTATTTATTTCAGCGAATCAGATCGCGACACGTGGCAGCATGTAAGGAAAATAAAAATAGAAACGCGCAACGTCTCCACTCACATTTTTTTTATACATTTTGTCCCCCACACGGTTTAATTTATTATTTGTACCACACTTGTCTGTTCCCCGCGTGTATTAAAGTTTATTATTTTTTGATGTATTTTTTTGGCTATAAATAGGTGATATTATGTAGAATTAAGGAGTTTTTAGTTTTTTTTAGAGTTTTAGTTTAGGAGATTATTTTGTGTTGTTCGGTTTTGGACTGCAGAACACGCAGAAGCCATTTTTTGGCTTTTGTTGTGTTCTGCATGTGCCAAATATTTGTTTTAAGTGATGTTTTAATTTTCCTTCTTCTTCATCTTATTTTTCTTTATCTGCTGTAATTTTTATTTTTATTTTATGAATTAATTTAATTTTTCTAGGGTTGCATTTTATCTAAATTTATGAAGCTTTAATTTTAATTATTTTGATAGATTTATAAGACGTTTGATTTGTTCGTTCTATTTTGTACTTAATACTTTTTGATTATTTACGAATCTTATCAAAACGATCCGTGGCACATAAATAAACTTGAGAAAGGCATTTGTGTGTGTATTGTTTGTAAATAGAATGACATGTATGATGAAGGATAGAAATATACCCTAATTGTATGTGTGGCCTATTGAAAACTTAGAACTTAATGAATCTTATTAAATTTAATTCTCATAGAGATATAGTGAATTAATTTAACAAGGGGTGTTTATACGGTGCTCGGAAGAGATGTATGAATAAAAATAGAAGTTTTCGGTTGACAAATTAAATGTACTAAAAAATATAAATCAAAAGAAAATAATATGATTAGAGTGGAATAATTTGGTGAAAAATTGCAATCTTAGATTTCTTTTATTTTGTTAACTCTATTCTTTTAACTTCTTTTTCTAAATCAACGGTTGTTTTGGATAAAATCAGAGAGAAATAATTTTAGTACTCAACAAACTATAGTAACAAATCTCCGTGGGAACGATATTCTACTTACAAATCTTTATTACTTGTGACCGTGTATGCTTACACATTTTTATGTTCTCCAAAAGAGACAACACAAACTCCTTGTCCCAAGTGGTGGAGTTCTAATTCCTATCTATCTCTCAACCCTAAGAAAATTGGTGGCCAATGCTTAAAAAGGAAGTCTAGCAAAACTCTTTTTATGAGAGACTTCTAGCGAAGACTTCCTCTTTGGATTTCCACAAACTATGCCAACGTGATGGGGTATGGTTCAAGGGAAACAAAGTTTATCTAAGCTCAGAGTTTTTGTCTCTTTAAGAGAACATGAACGTGCAAGTATACACGATCACAAGTAATAAATGATAAGTAAGATATTGTTCCTACAGAGATTTGTTACTAATATTCGTTAAGTACTAAAATGGTTTGAACCTAAGTATATCCAAAAAATTAATAGTTGGATGGAGTTTAACTAACTAATTTTTTTATAACAGTTCATAAGAAAATTATAGGATTGCAGTTTCACCAAATTAATCCACTTGAATCATATTATTTTCTCTTTATTTATGTTCTTTCATTTAATTTGTCAACCAAAAACTCCTAATTTATCCATATGTCTTTTCCGATAACAAATAGACACATCTTGCAAAAATAATTCACTATATTCCTATGAGAATTAAATTCACCAAGATTCATTAAGTTCAAAGTTCTCAAATAGATACACGTACAATAAAGGTATATTCCTATCCCTTATATATATATATATATATATATATATATATATATATATATATATATATGTTATTCTATCCATGAGAAACACACAAAAATGCCTTTTCCAAGTTTATTTGTCACAGATCAATTAATTAATCTTCCAACAATCAAAAGTATTAAGCACAGATAAAATAAACAACTTAAAAACATCTCATAAATCATTCAAAAATAATTAATTCAAGCTTCATAATTTAAGCTACACTGCAACCCTAGAACAAATAAATTATTTCATAGCAAAAATAGATATTATAATATGAAAATATTTAAACATTTTAGAGAAATAAAAATAAAATAAAAAGATTAGAAGAAACTCTTTCACGATTCCTCAATGAAAAATAAAAATTCCTTCATTTTTCTTCTTCTTTGCTGTCCCCTTTCTTTATATTTTTCCCTAACAAAATAACAACACAAGTCAAAAAATAGCTTCTGTATGTTCTCCTATCTTTTCAAACACACAGAGTAAAAACAAAAAACACAAAACTAAAAACTAAAAAAACTCCTTATCTTTCTTCCATGCGTCTCCAAAATATACATCCCTCAAAACTGTTAAAAAAAACGCGTGTAGTAGTGGGAGACAAGGCGTGAAAAATGAAGCTGTCGAGAGAAATATTCTAGGTTTTTATTTTACAATATGCATGACACGTGGCGACATCTGACTTGTTGCAAAAATAAGAAGACATGTGGCAACTTCGTATTGGACAGGATGAGAGGGCGCATACGGATTAGGTGGACTGCGTCACACGAGAAATATGCGCGCTGGTCTGTGTGCAACAATTGGCCTCCACTCGCGTGGAGCATGGGACGTATGCACGATCTAGGCCATTCGTTGTTTGATCTGACAGTGCGTGAAGGAGACGCGTCTCAAGAAAATTATCTACGCAGACAAGTAGGCCCTATTTTGCGCGTTGGACTGCGGAGACAGGTGAACCCTACTCTGCGCGCCGAACAGTGTGTCGTAGGTAGAAATGCGTCCAATTGCCTCTGTAGTGCTTGCATCTCACTCGCTTGATCCTCACCGTTGAATTTATGATCTGACGATGCGTGAGGCGTGCTAAACAATGACGCGTATGGTAGTCCTTCTCTGCGCAGAAAAACAAAAGTTTTGTTAATTGCATTTAAGCCCTCTAATTTAATTCAAATTAAATTTCCAACTTTTGTTATTTGCAATTAAGTCTTTTTTTTTTAATTTAAATTCTTTAATTCTCTTCAAAAATATATTTCTAAAAAAACTATCAGTAAATAATAATTTAAGAACTTAAAATTAACTAAAAATATTAAGAACATAGTAATTATAATTAATAAATTGGACAAAATAACTATAAAACATAGAGTTATCAACAATCTTCTTTAATTCCAAATTTTTTTAGCTAACTGCCACTCATCACAAATTTGGGAGCACTTTGGGTTCCACAAAACATTCTTTTGTATCAAACAAAATTTCTGTTGGTCCAACATGTGCAACAAAGTAAATGAATTCTTGCGTTTGTGTGATTTATGCTAACGATTCAAGACTGATTGTATGAGACTAGTAGAATTGTTGCAACCCTTACTAATTCTTACCAAAATATGGGCTAAAATCTCAATGAATTTCATTGAAGGGTTACCACCCTCAAAGGGAAATTCCATGATCATGGTAGTTGTAGATCGTTTGACAAAGTATGTCCATTTCATTTCCATGAAACACCTTTTTACTGCAATGATTGTAGGCAAGGCATTTGTGGCCAATGTGGTGTGCCTACGCGACATTCCAACATCTATAGTGAGCGATCGAGATAAGGTCTTCCTTAGCTCATTTTGGCGATCCTTGTTCCAATTACAAGGAACCCAACTATGCATAAGCTCCAACTACCATCCCTAAATTGATTGCCAAACAGAAGTTGTCAACTGCACTCTATAGCAATATTTATGTTGCTTTGCTGATGAGCGACCAAGGCATTGGGTTGAGTGGATACCTTGGGCTGAATTTAGCTAAAACACCTCAACATATTCATCCACCAAAATGACTCCATTTGAAGTAGTTTATAACATTCCACCACCACATCTGTTAGCTTATGTTCTAGGCACTTCTAATGTCCAAATAGTGGATGAATACTTGTGTGATCAAGATACCATTATATGTGACTTGCGTTATAACCTTCTACAAGCTCAGAATTGAATGAAATGTTAGGCCAATCAACACAGGCGAGAGCTTTCCTTCCTCGAAGAAGATTATGTTTACTTAAAACTCCAATCCTATAGAAACACTTCTGTGGCCTTTTGATCATCCATGAATCTTGCCCCACGTTTCTTTGAGCCTTATAGAATCATTGCATGAGTTAGTCCCGTGGCTTACAGATTGGTTCTTCTACCTAAATCCCACACACATGATATATTTTATGTCAGCATGTTAACGAAGCACGTGGAAAAAATTACTCTAAGCTCCATCCAACTCCATCCAATCTTTGATCATGCCACTATCATGCCCCAACCTGAAGCCATATTGGCTCGTCGTGTGATTTAGAAGAAAAAATATCGACCTAAACCTAAAATGTTGGTTAAATGGATAGGAGCTTTAGCAGAAGAAGCCACATGGGAGAACAAATGGTGTTTTTTCTAAATCCTACCATGAATTCATCCTTGCGGACAAGGATTCTTAAAGGGGGAGAAATGATACAAGCAACATTGGTTCGAACTACTCGTGGGTGCAACGCCGAGAGAAAGAGGCATACGTGGGCGCAGAAGGGGTTACGCACGACATAGTAACACAGCAAAGGCGCATGAGCGGGGGATCATTAAATTTGGTTAAGAATGTCATAATTAGTTAGCTTAATTCCTTGTATTTTCTATTCGTGTAGGGCTATATATAGCCTTAGTGAATTCAATAGAATATCAGATAATATAAAAAATCAACCCTCCTTAATCTCTATTTTCTCTTCTTCCTCAACCTCCCTAAAAGCAACTCTATGAGAAAAGTAGTGCTAGGGCTCTAGTTGGTCCAAGAAACTGGTGACACGATAAAGAAAATAAGGCAAAGCATGATAGCAACTCAGAGCATGCAAAAGAATTATGCAAGTGGAGAAGGAAATTGAAGTTTGTACTTGGGAACGTGATTTTCTTAAAGGTTGCTGCAATGAAGAGGTTGTGAGATTTGGTAAAATGCAAAGGTTAAGTTCAAGAAATGTGTGACCGTTTGAAATTCTATAAAGAGTTGGAAATGTGGCCTATAGGTTGGCAATACCTCCAACATGATCTAGAGTGCATAATGTATTCCGCATATTCATGCAACACAAATGTACTCATGACCTTCATAAAACAATTCTTTAATGGAGGAGAATTGTAATGTAAAAAAGAAGATGAGTTTTGATAAGGCTTAGTTTGAATAAAAGGAATAACAATAAAGAAAAATTTAAAAGAAAAGGGGCATTATTAGATGAAGTCACCAAAACTTCCTCCGCCACTTTTTGAATTTATAACAAACCAAAAAAATGAGAGAAAAATGTGTTATTTAAATTATGATTTGATACAAATAAAGAGTTTAGAAGAAAACTAGAAAGAACCAAAAGTATTAGGCTACTGAATTCTCTGATTGCTACTTTATTCATTCATTGATAGGCCTTGAAATAGGGCATACAAGGGGACTGAAAGTTACTGCAGAAACTAACTCCAAAAGATTAACTCAATTTAACAAACCAAATCAAATCTCTAATGAATAAATCAACATAACAACCAAAGCAAATTCCTAAAGAGCAAGACAACATAATAGACTCAATATTGAAAGAAAAACTGAAATAAAACAAATATTTCTAACATTTTTTTCTAGTTACTACATTATGTTAGAATAACACAACTTCTGCTATCTTTACCTTAGGAAAAAATAAAACTCTTCCAAACAACCTAATTATACTCCATTGATAGAACAAGTGTCATCTTTAATGGAAAAAAAGGTTATATCCTAAGTAATCTTTTTAATCCAATATTTTTTTTTTAATTTCAAATTGGTTATTCTCCTCGTTGCTAAATTTATGCCGCAGCAGTATTGAATTCGAATTATTTTGGTGGTTTTATGATGCTCAATTAAACCTGATTTTTCTATGTTATACATGACATTACAACGATTCTATTAAATATTATTTTGTCAAAAATATCCTTATATTTATTAAGATTCTACGAATTTATCAGTTAATATTATGTTTCTGTTCATTTTTGAATAACTCGTGTTCTCTGATATTTTTATATTTCATTTGAATTCGATTTGAAAGTGATTATTTTATAACTAGAACTAATAATAAATAATTTGGCTTTTGAATCGTTTAACAACCCTAATTACTTACTTTATTATGGCTTTTTAAAGTGTGACAAACGGTGACCTTGACATAGTTTTGTAACCAAAGTTCCGATTTAATTGAATGTGTTTTAGTCGAGGATTAAAATTTCGATAATATCGTTCATATTGTTTCGATATTATTGCTTTTTAGTAAATTTTGACGTCAAAAAGTAATGTTAATATCTTTTTGTTAAAATGTCAAGAATGTTGTAACATTGGCAAAAAAATATTTTTTGTTAAAATATTGTTGCAAAATTGTCGATTAAATATAGTTTCATATTTATTTTTTAAATTTATCTACTTATATATTTTTTTACATTTAATCAAAATATTATTTATTTAGAACAATATTTATACTTCTTTTTCATATATATATATATATTATTTATACCTCATTTTCATTTAATTACTAGCTTTACTTATAGAGGTTTTTTTACTATCTAAATAATTATTTTAAATTTTAACTAGTTATATTACAATATTTTGGTTAATTAGTTGACTTATTGATCAAATTTAATACCATAACTTTTATAAATATATGTATTAAATAATAAACTAGTTTATAAATAATTTTAATAAACTAGCTTAGAAACATAGGCAATTGATTGTGTTAGGATATACTCATGGGCCCTTAGCTTTTATACAGTGAGGAGTCCTTAGACTCCACCTCCAAACTGAGCTACGACTAGTTCTTTTCGCCTTCCCCGGGCTTCGAACTTGTGACCAGGCCCTTAAGTACACAGATTCATAGAAACTGGTATCAAAGAGACGCACCTTTTTATAAGGGCTATCTGCGTGGACCCAAAGCTTTTATACAGTGGGGGGTCCGTGGACTCCACCTCCAAACTGAGCTACAATGCATTTCTTTTGCTCTTCCCTAGCTTCGAACTTGAGAGGCGTCTCAGTTGGTACCAACTTCTATGAATCTATGTACTTAAGGGCCTAGTCACAGGTGATAACTGTATTTTATATAGTTATTTTTATTAATTTTAGTAATGATAATTGCTATGTTCTTTTAATATTTAGTTAATTTTTGTTAAATAAATTAATATTTTCCTTTTATGTGCTAAAAATACATTTTTAATAAAATTAAATAATTTGTATCGAAAATGTACTTAATTTCATATTTTTTTGTCCAAAAATATAATTTCAAATAAAACAGTTATTAATTGCAAAATAAAAAAGTTGAAACAATAATTTAAATTAAAAACGGGACTTAATTTCAATTATTAAAAGTTTAAAATTTAATTTAAATTACCAAAAGGGTCAGTATTGCAATTAAAACAAAGTTAAAATGTAAATTGAAATATATTTGTGGGTCAAAATATAATTAATAAAAGTTTAAATTTCGCAATGGAGAAGTGCCACGCTAGTATTCTAAATGCGGAACGTGGACCGTCTGATCAAAGAATCAATCTGACGATTGGCGTGTTCATCAAGCCCACCGGCGAGAAAGCTGGGTACGAGATCTTTCGCGACGGCCAGGTTGCCGGCTCCGCACTACTGGGCGGCGGCTGTAAGAAATGGGACCCACACGTGCCAGGTAGATTTCCACGAGGTGCATCGATCATTGGATCTCTTGAACGTCAGATCCGCGATGGAACAGTATCGTCACAAGACCCGAACCGTTCGTAACAATCGTGTGACGCTGCCACGCGGTTAAATCCGCGGCATCCTCGCTTTTTCGTATCAAGAATTTGCCACGTGTCCCACTAATATTTAAGCAAATCATGTTCGACACGTGGCTATTTACAATGAATGCGAATGCACAGGATCATTTCCACGCTTCCGGTACCGCTGCCTCACTTTCGCGTCCCAATCCGTCTTGATTTCCGGCGCGTCTTTCTTTCAACGAATGAGACGCGGCCACGTGCCCCACTATTATTTGTTTCAACGAATCGCACAGACACGTGGCATGCATAAAGAATTAAAAATGCAATCGCAATCGGCACCCCTGTCTCACGCGTGAATTAATTAATATTTTTCGATACGAAAATCGATACGCGTGATTTTTGTTTTTCGATAAAAATTATTACGCGTTTTTTATAAAAAAATAAAATAAAAATGTAATATTTTAGATGTATTTTTTTAGCTATAAATAGGTGATATTATGATAGAGTTAAAATTTTTTTTTTGTAGTTTAGAAATTTTGTAGTGTTCGGTTTTGGACTGCAGAACACGCAGAAGCCATTTTTTGGGTTTTGTTGTGTTTTGCGTGTGCCAAATATTTTCGCTATGTGATGTTTTAATTTTCCTTCTTCTTCTTCTAATTTTTCTGCATATATTGTGATTTTTATTTTAATTTAATGAAGTAATTTAATTTTTCTAGGGTTGCATTTGATCTAAATTTATGAAGCTTTGATTTTAATTATTTTTTGATAGATTTATAAGACGTTCGATTTTTTCGTTCTATTTTGTGCTTAATGCTTTTTGATTATTTACGAATTTTATCAAAACGATTCAGCATAAAAAATAAACTCGAGAAAGGCATTTTTGTGTATATTGCTCGTAAATAGAATGACATGTATGATGAAGGATAAGGAATATACCCTAATTGTAATGTGTGACCATTTGAGAACTTAGAACTTAATGAATCTTATTAAATTTAATTTCATGTAGATATAGTGAATTAATTTAATGACGAAAGCGAATCGGATTGCCAAAAACTTTGATGCCATCCCCGATAGGAGTCATCCCGCATCGCGCCAAAAACTTGATGATTGAAAACCCATAAGACCCGATCTCGCCAATACTTTTGGTTTTATATTTATAAAACTCTCGCAAGTGCAATTACCTAATCATTTCGTAGAAAATGATAAGTATACTCCCAATGTCGATCTAAGGAAGGAATGTACGTAGTTTTTAATTTATTATTCAAACTTTTAAAAACGAAAATTAAATCCTAAACATCCCCGTCACGATATTTCGGGGTTTTGTGTTTTTAATCTAATTACGTAAAATTAAACATAGATTCAATAAACATTCATGCAAATTTTATCTTTATAAATAGTGAAGTATTTATGGATATAATAACTAAGTTAATTATGATTGCTCGTATTATTTAGGTTAAAGATATGAATTGATATTTATTGATTCTCTTTTTTATATGAATACCACCTTTGATGGGTTAGATATTTTTTGTTAACTAAACAAATCAATCAACACCTATGGGTGGCGGTTATAACTAATTTGGTTAATTAAATTAATTCCTTTTCCTAAGAGATTGAAAATGAACCATTTAAATGCCACCTTTGGCGTGGGTTAGGAAGCTTTAAACTTTATTCAAGGTGTCCAAATTAAACCTAAGAATTTAGCTATCCGAAGACTTCAACTTTCAAGTTTTAAAACCACTACCGAAAACATGTTGTCAATACATTTTCGATAATAATTCTTATAAAAACTTTTTGAAATAGAGCTTCACTTTCTAACTAATGGCTATTGTACTAACAAATAAAAGAAGACTACTCTAAATCGAATCGATAACTAAACCTTAAAATCTAATTTTTAGATTTAAGTTTTGTAATGAAAATAATATATTTCTCTCTAACATTCTTAATATAAAATCTTGAATAAAAATAAAATCAATTCATTTTAGAGATTTTTACCTATTTAATATTTCAAGTAAGCATAACAACGTTATTATTACATCATTTTTACAAATACTTAGCGCTTAAATTTAATCACATAAATTAAATATAACATGTAAGAATAAAGCATAAAAAATAATCAAGAAAGAAAATAAAATCCTTACAAGATTTCGATGCTATCTCGTTACTAGAAAAACTCCAAGCGGAATTTGCAACTCTCATTTATTGAATCAAAAAGCTAAAATATTACAAAAACATAACTAGTTCTTCCCTAAAAGGAAGAACTCTAAAACTAAGAGAAATTAACTAAGAAAAGCTAAAAACTAAGCAAACATAAGAAAAACTAAAAATCTAAGAAAGAGAGAAAGAAAGAGAGAAAAGAATGTATTTGGAGGTTTTGAAGGTGTGTTTTGAAGTTGAAGGGAAGGGGTATTTATAGGTGAGGACGGAGAGAAAAAATGAGTAAAAAAATATTAAAAATTAAAAAACGTGTAATGGAAATGCCGAGGTCATCAATGACGCCGCATGACGCCAGGGGTCACTGCACGCGGAAAACGGGGTGAAAACGCTGAGGCGCACCAGGGGCTGGTTACGTCGCTCAAGGCCGCTGGCTGGTATTGCGCTGGCTGGTGAAGGCTGCGGAAGTGCCCGCGCGCTGCGGCACGCTGACGGATCCAGAGATGGCAGCATGGTACGCTTGGACATGGCGCTGCCGGGTTACTTGGCCACATTGCCAGTATTTTTGACATTTTTGACCTTTTCGATCCATTTTGTCCAATTTTTCCATGTTTGTTGACCTTTTCCCACTTATTTATTAATATATTTGTGATGTATTGCTTCAAGTATTCTTCTTTGAGTCTTTAAATTGCATTTTTAAGCCAAAATACTTGAAAAACAATAAAAATACCCGTGATTCCGAAAAAGACAAATTTATATAATATATGATAAAACATATAAATATATATATTTTTAATCAATTAATTTGCATAAAATCATGGTTATTTTAGTGCTTTTTGAGCACTCATCATTTAACGAGGTGTGTTTGTACGGAGCTCGGAAGAGATGTATGAATAAAAAAGAAGTTTTTGGTTGATAAATTAAATGTACTAAAAAAATATAAATCAAAAGAAGATAATATGATTGGAGTGAATTAGTTTGGTGAAAAATTGCAATCCTAGAGTTCTCTTATTTTCTTTTTACCTTTTTCTCAATTAACGATTGTTTTGGATAAAATCAGAGAGATAAAATTTTAGTACTCAACAAACTATAGTAACAAATCCTCGTGGGAACGATACTCTACTTACAAATCTTTATTACTTGTGACCGTGTATACTTGCACGATTTTCTGTGTTGCAAAACACCACAACAATAGGTTCGAAGCCTGGGGAAGGCGAAAGGAACTCATCGTAGCTCATTTTGGAGGTGGAGTCTAAGGACCCCTATTGTATAAAAGCTATGGGCTCACGAGTATATCCTAACATATTGTATTAAATAATAAATTAGTTTAGAAATAGAAGTAATCAATTGTTTTGATATTTTATAAAGTTTTATAAAAAAAATTCATTGATTTTGATTGGATTTCTATAGTTTATTTTTTAAAATGCGAAGTTTCCATCGACAATGACAATATCTTTGACATTTTTAAAATTTTAAATCTCGACATTTAGATCGATGATCGCCACACAAATTGTGTGTACAATGAATATGCAAGTATACATATCATGTGCTCACTTAGTCTCTAATGTGTAGGCATTAAGGGATAGGAGACCTCTCTTGAAAGGAGAAGTTGTGTTGAAAGTTGGAAATGGTGCAAGTGTCCCTACGGTCGTTGTTGGCACCAATAATCTTCACCTATATAGTGGTTTATGTTTAAGTTTAAAGGATGTTTATCATGTTCCTTCTATATTTTGAAACATTATTTATGTATCATGCTTGGATGTAGAAGGCTTTTGTTTTGTAATAGATAATTCACGTATGATTATTAAGAAGAATGGTCTATTTTATGCAAATGCTGTCATTTCAAATGGATTATATTTTCTTGATTTAGATGAGGATAAACATGTATTGAATATTAGTAACAAGAGGATCAAGATGTATCGTACAAATAAGACATTCTTGTGGCACTATCGCCTTAGTAATATAAGCGAGAAATGCATAAAGAAATTGCAGTAAGCAAATCTTCTAGATTCACTTGATGGTGAAGCAATTGAAACATGTGAATCTTGTTTAACTGGAAAGATGACCAAATCACCATTCAAGAAGAAGGGTAAAAGAATGATTGGCTTATTGGAATTGATACATTGCGATGTATGTGGTCCAATGAGTACAAGTGTAAGAGATGGTTATAGGTACTTCATTACCTTCATAGACGATTATAGTCAATATGGTTATGTATATCTTATGAAGAACAAGAGTGATTCTTTTGAGAAATGCAAAGAATACAAGAATGAAGTAGAGAATCAACTTAATAAGAGAATTAAGGCTCTACGAATTGATCGTGGAAGAGAATACTTAAGCAATGAGTTTAACACATACTTGAAAGAGTGTGGCATCATACCACAACTCATTCCATCTGGGACACCACATTGGAATGGTGTTTTCGAGAGGAGAAATCGAACCTTGCTTGATATAGTTTGTTCAATGATGTGTCAAACAAAACTACCTTTATATTCTGGGGGTAATACACTACAAACTAAGGCTCACACACTAAACATTGTTCCATCAAAATCCATTGAGAAAACTTAACATGAGTTATGGATGGGCAAACCACCCAACATATCTTTTCTCAAAATTTGGGGTTGTGAGGCATACGTCAAGCGTATGATGTCAACAAAACTTGAACCCAAAGCGAATAAGTGCTTTTTCATTGGATACCCAAGAGAAACAAAAGGGTATAGCTTTTGGCATAGGTCAACGAATACTATATTCGTTAAGAAGGGTGAAATATTCTTAGAGAAGGAGTTTCTCGAAAGAATCAAAAGTAGTGGGAGTAGGGTGACGCTTAAGGAAACTCAAGAGGACCTACTAGCAAGTGATCATGATATGAATGATGACATTCAAGATGATTGTGAAATACCACACAAAGCTCATTTAATCAGTGGGAGTACAAGCAGTCAAACTTCACAAAGAATTGTTGAAGAGACTCAGACTTCTCCACCTAGTATTCATCTAACTCGAATTGAGTATAAATCTATTCCACAAGAAATTGTGGAAGAAGTTCAGGAAGCTCAAGATGAGTCACAAGAACAAAGAAATCTTAGAAGGTCAACAAGGGAAAGGAGAAGACTCAAATTTTACATGGGTCTTCACAAGGTTTTGGTAATGGATACCGAAGACCTGACCTACGAAGAAGCAATGGAAAGAAAAGAATCCAAAGCATGGAAGGAAGCCATAGGATCCAAAATACAATCCATGTATGACAACAAAGTATGGAACTTGGTAGATCTTCCTGAAGGATCGAAAGCTATTCAAAATAAATGGGTTTTTAAGAGGAAGATGGACATGAATGGTAACATGATAACCTACAAAGCAAGACTTGTAGCAAAAGGTTTTAGTCAAATCCAAAGGATTGACTATGATGAAACCTTTTCACCAGTTTCTATGTTTAAATCTATTTAGAGTATGCTAGCTATTACGGCATTTCATGATTATGAAATATGGCAATTGGATGTCAAAATTGCTTTCCTAAATGGGAAGCTGGATGAGGATGTATACATGGTACAACCTCAAGGTTTTGAAGATCAAAAAAATAGCGACAAAGTGTGCAAGATTTTGAGAGCCATTTATGGCTTGAAGCAAGCATTAAAGAGTTGGAACAAACGCTTTGATGAAGAGGTTAAAACCCTTGGATTCATTCAAAGCAAGGAAGAACCTTGTGTATACAAGAAGGTCAATGGAAGCCACATTATGTTCTTGGTCTTATATGTCGATGTCAAGTTGTTGATGGGTAATAAAAAAATATTTGATGGAACAAACAAAGAATTCATCAAAAGTGATATTTTCACTGAAAGACATAGGAGAGGCTCAATATTTCTTAGGGATTGAGATATATAGAGATAGGTCTTGTAGGCTCATTGGTCTAAGTCAAAATGTGTATATTGACAAAATCTTGGACAGGTTCCATTGGAAAAGTCTAAGAAAGGAAATGTACCAATGAGTGTGTCTGTGCAACTTAGCAAGTCACATTATGCCAGAACATGTAAAGACATTGAATACATGAAGAATGTTCCATATGCTTCAGCCATAGGTTCCTTCATGTATACTATGACTAGCACGAGACCCGATGTCCCGTATGATCTGAGCATGACAAGTCATCATCAAGCTTCACCTAGTCTTGATCATTGGACTGTGGTCAATAATATTCTTAGGTACCTTAAAAGGACCAAGAACAAGATTCTTGTCTATAGTGGTCAGAGAGAGCTCATTGTAAAGGGCTATATTGATGCTAGTTTTATGACAAACTTGGATGACAAAAGATCTCAATCTGGGTACGTCTTTCTTCTGAATGGTAGAGCTGTGAGTTGGCATAGTTGGAAGCAATCAACTACGGGCTTACTCAACCACCACAACAAAAGTCATGGTGGTCGTAGAGGCAAGCAAAGAGGGAGTCTAGATAAAGAAGTTCCTTGAGTAACTGGGCGTCGTTTCATCCAATCAAGGTCCCTTGGAGCTATTTTGTGATAATAGTGCATCTATTTCGCAAATTAAGGAGCCAAAGTCACATTACAAGACAAATTACATGGACCAAAAGTACTTTGTAACTCTTGAATTCATCAAAGAAGGAAAAATTTCATTGTTATGGGTTGAAGACTAAAAGGGAATTGTAGTTTTAGAGTTTATGCATTTGTTATGTATGTGAGAAACTTTAAAAACAAGTGGGAGACTGAAGGATGTGTGTTTTAAAAGTTATTCTTTTTGATAAAGACTTATGTATTGTTCATGATTTTGAATATTATGTATTCTTATTCCTTGATATTAACATGTTATATTTTGGAAGTGTTCAAGAAGATGCATTTGGTCTTGAACCATAGAATTCTTAAAATGAGAAACATGTAATCCTAAATATATTTGCAATTATGGTAATTAAGGAGGAACATTAATTATCGTTAAAGATTGTCATGTCGATTAAAAATACATTGTAGTTCTATAAATGATGATATCATTTAATGACATAAGTATATAAAATATGTATTTTATATATTGAACATGAGCTAACGAGATGGAACATTATATGGATTATGTTTTGTGTCATTAATGTTTCCATTATGTCTTTAGAATCTTAGTTATGAGATGTGTAGATTTTTCACATGAGAAGTATATAATGTGATTGCTATTTAAATACTATCTTATGATAGGAATGAAATAGTAGTTCATTGTGTACAACCTCTACGGGAGAAATCTATATGTTAATATTATCATTGTTTCTAGATTTTGAGTTATGATATTATTGGGCCCCTTGGTAAAGTGGAATTATATCGCATGCAATATAACTGATATAGTTATAATTATAATTCACTTGAGAGACCAAGAAAACGAATATAATGCAAAAGTGACACGATCCTATTTTCCATATTATTCATAATATCATGTGACGTGGATAGACATAAAATTGGTGGATAGAGTAAATAATTACTATGTCATTTGGAAAAATATAATGTAATGATAAAACCTCTTATAGTCAATAATATAAAGTTATATATTATGGCCAAGATGATATAGATTCTCTATACACTCACACCAATTGAAAAGAAACAACAAGTATTTTACATTTCATAATGATGTATAATACATGAGATGAAATGCTAAAATAAAATGTCATAATATTGACATGCTTAGACCATAAATAAATTTTTGAAGTTATGCAAATATTATTTAGTATAATGTTTGAATGCATTATAAGAATAATAGAGACATTGTATAATAGAATAATATGAATAATATTATTTGTTCATAAATTAATTTACTAAACCAATCACAAGTTAAGATTAAAGAGAGCATGAGATGGCTAAATAAGGCTAGTGACATTTGTGTAATTGATTCAAACCTTACACAAAGAGTTGCCATAACCCTAGCCTATTTAAGGAGGCATAATTGAGGAAAATGTTGTCAAAATATGTTGCCTCTAACCCTTGCTAAAATCCACTATTTTTAGCAACCACATTTTTCCTTCTTCTAGGCCAAAACTTGGAAAGGCTTGCTTAAGGCCAAAACCTAGGTGGTTCAACCCTAGACCGAAAGTCTCTTCTCTCATCTCTTCTTGCTAGGTGGTTGGATCTAAGCCTTGAACTCTACATCCATCTATCTAAGAGGTGTGGTAGTTTTTTGTTTAGGTTTAAGGTGAACCAAGAAGTGCTCCCAAAAGAAAGGTGGTTTCTAAGAAATCTAGAAGGGAAATCGACTTCCCTATACTCAAGATATTTGAAAATCTCTTTAGGTAAAGGTAATTTGCTTCATCTCTAGCAATAATATAGATGAGTATTGCTTATTTTATTTAGTACACATTAGGTGTTTGTTGAAATGCTTAAGAGAAAAATTTTCTTGCAATTGTCATACAAATGAGGTCCTTTGTGTATTGAGCCAATTCATGATAGAAAAATATTAAATTCTCACCATATAGGCATACACATGAAATATCAACAAAAAATGTATGTGAGAGCTTGATTGGTACATTACTTAATATACCTAGAAAAACGAAAGATGGAATTAAAGTAAGATTGAATTTATAAAAAAAACTAAGCATATGACCTGAATTGGAACCAAGGGTGGAAGTGATAAGAATCAAACATACTTGCCACCAACATCATATAGAATGGCAACAAAAGAGAAGGATGTGTTTTGTAAATGTTTGGCGGGTGTGAAAGTTCCTGATGGTTACTCATCCAGCTTAAGAAATTTTGTGTCTATCACTGATAAGAAACTTTATGGATTGAAATCACACGACTGTCATATCTTTATGCAACAATTATTACTAGTTGCTATTATATCAATTCTTCCAAAACATGTTCGATTATCAATAATTCATCTTTGTTTATTCTTCAATACAATATGTAAGAAATCTATATCAATTGGTGAGTTAAAATCTTTATAGAAAGATGTTGTAGAGTCTTTGTGTCTAATTGAAAAATATGTTCCTCCTTCTTTCTTCGATATAATGATTCACTTGTGTGTTCATTTAGTTTGAGAGGTTCAATTGTGTGGTCCTACTTACTTAAGATGGATGTATCCTTTTGAGAGATATATGCAAGTCCTTAAAGGATATTTAAATAATAGAAATCGACTTGAAGGATGTATGATGGAACGATACATTGCTGAAAAGGCCATTGAGTTTTGCTCTGAACACTTTAGTGGTTGTACTGTAATTGGGAATCCTACACACAAGTTGTTCTTAGAATGTCACATGATCCAAGTAGGTAACCCTATGCTTGGTGGAAGTAAGAAATTTTTTATTGATTGCAGTCGATAGGAAAAAGCACACCGAACCATTTTGGTAAATAATAAGGAGGCACAATCGTACATAGAGTAAGTGATGACATGTTCAACCTTTTCATTTAAAATAAATTATTTTCTATTTAACTGTTAATGATATGTAATTGATATATTTTTAATAACATTACATAATGCATATAAACTTACTGAAGATCGATCCTCGTTATAAAAAAATGGAAGAGAAAAATGGTTGTATGATGAACATAAGCGAGAGCTTATTAATTGGTTTCGCAACCATGTAAGTGTCACATACAAGAATTCATTAGTACTTCTATGCAATGTTTTAAAACTTTGTTTTAAACATATTTCATGTTTTTGTAGGCATAGATTTGAGTTGAACTCAACAAACCCATTCATAAAATAAGAGAAAGTTTAAAATGGCTTGCACATAGTCCAAAATTCAATATTAAATCATATTCTATTTTCACAATTAATGGATTGAGGTTTATGACTTAATAAAGGGACAAAGTACGAGTAAATCAAAATAGTGGTGTGAAGATGGTTGCACAAACTATGCAATTTTCCAGTTCAAAAGATGGTAATTATAAACTTTCTCATAGAACATATTATGGTATAATTCAAGAAATTTGGGAACTCGATTTTGAGGTCTTCCATGAAACAATATTATTTTGTGATTGGGTCGAATATTTTATCAATGTTGGATATAAAATAGATAATTTTGGATTTACCCTTGTAAATTTATCTAAGATAAGTCACACTAATGACCCTTTCACGTTAGCACTTCATGCAAAATAAGTATTTTCGTGAGCGATCAAATTGACACAAGATGGTTTGTTGTGTTAACACCTCCACAAAAAGAGTTCTACCATTATGATGCTTTAGAAGATGATGACATGCTTGATACATTATCCAATTCATTTTCAAACAAATTTCTTAATGTATGTGATGATCTAGTTGATGATGATGATTCTTCGTTATGGACTCGAAGTGATTGTGAAGGAATATATATATATATATATATATATATATATATATATATATATATATATATATATATACGATTAACAACCTAATTAAACATAATGTATGTTCTATATTATTCTATTAACTCTTGCATGTTTATATGTTTGGAATAAAAATTGTCAATTAATTTCTATTTCATCATTGTTTGTAGATATTTCATGGATCCTAGGATACTAGAGATTGTAGATCCAAATGATCCATTGGGTCATTTGAAAAGAAGGGATTGAGCGAATATACCTGATGCTCCACTTAACCTAGATGATAGAGTACCCGTTATATTTGATGCTACTGGTAATCCATTAGGGGAAAATGACTAACAATTGAAATCCTCTATTGGTAGACTAGTGAAGTGAAATATACCAATCAATATAAATAATTGGACTAAGGTTGATGAAGCTGAAAAGTTCAAAAAAAATGGAAAACATTTGTGTAAGTATTTTTTATTTTACAACTAATTACATATATTATATCTTTTTTGTATTGTATTTCATCTTTTGTAGTGTGTTTTTACAAAATCATTATACAGTCCCTAACACTTGGATGAGCAAGCATTATAAGATTACAAATAAGGCATGGAAGGAATACAAAACTTTCATATTGGCTAGAAATTATGTGTTTCCATATTTGGAACCACTTGATGAAGCACAACTATACAAAATCCTTGAAGAACACCCCTGGATTGAACCCTATGTTTGGAAAGACTTCATGGATTATAGGCATACAGATGAATTTCAAATTATTAGGAAAGACCATCAGAATATACAGATGCATAATGTTCTTCCTAACCATACTGAGATGTCTTCAAATCCTGAAGTTAGAGATAGAATGGTATTATTAAGTTGTTAATTTATAAATATTTTTATATTTATTTTCCTCAAATTTAATTTGATGTCCTGGTTAATAATTTAATTTAATTTATGTAGGAAGTTGAATTGGGTAGACCGGTTACCCGTTCTGAATTGTATATAGAAACAAAGACCCCCAAAATGAAGAAGTCGAGACCAATGAATAACAAGGAGAAGAACAACTAAATAAGTTGGCTAGTAATTTAGCTTGATACAAAGTCCTTATGAATTTTAGTAATTGATGTAATAATGTATGATATATTTCTTTGCTTTATTATTTATAGAGAGTTGTTCAAGAATAAATAGTCAGGGGTGAAATAATCGAATAGTCAGGGAGAGATGCTATATATCATGCATTCAGATGCAAGCATCTTGGTTTTGTTAGGGGAGGAAGCCAATATGATGGTTATATGAATTTTTTTAACATTCCAAAACAAAAAGCCTCAGATGGTCAGTAAGGAAAAGTACTGTAAAATTGAAGAAGAACTCAGCTCTTTTAAGGCCTCAATATTAAGTGAGATTACCATTTTAAAATAATATCAATCATAACACATGTCAGGCATGGTAACATACTACAATCAGGACATGCTATATTGGACAGGCATGCAACCATCCATGCCACCTATGCAATCTCATGGCACCCAACCTATATCTTGTATGTGATATAGTCATCCTATTAGTCCTTCCTTTATGCCAATAATATAGATATGATCAGGTAGTGGTTCATTTTATCCAATGCAATATGTGCATTCTTACCATCCATCACATGATGATGAATATTTTGATGAGAATGTACTTCCAATAGCTACCCCATATGGGAGTCTTCCTTTTTTTGATGAATCATTTGTGATAAAATTTAAAGTTTATGTAGATAGTATATTATTTTTATTTTTTATTATATATTTTATTTATTATATATAACACTTAAATATTTTACATAATATGAAATGTTTGTTGAAACATTCTTCATCAACGTACTTTGTTGCTATTGGAATGGTACAACAATTGAGCGATGATTGAATGATTCATAATCAATATTTGCCAAATTATTGGCGAATAAAAATTGAACAATAATTGCTTTATGATTGTCCACTACCTGTGTATTTTGATGCTACCACAGTCTAAGAAGCGGTTGGACAATATGTGGCTTCGCTGTCGAGTCAAGTTGTGATTAATTTTGACATGGTATTATTTTTTACTTAAAATGACACTTTTTTTACTACTATTATATTACTATTATTTTATTGTTACTAACATATATAATACTTCTTCTTTAGTCTATTATAGTAGAATTAGTAAGTGTGGCACATTTAAGAGATACAAAGAAAGTATCTCCCAGTAAATCTATGTTTAGTGGGCAATCATTGGGCACTAAGTCATTCAAGAAGAAGCCATGAAAAAAGTATAGTTATGATTATGCAATAAATTTCAGTAGAAATCTTGGTGCTTTGATGACTATTGTTGCGAGGGCATATAGCATAAATGATAGATGGATTGTGCCACTTCCTATAGAAATTTCTAGTGTAGACATTGGCCAAACCTATATATCAATCGAGTGCATATTGCAACTATTTAAATATCAAATGATTGATTTAAGTATAATTAAAGTGTGGACAAGGTGAGTCTTCTATCGGTAAATAACTTTCATTTATGTAGAACACATATAATTATATTTATATTAGCTAATTATTTTTATATATTTATTTTATATAGGGCATATTATTATCGACTTCAAGTTAATCACTCATCACATTTAGCAACGTTCTATGATTCTTCATTTGTCAATCAATATCAAGAGAAGGATGTTAGCATGAGAGCTAAACAATTATGTGATAGGGCATTAACACTTACACACAAATCAGAAGTTGATAATCCCTTGACCATTAAAATTTAAACAAAGTGAAGACCATTAGATGTTGGTAATCCTTGATCTATATGGTAATCATGTTTGGTATTATGACTCAGCTTTCATAGAATTGAGTAAAGGTACAAAAGTAGTTGTTTAAATGTAAGAGTTATAGCTAGCTATTTTTCTTCTATTGTTCTTTGTAATATTTAATAAAAAATAACCATTATAAACTTTGATAGGGCATGGAAGCTATGGAACAAGAGTATAGGCATTGCCCTTAATAAATCTCATAAGCTTATATAAGACAAAGTTATGGTATGTACAAGCGAATATTAATAATTTAATTAATTTTACTATTGAATAATAAATATGTTCAAATATGTAAAATAATGTACACTTGTTTTTTGTAGGTTCTACAAAAAAATGATGGAGCAAAATAATCAAAAATATCAAAATTCCAAGTAAAGATGTGGTAATCTCTTTTACCAATATACATTTTTAACATATATGAGTTATTTTTTGTGAATTCATGAAATTACATTCTTAATTTGAATTTAAATACATATAGTTCTTTGGTTGGAATAAGTCGGTCTATAACCTACACAATTTTGATGATTTACGAGAAGAATGGGCAGAACACATGGTTCAAATTATATCATCACAAGAAGAATCAGGAGAAGATTATGATGATCTTGAATGACATATGACAACATCATGGTAATTTTATAATGCTTTAATTTATCTATTCCTGTGTCTGAAGTCTAGGTAGCTTGTTTGATGGATGTTTTGTTTGATAGATGTTTATGTGCTCATGTATTTAGGGATTGAATTGTTATATAGACCTATTTTTTTCCCAAACTTCATCTTATCTCTCTTGCCTAGTTCCCTTGTATAACAACATCATGGTAGTCACTGGCCAACCAATTATAGGAAAATCACCAAGAATCATCATTTCGGTGTAATATCATGAATTCACAAAAAATAACTTATATATGTTAAAAGATTAGTAAAAGAGATTACCACATCGACACCAAAGTCATATAATAATAACTTTATCCCTTCGAAATCATATTAACACTATATTAATCTTTTTTCTATAAATATGAAGCTATCTAAAATCAAGTTGGTATTTTTAATGCTATAATGATCTCTAAATATGAAGTCAATTGTAACTCCGATTTGTTACTTGGGTTGGTTGGGCAAAAAATAGTTGTTCCATAAGTTTATGGGCACCAAAACTCAACCAACCCAAGTAACAAATAGGAGTTACACTTGACTTCATATTTAGAGCTCATTATAGCATTAAAAATACCGACTTGATTCCAAATAGCTTCATATTTATAGACAAAAGATTGATACAATGCTAGTATGATTTTGAAAGGATAAGGTTATTATTATATCACTCTAGTGTCGATATAGCAATCTCTTTTACTAATCTTTTAACATATATACATATAGTTCTTTGGTTGGAACAAGTGGGGCTATGATTTGCAAATTTTTGATGATTTATGAGAAGAATGGACAGAACACTTTGTTTAAATTATAACATCAAGAGAAGAATCTAATGATCTTGAATAACATAGGACAACATCATGGTAATTTTTATAATGCTTTAATTTCTCCATTCATATGTATTTGAAGTTTGGATTGTTTGTTTAATGAATGTTTACGTGCTCATGTATTTAGGGGAATTAATTGTTATATGGACCATCAGTTTTTTGCCCATTTTCTTGGTCACTAGCTGGTGATTCTAAGCAAACCAAGGTTCCTCTCCTTGAAATAAAGTAAAAATATCACAAAATCCATGACAAAAGAGACGACATCATTTTATTTTGTAAAAAAGTTAAATATATATATATATATATATATATTATATAAATTATTTTTTTGTAATAAATTTAATTCTCAAGTAATTAGTTAATATTTAAAATTTTAATTATTTGTATTATTTAAACTATTTGTTAAACAATTTTAGGTTTTTTTCTACTATTATGTAATGATCGAATACAAGTTTTAATTTGAGTATTATAGAAAATGAGTAAATTTTGTAAAAAAAAATTAAAAAATTAAAGTCGGTTCAATGCATGAAATGACTACATTTTTAAGTCATCGCATTTAAAGTGTTAATAACTGACTTTAAAAGTCGTTTTTGGCATAGTGGATGGTGAAAATATTCTAGTTGCACTTACCATATGTGCTCTAGTAGGGACTGGTTTTCTTCTTATTTTTCTATGGAAGAGGGTGTTGTCTTGATGGGGAACAATGTGTCCTGAAAGGTTATTGGTATTGGTACTGTCCAAATTAAGATACATGATGGTATTATTAGGATTTTGAAAGATGTTATCCATGTTTTAGATTTGAAAAAGAACTTGATATCTTTGGGTACTCTTGATTCACAAGGCTACAAATATGTAGCTAAAAGTGGAGTTTTAAGAGTTAGCAAGAGTGTTCTCATTTTTATTGGCAGCTTTTCAGTTTCTTCCTCATTAGATCAAGATTTAGATACTACTTAATTATGGAATATGCGGCTAGGGCATATGAGTTAGACAGAGATGTTTATTTTGAGCAAGTGGGATTTACTTGGTGGTTAGAAAACTAGGAAGCTTGATTTTTGTGAGCATTGTGTCTATGGAAAGCATCGTAAGGTCAAGTTTAGTACAACCATCCATAAAATGAAAGGTAATGTTGATTATATTCATTCAGATTTTTGGGGTCCTTCTTGTGTTGTGTCTAAGGGTGGTGCCCGATAAATGTTGACTTTTATTGATGGTTTCTCTCATCATGTTTGGGTGTATTTGCTGAAAAACAAGAATAATGCATTCTCAAAATTTGTAAAATTTAAGGCTTGTATAGAAAATCAAACATGTAAGAAAATCAAGCATATTTGAGGACTAACAATGGTTTGGAATTTTGTGAAAATCAGTTTAATGAGTTATGTGAAAGAAATGGCATAGTGAGACACCACACTATGCATCATACACCATAGTAAAATGGAGTTGCAGAATGTATAAATAGAACTCTCTTACAAAGAGATCATTGTATGCTCTTTCAATTTGACTTTGATAAATCTTTTTGGGTTGAAGATGGTAACCATGCATGCTATTTGGTGAATCGGTCTCCGTTAACTCCAATTGAGTTGAAGACTCCATTTGAGGTATTCTCTGGTACTCTTGCTAATTATTATGATTTGAAAGTTTTTGGTTGTCCTATTTATGCTCATGTTTATAATGGTAAACTTTAGCATAGAGCATTGAAATGCATATTTTTGGGGTATCCTTATGGGGTGTAAGGTTATAGATTATGGTGTGTTGAACCTAAGTCACCTAATTTTTTTATTATTAGAGATGTTAAGTTTAATAAGTTTAATAAGTTTTCCATGTTGGAAAAGAAAAAAAAGGTCTATTGTTATAGGTAAAGACCATAGTGTTAGTGAGTAGGTAGAGCTTGAGAGTGTAGCTCCTAGTCAAGTGCAAGAGGGCACTTCAGATCAGCCATCTATGGATGAGATAGATGATTTTGCTCATGATGTAACAAAATAGCAACATGAGCAACCATATAGTATCGCTAAGGGTAAAGGAATAAAAGAGATTTGATGCCCTCAAAGGTATGCAAATATAGACTTAGTTTCTTTTGCATTGTATGGGGTATAGTCTATTGAGGTGTATGAACCTTCTAGTTATCATAAAGCTATCACTTGTGATGAGTCTTTTTAGTGGCTAGTTTCTATGAATGAAGAGATTGAATCACTTCATAAGAATCATACCTGGGAATTGGTGAAATAGCCTAAAGGCCAGAAGATTATTGGAAACAAATGGGTCTTCAAGAAAAAAGAAGGTATACTTGAGGTTAAAGCATCTAGGTTCAAGGCATATGTTGTTGCAAAGGGTTATTGTCAGAAGAAGGGTATTGACTTCAATGTAGCATTTTTACTTGTTGTGAAACATAGCTCTATTCGTGTGTTGCTTGTTATGGTTGCATTGTTTGACATGGAATTAGAACAGCTTGATGTCAAAACAACCTTTTTACATGGTGAGCTTAAGGATCAAATATATATGCATCAACTAGAGGTATTTGTTGTTCCATGTAAGGAAGATCATATTTTTTTATTGAAAAAGTCTTTATATGGGTTAAAGTAATTTCCTAAGTAGTGGTATAAACGATTTGATTCTTTTATGATTGATCATGGTTACTCTAGGAATGATTATAATAGTTGTATTTATCATAAAAGATTATATGATGGTTCATCTGTTTATTTGTTGCTTTATGTTAATGACATGCTTATTACTTCTAAGAATAAGTTTGAGATTACAAATTAAAGTCTCAACTTAGTGATGAGTTTGAGATGAAATATTTGGGTGGAGCGAAGAAAATTTTGGGCATGAAAATTTACAGGGATAGACAAGTGAGCAAGCTTTATTTGACTCAAAAAAGTTATATTGAAAACATTCTTGAACGCTTTGGTATGAAAGAGTCTAAGCCTATAAGTACGTTGTTAGTTGCGCATTTCAAGCTTTCTTTGGATTTTTCATCACAATCAAAAGAAGAATAGCAGTAAATGTCTCAGGTTCCATATGCTAATGTCATTGGTAGTTTATTGTACGCTATGGTTTGTACTCGTCCAGACATTTCATATGTAGTTAGTGTTGCAATAGATATATGAGTAATCTTGGCAAGGGTCATTAGCAAGCAGTGAAATGGATACTTCGATATTTTAGAGGCACATCTAATTTTGGTTTGGTATATGATGGAAGTTTTGATACTAGTTGCAATGTTATTGGTTACGTGGACTCCAATTATGTTGGTCATTTGGATAGAAGAAAATATTTGACAGGTTATGTCTTTACTTTTCTCATTATGCCATTAGTTAGAAGGCTACTTTACAATCTACAGTTGATTTGTCTATCACAGAGGCATAATATATGGCAACAGTAGAAGTAGTGAAAGAAGCCATTTGGCTTAGAGGTTTGGTTTGTGATTTGGGTTTATAGTAGGATACTTCGGTTGTATTTTGTGATAGTAAGAGTGTAATATACTTGATCAAGAATACTATGTGTCATGAAATAACCAAAAATATTGATGTCAAATATCACTTTGTTCATGAAATTATGTCTCACGGTGCTATTGTTATCAATAAGATAGTCACTATAGAGAATACAGTTAATATGTTAACCAAACCAATTTCATTTAACAAGTTTAAGCATTGCTTGGACTTGATTGGGGTTTGCAGAAGATGATCACCCTTCGGGGCTTTAGAATTTCATATGCTTCCGTTTTGAGCCAAGGTAAAGATTTGTTAAATTGTGGCCCAAAACTTCAGGCCCAAAAAATATTTACCCATTAAAACCCTATCCCATTTTCCTATATAATGTTTCATTAATTTACTTAGCAGTTAGGGGGCCTTGGCAATATTTTTCATCCCACGCCATTTCCCAGCTCTGTCTTCTCTACTATGTTGCTACACACTTGACGTGGTTTCCAATCTCAAGTTGCTTCGACCTTGTTATCTAAAACGTTGATCGGTTAACTCTGGTGCATAGAAACGAACCCTTATTGTCGTTGGAAATTATTGCCTCGCTAAACATAGCCCATCAATCAAAGTTGCATCTGTTTCCAGATTCTGCATCATTGCTGATCTCCACCTTTATCATTGTTCAACAACCCTCGTTTCTTCTCGCCGAATAGAGTAGAAGCTGCTGACATATGCAATAATCTTATTGTATGGTAATATTTGATTAAATAACAAGTTTGTTAATTTATCTTGCTATATATTACTAGTAAATTAGAGGGAGTTATTTTGTGGGTGTATTTTGGTTTTGGTATATTTTATTAAAACTCTCTAAAGATTGGTGTTTGTATCTCCATTTAATTATTAGTAAATTTTTCTCATGTTCCATCGTCAATAGAGTAGAATTTTCACATTGAAAGGTTGAACAACTTAAATCATTGTATACTATTTATTTGCCTATTATTTTACTGTTACTAATAATTATATATTTGTGCAACCAAATTGAACCCAAATTCACTTCCGCTAGTGCTAATTTATAACAACTATAACTCATTTTTTCTTATATCTAAGCCATAACTAAATATAATGAATTTGGACGTACATTAATGACAATCTTGAATAGTAGTTTATCTTTTCATTGAGTTTTACCTAAGATATTAACTTTTCTATCTCTCTTAAAGCAAGTGACTATGGTGTTTTGGAAGAAACTCCACAACTGTGAATTTAATCGCCTCAGAAAATTGTTAAATGGTAATGGCTTGAATTCGTTAAATATGAATGTAATATATTCCCTAATTTTGTATGTAAATGGGTTAAATTCATCTCAATTTTTACACGTAACATGTTACATACATTTTCATATTTGTATGTAGCATGCTACATTCACCTTTATATATTTATATAATATGTTACAGTTACATCTATATTATACGTAACATGTTATATCTATCTTTATATTTATATGTAATGTTTGAGTTTCGAAAATTGTTATCAAATGTAAGGCCTAACATTTTTTTAGTCGGATATATAACCTTATTTTTCTATTCGAATATAACATATTACATTCACATGTATCTTTTAACCTATTATATCCATTGTAATTCCAACGACTCACCGAATGTAACATGTTACTTCTACATATATTGTATATGTAACATGTTACTTCTACATATATTGTATATGTATCATGTTACATCCATTATAATTTTTAGGACTTACTAGATGTAACTTGTTATATCCATATATATTTTTATATATAACATATTACATCCTTTGGAATTCCGATGACCTATTTACATACACATGTAATTTTGTATTGTAATGTTACAATTGTCATATTTCTTGTGATCCATCGAGTATAACTTGTTATATCCACCCAATGGGTCACCGAAGCTCTGGTAGAGTCGCCATGACATTGATATCATTTTATTAAATATATGAAAAGATGATCATTTAGTATTTCTATTATATAATTTGATATAAAACTATAATTTTTTAGATAAGTTGTTCTTCGATAAAAACTCGATTAATTTATCAAAAATGAAGCTATTTAGGTCAAAACCTATTTTTCTTATGGTATCACTTTTTAAAGATAATAGACTAAACTATTATTAAAAAAAGAATAAATACCATTATGATCTTATATTTATTATAAAAATAATATTTAAATTTTATATTTAATTTTTGTAACAATTTAACCCTAATGTTTTTAAAAAGTGATCATACAAGAAAATAATAATTTTTTTTCATTTTATTTTTTGATCATTTTAGTTATATTAGATAGATATTGTTTTAATTTGAATAAACTTAAAAAAAAGAGTTTAATAATAAATTAAATAAAAATAAATAAATAATTTAAAAAATATCAGATAAATATTATCTTTAAAATAAATATAATATCTTCGAAGCCATCTTACAAAAAAAATAAAAATATTGATACATTTATTCCAGTTAACTTGACTGCAGCATCATTTGACCCAAATTTAAATATAGCTTACACTAAACGCTGTTCATTCGGTGATTGTATTTGCTTGCTTTACAATCTCTTGCTATTTTCTATGCTTCACCGGTTCAAAACATTTTCAAGGCAAATGTTGTAATCATACATCATGAAAATTCCTAGCGAAGGAAGTTCTCGAGGTTGTAAAGTTTGGTAATTGTTCGATAGTTTAACTTAAAATAACTTTTAAATTATTATTAAAAAATAATTTTTTATAAAAACAACTTGTTTGACAATTATTAAAAAAGCTATTTTAAAAAACAAAAAAAATATAAAAAATATTTTTTAAAATATTTGATAAAATTATTCTTAAAAATTATTTATAATTGGTTATAAATTTTAGTTTATTATGATTGTAATATTTGATTGTTTTTATTGCTAGCTAAACCCATTTAATAAAATATAATACACGATAATGAAAATCATTAAATTAATATTTTAATATATATAAAGATACGATGAAATATACTCTTTAAAATTGTATACAATTTGATAATTGATTATAAATTTTAGTTTATTATGATTGTAATATTTAATTCTTTTATTGTGAATTAAACACAGTTTACTAAATGAATAAAATATGATGCATAATAATTAAAATAATTTAATTAATATTTTAATAAAAAAACTTAATTTCAAACCCTATCATTATATATATATATATATATATATATAATTGTTATAGAAGAAAAATTAGGACAATCTAAAGATGTCAAAATAAAATGAATAATAATATTGTTACAATAATTTTTATTATTGATACAATAAAAATATATTAAATATTTATTTTATTCCTAATATTATAAAAAGTGTTCAAAATATATCTTTCTTTAAGTAGTAACATCGAACCAGATCTCTTTCAAGTTAAAACCAAAAGAAAAAAAAATTTGTTCAAAAGATACCTAAACCAAAGCAATATAATATGACAAGAATATATATAAGCATTACTCTTTTTTTTTTTTTTTTTTTTGCGAAAATTTGTTTTCCGTGTTCTCAAAAAATGTGAAAACATGTTTTAGATGTTTTCAATTTTTTGTTTTTAAATTCATCTAATTTTTAAAATATATATTAAAAATTATAGCCAAACATGTTTAGTATTTTTGAAACTAGGTTTTTATTTTAAATACAAAAAAAACAATTTTTAAATTACTTAACCAAACAAGCCCTATATCTACTACAATTTTTGTATTTACCAGCAAGTTTTCATATGACTAAGGAGTTAAAGAAACAAACAAATCCAACACGGAGGATGAAAGAGTCTTGTTGCATATAAGAATCTATATTCGTGCTTGGCGTATAGATTTTCAACTGGATACAAGTAGGGAGTAAATTTTGGGTGAAACACGTATTACCCAAGACTTGTCATACACTAATAGTGAGAGAAGGGAAAGGACCTTTATCAAAGAAGTGCCACAAAGGGTCATCATATATGATAGAAAATCAAACTCAAGCCCTCCTCAGAAACCACCCCCATGAGCATGAATCTCTTATTCCACGCGCGAAAGACCCCCACCACTTTCAGCCTTTGTTCTGAAATCAAGCACAAGAATTTTCCATATGACCTCAAAATGCACATAACCAAATAGTAGGGAAACTAATGCCCTTTTTTTTAATAATAAAAACTGATTCCCTTTAGCATACAAAGTGTAGAAAGCTGCATTACAGCCATGAGGACAAGACCAACATAACTATTTGAGCAATTCTATTCACATCAAGTTGTTTGTTGTTGCATGCAACTAATGTGGCGAACAATAACTATAGACCCACTTTTCTTTAACCTATAATTATTTACTTGTAAACACAAAACAACTTGAGATGAAGATTTTTTTTGTAACTATTTGAAATACCAATCGCAACTCACTTGTGATCAGATGGATTTGGCATGAGTTCATAAACAATAGTTGCAACAACATCCCTCTTCATCTGTACATAATAGATTACATGAGAAAATGTGACCCTACAATTCTAATACCAACATGAAATCAGTTCACGTGATAAAATACCTTGGTAGCTTCACCTTTAAAGCCAATGTAATGTATTTGAGTTGTATCCCCACCAAAGTTCTCGGGAAAATGCAAAGTGATGTTTCCAACACTTTGAAATTTGGAATATCTAAAAGTAAGGATAATGTAATGTCAAGAAGATAAGAACAAAATAAAATACATCATAAGCAAGGCATTTTTCCCACAAGAATCTGTGACATGTCAAGTTTCGAGTGCTTATCAAACAAGTATATACATAAGCTTGGTAGAAAAACAATCTTCCCTGCTCTAGCTGAATCAGATTGGGAAGCCTTTCATGCTATCTTTATTGATAGAGATGTAAAGCAATAAATAGTTACCTTGTCTGATATTCCAGAATTCCTTGGAAATTTTCTACTAAATCCCATTCCTTGATACAGATGAAAAAGTAATCATACAAACAGCAATGATAAACATACTAACTGACACGAGCTATGATCAAGTGCTACCTGAATGGCTTGCATATCTTGAGCATCTGAAAAGTCAATCCCTTCTCGGTTGATGAACCTAGTTTGGACAAAACCATGGATTATTAGGAACAGCAAAGAGACATCTAAGGTGGAGGAGAGGGATTTCATTATTTCAAAAGCTTCTTTAATTTATTTTGCGGTAAATAACAGACATGGTTAACACTAATGCATGTCTGTTGTCTTAGGTAGAAATAAGAAAGTAAATGGATATTTGTTTTTTACGTATGAGCTATTCTGATATTACAAACACAAGCAGAGCCCATGGTTCTCTCTTGATACACAAAAATGATTTCCAAAATATTACTATTGTACTCTTTTGGGAATTAAGGTGGCATGAATGAATTCCAAAGGCTATAACTTACGCTTTCATCTTGGAAGGACTAGTTCCATCGGTACCACCAACTACTGAAATGCTCTTGATCTTGACATCTGATGTAAACCTATCACCACAGGAAAAGTAATAAATGTATGCAAGAGCTTGTTCAACAACAATGAAAATCACAAATCATAGCCGTTAAAAATTCAAGGGGAAGTTATCCATTGTTTGTTGATGGGTGGCAATGAATAAAATGGGAAGAACATATAATATTTCCAACAATAAAGAAAAGCGTATTTTAATTCACCAAAAACCATATTATCTGCTGTCAACAATCAGATTCATGTTAAGGCCAATTTGAGGTTGGTATAGGCATGAATAGCACCAAACTAGCTCACATATGGAAAACTATGCATTAAACAACTTGAATCTTTAGTGCATGCTATTGTTGGAAGGTCACAGAAGAGATCTTGTGTTTATGAGCCACCACGCCTCTAGGTTAACATATCCTTGGATTTGAAGTCAAATGAAATGGAATCACAGCAATAGCATATTGGCTTAAGATCTTGACAATATTCTCGTTTGGCGTATAAGCACATCCCCACTTAGGAGAGAACATTCACTGACAAGAGGTCCTCGTATTTATATTATGAAACAAACTGATGCAATATGCCTGCACATATCCCATATTGCTTAGGAAGGTAAGTGATAATGTGATTATAATAGGTGAGCCCTATCTAAACGGCATGACGCGTTTAGGGGTTTTTTCCTAGAAGTAAAGCCGTGAGATCCCACTGAACTGTCAAATCATGGCAGTGGACCTGCTGAACTTACAGTTATAGACCAAAGCAGACAATCTCATGCCACGTGGAATGGGTCCCACCCTGTTGTAAGCACACGGATTAACCGTTCTGTATCAGAACCATGACCCTACTACATCATATAGGCTTGCGTTCTTACGAGGACATAAGACTCCCTAAGTGAAGTATATGATGCAATATGCCTGCCCATGTCCCACATTGCTTAGGAAGGTAAGTGGTGATGTGTTTATAAGGGATGACCACTCTCTAAATAACATGACGCATTTTGGGGTTTTTTCCTAGAAGCAAAGCCGTGAGGTCCCGCTGAATTATCAAGTCATGATCGTGAGCCCGTTGAACTTACAATTATGGACTAAAGCGGAGAATCTCATACCACGTGGAATGGATCCTGCCCCACTGTATCATCATGGGAGGGATCTTAGTTTTAGAAGGAATTAGAAAGAAGAATGATAACCCATCCAGCAAGCAAAACCATATGTAATAACATGAATGGAACTTCGGTTGATATATTTAGAATGTTGAAGATTAGGAGAACTTTGAAATGCAATCTCAGATTGGCCCCTCAAATATCATGATTATGCATATAAACCAAATCATGAAAATACTTATAATTTTAAAATTAAAGAATTGCATGTGAAGTTGGAGACATGTATTAGAAATAAATAAATGCAGAACTGCAAATATTGACAGTTCAGTTGAGAAAAGCAGCCACTTACGGGATAAAAATAAGTAATTCAGGATCACCCTCATTGCTTTCCAAATGATCCTGCCGCAAAATACAAGACCAAAATGAGGCTCGATATGCCTATTAATACTATCTTGCTGGGTAAAACTTTTTTGGGCCATGCAGATCAAATGTCAACAGAAAAATATGGGAATTTTAAAACAATGGAAAATAAGATATGCCAAAACTGGAATCTTGCACATGATTTCTGTGGAAAACCACACTGATGATAAGGTAAGATAATTTCTTATTGCCACTAGAAAAATTATGAGCAGCCTATCTGCACCCCTCCCTAAGGAATTAGGTTTTAGAAAACCTCTAAAAATAACCAATCAGATCATATTACAACCACTGCCTAGAAAAGGAAAGAACACTTGGCATAAAGTTTCAATTGGAACATTAGATATTGATTATTTAATTTCCTTATTAGTGTTTGAAACTATAAGAATTATAATATCAGATAATTACATATTATGTTTCCTTAATAGTAAAGGAGTCATATTATGAGTCCAACTAAGATTAGGATTTTAGGTTTCATTATTCCTATAAATATTATTTATAGATGTAATCTATTATTAATGAATAAGAATAAGAATAAGAATTAGAATGCCTCTCTTTGTTTTCTAGTTCTCCTCTCAATTCATTTTGATTTCTTAATATTCGTTCCCGCATAACCTACTTTATATTAATACATGGTATTAGAGTGGTGTTCAATCGTGAACTATCCTCACTCCCTCATGAGTCATATTGGTCTCTTTTCCAAAAAGCAAAAGTATTAACACTCACGCCACCACATCTCTATCAAACATAGTTCTAGTTGTCATAGGCAAAGAAAAACTACACATCACTCAATTCGTGTAAGCCACTCCTCATATGGCAGCTTCTCCTACAGTCATTGTTCTCCTTTCAAGCAATGCCATATGCAAACAAGGAGCTCGTGGAAAATATATCCATTGTCTCTAAGATTTGATTTGTCAAAAAAAGGTTGGTGATTCCATCATATGATATATTTGGAATATACATAATCACCCTCAAGTCTCCGTTCAATTTGTTTGGTACTAGTTGGATATTTATCCTTGTTCCTCTTTGTTTGATTTAGATCAATCTTGCAGCTCCAAAAAATGTGTTAGATCTAGGTGTAACTTAGCAGTATCCTTCAATCTTAACTTAATGGTTAAAAAATATCTCCTGCTAATATTACAAATATTAAGTCTTCATCGGGTTGTCTCACTCTCACTCTTGGTATTTCATTGTTGAATGAAGCATTTGTTCCAATAAGAGTTTATTTTTGTCACATTTTTACTCTATTTGTGCCCATAAAAATTGGGTTTTGACTGTGCTCGAATAAAAAAAATTGAGTTACTATTGTTCGGTTATATGCGAGTTAACTTCCTCTATCTTTCAACCACGAGAACTTTTTAGTCTTTACTACTCTTTGATAACTCTTTGGGTCATACTCCGTCTCTAGGCCTATAGTTATCAATTATCAATTGTTTGTGACTACTATTGTTTATGAGTGATTTCCCTCAACAAAAAAATACTAGTGAACAAACTACTAATCATGTGCTTATTGCATTCAACTTCAACTACAAGCGAATTTTCTCAAATTCAATACAACTATGTGGCGGTGCACTCATGTCGTTAGATATTGTTTAGGATCTTAAGTTTCATTTTGTGTCTTTTGTAATAGTCCATCCAAGCTGAACAAAGATATTATCTATGTCCAGCTTCAGGGGAGTGTTGGAGATAATAATTAACTATAGATATAATAACTATCTAATAGATAGGATTTATATTTATCTTAGAGATAAAATTTAGTTTTTTATTATTATTATCCAGAATCCAAGTCTTATTAGGTTTGTAAGCCTATAAATAAGAGATTAGATATGATCTCTTATGGAACCATGAATTAATAATAGATTTACTTACTTCTCTAATTCTTGCTCTACATTTTTATATTCTCAACAGCCTCTATCTAACTTGGAGTAGAGCAGAGACATGTAGTAAAAGAGACAATTCTTTACTTTATAGGGGTGAATGAATCCGAAATAAAATGCTGCTAAGATAATATAAAGGAACATACCTAATGCGAACATCTGAGAATCATCAGACACCCGTCAGGTTTTGATAAATTATCCGTATACATGTTTTATTGAAAAGAAATCTAACAAACTCAGTGAAACCTCCAATCAGACAAACTGAGGTCCCAAGAAATTAATCTCAAAGTTCAAACCGAAATATAAACTTTACATTGAATTTTAATAAGAAAAATTCAACATGGGTGTGGCAACACAAACAAACACGGAACGAAAAATTTATAATGGGTGTGGCAACACAAACAAACATGGAAGAAGCGCTAGTTACCCCTGAAAAATCCAGCCGTTGCTCCCAAGATTTAAAAACTGACTTTACACTTCCCTGAATAGCCTCGTTTAATGCAGATACCTAACAAATAGAACAAGGAAGATATGACAAATCCCCAAGAATGTTCACTGATATATTAATCACAAACAACATAAGAGCAAATTTGCTTTAATCTATACATACTAAAAGCATTAGAGAATCATCACTATCTCAAGTGGCGGATGCAGGATATTAAGTTAGGAAGGATGCAGGATATTAAGTTAGGAAGGAGCTCTATATCAAACAATCAATTTGGAACCCAAATTTTTAACACTCCAGCCTCTTACCTTTTAATTTGATTCTCCATCTTTTTTTATTCGAACAATTTAATGCCGTATCTTTTGACATGATCAATTTGATATATTATTTTTTTTTTAATTTGACTAATCATGTCATTTTAGTGAATTATTAGTAGAGAAAATTAACAGAAAATGCCGCATGCAATGCACTTTCATTTGTTTTACTATAACCGTCAACGAAATATGTGCATTGGTAGTGATCTTTTTTGTTAACTTTTACCAACAAAAGTTACTTGATTGTCAAATAATAATGACATACCAAATTGGTCAAGATAAAAAGATGAACACTAAATTAATCAAATTAAAATATAAGGAACTGAATTTGTTGAGTTAAAAAAGTTCGAGTATATATTTGGAGAAACTCTTACTAGCCTGGTTGTGAGGTTGCACGGCTTGACATGACACTTTTCTATTAGTTTTATACACAGTAATGTATTTCAAAAAGTTTACAGATAATTCGTAGGGTATCCGTTATTGCTTTTTGCTAGTTTTGCTAGGCCTAGGGGACCTAGACCTTTTTGGTTTCATGTTATTCGAATTGATCGGCCTAATTTTTTAGACTTGGTAAGTACCATTTGGTTGACTCCTATCATTGATAGTCCAATGGTAGTCCTAGTTGGGAAGCTCAAGGCTCTCAAATTTACAATTAAAGTCTGGAATAAGAGATTTTTGATAATTTGGATCAAAACATTGAAGCAGGAAAAATCACTCTTGCTACATTAAAAAAAAATATAATGATGATTCCTTTGAGGAGCTCCACCAGCTTGAGTCTGATACACATGCATATTTGGATAGATTGTTACATTACACCTATAGAACATGTTTACGAGGGAGAAGATCTTACTTAAATGGCCGAAAGATAGAAACAAAAACAATAATTTCTACCACTTGCTTATTCAGCATTTAAAGACTTAAAAACTACTAACTCATTTAGAGATAAATGGAGAGCTTACTCATGATTCAGAAAAAATTACTGCTAATATTTTGGGATAATAGTTTTTCTCTACTCAAGTTGGGAATAAACATGACCCTACTCTTATTGAGGTAGTAGTACTCTCCTCGATAATAGTGGAAGGTAACAGAGCTTATAGGGGCACTATTAACGATGGAGATTTGCATCATTGTTTTTGTTATAGACCCACTTAGTGCTCCTAGATCGAATAGTTTCATTAGTAAATTCTTTCAAAATTGTTATAACATTGTTGGTATTGATGTAATCAACACTATTCAAAACTAATTTAAGATTGCTAAGATGCATCTGGGTTTGAATTCAAAATTCTTGATATTTATACCAAAGTATTCACAAGCGAGCATAGTCATATAATACAGACCCGTTGCTTTGGTTTAACTTTATTTTTAAACTAATTACAAAGATTATTGTCAGTCTAGGGGGTATATGGTCACGCATTCTTTCTTCCAAACCAATTTGGTTTTATACTGAGCCACAACATTGGTGAGTAGCTTCAACACAATGTAACTCTAGTTGTAGTAGCTATGTTGCTCTTAAAATTGATATCCGTAAAGCTTTTGACACCATGCGGTGAGAATTTATCTTGAGGGTGATGCAATGCTTTGGCTTTGATGCTATTCTTTTGTGTTGAATTCGAGATCTTTTTACTTCAGCAAGAATCTCAATCCTGGTAAATGGTTCTCCCAGAGGCATTAGGAGTGCAGCAATGGGACCCTTTATTGTCGCTTTTATTTTGTACTACAAAGGACTTTCTTCATAAATTTCTTTTATCTTTGGTTGATAATGGTAAATTTCTACCAATCTCTTCACCTATGGGCACTGTAGCACTTACTTTTTATATACTATTAATCTACTCATTTTTTTGTCAGGCTTGTCCTTCAAATCTTAGGATTTTCTCTAAGGCTTTTCAATTATATGATCACTTATCGAGAGTTAGTAAATTTGGATAAATCATTCATTTACTTTGATGCCAAGTAGTGTTTCACCATTTTGTGAGATTACTGGTATGCGCATTGGGGGTGCCCTTATGTTCTACTTAGGAGTCACCTTATTTTGAGGGCACCAAGAAAGTGTTGATTTCAAGGTTTAGCTGATAAGGTTAATACCAAGATTGAGTCGTGCGGAAGGCTCACTTTGTCCCTGATAGGATGCAGATGTTTGGTAGTTGCAATGATTTAGAGCATGTTCCTTCACTCCTTTTAGATATGTAAATGGCTAAAATCAATTCTAGAAAGTTATTCATGATTTGTTTTGGTCCCCAAAAGAAAAAAGGAAAAAAAAACTCAAATTGGTTAAAGTAGTTTAGAAAGATTATTGTCGTCCTTTCGAGGAAGGGGTCTTGGATTGTGAGACCTCAACCTCTTAAATGATGTCATGTTGCAAGTTTTCTTGGAGGATTATCATAGTGAACTCTATCAATTTGTCATACTTGTGTAAACGCTACTTGGATAGGAAGGTCGTTCCATGCAACTATTACGTCCGTTTTTAGTTTGGCCGCAACCTCATTCTTTGGCTCTATTGAAGAAGTCCAACTGATTAGTTGGCAAGGACTCTTCAGTGAGGTTTTGGACAAATAACTAGCTGGGCACCCCCTTCATTGATAGGGTAACCAACTCAACTGCTGATCCACCAATGAATGTGTTAGTTGTGGACTACTTGCAGATAGATAGGTGGCACCTTCCTTAGTCTTTCAAGGATCCACTTTATGATATTGCTTTGGAGATTTATTTGGTAGTGGTCAGGGTCAGTACTGACACACATGTTCGGACTCGTACAATTAAAGGAGTGGTTACAATCAGTGAAGCATATGACTCTTTACGAACAGTTAGGGAGATTAAGAGTTAGAACAAGGTCATCTAGGCATCTTTCATACTGTCTTTTAGGTCCATTTAATTCTAGTACGCCATCGAAAGCAAGCTCTCTACTGACTATCAACCTAAAAAGAGAGGATACTTTTTCCTCTTTAAATTTTCCCTATACAGTTTAGCTGAGGAAACTTTCACTCCTATTGTTTTTTAAGTTTTCATTTTGTAGGTGTATTCTAAGATCTTTTAGGCTCCTACTTCAATAGAAAACCTCACACAGACTCCATTATTCTTGATCTATGAACAAATGGCATGACGATCGATTTTGGACAATAAGTTGGTAATTTATGAAAAGTAAAGATTATCTCCATCATCTGGATTATTTGGACAACCAAACATTATTATTATTATAAAGACAAATGGGCTTCATTAAGCTCTGTAATTTTCACAGTTTGACAGTTCATTTAGAAGGCTAACAGGTCACAACATGGGACCATGAGAAATACAATTGACAATCTATAATTCTTCAACCATCTACATGTATAGGGCATTCCACGATAAGTCCAATATTATAGAGGTTATTTGGTAAGCTTTGCCTTTTGAGCTGGCTAAAAGTCAACATGGATGATGTTGCATTTGGGTCATCGAGGCTGGCTGGCCATGTGGGGTTGTTTAGGACTTCTCAATCTTGAGTGAAAGGTTGTTTTGTATCCCACTCAATGTTTCACCCACTTTCGAGGTAGAGCTTACAAGCAATTCATACAACATATGCCAACACTTTTGGATAGCAAAAGTTTTAGTTAGAGTCTGATTCCACTAATGTTGTGCCACTGTTTCATATCATATCACTTTTTGTTCCATTGAGATGGCATGCAGCATGGGTTGATTGCTTAGAAAAGATATCTCACATGGAGTTTCACTGTTCTCATGTCCACAGATAGGACAATATTGTAACTGATAGTATAACTTCTAGGGTTTCTGATATTTGTACCACGTCATAATAGTGGAATACCCCATTTTTGTAGAACCTATATCTAGGTTCTACAAAGGATTACTCTGTATGAACTCACCTTATTGGTTTTTATTTATTTAATATTTAATAAGATTCATGAATGAAAGTTTACATGATGAGAGTGTTGAAGAGATAAAAATCTAGTTAGGATGTATCGGTGCACCTAACCTACCGGTGTCTGTTGCCTACAACCTTCATTAAAAAAATTATTTAGCATATTGAGACATGCAATTTAGCATTGTACATAAATTTGGTACTTTAGCATAAATAGTAAATAATAGCATTCATTGATTTTCAATTTATATAATCTTTAAAAAAAATAGTTGTAGAAAATAAATAAAAATAATAAAGAGTGAGTGTAAGTTATGAAGAATGTAAGAGCTCTTAATCTGGAAAAATTAATTAATAATCAAAAAAGTAAATATTTTCAAAATAATACATATGCATTTTTAGAGTAAATATTTTTATCATATGAAAAGGGGCTATGTGCATCTTATTTCAGTGAAAGTATCTCGTTTGTAAAAATATCTTGAATAATAAAAGCCTAAAAATTGAAATTCAGGGGCTGTCCCATTTTATTCATGTAATATTTTCTATATATCACGAGTTAATAGGGGCAGCGCCCGCTCCTCCCGTCACCTACATAGATCCACCCCAACTGTATCCTCTTCAAATTGCCACAAAGAAAATTAGAAAACCTAAAGAAAACACGACCTAAAAATCTAAAATTGTATATGTACGAATGAAACATGACCTATATGTTAGTAAAAGGAACTTAGCTTCCCAACCACTTTATTATAGCCGCAACTTGAATACAACATAATCAGAAATCAAGAAGTTCGAGTTTTACAAGATATTTGATTCAACGAAAACTTCTACATCAAGTAGGTCATTTTTGATTCAACAAAAGAATAACATATGTCGGCAAAAGAGCAATAATGAGTTAGATACTCTCAGGTTAGGTTTTCAAACTAATTACCACATCAAAGACGAGAAAATACTGACTCAAGACATTGAAAGTGAACTAAAATTAGCAAAGCTAAATTTAATTAGATAAATTTCTAAACTGATAACTAGATGGAAAGTAAAGAACTTAGCAAAGGCAAAGCATTAACAGGACCTTGGAGAGATCTATGTGCTGGTAAAGAGACCAATCAGAGGAACAATCATTATCTTCGCAACTATGATCATGACAGCAAGCCATCTCCGCGTCGATTCGCCGCTTTGGCAACAATTGTTTTTTGTTTTCTTCGGTAAGAAGTAGAAAATGGAAGCAAATAGAAATTTTACAGCGTATTCATATATAGGTACCCCCAAAAGTAAAACGCACCGTCTGTCACTTTCAGGTCTTGTTGTCTGCCTTAAACGACACAGTTAAACCATACTTTACCAAATGTAGTGTCGTTCGAGAGAGAGAGAGAGAGAGAGAGAGAGATGGAGGGAATAGAGGGAGAGAGCTCAGAAGCGAGCAGGTACTCACTGAGACCATCACGTATTAGCAACGAGGACATAATCTTCTGCATTGATAGTGATCCTGAGTCCCTCTGTGAAATGAAAGTCACGGGTCCAAATGGTCGATCCGTCACTCGCTTGGACTCCATCAAGCAAGCTATTCTTCTATTCATCAACGCCAAGCTCACCATAAATCCCGATAACCGATTTTCCTTCGCCGTTCTGGGAAAATCCGCTTCCTGGGTACTCTCTATTCTTATTCGCCTGCCCTTTTTTTTCTTTTTCTGTTAAATTATGTGAAAATGGTGGTTTCAGAGCAGACATTTCTAGGGTATTTGCTTAAAGGGCCCCTTGGGTGTGAAATTGGGACTCTAGGATGAATTTTGCTAAAAAAAAGGACTATAGGTTTGATCATATGATTTTTATGGAATAGTGTTTGGTCATATGATTTTTTTTTTCTAACAAAATTCTTTCACACTGCAAGGAGCCATCTAAGACAAAGAATCAAATTTCTAGGTCTCTTTTTTCATTGTTTTCATTTATGTTAATTGGGTCATTCTTGCTGGATACAAGATTGAGGATATGGGTGTTGGATCTCAGAATTTTCTAGGTCAAAAAACTTATTCAATTTTATTGCTGGAAATTTAGAGTTTTATAGAGCCGATTACAACCAAAAGAGAGAAAATAGCTTCACGTTCTTAACAACCCTAAGAACGTGCAAAAACGGTTTATGACTGAATCAAAACAGATTGCCCTTACAAAGTGGGCATTATTGATGAACACAAGTGCGAGAAAAGCTAAGCTTCAACATCTCTTAAAGCCGAATCGTTTTAGTTCAGGTTTACGATATAACACACAAAGCCAAGTTTGTTTCTAAGTTTCAAGAAGAGCTCCATTTTGAGTAGGTTTAATCATGATGTCGAGACACTTGATCTTGTGTATCGCGAAGACACCAATTCCACTATCGCATCTTTTATGAGCTCACGTAAAAAATGAAACCTTACGTCGATGTGTTTACTTCGACTACGTAGAATGGGATTTTGGAAAGTTTGATAGTAGAGGTATTGTCACAATAAATAATAGTGCTCATACTTTGTACATGACAAAGTTTTTCCTGAACTCTTCTCACCACCACTTGACACGCACACGAGCAGTCGCTGCTATGCGACCCCGCTCTCGTCGTAGATAGTGTCACTACGGTTGTTTTCTTGAGGACCAAGAAACGACCATTCTAGCATACGAGTACGTATCCCGAGGTACTTTTTTCGATCATCAACATCCCCTGCATAATCACTATCTGCAAATGCTTTTAAACTTCCTGCACCACCTTTCTTATAGCTAATTCCAACTTCCAAAGTACCCTTCAAATACCTTAGTATCCTTTTGGCAGTTTGCATATGCATCTCAGTTGGTTTCTCCATATATCTACTAATTAGTCCGACTACATACATAAGATCAGGTCTCGTGGCGGTTAAATACAACAAGCTCCCAACCAATTGTTTGTATTCTGTAGCATCCACATACACAGCTTTATTTTCATTTTTTGACAGCTTGTATCCTGGAACAACTGGATTATTCACATGATTGCTTCTTTCCATTCCAAATCTTTGAAGTACTTCTTTAGCATACTTGCGTTGACAAATAAATATTTCGTTCGAATTTTGTATCACCTCTACTCCCAAAAAGTATTTCATTTTACCAAGATCAGTCATATCAAACTCCTTTTCCATTGATCCTTTGAAACTTTTGAACATTTCTTCATCGTTTCCAGTGAAGATAAGATCATCCACATACAGACTCACTCTGATTAGCGCTTTTCCGCTTTTCACCTGTTTTTATAAATAATGTGTGTTCACAAAGACACTTTTCAAAACCCTATGTGGTAAAATATCCTTCAATTTTGCTGTACCAGGCTCGTGGAGCCTGCTTGAGCCCATACAATGCCTCTTTAGCCTGTAAACTTTGTCCTCTTCTCCTTGTTTCGTATAGCCTTGAGGTTGATCAACAAATACTTCCTCTTCTAGTTCTCCATGCAAAAATGCTCCTTTTACATCTAGCTGGAAAACATTCCATCCTTTGTGAGCTGCAAGAACTAAAATTGTTCTGATTGTATCCCATCTAGCCACTGGCGCGAAAACTTCAGTATAATCAATTCCCTACCTTTGAGAGTATCCTTTTGCTACAAGTTGTGCCTTATACTTGTCTACTTCTCCTTTCTCATTAAGCTTTGTCTTAAATACCCATTTGACTCCTATTCGTTTAGCTCCATCTGGTAAATTAGTTAGCTCCCACGTTTCATTTTGGTTGATAGTTTTTATCTCTAAATCCATTGCCTCTCTCCACTTCGCATTAATACGTGCTTCTTCAAACGTGATTGGATCTGTGGTGAGGTAAACAATACCTCGGTGACACTCGCTCTTCTTCATCACCAATTCCCTCACCTACATACTCACTTCATCCATATTGGTTGCCTTCGATTCCTCCCTTGTTGTTGAATCACAGGTTTCTTGATGGCTCATTTGATGATGAGTCATCTCGTTTCTTCGCTCAACATCTTCTTTGTTATCCTCACATTTGAACCCATCTGTTCCATTTCCTCTGTTTTTCTACCCCGTTCCACTTTTCATCCTCGCACATACTATATCTCTCGCTAATCACAATCTTTTTAGAGATTGGATCATAAAGCCTATAGGCTTTTGATTCGTCACCAACACTGAAGAACACATTCAAGCTTTTTATTATCTAATTTTTTCTTTGATTGTCGTGGCACATGAACACAGCCACACACCCAAAAACACTAAGTGATTGACACAAGGTTTTATGCCACTCCAAGCCTCAGGAGTGACATCCTGATAGTCGAGGTGGCTTCTATTTAGTATATAAATGACCAATTTGCGCTTCGGCGAATTCTTTTCTAAAGATCTCCTTTCCCGACAAAGATGCTACGCACCATGCTCATAATGGTTCTATTTTTCCTCTCTTACCCCATTTCTTGAGGGTGTGCGTACGTAGTGGGTGCCGTCTGGTAACCCCATTCTCTTCATTAATTTGTTGGTCGAGGTGAATTCCCACCTCTATCGCTTCTTAAGCGATTGAGTGTTTCTCCACTCTCTTTTTCCACAAATATCTTATACTTCTTGAACATAGTTAATGCTTGATTTTGCGGATAAAAGATAAATCCATGTCTTTCTATTGTAATCATCATAAAAGTGATTACATACCTTTTCCTTGTTTGATTAGGTGAGATTGGTCCACAGATATCCGTACGTGGACCAATTAAGCCTTTTAGATGATCTCCATTGGCTTTTCTTAGGATTGGTTCTCGATGTTGTTTTCGACCATACAATCATCACATACTTTTGATGAGGCCTCGAGCATTGGTAAACCTCGACCATCTTTTTATACATTAAGGTTCTAAGTCCTTTGAAATTTAGATGCCCATATCGGGTGCCACAATTGGGTGTTGTCTTGGATGTGGCTTGGAAACGGGTTGAGGTAGGAGGAATTACGTAGGCTATTATGACAAACATTCTGTTGGCTGACATCTGTGTTTGTATGATTAAGCCTTTCTTTGGATGGTAGATCTTACAAATCCCATGCTGAATGAGAATGGTTAATCCTTTTTCTTGAAGTTGTCCAATGCTTAAAAGATTATTTCTTAATTCTGGTATGAAATAGACTTCTGTAATTATCTGAATTGTTCCATTGACATTCATTTTGACATTTCCTTTTCCCATAGCTATCATCTTTGAGTTGTCCCCGAGCTTCACCGATTGTCTGAAGGTTTCATCAAGATCATAAAAACACTCCTTTGAGCTACACATGTGGTTGCTGCAGCCTGAATCAAGAAACCATACATTCTGTTTTTGTGAAGCATTGGTTTCTACATATGCCATTAGAAGCATTTCTTCTTCTTCATCCAATTCTGCGTAGTGTGCACCTCTCTCTTTATTAGGGCATTCATATTGAAAATGCCTTAATTGTTGGCAATGGTAGCAGTTAAGCAAGACTTTATTAAAAGGTTGCCTGCCTCTACCTCGACCTCTGCCTCTAAAATTCCCACGAGCATTTCCTCTTCCTTCAATTCTTGCTGAATTGATGATGTTCAAAGCATGTTCCTCCTCCTGATGTCCCTGCATTCTTTGTTCATGGACCAACAAGCTGCTCTGAAGCTCATCTATGGTCATGGTTGAGAGATCATTGGACTCCTCAATTGAGCAAACGACATAGTTGAATCTGAGAGTCATGGACCTTAGAATTTTCTCAATGATCACAGTCTGCTCCATCTTTTCTCCATGCGCCTTCATTTTATTTGCAATGATCAATGTTCTAGCAAAATATTCATCAACTTTTTCACCCTCCATGCCCAAAATTTCAAACTCTCTTCTCAAAGCTTGTAGCTGGGCTCGTTTAACCTTGGTAGAACCTTGATATTTCATTTTCATGGAATCCCAAATAGCTTTTGCAGTTTCCTTATGAAGAATGGTTTCAATGATAGTCCTATCAATAGCTTGGAATAAGTAATTTTTTACCTTTAGATCCTTTAGTTTCTGATCTGCGTAGTTTTTCCGTTGTGCTCGTTTAAGGCATCATCTCTCAGGTGACAGAGATTCCGTATTCTATCAACCCCCCACGATATTCTTTAGATAGCGAGGGAAATTCTCCATAAGCATGGACCAATGGTCGTAGTGACCATCAAACCGTGGAATGGCTGGTTGAACAAAGTTGTTGTTCTCTGTTGCCATGATTCGCTAATTCCCTTTCTGTTGGTAACGATCAGAAGCAATCACAACTCCGCAGAACACCCAATCACCGTTTATGATGAGGCTCTGATACCAATTGTTGGATCTCAGAATTTTCTAGGTCAAAAAACTTATTCAATTTTATTGCTGAAAATTTAGGGCTTTATAGAGCCGATTACAACCAAAAGAGAGAAAATAGCTTCACGTTCTTAACAACCCTAAGAACGTGCAAAAACGGTTTATGACTGAATCAAAACAGATTGCCTTTACAAAGTGGGCATTATTGATGAACACAAGTGCGAGAAAAGCTAAGCTTCAACAATGGGCAACAATATCAAAGAAAACGTAAATATTTTCTATGGAAAATGTTATGAAGTTCTGTGATGCATTTTATTGTCTCATGTTGGAATATATTGTAAAGACTAACCCACCAATGCTTTTATCATGCTGCATTAGGAACTGGGAAAGTTCCATTCATCTGCAATCTCATATTTAAATTTTTTATTCTCACTTGTTACCAAATTGTTTCAAAATGGGGGGCTGTGACTGAATGGCGGTCTCTTCAGGTGCTTAGGTCGTTTTTTTTTTTCTGGCTTAGGGGCCATGAGGGTCGCCCAGTGGCACTAAGCCATTAAGTACTTTGCAGGCTAAATAAGAAGAGTTCTCAAAGCAACTTTTGTATCATTAAAAGAAAAAATATACAATTAGATCGAAACAGCAGTTTGTTATAATCATTGGGTGATATTTTCCGTCCTAAGAATCAATGGAGGTCCTTAGAAGAGACAATTGTTTGATCTTTGAAGTGAGACAAGTTGCTCACTGATTTTGCATTGATAGCACTTACCAGCTTAGTGAGACATACATTTGTCTTTCTGGTTAGTATAGTAGTTCACTAGATGCAGATAATCCCCCGTTTATGTAGTTCATGAAGTCAAGGTGCTTCATATTTTCTTTGGCCTTGTTAAGACTGAAGAACTTGTTTCCTTAGGTCTGGAAAAACCAATCCTTTAGTCTTAAAATTGTGACTTGTTTTGTAGTATTATCTTGCATTCAGCCATCCTTCAGTAGTACCTTATTCTATATATGGAACAGTTTAAATGCCAACACTGCTGCTATTGTCATATTTTATTAAGAAACAGAGCTCGTCTATAATGGAAGCACACAAGATATAACAAATTGTATCCCCTCATGGGAATTAGGGTATCTGTGTACTTTTAATTCTTTTATATAAGCATTATAATTTTTTTACTGTGAAGTTGTTTGAATTTACAAATTTTGAAAGTAATAAAAAAAATAGTATTTTCATAATGAAGAGAAATAAATTGATTTATAAGAGAGAGACTCAAATGACAGTGAAATTATTTTTATTTTGGGAACAAAATGAAGAAGAGTATTTTTCTTGGGTTTTTAATATTATTTTTAGGAGTATTATAAAAACAAATGTTGTTTTTAAGAAAAATTCAATTTTCCCTTCAAAGAATATCATTTTTAAAAAACAATTGGACTGAATTGACCCTATCTAAAAATTACTAGACTAAATCTACCCATCTTAAAAGAAATGGAACTAAAGTTTCGTTTTAAAAGAGTTGACTATTTTAACCCTAATATGTGCCTCATGCATCAATTATTTCTGCAACAATCATTGATGTGGGAATTCTGTTGCAGAATAGGGCATTTGTGTACGCTCATCAGTTTCTAATTTACTTTAATGAGAACTAAGATGCTGATTTTGCTCAAAAAATGAAAATATACTCATTATTTTGTGTTGATGGTAATATTTTCTTTTCTCTATGTTGTTCTGAAGCTTCGAAAAGAGTTCAGTGGTGATGTTGAGTCTGCAATGACAGCACTTCGAGGACTCCCAACTACTTCATCTTGTGGCCATGCAGATCTTACCAGTCTGTTTCGCGTAGCATCTCATGAAGCAAAGAAATCCCGTGCTCAAAACCGAATACTCAGGGTGGTAAGCAATAAGCCTCACTTTTATTATACCTTTTCTTCAGTTGCCAAAATCTTGACTTGCCTAGACTATAGTTTTCTTAATAAGGTTGTCATAGTTAAGGCTGACATCCTCTCGTCAAGATTCTAATATACTGCAGGTCGTCTACACGACCACAGCATCAATTGCCAGTAAACGAGAAGTGTTTTTCTCTGGATGTTCTTTACCTCCATGACAAGCCTGGACCAGATAACTGTCCCCAGGAGGTATATGATGCACTTGTGGATGCTGTGGAATATGTGTCTGAATATGAGGGCTATATCTTTGAGAGCGGTCAGGGACTATCACGTATCCTCTTCCGCTATATGTGTATACTGCTTGCACATCCTCAACAGCGCTGCACACAAGAACATTTAGACATACCCAAATCTCTTGCAAAGAAGTCTCCACCAGCAGAAGCAATGCCTGAAGATGTTACTTCTGCACCTAATCAATGAGAATATTATCTGGTTAGCTTGTGTTATTTTTTTACTTCAAAACTTTTCAATATATGATGTTCAATTCTCACAAAACGGAGTATTGGCTTTTGGTTTAATTGACTTATCAGATTCTATTCTATCTGCCCGTAGACAATGTAGAAATTCCTGTTTCTGGACATTTTGAATATATTTTTAGATGTTCTGTTCACGTTAGTGTGTTTTCTATATTTTTTTTACTTTAACCCATACAATTACATTACTGGAAATACTGATTTAACATATAAGCATTGTGTTGTGGTATGGATCTCTTGTGATTGTAACAATGAATGATTTATTGTTAACATCACCGTCTCTCATTATGTTAAATTCCGAGCCTGGATTATATATCCCAGGCATGGTACAATTTGATTAAAATAAGAAACTACATACATATAAACTAGTTCCAAATATGATTAGTTACTGAATATAGGATCTTCCCTAGGTTTCAGAACCACTCAATACAGATTAATGGGATGAAGGTATCTAATTTTCCTAGAATCAGCTCTCTCTGGACTCTTTTCTCCCTCTGGCCCTGGTGCTGGGTTCAGAAATCTCTTCTGGTTTGAGTCTTTTTTTAATTTCCTATCTTTTCTCAATGTTTCAAATTTCTCATTTTTTATTCGATTTGGTTATCAGTACCGACTTGATCTGAATTTGCAATCTGCTTTCCTGAGTTTTCATAGTTTCCCTGAAGCATGGATCTCTCCTGAACCTTTCCTCTATATCAATTTATTTTTTCAATTTTTATCTCTCTTTTAAAACCTGTTGATCTTCACATCCATTTTACTGATTTTCCTTTCTGATCCATTGATCACTATTTCCAGGTGATGGAATTGCGTTTTCAAAAGTTAGTTATTTAGAGATTCTCTCAACTTTTTCAAGTATATTTGATTCTATAATTCTTAGCTTTCTATGATCAATCTCGTTCATTTGCTTCATCTTATTTTGGGACCAAATGTGGAAAGAGGTTTCTAAAAAAGATTTGAAACTAATGCAATTACAATCTTTAAATTGTTAGCTCTAATGATTTGTGTTTGTGAGATTGATGCTTGTATGTGCTCTGCGTAGTGATCGCAATACACGAAGTGTGTACAATGAATACGCAAGTATATGTATTGTAACAAGTATGCGTATCGCAACAAGTAATATAATGATAAGAAAAGATCGTTCATATGTAGATTATTTTATTATAAACTAATTTTTAAAATTAAAAAATAATAAAAATTGGTGTTTTTATATTTTAATGAAGCAAAATTAAAATAACTAAAATTAGAGAGCAATAATTAATTAAATCAGATTTTGTGACTAAAAATATATGAGAAAATATCTAGGAATACTTAATCTCCCAATTTTCTAAATATGGGAATCGTTAAAATAATTTCAATATAATTATCAATTAATTAAATGATCAGTTGAGTCTAACTTAATATGTATTTCTCTCTCAAGTAAACTACATATTATATAGTAATTTATTTGATCACACTCTCATGCTAATCAAATTGCATATTACTCATTAAGTTCATCAATTATGGATCACATACATAAGAATCATACATCTCTGCCTAAAAATTATACATGTTATTTAATCAAGACAAACAATTAAATAATTCTCTCAAATCTATTTAATTGTCTCTTGTTGGCCAAACAATTAATAGCATAAAAATCAGATTAAATAATATAATTAAATTATAATTATAATTGGGATAAAATTTTATATCATCACATGGTAAAAATTGGGTTCATAAGATTCTTAGATTAATAAATTAATTACACATAATTATGTTCATAAAGCTCATATTTATTTCATAAAAAAGACATAAAATTGATAAAGAAGATTGTAGAAAAAGAAATACAATCAATCTCTTGAATTGTAGGATTAATTTCCTCTTGAATTGTAGGATTAACTACCAAAATTGTATCGTCTTTTTAATTTTTTTGTATTTTTTTCTCTTTTTAACTCTAAAAACTTACTAAAATTATGCTAATGGAGGCTTATTAGGGTTTATGGAGTGATTATGGGCTTAAATAAAGCTCATGTACGATTTGGACCATCCGATCAGCTTCAGATCAAGAGTTATGATCAAAACAAGCAAAATTGACAGTTTCAGTCAATCATAGCGTGACATGTGGCATCAGAAATTCATTAGGCAAATCAGGAAGTGATGCGTGGCATTGGAGACTGGTCAGAGTCAACGCTCGCCGAGTCAGCAACACGTGGCGCGACGTAATTCACGAGAACAGATGGTGTGGCGCACGGGTGGAACGCGCGGAGCAATGCCGTGGTGACACGTGGCATGGCACGTTAACCGATTTCCAAATTCGGATTGAACATTGTGCTGACATGTGGTGCGTGTTTCGTCCTCCTCACACGTGGCATGACGTGATTCGCTCTCTGTGTTTGTGTGGCGTCCGCATGGCTTGCTTAGTCAGCTCCTCTACTTGTGTGGCACGCCACGTGATAGCTTCTGATTGGTCATGCGTTAAAAATTCATAAGAAATTCATAAAAATTCTAAAAAATTATATTTTCATCAATTTTCACTAAATGTTTATATTTTAATTTTTTGACCATAAAAATACTATTTATTAAATAAACAAATAAATATTAAGTAAAAAAGTGCGCTAATAACTCTATTTTCATATAATCATCACATAATACAAGGAGTAAATAGCTAATGTTTTGGAACAGATTTCACTGGATTTTATGTTCGGTGTTTTGTTAGCCTCTTGTTGCTCGTGGAGTCATACGACTCTTCTCAGTGTGCATTGAGAGAATTGGATGGTCGGTGAAGTACTCGACACGAAATTTTTGAATTACAATACTGAGATTTTCTACTTTGCAGAAACTGACATGTTTGTTCAAGCGTTGAGAGGATTCCCATGATTTTTGAGGTTTCTGTCGGATTTGTTATTAATTTTACTTGTGAAGTTTATTGATTTAGTATAGTTATTGTGCTTAGACAGACTTTTAGTTAGTTGAATTTTTGTGGATGGTTTTTTGTGCCTAATCGGAATAATTAGGATACATAAGTGCTTGTGCAATAGCATAAAGTTCACTTAGATCTTAGTCATGGGTGTGTGAGTTGTGTTGTATTCAAAAGAGTAGGATCCGAACAAGCTTGGATGGATAATCTACAATGATGAATAGCTGTCTTTGATAGTTTCTCTTCTTTGATGTTGTTATAGAATTGGCTTCATTACTTTATGAGTTTCAAACTTGGAATGTTATTTGATGTAATCATCAAATTTAATGTATGTATGTATTTATGTATCTATGTATGTATTTTCTAACGTCTATAATGTATAATTTAATTTCCAATTTCATGCACAAATGCAATCAATACATATCTTTTTTGATGTTTTATTTGTTACTTAAATTAATTTTGTATAATTATTTACGTCAGTATCATGTGTAATAATTGAATTCATCTGAGTTTTTAGTGGTTTAAAGTTTTATCTTTACAAATTTTCATAATATTTGTCAAACTAATGTTTGAGTAAAATTATAGTATATATTTAATTAGTTCAAAATTTTTAATTAAATTTATGTATAATTTTTTATTCTCTTTTTAAATAATACAATTTAGTTCTTAAATTGTTAAAATTTTACACGTAAATTTTAAGTTTTTTTTTTCTTTACCTTTCAATTTTGTTAATTTGGCCAATAACCTCTTAATTGATAGGGTTTCTTATTGAATTTAATAATCAAAACTGTTCATCATATATATATATATATTGTTAGAATATTCAAAAATCGTTAGTTTGCTAATGAAATTCTTAATTTGGTTTTTTATTAAGTTGACTTTTAAAAATTGACATAACAAAATGACAAAAATGTCAAAATTGAGTCTGTCACCAACCATCTTCTAAAATATTATAATTATATTATTTTATTTAATAGATATAAATTTAAAATATATATTATTTAAAGATAATAAATTCAATCGATCCTTAACAAGTGTACAATACAAATTTTATCTTTACAAGATAAATTTTTGTAATCTTTTTTTTTTGTAATCTTTTTTTTATCAAGGTAAAGAATTTGTACTATCACCCTTAATAAATAAATCTCTAAAATATGTTTTTTTTTAAGATAACAAAATTAAAAATATATAAAATTCATATTATAGAAAAAACATATGGAAATTTGAGCATGTATACAAGTTGCCCTTTGGAGTGAGGCTAGAGTCTTTCGCAAAACTAGCACTTTTTTTTTAAGAGAATTATGACCCTCAATGATTTTAAAAACGGTATCATCGGTTTTTTTTTTTTTAAGATATGATGTGATTATTTTACTATTTCTAGTAATTCTGTATGTATTTAGTGCAAACTCACTCACGTGAATATAATGATTGATGTTTAAACGTGGATTGTATATCTGTATTAGTGGACCTATAACAATTTATGCTATATTTATTTTACTTTTTTGAATTGGTGCAGGTGTTAAATAAGTGAATTAAACTCATTTTATCTGAATCTTTTGTTAGCTAAGTTTTAAGTTTTAATTTTAAATGAATCGGAGGAAAACTTATTAGCTAACTGATTTATATTTTTAAAAAATATAATATAATATAAAATAATAATTATATTTTAATTTAAAATAATATTGTAATAATTATCTTTTGATAAATATATCTTTTATAAATAATTTTAATAATTATCTTCATAAAATTTCACCTACAAAGTACAAATTTGAGTATTGTCAACTACCTCAATCGATTAACATCAATACTACAAATAAAAGTATAAATTTATCTTTTATAAATAATTTTAATAATTATTTTTGTAAAATTTCACATACAAAATAAAAATACGAGTATTGACAACTACCTCACTCGATTAACATCAATATTACAAATAAAAATATAAATTTGTGTAATACTTATTGTTTTTAAATTTAATGATGTTATTAATAATATTTATCGTTTCAATTTTTTATATCCATATATATTTTTAATTAACATAAATCTCTAATTGATTCTAAAATTTAATAATTTTTTATTCTTTAAAACTATATACATGTTTGCGGACAATGTGAAAGCAAGATAGCAACACAAAAATCGTATTGAAGCCTATAAACACGTATTAATTAAATTGACTCAAAAATAACGTATTAATTGTTAACTATATATATATTTGATAATTTTTGAATCGTAATGGATAAAAAAAATTTAGTTAAAATAATTTTTTTAATTCTTAAAATTCTTCATAATTCTTAGTGTTAATAGATATACTACAACAAAAAAATTTCTATCACATAAACATGACATGATTAATATCAAAACATAAAGTAAATACAACTAATCTAACACAATTACCACTCCTAAAATGAATACAATATTAATATAGTTACAAAATATACTCATGTTACAAAGACAAATATAGTTACAAGAAATTTTGAAATTAACGAGCACAAAAATTGAAAAAACAATGAACAAGAATGAATCAACAACGAGAAAATTAAAATTGTAGGCAAAAAAATAAAATAAAACCAAAGAGAAGTTACAAGAATAAAAAAAAATCGCACACTTGATTTCTCAAATAAATTTATTTCCAATTATCAAGAATGAATTAATGTCAAACAAAAATACAATAAACAAGAAAGAGTAAGTGATACAGACTAAGAAACATCCCAACACACAAATAAATCATAATATAGATGCTATTTATAGTTAAGAAAAAAATCAATGTCAAACGAAAATACAATAAACAAGAAAGAGTAAGTGATATAGACCAAGAAACATCCCAACATAAAAGTAGATCATGACTCATATTGATGCTATTTATAGTTAAGAAAAAATAGATAAAAATAAAGGATTAATAATTAAAAGAAACATTATAAACCAGAGGAAAAAATTGACTTATTAATAATGTTTTTTTATTGGTTATTAACCCATAAATTTTAAATCATAAATGCTAAATTCTAAACCTTAAATCTTAAATCATAAAACTTAAACACTAAACACATTACAAGAGAAATTGTTTTCAATGAAAAACCATTTTGTCAAAAAGTCAGTTATATTTGTTGCCAAAAACTTTTCCTCGATAAATTTTTTTATCAAAATAGTCATCCCAATATTAGAAATTTTTTCTCAACAAAATCAATATTCATTATCAAAATTATTTTTTCCGATAAAATATTTTGATAAAAAATGTACATTTCTTGACAAAAACATTGTCGAAGAAAATATATTTCAACAAAATAAATTGTAGAAACTCTTTTTTCTTGACAAAGTTTTTCGATAAAAATAGTCGATTCCAATGACAAAAATTGTTTAGAAAATCATTTTCATCTAAAATTTATCAACAAAGTCTCTAATATAAAAAAAAATACAAAGATAAACTAAAATTGAGATACATCTACATAGTCATTACACCCGATTGTATTAGAGCCACAATTAAAAGTGAGAAAATAAATGCTACAATACAAGATAAAATCAATCTTCTAAGATCTAAAAATACTTGCAACAATAGATGAGATGCTACAAGAGTAAACAATTTGAGACCAAAAACGTTAAAGGGCATATCCAACGTAGATGAGATGCTACAAGAGTAACATTGGCACCTGCTAGTTGTGAATACATACTCCGAGAGTACAAATGAGATAATTTGAAGGTCTAGTTAAATAAGTGACATCTTTCCACTCATGCTATCAACTTTCAATTGTCTTGCATGGTATGGGAAAAAAAAACACTTGAAACTAAAAATTAGAAACTTTTAATGATGTATATACTTCATTTATTAAAAAAAAAATGACAAACAAATATAAAATGTATATGATACAATTGCATGGTTTAAGAAATAAAAATGTATATAATAGTATCTTAACATGAAATTCATAAAAACAACTAAATTAATACTTAAGCGTTAGAAGGATATTAAAAAATACTTCATTTGTTGGTGCCTTAAAACAAACATATATAACAGATGTCTCAACGTCCTTAGAAATAGATTTTTTTTTTCTTCCATTACTTGCTACGGATCACCTCCTAGACCTAATGAAAGAAAAAACCAACATAATGAAAGATTTTCTACTTTGCATATTTTTTTTTAATACTAATAAGGTGTCGTGCATTAATAGTTATCCAATCCATGAAACTATTTTACCTGAGAAGCAGCTAGCACTTTTGAGTACAGATCGATGGTACATGAGATCTAGCAAATCATATGCAAAGCTCGAGACTATAAAAATGCACAAATAGTATAATTAATATGTTACCATATGTCAAAGCAAGCGCGCGAGTAAACTTTTGTTAGAAATATAATCAAGCATTCAATTTTATTAACATATATAAATACCTGATCAATTATCCAACAAAGCTATAATAATACCTGCAATTGTCAAAATTTAAGCAAAAAAGCTCTGGATTTTACATATTGTCTATTGCTTTCCAACATACCTTATATAAGCACAAAAGCTTGAGGTTAGTAAGTTAAAATCAAAATCCACATAATTAATTACAATAGTTATTATTATCACTATTCAATAAATGATAACAATTCAATCCAAAACACATCTAAATCATTCATTCCTAGTATAAGATTTTTATTTTACCAATTGTGATAAATAAAAAGTAAAATATTAGACATATATAATGGCTATTCACATCATACTCTCTCTGAATTTTTGACGGAGTTTTTCCTTAGTTCTTAACATGTCACCTGTGATAAATAATGCACATATATTATAAAAATTAATTTATCACATTTATTTAACAGACAAACAAAACACCAAGCAAAGAGAAATATCAAGTCTAATTGATGAAAATTAACTAGGAACACCTATCTTTTCGATTTTTAATAAATAAAAAAAAAAAACTGACAATAAAAGTGCTTACAACCTAATCGGTTTTTTTATGTAACTTACAAGAAAAGTGTTACATACTTAGTCGGTTTTTTATAATAACTGATAAGAGAAGTTTTACATACCTAGTGGGTTTTTTTTTTAAAAAAAAAAAACCGACAAGGTAGGTTAATTTGCAACCAATAACATTCTCGCTATTATTTGTTGCCAGCTTCTTGCATTTATAACAACATCCAAGATCTAAACCAGCAAAAAAATAGGCAGCAGGGTTGTCGATAAGTTACAAAATAAAAATTAGTATATATATATATACAAGATTAATTGTCAAAATAAAAACCTTAGCTACATGTTATGTTTCATCAACATACATAATTAATACGGAAAGTACCTACTTAGCAATACAATGTTCACCATTGTGCAAAATATGTGTGATGTTTCTTAATAAGCTTTGGCCCTGTGAAAATTAAACTAAGCGTGCATTACATTAGGATACAAACTAATCACCCTTCATTCGACCTAAGTATCTTTTCTAAATGATAAGATCAATAGAAAACAAAACTAAATAATATAAATAAGCAAACAATAATTATAAGAAACACGAGAGAAGAGGGATACCTTCAAAGGTCTGGTCGTTCCCTGAAGCTTTCCAGTCTTTTTGATCATTCCTCTAAACTTTTTGTATAGTTTAATAAGCTTATTCACCTGTGACATCAGTAATATCACATTGTTACGCGAAGAATCGAATCAGACGAACTTGCACGTAGCAGTTGGTGCACATGAAGCACACGGTAGGCGCAACTAAGCGCAAGAAGGCACAGAATGGGCACAAGACAACCACTGAGAAAACGGTTAGGTGTTAGAGTTGGTTAGCATTTTTGGAGCCGTTTCCTTAGCATTTTTTCTTCTGTATAATCACACAAATGTAAGGCTAATGATTGGAATAAAGTTAAGAAGAAATTAACCCAATTATCCCTTGGTTTCCTAGCTCTCTTTTTCTCTTGTCTCTCTCGTTCTCTTTTCCAAAATTCTGCAAAATAACCCTAATAGTGATATCAAAGTCGGTAATCGGTATGGATACTTAGGGTAAATCGAATGTTGAGTTCCGTAATGATGTCTCAGAGACTCTAGCATGCCATGAAATTGAATTCAACTGATTCGGAAGCACCATGCAAACCCTGCTTACGGAGGTGCAAGCCCTATGCACTACTCGAAACCCACCAGAAGACAATCCTTTTGCCCGAGATGAAACTATACATTCACAACCTCACACCTCTCGATCAACTAATGAAAACCCGCTGCCCAATCTAAAATTATCATTTCCAAGGTTTGTCGGAGAAGATCCTACTAGGTGGATTTATAAGGTTGAGCAATACTTTGAATTTACGAACATTACTCAAGATCAACGAGTGCAGCTAGCCTCCTTCCATCTGGAGGGAATTGCTTTGCAATGGCACTGATGGCTCACAAAATTCTGTGGACCACTCACCTAGTAGGAGTTCACTAAGGCTGTTTAATTGAGATTTGGACCCACTCACTATGAGGATCCTTCAGAAGCCTTAACGCGCCTTAAGCACACCGCGAGCGTGGACACTTACCAAGAATCCTTTGAAAATTTGTCTCATCGCGTGGATGGATTACCATAGGAATTTCTCATCGGATGTTTCATCATCGAGCTAAAGGATGACATTCAGATCGATGTCAAAATCAAACAGCCAAAAACACTAGCTGATGTCATTGGGGTAGCTAGATTGATTGAGGAAAGGAACATCTTACAGAAGAAATCTACAATGAACACTCGTTACACGTTTCAAACAGCTCAACCTAAACAAGCAGTCAACACTACAACGGGGCTACTAGGACCAACACCTGCTCAGCGTGTTAATATAGCTCAACCAGTAACCTTCCAAAAGTTGACTAGCCAAGAGGCACAAGAAAGACGAGAGAAGGGATTGTGCTACTACTGTGAAGAAAATTTATGGCGAGCCATCGCTACACTCGACCACAGCTATATATGATGGAATATTGGAACCAAGAGGATGTAGCTGAATGTGAAAAGCTCACACTAGAGGAAGACCATCATGAACTATTGCTTGTAATCTCCTTCCATGCTATATCAGGTCTTGAACATCCTAACCATACGTGTTATGGGAAAATTGAAAAATAAAAGTATATTAGTATCAATAGATGGAAGTAGTACTCATAACTTCATAGATCAAGACATAGTCTCTCACTTCAACCTACCCATAGAAAAAAGTAAGAGATTGGAAGTAATGGTAACCAACCATGAGAAATTACAATGTATGGGGCAATGCTGTAATCTCACTCTCAATATTTAGGGTTGTCCAATGATGATTGACTACTATGTGCTACCAGTGGCAACTTGCCAACTAGTGTTATGGGTTCAGTGGTTTGAGACCCTAAGGCCTATCTAGATGGATTACAAGAAGCTTACCTTGAGCTTCCACATAGAAGGAAACTCTTATACTCTCCAAGGGTTGTGAAAAGCCAATATGTCTATCATAACCAATAAGGAATGCAATAGTCTACAGGGGACATGGTTGCTCCTCCAAATAAGACCCACTGACAACCATAAGAATTCTCCTCAGACATATCATCCTAAAATAAGGAAACTATTGGATAAATTCCCTAAGATATTTGACCCATCCACTTGTTTACCTCTTGCAAGGCTGTAGGATCACATAATTCCCTTGCAACCTAGCTCGGGACCAGTGAATGTGAGACCATACTACTACCCACATTATCAACAAAATGAGATAGAAAAGATGGTACAAGAAATTTTAAGGTCCTAAATGATAAAGCCAAGTAACAGTCTTTTCTCTTCACCGGTGTTGCTTGTTAAGAAGGTTGATGGAACTTGGAGGTTTTGTGTTGACTACCGAGCGATGAACGCCATGACTATCAAAGATAAGTACCCTATACTTATCATTGATGAATTGTTAGATGAGCTTCATGGCGCCAAGGTTTACTCCAAGCTGGACCTAAGATCAGGTTATCATTATATTAGGGTTCATGAAGATGACACCCATAAAACAGCATTCAGAAGGTAAGAAAATGCTACAAAAAGGAGAGAAAAGTGAATCGTATGGTCGTGTGCTACGGCACACTTTTTCCACTACCGTGGCTTGTATCAATCTAGTACATGTTTCATTCATTATCCAAAATTATGGCATCATGGTACACATTAAAGCACCATTGTGGCATGCATTTTTCTGCGTCTCTTCAACCTTTGTTGCATCTCACCCCATAATAGGCTTGGTTGATACATATGTAAGGCGTACTATATAAGTTTTTACTCGTTTATTATTCTTTTATTGCAATTAAGTGCTTTCAGGTATAAATTTTTAAGCTTTTATCAGTTGAATAATTTTGAAGCCAAAAAACAAAATATATTGTAATTCTAAATATATAGATTTGATAAAATAATAAAAAAATTATATAAATAAAAATCTATTTTGACACTTAAATGCATATAAATCAAGTTATATTTAGTGTTTTTCAAGCACTCATTTCAATCCCTAACCAGCTTGTTACTAGTCTCCTAACAAGGAAAGTGAAAAACTAAAAACTAAAACTAAAATAAATATATAGATTACGCTATCCTAAATTATTTTCTTAGATTTACATGACTACATTTAGCATATGCAACAAGCTCTAAAACCTTAAGGTTGTCCAAGTGAATAAGTTTAAGTCTTGTGAAAGCTTTCAGAGATAATACCTATAAACATCCTACTAAATACAAAAATCAAAAGAAATAACAAAAAAAAATAAACAAACACAAATAAGAAATAAAATTTAACACTATAAAAATTAAAACAAAAAAAATAACAAAATAAAAATGCAAATACAAAACTTCTCATACTTTTTAGTATCTTTTAAGTTCATAACTAAAATTTGAAGAACAAGTTAAAATAATGTCCTAAACATTCATAGTTTATTATAAAAATTAGTTAAAAATCATATATTCATAATCCACATCAAAAAATGTATCAATATTGATTTATCCCATTTCAATGTTTGGATTCCGAATTCACTTCAACTCTAAACTTCACAAGTTATACTCTCAATATTGCACTGATATTATAGGTTCAAGTATTCAATCAAAGTTATATGCTAATAGAGTTTATGTAAAGACATGAACTAATAGGTTTGCATATCTTTAAAGAAGAAAAGGCTCAAAATAGTATGTAACATCAATCTCATGAAAGGAATAAAATCTTAGGATTTATAAAGATATTAAATACAATTTTTATGCATCAATTAAAAAAATTAAATAAAAATATCAAGCATATACCTTAGAGATGAATGGATAATACAAAGACTTCAAGAGGAATTATTTCCTATCTTTTTTTTGTAATAGTCATTTCTCACAACTTTGAAGTACTTTTGGGTCATAGTATTTAGTGTGTGTGTGTGTATTGACCCATGTATAGTTTGTACAAATTTTGAATGCTTTGGTGAGTAGTTAATTTGGCTCTTTTGTAATGGCTTTAAGGAACCTCATATATATTCTTTTTTTAGAATTCATGCATAAATGAAGAAGGCATATACTTTTAATTTCTACTTATGTCATTCAATTTAAGCAATAAATAATATATCTTTATCATATGTAAAAATCATAGCATTCAATGCAAAACTTATATGGAGATTATCTAACAATTTGAATAATAAAGGAGTGTTTAAAAATTAGAAAAAATATTATCAATCAAAATAGAAAGATAAAGGCTCAAAATATTCTCACAATGCAGTCTCTACTATTTGATTTCTAAACACTAATTTTGGATTTATCTCAATTTTAACATTTTATCATGAAACACAAACTAATTATCACATTACTCCATGATATGTTCAAAATATTAATCTAATAGTGTAAATACTCAATTATTTGCTTAAAATTAACTAGAAACACGTTGATTTTCCAAGAAAAATTTTAAAATGAACCTAACTCTTCCTAAACCAATAAAAACAAATAAAAGCATATAAATAAAAATAAGTGAAAATGTAAACATGTGTTTATTAAAAGAAATTAAAAGTTGCCAAAATTTATGTAAATGTAACTTTTCTCAAACCAAACCCCCCAACTTAAAATTTATATTGCCCTTAATATAACAAATGCAAATTAAAGATAAAGAAGAAAAAAGATAAAAATTATCTATTTGGTGTGATGTGAAAATTCTAGTACATCCATCATTTTAAACAATAATCCACACAAATAGAATGTTGTGAACTTCTTACACATTTCAACAAACAGTTTTTTAAATTACTAAATAAAACTTACTAAATTCATAAAAAAATTAAATTAAAGTTAAAATAAAAATTTAAATTATAATACAAAAATACTAAAAAGAAAATAAGTTAATAATTAATATCTAAGCCAACTTGAAATTGTTTTTTAAGAAATTTTTTTATTTAATAAAATCTAAAGACAACTAATAACTAAGATATTGTTTTTAGATCTTAAATTTTTAAAATGTTTTAAGTGTTATGGATAATAGAGTCTCACATTGATTAAAGATAATACTATGGTAAAGTTTATAAGGATTATAGGTGTCTCTACCAATTGGGTTAACCTTTTGGGATTTGAAAGTGCATAATTCTTTTGAACTTTGACATAGAATTAGAGCGTCAGTCGATTTGATCAAACACCATGGGCCTCACTTCATAAAAAAAATGAGCCTTTCAAAACTAAAACATACAAGGATGTAAACTATAAAATATAATAAAATAGGTTAAAAATACAAAATAATGAACCTTGTAAGAGACAAAGACCTAGAATGTTAAGGATAGTAGAGTTTCATATTGATTAAAAACTACGATATAATAGAATTTATAAAAATTATATATGTCTCTACCCATTATATTAATCGTTTAGGATTGGAAAGTCCATAATCCTTATGCACTTTAACATTAAGATCTAATTATTTTTTTATTTTTTTATATCTACGTCAATTAATAACCTAGATAATTTAGGGATTTTTATTTTCAAAATTTTTTGAATTTTTTTAAAGAATTTAAAATCTAAACTATTTAAAGTCAATTAATAACCTAAATATTTTTAGATTACAAATATTTATTATTATTATTTTCAAAATATTTTTTATATTTAATTTTATATTTAATTTTTTATGTATTTTTACTTTTTATTTTGTTATTTTTATTAAAATATTTAAAGTCAATTAATAACCTCATTTTTTTATAATTTTTCTTCAAAAAAATTGGAACTTTTTTTGGATTTTTTATAAAAATAAATCAAAACTTTTTTTAATATTTTTAATAATAAAAATTTAAAAATGCTATTCCTTCCCGACAGCAACTCCAAACACTTGATGCACAAAAATTTGATACATAAATTTTGCATATTTATAAATATCTTACAAGTATACAATTCAATTTGTAAGAAATGATAAATATATTTCCAAGGCCAGTCTAAAGAGGAATTACATGTATTACAAAATAATATCAATCAATAATGCCTAAGAAAATTAGCATTTATGGAAATCCAACACCCAGTGATTTACATTTTCTAAGTGATAACATATTTTCCTTCCCTTCCATAAGTACCTTTTCAACTCTTTCTTCAACTAGGAAGAATGTAGAAAGCACTCCACCTAGGTTCCCTTTTCGCATATAATTTTTGAATTCTAGTCCAAAAATAATTCTAAGAGAGATCAATTTATTAAATATAAATACAAAATAATACCCTATAAAATATAAGGTGTATCAAAAAACACAGAATTAAGAGAGAAGAATACAGCAACTACCAAGAAGATAGATAAGTTTAAAAAGATATACAATTTGGTGGAGCTTCAAGAGGAGATTGATGCTATAATTCAAAAAAATAATTGTATTTATTATTCTTCTCCTTTATTTATCAATTTTCATATCTTTTTTATTAATAATATAAGATTTATGAACTAAGTTATATCTAGCTAATTTCTTAATTTAGGGGTCTTATGAACCATATTTTCTGCATGTGATAATCTAATATTATTACCCCAATAATGATTTCAGATCATTTAAGTTACTCAATTGATTTTTATGTTATCAATTGTTTGGCCAACAATTGATCTATAGAGGTAATTAGATAGAATTTAGAGAATTATTTAATTGTTTGTTTTGATTAAATAACATGCATATTTTCTAGGCATAGATATATGATTCTTATGTGTGTGATCTATAATTAATGAACTTAATGAGCAATATGCAATCTAATTGGCATGAGAGTGTGATTAGGTTAATTACTATATGACATGCAGTTTACTTGAAAAAGGAATACATACTAAGTTAGATTTAATTGATCATGTAATTGATTGGTAATTATATTGGAAGGATTTTATTGATTCACATCCTTAGAAAATTGGGAGATGAAGTATTCTTATATATTTTATAATATATTTTTTTAGCTGCTAATTTTGATTTAATTAATTATGCTATTTATTTTTAGTTATTTTATTTTTTCTTTCTTAAAACGAATAAAATTTTTCTTTACTTATCATTATACTACTTGTTTTCAATATGTATATTTTTGTACTCATTGCACATAATTCGTGTCGATCAAGTATTACAAGGTCATGCAAACATTCAAGCTAATTAATTTGAACTAAAGCCAGTTATATTTCCAATGCTACAAATAGTTGGATAATTCAGTAGATTAATAACAAAGAATCCTCATTTACATCTCATATTTTTTATTGAAGTTGGAGATTTATTCAAATTCAGTGGTATGACCGAGGAGGCATTTAGGCTTAAATTGTTCCCTTACTCTTTGCAAGATCATGCTCGAGCTTGGCTAAAAAATGTACTACTTGATTCCATTACAACTTCAAATAATTTGGCTGAGAAATTCTTGATGAAATATTTCCCACCAACAAAGAATACCAAGCTTATAAATGACATTACCTTCTACTAACAAATTGAAGGGGAATATTTATATAAAGCATGGGAAAGACTCAAAGAATTGCTAAGGAAGTGTCCTCACAATGGTATCTCTCATTGGATTCAAATAGAGACTTTCTACAATGTTCTCATTACTCAAACAATAACCATTTTTGATGCATCTACTAATGGAACTCTGCTAGTCAAATCTTATAATCAAGCTTATAATTTACTTGAGAAAACGGCTAGCAATAATTATCAATAGCCAATGGATAGAATGGAATCCATAAGAAGAGTAGTCGCAATGCATAAGGTAAATATATCATGGCACTTGCAGCTCAAATGTCATCTTTGGTGAATCTTTTGAAGACTCAAAACTCACCAACAAGTATAAACCATGTCCAAGATTCAGGGTGGCCTATGTCTTTCCGAGTATAGCTCATTTGTTTGATAATTGTCCAAATAATCCTGAATCAGCATGCTATGTGGGTAATGTGAATTGAAACAATAATCCATACTCAAATACATATAATCTAGGATGGAGACAACATCCAAATTTCTATTGGAGTAATAACAATATTCAAGGTGATAATCAATTCAACCATTAATCATTTTCACCACCTAGTTTTCAACAACCACAATAATCACAAGTCCAAGAAAAGAAGTCACCTATTGAAAACAATACAAATTCTTTAATGAGGATGATGAAAGACTTCATCCATTCAGGAAATACAAAAATGTTCACTCAAAAGGCATTAATTCAAAATTTAGATACCTAAATGAGACAACTTGCCAAGGGCATAAGTCAAAGGTCTCAAGGTAACCTTCCAAGTGACATAATTATAAACCCAATAAGAGAAGGTAAAGAGCATTACAATGTTATAACCTATTGTTATAGCCTTGAGTAGTGGTAAAACTTTAGAGGAGGGGAACATGAGACTCAAAAGGATGTATAGCAGCAACTAGCAAAAAGGACGAGGAGGAACATGTGGATAAATAGAGCACTATAAATGAAATCATTCAACCAAAAAATATCAACCTCTACAAAGCCACTATTCCTTTCCTTCAAAGATTACAAAATTAAAATTCAAATACGCAATTTTTAAAATTTCTAGATGTCTTCAAGAAGCTACACATAAATATATCATTTGCAAATGCACTTGAATAAATGTCTTCTTATGCTAAATTTCTAAAAGACATTTTGTCTAAAGAAAGGAAGCTTGGAAATAATGAAATAATAACTTTGACTAAATATTTTAGTGCCATCCTTGCTATAAAACTATCCCAAAAATTGAAATATCTAGGTATTTTTGACCTTCCTTGCACAATTGAGAACATGAACTTTGAGAAATCACTATATGACTTAGATTCAAGCATTAACCTTATACCATTATTGGTCTTTAAGAGATTGGGGATTGGTAAAGCCCACTTTAATAACATTACAAATTATAGATAGATCAATTAAGTAATCAAAGGAAATGGTAAAAGATGTGCTAGTAAAAGTAAACAAGTTCATCTTTCCAGCGAATTTCATTATACTAGACATGGAAGAGGACCATAACATTATTATCATACTTAATTGTCTATTCTTAACAACTGGAAAAACACTCATTAATATACAAAAAATATGAGCTTACAATGAAAGTGTAAGATGAAAAAATAACATTTAAAGTTTTTAAAGCATCTGAACCCCCTACTATTGATAATGTTAATGAATACTTTAGGTAGATGTTACTAATCATGATAACAACTTAAAAAAATATGTTGAGTCACCCACACTTAAGATTATTAAACATGATTTTGTGAACAAAGAAGTAAACTCACCAAGAAACAACTCAATCTATTTTAATTTTGAAGTATGAAATCTATGATTGATATTGTTGATTGTGTGAACTATTAAGAGGTTACACCTCTAATGTGTATACCTAATGTTATTGTGGAGAGTTTTCAAACATGATCTATACTTAAAACATCTATTGAAGGGACACCAAGGTTATAGCTCACACTTTTACCTTACCAAAAAGTACAAAAAAATAAAAAAAATAACATGATAAGAGAATTAAGCACCGTGTTTTTAAACCAGGACATAAAGTATTATTGAATAATTCAAGACACAAATATTTTTTGGGTGAACTCAATAGTAAATGGACATAGAAGAATGTACTTTAGGAGTTGATATAACCATCTAATCAAGGAAGTTAAATGTGACGCTAGTTGGGAGGCAACCCAATGTTATTTTACTTCTATTTTTTTTATAGGTGAATAAATGTAGAGAGCAATGGCGCAACAAGATTAAGCATTTCAATGATAGATGTGGTGTGTTAATACTAAGGGAGTTTTCTTTCCTTTTACTTTTTTCATATTTATATGTACACATTAGGGACAACATGAAATTTAAGTTTGAGAGATAGAACTTCATTCTCTACTTATGTGTTTAGTTCACATTTTTAATTTTTAAGAAATAAGGTGAAATGTAATGTACTCTATAAAAGATAGAGAGAAAGAAATGTAATGTACTCTATAAAAGATAGAGAGAGAGAAAGGAAAAGGAAAAGGAAAAGGAAAAGGAAAAGGAAAAACTCACAACACAATGACTTCTTTCTAAACAAAAAGAAAAAAAATAAGTTTTTGGGTGTTATGAAGTTACAAAAAAATGTGGATTAAAAGAATATGAAAAGAATGATAAGATAGGGTACACTAGAAAAAAGCAAGTAAAAGTTTAATTATAATTAAATATTACATGATGAATAAAAATGAAGTTAAGGAGTGGAAAGAGCCTAAATGTCTTTATTTATTTACCCCCACCTAAGTCTTACATTACAAACACGTAAAAACCTTATTAATCTTTAGCTAAGTGCATATTTATATTAGTGGAGAAGGATGTGAAAAATAGAGTTATAAGACTTGTTCTAATATTGAATTGATTAGAATACTCATATAGATTAATTTCATGAGTGCATTGGATAATATCATATGCAACACATACACGAATCAATTCGTCAAAAAGCTTGTATATCCTTATATTGATCGAATGTTGATTGATGAATATGTGAACGCCATTATCATAGAATTGTACAACTTTTTAGGGGGATAATTTTTGCTAAATATGTATGTATTAATATTCTACCCATATCAGGTTAACTAGATAGATATAGCTTTGTTTGAGGGCAAGCAAAAAGTTAAGTTTTGAGGTGTCATAACTCTACGAATCTTCAACATTATCCTCACCACTTCCAAACTTATTAATGAAGCTAATATACACTCAGAAGGCTTAGCATTAAGAGATCCAAAGAAATAATTATTGACCATACCAACAAGTTCATCTAGATGATGGATAGAACAATCATTGAAGAAATACTTTTCCACTAGATAGTTTGATTTAGATATTTCAACAATAGTAGGATCCTAATGATCCAATGTACACTTCAATCCATAAAGTGTCCAAAAGTTTGAATTTGAAAATCTTAACAACTAATCATCAACCTTAAACCAAATTTCTTTCAAATTCTAGAAATGAATACACATCTTCAAAAGAAAACTATAGATAAGCTTTCTACTAAAAAGGATTGGAGAAAGCTTATAAAACTAACCAAAACAAGAGCTTTCAAACCTCTTCCACTGAGACTCATTCAACATAGTATCATTCTTCAATAATGCCTTCTCATTTTAAAAACAATACGAAAAACGTATAGCAAAAACTTGACAATCATCAAGTACCAGTGGGAAAGAAAGATCATCTTCTCGCCATTCACACTGAAAATAATACAAATGAATAAATGTCATAATAAACAAGTAACACAATTATGAAAAAAAATAAAACATAAGAAGATAACAAATCAAAATATAAAGAAAAATAATAAGAAAAATCTTACCCGATCATAAGAATTTTTCCTAGGTCTCTTAAACTTCTAAGAAATATTATACAAATAAGTTAACTCTTGGAACTTCAACCTACCCTACAAATAAGACAAATGGCAATTAAAACACATAATAAAAAAGAAAAAATGATTTGTTAAAGATTATCACAAATAAACACAACCTTAACACAACACTCATGAAAATAAACACAAACAAAATAATAGATAAAGAAAGAACAAAAACATAAACAAATAGAATAACTACAGTACAAAATGAACCAAATAAACTAAAACCAAAGCAAATCAATAACAATGATATTATTTAAACTAAAATGTTTGCGATTAAACAATTAAAATAGAACAATTATAAATTAAAAACATCATATACCAAAAAAAACAACTAAATAAATTAACTAAAAAATCGTAGAAATGAAAACACAGAGATATCGTGAAAAAATGAACCCTAAAAAATTGAAATATGCAACGAGTACGAAATGAATCAAAGAAAAAGAAAGTTGTGCAATAAAAAAGCTAAAATGATATCAAAGAACAAGAAAAACAAGAGAAATTGAAAAACAAGCAATGTAATAAATAACCTGAAAATCAGAGAAATGATAACAGAGAACGACAAAGAAAAGATGAAAATACCTTCAATAATTAAGAAATGAATGGACCCTAAAACAATTTGCAAGAATATGCTGAAAATCAAGATGGTGAGAACAATGAGTAAGGATTGGAGAAGAGATATTAGTGAGATATGAGAAAGAATGATAAGTACGGATTGGAAAGGATTAGAGAAGAGATACTAGTGAGATATGAGAAAGAATGATAAGTACGGAATGGAAAATGATGCATTAGAAAGTCAAACGATGTGTGAGATATAAGCAACAAAGTGAGGATGTTTAAGTAATTTTAAATTTCCTAGACGTCGTCTAGCGAGAATAGTAAAAAACTAATTAGGCCTCAAAATCCAATGGTTTGTGATAACTTAGACTTCAAAATGGATCACTTTGGTCCAATAGTTTTTATAATGACATTTTAATTCACCAGTTTTAAAAAAGTGACAAGACATATATAAATGGTCGATTTTTATGTTTTTATTCATTTTTCTATTTTCCAAAAATTTTATTTTTAAAAATGCTTCATTAAATATTCATATTAAAACTTTTTTTCAAATACAATCAAACAAAAAATTTTAAAAACCTAAAATTTGACCATTTTGACTAAATTGACATTTTTTAAAGTTAATGGACTTTTGTTACCAAAAAAAGCTAACGAACCTAAGTGTTATCATTGTAATAGTAGTTGGCTTGCTCATCATTTGTCTTTAATGTCTATTATCAAATTTAATACTTAGAGCTAACAATTTTTTATTCAAAAAAAAATTGTATAATTCAAATCTGTAACTTAAAATGTAAAATGATAAATGTTACTGCCAAACCGCTAAATCACTGAATCATCTACACTTAGAGCTAACATTGAAATACAGCCAGTAAACATGTTAAAAAAACACTACTACTAGCTGAAACAAAAGGATAAAGTTCTTGTAGTGAGAAAACAATTAAATATATTGAAAATGTATTTATTAATCTTAATTACAATGAATGGTAATACAAGTATAAATACAGGGAAATAGGAATCTATCTTTTCTTAAAAGTGCTTTTAAGAAAAGTATATTAATTGTATACAACTAATATACAGCTGATAAAGTATATTGGTTGTACACAACTAATATACCACTAATAATAATGTATTAACACTCCCACTCAAGTTGGTGCATAGATATCGATCATGCCCAACTTGCTTAGTGAAACATATAATGCCTTCTTAGAAACTCCTTTGGTAAGTATATCTGCAAGTTGTTCTTCAGTGGGAACAAAAGGAAAACTAATCAGTTTGGCATCTAGCTTTTCTTTTATAAAGTGACGATCAACCTCTACATGCTTAGTGTGATCATGTTGTACTGGATTTTGTGATATATCAATGGCTGCCCGATTGTCGCAATACAATTGCATAGTATTTTTGAGTTCGAAACCCAAATCAAATAACAAAGTTCTTATCCATAGTAATTCACAAACCCCATGAGCCATACCTCTATACTCGGCCTCAGCACTAGATCGCGCCACCACTTTCTATTTCTTACTTTTCCATGTAACTAAATTTCCTCCCACAAAGGTGAAATAACCAGATGTTGACTTTCTATCTGTAATACTTCCTGCCCAATCTGCATATGTGAAGCCACAGACTTCAAGAGGATTGTTATGTTTAGAGAACATTACTCCCCTTCCTGGAGCCGATTTCAAATATTTTAAAATTCTCAAAACAGCATTCATGTGGTTCTCAGTTGGGTTATGCATGAACTGACTCACCACACTTATTGCATATGCAACATCTGGTCTAGTATGAGCCAAGTAAATCAAACGCCTAACCAATCTCTGATAGCGAGTTTGATCAATTGGTATATGATCTGGATACTCTGCTAAACAATGGTTTTGCTCAATAGAAGTGTCAATAGGTTTGCAATCCAACATACATGCCTCTGTTAGCATATCAATAATGTACTTCCTTTGACACAGATATATTCCTTCTCTTCCTTTGGCTACCTCAATTCCTAAGAAGTACTTTATTTCACCTAAGTCCTTCATCTTGAATTCAGAGGCTAGCTGTCTTTGTAATTTATCCATCTCAACAGTATCATCACTAGTGATTACCATATCATCAATATAAATTATTAGGGTTGTTACCTTCCCTCGTTGATGTTTGAGAAATAGAGTGTGGCCTGAATTACTCTGTCTGTAACCAACCTTTTGCATGAACTGTGAAAACCTTCCAAACCAGGCTCGAGGGGATTGCTTGAGACCATACAAAGACTTCCTCAATTTGCATACAAAATTACCAGGATAATCAACTACATACCCAAGTGGAAGACTCATGTACACTTCCTCGGCTAATTCTACATGAATAAACGCATTCTTGATATCAAACTGCCAAAGTGGCTAGTTTAGATTAGCGGCAAGTGAGAACGAAACCCGAATAGTGTTCATTTTGGCAACAAGAGCAAAAGTCTCATCGTAGTCTACACCATACGTTTGAGTAAACCCTTTTGCTACAAGACGAGCTTTATACCGATTTATAGATCCATCACCATTATGTTTTATAGTAAACACCCATCGACAACCAACTTCCTTTTTTCCTTGTGGTGGTGGCACCAGTTGCCAAGTATCGTTCTTCTGTAATGCCTCCATCTCTTCAGCCATTGCCTTTCTCCATATTGGATCTCCCAACGCATCCTGCACTTTGTTAGGTACTGATACACCAGATATTTGATTCACAAATTATTCATATGACTTAGATAATCTTTTAGTGGACATATAATTGGCTACTGTGTATTTTGATTTTGCATGAATATTTGGTTCATACCTTTTGGTTGGTTAACCTCGAGTAGACCTTTTGGGTAACACATATTGTCCAACATTAGACTCAATGCTATTAGTATCAGTGGGTGTATATACCTCAGATGAGTAACCTTCAGTACTAGGGAGTTTTTGATCATGGGTAGGAGTAATGCTTGAGGGAACAGTTGTGTCTTCCACTTCATTTACTGTAAGCGAATTTGGTGCTTGAATACTTGGAGCATCTGCTTCTGCAATGACTGGTGATTCTTCTAATGCCTCCCCCTTACCATGATACAGTTCTTCGAAATATGTATTCTCCCCCTGACGAGCAGTATCAGATGAGAAAAAATAACTTGTCTCCTCAAAGAAGGTAACATCCATAGTGACATAATACTTTCTGGTTGGTGGATGGAAGCACTTGTACCCTTTCTAATAACTTCCATAACCAACAAACACACATTTAATTGCCCGGGCATCTAATTTAGACCGTTGATTTTTAGGAACATGCACAAAAGCAACACAACCAAATACACGGGTAGGAAGATTATGGAAGGATGATAAGGAGACGTAAGATGCAAGAATTTGGAATGGGATTTTTCCGTTACGGACACTAGACGGGAGACGATTGATGAGATGGGCGGAAGCTTTTACAGCATCATCCCAAAGGTTTTTTGGCATATGAGCACTAAATAAGAGTGCAGGAGCCATATCAAGTAAATGATGATTTTTTCTTTCAGACACTCCATTTTGTTCTGGTGTTTGCGGACAAGTAGTTTGGTGAATAATCCCATGTGTTTTGAAAAAATATTGAAAAACATGATTAACATATTCCCCCCATTGTCAGAACGGAGGATCCGAATGATGTAATTGTATTGTGTTTGAACGAGGCTATGAAAATTTTGAAAAACTGACAAAACTTCATCTTTGTTCTAAGAAGAGAAATCCACGATAACCTTGTACAGTCATCGATAAACGAAACAAAATATCTCATACCCGATATAGTGGGCTCTTTAGATGGTCCCCAAACATCAGAATGAATTAATTCAAAAGGAATAGTACTTTTATTAGAAATACTAGGAGAATAAGTAATACGATGGCTCTTGGCCAAAACACAAGTCTCACAATGTAAAACAGTCTCACTAACACCAATAAATAAAGTGGGCATGGTTTTTTTCATAAGACTAAAAGACGGATGCCCTAAGCGGCGATGCCACAACCAAATTTCACTTAGCTTATCGGAACTAGAAGTCAATGCAGTGCGTGCCCGTGCTCCTGGTTTCTCCCCTCCGTAGTTCTGATCCAAATGGAACAACTTGCCCCTCAGATACCCTCGACCAATTATTTCCCTGGTAAGAAGATCCTAAAAAATCACATACATAGGATAAAAGGTTACAGAACATTTAGACTCAATATTCAACTGTGGGACAGATATTAAGTGATGAGATAAGTCAGGTACATATAAAACATTATGGAGCTGTAAAGATGGAGTGATATGAACTGACCCCTTTCCTAAGACAGGAAAGGCCTCACCATTAGCATTCGTAACATAAGACACTGGTGGGGGAGATAACTCATTAAAATAAGATTTATCATAAGTCATATGATCAGATGCACCAGAATCAATAATCCAAGTATTAGACCCAACAGAGTGAGAAACATTTAAGGTCATACCAATCTTACCACGACCAGCTATTGAAGCTGTAGGGATACCTCCACATTCCATAGGATGATTCTGTCCATAGTAGTCTGGTTCTTGGACAATTTGCACTACAGCTGCTTTTGCTTTAGAACGATGCCCCTATTGTCATTTTGGTTTCAAGTGTGGATACAGTTTCCAACAAGTATCACGAAGATGCCCATATTCATTGCAATAAGAGCAGTGAGAATGATGGCGATTGGGAAAGCCTGGTGGAGGTCCCTGTTGATGAAGTGGAATTGAATTTTGTTGTTGGAGAAAATGTGCCTTTGATTTGGCTTGAATGGATAGACTTGATACCTCAACTTGTGCCTGATGAAGACTTTCCTGCTAAGATTCGTCTTTACAGATGTATGTAAAGGCAGTGGTCAAGCTCGGAGGGTCTGACAGTCGAAGCAATTCGCCTTTAGCACTATTATGTTTTGTATCAAGGCCTCTTAAAAAGGCATGTACTCGTTCAAGCTCCTTCTCCTTCTGGTACCACAGAAGATCTTCTTGATTTTTAATTTTGCATGGGCGTTTTTGGTCAATTTCAGCCTATACATTTTTTAGCTTGGTAAAAAATAGAGATACTGGTTGCCCATTCTACTGCATGCCAGCAGCTTTGCACATGAGTTCATGAACTTGAATAAAGTCAAACTCATTTGTATAAAGATCGCTTAAGGTATTCCATATGGCCTCAGTAGTTTCACATCCTTCCACCATTTGTAATATATCATCAGTGATCTCTAAAGAGAATTGACATTACAAAACCATCATCATCTTCCCACCTAGTATAGGCTTCTATATCATCTTGACTAGGAGCCCTAATTGATCCATATACATGTCACATCTTATGTATCCCAGGAAGTTAAACAGACATAACTTTTTTTCATGTGAAAATTTGTACCATTAAGTTTAGTTCCCCTGAAAGAACCAATTTCTGAACTTTTAACAGAAACTTCAAATTTTGGAATTTCATTAATTCTAGAAACTTGATGTTGTCTTGAATCTTTCATTGAAATAATAATAAAATATATTATGCAACGGAATAAAAGTTTTGGGTTTTTTTTTTTGGCCGGGTTGGACTAAGTGGGCTGTCTAGCTGATGGGCTTAGACTAAGATAGATTAGGCCAGATTGGGTTGATGGGCCGGGTTGGGCTGGTGGGTAGCACTGATGGGCCGGGTTGGGCTAATGGGTAGGGAAAGCCGGACTAAAAGAAACTAAAAAGTTGAAAAATTTTAGGGGCAGATAACTGCGGACTCACAAATGAGTTACAGACTCACAAAAGAACTTCGAGTTGAAAAAGAGAACTGCGGACTCACAGAGCAATGCAAGAACTGTTCAGGAGCTGGACGGCGCAGCACTGGAGCTGCTGCGCAAGCTGGACGGCGCTGGACTGGAGCCAGGCGAGCCGGACGACGCAGGCTGGGTGCCGCCGCGCGAGCTAGGCACAGGTTGGAGATGCCGCAGGAGTGCGACGGTGCCGTCGCACGAGCCGGACGCGCAGGCCGGGAATCGCCGCGCGAGCTGGACGGCACAAGGTTGGAGCTGTTGCGCGAGCTAGACGGCACAGGAAAATAGGAATCTGCTTTTTAGGAAAAGTGTTTTTAAGAAAAGTATATTAATTATAATTGATAAAGTATATTACCACCGATAATAATGTATTAACAAAAAATGTAGTGTTTGTTCCTATAATCAACCTTTATGCTTGCGAATTCTGGGACTAAAGAAATACGTGTTTGTATGTTGTTTCGTTAAGTGGCTATTTGATGGCTATTTCGGTTAAATTATAATTTTGTAAGTGTTTCAATTGTTGTAGTATTGGAACTCATTTTCTTGAACTCTATGTTAGCTGTCCTTTCTGTGCATTTAAAACTAATAAATTAATATTATGAAATGTTTTGTAAGTAAATAAATAAATAAACAACTTAGTTTTATTTTTGCTAAACTCCTCGATTCTCATTTTCACATCCAATTTCATTCATTTACATCACGAAATTTATGAGTTATAATTTTATTCCTAAACTTTTTAAAAGATTGCAATTAAGTACTATTTTAAGTGACATAACGTAATTAGCTACTAATCTAATCCATATAAGATAAGTTTTTCATACAAACCTATGTGTTCTTGAATTTAACATATGGCACTTGAAGATTAGTTAGTTAATTATGTTGTGTTTGCAAAAATTGTTCCAAAATGTTGTAACTTCCTAAAAGTTTGTGACGAAACTTATAGTTTTGTAAACCTGAGGACTTAAAGTAACTTGAGTTATAAGTTTAGGATTAATAAAAGGGTTTCCTTTTTATTTTTTATTTTTTATTTTTTATTTTTTATTTTTTATTTTTTATTTTTTATTTTTTATTTTTTATTTTTAGGCAATGTTTACTCATTGCCATGTGTTAGCTGCTCATTGTTCAACTTTCATATGTATTGAATTGAAAGTCAAAGCACACAAAAAATTGCGATAAAAAATATAATTGAGTTCATGTGTCCTTTGAGTTAATCTTGGGATAGCCTAACATTTGGGATATTCAACAAAAAAAAATAGAATTATTGAGGCAAATTATGCTTTGAGCCCACTTGGAGACATAGTCACTTATGATATTCCAAATTCCGAAATTATTATTATTAAATATAACAATTATTATTATTCTTATTCTACTAACATGCGCATGTTCAAGTCCTTATATTCATGATCATAGACACCATCTCAATGAACTTTGGATTCTTAAAGAGCCAAAAGAAATAAATAAAACATCCATAAATTATTTATCATTGATTTGGAAATGGGAATTTGCGTATCAACTGTAGCTTCATCTGATATTCAAAGGATTGAGGATGGTCATGAAAATGCAATTTTCTTTGCAGATAGAAATTATTCTGATGAAATTCTGAGACTTGGTTCTGTTTATTCTAAAGAAGGAAGCAAAGGACTTAACCAAGATGCTGCAATTCTATACCAGGTTTGTTAATATACCTTCTAGCTAGATCCTTTATTGCAAGGAAAAATCTTTAATTCAAATGTTGCACATACACCCTCTTACAATCTCACTCATAACAATATGTGTGGATCTCACATGTCAGAAAATGGGTCCTACATGTTATGTGAGATGAGTAATACCAAGTATTCTGTACAATTGTTGTATTAAAAAAATTTCCTTATTGCAAATGTATTTTGTTTTTTCCATTATTTTTTCTAAAATTTAAGAAATCTATAAAGTATTCTTCTATTAGTTTCTTAATGAATTTAATCTAATTATATATGTTTGATTAAATGTATAATCACTACCATAAGATAACTCAATTGGTTGAGTATATTTCTTTTATTGAGATTGAGTAATATAAAATCCCATCAATCTCGTACCTCGCTTCACACCTAAAGGATGCTTATCATTTATAAAAAGGTTGTTTAGTCTAAAAACAATAAATTAAATTTCAGAATAAGTAACTTAAATGGGTATTCTTGGATTTTGAATTAAATTGAAAAATTGGAATGGAAAGCTTATACTGATATTTGCATGATTATTAATAAGGAAAAAAGGGTATGTTGATTTGTTCATTTTTTGTTGTTCAGGGATATGGAACAGAACAGGGAGTGTTTTGTGGAGTGTTTGATGGGCATGGAAAAAATGGTCATTTGGTTAGTGAAATGGTGAGAAATCGCCTACCTTTGCTCTTACTTGGCCTAAAGAATTCCAATAAAAAGCTAAGTGGTGAAGTAAATGACATAGATCCTCAAAATTCATTTGAGAGAATGGTTAGTGAATCAGAACCAACTCATAATTTTCACAAATGGAAACAAGCTCTTATCACTGCCTTCAAAGTCATGGACAAAGAGATTCAATTTCAACTTCAGGAATATTTAGACTGCTCTTGTAGTGGAGCTACTGCTGTTGTTGCCTTAAGACAGGTAGGAGCTTTCTTTAGAGTGTCATGTTTTTGGACATTGACACTTAATGAAAAATGAATAATCAACGTAACAAAAATAGGGTTTGAGTATGATTTCCACTTAATAAAATCATTTTTTTAATTTTTAATTATGTTATTTCCTTTTGTATTTGCCCTTTGATTGGCATAAATCAGGGTGAAGATCTTGTTATTGCTAATCTTGGTGATTCAAGGGCTATTTTAGGGACAATGACTGAAAATGGAATCAAGACCATTCAATTAACCACCGATCTAAAGCCTAACTTGCCTAGTAAGATATTTTCTCCTTCTTGCTTGTCAAATTAGACACTTATCATGAACTAAAATAAATGATAAAATTATATAAAATAACAACCTTAAAATTTATATCAACAAAAAATAACAATTCAAATAATAATGAATAGAGTCTAATTAGTTGGAATTTAACATTAAAAAAGTCTAATTAATTAGAATTCAACTTGAACAACATCTAATTAAATGGTATTTAATGTAGAATGTTCAACTTAAATAACATCCAAATGATCGATGTTTAATGTGAAATGTTTGAACTATATTTTCCTTTGTAACAAAAATATGAATTTAACATAAAAAATATTATTTTATAGTAACAAGTTTTAAGAAGTATTACAAATGTTGTTTTTCCAATAATCTTTTATTTAACTATATTTCATAAATCCTTTTGGTGTTGTTACCTTCCTAAATCTTTTTATTATTATTTTCTCTTACAATGAAGGTGAGGCAAGTAGAATAAGGAAATGCAATGGTCGGGTAATTGCATTAAAGCAAGAACCACACATACAAAGAGTGTGGTTGCCCCATGAGGACTCCCCAGGCCTAGCCATGTCTCGAGCTTTCGGAGACTTCATACTCAAAGACTATGGCATCATTGCCATTCCCGATATCTCCTATCATCGTTTAACTTCCAAAGATCAATTTATAGTTCTTGCAACTGATGGGGTAAGGTCCTAGAAAAGGATATATCTATTTCATTATGTTTATGGTATTAGTAAGACTTAGTATATGAGAGGAGTTGTTTGTTGTTTGAATGACAAATACATGTAGGTTTGGGATGTGCTGAGCAACAATGAAGTTGCCTCCATTGTATGGAAAGAAGAAAGTGAGCAAGCTGCCGCAAAAGCAGTGGTCAAGATAGCTTCTGCCACATGGAGGAAGAAATTTCCTAATGCAAAGAAGGATGATTGTACTGTGATTTGCCTATTTTTGCAAAAGATGCATCAAAATCGTGTACCTGTGAAGTCATGAGCTGTTGCTGTTAATGCTTATACTTTCGAGTTTTGTCCAAGTGACCTATGACCTTTTGGTCTCTCTTTTTAAAGACCACTTTCATATCACAAATTATACTGGTTTCAAACCGATTGGCTTCACTCAGCATTAAACTGATGAAACTGACCACTCTACAATTAAAATGTAGGCAAGTGCACAAGTAATATCAAGTCTTTACCAAGTTAGTGGAAGGCAGTCGAAGTGCCTCAAGGATAAACAATTGTTCAGCCAGTTGTTTTAGCAATTAGAAAGCTATAGAAGGGTAGGATTGAGTGAGTTTGTGAAACATACACTTGTGAAATAAAAGGATCTGATATTAAATCTAAGATATCATTATCAAATGTCAACCATCTGCAATATTCATTTTCAAAAGGCCCCATGAAATTTCCTCAAGAATGTAATGGTCAACCACTACACCAAAAAGCCAAGAAAACTAATCTTTAACACCATTAAAAAATGTAATAGAAAAGTATATTCACACCTGAAAAGTCAAAATTGCATTTTCCAAGACAATTTGGGTAGCATTGATAGGTTCGGAGTTCTCATTTAAAAGAGAAAAGGCTATAATGTAGCCAGAAGGTAAACAATGGATTAAATTTTTGCCCATCAAAATCTTCATTTCTTCCAAATATCAAGTTGCATCATCTCTCAAATCACCACCAAGTAGCTCATCATCATAAGATACAGGTTTCCTCAATCTATCATGGACAGATAATCTTTTCTCATCATTGTTCGACTTTTGAGATATGAGCAGCAAATCCTCTGAAGTCTCTTTGGATAGATTTTCATTCATGGGAGCATTACCAAATGTTTGAGACGACCCATTATTTCCATGCTCATAGCTTTGCCTAATTTCTTGTCGCTTGAATTGCTTCTGTAGAAGGATCAAAAAGTTAAGGGACATAATAACAAAAAAGACCAATTCAGTGAGGACACACCAAATGTTGAAAAAATCGTACTCCCTTTCATGTAACATGATAACACGTAATGATGCCAAATGAATACCTACTCTCATTTAAAGTTGATCCAATGAACTAATGAGCTGAAAATGCCCAACGCACCTAATGAACCAACTAATGAGCTAACTTAACTCATGAACAGCTCGTGAGCTTATTTGACATAATGCCTATCAAAAATAATTACTATAGCTCCATACTACTATGGAAAAACAAACTTAAAAGATAGCACTTTTATTTTTTATTGTTTCACAAAATATAATCAAAAGATAAATATTTATACTAACATTTGTGCTCTTAAATGAAATTTCTTTTTTATTTTTTTAAAAATGTGAATGAACTAGCTTGAGAGCTGCATAACTCAAAACTCATTTAAAAGTAATTTGAGCTAAACTCAACTTACATAAAATTTAATTGAGCAAAGTTGACTTGCAACTTGTTGAGCCAATTGAAAAGTATGAAATCTATGATGATTGTGAGAAAATGGTATGAGCACATAATAGTAAGAGTCATATGAAATCTTGTATTTCTTGTAAGCCAATGCAATTGAGTGAATATTTGTACCTCTTCAAGGCAATACAATTGAGTGCAATGAGACATATGTAATGGTAGTGTGTCTACCACATGTAAACAAGGTGCACTATAAACTAGCCACTACAAGTTGTAGGAGATGATTACCCAAAAGTTAGTTAGACGTCAAAAAAACAATTTGTTAAAACAAACTGCTAATTACACGCCAAAAGCCAGCTTTGCAAACTGTGAGTGTGGTTGCTACTTATAAATACCAGCCATACACAACAAATTAGTTTCAGTTTTCCCTTCCTATATCTTTTGTATGCAGCAAAGATTCAATTTACAGAAGTTCCATATGAAAATGTATTCTTGAAATAAAGATTGCAAGATTAATGCTCAGTTCATAGTTTTCTTCAAGCATTATTCAACAGCATCATCATCGTCATCTTCTTTCCATTTTTCTTTTCTGCAATTAAGCTAGACTCGATTTCTTTACATGGTATCAGAGTACTTATGATTCTAGAAGACATGGCAAACAGAAATCCACAAGAAAAAATGCAAAGAAATCACAATACATAGCAAAAAGAAATCATTACTTTTCACTCAAATTTCATCAATCAAGCTAGACAAAGTTACAATGAGTGGAAGACCCAAGTTCTCCGAATTTTGAAAAGCTTCGAAATTGAAGGCTTTGTTCTCAATACCCTACCATGCCCAATGAGATTGAATCTTGATGGAACCGTTAATGAAGAATACAAAAATTGACCAAGGCAAGATCAAATGATTGCTTCATGGTTGATAAATCAGGAATTTGACAAGAAAGTAGGGGGCTATGAAACAAGTCACCAAATCTGAGCAGATCTTTAAGGATTTTTTGGATCACAATCCAGGGCTAAGATCATGCAATAGGCTGAGTTGAGTTCCATCAAGAAAGGAGGACAGTCAATTAGTGAATTTGTGCAGAAAGTTCCAACATTTTCCTTGCTATTAGCTTCAACTAGTAGCTATGTGAGTGATGAAGATCAGGTGCTTTCAATCTGTAATGGACTGGATGGTGAGTATAATTCTGTTGTGGCAACCATTCAAGGAGGAACAACTGTCCAAAAACTCATCCATAAACTTTTGACACAAGGTCGATTGGAAAGAAGAAATTTAACAGTGGCATTACTACCCTCTGTAATCATAGCAAATGTGCACAGCAATGTATCTGGTATAGGCAATGCTAATCAAAGCATGTCCACAAATGATCAAATCGATCCAAGAAATGCACTAACAGGGATAACCAGTCATATGGCTCATGCAGAACAATGTGCAAGTAATGCCCAAAACTTCAACCAATATCCAATTAAGAATTCCACACCCAATTTCCAAGGAAAAAATTCTTTCAACCAACCTTTTCTGCAAAACCAACCATTTGATCCCTATAGAAAGAAAAATAGGAGAAAACGCAATAATGGCAACAAACCACAATGTCAAATTTGTAGAAAACCAGGGCACTATGCTAGAAACTGTTGGAACAAGTTCAACCAAATGTTTGTGCCTGTCACAAACCAACAACAAGAGGCAGCTGCACCTTCTCCACAGTTTCAACAATACCAGCCCAACTATCATCCAAACCAAATGTACCGTCCAAACAATCATCCAAGTCAAATGTACCCTCCAAACAATCAGCTTCCTATGCAAGGTATGAATCATTACAATCCAAGATTCATGCCCAACTACTATCAAAATAACCAAATAACCAAATAACACCAACCATAACATCCCAGTACTCACCAAATGTCCCCATGCTACCTCCTGCCCCAACTGTGCAAATTAAATCATACCAACCTTATCAAACTCAATACTGACCATCTTTTCAACAAAATCCAACAGCACCTTTGTATGCTGCATCTGCTACACCAAAAGTTACCACTAATCCCACCTAGTACACAAATTCGGGTGCATCACATCATGTGACATCTGACCCAACAAACCTTGCAATCAAGACTGAATTTAAAGACAATCAACAACTCATGATTAGGAATGGAGATGGGCTGAACATTGCTCATCTTGGTATGAACTCATTTACTATTACTGAAGGCAATGAAAGAAAATCTCTTCTAAAGAACATTTTGCATGTTCCTCACATTGCTAAAAGTCTGTTAAGTGTTTCACAATTCACTAAAGAAAATTCAGTTTATCTGGAATTTCATCCTGAGTATTGCTGTGTGAAGGACAAGATCTCGGGGCTGCTATTTTTGCAAGGTAAAGTTAACAATGGGCTGTATGCATTCAACATCCCAATTGATGCATGAAGGGTAGGAAATTCACTCAAACAAGAAAATTTTGTTCGGTGTGTTGAAAATGCAAATGTAAGTACTGTGAAACCTTGATGTGAATTTCAATTGTGACACAATAGATTAGGACATGCAAATGCTAGAATAGTCAGTCGTATCTTGAAACAATGTAATAAACCACCCATATCTGCTAGTTCTGTACTTGATGTATGCTCAGCCTGTCAAATGGGCAAAAAGAATCGATTACCTTTCACAAATGCTATGAATAAAAGTTCTATATTGCTTGAAGTGACCCACTTTGATGTATGGGGTCCCTCACCCATAAAATATTCAAATAGCTTTCAATGGTATGTGTGGATCAATGATGAATATTCTAGGTATTCCTGGATTTATTTTCTTAAAGAAAAGGCTGGTGTCAAACAAGCTTTCTTTTTGTTTAAAAAGGAAGTAGAATTACAATTTGACAAGAAGATAAAGGCATTGCAGTCAAATGGTGGTAGGGAGTTCGAGGGTCTAAATGCATTCCTAGCTTCTCAGGGCATTAGAATATCAATATCTTGCCCATACACTGCCCAACATCATGGACTTGCAAAAAGAAAACACAGGCAAGTCACTGAAATAGGTCTGGCTATGCTGGCTCAAAGTTCTATGCCTCTACGTTTCTGGGATGAAGCCTTCCATGCAGTTGTTCATACCATGAACAGACTACCAACACCAATTCTCAATATAAGGTGTCCATTTGGGTTTATTATTTGGCACCAAGCCTGACTACCAAATGCTAAAAACATTTGGATGTCAATGTTTTCCATATTTTCGTCCTTACAATAGCCACAAATTTGACTTTAAAACTCAACCCAACATAGTTATTGGCTATAGCCATGTCCATAAAGGTTACAAACATCTAACCCCCACTGTAACAGCAATCACTTCCAGGCATGCCATTTTTAATGAGAACTGTTTTCCATATGCCAATCATAACGATAAACCATCAACATCTACTTTTCCATCATACAAAATGGTGCTACCAGTCATAACATAGGAACCTACTCAGCTACAACCTGTGATAAATGAACCATCCAATTCTATCAATCATGACTTTGCCACTAATGTTCATATAACTCTTGAAGATGAAGCAAATGCTCAAAATAGCTCAATGTTATACCTGACCAATACAATACTAACCCAAATGAGGCAAATATGCAATCAGCAGCCATAACAAAACCAGTGAATTCTCACAAAATGATCACTCGATCAAAGGCAAAATTAACAAACCCAAAGGCATTTGTTGCAGCTCATCAATTCACGGTACCTAGAACAGTGAGAGAAGCACTCAGGGATGAGGGCTGGTACCAAGCTAGGAAATGTGAGTATGAAACACTTGTGAGAAACAACACTTGGTGCCTAGTACCTGCTCCTCCTAGAAGAAAAATAATCGCCAACAAGTGGCTTTTCCAAGTGAAGGAATTAGCTAATGGAGAGTTTGATAAACTTAAGGCAAGGGTTATTACCAAAGGTTTCCTACAAGTAGTTGGTTTTGACTATGTGGAAACATTCAGCCTTGTAGTTAAGTTTGGGACAGTGAGAATTATTCTTACAATTGCCTTGTCATGCAAATGACCCTTAAGGCAAATTGATGTCAACAATGCATTCCTTAACGGAACCATTACTGAAGAGGTGTACATGCGCCAAGTTCCTGATTTTGTTGACAAACACCCTAAATATGTGTGCAAGTTGCAAAAATCTTTGTATGGATTTAAACGAGCACTAGGTGCTTGGTCTAACAAGCTTAGTGGCACCTTAATTCACCTTGGATTTATCAAATCCAAGGCTGATAATTCCCTATTCATTCTTACGCAAAAATCCTACCAAATATACCCATTAGTGCATGTGGATGAAATCATTATTACTGGATCCAGCAATACTGAAATTCAGAAGTTCATAAATATGCTCAATGATGCCTTTTCATTAAAAGAAAAAGGTGCACTGCACTTCTTCCTTGGAATTGAAGTGAGCAATCTCACAAATGGTTCTGTACTTCTAAAGCAATCCAAATACATCAAAAGTCTTCTTGCCAAAGCCCATATCAGTGATGCCAAACCAGCAAATTCACCAATGGTGTCTTCCCTACAACTATCCAATACAGTTGGTATTCCAGTAGATGATGCTGCATTATATACAAAAGCATAGTTGGTGCACTCCAATAAGTCACTCTCACTCGATCAGATATCAGCTTTGTTGTAAACAAAGTCAGCCAATTCATGGCCAACCCTCTTGACAATCACTAGACTGCCACCAAACGCATCTTAAGATACTTGACTGGAACTATTGATTATGGTGTTTAGTTTAAACCATCAGTTTCATTAGCTATCAATGGATTTTTTTATGCTGATTGGGCTACTATTTTTGGATGCTAGAAGATCAACCTCAGACATATGAGTCTTCCTTGGAGCCAATCTGGTAGTATGGCCAGCCAGGAAACAGCCCAATGTGGCCAAATCAAGTGCAGAGGCTGAGTATGGAAGCCTGACACAAGCTGCTATTGAAGTATCATGGATTCAATCCATACTAACCGAATCAGTCCAAATGCCAAACCAGTCCTATGGTGTGACAATACCAGCACCATTGCATTGTCCTACAATCCTATGCTACACTCACGAACAAAATTTATTGAACTTGATTATCATTACGTTCAAGAAAAGGTGCTTATGAATCAACTTACAGTTCAATTTGTACCCACGGCCCAGTTTGTTTAGTTAAGGAGCAAACTTAATGTCACCTGTGTGACCCTAAGTTTGAGGGGGAGTGTTGAGTCAATTGAAGAGTACGAGATCTATGATGATTGTCAGAAAATGGTGTGAACACACAATAGTAAGAGTCATATAAAAGCTTGTATTTCTTGTAAGCCAATACAATTGAGTGAATATTTGTACCTCTTACAAGGCAATACAATTGGGTGCAATGAGACATATGTAATGGTAGTGTGTCTACCACATGTAAACAAGGTGCACTGTAAACTAGCCACCATAAGTTGTAGAAGAGTACCCCAAAAGTTAGTTACACGTCAAAAACCAGTTTGTTAAAACAAACTGTTAGTTACACGCCAAAAGCCAACTTGCCAAGCTGTGAGTGTGGTTGCTACTCATAAATAGCAGCCATACACAACAAATTAGTTTCAGTTTTCCCTTTCACCATTTTTTGTATGCAGCAAGATTCAATTTACAGAAGTTCAATGAAAAAATGTATTCTTGAAATAAAGATTGCAAGATTAATGCTCAGTTCATAGTTTTCTTCAAGCAGCAGTCAACAGCAGCATCATCATCATCTTCTTTCCATTTTTCTTTTCTGCAATTAAGCTAAATTCAATTTCTTCAGACAACACACCTAAACTGAGCTAAAACTAATTAAGTTGGACCAGCTCAACTCATTTAACACCTATATTTTCATGTCTCTAAGACAAAGTGTACATTTTTAAAAATAGTAAATGTTACTTTGGTGTAACTCAAACCTTTAAGCCATAAAAACTCCAATCGCAAAGAGTCATACTCGAAAACTGCTAGAAATTCTCTCTCTATCATTCCAAAAATATTTTGATTTACCAAATCCAAAAGCAAAAGAATATCCTTCAATAAATCGCATAAGCACAAATGTGGGGGCTTTTATGTGGTTTTCCCTCATCTTTTTTTGCTTTTAAAGTTCACAAAGTTACAATTGACTGGATTTACCTTTCCTTTTCAGCCAATAAAAAGCAGTAGTCGATTTATAACTCTTAGAACCTTTCTTACAATTTAGGTCTTAACTGCTTTGCCAATCTAACCAATGAGTAGTATCGGTCAAAGTACTTGGGTACTTATTTGATACTTCTAAATCTATGTCATTTGTTGAATCACAAATGTTAGATCTCTTAACCAGGATCACGAATGATCTCACCAAACGGATTCTTCCTTCTCTTCACCATTTTTTCACTTATTTTGGGGGGTACTAGTAAGCCCATGACACCATGAAACCCTAGATCAACTCAAGGTTTGTTTCCATTTTGTCAAAGATGTTCTTTTTTAAAATTGTATTATGAGTTTTGATTTTTCTTTTCTTTTTTTTTTTTTTTGGAATTACAAGATGGATTCTGACTAATATGCTTTTGTTCTTTCCTGTTAAGTTTCCTTATACTGGCATCTTTTATCTTGAACATATTGGGCTTTATGTTCGGTGGTAACATGTTCGAGATTTATAGACTTCTCATATAAGAATGAATGTGAAATTGTAAAATGATTAAATTAGCCATTCTTCACCACCTTCCACAAGCTGGGTATACCGCCTTCTACCTTCACTTTTCCTTGGCTGCTACATCCCTGTAACAATGTTCAATCAAGATTCCTTACACTGAAGCAGTCATACTGTCCCAACAGTTGCTTTTTCCCTTTTGGTATGGCAGTTTCGTTTTCCTAAGCAGTTATATTATCTTCCAGAGCAGTTGATTTTGGCAGTTGCAATTGAAAGGAAAGAAAATTGAAGTAATTTCTAACCTTTCTCACTATACGAAGAAAAACGTGTCAAACAACTTCAATATTTAATAACCGTTTTTACATCTCATAATTATGCACAACTGTTATTATATCTCATAGTTACTCACAACTGCTAATTATTATGCCATACACTTATTTTTAATATTCAATATTTGCTCCTAACCACTTATTATTACTTATATAACTTTCTTAATATTTTTTCTTTTATTTTTCTTTTTTTACTATTATTATTATTATTATTATTATTATTATTATTATTATTATTATTCATTTTATATACTTTTACCTTGCTTTTACTTTTCCTTGAGAAAATTTTTATGTATTTATATTTGACTTAATTTTTTATAATTATGCATTTTATGGTTACATTTCCTTATTCTGAAGCCTTGTGCCATTTTTTTTAATTGTGTACTTGGTTTATTAATATGATAATTATTATGCCATACACTTATTTTTAATATTCAATATTTGCTCCTAACCACTTATTATTACTTATATAACTTTCTTAATATTTTTTCTTTTATTTTTCTTTTTTTACTATTATTATTATTATTATTATTATTATTATTCATTTTATATACTTTTACCTTGCTTTTACTTTTCCTTGAGAAAATTTTTATGTATTTATATTTGACTTAATTTTTTATAATTATGCATTTTATGGTTACATTTCCTTATTCTGAAGCCTTGTGCCATTTTTTTTAATTGTGTACTTGGTTTATTAATATGATGTTATGCATACTGTCAATTCAACAAATTTGATTCTACGTAGTAGTTTCTTGGTGTTCGTAGATTAAACCCTTGTTTAACGGTCTTTCATTAATCATCTTGGGAAGTATTCCTACCATTTTTTGTCCCTCTGAAGTTATCTTACCTCATCACTTAACTAAAGGAAAGGTCCGAAGATTATATCCCGATATACAAGTGCATTGACGTGGCACCAATATAGTGATAAATGGGTTGTTTCAACAACTCAAAGACTAGATCTTTCCTGCTAAATCTAATCCATACCCACTCCTCATCTATCAATTTTTTACAATGTTTAAGATATTATCTTATGTTTTTCTAAATTTGTACTTGTATTTGGAACTCTTCCTCATTATTAATTGAGGTATTTCCACATTGTGCAACAGCACCCAAAAAAAAACCTTTAAGCCGTTAAGTAAATGCACCACGAATTCATTGGTCTTGGTTAGTGAACTAATAAACTAAATTTAAAATTTAGATCCCTTGTTTCAAAAAACATAAAACTTATTCAATTCTCACATTGTTAAATAATCTACTGCTTTTACTAGAACAGCCTTGTATATAATCAGGCAACTGACATGTATGACTAAACATAATGTGATACATAAATTTACACAATCACCGATAGATTAAAAAAATCAAATTAAATACAAAAAGAAAATTTTTCTACACACCTCAAAATCCTTTGCTTTTGACATTATCTCTTTATAGGCCTTTGGATCTCGTGCTTTGATAATCCTCCACAATATGCCACCTCCTGATCGAAATCTTCTTCCATCAGCAGTCATCTGACCTCCACAAGATTGAATTGCTTCCACCTGAAGTGCTTATATTTGATTAAATATTAAAGATAGATAAACTTTGTCATGATATGCTATATTTCCTTTGGACTTGTGTAAACAGAAAAACAGAGCTTGAATACAATAGTATTAAGAAATAATCACACAAGCTACTCATTACTCTGCACAAATATACCTTTCCTGCAACCGAGACAAACACAGATTACCCAATTTCACAAAGTGCACTGTTAATCAAGCCATCCTAAAACTCAATCACGCTTCACCAAAAGGGTACTAAAATCCAATTATGGGTTTAAAGCCCTTCATGTGCTTCTCTATCTAGTCCAGGCACAAAAAGAACACAATCAATAAGCTTTTTAAATAAATTAAATTGAAAATCTTATTAAATACTGACCTAAAATAACATGAAAACTTGAAAATAACATTACATGTATACTAACAGAATTCCAGAAAAGTTTTATATCAACCTACAGAAAGAGCAAATGATGAAGTAGTGCATCCAGGGACAGCAGAGCTCATAGTACAGGATTTGAAGGAGCAAAATAGCTTCTGGAACAGAAATCTGCAGTTGTATGGTAGCAATGTTGAACATCAAATAAGGAAAGGTTGTAGGGAAAATCAGTGTGTTTAAGCATATAGCTCTGGGTGGGCCAAAATCCAATTAGAAACCTGCTGTCTACCCAAAAACCCCACCCCCTAAAACTTTAAATAATGATCAAAAAAAGAGAAAAGTGTCATCAAGTCCCCCCTCCCTCCAAAGTTAGGGTAATATGTGCCTTTTAGTCCATTAGTTTTCAAATGGGATGTTTAGTCCAACTAAAATTGAAAAATAAGCATTTTAGTCCTTTTAAGATTAGAAAATCGGCTAACTTAGTTGGCCATTTTCTAGTTTAAGAGAACTAAACAACCCATTTTTCAATTTTAATAGGAATAAACAACTTCTCTCACAAAAAAGGGACAAATACACATTGTCCAAGAACCATAACAACCCAGCTCAAGAGGATGAAAAAACCTTAATAATTTGGAAGAAGAAAAAAAAAAGGAAGGTAAGGCTGCATTCAATTTTGCTCCCTCCTCTCCTGTAAGGAAGGTAGACTCAGAAGACTAAATTACTAGATTGCCAAAACATTGTATTAAATGTAGGCATGTCCTCTCCTTTAAGATAAGCAGACACGGACAACTATATTACAAAGATGATTACCATAATACATGTATGTGTGAAAACTAAAACTTTTCATAGTTCTTTGTATATAAATCAAGTTAAGGGTCAATCTTAGAGTGGCCAAAATAGTAAGTTTTCTCCTAGTCTCCTTTAAGAGACATCTCCTTTAAGAGACATCTCCTTTAAGAGTGGACTCAGACAACTATATTATTAGATGATTCCTAAAAAATTGCAGTGAAAGTAGAAATGTATGTGTGAAACTAAAAAATTTCTTAGTTCCACGTATATAAATCAAGTTCAGGAGTCAATCTTAGGGTTAGGGTGGCCAAAATAGTAAGTTTTGTCCTCAGTTTATAGCATACACTTATGAATGAACTTGATTGTAACAAAGAATTGTCTCAAGATAGTTAATGCAGAATGCAGTATAAGACTCAAAGCAGGTAACACTAGTACTTGTCACAAAAATTGTTTGGACAAGAGGTTATAGGCAGCAGAAAACTAAATAGCATCACAATGATTTGAAAATACATATTTTAAAACTAAAACAATGTAAATGTGCAATGCAACCTCTTTCCCTTGGTGATACTGTGAATGTTTTTAACGCATAACTAACTTTAATAATCATGCATGATATGTGTTCAATACTCAAGCATATGAAACGGTTCAATACCTCCTTAATGAGATCGCACAATGCTGAAAAACCAAGACAGCCAACAGCTGTATAGACCATATATGATTTCTTCTCTCTCAGACGTCTACAAGTATCTGAAACAAATCTGTAATGAACAAAACTTAAAAATTAAAACATGTCACAATCTGTAGTGAAGCATGTGCTGCTTCACTGCAAGGCATTTGGAACTTTCAAACATTATGTTACTGGAATATCTTTGGTAACAAAAAACATGCAGAAAATAAAAGAACTGGTCATAAAACAGGAAGAATAAGAAGTTTTTCTTTTCTTTTCTCTTTTCCTTTTTCTAAATGGGAGAGCAGAGCAGTGAGCAATGCTTAGGTAAAGTCACATGTTTAGAAAATTCCAACAATGGAAAATTCAGAAATACAGGATACCAACACAAGGACATTTCCTGACTTATCAGAATCCAAGGGTATATCATATCACCTGTCTATGTCTCCTATCTTAGCATCTCCAGCACTCTTCCTTCTCTTATTCTTCTTCTTGTTCCCTCTATGTCTGCGTTTTTTATTCTGAGATTCTTGATTGATCACACTGATATCTTCACTATTCCCTTGCCTGTTGTGGTCATCTAATAAATTTTGCTCCACTAACTCTCCATCTTCCACATCAAGCATCTCCACATCTTCAAAATCATTATCCTCTTGTAAGGTATCCAATATGCTCTCTTCTCCCTCCATTTGATTCAAACTGCAATTGCTAACAATTTATCAAGAAATTTATAAGTTTCCATAAACAAAACAATAGGAAGAAAATGATGGTAGACATTAGCAACTATAATTAACACCCAGGAGGAGCTCAAGTGTGTGAGACCTTAGCCTACAATTAGAAATGAGGCCCTTGACTTATTAGTATTAAATATCATTAAAGAAAAATATCTTTATTAAAAAAAAACACATTTAATTATAATCTATATTTATATAAACCTAAATCTAATCTAATCTAAATATTTCTACTCTAAACACTTTATAAAAGTATCAATCCCAACTATGTTGATGAAAGTACTATAATAACCCTACTTCTATATGAATAACAAGTATGTCATTAGACAATTTTTAATTAATCGTGATTATTAATTTTATAATTAAATCATTATGCGAGTTTTATTATAGTATTATTATTATTATTACAGTTTTGATCTTTTTCCAAGTTTCACAATTAACTTATTAATAAATGAAAAGTAATAGGGAAATTAAGGTGAGAGATAAAAGTTTCCCAATACTCATGATCATTCAGATTTCAAAAAATCCAGAAAATACTTTAAATGTATGGAAAAGTTTATAATAACAGTTTTGAATGATTCAAACTTTCAAAGGCACACAAAACATCATATCATATTCATAAACTAACCAATATGACAGTATAATAATACGTCAGAAAATCAAACCTAAAGAACAAAACTGAAAATCTTAAACCAAAACCCTAATCAAACGACAGAACCCAGTTACATAAATTACTTATTAATTTTAAAAAAAACCCGCAGACTATCAAAAACGACAAGCAGATAACCCAAATGTAATCTGAATCCAAATAAAACTGAAAAAGGTTTCTATGATTTGCAACAATAATGAAATTTATCTTCAGAGTAAAACCAATAAATCAATTCCAACGACCAGATAATAACTAAAATTTGGAGAATCACAAACTGATAGAGGTAACTTACATATTACAAAAAATGGGAATGGACTGGTGGAAAACGACGAACTGAAAGAAACTGATAGACGTAACTTACATATTACAGAAAATGGGAATGGCTATGGACTTCGTGCATTAGCCAAGTATTGGGAGAAGAAGAATAGAATTAGGGTTTAGAGGAACGGATAAGAGCTTTGGGATGCTGCATTTTATTCGGTACTGTTACCTGTCTGGTACACGTATATTCGTAATAAAAGTACTTATATTTTAAATTGAATAATAATATTGTTAGAATTACGGTATAAAATGTTAAATTTTATTTGTAATATTAATTATAATTAAGTCATAAATCCTTATTGTAGTAATAATTTTATTAATTTTGTTAATATTTATGTTATTTTTGATTATTTCTATCATTAGTTTTTTTAACGAAAATTATCAAAATGATATAAATATTACACAGAATTAAACGTTCGAGTATTTTTGTAACTTGATAAATGTTGAAATCATTTTCGCTACGAGCCAAAAATGTTAGATACAAAAAATATATTTTAGTCAAATTTGAGATTAATTTCAAATGATATAATAGAGTATTATTGATAAGTATAATTTTGACTCACTCACTCACGAATCTAGAATTTTAATTCAAGAATAGCACCATATAAATAATAACAAATGATATTTATGTCTTTTAGTTAATAGTTTTTATTTAAAAAATAAATTATGTGTATCTCATTTGAGTACAATTATATAAATATAGAATTTGTGATGTGTTTGGTTGGAGGGAATGGAAACAAATAAAAATAGATTCATTCTATTTGTGTGTTTGGTTGGGTTAAAAAATAAGTTAAGAATAGAATCGATTTCTAAAAGAGAAGGAATCACACCTTTAGAAATCATGATTTCATTCACATCTTAATTTTTTTCCAACTTTATCCCACCCCAAATATAACCATAAACTCAAATCCCAAAACCCTAAAACCTAAATCCTAAAATCCCAAAATCCAAAAACCCAAAATCCTAATACCCTAAATCTTAAAACCCTAACCCTTATTTATAAAAATAATAATTTTAACTCTAAACATTAACCCACAAAAATAACCCTAAACCCCAAATAATGATTTCAATAATGTATTTTGTATGACGAAAAAATAATAATTAAATGATATTATTTAAACTTTACAAAATATAGGGATATTAAGATAATTTACAGTTTTTTTTTCATTCCATTCTAATGGTAAACTAAACATTGTAATATTGATTCCTTCTTTGATTCAAGTGGTCAAACCAAACAACATAATTTCCTTTCCATTTCATTTCATTCTCATTCTCATTCCATTATGTAAACCAAACGTCACCTTAGAGTATGTTTTTGAATAATAAAAGCCTACAAATGAAGATTTAGATGGAGTACAAATCCACTTTACGCATGTATTTGTTTAAAATTTTATAGATATTATACTTAAAAAATTTGCTATGTGGAATCGAGAGAAGGTCATCTAACCCTTCTAGGCTCACTTAATTGTAATTAAAGAAAAATTATTACATAAATTGTGATTATAATATATAATAACGCTTATTATATTATAATTAATTTAGGTAGTGTTTGATGATAACAAGTATAATATTATCAGGTAAACTTAATAATGCTTATTTTAATAGTATATAATTTGTTTTATGTAATTTTCTTATCTATTAAAATAATTTATTTACAAAAATTAATATTTAATTATATATATATTATATTTTTCAATAAAATATATTATTTTTATTTGATAATAAAAAAATCAAGACATGTAATTTTATAATTAAAAATTTAGATAAATTAAGTTAAGTGATCATACGGTTTAAACTCACACACATTGCGTGTAAAATTTTTTATATAACTGTATAATTTTTATTCTATACAATATAGTTTGACTTCAAAACCAAATTCACTATTGTCATAAACTATTTAGAATATTTTATATTGTGTAACAAATATGTCAATACCGTTTTAAGTATTTTATTTAGGTATGCTTAACCAAATTATTAATTTCTCTCTTTCCTAGAAGATCAAGTTTATGTTCCACCGATCAAGGATAAATAAGTGAATATAAATATCCACTTTTAAGCTACTTCGTCCACTTCATGACCAATTTTCTTCATATGTATGCCACAAATTGGTGATACAGTGTAAGTTTAAACAATATCTAAAACAAAAAAAAACATAAATTGGATAAAAAAAAATAAAGACCTAAGGATCGAAAATACTTCTAGTCATTAATGTTTTTGCTCGCATAGTCCCTTTTCACTCCTTTTTTTTGGCTCTTTTAAGCCCTTCTAAAATTTTGAAGTGATGGTGTATGATCGAAGAGGACAAGTTCTTGAGCTTAAGGACCAAAAGGTATTATCACTTATATCCCTGACCTTTAGCATATATTTTACATATGTTCCTAATATTTATAAAAAGAACTTTAATGTCTTCGAATGGTTAATGGTGTTAGCTACCAAATTGTAGCTAGATGCTTTACGATAATGGTTAGTACTTTTGTATATTATTATTTAAAGAAAATTATTTGAAGTTTTTTATTAAAACATTATTTTTATTTTATAATTTTTTTATGTTTATTTTCATAAAGACTTATGGCTAGTTTCTTTGTCTTCATTTTGTTATTTATTTGTTTTATAAATGTTATAAATAAGTAATTAATCATTTAAGATCCTTAATTAACTTAGAATTATAGTTATCATAATTAAATTTAGTGGGTTTACCATGATCTTCCCTTCCGTTATTCGTCTTATTTTGTTACATCTAATATGCCTTAACTTGTTTAAGCCTTAATACCCTCCTGATAATGGCAAAGCTCTTGCATCTGTATATAATGTGGTGTCCAAATTAGACGTACTAAAGAATAGAAAAAGAGTAACTGCACTTAATTTTATTCATATTAATAACTATTATAATTCTAAAAGCCAACTAAGAACCTTAAAGAGATCTTAATTGCTCAAAATTTCTAGATATATAGTTGCTAGATGAATAGTTTTTAAAGCAAAGAGTTTACTATTATTGAAGGTATGTCAAATTAATGGAAACAAGGCTTCCTTTTATAGGATAAGGAATCTTTGTTTACAATAGTAGAAAATCATTATTTTTCCCTTCAATAATTTATCTAACTTTCTGCTTTTAACTTTTGAACTTAAGTCTTTCATTTCCTTAGCATGATCTACCCATTGAAGATGTGGGTTCTACATCTTTTTTTCTGTCATTTTCCACCAACGGGTTTTTTGACAATATAAACGATGATGCATCTTGATGATTCTATGAAAGTAGAGTTATCAGTACATTTGTTTTACTTAACATTTTCTTGTTTTATTCAATAAGTAGTATTTTTGAGGTTAAAAATATCAACATATAAACTTTCTAATGAAAATAGGTGAAAATATATTTTTTTGGGATTTTTTTGAAATGTTTTTGGATTTTTTATGAAATTTTTAATACATGACCAATCAAAAGCTATCACATGAACGACATGTATGCATAGGAGCTGACACATCGAGCCACTTGGATGACACATAAGAGAAGAGACTCGATTGTAAAATTCCACATGTATTGTGTGATGCAATGCAATGCCATGTCATATGTCAATACGACGTTCGTTTCGAGTACATTGCTTGGTCAACGCATTCACTATAGATCATCACCTGATTCGTCCATTCTTTCCACCCTGCGCCACGTAAGTCATAACCATAAATCATAGATCTACATGTTTTTTTGAGTAAGTGTTCATTGACTTAGACCTATCTTTCATGCCATATGTTGCGCGCTAGTTGGTTTCACCTTTCTCTATGCCACATGGTGCGCTCCTATTGGCTAACGTTGTTAATTTTTTTCTTTTTTTATCTCAACCCTTGATCTAAAGTTGATCTAACGGTACAGATTTCATCTGATCTTAATTTAACCCCCTAATGGCCCATAAACCCTAATGAGTCGAAATTAAGATAATTTCTATCATATTTTGGAGCCAATAAGAGAGAAAATACAAAAAAGTTCAAAAAATGATACAATTTTAATGGATATTCAAGAAAATATTGGTGCTACAATTCAAGAGATTGATTATATTTCTTCTTCTTCTCATTTTTTTTTATCAATTTTTATATCTTTCTTTATAAAATATTTGAGTTTTATGGACAAAATTATGTCTAGTTAATTTATTAAGGATCTTATAACCCCAATTTTCAACATATGATAATCTAATATTTTACCCCAATTATGATTTTAATTTAATTATATTATTTAATTTAATTTTTATGTTATTAGTTGTTTGGCTAACATCTATATAGGTAATTAAATAGATTTGGGAGGATTATTTATTTTTTATCTTAATTAAGTAACAAACATAGTTTACATAGTTTTTAGCTAGAGATGTATGATTCTTATGTATGTGGTCTATAATTTGATGAACTTAATAAGTAGTATGAAATTTAATTGACATGAGACTATGATTAGGTTAATAACTATATGATATGTAGTTTATTTGATAGAGAAATACATGTTAGGTTATATTCAATTAATTATATAATTAATCGATAATTATATTAGGAAATTTTAGTGATTCACATATTTAGAAAATTGAGAGATTAAGTATTCCTATATATTTTCTCATATATTTTTTTAGTTTTCAAATCTAAGGTAGTTAATTCTTGCTATTTATTTTTAATTCTTTTAATTTTCCTTCCTTAAAATATAAAACACCAAAAAAAATTGATTTTTTTTAAATTTAATTTTTAATAACATAATCTCTCTGGGAATGATCTTTTCTTATTATTATATTACTTGTTACGATACATATACTTGCATATTCATTGAACATAATTCACATCCTATCAAGTTTTTTGTGTCGTTGTTGGGATTATAAACATTTTAATTTTTTTTATTTTTTTTCATAATTTTAATTTATTTAATTATCTAGTTAATTATTTATTTTTATTTAGTTATTCATTTATTTTAGTTAATTTCTTTTATTTATTTAGTTTTAATTTAGACATATCTTTTATTGCTATTAGAAACGCATTTGAGTCTATTGCATAAGGAGAGTCTGTAAGTGAGAAATCTTGCTTTTAGATCCCAAAATTGAGCATATTTTGAGATCAATAAGAAAATAACAAGATGTCACCCTAGTTGAAGAAATGACTAATCCATTAGAAATAAACCATAATAAGCTAAATTTTAACAACTAGTACCTTTAATGGATGATAGGGATAGAGCTATGAATGAATATGCAATACCTATGTTGAAAGAGTTGAATCCAAGTATTATAAGGCCAAACATTCAAGCTAATTAGTTTAAACTAAAGCCAATGATGTTTCAAATGCTACGATTAGTTGGAAAATTTAATGGATTACTAATGGAGGATCCTCATCTACATCTCATATTACTTATTGAAATTGGAGATTCATTTAAATTTAGTAGTATGACTAAAGATGCGTTTAGGCTTAGATTGTTCCTTTACTCTTTACGATACCATGCTCGAGCTTGGTTAAACTCTTTACCACCTAAGCCCATTACAACGTGGAATGATTTAGCGAAAAAAAATTATTGATGAAATATTTCCCACCAAAAAGAATGTCAAGCTTAGGAATGACATTACCTCCTACTAACAATATGAAGGAGAATCTTTATACTAAGCATGAGAAAGATTCAAAAAATTTCTAAGGAAGTTTCCTCATCATGATATAGGGGTGTCTATGGTCCGGTTCGGTCCGGTTTTGCCTAAAAAAATTTTAACCAAACTGGACCGTTCATATAGTTGAAACCGGACCAGATTAGACCATTTGGCTATCTAAAATGTTATAACCGAACGGTTTGGTTAACGGTTTTGAACAATTAATAATACATAAATATGATTCAGTTTAATATGATATAATTTAATAGGATGCAATCAAATGTAATGCTCATTTATCATTATACCTAGATAGATATTATTGTTAAATATATAAATAAAAACATAAGATATTATCAAAATCTAAAATAAAAAAAAAGATTATACATGAAGAAATGAATTCCAAATATCTCATTTACATAGAATTCCAGGCTTAATGTCTTCACTTATAGACATAGTAAAGTCTGGAAATTGACTTGGTCCAATAAACTCATGTAAATCATCATCTATATATAGAATATAGATTAGTACATATTCTTAATATACTAAAATATTACCTTTTGTACTTAATCAAAAATCATTTCAAAACTAAAATAACTAATTAAAGTAGAACAAACAAATTATAATTGTAAATTTTCTCCGTAAAGACTTGATCTTAAAGCATTAACTTTGAAGCTTAAGTCAAAAAACACAGTTTTAGTTTGAAACATAAACATATTAATTAGGTAATTGCCAAGAAAAAAGCAGAAGCAACCAAGTTGGAAATATGTGGCTAATAAGGAAAGTGAAGATTAAATCAAACCCATTTAGCAGAAAACATCAAAAAAGAAGAAGAAAGCTAACTACTTTCTTAAAGTACACACAAGATAAAAAAAGTCAAAAAAAGTAAAAGAATAAAAAATATCTTAAGTACAAAAACAATACGAATCTATTTTTGTTGTTATAAGTTAGATATTATTTTTGTAATTACAAAAAAAAGGAACAAATCGGTGCAGACAACACTACTAACTATGTGGACTCTGTTTGGCACCACCAAACGTGAGTGTTTATCCAATAATGGGTTTCGATTAGGATGTGAGTTTCAGAAGTTGTTAGAGAGACAAATTTTGAAGCGGGTCATAGGCAATAATGAAAGGTTGCTAGTGATCAACAGAGATGAGGTGGTTATTGCTTGTTAAAACAAGGTACCTTACATGGAAACAAATATGATCATTTAGAATAAGACTTGGGAATAGATTCTGAAAAGTGTTTAGAATTCAAACTAACAAAAAAACATGGCATACCATTCATATTTTAGATTTCAGACTTACCATTCAATTTATTCAGGAAAAAAACATGGGATATGATTAATAAACTCAGGAAAAAACTACTACCAGTAGACCACATACCTATTTCATGATTTTCGTCCATGGTTATCATGACGCGACGCGACGCGAGGAGAGATGGGTAGTTATTGGTGGAAGTGGCGCGAGGTGAGGTGGCTACCTGCTGGTAGAAACGACGCATGGAACAATGGCTAGTTGCTGGTGGAAGAGACGCGAGGAGATGTGGCTAGCTACTAGTGAAAGCGCAGATGGCCAGACCCAGAGCTCAAACAGTGGACGCAGCGCGGCAGAGGAAATAAGGAATTGCAATTTCTAGGGTTAGGGTTAACGACTAAATGCCTTAACTCGAAAACAAAATATATAAACGATCGGTTTATATAAAAAAATTATTTATTTAATAAAACCGATCCAGTCCAGTCCGACCAGTTTATAATTTTTTATAATCGGACCGGACCGTTTTAAAATCGGGTGTGCTTAATACGGATCGGACCAGATCGTTTTATTTACAAAACTGTTCGGTTCAGTCTAGTTCAGATCGATTTTTCAGTTTAAACCGATCCAGCTCGGTTTTTGGACACCTCTATCATGATATCCCTCATTGGATCCAAATGAAGACTTTCTATAATGGTCTCAATGCATGATGACTCTATGAAAATAAAGTCATTAGCGCATTTTTTTACTTAATATTTTCTTATTTTATTTAATAAATAGTATTTTTATGGCTAAAAAAATTAAATATAAACTTTTTAGTGAAAAGAGGTGAAAATATAATTTTTGAAAATTTTCTAGAATTTTTATGAATTTTTAACGTAAGACCAATCACAAGTTACCATATGGTATGCCACGCAAGTAGATGAGCTGATTGGGCAAGCCACACGGACGCCACGCAAACACGGAGAGCAAATCACATCATGTCGTGTGTGAGGAGGATGAAACACGTGACATGTGTCAGCACGACGTTCAATCTGAGTTTGGAAATCGATCAACACGCCATTGCTCCGCACGTTCCACCCATGTGCCACTCCATTTATTCCCATGAATCACATCACGCCACGTGTTGTTGACTCGTTGAGCATTGACTCTAACCAGTCTCCCCTGCCACGCGTCGCTCCTTGATTCGCCCAATGAATTTATGATGCCACGTGTCGCGCTATGGTTGGCTAAAATTGTCAATTTTGCTTGTTTTGATCGTATCCCTTGATTTGAAGTTGATCAGACAGTCCAAATCACACCTGAGCTTTATTTAAGCCCCTAATCACTCCATAAACCCTAATTAGCCTCCATTAGTATAATTTTGGTCAGTTTTAAGAGCTAAAAAGAGAGAAAAATACAAAAAAATCAAGAAATGACATATTTTTGGTAGAGATTCAAGAGGAAATTAATACTACAATTCAAGAGATTGATTGTATTTCTTTTTCTACTCTTTTCTTTATTAATTTTATGTCTTTCTTTCTGTAAAATATGTATTTTATGAACACAATTATGTGTAATTAATTTATTAATCTAGTGATCTTATGAACCTAATTTTCACCATATTATGATCTAATATTTTTTCTCAATTATAATATTAATTTAATTATATTATTTATTCTGATTTTTATGCTATTAATTGTTTGGCCAACAATTTATCTATAGAAGCAATTAAATAGATTTGAGAGAATTATTTAATTGTTTGTCTTGATTAAATAACATGCTTAGTTTCTAGGTAGAGATGTATGATTATTATGTATGTGATCCATAATTGATGAACTTAATAAGTAGTATGCAATTTAATTGGCATGAGAGTGTGATTAAATTAATTACTATATGGTGTGTAGTTTACTTGAAAGAGGAATACATGTTAGGTTAGATTTAATTGATCATGTAATTAATTGATATTATATTGGGGGATTTTAGCGATTCACATATTTAGAAAATTTAGAGATTAAGTATTCCTACATATTTTCTCATATATCTTTTTAGTTACCAAATTTGATTCAATCAATTATTGTTATTTAATTTTAGTTATTTTAATTTTGCTTCATTAAAATATAAAAACACCAAAAAAAATTGATTTTTATTATTTTTAGTTTTCAAAAATTTGTTTCTAATAAAATAATCTCTATGGAAACGATTTTTTCTTATCATTATATTACTTGTTGCGATACGTATACTTGCGTATTCATTGCACACATAATCTGTGTGGTGATTAATGCACAAATAAGAGCTATCATTGATGCATCCGCTAAATGGGGCTCTGCTAGCTAAATCTTACAATCAAGCTTTTGATTTACTTAAGAGAATGGCTAGCAATAATTATCGATAGTTAATGGATAGAATGACAGTTGTAAGAACAGTAGCCGAAATGCATGAGGTAAATGATATCTTAACACTTACAACTAAAGTGTCATCTTTGGTGGATCTTTTGAAGGATTTAAACTCGCTTGCGAGTATAAATCATGTGCAAGATTCAAAGGTGTCTCGTGTGTTTTATGGTGGAGCCTATTTGTTTGATAATTGTCCAGATAATCCTAAATCACCATTCTGTGTGGGTAATATGAACTAAAACAATAATTTATGCTCGAATACATATAACCCAAGATGGAGACATTATCCAAATTTCTCTTAGAGTAATAGCACATCTTTATACTCTTAATCTCTAATGTAGTAAATACATTTGTGATCCTTACTGCTTTAATTGGAGTAAAAACAAAACTACTTTTTTATTTCTTGATAAATTTTCATATTATTATTGTTTAAGTTTTTCAAACTTACTAATTTTCTTACCATCTTCTTCAGTAAGGACCGTATCACTCTGGAAGGTGATTATAACTTTACTAGTTTAATATTTTACCTTGATTTTAGAAGAATTATCAAATATTCTAAGTTCATGATAAATTTGACTTAGTATTTCTCCTCAAAGAATAGAATGTTTATCTATATTAAATTTCTTTTCTGAAAGGTCCTTTGGTTTTGAAACTTCTTTATAAGTGATGGAAATCCTTAATTTGTTAAAATTGTAGGAACTAACACAACTTTCTTCATTTCAGTCGATCTTCTTTTTGAAGTTTTTGATAAATTTCTTGAAATTTTCAAAAAATAATTTAATTCTTTTAAATTAATTACTGTATATGTTCTCAATTAAACTTACATGGAAAACTATATAAATAAAAATTGGATCAACTCCTTCAAGAATATTAAGTTTACTACATGCAGTGAATTCTTTTTTGTGATTTAAAATTTCATATCTTCGATATGTTCCTAAGCATATTTTCTAGCTAAGTTATAGAGACTCAACCATTATGGTTTACTTAAATTCATGTCTTGGTTTTTTCTTAAATAACCATTGTATTCCTCGGAGATATTTCCCTAAATAGTATTGATGGTTGTAATATCTTTATTGTCTCTATGAGAGATGTTTCTCTAAATACTAGTTGTGATCGTACTTCTTTCCTAGGGTCTTCAATCTTCTTGGTAGCGATGGTTGTTGTTGTAATATTGCAAAGTAATTTTTAACTATATCTTCTAGAATTAATAGTTTTGGTACTCTATAGTTGGCATAACTGCCTTCAGCTTCTATTCTATTAGTAGAAGCTCTGTGAGCTATTCTACTAAACTCGATAATAATTTTACTTGCTTCAAGATAATTATTATAAATTATTGGTTTTGGACCTTTATAGATCACATAAGTCCTTTTTTGCTCTTCCTTTTCTACTTCTTCAACCTAATTGAACTTTTCTTTTTTTTTTCTTTTCAAAGGTGTTACTCTCTTTTAGACTGCTAGGTTCTTCCTTCTTATTTTGAATTCCTTTACCTTAAAATGAATCTCTGAGGTAGATTCTTCTTTAAAGTTTTTGGACTCTAATGTTAGTTTTAAACTGTTAAGTTTTTCCTGTTTAATTCATGTCTCTAAAAGAGACTTCTTTAGGTATAAAATCAACTAGCAAATCCTAGAACATAAGTTGAAACACAAGTTCAATAAAGATAGGTTCATTAAAGTTAAATAATCATATCAAATAATTATGATATTACACATACAATTATTTCACTACTACAATAAAAAGTATTTAAGTCAAGATTTAATATTGGTTTTTTTAAACTGACTTATAATGAATTTTAAGTCGATATGCTTACAAATTGACTTTAAATTTAAAGTTGGTTCATGTTAAAAAATGACTTCAAATAGACTTAAAATTCAAAATACTAAAAAAATCAAAAAATAACGTTGATTGATGTGTACAATTAATGCTACTTATGGCAAGTAGAGTTGGTTGTGTATGACAACTGACCTGCAATTTTGTGTTAGTATGTAAGACCGATGCTACACGTGGCTTCATATCGATTGACGTGTATAATTGATGCTACTTTCCACATGTAGCATTTTTTGTATATGTCAACTTACACACGATGATTTACGTCTGTTCTACATGTCAATCAACGCTACACGTAGCACTTAGGACCAATTCCACGTGTCAACCGACGCTACACATGGCTCGTGTTAGTTGGGGCTTAGAATCGACACTACTGCCACATGTAGCATCAATTGACATGTTATTTAAATTCTACGTGTCTTTTTTCCCTTTTCCTTCTTCCTTCCCCCCGAATGGCGATAGTTTTTTGCTAGTATTTCCTCATTTCTCTAAAAAATCGTGTGTTATCTCCAAAGCTTTTTGTCAATTTTTGATCACTTTTGACAATCATTTTCGACGCTATCAGTTGGATTTTGTTCCTCTCCAATTTTTTATCTTGATCCACCATTTTTTAAGTACAATACTTAATTTTTTCTTATGCAATTGTTTTCACTTTCTCACTTACCAAACACTATTTTCTTTCATTTTTTTACTTGTTTTATTCTTGTAAGTATTTCTATAAATTATTTTACATTTATTATTAATATTTTATATTTTTATATAATTTTTGTAAAATTATTTTTTTTATTTTAATGTATATTATGTATATATATTTTGTGATATGTAGGTTGTTTATTTTTATTCTATATTAAAATAAAAGAATGTATTTTTTATTTATTCATTTTAACTAATTTTATATATTTCATGTTTTATATATATATTAATTTATTTTAAATTTAAATTGTTTTAAACTTATTATTACATGGATTATCTATATATAATGTATTTCATGTTATATATATATATATATATATATATATATATATATATATTAATTTATTTAAAATTTAATTTTTTTGAACTTATTATTATTACATGCATTATATATATATATATATATTATATTATATTATTAATGTTATAATTAGTTTATTAATTGTTTGAATTTTATATATTTATTTTTATATGATATTTTGATAGATATTCTAATAATTTATAACTTCATATATAATAATAGTTGAAATATATTAGTAGTTAATATATTTATATTTTATTTGATTCATATTTAATATGTTTAATGTCATCAATAGAAAATAGACAAATATTGGATGTCAAAGTGTAGAATTGAGTGTGAATATATTATTGTTTAAACATAATATATGTTATATATTATTCTAATAACTCTTGTTTATATGTTTGGACTTGAAATCATTAATTAATTTATATTTCATCATTAATTAATTTATATTTCATCATTGTTTGCAGATATTATATGGATCCTAGGGTGTCAGAGATTGTAGATCTAAATGATCCATTGAGGCATTTCAAAAGAAGGAGTTGGCTAATATACATGACGCTCGACGTAATTCAGATGATATAATACATATTCAATTCGATGTAATTGGTAATCCATTAAGAGAAAATGGCAAACAATTGAAATCTTCTATTGTTAGACTTGTAAAGTCAAGTATACCAATCAATATAAATAATTGGAGTCAAGTTGAAGATGCTAAAAAGTACAAGATATGGAAAATCATTTATGTAAGTTTCTTTTGTTTTATAATTAATTACATATTATATCTTTTTTTGTATTATATCTCCTCTAAAATGAGTTTTTTTATAGAATCATTTTAAAGTCCTCGATAATTGGATGAATAAATGCTACAAAATTGCAAATAATGCATTGAAGGAATACAAAACTTCCAAATTGACTAGAAACTATGTGCTTTCATACTTAAAACCACTTAATGAATAAGAGCTGTATAAAATCGTTGAAGATCACCATTAGATAGAACCCGAAGTATGGAAAGACTTCGTAGATTATAAGTGTACAGATGAATTTCAAATCATTATAGAAGAACAACAAAATATGCACAAATATTCTTTCTAACCGTACTAAGAAGTCATCAAATCCTGAAGTTAGACAAAGAATGGTAATATTAAATTATTAATTTATAACTACTTTTATATTATTTTCCTCTAATTTAAGTTAATAAATTGGTTAATAAATTTATTTAATGTATGTAGTAAGTTGAATTGGATAGACAGATTACCCGAGCTAAACTCTATATAGAAACAAAGACACCCAAAACCAATAAGTCAAAACCAATAAATAAATGAGAAGAAGAACAACTTAATAAGCTTGTTAGTAATTTAATTTAATACAAATTTTTTGTTATGATTTTTGTATATTGATGTAATAATGTATGATATACTTTATTGCTTTATTATTTGTAGAGAACAATTCAAGAATAAATAAAGATAGGTGAAATACTCGAACAACGAGAAAAAGATGTCATATATTAAACATTTGGACCTGATCATCTTGGTTTGTTAGGGGAGGAAACCAATATGATGGTTACATGAAGTTTTTCAATATTCCAAAACAAAGGTTGAGATGGTCAGTAAGGAGAAGTGGAAGAAGAATTAATCTTTTTTGAGGCTATAATGTCAAATGAGCTTGCCAGTATAAAACAATTTCAAAATTACCAAGCTGGGGTATCACAACACATGCCACCATACTACAATCAAGGCATGCCTTATTGGTGAGGCATACCACCAACCATGCTAGACATGCCACATATGCAATCTCATGGCCAACCTATGTCCTTTATGGGATATAGTCATCCTATTGGTCCCATATATATGCCACAAATGCCCATGCAATCATATAGTAATTCAATATCCTCAATGCAATATGTACATTCTTACCATCCATCACAAGAATATTTTGATGAGAATGTTCTTCCAATAGCTACCCCATATAAGAGTCCACTTCCATTTAATGAATCATTTGTGGTAAGATTTAAAGCTTATGTATATGGTATATTATTTTTATTACTTAATATATACTTTATTTATTATATAAAACGCTTAAATATTTTACAGAATATGATATGCCAGTTGAAAGATCCATCATTTATGGACTATGTTGCTATTGGAACAATACAACAATTGAGCAATGATTGAAAGTTTCATAATCAATATTTGCCAAATCATTGGCGAATAGTAATTGATCAATCATTACTCCATCATTGTCCACTATCGGTGCCTTATAATGCTACCACAGGCTAAGAAGTTGTTGGACAATACGTGGCTTGACCGTCAAATCAATTTGTGGTAAATTTTGACATACTACTATTTGTTTTTATTTAAGATAAAACTTTTTTACTACTTATATTATATTATCTTTCATTATTACTAATATAATAGCTATTATCTAGTCTGTTATACCCAAATTGGTAAGTGCGACAAATTTAAGGGATGCAAAGGAAGTATCTCGGGAAAAATCTATGTCTATTTGACAATCATTGATAAGTGCTAAAAAAGCACTAAAATAACCATGATTTTATGTACATTAATTGATTAAAAATATATATATTTATATGTTTTATCATATATTTATATAAATTTGTCTTTTTTGGAATCACGGGTATTTTTATTGTTTTTCAGGTATTTTGGCTTAAAAACGCAATTTAAAGACTCAAAGAGGAATACTTGAAGCAATACATCACAAATATATTAATAAAAAAGTGGGAAAAGGTCAACAAACATGGAAAAATTGGACAAAATGGGTCGAAAATGTCAAAAATGTCAAAAAGGAGAAAATCGTGCCCGGAGCAGCCTTTACTCATACAAGACCAACAAGCTAAGTCAAGTTGCCGAGTCACTATAGATGCGTACAAGGCTTTCCTCCAGACCTACAAGGCTTTCAAATACAATGGCATTATTCACGCACGCCGAGTCGCGCGCAATGATACTATCACAAGACGCGCGCGCAGTTGCCCAACAGCCTCTCCGCGCGCCCAACGCCTTTTCGCCTCATTTTTCACTTGCAGCCGCCCCCATGACGTCATGATGACATCATTAATGACCTCAACATTTCCATTACGTGTTTTTACATTTTTTAATATTTTTTTACTCATTTTTTCTCTCCATCCTCACCTATAAATACCCCATTCCCTTCACTTCAAAACACACCTCAAAACACACTTCTATCTTCTTTATTTCTCTCCATTTCTTAGTTTTTAGTTTTTTTTAGTTTTTCTTATGTTTTAGCTAGTTTCTCTTAGTTTTAGAGTTCTTCCCTTTTTCGCGAAGAACTAGTTATGTTTTTGTAATTCATTAGCTTTTTGATTCAATAAATGGAGTGCAAATTCGCTTTGGAGGTTTTCTAGCAACGGGAATGGCATCAAGCATCAAAGGATTTTATTTTCTTTGTAGTTATTTTTTATGCTTTATTCTTACATGTTATATTTAATTTGTCCGTGATTAAATTTAATCAGGCCGGTCAAGCTTGTAAACATGATATAATAATAACGTTGTTACGTCAGAAATATTAAATAGGTAAAAATCTCTAAAATGAATTGATTTTATTTTTTATTCAAGATTTTATATTAAGAACGTTAGAGTAGAAATATATTATTTTTCATTACAAACTTAAATCTAAAATTAGATTTTAAGATTTAGTTATCCTGGCCTAATTTAGAGTAAGGTTTTCTTTATTTGCTGTTAGTACATTCGCCCTAGTAGTTAGAAACAAGCTCTATTTCAAAAAGTTTTTATAAGAATTATTATCTGAAAATGTACCGACAACACGTTTCGCAGAGTAGTTTTAAAACTTGAAAGTTAGTACTTGGATAACTAAATTCTTAGGTTTAATTTGGACACCTTGAATAAAGTTTAAATCGCCTAACCTCACCAAAGGTGGCATTTAAATGGTTCATTTTCAATCTCTTAGAAAAAGGAATTAATTTAATTAACCAAATTAGTTATCAACCCCACCCATAGGTGTTAATTGATTTGTTTAGTGAACAAAGAATATCTAACCCCACCAAAGGTGGTATTCATACAAAAAAGGGAGAATCAATAAATATCAATTCATATCTTTAATAACCTAGATAATATGAGTAAGCATAATTAACTTAGTTATTATATCCATAAATACTCCACCATTATAAAAGATAAAATTTGCATGAATGTTTATTGAATCTATGTTTAATTTTCTGTAATTAGATTAAAAACACAAAAACCCCAAAATATCGTGATAGGATGTTTCGAATTTAATTTCGTTTTTAAAAGTTTGAATAATAAATTAAAAACCACATACATTCCTTCCTTAGATCGACCTTGGGAGTATACTTATCATTTTCTACGAAATGATTCGCATTCGAGAGTTTTATAAATATAAAAACCAAAGTATTGGCGTAACCTACATGCTTTGGTTGCTCATCAAGTTTTTGGCGCCGTTGCCGGGGATGACTCCGTTGCGGGGATGGCATCAAAGTTTTTGGCAATCCCGATTCTGCTCATCAATCATCATGCACTAAGTCATTCAAGAAGAAGTCATTGGATATTGGTAACTCTTGATCTATATGGTAATCATATTTGGCACTATGACTTGGCTTCCAAAGAATTGAATAAAGACACAAAAACAATTGTTAAAATGTAAGAATTAAACTAGTTATTTTTCTTCTATTGTTCTTTGTAATGTTTAATAAAAAACTACCCTTTTTAAACTTTGATAGGACATGAAAGCTGTGGAATAAGAGTAAGAGCATTGCTCTTAAAAAGGCATATAAGCTTATATGGGATAAAGTTATGATATATACAAGCAAATATTAATAATTTAATGAATTTTACGATTGAATAATAAAGATTTCGAATTGATAAATCATGTACACTTGTTTTTTGTAGGTTCCACAACAAAATGATGTAGTCATGTGTGGTTACTTTGTTATGAAAATTATGAGAAAAATATCTTAAATATCAACATATCAATTAAAAATGTGGTAATCTCTTTTATTAATATAGTTTTTTAACATATAAGTTATTTTTTGTGAATTTATGATATTAAATTCTTATTTTTAATTTAAATACATGTAGTTCTTTGGTTGGAATAAAATAGGCTATGATATGAATTTTTTTGATGATTTACGAGAAGAATGGATGGAACACATGCTTCAAATTATAAAATCGCGAGAAGAATCAAAAGAATAATCTCATGATATTCAATAATATAGGTATCTTATAATATTTAGCGATATTGTAATTAAGTTAAATTTATATCTATGTATTGTATATAAATTATTTTTTATCATAAATTTAGTTCTTAAGTAATTAATTAATAGCTAATTTTTAAATGAATAAAAAATTAAAAACTCTTTTAAACATATTTTGGTTTTTTCTGCGGTTATATGATTGAAAACATACAATCGTGCTAGTAGAAAATAACCAAAATATGTTTAAAAGGTTATACCATTTTACCATTTTAAGTCGATTAACACGTAAGATTGACTTTAAACTTTAAGTTGGTTCATGGGTAGAATCAACTTAAAATTTAAAGTTTGTTCTAACTTAGAAGCCCTTCTTTATAGTAATGTTTGATCCAAGAATTTAAGAACATAATAAATAAGAAGATATTTGAACATCAAATCGCAATATCATAAAATAAATATGTTTATTAATCAATCAAACACAATCACCAATGTTTGACATATTAATTGAAGAAGTAAGACTAAATAAATATGATCTTTTTTGCAAAATGTTTTGAGAGAGAAAGGATACAAAAACAATTAGAAATTATAATGAATGTAGTTGAAGAAAACAAGAGGAATTATGTTGTTTAAATACTAAATTTTGAAGCCCTAATGCTTGGTTAAAGTCCAATTACAAATCCATTCATTAAACAATTCATAGAGATGTAAAAAAATAGGAACAATAAGGTAATTTTAATGTTTGGCTCAGGTAAAACATTTGGTTAAAGTTGAAGCCTTTGTCGTTTAATCAATCTAGACCAAGGTCGATCAATTGAATAAATAAGGCAATCGATTAATCGATTAATATGTTAAGTTTTTCCTGTTTAATTCATGTTTCAAAAAGAGACTTATTTATGTATAAAACCTCAAGTTGTTCCTAGAGTTGATCGATCAAACCAATAAGGTCGATCAATTGAATAAATAAGGCAATCGATTAATCGATCAATATGTTAAGTTTTTCCTGTTTAATTCATGTCTCCAAAAGAGACTTATTTATGTATAAAACCTCGAGTTGTTCCTAGAAGATTTCTATCTCTTTTTCCTTTATCTTGATTTTGATATCAAAGATTAGTCAGATGACATCTACTAAACTATTTTTATTTCCTAAAAGATGTTTGATATCAAAATTATAGTGATAAAATCGCTATTGTCATCTGACTAATCTTTCTTGTTTATAATCATCTGTAATAATAGTCCTTAAAAATAACCAAAATTCTTGTTATCAATTATGACAATAAATTTAAAACTTATTACCTATATTGTAAATTTTTAATAGCTTTTTTGACAGATAAGTATTCTTTTATTACTGTGACAATTTAATTTTGGATTATGGAAAGATCCTGATGTATATCTACAAAGATATTCATCTTTGTCATCTACTTTTACTTTTAAAACTACTCACATTATTCATGTGAAGTATATGCTTCAGTTATAAAGTTGATAATTTTTTTACATATATTTTTACTTTATCCATGTACAAAATATCTTGTTTTATCTATTTTCAAACATGATATTTTTTCAATTTTGTTTGTAAAAGTTTTCGCATTTCTGTAAGTTTCTAAATGTATGCTTAAACATGTCAAACATCATAAGAATCTTTATAATTAATTTTTGTTTTTTAATTCACTAGAAAATCCTTAAATGTTATTAGTATATATGTTTATAGATTATGTTTTTCATCTTCAATTTCTAACCATAAATACTTAATTTTTTGTTGGGCAATTATTGTTTTCTTCTCAAAATTTACAATGTTTTTTTTTCCTGTATTCTTGTAAAATATTAATAATATCTAAATAATGTTTATTTAATTCAGTACTGAAAACCAAAATATCATATATATATAAACATATCGAATATTTTGTAATTTCTTAAAGATATTTTCATATACCTTTGATAGATACCCGGAGTTTGTTTTATTCAAACAGGGTATTGGAATTTTTTTTCTTGAGGGTAACTAAATGTTGTTAATTTTTGAGATTCTTCATCTAATCTTATTTTTCATGATCCACTTTTGCAATCAATACTTAAGAAGTATTTTTTCCCTTTTATTAATGATAATAATTTTTTTTCTTTGAATTATTTTTTATTCAATATTTTAAAGTTTATTATCATTCTCTTTTTTTTTTTCTTTTTTAGCTTCTTTTTCGACTAAGAATGTTATATTAAAACAAGGTGAATTACTTGATATTATGACTTTTAACTCTAAAAATTCTTGAATTTTTTTTTCAAATTCAATCTTGTCTTATGAAGTATAAATCATAGGTTTTACTACAATGACTTTGTTAAGGTCTCTTAGTTTTATGTTAGCAATCATTTTAGATTTATTTACTTTTGGATCTAAAGAATTTCAGGCTTTTTCTTCCAGGATTTCTTTCAGAAAAGAGTTTTGTTTCTCTTCTATATCTAATGAAAATTTTTAATGAGGTTTTTGTTGCTGTTTTGTATCTATCTCCCCATGCTTTCATTTTTTATGTTGTTATATAAAAGAGTGGTTTGATACAGTCAAAACTTTTCTTACTTTTGACACATAAATGGTTTCACATCTAATGTTATTAGACTTATTTTGTCTAAATATTGTGTAAAAAGTTAATATAAGTTTAGAAAATTATTTCTTATTAATAAATCAACTCTTGTTTCTTGTTAATAAATGGTAAGAATATGAAATTTCTCTCTTGCTGTAATTATATCTATATCTTTTAAGACTTTATTAAGATTTATTGTAGTGTTGTTAACAATTCTTACAATTAAATCTTTTGGTGCTTATTTATAGAGTTACTTTAGGAATATATATTTACTAGCTACACACATACTAGCTCTTATATCTCATAAACATGTAAATAGTAACTTGTGTAACCTTTAAATTTCAATTTTACCTTAATATAAATACTATTTGGATTTGTAATACTATACAAATCATTTATCCTCTAATAAAGAGTATTCACATTTTGAGTTAATTATTTCTTTCTCAGTTTTTTCTAATAGATAAATACTACAAGTAGTATCTATATCCAATTTCTCTATTGGTTCTAATTCTATCTTAAAATTTTCTTCTAAGATTTTCACTTTCTATGGATATTTCTTTTAAAATTCTTTTTTATGTCGAAGCTTGTTAGGGCACTCATTAGCATAATTTTCTTCCTTATTGTAAATCTAACATATGCATTTTTTTTCCTTGATGGGTAATAATTTTTATTTTCTTGTGGCTTTACTTTTTTCTCACAAAATATATTTATCTATAAGGTTCTTTTTTATATCTTCTCGTATATTTTTGAAAGTTTTATTTTTTAAATTAATATATTTTGAATGTTTTGTATTTTTATATTTTTTATACTTTTATTAGTAAGATTTTATGTTACATCCATATTTTTCTGACATACTAAAATCTCTTGTATCACAATAGATTTTATAATTTCTTCTTATTTGTTTATATTCATGTATTTCTTAATATTTAATGATTATCTAATTTTGAAGAGTTTTTATTACTTCTCCTAAGTTTTATGGTATAGTTTTCCTATTTATTTTACTTCATCATTCTACTATAGTTTTATATAATGTTCCAAATAATTTCTAAAAAAAATTCATTAAAAGTTTATTGCATAGATGGTGTTGACTTATAATAATATATTTCATATTCACAAATAAATTAATCTATATAACACATGTCACATATTTTTATATTTATTAAATGATATTTGGATTTCTTAATTTCATATTCATTAGATCAAGTGATATATCTACTTTTATATTCTCTAATAAATTCCTTGTCTATTTCATTTATTATAATATCTAAGTAATGTCTCCCTATGGGAGCATTCCTCTACATTTATAAATATCGGTACTCTGTTAAATTTGTAAACTAAGTTTAAACATTTACTGTTATTTTACGAGCTACTAAGACTCTACAACTTGAATGGTTTGATTGTATTATTGAAGAAGTTTGTATGATTACACTTATACCAATAGACCATTCATTTAAAACTTTTTTTCATGTCCATTATACAATCTAAATCTAAAATATTATATCTATAATTTTCATGAAGCTTGAATTATGGTAGGCAGTCTACCTTTAGTTCCCTAATGTAACAATTCTTCCATTTTAGGTTGCTGTTGTTTTCTTCTATAAAAAATGTCAGGTTCTTCTAGTCTTTGCATATTTTTTTATTCTCTATTTGGGTTAGATGTTCGTTCTTGATGAGGAATTGATAATGAAATAGGTTTCGTATGACTTTTTAGGATCGTATTTTTTGGTTCAGAATCGGTTTCATTGACTATTATCATATTATCTTCCTTTTTATATGTAAATTTTTTCATCATAGTGTCTTCCTAGTTCTTCATCTGTTAGGGTTAACAGACTAACTAATTTTTATATATTTCTATTCTAAAGATCCATAAATTTCTTCTTATTTTTTCTATATTCCATTAAATTGGGATTATAGCTTTTTTTATCTTTAGATTTTTTTCATTATTTCTTTTCTCATTTCTAGGTATCAATGCATTTGATATTCTAAGTGATTCTTCTTTTAATCCTACACATGGATCAAATTTATAACCTATAATTTCATTATCTATAGGTATGTTGTTTATATTCGTTCTTAATTCTATAAGTTCCTTATGCATGTCTTGTTGTAATTTTTTATTATAATCATATTCTCTTATTTATTTAGGAGTTCTTTTTGTATTTCATTTATTTATAAGGACTTGATGTTTAATTTTTGTGTTATATCTATTTCTTATGCTAAAAGAATTAAACTTTCTTTATTATTATTTGATTTTTTGATATGCTTTTTAGACTTCTATTAAAATCTAATTCTATATTCTGTAGTTTGTTTTTATTCATTATTGGGATGATATCATTTTCTTACTAATATTATGTCATAGACTAATTCTTTCATTAGTTTAACTTCTTGTTTTAAATTGTAACATCTCCTTTTTTGTTAGAGGTTTTTCCTTTATGATCTATAAACATAAATCTTGATACCTTGATATGATACTTTTTTTTCCTGAGTTAAGAAGTTTTTATTTAACATCTAAGTTCTATTGTTATGGTATTCCAAAGTTTGTTAATATTTATGATTTTATTTTTATCTAATTTCTTGGAAAGTTTTATCTATTTCTGTGAATTCATTTTTCTATATATTGAATTATTATGCTATTTGTTAATGACTATCCTACTATATAGTGTATTAAAAATGTATCAATGACTTCTTTCATTAAATCTTATCTTTTACATTCATAAATTAAACTTAATATTTTGTTTAAGTTTTAATCAATAATATTAATGGCACCTAGTATATGGTGTAAATTCTAATTTTTAGTATCCTAAGTTTTCATGAATTATTCCTAATAAAACATCTTTCCTATTTATTATTATATTATATAATATTATTAGTCTTATGGGTGTATCAATTATTTATCTAAAATATACTTCTATTAATATTTAGATTTCTCCTAAGTGGATGTATCTAGTTTTTTTTTATTTTGTGGATTTTCGATAATTTATTCATGATGGTTTCATTTGTCAAATAAGTCTTATGGGTTGCATTTGTAATATCAATACTCATTTCTTTATTACTTATTGCATAGTAAACTATATCTTCTGAAGGTTTTTGATAGTTTATTCATAATGGTTTCATTGTCAATTGATGATATATTATACATTTGTTTTACATTTATAATATTAATACTCATTTCTTTATTACTTATTCCATAATAAATTATATCTTTTCTTAAAAATATTTTCCTTATTCTAGAGAATGATGAATCTTTAAATCCATCTTATTCCTTAAGATTTATTCTTACTTTTTGTATTTCTTCAAAAAAAATTGCTAATTACTATTTCTTGTGAGAAACATAATGAAATATCTTGTGTTTCTATTTATATTATTTTTACAATTTTTTATGTATAAAAAATTATTATTTATTTTGGTTAAGTTTAATTTCAGTTAAGTGTGGGAGTATTTGTGATATTTTTTAAACTTTAAATATATTTATGATACTACTTCAAAACTTAGAGATATTATTGATATTATCCCATGATATAATGGTATATCTCAAGGATGTCATTTTAAGTAAAATAAAATTTTAAAGAGAAAGTGTAAAAATAAGATAAGGAAATAAATGGTCAAGGTGAGTGTTCTACAAATCTACATTATTTCTTACCAATTCTTTCAAAACCTGTGTCAAAACATCCTACTAATATGAAAACCTATGTTATGAATATATACACAATGAATAATTTTTTAAAAAAATCTTACTAGATTATAAGTGAGGGAATTCAAAATAAAGTAAATAACTAGGATAATGAGATATGGACTTTTTGAGACTCGCCTACAACTCACAACTAATGAAAACAATGAAGAAACAATCAAATAGATATATAGCTCATCACACAAAAATCAAATTATTAAACAGTTAAACTAACTATTTAATCTAAGCAGGCATGGCATGTCACAATAGATAAAAAGGCATAAAGCATGGTATAGCAGAATGAAAATGAAAATAAAGGATTTTAAATCATAATCAAATCCTACTATGAATAAACATATTTGGATAAAATATTGATTATACAATCATAATATAAGAGCATACAAACAAAGCGATATATAGAGGTAAAATCATATAGAAGTCATATCTATGTGGTAACATCTTCATATTGCTTATAGAAACCACTCGATAACAAGTAATTCATTAATATGCAAATTATAATATATAACTCAATAGGAGTATAAACATATTTACTTTTACAAGTTGGGATACTTACCCTAATTACACATAAGCTATCCTTACTTGTTGTCTCCATAACAACTATGATCCAAGAAGAATTTGGCTCTCCTCCAAAGTCCCATCACTACATTATGTGATAAATCATCAACGGTCAATATAGTGAAATCTTAAGGTATGGAAAATTCATGCACATGAACCTAATATGTAATATAAGCCTCAATTGTTAATTCAATTATAATTAACATAACCTTGAAAATAGATTTTGCAAAACACTCACAATTCACCAATATTGAAAACCCTCGCAGTATTAATGATCCAAAATTAAGAAAATTATTTTTCAATCTAAAAATTCAAATTCACACTCCAATGACATTAGCGAGTATCTCAGCGAGCACCTCGATAAACACAAAAAAAGACATTTTTTGTTTCAAAAATTTGTCAAGTAATTATTTACAAATACCCACAAAACAACACAAAATGTAATTTATTATGCATACTACATGAACCCAACTCCCAATGGTGTGTGTTAACATGCGAACATATAAAGTGTTTTAATTAAGTGTGTATAATATTGAATCGTGAGTAACTGACCTTATATAAAGAAAAACAAACAAATTTTATATTTTATACACAAAAATGCTAACAAAAATACATATAATTTACAAGATTTAAAGTAAGTACCGATAAATTGTACTGTAAAAAGATATAAGTAATTTGGAATAAATTATTTTTCTAGTAAAAATAGTGGTGTCCCATCTCAACTCAAGTCTCACCAAGTATTATTTATACTATATATAATTGATATTGATGGTTTTAAAAATTTTATTTTTATCTCTTATGACATTCTAAAAAAGATTTAAAACATTAAAATAATGTAATTTTTGTACGCTAAAAAGATTATTAAAATATTGCAGTATTTTAAAGTATTAAAAAATGTACCATCATATTTGGTCCATCATTGATCATTGAACTAATTTTTTTCTTTTCCTTTTTTAATAATAACAATGAATGACAAAATCTACAAAATATTGTTTTAATTTATGTTTTACCATAATCATGTATGTTTCACTAAAATTTGTTGTAATTGTATTGAAAATATAATATAATATTTATAATGTGATATTTAATGCAGTGGAGTGTAGATAAAAATAGCTTACAAATTGAACTATTTTAATAAAATAAGTTATATTATTTTTGAATTCTAGGTCAAAATTGGCATTAGATTATGTTAAGATGGATTAGGGTGTGGAATGTCCCATAGTTTTTATAAAGAAATCTTTTTAGATCCGTTATTTTCTTAACTTTGAAAAAATATATACTTTAGTCTTAAAAGTTCAAAAATGCATGACTTATATGCATATTTTTTAGATTAAAATGCATATTTTTTAAAAGTTATGTAATGAAGTACCCCATTAAAAATGTATAGGATTAAAATGTACTACATCTAAAGCTACGGGACTATTGATGTCATTCTCTCAATTAGAATGAAAAAATATCAATAATACCATATAGATATGTATTTTCTAAACAAATACCCCTAATTTTTTAAAAATGTCAAAAAATAAGTTTCAACTTTAACGAAAATTAAAGATAATGATTATTCCGTGTCATTTTGTAATATCTTTAAAATCAAATTTTGTCTTTGATTTTAAGCTAAAATATTAAATAATTAATAAAATAAGAATGTTAAGTTTTTATTTTATTCAAATATTATAAACATAAAATTAGAAAAATAAATATATATATATATAAATATATTAAATTTTAAAATATATACACGTGCTTTACAAATTAAAAATATAGAATTAAACTATATACACTAAATGAATTTTTTATTTATATATTTCAAATAACATATAGTAAATTAGTTATGTTTTTTATTTTCTATAAATGATTTAGGAAATAATTTTAACTAAATTTAATAACATATAATCCAAGATGTAATTAGGGGTAAGTGTGAATCGATTTTGGTCAGTTTTATCCCAAAATGTTAATCAAATCGAAATATATCAGTTTATTAAATCAAAACAAAAATTGATCTATAAAATGTCGATTAGATAACATTTAACCAACCTATTTATGCCAGTTTAATAAGTTTGGTTTATAGTTTAAACCTATTTATTTTTTAAGTCAATTTAAATAATTTTACTTTATATTAATATTAAATTAATAAATATTTTAATTAAAAAATTGTAAATTAGAATTTAAATTATTATTGTGCATCAAATTTCAAATAAATAATGATTTTTAAATATGAGTAAATTGTTGAACACGAGAAGTAATTTATATTTTTTATTAATTATAGTAAACTTTTTTTTATAAATAAACATAAGAGAAGATATAGGACGCGATCAACGAGAATTAATTATTAAGGATAGAAAACCAGTAAAATAACAATAGCCATAAATAGATAATGATATATATAGGACAAGGTTAGTGAGATTGGGTTGCATCTTAGGATTAGTGAGTTCTATTTCTTGATGGGAGCAAGGAGAAGAATATAACTCAACGGTAGAGTGTTACCATGACGTGGTGGAAGTCATCAATTAGAGTTTGATTATCCTTAAATCCAATGTGCCTATCCAGTAGACATTGATAATATTCATGAACCTGTTTTTGGATCTCTTCTTTATAGAAATAATATTATTTATGGTGCCATTATTCTTACTTCTGTAGCTATCAGTGGAATTGTAGTTAGTTTTTGATTATTCAATGATCATAATGTATTTCATAAAAATTAGGAGCAATGTAATCCTTACATAAAAGCTATTCTATCCAACTGTTAGGCACAAGAAAAGGGACATCATTTGCGGCCTAAACTGCAATAGGAAATGCTATTTGGGTAATAATATATCAAGGTATGCGACTAGTAGAAGTCATAATAAAAGGTCTGGATCTTGGACGAGAAAATATGATGCTCTAACCTCTGAGTTAAGCGGGCTTATGTAACATAAATTGTACGCATAGAAGATTAAGCAATTACTACTGCCCTTGCTTCTTCAAGTAGAACTCCAAGTTGAGGAGTTACTCAAAATACTACTAAAATATTAGTGTCTTTTTAGATTTTCTATTAATTATAGTAATTGTTTTTAGAAATGAACATAAGCGAAGAATTATATAAATTATTTCATCTTCTTAAATAATATAAAAATGTAACTAAAATTAAATGTTGTGAACATATATGATATATGTACTATAAATGTATAAAGTAAAAAATAAATATGCATATTAATAATACGTTGGTCGGTTTGGTTAAGTGTCGGTTTATAAAGTTTAAAACTTTAACCAATCTAACACACGTTAGTTTTGCATTTTTAAAATAAAAATTAATTTATTTGGATATATAAAATATAAAATTAGGTTCGATTTAGATAGGATAGATTAATTTATTGGTTATTATGTCCACCCTTAAATGTAATAATAAAAATAACATAATACTTTCAATTATAACATTTAAAGTCAATTAATAAAAAAAATTAACAAATTGAACTAAATTATAAAAATATAAATTTGAGATTGAATTTTAAGAAAGAAATGTACGTGGATTGTTGACTTAGATTAAATAATAATTAATTTAATTTCTTAATAAATTGTCCAATTATTATACATAATTATTTTATTTTTTAACTATGTTGAGTAATTTTTTAGTTATGTTCAATATACCAAAAAATAAATTCTTAAATTTTATTAAGACATTGCAAAAATATTTTTAATTTTTTTTTAAATTTAATAAATAAATTAATTAATTTTTTATCAATAAATAATAACAGTAAAAGAAAATTTTGGACAATGTAAAAAAAACAAAAACTATTTTTACAAAATTAACGGTGAAAGAAAGGAAGAGACATGAGTGTTGAAAAAAATTAGAAATTTTATATTAATTTTTTAGGACTATTTTTTAATTTAAATAATTTTTTATATTTCTTTACTTTTTTTTAATGAAGGTTGTAGGGAACGTAAATTAATAGATGCATTAGGACATCTTAACTATGTTGGCACTTCCCTGACACCTGAAGTTCATTCCTTACAAAATTTATTAAAAATAAGAGATAAATATAAAAAAAGACAAACAATTAAGCAAAATCTATATTTAGAAAAGTTGTTGAAATCTAAAAAAACAAAAAAAATGCACAATTGATGGAGTATCCTACTACCAAGTCGTGGTACAAATACTGGGAGCCCTAGAGGCTATAATATCAGCTATAGAGTTACCCTCTCTAAAAATGTGTGAGCAACGAAACTTTATGTGAATAATTCTTTCCCAACAATCCATCCAAGCTAGATACCAATGCGAGAGCACCAAAAGAGAGTTGGTCTAACAAAGTGTAAACACATATGTCGATTCCAATTTCAACTAGAGTTTTCTCTAACCAAACAAGTCGGTATACCTTATCACATGAATAGCCGCTTTAAGCTCTGCCTTAAAAGCATGTGCAACGACAAATAAAATACAAAAATAGCCTCACACAAAAGTTTGATAAGTCCTAAAAACTCTTGCACAACATGTTAAGCTTGGGGATCCAAAAGTTGCACCATCAATGTTAACCCTTCAACCAATCCTAGGGGTGGTTGCTAAACAACCTTTAACACTCGAGAGGCACAAGGTAGAATATCTTGAATCCAGAGTCTATGAAAAATGTGAAGATTGACCACTATATTTTTCATTGCACTACTCTGCACCATACTTACTTTTATGATAAATCGCCATAATGTAACAAGAGAAGTGTTGGAAATGAATTTAAATAAAAAAAATATTTTTTATTATTTTATGACCGTTATTTTCATAATTATGTGGCCATTAATTTTATGACCGTTACTTTTATGACCGTTATTTTCATAATTATGTGGCTGTTAATTTTATAACCGTTATTCTCATAATTATATGACCGTTACTTTTATGACCGTTATTTTAATAATTATGTGTCCGTTATTTTCATAATTATATGGCTTCAAGTTACACATATTTTTTCCACTATAAAAAGGGGCAATAGCCCTCAGTTTAGAATATAACTTAACAACTCAAAAAATAGTTCTACGGTTTTCATAGCAAAATCAAAGAAAAGAAAATCCAGAATTGTTTTCTCAGATTTCCAAGTAACATAAATATTTGAGAGGTGTAGTATTCCAAACTTCATCAGGCAAAGAAGTTCGAGAGCAAAAAAAGATTAAAATTTCGTTTTATCCTGGGACGTGGTACAGTGTTTGCTTGCAAAGTTTGGCGAAAGCTTGACTTAAAGAGAGCGACCTAGTCCGCGACTCAACCTGCATTATATTTCAAAGATATCGGTAATATTGTTCTTACATAGTTTTTTTCACATATTTGTTCCAACAATTTTAAGGCGTCTTTCATCCGCCATGTCTCATCGAAATGTTAACTGCTGATCTTAACAAAACATTTCGTTTTGAAGAACTACACTTTAAAAATGGAGACAAAAAAATGTTATTCTTCTTAACCATGTAAAATGTCGTTTTTGTTTTTATTATTGAAAAACCAACACTGCCTAATTCTCATACTGAAGCTACAATAAAGGATTTAAACACTTGGATAGAAAATTATTTTATATATAATTTTTTTTATTCTTAATGGATTAGCTAATGACTTGTATGACTATTATAATTTTGATAAAGTCTGTTAAGGAAATTTGGGAAGTATTTCAAAAGAAGTATGATACTTAGAAAGCTGGAACTAAGAAGTATGATGTTAGTAGATACATGAAGTATCAAATGATTGATGAAAAATCTGTGGAAGCTCAATCACACGAACTGCAGAAGATAGCACACGAAATAACTTTTGAAGGTATGACTTTAGATGAACAATTTCAAGTAGTTGTTATTATAGATAAATTACCCCATGCTTAGAAAGATTTTAAGAATACACTTAGACATAAAACTAAGAAATTTTCTTTAGAAAGTCTTATAACCAGTTTAAGAATAGAAGAAGAAGTCCGAAAATAAGACCAAAGAGATGAAGTACTTGTTCTCTCAAACAACAGTACCAATAAGAAACCCTCATCTACAATTTTGAAACCTAAAGGTAGAAATATGAAAACTCAGAATCACAATAATAACCAAAACCGCAACCACCAAAATAAAAACAAAAACCATCCTCTCCAGAATGGACCTTAACCCTCTTAAGGAATAACACATTCATGTGTTAAAGTTGTAACAGACCTGGCCACTTGGCTAGGAACTACCGGAACAGGAATCGTCCTGCCACGTAGGCGAACCTTACCGAAGATCAACTTATTGCTATGATTTCTAAAGTCAATTTTGTTGATGGATCCGAGGGGTGTTGGGTGGACACTGGTACTTCTCGCCATGTTCGCTATAATCGAGACATGTTCAAGTTCTACTCTGAGTCTGAGGATAAGAAAGTGTTGTTAGGTGACTCACATTCCATTAAAGTTGTTGGTACTAGTGAGGTGGAATTAAAGTTTACCTCTGGAAAGACTATCATCTTGAAAGATGTCTTGCATACTCCAGAGATGAGAAATAACTTAGTTTAAGGATATCTTCTTTACTCAAACTATAGGAGGCGATTTATATACTGATAACTAAAAATAATATTTTTTGTTGGGAAAGGGTACGCCACTAATGGCATGTTTAAATTGAATGTTGAGTTCCTTTAATATTTGGCATGCTAGACTTTGTCATGTTAATAAACGCATAATCAAGAGCATGAGTAGCTTAGAACTAATTCCTAAACTATCTTTGAATGATTTAAAAAAATGTGATTTTTGTAGTCAAGCTAAAATAACCAAAACTTCACATAAATCAGTAGTTAGAGAATGTGAACCTTTAGAATTAATTCATTCTGATATATGTGAACTTGATGGAAATTTAATAAGAAATGGAAAACGTTATTTTATAACTTTTATAGACGACTGTTCAGATTACACTTATGTATATCTAATGAAAAATAAAAGTGAAGCGTTTGACATGTTTAAAATATTTATGACAGGTTGAAAATTAATTTAATAGGAAAATAAAAAGGTTTCGAAGTGATAGAGGCACTAAATATGATTCCAATATCTTCAATGATTTTTATAAAACTCATGGAATCATTCATGAAAAAATAACACCTTATTCTTCTGAAATGAATGGCAAAGTTGAAAGAAAAAATAAAACTTTTACTAAATCAGTAGTTACAAGTTTTTTAAACTTTGGTCTTCTTCCACGTTGGTGGGGAGAAATTTTATTAACTGTTTAGCTATGTGTTAAATAGAAAGTGCCTAAATCTACTAGTAAAATTTCATCATATGAAATTTTGAAAAAAATAAGAAACTTAACTTATTTTAAAACTTGAGATTGTTTAGTCTATGTTAGGATCATTGATCCTTAAAAGAAATAAACTTACTAGTAACATACGAATGTGTATTCATAGGATATGTTGTGAATAGTAAAGCTTATAAATTCTATGACTTAAATGATCATAGTTATGGAATCAAATGATGTTGACTACTATGGCTTAACATAGGTTTTCATTTAAATTGAAGAATAGTGGGGCTCGTCTTACAGTCGCTTATCCATAACTAGAACTATTGAACAAAATGAGGAATTAAACACTGCAATTAGAAGAAGTAAACAAGCTCGAACCATAAGGATTTCTGTCGATTTTTATGCTTATACCTTAGAGGAAGATCCCTAAACTCGTAAAGAATCATTCTCTTCTTTAGATGCCAACTTATGGCAAGAAACCATAAATGATGAAATGAACTCTTATGAGTATAATAAAACTTGGCATTTAGTTGACTTACCTTATGGTTGTAAAACCATAGGATGTGAATGGATACAAAAGAAGAAATTAAAACTCAATGGTACTATTGAAAAGTACAAAGCTTGTATTGTAGTTAAATGGTATAGGTAAAGGAAAAATGTAGATTTATTTGATACATTTTCACCAGTTACACAAATAACTTCCATACGTGTACTTTTCTCTCTCGCTGCTATCCATGATTTAGTAGTACATCAAATGGATGTTAAAATTGCTTTCTTAAATGGTGATTTAGAAGAAGAAATTTATATGGATCAACTTGAAGGTTTTGTTATCCCAGGTCAAGAAAATAAAATTTGTAAACTAGATAAATATCAGTATGGTCTAAAATAAGCACCTAAGAAATGGCATGAGAAATTTGATAATATAGTTAATCCACATGAATTCAAATTGAATGAAAATGACAAATGCATTTATTATAAATTAGAAGATAACATTTGCACTATTATATGTTTATATGTGGATGACATACTTATTTTTGGTTCAAATATTCATGTTGTGAATAATGTGAAAACTTTATTAAGTGTTAACTTTGATATGAAAGATCTCGAGAGAGTGTAATCCTTGGTATAAAGATTACTAGGTCTCGAAAAGGGAATTTCTTTATATCAATCTCATTACATTAAGATGATCTTAAAGAAATATAATTTCTTTAACGTCAGAACCTGCATGTACTACATATGATCCTAGTGTAAAGTTGTTCAAGAGAACAGGAGACGGTGCATATACAAACCGAGTACGCGAGCATCATCGTAGCTTCTACGTTATGATCTGCAGTTACTAGACCAAACATAGCTTATTTGTCGGGACTACTATGTAGGTTTACCAGTAGACTTAGTGTAGAGCATTGGAATGCTATTGAAAGTGTTATGAGATACCTTAAGAGAACTATATACCTTGGATTACATTATACCAAGTTTCCCGCTATTCTAGAAGGATACAGCGATGCAGATTGGAACACTTTATCAAAAGACTCCAAAGCAACTAGTGGCTATATATTTAACATATTTGGTGGAGCTGTTTCCTGGAAGTCTAAGAAATAAACAATATTGGCTTAATCTACGATGGAGTTTGAAATGATAGCACTACTGCGCTAGTGAAGAAGCGACTAGTTAAGAAGTCCGCATTAGTCGAGATTCCTTTATGGGAAAGATCGATACCGATTGTCGTGATCCTTTGCGATAAGTATCGCCGCTATTGCAAAGATTTAGGCCGATTATTACAACGGAAAGAGACGGCAGATACACAAGATCGTTAGAGAATTTCTCTCACAAAGATTGTAAGAATGATCATATATGTACCGATGAAAAGTTGGTGATCCTTTGTGAAAGGATTAACGAAGAGAGAAGGTTTTCAAAACCTCGAAAGGAATGATCGATGCTCCTTAGAATGAAGAGTTAAAACCATGATGGTAATCCAACTTATGAATGGAGATCCCAAGAAATAAGTTCATGGGTAATAACAAGTCATGAAGTGATATGAGATGAATCATGCTATTTATGAAGTCACACTCTATATTGTTAGAAGTACGAAGTCCAAGCGACGAGAAAGGACGAGTTAATCATTAAACTCTTAATAAGTTCTATACTCTACATGTGGAGTGGAGTACGTGCACGGGAGTACTCTTGATAGACTCACCTATGTGAACGTGTGGAAGTATGGCCGCTTCCTATGAAAATTTTGGGCAAAATTTACTGTAGCATTCACTATCTTTGGGATACACGTGCGTAGTAGTAAAGCACGGGCTTTTCGAACTACACCTTGGAAAGATTGTGTGTGTGATGTTGTTAGAGATAGAGTTCAAAACTATGAGTTACTCTAGTATATTCTAAAGCATTAACACTATGCAAAGGTTCAAGTCGATAGACACCTTTTGCTTATGCATAATCTTATACTTTTAATTGATTGGTTGCTCGATGAAACTATTTTTATTTAAAATTCAAGTGGGGGATTGTTGGAAATGAATTTAAATAAAATTTTTTTTTTATTATTTTATGACCGTTATTTTCATAATTATGTGGCCATTAATTTTATGACCGTTATTCTTATAATTATGTGACCGTTACTTTTATGACCGTTATTTTCATAATTATGTGGCTGTTAATTTTATAACCGTTATTCTCATAATTATATGACCGTTATTTTAATAATTATGTGTCCGTTATTTTCATAATTATATGACCGTTACACATATTTTTTCCACTATAAAAAGGGGCAATAGCCCTCAGTTTAGAATATAACTTAACAACTCAAAAAATAGTTCTAGGTTTTCATAGCAAAATCAAAGAAAAGAAAATTAGAAATTGTTTTCTCGATTTCCAGAATGCAACATAAATATTTGAGGTGTAGTATTCGAACTTCATCAATGAATTGAAGTCTTGAGACAGAAAAAAGATTACAAAATTTTGTTTATCCTGGACGACGATTTGTGTTTGCTTGCACAAGTTTTGGGCAAGAGTTAAACGCCTCTTAAAAAAGAGAGCGACCTAGTCCGCGACTCAACCCAAGCATTATATTTCAGTATATCGATAATATTGTTCTTACATAGTTTTTTCACATATTTGTTCCAACAAGAAGTTCAAAGTAGGATGACATTACTATAAAAAAATCTTAATTTTGAGCTAACCAAATAACTCATATGGTAAATATAATACTTGCCTTCCAAAAATTTTGAATTTATGGGCTAAGATCTATGGACATGGTATGTTCCCAAAGGTCTAAGACAGAATCTATGCAGGGGTAGATGCCAAAAATTGTGGTGAAGAATATCTTAGAGAACACATGCAAAAGAGCGTCTTAAGAAAAGGTAAGTAATAGTCTCTTCAGCAAAACCACATAAAGAACATCATGATGGGAAAAAATGTCTGCACTTTTGAATATTACAATTTGTAGGCACCTTTCCATGAACCATTCTCCAAAAAAAATGGATCTTGAATAAGGGATAAAAGGGGCCAAAATCTCCTTGGCCTAATCTTTGTTTTCCTCCCACCAAACATAACAAGTCATAAGCCTCTCTCGTAGAGACACTCCCTCGAACAAAACGTGTCTAAATACTTTTATCAATATCAATACCCCTACCATTGATTTGATTTCTTAAGCCATCTTTGAGTACAAGGCCTCAAAAGAAGGAGGTAAATGTCATCCATATTTCTACAAATAATCAACAATTATGGCACCAACATACATGTTTGAAGGAATATCATGAATTCTCTCAAGGGATTGTCAAGTCAATTATCATACCAAAATAGCATGTGGAAGTTCCTACCCAAAAGCCACCAATATTCCTTCAAGATTATGCAAAAATGGGCTTGTAGATCGAGCCAAATAGAATAGCGAATATAATAACCTCTTGAGACATTGCTTTTATCCATATATTTTCTTTGTAAGTAATACGAGATAACAATGTCCCCAATAACCAGTAATTAAATGTGGTAAATTTTTTCAATATGACTTCATTCATAACCCTAAGGCTACCTAAATTAGTTTGAGTAAAATATATATTTTTATTTTATTATTATTTTAAAAGAGCATTTCAATAATTTAATAAAAATAAAAAAGTATGGGCAAGATAATAAATAAAAAATTAAGGTTGTTATTATTGGGCTTTTAATATCATTAAATATATATTTTAAATGTTAAAGATTTTATCAATAAAAACATTAAATATATGAGCGGTTTTTCTCCCTTTAGAATTTAGTCATTATTTTAATGGAAACTTGTGATTTAAAGAAGTTGAAAGTCAACATTGCAGGGAATGGTTTAATCTAAGAATGGGCAAAATAACCACGGGTTTGGTTATCTGAATCGATGATTCAATTTTTACCAGATAAATTTTAGGGATGGGTACAATTTAGGGTATGAATTGAACATGAAGTAACGAATACGATTCAATTATAATTATATTGAAAATTGTATTATTTTATACCTAAAATTAATTATATTTATTTAATTAATTTATATATTTAATAAATTTAATTATATTTTTTTTTGTTTTTTTAATAACCGTTCCGAACTGTCACTTGTGGGTAAAAAACTGTCTCTGAATCGTAATAATATTTGAACAATTTCAAATACAAATATTATAATTCGGTTTGGAGACGGTTATATCAAAAACCGATATCGCTTATATCCGAATTCATCCCTAGTTTAATCACACAATATGGATGATGTATGCTTTCCTGTAAAAATGTAAATTTATTTTGTAATAAATTTTTTATCGAACATATTTATTGTAATTTTAAACTTGTGAAATGAAATAGTGTAACAATGAGTTGACACGATTTAAATTATGAAAGTATGTTATAATTATATATAAGTAATAAATAAATTTAAAAATTAGTATTACTATGCCAATAAAAATTGTCACAATTTTTGGTATTATTTATTAATTTATTAGTAATTTAATTAAATTTGTATATAGGATTTTTGAATTATTTTTAAAAAATAACATAAAGTAATGAAATAAATTGTAAAAAAATTATGAGAGATATGTGATTATGAGGCTGTCTTCTTCTATATTTTTATTAAATATGTCATGAATATAAATTAATTTCTTAAATTTTAAATTTAAAATCATTTTTGAATTTTTAACTTTGATGTTAGAAATCTAAGTCTATTTAAGATTTTCATATTTTCTTATCATATAATTTATTAAAGGTCTAATTATTAACAACTTAAATCATAAATAACATAGAGATATGCTTACTATATTTAATTCATTTATTTCACTAAATTTAAAATGATGATAACTAAATCAGGTAAAATTAGAACCATTATTTAACTTTTAGTGAAGATATTCAACTCTATTTATAACCGTAGTCACAAGATACCACCTTAAATAAAAACATTATCGATTACGTACTAACATTTTAGACGAGTTATAAACATATTCATATAATAAATTAGTTGTTCACTCTAATTTATACATGTATAGTCATGATATTCAAACATATAAAAAAAATAAGAATTACAATTAAAATTATTAATGACATTAAATTTAATCAAATCATAATCTAGGGTTTAAATATTATATGAGTTAGTTAGCTCATTTAATAAAGACATGTTAAATTAAAATGCTAACAAATATATATAAAATAAAAAATCAAAATTTTAGTCAAGTTATTAAATAGAAAAAGTAGCAATTTATTTTTTAAAATAAAATAAAAGATAAAATTAAATTAAATTTGTATTAGAATATTCCAATAAATATAAAATTTTAAGACAAATAATAAGTTAAAAAATATATACAATATAATTGAGATTAAAAAATAATCAACTTCTCTATTTTGAAATTTAAATTGTACTAATTTATAATAATTCATAATTAAATTTATATATTACTGAAAATAACAAATAGTTTATTTTATAAGAAATGTTACATATTTAAATTTTGAGTTTTTTTATAGAATTTATGCTCATTTTATTTAATATTGTTAAAATTTTATTAAATTATTTTGTAATATAAACTGTATTTATTCACAAAATATTATAATTCATTTCATATATCATTAGAAACCTCTAAAAATATTATTTCTAATAAATCTTTTGGTTCTTGATTTCGAGTTATGTATAGAAATTTATGCACATTTTGCTAATTATTATTCAAATTTAAAAGTTCATTTTCATTCATTTTTAAAATATAAAATGTATTAACTCAAAAAAAGTTAATGAATTATTTCATATACTATTAAAAATCTTAAAATATAGTTTTTAATAAATTTTATGGTTTATGATATCGAGTTTTATATAAAAGGTTATGCAAATTTTACTAACGATTGTTCAAATTCATAATATAATTTTTTACTCATTTTTAAAATATAAACTGGACTAATTCATAAAATTTTATTAATTTATTTTATATAGCATAAGAAAGTTCTAAAAATTTAGTTTATAATAAATTTTACACTTTGTGATTTCAAATTTTCTGTATAAAGTTATTTTGATTTTAATTGTTTAGATTCAATAAAATATATTTGACTCATTTTTAAAATATAAATTATGTTATCTCATAAAATATTATAAACCATTTCGTATACTATTAAAAAATTCTAAAAGTCTAATCTTTTACTACTTTACTTTTTACATATTATAATAAATATATTCTTAATTTTATTGATCAATTTCAACTAGACATTTGTTTAAATTAATTAATTAAAATTAGACAATTATCTAATTAATTAATGTTTGGTGACCGATAACCCAAATCGTCAAAACTTAATTAGACACATGTCACACTAAGCTTAACAATTGTCCAATTGATCAAATTTTGACCCAATAGTTAAATTAAATGCGTGTCTAATTAGCCAAATTTTAATCGACTAGTGACATTATTCGTCGAAACCAAATTAAATACATGTCAAATTAAACTGAATATTTATCTAATTAGTCAAATTTTGATTTAGCAATGAACTCACTTATCATAACCAAATTGGACACATATCAAACTAAATTATCTGAGCTAAATTTTGATCGACCCATGACCTCACTTACACTTACCAAAATCAAATAAGTTACATGTCTAATTAATTCAGACAATTGTCCAATTAGGTAGATCGTAGATTTAAATTAACCGCTGACCCTACTCGCAGAAACTGGACACAGGTTTAACATAATTTAGATGAGCCTTTTAAATGTAAAGCAATATATTTAGATGGGCCTCTTGCAACATAATTTAGTCAATTTTTACAAATGAAACATGATATTTTGTAGAAATAAATCCACATTTAGCATACAAATCTATCAATACTATTGTTAAAAAGAAATCAAATTGAATCCCATTTCTTCTAATGTAACTGCGTATTTTAGTACCATGTTCAATATTATCAGGACTAACACCTAAGGCTAGCATCTGATCATATAATTGAGTCACTTCCTCATATTGATTTGCCTGAGCACACCCAGCCAAGATGGTACCCCAAGAAACAAATTCTCTAACAGGCATATTTTCAAACACTTTGCGGGCACGTGAAATCTCGCCAAATTTAATAAATCTATCAATCAACACAATGCAAGAGACAACATCCCTGTGAGAACTCTCATCAAACACTTGACATGCATCATTTAAACAACAAGGAATTGAGTAGACAACAATACGGGTATTCTTCACAAACGAATGAGAAGAAAAACAAAACTTAAAGGCTTGAGAATAGAGACCTTGGGAATTTGGTCAATAAATTAAAATGAGCTCGAAGCAGAAGTAAGAAAAACAACAAATTTGTGTTTGCTTGAACTGGAGTCAGACTGTCAGAATTTGGCACCACTAGTAGCTAATAAGTGTGAGCGGGGAGGGCTTCTTTGGCCTCTGCTGCTTCTTTAAGCTCTCGCTTTTACATTGGGAGGCTCAAAATTCAAACTCTGTTACCACCAAGTTCAAGAATCCATTAGGGCTCCGAAACCAGTGATTGAAGTTTCGTTGACACAAGCATTCCGACCAGATAAGGAGGAAGAAATACTTGACGCCTCTCGGTGGGTGGTTGCCTAATAGTCTAGCCAACTATTACCAATCAACACCTCCCGCCAACAATCAAGAATCATCACCATATTTTGTTGTTGTTGTTGCTTCCATTTGTTTAGGAGGGGAGAGATGCGGGTAACCCTAATTGATTTAATGTCTAGTATGAGCAGTAGAAAATGAGGATAAAATTGAAATATTAATAAATTTGTTTAATTAATTAGGATTTATTGAATTTTTGATAAATTTTTAAAATTTCTGCAGTTTAGTAAAATTTTAAAGATTTTAATATATATTTTATTAAATTTTTTAAAAATTTTAAATTTTAATATACCTTTAAAGAATTCATTATATATTTTATTAAATTTTTAAAAACTCTTTGAATAGATTCTTATGATATTTTTAGTAAAGTTTTAGACCAAAATAAAAATATTTTTATAAAATTTAATATATTTTAAATTTTTATTATGTTAATATTTCTTTATTATACTTTAATAATTTATAATTTTTATAATTTTTATAATTATTATAAATATATAATATATTATTTTATATTTTATTTAAAAATTTAATAAAATTTATACTATTCTTTAAATTATAAAAATAATAATAAAATTTATAAAAATAAAGATGTGGTTTTACACGTTATTAACTTAACTTATAGTAAATATTATTATTAGGAGATTATTAATCTTTAATAGTTATTAAAAAAATTATTTTTTAAAATTAGTGAGAATTATAAAAAAATTTAATTAATTATATAAATAAATTTGTAGGTTAGTATTTAAGAAAAATATATAAAATTTTATTGATGGTAGACTTTTTTATATATTAAAAATGTTTAAAATTTTTAAAAATTTGTGATTAAATAATTTTTTAAAAATTTATTTACTTTTTGAATACATTAATATTTTTTAAACTTTTAAAAAATAATAATTAAATATAACTAAATTTGTATAAACTATTATAAATTTTTTAAAAATCTTAAATATTTACCTAAATCTTTAAATTTTTTTTTCTTAAAATTCATTAATTTATTTTAAAAAATATATATTTGAATACATCAATTCGAAAGCATCGTCAATATATTATTAGTGTATGCAAATAATCAATAATTCGTTGTTTTCTTGTAAACAACTGATAAAATGTTGTATAAGTTATTTTTTTATTTTTTATAAATAAATCACTTTAATTATCATTTTTTGAATAGATAATCTCAAATCATTTTATTTTTTTTAAAAAATAAAATTTATTTAAATATATATTATTTTATTTAAATGATAACATTTTTTTTAAAAAGATAATTTTTTTAAATATATATTATTTTGTTTAAATTATAAAAATATACCCTTAAGATAAAATTATTGAAATTAATTAATCTATTTTATTTTTTATTTTTTAACTAGTATTTTTAACATAATAATTTTATACTTATAGATATCTTATATTATATGTAAGTTTTTTTAAAAAAATACAATTTCATAAAATATTATTTAAAAAAATTGGTAAAAAATAAAAGAGATAAATTGATTTATAACAATATCTTTATTATTTGAATAATTTTTTTAATTTAAATATAATAATATAAATTAAAATAAATTTATTTATTTTTAAAATGTGATATGAGGTTAATTATTAAAAAAATTAACTAAAGGACTCTTTTATATATAAAATTATTTATAAACAACCTATAAAATGGCACCCAAGTCTTTTAGCCAGATATTTGTTTTGTTGGATTTAAGCCTGTCGCTACTTGCTAGGAAGAAGAACAAGAAAAAAAGATCATAATATTATTCACTGAAAAGCTACCGGAAATAGCCATGAGCCGATTAGGAACCATCTTCCTCTTCCTGTTCCTTTTTGCGCTGTCCACCTCCGCTTCCAACGGCCGGGACCTTCCTGGAGATGTTATTAGGTTACCTTCAGAAGCTTCGAGATTCTTCGGTAAAGGTGATGATGACAACGTTGGAACCAGATGGGCTGTTCTGATTGCTGGATCCAATGGTTACTGGAACTATAGACATCAGGTTCTGAATTTTCCTCCTTTTTAATTTTGTTGCTAGTTAATTTTTCACTCTCCTTTTGTTTTGTCTTTGATATTAAGATTCTCAATCTTCGACAGATTTTGTGACAATTCATGATCTTGGCCAATTTCATAGCCAAAAATAGTTTATTTTTATGAAGAATTCGATTTTCATATGCTTCATGTTCCTATTGGCCCCTTTTTGGTCGTATCCTGTTACCCCGTTTTAAATTTCATAACATTAGGGAAAATATTTTGCTTTTTGAGAAGCTAGAAATTGAATTGTATAGCAAAGAATGATATTGATGTTAATACTATCCATATACTTTAGGGTGAGGTGAAACACAATTCATTTTTGTGTCATTTAAGTATTCCGATTAAAAACAATGTAATTCGTTCTTTTATTTTTGTGAAAAGAGATTAAGGATGAAATATATTATTTTAATATTTTTTAATTTAAAATATTATTATTTTTTAAATAATTAAAGTACTATTAAAATATAAATTTTTAATAAGAAAGAAATAAAATTTAATATGAAATACTTTTAAAAAATAAACAATAATAAAATTCAATCAATAAATTATTTAAATATATATTTTAATTTTTAATAAAAAATTAAAAATTAATATAACATTAAATTAAAACATTAGTAATTAACAAATATTAAAAAAGGAATATTTTGTGAATTCTTTTCATATTAATTATAATTTTATCATTTTTAAAGACTTATATTTTAATCACATTTAATCATTTAACAGAAAAATATTAATATAATAATAAAAAAATATTAAAATAATATAATTGATTTTTTTACAAAACTAAAAGATTAAATAATACTGTTTTTAATCTAAGAGATTAAATTAGATAAATGACTTAATATAAAAAAATTATGTGAAATTTTTCTCTATACATTATTGTTATATCTATAACTAGAAATTTTGTTTTATTTTCTTTTGAAACTTGGATAAGATAGAATAGTGATGCAAGTTGGCATGTGACCTGAGGGGGCTCTCAACATTTGCGTATTAATTTTTTACATGTAATATTTTTGTAAGTTTGATTTAGTACGTCACCCTACTAAAAATATTTTTCATCTTGAATTTGTCATATATTTTAAATTTTTTAAGATTTTTATTAATTTTTATGTCCAATTGTGTATTATAAATCATAAATTTCCAAACTAGTACTTTGTTTTTTTTTTTTAAAACACCAGATACAGAGCAATCTAAAGCAATAAGTTACAAAAATACATACGGGTAATTCATATGAAATCCCCTAGCAAATTTTTTGGCTCCGTTACTATGGAGGGACATTTTAACTATGGGTCTTTCCCAAAATTAATGGTAACCAATTAGATATGAGGCAGGATTATTTTGCAAATTTGAAATTATGGTTAACTATAACTGAAATTATATTAATATTATGTATTTATATACATATAATTACGCAGTAAAAGATAATTTTTAGGATTATAAATCTAATACCTTGAATAATTAAATTAATTTTTTTAATCATTGCATATAAAATTTTTAGCTTAATTTTTTTTCCACTAAATAGCCCAAGCATATAAAATAATGTCAATATTATAAAATTAATATTAATTTAGTATAATAAGTATTATTTTAATTTCTAATTATTTCTTAAACTAAGTATGTTTTTGAATAAATATTAAGTAGAATCGTAGTTAAAATGTGGGAAATTTCTATTCAATCATAACTTGCGTTATTCATCAAAACTACCTGGAATTGATGCAAGGTGTCATTTCTAGGTGCAAGTCTCGTGCTCTATGTAACGGTCAGCCCTGTTAAGTAATTTGTGCTGCAAGCTATTATTTAGAGCTATGTTATTTGAAGAAGCATCACATGGATGCATAGATGATTAATTTGTAAGGCATTTCGTTCTTCTCCATTGTGATAATATAAACAAAATAGTTCCTTTTCTTTTGTGTTCTTGTTATTTTTTTTAGTATAGTTGTATGTGGTGTATCTTATTTGTTTTTGCCTTTGGTGTATAAATAAAAGACAAGATGCCACTAGGAGCCACAAATTGGGTGTACCTAACTATTGAATTATTCACCTCTTTCAATAGTAGCTAGTTAACCGAACTATTGAATTGCAAGTATTAACCTCTTTCAATAGTGGCTACTTACTGTAAAAGCCAAGGGTATTAGGATTTTTGTTGTGTCACTTTGTTAGTCTAGCTTCGCGCTTTGAATCTCATAGACATCCATAGGTTCTGATCTATAAAAAGAAAATCAAACATATATTATTTAGCCTTTTCCCCCTTCATTTTTGCTGTTGCAGTCTGACATTTGCCATGCCTATCAACTCTTGAGGAAAGGTGGCCTGAAGGAAGAGAATATTATTGTTTTCATGTATGATGATATCGCTTTCAACGAAGAGAACCCTAGGCCTGGAGTCATTATCAATAGTCCACATGGTGATGACGTTTATAAAGGAGTTCCAAAGGTCTGTTGCTTTCCTTTTGGTTATTAATAATATAAACTGTGATTGTTTTTAACAGCCTCACATGAGCATTTTGTTTTCGTGTTTCATGGCAGGATTACACCGGTGAAGATGTTACAGTTGATAACTTTTTTGCTGTTATTCTTGGAAATAGAACTGCACTCACAGGAGGCAGTGGGAAAGTTGTAGATAGTGGTCCTAATGATCACATCTTCATTTATTACTCCGACCACGGTGGTCCTGGAGTTCTTGGTTAGTATTTACGAATACAATTTTTTTCTCGTTAATAATGTTGCCTGTCTCAGGTTTAAATTAAGCTCTGCTGAGCATAAAATATGCTGATCTTTGTTGATCTTTTGATTTCAACCATTAAATTTATTATGGTGCATCTTATGCTTATTAAGCCACATCATAAAAATCTAGAAATAAAACCTCGTGTCTATGCCACAACTATCTTTCTATTCTCCTTCCCCCTTGCTCTTACAGTTCAGTCCAATAATCCATTAAATATCATTCATTTTTTTCAAAATATAATCTCAGCCCATCTCTGAATCTCTTGTTGTCGATTTTTCTACCTTTTAGAGAATGGCGATAGAGGGATGGGTGTCTTTGGTGTTTTTCTCTTTTTTGTTTGTTTTTTTGGTGGGGGGTGGTTCTGGTACATGATTACAAAGTTAACAAGGAATGAAAGGAAACCACCACCATTTTTTGGTTATTCTTGGTGGCAAATGAGGAAGTGATTGTATGAATGGAGAAAGATTCTAATTATGTATACATTGTTGAACATGAACAGAGCAATAATGGAGAGTATTTTTTCTTGACCAGTTCCTTGCACTACATGGATTATTGTAGATTCAAAGTTGTGTCTTTTTACTGTTTGGATTTTCCTCATAACAGAATTATTTTCGTGGAAAAGCTCTTCTAAATAACATATTTAAAGGTGTGTATGTTTTTGAAGGGGCCGGTACTTTTTTGGTACCTATATTATTGTTTTGGTACTCATTATTGCCTAAAATTCTTTAGTGGTACTTTAAAAGTACTCATATTTTCAAAATGGTACCCATAAGGTTAAAATTGATTTCTACTCACAAAAAGAAGGGCAATTTAGTCATTTTAATTTTTATATTATTTTCTTTCATATTTTTCTCTCCTCTTGTTTTCTCTTTTTTTTTCCTTCCCTCTCGTCTCTTTCTCACACTTATATTTATTTGCATAAAATGATCTCTCATTTATTTTTCTGCTAATCCATAAACTTTAAATCTTTCTCTAAAAAAACCATAAACAGTAAAGCTTATCCTAAACCCTAAACCCACACTAAATCCAAGGAGTGAGAATGAGAAAGAGAGACAATAATAATAAAAAATTTAAAGGATTAAAATATCTTTCAACTTTATCTGCACATATTTCTTTTTTGACCAAATGGATACCTTTTAGATAATTTGGGTACTTTAATGGGTACCAAAAGATTAATATGGGTACTAATAAGGTACCATACCTATTTTTGAACCATTGGATCACTTTTTAGTGGGATGGAGGGTTGGGATTAAATGGTCAGCTTATTTCGTGAACACCTTCCATTCGATAAGCAAGGTCCCTTCTTCTGAAATGCGTTTATGAATATCATGGACGAAATGTAAACCTTTATAGTCTTGACAGGCAGTTTTGGAGTCCCCGAATGGGGCAACCTTATTTTTTCACATTAGCCGTCTTGATTGTTTAAAGTTGCTCACAGCTTAAAGATCCACGTGGAATAAAATAGCTGATACCATAGCAACATCATTCTGAGAATAGGAAACAGTAAAAGTAGGTTTGCAGATTTTGGTCAAGTCTGTTTGTAGAGCGAGTAGGATGAAATCTTGCTGATTTGAGTTATTGGATCTGCAAGCCTGACATGCTCTTTTTCTTTCTTTCTGTCCTGCACTGCAGGGATGCCTACAAGTCCTTACATCTATGCTGATGATTTGATAAAAATCTTAAAGGATAAACATGCCTTAGGGACCTATAAAAGTTTGGTAAGTTTATGGCTGAAGTTGAACTGCCACTTGATACAACAATTCTTACACGAATCAGTTCTGGTTTAATTTAAAACTATATTTTTCCTTTTTCCTACTAATTTTTATCTTCTTGTAGGTATTTTATCTGGAAGCCTGTGAATCTGGAAGTATCTTTGAGGGTCTTCTACCCGAAGGTTTAAATATCTATGCAACCACTGCTTCGAATGCAGAGGAGAGTAGTTGGGGTACATATTGCCCTGGAGAATATTCTAGTCCTCCCCCAGAATATGAAACATGTCTGGGCGACTTGTATAGTGTTGCATGGATGGAAGACAGGTACTGACATCCTTTTCTTTTTATAATTACCATATATAATTTAACATAAGCTTTTTATGAGGTTCATTTACCTTCCCTCTGACCGTTACCTTAAACATTGGAAACAACGGTTTATGTATGATCAAAACTGTCAAGGGGAAATATGTACTTTGTTGGGGCTGCATATGCTTTAGATGTTTAACTAGTAGTTATTCTGTGTCACCTTCTGCACCTTCTCCCTTTCCTTGGTCTTGCTTCTACTTCCTCGTCAATTCTAAAATAATATATCATATATTTTAAGAGTATATACCCCAACAGTTTTCATTTTCATGTGAGTTTTAATACTTCGCTTTTGTGGACAGTGACGTGCATAATTTACAAACAGAAACTTTGCACCAGCAGTATGAATTGGTAAGTTTTTCCTAACTGTTATGGTTAGAAGATACTTGTTGGGGAAGAGCGGGAGAAATAAATCTGAAACGTGGCACTCCCTTTGCTGTGGGTTCGATTGATGCTTATTGCCATAAATTCATTTATGTTTCAGAGGGAAAACTGTTGATAGTACCAAATGAACCCTTACTTTATGACTATGTTATGCTTTGGTTAAAGTTGCAAACTTTGCTATTTCAATTGTGAATCCTCAGGTTAAGATGAGGACAGCCAATGGTAATTCTGCATACGGCTCTCATGTCATGCAATATGGTGATAAATCGATTAGCAAGGATGACCTCTTCCTTTACATTGGTACCAATCCTGCTAATGATAATTACACCTTTATCGATGACAACTCCTTGAGGCTACCTACAAGGGCTGTGAACCAGCGTGATGCTGATTTGATCCACTTCTGGGCTAAGGTTTTGTCCTGGGCTCTTTTCTGGATTTTTTTATTTTCTCATTTGCCCATAAATCTTGAGGATCATTTACGCCTACTAGCCATTTTAGGTGGTGTTTTGCTTGAAATTTTTTGCCGGTTCAGGAGGAGTTTTACTGATATTTATTTATAATGACTGGCTTGGCTTAAAGTTTCTTAAAAAGCAATCATATATATATTTTGAAATAAGCAATTACAAACTCACACACCCACGACCCACATCCTTTTCTTAAAAAAGCATCCCATTGCACTATAAGGTAATTGGCTAGTTTAATAAAAAGCAATCCATGGGAATATTCTGTAGTTTATTTATATTTTTCTCTGATGTTGATATGTCAGGGGGGACTAAGTGGGTTGTAATAACCTTCTCCCCAACTTCTCTCACGAGGAGGAAGTGTGAAAAGCATCATCTGACCAGTTTGAATGCTTACTGAAATTCGAAGAACTGATGTATGCGGATTAAAAGAGGAGCCCTTTTCTATGCTAGATAGCATATATTTGATCCTGATACAGTGTTAGTTGCCAATCTTCTAATTTTTTTTAAGAAATGGCCCACATCCTCTATATACTTTTTATTCCCATCTCGTGCAATTCAATGAAAGGGTATGTATAAGTGTGGACAACTCTTAACTCAATGAGATCTTATTGGATTGAGTTAGGCCTTAGGTTTATATAACAAAAACCTTTTTCAATAGCAAGAGTCTTACCAAATGTAACTCGGGTGTTATGAAAGGGCATGTATCATTCCTATGTTCTAAGTGCAGTTGTATTTTAAAAAAATACAGTTTACAAATGTAGGCTTCCTCAATATATGTTCTTATGTTTTCTGATTTTGGTAGGAGATTTAGTGTCATGTGAGTCGATGGTTCTTTCCAATTTGAAGTAACCTGCCTTCTGTTTCTTCCCTTGCTGATTCCTCTTCTCTCCTCTCTAATTTCTCCAGTACCGCAAGGCCCCAGAAGGCTCACTAAGGAAGATTCAAGCTCAGAAGGATTTTGTTGAAGCCATGACTCATAGGATGCATATAGATAGCAGCGTGAAACTTATTGGGAAACTTTTGTTCGGAATTGAAAAAGGTCCAGAGTTGCTCTATGCCGTTCGTCCTGCTGGTCTTCCTCTTGTTGATGACTGGGATTGTCTTAAACAACTGGTACTATTCTCAGTATTTGTTCTATCCTGCGCTGTTAGAACATTTTTCTTTTATACACACATACAGAATGCTGTTTCATAATAGCACTTATGATAGTGATCTATAAGAAAATTGCGTGGTCTGATTTATTTTTTTGGACAGGTGAGAACTTATGAGACACATTGCGGATCCCTATCCCAGTATGGTATGAAACACATGCGGTCCTTTGCAAACATTTGCAATGCTCGCATCAAGAAGGAGCAGATGGCTGAGGCATCAGCTCAAGCTTGTGTCAGCATTCCTTCAGGGCATTGGAGCTCTCTTCAAAGAGGTTTCAGTGCATGATTGAAGCATCATATGCAACATGGTGGATTCATTCATGAATCAAGTATTATTGGCAAACTAAAAGACCAATATATGTATATGGGGTTATCTATATTCTATGGAACAATATATGCTGTTTCTATGTTTCAAATGGCTTCATTGTGAATACAACAGAAGCTTCTCTAGATTGCTGTGTAATATATAGAAAAATCCATGTTTGAAGCTGTAAGCAATATTATATGTTCAGTTATATGTTGTCTTTATATTTGGGTGTTGATTACTTACGATTTGTTTTGATGGAATGTTTTCTTTTAGTTTAAGATCTGGAAATTGTGCTTCTCAGATCTGTCTGTCTTCTCACTTGATTGAAAGGTCTTCTCTCGTGATTGAAAGGTCGAACTTTTTTACAATTATTCTGTCAGGAAAATGAACCTCTTATATATTGAAATTACTGAACAAATTAAGCATAAGGCAAATATCCACGCTAACACTGATTATATTTCAACAAACACACTAGTAATTCATATAAATAAATATAATAATGAAAATATAAGATAAGAGTAATAAAAGAAAAAATATACTATATTTATAATTATTCAATTTAACAAATGTTCTGAGTTTCTTCTATTTTTTCACCATAAGTTTCAATAATTTTCATATTAAAGATTACAAAAACAATAGGAGATAACTTTGAAGAGAATACTCAATCTAGATAATAGTATTTAAAGAGACCTTATAAGTTATTACACTTAATGGTAAAAAATCATCTTTTTAGCCTTTCTCAATTGCTCAAATGCTCTCTTCATGTTCTAGGATACAAAATAGGTGTTTTTACATACCCAAGAGAGCATTTATAATAATGTCTAGTTATTTTTCTTATCACCTAATTGATTAAAGTTCTATTTAATAAATAAACTAAATCATGAATAATCTAGAGATGTATTTATTAGATTTAATTCATTCATTACATGAAGAACTAAAAAAATAATAGCCAAACTAGGTAAGAATAGAAAATTATTTTAACCTTTAGTGAATGTATTTTTACTTGTGAAAGCAAACATAAAGTATTACTTTAAATAAAAATATTAATAATTATGTATTAACATTTTATATTAGATATGTACATATTTATACAATAAATTAATCAATTACTTTAATTTATATATGTATAGTCATGCCATTTAAAAATAGAATCAAACACATCAAAAATTAAAAATTTAAATTTAGATTATTTATGACATTAAATTTAATTAAACTTTAATCTAGCTATTGGAATTATAATTTATAAAACCTATAATAATAACTAAATATTTTATAACAAAGAAGAGAAAGGGTGTTATTTGAATATTTATACTAAAAAAAATAGGTATTTTTAGAATTGGATTAGTACTAATGTTACATGAAAATCATGAGGTATCGCAAATGTTTTGCTCAAATAATGTATTTGTGCCACGTATCAAGCACTGGAATCACAAGTGGAACAAAGCCTAGCAAACAAATTGGATATAACGAAACTACACGTCATTTGGTGAAGCTTGAAGGAACAACACATCGTTAAGGCTATTTGGAGAAACGACACATGCCGGTATCATTATGCATCTCGGAGTGCATCAAAATGACATTGTTTCATGTGCATGGTACATCCACTGAACTTTTTAAGTACATCAATCTGTCAAATAAAAATTATAAAAATTCTATATAAATTTCAAAAAAATTTCAAAAAATATAAAAAATTATTACTTTTTTATCAAATATAAAATAAATAATTTTAACTCATAATAATAATATATATATATATATAGTAACACTTATCAATCACCCGAGTGAAATTACACCAACTCTACCTCAATTTCTTCATTTATCTCTCATATGAAGTGTAGCTTAATATCTACATTTTTGTACCGTCATAAAATTGAAGATTTTTGTTAAGAAAATTGCTCCTTGCTCGTCTCAATTGACCGTTGATGAATGTTTGAATAATATGATTTATATGTATTTTAGTATTTAAATAGATTTATATTTATATAATTTTATTATTATATTAACAAAACTATATTTTTAGAATCATGTGTATGCTTAGTTATTTTTCATGTATTTCTGATATCAAAATAATTCAACTTGAATAATTATACCTGGAAGTACTTATTGCAATTAAAGAAGAATAAAGGTTTTGTAACAAGTTAAAAACATAAAAAGAAGTTAGAAATACATAGTTTGATGTGTGTCGTGGTACGGAAAAACTGTGTGCCACGGTGCAAGTTTAACATGTGTCATGCACGATCCACTTTTCCCCCTCCCTTTGCAGTGTTTTCCACACTATGAATAATGCTTCTATCCCCTCTTGTTTCATCATCCTAATAGATCTTAGTTCTCTCTTTTCTCTTAAGTTTTTCTCTTCTTAGTTTTAAAGTTTTTCTCTCAATTTTGAGAATTGAATAAATTTTAGTTTATGTAGTAGTAATTTTTGATTTAATAAAAGTTTAGACAGATCTATTAGAAGGTTTTTTAGATAGATATTTGTACTAAAATTATATATTTTGAGATACAATTGAGGTATTAAATTTAATTGTATTCTTTTATTTTAAGAATTAATTTTATGTATCGTTTTAAAGCTATGTTTAATTTACTAATCATTTACTAAATTAAGTATTTTCTGGTTGAATATACTATGAGATATTAGTAATATTGTTATGCTTGTCAAATATTAAAGTAGGTAAACATATTTTATGAAATGAATTAAATTTTATTTTTTTATTCAAGATTTAACAAAGTTTGTTATAAAAAAACATATTGACAAAGTATTTTGCGTAATAAACTTAAAATATAGAAGTGAGATTTTAGGATTTGATTATCTGGATTTGATTTAGAGTTAATGTCTAGATTTTGAATTTAATTATTTGGATTTGAGTTAGACTCTATCTCAAAGATTTTTGTAAGAATTATTATAAGAAAATATATTGACGATATATTTTTTATAATAGATTTGAAAATTTGAAAGTTAATTTTCAGATACAATAATATTAAATCTAACTTTGACACATTGAATGATAGCTTGAAATTATCAATCATACTAAATGTGGCAATTAAATGGTTTAATAATTTCTTAAAAAATGAGCACAATTTAATATAATAATTAATTATCAGTTGTACCAAAGGTGACAAGTAATTTTTAATTAATAAACAATAATGGCTCCACCAAATGGGTTATTTATACATATAAAAAAGAAACAATAATCTTAATTTATATATTTAATAACCTAGTTAATATTGAGTAAGTATAATTAATAAGTTAATATATCCCATAAGTTTTACATTAAATGATTAAAAATATATCTTCCTATACTTATTAAATTATTTTTTATGTTATTAGAATAGATATTTCAAACTCCAAATGTTGTGAAATAATGTTTAAGTTTATTTTTTTATTTTTAAGAATTGTTTTGAATTATTTAAAAAATACATAGTTTTCATCTTTAAATTGACATTGAAAATATATTTGTGACTTTTTACAAAATAATTTGTGCACTTGCATGCTATTTTATTAATAGAAAACTCGAGCATCAAATTTTTAACGTCGTTGTTGAGAAGAAATAACATTTTAAATTTTTATTATTAAAATCTTTAAAACCTTTTCTTTTGTAAATATTCATGATTTATTTTTATTTTATTAAATAAATAAAAATATTTCTAAAAAAGAGAGTTAAAATATTAATGAGATTTTAATTACTTTTTTTATGAATTTTTTCTTTTAGAAATTTAAAAAATTATTCTCTCGTGTAATAATGGACTTAAAAAAATTAAAAGAAAATCTTTAGAGATTTTAATAAAAATATTTTAATTTTTTTAAAAAATCCTAAACTAAAAAATATATCTAGGTTATTAATTAACTTTAGATATTTAAAAAAATAAATAATAATAATTTTTTTAAAAAATATCTAAGTTATTAATTAACTTTAAATTTTTATTTTAGTTATTAATTAAATTAATTTTATATATATATTTTTTGTATTTTTATTTACTAATTTTAATTTTATTTATTCAATAACATTAATTTATTTTTACTTTATTTTACTTTATTTTTGTTTTGTTAGCCATTTTTTATTAAGTATATTTGTATAGTAACTTAATTATTGTATTATATATTTTAATTTGTTGAAGTTATTTATGTAAATTATATTATTGTATAATAAAGTATATTATTGTATTATTGTATAATAAATTGTATTATTATATCATAGTTGTTTATATCATATATATTATATTTATTTGTATTATTTTATTATTTTTTGTTATTTATTTTTATTGTGATAAATAAAATTTTGAGTTGTGGCATGATTTTTGTGCTAGCTAGAACATAGACTCTTGGATACAATTAAGTTGAAAGCAAACATATATATATACATAGGTCCTTGCTTGAATATTTTGGTTTTCATTTTTGTTATGATAAATTTTTAAATTAAAAACCTCATAATAAGCATTTCAAATTAGACCCTTGTAAATTTTCTCTTATTATTCCTCGAATCCAATTGTTTTGGCCTAAAATACTATATGGTTTGAAAAAGAATCAGATGATATGGAGGATTGAACTCCAAACTTGCTCCAGGATGTTTACAATTTTTTATTTATTTTTCTATATTTTGTTTTAATTTATTTAATTGTTTTTTTTTATTTTTAGATTTTATATTATTTTATTTATAGTTTATATGGACCATGGTTGTTATATTTAAAAATTATTAAATTTATAACTATTTGTTGAGATATATAAAAAATACACAATATTCTATATGTGTGGATTTATATCCTTGAGATGTTGGATGTACCTGAATTTTTACATCAAATACTTGATCATGTACAACAAATAGGTAGTTTTTTCTCTTCCTTCTTTTTTATCTTCAATTTGTATTTGTTAGATTGAGGGTAATTTAAATTCTAGGTTAGGGTGGAAAAAGTTATATTACATAAATTTGAACAATTTAATTATTTTTTATTAAACATATGTTTAGATTTTCACCTATTTTTTTATTTTTATTTGTTTGCTTTTATTTATTTTTTTTGGTTTAGGGATAGTTAGGTTAATTTTAAATTTTTTTCTTACAAAACTATCATGTTTTTTGTTTAAATTTAAGCAAGTGCTCAAGTATTTGCACTGTTAGATTGATATTTTGAACATATCATGGAGTAATGTGATAATTAGTTAGCTTTTATCATATGATAAAATTTTAAAATTAAGATAAATACAAAATCGTTGTTCAAGAATCAAATAGTAGAGACTACCTTGAGAAAATATTTTGATAATTTATCTTTCTATTTTAAGTGATAATATTTTTTAACTCTTTTAAATGCTCTTATTATTTAAAATTGCTAGATGATCTATAGAAATTTTTGCATTGAACGTTAGGATTTTACATCTGATAAAGTGTCTTATATTTATTTTTATTACTTAAATTGAATGACTTAAGTAGAAAGTGAAAGCATATGCCCTTCTTCATTTATGCATGACTTTCGCCAAAAAGAGAAACATCTAGGGTCTCCTAAAATTTAAAACCATATTGCACTTATGCTTGTGTATTGGCTTCCCGTGTGCAAAACATAGTGTATGCTTTATTTTACTCAATGTTTTGTCATTCTCTATGTAAGGTTGGTTACTGCGGATCAACAATGCACACACATACACATAGTTAGGTACACATAGTTAGGTATACTTTGTATGTAAGCATGTTTACATATACCACATGATTGGTTTTTTTAGTTTGCATGCTAGGTGGAGTGACATTGTCACTGGTTTTTTGATTTGTTTTAGGTGCGGGTATTTATGGGAAGTACTCGACAATTTTTGCAATGAAAAAATGTGACTTTTTACCACTTTTCCACCAAGCTTGCCACTACCCTTGGTAAGGTGGTTAGCAAGGTGGTAAATTATAGTTCTATGAATACCTCACATTTCTTTTTATATGGTATCCAGGAAATGTAGTGAAGTTTTATCAAATTGAAATCTAGCTTTTCTATTTTTGAATCACTAATACCTTGAGTGTTATTTGGTATCAGTAATTCGTGACTATGTGAGTAAAATTATGCTTGTCAGTGGTGAGTACTCATGATAGTGTTTTCAAGTGGATTGTATGTGAGTTATGTATCGATTGGAAGTTGCTTGGATGCAACTATTTATTTATGAGAGCCTCATTACAAGAGTGAGCTAAGTTAAATGCATTGAGTTATCATATATCTTGTTATGCGCAATAAGAGATAGGTTATTTGAGTTTGAGAATGGTCCTCAAGATTAGAAGTTGTCACACTTCTGGTTACTGATCACACCGCATTGAGTGGTGTGGGCTTTGGAAGAAAGCCAGGTTCATGTGTCAAACTAGGTTATTGAGTAGGCAATAAGTAAGAGCATACATAGGTAGTTAGGACAGAAGTCCCAACAGATAGAGATAATATTGGTTTTATTTTTTTAAAGTTATAACTATTATATTGATTAATGAATTGTTTACTGTTGACTTTAATCAACCTGAGGATTTTACCATATAGATGAGTTTCTATATGGGTTTACCTCGTTATATTTCATGTTATGCATGCTCAAATGTATGGCTAGTATAACCAAAGCTTAAATGGTGTAGGTTCCTACATATTAAAGTTTAAACTTTGATTAGAAAGCTTTTGATATTTGTCATCTACTTTCTATTTACTGGATTCTATATCTACTACTTTATTATACTACTTGTCTATATTTATTTATATTGTAGCTATAATTATCTGTCAAGTGTTTCTATCTTCAGTGTTTGTGAGGTTGGGTTGAGACCTTTAGGATCATCATCTCCTTATCCTAATTGTCTGTCGGTCCTTGGGCTCCTTCTTAGTAGACATGCACATTTAGATTATGTGTTAATATAATGTATTTTATCTACATACATGCTTGGTATAAGTCTCTAAAAAGTATATATCTCTTTACTTTGGATGTGTACCAAGTGTTGGACTCTTTATTAGGGTTTGTTATGTATATTTGATTGCATGATGTGAAAATACAATCATCATTTACAGAATATGTTTCCATATTCAAGGTCTTAAAATGATTGAAGGTCTTAAAATGATTGAAGATCCTTTTAGATTTTCGGTATATATGCCTATATCACAAGTTGAGTATTGTTTTCCATGTATGCATGTTACTAGTCTAGACAGAAGCTTGTAAGGTACACTATGACAAATGTGTATTATGTAGATTGTTATTGTTGCATCTGCTAGTTGTTTTTATTGTGTGTTGAATTGAACATGTTATTTTGTACTTCCAATTTATTAATTGCTTAATTCACATTCTGAGGCTTGCTTAGTCAAATTAATATAAAGCTCGTGAAAAGATTCCATGGGTTGGTGTTTTCACCCTTCATCTAAGTCACAATTATCTAATTGAGTTGGAAGGACAATTAGCCTTGTGTAATTGTTCCTACGTATAGGAATCTTCAAAAACCAAAATTAATCACTTACTAAAATCCAACAAAAATATACATGGGTCCATATCTCTTAGAGAGAGAGAGAGAGAGAAGAATAAGAAGAAGAAGAATAAGAAGAAGAAGAAGAAGAAGAAGAAGAAGAAGAGAGAAAAATCAAATAATATAATCTACATACTATGATCCAAAAATTCTTACAGTTGTAAAAAATGGATAATACAAAAGAAAGTTAGGAAATAATTTCCTTTGAAGTCATTGCATTATTCATACATCTCTAACGTATATATTTGATATTTTTATTTGATGACTTTAATTGATGCATGAAAATTGTATTTGATTTTTTTATAAATCCTAACATTTTATTTCTTTTATTAGATCAATTATGATGCACTACTTTGAGCATTTCATTCTTTAAACATATGCGAACCTATTAGTTCATTTCTTTACATAAATTATATTTGCAAATGAATTTGATTGAGTGCTTGAACCCATATGATCAGTGTGATATTGAGAGTATGACTTGTGAGGCTTAGAGTCAAAGCGAAGTCGGATTCCAAACACTAAAATTGGGTAAATCAATATTGATACATTTTTATTGGAATGTGATTTTCAACTAATTGTTTAATGAACCATGAATTTTTAGGATGTTAAAAGAACTTATGCTTTGAATTTTAGTGAACTTAAACGATACTAGAAGCATGATAAGTTTTGTATTTTTATTTTCTATTTTCTATTTTGTTATTTTGTTTTGAATCTTACTTTAATTTAATTTTTGTTTTTTTTTAATTTCTTTAACTTTTTACATTTAGTTTGATGTTTGTGGGTATCATCACTGAAAACCTTTACGAGACTTAAATTCGTTTACTAGGGCACTCTAAGGTTTAAAGGCTTGTTGCATACATTAAATGCAATCGTGTCAACTATGGAAGTGATTTAGGATTGCTTAATTTTATTTTAGTTTATGTTTTTATTTTTTCATTTTCCTTGTTAAGAGACTAGTAAGAATCTCGTTGAAGGTTGTGATAAGTGCTTGAAAAATGTTAAATATAACAATATTTACATGCACTTTAGTGTTAAAATATATTTGTGTGTGTATAATTTTATTATTATTTTATCAAAATTATGTTTAAGAATAATGGGTATGTTTAGTTATTTTTCATGCATTTTTGATGTCAAAATGATTCAACTTAAAGAATTTTACATGAAAGTACTAGTTGCAACCAAAGAAGAATAAAGACTAAACATATGTAAGCCTTACACATGTTCCAACCAAGATTATAAGGGGGTGAAAACAAAAAAAGAAGTTGAAAACACGCAGTTTGATGTGTGTCGTGGCAAAGGAAAACTATGTACCGCGGTGCGAGTGTATCGAGATTGATTTTCAATGCATAAGAAATTAACATATGTCGTGACGGTGGAAAAATGCATGTTGTGGTACCGATGATTGCTTAGTCATGATCCATTTTTTTCTCCCCCCTCTGCAGCGTTTTCCACCCTATAAATAATGCATTATCTCCCTTTTGTTTCATCACCCTAGTAGCTCTCATCTCTCTCTTTTCTCTTAAGTTTTTATTTTCGTAGTTTTAAAGTTATCTCAAATTTGAGATTTGAGCAAATTTTACTCATGCATTAGTAATTTTTGATTCAATAAAAGCTTAGACACATATGTTTGAAGGGTTTTTAGATACATATCAGTAATAAAATTCTATATTTTGATCCACAATTATGGTATTAATTTTAATGATATTCTTTTATTTTCATAATTAATTTTATGTACTCTTTTAATGTTGTGTTTAATTTAGTGGTTATTTATTAAATTAAGCATGTGTAGTTGAATACCTCATGAGATATTAGTAATATTATTATGCTTTGAAAATATTAAAGTAGATAAACATTTTTTTATAAAATAAACTAAGTTTTATTTCTTCATTAAAAATTTAACAAAGTTTGTTATGGAAAAAATGTATTGATGGAGTATTTTTCGTAATAAACCTTAAATATGAGTCAAATTTTAAGATTTGATTATTTGGATTTGATTTAAAATCCATGCCTAGATTTTGGATTTAATCGTCTGGATATGAAATATACCATATTTCAAATAATTTTGTAAGAATTACAATTAAGAAATATATCGATGACAAATTTTTTTGTAGTAGGTTTTAAAATCTGAAAGTTAGTTCTTAGAAGCAACAATCTTAAATCTAACTTTGACACATTGAATGAAAGTTTAAAATTATTGGTATCACTAAAGTTGACAATTAAATAATTTCTTAGAAAATGAGCACAATTTAATTAAATAATTAATTATTGGTTCCACCAAAGATGACAATTGATTTTTAATTAATAAAGAATAATGGCCCCATTAAAAGTGTTATTTTTGTACATATAATAAAGAATCAATAATCTTAATTCACATATTTAATAACTTAATATATCCTATAAACTCTCTATTAAATTATTAAATATTTATCTATTGATATTTGGTGAATCAAAATTATTTATTTTTATTTTATGTTATTAGAATAGATATTTTAAGCTCAAATGTTGTGACAAAATATTTTGGCTTATTTTTTCATTTTTAAAATTTTTGTTGAATTATTTAAAAAGTACATAGTTTCTTTTTAAACTGACATTGGAAGTATATATTTTTCACTTTTTACAAAGTAATTCATGCACTTGTGATTTGTTTTATAAATACAAAACTCGAGCATTAACCATGGCTCCCTTTTGCTCAAATCTGAGTTCATTATTGTAAGGACTAAGCGCGTTGGCTATTTTCGTGGACAAAATATTTACTTTTAAATTTATTTTTAGGCGTGCTATCAAGTCTATTAAGAAAAGCTAAACAAATGATTGAGTTCCAGATAATTGTACTTTAGGTATATCTTTGATAACTACGACATATATGATTACATTTATGCATTTAATAGCACATGCTTATAAATCTGAAATTATTTTTAGTGCTAAAATATGGAATAAGATATGCTAAAATATTAGATAAGATATAATATAAATTATAGCTTAAATCTTTAGCCTAAAAGATAACATAAAATATACTTTAAAACAACTCTTTTTTAAATAAGAATCTTTATGATTAATGAGCCTATTTTAAAAGAACTCTTATTTAAATATGAGTTTTCTTAATTAGTAAGTATTACTAATTCTATTTGTAATAGAAAATATATTTATCAATTATATAAGAGTTTTCTTAATTAGTGAGTATTACTAATCCTATTTGTAATATAAAATCTATTTATCAATTACATAGGATTAAGAGTTTTAATTTTTCCTATCAATAAAACCCATTCCTCATTGTTTCAATAAACCATAAGAACATTATTCTATTCTTCTTAATTTCTCTCTCTTGTTTTACAAATATAAGATCATAATTCTTTAGGCTTATTTATTTAGTTAATCTATCAAATATTGGTGGTTATGTTTGATTGATTAATAAGCCTAATTATTTTATGATATTTTGATAATATGTTCTTATGGCTTCTTCTTTATTTTTGTTCTTAAATTGTTAGATCAAATAATTGTTTTTGTCATATTATAGTTATTTGATTTGATTATTAATCTTTAAAGAAACTATTTTTATTGAACTTATGCTTGATCTTTTTGCTCTAGGATTTACTAGTTGATTTGATTTAGGTGGCATATGTTTTGAATAATCTAGTTATGATTATTTATTATTAAATCCGTTCTAGAACACACACGGGCACTTGTGTTTTTGTGCTAACCATTTTGCAGTTAATTTGGAAACGTATCTGATTGACGAAAAGCTTATTGGAATGTTGGTTTGGAAACTGTGAAAATAGAGCAGGGGCTCGTAAGTAAGGTACATTGGGGAAGTATCCTAGGAAGGGTAGCATAAGATCGAGTTTGTACTTGAACATTTATTTTTCATTGTGAAAAGTTAGATGGTCCGATGGACCGATGGACCGATGGTTTTCCTCTTAGGTAATGATTGTGGTCTAGGTTGCTTCCATCTAAAAATATCGTGTGTTATTATTTTATTTCCATACTTTATTCTTACATATGATTGCATGCTTAACCGTTTTGTTTAGATTATTAAATTATAAATTGATAAAATTAAAAATAACCTATTCACCCCCTCTAGGTTAATCAGGTCCATAATCCTATAAACTTTCAATTAGCCAAACTTTCAACCACATAGCTTCCTTCACCATTTCTATTGCGAAAACAAATTTTTCCTCCATAGAACACAATGTCACTATTGATTGTAAATTGGTCTTCCAACTCATCAAGTTTCCTTTAAAACCAAACAAGTACCCTGTGATAAACCGTCTCTTATCACGACCATAGACAAAGACAGAATTCACATAGCACATCACACCAACACTCAACTTATTGTAGTGCTCAAAGAGAATGCCAACTCTAATAGTACCTCAAAGATACCTCACTACTACAATATATGCTTTTGGTCTCGAAATTTTAGCCTCGGTTTTTTTAAAACCGAGACAATAGGGTTTTTGTCACGGTTTAATAAAAATTGAGACCATAGTGTATATATATAGCCTCAGTTTTATTAATAACCGTGGCTATAAGTTAAATTACAAAAAATATTTAAATATATATAAATAAATTTATATAACAACGTTTATTAAATAACTGTAATTATAATTAAAATAAAAAAAATTAATATTTTAAAAACCGAAATGAAATAATATACTATATGTCATTCATTTAAAAAAATAAAAAATTACTTTACAATTTTTTATTAATTTTTTATTTTTCTCTATTATTAATTTAATTTAATGTATTTTATTTCTTTTATAATATATATATATATATATATATATATAAAAATTTCACTTTTTTTTATTTCTTTCTTCTTTTTTCCATTTTTTCTTTATAATTAAATTCCTATTACTTATATATATTAATATATAATTTCTAATTAATATATATATATCAATTCCCTTATCATCAAAGTACATATCTTCCATTTTTTTTCCTAAATCAGATTTGGCCTCCCGAGTAGGAATGGGCAAAAAAACTGCGGGTTCGATTATCCGGACCGACGGTTCGGTTTTTACCTGGTAAATTTTGGGAACGGGGACGGTTTTAGGTAAAAATTGAACATGAATCAACGGGGACGATTATACTAAAAATTGTACTCGTCCGTACCCGAAATTAATTATATTTAATTAATTAATTTATATATTTAATAAATTAAAAAATATATTTAATAAATTAAAATATATATCAGTAGCACCATTCATGCATTGCATTAGGGTTTTTTCACTTTCGTTGTTTCTAGAATCGTAGCTCTCGCCTTTCGGTCTCGCCTTCGCCGCTCGTCTTCATCACTTTTAATCTCTGGTCCTTCTACCGTCTGCCTAGTTGATCTCAGCTCTCAACCCTCTGCCTTCTGCCTCGGCTGCTATCTCGATTCATGTGTTGCATTAAGGTTTGTTCACTTTAGTTGTTTCCCGAATCGCAGCTCTCGGTCTCGTCTTTGTCGATAGCTTTTGCCTCTCTCAATCTCTGGTCTCTCTACCGTCTGCCCTGTCGATCTCAACTCTCAACCCTCTACCTCCTTCCTCGGTCGCTCTCAACTCTCCCTCTGGTTAGTCCTCATCAGCTTCTTACCTTCTTCTTCTTCTTGATCTTATCAGCTTTCCATAGTTATAACTCTCAGATCTCTAACTCTGTGGTAGCAAGAGGAGGTGGGATCTTGTCATGTGGAAAATTTGGATTAGACAATGTAACTAGGGGATCGTATCATATGTTCTGCAACTTTGATAATTAGACAATGTATAGGATTGACACATTTTGTTGCTGGTTTTGCAGCAAAGGGAAGGGTAATGGTTTTATGTATAAGATTGTAATATTTTGTTATTGATTTTGCTGATTTTATTGATTGATTAAATTCTAAAAAAAAATAGAGAACACAACGAAGCAAAAAGAAGGGTAATGTGTTTGTTGGTGCTGGTGCGTTGCATTATACATTGTCTGTCTACTTGTGAGAAAGTAGAAGATGTAGGAAATGAGGATGAAATTTCTAGAGTAGTCTTTGGTGTGCTACACTAGTCTTTGATCTTGGTGTCTTCTGCAGTCTTGGTATTGGTGTGTTATCTTTGGTAGTCTTGTCTTGGTACACTGTAGTCTTGGTGCTAGTCTTTAGTCCAGTCTTTGGTGTGTTGTACTGGTGTGTTGTGCTAGTGTAGTCTTATTTGGTAGTCTTTGGTGTACGTGCGGCTACGCGTGTCTTTGGTGCTCGCCACCGCTAATTGTTCTCATGTCTTTTATTTTATAACAAAAGGGTTGTGCTTTTCTTCTTGTTAGGTTTCATCTTATGTTATATATTATGCTATTTTAGTCTTCATTTGAGGTTTCCTATGTTACATACAAGTTAGTGTTATATTGTTGAGGTGTCTTCAGATGAAATGTTTGTTTTTCATTTTTTGTTTTCAACCTACAGGTTGTAACACTAGTCAAAATGACTTTTGAAATATGAGTGATAGCTTTTTTCTCTTGCTGTGATCCTCCCCTAACTTTTATGTTTGTTTTTAGTTTTTTCCTTGATGTGCAATCTCAAATTTTTAAAATAATTTTTCTCATGACAGATATAAAACACTTAATTATTGTTTGTACTATTGTTATTAAATTGATTTAAATCTCCCTGCTATTGGTCTTCTTATTTGTTGGATTCTATTTGGTGTTGGCTTTCTTCTTGGTCTTGTGGTATTCTTGTGTTAGGTGATGCGGTGTGTTAGTCTTCTTTGGTGTGTTGTCTATTGGTGTTGTCTTATTTGGTGTTTTTGATGGCGTTGTCTTTGGTGCGATGTCTTTGGTGCATTTAGCATTCTTTGGTGTTGGTAATTAATACTAAGTTTTTTTCCATGTTTGTTATTAATACTAAAAAGTTAGTTTGTAATACTAAGTTTTTTTTGTGTATAATAAACTCTTAAATGTAATTATACGTTTAATTTTAATATAATATGATTTTTAATATTATAATTAATAAATTTATTGTAATTTATATTGATTTTTAATATTGTAATTACTAATTATTGTATTTTTTTGTAATTTATGTATACCCTATGGCTAATAACCGAGGCCATAGGGTATTTTTTTTTAATTTATGTATACCCTATGACCTCGGTTATTAGAAAACCGAGGCCATATATACACCCTATGGCCTCGGTTATCTAATAACCGATGCCATAGGTACATCTTATGGCCTCGATTAAAAACTGAGCTCATAGATCATTACCTATGATCTCTCTCACTTAGGCCTTGATTCTTATAACCATGGCCATAGACCTACGGTCACGGTTAAAAACCGAGGCTGTATGCATGTTTTGTAGTAGTGGGCCTCATCGCTCAGTTCACTACATCCAATGATTTTCACTCAAATTTTCCATGTAATGGCTCACCAAACTTGAATCATATGCAATATTTAATCTTGTACAATTCATCAAATATATCAAGCTACCATCGCACTTGCATAAGGAACCTTTTTCATTTATTTCCTCCTTCATTCAAGGAGAGTCCAAGGTTGACAACTTGAAATATGAGGATATTGGATTTATAGTCGACTTAGCATTGATCATGTTAGATCTTAAGTATCTTCTCACAATATCCCTCTTGGGAAAGAAACATACTTTTTTCTCTCTCTCTCTTATAAACTTTCATTCCCAAAACATTTTTGGAACACATAAAATCCTTTATCTCAAATTCTAAGCTAAGTTGGTTCTTCAACATGGTAATTTAAGACTGGTCATAATGACCTATCAATATATATTAATAAATATACCATAGAAGAAATATTTTTACCTCTCAAATACATATAATTGTCATGCTTTCTCCTTTTGTAGCCAATATTCAAAACAACATTGTCGAATCCCTTATACCAATTTCTTGAAGATTACTTCAAGTCATACAGTGACTTCTTCAAAAGACATACTATGACACCCTTATCGTTTTTCACAAATCACTTGGTTATTCCAAGAAAACTTCCTCATCAAGGTAATCATGTAAGAATGTTTCACATTCAATTAGCCAAGTTCCATATTATTATGCATAACTAAAGACAATAATAATCTAATAGATCTATGCTTAAAAATAGGTGAGAAAATTTCAATAAACTTAGTACCTTTTCTTTGGGTTGAAAAATTCCACGACACGGTACACAATCATGTCAAAGAGATATAGACTCATTAAGACTCTCCCTCAACTCACACACAATGAAAACAAGATAAACATATAGAATAATAATCAAATATGTAGGGCATAATAGTTAGACATATTATATAGTTAAACTAATATTTTAATATACAATAGTCATTGGAAAGCTATAAAGAGAAGGATATAGGAACCATGACATACAATAATAGATATATAAAAAGAAAACAAGTGATAGAAAGAAAGAAATTTTTTTCAAGCACAATCAATTCCTCCCATGGAAGAATATATTTGAGTGAAATCCTAATTGTACTAACATGACATGTGATCAATCAAACAAGGCAATATAATGTAGTAAACCTACATAGGATACATACAATGTGATAACATGTATGGGTTGCTTAAGACAACTATTTAGCAACAAGAAATTCACTATGAAAGTAAATTAGTAGTTCATAACCTAAAAATGATATATATAAGCTAATACTTCTTACAGTTGGAGAAATATATCCAACTACACGTAACTATCATCAGCTATTGTCTACACAACAACTCCGATCCAAGTCGAATCTAGCTCTCCTCCAAACCCATACATACATATGATATGCTACAGTAACCAATTGTCAGTATCATGAAACCTAAGATAATGACAATCTCATGCATACGTTCCTAAATGCAATCTATGTCTTGGTTGATAATTAAATTTTAATTAACCCAACTATAAAAAAATATTTGCAAACTACTCAATAAATCAATAATACTGAATAAGACTCAAAGTAATAATGATTTAAAATTAAGAAAACTATCTTCCAATTGAAAATTCAAGTTTTGAAAATGTTAGAGTTTCCTCATGTTTTCTAATTATTTTTCATTTCACAAATGAGTAGGTATTTATAGAAAACTCTTAGGCTACTAAGCTCTTCTCCAACCACCTCGTTAACTAAGTTAGTAAGTTTTCACTAACCATGTCGACGAGGGTAATAGTCATTAAATTGCATCAACCAACAAAAAAACAATACCTCAATGCGGATCTCAATAAGCACTAAAAAACTTATTTTATGTTTGAAAAAGCTATAGAGTAATTTTCTACAAATACCCACAAACCAACAAAAAAGAACAATAGTGCATAAGCACAACCTACCATGCAAACTACATGAACCTAACCTGTGGTGGTATGTGTAAACATGTAAACATATAAAGTATTTTAACCATGTGAGTGTATAAATTATTAAACTATAAGTAACTAATCTTACATTGAGGAAGACAAAACACTAAGTAAATTAAAATAGACTCAGGATTTTGCAGATAAGAATGCCAAAAAGACATATAGGAATTACAAGACTACATGATACACTACACAACTAAATAGACTCAACATTAATACACGATAAATTCATGAAAGATGGCCTAAATAATTTTATTCTTGTGAAAAAACTCTGATACATAACCCATACATCCTAACACACCTACTCCAAATGCATATGAATTGTCATTCTCCATCCATATTTATGAACCATCGTACCCATCTTGATGCATACTCTATGCTACATGTCTAAACTTTAACTCCACCTAAGCTTCATAGTCTCTAGCCATATTAGTATCTTGCACACACGAAATAACATATACCCGTGAATATATCATACATACTTACATGAAGTCTAACCAAATACTATAGTGTTATCCCTACACAATATGTATTGATGGACTAAATGCAATCAAACATGCAACATAGAAACACATAAACATGACACAACTCTCTAACTTTATACTACACTCCCTCATATGTATACACGTTAGGCAAACATGATGTAGTGAAAACCTATACTCATATCCCATGCATAAAACATACAATCAACAATGAGTTATGTAAACAAAATTATTTTCCTTTTTGACATATAGAGTCAAAGGAACACCCCTATATGGGGGAGAGAAGGCATATGTACATGTAGTAAAACTAGTCACTCATATAATAAGTAAAGACATATTAAAGTAATAAACCATAATATGCAACACATGTAAACAAAACACAAGATGAACATTAACATGTTGAATAGAAACATGCATAATGCTAAAAAAACACACACAAACTCTTCAAGAAACCACACAAACTGAAGAACATACATTGTAATCTCATAGACAGTTGTAGACACTAGTAACCTTTCTCAGAGATTCAAATGTGAGAAAATCAAATGATTTAGTAAACAAATAAACTAATTGAAGGTCGGTCTTGATATGTTGCAACAATAGTGTGTTATATTATACTAAATTTCTAATGAAGTGGTATTTTATGTTAATGTTTTTGGTTCTTGAATGTTGGACATGGTTTTTTAAAATGTAGATGGCCCTTGTGTTGTCACAAAGCATGACTACATCTTATATTGTGATACCATAGTCACTTAGTATCTGCTTTATCCACAGGAGTTAAAAGTACCACAAACCAGTTGCTATATATTTTACCTCATCCGTTGAAATGGACATAAAACTTTACTTCTTATTATGCCAAGAAATCAAAGAGTTCCTTAAGTAGAATCATCCACTTGAAGTAATCTTTATGTCAACATTGTACCTTCCCTAATCTACATCAGAATACCCAACCAGATAAGCTATTATATCATAAGGATACCATATTCCAAACTCCAATGTCCCACTAACATACTTGATGATCACTTTCACTGCAGTAGTGTGAGGCTTTTTGGGACAAGCTTGAAATCTTGCACAAACTCTAACATTAAAGGAGATATCAAGATGGCTAGAGAAAGTTTACTTCACTTCCTTTCCCGAGGGATCCTGATAAAGTTTAACTAAGGTACTTATTGGAGTATGAGATGATTTAGTCTTATCCAGGCCAAACTTCTTAAAAAGTTCCTTGGCATAATTGACTTGGAAAAGAAAGATTTCATCTTTCAGTTGCTTAACTTGAAACCTAAGGAAGAATTTCAATTCTCTAACCGAACTCATCTTGAATTCATTTTGCATAGTTAGAGCAAACTTTTGAGCAAGAACATCTTTCATAGACTCAAAGATGATATCATCAACATAAATTTGAGCCACTACCACTTCTCTTTTGTTTCTATGAACAAAGGGAATCGTGTCGCCTCTACCTTTTGGAAACCCATTGTTGAGAAGAAAGGTGGCTAGACACTTATACCAAACTAGAGAAGCTTGCTTTAAGATATACAAATATTTCCTTAATCATATTACATGATTAGGAAAATGTGAATAATCAAAACCTTTGGGTTGCTTAACATAGACTTCATCTTTGACCATACCATTAAGGAATGCACTTTTTACATCCATTTTATACGACTTAAACTTGAAGTAACAAGTAAAGCAATTTTACTAACTCAAGAGGAGCAATAAGAGCAAAGGTTTCTTCAAAATTAATACCCTCGATCTGATTATTAGCCTTGGGCTACTAGCCTAGATTTGTTTATGAAAATCACACCACTTTCATCCTTTTTATTCTTGTACAATCAATTTGTACCAGTTATATGCTTATCTTTTAGTCTAGGAACAAGATACTAGACATCGTTTCTTTGAAAATGATTAAGTTCTTTTTGCATAAAGTTGACTCAATGTACGTTGATGAGTGCTCAAAAAGCAATAAAATTACCATGATTTTATGCTCATTAATTGATTAAAAATATATATATTTATATTTTTTATCATATATTTATATAAATTTGTCTTTTTCTAATCAATGTATTTTTATTGCTTTTTCGTATTTTCGCTTAAAAACGTAACTTAAAGACTCAAAGAGGAATATCGAAGCAATACATCACAATTATATTACTAAATAAATGGGGAAAGGCCAACAAATATGGAAAAATTGGACAAAATGGGTCGAAAAGGTCAAAAATGTCAAAAAGGAGAAAATCGCTACCAGAAGAAATTTATCCTCATACAAGGCCAAAGACTACCGCTACAGAAATGGCGCATCGGTACTCTTCATCCACGCAGTAGCTACGCTACGGTACTTGATGCACAGAATCGATTGTCAAAAACTTTGATTTAGTTAAAATCGTAAGATCGCTTGATCCTACCAATACTTTGGTTTTATATTTATAAAACTCTCGCATAGTGCACCTAATCATTTCGTAAAAATGATAAGTATACTCCCAAGTCGATCTAAGGAAGGAATGTACGCGTTTTTAATTTATTATTCAAACTTTTAAAAACGTAAATTAAATCCTAAACATCCTCGTCACGATATTTTCGGGGTTTTATGTTTTTTAATCTACTTACATAAAAATAAACATAGATTCAATAAACATTCATGCAAATTTTATCTTTTATAAATAAAGGGAGTATTTATGGATATAATAACTAAGTTAATTACGCTTGTTCGTATTATCTAGGTTATTAAAGATATGAATTGATATTTATTTATTCTCCCTTTTTGTATGAATACCACCTTCAGCGGGGTTAGATATTCTTTGTTAACTAAACAAATCAATTAACACCTACGCGGGTTGATAACTAATTTGGTTAATTAAATTAATTCCTTTTTCTAAGAGATTGAAAATGAACCATTTAAATGCCACCTAATTTTGGGCGGGTTTATAGCTTAAACTTTATTCAAGGTCCAAATTAAACCTAAGAATTTAGTTATCCGAGTACTAACTTTCAAGTTTTAAACCACAACCGAAAACGGTTGTCAATACATTTTCAGATAATAATTTTATAAAACTTTTGAAATAGAAGCTTCACTCTAACTACCTAAGGCGATCAGTACCAACAAATAAAAGTGGCACTACTCTAAATCGATCGATAACTAAACCTTAAAATCTAATTTTCAGCATTTAAGTTTGTAATGAAAAATGATATATTTCTCTCTAACATTCTTAAAATAAAATCTTGAATAAAAATAAAATCAATACATTTTAGACTTTTTTACCTATTTAATATTTCGCAAGCATAACAACGTTATTATTATATCACGTTTACAATACTAAGACAGCTTAAATTTAATCACGTATAAATTAAATATAACATGTAAGAATAAAGCATAAAAAATAATCGCAAAGAAAATAAAATCCTTACAAGATTGATGCCATTCCCGCTGTTAAAACCTCCAAAATGTAATTTACACTCCCATTTATCAATCAAAAGCTATTAAATTACAAAAAACATAACTAGTTCTTCCCAAAGAGGAAGAACTCTAAAACTAAGAGAAACTAGCTAAAACATAAGAAAAACTAAAAAAACTAAAAACTAAGAAACGGAGAGAAATAAAGAAGAGAGAAGTACGTTTTGAGGCGCTGGTTAAAGCCGGGCGGAACGGTGGTATTTATAGTGAGAAACGGGAGAGAAAAAGCGGTGAAAAAATGTTAAAAAATGGTGAAAATGCGTAGTGCACACGGCGAGGTCATTGATGACGTCCAACATGACGTCACGGGTGGCCGCACGTGAAAACGGGGCGAATGGCGCCGGCCAAGGCGTGAGGGCAACCAGGGCGCGTCAGTGCACAGACGATGAACAAGACTCACAAGATTCACCGTGCGCGGATGAACAAGACCGCACGCGTAGCTCGCGCAAATGAACAGACCCGCGCCAGACCAGCGCGGATGAACAAGACTGCGGCATTCTCACATGGCCGGGCCACGGCCAAGGCGGACGGGTCGCCTCCGGCGCGATTTTCTCCTTTTTGACATTTTTGAGCTTTTCGACCCATTTTGTCCAATTTTTCCATATTTGTTGACCTTTCCCCATTTATTTAGTAATATAATTGTGATGTATTGCTTCCAAAGATTCTCTTTGAGTCTTTAAGTTACGTTTTTAAGCGAAAATACCTGAAAAACAATAAAAATACCCGTGATTCCGAAAAAGACAAATTTATATAAATATATGATAAAAAATATAAATATATATATTTTTAATCAATTAATGAGCATAAAATCATGGTAATTTTATTGCTTTTTGAGCACTCATCATACGTCCTGTAAGGTTTTTTTTAATAATTTTAGGAAGAATAATAGAAGTGTAACATATATAGTTTAGAGTTTCTTGAATCTAACACCTTGTCTTTACACCCCCACTCAACATCTCAAATTATGTTATCAACTTAATTAACACCATTTTCCCATTTAGGGAAATACATCTCTTTTTCTTCATCTTTTGTATTGGATCCAAACTACTTATAGATAATTAAAAATAAAACTAACTATTTTACTATGTGTGATTTGGGATAGATAATAAAAATAATAATTTTATTCATTGTATTCATTTCAATTTTATTTTCTTAATTGATAAGTATATGTGTATATATTTTTAATTTTTTTGCATTTATTCATTTTTCTAGTTTTTATGCTTTATATTATTATAATAAAATAAAAATGTAACATTTTTTTATTAGTTTAAAATTATTGATAATTTAATATTAAAATATAAGAGAAATTAAATTTTTATCTTAAAATTAAAGATATAATTTGATTTTAAACATATCATGAAAATGCAATTAATTAGACGTTATCTTTAACTTTTGTTGAAATCGAAGTCATCTTTGATATTTTTGAAAAAATATGATAGTTATAAAGAATATATAAGCCTCAAGATTATTATAGATATTTTACCTTTTGTTGGACCTCTAATGCTCTTGAGGCATCACAATAACAACTCTATATTATGTATTTGATTTTGAACTCGATATAAACATTGCCATGAGCTTTAACACACAATTCATTGGAAACTAGGTTGTGTATATATTATTTGTAAATTATTCATTGGTTATTGTAGGAATATTTATTTTTCTTTTTTTTAATATTTATAATATACTATATTTTCTTAATTAGGACTTGTAAATGTGTATAAAATGTAAATACCTATTCGAGCTAACAATAAAATCAAAGTTTTCAAAATGCAATTTGGTATCATAGTTAAATTTTTTTTTGTTTTATGCTCCAACCTAAGTTTCATCATACTAATTTCGTGTTTATTTCAAGATATCATAAATGTATACTGTTTGGAAAAAAAGAAATATGACAAGGAGAAAGGCTATTTCAAAGATAGAGGATCTAACATATAAGTAATTTTTGTTTGAGGGAGGAGCTGGACATGCACTAGTCAAATATTGACTCATTAGTTTTATTATTGACAAGCTGATATATCACTTTGTCTAGTGTGGAATAGAAAAGAAATTTTGGGATGATCTCATGAATACCTATTGATTTGATATTTTTCTTTGATATTGGGAAATGAGAAAGTGTATTGTTGATAATTATGTCTTTATATTTCTAGGTGGATTGGATTAGAGTTTTGACGAAGTTATAAGTTGGGTTTCAACTACTACTTTTTTACCAATCATGAGAATCTTATTTTGATGTATGTCATGAAGTACAAAGACAACCTCTATAGTTATAGAGGGCCATTCTAAGGCATGAACCCTCTCTTGACTCTAGTACTCATTTTATATCTGCTGCAATATTAACATGCACATTATTGATTATTTTTGAAGAAGCTTACCTATCTAAAGTGATTCACAATTAAGCAAGCTAGGCAAAAAAGAAATATGTTAAGTGAGATATCGTCGACAACCCTTTCATCTTTTGCTTCTCGGGTTTCTTGAGTAACTAATGATAGAGATGAATTTGGCTATGTATTTGTTTCTTTGCTTCAAACGCATGACTTATTGATACAGGATATCATATGACTAGTGACTCGAATATCATTGATTATCTAACATATTCTTTTGTTAAGTTTGTTCATGCAGTTAAAAGGACACCAATTATTTTATATGGGCTAGAAATGCCTAATTATCACCCATTACATTCTCCATTCTTGTGTTTTACTTGATCAAATATCTCCAATAATCTTTGACTAATTAGTCAAGTCACCAAAAAGCCTTGTATTCTATTCATTATGTGGTTTTGAATTCGAAGGAAGATGAAGATTAACACTACTAGAGAGAAAGACGAGGCCTTTACAACTTGGAGATTGAGACATGCAATACTTGTTTTGGATTTCAAGTGGGAAGTAAAATTGAGAGGGAGAATATTATGCTATGGAGTTATTCTTTAGGATATTTATCTTTTTTTTCTTATCTAAAATGATTTTTTTTAATGCTTCTACTTTTTCTTAAAATGTGAACAATACATTTTTCTAAAAATAGTGTGTATCATTTAAATTTAGTTCAAATAAAAGTTCAAGTTTTGCTCGTGTTGTCCTTTCTATACTTCTATTGGCGATGATAATAAAATTTCTCTCTTTTATTGATGATTATGCAATAATTTCTTGGACTTATCTATTGAAATCTAAGAGTTATATTATACATGTTATTATGAAGTTTATGATAGGATTGTCACGTAGTTTCTTAGTTAGGCTTAGTTTTTTCATTCTAATAATGATCATGATTTTGTGAATATATCTTAGTGATTTCTTGAAAATGCATTGCATCCTCTCCTAAGAACAAGTGCTTATACACTATGTAAGAATGACATAGAAGATCATAAGAATCATAATCTCCATAAGATGGTACTTGCCTTATGCTTCATTATGCATGTTTCTAAACATTTCTTGGTAGATGATGCTATGAATGCTACTTATCTTATTAATTGCATGACTACTCATATTATTAACTATTAGTCTTCATTAAGGATGTCTATTTTTCACTTTATGCCTTATCTATAAAATTTGTTCCCTAAAGTATTTGGGTGTCTTTGTTATTTTCGCATTCATGTATTTCATAAAGAAAAAATTTGATCAACGTGCTTTTAAGTGTATTTTCTTGGTTATTCTAGTACAAAAGGTTAGGTTGTACATTCTAAAAGCTACATGGCATACATATTATATATGATTGTACTTATTTAATAAAACAAGAACTCGTATAAGTATTATATCATTCTAGTGTTAACTAACATTAGTTTTTTAATGGTGAAAATTGTAGGTTGAATAGTGCTTTACATAGGAGTTCACTCATGCTTATTCTTCTCCTCTTAATTATTGGTATCTAGGTATAGTGTATGATCTATATAATAATATCAATAAAATTGTCAATTCTATCATTTTTTATCCTTTATAAGGTTGGTTACTGGTGTCTCAGTATCACTTAGGACATAATTTTGTATTTGCTTGTTACACATACTCATTTTCTTGGTTTTCATATAATTTGAATCGTTGGATGTTTATTGTTGTGGTGTCATGTTGGGGACTTTATTTGTGTTGGGTTGTCTCCTTATAGGCTGGGCATTTCTCCTTGTCGAAAACACCATTCACCTGACATTGTCACTATTGGATCTTTGTTGTCTCTCTTGGGTTTTCACTACCCCCTTTCTGACCTTTATTGATAAGAATATAACGATTAGTTTAACTGCTAGTTTCCTCACTGACCTTGGGCGACAAGTAGTTGATGAAAGTGACTGACGAGGGTTTAAGATGCTATTTTTTTTATAAATTTCCATCTCTCTTTTATTATTTTCTTGGCCATAATTAGAAGGAAACTCTGCTAGTTTGGTACTAGACATTTTCAGTTCATTCGTGGTCCATTTTCCTTTTGAAAGTTAGGTTTGAGAAATAGTATAACATATGTGTGATGTAGGAAATTAAAGAGCAATCTCTCTCATATTTCTCAAATATCGGGTTGAGTTTAAAAAATGTGAGATTGAGTGAGATTTTGATGAGGTAAAATGTATGGTTGGCTAGTGAAAGCCACATCATTTTGAGGAATTACTCTTAATGTTGAGTTGCACTATACTAACTGGCAGTTGCAAGAGTGCAACGATTCACATAGGAAATGAGCCTATGTGATAATGTGCCATATGTCGACTAATAGTTGCAAGGATGAAATAGTTCAATGATGTGCCTATGTGGTGGTGTACTGTGTACCATGTGTCGTGTATCGGTTGTTAGTTGCAAGGATGCAACATATACCATAGGTGAGGAAATTATACGGTAGTATGCCGTGTATTAGTTGGGTATTGCAAGGTTACAATGTGGTACATAGGTGAAGACCCTATGTATTAGTGTGTTGTGTATTGGTTGGGTGTTGCGAGGTCGCAACGTGTTTGCTTGTTAGGTGGTAGATCCATCAATAGTCGATTACATCATGTGGTGATGGAGCTTCGATCTGCATGGATCATGTGTGATGGTGATAGCAATCGAGAGCAACATAGGCAATTAGGGCACTTGTATACTGTTTATTATATATAATAGATTGTTTGTTACCAAGTAGTTGCTATAAGAAACACAAGGATGTTATCACATAGGTAAGGGTTCTATATGGACTTATATCGTTATATGTTGGGTTATGTATGATCGAAAATGCTGTGAGAATACAATCATCATTTACTAAATATGTTCTAATATATAAGGTCTTCAAGTGATTGAAAATTCTTTATATTTTTCCCAATATGTTTGCTTAATTCACATGTTGTTAATGTTTATCATTTATATGTATGTTTCTAGCCTACACAGGAATTTGTAAGGCATACCATTACTAGTGTACTTACCATAGATTGTTCTTTCTAATATACCTATTGTTTTATGATGTGTTGAATTAAATATATTATTTTTATTATAATTTCATTGTATTATCTACTTAACCCATATTGTAAGACATACTTAACCGAATTGAAATAGTATTTATGAAAATATTATATGGTTTAACGTTTTTATGCCTCGTTTAAGTTTGAGATGTTTATTTGAATGAAAAGTACAATTGATCTGATATATATAACTCTCAAATGTGTATCCTTATAAGTACGGATATAGATTTACAATTTAAAATTTTAGACTTATATTAAGTCAATTTTCAAAAACTTTAGTAGGTCAATATCTATTTTAAAAAGTAAACCAATTTTCCCAAAAATATATTGTTGTTACGACAACAGTGTATAACATGTCAATTGTGCACTATACAACATCAGAGCATGTCTGTCGTAACTTATTTAATCTGTCAAGTAATTTATAAATCAAAACAAAGAAGAAAGAAAGATCGTGGTAAATTAACCTCAATAATTATAATTATAAATATTAAAGATTAAAATTATTATTTTTAATTAATTTTTATTTAAAATAATTTAATATATGAAAAGTTTACGAAAATATTAATCGAAAATATTCTCCAAAATTATCTGTTAAAATAAAAGTAGGTGAAATTTGAACCCTTCAAATTCATTCTGAAAACTATTCATTTGGTAATTTTAATATTTGTCTATATTTTTATTTCAAACAAATAGATATTTAGATGATTAAGATATTAAAATTTATATTAATAATATGAGTATGTATATTTCAAACATGTTAATTAGTTACAAATGTAGTAGACAACTTGTAACGAATATGTATTCAACATTGAAATAAACTCAGGCACATGTTTATCTTTAATCAAGGATGATTGTAAAAATTGAAAAAAAAAATATTTTTAAAAATATAAATTGAAATAACAAAAAAAAATCAGCAAAAAAATAAAAATAGATATCGTGAAAATTGGAAAAAAAGGGAAAATAAAAATATTAAATAAGAAAGAAAGGAGAAGGGTTGGAAAGTGAGTTTTGTTAGGTAACTAAATAATAACATTTGCGGAAGATATGAATCGAAAATAAGTAAAAAAAAATATATATAATTTTATGATATAGATGTTAAATATTATAATATATTTAATTTTATTTTTTTAAACTTATAAAATTATTTTATTATATTAAAAAAATATTTATAAATAATTATTTTATTATAAATCATAAAATTTTACAAATACAAAATATTTTTATTGGAAAAGAGATTCTAAAAAAGCAGCGATCCAAAGGTAAATGGGACAGAAAAGAGAATTTTTAATCTCACTCCGTCACTTACATGACCGTTATTGAACGATATAAAAATCAAATTTTCCCAATAAATTCAATTCTTTAATTGACATTTTAATTTATTATATTCTTATTTTTCTGTATGGAGCGAATTGTTTTTAAAAATATCTCAGTGAAAACGGCACCGTTTTTACAAAATTACGATTTTTGACAAGACCATCTGTGGGCAATAAGAGGTGCCTTAAACGAATCAAAACTTGACTGGTACAGCAATATGCGCCCACAGTCACAATTCACAACAATAACACATGATTGTTGTACCACAAGTGGTCCCAAGAAAGAGCCAGTTGTCTCGTAAGGACAGGCTGTACAACCGGGCAGCTACCCGTCCCTGCCCCTTCCATCTTTCCATTTTATTCCACTTTCTCTTTCTCTTTCTTATATATAATACACTCTATCCTTCCTTTATTCTTTATATCTTTCCTCGTTCTAAGTCCATAATACAATTCTCTCTCTCTCTCTCTTCACTTCTCATTGTAGTAGTAGTAGTACCAATGGCTTTTGGTAAGGCTTCAATGTTGGCTCTAATGGTTGCTTGCGTCATCGTCCTTCTTTCTGTGAACGGCGCATCTGCTCAGGCAGAAGCTCCAGCTCCAAGCCCAGCTTCTCCAGCTGTAGTCATCTCACCTTCCTTTGTCTCGGCTTTCTTTGCAGCTTTCGTGGCTCTTGTACTTGGTTCTTCTATCAAGGTTTAAAGAATGTTCGTTCAGTTGGTGAATATGGTTTTGAGGTTGCGTTGTAGAGCCGTTTGGTGTTTCATATTGCATTGATTTTTAGGATGCTTCTAGGGATTTTATATTATATATAAGATTTAATCATATAATACTCTTTGTTATATTGTCGTCGTTGTTGACATATTTTTATATTTTGTATTTGGATTTATTATGATTTTGTGAGTATTATTATTATTTGGTTCTTTAATATTTAATTACTCTTTTTTTTTATTATTAATATTATTATTATTTTTGTATCGATGTTGATGCGATTTAACCTAGCGAATAACAGTAACACTGGTTTATTATTAAAAATCAAAAGAGAAATTAAACGGTTGAGTCTAGATCTGAAACCTCCTTCCAATTTGGGATTTATAGGTAAGATCTGAATCTCATATAACGCGTTTGAGTTTAATGTTGTGCTTTTACAGTTTTTTCAATCATGATTTGTTTACCGTTCGTTCATACACAAGTTAGATAGTTATTAGGTGAGGAATGTGAGGGACTCATCATAACTAGGAGGATTCTTCGTTGGATATGCGGGACATTTACGCTAATAATTATAATTATTTTATATTATTTTTAATTATATATAGAAAATAATTATTGAATATAAATAAATAGGAGTATTTTTCGTGGATTTCATCGTATTTTTTATTTTTTTAATTATTTTATACAATATACCATTCAATTTTAAACATCTTTATACATACTGAAATATAAAAAATAAAATAATATCATTCGTTATGTTTTAGACATTGGTTTTTATAAAATTGAATGGTATATTTGTAAATATTTAAAGCTGTTTAGAATTTAATATTATTTAAAAAAAAAACATATAAAATAATGGATTTGGGTGGCAACGAGGGTCTTGATGGGGTTTTGTTGATAGATATGGTTCTGATGTAGGGTTGTGGGAGTATAGGTTTGTTGGCAAAAGGTTGTGGCTTGACATCAAACATGGAGGAGTTTTTGTGTATTAATTAGTAAGTTTGTACGATATTTTTTAAAAATTAAATGTTAGTATAATTTTTATTATAAAATATATTATTTAAAATATTAATATTAATGTTTATTTTTTTATTATTTATAGTATTTTTTTAAATAAAATAAAAAATATAAAGATAAAAATAAAAATAAATAAAATATATTTTAATTATTTATATTATTATTAAAAGTATATTTATCTATATATAAAAATAATATTAATATATATTTATAATAGTTTTAATATTGTAATAATTATCTTTATATATAAGTTATTTTTAGAAAAAAAATTTAAATTTTTATAGATAATTATAATTATAATTTTTTATAATTAAAAGGATATTATTTTATGGAGAGATATAAATTATATATAAGTTTGTATTTATTTTATGTCGTATTAATATTATTTATATAATTTTTAAAATAGTTATAATATATGATAAAATATAAAAGTTATTAAATATAAAAATGTGTATAAAATTAATTCGTAATAATAATTTTATTATTATAACACTTTTTTTTTCTCTGTCATTGACTAGAATGTTTGTGTCCAGCATAGTAGTTACGTGCGTCTGTTTGGTTAGGTGATTGTCACATGGGATCGATTTACTTTTTGTAAAAGAAAATGTTTACGTTATTAGAATATTTTTTTAAAAAAATATTATCGTAAAATGTTTTAATCATCTGTTTCAGTTAGAAAATATGTTAAATTGATTGGAAATTTTGAGTTACGAGAAACGCATGAAATTGAGGTATTTTCAAAATGCTCTTGTAATTTCATATACCTTAATCTTTTCAATCGATTTAACCAGTTTTCATTTTTCTTTTTTGCAATAAATGATTAAAATATTTCAAAGTATAAAATTAAATTATTATTTTTTACATAATATAAATAGTTAATGAATGTTTTTCACTCTTTTTTATCACTTAAAAATATGCATTATTATTATTATTATATATAGTGTAGTAACATCAACGTTCTTTTTATTGTGACGCATGAATTAGGAGTTCAATTTGAGTGTGATTTCAAAAGAATTCATCACTGTTACAAAAATGATTACCAAGTGTCCTTTTACGTCACCTTAAATGATGATAAAAAATAATAATAATCATACAACGTATATAAAATATTTTAAAGACGTAAGAAATATTAAATGATTATATTGTATCTTATATTTTAAGGAATATGTATAATATATTTATATAAGAGTTATAAGTAAACTAAATATGACTAAAACCCATAAGATAATATACATTAGTAGATATGATATATATTAATAGTCCCCTTCAAATTCAAAATGGATGTCAGACCAACTTAAAGTTGTCAACCAAATTACGAGTGCATTCATTAGGAAGTACCTTGGTGAAGATATTTGCAAATTGATCGTCAGAGGAGATAAGGAAAAGCTTGAGAGCACCATGGACAAGATGAGAACGAATAAAGTATTATTCAATCTCGTTGTGTTTAGTGTGTTCATGGAAGACATCATTGTGAGCAATATGAATAGCACTTTGATTGTCACAATAAAGGGAAGTAGCAGAGGATTTGGACACGCCCAAATCCTTAAGAAGACATCATAATCAAAGGAGCTCAATGTGGTATCATGAAGAGCACGATATTTTGCTTCAGTACTTGAGCAGGCCACGAAAGTTTGTTTCTTACTTCGCTAAGGAATCAAAGAAGAACCAAGGAGAAAGCAATAACCTGTAGTGGACTTGTGATCAGTGGAATCTCTTGCCCAATCAGTATCAGAGAATGTACGAAGTACAAAAGGAGATTGAGCTGAGTAGAAAAGGCCATGAAAGAGAGTATCCTTCAAGTATAAGAGAATGCGCATAACAATAGCATAGTGAGTCGATCGTGGAGTAGATAGATACTGGCTCACCTGATGAACAAAATAAGAAATTTATGGACGAGTAACTATAAGATAAACCAGACTGCCAACCAATCATCTATAAAAAGAGGGATTAAATAATGGTTCCCGATGGTGTTAGATGCACATTAAGTTCAATTGGAGTGTCAACATTCTTGTTGTCAGTGAGTCCAACTCGATAAAAGGTCAGATGTATACTTGGCTTGAGTAATATAAAGACCATATATGGAACGACTAATCTTAAGACCCAAGAAATAGTTGAGATGTCTAAGGTCTTTCATCTCAAATTGTTGACTAAGAAAATCCTTAAGTTCTTGAATGCCACTGAGGTCATCACCAGTTATTATCATATTATCTACATATAGGAGAAGCAAAATGATGCCTTTATCATTGCGACAAAGAAATAAGGAAGAATCATAAGGACTGACAGTGTAACCCAAGCAAATGATGGTGGAGCTGAACTTGGTAAACCATGCTCATGGAGCTTGTTTAAGGCCATAAAGTGCACGTCGAAGACGACAGACCTTGTTTGTTTCAACATAAAGACCAGGAGGAGGTTGCATATAGACTTCTTCGTGAAAATCCCCATTAAGGAAGGCATTTTTAACATCCATTTGAAAAAGGTCCCATTTACTAGCAATGACAACAACTAAGAGGACATGAAAAGAGAAAATACGGGCAATTGGAGCAAAAGTCTCTTCATAATTAATCCCATACTCTTCTGTAAAACCTTTTGCAACAAGACGAGCCTTGTAGCACTCGATGGATCCATCATAACAAGTCTTGATTTTATAGATCCACTTACAACCAACCATAGATTGACTAGGAGGGAGAGTAACCAGATCCCAAGTATGGTTTTTTGATAATGCATCAATTTCCTCTCTCATTACAATCTACCATAAAAGGTTTGTAAATGCCTCACGATAGGTGTGAGGCTTATGGAGTGTAGCAAGGGCAGTGCAACAATGATAGTTAAGTAAATGTGCAGGAAGTGGCAAGGTGGAATGCCTTATGGAGGATCTTCAAGTAGAGAAGGAGCACAACAAACTTGAGCCTCGATCTAGACTTTGTTGTTTTCTTGGTTATGGTGAAACTCAAAAAGGGTATTGGTGCTTTGATACCATGTTAGAAATACTTAATGATACCACTACTTTGACCTTTCTTTTAGTTTTCTTATCTCTTCTGGTGTTACTCCACCCTTATCGCTTCCGCCATCACAACTGTCATTGCAGTCACTCATCGTTGAACCTCTGACGTCTCTTAACTATTGTTAGGTTTTGGGCCTATAGTCGCCGTCATTGAGGAGTACTGCACCACATAGACCATTACAATCACCATCTCCGTCGTGCATCTTGCTCCAATAACATTTTTACAGGTACCATTGTGATTGGCTTGCCCATATCTACATAACTATGGAAGTCTTGCGACCATCGAAGCCTATACGCGCCACCAACAGAAGTCATGCGACAGATTCACGTGCCTTACATGTCACACTCAAGTCTTGTGATGTCATATTGTTAAGTCAATTAGGGCTGACGATATCATCCCTTCTACTGACATCACCAACCATGTCAACTGACATCATCATTGATCGATGTTTTGTCATTGACCATTGTTGACAATCATTGACCATAGTTGACCACTAACTTGACTTTGATCGTTGACTTTTCTACAGGGTTGACTCTTATAAAACAGGTTCTCTCTACCCATGTTTTTGCATAGACTTCATTTTTTCAGTATGTTTTTGCATATTGTGTTTATAAATGGATAAAAATGATGTTTTTCTTGCTCGCCCCATCAATACTATATTAGAAAGGACGAATAATTACATATCTTGGTCTCAAGCTATGCATAGTTTTCTTAAGGGTCGCATGCTCTAACATTACTATACTGGTACAATTACCATTCCTATCGAAGGAGCAAGTGAAGAAGATGCTACCTTCCTTGGTCACATGATTGAATGGGATAGTCACAACCACATGATCCTCACATGGATTCAAAATACTTACATTCCCTCCATCTACAATCTATTGGGCAGCTTTGATGATGCAAAATTAGCATGTGATATGTTGGCCAAAAGGTACTCCACTACTCATGGATCCATGAAATATCAATTAGTAGTTGAATTGTATCAACTCTGACAAGAACCAGGGAAATCCATCAATGACTACTATGATCAGGTTCGCCTTCTTTGGGACCAAGTTGACCTTTGTGATCCAATTTGGGCATGCTCAAAGGATGCTTAGGAATATGTTGCAGTTAGAGATGTATTTCATCTCTATGAGTTCCTGATGTCACTTCACAAGGACTTTGAGCTCATCTGGGGTCAGATTCACAATTGCAGTCATCCTCCTTCTCTTAATACTAATGTAAATGAGTTGGTTAGAGAAGAAGCTCGACTTGCAACCCTTCAAGCCCAGAATAAGTTCAATGTTTTGGCTATTACTCCTTCTGCTCCTACCATTAAGCAACCTCAGTAGTAAGGTAATTCCTCTAGCTCTAACAATCCTTGCAAGTAGACCAACAAGAAGTTATGCAATTATTAGAAGCGTCTTGGTCACACCATTGAGACTTGATACCGTTGCAACAAATCTACTCTTGATGTTGCTAATACTGAGCCTACTCCGCTGATGCCTTCCATTTCAATTAAGTCTCAATCTTCTGGATCCACTATTAACATCTCCCCTATTGAAATACAGAAGATCATAACTTAGGCTATTCATATGGCTGGTAATGAATCTCTTTCCACTACTCTCTCAATTCTGCCTGCTAAGTCTCAAACTTGGATTTTTGATTCTACCTATTGTAATCACAGGACACCTCACTCATCTTTATTCTCCAAACTTGACCCTATACCACATCCTCTTAATATTTATATAGCTAATGGTTCCACCATGCATAGGAATAGTCTAGGTTTTGTTTCGACCTCTAACCTATTTGTTCCTAGGGTCTTCCATGTACCTAACCTATCCTATAATTTATGCTATATGGGACAATTAATTGAACTAAGATATCACCTTATTTTTTTACTATTCTAGGTGTATTGTGTAGGATCCGAGGACAGGGCAAGAGCTTAGGACCGGTCCTAGGGTTGGGCGTATGTTTCACGTGAACAGTCTTCATTTTCCACCTATTTCTTCTGTCTCTCTTGCTACTACAATTTCTTCCTTACCTTCTCCCGCACTTTGGAATTCTCGTCTTGGTTTTGCCTCATCTACTCGGGTACAACAGTTAGCTTCTAAAGGTCTATTGGTTTTTGTTTCCAAAGACAATTTTGATTGTACTTTATGTGAGTTAGGAAAATTGCCAACTTTATCTTTCAATAATAGTGAATCTATCTCTAATAGTATTTTTGAGTTAATTCATTTTTATGTTTAGGGACCTTCTCTTGTTACTTGTATTAGTGGATCTCATTATTGTTTTGTTTTTATTGATGATTATTCTCATTATAGTTGGATCTTTAATATGAAATCTCATTCTGAAATCTTACCAATATATAGTAACTTTGCAAAAAGGTTAAAACACAATTCTCCAAACATATCAAAACTTTTCGATCTGATAATGCTCTTAAATATACTCAATATGCTTTTCAAGCTCTGTTACATTCCTATGAAACTGTACATCATCTAACTTGTCTAGGTACCTTTCAACAAAATGGTCAAACCGAAAGAAAACTTCGTCATATTCTTGACACTACTTATGCTCTTCTTCTTTCTGCCAAAATTCCTGCCCCATTTTTAGGTGAAGCCGTTTTTCATGTTGTTTATGTTATTAATCACATTTCAAGCGATGCCATTCATAATCAGACTCCGTATGAGCGCCTTTTTGGGTCATTCATTGACTATCATTATCTTCGCTCCTTTGGATATGACTGTTTCATTCTTTTTCAGCCTCATAAGCACAACAAACTTAAGCTTCGATCTAGACTTTGTTGTTTCTTGGTTATGGTGAAACTCAAAAGGGGTATCGGTGTTCTGATATCATTTTAAAAATATTTAATGATTGTATTGTATTCTGTATCTTAATGAATATACACGATGATTTTATATCCGAGTTACAATTAACTAGATATATCTAAAGTCTATAACATGATATACATTAGCAGATATACATTAATTTATTAACATATATATATTAACAAATGATTTTATTATTAAGTAAAATAGATAAATTTAATTCTATTATTTCTGTATAGATAATTGTGACGGACAAAGTAATATAAAGCATGAATTTATATTCTTGGGTTTTAAATCTTTTCCTCTTAAATGAAGGTTGAATTGTTATTTAAAGTAGCTTAAGTAATACTAAATTTACAGTGTAGACTTATAGTAGTTGAAGTCAAAAATCATGCAGAGTGAAAAAGGAAAAAAAATACTTAGAAAATTTACACTCCCTTTAAAAAATATATTTATTGTTAGATAGTTGACAAGTATTTCAAAACCCTTTATATTTAAATAAATGGTAAATTTTAGCATATTTTTCTCTAAATAGTTATTTACCTTTTCCCAAAATAAAATAAAAACTTGTAATTCAGTAAAAATAAATATTAATATTAATTATTTTTGCTCAATGAATATGAAACTTAAATAATTAAATAAGGAAAAAACCCTTAAAATATCCATCAAAGGCAAATTTTCTTCTTCTTCTTCTATATTTATTCCAATAGAGAAATTTGGTACATTCTAATTTTTACCGGAAAGAGAAATTTGGTACCTTGAGAAAATGAATGCTATGTGCTTGATTAAACAAATCGACCTCAACGTGCACGACACATTACGAAGTAATCTTTGTAGTTGATATTAAGGATGAGATTTTCTATTTAAATTTGATTCTAATCTATCAAAACTAATTTGAATTTGAATATATTATATTTTATTAAGATATTTAAATTAATGTTAAAATTTATTTATGAATTATTTTTATATATAAAATACGATATATATAATATTTAAATTTTAAATTAGTGAATCTATATCAAAATTTATTATTTATAATTGTAACTAATAAAATTAAAAGAAAAAAAAGTATACTTGGACATTTATTAAATAATTAAACAGATTTAACATTTATATTTATTTTTTAAATTGAAATAGTAATTTTATTTAATTGTAATATATATAATATTTAAATATAAGACATTATAAAATAAAATATGCATTTATTTATAATTTTAATAATAATTCAATTCGATAAGATTTCAATAGAATATAAAAGCTCTCGATCCGAATTCGAACAAATTGTATACTTTTAATTCTAAATTGATCTTATTACAAAATATTTCAATTTGATTCGTTGGATTAGATTTTTCAATTTAAACTAATTGATCGAATTATTTATTTACATAATTGATACCAATAATTCAAAATAATAAAAAAGAACATTGTTTAGAAAAAAAATAGTGAAGTTATATCATAATCACAATTATTATTATTATAGTAACATTTTATTATGAAAATTTAATTAACATTAACGATATTAAAAATATTTATGAAACATTAAATATATATATTTAAAAAAAAATAACAAAAGAAGTGTTATGCTCTCACAACTTTTCACTGAATTCAATCTTTGATATTTTTCATTCAATCTCGTCATGGTTTAAGGAAAAATGTTATAGTACACCTCTATGTTTGATCAAGCTTCGAAGCTGCATAAATGATGTAAGATAAAATAATATAAATTAAGAAATTAATTAGATTTATGGTTATTTGAAATTAGAATAAGTTAAATATGAGTTGAGGAAATTAATTCTATTAATTCTTGGTCATTATTAAAATGATATTTTCATTTTAAGATAGATTTTTATTATTATTTCTATTTTTGATTTATGATTTTTATTTCTATAAATGTGTAAGATACTTTTTATTATTAAATATATTAATCTTCGTTTGGAATGATATGTCATGGAAATTGAAACGAAAAGTTGGGAGTCATTCTCCTTTTATCCAATTACTTTTGGAACCTATTTGCAAGATCTATTTCAAGGAGACATTCTCCTTGTTTTTAATTTTTAATTTTTATAATATCTATTTCATTTTTTAAATAAAGATTAAATTTTTTTGGTTTAATTAGTTAAAACTTGGATATCATGCAAAAAAAATCATAAAATTATAGATCTTTTAATTTTAAAAAATTAACTCTAAAAAACAATATCCATATTTATTTATAAATTTTATATTAATATGATATTTAAGAAATGTAACATTATTTCAAACGCATCTATCATTTATTTAGTAAGACAATCCAGCTTATTATTATTTTTATTTTTTACCAATTTTCTACGTTTGCTACTGGTTTACAACTCCAAAAGATATGTTTTATATGAGCAACTCCAAACAATATTAATTGTTTACAAACATTAGCTCTACTTTACTTTATTGAAAATGTTTTTTTTATTAATATGTATCAATTTTTGTGTAACTAATTTTTGTTTCTTTTTAATATGAAACATATGACTCTTGATAATTTTAGAAGATAGAATTAACACTTACATAAAAATGGATTCTTTCTATATAAGTAAATATATTTATGTAAGTGATTTGTTTAGTAGTCTAATGATAATACTCGTCCTTTATCCCGTTTTAAGTTACATGATCAAATTACATAAAAATAGTGTTTGATCTAAAAAAAATGTATTCACATTAAATAATGACTTAAGATAATTTCACCTCATATATGTGCTAGGTCCATCTAGCAGTTACTCCATATGTCTTAATCTAATTGGTCTATATTAGTAAATTATTATAAGTCCTATTGTTTTCTGTATCCGTGTTGGTTTCCTACGTGTAAAAACGGAATTTGTTTATTTAACTTAGTATTTCTTTGTAAAGTTGATTACTGTATATCAGTAATGCATACACACAGATAGTTAGATACATTAAAATTGAAAGCATGTTTTATACACACCACGAGTTTGATTTCTTAGTATGCATGTTAGGTCGTCAGTGACAATTTTTGGTTCGGTTCAAGTGTAGGTATTTACAGACAATTACTCGACATTTTTTTCAGCTAAAAAAATTGGGATTTTTGTTCACCTCGACAAGGCCCTCGCTAGACCCATCGTCAAACCCTCTACAAGATGGTCAATGAGGCCTCAAGGAGATTAAATAACTATTGGTAGTTGTCTATAAAGACCCCCTCTTAATTGTTACATTAATTTGAAAAAAACAAGTGAAACTATGCTAAATTTCCTATCAATTCAAATTTTGTCTTCGCTAATTATCTTGAATATGTTTTGGTAATTATGATACATCTGTGTGAGTGTAAAATATTATGGTTGACTATTTTACAAAGTTTGTGAAAACAATACTATGATAGTGGGTTAGGTTGTATTGTTTGGGTATCATATCAATGCTTGTTCATGGTAAGTAGTTGAATGTATTTTCCAATTTGGTTATATTCGTTAAATGGTTGAATGTGTTTCCCATGTTGGTAGTTGATGGTTCAAGGATAAGGGTGGTCCTTACATTTAATAGTTCATATTATTCATGTTACTGATCTTCAATAATTGATCAAACTACATCGAGTTGTTATGGCTTTGGAGGAAAGTTGGGTTCATATGTTGAATCAAGTCACTGCGAAGGTAGCAAGCGAGGGTAGCAATAGACAGCTTGGACAAAGGTCCCGACTGATAGAAGTATTGGTGGTTTTATTTCTGTTAGAGTTGTATCTATTTTATTACTTAGTAGATTTGTTTGTTGTCAAATTATTTCCATAAGAAATGGGAGGATATTAATGCATAGATAGGAGTTTGATACATAAATTTTGTATTTTGTAAATCCCGGTGTACTCTATATTTGTGTATTGGCTTCCCATATATAAAACTCAATGTCGATGTATTTTTACTCAATATTTTGTCTTCCTTTGTGTAAGGTTGTTTACTACAGATCAGTAATGCACATACACATAGTTAGGGACACTTTGCATGTGAGCATATTTACACACACCATGGGGTTGGTTTTCGTAGTATGCATGCTAGATAGAGTGTTATTATTTTTGAAAAGTAAGCGTGTGAGCAAGCTAATGTTGTTGCTTGTGTTTTTATTTCATTTCAGGTATGGATATTTATGAAAATTACTCTATCATTTTTGGAAAAAAAAAGATATTTTTTCGCACCTCACCACTATCCTCAGCAAGGTGGTTGGCGAGGTCCAAGTCAAGGTGGCTAAACATTGGGAAATTTCTATAAATACACCTTATCTTGTTTCTTCATTTAGAAAAATATAGTGGAGCTCTGTCAAATTAATATCTCATTTTTTTCTATTTTCAGATCACTAATATCTTAAGTGTTGTTTAGTATTAGTAATTCGTGATTGTGTGAGCAAAATCGTACTTGTGAGTTGTGAGTACTCAAGATAGTATTTGCTAGTTAGAGTAAAATAGTTTTTCTTAAGCTGTGAATGCTTAAGAATATTTTATTAATGTTGTAAGAACTTCTTTGTGAGTCTGAGCTAAGTTAAAAGCTTTGAGTTCTCATATATCTTTCTCTGTCCAATAAGAGATAGAGTTTTTGAGTTTGAAAGTGGTCCTCAAAAGTGTGAGTTGTTACACTTTTGGTTACTGAATTGTGGTTACTGATCACACCACATTGAATGTGTAGGCTTTAGAGGAAAGCTAGATTCGTGAGTTGAGTTAGGTCATTGCGAAAGCAATAAGAAAAATCAACATTAGCTAGTTCGAGGTCCAGAATGGTGTAGTTGAGTGGTTTCCTTAAAACACTATATAGGTAGGGTTTTTTTATGGGTTTATCTTGTTATATCTTGTATTATGCATGCTTCAATGTGTAGTTGGAACAGTTAGAGTTTAAATGTTGTATATTTTTACATACTAAATTTAAAACTATGATTAGAAAGCTTTTATTATTTATTGATTGCTTTATGAATATTAAATATTGCTTTTACTTTATACTATTTGTTTGTGAATATTTTTATTGCAATTGTGAATTTTTATCAAGAATTTATCTCTGTTATTTGTCTATTTGGGTTGAGTCCTTAAGGAGTTAGTATCTCCTTAACTTGATTGTGTATCATGTCTTGGACTAATTAGTCAAGCATTATCAGATTGTGTGTTAGTATAATCTACCTTTTATTTGCATACAAGTTTAGTGTGGGTCTTTGAGGAGTCTATATCTCCTTACCTTGGAAGTGTTTTAGGTGTTAGACTCTTTACTGAATCTTATTACCCTATAAATGTATCAAGTGTCAGACTCTTTATTATGGTTTGTTGTGTATATTTGATTGTATGTGATAACTGTATTTTATATAGTTATTTTCACCGATTTTATTAATGATAATTGTTATGTTCTTTACAGTTTTGTTTAATTTTAGTTAAATAAATTAATATTTACCTTTTATTTGTAAAGAAATACATTTTTAATAAAATTAAATAATTTGTATCGAAAATGTACTAAATTTCATATTTATGTCCACAAATATAATTTCAAATAATATAGTTATTAATTACAATTTCTAAAAATCGAAAATATAACTTAAATTGAATTTAGGCTTAATTATAATTATTAAAAGTTTAAAAATTTAATTTAAAATTAGCAAAGTGCTTAACTGTAATTTAAGAAAATTCAAAATGTAATTTGAAATATATTTGTGGGTCAAAATATAATTAAGAAAATTAAATTTTCTACGCAGATTAGAAGAACCACGCGGAAACAACAAGCGCCAACCATGGACCGTCCGATCAAAGAATAAACGGCTACGATTCGCGCGTCCAGATCACGCCCGACCAAATCGCGTGTGCGCAGATGCTTTTACGTGGCTCAGTGCCCGAGTGGGGCCCATCTACCGCGTAGGCCGGCGTGTAGAGTGGGACCCATATGTTGGCCGAGCAGAAATTCCCCCGAGGTGCATCTCTCACCGTTGGATCAGATGAACGGTCCAGATTGAAGCGTGTGGAACCAAGCTGTCGCGCACCGAAGCGTTTGTCTAAAAATTGGGTGCGACGCGGCTCATCTAAGCGGCGTGCACCATCAAGGTCTCCTGAATAATAAGTATCCATGTGTCTCCTTTATTTTGAAGACAACAATATTATGGCACGTGGTATTTTACAATGTGCGCGATCGCGCTGGATCACGCCCGTTTTGTAGCCGTTTGTGACGTCCTGCCCAAACTGTCCCTAAAAATCCAAATAAATAGTGGTTACCTAAAGGATCTAGGCTTTTCTACATGGAAAGTTCTAGAGTTGCCTAGAGAAGTCTAGAAAGGGCTAGAGTTGGACGGACTCAACTCAAGCTTGAAGACCCTAGATTGTTCCAGAGCACACTGGAGGGTGCTAGAATGGGCTGGAACGTTCTAGAATGCGCCGGATGGTTCGGGAAGGATGTGGAAGCTGCTGGAAGCTTACGGAACGTCCCGGAAGGATGTAGAAGCTGCTGGAAGTCATGGAACATCCCGGAAGGTGCATGAAGGAGCTAGACAAACCTAGAAGACTCTAGAGTTGGCTAGAAGATCCTAGAGCCTTGTGGCACATTGTACATAAACCTAGAACCTTCTTGTATATTCTAGGCATAGAATTATCTAGAATGTGGTGGCATATTCTTAAGCTTAGAAGCCACCCTATAAATAGACCACTTGGTCTTCATTTGCATTCATGTTGGAAAATCCTTGGGAATTCTTAGCAATTGTATCATAAACTCTCTCTAGAGCAATACAAAGCATTCTTTGCAAACTCTCTTTCTATTCTCTTTGGAGTTACATTTCAGATTGAAAGGCAGGCTTAGTGCAACGGACCGAGCTAAGTGCCGCACGATCGCTACTTGAGAAATTAAGGTCGTGACACGTTGGCTCCCTTGCGACAATCCATTGTGCGCCCGTTTCCCGCAGCTAATGAAATGATGCCACGTGTCCACATTAATCCTTGTAGTGAATCAGAGGTGGAAACGTGGCATGCACTTTGAATTTAAATAAAATCCGAATGGCGCCTGTCTACGCGTGATTTTTAAGTTTTTCGATATCGAATTTCGAAACGCATCGATTTTAGTTTCGAGGGAATATTTTTTTATGCGTTTCTGAAAAGTAAAAAATGTATTATTTTAGATGTATTTTTTTAGCTATAAATAAATGATATTATGATAGGGTTTAGAAGTTTTTTTTGGTTTAGAATTTTTGTGGTATTAGGGGTAGGACTGCAGAACACGCAGAAGCCATTTTTTGGCTTTTGTTGTGTTCTGCGTGTGCCAAATATTTTGTTTCGTGATGTTTTAATTTTTTGTGTTCTTCATCTTAATTTCCTTGTTGTAATTTTTATTTTAAATTAATGAAGTAATTTAATTTTTCTAGGGTTGCATTTGATCTGAATTTATGAAGCTTTGATTTTAATTATTTTTTTGAAAGATTTATAAGACGTTCGATTTGTTCATTCTATCTTGTGCTTAATGCTTTTTGATTATTTACGAATTTTATCAAAACGATTTGTGGCACATTAATAAACTTGAGAGAGGCATTTTTGTGTATATTGCTCGTAGATAGAATGACATGTATGATGAAGGATAGGAATATACCCTAATTGTATGTGTGGCCATTTGAAAACTTAGAACGTAATGAATCTTATTAAATTTAATTCTCATAGAGATATAGTGAATTAATTTAACGAGGTGTGTCTATACGGAGCTCGGAAGAGATGTATGGATAAAAATAGAAGTTTTCGGTTGACAAATTAAATGTACTAAAAAAATATAAATCAAGAGAAAATAATATGATTGGAGTGGAATAATTGGTGAAAAACTGCAATCCTAGATTTCTTTTATTTTATTTTTAAACTTTTTCTTAATCAACGATTGTTTTGGATAAAATTAGAGAGATACAATTTTAGTACTCAACAAACTGTAGTAACAAATCTCCGTGGGAACGATCTTTACTTACAAATCTTTATTACTTGTGACCGTGTGTACTTGCACGATTTATGTGTGTTGCAAAACAGACAACAATATGCTATAAGAGTACAATCATCATCATTTACCAAATATGTTTCCACATACAAGGTTTTGAAGTGAATGAAAATCCTTTTAGCCTTTTGATATGTATGTCTATATCACAAAAATGTGTATTGTTTGCCATGTATGCATCTTCCTATTTTAGACAGAATCCTATAAGGCACACTGCCACTAGTATATATACTATAGATTGTTGTTTTTGTATATGTTGAGTGTTTAATTGTGTGTTGAATTGAGCATGTAGTTTTGTACTCTTGCTGTGTAATTTGTTTCTTTCATGTTTATGAGACTGGCTTGGCCAAATTGATATAGAGCTCGCGTAAAGATTCCATAGGTTAGCTTCTTCACCCCTCATCTAAGTCTCGGTTACCTATTTGAGTTGTAAGAACAATTTACCTTCATATAATTGTTCCTACGTATGAGAATCTTCATATAAATAGCTCTCAAGTGCACAAATAACTTTGTAAAAAACAATAAGTATACTTCCAAGATCGATCTAAAGAGGAACTACTTAATTTTAAATAATTCTACAAAACTCTTAAAAATGAAAAATAAACTTAAACATTTTATCACAATTGTTTTAATTTGAAAATTCTAAATTAATAACATAAAATTAAAAGATATAATTACTAGACAAATTTTAGGCAGATAAACATAAAACACATAATGAAGAATTTATGTGATATATTAGTTAGTTAATCATTTTTACTTCAAATTAATTAGGTTATTAAAGATATAAATTAAGGTTATTAATTCTTCCTTTTTTGTATGAAAAATTATTTTGACAGGGATCAGTTTCATTGTTAATCAATATCATAAGTTCTATTGTTCTCAGTGTCTATATGTTGGCTTCATGTATGCAAAATATGGTGTTTGTTTATTTTTACTTTGTGTTCTGTCTTCCATTGTGTAATGTTGGTTGCTATGGATTAATAATGCATACACATATAGTTAGGTACACTTTGTATGTGAGCATGTTTATACACACCACGTGGTTGGTTTTCATAGTGTTACTTGTGTTTTTTGTTTTGTTTCATGTGTAGGTATTTGTGGAATTAACTTGGCATTTTTGGAAATAAAAAATGGGATTTTTTAGCATCTCACCACCACCCTTGGTAAGGTGGTTGGAGAGGTCAATGTTGAGGTGACAGTATAAAGCAAAATTATTATTCAAGAGTTAGAAAGATGACAATAAATAATAAAAGCTTTATATTGAAAGTTTAAAATCCAGCATGTATAAACATACACCATTTACAATCTGATTGTACTAACCACACATTAGAGCATGCACAACACCAGATATAACGAGGTAAATCAACATAGAGATCCTATTTATGTAGTAATATTCTTGAGTTAATTAAGGCAACTACTTAGTAGAAAATAATTTACTAAATAATAAAAATGGTTACAACTCTAAAAGAAATAAAACTACTATTACCTCTATTAGTTAAAACCTTTGTCTGAACTATCTATTGTTGCTTTTGCTTGCTACTTTCATGAAAACCTTGTTCTACTCACAAACCAAACTCTCCTCCAGAGCATACACCACCCAATATGGTGAGATTAATAACCATATACCAATAACCATAAGTGTAATAACTCACACTCTTGAGGACCACCCTCAAACTCAAACACCCTATCTCTTATTGAACACAACAAGAGATATGAGAACTTAAAGTATTTAACTTAGCTCACTCTCACAAAAAATATTTCACAACATTGATAAAATAGTCTTAAGCACTCACAGCTTAAGAGTGTTATTTTACTCTTACTAGTAAACATCGTCTCAAGTACTCACAACTCATAAGAATTGTTTTTCTTAAAAAAACATGAATTATTAATACTGAACAATACTCAAGGTACTAGTGATCCAAAAATAGAAAATGAGATATCAATTTGATAGAGCTATATTTATTTTTTTTTTTTGGATAAAGAAACAAGAAAAGGTGAGGGGTATTTATAAAACTCGTCAGCCACCTCGCCATGCACCTCACCAACCACCTCGCCAAAGGTGGTGGCAAGAATGGTGCTGAGCTTGTTAAGGAGGTGCTAAAAAGTCACATTTTTTGTTTCAAAAATTATCGAGTAAATTTCATAAATATATATACTCGAAACGAGCCAAAAATAAGTGACAATATCGGCTTACTCATTGAAAAGTAACACTTAACCTAATATGCACATTATGAAAACCAACCTCATGGTGTGTGTCAACATGCTCGTTTACAAAGTGTACCTAACTATGTGCATGTATGAATTACTGATTTATAGTAATCAACCTTACATAGAGAAATATAGATACATTAAGTAAGAATAAAATAGATACCATGTTTTGCATGCGGGAAGCCAACACGTTGACACTAATAAAATGGGACTTACAATCCTAAAATAATTGGGAAAACAAAGGTATTTAATAGAAAGGTGAAAATAATTTTGAAGAAAATAGTGAATAATTCTATAAAGGACTGGGCCTTTAAGTTTGATGATTCTTTATAGGCATACAGAACTACATTTAAAACACCCATTTTAACCACCAAGTTGAATTGGGGCATAAAGCATATTGAGTGTTGAAATAATTGAATATGTCCATGGATGTAGTTGGTGAGAAAATGATGCTACAATTAAATAAGCTAGACGATCTATAGTGGAATGCTTATGAGAAGGCCAAGTTATACAAAGAGAAAACAAAAAGATGACATGAAAATAAAATTACACACCATGCTTTTGAATCGGCATAGAAAGTATTACTATACAACTCAAGACTCAAACTATTTTAAAAAAAACTTAAGAGTAGAAGGTCAGGTCCATTCACCATCACTAAGGTAACCAACCATGGATCCATTGAATTATAGAACAAAAACAAAGAACGACTCATGGTTAATGTGTATAGAGTGAAGCATTTTCATAAATATCCACTACCAAATGTAAAAGCTATGATAACCTTGGTGGATGTACCTTAGGAGCTTATACGATTGTCTAGCCAATGATGTTAAACATAGCGCATATTGGGAGGCAACCCAATGTTACTTTACTTATATTTTCTATTTTGTAGGTAAATAAATGTGGAGAGAAAGAGTACAACAAAATTGGATAGTTTTGGAGAGGAAATGTGGTGCGCCAAGATTAAGTGAGTTTTCTTTCATTTTATTCTTTCATATTCATATGTACATATATGGCGAAAATGTGAAATTTTAGTGCAAAGGAGGAAACTTCATTATCTAGTTTAGTGTTTAGTAGGGATTTTCTACTTTTAGAATGTTTTTTATTTTTTTAGGATGCGTTTAATCATGAGTGGGATAGAAATTGATGAATACATGAAAACAAATGCATGCATGCTTCATATTAAACACATGAACCTAATGATGGAATTGGATGTCATGACTAGGATAATGAACGTAACATGCTCGATAAGATACTTACATTAATCATGTAATGTACTTGCTAGTTTTGATTGAATTAATTCATATTTTTGTGCCAATGTTCATGATTGATTTTGGTGTTCTTATTGGGAGAAAATTTAGGGTGAATTATGCTAGCTGATGAGGTCTACCATGTTTTAGAATCTATTTAATCATTACTTGAGGCAAATTCCTAAATAGTATTTAGCATGAGAAATGTTTGAGGCCTTAATTAGATCGATTGAGCATTTTAAGCTAACCATTATTTGTATACTTAGTCATCTTTTTGAGCCTAATTAAGAACCATTCATATCCTTAAGCCATATTTTATGCCTAACTAATAAGCATGACCTTTATCCTTGCATGTTTAGCTTGTATGAAAAATACAATCATGTGTTATGCTATAGAGTGAGGTGAAATGTAATGCACCCTATTTAAAAAAAACTAAAAACTCACAATACAGTTATCTCTCTAAACAAAATGAAAAAAAAGAATTAAATTAAAGATAATTTTGAGAGTGTTGTGAAGTTATATACTAAAAAAAGATGTCAAATAAAAGAAAGGAAAAATAAGATGCACAAGTGATGAGCAGAATCGTGATCGCCAAATACTTTGATGAACAAAAACTTGATTTAGCTAAAATCCAAGATCGCTGATCCTCGCCAATACTTTGGTTTTATATTTATAAAACTCTTAAGTGCACCTAATCATTTCGTAGAAAATGATAAGTATACTCCTAAGGTTGATCTATGAATGTAATGTATGTGGTTTTTAATTTATTATTCAAACTTTTAAAAACGAAATTAAATCCTAAACATCCCGTCACGATATTTCTCGGGGTTTTGTGTTTTAATCTAATTACGTAAAATTAAACATAGATTCAATAAACATTCATGCAAATTTTATCTTTTATAAATAGGAGTATTTATGGATATAATAACTAAGTTAATTACGCTGTCAGATTATTTTCAGTATATTAAAGATATGAATCGATATTTATTGATTCTCCCTTTTTTTGTATGAATACCACCAAAGTGGGTTAGATATTCTTTTGTTAACTAAACAAATCAATTAACACCTACAAGGGTATTGATAACTAATTTGTTTAATTAAATTAATTCCTTTTTCTAAGAGATTGAAAATGAACCATTTAAATGCCACCTTTGGGCGGGTTAGATGCTTTAAACTTTATTCAAGGTGTCCAAATTAAACCTAAGAATTTAGTTATCCGAAAGTACTAACTTTCAAGTTTTAAAATCACTACCGAAAACATGTCGTCAATACATTTTCAGATAATAATTCTTATAAAACTTTTGAAATAGAGCTTCACTCTAACTACCGGGCGATTGTACCATCAAATAAAAGAGCACTACTCTAAATCGGGGATCGATAACTAAACCTTAAAATCTAATTTTCAAAGCTAAGTTTGTAATAAAAATAATATATTTCTCTCTAACATCCTTAATATAAAATCTTGAATAAAAAATAAAATCAATTCATTTTAGAGATTTTTACCTATTTAATATTTCGCAAGCATAACAACGTTATTATTATTATATCATGATTATAAACACTAGTACGCTTAAATTTAATCACGCATAAATTAAATATAACATTGTAGTTAATAAAGCATAAAAATAATCAGAAGAAAATAAAATCCTTACGTAACTTTCGACGCTATTCCCGTGTCGGAAAACTCCAAGCGTAAATTTGCACCCCCATTTATTGAATCAAAAAGCTAAAATATTACAAAAACATAACTAGTTCTTCCCAAAAAGGGAAGAACTCTAAATCTAAGAGAAATTAACTAAGAAAAACTAAAAACTAAGAAAACATAAGAAAAACTAAAAATCTAAGAAAAGAGAGAAAGAAAGAGAGAAAAGAATGTATTGGGAGGTTTTGAAGGTGTGTTTTGGCGAAGGGAAGGGGTATTTATAGTGAGGACGGAGAGAAAAATGAGTAAAAAAAATGTTAAAAAATATTAAAAAATTAAAAACGTGTAATGGAAATGCCGAGGTCATCAATGACGCCACAGGGATGCCGCCGCACGCGGAAAATGGGGTGAAAACGTGGTTGGCGTGCGAGGGGCGTGCTGGCGCAAATTTCAATGACGCGTGAACATGCCGCTGCGCATTGGCCGCGCGCACGGCTGCAACCTCGCGCGCGTTAAAGCGTCGCGAGCACGAACAGAACCCGCTGCGCACCGTGTTGCGCGTATGAACGTAACCCCACAGAGTGCCGCGGCAGTATGAACGCAGAACCCGCGCGCTGGGCCACAAAGGCCGCACGGCATACCGGCATTTGTTGCTTTTTCTTCTTTTTGACATGTTTGACCTTTTTGACCCATTTTGTCCAATTTTTCCATATTTGTCGACCTTTACGCATTTATTTATTAATATATTTGTGATGTATTGCTTCCAGTATTCCTCTTTGAGTCTTTAAGTTGCATTTTTAAGCCAAAATACCTGAAAAACAATAAAAATACTCGTGATTCCGAAAAAGACAAATTTATATAAATATATGATAAAACATATAAATATATATATTTTTAATCAATTAATTTTCATAAAATCATGGTTATTTTAGTGCTTTTTGAGCACTCATCAACAAGTACATCAAATGTAAGCTTAATTGTTATAAAACATTACATGATAAATAAAAAGAAAGCTAAGGTGTGAAAAAGCCTAAATATCTCCATTTATGTACCCCCACATAAGCCTTACATTACAAGCATGCAAAGCCCTATTGGTCTTTAGCTAAATGCATATTTACATTAATGGAGAAGGGTGTCAAAAATAGACATATGAAACTTGTTCTAGGACTTAGTTGATAAGCATGCTCATACAAGTTGATTTCATGAGTTGATTGGATAACATCATATGCAATATACAAATACGAATCAATTCGTCAAAAACCTTGCATATCCTTGTATTAATAGAATGTTGATTGATGGATATATGAACCTTGGAATTATACAATATTTTAGGGGGACAATATTTTCTTAACGTGCATGTATTAATATATATGTATTTATAAATATGATACCTATATCATTTAGCTAGATAGACTTGGTTTTGCTTGAGGTCAAACGAATAGTTAAGTTTGAAGGTGTGATAACTTTATGAAAATAAAGTTATTTAACATCTTTTGAACCACTTAATTGTCTTGTTATGTTCTTAAATATCATGAAAAATCTTAATTTGTGTTTAATTATATCAATGTAGGTGGAATGATAGCAAATGAAGTGAAAACGAGTCAAAAATGGAAAAAATTAACACCATGGCACGACATACATTTTTTTGTGCAGCGATTGCTTTTTTTGGCACCATGGCATGCAATCCATGGTTGGAAATTCATTGGTGATCAAAGGAAATCATATCGTGGTATGAAAAAAAATGTCATAGAGCGCATTTGTAGCTCAACATTAATCATATTTTTAATCAAATAATGACTCTAAGTTTTGATCCTTAACCATTGACTCATTTTAAGAGATGATCTAATGGTCCATATTAGGTTGTTTTCCCTATTAATTGACCCTAATGAGACACAAATTAAACACACAATAAGAAACACAAAACCTAACAGCTGACAAGAAGAGAAAAAGTTTAAGAGAAGATTAAAGAAGACACAACTTTGTGAAGGATTAATAGAAGATTAGTGCTACAAATCAAGAGATTGAGTGTATATCTTATTTTTCTCCTTTCCTTGTCAATTTTATGTCTTTATTTATAGAATATACGAGTTTTATGAACTTAATTATGTTTAGCTTATTTATTAATCTAGGAGTCTTACAAACACAATTTGTTTTACATGTGATAATCTAATATTTTATCCCAATTATGATTTCAAATTAATTATATTATTTAATTGATTTTATGTTATTATTTATTTGGCTAACAATTTATCTATAGAGACAATTAAGCATATTTGAGAGAATTAAGCAGATTTGAGAGAATTATTTAATTATTTATTTTAATTAAATACATGCATAGTTTCTAGATAGAGATTATGATTATATTAATTATTATATGGTGTGTAATTTCCTTGAGAGGAAATATAATCTAGGTTAGATTCAATTGATTATGTAATTATTTGGTAATTGTTTTGAGAGAAATTTTAGTGATTCATATGCTTAGAAAATTAGGAGATTAAGATTCCTAGCTCGTTTTCTCATATATCTTCGTAGCTGTTGAGTTTTATGATTTAAAATTAGTTTTCATTTATTTTTCAGTTTTTATAATTTTCTATCATACAAATAATATTCGTAATAATTATATTGGTTCTTAGTTGTAAGTTACACATTTTTTTGTGGTATCATTATCCATATTTAGGTATATTATATTACTTGCACGACATATATATTTGCGATTAGCATGATCACTATGCCACAAGGAAATCCAATTCCCTATTGAAGTGTCTAATTTAATCCAATTAATTAATTAGATAAAATTCATATTTATTTCATAAATAATTTTTAATTCAACAAATTACCAAAATGTCATTACTTGTATAAGAAGCATATACACGCCTACCATTTGTATGCTTAGAAATTTTTAATTTCTATTAATTAATTACATAATTATTTAATTTAATTAAATAATACAATTTAATTAATTCAAGGGAATAAGTATTTGGCTAGCATATTTATTTTGAAATTTATAGCACTCATAAATTATTTACATACACTAACCTATGTATTGGTAAAACAATTAATTCATAATTACTTATTCATCTATCGAACTACAACATAATTCAATCGTTGTCATGAATGGACTTGAGGATTGATGGAACTTTTAATTCAAGGTAAAGAAGACTTGGTACTAAATTCAAGTTAAAACATAAATTATGTAAATCCCAGAATTACTAAGGTACAAACTTGAGACTGAACTCTAAAACTTACAATTGTTATTTACTCAACTTCTAAACTTTGAGTAGTCTACTAATATAACAATTATTTGCAGATTGATCATCCATAACTAATTTTTAATTAAATATAAGTGAATGTTTTTATTTACCTTACTAGTTAACTCGGGTCCTTGAGTACTCATAATTCATGTTGAACCACTATTTGTTATCATATCACAAGATTACGCGCAGTTAAATAGACAAATGAATTGCTAAACAAGGGTATTGCTAGATAACATCTAAAATAGGCAGAATGAATTCCTTATCTTGTGAGATAACCCAACCAACTATAACAATATCACCCCAAGATAAGGTATATTAGCCCACCAATATAAGCATCATCAAGTAAGTCAAATATCAAATCGCTATAGAAAATTGCCAATTATAGCACTAAGATTAAGATAATTCTACAAATGGTTATGATTGATGTGTTGAAGCTACTATAAGGTAAATTGAGCTTTATAGTTTTTGTAACACATCTAGTTTAGGTATGTATAATCTACCATTATACAAAGTACCCCAACTAAATGTCTCCATTTCAGCGACCCTGAATCATGGTTGCTCCATTCTAAATAAATATAGGATGTACTAGTGATGCAATGAGGGCATCCCAACTTCAATTGTTCGTCACAAACATTTTCATTATTTCACTTAAGCTCAACCATCTTGCATATACTCCTACATGTTGGATTTAAGCATATGCAAATAATTAGAGATTTTACATTTTATATAATGAAATAAATAACATACTCAAATAATTAAATAATTTAAATACAAATACATTTGTATTTTTGGGCTCCAATCCTAACAAAGTAGTCTCGTACATATGACTAGATTTGATTTAGATATAGGCTTATAATAGTTCATATGTATTACTTTACTCTATATCCAAAAACATTTGAGTTATTATCTTGATAGTACTTTGAAGGACATATGCTTTCTGCTTAATTTATCATATATGATATTACTCAAAAATAAATGAATTCAAGTGTCTTATTTCAGAACATTCAGACCCTTCTATTTTAGTGAATATAGAAAATTATAATGTTATACCTACTCATTGGCAAGCTCTACCTTTAAGTGCCATCAAATTTACTTTTGATATCACTTTTAATGGAAGTTCAACAATTGGTTTTAGTATGTTTGACCATTATGGGAGGTTATGTTATGCATGAAGTAATTCAATCACAACCCATTATGTGGAACATGCCTAGGCCATGACCTTTTTGTCACTTTTCAATATGTTGTTAATTATAAGCATCTCGCTTTATATATAAAAGAAGACAACAAGTAGATTATTGATGTATTCAATAATACACTCCTTGGGGTTTGTTCTATAGTAGTTATGGATATCATTAATAATATTCAAACACTTCTCCATCACTTCTTAATGATATTTGTTTGGTGGATTTCTGATGAGCGAAAACCGGCATCGCCGATTCTCGCAAATACTTTGGTTTTAATATTTGTAAAACTCTCGCAAGTGCACGAATCATTTCGTAAAAAATGATAAGTATACTCCCAAGGTCGATCTAAGGAAGGAATGTATGTGGTTTTTAATTTATTATTCAAACTTTTAAAAACGAAATTAAATCCTAAACATCCTGTCACGATAGTTTGGTTTTTGTGTTCCTAATCTAATAACATAAAATAAACATATATACAGGATAATTAAATAGAATCTACAAACGTAAAAATAAACATAGATACAAATTCAATAAATATTTATCTAAAAATAAATATAAATACGTATTCAATAAATATTCATGCAAATTTTATCATTTATATTAATGGAGTATTTATGGATATAATAACTAAATTAATTATGCTTGCTCATATTATCTAGGTTATTAAAGATATAAATTGATATTTTATTGATTCTCTCTTTTTGTATTTAATACCACCTTTGGCGGGTTAGATATTCTTTGTTAACTAAACAAATCAATTAACACCTACAAAGGTTGATAACTAATTTGGTTAATTAAATTAATTCCTTTTCTAAGAGATTGAAAATGAACCATTTAAATGCCACCTTTGGTGGGGTTAGATAAATTTAAACTTTATTAAAGGTGTCCAAATTAAACCTAAGAATTTAGTTATCCGAGTACTAACTTTCAAGTTTTAAAACCACTATTGAAAACATGTCATTAATACATTTTCACATAATAATTTTATAAAAACTTTTGAAATAGAGCTTCACTCTAACTACCTAGCGATTGTACCAACAAATAAAAGAGCACTACTCTAAATTAGATCGGATAACTAAACCTTAAAATCTAATTTTCAGATTTAAGTTTGTAATAAAAAAAAATAATATATTTCTCTCTAACATCCTTAATATAAAATCTTGAATAAAAATAAAATCAATTAATTTTAGAAATTTTCACCTATTTAATATTTCGCAAAGCATAACAACGTTATTATTATATCATGATTATAAACAAATAGCACGCTTAAATTTAATCACGGACAAATTAAATATAACATGTAAGAATAAAGCATAAAAATAATCAGAAAGAAAGAAAATCCTACATGTAACTTTGACGCTATTCCCGCTAGAAAAACCTCCAAGCGGAATTTGCACTTCCATTTATCAATCAAAAATCTAAATTATTACAAAACATTACAAGTTCCTCTCAAAAAGAGTAAGAACTCTAAACCTAAGAGAATTGAACTAAAAACTAAGAGAAAACTAAGAAAAGCTAGAAACTAAGAAAGAAACTAAGAAAACTCAAAAACTAAGAATGAGAAAGAAAGAAGAGAGAAAGAAAGAAGAGAGAAGTGAGTTTTGAAGGTGTGCTTTGAAGTGAATGGAAGGGTATTTATAGGTGAGAGATGGAGAGAAAAAAATGAGTAAAAAAATGTTAAAAAAAATATTAAAAAATTAAAAAACGTAATGGACACGCCGAGGTCATCAATGACGTCCAGGCTGTCGCACGTGAAAATGGGGTGAAAACGCGTCAGCGCGCGGCTTGGCTGGCTGAGGCCGCACGCGGCTCTGGGTGTCAACGCGCTGCGTAGTTTCTAGCCAGACGCGGAATGAAGAGCACCGCGCGCGTGCCGGGCAGCGCGGCAAAGCGGGTGTCAACACACGCGGCGCGCGGTACGGCGCCCATACAAGATGGCGAACACGTGTATGGCCGGCGCGATTTTCTTTTTGACATGTTTGACCTTTTTGACCCATTTTGTCCAATTTTTCCATATTTGTCGACCTTTACGCATTTATTTATTAATATATTTGTGATGTATCAGCTTCCAAGTATTCCTCTTGAGTCTTTAAGTTGCATTTTTAAGCCAAAATACCTGAAAAACAATAAAAATACTCGTGATTCCGAAAAAGACAAATTTATATAAATATATGATAAAACATATAAATATATATATTTTTAATCAATTAATGTGCATAAAATCATGGTTATTTTAGTGCTTTTTGAGCACTCATCAATTTCGTATCAAAACAATACAGTAACTTATAACTTTGGCTCATCTTCGTCATCTTATAGGAGAAATCAAGTTGAATAAGTTACCTTACAACATATAGAAAGGTTACCAAACAGAAGAATGAGACATTTTCCTTTTTTTAGTAGCAAAAAAAGCACTTGGAAACCAAAGTTTACCTAAAAGAATAAAATTTATGAATGCATAAAGAAAAATAGCAAGGAATAAATTGTACTAAAGAACCCTAATGAATAGGAAAGGGAAAATTTTGGTGATAAGAATATATTAATTTGCTACTGGATAAAATAATTAATGGGTTAAAAATGATATTCATCTACCCTTCAGGATCTTGGTTTGAAAATGGAGGATGTGCAAAAAAAAAAAAGACATTCTATTGGTTGGTTTCAATGAAAGCACTACGTATGCAATAGATACTATCAATCTTTCGCTAATGGTTCAAGGAGCTACACATATGGTCAATTTCATGACAATGGATGTCACAATACACTAAATTATCATCCTAAAAAGACTTTAGTTGTGTAAGATGGTAAAAGTCTTATCCACTTTTCCTTATGTCCTGAAGTATCCAATATATGGAGCAGTCCAAGAGATCAAGCCAAGGCCAGAAGCTATTATCTTTCTAACATGAAAGGTGCTCAACCCATGTAAGAGGATTACATACGTACCTTGAAAATATTCCTATAAAGTTGGTACAAGTGTTATTAGTTGAGGTTTTTCTTGTCATGTTTATATTTGTTTTGTATTACTTAAAAGCTCACCATGTGGGTGCTTTGATTTTTTTTTCAACTTGGTGTTTGTGTGACCCTTTAATGAAATTGAGAGGTTTTGAGTTACATGCAGAGAAAATTAAGAATTATGAGTAACGAGTAGCATGATGGATTAATCATCTTGGCTTAAACACCTTGGTAGAATGCCTGAGTACATCGAGTGTCATTTCTTGAATGTCGTTGCTTAGAGAGAGGTAACTTTATCTCAGCTACCAATGGACAAGATGTGGGCATAATGAGATAGCACTTCAGTGGCCCAAGCTTCTTGAATTCTATCTGTTTCTTGGATCAAACTTCTTGAATGTCTTTGCTAAAAGGGAGAGGCAACTTTATCCTAGCTCCTTCAGAAAAAAATGCATGAAAAATGAGATAGTACTTCGGTGGCCCATCCTAAGGAGGAGACAACGAAACCCTGTAATGGTCAATCTCCTTAGTAAACTATCTAGTAAGAATTATAACTCTATCAATTTTATCGATTAAACTTCCTAATTTCCCAACTTATAGAGAAAGATAACATTATCTCTATTTTCCCAGGTAAAGTGATAGCATAATAGTTAGTTTTTCTTTGAAAATCATTCAATGAAATCACACAAGTTTGTGGTATTAAGCAACAAAAACTTAGCCCAATATGATCATTATGATATTCATAATATAATAACAAAGTTGAAGAAGATTAAGTTATCTTTGTAGTTTGTGAATAATTATTGGAACCTTTGAGCTTTCAAATCTTATCTCCTAGCTGGATGAATGAGATTTGTGGGAATCATTGAAATCTTTAATTTGATCAAACATTTGTTCAAATTTTACAACTTGAACCCCATATGTATGAATTGTGATGTTTCCCAAAAACAATCTTTATTTAAGAACTACCTTTTTGAATTGTGTGAATTTGAGTTGAATTTTATTTTACAAAATTCTCTTAATTGAATGTGTGGAGGTTTTTCCAAATTTTACAATATGTTGGTCATCAATGACGGGAAGATAGGGTGTATTTAAATGGTATCTATTTGACCTAGTTTGATTTGGATTAAGATTCTTAAGCTACATCCAATTAAAAATTGTACATGTAATTAAATTGTATCGTTATAAGAATTCTATTCCCACTCCAATAAGTTACGGACAACTATTTATGTGCTATAATTTAATCCAATTAAATTATATTACAAAACTGCAACCAAAAGCTAATGTACTATATTCTGAATTCAATGGTTTCAATAAACTTCCTACAAGAGTTTATCTTAGACAAAATTTAGAACCATCCTCAAGGGTTTGTGTAGCCATAAAACCGTATTTCGTATTCATTGAGATATGTTAACTTTGTATACCATTTCATTGTGAATAAATGATCGTATTATAGATCTATTGTAGTCTTGAAACTATTACTTGTCACACAAGCATTTAAATATCTATCAAATATTTAAATTTTTATTTTAATATTTTTAATTAATTCAAATAATTATTTAGTCCAACTAAATAATATTTATTAATTATATGGATTAAATGGCTAAGTTAAATCACCATTTTATCCTTACATATTTATTTGACATTTATAATCTTCATAAAATGTTCTACTAAATAAATATGCATTTGATCATTTAAATAATTTGTAATTCTTATAGTTATTTGTATCGTTGTTGGCTTCTCGTGTGCAAAATATAAAGTATATTTATTTTACTTAATATATCTATTTTTCTTTGTATAAGGTTGGTTATTGATGATCAATAATACACACATACTTAGTTGAGTAAACTTTATATATGAGCAATTTTACACACACCATGTGATTGATTTTCATAGTGTGCATGCGAGGTGGAATGGTGTCAGCGTTGTCGTTGTTGAGATTCGTGTGCGGATATTTATGAAAATCATTTGATATAATTGGAAATGAAAATAGAATTTTATGCATCTTGACGAGGCCCTCGATGGACCCCTCTCATTAGACCCCAAGCAAAAAATTGGCAAGGGATATGAGCTTGGATGATTTCTATGAATACCCCTCTCTTTGTGTTTGGTATCTAAAAATTGTGTAGCAAAGCTCTATCAATTTGACATCTCATTTTTTTTTGTTCCTGGATTACTATTACCTCGAGTGGCTTTCGATATTAGTGATTTATGGTCGTGTGATCAAAATCATACTCTTGAGTAATGAGTATTCTATATGGTGTTTGCTAGTGATAATGAAATAACATTATGAGATTGTATAAGTAGCTAAGACTATTTTACTAGATCGTTTAGGCAATAATGTTCTTTTGGGATTATTAAGTGTTCCTAAAACAATGATTGTGGGTGTGTGGTTTAGTGAATTTTCCATGAGTGATTGTTCTCTATTGTTCACATTAGTGATCTTCGATTACTATCACATTGTATTGAATGGTGTTGGTTTTGAAAGAAAGCTAGGTTCGTGTATGGAAACAAGTAATTACGAAAGTAACAAATGAGGGCATCTATAGGTAGTTATGATAGAGATACTGACTGAAGAGGTAATTGTGGTTTTATTTCTATAAGTGTTATATCTATTTTATTACTTGATGGATTTGTTTACTGTCGAATGGTTTACATAAGTAACCCGATAATGTTACCATATAGGTAGTGATTCTATGTGAGTTTACCTCATTACATGACTATCTTTGTATGATCAGTTGTGGTGTTAGTATAATCTAAATTTCTATCATATTTGTACCAACATATTAGATTTAGACTATGATTGAAAAACTTATTTATTATATGTTGTCGCATGTTTTCTTTTCTTTCTTTGTAGCATGTTTATCGTTTTCTGATTTTTTCTTTTGTGTATTAAATTAATTTGCATACGTCTTAATTTGAATAATTTATATTACTTATATTTTTTTATCTACATGCGAGTTTGTTGTGAGTCTCTGAGGAGTTTATATCTCATTATCCTGGTTTTGTAACCGATGTTAGATTCTTTCTTTATATGTTGTTTATGTATCATTGGATGATGTGAGAATACAAATGATTAAATGCAATTAAAACACGAGTATTTAATAATAGTAAACATTGTAAAGTCAACTAATGTGAGTTTTTTTTTCACAAAGTACTCGTTTTTAATATTTCTTAATTATCATTATTTTATTTTAATGATTTATTAATGATTTATTTTTTATTAAAAATAAAATATATATTTAAATAACTTTTTATTTGAATTTTTCTTAAACTATTTCTTTTAAATTTCTCTTTTATCATTTTTAAATACTATTATTTTAATCGCGTTTTAATTACTTAACATAAAATAATAATATTCTAGATAAAAATAATATAATTTATATTTAATTGATATTTTTTACAAAGGTAGAATATTAAATTATATCATTTTTAATTTAAAAAATTAAATGACACAAATAATCTTATAATTTCGTGACACATCACCCTATTTTTTATTGTTATATAGGCGTGGAAATAAATTTTGTTAATAACAACTTTATTTATTTAAAACATTAAAATATAATCAAGTATAATATTAAAAAAATTATTTCTTATGTGCCCAGCGAATTGCTATTTTTAGAATATTAAGAATATGATAATTTTCTTAACAATTTATCTATAAATTATTATTAAATATAAAAAGTTTGTGGTAAAAATAATTTTTATTTTATTGTTGTCATAATAAACAAGAGCTATTATTAAACGGCGTAGAATATTCCGTCATATGACTGGACGCCATAAGCATAAAGAAATTACTAAAGTGGCACGATAACGGGATTTAAAGCGAAGAAGATAACGGTAGTGAGATGGTAGATCTCAGCCGTACGATAGTTGATCGAAAGATCAAGAACGTAGGCTGTTGGACGGTTAGAGAGTGACGGAGTTTGGGAAGGGTGGTATATAATCTGGGCTCGAAGGGGAGAGATAGCATCTCGTTATATTACAAGAGAAGAGGGAGAACAATAACAAGAGCTTTGTGTACTTTCGGCCTTCTTCTCTGTATTATCTTTCATTTTCTATTCTTTTTTCAAGGAGGTCAAACAGGAGATTTTGGTAGGAAAATTGTGATAGTTGTACTGTGAAATGTTGAGGATCTGGAGCTTCTGAGAGAAGGTATATAGTTTCAAGAGGTCTTTAATTCGCTGAGAAATCGGTTTCAAATTGTTTAATTTCAATTAATGTTGTTCTTTCCAAAGAAACCATTTTTATGTATAAATTCATATTGACGAGAAATACTGTTGTATAATTGACGAACAGGCTTTGACGGAAAGAGGGAGGGATTTGAACTCTTCTACTTTTGGTTTTCTTGTGTTAATTGTGAAATACTGTTGTCACTTTGCTGCAGATTGCAGTAGAGAGTTCGAAAAATTCGGTTTCCGAGGTGGGCGAACTCCTATCTGTCGTTCTTTGAGCGATTTGTCCCCTGTATTTAGTAGTTGATTTTTGTTTTTCGTTTTTGTTCCTACAGATACATTTCGAAGAGATTTGAGCAGTTTTTCTGAAGGAATCGGGAAATTTTTTACAGATAATTAGCGGACTACCATCCTTTACAAATATTGGAGCTTTTATCCGAGTGAATTCTGATAATTTCTTAAACTATTGGGTGTGGATTTGCATTCTCCTTAGTCTAAACGACATGACAAGAAATTTTTTTCCGTGGTGATAGGATGGTGTTTTCGACCAAATCTGTATAAAAGGTGAGGAAACGTTGCTCGATTCGCAGATCAGAGAAACTAGTATTTGTTTGGGTATTTAGCTTAAGGATGTGATGTCTAACCATTGCTAGCTTCTTAGTTTATCATTCATTACTACTCGACTTTTTCATATTTTTCCATTGCCAACTTTTCTCATGTTCTTTGTTATCTGCAGCGAGGTTTGGTTCGTTCTTATCAGAGGCAAAGCCTGGTTCTTTCTAATCTGAACCGTTCTCCTCACAATCTTCTTATCTGGATTCGATTTGGCTGCTAGGCTGATAAATATTTTTAAATTTAGAGGTAAATGCCTGGTTAGTAAGATCTTCTTAGCCTTCTCTCTATCTATCTCTCCTTCACGGTGGGCATTTGGATTATCTTTATCCAGTATTTTTTTTCCTTGTTTGTTGGCGTCTCCAAAAAATTGATTCAGTCTATAAGCCACGGCTTTACTTTGGGGATTTTGTATTTTATTTTTTAAATATCTGTTTTGCTTTCTCGAAAATTCCCAAAAGAATTTCATGTCTCTTCTTCTTGTCCAAAGAATACAATTATCAATCTGGATTTATGCCTTTATTTGGCTGCATTTTATGGACTTATTATCCTAGATGTTGGAATGAAAGGAACGTTCAACTTCAACTCTGTTATTCTATGTTCCAAATTTTCATTGTTGTTCATAATCTATATTCCGTTCCTTGAATCTTCATCAATGGATTCGTTTTCTCCATTTTTCTTTGAAATCTATCATCAATCTGCTCTATTTTTTCCTCAAATATCTCTCAAAAATTTCGGACCTTCTGATGGGCATCGTCTACATACTTCATCTTCTACCTCACATCTTTTTATCCTTTTCTGTATTATCCCTAGTCGACGGTTGTGAAAACATTCGCTTAAGACCCTTACCTCCTTCTTATGTCTAAATTTTGAGGTATGTTGCAGACACAGCATCCACATCAGAATCCTGATTTTCCTTTTCCTTTTTGATGTGAGGCTTCTACTACTTTTTCTACTTTAGTTTTTTTGAACTTGGTTGGTTAAAACTGTTTTTATATATATAAAAAAAGGTAATATTTATTTATTTATTTATTTATTTATTTTTGGTTATAATTGTAAAGGTGTAAATAGGATGGAAAAGGAGTTGGTGAGGCACAACCATAACAATAGCAATTCAAACGGTAGAGAAAGAGTGGAAGCGGATGGGTCACTATTGTTGAGAGCGAGTTCCGATCCCCTCAGAACAAGTTCAGATTTCGTATTGCAGTGGGGAAACCGGAAGCGGCTCAGGTGCAAGAAGATCCAGGTCAAGGACGATTCGACCGTCCCGGCTCACCGAGTTCGTGTGGACCGTCGGGTTGTTAGAGCCGATAAGGACTCTATTCATCATCCCACTTCTACGACCACCAATAATAATACCAATGGAATTAATGGCTATATAAACCTCCGTCAACGGCCTCCGTCTCCACAGCAGCGAATTCTCAGGTATGGAGATTAATTTTCCTCGCTTCCCGTTTACATATATTTACAATTTATGGAAGGCATGTTTACACGAAAACGATGGATCTATAAAGAATTTAGTCGTTTAATTTCGCTTTGAAGTCTAGCAAAAATTTTTTTTTCTGGAACTTGGAGAGGAGACTCGTTACTTTTCTCCTTTATTATCCCCCTCAATCTTTTATTTTATATTCATATCTATCCATCACTGTAATTTTGTGAAAAAAAAGTTAATAAATCATATTTTTATAATAATTTAAGTCATCTAAAATATTTAAATATATATACTATTAAATTTAAAAAAAAATCTAAGAATCTAAAATATATTTTTACTAATATAAACGATTTTTTTTTCTCATGTTTAACTATTAGAACACCATTTTTTTTAAATAAATTCTAAAAATTGAGAATGACATCTTTTATTATATTAATTAAATTAATTTTAAAAATATTTTTATAATTCTCAAAATTTACATTAATATAATATGTATTAAATTTTAACTCTACCATTCAACTAAAACGACACAAATGACAGTGTAACAACATTACACAATTAATTGCTCTATGTTTTATTATTTGAAGGCAATTTTTAAATGTGTCTAGTAGATTGTGAAGTTTGTACCGTTAGAATTTTAACTGATAGTTAAAAGTTATTTAAGGGTGTTGTAGGGAAGGTAGTTTCTACGAAATGTATTATTTGTTAAAGAAGTGCGTGGAGATAATGGATTAAAATATCCAGTACGTATATATCCCTATATTTTCACTTCACGTTTAGAATTAAAAGGCAACCACCATATATAAGAAATATTATAAAAATTGTATTTACTATTATTGACAATATCTTTTTTTTTTTTGAATATATTGCAAAATTAAAATTTTGATATATTCGTAAATATTTTACAATATTGTTATTTTTAATCGTTCCATGTGTGGATTGATATAAAGGAAACACCGTTGAACGTTTACTCTTTTTTGCTGGACTTGAAAAAAAAAAAAACTTTTGGGCCTTGATGGTTTTAAAATTTCTTTTCTCGCTTGGATTTGTTGTCTTTCATCTTCATATGATGAATAAATTTATTTATACAAATTTTTAATAAATTATAAGTAATATCGTTAATTACGTATATAAAATGATTGTGATATATGTATAATAAAATATAATATTAGTTTGAATTGGGATTTTGAGTATTATGATGGGGATTATATTGTCCCAAGTCTCCAATTGGTCAGGTGGGTGATGTATGGGGTGGTGACTATTGGTAAGTAAGTGCACGAAGGTTTCTCCTCTTTTTTTTTTTTTTTTATTTTTTTCCCGGACCCCCCTTTCTTACAAGGTTTATATATATATATATTTTATTTTTGTTTTTGTTTTTGTTTTTGTTTTTTGTTTTTGTTTTTTGTTTTTGTTTTTGGCTATAAAATGGGTTGGAGTTGGTTGGTCATGCTGACTTGGGAATTTCATCTAGATTAGGCTATTGTCCTTTGGGTGCATTTTAAAAATTTTAGTAGGACCGGAGAATAACATATCAATTCAAAAACTATATTATATCTGGTCCATAATTGATATTACTATGCAGATATTTTTTGGATATTTAAAGTTAATTATCTTATATTTTATTTTATTTATTTAATAGATTTATGGAATACCATCTTATTTTATTTTATATATTTAGATTTTAGTCCTTGATAATTTTATATATTTAGATATATGTTATCATTTTTTATTTTATTTTTTAATCTTATTTGTGTTATTTAGTCCAATTTATGAATAAATGAGATATATTAATTAATATTATTTTATTATTTACTCATTAATTAAAAATTAAGTAAAACTAACATATTTTAATCTTTTATTTTTTTAATTTTTCATATGTATGAATCATCATCATATTCATGACTTTTTCTCTACTTGGGATGAGAACACTTTATTGTGAAAGCAGTATCAGAATCATATTATATATCACAATTAATTTATCAATTTTTTTTAATTAGGACAATTATTTCAGAAGTTGGGCCGATCTTTTTTGAGAAATTTTAATTTAATTAAATCATAAAGCTTCTAAATAATGCCATATTTAATTTACTTGATTTTTGATTTTTGGATGAGATGGGATGGAGAGCTTTGGTCCTTTTTCTGGAATTCACATGGCCATAGCTATATATATATATATATATATATATATATATATATATATATAATACGCATAATCTCCTATCCAACATTATTCTCGACATGGGTTTTATTCATCGGAAGCATGGAATGCATTAACGTGTCTACAAAACGTATGGATCCGCTTTCAGCCGTTGATCTCATAGCGGGATTTCAAAGTATGGTCCACGACCACCCCTCACAACTGTCCAAAATTCACGCAACTTTCACCTCCCAAAAGGCGTTCTTGATCTAACGGCCCAAAACCTGCCATAATGCCAGATGTGCACGTAAAACAGAATCACATGCCCATCTCTACCTCTCTTTCTCTCTCACTTTGCTCCAAAGTATTCAAGTCCAACTTTATCATTAAAGAAAATGAAAATTAATAACCTTCTTTAAAGCGGAACCTGAAAGTCTGTCCAAATAACCCAAAACAATCTCCTCTTATTTTCTACGCGGCACCTTTCCTAGCCTCTCCCATTCATCGATCTAGATCATCCTCAAGGCCAATTACGTAATTTCTGAACTGCTTGCTGCCCAGTCTATGGTTTCTATTTTGCTTTACAAATTTATTGTGCCTTTTTCTTTTTCTTTTTTAAATAAAAAAAATAAAAAAAATAAAAAATAGAATATATATATATATATATAAAAGTAATTACTGGTTAGGTTGGTATGCTTATAGAATTTGTACGATTTCTTATATAGGAAGTATATGTCTGATTCTTCTACGTTCTTATTGCGTCTTGTTAATATTTTTTAGGAACTTAGAAACTTCGAGTGCCATGAAAGGGCAGAGCAACGTAGGAGGAGGGGTGAGAGGAATTGCTTCTCCGGATAGGGGTGCGCACGATAAGAAAGGAACTATTAACCATCCTAATAATGAGAACAACAACAACAACAGATCAGCAGCATCTACGGAGACGGCCCATGATAGCAAGAAAGGTGGGTCTTCCTCCGGAAGCGGTGAAGCTGCAGTTGTTGCTCCACCTGTGTGGCCTCCTAAATTTGTGATTGCTTTGACAAACAAAGAGAAAGAGGAGGATTTCATTGCCTTTAAGGGATCTAAATTGCCTCAGAGACCCAAGAAAAGAGCTAAATTCATTCAACGAACCCTCAATGTAAGTCCCTTCAATTTCCTTTATTTATTTATTTATTTATTTAAATTTAAGTTGCTTCTATTAATTTATCATATTTAAAATAAATTTTTGTATTTTTATTCTCAGAATTTTTCTAGAATCCTATTTAAAAAAGTATGCATTGATAAAAGTCAAAATGTCTAACAAAAGCAAACAGTAGAACATCTCCGCAAGGCATAATAAACAAATAATAAAATTGGTTTTCAATGTTTAGAAAATCTTTGTAGGATTGTTTTTATTCTTTGTTTCTTCACTCGGTGATTCTCTTGCGACTCATTTTCATCACGATTCATTAATGACTGGAGAGTTGGCGTTATTTCTGATGATTTGTTGTTTTTTTGGAATCTCTCTATTACCTAGATTTATTTCGTTAATGTTATAGCAATATTTTAATTTTTAACAACTCTATATAACATTAAATTATATTATAAATTATTTAATTGTTTCTGCCATGGAAATATCAATAATGATTTTATATGATCAATTTTTTTAAAAAAGTATGAAGTAATGGAAAAAAAAAACAGATTTGCTCGTCGCAATTGTGGGATTCAAGTTTTTACCGAATACTGGACAAAAGTTTGAGAGTGGTCTAGTAAAAACAGAGTAGGATCGACCGACATGGTTTTGTTGCAGGGTTCAATTCCCCTTGGTTGTTTTTGTTGCGTCACGACTCGTAAATGACGAATGTGTTGTAGTTCATGATGTTTAATTATTAGCGATGCATAATAAATCGAGGTCACAATTTGTTTTTCTTTTTAATTTTTTTTTCTAATTTAAATGTCCAAATCCTATTCTATTACAAAGAAGCTGAAATCTTTTTTTTTTTTAACAAATGCCCTAACTGTTCAATGGCAGGATTTTAAAACATCAAACTCACTACATTTATTGCGAAGTAATTGTTTTTAATAGAAGAACGTATGTCTAACAATTGTTTTTAATTTCATTCTAATAGGTTTGCCCATTAAAAAGCGAAGAAAAATATGAAATGGTATAACATTGTTTAAATTAACTTGCACATGAATTGCACGTGATTAATTTTCTTATATCAATGTCAATTTCGATGTGATTTTAAAATTTGGATTAAATTTATTAAAATTAAAAAACTGAAGGTTTTTGAATCATAAGAAGAAATAAATATTTGAACATAGTGTAAGTACACATTTGAAAACAATAATATCACACCTTGGTTCTAGTACCAATTTCACAATTCATTAGTGGTTATCTCATCTCCCAAGGAGAAATGGTAAACTTCATTTATAGCATGACCCATCTCGACAATTTTTTTTTTTTAAATGTAAACTTCTATATTTTTTAAATTTATTTATCACATGTCAAACTACATACATATTTGTGAGCTGTCAATTTATTTATCTTTTTAAAATAATGAATTTTGTTTAAGATTGGATGAGTTTAATAATGTCTGTGGATACTCTGAAAAAAATTGATTTATGGAGAAGAAGGGAGTAGAATGTATATAACGCAGTGTGGGACAATTAAATTAAATAGTTAGATGGTGATATTTGGTGGTGGTGGGTTCCAAGGCGAAAATACAATTGTCCTCTTTCTTTTTTTTTTCATTTAAAATATGTGCAGTGATATATTAGGATCCATAGCGTTGGGTTGGGAAGATTCGCTACCTTTTGCTGGGCAATTTTCAAATTAAAAAAAGTTGGTTCGGTATTATATTATTATTAACGGACAAAAGTTAGCACAAAGAAATAGGTGCCTGGGTCAGCAAGGTCCTTTTTTGTCGAGGACTTTTTTGTAATTGTTTTCGCATTATTGAAGGCCGAATGTTCACGTTTGACCACAAGACAAATAAACTTTATTTTTAAGTAGTCTAGTGGGTTCATGAATAATTGAATGAGTAGTGATTGTATTCCAACTTGGACCCATTGACAACCAGCCAAATGGTTTTAATTAATTAAAAAAATAAATTAAAAAAGGAAACCCATGGTAATGCATCCTATTTAGTGGTTTTAATTCATTAAACTAAAACAATTATGTAATAAAATAGTATTCACATTTTATTGCTTTATGGACTGGAAAGGGTAGTTTTTTCGTTTTATTTTACCGAGATTATGTATGTTGTTATTGTTTCATGTAAAAAATAAGTTTATGGACTGGAATTTTATATGTTTAAATGTACTTCCATTTGTTTGCTGTGTATGTATGTAGTGATTTTTAATTAGTAAAATTTAAATATTTTTCACAGTTGGTGAGTCCTGGTGCATGGCTATGTGATTTGACCTTAGAACGTTACGAAGTCAGGGAGAAGAAGATTTCCAAGAAGGTAATATTATGCCTCTATTTCAAACTTTTTAGATTCTTTCATTTCCACGTGTATTTTAAATTGGTTATCTTTTTCTATTAAAATATAGAGACCAAGAGGGTTAAAGGCTATGGGCAACATGGAATCTGAGTCCGAGTAAAGCTTTTGTGTGGACGAGGACGAGTGAGTATATTGGGTGTTAATTAGTTAAAATAGTGGTCATTTTAAAGTAACGTGCCAGAACTATGTAATTAGTTTCACCTTTCGCTTGATAATAATGAATGGATGAGTTTCCGGTTTTATAATATTAATATTATGTATTTTAAATGACATACTGATTTTAAGAATAACTTTAATCTCCATCCATAACAACACACACATATATATAATATATATATATATATATATATATATATATATATATATATATATATATATATATTATATATATGTGTGTGTGTTTAATTCAACATTCATATTATTTTCTTTTGTATTTTTTCTTTCAAATAATTTAGTTGGAGTTTTCTAGAAATGTGAAAAGAATATTTATTGGAGTTATATAGACACAGACAGGTTCTTAAGTGTCTGATTTAGCAAATAGCTCAACGGTCAACTCAAGGGTGAGATCTATCTGGTAATAGGTTGTCGCATAACTACAATAACTTCCCCAAAAGATTTTCCAATTTCACGACCGAGTCCATACCATTTGTCCACATTCCATCTTTTACTTTTTGGTGGGGTTTTGGCATTTGTATGTGTACTCACTCATCTTGAAATGAGGGACCGTCAGGATCTTGAAGGGAAGCTAATGAGCTCGTACGATCACCTAATGAGCTCCCTACAGCTCCTACTTATATCAACCTACCTAGAAACATTCCAAGATCAATACGTACTAAGAGGAAGCGATTTAATGACCAGATACAGAGATGAATCATTGCTTTTGATCAATTTGGCATTTATTTGCTCTACTCCCCTTTTCGTTATTGTTCATTGTTGCCAGACTTTCTCATAGGCCAGAGATCAAGCCATAGCCATTGTCGTGACAATCTTGAAATATCACTGCTAATTTATTTACTTCTCTTTTTTTGTTTGACTGTTGTAACATACACCATTTTAGATTAGCGTCTCTCGGTGCCTCCTTTTTGTTTGACTTAGGCTCGATTTCCATTGAATTTTTCCAATCTCATTTGTCATGTGTGTATATAATTATATAGATGGTTAGATTACGTTTTTTAAGTGTATCTTAAAGCCCTTCATTCAATTTCAATGGGGTTTAAATGTTCCAAGTTTTTTTTTCTCCATATGTGTATGTGTATGTGTATGTGTATGGCTTGGATGAATAACTTCTAGAAATGGTCCCGAAGATTACATATTCCTCCAATATCTTTATTTTTTAATTTTATTTATAATAAAAATTTATTTAATAATTTATAAAGTAATGTAGATTATTAAGATTTAAAGTTATTAGTATCCGGGATCCTTTCATCTGTTCTTACCACTTAAATTTTGAATACATTATTTATGCCTAGGTTTTTCAAGTATTTTTTAAAGATGTGCAAGTTCAACGTCTTGAGCTTATAGTTGGATAAAAATCAATTTTGGTTATTTGAAAAAGCCCTTCTATTTATTGATTGATACATGTATAAAAAAAGGTTCACATTTGTTCTCTTTTGAATTATTTTAATTATTAAACATAATAACGTTTCTTATTTATCTCTCTACTCTTTTAACGTTGGAAAAATTGAATCTCATATCTCCAAGTATTCTCCACTACTATTCACTAAACAAAGAAAAGCCATCATTACTCTTTCTTTTGTTATATATATATTTTATATTCCTCTTTAAGTCAATGTTAAATCTTATTTGCATCAAGCTTCAAGCTTTTCACTATTCATCAAAATTATGAATGAGAAACAAGTCAACTACATTTTTACTTTCTTCCATTATCCTATAGGCCAGAAATCTGAGGGCTAGCTTTTCACTAGGGTCCTCCTTGTTTGAATTAAATAAGAGACCGCTACCCTCCTAACTGAGAGTGGCCAAGGACTCAAGACTCCTAATCTGATAATCTAGCTCCAAATTATCACATATAAATACTCCAATCATCTCTACATAAGTACTCACGAATTAATGCTTTGATTACTCTCTTTCTTCTTGACTAAATCATCAACTTAATTGTTTGGAGTCCAAATGGAGGCACAAGTACTACCACATCCCTGTGCTAGCTCCTTCTTTGGTTCTCATATAGTCAGAGTCTTCCCCTCTTGCATGTTTTTTGATTCTCAGGAAAGAAATTGACATAATTAACAGCGACCACCAAAGACCTGGCTTAAGAAAGGTTCCAATTCAAAATGTATCTTTAAATTTTTAATTATTATTTTTTATAGAACAAAAATAATATATTTAATTTTTTGTTGATTCACTGCCTAACTTCCCCACAGCGCGCTTCTGAGGGTGAGGGCCGGGAGCTTATAAGCAAACTCTTATCTTTGGTCCTTGGTCGATGTGGGACTCCTCAACACTCCCCCTCACATCGACTATGTCGACGGACGGTGGTGGTCTTATGGTTGTCACGGGTGTAAGTGTAGGGTAGTTCTCCTCCACCGCCAAGGGTCCTGCTCTGATACGATGTTGATTTTCTCTTATTTTTGTTGAGAGAGTTATTGAATTGATTTTGGCTTAATGTCTAATGTTATATTTATACATTGAAAGGAAGAAACTAGCCGTTAAACTAGCCGTTATTAAACTAGCCGTTACTAAACTAGCCGTTATTAAACTAGCCGTTATTAAACTAGCCGTTACTAACTAGCCGTTATTAAACTAATTATTCTCAACACTCCCCCTCAAGTTAGGTGTGTAGATATTGGTCAACCCTAACTTGCTTAAATTTTCTTCGAATGATTTTAAATCTAAACCTTTGGTGAAGATGTCCGCCAATTGTTTTTCACTTCTCACAAATGGAGTTTCAATTTCCTTTGCTTGAATTTTTTCTCGAATGAAGTGGCAATCCATTTCGATGTGTTTTGTTCTCTCTTGAAACACCGGATTTGATGCTATATGTGTGTCGCTTTAGTTGCTATCATGAAAACATCTTGCATTTGGTTCTTGAATTTTAATTCCGATATCCAAAAAGTTAAGTTGTTTGATCCAAGTTAGCTCGCGTGGGGTTGATGCCATTGCTCGATATTTTGCCTCTGTGACTTGATGGAAGTGTGACATTTTGTTTTCTTGCTTTCCGTGTGACTAAATTTCCGCCTCTGAAACGTGCGAAAACCGGTGGTTGATTTTCTATCAAAACTACGCCCCAATCTGCATCGGAGTATTACGCTTCATTAGAATTATTACGTTTCCTGAGAATTCCTTTACTAGGTGTCCGCTTTTAAATATTTTAAAATTCTATGTATAGCCTGCAAATGTGGTGTTCTAGGTGTATGCATAAATTTACTAATTTGGCCATTTGAGAAAAAGAAATGTCTGTCGAGTTAATTAAATAAATTAATTTTCCTACAAGTCTTTGAAATTGGCTTATGTATTCTAAGGGTTTGTCATCCTCAATATTTAATTTGCATTTTACTATCTATTGGTGTAGATGTTGGTTTACTCCACTAATTTACAGGTTTCTTTCAATAGATCAAGTGTATATTTTCTTTGTGAAATAAAGAGTCACTTGGGTGAATGTCTTTATTTCTATTCCTAGAAAATATTTTAATAAACCTAAGTCTTTGATATCAAAATTCTCCTTTAATTTCATTTTCATTTTTTAATTTCTTCCAAATTATTTCGGTAATTATTATATCATCTACATATACTAGAATTATGGTTGTGAATGTACCATAATTTTTGGAAAATAATGAGTGATCGGCATTACTAATTTTAAAATCACAAGAAATTAAATAAGAGCTTAGTTTTCCATACCATGCTCGTGGAATTGCTTTAGTCCGTAAATATATTTTTTAACCTACACACTAGACTAGAAATTGTTTTCCTTTTTATGACCGGTGGAAGTGTCATATATACCTCTTCTTAAGTGTTCCTTGAAGAAAAGCATTCTTGACATCCATTTGATGTAAGGTCCAATTTTGGTTTACCGCTATGGAAAGTAAAATCCTAACGGTATTCATTTTGACCAGGTGCAAATGTTTCTTGATAATCTACACCACGTAGGTTTGAGTGTAACCTTTTGCCACTAATGGTGCTTTGTACCTTTCAATAGTACCATCATTTATTAAACTTAATCTTATAGACCCATTTGCATCCTACGGGTTTCTTTCCTTCGGGTAGTTGCGACTACCCATGTTTCATTTTTTCAAGTGCTCAAGTTCTTCTTTCATTTGCTTTACGCGTACAGGTTTGGCATTACTGTGCTTCCTCATGTTATTTGGCTCATTTTCTTTAGAAATTGAGGTCAAATAAGTCCTATATTAATGTGGTGTAACATTTTCATAAGATAAATAATTTTGGATAGGATATTTTACCTCGTATGTTACAAAATCCCGTAATCTAGTTGTAGGTTGTGGAGTCCGATTAGACCTTACCGATGGTATTATTTCGGTATCTTCCCACTCGCTTTGAGAAGTTTCATCCTCTTCATTCTCGTTGATTATTTCATTTTCATTTTCTACTACTATATTTCCTTCTTGAGAATAAAAAAATGGAAATGTAAATTCATTTGGTTCCTCTTGGTTATTAGTCTCTCCTTTTCTAGTGTTTTGTAATATGGCTCATTTTCTTGGAATGTCACATCTCTTGAAATGTAATATTTTTTTGTTAATCGGATCATAGCATTTATAACCCTTTTTGAGATGAATACCCCAAGAAAATAGCTTTGATTGATGTATAATCTAACGTATTGTTTATTTTTGTCTGTACATGCATGTACATCCAAATACTCTTAAATGATAGATATTGAGTTTTTCTTGGTAGAGGATTTCTGTGGGCTTTTGAAATTCAAATTGGCACAGCAATCTATTAATTAAATATGTTGTGGTGAGAACGATCAAATCAAAAAATTATTGGAACATTATTTTGAAACAAAAGTACTCTTGTTACTTCAAGTAAATGTCGATTTTTCTTCGACACACCATTTTGTTGGGGTGTGTAAATACAAGTTGTTTGATGTAAAATTCCTTTTTGCTTGAAAAATTTGTAAAATTTTTGATTTACAAATTCCGTTTCATTATCACTTCTAAAAAGTTTTAATCTTTGCATCATATTGATTTTCTACAAAATTATAAAATTCTTGAAATTGAGAAAACACTTCACTTTTATTTTTTAACAAGTGTAACCATGTAGTTCTTGAAAAATCATCTATAAATATAAAGTATTTATAACCATTAAATGACTCAATTGGAGCAGGCACAAACATCGAATGTATTATCTCAAAAGGTTTTTGCTCTTCTGATTGGATAAACTAAATGGTAACCTTGTGCTTTCCTAATTTGCAAATTTCACAACTACTACAATCTAGTTGTTTGAAATCAAAAATACATTTTAAAATCTTATCGAAAGGATGTCCAATTCTCTTATGCCAAAGAGTGCCTAATTCTTCTTCTTTTTAATATTGAAGTTGCACTTTTCTTCACTTAGGATATAAAGCCCATTTTCTAGAAAACCTTCGCCCAATGATATTCGCCGTTATCAATTCACGAAAAATCACATTTTTGAATGTAAATGTAATTTCACAATTTAAGTCGTGTGATTTTACTAATGGATAACAAGTTAGATGTACAATTATTCACATGCAAAACATTTGAAATTTTTTCTTGAAAGGAGACTAATTGAACCATTTCCTAAAATTTCCATTTTTTCACCATTTCTGCAACGATTACAAATTGTTTAGTCTCATTTTTTTTTGTAATTATTGAGTAAGTTTTTATTTCTGTTATGTGATCAGTTGAACCTGAATCAAGAGAATCTATTTGGAATTTAAAGAATTTTGAGTAAGGTTTGTAATCATACCGAGAGGTTTTTGAGATTTTCCTTGAAAGCATCACGGATAATTGTGTATCTTTGCCTCATTTGATCCATATCCACCTTCACCTTTTATTTCTTTTCGGCCTGGTTGTACTCGTATCCTCTTTTTCCTTTTGTGCGAGTAACCCATTTTCTCTGCTCTGCACCCGTTTTGTCACTGATCTCCCACTCGACGAAGCCTCCATGCGCTTCCTTTTGTCGGAGATCGGTTGAGACACCAACATTCCTCGCGCTTGTGTCCTTCCTTCCACAATAATCGCAGCCAGTGGTGACCAACATTCCTCGCGCATGTCCTTGTGCACACAATAATCGCAATGAGTGTTTGGTCTCCCGACGTTACGGCTTTAGGGTTAGATGCGGTGATGAAAGCCTTGCTTCGGGGTTGTCGAGGTAGTTGAATACCCGTCGCTATTCTTCTTGTCTTATAACCATCCCAGCCAGCCTTTCGTGACGGATGGCGGCTCACCCATGAGAAGAATTTGTGGCGTACTCCCGTAAGCAATCGGGCTTGGAGAGGAAGGTGAAAATTCCATCCGCTCCTCTCTTTGATTTCATCAAGATCGACCGTGAGAGGTCGTCTACAATCTCATCATTCTTTTTTTGGATTTTCTTTGAATAGTTCGGTGGCGGATTGATTTTGTTGTTGTAGCTTGTTGAAGTTAACTTTGCTTGAAGTTGATAAATAAGAGAGTAATTTTCTTCTTTCTGAACATTGTCTAGAGCTTTCCCACGTATCTCAAATGTATCTAGATATGTCATGAGATCGAGATATGGGGTTCCATAGATACCAATCAACATGACACGACGAGATTGTCACTCTTTCTCCATTCTGAAATTTCATTTCTTTCTTCAACAGTTGGGTGTGTTGGATCTTCGGCTTTTGGTTTTGATTTCTCACCAGTGACATGCTCAAATTTGTCTCTAACGATTAGATCAAAAGTTAATTGACGTGCCTAAAGATGATAATTTTTACCATTTAACAGCACACCTATAAGTCTCTATATGTCTCTCTATATGTTGACATTTTCTAGATTTTTTGAACTTATACCGTTCTTGTTTGTGGAATTGATTTAGATCAAGATCAAATCTATACCATGTTAATTCACCTGTGCCTAACTACTCCAGGCTTATAAACCAGCTAAACCAGCTCTTATGGTGGGACTCTAACATTTTTCATTTTATTCAATTTTCGTTAAAAATTCAAGCCGAATCTAACATCATACTAAAATAAGGAAATGAGAAATTACGAAACATGTTCATATTGATTTACTCATGAAATATTTAAATAACAAAATTTTGATTCTTTTTAGGTCAAAAAAATCCAAAACCAATTAGATGTAAAAGGCTATATCTTTATCTTGATTAGTTTTTCATCTATCATTATTTAGTGATGTTGATAACAAATATATTCTCCTTGGTAATTTTGGTGAACTTCGTTGATATTTTAATGTATACTTTCGTATAGATGATTAATGAGATTTTTTCTCTTCAAATATTAAGAATTCTTAAATTTTGGGTTAATAATATTTAAAAATTTATTATGAATTAAATAATATTAACGTATTTATTCGGAAAAAAAAACAAACAATAAACGAGAAAGATTTTTTATTGCATTTTCCTCTAAATCTATAGATAAAATTATATTTTAAATTTAAACTATTAAATATATAAAAATATAAATCATAAGTGTATTAATTTGTAAAAGGTGAACCAATTCCAAGAATAAACAAAAATTCTGATACAACAATTACACGTCAAAGTAGATTTCAGATATTATGTGATATAATGAGCATATAATATTTGTAAACTTCCGTATATCACGAGAAACTTAAAGCAAAACAGCGAGGCCAAAAATTGAAGAGTCGTCCAGAACTAAATTATTTAGTAAAAATAATAATGTTCATAAAAATATCATCATAAATCCGAATCCAAAATATAATAATCTATAAACTATAAACAACAAAACTGAAATCCTAAGCGAATTAGTAGATATAATAATATCGTAATAACATAACATAAAATTTCAATAATCATCCTAAAAATAAAATAAAAAAACCAATATGAAATCCCAAACCGCTCTACACCACCACTGCCAAACCATATCCACCGATCTGATGAACGAACATTCTTCAAGCATTGAAATTAAGCAGACCTGAAGACAAGAGCAACGAGAGCTGCGAAGCAAGCTGAAACAACGGAAGGTGAAATGGACACGGCTGGAGAGGTAGGGCTTGGAGCCGGAGCTTCAGCCTGAGCAGATGCGCCGATCACAGATAGAAGGACGACGAGAGCTGCCATGAGAGCCATCATCGAGGACTTAGAGAGAGCCATTGGTTGTAGAGTTAGAAAAAAATAGAGAGAAAACTGATTTTCACTAATGATTTTAAGAGGTTCAAGATTAACAAGTAGAAGAGTAGCTAGGCTGATTGGGTAATTGAGGTGAGAGCGAGATTTTATATAGGAGAGAGCAAACGAATGAAAAAAAATGGAAATATAGAGTACGGGTAGATCGGGCAGATGCCCAAAATTCTGCCGCGCTGTGATTTTGTGCTACAATAGTCATGTCATAATGTTGTTTGAGCGCGTATTGTATTTAGGTGAAACTATTCATTCGTTGGTGAAATATTTAATAAAAAATAAAAAGAGAAAATTAATTAATTGGAAAGAGTAAAAACAAGTCCCCCGTACAAGGCAAATTTCTTTCCTTTCTCTGTGTATATATAATGAATATATTTAATTTATTATTTTTATTGTAGATTAATTTAATTTAACAATATAAATAATATTATTATTTAATAATTCTTAAAATCTGTAAAAACACAAAACCATACATTAACCATTAAATTTAAGTAATTTAAGTAATTTAAATATAAATTTTTTTAAAAAAAATTATTGGTATGTGAATCCTAACCTTGTATATATTATACTTTTTATCAATTTTTTTAAGTTATAAAATATGTTTAAAATTTATGTAATACAATGATAAATGTTATATCATTTATTATTTTTAAAGTATAATTTTTAATAATTATATTAATTGCTCTTTCTATAAACCTTAAGTATTTTTTGTTTTTAAATCTAGTTTATTAGTTTTATATTTTAGTAATACTATATAATCCCTTATTTTATAAATTATAAATAATTTTTTTTCAGAATAGACTTAGTTGTATTGTATTACTGTAAAACATCTTATAAAAAAAATCTAAATATTATAAAATTATGATATAATTAAATATACGAATATATTAAATAAGATAAAGATATTTTGATTTCAAATTGTATTATATATTAGTTCATTATAATCTACGTCTAGATTTTGGCAATACCGACTTGCTCATGTTTTTCTTTCTTTTTTGGAAAAAAATATTAAGTATGGGCTTTCCGTAGACAGATATAAAAAAAAAAAAGAAAAAAGAATGTTATAATTTATTCAAAATGGTAAAAATTAATATATTTTTAATTATAAAAATTAAATATTATTATAATCATCCTATTATTTTAAATATTTTTATAAAATTCCTTAATGTCTTTAGCTAAGTCGATAAGTCATTTTATAACAGTATTTTTTTTTTAAAGACAAGAAAACTTTAAAGATATTTTAAATCATTAAAATCCGCATTCCTTAGCGACTAAGGTTTTCACAACTATTAAGTCAAGGACACAAGTACACAATAATACGTATTGAAATGAAAAATTCATGATATTTTTTATTATATAAATTTAATTATATTTGTTAATAATATTATAATAAATAAATTATCATTTATCTTAAATTTATAATAAATATTTTTTATAATTTAAAAAAGGAAAAATATATTAAAAATTCGGTAAAAAAGAAAGAAAAGAAATAAAGAAGAAGAAGAAAAAAAAGCAGCTTCCCTGGCGCAATCAACGCGCACAAACAACGGCGATGATGCATGATATGTGGGGTCCACCAGGCTTTACCAGCCTGTGATGAGTTGTTAAATACGTAAACATACCGTGACTGGCACACCTGTAGGGGATATAAAGATTCTTTATAAAGTATACTCTTCTTCTTTATTTAAAGTAACTATATTATAATAAAATTATGATCGTTATAAAGATACGTTATTAAAGAAAAACTTTATTTGATATAATATAATAAAATTAAATATCTTTAATATTTTCCTATTTATTAAATTTTAAATCTCTAATTTTAGAAGTGGTGAATTAATAGGTAAAATTTTAAATTAATTAAATTTTTTTTTATCTAAAATAACAATTTTTAATTCGTACGAATGGGCTTTCTCGATTAACGTGATATAATAATAATAATAATAATAATAATAATAATAATAATAATAATAATAATAATAATAATAATAATAATAATAATAATGTAGATTCTACATGATCGGAAAAAGGGATTTTTCTTTTCCTACATGAAAAAGGGATATGTTAGCAGCACAAAATATTGCATTCTTATATGACTTATATAAATTTTAACCCTTAGTTTTAAAAATTAGGTTAAAAGTCTAAGCATTACAAATACTTTAAAAAAATAAATCTTATATGACACATTAAAATAATATAATCGCAAAGCATAATATTATCTGAATGGTGTCTTAAATTACTAATATTTTTTAAAAATTATCCATTTCATAAAAAATTATTTATACATACAAAAAAAAATACTTTAATTATTATAATTATTTGTTAATTTATTTCATTTTAATTTTTTCTTCTTCTTACTTATATATTTATCACATTTTTATCAATTTGAAAATTATATTTCATGTTTTTCAATAAACTTTATACGGTAAACTTTAAATCTTAAATTTTAAATTTTATACATTAAATCTTAAACTTTAAATATTAAATATAAATATTGAGAAGAAAAAAAATGATAATGAAAAAAAAAGTAAAAATAATAATAAAAAATTTAAACGAATAAAATGTTCTTTATTTTTTTGTACATATATTTAATTTTTAACAATATAAGTTTCTTTTAGATGATTTGAGTATTTTTAATATATTATTAAACAATTTCAAAAATAATAAGTATTAAAAGATTAATGTACAATTAAATAATTTGAAAAATAATAAGTATCAAAAAATTAATATGAGTACTAATATGATAATAAGTTGATTAAAAATGTAATTTTACATGTAAAAATTTATAATTTTATGAAAATTAGACTTACATGTATTGTCCTATCTCAATTTATATTTAAGTCTATGTTATAAATGTAAAGTGTTTAACCTTCAAATTTATGTTTGAATTTGGTTATTTTTTCAATTAAAATACAAAAAAATTATAAACATCTCATATTTTAATACTTATTTGTTCAAAGAATTATGTTTTTAAAATTTTATATTATTTATTCTTAACTTATGTTTCTTCTAAATTTTAGTCATAGTTTCGTCACTAATTATACTTAAATTATTATTTTTATATATTATTAAATTAATTTTTATTTTGTTTATACAATTAAATTTATACAAAATTTGATTTGCACAATTCTATTAACCTTTATCTAACAAATTCATATACTAGTAATAAATCTTTGATTGGTTGTAAGTGGATTTTCAAAATCAAAACTCATTCAAATGAGTCTCTAGAACGATATAAAGCTCGTCTGGTTGCAAAGGGTTTTACAGGGGAATATGGAATCGACTATGAAGAAACTTTTGCACTTGTAGCTCGACTCACCTCTGTTCGAAGTATCATTGTTGTTGTTGCTGCCCGAAATTGGAACATGTTTCAAATAGATGTCAAAAATGCTTTTCTCAATGGAGAAATAACTGAGGATGTTTATATGAAACCTCCTCCTGGATACACTCATTCACCTCATCAAGTATGCACACTTCGTTGTGCTTTCTATGGCCTCAAACAAGCTCCTCGAGCTTGGTTTGCCAAATTCAGCTCTACACTTACTGACTTTGGTTTCACTTCCAGTTCTTATGACTCCGGTCTCTTTATTTGGAAGACTCCCACTGGTGTAACACTTCTACTCCTTTATGTAGATGATATGATCATAATCAGGAATGACTCTAATGGAATTATTGATCTCAAGCAGTTTCTGAGCCATCAATTTGAAATGAAAGACCTTGGTCGTCTCCACTATTTCTTAGGCCTAGAAATCTCATCTGATTCTCAAGGATATTATCTCTCTCAAGCAAAGTACTCTTTCGATATTCTTAATCGGGCTGGCCTTACTGATTGCAAAACTGCATCAACACCTCTAGAAACCAATGTCAAACTTACTCCATTAGATGATACTATTCTCTCAAATGCCACATTATACAGACAACTAGTAGGCAGCCTTGTTTATCTCACAGTTACTCGTCCTGACATTGCTGTGTTGTTCATCCGGTTAGTCAATTCATGTCCGCTCCACTGCCTACCCATTATACTGCGGTTCTTTGTATTCTCTGCTACATCAAAGGCACCATGTTTCACGGTCTCAACTTCTCCAACAAGTCTAATCTTTTTCTTTCCGCCTACTCTGATACTGATTGGGCAGGTGACCCAACTGATCGTCGCTTTACCACTGGATATTGTTTCTTTCTTGGAAACTCTCTTATATCTTGGCGAAGCAAGAAACAATCTCTCAATTCTCGATCCAGCACTGAAGCTGAATATCGTGCTCTTGTTGACACCACTCAAGAACTTCTTTGGTTCCATTGGTTACTTGTTGATATGGGTGTTTTCCAATCAACTGCAACTATCCTATATTGTGACAATCAGAGTGCTATTCAAATTGCTCACAATAATGTATTTCATGAACTAACAAAACATATCGAGATTAATTGTCATTTTGTTTGTCAACATGTTCTTCAAGACACTGTTTGTCTCAAATCAATATCCTTCACAGATCAAACAGCTGACATCTTCACCAAATCTCATCTACCAGGTAGATTTAAAGAATTAGTTTCCAAACTCAAGTTCATTGTTTCTCTTCCTCCTTGAGTTTGAAGGGGATGTTAAGTTATATTTGATATTGTAATTCACTTATATTTCACTTGTACTACACTTATATTATTTCACTTGTATTACACTTATATTATTTCACTTGTATTACACTTATATTATTTCATTTGTAGTACACTTATATTACACTTGTTACAACCCTATAAATAAGATTCTTTGTGTACATTCTAAACACACAATACAACATTAAATCATTCTTTCTTCTTATCTCTCTATACTCTTCACCGATTTTATGATAAAAAATTTAATTAATAGTATTAAATTATTATGCTTATTTTGTTTATATTATGAATAAATATAATAATTTAATTATATTTTTACAAATATTATCTTTAGAATAAAGTGGATACAGTGGTGCTGCGATGGGTCAAAAGTTAATTTAAATGTACGGAAGATTTGAGTTTAAATTTCAAGTAAAGTAAGTAAATAGTGTAATTATTTTCAAAAATAACTGAAGCATGCATTGCGGTTTAACCGGATTACATTATAAGCATATATTACACATACTACTCTTTATTTGTTTTTAATTAATTATTATAAAAAGATTTTTATAATAACTATATTATTTATGATTTCATAACTATGATTCAATTATTAATTTTTTTTAATATTTAAATAAGTTATATGTCAATATCACATGGCACACTGTTTATTCTTATTTCTCTTAAAACATTAGTTATAGCTTAGTAGTATTAAAATTTAATTTTAAGGCTTTCATGTTTAGAATTTGTGAGATGTACATGTAATTTTATTTAGGAAAAATTTATAGTAATGAAAACTGTATATTATAAAAAGGGCTTAATTTTGATAACAAATAAATTTAACAAATAATATAAGCAAACATATCAATCATTGAATTGCTTTATTTAAATATATAGAGGTTAGCATATTTAGAAATTAAAATTTATAAAAAAAATTAAATTAAGAAAATTTTAAAAGTAAGATAAAATAACATACATTTTTTTATTCAATTTGATTAATACAGTAGGAGTAAATCTGTAATGATATATACGATGATTTGATTTCTCCCCCATTCACGCTAGAACTTAATATTTGCTTTCTCTCACATATCTTTCTTTTGATATTCGTTGGCTCTCATTTTTAGTACTCATTTTCCCGAATTTTTCTTTGAGTTTATGTGCATTTTGTCGAGTTCTTTGTCCCGATATTGGTATCTTATTATTTTTTATTTTTTGTGTTTTTTGGTGCACGGTTTATTATTATTATTATTTTTTTATTTCTTGTTATTTTGTTATTTCAAATTGCTATTGTTTCATTCGTTTTTTTCCACACATTTTCAAGTCTTTTATTTGATTTTGTTGATTCATTCACCATGCATATGATATATTACATTTTTTTATGATATTATGTATTTTTATTTTTGTTACTTATTTGAGTAAGTTTTTTAAACTTATTCACTCATTTGTTTCTATTTGTATTAGTACTTGTGTTTCATCTATATTATTTTATTTTTATTTTTTTAATTTGTTATTTTGTTGTTGTTTGTTTTCATTATGTGTACATTGAAGGTCGAGATAAATTTTGTTCTCATTTTTATTGTGTTCTCTAGTGTTATATTGATTTTTTAATTGGATTATGTTGTTTTTTAATGTATCATATATTTATTTATTTTTTAAATTATCATGTTTATAGTTATTTTTTTTACTATAAATACTCGTGTATTTATAATCTTTGATTATTTTTTTCATTTTTATTATTATTTTATAACTATTACATTATTTGATTTTATTCATGTGAGTTACCTTAAATTTTGTATGTTATAGTTTTAAGTTGTTGTGTTTAGTATTTCATTAGTTTTGTATTATGGTATATATTTGATTGTATATTAGCTTGATGTTCTTAAAGTTTTGGTTCTTTTTTATATTTTAAAATATTTTTTGAGATTTTTGTGTTTTATTTGATATGAAATTTTATATTTAATTGAAATGTTTTAAATCTGATTTCTTCTTCACTTGTATATTGTATATGGCTTGAATGTACGTTGTTATATTATATTAAAATTTGAATGTAATAAGTTAAGTTGTTCTTGTTCTGTCTTCATTGTTATGTTTTTAAAATATTACATATTTTTTAAATGTTGTGTATACCTTACCTTGTTTTCCAATTATTTTTACATTTTATAATCTTTTGTATAATATTTTTATTTGAAACTTGGATATGTTTTGAATGTATGTTGTTATATTGAATTAGAATGTTGATGTAACAACTTACATGTTCTTGTTATGTGTCATTTTTATTTTTATTTTAAAATAGTTTATATTCTTTCATTTACTATGTACATGTACATTGTTATTTCATATATTTTTTGTACGTAGTTACATTATTGTATATCATTAATGTCACGTGTTTTTTTATTTTTTTTAACTGTGTTGTAGTATATTACATTTTTTTAGTATTAAATGTATATCTTACATGGTTTTTATTTCATTTTTAGGTTTTATATCTTAAAGATAATATGTCTTTTCTTAACTTGTGTTGGTATGTAAGATGAAATTAATATTCATTGTGGTTATCACTCGTATCAAGAGTGTACTAAATAAGAGTTGGAAAATAAAGTTTTAAGAGTCATGCTTCAAGAATTTCTATAGTTTGCCAAACTATCAATTTAGTGGGAAGCTAACCCACTTATTGTTAAGGAAATGTCTTCCTTATAAATCTGTGAGGGAGATGGTTTCGTATAAGTACGAAGGTGCTGAGGTTCTCTTGCATCAAATTTTAGATTGGTACCAGTTTGAAGTTGATAAATAAAGAGGATTCCGTTGATATTGATAATAATTCAACTTTATATGTTACAAAGTATTTTAGTAAGCTTTATACTATCAAATAACCAGAGTATTTGGTGGATTGCATTGGAAAACCTAATCCTCTTTTTGTGACTACTCATAAGAAGAATAGTGATATGACATAAAAAGATGTTTGATAAAGTAGTAAATCTCTTAAGGGAGGCTTGTTGGTTTTGAATTTGATTTTGTTGAGTTTATTGAGGAAGATGTTGTTATGATTTATTCGATGTATTTTTTAGAGTGTGATTTATTTGATAAATTGAAGAATCTGTATGTTTATAGAAAATACCTATCGTTGGTTACTGATCGGGATAAGTTTAATTATTATCTATAGGTTAACATGATTTATTATTTTTATTATTATAAAATATATGTTCAGTTTAAATAAAAATTAAATTAAAAAATAAAAATAATAACAACAACACTAATAATAATCAACAATAATAATAACATTTTGGTTAGAATGTATAGAAAATGAGAAACAAAGTGAGAAAATGACAAAGTTGGTGCTCTGTACATGAGGTAAGGTTAGGGTTTTTATTTAGGACTTTTTTAAAAATGTTTTGGGTTTTTTTTAAGGGTATAAAATAATTAATTTACCCATAAATCTAACCTAGATGGTAGATAGGTGCAAACTTTTATCTTTAAATAACTGAACGTATGTGTATCTTTAAAATAATTGATGGACTAAAAATGGGACTTTTAAAATATTAGGGATTAATACACATCTTTTTAAAAATTAAGAGACTTAATATCCTCTTTTTTCAATATGATCATATAATAATAATAATAATAATAATAATAATAATAATAATAATAATAATAATAATAATAATAATAATAATAATTCATATTTTAAAAGATTGGAGATTATAATTCACCTTTCAAAAATATTAAAGACTAAAATATACAATTTTAAAATCCAAGACCCTAATTTTTTAAAAGATATATTTTGTAACTATATGCACGTATATATTTCTTAAATTGGTTGAATTTATAAATTTTAATTAAAACACATTTAAAAGTAATAACTGTATGTGAAAATTAATAATGATTTTTTTATCCATAATGATTTAAAAGGAAAAAATAATTATTGTGTATAATTCATTCCATTCAAATTAAAAATACTAAACACTAATAATAATTCATTCTTTTGATCCCAGTTCCCATAATAATAGTTGTAATACTATTTTTATTTAAAATAATAATAATAATAATAATAATAATAATAATAATAATAATAATAATAATAATACTATTTTTAAAATTGTAATACTGTTTTATTTTCATTCAATTACATCACTATTATTTTTCTATTTCTCGAACCATGTCATATCCGTAGCTTTCCAAATGCTTGAATGAAAGTTGGAACGAGAAATGTATGATTACAGAAAGCAAAGATATAATACCAAACCAGACAACAAAATGGAATGAACTGTTCCAAGTATTAGTACAAAATATATGAGTATAAGGCTAGAGTTCTGCTCTACGTCCAAGCTGGGAAAGCAAATCCCGAATGATGCGGCAGCTCATAAGTGGTTAATTGGGTATTGCCATGTTCTCTGGGATTTGCTTGACAACCAGGATCTTTAGCTACCACGTCCAAGCTTCTGTGTACATCTGGTAATGTTCTGGGAAGTAACATTGGCATTAAAGATAAATAAATTCAAAATGAATTTCATGTGCCAGAATAGCCAAGGTAAGCTGAAAAGAATTGGAAGAGTTTTCACATGTGCCATCACAAAAATAACCCTTATGGATTTACTTTCTAGTAACCCAGAAACTTTGAAGACAAATGTAAAAGAGGCTCCAGAGCACTTGGAGCAAATTTTCTTCCAAAAAGAAAGCACATTGAAGAGTTTTTGTCATTGTATGTGCAGTGATGACCCTCAAAAATTCTTTTAAAGAAATTTTCAGTGATGTCTTGTCTCCCAAAGGTAGCTGGGTGAGCTCCACCCCTAGACCAATCTACATAAGTGATGCTTCTATTAGCCAAGAGATTCCCGGCTTCAATGGTTAGCATTGTTGGGAAATAATGCTCGTCCACGTAGCATGCTGGTCTGCAGAAGAGTTCAAATTTTGGGTGATATTTTGCATCCTCAACTATTTTGATAGCTAGTTTTCGGTTAACTTCAAACCACTGAGCTCCTTTGCGCCAATCGGATATATTCACCTCAGGTGCCATGTTCTCATTGTAGCGTCCTCTACCAAATGGTCCCGGGTCATCAAATGCACCCACAAAGTTGTATTTGGATTCTGCAATATATTGGTATGTAGTACTGAAGTTAAAGAAAGGGATGCATGATTCTGAAAGCAGAATGAACCATTCATTATTTATATCAAGCAGTGCATTGGCAAGGAGTCTTCTCTCAGCATCACACATGCTCATCCTTCCCCACTGGGCAACCTGCCATTGATAAAACCGACAAAGGCATTTTCATTGACAAAATGATGTGAATTAAAAACAAGAAATCAATTTTCGTAGGCATTTACAAGAGAAAAGATGGAGGATAAGCAGGCAACTATGCAAACATAAAGTTCATTGTTGATATTGGAAAAGTTGGTATCAGCACAGCACCAAACAAAATAACAAAGAATAGATGGCCAAAACAAAAAATCTAAATTTGTGATGAACAAAGAGTCAAATAAAATAAATCCTCCACAAGCAAGGACACAAAAAATACTTTCACATTCTATGTCCTAATGTTTTTCTGTTTTTTGTTTGGAATTATTTGCACATGTTGTTTTAAATTAGGGGTGTTTACTTAGAAGGAAAGGAAATGAGTAATCAGGGAGTTATTCTCATTCTCCTTTTACTTTTCAAAAACATGATGGAAATTAGAAATTGGAAAGGGAATAAAAAGGGCCGAAAAATTCTGGATTCACTCCATTTGAACGATTTCCCCCACCCAGTGGCAGAGCCAGAGAGTCAATTTTGGGTGGGCTAACATATCGTTTTACAAAAAAACTCTATTAAGGAGAAAAAAATTTAGTAGTAAAGTTAAAAATTATACAAAAAAACAATTTATAGACATCATAACTCTTACCCCAAAAATATATTGGGTATTGTCACAATCTAAATTGTTATTTCCACAATGTCAACATCATTATCCAATATATTATATTAAAATTATAACGATATTACAAATGCAATAAAATGCTATCAAAATATTTTATATGATGCTTCAAAGCATAAAATCCATCTATTAGGAAAGAGTACCTCACTAAGTTATGTAGCATCCAATCATGAAGACAAAAAATCCATCTAATAGTAATAGTTTAGAAGATAGGAGAAAAATAATAACAAAACAAGGAGGATGAGCGAGACTTTTTTACTTAAATAAACTAAAAAGTTAAGAGCAAGCAATAAAATAAAGAAAAAGAAACGATGGAAGACAAGTAAAAGAGAGAGCAGGATGGAAAAAGATCAATGAGATTTTGTTTGATGTTTTTTATTCATTTAGAGTAATATTTTTGTTTAATGTATTTTTTTTTAATTTATTATGCTAAATAGTGACTAGGATAGTACGTATAATTTTAGTAAGTTTAAAAAATGGTAGGGTATAAAAAAAATGGTCCAAAATCTAAACTGGACTTCAGCCCGACCTAGACCCCAAAGGGCTTGGCCTTTACCTCCACCCCTTGGTATTGATTCCCTTTCTCAAATTTGTAACGTGCAATTGCAAAATGATTTCTAATTTTGATACTTAGTTTTATATTAGTTTTTATTGCTTTAAGAATGACATTTATGCAAATTAATATTCTCATTTCCATTCATTATAATTTTTAGTAAATACGTAGAAAGGGAATGAATCTTTCATTCTATTTTCTCTTCAATTTGACTGATTTTCATCGTGGATTAGTAATTACAACTTTTTTGTCTCAATATCTTAATAACTGCAAGCTAATTGCCTGCATCATCTTTTTCTCTTAGCGCAAAGTCTAAAGGAGTGTCAGGAAAATCAAATCGTTATTGACAAAGGAAATCACTACCCAATATCCAGCAATTTTAATGTTCATATTTGTGCATTATAAGGAGTTGTCATGGATGTAATGATGCATAATATCCAGCAATTTTAATGTTCATATTTGTGCATTATCCTTTAATAACAGAAAACCAATATGCTGACTAATAAAGGATAAAATTCATATCAAATTTCTACCGGTGGCCTACTTCGAACAGAAATATATGTATGAAACTTAACCATCGTAAACCTTGGATGGAAGTGAGTGATTATCATAAGGGACTGCTTTATCACCAATATTTGCAGAAAGGATTATATTATGGGATTGCTTTACAAACTACAATTTTCCCAAGGCTCCATACCCGGAGTAAAACAATAAGGAGCCTAAGTGACAAACACTAGAAAGTAAAATCCTCTACACTTAAATTTTAAGTTATCCGTTTAAACTATTGAGACATAATATTTCTCGTTTAAACTAATGTGTGTGTGGTGGCTATTCTCTTATCAAAAGCACATATCAGATACAACTTCTCCGACAGAGGATTGCCACAAGAGCAATTTTAGGGCCATATCCTGAAATCTGAGGCAATAGTCCTGAAGATTTTGCAACCAGAAAAACAACAAAATAAAAGAATTTGCAAATTCCTCAGTATTAATTTAGGGATGCATGATGGTATGTGAAGTTATTTTAATTAAAATAAAATGCATAAAAGTAAAAGTTAATTTCAAGACATCTACTATTGAATAAAACCGAAAAGATCTTGAAAGAACATAACATAAAGACAGAAAATACCTGACTAGGAATCTGTCTTCCATAAAAAATTGACGAAGAGTGAAACTTGGGCTGAAATGACGGCAATGCATGAACATAAATGGAATGAAGCTCTTCATGTCCCTTGAAAAACTTCTCCCAAAGAGGTGCCAATGGCAATGGCCCCTTGGTTAAAAACATAAATGCAATCTTTGGAACTCTCGTCAGAGGGTAATTCTTTATTCTAGGCACAAAAGAAGCTCTCCAAAAGAGCTCTTGATCATTCATCGTATGCATTAGATTCGAAGGTGGCTTAATCCATTGCTCCAAACTAGATGGTTCCTCAAAACAAAGCTGGAAAGGGGACTTGATTGTAACTACTTTGCTCAGTCCAAAATTCCGAAATGTGTATATACTAATAACAGAGAAAGTGATACACAAAGCAAGAAACATAACAAACAATTGAAGCATCCTTAGAGGCAATGGCTTAGATTGATTTGCCCTGCTTACAGTTCCAACATACTTGCCCTCCTCCAAAGGCATCTTAATAAGTTATCTAATCAAAATCCAAAGCTTCAAAATTTACTAATATTTATAAAACCCAAATTGAGAACGACCCTATCAGCAACAAAAAAAGCTTCAAATCTCAAACTTCAAGAAGTTACTGAGTTACTTATCTGTAACAAATGAATACCCAACAAAAATCAGAAGCAGACAAACACAGATCTAAAGCTATATATCAAAATTGAACATATATTGCACAAAAATAAAAGAATAATACACATGGGTAAATAAACATAGAGAACCTTAAACCCTTTCAAAATCAAACACGTATTATTGCGTAAGAAGATGAAAATAAAAAATAAAAATAAAAAGCAGAAGAAACGAGAACATACCATGTGAATTAGAGCTGAAATAACGCCACGTTATGTGCGATAGACTAAAAACGACGTTGACTGAAACGGTGAACATGAAAGAAAATTGTTACTTTGAAAGCAAGGGAAGTGATGTTGAAGATTGATGAATATGAGTCCAAAATAAATCGGAAGTGTTATTGAGATTGATGGCGTGAATCGCATGTGGGTTTCGAAGAAATTTAGGAAACCAATCTTAACTCAATCGCAAGAGACATGTCGTTTATGAATGTCTTTCACAATTCACACAAACTAGAAGAGATGGAGGTTCACCTGGTTGGGTGTTTAGATTGTCGTATTTTTAAGTTACACGCTGACAACTAAAGGTCAGCAAATTATTCAATAATTCACAACCCGTGACCCGAAGAGTCCAAGTCGTTCTTATAAAGCAAATAAATGCAGCAAAAATTAGTCGGAGAAACAATAATAATAATAATAACAAATTAAAATTTATGATTTTAAAAATAATATTTATATATTTTATTGTTAAAAATATTTTATATATTATTTTATTTCAAATATCATTTAAATTGAATTACGATTATTCAAACTCATTTAATATTAAACGTCTTTAAATTAAATCTCATTCAATATTATAAATAATAATTTTATTGCTATAAATTTTAAAAATATTTTTTTATAATTTTGCAAATTAGTTTTGATTTTAAACTTTTCAAAAGAAAAACAATAAAAACAATTCAATTAAGTGAGAGTAATCTTGATTGTATCTATAATTAATATATAAATTTTAATTATTAGTAAATGTACGTATGCTAACAAGCTAATAATAAATTTACTTCAAAGTCAATCATTAAAGAAATTAACAAGTTGTTTTAAAAAATTAAATTATTTTTTAAATTAGTTAAAATAAACAATCATAAATATTCTAACAATTATCTATTAAGAGAAAAAAGATGATAAATTTTAAATTAATTTAATAATCAAATAAATTAAATTATAATCGAAATAAGATGATGAACTAATAAGAAAAATTAGTTTGCTACCTTTAGTGAAAAAAACGAATTTAATGATTTAAATAAAAAGTTAAATTGATTTTTTTCCTTTTAAATAAGCAAACTATCAATAATTATGGTAAATCTACACAATTCTTAATTAATCAATAAATTTTTAGATCATGGTTGAAATTGATTAATTGATAAATTTAAGAAAAATATGTAAACTACCTAATTTAACAAAAATTAATGAAATGAAATTAAACTTAGTTCTAAAATATTTTTAATTAAAAATCAAGATTTGTTTCTTTATTAATTTATAATTAAAGATATGAAAAACTTAAACAAGAAATAAATCCAAGTTTTTTTATTTAATTAAATTATAAAATTATCCTTCCAATCATTGGAAGGAAGACTAAGATCTGTCGTACAAAAATTTATATTATATAACAACAAAATATCTCTTCTTGATTAGTGATTTCAAATATCTAAATTAATTGGGAAGGTAAAGAAGGCCTGTGGATAGTTAGTAAGACTTGATATTGTTTATAAGGGTTTTATGGTGTATTTATAGGTTTAATTTAGAATGAAATTGATTTAGTATGTATATTAAGATTTTTGGAGAGTTTTTACACTTAGACCAAAACATGCTTTAAATGCAACTCGAGAGCCTTGTATCAAGGTATGGAATATGTTGACACGCATTGAACTCCAACAAACATAAAATGAATCCGAGAGGCTTTTTCCATGGTATGGACTTTGTTGCCGCAAAGATAATAGAAATTTCAAAACCATCGATTGGAACCCAAAAACACCTCGTCGCAGCATGAATAATGTCTGGGTTGCAATGCGCACCTATTTTCTAGGTTTTTTTATTTGTGTGAGTTACCATTTATTGCACCATTTTTACTCTTTTTGTTTTTGTTTGTTTAAGATTCTTCTAAAAATACATTAAGTTAAAAAACACAAAAATACCTTTCAAACAATATAATATTAAGATAAAATTTAAAATTATAGCTTAAAAATATAATAAATTATAAGTAAAATATAATGTTAATCAATAAGATTATAATATTTTAATAAAAAATGTTAGTATTAGTTACTTTTACTTTTACACCAGCATCATAATTTTGTTTTAAAAATTTGAGAAATGATTTTTTTAAAAGTAATAAAACGAAATTTTATGGAGCATAATTTATGTGTCCCTGTCATTTCTCTATTTCGCTTCTAGGCAAACGACGCTAGAGATTTCTTGTCTTGGTTAGATTTCCCAGAGCCATTTTTGACGAGATTTTAATGCTATTGTTGACAAGGTTTTTTTGTTGTCTAATTGTGCGTGTGGTGGCTGTGCACCATGAAGGATATATTTGAAAGGTTTAAGGGCATGGAGGTGGTGGAGTTGGATGACTTGGAGGAGGAAGAAGTTATCAGTGATGAGGCGATGGTGGTGGGAAAATTGTCGTTGACCAGTGTGGAGGAGGCTATTAGATATCCATGGATGCAAGTTTTTCCATCTCAAATTAAGGGTACCTCAAAGAATGTCTTTATGTTTCATTTTAATGAGAAAAGCAAGGCCGATTAGGTTTTTGAGCATCAACCATGGAAAATCGATGGTCATTTAATGGCGCTACAGTACGCCCCTAGGGTATGAGTGTGAAGGAAATGTCAATTGGGTATGTGTCGACGTGGATTCGTTTATACAATGTACCGTATGGTTGGATGATTGAGACTAAAATTAGGCTGATTGGAGAAGTTATGGCTATGTCTTTTGGTGATAAACGTGCAGCATATGTAAGGGTGCAGATTGTATTGCCTATTGACAATCTATTAAAGTCTGATTGGTGATTTCATCGTGCTAAATTAGAACCAACATGGATTGATTTCCAGTATGAGAAGTCACTTTTTTTTTCTGTTTTCACTGTGGGAAGATCGTCCATGACGGCCGGCAATGTGTGCAACGTAAGAAGGCTATAAAGGCGCTTGCTGGGGTGGAGGATTTGTTTGGAACTTGGTTACGTGCTGATCGGTTTTTACCATCATCGGAAGTGATTAAGAACATGTTCAAAATTTATATGGTTGGGGCTGCAGATGTAGTGGGATCGGGTGATGTGGGGCTAGTGGTTCTTGGTGAGTGGGGCAGTGTACGGAGACAGACTTGATGGTGCTCGAAGCTACTACACGTTGGGAAAAATTTATATAGTGTGTGATGTAGACCTTACAGTTTCACTATATTTGGTGTTTAAAAAATATTTTCTATTAATTATATGATATTATCCAAACAAAAATTTAAATAAACTTAAAAGAAGGTATCTGATTTTAACCAAAAGTCAAGCCCCCGTATATATCAACGCCATCATCCCTAAGTGCACCAACATGGCAGGCACCATGTGTTTCCCCATGTCAATCCAATATGGATTCCCGTGTTTCACATATGTGTCATCTCGTTGGCTTGCCACATCACTCTGGGAGCTTGTTTTTATCATTTTATTCTTATGTATTAATTTAATTACATTTCGGTCCTGAATAATAATTTTTTGAAACTATTATCCACGAGATCCTAATTTAATAATATAAACCTCTCAGGAATATTTTGAAAATAATAACTCCTTAAGTAGAAAAATTACTTTTTTTTTTGTTCTTGATTAACTTTGATATTCCACTTATAGACGACCCCGTGTAAGGATCTATGGCAGATACACAAATGGCTTCTGAATAACTACAATTGTACTCCTCCTATGAATCCTAATTAAAGCTCTAGCTATCAAAAGGACCAAATAATGATTTTACCCCTCCGATCAATTCTTAAGCTCACTACTCATGACTATCTTGTACCTAGAATTTAGTTGATCTCATTATGCATTATAAAACTATGCATATCTTATATAATAATCCACTAGATGTAACAAACCATTATTGAGATCAAATTTTATTGAATAAATGAATATACCCTCAGACAATTAAAACATAAATTAACAAAAAAAAAATGTCTGTCACAGTACATGGCTACCCAAAACACAAAGCATAAATATATAAATAGCAGTTTCACACTTACGAGTGAATAAAAGCAATCAACTTGCATATTATTGACTACTCTTTCATGTGATTCACAGTTATTATTGGTAAGTTTACATTAGGCAATTATCATTTAGTGATACTGTACAACTGATCAAGGATCATGTCAAATGCTTTACCACGTTATCTCTAACTATAAGCAATCATCACCTCATAGTGTAATTGCAAGTTACACTACTAGTAATTACTGACGAGACTTTACTCAATAAGTGCACACCTATTTTAAGAGAGATGAATAATCGTACATAAAACATTACGTCAAGCATCATATATGATGATTTATATAATTTGAAATAATTTATCATTTTTTAACTTTAAATTTAAGTCTATTTTTTTATTGATTTTAGACTTCATTATTATTATTTAAATTTTGTTGCAAATTTGAAGAAAATAAAGATCCAAAATTTTAAAAGCATAACGTTTAAGGACTCTAAAATTTAAATGAAAATTTATTGATATTAAATTTAAATTAGGATAAGTAAAAAAAAAAAATTCCCGCAATTATATATATATATATATATAAAAGAGGCTGTTGTAAGATTAGGGGAGAGAGATTATTATATAAACTTACTTATAGAATATAAATGATAATAAGGTTACAATTTGAAAACTATTATCAAAGAGGATGAGAGAATTATGGAAGTGATATTTTTGGTTAATGAAAGAGATGCCTATGAATTGAAATGAGTCTTCCTTTTATAACCGAGTAATAAACTATGCGCAGATGCTGGTATTGTTCAATGGATAGTCCTTTATCTATCACTTGATACTGTTGGATATGTCTTACTGTGTTGGAATAATAGTTTTTTACGACATTCCAGACAGCTTTATACTGTTTGATGAATAGTGCATTATCAGCACAGTTTGCTGTTTTGCCTTCTTACGCCAAAACAATAGTAACTACTTTTTGTTATGGGCCGTTGAATGGGCCTTGTGATAAGCCATTGTATGGGCTTGGTAAGCTGTTGAATGAGCCTTTTACATAAATTGAGCTTTTAACCCTAAATAAAATTGGATTCACAGACGCGGCAATAAAAATGGACACGTAGGCCCAAAATAGTGATAAGCACACAAGCTCAAAATAAATGGACACATAGGCCCAATAATAAAATAATGGGCTTTTCATCCCCAAATCACTAATGGGCTAAGAAGGATATTCTTTACCCATAAAATATCTAATTTCGTCATTAATTGGTGTTGGAGATCCTTCTGATGAAGTTGATGGTGAAATTGATGGTGAAACTATCTCTTCTGATGATTGGGTATCGTCTAAATCTTATTTTTGGATACCTGAAGTTTAGTAAGGAGATTCATTTTATAATTGCTTCGGTTTTTGCTTGTGATATTAGGGTCCTAATATCACAAGCAAAAACCCAAGAGGAATTCTTGAAAATTATCAAATAAATCTCCTAGCCAAATTATAGGTGTCAAAAAAGAAGATTCAGACGAAACCCAATCACTAGAAGAGAAGGTTTCACCATCAATTTCACCATTAACTTCATCAGAAGGATCTCCAACACCAATTAATGACGAAATTAGATATTTTATGGGTAAAGAATATTCTTCTTAGCCCATTAGTGATTTGGGGATGAAAAGCCCATTATTTTATTATTGGGCCTATGAGTCCATTTATTTTGAGCTTGTGTGCTTATCACTATTTTGGGCCTACGTGTCCATTTTTATTATTGGGTCTACGAACCCAATTTTATTTAGGATTAAAAGCCTAATTTATGTAAAAGGCCCATTCAATCTCCCATCAAATTCTTTAGCCCAACGAAAAGTAGTCACTATTATTTTGGCAGAAGAAGATAAAACAGAAAACGGTGCTGACAACGCACTGTTCATCAAACAATATAAAGTTGTTTAGAATGTCACAACAAACTATTGTTCCAACACAGTAAGGCATCTCCAACAGTATCAAGTTGCAGACAAAAGATTATTCATTGAACAGTACTAGCATCTACGTATAGTTTATTACTCAATTATAAAAGGAATACTCATTTCAGTTCAGAGGCATCTCTTTCATTCACCAAAATATGGCTTCCATAATTCTCTCATATTTTTTTGATAATAGTTTTCAAATTGTAACCTTATTATCATTTATATTCTATAAGTAAGTTGATATTTTTATTTTTTATTTTCTTAATTTATATTTTGTTTATAAGCTTATGGCCGACTAAGCCGCCTAATCTATCAATATAATATGTTTGTTTATTAATCATATGATCTTATTGTTTAGTATTACCTCTATGATCAATACCACAAATCCTTGGTGCACTAAGGATATATATATATATATATATATATATATATATATATATATATATATATATATATATATATATATATATTTGTGTGTGTGTGTGAGATAGGGAAGTGAGAGGAAAATGGAAACAAAAGAAATGCATAGTGGCGCTGGAACGAGGAATAAATCAAAAGAAAAAAATTAATAGAGCAGCGCATAGAAATGAAGAAAAAAAGCATATTGGATCGCAACGGATTAACATGAAAGTTGATTATTTTTGCGATTAAGTTTTCTTTCAATCTCTCAGAAAAATTATGGTGAATTCATTTAATTTTTAGCATGAACTAATTTTTCTTTATTCTAGGAAAAAAGATGTAATTTAATTCCAAATTATACTTGATTTTATATGTTAATTTGAATTATTTTTCTTCACCTTAGTTTGATTTATTCTAAGTTTAATGCTTCTAATTAACTGGCCATTAATTAGATGATTTTAACCTTGCAATTAACTATCGAAAGGGGGAATTATTATATAGATCTAGATATTTTGGCATAAGTAAATATAGAGATGAAAGACTTGTATAAACCTGTGTGGTATTAAAATCATTGGTCTTATTGTTTTCTTACTTTATTAAATTGCATACTCTTGTGTAAATTAATGAATAAAAATATTTCCAATTGATTGTAAAAATAGGATTTTGGATGTTTTTTGAAAATTGCTAACAAACAGAGAAAATTAAATTAAATTAGCTAGATTAGTAAAGCATAGTGAGATATTAGGTGAAATCGATTTCCTAGAAGTTTTCTTCCTATTAATTTAATCTTTGAACAATATATTTATTTAATTTTGTACATTTTCTTTAAATTGATTTTATTTTAAATTTTAATTGCAAAAATCTTAATGACTTCTCTAGATAAAATTGAAATTAGTATAATTTTGATATTCGTCGAAAGTAAGTTACCAATCCTTGAGGACGATAACCTTCTTATCACTTTACTATAAAATTACGATACTGTGAACTTGCAGTTTTGCACCGATCAATACCTTCTACAACTTCTAGTACAAAACCATTAATTCTAAACAATATTGAAATGATACAAGAATGCTAATGAATATTTATTTTATTAATTGAGTACAATAAGATATTATAATATAGTCAATTACACGACTTTTAGAGCATACCACTTAAATCTTTCACTTGCACTTAATTACCCTAGCCCTTGTACTTGAGACTCAAAGACCTTGGAAGTCACATTCTTAGTAAATGGATCTATTAGGTTCTTTATAATGGGTATCTTGGCTACGGCTACTTTGCCTCTCGTGATGTATTTCTTTGATAAGGTGATATTTTCAATCTATGTGCTTCCAACTATTGTGATTCCTTGGATCTTTGCTTTGCACTATAGCCTTATATTGTCGCAATAAAGCGTTACATGTATTTTAGCACTAACAAACACGTTAAGATCTATCAGGAACTTCCTAAACCAAATCACTTCCTTGGTTTTCTCTTAGACTTCTACATATTCAGCTTCTATTATGAAATTCGCTACGCAAGATTGTTTTATGCTCCTCCACACCACAGCATCACCCCCAAGTGTAAACACATACCTAGCCATAGATTTGTGCTCATCAATGGAGGGTGATTCGTATGTTTGCATGGCACTGAGTGGACATGTCAACGAAAATCAACGTAGGTTAACTGTAATAAACGCTAGAACATTATTGGTCAACAGTAAATAGAGGCTTCTAAGTTCATCCACTTGCCAATCTGAGTTAACCCATATTGATTCAAAAGAATAAATAAAAATTGTAGAAAATTTTTGAAAAATCTAAAAAAGTCCATAAAATTTATATTTTTTAATAAATATAAAATAAATAATTATACCACCTAAGAATAATAGAATAAGGGTAAATTTAAAAAAATGATATCTAAAAAATATATAAAATAATACTTATTAAACTCCTCTACACTTAATATTAAGTTTGTTAGTTCTAGAAGAAAGTTAAAACTTATTATCACTATTTAAGTTTTCCAGCATTTTATCTTAATGGCTTACAATAATCTCTTCTCTTCGGCCACTAAACCATGACCATGCTTAAAGTATTTGTGTGATGTATAATTCATTAGCATTAGTCAAATAATGTAATTTAAACACGTTAGAACATTATATCTCCCTATAAAATATCACTTTTCATTTTAAAGTTGAATTAGACACTATAAGTTTTTCTTTAAAATTATATCTACACTCACTATAAGTGTTCCTTAAAATCAAAAAATCTTTCATTTGATTGTAATAGGACCATGCATATTGGTTTCATCAAATAAAAGGGAAAAAAGCAAAAAATTTATCAGTAAGAGGAAGATACCTATAAAAAAGGAATATCCCAAGACCAAATATGTTAATAAAACGTATTTAAATTTCTTTGTTTTGGACCAAGTATGATTATTACCTTTTTTTTATTTTCTTTTTTTCAATCCTTTTCACCACGTGGTCATTTTTATATTTCTTTTCAACTTATTCCCTTTTATGAACTTAATATTTTTTTTCAAGTTTTTTAGATTTTTTTAAAACATGGCACATATTAAAACATAGGTTGTTTTGTATGTGTTGGAATTTAATTAATTATAACACAATAAACACTCATAAAATTTCTTATAGCATTTTCATAAAATATGTTCTCTTTTTTTGGGAAACTCCATTTATTCTTGAACTATAGAGCCAGTGTACTGTCCCAGGCTCGAGCACGATCTTGAAAAGAGTAAGGGAATAATCTAAGCATAAATGCCTCCTCTATCACACCATTGAACTTAAATGAATATACAACTTTAATAAACAATCTGGGATGAAGACGAGGATCCTCTATTGGTAATCCATTAAATTGTCCAACTGTTTGTAGCATTTGAAACATCATTGGCTTTAATTCAAACTGATTAGCTTGAATGTTTGGCTTTGTAATACTTGGATTCAACCCTTCCAACGTAGGTATTGCATTTTCATTCATAGCTCTATCTCTATCATCTATCAAAAACATTTGATTATTCAAGTTTAGCTCATTATTGTTTATTTCTAATGGATTAGTCATTTCTTCATCTTGTGTGACTTGTTGTTTTCTAATTGCTCTCAAAGTATGCTCAATTTCAATATCTAAAGGTAAGATTTTTCCCTTATGAACTCTACTCATGCAATATACTCAACTATGTTTCTATAATACTAAAGGAGTTGTCTAAATAAAAACTAAAAAAAATTAACAACTAAATAAATAAATTAAAGTAAAAAATAAATAAATAAGTAAATAAAATAAATTAACTAGAATAAATAAATAAATAAGTCACTAAAAGAATATAAATAAATTTAGATTAAAATTAGAGTAAAGAAAAATAAATTAAGAAAATTTTTTTAAGAAAGAAAAAATAAAATTAATAATAAAAAAATATTAATTTCTAATATTAATAATCCCCGACAACGGCGCCAAAAACTTGATCGCTACAAAAAATTGATCGCCACACAAATTGTGTGTGCAATGAATACACATATATAGGTATCAAAACAAGTAATATAATGATAAGAAAAGATCGTTCTCACAGAGATTATTTTATTAGAAACTAATTTTTAAAACTAAAAATAATAAAAATCAATTTTTTTGGTGTTTTTATATTTTAATGAAGTAAAATTAAAATAAATAAAATTAAATAGCATTAATTAATTGAATCAAATTTGGTAACTAAAAAGATATACGAGAAAATATCTAGGAATACTTAATCTCCCTATTTTCTAAACATGTGAATCGCTAAAATCCTCCCAATATAATATTAATTAATTACATGATCAATTGAATCTAACCTATCATGTATTCCTCTCTCAAGTAAACTACACACCATCTAGTAATTAATTTAATCACACTTTCATGTCAATTAAATTACATACTACTCATTAAGTTCATCAATTATGGATCACATACATAAAAATCATACATCTTTGCCTAGAAACTATGCATGTTATTTAATCAAGACAAACAATTAAATAATTCTCTCAAATTTATTTAATTGTCTCTATAGATAAATTGTTAGCAAAACAATTAATAGCATAAAAATCATATTAAATAATATAATTAAATTAATATTATAATTTAAAAAAAAATATTAGATCATCACAAGGTGAAAATTGGGTTCATAAAATCCATAATTTAATAAATTAATTACACATAATTGTGTTCATAAAACACATATTTTTCATAAAGAAATACATAAAATTAATAAAGAAAGAGTAGAAAAAGAAATACAATAAATCCCTTGAATTGTAATATTAATTCTTTCTTGAATCTCCACCAAAAATGTGTCGTTTCTTAAATTGTTTTGTATTTTTTCTCTTTTTAGCTCTAAAAACTGATCAAAATTATGTTAATGGAGGCTAATTAGGGTTTATGGAGTGATTAAGGGCTTAAATAAAACCCATATGCGATCTGAAATGTCCGATCAGCTTCAAATCAAGGGCTATAATCAAAACAAGCAAAAATGACAGTTTTAGCCAATCACAGCGCGACACGTGGCATTAGAAATTCATTGGACGAATCAGGGAGCGATGCATGGTAGGGAAGACCGATTAGAGTCAACACTCGCCGAGTCAACAACACGTAACACGACGTGATTGAACATCATTTAGTTGATTGTCATTTAAATTAAATTCTGGTTAGGGATGTTAACGAAGCGGGATGAGAGTGAGAAGGCTACTCCTATCGTTCGTTTAAATAATTGTGCTAGTATGGAAATCTCCATTTAAATTTTGGATTTTTTTAAGAGGATCTGATTCCGCACGAAAAAAAACTTAATATCAATTATATATTAAATAATCAAAATTAACAAAATTCAATTATATATGTTTATTATATTATTAAATATAATAAATTTTAAATTTTAAATACAAAATAATAGTTATATTCAAACTAATTATTTTGTTATTTTAATAATCATTAAAATAATAATAATTTTTTATAATTAAAATATTAATTTAATGATAGAAATAATATTTTTCAATAAAATAATTAATTTTAATTATAAACTTATATAAATATATAATATTTTTTTAAACAAAATATAAGAAAATGATGGTCGGGAAATGAGACAGGTGGGGAGGGTGCTTCCCACCTTCACCCTACTTTATTGCAGTTTTGTGGTAGTCAGAACTCATCGTGTGGTTAAGGCTAAATGATTAATGTGAACGCTTTCTGAAGTGTGTCAAGGAATTGACAAAGGGAGATTATCAAATGCCCCTTGTTAGACGTCCCATGTGGTTTCTTTCGTTTTTGTCTATTCAGCGTTTACTCGTTAAAAACCAACACGACTTTGCTGCCTTATACATGCACCTTCTCATACCAAGAGATAATATATGGACCCCAGTACATGAATGGGATTTCGATTCAAACATTTTTCAATGCAATTCATTTAAACTTTCGTACCAAGACAAAACATTAGATAATAAAAAAATTAAAAAAAATTAAAAAAAATGATTTTTTTAAAATTTATAATAAAAAAATAACATATTTATCTAGTATATTTTTACATAAAAAATTAAATTACTTAATATCATTTAAATTAAATTATAACTATTTATCGATTCAATATTTAATATTATTATGATACTATTTTTATTATTATAAATTATAAAAATTTTATTTTATGTAATTTTTCTATAAAATAAAATAAATTTAATTATTTTTATCCCATCACGTACAACTAAATTTTAAAATTTGTTAACAAATTAATTATCTTAAAACTCTACATACTAATTATACTTTTTTATATATAAAACTCTAAAAAGTGTGGGAGCATAATGCAAATCCAACACTTAATATTCATACAATTGGAGTAATATAGTTTGTACACATGATCTCTAGGTTTACCACTAAGTTTGAGTTTACTGGGAAACAAATTATCTAAAATACTTACAAGGTAATAATATTTTTATACATATATCATTAACATATTTAAAAAGTCATGTTATTATGAGAAGAATATTTTGGAAAATAACATACATAATAAGCCTATAATCACAACAATAATACATTATATACAACTTATATATTTTTTATTAGAAAAAAATACCCAATTTAAATATTTTATATTGAACATTTATCAATTCGATTTCAATCAAATTAAACTCTGACTAATTAAACTTATATAATATTGAACTTAAATCAATTATACCATGTCTAATATTATATGAATGCAATTTTTGTTATAACTTTTATGAGTGTTGTTTTATATAATTTTTAAAAAAATATTTATAACACCTTCAAAAATTATAACAACAAAAATAATATTAGATGTGTTTGTAACTTTGATTTCCAAGGGAAAAAAATGATAGCACATGGCAAATTAAGAGAAAAATATGAAATAATACAAAATGTTATTCATGAGTTGATTCAAGTATTGAAAAAAGGCCTCAACAAAGTTTCACATAAATGTCTTATTTTTCTTTACTACCTTCTTCATCTTGCCCATCTTTTGATATTTTTACTCCCATCTATAGCTGTTTGAAATGATGTATAGAGAGAGGGGGGGAGAGTGCACTGATATGAAAATACTCATGGTGGACTTTTTCATAGTAAATTGCCTGGGATTTTAGGGCCACCATTATTACATGCAACCCAAGTTATGGCTTCCACTTACCATTTTGCCCTAAATTTCTCCACATAAAGTGGAACAGGGACAATACTTGGAGAACAAAAAGTGGACAATACTTGGAGAACAAAAAGTGGCCAAGGAATGCTATGCCTTTGGGAGCCAGAATGGGATAAAAATAAAATCCCAAGGAGTAAAATAACAAGAAGTGCACCCCCACCAACCTTGTTCTACTTTTCCTTTATTTTAATTTCAATTGTTTCATTTCAAGTTCATAGACTTAGGTTTCATTCACTTTACAATTTGGATTAATAAATAAAGGGGACACTTTAACATTGAATGACCAAAAGAACTACACACCAAGTAGGAGGGTTGGTATACCATGACCACCCTTGTTCAAACAAACCATCGTTACTTAGAAAAAAAAATGAAAACAATCACACGAATGGGAAACTTTTTAGGCACAAGCCTAATGGGAACATGATCAAATTGAAAACGATCGGACTAGTTGATGGACAAATGACAAACTTGGATGATATAAGCTCGACATGGCACATGTGGTCGGACATGGTACATATGGTCGGATATGGTACGGATGGTTGGATATCTCCCCCATGGTTGGACACAACACATATGGTCGAACACGGAACATAAAGCCGAGCATGACATATATGGCCAGACATAATATGTGTGGCTAGATATGGCATGCATGAATAGACCCATAACTGTCTAGATTACTTTAGACCCGCTACCAACAGGTACCCACCATTGTGTACCAAAGAGATGGATCATAGATCCTAACATGAGACATGCTCAAAGAGCACACCTCATCTTAAAATAGACGAGATCATTGATGGACCTTGACAAAGTGTAACTACTAAAATATAAAAGTAAAGTGCAAAAATCAAAAGTACAAACTTAATAAATCAAGAAAGCTTATGCATATATATGTATATCCAAAAGGTCCATACAAAGACTAAGTCTATTACTAGAAAGTAAAGCCATCCAGTACATGCACTTTGGTAGGAACTAAAATCAAAAGAACACCAAGAGATAGCCTATTGATCTCCACATCTAGTCATGCTCTAAGAAGCATCATCTTCTGTATTAGCTTCCTTTTCAGTCACCTTAGAACCATCACTGTCAGATCCACTTTGACTTTCATCCTTTAACTCAAAGGTAACCATACTATGGTAGGAGGAATTCTCCTCCGAATCTAGAAATATGGTGGTAGAGAGGGTTATATCAGGATAAACCTTACGGAATTGCCTCTTTGAGGTTCCAAAATAGTAAGCTCACACATCCAACATTTCTTGTGTATAATCATTAGTATCTCTGTAATCTACAATGAAACATGCATACACAATAATATAATGAAATAAACCTATATAGAACCTCTGACTATGTGGTAACATCCATTAGTTTCTTATAGCAACCATTCAACAACAAACAATCTATTAAATCACTAAAATAGTTTATAATGATAGAAATATAAACATAAATACCTCTATTAGCTAGGACACTTGCTTGAACTACTCTTATGCTACCCTCACTAGTTGTCTTCGTAATCACTATGATCCAATGTTGAATTCGGTTCTCATCCGAAACCTTACCACCACCAAGTGGTACGAATAGTCGCCAATAATCAATATCGTGAAACCTAAGGTATGGATTATCCAAAATTCAAGGACCTAAGCATGCTATCTAATTCTTGAGTGTTAATTCACTTTTAATTAACTCAAACCTCGATAAAATAGTTTTTCGCATAAAACACTCATGAATTACTAATATTGAAAACATACTCAAAGTATTTGAAACATTAAATCAGTAAATTATTCAATATTTTGAAAACAACGGGTTTCAAAACCACAAAAAATTTCCCACATTTTTATAATTACCAAACAGTTTAATAGAGGAGGTATTTATAGAAAATTCCAAGCTGCTCGGGTGCCTCGCTAGCCATTAGCCGCCCACAATGGCGAGGGTAATGACCATTCTCATATAAGGGTAATATACTTTACCTACTCACCGGCCAAGGGTGACAAAGGTGTGGAGACGTGGTGGCAAGCCCATAAAAAATCTTATTTTTGTTTCAAAAAATTATTAAGTAATTTTTCACAAATACCCGAAAATAACACAAACCAAAAACACAAAATGAAATATAACATTTATACTAATATAACCAACTCCCGAAGTATGTGTAAAACATTCAATCATACAAAGTTTTCCCAACTAAGTGAATTGTGCAGTATTGACCATCACTCACTAATCTTACACAAAGGAAGACAAAAAACTAAGTAAAATAAACAAACTTTTTGTTTTGCACATGAGAACACCAACAAAGGCATAAAAGACTTACATGACTTACATAACGATATTTATATAATGTAAATTATTATTATCATAATAATAAATCATTAATGCTAATCCAATAATAGTGACACTTTCATGCATTTTTTTCCATTATAATTAATACTAGGAGTACAACTGGCATTTCATGTAATTTTATTAAGGCAATAATAAAATTTATTGTGGTAATATCATTATCCTATTTTTAAAGCAATAAAACTATTACTAGATCAAATTATTTACTTTTAACTATATTTATTTCTAAAAATGAAAACATTGCCATGATAATAGTGATTATCGCTCTAAAAATAGGTCTAGCATAAACCTAACGAAATATTTAGGAAAAAGAATATTTGTAACACCTCTTAAAGCTTGTAACTATAAAAAATAATATTTTTATATATAGCTCATATATTTTTACTACAAAGAAATTTTGGAGTGGTTTGGCAGAAAAATTCTTGATGAAATACTTCCCACCAACAAAGAATGCCAAACTTAGGAATGACATTACTTCCTACTAACAACACGAAGGAGAATCTCTATATGAAGCATGGAAAAGATTCAAAGAATTGCTAAGAAAGTGCCCCCATTATGGTATTCCTTCTTGGATTCAAATGAAAACTTTTTACAATGGTCTCAATGCTCAAACAAGGACTATTGTTGATGTATCGACTAATGGAGCTTTGCTAGCCAAATCTTACAATCAAGCTTATGATTTACTTGAGAAAATGGCTAGCAATAATTATCAATGGCCAATGGACAGAATGATAGCCACAAGAAGAGTAGCCGGAATGCATGAGGTAAATGATATCACAACACTTACAGCTCAAGTGTCATCTTTGGTTAATCTTTTGAAGGTTCAAAACTCGCCAGCGAGTATAAACCAGGTCCAAGATTTAGTAGTGTCATGTGTGTTTTGTGGAAGAGCTCATTTGTTTGATAATTGTCCAAATAATCTTGAATCCATTTGCTATATGAGTAATGTGAATCGAAACAATAATCCATACTCAAACACATATAACCCAAGATGGAGACAATATCTAAATTTCTCTTGGAGCGATAACAACATTCAAGGTGGTAGTTAATTCAACCATCAATCATTTCCACCACCTGGTTTTCAACAACCATAACAATCACAAGCCTAAGAGAAGAAGCCACCTACTAAGAAAAATATAAGTGCTTTAATAGGGATGATGAAAGAATTCATCCAATCAGTGAATATAAAAGTGTCAACTCAAGAGGCTTCAATTCGAAATTTAGAGAACCAAATGAGGCAACTTGCTCAGGCTATAAGTCAAAGGCCTCAAGGGAACCTTCCAAGTGACACAATTGTAAACCCAAGAAGAGAAGGTAAGGACCAATGAAACGCCATAGCCTTGGGGAGTGGTAAAACTTTAGAACAAAAATATAAGATAGAAAAGGATAAGGAGAAACGGGAAATTAAAAAGGATAAAAAGGATTATCAAACTAAAATGGATAAGGAGGACCCATAAACTAAAAAGGAGGAGGAGGAATTAGTGGATAAAGAGAGTAATGGAAAGGAAATAAGTAAGCCAAAAAAGAACAACCTTTACAAACCCACTATTCTTTTCCCTCAGAGACTACAAAAGAAAAAGTTAGATATGCTGTTTTCAAAATTTCTAAAAGTCTTCAAGAAGCTACACATAAATGTACCATTTGTAGAGGCACTTGAAAAATTCATCTTATTCCAAATTCATGAAGGATATACTTTCAAAGAAAACGAGGCTTGAAGATCATGAAACAATAACCTTGACTGAAGGTTGTAGTTCCATCCTTAATAGAAAACTACCATAAAAACTGAAAGATCCAGTTAGTTTTGACATCCCTTGCACTATTGGGAACATCCGTTTTGGTAAGGCACTATGTGACTTGGGTTCTAGTATTAGCCTTATACCATTATCAATCTTCAAGAGATTGGGGGTTGGTAAAGCAAAACCCACTTCGGTAACATTACAAATGGCAGATAAATCGATTAAGAGACCTCGGGGTATGGTAGAAGATTTTTTAGTTAAAGTAGACAAATTCATCTTTCCGGCGGACTTCATTGTACTAGACATGGAAGAGGACTGTGATATTCCTATCATACTTGGTCGTCCATTCTTAGCAACCGGAAGGGCACTCATTGATGTACAAAAAAGTGAACTTACAATGAAAGTGCAAGATGAACAAGTAATATTTAAAGTTTTTAAAGAATCTGAACCCTCTGATATTGATAATGCTAATGAATGTTTAAGGATAAATGTTATTGATTGTGGGAATGGATTAAAAGAATCTGTTGCATCACCCAAACTTAAAACTTTAACACATGCTACTATAAACAAGGATATAAACTCACAAGAAAAAAACTCAACCTATTATAACTTTAAAAGTATGGCATCGAAGGTTGATATTGTGGATTGTGTGAACTTTTTGGAGGACATATCTCTCATGTATGTATCAAAGGCAATAATGGAAAATTTTGAGATAGGATCTAAACTCAAACCATTAATTGAAGAGCCACCAAGTTTAAACCCCGCACTTCTACTCTTTTATCCTCAATCAAGTATGAAAGTGAAAGAGTCCAATGGAGAGGTGAAAAAGCTATTAGAAATACATAAATTGGATGAGGTATGGTGGAGTGCTTATAAGAATGGCAAGAAGTTCAAAAGGAAACCAAAAATATGGCATGAAAAGAGAATTGAGCACCATGTTTGCAAACCAAAACATAAAGTATTATTGAACAAATCAAGACTCAAGCCGTTTCCAGGAAAACTCAAAAGTAAATGAATACAAAGGGATGTGCCTTAGGACTTGATATGATCGTCTAGTCAAGGACATTAAATGTAACGCTAGTTGGGAGGCAACCCAACGTTATTTTACTTAATATTTTTATTGTTTTTGTTTTGTAGGTGAATAAATGTGGAGAGCAATGACGCAACAAGAATGAGCATTTCAGTGAAAGATGTGGTGTGCCATAATTAAGGGAGTTTTTCTTTACTTTTTCATATTTATATGTGCACATTGGGGACAATGTGTAATTTTAGTTTGAGGGAGGGAACTTTATTCTCTACATTAGTATTTAGTATGCATTTTAAATTTTTAGGGAATAGTTTTTTAATTTTTAGGTTGTTTTTAATCATGATTTGAGTAGAAATTGATAAATATATGGAAACTAAATGCATGCATGCATGCTTGATATGAAACATATGAACTCAATGATAAAAATTGGTTGTTATGACTAGGATAAGGAATGTAACATATTTGTTAAGATATCTACATTAATCATGTGATATGCTTGCTAGTTTTTATTGAATTGATTCAAATTTTATGCACATGTTCATGATTGATTTTGGTGTGCTTATTGAGAGAAAATTTGTAGTGAGTTATGCGAGTCAATTAAATCTATCAAATTTTAGAATCTATTTGATCATCTCTTGAGGCAAAATCCTAAATAGTATTTAGCAAGAGAAATGATTTAGGCCTTATTTGGATCGATTGAGCCTTTCAAGCTAACCATTGTTAATATCTTTAGTCACTCATTTGAGCCTAACAAAGAACCTTTCATATCTGTAAGCCACATTTAATGCCTAACTAATAAGTATTACCTTTACCCTTGCACCTTTAGCTTGTATGAAAAGAAAATAAAAAGATGCAATCATGTGTTATGCTTTAGAGTAAGGTGAAATGTAATGCACCCAGTAAAAAACAAAAAGAAGCAAAACTCACAACACAAGTATCCCTCTAAAGAAAAAGAAAATAGAATTGAAAATAAGTTTGAGGGTGTTGTGAAGTAACCAAAAAAGAAAAAGAGAAAAAAAGAAAGAGAAAAGAGATGTGAAATAAAAAAAATATGAAAAGAATGTCAAAAGAGGGTGCACTAAAATATCAAGTAAAAGCTCAATTGTAGTTAAAAAGTGTATGATGAAAAAAAAACTAAGGTGTGGAAAGACCTTAAAATATATGCATCTATCGACCCCATACCTAAGCCTTACATTACAACCATGTACAGTTCTTATTGATCTTGAGCTAAGTGCATATTTATATTAGTGGAGAGGGATGTGAAAAATTGACTTATGAGACTTGTTCTAAGATTGAATTGATTAGCATGCTCATATAGGTTGATTTCAAGAGTGCATTGGATGATATCATGTGCAGCACACATACACAAATCAATTTTTCAAAAACCTTGCATATCCTTGTTTTGATGGAACATTGATTGATGAATATGTGAACCTCTTTATCATAGACTTGTACGACTTTTGAGAGGGATAATTTTCGTGAAATATGCATGTACTAATAGAAGTATATTTATGAATATACTACCCAAGTTATTTTATTTAGTTATACTTAGTTTTACTTGAGGACAAGCAAATATTTAAGTTTAGGGGTATGATGACTCTATGAAAATAGAGTCATTAACGCACTTTTTTACTTAATATTTACTTGTTTTATTTAATAAATAGTATTTTTATGACTAAAAAATTAAAATATAAATTTTTTAGTGAAAAAGGGGTGAAAATATAATTTTTGGATTTTTTTGTGATTTTTAATGCAAAACCAATCAAAAGCTGCCACTTGGTATGCCACACAAGAAGAGGAGCTGACTGGGCAAGCCACGTGAATGCCACGCAAGCACGAAGAGTGAATCACATCGCACCGAGTGTGAGAAGGATGAAACACGTTCCACGTGTCAACACGACATTCAATCCGAGTTTGATAATCAGTCAACGTGCCATGACACGTGTCACCATGCCATTGCACCACGCGTTCAACCCGTGCACCACACCATCTGTTTCCATCAATCACGTCGGGCCACATGTTGCTGACTCTGTGAACGTTGACTCTAATCGGTCTCCCCTGCCACACGTCGCTCCCTAATTCGCCCAATGAATTTCTGATGCCACCTGTTACACTATGATTGGCTGAAATTGTCAATTTTTCTTGTGTTAATTGTAGTTGATCGGATGGTCCATATTGCACCTGAGATTTTTTTAAGCCTCTAATCACTCCATAAACCCTAATTAGCCTCCATTAATATAATTTAGGTCAGTTTTTAGAGCTAAAAAGAAAGAGAAATACAGAAAATTCAAGAAATGACACATTTTTGGTGGAGATTAAAGAGGAAATTAATACTACAATTCAATCCATACAATGATTTTTTCAATTTGTAAACCCAATTTTCCTTACTAGCAACATTAAACCCTTCTTGCTGAGACATATAGATTTCTTCTTCCAATTCACCATGTAGAAACGCAGTTTTCACATCAAGTTGAACTAGTTCCAAATCCAAATGTTCTACCAAGGCCAAAAAAATTCTAATAGAAGAATGTTTTACAATTGAAAAAAATACCTCATTATAATCGATTCCCTCCTTTTGAGCGTAGCCCTTAGCCATCAACCTTGCCTTGTAGTTGATCACTACACATGAAGTGTGTAAAATGAATATGCAAGTATACGTATCGCAATAAGTAATATAATAATAAGAAAAGATCGTCCCCACAGAGATTATTTTATTATAAACTAATTTTTAAAACTAAAAAAAATAAAAATCAATTTTTTAATGTTTTTATATTTTAAGGAAGCAAATTAAAATAACTAAAAGAAATAATTAATTAAATCAGTTTTGGTAACTAAGAAGATATATGAGAAAATATATAAGAATATTTAATCCCCTAATTTTCTAACGCTAAAAGCCCCCCAATATAATTTTCAATTAATTACACGATTAATTGAATCTAATTTAGCATGTATTCCTCTCTCAAGTAAACTACACACCATATAGTAATTAATTTAATCACACTCTCATGCCAATTAAATTGCATACTACTCATTAAGTTCACCAATTATGGATCACATACATAAGAATCATATATCTCTGCTTAGAAACTATACATGTTATTTAATGAAGACAAACAATTAAATAATTCTCTCAAATCTATTTAATTGCCTTTATAGATAAATTGTTGGCCAAAAAATTAATAGCATAAAAATTAGATTAAATCATATAATTAAATTGAAATTGAAATTGGGGTAAAATATTAGATCATCACAAAATTGGGTTCATAAGATCCCTAGATTAATAAATTAACTACATATAATTGTGTTCATAAAGTTTATATTTTCATAAAAAAGACATAAAAATTGATAAAGAAAATAGTAGAAGAAGAAATAAAATCAATCTCTTGAATTGTAGTGATAATCTCCTCTTCAATCTCCACCAAAATTGTGTCCACTTTTGAATTTTTCTATATTTTTCTCTCTTTTTGCTCCAAAATTTGACCAAAATTATGGTAATGAGGGCCACTTAGAATTTATCGGGTGATTAGGGGCTTAAATATAGCTCATGTGCGATATGTACAATTAGATAAGCTTTAGATCAAGGGCTGAGATCAAAACAAGGAAAATTGATAGTGCCAGCCAATCACAGCGTGACATATGGCACACAAAATTCATTGGGTGAAGTAGAGTACGACGCGTGGTAGGGGAGACCAGTCAGAGTCCGCATCACTCGGTGAAACATGACTTGCAAAAATGGATGGCATGGCGCACAGGTGGAACGCGTGAAGCAATGAGGTGGAGACACATGGTAAGGCGATTTGACCAATCTCCGAACTCGGATTAAACAACGTGTTGACACGTGCCACACAGTTCATCCTCCTCACATGTGGTGTAACGTGATTCATTGTCCTTGCTTGCATGGCTTGCCCAGTCAGCTCCTCTGCTTGCATGGCAAGCCACGTGGCAGCTCTTGATTGGCCTTGGGTTAAAAATTCATAAAAAAATCCAAAAATTATATTTTCACCCATTTTCACTAAAAACTTTATATTTTAATATTTTTTGCAATAAAAATATTATTTATTGAATAAAAAAGTAAATATTAAGTAAAAATATGTGCTAATGACTCTATTTTTATAAAGTCATTAGTAGTGAACACCATCTTTGTTAGGAAATCCTTCTTTCTTTTTATATACCCATTTGTAGGCAATTGCCTTCTTGCCCTTAGATAGTTGTGTCAACTCCCATATCTTATTCTTCTAAAGAGACAAAAGTTCTTCGTGTATGGCTTCCTTCCATCTTTCATCTTCAGGGCTTATGTTTACTTCTTTATACATGGAACAAACATCATTATATACAACTAAAAGTGCACAGGCCACTGTATTCTTAAATTGAGCAGGTAGATCTTCCATATCTTTGTATCGAGTAGGCACCTTGACATTTTGTCATCATGCCTATCAACTATAGTTTCTTCTTGTTGCTGTGGAGGTTTTTGGGTTAAAACCTCTTCTTCATCTGATTCATCTTCTTCCAATGGAGGATCAACTTCTGTCTTATCTCCACCAATTGGATTAATAATTTTTCTTTCAAATTACACCTTCTTCAAAGTTTGCTCCACCTGCTTCGAAGTTTTCTCTACTTGCTGCAAAGTGCCATCAATCTTCTCACTTACCTTTCTCAGCAAGGTAGATCCATCAAAGGTAACATCTCTGCTAAAGATTATCTTTTTCGTTTCAAGGCACCATAGTCGATATCCTTTAGAACTAAAAGGGATCCCCAAAAATAGCTTTCTTGGCTCTTGTATCCAACTTTGATTTTGTTACATGGTAGTATGCAATAGAACCAAACACATGTAAGAAATTGTAAGCTCTAGCAGGTTTTCCAGACCATACCTCCATAAGTATTTTTCCTTCAAGAACAAACGATGGTAGACAGTTAACAAGATGGAATGCATATGTCATAACCTCAGCTCAATATTGCTTGCCTAACCCAGCATTTGACAACATACACCGAACCTTCTTCGGTAAAGTTTGGTTCATATGATCTGCAACTCCATTATGTTGTGGTGTTCTTTGAATAGTGAAGTGTACTCAATGCCATTATCACACCTCAGACGCTTGATCATTCTACAAGTCTGAGTCTCGATCATCTTCTTCCACTTGAGAAAAATTCCCAGCACTTCATCCTTCTTCTACATGAGATACACCTAAACTCTTATGGAGAAATCATCAAGGAAAGTGATATAATAATGTTTGTCACTCATGGATGGATTTCTTATTGGCCCTCATACATCAATATGGATGTAATCCAAAATACCTTTTGTATTATGAAGTGTAGTGCCAAAGCTTACTCTTTTCTACTTCCCCAATACACAATGCTCATAGAATTGCAACTTGCTAGTTCTCACACCTTTTAACAGGCCTTGCTTTACAAGAATCTGTAAAGCCTTTTCACCATCATCTCTCAAACATATATGCCATAGCTTGGTAGTTTTTGAATCTTTTTCTTCCTCCAAAAATATTGTTGATGTTGTCCCAATAACCGTACTACCAAGGTAGTATTACAAGTTATTCTTCCGAACACCTTTCATCACCACAAGTGTTCCAGAAGTAACCTTCAATGCCTTATTTTGCATTGTCACAATAAATCCATTTGATTCTAAGACTCCCATAACAATGAGATTCTTCTTCATATCAGGGACATAATGAACATCTTTTAAGACTCTGTATGGATAATCATTACTCGTGAAAACAACTCCACTATCTAGTTCTTCAAAGTTAAAGAACCACTCCTTATTATGAGACATATAGAAGGTACACGTTGAATCAAAAACCCAATCACCATAATGGGATGCTATTGGCAAACCAACCAATGAAAAATATGAATTTGAATTGCTTTCAGCTACATATGCATTAGACAGCACCGTTTTTCCTTTTTTCTGCAGCTTTGGAAAGTTTTTCTTCCAATGGCCTTTTTCAAGACAAAAGGCATATTCCTTTTTACTAAACCCTCTTTTTGAATGAGATCTGCCTCTCCTTCCTTTCTGTTGAGTTTGCTGACGCCCTCTTACAGACAATGCCTCTGCTTTCATTTCTACTTTTTTTTATCTTTTTTTCTAATTTCATAACTATACAAAACTGTGCAAACTTCCTCAAAAGACATTTTATCCTTCCCAATGAGCAAGCTAGTAATAAGGCGGTCAAACTCATCAAGAAGGGAGGCTAACAACATCAAGGCTAAATCTTCATCTTTAAAAGTTTCATCCATATTTAACAAATCTGCTACTAATCCATTAAAAGCAGTAATGTGGTCGTTTATTGTGGTACCTAGAATGTATTCAAAATTGAATAACTTCTTCTTCAAATAGAGCCTATTATGTCCTATCTTCTTCATGAACTTATTCTCCAACCCCATCCACAACTTAGTTGCGGATGTCTCTTTCATGAACGTGTACTTTTGTTCCCTTGAAAGACATGAACAGATTGTACCACATGCCAATCGGTTGATATTTTTTCACATGACTTCAACTGTTTCATCTGGTTTCTCTTCTTTAATAGCGATGTCTAAACCTTGTTAAAACAGAGCATCTAGAACTTCACCTTGCCACTTATGAGTGCTCAAAAAGTACTAAAATTACCATGATTTTATGCATGTTAATTGATTAAAAATATATATATATATATATATATGATTTTATCATATATTTATATAAATTTTTCTTTTCGAAATCACGGGTATTTTTATTGTTTTTAAGGTATTTTTGCTTAAAAAAGTAACTTAAAGACTCAAAGAAAATACCATAGGCAATACATTGTAGATATATTCATAAATTAAATGAGAAAATGTCAACAAATATGAAAAAATTGGACAAAATGGGTCAAAAAGGTTAAAAAAATATTAAAAATGGAAGAAACGCGTAAAATAAATAAAGAAATAAAAAAAATTAAAAATTAAAATTTAATTTTTAATTTTCATTTAATTTTAAGTTTTTTATTTATTTATTTTTATTTTAAATCTTAATTTTAATTTTTTTAAATAAAAAAATGAATAATTTTTTTTTCTAATTTTTATTTTTTATTTTTTTCAATTTTTTATTTTTTTTTGTTTAATTTTTAATTCAAAAACTTGATGAGCAAAATCGGCATCGCCGATCCTGCCAATACTTTGGTTTTATATTTATAAAACTCTCGCAAGTGCACGAATCATTTCGTAGAAAATGATAAGTATACTCCCAAGGTCGATCTAAAGAAGAAATATATGTGGTTTTTAATTTATTATTTAAACTTTTAAAAACGAAATTAAATCCTAAACATTCTGTCACGATATTTGGGTTTTTGTGTTTTTAACCTAATAACATAAAAATAAACATAGATACATATTAAATAAACATTGATGCAAATTTTATCATTTATAATAGTAGAGTATTTATGGATATAATAACTAAGTAATTATACTTGTTCATATTATTTAGGTTATTAAAGTTATGAATTGATATTTATTGATTCTCTCTTTTTTATATGAATAACACCTTTGGTGGTGTTAGATATTCTTTGTTAACTAAACAAATCAATTAACACCTATTAGTGGGGTTGATAACTAATTTGGTTAATTAAATTAATTCATTTTTCTAAGAGATTGAAAATGAACCATTTAAATGACACCTTTGGTGAGATTAGACAGTTTAAACTTTATTCAAGGTGTCCAAATTAAATCTAAGAATTTAATTATCCGAGTACTAAGTTTCAAGTTTTAAAACCACTACTAAAAACATGTTGTCAATACATTTTTCAGATAATAATTCTTATAAAAACTTTTGAAATAGAGCTTCACTCTAACTACCGGGCGATTATACCAACAAATAAAAGAGCACTACTCTAAATTAGACATGATAACTAAACCTTAAAATCTAAATTTCAGATTTAAGTTTGTAATGAAAAATAATATATTTCTCTCTAACATTCTTAATATAAATCTTGAATAAAAATAAAATCAATTCATTTTTGAGATTTTTACCTATTTAATATTTTGCAAGCATAACAACGTTATTATTATATCATGTTTACAAATAGCTAGCAAAGTTAAATTTAATCACAGACAAATTAAATATAACATGTAAGAATAAAGCATAAAAAATAATTGTAAAGAAAATAAAATCCTTACAGTACTTTGATGTTATTCTTGTTGTTGGAAAACCTCCAAATGGAATTTGCACTTCCATTTATTGAATTAAAAAATAAATAAATTACAAAAACATAATTAGTTCTTCTCAAAAAGAGAAGAACTCTAAAACTAAGAAAAAACTAAAAACTAAGAAAAACTAAAAAAACTAAGAAAGGAGAGAAAGAAAGAGAGAAGAAGATGTGTTTTGAGGTGTGATTTGTTATGAAGAGAAAAAAGGGTATTTATAGGTGAGGAAAGGAATAAAAAGTGGGTGAAAAAATGATTAAAAATGGAGGAAACGCGTAGTAGGTGATGATGACGTCAGCTGATGTCAGCGGGTAGGTGGGGCGCGGCAAAGCACGCAGATTGGGTGCTGCTGGGCGCAGGCAAACGCATGGAATGGGGCAGGGATGCACGCGGAATGGAAAGGTGGCGCGCACGTTGCTCGGTGCGACTAGGCGCGGTACGCGCGGCTGGGCAGCTTCGTGCGCGATTTCCTCCTTTTTGACATTTTTGACCAATTTTTTCATATTTGTTGACTTTTCCTCATTTAATTTATGAATATATTTGCGATGTATTGCCTCTGGTATTTTCTTTGAGTCTTTAAGTTACTTTTTTAAGCGAAAATACCTGAAAAACAATAAAAATATATGTGATTCCGAAAAGACAGATTTATATAAATATATGATAAAATCATATATATATATATATATATTAATCAATTAACGTGCATAAAATCATGGTAATTTTAGTACTTTTTGAGCACTCATGAGCCACATGCCGAAATGACTAGTTCCATCAAACTTCTTCACCTCAAACCTTGCATTAATAACCATTTTTCTACTGTACATGGATGGTTGGACTTTGTTTGAGGGAGACTTTTCTTCCATCATTTCTTCATTTTACAACAACTAGCAACTATATTTCAATATCAAACAAATAGAATACAAACAAATGCTTAGGTATAAACCTTCCGCTTTGATAATCGGTTATATTTTTACTATTCTAAATAGTTACTATTTACTTATGATTTAAATTAATAGAACTCAAACTAGCTCAACAAAATAATGCTATTGGAAATATAATGTTAAAAAAAACTAAAGCAGATAAATAAAAACACCATAAATTTAACGATGTTCAATATAAATGTTACTTATGTCATCGAACGTCGTTGATCACTTTCACTATCTCCAAATGGATGAACTTTAAAATTTCAACTAATTGGACAAAATTGAGTTAATCAATCACCCTTACAAAAGATAAAAAGATTTACAAATTTTGTGATATTTTAGAAATACAGGATGATATTTTATTTAGAGTCTAAAATACAATACACACTTTCGTTCTTAATCAATGTAAAAATTTTTCAATTTATTGTACACTTGTCTTTGTACCAAGTGTATAACAAATTTCATAACAACATAATGTACATTAGGTTGTCTACTGCCTGCTCCTCTTCACCGGCTATTTTCGAACATTGATAATTTCAAAGCAGGTTTCTATGTTAAAGCCCCTCTTGGATGCATGCATGCTAAATAGCAATGTAACATTTTCTATATAGGTCTTCTTGGAAAATCCCAATCATCCTTGTTGATTGATCTCAAAGAAACTTTAGACATGTTTGTTATAAAACATTAAATATGTTGGTCCAACTAATGTGGGCCATCCACAAAGAAAAAAAAGAGGGAAGGTAAGTCTCTGGCGCCGAAAGAGAAGGAAGAAAAGAAGAAAAGAAGAAAAGAAGAAAAGAAGAAAAGAAAAAAAAAGTCAAAAATCTCTCCGTGTAATCCAGAGAGAAGGATGAAGTTTTTGGCTATATAAAGCCTTAGCTGCAATCTCGAAACAGATCGAAGCGGAGAAAACAAAAAAGAGAGTGAGAGAGAGTTTAGAGAAATTTTGAGAGAGAAATTAAGAAACGATTTGTGAAGTTTTATCCTGAAATTGAAGATACGTATTTGTTGTATTTTTGTGAGAGATCACGCAGAAGGTGAAGTGTGTAATCCCGTCTTATTATAGTGGAAGTTTAAGTGGCCTACGGGTCCGAAGTGGTTGTTAATTTCATTTTGAAAAGTTTTCCACGCTAAAATCTTGGTGTCATTTTTATTCTATTTTGATTTGGGAAATTATCACGGGTGTGTGGAATTTATTTCTTTAAAACCATCCATTTTTCCCGACAAAGTGGTATCGAGCCAAGTTGTTTTTAGTAAGAGGTAATACGTATACGATTACTATTCATATATCTTGTATTGTACTATTCACTGGGTACTATTCACGGGTACTCTTCGTTGTCGAGAAAAGTATCAAGTTCGACGAAACACAGTGGTATTGACGATTCAAATGGAGGAAAGCACGGGTAATATGATAAAATTAACGCATTTAATTATGAAATTTGGAAGGCATTTGAAGATGGAGGATCTTTTATACATTAAAGATCTATGGAAGCCAATTATAATCTTAGAAGGAGAAAGAAGTAACCGATCTGGACATTGAATGGGGTACATTACGACGAAAGTGTCTTTGCTTTCAAATCGGACAATGGATCAGCAAAGCATTTTCAAAATTTTGCTAATGAAACGCTGACGCTTATGTTCTTTGGCAAAAGTTGGAGAAAATGTATCACGAGGACAACCCTGAGAATAAAGCAAATTTGATCATGACGATTAGTCAATTTGAAGTATAAAGACGGAGCGGCGTATCGAGAACATATGAGTGAGTTTCAAGGCATTGTAGATCGGCTCGACTCTATGAAGATATTTGTAGAAGGCAATTCTGACGTTGTTGATGTTGAGTTCTCTACCAAAAGTTGGGATACTCTAGTTGTGTCGGTTAGCAACTTCGGCTCACGACGGTAAGCTTACCGTGGATATGGTAAAAGAAAAGAATGTTAAACGAAGAGTCTCGACGAAAAGATGAAGGCTATACTCTTGACCTTGAAGCGGCTTGTCATGCGAGAACAAAGCTGAAGCGAGAATGGCGGGGGAGAAGTAAAAGTAAAAATCCCGTAACCAAAGTCGACAAAGAGAGACGATCGAAGTCTAGATCGAGGTATGACATGAAGTGTCATCATTGCGGTAAGCTGGACAACCGTTCGAGAATATAGAAGGTTAAAGGCGGAAAATCCGAGAAATCGGGAGCGAAACCCGAACAAATGACACCCACAGTATCGGCTGAAGAAGTTGTCATCGTTCGAGATCTTTGATTATGTCAATCTTGCATGCGAGACACTACTTGGGTAGTTGACTCGAGCCACTTTCTGTCATGTCACTCGTGACAGAATTCTTCTCAACCTACGCTCGAGGTGATTTTGGACGTGTGAAGATGGGAAATGATGATGCATCAAAAATTGTCGGCATTGGAAATATTTATCTAGAGACTAATCTTGGATGCGAGTTATACGAAAGATGTGAGTCGTATTCACGATATCCGCCTCGATTTAATCTCTACCGGTATGCTTGATGATGATGGATCTGATAATTATTTTGGTGGAGGAAAGTGGAAGGCTCGAAAGGCAATGCAGTAATACCTAAAGGCAAGAAAGATACATCACTACACATCACGAAGCCAAAGCGTAGAGGAGAAGTAAATGCCACGAGGAAAGAAGTTCCTAAAGTATGGCAAAGCGACTCGGCCACGTAGGTGAAAAGGTCTCGAGAATTATTTCCAAAAATGAGGTCTTGCCGGGAATGAAAGGTACACCCTTGCAAACTTGTGTTATTTGTATTATGGGAAAACAACGTAGAGTTGCATTTCGTAGTCTCTCACGCCATCTAGAAAGAAAAATATTCTAGATTTAATACCTGCACGGATGTACGTACTGATGAGTTGTAAGTCATTAGGAGGTGCTAGCTATTTTGTGACCTTTATTGATGACCATTCAAAGAAAAGTATGGACTTTTGCTTTGAAAACTAAAGATCAAGTGCATGAAGTTTTCAAGCGGTTCTATGTAAAAGTGGAGAGAGCGCGAGACGTGCGAAGTGTGTGCGTGCGGATAATGGAGGTGAGTATCGTGGACCATTCGAAGAGTCTACGCAAGTTTTGGCATCGGTGGAAAAATCGGTACCAAAGACACCTCGACATGACGGTGTCGTAGAGAGAATGAACAGAGAACCATGTGACGAGAAGAGTCGGATGTATGCTCTCGAATGCCAAAGCGCAAACACCTTTTGGGGGGAGGCAATGCGGACGACGGTCGATTTAATCAACCTTTCTCCGTCGGTTCAGACGAGCTACGGCGTCTTAGGAAAGAGTTTGGACGAGGAGACGTTTCTTCTGAAACACTTGAAAGTATTCGGTGTAGAGCATTTTCTCACATCGAGAGATGAGCGGTCCAAGTTGGATGGAAAAAGCGAAACAATGTATCTTTATGGGATATGCCCGTGAAGAATTTGGCTCTGAGACTTTGGGATCGCATTAACAAAAGGATTGTTAGAAGCGAGACGTGATATTTCTTAAAGACGAACAATCGAGGACTTTGAGAAATCAGAAACACTGATCGGATGAAATTCAGTTAATTTGGACCCGGTCTCTCTGATAAATCCTAATGAAGGGCAGAATCTTGATGCGATGATGTCAATCCGCGTAGCGATTCGGAGCCGGAACAAGTCTGCGAACAAGTCCAGCAGTACGGTGAGAGAGATCTGCAGAGTACGACAACCTAGTCATATATATTCTCTGCGCGAGTATGTGATGCTGTAGAAGAGGAGAACAGAGACTTATGACGAAGTATCAGCGATCAGCATAAGGGCGAGTGGCTTAAAGCCGTACAGGAAGAAATGAAATCTCTGCATGAGAACCGCACGTTTGACCTAATGAAACTACCATAGGGAAGAAAAGTTCTCAGAACGAAGTGGGTGTCTGAGAATCAAAAGTGAAGAAGGACTGTGACCACGCTATAAAGCAAGATTGGTTGTGAAAGGATTGACGAGAAGAAGCGTTGACCGATGAAATATTCTCGCAGTGGTTAAAATGTCTTGTCAGAGTTGTTCTTGGTTTGTGACTAGTCTTAATCTGGAAGTTGAACAACTTGATGTAAAGGCGCATTCTTACATGGTGATCTTGATGAAGAAATCTATTTGGAGCGACTGAAGGTTTCCAAGTCAAAAGCAAAGAAACGTTGGTATGCTTGAGACTAAAGAAAAGCTTGTATGGTGACAGAAGCGCGAGAGCGGTGGTACAAAAATTTCGACTCATTCATGGAGAAAAATGAATACAACGAACGACGGTGATCAACTGCGTCTTCGTGAAAATTCTACGATGGTGATTTTATTATTCTTTTGCTTTATGTTGATGATATGTTAATTGTGGGTCAAAATATTGACAAGATTAACAAGTTAAAGAAGAGTTGAGCAAGTCAGCTTTCTGTGAAGGACTTAGGACACCACTTAAACGGATTCTTGGCGTGATTACATGTGACCCAGCAAAGATCTGGCTTTCCCAAAGCGGTATGTTGAAAAATTTCTTGAAAGATTCAACATGAGCAATAAAGCATTAATTGTCCACTTGCATGACCCTTGAGCTTAATGTGAGTCAATGTCCGCCGAGTGAGGAGGATAAATCGAGAGATGAGCAAGGTGCCTTATGCATCGGCGGTTAGCGATCTAATGTCACGCTATGGTATGTACTAGACCAGGACATTGCACGTCTTTGGCGTTGTAAGCCGATTCTATCAAATCTTGGAAAGGAACATTGGGCAGTGTCGAAATGGATACTCGGGTATCTCGAGAGGAACCTCAGGTCATTGTTTATGCTTTGGTAATAATAAACACGTATTAGAAGGATATCTGATTGAGGATATGGTACAGTGACGTAGATCTGAGGAAATCTATATCGGGTACCTAATAACATTTGGAGGAGCTGTTTCATGGCAATCACGATTACAAAAAGTGTATTGCTTTAAGTACCATGACGACGGAGTACATTGCGATCGCTTGAAGGTTGTAAGGAGATCCTGTGGATGAAAAAAGTTCCTACTGAAGAATTGCATCGGAGACGAGAAAATTATGTTCTTTATTGCGATAGTCGGAGTGAAATTCATCTTAGCGAGAACCCGACCTTTCAACTTTCGAGGTCGAAACACGTTGGCGTAAGGTATCATTGGATTCGTGATGTGTTGGAACCTGTCTTGAAAGTTGAAAAGGTTCATACCAATGATAGCGAGTGAGATATGATGACAAAGGCGTGACTAGAGAAAAACTTGTTATACGTAGAAAGATTGCGGGTATGGAAGAGCCATGTCAGCGTAAGGTGGAGGGGAGATTTTTGGTCCAACTAATGTGGGCCGTCCACAAAAGAAAAAAAAAAGAAGGAAGGAAAGTCTCGGCGTAATAGAAAGAGAGAAGGAAGAAAAGAAAAAAGAAGAAAAAGAAAGAAAAGAAGAAAAAGAAAAAAAAAAGAAAAAAAAAGTCAAAAATCTCTAGTGTGTCTAGGAGAGAAGGATGAGTTTTGGCTATATAAAGCCTTAGCTTCAATCTCAAACCGAATCGAGAAGCGGAGAAAACAAAAGAGAGTGAGAGAGTTTAGAAATTTTGAGAGAGAAATTAAGAAACCAATTTGTGAAGTTTTATCCTGAAAATTGAAGATACATATTTGTTGTATTTTTGTGAGAGTCACTTGAAGGTGAAGTGTGTAATCCCGTCTTATTATAGTGGAAGTTTAAGTGCTTTACGGGGTCAGTGGTTGTTACTTTCATTTTGAAAGGTTTTTCCACGCTAAAATCTTGGTGTCATTTTTATTCTATTTTAATTTGGGAAATTATCCTGGGTGTGTGGAATTTATTTCTTTAAAACCATCCATTTTTCCCTACAAAATATTGGTTTTGATTTAAAGAAAAAATAGAGAAAAAAATCGAATCTTTATCGATTTAATGAAAACATGATATAATAAAAATTCATATTTCAAATCCTTGTATCGAGAAATCCAATATGAGTAGCTTTGTATTTATTTTTAAACTCATCCTTTTTATCATATTATTTACAATATTATGTGTTAAAATTATTTTTAAAAATTAAAAAAATAATTTTTTTTAAATAATATTAATATATGTCATAATATAAACAATATGTGTACAAAAATGAATATATATTTTTTATATTTAATCTTTAAGGAAGATGATAAAAAATTAATTGGTCATTTTTTTTAAATATACTCTACAATAAATAAAATATTAAAAATGAGTAAAAATGAGTATTGTTTAAATAAAATAAATTAGTCTTTAAAATACACCACATTTATAGGCTAAGTATTATTATACATATCTAAATTCTCTTCGTTTTGATTAAGTCTGCATAAAATATGCTAATAACACAAGCTACGAATCAAGAGTAAACAAAAGCGTGAGACGCTAAAATATGCTAAAATATGCTAATTTACAAATTCTTTAAGTAACCTTTTTTTCTTTTCTTTTCTTTTTATCTTAGGGTACTTTAATAATGTAGTTTTTATAAAAAAAAAATAGATCCTTCATTCAATTTTTTAAATTAAGATACTTAAAAATCAATTAAAAATAGTTTTTTTTATTTATAAAACAAAAAATTATTCCTAAAAACAAACAAAAGTATTTGGGCATATTTTTAAAAACTATTTATAAAACAATTTTTTAAAAAACTTAAATTTAGATAACAATCAAGAACTGTTTTCAATATTTTTAAAACATTTTTGAAAACAATTTTTGAGTTAACGGGCAAAAGGTCCTTAGGACTGTTTGGCTACATAACTCAAATAGTATTTTCTGTATTTAAAAACAAAAAAAATTATTTTTAAAAAATATTTTAGGGTATTTGGCCAAGTTTTTAAACTATTATTTTCTAAAACATATTATTTTATAAAACAAAAAATTGAGAATAACTGATACATATTTTCACTGTTTTAACAAGCGAAAACAAGGAAGCTATTAACCTCTGATGCTTCAAGTTATTTATTACATTTTTTTCCGTTTTGTTATTTTTTTAAGTTATTTAATTACTTTAATTATAACATATATTTTAATATTACATACATTTTTTAATATTAGGAATTAGATAGATATTTTATATATTTTTATTTTAATAATAACAAAAATTAGTAAAAATATCATTATATTAAAATTAATATTAAAAAATTTCTACTAAAATAATTTTACCAAACAATATAATAATCATATATTTTTGTTTTTTGTTAATTTTTTTTTAAAAACACTGGCCAAAATTTTAATTATTTTTAAAACTTATTAAAAAATGTTTTTGAGTTACAATTTTTTAAAAAAATTTGAAAACTGTTTTAGGATTATGGCCCCAAACATACTCTTAGTGTTCCCTTTTTTACAAGAACACTTTAATCACATAACTTTAGTAACATAATTATAAAATTATATGATTAAAATGTCTTAATTTTAAAAATAAAGTGACTTATATTTTTCTTGTAAAAATTAAATGATCAAAGTATCTAAATAATATATTTTTAATGATTTCTAGGGTAATTATTCTTAGTTTATTTTCATTAAAATTTACGTTTTTATGCAAATATGCTACCAAACTCACAATTATTTACCAAAAATACTTACATAAATAATATTGTTGAAATAGATGATATTTCTAACAACTTTATCAAAGCTATATGATATTGTTACGAATTGTTTGTTAAAAAAAATATATATTATATGATATTTGATAACTTTATGAAAGTAAAGCTAATAGTACATTTTTTTGTTTAATGTTTGTTCATTTTATTCAATAAATAATACTTTTAAAGTTAAAAAATACTAAAATATAAAATTTCTAGTGAAAAATGATGATGAAAATATATTTTTCAAATTTTTTAAAATTTTTTATGAATTTTTTAATGTAGAACCAGATAAAATAGGACATATAGATGCCATGCAATTAAGGGGAGCCAGACAAAGCGTGCTACGTGTATAGCTAACCAGTCATCGCCATGTGGACACCATGCAAGAGAAGAGGAGCCAATCAAAGCATACTGCGTATACCAACCGAAGCAGGCTTTACTATGTGTTGACATAACGTTCATTCTAAGTTTCACCAAGCAATCAACGAGCATGCCACGCATCATCATAGGATTTGTCTGTTCATTCTACCAAGGCGTCGTACAATTCGAATTAGTGAATTGTAGTGTGCCATGTGTAGCTGACTCAGCACGTGTTGATCACGACCAGTCCGTCCTGCCACTCGTTGTGCACTAATTGGTCCCATGTTTCTACCTTCTCACATTTTGCAATCCCATTGGCTAACGTTATTTAATTTTCCTTTTTTCATCTCATTCCTTGATTTGAAGTTGATTTGATAGTACAAATTCTATCTAAGCTTGATTTAACTCCCTAATTGCACTAAAATCCCTACATGGTCAATTTTTACAAAACATTTATTGATTTTTGGTGCCAAAAAGAGAGAAAATATAGAAAACTTTCAAGAACGGATATAATTTTAGTATAGATTCAAGAGGAGATCGGTGTTACAATTCAAGAAATTAATTGTATTTATTCATTTTCTTCTACTTTCTTTATTAATTTATATGTCTTTCTTATTGAAAAATATGATATTTATAAACAAAATCATATCTAGCAAATTTATTAATCTAAGAGTCTTATGATTCTAATTTTTTATATGTTATGATATAATATTTTACCCTAATTATGACTTCAGTTTAATTATATGATTTAATCTAATTTTTATGTTATTAATTATTTAACCACAATTGATCTATATAGACAATTAAATAAATTTAAGAGAATTATTTAATTGTATGTCTTGATTGAATAATATGTATAATTTCTAGGCAGAGATGTATGATTCTTATGTATGTGATACATAATTGATGAACTTAATGAGTAGTATGCAACTCAATTCACATGAGAGTGTGATTAGATTAATTACTATATGATGTGTAGTTTACTTGAAAGAGAAATACATACTAGGTTATATTCAATTGATCATGTGATTGATTGTTAATTATATTACACATGGAGATTTTAATGACTCATACATTTAAAAAATTAGCGGATTATGTATTCTTAGCTATTTTCTTATATATTTTCTTAGTTGTTAATTTTAAGTTAATTAATTACAGCTATTAGAGAAGAAAAAAATTAATTTTTACTTTTTAGTTATAAAATTACTTTCTAATAATATAATCTCCGTATAAATGATCTTTTCTTATCATTATATTTCTTGTTTCCAATATGTCTATTTACGTACCCATTACACACAATTCATATCGATCACTATTATTATATAAACATTTAGAGATGTCAATTAAGATGGAATGTCCTATTAACTCATACTACAACCCATAAATTTTATGAGATCATTTAATCTTATCCCACTTATTTTTTTAATGGGTTAGGATAGTAATGAGATAGTACAGATCTCATTTACTCTAAATAGACCTAAATATATATGACAAGTAAAATTATAAAAATATATATAATTATATATAATAATCATGATTATATTTAATAACTATGAGTACAAGTTGGTTTATAGAAGGATTGGTCAACTATTTCTCAATAACTACTTAGTTAAGCGTTTATAATGCGAAGAAATTCAAGGATGGGTAACCCCTGGGAAATGCTTACATCTATAATTGTGGGATTGACTTGTGATCTAAAAGGTATGACTCCATAACCCTACCATCATACACTTAAGTTCAAATCTCACCAGTATAATATTTTATTTATTTAATAAAAATAGTGAATTTTAGTTCCCTTTTAAAAAATATATATATCTATATAATAACCATTAACCTATTAAGAACAACTTTAAATAAGATAAGATGAGATTAACTTACAAACTCATTAAGAACATTAAATGAAACATACGATGAAATTTAACAACTCATTTGACATCTTTATGAAGACCTATATACCGTGGGGGTCTCCTTTAGATCAATATGAAGCCAACAAATTAGATCAAAATGGGAAGAGACAAAGTTGTTGGATAAATTTTGTTCATGTCTTTCAGAAAACCTAAAGATGTCAAATAAACGGCTCAACTTATCTTAAATAATTTGAAATTAACCGATTGAGTTCATGAGTTGAGAAAACCAATCTCATTTAATTCATGAATTTGCATGAATAACTCGTTAGTTAATTTGATAAAGAAATGTTGAATTAGAAAGTTAATAAATAAGAGAAAAAATGAAAAATTTATCAAAATATAATTATTAATTACGACTACAAACTTGATAAAAATGTTAATATTAGTCAAATTAATAACTAAAAAAGTAACAATTGATTTTTTAAATAAAATAAAAGATTAAATTTATATTAAAATATTCTAATAAATATAAAATTTTAAGACAAATAATAACTTAACAAAATATATACAATATAACTAAGATTAAAGAGATAATCATTTACTCAATTTTAAAATTTAATTTATAATAATTTATAATTACATATATCATTGAAAATATTAAATAATCTATTTTATAAGAAATGTTATTTTTAAATTTTTGAGTTTTTTAGAAAAACAATGCTCATTTTATTGAATATTGTTCAAATTCTATTGAATATTTTAAAATATAAATTGTACTAATTCAAAAAATATTATTATTCATTTCATATATCATTATAAATCTCTAGAAGTCTTGTTTCTAAAAAGAATTACAATTTTTTATTTTAAATTTTCTATAAAAAGTTATGTATATTTTACTAATAATTGTTCCGATTCATTATAACAATTTTACTTATTTTTAAAATATAAATTATACTAACACATGAAATATTATGTATCATTTCCCATACCATTAAAAATTCTAGAAGTCTATTTTCTAAAAAGAATTTATCATTTGTGATTTCGAGTTTTCAAAATAAAGTTATGCTTATTTTACTAATAATTGTTCAAATTTGGTATAAAATTTTAACTTATTTTTAAAATACAAAATCTATTAACTATAAAAAATTATGAATAATTTCATATATATTTAAGTAGTTCTAGAAGTCTAATTTCTAAAAAAACTTACGATTTATGATTTCGAGTTTTCTATAAAAAATATTTAGATTTGATTTAACATTATTAACTCATTTTTGAAATGTAATTAGTACTAATAAAAAAAATTAAGATTACTTCCATATACTATTAGAAAACTCTACACGTCAATTTATATTGTTTATATTCTATTGTAACATAAAATTTAAATGGACTGTTAATGAGTTGTCTAATTCAGCTAACATATAAATAAGTTAAATTTATTTCATTTAAAAATTAAATGAGTTGAGCAGAATTAAAGTTTGATTAAGATGAATTGATCTTAAGCGAGGTAAGGGTGAAGATAGTCCAATTCGATCTTATTTTTCAAAAAAATTATGACAAAAAGGGATCGGACTAGACTCCTAAAATTGGGAAAGTAAGTTTGAAGTTAAATTGTTTAGTATATATATTATCCACAAATATATTAATTTTTCAATATCATATTAGTTAAGATGAAGTCTAGTGGTTGATTTCTTTACGTTTAACATTTGGGTTCTAGGTTCAATTTCTAATTGTTGCATTTTCGCTTTTAAAGTTTCTTTTAGTCGAAATAGTAAACAAAAACAAAATAATAATAATGTGATGGCTAGGAATCAAACTGGTGACCAACAAGTTGTAAGTGTACATAATGTCTTAAAAGAATTGATTATTCTAAATCTATAATTAGTAAAATAGTAGGGTACAGTTTAAATAATTCATAAAATATATAAATTAGATTTAATCAAAAAAATAAAAAATCAAGTCGAATTATCGAGTGCAACCTAGTTTATCGATTCGATCTAACTTACCAATTTATTTGTTCATTCTTAAAGTGAGTTGAACTAGTGTAACTTATTTGGCACCTCTACCCTAGCTCAACAGTTTAGGATACACAATCTTACAACAAATCATTAGACTCTATTGATAACTGTATTTTATATAGTTATTTTCATCAATTTTAGTAATGATAATTGCTATTTTCTTTTAATATTTAGTTAATTTTTGTTAAATAAATTAATATTTTCCTTTTATGCATTAAAAATACATTTTTTAATAAAATTAAATAATTTGTATCGAAAATGTACTTAATTTCATATTTTTTTGTCCACAAATATAATTTCAAATAATATAGTTTTTAATTACAATTTATAAAAATTGAAAATATAATTTAAATTAAATTTGGGCTTAATTATAATAATTTAAAGTTTAAAAATTTAATTTAAAATTAGCAAAGGGTTTAACTGTAATTTAAGAAAGTTTAAAATGTAATTTGAAATATATTTGTGAGTGAAAATATAATTAATAAAAGTTTAATTTTTTGCGCAGGTGAGAAGAATCTACGCGCCAATCTACACGCGTTAATCGTGGACCGTCCGATCAAATAAGACACGGCTGAGATTCGCGCGTCCTTATCACACCCGACCAAAGAGAGTGGGTGTAGGTCTCAATTTTTCACGCGGCTCGGTACACCGAGTGGGGCCCACCGCGCGTAGGCTGCAGCGTGAGACTCCACGTGTCGACACATCCGTCCGGCCCCACGTACGCTCTGATCCCGTGCGTTGATCTCTTCGTGCAACCGGAGTTGCAGCAATTCAGAAGATGCCACGTGTCCACCTGAATCCATTCCTGAAATCATAAATTGGCACGTGTCCCACTCTATTTTTCAGCCAATCATGTGATGACATGTGGCATGCATAAAGAATTTAAAAAATGCAGAATCGACGCCCTTAGTTCACGCGTGATTTAATTAATAAAATTGATACGCGTGATTTTTGTTTTTCGATACAAAATTTATACGCGTTTTGATAAAAAAATAAAATAAAAAATGTAATATTTTAAATGTATTTTTTTAGCTATATAAATAGATGATATTATGATAGAGTTTAAAAAGTTTTTTTTTGTTGAGAATTTTTGTGTTGTTCGGTTTTGAATTTGAGAACACGTGGCTTCATTTTTGGCTTTTGTTGTGTTCGTGGGTACAAATATTTGTTCTATGTGATGTTTTAATTTTCCTTCTTGTTCTTCTAATTTTTCTGCATCTGTTGTAATTTTAATTTTTAATTTAATGAAGTAATTTAATTTTTCTAGGGTTGCATTTGATCTAAATTTATGAAGCTTTGATTTTAACTATTTTTGAAAGATTTATAAGACGTTCGATTTGTTCGTTCTATTTTGTACTTAATGCTTTTTGATTATTTACGAATTTTATCAAAACGATTTGTGGCATAAAAATAAACTTGAGAAATGCATTTTTGTGTATATTGCTCGTAGGTAGAATGACATGTATGATGAAGGATAGGAATACACCCTAATTGTATGTGTGGCCATTTGAGAACTTAGAACTTAATGAATCTTATTAAATTTAATTCTCATAGAGATATAGTGAATTAATTTAACGAGGTGTGTTTATACGGAGCTCGGAAGAGATGTATGAATAAAAAAGAAGTTTTCGGTTGACAAATTAAATGTACTAAAAAATATAAATCAAAAGAAAATAACATGATTTGAGTGAATTAGTTTGGTGAAAAATTGCAATCCTAGATTTCTTTTATTTTGTTAACTCTTTTCTTCTTTTTCTAAATCAACGGTTGTTTTGGATAAAATCAGAGAGAAATAATTTTAGTACTCAACAAACTATAGTAACAAATCTCCGTGGGAACGATAGTCTACTTACAAATCTTTATTACTTGTGAACGTGTATACTTGCACGATTTTTGTGTGTTGCAAAACACACAACAAGTTTTTGGTGCCGTTGCCGGGGATTTGTTTTACTATTTTCATTGTTGATATTAATACCAATCAATCTGATTTTAATTCAAAAAAAAACAAAAAAACAAAAAAACAAAAAAAAAATTTGTTATGTGTTTAATTTATTTTTCAATTTTCTCGTGGGTTGAGATTTTGTTTGACATACAAATCTTACCTCACAAAAAGAAAAATAAATCTTGTTTTTGTTTGTTGTTTTTTTTATTATTTTGTAATTTTCTCGTGAGTTGAGATTTTGTTTGACACGCAAATCTTAATTCACAAAAGAAAAAAAATAAAAAAAAATAAAATAATAAAATAAATTTTTTTTATGGTTATTGTTTCTTAATTTATTTTTCAATTTTCTCGTAAGTTGAGATTTTGTTTGACACACAAATCTTAACTTATAAAAAGAAAAACAAATTGAGAAGTCAAGCTGAAGACTATAAATCAAGCGCTTCTTGGGAGGCAACCCATGTGTTTTATAATTATTTTTTATTTTTCGCATGTATTAGTTTTTATATTTTGTTATGTTTTTTTTCTTTCGTAGGTGCAAGGTGGAGGTAATGAAGCAATTTTGGCTTAACCAATCAAACAAACCAGGAAGTTCTTTAAACCCATCTCATATGTTCTTTAATTTTCAAACATTGAAATTTTTGGGGGTGGTGTATATACTGAAACAAGCTGAAATACTTTCTGGATGTTATTGCTTGTGAAATTTTTTTTTATTTGTTTGGTTAATTGAAGATATTTTGCTATGAATAGTGATTGATTTTTACATCATCTGTTTAAATGGTGCATGTCTCTTTGAAAAATTTGAATGTTGTCTAAGTGATGAATAAGTTTTACGTATATTTCATTTTTACAAGAATAAATATTCATGAGCAGTAGTCTTGACTTTTGAATTGCTATGCTAATTTAGAGAATGTTTATGTGAGTATGGAATTCGATTGATTTTTGTGGTGTTACAGTTCTTCGAATTTGTTTGATTTTCTCTCGAGGCGAAATTATAGATAACATTTAACTAAGAAAATGATTTAGGCCATCTTTGGATTGTTTGAGCCTTTCTATCTACCTTTACGTTCATTATCCATAGTATACCCCTTTTGAGCTTCAAAGTTTATATATATATATATTTCTCATTTCAAAAGCCTACCAAAAAAATATATATATGTGTGTAAATATGTCTATTTTTCTTATCTCACTAACATGTGAAAATTGTTAGTAAATATTTAAAGATATATCCAAAAAAAGAGGGTACTAAGAAAAAAAAAGCAGAAAGGAAGAAACAAAAAAAAAATAGATTCTGAAAAAAAAAGAAAAAAAAGGGAAAAAAAGCAGAAAAGAAACAAAAAATAAATAAACAGATACTGAAAAAAAAGCAGAAATAAAAAAAAGAGGATGATATGTGATGATAAATCCCAAATTGGGAAGTAATGATTGTGATGATAAAAGTTATCTTTTTCAATCCTAAAATGTTATGCTTAGGAAAAGTTTTTGAGCTAAATAATATCTTTTTATCCTACATTTACCTAAGTCATACATTACAACCTTAATACAGTCCTATTGATTTGGTGTTTTGTGTTTGTCTACATTAGTGGAGAGAGAAATGAAAAATAAACTTATGAGATTTGTGATTTCACGGAAATTTGTTTGATTTTATATTTGTATAAACTTATCCGGATTGCATGTGATGAAATATGAAAAGACTTCACACACATACCAACATTCATTGTGAAAATGTAATATACTTTTAAATTGACTCTAATACTTAGATGAAATTCTTTTATTTCTTTGAGTTATGTTACTTGGAATGTTTAAAAAGAATTATTTTGAAAATTACTATTTTAAATGCAGTTATCTTTGTTTTATTTCCTTCCTTTTGCTCAAGTACTAGCAAAAACTTAAGTTTGAGGGTGTTGATAACTGTATTTTATACAGTTATTTTCATCAATTTTAGTAATGATAATTGCTATGTTCTTTTAATATTTAGTTAATTTTTGTTAAATAAATTAATATTTTCCTTTTATGCATTAAAAATACATTTTTTAATAAAATTAAATAATTTGTATCGAAAATGTACTTAATTTCATATTTTTTTTGTCCACAAATACAATTTCAAATAATATAGTTCTTAATTACAATTTATAAAAATCGAAAATATAATTTAAATTAAATTTGGGCTTAATTATAAAATTTAAAGTTTAAAAATTTAATTTAAAATTAGCAAAGGGCTTAACTGTAATTTAAGAAAGTTTAAAATGTAATTTGAAATATATTTATGGGTGAAAATATAATTAATAAAAGTTTAATTTTCTGCGCAGGTGAGAAGAATCTACGCGCCAATCTACACGCGTGAATCGTGGGCCGTCCGTCGGATAAGACACGGTGAGATTCGCGCGTCCTTATCACGCCCAGACCAAAGAGAGTGGGTGTAGGTCTCGATTTTTCACGCGCCGGTACGCGGGGCACTGGCTCGCAGCGAGCCGGCGTGCGGATGTGGGACCCACAGACACGTACACATTTGTCCCCCGTACGCCCTACGATCCGTCGCGTTGATCTCTTCGTGCAACCGGAGTTGCAGCGAATCAGAAGATGCCACGTGTCCACCTGAATCCATTCCTGAAATCATAAATTGGCACGTGTCCCACTCTATTTTTCAGCCAATCATGTGATGACATGTGGCATGCATAAAGAATTTAAAAAATGCAGAATCGGCGTTGATGAGCAAAATCGGGATTGTCAAAAACTTGATGAACGAAAACCGGCATCGCCGATTCTACCAATACTTTGGTTTTATATTTATAAAACTCTCGCAAGTGCACGAATCATTTCGTAGAAATGATAAGTATACTCCCAAGGTCGATCTAAGGAAGGAATGTATGTGGTTTTTAATTTATTATTCAAACTTTTAAAAACGAAATTAAATCCTAAACATCATGTCACGATATTTTTGGGGTTTTATGTTTTTTATCTAATAACATAAAAATAAACATAGATTCAATAAATATTTATGCAAATTTTATCTTTTATAATAGTGGAGTATTTATAGATATAATAACTAAGTTAATTATGCTTGCTCATATTATCTAGGTTATTAAAGATATGAATTGATATTTATTGATTCTCCCTTTTTTGTATGAATACCACCTTTGGTGGGGTTAGATATTCTTTGTTCACTAAACAAATCAATTAACACCTATGGGTGGGGTTGATAACTAATTTGGTTAATTAAATTAATTCCTTTTTCTAAGAGATTGAAAATGAACCATTTAAATGCCACCTTTGGTGAAGGTTAGCGATTTAAACTTTATTCAAAGTGTCCAAATTAAACCTAAGAATTTAGTTATCCGAGTACTAACTTTCAAGTGTTAAAACTACTACTGAAAACATGTTGTCAATACATTTTCAGATAATAATTCTTATAAAAACTTTTGAAATAAGGCTTCACTCTAACTACCAGGCGATTGTACCAACAAATAAAAGAGCACTACTCTAAATTAGACCGGATAACTAAACCTTAAAATCTAATTTTCAGATTTAAGTTTGTAATGAAAAATAATATATTTCTCTCTAACATTCTTAATATAAAATCTTGAATAAAAATAAAATCAATTCATTTTAGAGATTTTCACCTATTTAATATTTCGCAAGCATAACAACGTTATTATTATATCATGTTTACAAACAAAGACGGCTTAAATTTAATCACGGAATAAATTAAATATAATATGTAAGAATAAAGCATAAAAAATAAGCATCTTGAAAATAAAATCCTTACGATTGATCTATTCTCGTTGCTAGAAAACCTCCAAACGGAATTTGCACTCTCATTTATTGAATCAAAAAGCTAATAAATTACAAAAATATAACTAGTTCTTCCCAAAGAGGAAAGAACTCTAAAACTAAGAGAAACTAGCTAAAACATAAGAAAAACAAAAAAAAAACTAAAAACTAAGAAATGAAGAGAAAGAAAGAAGAGAGAAGTGTGTTTTTTGAGGTGTTTTTGAAGTGAAGAGAAGGGGGGTATTTATAGGTGAGGATGGAGAGAAAAAGTGGGTGAAAAAATGGTGAAAACGCGGAGTGGAATTATGGAGGTCATTGATGACGTCAGCATGACGTTATGGGGGCGGCTGCACGTGAAAAATGGGGCGAAATGGCGTCGGTGCGCGTGGAGGCGAAGGTGCACTGGCGCGCTGGATCCTGGAGGAAGCAGCGCGTCACCGCCGGACGCTGGGCACGTCTTTCGCGCGGGGTGGAGCCTCCGGGCCGCTTTTTCTCCTTTTTGACATTTTTGACCTTTTCGACCCATTTTGTCCAATTTTTCCATATTTGTTGACCTTTCCCCATTTATTTATTAATATATTTGTGATGTATTGCTTCCAGTATTCCTTTTTGAGTCTTTAAGTAACGTTTTTAAGCAAAAATACCTGAAAAACAATAAAAATACCCATGATTCTGAAAAAGACAAATTTATATAAATATATATATTTTTAATCAATTAATGTGCATAAAATCATGGTAATTTTAGTGCTTTTTGAGCACTCATCAGGCGCCCCTAGTTCACGCATGATTTAATTAATAAAATCGATACGCGTGATTTTTGTTTTTCGATACAAAATTTATACACGTTTTGATAAAAAAATAAACTAAAAAATGTAATATTTTAGATGTATTTTTTTAGCTATATAAATAGGTGATATTATGATAGAGTTTAAAAAGTTTTTTTTGTTTAGAATTTTTGTGTTGGTTGGTTTTGGACTGCAGAACACGCAGAAGCCATTTTTTGGCTTTTGTTGTGTTCTGCGTGTGCCAAATATTTGTTCTATGTGATGTTTTAATTTTCCTTCTTGTTCTTCTAATTTTTCTGCATCTGTTGTAATTTTAATTTTTAATTTAATGAAGTAATTTAATTTTTCTAGGGTTGCATTTGATCTAAATTTATGAAGCTTTGATTTTAACTATTTTTGAAAGATTTATAAGACGTTCGATTTGTTCGTTCTATTTTGTGCTTAATGCTTTTTGATTATTTACTGAATTTTATCAAACGATTTGTGGCATAAAAATAAACTTGAGAAATGCATTTTTGTGTATATTGCTCGTAGGTAGAATGACATGTATGATGAAGGATAGGAATACACCCTAATTGTATGTGTGGCCATTTGAGAACTTAGAACTTAATGAATCTTATTAAATTTAATTCTCATAGAGATATAGTGAATTAATTTAACGAGGTGTGTTTATACGGAGCTCGGGAGATGTATGAATAAAAAAGAAGTTTTCGGTTGACAAATTAAATGTACTAAAAAATATAAATCAAAAGAAAATAACATGATTTGAGTGAATTAGTTTGGTGAAAAATTGCAATCCTAGATTTCTTTTATTTTGTTAACTCTTTTCTTCTTTTTCTAAATCAACGGTTGTTTTGGATAAAATCAGAGAGAAATAATTTTAGTACTCAACAAACTATAGTAACAAATCTCCGTGGGAACGATACTCTACTTACAAATCTTTATTACTTGTGACCGTGTATACTTGCACGATTTCTGTGTGTTGCAAAACACACAACACACATGTAATATAAATAAAGGATAATTGTGTCATTTATAGAGTTTTATATCTTAGTAGTACACATATTTTACAAAAGGTACACATGTATACACATATTTCAATAGTAATATACTAGTCTTTACATTTAATTTTAAGTAAATCAATGGTACAAAATTAAGATTTAATTAAGAATTTTATCATGTATCACATACATGTGCAAAAAGTTAAAAGCAATCTCTTATTTAAAATTGTTTCCCGCTAGTCAACGACCTCTCAATCTTAAATCCTCAATTTTTTTTGTAGCTTTTTGCATGAGCATCACGTCACCTGATTACATCATGTAGTATCAAAGCATTAGGATCTTTCTTTTTACGATCATGTTATTCATATGACATATCATATAGATTGCAACTCTTCTAATTTACTAGGTTATTTTCTCTATTATTTAGTATATCTTATGTTAATTCTCAATTTGTCTCGTGCTCTTTAGTATTCAATTTTTGCATGATTTTTCTTAAATTTTGCTTTAGATTTATTTATAAGGAAACTTATATGTGTTTTTCAAACTTAAGTACTTAGCGTTGTCTCCTTTTTTCTCTGTAGTTATTACTTGTTGTGGTTTTCTATGTGTATATAGATTATTTATATGTTTTTATGATAATGATTCTATGAAAGTAGAGCTATCAGTGCACTTTTTTTTACTTAATATTTACTTGTTTTATTCAATAAGTGGTACTTTTGAGGTTAAAAATATTAAATATGAACTTTCTAGTGAAAATATAATTTTGAAATTTTTATGATTTTCTAATGTAGAACCAATCAGAAGAGGCCACGTGGATGCCACACAAGTAAGAGAGCTAACCATGCAAGCCACGTGGATGCTACATAAGCAGAGAGGGACAATCACACAACGCTGTGTGTTCTAGGTGACTCATGCCATGCCATGTGTTAGCACGACTTTCAGTATGAGTTCGCCACACGGTCAACGGTCTTGCCACATGTCGTCACGTGATTTATCCATTCCTTCCATTGGAGCACCATGTCATCCTTAATTGGGAATCACATCTTGCCACATAGTGCTAACTACAATCAGTCTACCTCAATATGCGTCGTGTAATGATTAGCCCCGTAAATCTCTCATGCCATATGTCGTATTTTTATTGGCTGGTATTGTTAATTTTTTTTCATCTCAACCCTTGATTTGAAGTTGATCTGACAATCCAGATTCCACTCGAACTTAATTTAACCCTTTAATTGTCCCATAAATCCTAAAGAGCCGAAAATTACATCATTTTTATTAGTTTTTGGAGTCAAGAGAAAGAAAAATACAAAAAAAATTTAAAATAAGATATAATTTTGGTGGAGATTAAAGAGAAAATTGGTATTATAATTCAAGAGTTGATTGTATGTCTTCTTATTCTCCTTTAATTATCAATTTTTATATCTTTTTTTTAATATAAGTTTTATAAACAAAATTATGTCTAGCTAATTTATTAATCTATAGATTTTATGAACCTAATTTTCAACATATGATGGTCTAATATTTTATCTCAATTATGATTTTAATTTAATTATATTATTTAATATAATTTTTGTTATTAATTGTTTGGCTAATAATTGATCTATAGAGGCAATTAAATCAATTTGAGAGAATTATTTAATTGTTTATCTTGATTAAATAACATGCATAGTTTCTAGACACAAATATATGATTCTTATGTATGTAATCTATAATTGATGAATTTGATAAGTAGTATGCAATTTAATTGACATGAAAGTGTAATTAGGTTAATTACTATATGGTGTGTAATTTACTTAAGAGAGGATAATTTATTAAGTTAGATTAAATTGATTATGTAATTTATTGATAATTATATCGGGGGTATTTTAGTGATTCACATGTTTAAAAATTAAGGGATTATGTATTCCTATATATTTTGTCATATATCTTCTTAGCTGCCAAATTTGGGTTAATTGATTACTATTATTTATATTTAGTTCTTTTAATTTTGCTTTCCTAAAACATAAAAACATAAAAAAAATTGATTTTTTTTGTTTTAAAAATTAATTTCTAATAACATAATTTCCGTGTGAAAATATTTTCTTATCATTATATTACTTGTTGCGATACTTATACTTGTGTATTTATTGCACAAAATTTGTGTTCGATCATAAGACTCTTGACTTACATGCAATTAGCATTTCTATTGAATTAGGTTGTTCACCATTTCTAAGCATGTCTTTTATTTCTGGTTTTAGAACATGTCTTCTCATCTGCATAGATATTTTTGTATCAAATAAAATTCTTAAATTTTTATCAAAAAGTCTTACATCCTTCCTCTAATGTTTCTTCAAAATTATCCTCTTCAACATGATTCAATTCCTTTAAAGTTTTTTTAAGACCCTCTTAGCTTTTCATGATTTCGTTTGATTTTAAAGTTAAACTAATTTTTTTTATTAATAATGTTTTAATGAATTTTTTTTATTTTTTAATTATTTAAAGACGATTTTACCCATAATTTTGTGTCCATATGTGTGGCACATACTAAAATTTCAATATAACTAAAATTAAATATATGGACTATTACTATAGTGCTATGAAAATATAGGTAGATATGCGTATCTTTTATTAAATAGGGTATTAAAGTATCAAATCCTCTAATGATACAATAACTCTTCACTCATGTAAGACATTCTAATCATATGATAAAACTCCTAATTTATAACATAAAATTGGACTACTTATAGAACTTAAAATAATAAGAAATATATTATTATACTACTTTGAAATTATAGGTCATACCAATACCTTTTGGGTTAAGAGTGTTACCACTAATTACCAAACTCATCATTTACATCTTAGAGCGTAAATGATATGTAAGTTATAATAGTGCTATTATAATTTTTGATTTAATGATTTGGTTTATTAGACTATTACGTCCTAATTTTAATGATTTAGAAAAGTAGTGTCCATTGGCATTAGTCATGTTTGATTTTAGGGGAAAAAATGTTTCATATATTTAAAATAAATTACATCGATAATATTTAAATTAAAAATTAAAAATATATTAAATTATGTGAGAACTATAATAATAAATTTGTAATACAAAGAGTAAATTTTTCGAACATTCTTTAGCATTTTTCGATCTTCATCTAAGCTTGACTATTTTAACGGATAATATGATAAATTTTTAATAAAATTTGATATTTCACAGCTTGAATTATTTAATTTTTGAATTGTAACGAAACTTTAAATAAAAATATTAAGGTTAAATTTAAATATGCAAAGATAAGTTGTCAAACATTATAAAACATGCCCGTGACACTAAATCAAATTTAGGTAAATAATTAACCACATTAAACCTAAACTTACATGGATTAAAATAAATCACAGTGATATTTATTAAAAATAAAAAAATTTATTAATATATAAAAAAATTATCTTATATTAATTAAGAAATATATAAATACAATGCTTATAAATAATATAAAATTTACCTTCCTTATGTGTTAACTTGTGATTTTATATACAATATAAAATTTATATGATAGAGAATTTTAATCGATCAATGAGTTTAAAAAATAATGAGTCTCCCATGCAAAATAAATAATAATAATAATAATAATAATAATAAATAAATAAATCTTGTAAAAAGAAAGACAATGAACCAAATAGAATTTTTTTAAAAAAATACTAGTGTATAAAAGAACGTCATAAGTTAATTAAAAAAATATTAGTACAATATTTTATTAATAGGAAAGTTACATTCAATGGGATTAATAATTTGTATTTTTAGACCAGAGAAAGGTGCATTACTCATGTCCACTCTCATTTATATTCTCTTTATTTCCTTAAATGAAGTTAAAAAAAATCGATAGGTAAAAAAGTATAACTGTATAAGAGTATTAAGAAAGGGAAAGAAAAAAAAAAGAACATCTCTCCTACATCTAATTTTAATTTCTTGTAATGAAAACTACAAAACTATCAAAACAAGTCAATTCGATAAAATTTTCAAGCAAACTTGGTACAGTTCTTGGCAGACATTTATAGTGCTGCTTCCCCAAAAAAACCCTTGAAATTGAAGATTTGCATTAAGAAAAACACACATTTATATTCTTCAAAACTGAACATGGTATAAGAGAGTTTTGAACATTGTCAATAAGGAGATATTCAATAAGATACTCAGAGATTGTTCCATGTCCAACATATAACACAGGTAGTCAAATATGTTTCTAACTCATTCGCATAGGAGAGACAATTAGTTTAGATGATTCTCAAGTAGTCTCTACTTCACCACATTAAAAGTAGCTTGAAGGTTGGAAATCATAACAGGGCACTCTCCTTTCTCATCATACTCCGCGTATTCCCCTCCTGATAAGTCAATATCATCAAATGGTGTCCCCATGAGCTACAGGAGAAAATCAATGAATTTGTGAGCTACCAAATAAATAATGCTTTCAATTAGCATAGACGCATAATTTCAATGGTGTTGGACAAGTGTGCTGTTTCAGACATTCACCAGCATAGAAATTGCCAATTATAATGGTACCAAAAAAAATTTAGCAACACTGTAAAAAAATTAAAGGAAATGCTCCTCAAGCATTTAAAGGCAAAACATGCAGTAGATATTTTTCTTCTCTTTTTCTTTCATTGTTTCTTCTTCTTGTCCTTGTTTTTCCTTTGGCATTTAGACAGGAATTTTGATTCAGGAAATGGTTTGAATGTTAATTTACATCATAACATAACACTAGTGGACCAAATAAGCATTTTCAGGGAGAACAAATTCTTTTTTTCTTTAACTTCGTTTCATTATTTTTAATTTTCTTAGCATTTTTAGCATGACATTATTTGGGCCCCCATTTACTCCATTACCAACTGACACATTAAGATACATTAATCATGTAACTATTTAAGACATACTAGTTTAAATCCATTAGTCCAATAATTTAAAGTTTGCATCTTTTAAATCCAATTTTTCAAAAACCTGTATTTTTTCAAGGGATTTGGGGTCACCAAGGTCCTATAACTATAATGATAATCCTGTAATTTTAAAAAATGGTTAATTAAGTCCTATTTTTTCAAAATTAAGTATTTTTCTGGGGTAAAGTTGAAATTCTCAACTTTTTGAATTAAAAACAATAAAAACAACGAAAAATGAAAGGAGAAAAAAATACCAGCTCCTTCTTCTGCTGCAAACCTCCCTATCCTGATCATGAAATCCACTAAAAATAAGACCAACAACATAATGTGTATTTCCCAAAAATAGATTTCTTACAGAACTATATTGATTATAGAACAAGACTAACAATACCAAATTTCTTGGTTCCTTCCTCATATTGCCAGATTTTGAAGTCGATGTGGGTGGAAAAGAGTGGCAAGTGGTTTCTGATGATAGGTCGACCATCAATGGAGGGTTGGGGGAGCAGGAATGACGACTGTTTGCTGGAGTTGTTCGCTGTCCCTCTACAACAGCCCGAGCCTCTGGCTGAGATAGCGATGGCTTTCAAAAAAGGTGATGAGATGGCAATGACTGAGCCTCTAATGGTAGGGTGATGTTGTTGGAGAAGGTGGTGGTTGTTGGTAGTAATGGGTTCATGCCTTCTCTGATCGAGAAGGAGCTGATATTTATTTTCCCTTGATTTTTCGTTATTTTTATTTTTTTAATTTAAAAATAGAGAATCCTATCTTTACCCCACAAAAAATCCTTAATTTTTAAAAATATGACTTAATTAACCATTTTTTAAAATTACATAACTAATAGAGCTCACTTAAAAAACTACAGGACCAAAGTGTATTATCACTGTAGTTACAGGACCTTGATGACCCCAAACCCTCTTTTCTAAGGGTAAAATTGAATCTCATTTTGTAATTAAAAGAAAAACCAAAACCAAAAAACAAACAAAAAAATATCTCTCTCTTCATATCTTTCTCCCTCTCTATTTTTCTCAGTCTCTCCCTTCTGTCTATCTAAAGATGGAATTTTAATTCCTCAATAAAATATAGGGAGATGTACCTCAGAAAATGGCCGTCTCTGATAAATTCGGTTCCAAAAGCCAAGCTTGGTTAGATTGATTTCCCTATGTTCTATGATCCAGCTTTTTGCAACACATTTCCTAAATTTGATCATAACTTTGCTATGCGACATTTTCTTACAGGTTTTGTAACACTGGACTACCAAATGACATTGTGGTCGAAGTTGATGACATAAAGTTTCATCTTCACAAGGTACTAACACTCCTGAAAGTTTTGCACAAAACTTTGGTTATATTTGGTTATTTCTCTTACGACATATGCAGTAAAAAATTTGGTTACATTTTGGATTTGTAATGTTTTTTGCAGTTTCTTTTGATGTCCAAAAGTAGAAAACTTCATGACATGATTACCAAGCAAGAGACAAATCCAACCCCAAAATCATCTTCTTCCTCAAGATTTCACAGCTCTGAAGGACAAGATAAGAGAGAGAATGGAGAGACTTGAGAAAGAGAGAGAGACGGGGGAGAGCGAGGGAGAAAAAGAGATACAGGAGAGTGAGTTTTTTTTATTACAAAAAAATGAAATCCATTTTACCCCAGAAAAATATCATTATTTAAAAAATTGGACTAAATTGACCCAAACTATAAATTACTAATGTGCCAAGTTACAAGACTAGACCCAAAACTGGCATTTGACAATATTCTTCTTTTAAATTGTAGCTGATATCTGTGTGCTTGTGAAGAGGTGGAGGTGATGTGAGAGCTCAAGAAACTTACAGAAACAGCCTTCCACCCACCAGCAAAAACATAGTCCACTAGCTCGTAACCCCTGCAGTCAAACAACATCAGTGGAGCGAACTTTCTTGATTCACTTGTTTCCTGGGTAAGTGGTTTGCCACGACCCGGAACCATTGTCACAGTTCCGTCCCTCCCACAAAACTTGCACTGGAAACATATATATAGCAAAACTTCACAGGATGAAACTGACCATAAAAACTAATTTGAAGGCTTTAACAAAAATAAAAGAAAACAGCTAAAGGAAATGATGAATTGAAACATACAACAGTGAAAAGGTTCAGGGGAACAGAAGATTTCATACAACTCCCCATCCATCATCGTAACTTTGCCACACTATATCAAAATGGGAGAAGGGTCGAGCAAATTTTTCTGTTTAGGCCTCAAGGACTGTTTAGTTTCCTTGTCTAGAATAGGTGTTTTTCAGTCAATTTATTTGTAAAATGGTATCAGGAAAAGATAAAGTTAATTTTTCATTTAATATAACGGAATAAAAATGCATGTTTGTATTTTTCGATAGAAATATATCTAATAAAGTAATTTTTAATTAAAAAAACTACTCAAATTTTTTAAAACAAATTATTTTGATTAAACTTAAATACAATTTTCATCATCTAATGTTTTACTTTAGGTATTAGTTAATAAAATTTTTGTCAAAGTTTGGGGAAAAGATTATTAAAAAGTATTGAGTAATATTTTTAATTAAATATTAATTTTTTTATATATATATCTATCAAAATACATAAATATGCATGTGAATGTGATATATGTGTTATTCCGTTATATTTAACGAAAAATTGGATAGAATGTTAACTGTCTTTACCAAGTATAATTTTTTTTACGGACTTAAATGACACTTTTTTCACAAAAAAAGTGCTCAAAAACACATTTTCTAAGCTATGATACTAAACAACACCTCTAGTCAAAACATCTAGGCACTTCACCCTATCAAAATAGACAACTATTTAGTCTCCAGATCTCAATCAAAAAGAATATCCACAGAAGGGTAGATAATATAGGAGGAATCAATACAAAACAACTGTTTGAACCTCGCCTAGCTCAACGGAGGGCACAAGACATCTCGGGATATCTGCGTGTGGGCCCCTGGCGAGTGGTTATTATGCCACCATGCTACCAGGTTGCACCATGTCCCGATGGGTACCAACTTCATTCATAGAATCTGTATACTTAAGGGTAGGTCACAGGTTCGAAGCTGGGAAAGAGCGAAAGGAATGGGTACAACTGGTAGCATGGTGGCAGAATAATCACTCACCAGGAGCCCACACGCAGATATCCCGAGACGTCTTGTACCCTCCGCTGAGCTAGGCGAGGTTCAAACAACAACCATTTAGTTTTGATAATGATAAGAATTCCATATTGTACAACTGATGGGTGGGGAATTCGTACAGAGACACTCAATCCATGAAATATAGTAAAACCTACACAGATGATGTTACACACGTACAGTTTTGATTGAGATAAAATAAGCTTCATCATTGAGGTTCAATTGGTCAATTGAATCCCCAATTAATATTGAAACTAGATAATATTTATTTCAGAGGAGATTACATGCACAAAAATAAAAGGAGAGAGAGAAGAAAAGTGTGTTGTGCTCTTATACTAAGGCTAACGATAAGAAGCATAAAGAGTAGACTTAAGAGTTTCGTTTTGAGCTACGATTCTATGCCAGCTCAATGCTATAAGAATATTAAGAGTAATTTTCCACATTGATTAAGTACAATATTATGATAGAGTTTATAAGGATTATAAGTGTTTTCACGTTAGATTAACCTTTTTAGGATTTGAAAACCCATGATTCTTATAGATTTTATTATGATATTAGACCTTCAATTGATTGGGTCAAGAGACTTTGAACCTTACCTCATAAAAAAAATTGAAATGAGCCTACAAAAATAAAAAATAACAAGTGACCCAAATAAAATATAATATAATAAAATAATTTAAAAATACAAAGTGATAAGCTTTACCAGAGACAAATACCCACACTTTGAGGAGGAATATTAAGAGTAATATTTCACATTGATTAAGTACAATGTTATGGTAAAGTTTATAAAAATTGTGAGTGTTTTCACCCATTGGGTTAACCATTTGGGATTGGAAAGCCCATAATTCTTACGACCTTTAACAAGATATTCATCAATAATCTCCTGCATTGTGTCACAAATGTCGTCGTCTACATCTTGACTATCATTGCCTAGATTCCCCATAAAATATAAGGCTAAGCTTTTGCTCTAATACCAATTTTGACGTATGAAATTTATGGATTAAACTCTGAGCCAAATAAGCTTTAGAGCTAAGGTTCGATAGAAACCCCAATTAATATTGAATCTGGATAATTCTCTCAAAGGATTAAGAGCAAAAGTCAAGGAGAAGATAAGTGTATATTATGCTCTTAAGCTAAGGCTAACAGACCAAACACAGAGAGTAGAATAAGAGTGTTATTTTGAGCAACGGTCGTATGCCAGCTCAACGCTACATGACAAAATCTGTTACCAAGCCAACACTAAGTTAACAACATGTAATAAAAGAAATGACAACAAAACAGGATCAACGAGAATGAATAACTAAAAGAATAGATGCATAGATATTCATCAATAAGCCCCTGCATCAAGCTTTTTGCTTTGATTATTAACGATTTTTTTTGTTTCTAATACAGTAAATTACAGAGAAGAAGATAAAGCAAGAAGAAGAACCAGAGGAGCTGGATTTTGTGTAAAAATTCTCACTTTCTGATTTCTAGGTGGCTTTATATATAGCCTTGCGAGAACAGAATTGACGAACAAACCCTAACACATTTATGACATCCCTAACAGAATTCCTAGCCCTAATTTATTTGATGGTCCCTTTTTCTATTTTCCTAACTGAATTCACGCGCACCTTCCCCGGTGCCTACCCTCCACGCGCGATGCTTTTCTGATGAGGATGAACAGGACGAGTTCGTATCATTCCTCCCTCCCTAGGAGAATCCTTGTCCTCAAGGATGAAGTTTGGGTATGTTTTCAAAAAACGTCCCTCATTTTCCCAAGTGGCTTCTTCGATTGGAATGTCTTTTCATTTGACCAAAATTTTTATCTTGGGTCGATATTTCCCTTTTTGGGTCACACGGCAGTTGAGAATGGTTTCAGGCTGAGGAAGAATTGTTGCTTGTTCAGAGACTGGAGGAAGTTGGTTTGAGCTTGATGGTATTTTCCCTTCGTGTTTTCTTAGCATGCTTACATGAAAGACATCGTGTATTTGTGAAGCGAGAGGTAGTGCCAGCTTGTAAGCCACTGGTCCTATTCGAGCGATGATTTTGTATGGTCCAAAAAAACGAGGAGCTAATTTTCTTGATGAGAGAAAGGCAACTGATGATTGTCTATAGGGTTGGAGCCTCAGGTATACATAATCTCCTTCCTTGAAGATGACTTCTCGTCGATGTCTATCAGCTTGGCATTTCATCCGGTTCTGAGCTTGTAGCAGGTTGTGCTTTAATTCTCGTAGTAGGTGATCTCTAGTACATAGGTGCTCATCCACAGTCGGCACTTGAGCAATTTTGGGGACATATGTTAATATGGGAGGAGGTGGAATGTCGTAAACTGCTTCAAAGGGAGTCATTTGTGTTGTGAAGTGAATGGAAGTGTTGTAACTGTACTTAGCCCAAAGAATCCAATCAATCCATTTGCGTGGTTGATCCCCAGTGAAGCAGCGCAGATACTGTTTCAATGTGCGATTGGTTACCTCAGTTTGTCCATCTGTCTAAGGGTGGTAGCTAGAGCTCATGCACAATTGGGTTCCTTTTAAACGAAACAACCCTTGCCAGAAGGAACTAATAAACACCTTATAACGATCACTGACGATAGAAGTAGGCATACCATGCAGTTGCAAGATATGGGACACAAATGTCTTGGCCACAGTGGGGGCTGAAAATGGGTGCCTTATAGGAATGAAATGAGCATATTTACTCAAGCGATCCACAATCACCATTATAACTGTATGTCCTTTTGAAGCTGGTAATCCTTCCACAAAATCCATTAAGATATCAGCCCAAATCTTCTCATAGTTTCAATTTTGAACCTTTGGCAAGTTTCACATTCCCTAAGGACTTTCTTCAACATTTGGCGCAGTTTGGGTCAGATGAAACTTGATGAGAGATAGGGTTTTGAGGAACCCAAAGTGTTCCCCCATTGGGGAGGAGTGACAATCAGCGATGATCTAAGGTATAAGAGAGGATTTAGGGCTCAGATATACCTTGTTGTTTTTAAACCAGACCCCATCTCTTTGTAACAATTTATGAGCCATTACAGGAGTAGATTTGGCTATCAGGTCTGTGTAGAAGGGATCCTGCTGAACTTCCTTCTGTAGTTGTGGCCACCAATCCATCTATGGCTGAGATATACTTAAGAAGAAGAATTCCACTACTCCTGAAAGAGAATCAACTCCTTGGTTTTCCTTCCCACGTTTGTACTCAATCTTATAATCATATCCAAGTAGCTTAGGCAACCATCATGCTTGTGCTGAGGTTGTAATGCGCTGCTCCAACAGATACTTGAGGCTCCTTTGATCAGTGAGGATGGTGAATGGTTTTCCTAATAGGTAAGGGCGTCACACCCGTATAGCTTTAATGATAGCTAACATTTCTTTCTCATATGTTGATAGAGTCAATGCTGAACCCTTGAGAGCTTGGCTGAAATAAGCTATTGGCCTACTTGCTTGAGTAAGGATAGCTCCCAAACTGATACCACTGGCATCACATTCAATTACAAATCTTTGGGAAAAATTGGGAAGGCTTAAAACTGGTGGTGTTGTTGTTAAGGCCTCATTTAGCTGTTTAAATAAGTTTTTAGCAACTGCATTCCAATTAAACCCTTCCTTGCTTAAGAGACGAGTCAAGGGAGTTACCAAACTACCAAAACTACGCATAAATTTTCTGTAATAGCCAACTAACTCCAGAAAGCCTCTGACTCCTTTAGATGTGGTTGGGGTTGGCCATTCCTTAACAGCTTGGATCTTTGATGGGTTCACAGATACCCCTTGATCTGAGACCACATGGCCTAGATATTCTATTTGTTTCACCCCGAATTAGCATTTGGTTTCCTTGGCATACAAGTTGTTGGTTGCTAGAAGCTGAAGGGCTACCTTCACATGCTCCAAATGGTCATCCCTTGATTAGGAGTAGAACAAGATGTCATCAAAGAATACCAGGATGAACTTTCGAAGGTAAGGTTTGAATAGATCATTCATAAGACCTTGGAAAGTAGCTAGGGCATTAGTGAGGCCAAAAGGCATTACTAAGAATTCATAATGGCCTTCATAGGTTCTAAAGGTTATCTTAGGGATATTCTCCTGATAAACTCGTATCTGAGGATACCTTGATCGTAGATCTATCTTGGAGAAAACATGAGCCCCGCGAAGCTCATCCAGTAGCTCATCAATCATAGGGATGGGATACTTGTCTTTAACTGTGCTATCATTCAAAGCTCGATAGTCTACACAGAATCTCCAACTGTCGTCATTTTTTTTTACCAACAACACTGGTGAAGAAAATGGGCTACTGTTGTGCCTAATTAGCCCAGAATGAAAGAGTTCCTTAACCATCTTCTCAATCTCTGTCTTTTGATAATAGGGGTAACGGTAGGGTCTGACATTAACTGGCCCTGCTCCTGGCTTCAGAGGGATACGATGATCTTGTTGTCTTTTTGTCTTTTTGGAGACAGCTCTGAAGGTAGCTCAAATATATGAGAGAACTCTGTTAATAATTATCTCATTTCTGGAAATGGGGACACATCCTCATGTGGGTCATGACCCTATATGGGCAAAATCTGAAGGAACAACCCTATATTCTACAGCTCACCGCATTCCTTGCTGGTTAGGGTTGCACTATTAGTTCTTTGTAAGCCTTGGAATGTATGAGTGGTTCCTCTTATCTATTGGACCTAGGGTTTCAAGCCACTGAACCCCAAGCACTAGCTGGCATGCAGCTACTAGTAGCACAAAATAATCTATTAAGACCATATACCCTTGAATTGAAAGAGTAAGGCCACTGCATTGCCCCCTACACTCAATCTTTTCACGATTGGCTATCATATCTTCCAATTTCTGATTCTTAGTGATAGGGAAGCCAAACTGGGAAACCAAGGTTTGATCAATGAAATTATGTATACTGTCCCCAACTATCAGAACTAGTACCTTTTTATTTCTTAGATTTCCCATAACTCTAAGTGTTTGAAGATGATTAGTACCTATTATTGCGTGAAACGAGATTTCTGGCACCAACTCCTGAGGTTCTTGTTCAGGGTGTTCTTCTTCTGGAGTTTCAACAGGGTTTTGAGGTAATTCCTCTATCATAAACATTTAGGGTCGAGCGCAACGGTGACCTGCTACAAACTTCTCATCACAGTAGTAGCACAAGCCCTTATCTCTCCGTTCTCGTGTCTCCTGATTAGTGATTCTTTTAAAAGTCACTGGTTGGGATGGATTGGGACGTTGTAGAGGTGGGGGTCCCAACGCACCAGCATACGAGTGGTTTGTTGTATTGGGATTGCTTGTGTAAGACTGGTAACGTGGATTCTGGGCAGATTTCCTCAGCAATAGATTTCTCTCTTCAATGAGCCTTGCTACTCCAATGGCCTCAACCAATGTTTTAGGCTGTTTGATCTTAACATCGAGACAGACTTCATCTTTTAATCCAGCTATAAAGCACCCTATTAGGAACGCTTCTGGTAGTCCATCCACTCTGTCTGACAATCTTTCAAAGGCTTCTTGGTATGTTGCTACACTAGTGATATGCCTTAGGCGAGTTAGAGCTTCTAGATGTAAGGACATGAGTTGCACCTGTTGATCTGGGCTAATATTAGTGAACTCAAAATATTGCTCAGCTCTATAGATCCATTCAGTTGGATCTTCACTAGAGAATCTAGGAAATGAAAGTTTCAAGTTAAGGTGGGGGTTGTCTGTGGTCGATTGCAAAGTGTAGGGGTGAGGTCGCAACATTCCTTCTAGTGCGAAAGGGTTAACCTCTGGAGGGTAGTGAGTTGCTCGGATTGCCTGTAATTGAGAGAGCACAGTGCCGAGGGTTTCCATAACCTTAGTACGAAATTCCACATTGGATTTTCCCCAAGTATCCATGGTCGAACGGCTTTGATACCATTGATACAGTAAATTACAGAGAAGAAGATAAAGCAAGAAGAAGAACCAGGGGAGGAGCTGGATTTGGTGTAAAAATTCTCTATCACTTTCTGATTTCTAAGTGGCTTTATATATAGCCTTGCGAGAACAGAATTGAAGAACAAACCTTAACAGATTTCTGACATCCCTAACAGAATTCCTAGCCCTAATTTATTCGGTGGTCCATTTTCTATTTTCCTAACTGAATTCGCGCGTGCCTTCTCCTGCGCCTTCCCTCTGCAAGCGATGCTTTTATGATGAGGATGAACAAGATGAGTTCCTATCAGTTTCTTACAAGACACAAAGGTTGCTCAAAAGTGGGGAAAATTAAGGTTCTCTTGATTCTTGACACGGACATAGAGCACCTTATGAACTACCAAACCAACCTAAAATGATCCGATATTCAAAACGGGAGAGAGAGAGAGAGAGAAAGAGGTCACCTTCTGAATGAGATGAGTTGTCCCTTTGCCAACAGGGAGAGGAACGCTTTCATTCAAGGCCACGCAAGTTTCTTTTGCGCTCAATTCTCCACATCTTCCGCATTTCAACTACAATATTTTGTTCCAAAAAATGGTCAATATATTATTTTGATTCTTTTCCCACAATGAAACCACATAGCACAAAAGCGGTGATAACCATATGTCATGCGAAATTAGAGATCATTAATTTCTGAAGATTCAGGATGCAACCACCGAACAGCATCATAAACCCTAACATGCATAATCTAACGAATCATCATCCAAAACAATCAGAGTAATCCAATGATATAAACACACAAAAACTTACCTGTTTGAACCATGATTGAATTTCAGTGTGATTATGGCATAAATAACCCAAAAAGAATAAACGAAAATGAAATTTATTGAATAAAAAAAGGGAAAGGAAATGAAAGAGACCTTGAAGAGGTAGGAGAAATTAGGATCATCGCAACCACCTTGGGGCTGAAGGTCAGTGAGGTTCTCAAGGTCCGCAGTGATCTGAAGCAAGTAGTTCACCATTTTTGCGAGCTCGTTGCTGCTTTTGGCCTCAATTTGACCGTGGGACTGGGGAAATTAACAAAAATAGGCTTAAAGTAATGTCCTATTATCGAAATAAACCAAGTATATTTGAAGATATGAATAAAAAATTTAAAATATCATATATATATCTAAAGATAACTCACCAAAAATTAAAAGTAATTTTATAATAAAAATAATTAAAAAATCAAGAAATAAAAAAAACGTTAAAAGTGGAACAAATGACATGTCAGATACATCTTACAATAAATAATAATTAGTAAAAAAATTAAATAAAATTAAAAAATTAAATTAAATTAAATTTTAAAGAATCAAATAGATTTAAAATTTCATCATTTTTAAAATTAAGAAAAATGTTTTTAAGAAAATAAATAATTTATTATGGTATAAAACAATAAAAAAAAATATTAATATTACGGATAAAAAAAATATATAATATGTCATTAATTGATAAATAAATCATAATGAACAAACTATCAAAAAGATTAGATATATTTATTTAAAATGAATCTAAATATTAATAAAAGCTTATTTTAGACAATGAATTTATACATCATAAAACTATTATTACTAGATAATAGAATAATAAATAGGAAAGATGTTTTATTATGAATGATTCATGATAATTAAGAATCCTAGAAGTTAAAATTCATAACATATCCTAGATTTACTATTAATAGTCGAAATAAAAATTTAAACCAAGTGTTAAATCAAGTTTATAAATTTGAAAGAAGAGATTTAATGAAAAAAGAAAAGTATTTGTTTTCAATACATTACATAGTCGATTATTCATTAACAAACAGTCGTAACAGTTCAATACGTGGAAAAAATAAATTTATAGAAATAGATAAAATCTTACAAGAACGTGAACAAATAATAAAACAAAATATACTAACGGACTTTAAAATGTTAAAAAAATGACATTTAGATATTAAAGAAAAACCTTTAATATGATGGGAAAAAAGTAATATAGTTAAAAACAATAATATACCAATATTTACTTTTATAGATCACGAAGAATAAACTTCTAACAAAGAAAAAGAAGAAATTCAAGCAATGAAAGAAAGCGTTAGTTCATGATGTTATATTAGAAAGAAAGTATAAACATAGATTAAAAAATACAATTAGAAATAAATAAGAGCCTAATATGCATAGCAAAAAATCAAGTAATATTAATGAATGTTGTAAGACTTATAACATAAGAAATGGACTTAGTCTAAGGATCTAAAATGAAGTATCTACAAGGTATAATTGAAACACAAAGAGAATTATTAAAAGAAATAAATGAATGTGATTATAATAAATTATATGCATATGAAATTTACAAAATTAAGAAAAGATGTATATAACATATATAAAAACAACGATATTATAAATCATAAATATGATCTCTTATAAGTATTAATATTAGAACCACCTAGAAGATCAAACATTTTGATACCTAGAAATGATAGAAGAAAAATCAAAAGAAAAATATATTATTCCAATCTAATGGAATATAGAAAAGAATTAGAAGAATAATTCATGAATCATGAAAATAAAAATATAGAAAAAATAATTAGTTTGTTAACATTAACTAATGAAGAACTAGAAAAACATTATGATGAAAAGCTTTGTACAAACAAAGAGGAAGCTAATATGAAAATAATTAGCAAGACTGATTCTGAATCAGAAATTATGACCCAAAAGGTCATATAAAATCAATTTCATTTCCAAGTCATTACCAAAACATTATGATGAAAAGCTTTGTACAAACAAAGAGGAAGCTAATATGAAAATAATTAACAAGACTGATTCTGAATCAGAAATTATGACCCAAAAGGTCATATAAAATCAATTTCATTCCAGGTCCTTACCAAAAAGAAACATCTAACCCAGATAAGGAATAAAAAATAGATAAAGGTGAGAAGAACCCTATACTTTTAATAGAAAAAGACAATCACAAAGAATATAATAAGGGTTACATTAGGAAACTAGAGGTAGTATCCTACCAAAATTCAAACTCTATGAAAATTATAGATCTGATATTTTAGATTTAGATTGTATAAAATATGGTATGAGTGTATTCATAAAAACCTCCCAAAATACACAAACAAATACTTCAATCTGTATGGCATTAGTAGCTCATAAAATGATAGAAAATATTAAAGTTTGTTTTTCAAATTTAATAGACCAACAACATTTATTAATGCAAGGGAATACTTTCATAATAATAGAATATATAGATATTGTAGTAAATAAAATATACAAAGAATTTATTTGAGAAGAAAAGAGAAGAACAATCACTGAATCTAGTAAAAATGAAATCAATGAAGTCAAATGTCATTTAAAAAATATGAAAATTTATAAAATGTGTTACATAGATTTTTTTTATTTGTGAATATAAAATATATTACCGTATATTATAAACCTCTATAGAAACAACTTATAAGAAAATAATTTATTTAAAAAAACTACTTAGAACATTATACAAGACCTTAACAGAAGGTTGAAATCAGAGAAATAAAGAAATCATACCAAACACCTTAGGTGGAAGAATAAAAAGCCTTAAAAGCTAGATAATTATTAAATACCAAGAAAAGAAATAAGATAAACAAATAAGATAAAATTATAAAATCTTTTGTGATACATGATATTTGAAAATATTTGAAAAATATGGATGTAATATAAAACCCTACAAACAAAAATATAAAAAATACAAGACATTTAAAAAATATAAATTCAGGAAACAAGATTTTCAAAAATATAAAAGAATATTTAATAGGAAACCTATAGTAAAAGATATTTTAGGAGGAAAAGGTATAAACCTCTAGAGAATAAAAATTATTGCCCTTCAAGGAAAAGGAAATACAAGTTTTGGAATTGAAATCAAAAATGATATTAAGTCAATGAATGTCCCAACACGCTTCAACATAAGAAAGAATTTAAAAAAGAATTTCTATAGAAAGTAAAAATCTTAGAATAAGCTTTTAAGATGGAACTAGAACCAATTGGGGAATCAGTTATAGATGACACTAATGATATTTATCTATTGGAGGAAACTAATGAGGAAATAAGCGACTTAGAATATGAACAATCATAATATGGGTACTCAATCTTCATCATAAGATAAATGATTAATAGAGTATTACAAATCCAAATAATACCTATATTAAGTTAGGACTGAAAATTAAAGGCTATGTCAACTATCATTTACATGCATATAAAGATACAATGGCTAGTATGTGCGTAGTAAATAAATATTTTTGCCAAAAGAATATGGAAAACATATACCAAAAGATTTAATTATAAAAATTACTAATAATATTATAATAAATTTTAATAAAGTTTTAAAAGATACAAACATAATGATAGGAGAAGAAATTTTCATATTCCTACCATATATCAACATGAAACATGAGTTGATTTATTGATAGAAAATAATTTTCTAAACTTGTATTAATATTTTACACAATATTTAGACAAAATAAGTATAATAATATTAGATGGTGAAACCATTTATGTATAAAAATAAGAAAAGATTTGGCTATATCAAACCCAACTTTTATGCAACAACATAAACGCAAAAACTTGGTGAGATAGGCACAAAGCAATAAAAACCTTATTTAAAAAATATTTTATTAGATATAAAAGAGGAACAAAACTCTTTTCTTAATGAAATATAAGAAGATAAAGCTTTAGCATATATCAAAAAATTATTGAAAATAGTATACTCATAAAATCCTTTAGATCCAAATATTAATAAATCTAAAATAATTGTCAACATAAAATTAATAGGCCGTAATAAGGTTATAAGAGTAAAACCAATGATTTATACTCCAAAAAACAAGATTGAAGAGCTTTTGGAATTAAAAATCATAATACCACGTAATTCACCTCACTCTAATTCAACATTCTTACTCCAAAAGACAGGATTGAAGAACTTTTGAAATTAAAAGTTATAATAGCACGTAATTCACCTCACTCTAATTCAACATTCTTAGTCGAAAAAGAAACTGAAAAAAGAAGAGAAAAAAGAGAATAATAATAAACTTCAAAGCATTGAATAAAGAAACCATCGATAATTGATACTTTATTCTAAAGAAAGAAGAACTATTATCATTAAGGAAAAGAAAGAAATACTTCTCGAGTTTTGATTACAAAAGTGGATTTTAGAAAATAAGACTATATGAAGAATCTTAAAAATTAATTGCATTTAGTTGCCCACTGACAATTCCAATGGGATGTTGTACCATTTGCATTAAAAAAAACTCCATATATCTTTGAAAGATATATGTATAACATCTTTATAAAATTATAAAATGTTTATTGTATTTACATAGATAATATTTTGGTTTTTAGTATTAAATTAAATAAATATTATTTAGATATTATTAATATTATACAAGAGTGAGGAAAAAAGGCATTATATATTTTGAAAGGAAAACAATAATTGCTCAACAAAAAATAAATATTTAAGGTTGAAAATTAAAGAAGGAAAACATAATTTATAACTCCGTATACTAAATAACATTCAAGATTTCCTAGTGAATATAAGGACAATAATAAACTATATAGATTTTTAATATGTTTAACATATGTTGAAGCTTATATCAAGAAACTCGTAGAAATACGAAAATCCTTACAAGCAAAATTGAAAAAAAAAAGATTATGTCTGGAAATTGATAGAACAAGATACTCTATATATGGATAAGGTAAAAATACAAGTAAAAAATTTACCAACTTTATACCATCCAAGTCTAGAGATAAAATGATAATTGAAACAAATGCTTCACAAGAATATTACTGTGTAATATTAAAAGCAAAAGTAAATGACAAAGATGAATATCTTTGTAGGTATATTTCAGGATCTTTCCATAGTCCAAAATTAAATTCTCACAGTAAGGAAAAATAATATTTAGATGTTAAAAAAACTATTAATAAATGTACAATATATGTCATAAGTTCTAGATTCATTGTTAAAATCGATAACATGAATTTTGGTTATTTCTTAAGAACTAATATTGTAGGTGATTAAAAAAAAGGATTATTAGTGAGATGGTAATAGTAGTTCAACCACTACAATTTTGATGTTGAATATCTCCCAAGAAACAAGAATAGTTTAGCAAATGCTCTTACCAAAAAATTAACATATTTAACTATTTTTATGCTTACAGAAATGGAACATCTTGATATAAAGATCAAGATAAAAAAGGAGATAAAAATCCTTCAAGAATAACTCAAACTTTTATACCTCGAAAAGTCTCTTATGGAGATAGGAAATAAAACAAGAATAATTTAATTGTTCAAAACAACTGTTAGAGTCCAAAAACTCTAAAAATGAATCATCATAAAATATTCAATCTAAAGAAGGTACAACTTTGAAAGAGAGAATTCAAGATAAAAAGGAAAAACCTAATAGTTCAAAAGAGAGTAACATCTTTGGAATAAAAAAGGAAAAGCTCAATTAGGCTGATGAACCAGAAAAAGACTTATGTTGTCTATAATGGCCCAAAACTAAGAATCCACAACAACTATGCAGAAGCAAGTAAATATATCCTTGGGTTTAGTGGAGTAACTCATAGAGCCTTCACCAATATAATAGAGATTGAAGGTATTTATGTGATAACTGTATTTTATATAGTTATTTTTGTCAATTTTATTAATCATAATTGCTATGTTCTTGACATTTTTGTTTAATTTTAGTTAAATAAATTAATATTTACCTTTTTGTGTTAAGAAATACATTTTTAATAAAATTAAACAATTTGAATCGAAATCGTACTTATTTTCCAATTAATGTCCACAAATATAATTTCAAATAATAGAGTTCTTAATTACAATTTATAAAAGTTGAAAATGTAATTTAAACTAAATTTGAGCTTAATTGCAATTATTAAAAGTTTGAAAATTTAATTTAAATTTTGAAAAGGGTTTAATTGTAATTAAAGAAAGTTTGAAAATGTAATTGGATTAAATTTGTGGGCCAAAATGCAATTAATTGAAGTTTAATTTTCTGCGCAGGTGAGAAGAATCCACGCGCCAATCTGCACACGTGAAACGTGTACCGTCCAATCAAAGAAGAAACGACTGAGATTCGCGCGTCCTTATCACACCCGACTAAAGCGAGTGGGTGTAGGTCTTTATTCTTCACGCGGCTCGGTGCCGTGGGGCCCACGCACGCGCGGCGGTGTGTCTTTGGTGGGGCCTGGACGACGCGTCCGACTTGTCCCCGCGCCGCGCGCCGCACCTTTTTCACGTGCGGTTGATGCACGTGCGCCCGGTTATTCCACGAACCATAATATGCCACGTGTCCCATTTTATCTATCAGTGAATCATTTTATGACACGCGGCATGTTACAATGAGCACGAAAGCACATGATCATGCCCGCGTGAAGCCGTTGTCTTCCATGCGACAATCTATCATGCGCCCGTTTCCAAAAGCTAATGAAATGCTGCCACATGTCCGCTTTAACTCTTTTCAGCAAATCAAACGCTGACACGTGGCATGCACTTTGAATTTTAAATCAGAAACGATGCCCCTATCTCACGCGTGAGTTAAAATATTATTTCGATATCGAATATCGATACGCGTTGATTATATTTTCGATACAAATTTTGACGCGTTTATTAAAAATAAATGTAATTTTTTTTAGATGTATTTTTGTAACTATAAATAGTTGATAAGATAATAGAGTTAAGAAGTTTTTTTGTAGTTTAGAATTTTTGTGGTATTAGGGGTTGGACGGTGGAACACGCAGAAGTCATTTTGGCTTGTTTGTGTTGTGTATTATAAATATATGTCGCTACTTGATGTTTTAATTTCCTTTCTTCTTCCTTTAATTTTTATGCATCTGCTGTAATTTTAATTTTAATTTTATGAAGTAATTTAATTTTTCTAGGGTGGCATTTGATCTAAATTTATGAAGCTTTGATTTTAATTATTTTTGATAGATTTATAAGACGTTCGATTTGTTTACTCTATCTTATGCTTAATGCTTTTTGATTATTTACGAATTTTAACAAAACGATCTGTGGCACATAAATAAACTTGGAAGAGGCATTTATGTGTATATTGCTTGTAGATAGAATGACATGTATGATGAAGGATAGGAATATACCCTAATTGTATGTGTGGCCTTTGGAAAACTTAGAACGTAATGAATCTTGGTGAATTTAATTCTCATAGAGATATAGTGAATTAATTTAATGAGGTGTGTCTATACGGAGCTCGGAAGAGATGTATGGATAAAAATAGAAGTTTTCGGTTGACAAATTAAATGTACTAAAAAATATAAATCAAAAGAAAATAACAAGATTTGAGTGGATTAGTTTGGTGAAAAATTGCAATCCTAGATTTCTTTTATTTTGTTAACTCTTGTCATATTTTTCTAAATCAACGATTGTTTTGGATAAAATCAGAGCGATACAATTTTAGTACTCAACAAACTATAGTAACAAATCTCCGTGGGAACGATACTTTACTTACAAATATTTATTACTTGTGACCGTGTATACTTGCACGATTTTATGTTCTCTAAAAGAGACAACATTATGCCAATTACAAAGTACCAAAACTAATAACTCTAGAGAAGATAGTAATGAATTACTCTATAGCATTACAACAACACCCAACAAGTTGACAACTCTAGGTAAAGTAGTACGGCCTCTAGTACTCTTTAGATAGGCATCTTTCCTAGAAACATTAAAGATAGTAAGGCATCCAGTGCTATTCTGGGAAACATCTCCCAAAAATTTAATAGCCATTGAAGATGAAAATAACCAATAAAGAAACCTCAACAAACCACAATAGTTGAGTCTTTACAGCTTGGTCAAAAAATATATTGAGGAACATATAGAAAATATGAAGTTCTATACTATATAAAAAGAATTCCCTATAGGGAGTAAATTCAACATTTTGAAAGGAGTTGATCTAATATTTGTTTACAAAAATTTCCGTGTAGAATTAATAGAAAATATATATCCAAGAATTAATTTAAGTGCATTAAATTATTTTATAAACAAATTTTAAAAAGCAATCAAGAACTTCAGGAAGAAGATAAGAGTAGGTGATAAACTTGTTTATCTTAGATTTTTCAGTTCACTAATGGACTGAAATGAGAAAGAATGTATTAATCCCTATCGCTTTATCAAACTAGAGATTTCCAACACAAATAAGGAAGTTTTCAAACTAAGGGCACTTCTAGAAAAAAAAGTTCAATACAGATGAACTCTATGTATTAAAATTGTCAAATGTTAGGCCAAATTTACTATAAACTCAGAAAAATTGATAATTCTACTGAGATCAAAGTAAATTACTCAACCAATAAAGTCATCATCACTTCCCTTAGTAATATGCTCTCACCGAAGAGGATGGTGAAAAAATCACCAAATTTGAGACAAATTTTAAATGCAACAACCTGAAAATTGGTCAAGAAACAACGAAAGTATTTTGCTTCTATGTCAAAAAATCTACCAAAAGATCATAGATGTATTTACTACATCAAGGATCGAGAAGATGAAGATGCGTCATCATTAACATCATCTAAAGGACTATCGGCATAAAATGACTTGGAAGAATAAAGATGAAAACTATCGGTAGAAAAAGATAAAGAAAAATGAAGATGTAGCACCCATATCTTTAGTTAGAATTATGTATCAATAGAAAGTAATGGCTAAAATTGATAAGCCAAAAAACAATAAAGCACATGAATTATTAAAGTAAAGATAAAATAGTAATTCTCATCCTATAAACAAGTATTCTTTTTGTTATTAAAGGAACCATTATTTTCATTTGAAAACACATAGAAAAAATGGTACACACAGCTTCTAGCATAGTAATCCCCTCTATGCAGAAATCCCAAACTAACAATTATGTACCTTGTAATTATTAATGGCTAAGAATCTCTTCAAGTTTCCTATTTGGCCTTAGAATTGTAATAATTATTATATTATGAATAAAATGGAGAACGATCATAATTTTCTAGTAAGTCTAAATTGCACACCATCTATGTACGGATGTAGAAGGCTTACTATTACGATAAAGGTATTAAGATTTAAGCAAAGGCATAATCGTTGTAACAAGAGAAAACAAACATAAAATAATATCGTGCTAGACCCATTAAATTAAGGTATAATAATTATAACTTTTAAGCCAATTAAGAATCTTGAGTATTTAAATATTTATCTATATCAATTTTTAATATTGATAAAGATAAAAATAATACAATGTTATGATAAGAAAATTAAAGAATTATATTTAATCAATATTCTACAATAATTACAGGAATTAACAGCTAGCTTTAAAGTAACTAGCCTCCAATTTAGTATTAAAACCATAAGATAAGATAAAAAACAAATATCAAAAAGAGGCTTGTAAGAATAGAAATATCAAGAAAACACTTGTAAAACCAAACTAGTTTAGATTTGTGACAAATCTAAAACTAGTTTATTATGATAAAAACCTATAAAATTTAGGCTATTTAAGATAAAATACCATTTTTGTGACTCTCTTCCCATATTTTGAATAGAGAATGGATTGTGCAATTTAGGTTCAGTTTACTTTTACTTTAAAGTTCTTTAAAATGACTACAAATATTTTTAAGGTGTTTGTCAATATTCATCAAAAATGATTTAAAAAGTTTAAAAAATAATGTTAGAAGGAGTTAATAAATGTCACTTTAATTCATTTCTAGTAATCTTGTGACAAATATCTTAATTTTTATCTTTAATACATTTTTAACTAAATTATTTCATTTCAAACTTCTCTTAAAAACACTTTTAAAATAAACACATGCATCCAAACCTACCATTAGTCTTGGATGTGAAATAAAATAAATAAAAATTGGATGGTTCCTAGAAATTTGGGTTTTGATCTAGATAACTTAAAAATTGATACTACAAAACTTCCACTTATCATTATATGTTTGTCAAATTCGAACACACACCTTTTATGTATAACAAAACTGCCACCAACTTAGTAAATAATGTTACATTTTTATCATCCTAAAATACTTAACAAACTCTAAGGTTTCTTCTTATATGAACCACATGTGACGACTATTGAGATTCAATATTTTACAAAGAGAGATTAAAGAGAAGTTAAGACAATTGGTTGAATGTATGGATCCTCATGAAGGTCCATCTATTTATAAAAACATTATGGATACAAGTATCAGTTGTATAATGTATACACATATTTACATGTTAGGGGGCATAATTGACCTAAAGTACAACATTTTAGAGATCTAGGTCAAGCTTAGCTCGTATAGTCCTTGAGCTTGTACTATCCATGAGATCGAACTACCATTGAGATCGAGCTGGCATTGAGCTTGGGCTATCCCATGGGTAGGACATTTGAGGTGCTTTATATTCCATCTCGAGCTGGTGACTTGGCTTGATTGGTTTGCAAGGGCTGAGCTTCAGGTCGGTTCGGATTTCCAAACATTAAGTCCCCCTACTCTTTCAGCTTAAGCTTCGGTCTGAGGTGGAAATGTAAATATCATGCATAAGATATGAACCATATAAATCCCCTAATAAATGTTTGTTAGTTGATTGGAGAGAGAAATCCAGTGCCTCTATATAAAGGGATGCTTGGGCTAAGACTTATCATTGTTACCTACAAAATTGAGAAATAGTGAAGGAAAACGCTCTTTCATTTCACCTTAAGCTTATAAAAAAATTTCAATTCGGTAGTAAGAATTCAGCTCGAGCTATAATTTTATCTATTTGGGTTTTTTAGAACTCAAGCGTTGAGAACCTAGTAATTTCCTACTTTCTTTTCAGGTCAGTTCTTAAAGGAACATTTTCTTTTATTTTCAACTCAGCCCTAGGTAATCTCTTCTTCTCGTACCTTACCACCTACTATTGTTTTATCTTTATTTTTTTGTAGCTTTTCATAGGATGTAAAGAGAAGAGACCCTAGCTTCTAGCTCGGGCTCAGGGAAGAGTCCCCAATATTCTAGTACAAGTGATAACTCGGGGTCTTTTAGCTTGGGATCTTCTAGTAAGATGAGTCAGTCTTTGCCTCAACCATCTACTTCTACCCCCACTCCTAGACCATTCCTACTGTGAGATTGAGCATGCCTCAGACTTAGAGATCAGTGGCTAGGACATGGAGGAAAAAGCAAGGAATATTGGATCTAGGGAACCAATAAGTTGAATTAGGGGTTGATTAGCTATAGCTAAGATTTATGGGTTGCTGCCCTAGATTGAGGAGAGATTAAGAAGAATATATAACATCCTTCCCTTAGTTCAGATAATGATTCCTCTTGAAAGCGCTTGTGATAGTGATGAACCTCCATTTGGGTGGATAGTTTTTCAAGAGAAAAGCTCTATGGTTGGGGTTAAGGTTCCCCCTAATATCCTCTTATTAGGAGGTTCTTAGCTAGGACATAGCTTGTACATGGGCAATTGATGCCTAAAGGATAGAGATATCTACCCTACCTAACATTGATCTGTCAAGAACTCGAGGTGGATTTAGAGATGGCCGATTTTAATGAGGCGTATATCCAAAATCAGAACCCCATAGATCCGAGGAGGGTTTGTATGTCGGTAAAGAAAGATTGGGGGTGAACTTGTCCCTTCCTAAAAAGGAGAAAACCTAGAAAGAGTATTTTTTTCTACGTTTTAGGTCGGTGGGAGTCTCCCATAAATGACACGAGGTTGGTAAGGAGCATCTAGAACAATACTAAGGTCGTGATTAGAAATATGGCTTCTCTAATCATGACCATGAGTCTTGATGCGAAGCATAAGTTAGTTAACTATCTTCCTGAGAAGACCAACTGGAGAACCTTATTGAACACCTCATACTTTGTTATGTGCGGGTTCATAAGGCATGGTGTTGTGGATCCCTCCCTTAGAGTGAATCATAAACCCTGAGCTCTTCTTAAACGCAAAATTTCTCCTATAGACTTTAGGGACTTTAGGGGCCAGTTCGAGATGGTTCTTGATGATGGTGACCTAGCCCCCTACTTTGCCCTTTTTTTTACACCAAGTTGATTAACATGGTATCCTATCATTCTTAATCAGTAGATCACATGGATTTGATCACTACCTAACTTTTTACTTATATGAAGAGAAAGGTTATGCCAGGAGAAAAAAGTTCTCCCATGGGTACACCCATTGCTCTTGGGAGTTCATCAGTTGGAAAAAAGGGCAAGTCGTCTCATAAAGGTCACATTTCTTATCTTAAGAAGAAAAAGAAGAGGGTTAGTATTGGTGATTCTACCCATGGCCCCAAGCCTCTAAATATTTGTCCTCCCCTATCACCATTGCGAGAGCAGCATGTGTCTCCAACTCTTTGCTTGGGTTCTATAGAATCTAGCAATCCTTTATGGGATTTGAAGAAGGGGAAGGCTATTCTTGAGGATCGTACCATTGATGTTGAAGGGGTCATCCTGAATCAAGGTTTGGTACCAGAATACCTCGATCATTGTATGAGTCACTTTTCTACCGATACATGTAAGAAGTAACTCTTGGCTATTTACAAGGGGGTAGATTCTAGCGAGGTCATCAGTCATCAGATGTGTCAGGTATGTTACATTTAATTTTTTTTTGTGAGCTCGAGGTTTATTTGTTTGACCTCGTTTCTTTGTTGTAGTTGATGCTACTCTATGATTTTGAAAAAGCTCACAATGTGTGCTATTTAAAAGCCGAGCTAGTTAAGGAAAAGCAGAGTCATGTGTCTACGCATTCAAAGTACACTACGCTACTGGCCAGAACACAAAGTAGGAGGGCAAGGCGATTAATAAGGAGGAGAAGTTGAATAGGGTTGTCTCTAAGCTCAATACGTATGCTCGACGCATTGTTGAGCTCGAGGAGGCTATGAGGTGAGCTGAAGAGGGGGCTAGGAAAGTGTAAAGACAAACTGAGGCTTCTATGGAGGAGGTGCGCCCTCAAGCAAAGACCGATGTAAATTCTATGGCTCAGAATCTTGAGTCTAGTATTGAGTGGGCATACAAGATGGCGATGGAAACCTTTAAGACGGAAGCCAAGCAAAAGGGTTTGAGCATGTACTATTATCACATTTTATACATCCTTGTCACGTTGCCCTATACGCAGGCTCTTTCTGTTTTGCAAGAGGGAGAAGGATTAGGCTCTTCTGATGGTGAGGATAGCCCTGATGTCTCTAGGGAAGGGGCATATGATCATTGATTTTTTTAAAGCTCGATGCCACTTTTGTTTGTGTGTTCGTGAGCTATCACTTCATGTAAAACGAAAAGAGTAAATGAAAAATCGATTTTATTTAGTAAACTAAATCAATTTATATCTTTTATTGTTTATTTATGATGTTGATCTACCCATTTTTTTTTTGTATATCAGCCTTCATCCCCTATAAAAAGGTTCGAGACACTTGTTTGATTAATATATTTAAGAATTTATATTAATTCCTCCAACTTTTTTGCTCATGTTTTATGGATTCTGATTGAATGAATAAAAGCTTAGTTTGAGCTTTTTTGTGTTGCAAATGGTAGGCTTGAGAATAAGGTTAAGGCACTTAAATCCAAGGTGGTTAAACTTAAATGTAATGCCAGAGAGACAAAGTGTGAGTGCCCTGCTTGTAGGGAGCAATTAATCCAAACTTAATCTCGGGAAAGGAGGACCTTCACTAGTATGGCCGGTCTTATTGATAGGGAATCATATTGGGCAAGATTCTAATGATGACAGCGCACCCTAAGCCCATGACTTATGTACATCAAAAGGTTATCGAGATTCAAGCAAAGCTATTGCCCTTGGTTAAAGAAACTGATGATCTAGACACTGGTCGTGTGTCCAAGAATTTAAAGAGTTTTTAAATCTATGTGAAAGTTAAGTCTTGTATTAGTAACTATGAAAAGAGTGGTGATTCATTTTTTGAATAATGAACATTTTGAGCGGCACATATTTATGCATAAAGACTATTTGGTAATTTTTTTTACGTTAGAGCACTGGTCTGGTTTCTGATTGAGGTAGGCAACTCGACTTCTTTAATTTCCAGAGCGCTTTACCTAATTTATCAATCTAGGTGATCAGCCATCGGCTCTAATTTATGGGAGAGAGCTTAACCTGGTTCCTGACCGAGGTGCTCATCCTCTTTAATGTTAGAGCATTAACCTAGATCTTGACCAAGGTGGATAACTCGACCCCTTCAATTTCCAGGTTGCTCTGCTTGATTTATCAATCTAGGTGATCAACCCTTGGCTTTAATTTATGAGAGAAAGATTGACCTGGTTCCTAACTGAGGTTCTCATCTTCTTTAATGTTGGAGCACCGACCAGGTTCCTGACCGAGGTGGACAACTCGACTTCTTCAATTGTTGGGGCATTCTTCCTGATTTGTCAATCTAGGTGATCAGCCCTTGGCTTTAAGTCAGGGGAGAGAGCTTTATTAAAGGATCATCTACTAAAGATTTTTATTTCATAGATGCATATGCGTCGTTGTTACAAAAAAAAAAGAGAAAGGTAGGTTAATACATATGTTTTTAGAAGTGGTATCTTTTCAAGTGTCTGGCATTCCAACTTGTGCCTTCCTTAATGGCTTTGATGTTTTTCAATACATAGGCCCCTCCTGGTGTTATTTCAATTATTTTTTAAGGTTCTTCCCAATTGGAACCCATTTTACTAGCCATCCATTCCTTTTTATTAGGGAAGACCCTCTTAAGAACTCAATCACCTTTGAAAAATGTTTTGAAGTGCACGATTTTGTTATAGTATTATGATATTTTTCTTTTTTGCCCGGTCATCCTTTTTAAAGCTTTATCTATTTTTTCCTCTGCTAAGGTCAATTCAGCTACTCTTCTTACCTCGTTTTGTTTCTCTGTTAGCACTAATTGTGGGTAGGAATTGTGACCTTAGTTGGTATAACTACCTCGATTCCATAGACTAGGGAAAAATGGGTCTCGTTAGTACTCCAGTGGGGACTTGTCTTGACAACCCATAACGTGCCTAGTAGCTCCTCCACCCATCATCCTTTGGTGCTTTCTAAATTTTTCTTTAATAGGTTGATGATTATTTTATTGGAAGACTCCGCTTGACCATTTTCTTGGGGATAGTATGGTGTTGAGTGGCTCATCTTAATATTATATTTGAGAGCGAACGCTTTGATTTTTCAACTAGTGAATTGTCGCTCGTTATCTATAATGAGTTCCCTCGGAAGGCTGAAGTGACAAATTATGGATTTCCATATAAACTGAATTACCTCTTTCTCTCGTTTTCTTCCTAGGGGTTCTGCTTCGATCCATTTGGAAAAATAATCCTTGGCAATAAGGAAATTTTTTTCTAGCCCATGCCTATGGGCATGGGTCCTACTATATCTAGTCCATGCTTGTAGGAAGGCCAAGGACTCACTACCCTCACTATGGTATTTGGAGATGTGTATGTGAATGGGGTAAACCTTTGGCATTTATTGTACTTTTGAGCGTATTTGATGCAATTTGTCAACATGGTGGGCCAATAATAACCCTATCTCATGATTCATTGTGATAATCTTCTACTCCTAGAATGTAAATCGCAGTCTCCCTCGTGTGCTTCACACATCATCCTTTCGGCTCACTCTGTAGCTATACATAAGATGCCAGGGTCGAGTGGGGTTTTTCGGTATAGTTTTCCTGCTTCTATCATGTACGTGAAGTCCTCAAGTAGGTCCCATTTTTTCAAGAAATTGTAGATTATGGTGAACCACATGATAGAGGGAATATCCATACATATAATCCTTCTTTTGGTCTCTTCAAAATATGCCTCTGCCAGTACTTTTACTGATACCACCCAGTCACGCTTGGTCTCCCTTATTGATGCCAATATTGCTAAGGCATCGGTGTGACCATTCTCATTTTGTGCTATCTTCTCAATCTTGAACCTAGAGAATTTTGAGCATTCTCGTTTTAATCTCTCCAAGTACTTCTTCATATTTTCGTCTCTTGCTTCAAATTTTCCCAAAAATTGATTGACCACAAGCTTAGAATCACTATGTAAGGTGATTCTATCTACCCCTAGATTATTGGTAGCTTCATATTCCGTGACATTATTGGTTGCTTGAAAATCAAGCCTGACTGCATATTTAAAGCAGTTGTCTTCTTCATCCACTATAACCATCCTTAGTCCTACCCCTTTAAAGTTGTATGCCCCATCAAAAAATACCTACCAGGTCGGTGCCTCCTTCTGGTCTACCTTACATACTTCCACTAATTCTGTTTTGTTAATGACCTCGAACTATCAGTGAATTTGGCCACATCTTGCCCTTTGATGGTTATTCTAGCCATATATTTGATATCATATTCTCCCAACTCTACGGCTATCTGGGTTAGTATTCTTACGACCTCTGGTTTCGTCAGTACATTTTAAGAATGTGTGAAGTGATTTTTGTGTGAACCAAAGTAATGCATGAGCTTTCGTGCAATAATCTTGTGAGTGAAGGCAAGTTTATCTATGGTGGGATATTTGCTTTAGGCCTCTGTTAAAATTTGGTTAACATAGTAGATGGGGTGCTGAATTTCTTCCTCTCAATTATTAGTATGACACTGCATGTTTAGGGTGTGACTACCAAATATAGATAAAGAATCTCTCCTAGTAGAGGGCTGACTAGGACGAGAGGATTAATAAGGTACTTCTTGATTTCTTCAAAGGCTGTATTGCAATTCTAGTTCCAAAAGATAGTATTGTTCTTTCTTAGCATCTTAAATAAGGGCATACACTTATCTATTCATTTAGTAATGAGCCTGTTTAGCGCTCCTATTCTTCTATTGAGTTGTTGTATTCCCCTAAGAATACTGGGTGGTTTCATGTTTACTAGTGCTTGTATTTTGTCTAGATTGGCCTCAATCCTTATTGTTGATATGAGATATCTTAGGAATTTTCCTCCACCCACACCAAAGAGGAATTTTTTGGGGTTAAGTTTCATGTCATACCTTCGTATCACCTCGAATATCTCCTGTAGATCTTTGATATGGTTCAAGGGTTGAACTGAATTTACCACCATGTCATCAACGTACACTTCCATATTCTTCCCTAGTTGTTTTTTGAAACATTTTGTTAACAAGGCGTTGATATGTTACACCTATATTTTTCAACCCAAATGGCATCCTTGTGTAGTAGAACGTTCCCTCTTCTGTTATGAAAGAAGTTTTCTCCTCATCCTCTGGGTGCATTCTGATTTGGTGATACCTGGAGTATGCATCCAGGAAACTCATCAACCTAAACCCGAAAGAGGCATCCACTAGTTGATCAATGCTTGGGAAAGGGCAACAATTCTTAGGGCAAGCCTCGTTTAGATCAGTGAAGGCTACACACATACAAGATGCTCCATATGCTTTCTTCACTAGTACTACATTTGGGAGCCATGGGGGATACTTGACCTCCCTAATGACCCCAGCTACATGGTATTTAATTGCCTCACCTCATTTTTCTCTCTAGGGAATTTTCTTTTTCGTTGTTGGATGGGTCTAGATTCTAGTTTGACGTTTAGCCGATGCATTATAATGCTTGTATCAATTCCAAACATGACCATTGGGGCCCATGAAAAGATATCTACATTAGATGTGAGGAACTGTGAGAGTTTCCCCTTTATCTCTACCGTCATATCCTCACCTATTTTCACAAGGTGGCTATTTCCCTCAGCATTGGTAAGAAGGTCCTTCATTTTATTTAAAAAGATTGAATTCATCACGCTTTTATTTATTGGTCTCCTTTGAGGGAGACCCCTCAGTGATTTCTATTTGAGGGTAGTCCCCTTCATAGTAGCATTATAACAACTTCTTGCTTTCTCTTGATCTCCTCTTATCTCTTCTAGACCGTCGGTTGTAGGGAATTTGATTACCTGGTGGAAGGTGGATGAGACTGCCTTTATCTTGTATATCTATGGCCTTCCCAAGATGGCATTGTAATATGTAGGGGCATCAATGATCACAAATTTGGTCATTATTATTATCCCTTTTGTCATGGTAGGTAGGATTTCCGTTCCTCTTGCATATATGGTGTTGTTGTTGAATCCTACTGAAGGAAACTTTGTTTTCACGATGTCGTGGTCCTTTACTCCCAGAGCCCTAGCAGTGGTCAGAAAAAGGAGGTCTACTGAACTCCCAGTATCAATCATTATTCGACATATATCATAAGACCCGATTCTTAAGGTTATCAACAGAGGGTCTTCGTGATGGGACGAGGTTTCATCCTTCTTTATGAAAATGATTTTGGTAGGAGGTCTCGCTTTATCCAATGTGTATACATGGGGGTATTGTGTAACTCCCTTGCAAATCTTTTGTGTAAGTTGTTAGAGACCCCGTTGACTCCCGGTCCTCCATGTATGGTATGTATGGTTTTAATGTTAGGTTCACCATGGGGCTCACTACCACTGCCTAATGAGTTTGTTGGTTGAAACATTCTTCTTTCACCTTGGTGACCTCTTTTGTCTTCATTTTCTATGATGACGTCCTTCAGATCCCCTAGCCAATAAGTCTTCCAACTCTATTTTCAAGTTTCTACAGTCTCTTGTTTCATGGCCTACATCTTTATAGAAAATGCACCATTTGGACACGTCTCTCTGGAGAGCATGCATAATGGATGGCCACCTACTTTCGTGCTTCATCTTCATTCTTTTTACAATTTGAGTTAGACCAATCCTCAAAGGAAGCTCCCTGGAGGGAAATAATGACCTTCCCCAAATTACTTTATTTATCGGCTAGTGTCTGGCCTGTTTGTTGCACATAATAAAGCGTTTGTTTTTGTTACTTTGATGTGCTTGGTCTGGACTCATCCTCTTTTTTTCTTCTTTATTTGGGACTATCTCTACCTTCGTTGGACGACCCTTGACTAGGCTAAGCTCCCTTTCTAAGTTGACAAACTTTCTTACTTTCCCATAAGCTTCCTCTAAGGTGCGTGGCACCGTCTTAGTTAATTCCATGAACAGGTCGAAGCTCTTCAATAGACCTCACATGTAAGCCTCTATAGCAATAGAGCTAAGGTAGTCAAATATTTCAAATTATCTTCTCTGAATCACTTTATATATTCTTCTATGGATTCCCCTTCCCCTTGGATAATTGAGAAAATTTGATGAGATTCTCTCCTCAAGGGTTTATTGCAAGCGTAGTTCGTAATGAACAACTTGGCAAACTGTGGGAAGAAGGATATAGATCTGGAAGGCAAGTTGTTGAACCATTTTTGTGCACCTTCACAGAGGGTGGTGGCGAACAACTTACACATCATTGCGTCTCTTTTTACCTGGGTGAAACTCATGGGTGCCATGGTTGTTTTAAAGTGTTGAACATGTGTTATTGGATCTTTTGTTCGAAAATAATCAGGACATTTGAGAGCATTGAACTTCTTAGTGGTTCATCATCTTCAATTATATCAGAAAAGGGGAGACATATAGTTGTTCATAATCTCTGTCCACCTCATAAGGGGGTATCCTCTTCTCATGTTTCTCACTTGCCACCTTCAAGGTCTTATCTTTCCTTTTATTGTTCTCAGCTAGCGCTTGTAGCCATGTCTCCCAGTTTTTTCTTTCTTGAAGCCATTGTTCCTCATCAGGCCGTACCGAGCTAGAGAGGGGATTTCTTTCAACTTCATGCTCAGTTTACTGGGGCTCGGACTGGCCGTGCCTAATTTCTTCTCCATTGGTCGATTCGGTAGTGGGATTTTCTGAGATCCTTCCCTCTACCTGGGAGCATAGAGACATGTTTTCTCTTTTGGTTTCTTCGAGCGCTTTTCTTAGCTCGAGGAGTTGGCGAGATAACTCCTAGTAGAGGGCATTATCCTCTTCCCTAATCTCATTGATGGTCGGTGGTGTGTTTCTTTGAGTAGCCATTGTTTCACAATTGGTTTAATTTGACTGTCTTTCAGACCAGATTTTTACCATGATGTTGGCAGATCGTGAGTAGTGCGCAATTGATCTTCCTAGTTTCTCTCTAGGAGCGAGGTGAATCTTAAAAGGATATAGGGTCAGAAACTTATGAATGAACTCAGAATTTGAGCCTTACGGTGGGCACCAAAATGGTGAGATTCAATATTTTACAGAGAGAAGTTAAGATAATTGGTTGAATATGTGAATCCTTATGAGGGGTCCACCTATTTATAGAACATTGATAGATACATGTGTTAGTTATATAATGTGTACATATATTTATATGTTAGGAGAGCATAGTTGACCTAGAGTACAACATGTCAGAGATCTAGGTCGAGTTTAGCTCATATTATTCATGAGATCGGGCTGTGATTCAACTGCCATTGAGATCATATTGTCCTATGGATAGAACATTTGGGGTGCTTTCTCTTCCATCTCGAACTGATGATTTGACTTGAGTGGTTTGTAAGGGTCGAACTTCGGATCAGTCAGGACGTATAAACAATGACTTTAATGAGGTATTTTTTAAATAACATTTGTATAACTTCAGACTCAACACCTATATGAATAATGACGATGATAATGAGTTTGGAATTTGAGTCTATTTTGAAGGCACTAGATTTTGGTAATCACGTTCTTCACGAGGAGGCTTTGGATGTAGTATTGAATGAGTGGACGAAAATTATGAATAAATGGTTGCTAAGTTTGGTGTAGCATGAAAAATGGGTCTTGTCACATTATTTCAATATTATCTTATTTCGTTATTTATATTTTGATGGTTTATTGAAAATAGTAGAAAAAATTGAAATTTGTTGGTTTTTGAAAACTGGCCCAAAAATTTTATTTTTAAAAATTAACAGGTTTTATTAAAACCGACCTAGTTGATATTGAAAACTCATTTTAAAAGTTTCCCATTTTTACCAAACTAGGACCCATGCCAATTATTATTTTTCCTTATTTTCCCTTTCCTCCTTATTTGTCCATTCTTTCTTTAAACATTTCGTTTCTTCATCTTCCTTACTATCCATTTTTTCTTCTTCAGGTTTTGCCCAAGTGTTAGAGAGAAACTCGCGCTTTGTGAACTCTCACTCTGTTATTTGTTGTTAAATTTAGGCCTAACTCCATCTCAAAACCCAGGTTATGAGATGGAGGATTGTCCTCATTTATATATGTGTTTGATACTTCATGCCCAATCGATGTGGGACATTTTAACACTCCCACTCACATCGGTAGTTCATCGATGGACGGTGGTGGGCTTACAGCTGCGTGCCACAGGGTGACTTTTTTTTTTACCTGCTTTGATACCATGTTAAATTTGGGTCTAACTCCATCTCAAAACCCAGGTTATGAGATGGAGGATTGTCCTCATTTATATATGTGTTTGATACTTCATGCCTAATCGATGTGGGACATTTTAACATTTGTTTCCTCTATTTTCTTTCATTTTGTTTGATCTTCCATTTATTTATCTTTTCTTGCACTTCATTTTGTTTGATTTCTTCTCAAGCTTGTGCTAGAGTTCATGTCTATGGCTTGTTAGTCGTAAAAGCCATGTAAGGATGGGGACTTGGAGAGAGTAAAAGCATGTGTGCCATTATGTTGTGGTAACTCTCATCTGTGTTTACCTTTCTAATGAACTAGTTCCCTTGGTTCTTTGATATCAAATTTCAAGTTTTTGTTTTTATTACTGAATATTCGAATTTGCTTTTCTAGGTTTTCCATTAGTCATTTTTTTCCTTGAATATATTTTTGGGCTTGGTTTAAAATTTTATTACCATTAAAATAGTGTGTTTTTCTCATTCTACCAATCATTTATTTATTTGTCTACACGATTCTCCATCTCTATTGAATACCAAAATTCATGTGCATTTTTCACCCATATAAAACCTTAGCAAATTGCTTCAAAATCTTTTCAATTTTCTTTTTCACATATTGATTTTGTTAATCTATATTTGAATTTTTATCTTGATCTTTCATTGATTGAGCCATAACATTCTATAGTGTCATCTAGATTTTCTTTCCTCCATAGTGCATTTTTCCTTTATTTATTCTCCTATTAAGGGAGGTATATGTATATCTCTCTGTTTCATATCTCTTTTATAAATTTGCTATATTTTTTACTTAACTTAATGCGATTTGTCTACCAATTTTGTCATCTTTATTTTTATTCAAAAAAAGACATTCATATGCTTTTTATTGCTTATTAGATTGTTATGAAATTAAACTTAAGGATTAGAGTTTATTTCTAAACATTTTTATGATAATATTATTTTTTTAGTAACTCTTCATTGTGTGAAATATATGGTATGTTAGGAAATTATAAAAATATAGTTGCAAGAGAAGACCAATCAGGTCAACTTATTTGCTGCCTCCAGAATTTGCAGGTTCTCAATAAATTTTCTTGTTTATTTAAAGTTATTTTAATGTAAAATCTATAGCTTCAAAATCTTTGGAGTTCATATGCAACGATGTTTCCAAACAGAGGAAAAAGCAAGGAGACTTTTGCACAATGTATCATTGATGTTAAAACAAGAACAATGTCTGTTAAGTATTACTCCTTCCCACTCCTGGTTCCAAAATTCCTTGCATTCTAGTTATGATCCTTTTTTATGATGATGTATGTGCGTCCTACCGTTGATTATGGTGTTCATAGGAGCAGAATTATTAGACTTGTAGCAGCGGGACATGGACTTCTAGCTCCTAAACTAAATGCAATTCTTAAGAAAAAAATTTAGTCTACCAATCTGGATCTAAAGATTGGTAATCGTTAAAATTTAATCTACCAATCTGGATATAAAAATTTAGTCTACCAATCTGAAGCATAGTAGTAGTCATAAAAAATCTTGTGACTTCAAGATTATTTTTGCATAAAGATATTTGGGATATCTGTTGCATGCTTCAGTCAAGATGTTCCAAAACCAATTATCATTGAACCACTGTAATTGTGTGAGATAATTAGACTACCTATCCTATCAAAAATGACTTAGATTAGGAGTGTTTACTGTTTGATCCGGTCCGATTTTGAATAAAAAAAATTAACTAAATTGGATTGGATTGGATTGTTTGACTATTAAAAACGTTGTAACCAAATGGTTTGGTTCGATTTGTTTAACGATTTTCAACGTTTTGGTTTGGTTAATAATACATAAATATGATATAATAAAAAAGTGGGCAATTATCAAGAGTACGTTGGAATACCATAACAGAATAGTCCTCATGAACCAAAGCATGCTAACCTGTCTTCTTTAGTCTGCACAGTCATCATCTGGACTTCTATTATCTACACTTGTACACCCTGTTGTGGGCGGAAGCAATAAATAGCGGTATATGAATATATCAAAGCAATAAAATGAACACACAGAATTTACGTGGTTCGGCAATTCGCCTAGGTCCACGGGAGGCAGCAGATATTATTTGAACTGAGTAGGAAATATACGTAATACGTATCTGATTTCCTCACTAATAATATCTCTCAAGTGTTTCCCAAAACTCACAAGTATTTTCTCTCTTTGAGTTTGCTTATACTCTCTCTGATTTTTTCTTATTTTTGCCTTGTTCTTCAATGCATGAACTCTTCTCTATTTATAGATGAAGAAAGGCTCCCTTTCCCTAAAGTGTGCCATAATTTAAGCCTTAAATTAGGCCACCAATTTCCTTAAATTATGCCACTAATTTCCTTAAATCATGCCACAAATCATGCCACAAATTAGGACACTAATTTCCCTAAATTATGCCACTAATTTGTTACTTTTAGAGCCAATATTCAACAATCTCCACCTTGGCGAAAAAGTTCATAACGCTGCCTCCAAATGCGCCCTAGGCGCCCTAAGCTCGAGAGATGTTGATCAAGTTCAAGCAGTGTTGAAACTTGATCCCTGTAACCACCTTTGTAAGCATATCTGCAGGGTTATCTACAGTTCCGACTTTCTGGAGTATAACATTCCCTTCATCAACGATTTCCCGAACAAAATGAAATCGAACATCGATGTGCTTGGTGCGACCATGATGAACTTGGTTCTTTGCCAAACAAATGGCACTCTGGTTGTCGCAGAAAACCTCCACGTTCTTCTGAACAATACCCAAATCCTTAGTCAACCCGAGAAGCCATATAGCTTCTTTGAATGCTTCTGTTACAGCCATATACTCTGCCTCTGTAGTAGACAAAGCTACAGTTGATTGCAATGTTGATCTCCAACAAACTGGTCCTCCTGCCATTGTGAACACATAACCAGTTGTAGATCGACGCTTATCCAGATCTCCAGCATAGTCAGAATCCACATATCCAACTAGGTGTTTACCTTCAGTCTTGTCTCTCTCAAACTTCAAACCAATATCCACAGTACCATAGATGTACCGTAGAATCCACTTCACTGCTTGCCAGTGTCCTTTACCCGGATTATGCATGTACCGACTCACCATACTAACAGCGTGGGAAATATCAGGTCTGGTGCAAACCATTGCATACATCAAGGCACCAACGGCATTTGCATATGGAACACGTTCCATTTGCTTCTTCTCATCGGTGGTGCTAGGTGACATTAATGCACTTAACTGAAAGTGAGGAGCAAGCGGTGTACTTACTGGTTTGGTTTTTTCATCAATGTCAAACCTTTGTAGTACTTTCTTCAGATACTGAGTCTGTGTCAGACAGATTGTACTTGCAACTCTATCTCTTGTGATTTCCATCCCAAGAATTTTCTTAGCTTCTCCAAGATCTTTCATTTCAAATTCTGAACTCAACAGAGCCTTCAATCTGTCGATCTCCACCTTGCTCTTAGATGCAATCAACATATCATCAACATATAAGAGCAAATAAATGAAGGTACCGTCTTGGAGTTTCCGAAAGTATACACAATGATCAAACTGACTACGTGTGTACTTCTGCTCTCTGATGAAGCTATCAAAGCGCTTGTACCATTGTCGCGGTGATTGCTTCAAACCGTAAATTGACTTACTCAGCTTGCAAGCCCAATTCTCTCGTCCTGGAATTTTAAAGCCATCCGGTTGAGACATGTAGATTTCTTCGTTCAAAGTACCATGGAGAAAAGCTGTTTTGACATCGAGTTGAGCTAACTCGAGATCAAACTATGCTACCAAAGCCAATAGTATCCGAATAGATGAATGCTTAACAACAGGTGAGAATACCTCGTTGTAGTCTATTCCTTCTTTCTGAGCATAGCCTTTTGCTACCAGTCTGGCTTTGTATCTGATGTTGTCTTTACCAGGAGCACCTTCCTTCTTGGCATAGCCCCATTTGCAACCAATAGTTTTCTTTCCTTTGGGAAGTTGAACCAACTCCCAAGTCTGATTCTGATGTAGAGACTTCTTCTCTTCATCCATTGCCATTTTCCACTTCATACTATCAACTCTTTGCACGGCTTCTGTAAGTGCATGGGACATCATCATCAATTACGGAAGTGCGAATGCTACCATGTACGTGTATCCGGTAGGCTTCCTAATCTCCCTTCTCGGTCGAGTAGTGGCAATAGATTCGGCCGCCGATTAATCGGTAGTGATGGTGAGAGAACCTCCACCTCAACCGAGATCTCTTCGATCATCAATTTCATCTTCACCACGATCGGTAATTAGTGCAATCTTTTCTCGGATCTTCCGAAGTCTCAAGCATCACCTTAGAAAGAGTATTTGGACTTTCATTCTCTTTCTCCGAATTTGTTTGTCTCAAAGATAACAGATTCGTCGAATGTAACATCTCGGCTTAAGACGATCTTCTTGGATTCACCACACCAAAGTCGAAATCCTTTAACTCCTTCCTTAAAGCCCAAGAAAACAGCTTTCTTTGCTCTCGGATCCAGTTTGGATTCACTAACATGAAAATATGCAGGACATCCAAATATTCGCAATGAATCATAATCAGTAGCAGGTTGTCCAGACCATACCTCTTTAGGAGTTTTTCCATCTAATGCAGTCGCAGGAAGTCTGTTGACTATATGAGTTGCATATGACAAAGCCTCAGCCCAAAATGCCTTGCTCAATTTGGAATGAGATAGCATACATCGAACTTTCTCAACCAAAGTACGATTCATTCGTTCTGCAACTCCATTCTGCTGTGGTGTACGAGGAACTGAAAAATGTCTGATTATCCCTTCATCTTGACAAACTTTAAAGAAAGGATCTGATTTATACTCGCCACCATTATCAGATCTGAGCCTTTTAATCTTCCTGCCTGTCTGAGTCTCGATCATTTTCTTCCATTTAAGAAAGATATCCAGAACTTCATCTTTGTGACTCATAGTGTATATCCAGACATATCTAGAGAAATCATCAATAAAAGTCACAAACCAACGTTTACCTCCAAGTGAAGCATTCTTGGAAGGTCCCCAAACATCCGTGTGAATATAATCAAGAGATCCCTTAGTACGATGAATGGCAGTGCCGAACTTGACTCTTGTTTGTTTTCCCATTACACAATGCTCGCAGAAATCAAACTTTCCAGTCTTGGCACCTTTCAAAAGACCTTGCTTCATTAAGCCTTGCAAAGCCTTTTCACCGACATGCCCTAAGCGCATGTGCCACAGGCGGGAAGAATCATTTGCCTTTTCTTCAGAACTACTTGAGACAGCTGCCCTTCCTGTAACTGTACACCCATCTAAGAAATACAAGTTCGCCTTCCGAGTACCCTTCATTGCTACAAATGCACCTCGTACAACTTTCAAGACTCCATTTTCCAATGTTACCTTGTAACCATCAGAATCTAGAACACCTAAAGAAATAAGGTTTTTCTTTAGGTCAGGAATATACCTTACATTTGTAAGTCGTTTGATTGTACCATCGTGCATCTTTAGTCGTATTGTTCCGATCCCTTTTGTCTGACAGGCATTGTCGTTGCCCATAAGCACAACTCCTCCATCGAGCTCTTCAAAACTCGAAAACCAATGTCTGTTTGGACACATATGATAAGAACATCCAGAATCAAGGATCCACTTATCTGAGTAGGTTTTTGATGATGAAACTGAAAAGGCTGATTCTTCATCTTCACCGGCCTTCTGTGCAACATTTGCATTTGACTTGTCCTTGTTTGGACAATCTTTCTTCCAGTGCCCTTTCTGGTGACAATAGGCACACTCGTCCTTCGCAGGACGTCTTTTGGATGACTCTCCTCTGGACTTTGATCTAGATTTCCCCCTATTATTTGATCCGCCAGATTTTTTGTTGTTAGTTCTACCTCTGGCTGCCGTCAATGCTTCTGATATTGAGTCTCTGTGATCATGTTGATCCTTCTTCCGGTACTCGTTATTTACCAAAGCATTTGAAACATCTACGAACTTAACCTCATCCTTTCCATATAACAGGGTTGTGGTTAAATGCTCATAGCTCTCAGGTAATGAATTCAACAACAACAAAGCTTTATCTTCATCGATAATTTCAACATCTAAATTTTGCAGATCGGCCAAAATTTTATTGAAATTATCTAAGTGCTCAATCATAGGGGTACCTTTCTTGTACTGGAAACGGAAAAGTTTCTTCTTCAAGTAGAGTCTGTTCTCAATACTTTTCGTCATGTATTTGTCCTCTAGTTTCTTCCAGAGAACTGCGGCTACATTCTCTTTCATGACAAAGTACTTTTGATCTTTTCCTAAGCACAGTCGAATTGTGCCACAAGCTTGTCGGTTGACATAATTCCAATCTTCATTTGAATAATCTCCTGGCCTAGTCTCCAAGGCTATATTAGATCCTTCTCGGAACAATAGATCTAATACTTCACATTGCCACATGCCAAAGTTATTTGTGCCGTCGAATTTCTCCACCTCAAACTTTGCGTTGGACAACATAGTTCTTCGAGTAGAACTTGGTTTGCCATAAATTCTATGGTCAACTTGTTCACCTTCTTCGATCTCTCCTTTATCAGCCATAAGTACAAACTGATAACAGAAATTTTGCACTTACAACTTAAAACAGTGTTTTTCCAAATTTTATACCTTATTTGAAAAAACGGAGTCCGTAGTTGAATTTGGAATGGTCCAATTAGCTAAGAATAGATCCAACTCAGTTGAAAACGGATGAAAAACAGACCAACTCGGTCCAAATATCACTAGTGACTGAGTTGACTCGGTCCAACTCGGCGAGTTGACTCAGTTGCTGGCAGCAGGATTCCGGCAGCTTCTGGCGGTGATTCTGACTTCCGATTTGAGCGATTCTTTCACCGTTGCGTTCGTATCGTCAAGAGCTTCGATTTGATATATAATACTGCTATATTTGGCTCTGATACCAATTTGTTGTGGGCGGAAGCAATAAATAGCGGTATATGAATATATCAAAGCAATAAAATGAACACACAGAATTTACGTGGTTCGGCAATTCGCCTAGGTCCACGGGAGGCAGCAGATATTATTTGAACTGAGTAGGAAATATACAGAATACAGATACAGATTTCCTCACTAATAATATCTCTCAAGTGTTTCCCAAAACTCACAAGTATTTTCTCTCTTTGAGTTTGCTTATACTCTCTCTGATTTTTTCTTATTTTTGCCTTGTTCTTCAATGCATGAACTCTTCTCTATTTATAGATGAAGAAAGGCTCCCTTTCCCTAAAGTGTGCCATAATTTAAGCCTTAAATTAGGCCACCAATTTCCTTAAATTATGCCACTAATTTCCTTAAATCATGCCACAAATCATGCCACAAATTAGGACACTAATTTCCCTAAATTATGCCACTAATTTGTTACTTTTAGAGCCAATATTCAACACACCCTGAACCAGCACCCTCAACTACACTACTAGCATTGCCATTACCTGCACTATTCGTATTGCATGATCATTACTCCAGCTCCATACACCAACATGTGTAACTGCATTGTAATGTATACTGAAAAGCTCTTTGGCAACTAAAATTAAAATTAAAATAATAATTATAAAATAATTGAAAATATAGCATATCCAGTCCATGACACCTAATATATTGCTATTTCACATAATGATCACCGGCTACAAAGTAATCTAATACAAATTGTAGCAAAAAAGAGTCATCTAAAATACAAGAAGCTTTAAGATACAACATATAAAATACTGGTTAGAATTTGGTGAGAACATTTGACTATGTTAGGAATCTCCGATTTCCTTTATCTATAGATTAAGATATCCATCCGTTTGAAAAGGGAAAATTTGTTCGCAAGGGCATATTGGTGTTATACTAGATGCAGAAACTGATTGTAAAATGACCGATGCTTAAATTTTTGAAATTCAATCCATGGAAGATAATTAATATTCTAAATAATTAAATATTAATTAATTAAATATTTAAATATATAATTCAAATATTAATTAATCGATATTGATTATTTACGATTATGATATTCGCTGAAATCTTTAAATAAGTATTCATAAATAAAAAATATACTTATAAATTAATACTTAAAATTTTGAACTCATAACTTAGACTCTCTCAAATTCTCTCAAATTTTAATTTTTATCGTAGAAACTAATATAAGCATCGAATTGGATACAAGTGAATAACCTTTGATGTGATTTTCTAGTGACTTACTAGTCTATGTGTCTAGAAAATAAAACCTAATAGGAATTGACTCCAACAATTAATATAGTGACTTCGGATCGATGTTTGATAACCTTAGTTCAATAACTATAGGATCGAAGTTGAAAGAAAAAAAGGTTGAAAGTCTAATGTCTAGAGGACGAAGTTCTCGTGACAATCGAGCGCAACGAGTAGAGGAACTTATCCTAAGTTTATATTGAATACTCTAACATTATTCTTCAACATCTATTTAAATAAGTTACATTTTTGAAGATGTGTTCTATTTTATTTTTAAATTGTCAAGGCTAAAAATAGAAAGTAAAATAAAAAAAGAAAAATTGCTCTACTTTATTTCCAGTATGCTCACTTTATCCCAAAAAACAAAATTAATAATATTATTTTGAAAAGTAATAATTTAAAGAGACAAATGACCATGGTTTCTTTAATTATATTAGTTAGAGCAATTTAATATCTTTATTATTTTTATAACAGTTTAATCTTTTTGTTATGAAAAGTTACAACACAAACACAAAAAAAATGATCAAATTTTAAATTTTATTTATTTATTTTTATCAATTTTATGTCTATTGTTAAAGACAATTTATAAGATATCTCATTAACAATTAAAAAAATATGAGAAAATATAATGAAAATGAAAATAATTATTATTTTTCTTTATACTATCATTTTTTTCAAAATAAAAGAATTAAATTACCACAAAAAATAATAAAATGACTAAGCTATTATTTTTGACATAACTAAAGGATTTGTGGTGTTACCTAACTAATTTAAAAACAATGGTCAAATAATATTATTTATTTTAAAATAATTTTATGAAAAAATACATAAAATAAATTTTTGACTTACTAATAGAACCCATATATTTTTAAATCCTTATTAATAATTAGTACGTTATGAAAATATATATTTAAAAAGTTTCAATTGATATAATTTTCTCATACGATAAACATATGTGATTTTAATTAAGAGTATTTTTGATATTTTCATTTCTGTACAGCTTGTAACATAAACAATTTTTTTTTCACTTTTGAATTCTTAGATGCTAATTGTAATACATTTTTTTTTTATTCATTTGACCTCTTCTTACCTCTTATCTTCCTTTAATGATTGGCCGTAAGAACTGTTGTCACTTTCTATAAAAAAAAAAAATTGAATTTCAAAGACTTCAATGCTTTTTACAACAAATGATATAATTTAATATGCAAAAAATAACAATTATTGTATATATAATGTTTCAATATCTAAATTAAATAAACGAGTCATAATTAATATAAAAATAGAAAGAAGTGTAACACTCATAAAACTTGCTTGTCCGAAAGATAAATGATTATATAACTTAATATATAAGTGGGGAGAGAAAAAGAGAAAAAAATTAGAAGATAAAAAATATCCTTTAAAATATCACATGTTGTATAAATGTTAAAAAATTTAATTTTAATTTAATTTTGTAATAGATTAGTATTTTTTAAAATATAAATATTATTAAAATATGATAATATTAAAAAGATACCAAAATTGAAATTAGAATAATTGTTTTTTCTCCCCTAGTTTTATGAACTTTTTTGTTATTCTCATTTTCTTCTTTTTAGTTTTTTCTTCCTATTTTTGTATTACTTTAAGAAAGAAGCACGTGAAATTACAAAATTTTCTACAATGGCTTAGATAGTCAACGGGTATCTATAAAGTAATTTATGTTAGCTATGATTACTTGAAAATGTATCTTGTCGATAATAAATAAAAGAATATGACCAAAAATATAATAAAAAAACTATTAGTTCTAACTTAATTATTATTACTGATATATAAATTATATATAGATTCCCAAATAATTGTTTTAAGTATACCCAATCCAAAATCAGTTTACTCCAATATTCAACCATAAGAGATTTGAGTGTCGTTCAGGTGAAGGTAATCTTTATTTCATGAATTTAATTTCAAATTTTATGTGGTAATATTTTTTTATTTAATAATAAAAAAAAGAGGTGATTAAAAAAAATTAGTTCAATATTCAATTAACCAAAGGTACCTGATTTTATTAGTAGTTTAAAGCTATGGTACATGTTGAGTTTTATAAATTTTTAAATATAAGTGTTGAGTGTTGGTTACATGTTATTTAAAATTTCACTAATCCATCCACACGGTTTGAGGTTTATAAAATATTAACATGTTGTTTATAAAATATATATATATATATATATATTTTAATTATGTAATTTACTTTATAATAATATTTTATATTTTTAATTTAATATTTAATTTGATAATAAGATAACAACACAATATATTATTACTTTTAGAGCATATTAAGTGTATTATTTTGGATAAATTAAATATATTCTTACTAAATTATATTATAATTAATTTATATAATATTTGATGATAATTTGTATAATATAATTAGTTAAAATTAATTATAAATATTTTAATAAAATAATTTATATTTAGATTATTTTTTATAAAATTTATTTAAATTAATATTTTATATTTTTATTATATTTTAAAAATAACAAAAATATTATTTTAATTTGTTATGAAATAAAAAATCAATTTGTATAATTTTATAACTAAAAGTTTAAACAGATTAAATTAAATATTTACTACAATTTAGATTTATCTATAAAATTTATAAATAATAATACTATTTTTATATTATATGATAACATCTAATTTCATAATAAATGTATAATTATATAAAAATTATAAATTAACAATTTTCAATAACGTGTAATAAAGTCAAACTTGAACACAACAGCCAACATTGATTAGTATTATCATCAGAGTTGAGATCCAATTGGCTTAAATATTTAATCTCTCTTACCCCAAAGCTACCATTTTTGTTTACATCTTCAGTTCAGACTTTGATCAGCATGACTGATATCCAATACTATCTTCTCTGCTCCATTCTATGGCTTCTCTCAGTCCACCTAATCAAACAATTTTTCAAATCATCCAACCCTTTACATCTTCTTCCCCCAAGCCCTCCCAGTTTGCCCATAATTGGTCATCTCCACCATTTAACCTCAATCTTACCAACTTCATTGCAAAAGCTTTCTACGAAATATGGATCTCTTCTTTATCTCCATCTTGGATCTTCTCATATGCTTCTTGTTTCATCAGCTTCCATGGCAACTGAGATCTTCAAAACCCAAGACATAACTTTTGCTGATCGTCCATCATTTGCTTTTGCTGATGAATTGCCATATGGGAACCATGGTTTTTTCGCAGCCCAATACGGTGAGTATTGGAAGTTCATTAAGAAGCTTTGTATGACTGAACTGTTCGCAGTCAAACAAATGGAACTCTCACGGAGTGTTAGAAGTAAAGAAATTGAAAGATTTTTGAAACAAATGTTGGAAAAATCAGAGAGAAAAGAGGTTATTGATTTAGGGGCTGAATTGGTGAAGCTTACTAACAATAACATATGTAGGACTGTTATGAGCACCAGGTGTTCGGAGAAAGGTAACGAAGATTCTAAAATTAGGGAGTTGATAAACAAGACCATTGACTTAGCTGTGAAGGTCTCATTTGGTGATGTTTTGGTTGGGCCTCTTAAAAGGATAGCATTTTGGCTCTATGGGAGGCAGATAATCGATGTAACCTTGAAATATGATGAAATCCTAGAGAATATATTGATGGAACATGAAGAGAGAGGAAAGAGAGAGGGTTTTGATAGGGAAGATAGAGATTTGATTGATGTATTGTTGATGGTTTACCAAGATGAAAAGGCTGATATCAAGCTTACCAGGGTCCAACTCAAAGCCTTCTTGCTCGTGAGTTACAATTTCCTTGAATCATACTATAGTTATTTTAAAAAAATATTTTTCTCTTGAAATTTAAGTGTTAGAGCATCTTTTCTTTTAATGTGTAAAAAACCAAAAAAAAAAACATAGTGTTAGTATTGTTTTTAAAATTTTGTTAAAAAGTTAACAGATCTTGTGATAAATATATAATTTTTTTTCAAAGAGGGTGTATGGTATAAAAAAAAATATATAAGTTTTTGGATATGTTATTGAAACCAAAACGGACTAATACAGCTTAATGATTAAAAAAGTAGTAAGAAAGTTTAGGAAAAAAATGTTTAATCATATATATATATATATATATATATATATTGTTAATTTTTTTTACTTTATTTGATTTGTTAGTTAGTTAATTAGGGTTATTAAAAATTAATTATAAGGATAAAAAGATATAAAAGTTTTTAATTATCTCACACTATAATCAACTATTTTAACTAAAAATAAACTAACAGTATTAACATTTTAAAATTAATTTAATTCATTAAAAATCATATGATTAATATTTTAAAATTAAGTTAGCCCATATAAAATGAAATTTGTATTAACTAGGGTAACAAATTTAGTACTCAAATTCATTTTAAAACGCAATTTGATCAAAGACTAGTAGGCGATGTTTGATTGGAGGGAATGAAAATGAATCAGAATTGATTCTTTCTATTTTGTGTGTTTGGTTTGACGGAATGGAAAGCGGAATTAAATCGATTATTAAAGTAGAAGAAATCACAATTCCTCCCCTTTAGAAATTATGATTTCATTCTCATCTAAACTTTTGTTTTCCAATTTTACCCTCACCTAAAATATAACCATAAACTCAAATCCCAAATCCCCAAACCCAAAACCTTAAATCCAAATCCTAAAACCCTAAACCTTAAACCAAAAATCCCAAAACCCTAAACCTCAAATCCTTAAACCCTAAACCTGAAATCCCTAAACCCTAAATCCCAAAACCTAAAACCCTAAATCCCAAAACCTAAAACCCTAAACCCTAAATCCCAAACCCTAAAACCCTAAACCCTGAACCCTAAAACCTAAATCCCAAAACCCTAAACCCAAATTCCATAAACCCTAAATCCCAAATCCTAAAATCCTAAATTCTAAATCCTAAAATCCTAAACCCTAAACCCTAAATCCGAAATCTCAAATTCTAAAACCCTAAATCTTTTTTAGAAAAATAATAATTTTAACCCTAAACCTTGATCCACAAATATAACCCTAAACCTTAAATCCCAAATCCTAAAACCCTAAACCCTATTTAGAAAAATAATAATTTTAATAATATATTTCTTTTTAATTAAGTAATAATTATTTAGAAAAATAATGATTTCAATAATGTATTTTGTCTGACAAAAAATAGTAATTAAATGACATAATTTAAACTTTATTAAATGTAGAGGTATTAAGGTAATTTATAGTTTTTTTCATTCCATTTCAGTGGCAAACCAAACACTATAATTTTGATTTCGAGCTTGATTCTAATGGTCAAACCAAACAATATTGTTTCTTTTCCATTTCGATTCCGATTCTGATTCTGATTCCGATTCCGATTTCATTCCACGAACCAAACGTCACCGTAGTGTTTTTTTCCTCAATTGAAATGGGGATATTGGAAAGTGCTAAACCATCACAATAAGATACATAACTAGGAATTGTAGTTTGAGTGCACCAATATCAAAATTTCTCTATATATATTTATATAAATATTATTTGTTAAAAAATATGAAAACTTAAAAGAAAATACTATTTTTTCTAAGAGTAAGAATGGTGATGGACTTCACTCTAAAGCACTAATTCCGACGTTGATCACAATGAATATGGCTCAAAGCTTTAAATCACGCGTTAATTCAAATACCATTGAATTAATTGTAACAAAGATTAAGATTGTATTTGGTTAAATAGGATGTAATGAAATTAAAATTGAAATTAATTAATTTAATTTTTATGTTTAGTTGTTTTAAAAAATGAGAATTAAATAGAATCAATTTTTAAAAGAAGAGAATGAATTCTTATTTTTTCTCTCTTTTTATAAGAATCATGATTCTATTTTAATTTTAATTTTTTATTTTAATTTTACCTTAACTCTAAATATAACCCTAAATCTTAACTCTTAAGTTCCAAATCTTTAACCCCAAAACCCTATCCTATTTAAAAAATAATAATTTTAACCCTAAACCTTAACCCAAGAATATAATCCTAAATTTTATACTCTATACCCTACATTCTAAACCCTAAATCTTAAATCTCAAACCTCAAACATCAAAATTTTAAACCCTATTTAAAAAATAAATAATTTTAATAATATATTTTAATTAAATTTTTTGTTTTATTACATATTTTTTATTAAAATTGTGTAATTTTAAAGTTATTTTTTTCGATTCTAATCCACTACACTAAATATCATATTAAAAACTATCATTATTCTTTTTAATTACAATTGAAACAAATTTTAGTAAAAAATATATATAATTAAGATAAAATATAAATTAAAATATTATTTTTTAATATTTATTATATTATTAATAGAAAAAAATAAAATAATGAACAATGTTGTACCAAATTTGATACGATATTATTTATTGTAATAAAATAAAACAATTTAACGCCTATCTATAGTAAATTTTTGTTACAAAAGTTACCCAAAATAGAGTTTCAGTGTGTTTCTAGAGTTGCTCTAAAAGCTCAAATTGAAGATGAGGATATAAAATGAAGGTTCAAAATGAACATGAAAGAATGTATGAGTTTGATTTTTGGGCCTGCAAACTAATAACATAAGCTCGCATAGCAACATATTCTCATAAGTGGTTTTTTTTATATCATTAATTATACAAGTTATATTCAAAAGTGAGATATATGAAAGCTGAGTTAATTTTCTTCATACTGAGAGTCTGTTTTTGGGAATTTTGTAAAAGTGCTTCAGGATCAAAGATAATTTTATTTTGTTAGAAATGGTTTTAGGTAGCTCAGGAACACAATTTTTTTTTTGCTTGCTAACAGAAACACAAGCAATAAAAGTCACGTCAATCTTGAAGAATTTTTCAATAACTTGGCGAGATCTATCTAATTAAGTTTTCTAACTGATTATTTATCAGCTCATTGAGATTCAGCCTCTAATTTCATGCCAAACTTGAACTTGTGCTAGGATATTTTCATTGGAGGCACAAATTCCTCATCAGAAATTATGCAGTGGACAATGGCAGAGCTTATCAGTCACCCTGATGTATGCAATAAGGTAAAGGAAGAGATAAAAGCAGTAGTTGGTAGTGATAGATTGGTTACTGAATCAGATGTTCCAAACCTACCTTATTTGCAAGCAGTTGTGAAAGAAACACTACGATTATACCCTTCATCGCCTGTGGTGATGCGAAAAAACCGCCATCAATGTAAAGTACAAGGCTTTGACATACCAGTAGGAACCACTGTGGCTGTCAATGTGTATGCAATAATGAGAGATCCAGAGATATGGGACAATCCAAATGAATTCTTACCAGATAGATTTCTAGTTTCCTCCAAAATTCAAGAAGATCAAAGCGAAATCCGAGAACAGAACTTTAACTTTGTTGCATTTGGTGGAGGGAGGAGACGATGTCCTGGGTCGGTGTTAGCAGAAAACATAATTCATACTGCAGTTGCAGCCATGATTCAGTGCTTTGATTGGAAAGCTGTTGATTTTAAGGTTAATATGCAGATCGGAGCTGGCATTAGCTTACCAATGGCTCACCCACTTTTATGCCTTCCTGTCGTTCACTTCAACCCTTTTGCTTCTTCAACATATAATTAATTGGAAAATGATGCATCTCACATCACACAAAGATAAGATTCATTTAAAGAGATATAAAGGTTTAAAAAATAAAATAAAATAAAATGTAACTTGCATATTGTGGAAGTTAGAACCATCCCTAATTGGTTACATTTGTTGTAATATTTTCTATTAACAAAACTGCAGTAATTTCAGGAAATTATTAGATATGGGTTTATCAAAAATGCTGCATAGCAAGTTGGAATAATGGTATGTACACTAGTAATCAAATTTGATTTATTTGATGCATGAAAAAGAAATTAAGGAGCATTTAGTATCCTGAAAATACTTGCCAATCGTTTGGATTTGTGTGGTTTTCATCAATATATGTGAGTGATTAATTTAGGGTAGATATATTTTTATAATATAAATTGTTAGTTATTAAAATAATAATTTTATTAACATTATGATTTAATTAATATTAAAAATAAATTTTATTATTATGATAATAATAAAAATTATTGTTATCACGTTGTTGTACTGCTTATAAGAATTCAAATAAGAGAAGTTACTTACCAATTTAGTTAAATAATTTTTGTGGACTAATTCGGCGTTGGTTACAAAAAGTTGGGCAATAAATTTATATAACTTTTAACATTTATACCGGTGGTTTTTATTACCCAATATATAGAAGAAGAAAGTCCAAACTTTAAAAATAAATAAAATTTTAGCTTTTAAAAGATATTTTAAAGTGAAATATTTTTTGTATTTTTTTTTAAAGAATTTTTCATTCTTTCTTGAAAGTTATTTAAATTGTTCAATTAGTAAATTTTAAATTAATGCAAAAATCATGAAAATTTATTATTTTCTTAAATTTAAGTGATAATGATAGGTAGCTAGGATTAAATATTTAAATAGCTTAAGTATAAGAGTATAGAATCAATTTTCCTCCATAATCTCGTAAGGGGTGAGACTGTTAGCTGTTTTAGTGCACAACACAAATTTTAATTTTGATTAAAATTTTAGCATTAAATGGCAAATTACAATCAAACTAATTAATAAAATTGTAAAAATATGAATATGACCATAAAATTTGAATTTTTTACTAGTGGCACACTGTTACTTTATTTAAAAATATATATATTTTTTTAATATATATATTTGTGATGCTTTAACCTTTATTCTAGCTATTAATAAAATCATTACAACAAACAATACAAATAAAAAAATAATTAAATAATTAAATATTACGTTACCACGTTGGTGAATAGGCTCAATATTATGGGCATCTTTATAACCTCCAAAACTACCTTAAAGAAATAAATAAATCATTTCAACCCAAAAATCAAAAGTATAAATCTTAAAATGTCAAAGAGAATCAAAATCTTTTTCCCCCTTGATTGAATAAATCAGATTCAAAAAAGAAACTCAAGGGTTATCTCAAAATTCTTTCGAACTTTCAACAATATTGTAGTAATTAAGATTCTCATGCAGCAATGAGTGGTCAATGTACCATATTTTGTTAATGACTTAATTTTACATATAAGAAATTAATTATTTCATCTTCTGACAATTTGAAATTTTGAAGAGAATTTATTGATAACTATTCTCCCAAATATTATCAAAATAGGTTTATACTACTTACGTTCATTCTTCTCTTTCTTTTATAATCGTGTTTGTGAATTATTTCAATTAAAATAACACTTAAAAATTTAGAAAACTCTCCATTGAGATTAAGCCTTATTAACTATAGCAATCGTACACCGTTCAAATATTAGCCATTCTTTCTTCCTTTTGATTTTTCCCAAAGATTGTAGACTCTAATACGTATATGATGGTTAGATTTTATTCCCTATAAAAATCAAAGTATTTTACAATAACAAAATACATTTATTTTTAATTACATGAATTTCATAACATATGTGTTATTAGCGATGAAAATACTTGTCATAAATTGATCACGTTATGTCGGTAGCGAATGACTTATTAACAAAGAAAATTTAATTTTATATTGATATTTAATATTTGTGATGAAATATTTATCGTAAGCGAAAACCATGTGTTAGTTTTTAATTGAAAATACATGATATTTAGATACAAATTTTTTATTGCTAATAATGTCTATTGTTGCGATTATAAATTTCATTGCTAATAATATTTCATTCGCGATAAACACATTCGTAATAAATGCTTCATTTGCGAAAAAAATTTGTAGTAAATGAAAGTTATTTATGGTAACACATTTCTTACAATTCGTTAACGCTATTGGTTGGTGGGATAATTTAGTTTTCTCACTTTTTATGAAAATTATTTACGATAAATAAGTTATAGCGAATACATGAAAAGATATCCGCAATGAAATATTTGTCTCAATTTGTTATTATCATTGGTGATAATAAATTCATCGAAATAATAAGCATGACAAGAGTCTATTTCAATAACATTGGATGGGATAAATTATAACTATTTTTCTTTTTATAAAATTATTTGCTATGAATAAGTTATTGCATTTATATGAGAAGTATATGCAACAAAATGTTTGTCGCAATTTGTTATTATCATCGGTGACAATAAATTTATCGAAATAATAAGTGCGAAAAAATTCTGTCCTAATAACATTTGGAAGACAAATTATAATTTTTTCACTTTTTATAAAATTAATTTGCTCCAAATAAGTTCTCGCGAATAAATAACCTATGAATAAGTTATTGCATTTATATGAGAAGTATATGCAACGAAATGTTTGTCGCAATTTGTTATTATCATCGGTGACAATAAATTCATCGAAATAATAAGTGCGAAAAAATTCTGTCCTAATAACATTTGGAAGATAAATTATAATTTTTTCACTTTTTATAAAATTAATTTGCTCCGAATAAGTTCTCGCGAATAAATAAAAAACATTTTTCACAATTCATTGTTTTCATTGATAATTATGACTTTATCACGCTAATAAGCGCAACGAAATTTTGTTGCAACTATTGTTGGTAGAATAAATTAAGTTTTTCTTGCACTTTAATTTAGGAACAAAATTTTTACCTATGAAATATTTGTAATATATTATTATATTTACTATAAAAATTTTGTTGACAATATCGAGTGAATTATGACTCTTTTCAATTGCAATAAAATGTAAGAATTTGTAGTGAATGTTTTGCATTTGCTACAAACATAACATGTATAGCAAAAAATTCACGGTGATATTTTCTGTAGATTTTATATACCGAATTTAATTTTAAGTTGTTCAAACTAAAAAAATATTTATCATAAGTATTGACATATTCTTATTGTTAGTTTTTTAATATCTTTATTATTTTATAGGTTCGAATTATTTTTAAATTGACTGTTAGCATTTTATATATAGAGTTATTTAAATTGGAAGTAATTTTTCACTTAATCTATTATTATGTACCCATAATAATATTAATTTTTGTTAATTTTACGTAGTTAATTATATTTATCTTTTAATCCATAAAAATTCTTTACTTGTCTACTTTGTTAACTCAAGGTCTATTCTAATATAGGTATAGATCTAAGAATTATCAATTTTTTTTTTTGTCTTTGTTATTAAAATAACTCTAATTATCATTTTTGGATATTCTCAACTAAAAAAAAAGAATTCTAATATAATGACAATATATATGCCTGATCAAGATTACTTTTAACAAGATGAAGAGTATATTTAATGTTGTTATTACCCATGATGTACTCTACTTAAGAAAGTGTATTATTGGCTCAATTTATATCATTTTATTTTAGTTATTTTTTTTATGTATGAGAGTTATTTGGTATTATTTTGTAAAATTCCAAGTTAAACTTAGATAATATCAATGTTTAATTTGAGAGAGAATATTAAAAATAAAAATTATCTAATATTTAAGATTTTTATTTATCTTAAAGATAAGATTTAATTCTTTTATTTTTATTCAAAGTTTATCCTATTAAGTTTGGACACCACAAATTAATAATAAATTTATTTATTTTTCTAATCCTTCGTTTTATATGATTTTTATATTTCTCAACAAGTACGAAAGCTCAATGCTTCTTCGTCTTTTTGGAAGTTTTGAAGAAATCACCTTAGAACTTTATCGTTTAATCCACACGCGAATTGGAATAAGGGAGGTCAATTTTGTCATTTGAAGCAGTGTTTGCTCGTTAAGTTTGTGAGAGACAGGTAACACTTTGACAGTTGACACATTTGAAAATACAATATTTTTTTTGTGTGTGTGGGTGTTGTAAGTGTTTGTTTAGGTCCAAGGAGCTATTTAATTCTTTTTTAAAATTTGTTTTTAAATCTTTATTTGTGAAAAGAATAACAAACAACTAAAAAATTAACTTTTTTATCTAATTCTTTGTTAAGTATAATAAAATAAAATATATAACATGTTCATATTTTTTTACAAAAAAACCTTCAGCTACATTTTTCCTTCATTTTAAAGAAGACATTTACCTCGTGGGACCTTAAACATAAATTACACAATTTTTCATTGAATATAATTGTCATTACCTACAACCGTTTTCAACTAACGCTATTTAAATATTTTTTTCACTCATAAATAAACTTAAAAATATCTCTTTTAAATTAAGATAGTAAACAAAACATTTAATCTAAAAAAGCCCAGACACTTTACCTTCATCCATGGAATAGCTTTTAAATTTAAATCTACAGAACAATTTGCTATAATAAAAATAAAATGAAAAGAGCATTTTAACCAAGCTCATAAAGCTAGGGCAAATCTAATTCTCTTTCCAAAAGGTAATGCTGCTACTAAAAAATAAATAAATTAATAAGCAACAAAGGTTTAAAAAAGGGATGCCATAAGTTTCATATTACATTGACTGGTTATGACCATTGAGGGATATCTTACACATGACTTTCTCTCCCTCTCTTTTTACATGACTCACTATACCAGGGAGTAATACTTTCAATTGGTCCACGGAAAATATAAGAAACACATTACAGAGTACTAAAACCGAACAAGTACTACAAAAATGATCAAGCACCCCATCATAAATCAGTTCAACATCATTTATCAGCCAACAATTAATATATCACAAACTAGATAGAGTCATACTGCTTTCTCTCATCTTGGATGGACTGGAAAATTCGGGCAGCTGATTGAGTAGCGGATCTAGGATTGTGTGGCACAACTTTGATTACTCGGCTTGGCTGGTCGGCATTGTGATGTTGTGAACCACCCTCTGGAACAGCAGGAGCCACAGGAAAAAGAGAAAGAGGATCTCTTCCTTCAGCACTGTGACCCATTCCAATCCCTTGAGTTCTCTCACCAGGACTACTAGCTGTACTCCCTTGTAAGTCACTGTCTCTAGACACCTGAAATTTCACATTTGGGGCAATAGTTCCTTTCTTCCGTGCCAGTGCATTACGCACAACTTGTTGCTGCATGCTCCTATAGGCATCTTCCAATACTGGACCCACTTGGCAATGAGAACCATGAGATGTACCATGATTCTTAGATTGATTCATTTGCTCAAAGGCTGAACCTGTTCTGGCAGAATTCGTGACGGGCATGCTATATGGAGTGTAGTAAGGATGACCAACAGGAGGAGAGCCCAGGAAACCTTCCACTGCATGATGTTGAGAAGTGGGAATTCCATGAGCTGGATTTGTGAAGTTACCTGTCATAGGAGTTGAGCCATAGGGTCCACATCCTCCAGAAATTGTTCCCATAAATTCGGGTCCTGGATATGGCTTGTATATGAGTCCTTCAGAAGGAGACATTACAGGAATCAACCATTGATTACCTGGTGATTGATGGAAACACCAAGGACCCATTTTATTATCAGATGACATAGGTGTCGGAGGTGGATTTCCTACATAGGGTTCATAGCTTGAAAGTTGATGACCATTTTTCACAGAAGAAAGAGATGTTTTTCCAACTGCATTTTCAGCAGAATGTTCCATTTTCTGAACAGGCTTCTCACCATGGTCCTTCTGTTTTATAACGCATGGGAGCAACTTCACAGCATACTCAGATGGTAGTTTCTTTGTTGGACTGCCCTTCAAAGGAGATTTTCCTAAGAAAGCACTGTCTTCAAGCAAGAGATTTGGTGATCCAGCAATAAGTTGTTGGACCTATTTCAATACAAAAGGGTTAACATATGATTTTCATGAAAAGAAATAAACATCCCATATAGAAGCACCAGCTATATCATTCCTACAAGGGTGGAACAAGGCTTACTTTTATTAGTCTATGCAGCTCAAAGACTTGAACTGCAAACACTCTTTGCTGACTGTAAAGAGTAAGAAGAGTTGGATCAAGAACAATACAGTACAAACTTAGATAGTGAAGATTTGACATACAAAAGATGAATTCACATTACAACAAATAAATTAACAGCCTACAATGCATCCAAAATCAATTTCATACAAAACATACTAATTTTTTTGAAAAACTACACACTTATCCTTAACATTATAGGGTATAACTTATCAGACAGCAGTTACTTTACGTCAACCCAGTATCTCTCACTGCAATATTAGCAGCTTCATTAATGATGACCCAAAAGGGCCAAAGAAGAGAATACATATGAATTTACAATCAATACATGATCAACTAGGAAACTTGTTAATGAAACAATCATTATTTGCTAATGATGACGACAAAAATAATAAAGTATAATACCTTTAAGAGTTAAGGGTAGTAAACCTAAAGCCTCGGCTAAGTTCAGCATGATGACTTACAATAGAAATAGTAGATCGAACATATATGCTTTTAGCAGTGCAACATCATCTAGCAAATCCAAACATTTATATGCCTAACTCTTCTCTTTTCAGTGACAATAACACCACCATCATTATCTCAATTGTAATGAAAGTACACGTAAAGGTACATGTATGAACTCAGACACTCTCCTCAATAGGGGCTAAGAGAAATATACAAATAGAGCTCTACAATAATCACACAAACTCACAGCTGCTTTTTCTGCATCGAAATTTCATTACTAGGAACTAAATAACAAGTAGCAATTCCAAAAACAAAAACAAAAAGTATACAAGAGAGAAATACACAATAAAGAGCAGATAGGAAAACATCCTCAAACCAAACAAGATACTGTACATCTCTTCACAATACCCAATGTTCCACCCAATTTCCTACCAAAATATAACAATAGATCTACCCAATCAATAGCACAAAGGATATTCCTTCATTACTAGCCAACTTTTCGTTCCCAACCCTTATATGCCACAAAGGAAAATTCCCCAGTGGACAAAGGCAAGACCACACACTACCAACTGAGACAGGAAAATACTTGAGAAGTAGATGCATTAGCGTTTATGAATAATCAGATCATCCACTTTCTTGGGTGACAACTTTGATAAAGAACTTCTATTAAGATGTAGGACTTCCTGTTGTAAGATGATCTACTGCGCATGGCTGAAATGTTATCAAGGACCTTTGAATACATAAAAATGTTACTTTAGAATGGACTCCAATACTCCATAGTATGAGTTCTCACCTCCCTCAAAAATTTATTAATGGCCAACTACAGTCCTAGTACTTAGTACTTAGTAATTACAATAATCATTCTAATAAAACTTAAAAGTTTGAGGATTCCAGGGATAAAGAATACTCAGACCTAAAAGGGTAGTAGCTTGCCTACAAATTACTTATAATTCTAATAAGAGGTTCACATTGTCCCAAAAATAAGAAGGAAATCTGTATCCATCATATAACTTGGATAGAGAAATCAGGATCATCTCATACAAGCATCATCTACGATTGAAGTCCAAAGATAGGAAAATGAGAAACATGGAGGTAAATTGGATTTATTTTCCCTTTTTATGAGAAATCTCCTAAAATAAATGGATATTATTAGAGTAAGAAGTTCACCTTCAGCATCTAAAGAACAATTCTGAATTTTTTTTTAATAAATCAACAGACCAGGATAAAAAAAGATGAAATCCTGACATCTTCAGCAAATGTGAGACATAATGAGGACAAAACACTAAAAGTGTCCATTATTCATAAATATATATTTGATTTAAAATAAATTAATAAAGTGTCAAACAAAAAACTAAAATTAACAAGAGACAACCAACTTTAGAAGCAATCACAGAGCAAACCACTTACTTGACAATTTCTCTTCTCGCTTTCCAAAAATGCCTTTGTCCAATTATTCCTACCACATCATCAGGAGAAATATCTGAGCCTGATAAAGAATCCACCATTGAGTTCTCAGAGACATTATCGCTTTTATCCTCACTTCCAAATCGTAATGACATACAACTTCTGTCTCCATTAGATTCACTGTTATTAGCAATTACCTTCTGACTGCCATGACTTTTAGTAAAATGGGAACCACGTCTAGGCTCAGGCACAATCAGGTCGTCAATACCCCTTGCAGAATTCATGATACCACAATCTCCTAGAGTGCTGTCTGGTTGAGACCAAGGTCTGCACTCTTGCAATCGGAAAACCTCATTGTCAAGTAACTCATTAGAATATGGCATGGGGTTCTTTATACACTCTTGATTGGATGATGTTTCTATGCTCTTTGCAGTCCAATGGATATTATCACTAGTCAATTGATCTGCAGTAGACCTCTTCAAATGATCACTACCTAGACTACCCAGTGTAGGGTTCTCTTTGCTTTCACTTCGCACATCTTGGCTCAAATTAAGGGCAGTTTTATCACAAACTTTTTGGAGCTCCATTTGCTGTGCAGCATGTGTGGGGCTGATAGGAGCATGTTTTTCCCTATCAAATTCATTTTGTACTTCATCATGGCATTGACCAGCCCTAGATTGAACAAAGTCAGGAACCCTATAATCTTCATCATCTCCTGCCTTTTTTCTTCTTTCAAGTTGTGTCAATTGGACATTGTCATTCAGACCAGGAGTATGACCAGCATCAAATTTCTTAGACTGCAGAGTAGAAAATAATTCTATCAAGGCCACTACCCTGCATACATAAAGTGCTCCCAGAAACGTAAAACACTATATTTCCTAACCACTCCACCTCTCTTAAACCAAACACCACAGAAGATCTTTGTAGAGAAAATTAAGTTGCTAATAAAGGTTTCAGCTGTCAAGTTACATGACATATAGATTATATAAATCGTTAGAATTGAATTCTTCAAGTTATACTTATCGAAGCAATCAAATAACATTAGCATCACCCCTCTAGCCAAAATTTCCAATATAGACTAACATCATCAATTAGTTATTCTATAGGAAGAACTTCATCCAATCAATACAGAAGACAGTTGTCTCTTTCAAACAATCAAAATGAGCAGTATAAGATCATCAAATTGATATATATGATACAAAATTTTCTAGCAAAGAGAAGTGTACCTACTCAAAAGAGGAGAATTAAAGCACAAAAGAAAAGAATCCAAATAAGAACACTAATGATTACCTGGTTTGTGGAAACAGGAGGAACCATATTTCTAGAGTGATTTTGATCAAAGGGAAGGGCACCAGGATTGAACGTTCGGGACGGGATGCTAAGCTGTTCATAAAGGGCCATCTTATTCCTAGGAGGAGCTCTAGGCCCTCCTTTCTCTGTATCATTAACATGGAGTCTTGGGAACATAGGTCCCATCATTTTCTCCTCATTTTTTCCTCTCTTCATACTTTGCCCTATAAATCAACACAAACCATTTACTATATGAGCATAAATATGCATGAAATTTCAACCCAAAATTACACTAACTAAACCTCTAACGAAAAACCCTGTTGCAGAAACTCCTAATATTTCAAATTATAGTACCAGAAACATCAAGTTCTCCTCGAACAGGGAGATCTTTGACAAACAGAATCAAGTGAAGCTTCCAGAGAATTCCCAGGTGTCCAAACAGTCTCTCAGCTCGATCGTTACTCCTGAAGAACCAAAGAACCAACCAAGACTTCCAAACAAAACAGTGACATAAGCAAATTCAAATGTTATCAACCCCTATATGATACTAGGAACTACCTTGGCTTCCAAAATCAGAGAAAAGCTCGAATTGGACAAACCCGGATACCAAAATTTGGTTTTCTTTTCTCCCCTTTTAGATTATGCTTTGCCGATCAATGAATTAACGCAAGAGATGAACAAATTATGCGGTAAGGGCTTCTTGATTAAAGTAGAATAAACTGAGACCACAAAAGCATGGGTTTTAATAACAAAAGACTGGATAGGAGTGAAAGCAGAGCAAAATATCATATAACAGAGACAAAATACCGTATTTACTATTGAATATAGAGAACAAATTCTATAGATGAGAAAATTGAGTTTGAGGTGTTTGTTTTTGGGACCTAATTTTAGGGATTCTGCGGAAAGGATCATGGAAAGGGGAAAGATAAAAGTGCAGATTGTGGTCCCCGTATCAATAATAGATGTTAAATTAAAAAGTAGTAGAGTAAATCTAGAAAGCAATAATATTTAATTATTTAATTATTTATTGCGCACGTATAATTGTATTACTTCTCCTCTCATTTCTATTATCATATTAATTTTTATTTAAATTATTACACATAAAATAATTAAATAATAAAATTTAAATAATTAAATGATATATTTAAGATAATAATTTATTTTAAATCTATTAATTAACTATTTAAATTGTTATTTCAAATATAAGACTTGTTTATCTATTATAAATCTACATTTTAATTATTTTAATTGCTACAAAATTTATTATTTATTGTGATTTTGTTAGAAAAATATTAATAAAATAATATAAATAAAATAAATATAATAATTTAATGGTATAAATGAGACGAAAGATTGTTTAGTTGTGATAGGAAGACATAAATATAATAATTTTATGATATTTTTATAAAATTACCTTAAAATGTAAGATATTGAAAAAAAAAGATATATCATTTTTAATTATTTTCATTATTATAATTTTTCAGTTAAAAACATATATATTACATATAAATTATTTTATTTTTAATTATTTTTGGATTAATTTATACAACATATTTAAAATAAAAATACAAAATCAAATAATTTCTTAAATTTTTAAATTAATTACGAAATTATATTCATTAAGTATCGCAATTTTTTTTTAATATACTAGATATTATAAAATCTTTTGAATCAAAAACATAAATAAATATGATAAATATTATTAATTATTTTTAATAAGTTCTAATAAAAACATAAATATAAGATATTTATTAAAAAAACTACAGTTGTTAATATTATAGGAATTCTTTTAGGCTTAATTTTTTATTTTTATATTTAAAATAAAATATAAAGGTTTTTATTTTAAAATCATAAAATAAATTATAAAAGGAAATATATGTCTTTATTTAAAATATAAAAATATTTTTATCCTAAATTATATAATGTAATTTAAATTTTATATATAATGTTGATTAATAATAATTTTATCTAATAATAATTTTAAATAATAATTCACTGCATAGATATAATGAATTAATTATTATTATAATAATAAAAATAATAATTTTAATATCACCCCTTCAAAAAGTTGATATCACCCCCAATTAATTACATGTAACATGTTGGTTAATATACGAATCAACTTATAAAATAAAACAAAGTAAAGTTATATAATATAATTTGCTATATTATGCACTATAATACGTGTAAATATTTATTAAATATTAAATTTAAATGATACGATGTTAAATTAATCTTAAAAAATTATTCTCAAAAATTATTATTTATTTAATATCATTTGTATATTATAATTTATTTATAATAAGAAATAAATATCAACAAAATTCAAAAGGTTTCGTTAAGTAGGTTATTGTTAAAAAATAATCTTTTGGATAATATAATTAGCAAAATATTGAAGAAGTGATTAATATTTATCCTTTAAATAATCATGAATTTATCTTTTGATATCCTAGTGGTGTCATATAAAATTATTTATAACACTATTTATTAACATATTTAATTATAATATGATGTGTAAATTAATACATACATCAACTTATAAAAACATTTTTTTTATAAACATAATCGATCTTTTATAAACATAACCGGTCCTTTCTGGTATTTGTTAATCCCTAACATTTATCTCAAAACACAATTTAATCCATAACTTTAGTAAATTATTTTCAAAAACAAAAGCACACGAATAAACATGCTATGAAAATTGAAGTTACTATTTTAGACAATATTAGTAACAATGATGATGAAGATGACACTAATTTATTGGCTTTCTTTACCTCAAGTAATGTCATTTATCCTCTAATTACTATCTTGGATGTTCGAAAGGTTATAGGTGATGATGATCAAGATGAATTGCTTGATTCCTACAATGCTCTACTATTAGAGAATATTAAGTTTGCTAAGAAAAGACTATAGAGAACCTTGATGAAAAAGAACTCAAGATTAGCATGTTGAAAAGAACTCTAAGGGAAAGGAAGTCATCGATTGACGATTAACAACATCATCTCACAAGTAGTTGTGTGGTCATTCAAAAGATATATGATAATTTACTTGAAAAGTTTAATGCAAATCATGAGAAAGTGACAAAGCTTGAGGAACAATTGAACATTCCTACTTTTGATAAAGCTACTCAGCTATTGGTCGATCCTAAACCCCTCCTAATAAGAAGAATTAAGTTGAATAGTTGAAAAGGTAGATTATTATCCTTGAGAGCACAAAGGAATATCTAGCTTACTCACTTATGGAAAAAGAAGTTGAGATTGAACAAATGCATAAGAAAGTTAGAATTCTTGATAATTTTTTAGCATATCTTGAATCTTTTCTGAAGAAAAAGGAAAAGTTGGTTAAAGCTTTGAGGGATAAACTAAGTGTTAGTGAGAAGCAATTGGCCCTTTCTAACACCATGGTCAACAATATGATGATTGGTTCTAAGAATTTAAATGAAATTCTCACCAATATAAAGATGTTTGGTAACAAAGCATGGCATTGGCTACATGGAAGAGCTTTTAACATCTAAAGTGGGTTCTAATAAGTTTTTCAAAGCTTACGATCAAAATTCAAGTTGAAGTCTACTGCCACTAACCCATGAGGTAAGTCTATTATGTCATTTTAGCTAAATTCCTCTAGTAAGATAAACTCTTCACCTAAGGTTATTACTTCCCATCATTGAAGTGATTGTCTACTTCTTCTACCTAATGATATCCTAACTTATCACTATTGTGGTGAACTTGGGCATGTGAGACCTCACAGCGAAAAAATAACTTTTCATCCTCGTATGAAAGGTAATATGAGTACCTATTCTTCCTCTCCTCCTTGTACAACTCCTTGGATTCAGGGACTTGGATTCTCTAACTCCACTCCCCATGCATGTTATATTTATGGCATTACTAGGCACCTTTCTAGGTAGTGTCCTAGATATGTGAGGATTTTATCTTAGAGTTCTCCACCTCATTCCACCCATCTTCTTTAATTGAATGTAGTTATTGTGCCTCATCTAAGTATGTTCAAGTAGGTTGCATTATGCACTTGAGACAAAGTGTAGAAATAAATAAATCTACCTCAAAAAGTATAACTGGCCCATTTTATATGGATAACACCACTAGATTTTCTAAAAATTATAAACAAAATAAATCATGAGTTTTATAGATAGCTTATGCTCATATGATTAAAATATTAACTCAGTTGCCTCTCACAAGTTTTTTAAACAAAAGAATGATGTCTGATCATTATTCTGTGTGATCCGTTGATGTTGAGCTTCTTATTTCTTTTCTCACTCTATTTGTATTTCTTTTGTATGTGAATTCTGTCTTGATTTAGCTATTTTCTATTTTCTCTTGATTTATGTGCTTAAGTTAATTTTATTACCTTAAAAATAAAAAATATTTGTATTCATTTGTTTGGCACTACTTTTCTCTCTTTCTCTCTCTTTCTAGGACAATTCTGCTTGTGTTACTATTCAGATTTCTTATTGCAAATAAAATAAAGTTAATAGAGACTTTGTTAGTTTTTGAGTGCATACATTTGACTTGGATTGAAATGTGATTTTTATAAAATATATTTCCATTTAGCATATGTACGACTCATTTTCTTTTCTTTTTTCTTGGATTTGAAATTCTTTATTATGTTTGCAAGTACCATAACTTTGTGAATTGGAATAGTTATTTTGAGAAGTTTGTGTGGATTTCATGCTTTGATAATTGTTAATGTCTCTAATGAGCTTTAAAATCCACTTTAGTGTCTCTTGAGGTGAAATCGTAGGTGCTACTTAGATTGAGAAAGGATTTAGGCCTTCCTTGGACCGTTTGAACTTTTCAAGACACCATTAATTTGTTATCCTTAATTACCTCTTTTGATCCTTTATGTTATATCTTTATTTCTTTACATCTATATACTTGCTTAGCCCAAATGACAAAGCTCACTTACCTTGTACACCTTTACATGAGTTTCTATATTGTTATTTGTTGAGCTTTGAGAATGTCTATTTTACCTCCTTGGGTTAAATAGTTAAAAACAAAAAAAAAAGGAAAAAAAAAGAAGAAAAGAAAAGGAGGGGAAATGTGGCTGCCATTGAACAAAAATTTAAAAGTGAAGGGAAAAAGAATTTAATTTTGAGGGCTTAAGGAAAAAAAACCTAAGGTTAAGAATTTCAGTGATTAAAAATTGAAAAGTGAAGGAAAAAGAATCTAAGTTTGAGGTATAACTCTTTTTGAACTTGAACTCATTCATATTTACTGTTTTGGTTATCTAAATGTGTGTTTAAGCCTAAAAATTTCATATCTCACCTACCCATACATTAGTCTTTCATTACATGCTTTGAAAGACCTATTGATTTCATCTAGGTTGGCATCTATATTAGTGGAGAGAGATGCTAAATGTGGACATATAAAGTTTGGTTCTACTTTGAGATTATTTTTCTAACTACATTGTTCACATGAACTTTTCTTGATTGCATTTAAAGTAAACAAGTTTGATTTATCACACACTCGGCATGTCTTCAAAAATTTTGTCATACCCTTACATGAATGAATTATAGATTAATTGACTTATGGATATTTATGTTGAGTGTATTGGTTAATCTTAAAGTGCCCTCTAGTTTTTAAACATGCTTGAAAACTGGGATCTTTTCGTCTAACCTTGCCTTACTGGTTCCAGAGGCCCTTTCCATTCTAGTACTTCTTATTTTGGCCTATTGTTCACCATGTTTTCTTTCTTTGGTAGAGTTAAATACAATATCCCCTTTGAGTGTGACCACTCCTTTGAATAATCTACTAACTACTTTCTCCAACCTCAAACTACTACACAATCTTTTGCCCTTACCAATGCTGGATAGTCCTCTTATAGTGGTGTTCAAGGGGATGATAATGCTACAGAGAGGACAAGTATTTTTTTATCTCATTTATGTCTTTTTACTTTATTTTGTTTTATTTTATTTCAAGTTGCTTTAGTTTATTTATGAACTTATTTTTGTAAAATAAAGTTCATCTAATGAGTATGAGTTTGATGGTATTCATTGATCTATGTTTTTTTTATTTTCCTTAATTCTATCTGTAGTGTTCTACTTTCATTAGAATTATTACATATTTATATGTCTTCTTTCCCTCATATAGGGGTGTTGTTTGACTTTCTGTGTCAAAAAAGGGAGAAGTTTTTATGCACAACTAAATATTTTTACCATGTTATATGTTACATGGGTGGTGAGTATAGATTGCCTTGCATTTTGTTCATGACTTGCACATATCTAAAAGGAGTGTTGCATGAAATTAGGGAGAGTTATGTATTATGCATATGATTTTCCTATCATTATTTATCTGTGTAGGGATATCACGACAATATGTGGTTAGACTATAGGTTGGTTCTATATGATATATTCATGGGGTATGTGTCTGTTTCATGTGTGTAGGTTATAGGTGTAGATTGAATTCATTGAGCATTATATGTACTGTATGCAATGATGCTAAAAGTGATAAGACCTTTGTGTTTCAGAGTGTCAAAATAGATGAATTGATACATGAAGATGGATGGAATGAACAAAATGGATGCATTTGATTAGGTGTGCTTTTTTGATTTTGGGTGGACATTGATGTTTTGTTTATAGTGATGCGTATTTTCGCAAGTGTACGAATCGTTCAAGTAATAAAGTGTACAAAAGTACGGATATCGAACCCACAAGGAATGACATTTCTAAGTACCGAAATTGACTAATCCTAATTTTATTTGAAAACCGAATTGTTGAATTTGTTTAAGAAGTAAATTAACTTAAAACTAAACGCAAATAACAAAATTTAATGTTGTTCACAAATGATTAAAAACGCTAAGGCATTTGATTTCGCTAAATCAATTCAATCCGATTTCAAGTCATGTTATATGAGAATCAAAGTTAAAAGTGATGGTTGAAAAACCCAAACTTATCTAATACTCTCTCTCGAGTTATATTAGAATTACTTATCTATGAAAACCAACTATATTTCTATGAAGATTTAATCACAAACAAGCACATTACGATTTATGGAATTTCTAGAATAACCACATACATCATGCATTAGGTCTCACACTCGCATTCAACATACGGTATTTATCACAAGAAGCATTCATTACACATCTCCTCTCGGTCTCAATATAATGCAACAAATCATCTAAATCTTGATCATAAATTTACAAGAATTAAGCATGGAAATAAATACTCATCTTGAAAACAATGAATTCATATAACGATAACACAAGAAATCAGATTTTCTTAATTCAACTACATCATAGCCTTAGCAAAAACGAATTAGTTCATAATGGAAATAAGAATAAACATTATTTCAATTGAATCCATGAATAACAAATCTAAATAAAATGCAGAAAATAAAAGCTAAGGAGAAGAGATGAAAAACTCTTGAAGATGAAGACTTGGTAGCAACAATGGTGATGATCCTTCAAGCTTCTCCAACGTTTCTCTCCGAAATTTCCCTTTCTCCTCCAAAAATAACTCAGATCTGCTCTCTCTGTCATCCCCCTCTTTATCCATCATAATGTATATATAGATCTAGAGTTTGGGGGTAATTTTGGAACAAAACAACATAAAAAATGTGTTTTCGGATGAAACTCACCGGCGGTGACATTATTCTCGCTGCGGCGAGATTTCTGGAAAAGTTACGATTTTTGTTCCGCTAAATATCGCCGGCGGCGAGATTGCTTTGCCAAAACCCGTGCTCCCTGCATGATTTTCAACGTATTCTCTTTAAGGTTTTCGCCGGCGGCGAGAATATTCTTGCTCGCAGCGAAATTCTAAATTTTGAAATTTTGTTTTCTTTTTATTTGCACTCAATCCAGTACATTGAAATTTGTCCCAAACTTTTCCAAAATTATGATTTTACTTGAAATTGCACTTTAAACACAAAATACCCGTGAAATGACATTTATGGATTAAATAATCAAATAAACGCAATTTTCACACAAATATCAACATATAAATCATAACAAAAATGCAATAATTTGACTCTTATCAACAACCCCCAACCAGCTTCTTGCTAGTCTCTAGCAAGAAAAGAGATCTATTTAATAAATTCAAAGGATACATTAAGAGAAAAATTCAAAGAAAATTTATTCTATTTACAAAATTACATTAAGCGTATGCAATAAGCCTTTAAACCCCTAGGTGGCCCTAGTAGGATGAGTTGTAGTCTCATGAGGGCTTCCAGTGATAACAATAAAATCACATAACAATTAATTTGCACAAATATCTCAAAAATTGTAAATAACACACAACACATAGAATAATTAAATGTCACCTAAGCTTTAAGAAATCTCAAATGCCAATTTCACTTTTGTTATTGACTCTTAAACATCTATCAAATCACAAACCAATTGCCATAATGCCCGGATAATATTATGTATAACATCCACAAACAAAAAGGTGAAATCTCAAACTCCATAAGCTCACTTTTCAAAACTCTCTCCACTAATGAAGGAAAATACACCACTTCGGATCAATAGGACTTTATGAGGCTTGTAATGTTAGGCTTAGGTTTTTGGTTAAGAAAGAATTGGAAGTGTCAAAATACAAATAATAGCACTTATTAGATTAAACACAACCAATTAAGTAAAAGAGTAACACCATTTAACCTAAATTGTTTCTTCCGATCATAACCCATTTTTCCAAAGATAAAAAAAATTCTTCCTCAATCTTTCACCTCATTACATCCATCACTAACACTCTTTTGTTTAGTAGAGTGTGAAGGCCCCTTTTTTTTCTTTTCTTTTTCTTTTCTTTTCTCTCTCTGTTTTTTTTTAAACACAACCCCCAACCAATTTCTTCCAATATATGTGGAAGATGTCTTATTTTTTTTATTCCATCCTTACTCCAATTGCTCTTGAAAAGTTTGTGTTCAAAATTAAGTGCTCTTAACAAATAAGGTAGGAATTATATATATATATATATATATATATATATATATATATTATCTAAATAAAAGGTAGGTTATAGAAGGCAAAAAGAAAGAAAAATAAGGCTAACAATATATTTAAATAGGCTTAAAGAGGTAACTAGTGATATATAGATAACAAGGTAGGCTTAAAATGGCACAATCGATCCAAAAATGGCCTACATCATATCCTAAACAGTGCAATTCCAAATTATTTCGCCTCAAGATATTTTCAAATGAGTTCTAGAGTTTGTTGAGATCACAAAAATGTCCATGAAAAATTCGCACATAAGACTTCTCTAAGCATTTAGACTAATCAACCAAATCATACCACATACCAAAAAAGTCGCCAACTTGGTAAAATCAACATTTGAAATTATCTTTAAACCAAAGCAAAATTTAATGTCTTCTAAAAGCTACTTGTTATCACAATCACATTATTATCATCAACGTGCAAATTAAAACAAGTAAAATTGCAATTGAGAGAAAAAAATAAAATAAAATAAAATAAAAATAAGACAATAAACAAATAAAAGAAATTAAATCAAGATGCAGAAAAATAAATGGAAAATCAAAATTAAACGCAAATAAACACACAAACAAAACTACTAAAAAATGAAGGGAAGAAAAGATTTACCATTTACCACACCCCCAACCAAAACCTTACATTGTCCTCAATGTAAGAAATAGAAACTGCAAATGGCCATCAACATCACAAAGAGAAAGGGAGCTAGGTGCACCATCACAGTCACAGTAATTTGTTAAATCACGGGGTTAACACAGAAAATCAATCATAAAAATAAAATAAAATAAAAAAATAAATAAAACAAAAAAAGGTGACACAAAATAAAACATTCAACAAAAGTCTACAAGATGAATATCAAAAAATAAACAAAAAATACGAAAATAAATAACAAGAAGTACTGAAAACAACTGAAAGCAAAATAAAACATCACTCCTCCTCTTCCTCCTCATCATCATCAGTCCCAATGTAAGCAGGTGCATTGGGCATAGGGGGGAAATTCAGCATCGCAGGATAACCACTCATATCATGCCCAGACTGTATAGACATCTTTTGAAGGTAGTCATGAAGGAACTGTGTACTCTCAGTTTGGAAATTTTGCTGTTGTATGAGTAACTGACTCTGATAAGCAAGATACTTACCTTGGTAATCCAACATACTCTCAATCCTACCCAAACGGTGATCAACGGTCTCAACCCTAGGCTGGGAGGAACTCGCATTGGCCCCAATAGTAGAATGAGGGCGTTTCTTGGGAGGCGATGCTATGCCCAAAAACTCAGCAAGCTTTGGCCCATCAATAGGCTTCATCACACCACCAATTTCCTCATTTTTGTCCCAAGTTACTCCTTGGCTTGCACAGATAGCAGAAATTAAAGATGGGAACCTAATGCTTCTAGATGCAGCCCTTGCACTCTGCATGAAATAATCAAAGATAACCCTACCAACATCAATAGAGGCCCCAAACACAATGGCATAAAGTAGGATTGCACGCTCTCTAGTGACATCACTAAGGTGTGCAGTAGGTAATAAATTAGCACAAATGAAGGCATACCAGGGCCATACCATATCCAATAAAGCACTTTAGGGGAAATTTTATACACATCCCCCGACATCTTCCATATTGTGCCTGGCTTGCAGACCGAAGTACTAACTGTTGCCATATCAATATCTAAAAGTAATATAAGAAAATCCTCATTATCCCCAATTGTTGGCAAACCATAATAGCTGTTAATTACTTCTTTGGTAAAAAGTACCCACTGTCCACGCAAAAAAACCTTATAATCCATTCGCTCTTGAGCATTAGAAAAGAATTCCCTTACCAAAAAGAGGCAGCCCCCCTCAATAGGGTGACAGAAAATCTCCCACTTCCTAGCTTGAAGATGTGGGACATAATTACTCCAACAAGGAGTCTTATCAATCAAAACCTACCTCTGAGGTATGATTTCCCTCTTAACAACCTTTCCCTCAAAATGCTTCGCAGCATCCTCAGATATAAACAAACTCTTGTTAAATGAAGAAGAACGAGCCTTCTGGGATTTGGTTTCTTACGCATTTTCACAATATATTTCAATCCAGACAATCCAGACAATTCTCAATATCACAATGCCTCAATATATCAGAAATCAAAGCAAGAAATGCAGCAATTTAATCAAAATATCCTCAAATTCAAAAAGCCCCAAATTACCAAATCAAATTCAAATTCAAAACCCTAGCTTGCAATTCCTTAGCACAATCCAATTTTTTCCTCAACAATCCTTTGTAATCTAAGAGAATTGAAAATAAACAACACTTTGTACCAAAATTACTCACTTGTTAGAGGAAAAATCAAGCTCCAAATGCCCAAAAAACTGCTCCAAAATGCAAAAAATCTGCTCCAAAAATAGCTCCAAAATCACGACTAAAATGGATGAACTTGCAGCAAATCTCGATGGAAACAAGTTAATGGTAATGGATCTGTGTTTTAATGATGAATGGTGATGAAGATTTGGAGTTGGGATGAGAGAAAATGGAGAGACTAGAGAGAAAAGGTAAAATATTTTGCGTGAAAACAAACCTGACCGCGGCTAAAAACTATTTAAATCGATTCTCGCCAACGGCGAGATTAATGTTGGCTGATGGCATGAATTTTTTTTAAAAGAAATAAAATAAGCAAATTTAATTAAAAATAAAATTATTATAAAATGAAGTGCAGAATTTAAAATCTAACTAATAATTCACCAAAACATAAAATTTAAGCTCAAATTCAAAACTTAAAATAGTTAAAATAAAATGAGATAAAATATGAGAAAACTAATCTGATGGGTTGCCTCCCATTAAGCGCTTTAAGTTATAGTAATTAGCTAGACTTACTGTCATTCTTTACTGCGGTTGTTGTAACTCTAGAGAATCTTTCTACTTGTTGAATTCTCCGTAAAAATATGGCTTCAACCATTGTCCATTCACCTTGAAAGTTCCCTTTGTTTCATGACTTCTCTCAACTGCTCCGCAAGGAAACACCTTGGTTACTAGAAAAGGTCCTGACCAACGAGATTTAAGCTTTCCCGAAAAAAGTCTGAGACGGGAATTATAAAGCAGCACTTTCTGTCCCATCTTAAAGTTTCGCCTCAAAATGTGTTTATTATGCCAAACCTTCATCTTGTCCTTGTATATTCGGGCATTCTCATAAGCATCATTCCTCATTTCATCCATCTCATTCAATTGCAACACCCTCTTTTCACTTGCTACCTTAAGATAAAAATTCAGAATTTTAATTGCCCAATATGGCCGATGTTCCAATTCAACTGGAAGGTGACAAGCTTTTCCATACACCAATCGGTATGGAGACATGCCGATAGGTGTCTTGAAAGCTGTCCTATAGGCCCAAAGTGCATCATCTACTTTCCTTGACCAATCCTTGCGTGAGTTATTTACGGTCTTTTCAAGGATCCTCTTTAACTCTCGGTTTGACACTTCAACTTTTCCACTAGTTTGAGGATGGTAAGGTGTTGCTATCCGGTGTGTTACTCCATATTTCTGCAACAAAGCCACAAATTGGTTATTGCAAAAATGCTTACCTCCATCACTTATAATTGCTCTAGGTGTGCCAAATTTGGAAAATATGTTCTTCTTTAGGAAATTTATCACAACCCTAGCATCATTGGTAGGCAAGGAAACTGCTTCCACCCATTTAGAGACATAATCTACACCAATAAGAATGTATTTATTAGAATGAGATAAAGGAAAAGGCCCCATAAAATCAATACCCCAAGCATCAAATAAATCAATTATTAAAATATTATTTAAGGGAATTTCATGTCTCCGTGAAATATTTCCGCTCCTTTGGCAATAATCACACATTGAAACAAACTTGAAAGTATCTTTAAACAATGAAGGCTAATAGAATCCAGATTGCAAAATTTTTGCTGCAGTTTTTGTTCAACCAAAATGTCCTCCAACTTCCTTCGAACGACAATGACAAAGAATGCTTTCCATTTCTTCCTCTGGTACACATCTTCTAATAATTTGATCTGCACAATGTTTATACAAGTAAGGTTCATCCCAAAAATATTGTTTCAAATTAGAAAAGAATTTCCTTCTTTGTTGATAAGACATGTCAGGAGGTAAAATTTTCTTAACCAAATAATTTGCATAATCAGCAAACCATGGAGCCGTTCAGATAGCAAGCAATTGCTCATCAGGAAATGTTTCATTAATTTGTCCTTCAACCTCAAGGTAATCTTCCTCCAACCTGGACAAATGGTTAGCAACCAAATTTTCGATCCCCTTTTTGTCTCGGATTTCTAAGTCAAATTCTTGCAAGAGAAGAATCCATCTTAGTAATCGCGGTTTGGCATCTTTCTTGGCTAGCAAATACTTAAGAGCAGAATGATCAGTATAAACAATGATTTTAGCCCCAATTAAATAATATCTAAACTTATCAAATGCAAACACTACTGCCAAAAGCTCTTTCTCAGTTGTGGCATAATTAAGTTGTGCATCTATCAATGTCATCCTTGCAAAATAAATCACATGCAGCAACTTATTCTTCCTTTGGCCCAAAACAGCACCTATAGCATAGTCACTAGCATCACACATTACCTCAAATGGAAGACTCCAATCAGGTGCACAAATTATAGGGGCCGAAGTGAGCTTTTCCTTCAAAAGGTTAAAAGCCTTCAAACAGTCAGGAGAAAAATCAAACTGTGCATTTTTAACTAACAAACTGCAAAGAGGTTTTGTTATTTTTGAAAAATCCTTAATAAATCTTCTATAAAACCCAGCATGTCCCAAGAAACTTCTAATGCCCTTTACAGTTGTTGGAGGTGGTAATTTTTCGATCACCTCCACCTTTGCACGGTCCACTTCCATTCCCTTTGCTGAAATCTGATGGCTAAGAACAATTCCTTCTTGAACCATGAAGTGACATTTCTCCCAATTCAGCACTAAATTTGTGTCTTTACAACGCTGCAAGACTAAAGAGAGATTATGCAAGCAATTATCAAAAGAATGGCCAAAAACAGAAAAATCATCCATAAAAACCTCAATAAACTTTTCGACCATATCAGAGAAAATCGCTATCATGCATCTTTGGAAAGTTGCAGGTGCATTACATAATTCGAATGGCATCCTTCTGTATGCAAAAGTACCATAAGGGCATGTAAATGTTGTCTTATCTTGATCCTCTAGTGCAATTTCAATTTGGTTGTACCCCGAATATTCATCAAGGAAACAATAATAAGCATGTCTAGCCAATCTTTCCAACATCTGATCAATAAATGGAAAAGGAAAATGATCTTTTCGGGTGCATCGTTCAACTTTCGATAATCAATACAAACTCTCCACCCAGTCACTGTCTTGTTGGAATAAGCTCATTGTTTTCGTTTTCTACAATTGTGATTCCTCCTTTCTTTGGTACACAATGAATTGGGATTACCCAAGCATTATCTAAAATCGGATAAATTACCCCGACATCCAAAAGCCTAATCACCTCATCCTTGACCACCTTTTGCATTGTTGAGTTTACGCGCCTTTGTGGCTGAATTGTGGGCTTGTAATCCTCATTCATCAAGATTTTATGCATGCAAATAGAGTTGCTAATCCCTTTGATGTCCGCCATTGTCCATCCAATTGCCATTTTGTGTGTCCAAAGAACTCCTAATAGCTTGTTTTCCTCTTCATCATTCAAATAATTGTTAATAATAACAAAAAAGGATTCCGAGTCTCCAAGATAGACATACGTTAGATGGGACGGCAGTAGCCTTAGCTCAATCTTATTGGCTTCCTTCTTTACCACTGAGGTTGGAGTTTCATTTGTTCCCAACTCCTTGAATGTTTCATCACTGAACAAATATTCATCAAGTGCTGCAAGTAATTCGGAACATTGTCTCACTCCCTCATCTTCCTCCTCAATCGTTGCAGATTTTACAAGGCAAGCTTCTAGTGGTAGCAATGGAGTTCTCTCTTCAAAAGTTTCCGAGATTATCCTGTCAAGAGTGTTAATTTGAAAACAAGAATGTACCTCACTTGGAAATTTCATTGCTTCAAAAACATCAAAATTCACTTGTTCATCTTGCACCCGTAGAATGAGCTTTCCTTGCTGAACATCAATCAATGTTCTTCCAGTTGCAAGGAACAGTCTCCCCAATATCAACGGTACCTCTCTATCTTCCTCCATGTCAAGCACCACGAAATCTACAGGGAAAATAAATTTGTCAACTTTAATTAAAACATCCTCAATTACCCCTCGAGGATATTTCACAAATCGATCCGCAAATTGTAGAGAGATTGAAGTGGGCTTCACTTCTCCAAGACCTAGTTTCCTGAAAATAGAAAGTGGCATCAAATTAATGCTTGCTCCTAAATCACATAGGAATTTATCAAAATTGCAACTTCCTATAGTATAAGGTATAGTAAAACTCCCTGGGTCTTTCAATTTCTGTGGTAGTTTTCTTTGAAGAACTGCACTGCACTCCTCATTTAGCAAGATAGTTTCATAATCTCCCAGCTTCCTCTTCTTTGATGGAATTTCCTTCATGAATTTTTCATACTTAGGCATTTGTTCCAACATCTCTACAAAAGGAATGTTAATATGCAATTTCTTAAAAATATCCAGAAATTTATCAAATTGATTATCAAGCTTTTTCTTATTCAATCTTTTAGGATATGGGATAGGAGGCTCATATTTCGCATTTAGGGAAGGTTGAACATCTTGGGATGTTGATGGCTTATCTTTAGATTCTTCCATCTTTTTCTCCGATTTCCCCTACCATTCATGTTTTTTAGTGCTTCTCAATGTGACAGCCTTTACATGCTCTTTGGGATTTATTGTGTCACTGGGCAACGATTCTTGAGACCTTTCTGCAATCTGCTTTGAAAGCTGCCCCAATTGGTTTTGGATGTCCCTGTTGATTACCTCTTGATTTCTGAAATTTGTTCTTGACTCCTCAATGAACTTTCCCAAAATTCCTTCCAAATCTGTTTGTTTCTTCTCTTGGGGTTGGTAGGAAGATGATGACGGTTTGAATCCCCCTTGGTTATTTTCCCATGACAAATTTGGATGATTTCTCCAACCTGGATTGTAGGTGTTCGAATATGGGTTATGTTGAGATTTTTGGAAATTTGAAACATAATTTGCTTGCTCAGTATTTGGTGAAGCAAATGGATTTCCAACTTGGCACTCGATACTAGCATGATTTCCACCACATAAATCACATTGTGCAGTTGGTTTGGATTCAAATTTGGATGACAAAGAATCCATCTTTCTTGAAAGAGCAAAGAACTCGAGCCGACAAAGCATTCACCGAATCAATTTCATGCACTTCTTCTTTGGTCTTTTTGCAATTACCCGCTCCGAATTCCACCGATTGTTTTTACGCCATAATCTCTAACAACTCATGAGCATCCTCCTGTTTTTTCCCATTAAAGACCCTCAGGTTGCAAAGATCAATCATTGCACGATAGTTTGAAACCAACCCATTATAAAATGTAGAGACTTTCAGCCAAATTGGTATACCATGATGTGGGTACTTCCTCAACATTTCTTTGAATCTTTCCCAAGCTTCATACAATGATTCTTGGTCATACTGTGTAAAAGATGTGATTTCATTCCTCAATTTTTCCGTCTTAGTAGGAGGAAAGAACTTGGACAAGAATTTCTGAACCAACTCATTCCATGTTGTAATTGATCCCGGTGGTAATGAGTTTAGCCACTCCTTGGCTTTATCCCAAAGTGAAAAAGGAAAAACCCTCAATCTTATAGCATCTTCAGACACACCATTTATCTTATAAAGATCACACACCTCCAGAAAGTAAGCAATATGTGCATTTGGATCATCCTTTGACATTCCCCCAAATTGATTTGATTGAACCATTTGGATAAAGGATGGTTTTATCTCAAAGTTATTGGCTTGAACAGTTGGCCTCCTTATACCCGAAGTAGTTCCAGCAACATTAGGCGCAGCATAATCCCTCAAAGCTCTATGATTTCCACCTCCCTCAACAAATGGTGGATCCATAGCTGATTGTCTATTAGGAGGTGAGGTTGAACGCCTTCTCTCTCGGTTTAGATGCCTATATGTTCTATCAATCTCCGGATCAAATGGAAAATGGTTAAGGCTTCTTGTACGTCTCATACAACAATCCTACAACCAGAAAATTAACTAGCACAAAAACAACACAAAGTTACCCTTTTTATGATAAATAAAATAAAAGATCAAAATAAACAAAATTAAAAATGAAACAATGATAAAGCAAATTAACTTCAAATTAAAACTAAGATTAGGTAGTATCGATATTAATAAAATCAAACCATTCCCCGACAATGGCGCCAAAAACTTGGTGCGTATTTTTTGCAAGTGTACGAATCGTTCAACTAAAAAAGTGTACAAAAGTACGGATATCGAACCCACAAGGAATGACATTTCTAAGTACCGAAATTGACTAATCCTAATTTTATTTGAAAACAGAATTACTGAATTTGTTTAAGAAGTAAATTAACTTAAAACTAAACGCAAATAACAAAATTTAATGTTGTTCACAAATGATTAAAAATGCTAAGGAAATTGATTTCGCTAAATCAATTCAATCCGATTTCAAGTCATGTTATATGAGAATCAAAGTTAAAAGTGATGGTTGAAAAACCCAAACTTATCTAATACTCACTCTCGAGTTATATTAGAATTACTTATCTATGAAAACCAACTATATTTTTATGAAGATTTAATCACAAAGAAGCACATTACCATTTATGGAATTTCTAGAATAACCACACACATCATGCATTAGGTGTCAAACTCGCATTCAACATATGATATTTATCACAAGAAGCATTCATTACACATCTCCTCTCGATCTCAATATAATGCAACAAATCATCTAAATCTTGATCAGAAATTTAAAAGCATTAAGCATGGAAATAAATAATCAACTTGAAAACAATGAATTCATATAACGATAACACAAGAAATCAGATTTTCTTAATTCAACTACATCATAGCCTTAGCAAAAACGAATTAGTTCATAACGGAAATAAGAATAAACATTATTTCAATTGAATCCATGAATAACAAATCTAAATAAAATGCAGAAAATAAAAGCTAAGTAGAAGAGATGAAAAACTCTTGAAGATGAAGACTTGGTAGCAACAATGGTGATGATCCTTCAAGCTTCTCCAACCATTCTCTCCAAAATTTCCTTTTCTCCTCCAAAAATAACCCAGATCTGCTATCTCTACCATCCCCATCTTTCTCCATCATAATGTATATATAGATCTAGTGTTTGGGGTCAATTTTGGAACAAAACAACATAAAAAATGTGTTTTCGAACGAAGCTCACCAGCAGAGATATTATTCTCGGCGTGGAGAGATTAAGTTGGCCGGCGGCGAGATTTGTTTGGCCGGCGGCGAGATTGCTTTGCCAAAACCCGTGCTCCCTGCATGATTTTCAACGTATTCTCTTTAAGGTTTTCGCCAACGGCGAGAATATTTTTGCCGGCGGTGAAATTCCAAATTTTTAAATTTTGTTTTCTTTTTATTTGCACTCAATTCAGTTCATTGAAATTTGTCCCAAACTTCTCCAAAATTATCATTTTACCTGAAATTGAACTTTAAACACAAAATACCCATGAAATGACATTTATGGATTAAATAATCAAATAAACGCAATTTTCACACAAATATGAACATTTAAATCATAACAAAAATGCAATAATTTGACTCTTATCACATGGGAGCAAAAATCTCTAGGTCATCATCATGACCATGTCATGATTGATGTAAGTCTATACCTTATTGGGTAGTGTTTTGACATAGAATTTCAAAGGAGGAGAATGTAAGTTTTGTTGTAATATGTATCTATGTGTTAGCTTTCTATATACAAAATATAGTATCCATTTATTTTTACTCAGTGCTTTATCTTTCTTTATGTAAGGTTGGTTACTGTAGATCAATAATGCACATACACATTTAGTTAAGAACACTATGATTGAAAGCATGTTTTTCAGACATCATAAGTTTGGTCATTTCATATACATGCTAGGTCAAGAATGGCAGTGTTTGGCTTGATTCTAGTGTAGGTATTCATAGATATTGCTCAACAATTTTTGGAATGAAAAATTATGATTTTGTAGGATGTCAAATGACACCCCAATGAGTTTATCAGAAGGCTTGTTAAGTTGAAAACTTATCTCTCCTTTTTACGAGACTAGAATATCACCTTCTTTATTACTTGAACTATAAGGTAGATCTTTAGAGATTTCTGGTAAACTGGTATTCACTACCTTACCACTTTGAAGGGTTCTTACATCCTTCGCTTGTTTTGGTTGACTGTGAAACTTTCTTGGTTCTTTCTTTTGCATTTGTTCAGCCAGTTGCCCAACTTTAGATTCAATCCTTTTAACCAAAGCCTCTATGGTGTTTAACCTTTGATTATTCATCAATTGGTTGTCACAACTAACTTGAATAAAAGCATTTAAGCTATCCTTTAAGGTTGGCTTAAAAGATTGGCTTGGTTAGTAAGGGTGATTTTTATTCAACCTTAGTGTTTGACATTGGGTATAGGCTGGGTAATTTTTTTGTTTCCAATGATGGTTAGGGTGATTATAGGTGTTTGGATGATATCTTTGAAAGGATTTGACTTCCTCCATGGCATCGACACTAGAATCACAAGTATTTAAACAATTATGAGCATCCTGCCTAATTGAAAAACACACTTTACACACCTCTTGATTTGGCATTTGGTGGGTAGTGAGAAGCCGCACTTGCTTAGTCAATTCAGCAAGTTGCAAGGTCATCTCATTATCGGAGCCAAATTCATTAACTCCTACTCTCCTTCTAGTACTTATTTGTTCAGAATTAGAACCCAATAACTTATAAAGATTATAGGCTTTCTCTGCTGTCTTTTCTCTTACAGCACCTCCAACAACATTATCAACCATGTATTGACTCTACAATGTCAATCCATCATAAAAGAATTGGTTCTATAGCTGTAATGGAAAGCTATGATTAGGACATTGAATGAAAAGGAGTTTGAATTGTTCCTAAGCTTCATGAAAGGTATTTTCATACATTTGAGAAAACGTTGTTATATTTGGCCTTAGATCAACAGTCTTTTGATGGGAATAGAACCTAGCCATAAACTTTTCATAAACTGCTTCCCATGTTTTTAGAGAACCCGACTGTCGAGTAATGAACTATGACAAAGTTTTATCTTTGAGGGTGTGATGAGTGCTAAAAAACCACTAAAATTACCATGATTTTATGCACATTAATTGATTAAAAATATATATATTTATATGTTTTATCATATATTTATATAAATTTGTCTTTTTCGGAATCACGGGTATTTTTATTGTTTTTCAGGTATTTTCGCTTAAAAACGTCACTTAAAGACTCAAAAAGGAATACTGGAAGCAATACATCACAAATATATTAATAAATAAATGGGGAAAGGTCAACAAATATGGAAAAATTGGACAAAATGGGTCGAAAAGGTCAAAAATGTCAAAAAGGAGAAAATCGCGCCCGGAGCAGCCCACCCCGCGCGCGCCAGCGCCCAGCCGCGCCGAGCCGCGCGCGCAGCATGGCCCACGTCCGCGCGCAGATGCGCGCGCCTTCCTCCAGATCCGCGCGCGCCGCAGCGCGCTATCACTGTTCACGCGCGCGCGCGCGCTGCTGCTGCCTTCTGCGCGCGCCTGTGCGCGCCCCAGCTGCCCTCCGCGCGCGCCGATGCCATTTCGCCCCATTTTTCACGTGCAGCCGCCCCCATGACGTCATGCTGACGTCATCAATGACCTCCATAATTGCACTACGCGTTTTCACCATTTTTTAACATTTTTTCACCCACTTTTTCTCTCCATCCTCACCTATAAATACCCCCCTTCTCTTCACTTCAAAACACACTTCTCTCTTCTTTCTTTCTCTCCATTTCTTAGTTTTTAGTTTTTTTTAGTTTTTCTTATGTTTTAGCTAGTTTCTCTTAGTTTTAGAGTTATTCCCTTTTTGGGAAGAACTAGTTATGATTTTGTAATTTATTAGCTTTTCGATTCAATAAATGAGAGTGCAAATTCCGTTTGGAGGTTTTCTAGCAATGGGAATGGCATCGAAGTACTGTAAGGATTTTATTTTCTTTGCAGTTATTTTTTATGCTTTATTCTTACATGTTATATTTAATTTGTCTGTGATTAAATTTAATTGTGCTAACTGTTTGTAAAAAATGATATAATAATAACGTTGTTATGCTTGCGAAATATTAAATAGGTAAAAATCTCTAAAATGAATTGATTTTATTTTTATTCAAGATTTTATATTAAGAATCTTAGAGAGAAATATATTATTTTTCATTACAAACTTAAATCTGAAAATTAAATTTTAAGGTTTAGCTATCGATTCGATTTAGAGTAGTGCTCTTTTATTTGTTGGTACAATCGCCCGGTAGTTAGAGTGAAGCTCTATTTCAAAAGTTTTTATAAGAATTATTATCTGAAAATGTATTGACAACATGTTTTCAGTAGTAGTTTTAAAACTTGAAAGTTAGTACTCGGATAATTAAATTCTTAGGTTTAATTTGGACACCTTGAATAAAGTTTAAACTGTCTAACCCCACCAAAGGTGGCATTTAAATGGTTCATTTTCAATCTCTTAGAAAAAGGAATTAATTTAATTAACCAAATTAGTTATCAACCCAACCCATAGGTGTTAATTGATTTGTTTAGTTAACAAAGAATATCTAACCCCACCAAAGGTGGTATTCATACAAAAAAGGGAGAATCAATAAATATCAATTCATATCTTTAATAACCTAGATAATATGAGCAAGCATAATTAACTTAGTTATTATATCCATAAATACTCCACCATTATAAAAGATAAAATTTGCACAAATGTTTATTGAATCTATGTTTATTTTTATGTTATTAGATTAAAAACACAAAACCCAAAATATCGTGACAGGATGTTTAGGATTTAATTTCGTTTTTAAAAGTTTGAATAATAAATTAAAAACCACATACATTCGTTCCTTAGATCGACCTTGGGAGTATACTTATCATTTTCTACGAAATGATTCGTGCACTTGCGAGAGTTTTATAAATATAAAACCAAAGTATTGGCAGGATCAGCGATGCCGGTTTTTGCTCATTGTAGTTTCCCTAACATGTTGGTTTTCTTTCATTTCTTTTGGTTTCGGTAAAGGATTAAGGCTTGGTTATGTGTTTGGCTCAAAAATAGGCTGATGGTTAGAATTCAACCTTGTAGATAGTTGTTTAAATTTATGAATATTATTTACATATGGTGTAAGAGGATTTCTTAAGGATTTCCTACCATGCATAAAATATTGAAATCGTAAATTTAAAACACTTGTTAAGAAAAATAATAAAATAGACACACAAAGATTTAGAGAAAATTTACATAGTATTTAATACAAAAATATTAAACAAAACAAGTTAAATCCTAAGTTAAATAACATAGTCAATACTAACCAAGAATGTTCATAGGAAAGAATGATGGGATAAAGTCTACTTAAAAACAATCATTATAGACAGAACAACGTTCCGAGGAAAGACTAGCGACACAATGGCTTTCAAGAACAAGTCTCTAAGATAGAACTCTCCTAGATCTTTACTTTTCATGATATTACACACTTATATTTTTTTAATTTTCTAAGTTTGATTTTCAATTTTTTTTTTCAAAAGTTTTTTATTAATTAAATTTTTTTTACTATTTATGATGTACATTTTTTTATTTATTTATTTATTTATTTTAGATTTATTAAAATTTTTTACTTGAAATTTGAATTTTTTTTGTTATTCATTAACGGTAAGTTTTTTTTTGTAAATTTTAAATTTGAATTTATATTTTTTTTATTAAATTTGAAATTTGAATTTTTTTTATATTCATTAATGGTTTTTTTTAAAAAATCACAATTATTTACAGCATAAAATGTTTTTAAAATTTTGATAAATAATTTAAAAATGCTATTCCATCCCCGGTAACGGTGCCAAAAACTTGATGAGCAAAATCGGATCGCCGATCCTACCAATACTTTTGTTTCATATTTATAAAACTCTCGCAAGTGCACGAATCATTTCATGGAAAATGATAAGTATACTACAAAGGTCGATCTAAGGAAGAAATAAATGTGGTTTTTAATTTATTATTCAAACTTTTAAAAATGAAATTAAATCATAAACATCCTCTCACGATAGTTTGGATTTTTGTGTTTTTGTGTTTCTAATCTAATAACATAAAAATAAACATAGATACAGATTTAATAAACATTTATGCAAATTTTATCATTTATAATAGTAGAATATTTATGGATATAATAACTAAGTTAATTATGCTTGCTCGTATTATTTAGGCTATTAATGATATAAATTGATATTTGTTGATTCTCACTTTTTTATATAAATATCATCTTTGGTGGGGTTAGATATTCTTTGTTAACTAAACAAATCAATTAACACATATGGATGAGGTCGATAACTAATTTGGTTAATTAAGTTAAATGCCACATTTGGTGGGTTAGACAATTTAAACTTTATTTAAGGTGTCTAAATTAAACCTAAGAATCTAATTATCCAAGTACTTACTTTCAAGTTTTAAAACCACTATTGAAAGCATGTTGTCAATGCATTTTTCAGATAATAATTTTTATAAAAACTTTTGAACTAGAGTTTCACTCTAATTACCGGGCGATTGTACCAACAAATGAAAGAGCACTACTCTAAATCAAACCGAATAACTAAACCTTAAAATCTAATTTTCAGATTTAAGTTTGTAATGAAATATAATAAATTTCTTTTTAACATTCTTAATATAAAATCTTGAATAAAAACAAAATCAATTCATTTGAGAGGTTTTTACTTATTTAATATTTTGCAGGCATAACAATGTTATTATTATATCATGTTTACAAACAATCATCAATGTTAAATTCAATCATAGACAAATTAAATATAACATATAAGAATAAAATACAAAAAATAACTACAAAGAAAATAAAATCCTTACGGTACTTTGATGCTAATTCTGTTGCTGGAAAACCTACAAACGAAATTGCATTTTCATTTATTGAATAAAAAAGCTAATAAATTACAAAAACATAATTAGTTCTTATCAAAAAGAGAAGAACTCTAAAACTAAGAAAAACTAAAAACTAAGAAATGAAGAGAAAGAAAGAGAGAAGAAGATGTTTTTGAAGTGTGAAGAGAATATAGGTATTTATAGGTGAAGAGAGGATGAAAAAATGGGAAAAAATGATAAAACAAATGGGGTAAACGTGTATTTGGTGGATGATGATGTCATCGCTGACACCATTGGCTTGTGGGGCGCATTGGCGCGCACGAATTCAGAATTATGCCCGCACAGACTTCGGCGTTTCTTCGACACTGATTTGGCGCGCTACGTGTCCGATTTCGTCCTTTTTGACATTTTGACCATTTTATCCAATTTTTCCATCTTTTTGACTTTTCCTCATTTATTTTATCAATATATTTGTGATGTATTGCTTCCAGTATTTTTCTTCGAGTCTTTAAGTTACTTTTTAAAGCGAAAATACCTAAAAAATAATAAAAATACCCGTGGTTCCGAAAAGACAAATTTATATAAAAATATGATAAAATCATATAAATATATATCTTTTTAATCAATTAAAGTGCATAAAATCATGTTAATTTTAGTGCTTTTTAAGCACTCATCACAACCCCAACCAGATTCTTGGTAGCCTCTTAGCAAGAGAAGCGATAAAAACTAAAAATATAACTATCTTAAGTTACTTCCGTGGATTGACACAGTTGCATTTAGCGTATACAAGAAGCCTTTAAACCCTTAGGTTGCTCTAGTGGATGAGTTTGAGTCTTGTGAGGGTTTTCAGTAATGATACAAACAAATATTGAACTAATTGTAAAAATTAAAAGAAATAACAAAAATAACAACTCAAAAACTAAAATTACAACAAAATCAAAAATTAACTTAAGAATAAAATAAAAGAAAGCAACATGAAACATAATACAAAAATGTCTCATACTTTTTAATCTCCTTTAAGATCATAATTAAAATCTAAAGCATAAGTTATTTTAATCTTCTTAAACAGTCATGATTTATTATAATAATTAGTTGAAAATCATTTTCATATTTCATATAAAAAATGTATCAATTTAATTTCACCTAATTTCAATGTCTAGAATCTGAATTCGCTTCAACTCTATTCCTCACTAGTCAATACTCTTAGAACACTGAATCCTTTGGGTTCAAACACTCACACTAAATTATATGTGAAAGAGTTGATTTATAGAAATGAACTAATATGTTCGCATATGTATAAAAAATAAAGGCTCAACGTGTTATTTTAATGTTGATCTCATGAAAGGAATCGAATTTATAAATTATAAAGATATCATATATAAAAATTATTTTCATGCATTAATCCAATTTAAGTAAATTAAAGATAAAAATAAAAGAGAAGAAAGATTACCTATTTCATAAGAATGTGCAAATAGTAATGGAGAAATGCAAGTGCATCCATCATATTCATCATTAAAGTTCACATAGACAGATTGCTATGAACTTATAACATCTCAACAAATATGCTTAGTTTTAACAATTCTAAAATTATTCATATGTAATTAAACTAAAATAAATGATAGAAATTAAATAAATAAAACAAATAAAAGAAAATTGCCTAAAATAATAGGTTGCCTCCCATCCAGCGCGTAGTTTAACGTCTTAGCAAGACGTAACTTTTTGGTGCTAAGGATTACACAGCCAAATTCAATTCATTTTAGTAATGTTGTGTGCTTATTCTAAATAAGGCTTCATAAGATGCCCATTGACTTTGAATGCTTTTTATGTCTTGGAATCCAATAATTCTACTACTCCATGTGCAAATACTTGAACTATTTTGAATGCTCCATCCCATCTTGATGTCAACTTTCCTGGAAACAATCCCAAACAAGAGTTAAATAAAATAACTTTCATTCTAGGGTGAAGAGTCTTAGGAACTAGCCTCTTGTCATGATAGCGCTTAGTACACTCTTTGTATAATTTGGCATTCTCATAGGCTTCGTTCCTAATTTATTTCAACTCATTAAGATGGAGTAACCATTTTTCTCTTACTTTATCTAAATCCATGTTTAACTTTTTAATTGCCCAGTAAGCCTTGTGTTTGAGTTCAACTGGAAGGGCACACACTTGTAAGTGGTGCAGTATGCCCATAAGGCATCATTCAACTTAAATGCTCAATCTTCTTTGAAGGATGCACAGTGCGTTCCAATATTCCCTTAGTTTTCTTATTACTTACTTACACTAAACATGAAGTTTGAGGATGATATGGAGTAGCTACTTTATGTGTGATGTTGTTCAGTACTCCCTCAAAGATCTTGTTACAAAAATGGCTACCTCCATCACTTATTATAGCTCTAGGCATTCCGAACCTCCTGAATATTGAATCCTTCAAGAATTTAACAACATTAGCATCATTGGTTTTAGTGGGGATAGCTTCTACCCACTTGAATACATAATCCACAACAACCAAAATATATTGAAAACCATTGGATGGGGAAAATGATCCATAAAGTCAATTATCATACATTGAAGAGTTCAACAACTAAATTAGATGTCAAAGGGATTTAAAATCTCTTTTACTTATGTTGCATGTTCTTTAACATTTATCACATTGTGCACAAAACATATGAGCATTTTTAAGAAGAGTGGGGAAAAAGAATCCAGACTATAATACCTTATAGGTTGTCTTTTCACCACCAAAATGGCCCCTATAATGAAGTTTATGACAAAAAGTTAGAATGCTCTTATGTTCTTCTTCACGTACACATCTCAGGATGACTTAATCTTGACCAATCTTGTATAAATAAGGGTCATCCCAGAAATAGTCCTTAATAGTTTTAAAAAACCTTTTCTTGTCCTAATATGAAGTGTTAGATCACAAAACACCAGTGGTAAGATAGTTTACAATATCAGCATACCATGGGTTCGGACCTATTGAAAATAACTGTTCATTAGGAAATGTTTCAACTATATCTTCATTATTCTTATCTTTAAGAGAATTGAAGTCAGAAATCAACCTAGAAAAATGGTCAGCTACTAAGTTTTCACTGCCTTTCTTATCCTTAATTTCTTGGTCAAATTCTTGTAAGAGTAAGACCCACGTGATTAATCTTGGCTTGGCATTCAGTTTACTTAATAGGTATCTTAAAGCAGCATGATTAGAATGCATAATCACTTTAGATCGTACTAAATAAGACTAAATTTGTCTAAAGAAAACACTATATCCAAGATTTCCTTTTCAGTGGTGGTATAATTCATTTGGGCATCATTGAGTGTTTTGCTAGCATAGTAGATGACATGCAAACACTTATCCACTCTCTATCCCAAGACTGCTCTGATAGCATAATCGGAAGCATCACACATTATTTCAAAGGGTAAAGACTAGTTTGGTGCCATAATAATAAGGTATTAAAGGCAATAAGGCACTCATCGTTGAAATTAAAATAAAAATCTTTTGATATCAAGTTACATAAGGGATGACTTATTTTAGAGAAATCTTTAATAAATAGTCTGTAAAATCTTGAATGTCCTAAGAAGCTTCTTATCCCCTTCACAGATGTAGGGGGAGGTAGTGTTGAAATCAATTCAACTTTTGCCTTATCAACTTTAATACCCTTGTTTAACATTATATGTCCTAACATTATCCCTTGTTGAACAATAAAATGACTTTTCTCCCAACTAAGGGTTAGATTTCATTCAATGCATCTTTCTAAAACCAAAGTCAATTTATGTAAGCAATCATCAAATGAGTTCCTAAAGACAGAGAAATAGTCTATGAAAATCTCAATGAATTTTTCCACCATGTTCGAGAAAATAGACATTATGCATCTCTAAAAAGTAGTAGGGGTATTGCATAACCCAAATGGCATTCTTCGAAAATAAAATGTCCCAAAGGACATGTAAATATGTTTTTTTCTTTATCTTCTAGTGCTATGGGTACTTGATAATATCTGGACAATCCATCTAGAAAATAGTAAAATTCGTGCCCAACTAATCTTTCCAACATTTGATCAATGAATGGAAGAGGAAAGTGATCCTTTTTAGTATATAAATTCAGTTTCCTAAAATCTATACACATTCTCCATCCAGTGATTATTCTAGTGGGCACTAATTCACTTTTGTCTTTTTTAACAACTGTTATCCCAGATTTCTTAGGTACAACATGCACTGGATTAACCCACTTACTATCCACAAAAGGGTAGGTACTTTCTTCTTCTAACAATTTAAGAATTTCTTTCTTAACTACCTCTTGCATGTTTAGGTTTAGTCTTCTTTAGGCCTCTCGTACGAGTTTAGCACTATCCTCCAAGTTGATCTTATGCATACACATCGTAGGAGTAATGCCTCTTATATCCTTGATACTCCAACCTATAGCTTTCTTATACTCTTTAAGCACTTTGATATGTTCCTTTTCTTGGATTTTGGTCAAGGTTGAAGAAATTATCACTGGACAAGTTTTTCCTTCTCCCAAAAACACATATTTTAAGTGCTCAAGTAAGTCATTGAGTTCAAGTTCAAGTGGATTGGCCTCTTTACTAGATGGAAAATTGGGTAGATTTAAATGTGTACTAGATTTTTTCATTACTTCATCATTGTCTAGTCGTTCATGGTACTCCTTAATTTTCTCATCTAAATCTTCTTTGACCTCTTCAAGTGTAAGAATAGTTTCAAGCTTGTCTTCTATTTTGGTTCGGGAAAAGATACTTTAGACAAGATTATTGAAAGGGTCAATATTGAATATTTCATCAATGGTAGAAATAGAAGGAAAAGGTGAAGAATCAAAAACTTTAAAATGAACTATCTCTCCTAAGACTGTCATTGTCAAATTTCCATCTTGGACATCAATAATAGTCTTAGTAGTTGTCACAAATGGTCTACCAAGCAGTATTATGTGCTCTCTGTCCAAGGTAGGATTTTCTTGAATATTTAGAACCACAAAGTCAACAAGTAATATTAGTTTGTCTACTTGTACCAACACATCCTCAACTATTCCCTTTGGATACTTAAGAGATCTATCTACAAGTTGAAGGGACATGGTTGTGGGTTTTAAATCTCCTAAATTGAGCTATAAGAATATAGAGTAAGGCATCAAATTTATACTAGCACCTAAATCAAGCATTGCTTTAACGACCTTCCTATCCCCCATAGTTATGTTTATAATAAAACTTCCAAGGTCTTTCAACTTAGGGGTAGTTTATGCTGAAGTAAAGTGCTCGAAATTTCTGATACTACTATTCATTCATTCATTCATTCATTCAGTTCATACCTCTTTTTCTTAGTATTCAACTCTTTGAAAAACTTAGCATTGAAGGGTGATAACTCTATATTTTAGAGTTATTTTTGTCCATTTTATTAATTATAATTGCTATGTTCTTATTTTTTTAGTTAATTTTAATTAATTAAATTAATATTTACTATTAGTTTTTTAATAAATATATTTTTAAGAAAATTAATGAATTTAAATATAAAAAGGACTTAATTGCAATTAATATAAGCTAAAAATATAATTTGAATTAAAAGTGGGTGAAATTGCAAATATCAAAAGATTAGAAGTTAATTTGAATTAAATTTGAGGGTCAAAATGCAATTAAGAAAATTTAGTATTTTTATGCAGGAAAAGGAACACGCGTTCCATTATCCACGTGCGCAACACACCGTTAGATCATCCAATCAATGGTCAGGATCAAGCACGTGGAATCTAGACACGAAAAAAGCGAGTGGACCTGGATGGCACGCTGCCTAGGGCTGAGTGGGGCCCACCTATCATGCATGCTGGCTTGTAGGGTGGGACCCAAGTGTTTGCCAAAATAAATGGTCCTCTGCGATGCGGTTTAGATAGACATCGTGCGCCTTGCCATTCGAGCAAATGATACATTGCCACGTGTCTCAAATATTCTTACAGCAAATCGTAAGATGACACGTGGCATGTGTTGGTTAAAATAAGAACACGGAAATGAGGCACATTTCCAACCACGTCTGTGTCCCCCACATGTCTGGAAGGCACCTCTCCCGTGCGATGCGATCCTCGTGCGCCCGTTCTTCACATCTAATGAAAGGCTTCCATGTGTCTCGTTATTTCTTACAGCTAGTAAGATGATAACCCGTGGCATGCATTTAAAGAAAAAATAAAACGTAGAATGGCGCACTATTCCACGCGTGTTTGCTTTTTGTTATTTTACATGTATATCTTTCCCCCACTAAATGCATTTTTATGAAAAATAATTGTTTGGGGTGATATAATTGAGACGAGAGAGAAAGAGTTTTGGGAGAGTTTTTTTTAGTTTTCATTTTTCCAGTTCACTTCAATTTTTAGTTTCTTCTCTGCATGTTTTCTACAACACAAAAATTTTTCTTTAGCATTTTTATGTTATTATTTTCTTAGGAAATAGAGAGAAAGAAGACAGTGAAGTAGAAGAAAAGGGAAGAAATTTATTTTTCATCGAGGAATCGTGAAAGAGTTTCTCCTAATCTTTTTCTTTTAAATTTTATTTCTCTGAAATGTCTGATTATTGTTGTATTGTAATTTTAATTTCTGCTATGAACTAATTTATTTGTTCTAGGGTTGTAGTGTAGCTTAAATTATGAAACTTGAATTAATTAGTTTTGAATGATTTATGGAACGGTTTTAAGTTGTTTATTTTATCTGTGCTTAATGCTTTTAATTATTAGAAGATTAATTAATTGATGTGTGACACTTAAATAAACTTGAAAAATACATTTTTGTGTGTTGCTCGTGATAAAATAACATATATATATATAAATGATAGGAATATACCTTTATTGTAAGTGTAAATATTTGAGAACTTAGAACTTAATAAATATGGTTGAATTTTATTCTCATAGGAATATAGTGAATTATTTTAGCTAGATGTGTCTATATGGAGCTCGGAAGAGATATATGGATAAATTTGGAGTTCTTGGTTAACAACTTAAAATACGAGAACATAAATCAAGAGAAAATAATATGATTCAAGTGGATTAATTTGGTGAAACTGCAATCCTAGAATTTTCTTATAAATTGTTATAAAAATTAGTTAGTCAAACTGCATCAAACTATCGACTGTTTGGATAGAATCAGGTTGAAATAATTTTAGTAATTAACGAACACTAGTAACAAATATCTGTGGGAACAATATTTTACTTATCATATTATTACTTGTGACTATGTATACTTGCAAGATTTTATGTTCTCCAAAAGAGACAGCAAGTTTTTGGCGCCATTGCTTGGGATTTGTTTTACTATTTTTTGTTGATATTAATACCAATTAATCTGATTTTAGTTCAAAAAAAAATATTTTTTATTGCTTATTGTTATTTGCTTAGATTTGTGTGTTTATTTATGTGTTTATTTTCATTTTTACTTTATTAGATTTATTTTTCAAATTTTTGTATAAAGTGGGACTTTGTATGCGACACATAAGAAATCTTGACATAGTTCCATTAGATCTAGAAATTGGGAGAACTATTTTAAAATTTTAAAAAAATAATAAACAAGAAACCTCAAAACATCTAATTATGGATGAGGAAATTCCTGAAGTGGAAGAACCAAGATCTTTAAGAGATTATGTAGTGCCTATGGTTGGCGGGATTCATTCGAGCATTAGAAGACCATCAATTCAAGCCAATAATTTTGAAATTAAGCCTGCAATCATTCATATGATTCAAACATCAGTTCAATTTAGTGGTTTACCCTAGGATGACCTAAACTCTCATATAGAATTTTTTTTAGAAATTTGTGATACCTTTAGGCATAATGGAGTGGCCGATGATGCTATCCGGTTGAGACTTTTTCCTTTTTCACTTAGGGATAAGGCAAAGAGTTGGTTGAATTCACTACCATGTGGTTCTATCACTATGTGGGATGATTTGGCTCAAAAATTCTTAGCCAAATATTTTACACCAGCAAAGACTGTAAGGATGATGAATGAAATCACCATTTTTGTGCAGTTCGACTCAGAATCATTATATGAAGCTTGGGAGAGGTACAAGGAGATACTTCGAAGATGTCCTCACCATGGTTTACCAAAGTGGCTTCAAGTTCAAAAATTTTATAATAGTTTGATGGGTCCTACTAGAAACATGGTTGATGTAGTATTTTGTGGTGCTCTTATGGGAAAAACAATTGATGAAGCCTACAACTTATTAAAGGATATGGCTTCAAATAGATACGAGTGGCCATCAGAGAGGATGATGCCTAAGAGAGTGGCTGGAATTCACAAGATTGATACTATGACCACTTTTACTGCACAAGTATCCGCTTTGGTGAAGAATATGGATACTTTGGGTGTCCAGTCTATTCAGAGTCCTTTTGTTGCATGTGAAAATTGCAATGGAAACTATGCTAGTTAGAGATGTCCTCACAACTCTGAATCTGTCAGTTTTGTTTCCAATTACAATAGGAATCAAAACAACCCTTATGCTAACACTTACAATCTAGGGTGGAAGAATCACCCTATTTTTTCTTGGAGTAATAATCAAGGCCAATCATCTTCTATGAATCCTACATATCCTTCAGGTTTTCATAACCAAGCCCCACAACAAGAGAAAAAGCCATCATTGGAAGATATGTTTGCTCAATACATGGCTAAGAATGTGACTATTCTCTAGAATTAGGTAGCATCTATTAGAAATCTTGAAGTTCAATTAGGTCAACTAGTTACTGCTGTCAACAATCACCCTCAAGGAGCTTTACCTAGTGATACTGAAACTAACCCAAAAAGGGAAGGAAAAGAGCATTGTAAGGCAGTTACACTAATAAGTGGAAAAGAGTTGGAAGAAATACAAAAGCCATTTCTCCGCCAACCCCTATTGTTGAAGCTATTGACCCAGCAAAAACAAGAGAAAGCTGAAGAGAGGGTCGAAGAGAATGAAGCAACAGAAAATCCCATAATAAAACCAGTTTTAGATAGTCTCAAGCCTTATAATCCACCAATTCCATTTCCTCAGCACTTCTATAAGCAAAAGATTGATAAGTAGTTCTCTAAGTTTCTTGAAGTAATTAAAAAACTTCATATTAACATTCCTTTTGTTGATGCCTTGGAGCAAATGCCTAGCTATGTGAAATTTATGAAAGACATCTTGTCTAAAAAGAGAAGGTTAGGTGATTTTGAGACAATTGCTCTCACAGAGGAGTGTAGTGCCATCCTTCAGAAGAAGCTACCACCTAATCTTAAAGATCTAGGAAGTTTCACCATTCCTTGTACTATTGGTGATAAATTCTTTGGCAGAGCTTTGTGCGATCTGGGTGCCAACATTAATTTGATGCCATTTTCTATCTATTAGAGACTTGGATTAGGAGAAGCACAACCGACCACTGTAACTCTTCAACTTGCAGATAGGTCTTTAAAACATCCAAGAGGCATTATAGAGGATGTCCTTGTAAAGGTAGACAATTTTATCTTTCCTGCAGATTTCATAATTCTTAATATGGAGGAAGAAAAAGAGATCCATATTATTCTTGGGAGACCATTTTTAGCAACATGAAGGACATTGATTGATGTTCAAAAGGGGGAGCTCACCATGAGAGTTTAAGACCAAGAGGTAACTTTCAATGTCCTTAAAGCTATGAAATTTCCAAGAGAATATGGTGATTACTTTAGAGTTGACATGGTGAATGCTTTAGTTGAAAGCAACTTCATCGAAAACTTGACTACTGATGCTTTGGAGGTTGTGCTTGTGAATGACAATGTTATTGATAACCTTGAATCTCTTGAATATCTTAAGTTACTTGAAGCATCTCCACAACTCTTTAGTCCTCAAACTAAAGTAGATGCATCACAAGTTGTAACACCATCTAAATCTACCCATCTAAAGCCATCTATTGAATGACAACCATTATTAGAGCTTAAGCCATTGCCTAACCATCTAAGGTATGCTTATTTGGGTGAAATGTCTACTCTACTTGTGATTATTTCATCGTCTCTAGATGAAGATCAAGAAAAGAAGTTGTTAAGAGTTTTGAGAAATTACAAGATAGCGTTGAGGGTGGTCTATAGCTGATATTAAAGGGATTAGCCCTTCCTTATGCATGCACAAGATCTTGTTTAAGGAATATTTCAAGCCTACTATTGAGCATCAACATCATTTGAATCCAATCATGAAAGAGGTAGTGAAAGATGAGATCATTAAGTGGTTAGATGCTGGTATTATCTATCCTATTTCAGATAGCTCTTGGGTTAGCCCAATTCATTGTGTGCCAAAGAAAGGAGGAATGATAGTGGAGGCTAATAGAAACAATGAGCTTATTCCCATAAGAAAAGTGACGGGTTGGTGAGTATGCATGGATTATCGAAAGCTCAACAAGGCGACTCGAAATGATAATTTTCCTCTTCCATTTATTGATCAAATGCTTGATAGATTGGTAAGACATTCTTTCTATTATTTCTTGGATGGATATTCTGGATACAACCAAATTGCTATTGCTCATGAGGATCAAGAGAAGACCACTTTCACTTTTCCATATGGACCTTTTGCTTTTCGAAGAATGCCGTTTGGACTTTGCAATGCCCCAGCTACTTTTCAAAGGTGTATGATGGCTATCTTTTCAAACATGGTGGAAAATTTTATTGAGATATTTATGGATGACTTCTTAGTGTTTGGAGATTCTTTTGATATATGCCTGCATAACCTTTCTTTGGTCCTATAAAGATGCGAAGAGACAAACTTGGTGTTAAATTTGGAAAAGTTCATTTCATGGTACAAGAAGGTGTTGTTCTCGGCCTTCTAATTTCTTCAAAAGGAATTAAAGTGGATAGGGAAAAGATTGAAACCATTGAGAAGCTACCACCTCTAACATCTATCAAAGGAATTAGAAGTTTTCTTGGTGATTCATCAAGGATTTTTTCAAGACAGCTAAGCCTCTTTGCAACCTTTTGGAGAAAGATACGAAATTCACGTTTGATGAAGATTGTTTAGAAGCTTTTCGGGCGTTGAAAGAAAAGTTGATCACTGCTCCCATCATTATTGCACCAGATTTGAATCTACCTTTTGAGCTCATGTGTGATGATAGTGACTTTGCAGTAGGAGTTATTTTGGGACAACGAAAAGATAGAGTTTTCCATGCCATATACTATGCCAGCAAAACTTTGACCAATGCTCAATTGAATTATGCTTCCACAGAAAAAGAGTTACTTGCTATTGTATATGCTTTTGAAAAGTATTGATCCTATCTAATTGGTACTAAGGTGTGTTCCAAAGGAAGAAATTGAAAACATACTTAGGCATTGTCATTCTTCAGCCTATGAGGGCCATTTTGGAGGAGAAAGAACAGTGGCTAAGGTTCTTAAATCTGGTTTTTACTAGCCAAATCTGTTTAAAAATGCACATTTCTTTGTCTCACGCTATGACAGGTGCCAAAAAATTGGTAACATTTCCAAGAAACACGATATGCCTCTAAACAACATTCTTGAGGTGGAAATATTTGACGTTTGGGGAATTGATTTCATGGGACCTTTATCTCTTCCTACAACAACCTATACATTCTTGTTGCTGTGGATTATGTTTCTAAGTGGGTAGAAGCAATTCCCTTGCCTACCAATGATTCCAAAGTGGTGTTGAATTTTTTGAAGAAAATTTTTTTTACTTGTTTTGGCACTCCAAGGGCAATCATCAGCGATGGAGGAACTCATTTTTGCAACAAATATTTTGAAGCCCTCCTTGCCAAATATGGGGTCACTCACAAAATTTCAATTGCTTACCATCCTCAAACAAGTGGACAAGTTGAGATATCTGATGAGTGCTCAAAAAGCACTAAAATTACCATGATTTTATGCACATTAATTGATTAAAAATATATATATTTATATGTTTTATCATATATTTATATAAATTTCTCTTTTTCGGAATCACGGGTATTTTTATTGTTTTTCAGGTATTTTGGCTTAAAAACGCAATTTAAAGACTCAAAGAGGAATACTTGAAGCAATACATCACAAATATATTAATAAATAAGTGGGAAAAGGTCAACAAATATGGAAAAATTGGACAAAATGGGTCGAAAATGTCAAAAATGTCAAAAAGGAGAAAATCGCGCCGAAAGAAATTTATCCCGTCTGCGCGCGCCGGCTTAGCCGCCGAGCTGCGTGCGCGGCTATCGTTCATCCGCGCAGAGCGCGCGCGGTATCGTTTCATCGGCCCAGCAGCAGCGCCCCAAAGAACCCCTCCGCGCGCCCAACGCGTTTTTGCCCCATTTTTCACATGAGTGGGGCCCACGTGTCTGCCAAAATAAATGGTCCCATACGACATAGTCTAGATAGACATCGTGCGCCCGGCCATTCGAGAGAATGATACATTGCCACGTGTCTCGAATATTCTTATAGCAAATCATAAGATGACACGTGGCATGTGTTGGTTAAAATAATAACACGGAAACGACGCACGTTTCCAACCGCGTCTACGTTCCCCACGTGTTTGGAAGGCACCTCTCCCGTGCGACGCGATCCTCGTGCACCCGTTCTTCACAACTAATGAAAGGCTGCCACGTGTCTCATTATTTCTTACAGCCAGTAAGATGATGACCCGTGGCATGCATTTAAAGAAAAAATAAAATGCAGAATGGCGCACTCTTCCATGCGTGTTTTCTTTTTGTTATTTTACATGTATATATTTCCCCCACTAAATGCATTTTTATGAAAAATAATTGTTTGGGGTGATATAATTGAGACGAGAGAGAAAGATTTTTGGGAGAGTTTTTTTTAGTTTTCATTTTTCCAGTTCACTTCAATTTTTAGTTTCTTCTCTGCATGTTTTCTACAACACAAAAATTTTTCTTTAGCATTTTTATGTTATTATTTTCTTAGGAAATAGAGAGAAAGAAGACAGCGAAGTAGAAGAAAAGGGAAGAAATTTATTTTTCATCGAGGAATCGTGAAAGAGTTTCTCCTAATCTTTTTCTTTTAAATTTTATTTCTTTGAAATGTCTAATTATTGTTGTATTGTAATTTTAATTTCTCCTATGAACTAATTTATTTGTTCTAGGGTTGCAGTGTAGCTTAAATTATGAAACTTGAATTAATTATTTTTGAATGATTTATGGAACGGTCTTAAGTTGTTTATTTTATCTGTGCTTAATGCTTTTAATTATTAGAAGATTAATTAATTGATGTGTGATACTTAAATAAACTTGGAAAAGACATTTTTGTGTGTTGCTCGTGATAAAATAACATATATATATAAGTGATAGGAATATACCTTTATTGTAAGTGTAACTATTTGAGAACTTAGAACTTAATAAATATGGTTGAATTTTATTCTCATAGGAATATAGTGAATTATTTTAGCTAGATGTGTCTATATGGAGCTCGGAAGAGATATATGGATAAATTTGGAGTTCTTGGTTAACAAAATAAAATATGAGAACATAAATCAAGAGAAAATAATATGATTCAAGTGGATTAATTTGGTGAAACTACAATCCTAGAATTTTCTTATAAACTGTTACAAAAATTAGTTAGTCAAACTGCATCAAACTATCGACTGTTTGGATAAAATCAGGTTAAAATAATTTTAGTAATTAACGAACACTAGTAACAAATATCCGTGGGAACAATATTTTACTTATCATATTATTACTTGTGACCGTGTACACTTGCACGATATTATGTTCTCCAAAATAGACAACGGAGGGCATATTCATGATCACTTCTAATAATGGTAAATTGATATTTACTTTAGAAAGCATATTAAAAAGATCATAGAATTGCTCATCTTGTTTGGATTCTTTCAGCCGGTGTGGAAGAGGTACTTGCAACTAGTGTGGTTTTGTTGTCTTTTGAATTTTGGGGATGTCAGATGACTCCCCAATGAGTTTTTTAGAAGGCTTGTTAAGTTTAACACTTGTCTCTCCTTTTTGGGAGACTAGAATATCACCTTCTTTGTTACCTAAACTACAGGGTTGATCTTTAGAGATTTTAGGTAAATTGTATTGACTACCTTACCGCTGTGATGGGTTCTTACATCCTTCGCATGTTCTGGTTGACTGGGAAACTTTCATGGTTCTTTCTTTTGCCTTTGTTCAACTAGTTTCCCAACTTTAGATTCAATCCTTTTAACCAAAGCCTCCATGGTGTTCAACCTTTCATTATTCATCAATTGGTTGTCGCGACTAACTTGAATAAAAGCATTCAAGCTATCCTATAAGGTTGGATTAAAAGATTGGCTTGGTAGGTAAGGGTGGTTTTTATTCAACCTTAGTGTTTGACATTGGGTGTAGACTGGGTAATTGTTTTGTTTCCAATGATGGTTAGGGTGATTATAGGTGTTTGGATGATATCTTTGAAAGGATTTGACTTCCTCCATGGCATCGACACTAGAATCACAAGTATTTAAACAATTATGAGCATCATGCCCAATTGAAGAACACAATTCATACACCTCTTGATTTGGCATTTGTTGGGTAGTGAGAAGTTTGATGAGCAGAATCGGGATCGCCAAATACTTTGATGAATGAAAACTTGATGAACGAAAACCGGCATCGCCGATCCTGCCAATACTTTGGTTTTATATTTATAAAACTCTCGCAAGTGCACGAATCATTTCGTAGAAAATGATAAGTATACTCCCAAGGTCGATCTAAGGAAGGAATGTATGTGGTTTTTAATTTATTATTCAAACTTTTAAAAACGAAATTAAATCCTAAACATCATGTCACGATATTTTGGGTTTTGTGTTTTTAATCTACTAACATAAAAATAAACATAGATTCAATAAACATTCATGCAAATTTTATCTTTTATAAATAGTGGAGTATTTATAGATATAATAACTAAGTTAATTATGCTTGCTCGTATTATCTAGGTTATTAAAGATATGAATTGATATTTATTGATTCTCCCTTTTTTGTATGAATACCACCTTTGGTGGGGTTAGATATTCTTTGTTAACTAAACAAATCAATTAACACCTATGGGTGGGGTTGATAACTAATTTGGTTAATTAAATTAATTCCTTTTTCTAAGAGATTCAAAATGAACCATTTAAATGCCACCTTTGGTGGGGTTAGACAGTTTAAACTTTATTCAAGGTGTCCAAATTAAACCTAAGAATTTAGTTATCCGAGTACTAACTTTCAAGTTTTAAAACTACTATTGAAAACATGTTGTCAATACATTTTCAGATAATAATTCTTATAAAAACTTTTGAAATAGAGCTTCATTCTAACTAAGGCGATTGTACCATCAAATAAAAGAGCACTACTCTAAATTAGACCGATAACTAAACCTTAAAATCTAATTTTCAGGTTTAAGTTTGTAATGAAAAATAATATATTTCTCTCTAACATTCTTAATATAAAATCTTGAATAAAAATTAAATCAATTCATTTTAGAAATTTTCACCTACTTAATATTTCGCAAGCAAAACATCGTTATTATTATATCGTGTTTATAAACAAATAGCAGTTAAATTTAATCACAGACAAATTAAATATAACATGTAAGAATAAAGCATAAAAAATAACTGTAAAGAAAATAAAATCCTTACAAAACTTCGACGCTATTCCCGTTGCTAGAAAACCTCCAAGCGGAATTTGCACTTCCATTTATTGAATCAAAAATCTAAAATATTACAAAAACATAACTAGTTCTTCCCAAAAAGGAAGAACTCTAAACCTAAGAGAAACTAGCTAAAACATAAGAAAAACTAGCTAAAACATAAGAAAAAAACTAAAAAAACTAAAAACTAAGAAAGAAGAGAAAGAAAGAAGAGAGAAGTGAGTTTTTAAGGTGTGCTTTGAAGTGAATGGAGGGGGGTATTTATAGGTGAGGATGGAGAGAAAAAATGAGTAAAAAATGTTAAAAAAATATTAAAAAATTAAAAACGTGTAATGGACATCTTGAGGTCATCAATGACGTCAAGATGACGTCATGGGCGGCCGCACGTGGAAAATGGGGCAAAAACGCGTTGGCCGCTGGCTGGCGGTTGTTGGCTGGCCGCCGCTGGCTGGGTCTGTCTGCCTCCGGCTACGGAACAAGGTTCACATGGCCGCGATGACTTTGGTACAAATTCTGTGCGCGATTTTCCGTCTTTTGAAATTTTTGACCTTTTCGACCCATTTTGTCCAATTTTTCCATGTTTGCTGACCTCTCCCCCCTTACTTATCTATTTATTTGTGATGTATTGGTTCAACTATTCTTCTTTGAGTCTTTAAATTGCGTTTTTAAGCCAAAATACACGAAAAACAATAAAAATACCCGTGATTCGAAAAAGACAAATTTATATAAATATATGATAAAACATATAAATATATATATTTTTAATCAATTAATATGCATAAAATCATGGTTATTTTAGTGCTTTTGAGCACTCATCACAACCCCAACTTCTTGCTAGTCCCTTAGCAAGAGAAGCGATAAAAACTAAAAATTAAACTATCCTAAATCACTTCCGTGGATTGACACGGTTGCATTTAGCCTTGTCTGCAACAAGCCTTTAAACCCCTAGGTTGTCCTAGTGGACGAGTTTGAGTCTCGTGAGGGTTTTCAGTAATGATACCCACAAACATTGTACTAAATGTAAAAACAAAAGAAACAATAAAAACAAACAACTTAAAAAATTAAATTTACAACAAAATCACAAATTATCAACATCTCACAAAAATGTCTCATACTTTTTAATCTCCTTTAAGATCATAATTAAAATCTCAAGCATAAGTTATTTTAATCTCTTTAAACAATCATGATTTATTATAATAATTAGTCGAAAATCATTTTCATATTTCATATCAAAAATGTATCAATTTATTTTCACCCAATTTCAGTGTCATGAATCAGAATTCGCTTTGACTCTATTCCTCACAAGTCAATACTCTCAAAACACTGAATCCTATGGGTTCAAACACTCATACTAATTTATATGCGAAAGAGTTGATGTATAGAAATGAACTAATATGTTCGCATATGTATAAAGAGTAAAGGCTCAAAGTGTTATTTTAACATTGATCTCATGAAAGGAATCAAATGTATAAATTATAAAGATATCATATATAAAAATTATTTTCATGCATAAATCAAACTCATTAAGAAAGAATTTCAAGATATATGCCTTTTACAAATGAAGAGAGTGCAATGACTTTTTAGGGAATTATTTCCTATATCCTTCTTTTGTAATTAGCCTTTACTCACAACTTTGTAGGCAATGTGGGTTAGATTATACTATATATTCTTTATCTCTCTATTTTTTTCTGAAGATATTTCTCAATATATGTATTTTAGAGAGTCAACCCATGTACAGATTGTACATATTTTGGATTTTGGTGAGTGGTTAATTTTGTGGGTTTTCTGTTTGATCTTGGTTTAGGTAACCCCAGATATGTCTTTTTGTTTTTGTAGTAGTCATGCATGATGAGTGCTCAAAAAGCACTAAAATAACCATGATTTTATGCACATTAATTGATTAAAAATATATATATTTATATGTTTTATCATATATTTATATAAATTTGTCTTTTTCGGAATCACGGGTATTTTTATTGTTTTTCAGGAATTTTGGCCTAAAAATGCAATGTAAAGACTCAAAGAAGAATACTTGAAGCAATACATCACAAATAAATTAATAAATAAGTGGAAAAAGGTCAACAAACATGGAAAAATTGGACAAAATGGGTCGAAAAGGTCAAAAATGTCAAAAGATCGGAAAATCGCTACAATAAGTAGCCCCAAATTTCAATACCGGCTACATACGCTGGCCAGAGCCACATGTCAAGGTTGATGCTGCTGGCGCCGCATAGCGCGCTGGCATCGTTTCACGCTACGCCGAAGGCAAAGAAATGCCGCAATAGCGCCCAACGCGTTTTTGACCCATTTTTCACGTGGTACCACCCATGACGTCACGCCGACGTCATTGATGACCTCACAGGTCCATTACACGTTTTTTATTTTTTAATATTTTTTTTCCATCTTTTCAATCATTTTTCCTCTTCATCCTCACCTATAAATTCCCCCCTTCCACTCTCTTCAACACACCCCTCTAAACCTCACTTCTCTCTTCTCTCTTTCTCTCACTTCTTAGTTTTTGTGTTTTCTTTACTTTCTTTCTTAGTTGGTAAGCTGTTCTTAGTTTTTCTGTTAGTTTTTAGTTCAATTGTCTTAGTTTTAGAGTACTTCTCTTTTTGAGAGGAACGTGTAATGTGTTTGTAATAATTTGGATTTTTGATTCAATAAATGGAAGTGCAAATTCCGCTTGGAGGTTTTCTAGCAACGGGAATAGCGTCAAGTTCTGTAAGGATTTTATTTTCTTTACGCTTATTTTTATGCTTTATTCTTACATGTTATATTTAATTTGTCTGTGATTAAATTTAACTGTGCTATATTGTTTATAATCATGATATAATAATAACGTTGTTATGCTTGCAAATATTAAATAGGTGAAAATTTCTAAAATGAATTGAGTTTATTTTTATTCAAGATTTTATATTAAGGATGTTAGAGAGAAATATATTATTTTTCATTACAAACTTAAATCTGAAAGTTAGACTTTAAGGTTTAGTTATCCTGCCTAATTTAGAGTAGTCTTTCTTTTATTTGTTGCATACAATCGCCTAGGTAGTTAGAGTGAAGCTCTATTTCAAAAGTTTTTATAAGAATTATTATGTGGAAATGTATTGACAACATGTTTTCAATAGTGGTTTTAAAACTTGAAAGTTAGTACTCGGATAACTAAATTCTTAAGTTTAATTTGACACCTTGAATAAAGTTTAAACTGCCTAACCTCACCAAAGCAGATTTAAATGGTTCATTTTCAATCTCTTAGAAAAAGGAATTAATTTAATTAACCAAATTAGTTATCAACCCCACCCATAGGTGTTAATTGATTTGTTTAGTTAACAAAGAGTATCTAACTCACCAAAGGTGGTATTCATACAAAAAAGAGAATCAATAAAATATCAATTTATATCTTTAATAACCTAGATAATACGAAAAGATAATTAACTTAGTTATTATATCCATAAATACTCCACTAATATAAATGATAAAATTTGCATGAATATTTATTGAATCTGTAATTATATTTATTTGTAGATAAATATTTATTGAATTTGTATCTATGTTTATTCTTTTTAGATTATATTTAATTAATCTGTATTTTTGTTTATTTTTATGTTATTAGATTAGAACACAAAAACCAAACCATCGTGACAGGATGTTTAGGATTTAATTTCATTTTTAAAAGTTTGAATAATAAATTAAAAACCACATACATTCCTTCCTTAGATCGACTCGGGAGTATACTTATCATTTTCTACGAAATGATTAGATGCACTGCTTGAGAGTTTTACAAATATTAAAACCAAAGTATTTGCGAGAATTGGCGATCTTGGGTTTTATTTCATCAATGCATAAATGAGATATAAGCATATACTATCAACTTCTACTCAAATCATTTAATCTAAGCAAAAATAATAATCAAAAATATATGATACTCTATTAAAATGAGAAAAAAATTCATACATTCAACGCTAATACCTATGTAGATCATCTAAAAATTTGAAGAAATAAGAAATGTGTTTGGAGTAGAAAAAATATATATTTCACTCTGAATAAAGGAAATTAGGCTCAAATTATATCTCACAAAGGTAGTCTCCACTAAAAAAAAACTCATAAACACCGATTTTGGGTTTAATATAATTTCTACATCTTATCAAGAAATACTAATTATGACAAAAACTAACTAATTATCAAAAATAATTACAAAATATTTCATGATATGTTTTCAAAAAATTAATCTAAAATAAAATAAAATAAAATAAAATTTAATCAAATTTCAAATTTCATAAAAAATAAATAAAAAATAAATAAAAATAAATAAATAAAAAAAAATAATAATTTTTTTTATAGCATAAAAAGTAAATAATTTAGAAATTTGAAATTTGAAGTAAAAAAAGTTTTTACCGTTACCAAAAAAAAAAAAAAAAAAAAAATTAATTTTTTTTAAATTTTAAGTTAATAAGAAATAAGAGAGCGTGAATAGTAAAATAAAATTACGGTTCGAAAAAAAAAAAAAAAAAAAAAGAAAAAAAATTAAATTTTTTTAAAATTTTAAGTTAATAAGAAATAAGATAGTGTGAATAGTAAAATAAAATTACCGTTCGTAAAAAAAAAAAAAAAAAAAAAAAAAAAACTGAAAGGCATGAAAAGTAAAAATCTAAGGAGTTCGTTTGCAGACTAGTTCTTTCAAGCCTTCTCAGGCTAATTAGTCTTTCTGAACGTTGTTACCAGAGAATGGTTTTTAAGGAGCTACAAGACCACCATTCTTTCCTTAACACTCTTGGTTAAAACTAATTATGTTATTTAAAAAAAAAAAAAAAATTAATTTAAAAAAAAAAAAAAAAAAATTGTCGGTGTTTTGTATTAAATGCCATGGAAATTTTCTCTAATTTCTTTATTTTTGTTGACGGGAGTTTTAAATTTACGTTTTAAAATAGTCTACATGCGTGGTAGGAGATCCTTAGAAACCCCTAACACCATATGTAAATAATATTCATAAATTTAAACAAGTGTCAACAACATTTGGATCCTACCCATCAACCCGATTTTGAGCCAAACATAGAACCACGTCTTAATCCTTTACTAGAACCAAAAGAAATGGAGGAAAACCAACATGTTAGTGGAAACCACGATGAAGGAGTTTGCAAGACCGGTGATTGGCACGGCAAGAATCGCCGCTATCCATTGGGAGAGGTCGCTAGGAATTATGACCTTAAAAATATTCATTTTTCTATGCTTCCTTCCTTCTATGGGCTACCTAATGAAGATTCTCTTTCCTTTATGAGAGATTTCTATGCTACGGTCCAAACATTCCCCTCGGTATTCTAAACGAGGATCACTTAGAATGAGATGTTTTCCGTACACACCTTAAAGGATAAGGCTAAAGCTTGGTTGATGTCACTTCCCTGTGTTCTACGATGACATGGGGTCAAATTTACAATAAATTCATGGGAAAATTCTATTCCCATCAAAAACATCAGTGAGAGGAAAGATTGCTACTTTCTCTCGGATGGAAGGAGAACCATTCCATGAAGCTTGGGATAGGTTCAAAATGTTTCTCACTCAATGTCCCCATCATAGCTTTCCCTACAGTTGCAGAACCAATTCTTTTACGATGGACTTACACAACAATGTCGGTTCATTGTCGACAACGCTGCGGGAGGAGCAATAGGAGAAAAGATCGCATCGAGAAACATATAATCTCTTTGAGATGTTGGGTGCTAATTCCCAATGAGAAAAGCTCCAGTGAGAAAAGTGGTGTTCATGAGATTGACTCAAGAATGAAGTTCAACAACAACTTGTTCAACTGACTAAGCAAGTTGCCGCTTCTCGCTACACAAACCAACACAAATAATGAACAATATGGTTTGTGACAAAGAACACGGGACAAAGATGCGGCTTTGTCCACATCAAGGAGATACAATTGGACACGGCAGGTTAATGTGCTGGGAGCATATCAACAGAGACCTAGGTTTGATCCCAATTCAAATACCTATAATCCTGGGCGGAGAAGTCAGCCAAGTTTCTCTTGGAGGCAAGACAACCCTCCTTTCCCTCAAAGCTCAAACCAGGCAGGCGAATTCCACCCACCTATTCCACGAAGCATTCCAAATAAACCAACCCTGGAGGACAACTTGAATTCTTTTATTCAAGTTTGTAGGGACAATCAATCAAAAACCAATCAACGGTTGGACTCTGTGGAAGCTTCTATCAAAAAGGTGGAAGTTCAAGTTGAACAGTTAGTTGAACATTTGCAAAAAGGCAAAGACTAATTTGAAACTTAAATGAATTCAATGAAGAGGAGACATTGAGTTTTTCATTCTGCAATCTCCAAGCAACGTCTTACTAGAAGACGATAAATTTTAGTCCTACATGGGAGGTCACCCATTATTGTATTTTCCTTTGTTTTAGTTTGCGTGTAAAAAAAAAAAAAAATAATATTTCAAATAAAATAAATTCGTTTGTTTCAAAAATTGTGTCCCTTCGTTTAAATTAAAATTAAAAAAAAAAAAAAAATTAGGTTCCTTGCATTTTTTTTAGAGATATCTATTATTGTTTTTAAGAGCAAAATGTTGATTCACAATAGGAGGATGATCATTTTCAACTACAAATAAACATGGGAGATGCTGAAGATAGGCGGAAAAAGATGAAAGACTATACAATGCCAATCATTGGCAATGTAACTTCCGGCATCCAATTGCAAGAGGTGCAGTAAGGAATTATGAATTGAAAAAGATTCATTATTCTTTGTTGCCTTCCTTTTACGGTATCCCTAATGAAGATCCTTTGCATTTCATTCGAGAATTCTATGCTATTGTCCAAACCTTTCCACTACATGCAATTAGTGAAGATCAACTTAGGATGAGGTGTTTTCCTTACACTCTCAAAGATAAAGCTTGGTCATGGTTCATTACTCTACAATCGGAGTTCTCTTAAAACTTGGGAGGCGGTCTATGAAATTTTTATGGGTAGGTTCTATTCCCATCAAAAGATCGTTGATCTAAGAACAAAGATAGCAACATTTTCTCAAATGAATGAAGAGCCCTTTCATGAAGCTTGGGAACGATTCAAACTCCTTTTCATTCAATGTCAAAATCATAGCTTTCCACTACGCCTACAAAACCAATTCTTTTACGATGGATTGACACTACAGAGTCAATACATGGTTGATAATGTCTTGGAGGTCTTTGTAGGAGAAAAGACAGCAGAGGAAGCCTATAATCTCTATGAGCTGTTGGGGTCTAATTCCCAACAAAGAGGTGGTGGAAGGAAAGCAAAGGTCAATGAGGTCGGCTTTGATGATGAGATAACCTTGCAAATTGCTGAAATGACTAAACAAGTGAAATTCCTCACGTCTCACCAAATTTCAAATCAAGAGGTATGTGGAGTGTGTTGTTCAATTGGGCATGGTACTCATAATTATTCAAATACTTGTGATTCTAGTGTCGATGCCATAGAGGAAGTCCAATATTTTCAAAAGTATCATCCAAACACCTATAATCACCCAACCTACAACCACCCTTACCCACCAAGCCAATCTTTTAAACCAACCTTAGAAGATAGCTTGAATGCTTTTATTCAAGTTAGTCGTGACAACCAACTGATGACTAATCAAAGGTTGAACACCATGGAGGCTTCGGTTAAAATAATTGAATCTAAAGTTGGGCAACCTGGTGAACAAATGCAAAAGAAAGAACTGTGAAAGTTGCCTACCAACTGTAACAAGCAAAAGATGTTAGAACCCTTCAAGTGGTAAGGTAGTCAATACCAAGTGTACACGAAATCTCTAACAAAGAAGGCGACATTCTAATATCGCAAAAAGGAGAAACAAGTGTTAAACTTCACAAGCTTTCGAAAAACTCATTGGGGGTCATCCGACACTCCCAAAATTCAAAAGACAACAGAATCCACACCGGATGCAAGTACCTTTTCCCCACCGGTGAAAGAGTCCAAACAAGATAAGCAATTCAATGATCTTTTTAATATGCTCTCTAAAGTAAATATCAATTTACCATTATTAGAAGTGATCATGAATGTGCCCTCATATGCCAAGTTTTTCAAAGAGTTGAACACTAAGAAAAGGAGGTATGAATCGAATGAACGAGTAGTAGTGTCGTAAATTTCTAGCGCGTACTTCAAAGACAAACTACCCCTAAGTTGAAAGACCCTGGAAGTTTTATTATAAACATAACTATGGGGGATAGGAAGGTTGCTAAGGCAATGCTTGATTTAGGTGCTAGTATAAATTTGATGCCCTACTCTATATTCTCACACTCAATCTAGTGGATTTAAAACCCACAACTATGACCCTGCAACTTGCAGATAGATCTCTTAAATATCCAGAGGGAATAGTTGAGGATGTTTTGGTACATGTAGACAAACTGATAATACCGGTTGACTTTGTGGTTCTGGATATGCAAGAAAATCCGGCATTGAATGAGAGAGCATACAATATTGCTTGGTAGACCATTTATGGCAACTACTAAAACTATTATTGATGTCCAAGATGGAAATTTGACAATGACAGGTCTTAGGAGAGACTGTTCATTTCAAAGTTTTTGATTCTTCACCTTTCCCTTCTATTTACGCCATCGATGAAATATTCGAAGTTGATCCTTTGGATAATCTTGTCCAAAACACCTTTTTCCAAACCGAATAGAAGACAAGCTTGAAACTGTTCTTACACTTGAAAAGGTTGAAGAAGATTTAGATGAAGAAATTAAGGGGTTCCTTGAACAACTAGACAATAATGAAGTGATGACAAAATCTAGTGCACTTTTAAATCTACCCAGTTCTTCATCTCATTAAAGAGGCCAATCCACCGAACTTGAACTCAAAGACTTACCCGAGCACTTAAAATATGTGTTTTTGGGAGAAGGAGAAACATATCCGGTGATAATTTCTTCAACCTTGACCAAACCACAAGAAAAGGAACTCATCAAAGTTGCTTAAACAGCTTTAAGAAATCTATAGGTTGGAGTATAGGGGATATAAGAGGCATTAGTCCAACAATGTGTATGCACAAGATCAACTTGGAGGATGGTGCTAAACCCGTACGAGAGGCCCAAAGAAGACTAAACCCAAACATGCAAGAGGTAGTTAAAAAGGAAATCCTTAAATTGTTAGGAGAAGGGATTATCTATCCTATGCGGATAGTAAGTGGGTTAGTCCAAAGGTACGTGGTACCAAAGAAATGCGGGATAACAGCTTGTTAAAAATGATAAAAGTGAATTAGTGCCCACTAGAATAATCACCGGATGGAGAATGTGTATAGATTTTAGGAAACTAAATTTATATACGAAAAAGGATCACTTTCCTCTTCCATTCATTGATCAAATGTTGGAAAGATTAGTCAAGTACCTAATTTTCTTGTTTTTGGATGGACTGTCTGGATATTATCAAGTACCCATAGCACCAGAAGATCAGGAAAAGACCACATTTACATGTCCTTTTGGGACATTTGCTTTTCGCAGAATGCCATTTGGGTTATGCAATGCCCCTGCCACTTTCCAGAGATGCATGATATCTATTTTCTCGGACATGGTGGAGAAATTCATTGAAATTTTCATGGACGATTTCTCTGTCTTTGGAAACTCATTTGATGATTGCTTACATAAATTGACTTTGGTTTTAGAAAGATGCATTGAATGCAATCTAACCCTTAGTTGGGAGAAAAGTCATTTTATGGTTCAACAAGGGATAGTTTTGGGACATATAATTTCAAACAAGGGTATTGAGGTTGATAAGGCAAAAGTTGAATTGATATCCAAACTACCTCCCCCTACATCTGTGAAGGGGATAAGAAGCTTCTTGGGACATGCAGGATTTTATAGACGATTTATTAAAGATTTCTCTAAAATAAGTCGTCCTTTATGTAACTTATTATCCAAAGATGCTGAATTTGACTTCAACAATGACTGCCTTATTTCCTTTAATACCTTGAAAGAGAAACTGACATCTACCCCTGTTATAATGGCACCAAACTGGTCTTTACCTTTTGAGATAATGTGTGACGCTTCTGATTATGCAATAGGAGCAGTCCTGGGACAAAGAGTGGATAAGCGTTTACATGTCATCTACTATGCTAGCAAAACACTCAATGATGCCCAAATGAATTACACCGCCGGTGAAAAGGAATTCTTGGCTATAGTATTCTCTTTAGAGAAATTTCGGTCTTATTTAGTAGGATCTAAAGTAATTGTACATTCTGATCACGCCGCTTTAAGATACCTATTAAGTAAACCAAATGCCAAGCCAAGATTAATCAGGTGGGTCTTACTCTTACAAGAATTTGACCTAGAAATCAAGGATAAGAAAGGCAGTGAAAACTTAGTAGCTGACCATTTGTCTAGGTTGATTTCTGACTTCAATTCTCTTAAAGATGAGAGTAATGATGATATAGTTGAAACCTTTCCTGATGAACAGTTATTTTTCATAGGTCCGAACCCATGGTATCCTGATATTGTAAACTATCTTGCCACTTTGGTGTTTTGCGACCTAACACTTCATATCGGGACAAGAAAAGGTTTTTTAAAACTATTAAGGACTATTTACGGGATGACCCTTATTTATACAAGATTGGTCAAGATCAAGTCATCAGGAGATGTGTACGGAAGAAGAACATAAGAGCATTCGACTTTTTGTCATGAACTTCATTGTGGGGTCATTTTGGAGGTGAAAAGACAGCCCGTAAGATATTACAGTCCGGATTCTTTTGGCCCACTCTTTTTAAAGATGCTCATATGTTTTGTGCACAATGTGATAGATGTCAAAGAACAGGAAACATAAGCAAAAGAGATGAAATGCCTTTGACATCTAATCTAGTTGTTGAACTCTTTGATGTATGGGGGATGGACTTCGTGGGTCCTTTTCCCCCATCTAATGGTTTTCAATACATTTTGGTTCTTTGTGGATTATGTGTCCAAGTGGGTAGAAGCTATCCCCACCAAAACCAATGATGCTAATGTTGTTGTGAAATTCTTGAAAGATTTCATTTTCAGTAGGTTCGGAACGCCTAGAGCTATAATAAGTGATGGAGGTAGCCATTTTTGTAACAAACTCTTTGATGGAGTACTAAACAAGTACAACATCACACATAAAGTAGCTACTCCATATCATCCTCAAACTTCCGGTTTAGTGGAAGTGAGCAATAGGCAAATTAAGTGGAGTCTTGGAACGCACCGTGCGTCCGTCAAGGAAGGATTGGGCATTTAAGCTAAATGATGCCTTATGGGCATACCGCACCGCTTACAAAACACCTATTGGGATGAGCCACTACTTGGTTAATCTTTGGGAAAGCGTGCCACCTTCCATTGAACTTGAACACAAAGCTTATTGGGCAATTAAAGAGTTAAACATGGATTTAGATAAAGCGGTGAAAAACGATTACTTGACTTCATGAGTTGGAAGAAATTAGGAATGAAGCCTATGAGAATGCCAAATTATACAAGGAGCGTACTAAGCGCTATCATGACAAGAGGCCAGTTCCTAAGACTCTTCACCCTGGAATGAAAGTTCTTTTATTTAACTCTCGTTTGAGATTGTTTCCGTGAAAATTTGAGATCAAGATGGGATGGACCATTCAAAATAGTTCAAGTATTTGAACATGGAGTAGTGGAACTATTGGACTCCAAGACACAAAAAACGTTCAAAGTCAATGGCCATCGTGTCAAGCCTTATTTAGAAGAACCAAACAACATTGCTGAAATGGATTGCATTTGGATGAGTAACCCTTAGCACCAAAAGATCCGTCTTGCTAGGACGTAAAACTAAGGCTTGGATGGGAGGCAACCCATCATTTTAGGTAAAAAAAAATAATAAAACAATAAAAAAAAATATAAAAAATAATAAAAAAATAAAAAAATTTGTTTGTTATTTGTTTTATTTACTTAATTTTATTGTTTATTTCATTTTAATTACATGTGAATAATTGTTAAATTGTTAAAACTAAAAATATTTGTTGAGATGTTAGAAGTTTACAGCGATCTTCCTGTATGCTCTTTAATATGATGGATGCAACAACATTTTCCGTTACAACTTGCACATTCTCAGGAAATAGGTAATCTTTCTTCTCTTCTCTCTTTATCTTTAATTTACAGTTGTTACATTGAGGACAATGTAAGTTCTAGGTTGGGGGTGGTGAAAAGTTACCATGCTTAATTAAAATAAAAAAATAAAAAAAAATATACTTTTTCATTTTTTGTGTGCTTGGTTTTATTTCTATTTTGTGTGACTTAGTAATTTTTGGAATAAAAAAAAAAAAAAAAAGTTTCACAAAAATTTATCATTTCTTTAAATCAAATTTAAGTAAATAGTTAAGTCTTTTGTACTGTTAGATTAATTTTTGAAAACATATCATGAAATATTTTGTAATTATTTTTGATAATTAGTTAGTTTTTGTCATAATTAGTATTTCTTGATAAGATGTAGAAATTATATTAAACCCAAAATCGGTGTTTATGAGTTTTTTTTAGTGGAGACTACCTTTGTGAGATATAATTTGAGCCTAATTTCCTTTATTCAAGAGTGAAATATATATTTTTTCTACTCCAAACACATTTCTTATTTCTTCAAATTTTTAGATGATCTCTATAGGTATTATTAGCATTGAATGTATGAATTTTTTTCATCTTAATAGAGTATCATATATTTTTTTTATTATTATTTTTGCTTAGATTAAATGATTTGAGTAGAAATTGATAGTATATGCTTATATCTCATTTATGCATGACTACTACAAAAACAAAAAAAAGACATATCTGGGGTTACCTAAACCAAGATCAAACAGAAAAGCCACAAAATTAACCACTCACCAATCCAAAAAAAAAAATGTACAATCTGTACATGGGTTGACTCTCTAAAAAACACATATTGAAAAATATCTACAGAAAAAAAAAAGAGAGAGATAAAAATAGTATCATCTACATACTATAACCCGCATTGCCTACAAAGTTGTGAGTAAAGGCTAATTACAAAAGAAAGATATAAGAAGTAATTCCCCAAAAAGTCATTGCAATTTCTTCATTTGTAAAAGGCATATATCTTGAAATTCTTTCTTAATGAGTTTGATTTATGCATGAAAATAATTTTTATATATGATATCTTTATAATTTATACATTTGATTCCTTTCATGAGATCAATGTTAAAATAACACTTTGAGCCTTTATTCTTTATACATATGCGAACATATTAGTTCATTTCTATACATCAACTCTTTCGCATATAAATTAGTATGAGTGTTTGAACCCATAGGATTCAGTGATTTGAGAGTATTGACTTGTGAGGAATAGAGTCGAAGCGAGTTCTGATTCATGACCCTGAAATTGGGTGAAATTAAATTGATACATTTTTGATATGAAATATGAAAATGATTTTCGACTAATTATTATAATAAATCATGATTGTTTAAAGAGATTAAGATAACTTATGCTTGAGATTTTAATTATGATCTTAAAGGAGATTAAAAAGTATGAGACATTTTTGTGAAATGTTGTTAATTTGTGATTTTGTTGTAAATTTAATTTTTAAGTTGTTTGTTTTTATTGTTTCTCTTGTTTTTACATTTAGTACAATGTTTGTGGGTATCATTACTGAAAACCCTCACGAGACTCAAACTCCGCCACTAGTGGCAACCTAGGGTTTAAAGGCTTGTTGCATAGGCTAAATGCAACCGTGTCAATCCACGGAAGTGATTTAGGATAGTTTAATTTTTAGTTTTTATCGCTTCTCTTGCTAAGGGACTAGCAAGAAGCTGGTTGGGGGTTGTGATGAGTGCTCAAAAAGCACTAAAATAACCATGATTTTATGCACATTAATTGATTAAAAATATATATATTTATATGTTTTATCATATATTTATATAAATTTGTCTTTTTCGGAATCACGGGTATTTTTATTGTTTTTTAGGAATTTTGGCCTAAAAACGCAATGTAAAGACTCAAAGAAGAATACTTGAAGCAATACATCACAAATAAATTAATAAATAAGTGGAAAAAGGTCAACAAACATGGAAAAATTGGACAAAATGGGTCGAAAAGGTCAAAAGACGGAAAATCGCGCGCCGCAGCCAAATTTTAGCGCCAGCCGCGCGCCGCGCGCGTTGATGCTTGCTTCGCGCGCGCCACGGCGCAGCGTTCACGCGCTGAGGGCCAGCCTGAATACCGGCGCTTGTGGCCAAGCCAATACGCGCCCAACGCGTTTTTGACCCATTTTTCACGTGCGGCCGCTTCATGACGTCATGCTGGCGTCATTGATGACCTCGGCAGGTCCATTACACGTTTTTATTTTTTAATATTTTTTTAACATTTTTTTAATCATTTTTTCTCTCCATCCTCACCTATAAATACCCCCTTCCATTCACTTCAAAACACACCTCAAAACCTCACTTCTCTCTTCTTTCTTTCTCTCATTTCTTAGTTTTTGAGTTTTCTTTAGTTTCTTTCTTAGTTTCTAAGCTTTTCTTAGTTTTTCTCTTAGTTTTTAGTTCAATTGTCTTAGGTTTAGAGTTCTTCTCTTTTTGAGAGGAACTTGTAATGTTTTTGTAATAATTTAGATTTTTGATTCAATAAATGGAAGTGCAAATTCCGCTTGGAGGTTTTCTAGCAACGGGAATAGCGTCGAAGTTCGTAAGGATTTTATTTTCTTTACTGATTATTTTTATGCTTTATTCTTACATGTTATATTTAATTTTTCTCGTGATTAAATTTAACTGTGCTATTGTTTATAATCATGATATAATAATAACGTTGTTATGCTTTGCGAAATATTAAATAGGTGAAAATTTCTAAAATGAATTGAGTTTACTTTTATTCAAGATTTTATATTAAGGCTGTTAGAGAGAAATATATTATTTTTCTTTACAAACTTAAATCTGAAAGTTCCACTTTAAGGTTTAGTTACTCGGTCTAATTTAGAGTAGTGCTTTCTTTTATTTGTTGGTACAATCGCCTAGGTAGTTAGAGTGAAGCTCTATTTCAAAAGTTTTTATAAGAATTATTATGTGGAAATGTATTGACAACATGTTTTCAATAGTGGTTTTAAAACTTGAAAGTTAGTACTCGGATAACTAAATTCTTAAGTTTAATTTGGACACCTTGAATAAAGTTTAAACTGTCTAACCCCACCAAAGGTGGCATTTAAATGGTTCATTTTCAATCTCTTAGAAAAAGGAATTAATTTAATTAACCAAATTAGTTATCAACCCCACCTATAGGTGTTAATTGATTTGTTTAGTTAACAAAGAGTATCTAACCCCACCAAAGGTGGTATTCATACAAAAAAGAGAGAATCAATAAAATATCAATTTATATCTTTAATAACCTAGATAATATGAGCAAGCATAATTAACTTAGTTATTATATCCATAAATACTCCACTAATATAAATGATAAAATTTGCATGAATATTTATTGAATCTGTAATTATATTTATTTGTAGATAAATATTTATTGAATTTGTATCTATGTTTATTCTTTTTAGATTATATTTAATTAATCTGTATATATGTTTATTTTATGTTATTAGATTAGGAACACAAAAACCAAAACCATCGTGACAGGATGTTTAGGATTTAATTTCATTTTTAAAAGTTTGAATAATAAATTAAAAACCACATACATTCCTTCCTTAGATCGACCTTGGGAGTATACTTATCATTTTCTACGAAATGATTCGTGCACTTGCGAGAGTTTTACAAATATTAAAACCAAAGTATTTGCGAGAATTGGCGATGCCGGTTTTCGCTCATCAATGCATAAATGAGATATAAGCATATACTATCAACTTCTACTCAAATCATTTAATCTAAGCAAAAATAATAATCAAAAATATATGATACTCTATTAAAATGAGAAAAAAAAATTCATACATTCAATGCTAATACCTATAGAGATCATCTAAAAATTTGAAGAAATAAGAAATGTGTTTGGAGTAGAAAAAATATATATTTCACTCTGAATAAAGGAAATTAGGCTCAAATTATATCTCACAAAGGTAGTCTCCACTAAAAAAACTCATAAACACCAATTTTGGGTTTAATATAATTTCTACATCTTATCAAGAAATACTAATTATGACAAAAACTAACTAATTATCAAAAATAATTACAAAATATTTCATGATATGTTTTCAAAAAATTAATCTAACAGTACAAAAGACTTAACTATTTACTTAAATTTGATTTAAAGAAAAGATAAATTTTTGTGAAATTTTTTTTTTTATTCCAAAAATTACTAAATCACACAAAATAGAAATAAAACCAAACACACAAAAAATGAAAAAGTATATTTTTTTATTTTTAAATATATATTTTTTTTATTTTTATTTTTTTTTTAAATTGTTAAAACTTTTTTTATTTTTTTTTTAAGCATGGTAACTTTTCACCACCCCCAACCTAGAACTTACATTGTCCTCAATGTAACAACTGTAAATTAAAGATAAAGAGAAAAGAGAAGAAAGATTACCTATTTCTTGAGAAAGTGCAAGTAGTAATGGAAAATGCAGGTGCATCCATCATATTCATCATTAAAGTGTATACAGACAGATCGTTGTGAACTTCTAACATCTCAACAAATATTTTTAGTTTTAACAATTTAAAAATTATTCAGAAATAAAAGAAAATTACCTAAAATGATAGGTTGCCTCCCATCCAGCGCTTAGTTTAACGTCTTAGCAAGACGTAACTTGGGGATTGCATTTTAAGTAAACTCAATGTCCCCTCATCATTGAGTCAATCAAACCTGCAGGTAAGATAAGGTTGTCTACCTATACTTTTTTCAGTCATGCCCTATTGATTTTCAGATTTCTTTCTGTACTTAAAACTAGAGGCATATTTTGAGTTTTAGATAACCCACATCTAGGTACAAATCAAATAATTAAGGCATAAAAACACAATTGTACCTAGATTAAACAAAGAAACTAGCTCCTTAGATTGTAATTAAAACTTTAAAATTTTGGAGATAGTTAAAAAGTTTTTGTTTTTTTTTGTTTTTTTTTTTAAATAACATAATCAGTATTAACCAAGAGTGCTCCCAGGAAAGAATGGTGGTGCAAAGGCTCCTTAAAAACCATTCTCCTGCATTGAACAACGTTCCTGGGAAAGACTAAGACAAAAGCTTCCAAGAACTCCTGTATTTAACTCCCTTAGATCTTTACTTTTCATGTTATTAAATTAAGTTAAATAAAAATTTAAGTTAATGAAAATCTAAGTTAATTAAGTTTAAAGAAAAGGTTAATTAAGTTAAGTGAATTAAAAAAAATCTAAGTTAATTAAGTTAAGTTAAAAAAAATCTAAGTTAATTAAGTTAATGAAAATTTAAGTAAAAACCTAAGTTCATGTTAAAAAAATCTAAGTTAATTAAGTTAGTAAAAGAAAATTAAGTTAAGTAAGTTAACTAAAAATCAAGAAGAAAAATAAAACAAATAGCTAAAAAAAAAGAAAAATAAAAAATAATATAAAAAAAAATTGAAAAAGGTAAAAGAAAATAAAAAAAAGTAAAAATTAAACTCAAAAAAAAAAATTAAAATTTTGGTTTTTTTTATTTTTATTATTTTTATTTTATTTTTATTTTTTTTTATTTTCTTTACGAACGGTAATTTTATTTTACTATTCACGCTAAATTTTTTTTTTACGAACGGTAATTTTATTTTACTATTCACGCTATCTTATTTCTTATTAACTTAATTTTTTTTTACGAACGGTAATTTTATTTTACTATTCACGCTATCTTATTTCTTATTAATTTAATTTTTTTTTAATTAATTTTTTTTACTATTCATTAACGGTAAAATTTTTTTACTTCAAATTTCAAATTTCTAAATTATTTTACTATTTATGCTATAATTAATATTTATTTTTTTTATTTATTTTTTATTTTTTATTTTTTATTTTATTTTTTTATTATTTCTTATGAAATTTGAAATTTGAAATTTTTTTTTATTTTTTTATTTTTAAAAAAATCACAATTATTTACAACACAAAAATATTTTTAAAATTTTGATAAATAAATTAAAAATGCTATTTCTTCCAAGAATGGCCAAAAACTTGATGAATCTAAAACCGCAGATCGCCGATCCTACCAATACTTTGGTTTTATATTTATAAAACTCTCGCAAGTGCACGAATTATTTCGTAGAAAATGATAAGTATACTCCCAAGGTCGATCTAAGGAAGGAATGTATGTGGTTTTTAATTTATTATTCAAACTTTTAAAAACGAAATTAAATCCTAAACATCCTGTCACGATATTTTGGGTTTTGTGTTTTTAATCTACTAACATAAAAATAAACATAGATTCAATAAACATTCATGCAAATTTTATCTTTTATAAATAGTGGAGTATTTATAGATATAATAACTAAGTTAATTATCGTCAGTATTATCTAGGTTATTAAAGATATGAATTGATATTTATTGATTCTCCCTTTTTTGTATGAATACCACCTTTGGTGGGGTTATATATTCTTTGTTAACTAAACAAATCAATTAACACCTATGGGTGAGGTTGATAACTAATTTGGTTAATTAAATTAATTCCTTTTTCTAAGAGATTGAAAATGAACCATTTAAATGCCACGCTTTGGTGGGAGTTAGAGCGATTTAAACTTTATTCAGGTGTCCAAATTAAACCTAAGAATTTAGTTATCCGAGTACTAACTTTCAAGTTTTAAAACTACTACTGAAAACATGTTGTCAATACATTTTCAGATAATAATTCTTATAAAAACTTTTGAAATAGAGCTTCACTTTAACTACCGGGCGATTGTACCATCAAATAAAAGAGCACTACTCTAAATCAGACCGGATAACTAAACCTTAAAATCTAATTTTCAGATTTAAGTTTGTAATGAAAAATAATATATTTCTCTCTAACATTCTTAATATAAAATCTTGAATAAAAATAAAATCAATTCATTTTAGAAATTTTCACCTATTTAATATTTCGCAAGCATAACAACGTTATTATTATATCATGATTATAAACAGCTAGCACAATTAAATTTAATCACAGAAAAATTAAATATAACATGTAAGAATAAAGCATAAAATATTACAAACCTCCAAGCGGAATTTGCACTTCCATTTATTGAATCAAAAATCTAAAATATTACAAAAACATAACTAGTTCTTCCCAAAAAGGGAAGAACTCTAAACCTAAGAGAAACTAGCTAAAACATAAGAAAAACTAGCTAAAACATAAGAAAAAAACTAAAAAAACTAAAAACTAAGAAATGAGAGAAAGAAAGAAGAGAGAAGTGAGTTTTTAAGGTGTGCTTTGAAGTAAATGGAGGGGGGTATTTATAGGTGAGGATGGAGAGAAAAAATGAGTAAAAAAATGTTAAAAAAAAATATTAAAAAATTAAAAAACGTGTAATGGACATGCTGAGGTCATCAATGAGGTCGGCGATGACGTCATGGCGGCTGCACGTGGAAAATGGGGCAAAACGCGTTGGGTCTTGGCGGGCTGGCATTGTAGCCGTCTGTCATTGCGCAGCGACTTCGGTCTGCGTGAAACGATGCCGCGGCTATGGAAAGAGGAGTGAACGCTGCTGGTAGTGGTAAGCGCTGGTGAAGCCTTGTAGAGGCTGCGGCGTGCGATTTTCCGTGTTTTGAAATTTTTGACCTTTTCGACCCATTTTGTCCAATTTTTCCATGTTTGTTGACCTTTTCCCACTTATTTATTAATTTATTTGTGATGTATTGCTTCAAGTATTCTTCTTTGAGTCTTTAAATTGCGTTTTTAAGCCAAAATACCTGAAAAACAATAAAAATACCCGTGATTCCGAAAAAGACAAATTTATATAAATATATGATAAAACATATAAATATATATATTTTTAATCAATTAATGTGCATAAAATCATGGTTATTTTAGTGCTTTTTGAGCACTCATCAGCACTTGCTTAGTCAATTCAGCAAGTTGCAAGGTCATCTCATTATCGGTGCCAACTTCATTGACTCCTTCTCTCCTTCTAGTACTTCTTTGTTGGGAATTAGAACCCAACAGTTCATAAAGATTTTAGGTTTCCACTACGATTTTTTCTCCTACAGCACCTCTAGTAGCATTATCAACCATGTATTGACTCTACAGTGTCAATCTATCATAAAATAATTGGTTCTATAGCTGTAATGGAAAGCTATGATTAGGACATTGAATTAAAAGGAGTTTGAATCGGTCCCAAGCTTCATGAAAGGGCTATTCATAAATTTGAGAAAATGTTGCTATCTTCGTCCTTAGATCAACTGTCTTTTGATGGGAATAGAACCTAGCCATAAACTTTTCATAAACTGCTTCCCAAGTTTTTAGAGAACCCGACTGTCGAGTAATGAACTATGACAAAGCTTTATATTTGAGGGTGTAAGGAAAACAACTCATCCTAAGATGATCTTCATTAATTGCCTACAGTGGAAAGGTTTGGACAATAGCATAGAATTCTCGAATGAAATGCATAGGGTCTTCATTAGGGACACCGTAAAAGGAAGGCAATAAAGAATAATGAATATTTTTCAATTCATAGTTCCTTACAACCTTTTGTAATTGTATGCCGGAAGTTACATGGCCAATGATTGGCATTGCATAGTCTTTCATAATTTTCTACCTATCTTCAGCATCTCTCATGGCTATTTGTAGTTGAAATTGATCCTCCTCCTATTTTGTATCAACATTTAGCTCTTAAAAAATAGTATAAATCTCTAAGAAAGATTTCTCACTTGACAAAATGTATAGGCTTAAAGCAGAAAAGTGTAGGGAACCTAAAATTATTATTATTATTATTTTTATTTTTGTATATATATATGAAAATCTAAATTAATTAAGTAAAGAGAAAATCTAAGTTAAATATTTTTTATTTTATTTTATGCTAAATTTAAAGAATGGACACAATTTTTGAAACAAACAAATTTATTTTATTTGAATTTTATTACACACATTCTTAAAACAAAATAAACTAAAACCAAGGAAAATACAATAATGGGTGACCTCCAATGTAGGACTAAAATTTATCATCTTCTATTAAGACGTTGGTTGGAGATTGCAGAATGAATAACTCAATGTCTCATCTTCATTGAATTAATTTGATCCCATTAGACCATTCAATTTAATTTGCTTTGTTTTTGCAAATGCTCAACTAACTATTCCATTTGAACTTCGACCTATTTGATAGAAGCTTCCACAGAGTTCAAGCGTTGATCAATTTTAGATTGGTTATCTCTGCAAACTTGAATAAAAGAATTCAAGTTATCCTCCAGGGTTGATTTGCTGGGAATGCTTCTTGGTATAGGCTGGTGGAATTGATGGCCATGCTGATTTGAGCTCTGAGCGAATGTAGGGTTGTTTTGCCTCCAGGAGAAGTTTAGATGATTTTTCTACCCAGGATTGTAGGTATTTGAATTGGGGTAGAACCTTGGTCTCTGTTGATATGCTCCCAATACATTAACCTATTCAAGTCTAGCTACTGCTTCTCCTTGATATAGACAGGCTTCAGTACCATGTCCAATGTTGCTATGCAAACCATAATGTTCATTATTGGTGTCAGTTTGCGTTGTGAAAAGGCAACTTGCTTGATCAATTGAACAAGTTGTTGTTGAACTTGCTGAGTCGATTTCATGAACTCTATCTTTTCTCACTCGTGAGCTTTTCTGTTGTGAATTAGAACCCAACATCTTATAGAGGTTGTACGTCTCTAAGGCAATCTTTTCCCCCATTGCTCCTCCTACAACATTGTCGACAATGAACTGGCATTACTGTGTAGGTCCATCGTAAAAGAATTGGTCTTGAAACTACAAGGGAAAGTTGTGATGGGGGCATTAAGTGAGAAACATTTTGAACCTATCCCAAGCTTCATGGAATGGTTTTTATTCCATCTAAGAGAAAGCAGTAATTTTTTTTTCTCAACTCTGATATTTTTTGGTAGGAATAGAATTTTCACATGAATTTATTATAAATGTCCTCCCATGTCATCAGAGAACTTGGGGGGAGTGACATCTCATTCCTCTCTTGTCCTTCAATGTGTTGGGGAAACATCTCATTCTAAGTTGATCCTCATTTAGAATACCGCGGGGGGAAGGTTTGGACTATGGCATATAAGTCTCTAATGAAGGAAAGTTTGTGCATGTTGTACCAAAAAAGGGTGGAATGTCGGTAGTGAAAAATGAAAACAATGAACTTATTCCTACAAGAACAATCATTGGTTGGCATGTATGTATAGATTACTACAAGTTGAACAAAGTAACAAGGAAGGATCATTTTTCACTTCCATTCATTGATCAAATGTTAGATCGATTGGCTAGATATCCCTATTATTGCTTCTTAGATGGTTATTCGGGGTATAATCAAATTGTCATAGCCCCCAAAGATTAGGAGAAAATTACATTCATATGCCCCTACAAAACATTTTCTTTCAGAAGGATGCTCTTTGGATTGTACAATGCCCCAGCAACATTTCAACATTGCATGATGGCTATTTTTTCTAATATGGTGGAAGATATAATGGAAATTTTCATGGATGACTTTTCGGTTTTTAGTACATCTTTTGATCATTGTTTGCATAATTTAGCTCTTGTTTTGCAGAGATGTGAAGATAAAAACCTTGTCCTAAACTGGGAGAAGTGTAATTTCATGGTTCAAGAAGGGATTGTGGTTAGACATAGAGTGTCATCTAAAGGAATTGAGGTTGATCGAGCTAAAATTGCAACCATAGAAAAACTACCACCTCCAAAGAATGTGAAGGGAATCAGAAGTTTTTGTGACATGTGGGATTTTATAGAAGATTTATAAAGGATTTTTCTAAACTCTCTAAACCTTTATGTAATCTTCTTGAAAAAAATTCTGCATTTGACTTTGATGATGTTTGTTTGCAAGCCTTTAATGCAATCAAGGAGAAACTGATTTCAGCACCAGTAATGATTGTACCTGATTGGAGTCAACCTTTTGAAATCATATATGATGCAAGTGACTTTGCAATTGGAGCAGTGTTAGGACAATAGCGAGATACACTGTTTAGGGCCATATACTAGATAAGTCAGACAATGACTGAAGCCGAATTGAATTATACAACAATTGAGAAGGAGATGCTCGCTGTGGTGTTTTCTTGCAACAAATTTTGATCTTACCTCATTGGTACAAAGGTGATAGTGTTTACTGATCATGTAACACTTCGATGTTTGTTTAGTAAGAAGGTTGCTAAGCCTAGTTGATTTGTTGGATTCTACTTCTTTAAGAATTTGATTTGGAAGTTCGAGATAAGAAAGGAAGTGAAAATTTAGTTGTTGACCATTTCTTTCAGTTAGAGCAAGAGGAAGTGAAACTAGATTTTGAGATTCAAGAAGCATTCCCTGATAAGTAGTTGTTTGCATGTGAGATCAAGCTTCCTTGGTATGCTGATATTGTAAACTACTTAGCTTGTAGGGTATTGCCACCAGATCTTACTTACCACCAACGTAAGAAGTTTTTGCATGATGTGAAATATTATATTTGGGATGAACCTTTGTTTTTCAAAAGATGTCCTAATCAAATCATCCGAAGATGTGTGCCTGAAGAGGAGATGCAAGCCATTCTCCATCATTGCCATTCCTCATCATATGGAGGACATTTTGGAGTAACATGAACATCAACTAAGGTACTTCAAAGTGGTTTCTTTTGGCCTTCTATTTTTCATGATTGTTATACTTTGGTGAAGAATTTTGATATGTGCCAACGTATGGGAAATATTTCAAGGCGTCATGAGCTACCATTGAAAACTGTCTTAGAGGTTGAATTATTTGATGTTTTTGGAATTGATTTTATGGGTCTTTTTCCTCCATCTTTTGGATTTGTTTATATCTTGTTAGTAGTTCATTATGTGTCAAAGTGGGTGGAGGCAATTGCTACAACAAAAAATGCAAAGGTAGTGCTCAAATTTCTAGATAAAAACATATTCACAAGATTCGGCACTCCACAAGCTATTATTAGTGATGAAGAGACCTATTTTTGCAACAAGTTGTTCGATAAACTTCTCTCTAAATATGGTGTGAAACATAAGATAACACTTACCTATCATCCTCAAACTAATGGAAAAGTTGAGATTTCAAATCGAGAAATCAAGAATATCCTTGAGAAGACGGTCAACACCAATAGAAAGGATTGGGCAAAAAAGCATGCTTGATAATGCTTTGTGGGAATACCGTATAACTTTTAAAACACCTATCAGGATGTCTCCTTATTGATTAGTGTTTGGAAAAGTATGTCATCTCCCTGTTGAGTTGGAGTATAAAGCTTATTGGGCTGTAAAGAAGTTTAATTTTGATTTGAAGGCAATAGGTTTTGCTTTTCAATTCACGACTAAAACTCTTCCCGGGCAAGTTAAGATCAAGATGGACAAGTCCTTATGCAATTGACAAAGTTTCCACTTTTGGAGCAATAGACTTGAAGGACAATGTAGGAAATATATTCAGAGTTAACAGTTAGAGATTGAAGCACTATTATGTAGAACAAGTGGAGAGGAATTGTGCATTTGTTCCTCTTTGAAATCTTGATTGATGAAGATTGAAAAGTCTGGTTGTAGACTATAAAACAAGCGCTTATGGAAGGCAACCCATAAAACTTTATTTTTTTCTTTTCTTTTATTTTATCTTTTATTACTATTTTAATAATTTGGATGTTGATGCTCATTTATTTTGTAGGAATAAAAAGCTGAAAATTACAAACTAATGCAGATCCAACATAAAACTAGGGAAGTTTCTTTCATTTTTCCATCTGTCTCACTTTTAAATTACAATGGGGACATTGTTTAGTTTAAGTTTAGGGGTGTCAACTTCTATAATCTTGAGTTGTTGAATTCTCTTATCAAGTATGTATTTAAGTATGATTGAATTCACTATGACTATGAAATTTGTGATTGAGGATAGGTTCGAGAATTTTTTTCAAAATATATTATTATGTTAGTTAGAGTTTTGTGGGTACTTTGATTTAAATCTTTGTCCTTGAAAATAATTAAGCATATAGTAAATTTTTTCTACTCCATTTTGCCTATGAAGAGAAGGAGTTGAATTAACTGGGTTAGGAAAGTTCAATCTTGCTTTGCTCTAGAATTCGTTGATGGATTCTTGAGGCAAAATCCTAATTAATACCAAATATTAGAGAAATGATCTAGGCATTGTTTTTACAACCAAAAAGCTTTCCCAGCCATCCTAATCATCACGCCATCATTGCATGGTGTATTCCCATAGTTAACCCCCTTGAGCCTTATTTTATATAAGCCTTATTTGTTTTTTGACTATATAAACCATTTCCATTCTAAGCTTGAAAAACCATTAAGTTACCTTAAATTTTGAGAAAATACTTTGGTGGAAATTTGCATTTAAAGAGAAAGTTAGTTCAAATTAAATAATTCTCATTATGTTTGCTCTATTTTATCAAAGAAAGCAAAAACAAAAAGAAGAAAGAAAGAAAGAAAGTGGAAAGCAAGAATAAAAAAAAGGATAAAAGTGGTTGAAATTAGTAAAGACTATGAGTATCAAGGCAACCACATGAAGAAGAAGAAGAAGAAAAGTAAAAAAAAGCACCCCACTTATTAAGTATAAGGTGACAAAAAATTAAAGAAAGAAAAGAAAAAGGAAAAAAATAGTACTTTACTTATTGAGTATGGCAACAATATTGTCATCAGTATGAACATATTGTCAAGAAAGAGCTTTAATGTGAATTCTATGTATATTATTTTTATTGTTTCTTTCTACTAAGTATTTTCGCAGTTTGCTTGATTTTCCATATCCATTTTATTCTTAGCCCTCACCCTATGGCCTATCATTACAACCTTGATTGAAGACCTTTTGATCTCTGATTTTGGTATTTGATTACATTAGTGGAGATGATTTTTGAAAATTGGACTTATGGAGTTAAGTTTTGAGAGAATTCTTCTGATTTTAGTTGTTCTACTTTTATCTGAATGTGCTGATGGTTTGAAGTTAAATTGACTATTTCACACACATACTTAAGGACCTAGCTTTAGGTTGAAGTAAATACATAACTATTGCTTGACAAATTACTAAATTTTGATTAATTTTCTTGCTATCTTCTATAAAAAAAAGTAATTTATTAATGCTAAAATCTAAATTCAAATCATGACTTGGTGAGTAAAGGTTTATCTTTGGGGTTTTGTTGACACTGTTTACAATTGTCTTTTCTTTTATTTTCTTTTTGTTTGAGGGCAAACAAAGTTTTAAGCATGGAGTGTTTGATGACTTGCATAATCTAACATAATTTATCATTTTTTTATTTTAATTTTAGTCTATTTATTTATTTTTTTAATCGAATTTAGACTTTATTATTATTATTATTATTTAAATTTTATTACAGATTTGAAGATAACGAATATTTAAAATTTTAGAAACATATTATTTAAATACTCTTAAATTTAAATAAAGATTTATTTAAATCTAATTTCAATTAAAAATCCTTTATATATATACATGAGACAAAGAGGCGTGAAAGATTTGAGAGAGAGATAAATAAAGGAAATAGCGTAGAGAAGGATAGAGATAAGTTATATATTTATATATATAAATAAAGATAAAGGCCACCAAAAAAAAGTTGAGAAAAAAAAAGAGAAAATCATAAAGAAACAAAGAGAAATGCCAGAACAGCCGCGGAGGAAAAAAAATAGAAAGAGCAGTGCCGAAACAAACAGAGAAGAGAGATCAACGACATAAAATTATGGTGAAAGTAGATTCTTTTTACGAGTAAATTTTCTTTCAATTTCTTTCATAAAAATGAATTAGTTTATATTTAATTTAATTTTTAGAATGACTTAATTTATCTTTATTCTAAAAAAAATGTTATTTAATTTTAAACTATGCTTGACTTTATATGTTAATTTGAATTATTTCTCTTCATGTTTGTCTGATTTATTTTGAGTTTAATGCTTCTAATTAATTGGTCATTAATTAGATGATTTTAGTCTTATGATTTACTATCGAAAGAGAAAATTATAGGATAGATCTGGAATATTTCGACATAGGTAAATATAGATATCAAAAAACTTGTATGAACCCGTATAGTTTTAAAAATCATTAGTCTTAATTCTTTCTTGTTTTATTAAATTGCATACTCTTGGATAAATTAATGAACAAGATTATTTATAATTGACTATCGAAATAGGCTTTTGGATATTTTTGGAAATTGCTAACAAACAGAGAGAATTAAATTCAATTAGTTAGATGAGTAAAGCATAAGGAGGGATTAGATGAAATCGATTTCCTAGAAGTTTTCTTCCAATTAATTTGATCTTTGACTAATATCTTTATTTTCTTTTGTGTATCTTTCTTTAAATTAATTTTATTTTAAATTTCAATTGCAACAATGTGAATAAATTTTCTAGATAAAATTAAGATTAGTACAATTTTGATATTTGTCAAAAGTAAGTTACTAATTCCTAAGAACAATATCCATCTTATCACTTTATTATAAAACTATGTTACTGTGTACTTGCAATTTTATACCGATCAGTTGTATCCTACAATGGAGAACAAATGGTGGCTTTTCTTATTCATGGGTTTGTTGTTAGAGTTATTAGTATAGAATAGCCTGGTAAAGTCCTCGAAGGAGGAAATAGTCTCTAGTGCCAAGTTGCATAATAGCTTCTATATTGAGTCATGAAAGCTAGATGTAAAAGTTTTGCACATCATAGCATCCCTTTTTTTATTATCTTGTATCGCTAAAACAGGTCCATCTCTTACTTGATCAACCGTACCTGTGAAATTGGGTCCAAGGTTCTACTATATGATGAACACTTGGGAGTTAAGCTTCATCAGTAGCTCTTCCTGATCTATATCATAACAAAAGGGGATCCGATAAACTTCTTACATACTAAGTCAAGGTTATAGTGATCCAGACCCATTCATTAACTCTTTACCTACACCTCTAGGTTTTTCATTTATCTTCTCATCTTCTTCTTTCTTTTAAGAAAAGATCGAGGATGGCATCCCAATTGACACCATTATAGTTTTTAAAAGGAGAAATATCCTCTAAATTTTGGTCTCTATGAACACTCTCATTTATAGCCCGATTCTTGGGATATATTTCATGTTCATCCTCATCATCTAGTCGACAAGCTCCTGTTTTCAACTTGACAGCCACTACTTTAGCTCTAACTTCTTGTTGTTATTGTAGCTTCCTTCGAAGTTCCTCATTTTATCTCCTAACTTTGTCCATCATCTTTCTCATTTATTCCAAGTGCCTTGTCACCTTTAGCAAGATATCATCAAGGCCATCTTATCCAACGTTCTCAAATGAAGACTTAGGGCATTTGTTTAGCTAGTTGTGTCATTTTTCCAGCTTGGCTCGTTGCTTTTTTGTTCACCATATTGTGACTTGATGCCAATACTATTGAGAAATATGTGTGTGCAAAATCTCTTTACTCTTAATCCAAGTTAGAAAGAGACTACTAAATTAAAAGTTTATATCATATAATGGACGCCAAATATTGTTTTTGATAAATAAACTTAGAAGATGCATTTAATATGATATAGGTAAATGACTATTGGGTAGACAATATTTTAATAAGTTACAAATATAATTAATAATAATCAAAAGTATATTTTGATTCTTATATTTGTATTCATATGATCGTTTAATAATGAATTAGATCAGGTAATGATGCACATCAATATACAAGAATATGTATTAAATTAATATCCAACACCTAACCAAACTTAATTAACTTAATTAATAGAAATAAAGTATATTTGACTAAACACAAAGCAATTTGTGAAACCACGAAACAACCAATAAATAAATTGCCTACAGTACAACCAGTATATTTAGAAAAACACTAAAATGGGAAAATTATATAAAAAATGTTAAAGTTTATTCAAGAAAGAAGAAGATAGAGGTGAAGGAAAATACAATGAAGTTTATGACAATTGTGTTCATATTAAAAGGAAAAAAAATTAAAATAATAATAATAGGAGGAAAGATGTGTGTCGTTTGCATGGTGTTATGGCTAGTCCTGTATTTGTTTGAAATCCTTATTGTTTCTATTTATGAGTTTATATTATGCTATTGTGTTCTTATAATGCTCCCTTTTTCTTTACATCACATTGTATGGACTAAGCATAAATAGAATTGTTAGCATGAATTATTGCATGCATTATTTATAATCTCTTATTTCATATGTTTTTCTATGTGTTTACATGTATCCTTGTTGTAGTGATTTATTGCATGTTTATCTCTTGTAATTGATAGCCTGGATTTGTCGTTGGAATGCATGACATATGTTTTCTTCGATTGAATGTGATATCTTTTTGTATATGTATGCATAGTATTAGGGTGAAGTTATAGGATTGAATACACCCAAGTGTTGTTGGGGGAAGATAGTTGAATCAATAGGAGTGTCAACTTGGAAAAGAGTTAGACTCCTAATCAACTCCTACTTAGGGATTCATTGACACGTGTAAATGGCGTTGATGTTTGGGAGAAGATAGTTAGGTTACTAGGATAGTGCCAACTTGGAAGGTAGTTGGACTTTTAGTCAACATCTTCTTATAGATTTGTTGACATGTTTACGTGTCATTGGTGTTTGACTACCCGTCCTATCAATGTGTTGTATACACATTGCGAAGCCTTTTATGCCCTCCCACAACAAGTATATATGTGGAGCTCTATGCTATGTATTGCATTAGGGAGATTTTTTTCTATCTTCACTTCTCTTGACTTGTCTATGCATTCAGGTTGTTGTTTGTTACATGCTTTTACCTTGCTATTGTCTCCGTGTTATTCTTTGTATTTCCCATTTGACTACATATGTTGCTTCTTTTTGTGTTTTCTTTAATCTTCTTTGCTGTGTTGCATAAGTTTTAGGATTATTGTATTTCTATTTGACTTACCTCCTTCATATAGAGGTGTGGTATGTTTGCATACTTATGTGTGCTTGCTTTGACTTTCCATGTCAAAAAGGCAGAGAAGTGTGCACAGCGTGTGTTTATTTTTGCATTTTGTTTGCTTGTTAACATGTTATTTTTGCATGGGATAGTGAGTGTAGTTTACACTGCATTATATTTATCTAATATGCATACACTTAGAGGGAGTTTGGATATTTGTGTTGCATGAAGATTGTGTAGTTTGCATATTTATGTTGCATGAAGATTGTGTAGTTTTCATATTTGTATTGCATATAGATAGTGTTTGTTTGTGCTATATGTTAATTGTTCTTAGACCATTGCTATATACCCATGTAGGGGTAACACGATAGTATTTGGATAGACTATCATTGTGTACCGGTATAAGGATAACATGATAGTATTTCGATAGATTACACGATGTTTCTACATAATACATTCATGTATTATGTGTTTGTTTCATGTGTGCAAGTTACATATGTATAGTAAAGTTTGCGTGCTTTAAGTGTGTTGTGTGGTGTGGTGTGGTGCTGAGATTCTCATGTCTCAGAGTGACAGAGTGGATCAAATGTTACATGAAGATGGATGGAGTGCAAAGGTTGGATGTAATTGGTTTAGTTGTGTTTTTCTAGTTTGGGTGTGCGTTGATGTTTTTTTCATGGGAACAAACATCTTTAGGTCATCATCATGATCATCTCATGACAAATATGAGTATGTATTTTAGTTGTGCAATGTTTTGACATGGAAAGCCAAAAGGGGAGATTGTAAGTCCCATTGTACTCGTGTCTGTGTGTTGTCTTCCCACTTGCAAAACACGATGTCTATTTTATTTTACTTAGTGTTATGTCATCCTCTATATAAGGCTAGTTACTGCAGATCAATAATACACACACGTACATAGTTAGGAAAACTTCATATGAAAGCATGTTTACACACACCACGAGGGTTGGTTTTTGTAGTGTGTATGCTAAGTGAAGTGCTGGTTTTTGATGAGCAAGTATGCAAGCTAGCCAAAGTTGTCACTTGTATTTTTGGTTCATTTCGAGTGCAGGTATTTATGGAAGGTACTCAACAATTTTTGAAACAAAAATGTTACTTTTTACCACCTTTCCACCAAGCTAGCTAGGGACCTTTCCACAGGTGGTGGCGAGGTAGTAGTGAGGTGGCTAGCGAGGTGGAAAATCCGATTTTTATAAATGCCCCTCACTTCTTCATTTTGGTATCCAGAAAACGTAGTGGAGTTTTTTCAAATTGACATCTTATTTTTCTATTTTTGGATCATTAATGCCTCAAGTATTGTTCAATATTAGTGATTCATGATTGTGTGAGCAAAGCTATACTTGTGAGTGTTGAATACTCGAAACGGTGTTTGCAAGTGGATTATATGTGAGTTATGCTTCGGTTGGAAGTTTCTTGGATGCAACTATTTATTTGTGAGAATCTCATTATGAAAGAGAACTAAGTTAAATGCTTTGAGTTCTCATATCTATTTTTATGTGCAACAAGAGATATGGTGTTTGAGTTTGAAGGTGGTCCTTAAGAGTATGAGTTGTTACACTTTTGGTTACTGGTTTATAGTTACTGATCACTCCATATTTGGTGGTGTGGGCTTTAGAGGAAAGTCAGATTCATGAGTCGAACCAAGTCATTGCGGAAGCAGTAAGTAAAAGTAACAATAGGTAATTAGGATGGATGTCTCAACTAATAGAGGTAATATTGGTTTTATTTCTTTCATAATTGTAACTGTCATATTGATTAATGGATTGTTAGCTACTGAGTTGTTTCCTTAAATAACCAGAGGATGTTACCTCATAGATAAAATTTCTATGTGGGTTTATCTCATTATATCCAGAGTTATGTATGCTTTAGTGTATGGCTAGTACAATCAAAGTTTAAGTGGTGTATGCCTTTACATATTGACGTTTAAACTCTAATTAGAAAGCTTCTATTATTTATCACTTTCTTTCTATTCAATGAATTCTATATCAGTTGCTTTATTATACTACATATTTGTACTTATTTATATTGTAAGTGTGATTACTTGTCTAGTGTTTTTATCTCCGATGTTTATAATGTTGGGTTGAGTTATTAAGGAGTTAGCATCTCATTAACCTCATTATGTATCAGGTCTTAGGCTCCTTCTTAGTAGACATGCATGTTTAAATTATGTGTTAGTATAATCTACCTTTTATCTACATACATGTATGAGTCTCTAAGGAGTTTCTATATATGTTTGATTGCATGCTAAGAAAGTACAAACATTGTTTATCAATTATTTTTTCACATATGAGGTCTTGCTAGCCACCTCACCAAAGACTTGGCTAACTGATGAGTGCTCAAAAAGTACTAAAATTACCATGATTTTATGTACATTAATTGATTAAAAATATATATTTTTATGATTTTATCATATATTTATATAAATCTATCTTTTTGGAATCATGGGTATTTTTATTGTTTTCAGGTATTTTTGCTTAAAACTGTAACTTAAAGACTCAAAGAGGAATACCGGAGGCAATACATCACAAATATATTCATAAATAAATGAGGAAAAGTCAACAAATATAGAAAAATTGGACAAAATGCGCCGAGCAACGCGCGCGCAGCACGCCTAGTCTGCGAGCGCCAACTCTCCATTCCGCGCACGCCTCTGCTCCATTCTGCGTGCGCCCTTGCTCTCGTCTGCGCACACCGCTGCCCATCTGCACCCAGTCCGCGCGTGCCAACTCGCCCCACATCACCATTCACCACTCCGTATTTTCACCATTTTTTATCATTTTTTCACCCACTTTTTCTTCCCATCCTCATCTATAAATACCCCCATTCTCTTCATAACTAAACACACCTCAAAACACATATTCTCTTCTCTTTCATTCTCTCATTTCTTAGTTTTTAAGTTTTTCTAAGTTTTTAGTTTTTCTTAGTTGGTTTCTCTTAGTTTTAGAGTTCTTCTCTTTTTGAGAAGAACTAGTTATGTTTTTGTAATTTATTTGCTTTTCGATTCAATAAATGGGAGTGCAAATTCCGTTTAGAGGTTTTCCAGCAATGAGAATAGCATCAAAGTACTGTAAGGATTTTATTTTCTTTACAGTTATTTTTATGCTTTATTCTTATATGTTATATTTAATTTGTTTGTGATTAAAATTAAATTTGCTGACTGTTTGTAAACATGATATAATAATAACGTTGTTATGCTTACGAAATATTAAATAGGTAAAAATCTCTAAAATGAATTGATTTTATTTTTATTCAAGATTTTATATTAAGAATATTAGAGAGAAATATATTATTTTTCATTACAAACTTAAATCTGAAAATTAGATTTTAAGGTTTTTAGTTATCCGGTCTGATTTAGAGTAGTCCTATTTTATTTGTTGGTACAATCGCCTGGTAGTTAGAGTGAAGCTCTATTTCAAAAGTTTTTATAAGAATTATTATCTGAAAATGTATTGACAACATGTTTTCAGTAGTGCTTTAAAACTTGAAAGTTAGTACTCGGATAATTAAATTCTTAGGTTTAATTTGGACACCTTGAATAAAGTTTAAACTATCTAACCCCACTAAAGTTTGCATTTAAATGGTTCATTTTCAATCTTTTAGAAAAGGAATTAATCTAATTAACCAAATTAGTTATCAACCCCACCCATAGGTGGTAATTGATTTGTTTAATTAACAAAGAATATCTAACCCCACCAAAGGTGGTATTCATACAAAAAAGGGAGAATCAATAAATATCAATTTATATCTTTAATAACCTAAATAATACGAGCAAGCATAATTAACTTAGTTATTATATCCATAAATGCTCCACTATTATAAATGATAAAATTTGCATAAATGTTTATTGAATCTTTATCTATGTTTATTTTGATGTTATTAGATTAGAAACACAAAAACTCAAATATCGTGACAGGATGTTTAGGATTTAATTTCATTTTTAAAAGTTTAAATAATAAATTAAAAACCACATACATTCTTCCTTAGATCGACCTTGAGAGTATACTTATCATTTTTTATGAAATGATTCGTGCACTTGCGAGAGTTTTATAAATATAAAACCAAAGTATTGGTAGGATCGGTGATGCTGGTTCTGCTCATCAAATATATATTTTTAATCAATTAATGTATATAAAATCATGGTAATTTTAGTATTTTTTGAGTACTCATCACTAACCCCTTCACCAACCACCTCGCTAAGAGTGATGGAGAGGGTGGTAACGAGGTATTAAAAACTTACATTTTTTTTCTTACAAAAATTACCAAGTAATATCCATAAATACCTAGAACCAAACCAAACACCATCACTTTTGACCTAGCATGTATACTAACATAACTAACCCTATGATGTATGAAAAATATACTTTTAATCACAGTGTTCTTAACTATATGCGTGTGTACATTATTGATTTGCAATAACTAACCTTACACATAAAAAAATAATATACTGAATAAAAATAAATAGACATTATGTTTTGTACATGGGAAGCTAACACATAAATACATATTACAACAAGTTTACAAAACATGTACTCACATATTATGCATATGCATAGTTTTTTTTTCATCATTTGTATGGCCTTGTCCTCTAGTTTTGTTATCCTAATGAATTTTATTTTTTAAAAATACCATTAAAAGTAGATTATGTGAATAAAAGACCACCGTGTGTGCACATATATATATATATATATATATATATATATATATATATATATATATATAGATATTATGTTATATAAAAATACCATTAATATATAGATATTATGTATATACGGTTGTCTTTTATGAACGTATTTACTTTTAATTAATGGTATTATATATAATTTTTTTAATAAAACTTTACAACTAATGTATATATAAGATACTTTAAATATGATATTATTCAATAGAAATTTTTAATAATTTTAAGGAAATTTTAAAATTAAAACTAATTGAGAGAGATTAATAATTGAAAGTAATATTGATTAATGACTGAGGAAGAATATACAATAGTGTATATAAAAAAAAATGAATGATATAAATGTAATCTAGTTTCTAACCTCCTGACTAACTTACCACAATAGATAAGAGGCTATACTGTCCATTCAATGCATACAAAAGCACACCAAGTACATTACACCTATATTGTAGCTCATGTAATATATTCTAACATCTCCCTACAAACTTACGACTTAAGTAAGACTGTAGGTTTGGCTTTGAATGAAAAAAAATGATTATCAGGAAGATGCTTGGTGACAACATTTGCAATTTGTTCTTCAAAGGGAGTGAATAACACATCATGATGCTTGGACAACACTAAATCTTTGATGAAGTGGAAATCAATTTCCACATTTTCATGTGTGCATGCATGATAGGGTTAGCAGGTAGGTACTTAACACTTATGCTATCTATGAACAAAATAGGTGGATGAGCCTATTCTACTTGTAACTCTTTTAAGAGTGATTACTCCAAAGCACCTAAGCCTTCGTAATAGACCTAACCACCATTTTCAAATTAGATGACATCCAAGAAATCAAATTGTCACCAAAGTAAAGATAATAGGCTCCAGTGTTTATCCTCTAATGTATACAATTTGTCCAATTTGAGTCTGAAAAACCAGTTAAACTAAGAACATCAAATTTTTCTAATTGCAAACCATGACTGCAAGATCCCTTGAGATATCATAGTACCCTTTTTACTGTTGTCCAGTGAGCATCTATAATAGTATGTAAAAATTGACATAGTTTATTGGCTACAAAGACAATCTCAAGTCTTATTAGAACCAGTGTTGTAAAAGGCATTTTTGAGGCACCTCTCGAGGCTTGGAATTAAAAGAAAAAATTCTGAGGCATAAGCCTCTAATGAAAAATGAGGCGTAAGCCTTGAGACGCTTTTGCCTTGAAGCATGTAAGGCTTAAGCCTCATAAAATTCGAGTTATTTGAGTTGGATTATGGATTATCCATTATAACTAGACCCATTTTTTTGTAATAAATAAATTTAAATGAAACTAAGGAAAAAATAAGTAAATAAGAAAACAAAAAAGCTTCTGCATAAAAAAAAAACAGAGAAAACAAAAGGGCTCGACCAAATTAGATAAAGGGCTTTTTACTCTTCACCATCTTCTAACTTCCAAGTCTATCTTCAAGCTTCTCGGCGGCTCCACCTCTAATATTCTCAGGTCTTTCTCCAAGAGTCCAAGGTAATCCTCTTCTTCTTCTCTTCTTCTTCATTACGTCACTTCTTTTTCTTATCTTCTTCTTTTTTTTCTTAAGTTTTTCTCTTCTTCTTCTTCTTTTGCTCCATTTTTATTTTTTATTTATAAAGTTTTTTGGTTTAACCAAGTTTTTTTAGGTAAACATTATCTTTGTCTAATGATTAATTTAATATGATCATATGTTTTGTTTTTTTATCATGACCCAACTTCCACCCATAACTACAATCATTTTGGTGTGTGATGAACCCATTTCTAATTTTCTATAGTTTTTGCTAATTCTTAGTACTTTTTTTGGTAAAATTTATTTTTTTATAAATACAATTTCAATGCATTAAAAAAGAGAAATGATAATTTTATAATTCTTGGTACTTTGATTTCCTTTTTTTTATCTTTAAAGTTAAAGGTATTAGGTAAGAATGAAAATTTCAATAAGAAGTTCTTCTATGAGAAAATGAATTCAGTTTGTGTATATTTTTATCACATGCTTTTTATTCTTTTTATGTTAGTTATATCATTGCTTTTATTTTCATTTTCAAAATGGGAAAGAAAAAAGACCTTGCTTGGAAGTATTGTGAATTAGTTGAACCTCCACCTGGAGAAAGAAATTCAAAGAAGTCATATGTCTACACAAGATGCAAATTTTGTCACAAAATGTACAAAGAAAGTGTTAAGAGACAAAATAATCATCTTGCCAGGACACATAAAAATGATGGTCCATGTACCAAAGCTTCTGATGATGTCAAGAAAGAAATGAAATCATATTTGAAAAATACAACAACAATGAAGCAATTATCAGAACAACATTACGAAGAGATGATTAGCTCAAATTCTTGTGTTGGGCAAGGTGATATGTCGTTAATGCAAGAAGGTGATATCTCTATTCCTAAGGATGCCTTTAATTCTAGTAGCTCACGAGAGGTGTTGTGGACCAATGGACATATTTATAATCAATTTAAGTGCAGATGGAGAGATCCAAGAGGAAGTAAGCATACTCCCTTTAAATCCGAAGGAAGATAGAAATCGAGTTAATTTCAAAATTGCAAGGTTCTTCTTTGAAAATGCAATACCATTCAATGTTACTAAAATCCCATTATTTTCAAGAATGTGTCAAGCCATTGGTTCATATGGTCAGGGTTTGGAAATTCCTTCCTTATATGATCTCAAAACTTGGATATTAAATGAGGAAAAAAAAAAACACATGTCAAATTGGAGAAGATGTCGAGTCATACAGGAATGTCAATCTTATCTGATAGTTGGCATGTGATGCATAAATTTATATTTGTAAAAATAGTTCACAAGTATACGAATCACTTTATAAAATTGATAAATATACTTTTAAGGTCGGTCCAAAGAAGAACTACATGATTTTAAATAATTCAAAAAATCTCTTAAAAACAAACACAAAAATAAACCTAAACATTATGTCACAATATTTTGGATTTTGAAAAGTCTAAACTAATAACATAAAATTAAAAAAAGTATGAATATAATTGATTCAACAAATATTGGGTAGATATACAATTAACACTTAATGGAGAATTTATGAGAATTATTAGCTAGTTAACCATGTTTACTTAGAATTAATTAGGTTATTAAATATATAAATTCAAATTATTGATTTTTTCTTTTATGTACAAAAAAGTTTTTTTGACGAGGATCAGTTTCGTTGTTAATCAAATCAATTAAAGTCTTTTGACAGGAATCAATAACTAATAGGATTAAATTATGTTTTATTCTTAAGGAAATAACAAACAATTTAAATCAATGTTTTTGACAGGGTTGTCAATTTAAACATTTATTCAAAGTGTTTAAATTAGATCTTAAAACCCAAATTTTAGATTTTAAATCCATTACGAAAAATATATCGTCAATATATTTATCAATAATAATTTTTTGTAGAAATCTTGAATGAAGAAATAAAATTAATTAATTTTGTAAAAATATTTATCGAAATTAATTTTCACAAGCATAGTAACATAACTAATATCCCATTGTAATATTCAAACAAATATGCCTAGATTTAATGAATGATTAGTAAATTAAAATTAACATTCCAAAAGATACATAAAAAAACAAATATGATACCTCAATGTATTTTTCACTTTATAGAATTTTTTGTAAAGACTTATGATTTGAAAAACCTCCAAAAAGATCTGCTTATACTGTTTAATGAATCAAATCTACTTCAAAACTAAAAAAATAAAATTGTAGCTAATTGAAAATTCCTAAGCTACCTCTTACAAATTCTATTTAAATTATGCTTCTAATCTCAAACCAATGGAGTATTTGTAAAGATAAAAATTGAATTTTTTTATAGCCAAGGATGAGTGAGAAAAGTGGCTTATGAGGGAAAAATCATTTCATGTCACAGTTGAAGTTTATCCACGTTGTGGCTCGGGTCTTGTTTTGGTTTGCCTTATTTTGTCCGGAACAAGTTGCGTTGCAACACAACATTTCTTCATCATGGCTCTAGCCAAGCTGTCCAAATTTGATGTTTAAACATAATGAAGTGTGTCATGGCCTAATGTAATCCATACTGCGTCAGCGTTGGCTTTGATGGCGGCAAGCATCATGGAATTCTATAAATACTTTGGTTTTAATATTTGTAAAACTCTGCAAGTGTACGAATCATTTCGTAGAAAATGATAAGTATACTCCCGAAGTCGATCTAAGGAAGGAATGGATGTGGTTTTTAATTTATTAGTGGAAGTTTTAAAAGCGAAATTAAATCCTAAACATCCGGTCACGATAGTTTTGGTTGTTGTGTTAGTGATCTAATAACATAAAATAAACATATATGCAGATTAATTAAATATAATCTAAAAGCGTAAAAATAAACATAGATACAAATTCAATAAATATATATCTAAAAATAAATATAAATCTGATTCAATAAATATTAAATTACAAATTTTATCATTTATAATATTGGAGTATTTATGGATATAATAACTAAGTAATTATGCTTGCTCATATTATTTAGGTTATTAAAGATATAAATTGATATTTATTGATTCTCTTTTTTATATGAATACCACATTTGGTGGGGTTAGATATTCTTTGTTAACTAAACAAATCAATTAACTATGGGTGGGGTTGATAACTAATTTGGTTAATTAAATTAATTCCTTTTTCTAAGAGATTGAAAATGAACCATTTAAATGCCCACCTTATTTGGTGGGGTTAAATGATTTAAACTTTATTCAAGGTGTCCAAATTAAACCTAAGAATTTAGTTATCCGAGTACTAACTTTCAAGTTTTAAAACCACTATTGAAAACATGTTGTCAATACATTTTCACATAATAATTTTTATAAAAACTTTTGAAATAGAGTTTCACTTTCTAACTATTTAGAGGCGATTATACCAACAAATAAAAAAAGCACTACTCTAAATTAAATGGGATAACTAAAACTTAAAATCTAATTTTCAGATTTAAGTTTGTAATGAAAAATAATATATTTCTCTCTAACATTCTTAATATAAAATCTTGAATAAAAATAAAATCAATTTATTTTAGAAATTTTCACCTATTTAATATTTGTAGTATAACAACGTTATTATTATATCATGATTATAAGCAGTACTGATTAAATTTAATCACGAGACAAATTAAATATAACATGTAAGAATAAAGCATAAAAATAAGCGTAAAGAAAAAAAAATCCTTACAGAACTTCGAGCTATTCCGTTTGCTAGAAAACTTCCCGAGCGAAATTTGCACTTCCATTTATTGAATCAAAAATCTAAATTATTACAAAAACATTACAAGTTCCTCTCAAAAGAAGAACTCTAAACCTAAGAAATTGAACTAAAAACTAAGAGAAAAACTAAGAAAAGCTTAGAAACTAAGAAAGAAACTAAGAAAAACTCAAAAACTAAGAAATGAGAGAGAAAGAAAGAAGAGAGAAGTGTGGTTTTGAGGTGTGCTTTGAAGTGAATGGAAGGGGAGTATTTATAGGTGAGGATGGAGAGAAAAAATGAGTAAAAAAATGTTAAAAAAAATATTAAAAAATTTAAAAGCGTGTAATGGACATCTTGAGGTCATCGATAGCGTCGACGTGGCGTCCTGAGAACTTCTGCACGTGAAAAATGGGGTGCGTTGAAGCGCGTGCGGTACTGGGCTAGGGGCTTTTGCGCGCAGCTCGGCCTTCAGACGTGAACGAATGCCAGCATGGCTTGCCTTCTGGAAAAAAGTGTCAACCAGCCTATCTATTTGGTAGCGTGGTAGTATTGAAACATGAAGTAAATTTGAAGGCTTGTGGCGATTTCAAATCTTTTGACATTTTTGACCTTTTCGACCCATTTTGTCCAATTTTTCCATGTTTGTTGACCTTTTCCCACTTATTTATTAATATATTTGTGATGTATTGCTTCAAGTATTCTTCTTTGAGTCTTTACATTGCGTTTTTAAGCCAAAATACTTGAAAAACAATAATAATACCCGTGATTCCGAAAAAGACAATTTTATATAAATATATGATAAAACATATAAATATATATATTTTTAATCAATTAATGTGCATAAAATCATGGTTATTTTAGTGCTTTTTGAGCACTCATCAGTTGCTTACTTCACTTCTTATTTTTACCCTTTACAAATTGGTTGGATGATCGCCACATATGAAGTGTGTGCAATTAATACGCAAGTATACGTATCATAACAAGTAATATAATAATAAGAAAAGATTGTTTCCATATAGATTATTTTATTAGAAACTAATTTTTAAAACTAAAAATGTGCGTTAATGACTCTACTAGAGTCATTACACCCCTAAACTCAACTCTTTACTTGTCCTCAAGTAAAGCCAAGTGTAACTAAATAAAATAACATGGATGGTATATTCATAAATATACTTCTATTACTACATACATATTTCACGAAAACTATCCCTCTCAAAATTCATACAATCTTGTGATAAAGAGATTCACATATTCATCAATCAACATTTCATCAATACAAGGATATGCATGGTTTTTCAAATATTGATTCTTGTGTGTGTGCTGCACATGATATCATTCAATGCACTCATGAAATCAACCTATATGAGAATGCTAATTAATTTAATCTTAGAACAAGTCTCATAAGTCTATTTTCACATCCCTCTCCACTAATATAAATATGCAGTTAGCTAAAGATCAATAAGGACTTTACATGGTTATAATGTAAGGCTTAGGTGAGGGGTCGATAAACGAAGACATATAGGCTCTTTCCACATATTAGCTTTCTTTTTGTTCATCATGCACTTTGTAACTGCAATTGAGCTTTAACTTGATATTTTAGTGCACCCACTTTTGTCATTCTTTTCATATTCTTTTATTCCACATCTATTTTCTCTTTTTTTTTGTAACTTCACAACACCCCCAAACTTATTTTTAATTTCATTTTATTTTTCTTTAGAGGGATAATTGTGTTGTGAGTTTTGCTTCTTTTTTTCTTTTATAAGATGCATTACATTTCACCTTACTCTATAGCATAACACATAATTGCAATTTTTTGTTTCTTTTCATACAAGCTAAAGGTACATAGGTAAGGGTAATACTTATTAGTTAGACATTAAATATGTCTTAAAGATATAAAAGTTTCTTTGTTAGGCTCAAATGAGTTACTAAAGCTAAAGTTACATAGGTAAGGGTAATACTTATTAGTTCAATTGATCCAAATAAGGCCTTAATCATTTCTCTTTCTAAATACTATTTAGGATTTCACCTCAAGTGATGATCAAATAGATTTTAAAACTTGGTAAATCTCATCAACTCTTATAACTCACTACAAATTTTCTTTCAATAAGAACACCAAAATCAATCATGAACATGTGCATAAGAATTTGAATCAATCTAATCAAACCTAGCAAGCATATCACATGATTAATGTAAATATCTTAACAAATATGTTACATTCCTTATCCTAGTCATAACAACCATTTTTTATCATCGAGTTCATATTTTTTATCTCAAGCATGCATGCATTTAGTTTCCATATATTTATCAATTTTTCCCAAATCATGATTAAAAACATCCTAAGAATTAAAAAATATTTCCGAAAAAATTTAAAATGCATAGTAAATACTAATGTAGAAAATGAATTTCCTTCCCCAAACTTAAATTACACATTGTCCCCAATATGCACATATAAAAATGAAAAGGTAAAAGAAAAGAAAAATCCCTTAGCATTGGCACACTACATCTGTTGTTGAAACACTTATTCTTGTTGCACCATTGCTCTCCACATTTATTCACCTACAAAACAAAAATAATGAAAATATAAGTAAAATAATGTTGGGTTGCCTCCCAACTAGTGTCACGTTTAACGTTCTTGACTAGATGGTCATATCAAGTCCTAAGGCACATCCCTTTGTGTCTATTTACTTTTGAGTTTTCCTAGAAACAACTTGAGTCATGATTTGTTCAATAATACTTCATGTTCTGGCTCGCAAAAACGGTGCTCAATTCTCTTCTCATGCCATATTTTTGTTTTCTTTTTGAAATTTTTGGCATTATTATAAGCACCCCACCGTAACTTATCCAATTGATGTATTTCTAATAGATTTTTCACCTCTCCATTGGACTCTTTCATTTTCATGCTTGACTGGGGATGGAAGGGTAAAATGTAGGGTTTAAGCTTGGTGGCTCTTCAATTGATGGTTTGATTTTAGATCCCATCTCAAAATTTTCCATAATCGCCTTTGATACATACACGAGAGGCACGTCCTCCAAAAATTTCACATTGTCCACAATATCAACCTTTGATGCCATACTTTCAAAGTTAAAACAAGTTGAGTTGTTTTCTGGTGAGTTTATGTCCTTGTTCATAGCATCATGTGCAACAGTCTTAAGTGTGGGGAACTTAACAGATTTTTTTAAGCTGTCCCCACATTCAGTAACATTTATCCCTAAGCATTCATTAGCACTATCAATGTCAGGGGGTTCAAGTGCTTTAAAAACTTTAAACATTACTTGTTCATCTTTCACTCTCATTGTAAGTTTACCTTTTTGTACATCAATAAGTGCCCTTCCAGTTGCTAAGAATGGATGACCAAGTATGATAGGAATTTCATTGTCCTCTTCCATGTCTAGCACAATGAAGTTCACCAGAAAGATGAATTTGTCTACTTTTACTAGAAAATATTCTATTACACTCCAAGGTCTCTTAATTGATCTATCTACCATTTGTAATGTTACTGAAGTGGGTTTGGTTTTTACCAACCCCAATCTCTTGAAGACCAATAATGGAATAAGGTTAATGCTAGAACCCAAGTCACATAGTGCCTTGCCAAAATGGATGTTCCCAATGGTACAAGGGATGTCAAAACTACTTAGATCTTTCAGTTTTGTGGTAGTTTTCTATTAAGGATGGTGCTACAACCTTCAGTCCAGGTTATTATTTCATGATATCCAAGCCTCATTTTCTTTAATAGTATATCCTTCATGAATTTGGCATAAGACGACATTTGTTCAAGTGCCTCCACAATTGGTATGTTTATGTGCAGCTTCTTGAAGACTTCCAAAAAATTTGAAAACTGTGTACTTGACTTTTGCTTTTGTAGTCTTTGATCTATCTAAGAATAGTGGGTTTGTAAAGGTTGTTTTTCTTTGGCTGAATTATTTCCTTTTTATTGCTATCTTTATCGATTAGTTCCTCTTCATACTTATTAATTTCCTATTTCTCCTCATCCTTTTCTGTCTTATGTTCCTATTCTAAAGTTTTACCACTCCTCAAGGCTATGACGTTTCACTGGTCCTTACCTTCTCTTCTTGTGTTTACAATTGTGTTACTTTGAAGGTTACCTTAAGGCCTTTGAATTATAGCCTAAGCAAGTTGCCGCATTTGTGTCTCCAAATTTTGAATGGAAGCATCTTGAGTGGAAACTTTTGTATGTACTAATTGGATAAAGCCTTTCATCATCCCCCTTAAAGCATTTGTATTGTCCTCAATTTGTTGAAAACTGGGTGGTGGAAATGATTGATGGTTGAATTGATTACCACCTTGACTATTGTTATTCCAAGACAAATTTGGATGTTGTCCCCATCCTGAGTTATATGTGTTCGAGTTTGGATTATTGTTTCAATTTGCATTACCTATATAGCACACGAATTTAGGATTATTTGGACAATTATCAAACATATGAGCTCCTTCATAAAACACACCCTACACTCCTGAATTTTAGACTTGGTTTATACTCGCTGTCAAGTTTTGAACCTTTAAAAGATTTACCGAAGATGAAACTTGAGTTGTAAGTGTTGTGATATCATTTACCTTATGCACTTCAGCTACTCTTCTCACGACTATCATTTTTTCCATTGGCCATTGATAATTATTTGCTAGCCATTTTCTCAAGTAAATCATAAGTTTGATTGTAAGATTTGGCTAGTAAAGCTCCATTAGCAGATGCATCAACAATTGTTGTTGTTTGAGCATTGAGACCATTGTAAAAAGTCTTCATTTGAATCTAAGAAGGAACACCATGATTAGGACACTTTCTTAGAAATTCCTTGAATTTTTCCCATGCTTCATATAAAGATTCTCCTTCGTGTTTTTGGTAGGATGTAATGTCATTCCTAAGCTTGGCATTCTTTGTTGGTGGGAAGTATTTCATCAATAATTTATCTACCAAACCATTCCAAGTTGTAATGGAATCAGGTGATAAAGAGTTTAGCCAAGCTCGAGCACGGTCTCATGAAAAGTAAGGGAATAATCTAAGCCTAAATGCCTCCCTTGTCACACCATTGAACTTAAATGAATCTACAACTTCAATAAACAATTTGAGATGAAGATAAGAATCCTTTGTTGGTAATCTGTTGAATTGTCCAACTGTTTTTAAAATTTGAAACATCACTGGCTTTAACTCAAACTGATTAGCTTGAATGTTTGGCATTGTAATACTTGGATTCAACCCTTTCAATGTAGGTATTGCATATTCATTCATAGCTCTATCTCTATCATTCATCAAAAGCATTTGATTGTTCAAGTTTAGCCCATTATTGTTTATTTCTAATGGATTATCCATTTTTTTCTCTTGGATGACAACTTGTTTTCTAATTAATCTCAAAGTACACTCAATTTCAAGATCTAAAGGTAAGATTTTTCCCTCACGAACTCTGCCTATGCAATAGACTCAACTATATTTCTACAAACCTAAAGGATATGCCTAAATAAAAACTAAAAAAAATAAACAACTAAATAAATAAATTAAAGTTAAAATAAATAAATTAATTAATTAAAATAAATAAGTTAGTAAAAGAAAATAAGTCAATTAAAATTAAAATTAAGTAAAGAAAAATGAATTAAGAAAATATAATAAATAATAAATAATAAATAATAAATAATAATAATAACAAATTATTAATTTATAATATTTATAGTCTCCGGCAACGGCGCTAAAAACATGATCGCCACACACGAAGTGTTGCAATGAATAAGTATACATATCGCAACAAGTAATATAATGATAAGAAAAGATCATTCTCACTTAGATTATTTTATTAGAAACTAATTTTTAAAACTATAAAAAATAAAAAAAAATCAATTTTTTTGTGTTTTTATATTTTGAGGATGAAAAATTAAAATATCTAAAAGTAAATAGCAATATTAATTAAATCATTTTTGGTAACTAAGAAGATATACGAGAAAATATAGAATACTTAATCCCCCAATTTTTTAAACATGTGAATCACTAAAATCCCCCAATATAATTATCAATTAATTACATGATTAATTGAATCTAACTTAACATGTATTTCTCTCTCAAGTAAACTACACACCATATAGTAATTAATTTAATCACAATCTCATGCTAATTAAATTATATACTACTCATTAATTTCATCAATTATGGATCACATATATAAGAATCATACAATTCTGCCTAGAAACTATGCATGTTATTTAATCAAGATAAATAACTAAATAATTCTCTCAAATCTATTTAATTATCTCTATAGATAAATTATTGGTCAAACAATTAATAGCATGAAAATCAGATTAAATAATATAATTAAATTAAAAATTATAATTTGGGAAAAATATTAAATCATCACATTTTGAAAATTAGGTTCATAAGATCCCTAGATTAATAAATTAACTACACATAATTGTGTTCATAAAGCTCATATTTTTCATAAAGGAAGACATAAAAATTGATAAAGAAATACAATCAATCTCTTGAATTATAGTATTAATCTTCTCTTGAATCTCTACCAAAATTGTATCCCCTTTTCAATTTTTCTATATTTTTTTCTCTTTTTAGCTTCTTACCAAAATTATGCTAATGACGGCCCCCTTATGGTTTATAGGGTGATTAAGGGCTTAAATATAGCTCAGGTGCGATTTGGATAGTCAGATCAACTTCAAATCAAGGGTTAAGATAAAATAAGAAAAACTGACATTACCAGCCAATCACAGCATGACACGTGGCATATGGGATTCATTGGGCGAATCAGAGCAAGATGCGTGGCAGGGGAGACCGGTCAGAGTCAATGCTCTCTAATTCAACGACACATAGTGCAATATGATTCAATGAAATGGATGGCGTGGCGTATGGGTGGAACGCAATGAGTAATGGTATGTCACAAATTAAACCATCTTTGAATTCAGATTGAACACCGTGCTGACACATGGCACGTGGTTCATCATCCTCACACGCGGCGTAATGTGATTCACTATTGTTTCTTACGTGGAATCTGTATGGTTTACCCAATCAGCTCCTTTGCTTGCCTGGCATGCCACGTGGGAGCTCCTGATTGGTCCTTCGTTAAAAATTTATAAAAAAATCTAGAAAAAATTCAAAAAATAAAATTTTCACCCTTTTCACAAAAAGTTTATATTTTAATATTTTTGGCTTCAAAAATACTATTTATTGAATAAAATAAATAAATATTAAGTAAAAAAGTGCCCTAATAACTCTACTTTCATTGTTATCATTGGATCACACATAAGCCTTACATGTATTGATCTTTTATTCTTCTAGGTTGCAAATGAGGGCTTTTAGGCATGATTCTTCGAGTGTTTATTAATTTAATCAATTTGAAGCCAAAAATAATGAAATATATCCATAATTCTGAAAACATAGATTTACTTTATAAGGATAAAATCATGCATATTTAAATCATTTTTAACATTTAAGTGCAAATAAATCATGAAATAATAATATTTTCCAAGAACTCATCAACGTGATATGCGAGGAAGACAATTGATTGACTTTCTTGTTAACAATCTTGAGGGGACTATTTTCTTAACTCTATTGATGCTTCTCCTGAAGTCAAGGATGCCACACTCTTATTTACACTTTTTTATGACATAATCAAAGAAGTTGGATAAGACAAAGTCATCCAAATAATGACAGGCAATGCTTCCAATTATGAAGCAACAGGTTAGAAACTAATTAAGAAGAGGAAAAAGTTATTTTGGACTTCATATATAGCTCATTGCCTTGACTTAATGTTAGAGAAGATTTGTGAGCTACCTCAACACAAAACTGGTTTTCTTAAGGCCAAAAAACTAAGCAATTTTATTTATAATCATGGATGGGTACTTGCATTGATGAGAAGATGTACAAATAACAAAGAAATCCTTCATCTGACAACTACAAGATTTTCCACAACTTACTTAACTTTGCAAAGCATGGTTGAGGCTAGAAACCCTCTAGAGTTTATAGTGACAGGAAAAGAATGGTCAAAGAAACAAAAAGGAAAGATTGTGAAGAAAATTATCTTGAGTAGTAGCATTTAGAATGGTGTCATTGTTTTCAAGTTGAGTATTTATTTCCATGCTTTATGCTTTTCAATTTTTGATCAAGATTTAGATGATTTGTTGCATTATATTGAGACCGAGAGGAGATGTGTAATGAATGCTTCTTGTGATAAATACCGTATGTTGAATACGAGTTTGACACCTAATGCATGATGTATGTGGTTATTCTAGAAATTCCATAAATCGTAATGTGCTTATTTGTGATTAAATCTTCATAGAAATATAGTTGGTTTTCATAGATAAGTAACTCTAATATAACTCGATAGAGAGTATTAGATAAGTTTGGGTTTTTCAACCATCACTTCAAACTTTAATTCTCATATAACGTGATTTGAAATCAGATTGAATTTATTTAGCGAAATCAAATGCCTTAGCATTTTTAATCATTTGTTAACAACATTAAAATTTTTTATTTGCGTTTAGTTTTAAGTTAATTTACTTCTTAAACAAATTCAAAAATTCGGTTTTCAAATAAAATTAGGATTAGTCAATTTCTGTACTTAGTAACGCCATTCCTTGTGGGTTCGATATCCGTACTTTTGTACACTTTATTACTTGAACGATTTGTACACTTGCGAAATTACGCATCAAGTTTTTGGCGCCATTGCCGGGGAATGGTTTGATTTTATAAATATTGATACTACCTAATCTTAGTTTTAATTTGAAGTTAATTTGCTTTATCATTGTTTCATTTTTAATTTTGTTTATTTTGATCTTTTATTTTATTTATCATAAAAAAAGGTAACTTTGTGTTGTTTTTGTGCTAGTTAATTTTCTGGTTGTAGGATTGTTGTATGAGACGTACAAGAAGCCTTAACCATTTTCCATTTTATCCGGAGATTGATAGAACATATAGGCGTCTAAACTAAGAGAGAAGGCGTTCAACCTCACCTCCTAATAGACAATTAGCTATGGATCCACCATTTGTTGAGGGAGGTGGAAATCGCCAAACTTTGAGGGATTATCTTTGCGCCTAATGTTCTTTGGAACTACTTGGGTATAAGGAGACCAAGCTGTTCAAGCCAATAACTTTGAGATGAACCCATCCTTTATCCAAATGGATCAATCACATCAATTTGGGGGAATGTCAAAGGATGATCCAAATGCACATATTTCTTACTTTCTGGAGGGTTGTGATCTTTACAAGATAAATGGTGTGTCTGAAAATGCTATAAGATTGGGGGTTTTTCCTTTTTCACTTTGGGATAAAGCCAAGGAGTGGCTAAACTCATTACCAGCGGGATCAATTACAACATGGAATGAGTTGGTTGAGAAATTCTTGTCCAAGTTCTTTCCTCCTTGCTAAGACGGAAAAATTGAGGAATGATATCACATCTTTTACGGTATGACCAAGAAAACATTGTATGAAGCTTGGGAAAGATTCAAAAGAAATGTTGAGGAAGTGCCCAATATCATGGTATACCAATTTGGCTGCAAGTCCACACATTTTATAATGGGTTGGTTTCAAACTATCGTGCAATGATTGATCTTTGTGGAGTGTCTTTAATGGGAAAAACCTTTGGAGGATGCTGTGAGTTGTTAGAGATTATGGCGAGAAAACAACAATCGGGTGGCATTCAAAGCCAGGTAATTGCAAAAAGACCAATGACAGCAGTGCATGAAATTGATTTAGTGAATGCTTTGTCGGCTCGATTCTTCTTTCTTTCAAGAAAGATGGATTTTTTTCATCCAAATTAGAATCCAAACCAAGCGCACTGATGTGATTTATGTGGTGGAAATCATGCTAGTATCGAGTGCCAATTTGGAAATCCATTTGCTTCACCAAATCTTGAGCAAAGCAAATTATGTTTCAAATTTCCAAAAACCTCACATAACCCGTATTTGAACACCTACGATCCGGGTTGGAGAAATTATCCAAATTTTTCATGGGGGAAATAACCAAGGGGGATTGACGTCATCATCTTCCTACCAACCCCAAGAGAAGAAACAAACTGATTTGGAAGGAATTTTGGGAAAGTTCATTGAGAGACAAGAACAAATTTGAGAAATCGAAGAAGCGAATCAGCAGGGGACATCCAAAACCAATTTGGGGCGACTTTTCAAAGCATATTGCAGAAAGGTCTCAAGGATCGTTGCTTAGTGACACAATAAATACCAAAGAGCAAGTAAAGGCTATCACATTGAGAAGCGGTAAAGAACTTGAATGGTAGGGGAAATCAGAGAAAAAGATGGAAGAATCTAAAGAAAAGCCATCAACATCCCAAGATGTTCAACCTTCCCCAAATGCGAAATATAAGCCTCCTATCCCATATCCTCAAAGATTGAATATCAAAAAGCTTGATAATCAATTTGATAAATTTTTGGATATTTTTAAGAAATTGCATATTAACATTCCTTTTGCAGATATGTTGGAACAAATGCCGAAGTATGCAAAATTCATAAAGGAAATTCTATCAAAGAAGAGGAAGTTTTGAGATTATGAAACTGTCATGCTAAATGAGGAGTGCAGTGCAGTTCTTCAAAGAAAACTGCCACAGAAATTGAAAGACCCAGGGAGTTTTACTATACCTTGTACTATAGGAAGTTGCAATTTTGATAAAGTCCTACGTGATTTAGGATCAAGCATTAATTTGATGCCACTTTCTATTTTCAGGAAACTAGGCCTGGGAAAAGTGAAACACACTTCAATCTCTCTACAATTAGCGGATCGATCGGTGAAATTTTCTCGAGGGGTAATTGAGGATGTTTTAATTAAAGTTGACAAATTTATTTTCCTTGTAGATTTCATGGTGCTTGACATGGAGGAAGATAGAGAGGTACCGTTTATATTGGGGAGACCGTTTCTTGCAACTGGAAGAACATTGATTGATGTTCAGCAAGGAAAGCTCATTCTGGGGGTGCAATATGAACAAGTGACTTTTGATGTTTTTGAAGCAATGAAATTTCCAAGTGAGGTACATTCTTGTTTTCAAATTAACACTCTTGACAGGATAATCTCGGAAACTTTTGAAGAGAGAACTCCATTGCTACCACTAGAAGCTTGCCTTGTAAAATCTGCAACAATTGAGGAGGAAGATGAGGGAATGAGACAATGTTCCAAATTACTGGCAGCACTTGATGAATATTTGTTCAGTGATGAAACATTGAAGGAGTTGGGAACAAATGAAACTCCAACCTCAGTGGTAAAGAAGGAAGCCAATAAGATTGAGCTAAAGCCACTACCATCCCATCTAAGGTATGCCTATCTTGAAGACTTTGAATCCTTTCCTGTTATTATTAACAATTCTTTGAATAATGAAGAGGAAAACAAGCTATTAGGAGTTCTTCGGACTCACAAAATGGCAATTGGATGGACAATGGCGGACATCAAAGGGATTAGTAACTCTATTTCCATGCATAAAATCTTGATGAATGAGGATTACAAGCCCACAATTCAGCCCTGGCGCTAAACCCAACCAATGATACAAAAAGTGGTCAAGGATGAGGTGATTAAGCTTTTTGGATGCGGGGTAATTTATCCGATTTCGGATAGTGCTTGGGTAAGCCCGATTCATTGTGTACCAAAAAGAAATGAGGAATTACGGTTGTAGAAAATGAAAACAATGAGCTTATTCCAACAAGGACGGTGATGGTAGGTGGAGAGTATGTATTGATTATCGAAAGTTGAACGAAGCCACCCGAAAAGATCATTTTCCTTTTCCATTTATTGATCAGATGTTGGAAAGATTGGCTAGACATGCTTATTATTGTTTCCTTGATGGATATGAGTGCAAACCAAATTGAAATTACCTTCAGAGGATCCGGATAAGACAAGCATTTACATGCCCTTATGGTACTTTTGCATCTGAGAAGGATGCCTTTCGGTTTATGTAATGCACCTACAACTTTCCAAAGATGCATGATAGCGATTTTCCCTCATATGGTCGAAACGTTTATTGAGGTTTTTATGGATGATTTTTCTGTTTTAGGTCATTCTTGTTGATAATTGCTTGCATAATCTCTCTTTAGTCTTGCAGAGTTTTAAAGACACAAATTTAGTGCTAAATTAGGAGAAATGTCTCTTCATGGTTCAAGAAGGAATTGTTCTTGGCCATCGGATTTCAGCAAAGGAAATGGAAGTGGACCGTGCAAAGGTGGAGGTGATCGAAAAATTACCACACTCGACAACTATAAAGGGCATTAGAAGTTTCTTGGGACATCTTTGGGTTTTATAAAAGATTTATTAAGGATTTTTCAAAAATAACAAAACCTCTTTGCGAGTTTGTTAGTTAAAAATGCGCAGCGATTTGATTTTTCTCATTTGTTTGAAGGCTTGTAACCTTTTCAAGGAAAAGCTCACTCACGCCCCTATAATTTTGTGCACTGATTGGAGTCTTCCATTTGAGGTAATGTGTGATGCTAGTGACTATGCTATAGGTCAGTTTTGGGCCAAAAGGAAGAATAAGTTGCTGCGTGTGATTTATTTTGCAAGGATGACATTGATAGATGCCTGAACTTAATTATGCCACAGGCGAGAAGAGCTTTTGTAGGTTAGTGTTTGCATTTGATAAGTTTAGATATTATTTAATTGGGGCTAAAATCATTGTTTATACTGATCATTCTGCTCTTAAGTATTTGCTAGCCAAGAAATATGCCAAATCGCGATTACTAATATGGATTCTTCTCTTGCAAGAATTTGACTTAGAAATCCGTGACAAAAAGGGGACCGAAAATTTGGTTGCTGACCATTTGTCCAGGTTGGAGGAAGATTACTTTAAGTTTGAAAGACAAATTAATGAAACATTTCGATGGCTTGATTGCTTGCTATCTGAGCGACTCAGTAGTTTCTTTGATTATGCAAATTATTTGGTTAAGAAAATTTTACCTCCTCACATGTCTTATCAACAAAGAAGGAAATTATTTTATGATTTGAAACAATATTTTTGGGATGAACCTTACTTTTATAAACATTGTGCAGATCAAATTATTAGAAGATGTGTACCGAAGGAAGAAATGGAAAGCATTCTTTGTCATTGCCATTCGAAGGAAGTTGGAGGACATTTTGGTGGAACAAAAACTGCAGCAAAAATTTTGCAATCTGGATTCTATTGGCCTTCATTGTTTAAAGATGCTTTCAAGTTTGTTTCAATGTGTGATGATTTCCAAAGGAGCGAAAATATTTCATGGAGACATGAAATGCCTTTAAATAATATTTTAATAATTGATTTATTTGATGTTTGGGGTATTGATTTTATGGGGCCTTTTCCTTCATCTCATTCTAATAAATACATTCTTGTTGGTGTAGATTATGTCTCTAAATAGGTGGAAGCAGTTGCCTTGCCTACCAATGATGCTAGGGTTGTGATCATTTTCTCAAGAAGAACATATTTTCCAAATTTGGCACACCTAGAGCAATTATAAGTGATGGAGGTAAGAATTTTTGCAATAACCAATTTAAGGCTTTGTTGTAGAAATATGGAGTAACACACCGGATAGCAACACCTTACCATCCTCAAACTAGTGGACAAGTTGAAGTGTCAAACCGAGAGTTGAAGAGGATCCTTGAAAAGACCGTAAATAACTCACGCAAGGATTGGTCAAGGAAACTAGATGATGCACTTTGGGCCTATAGGACAGCTTTTAAGACACCTATCGGCATGTCTCCATACCGATTGGTGTATGGAAAAGCTTGTCACCTTCCAGTTGAATTGGAACATCGGGCATATTGGGCAATTAAAATTGAATTTTGATCTTAAGAGCGGCGGTGAAAAGAGGGTGTTGCAATTGAATGAGATGGATGAAATGAGGAATGATGCTTATGAGAATGCCCGAATATACAAGGACAAGATGAAGGTTTGGCATGATAAGCACATTTTGAGGCGAAACTTTGAGGTGGGACAGAAAGTGTTGCTTTATAATTCCCGTCTCAAACTTTTTCTAGGAAAACTAAAATCTCGTTGGTCAGGACTTTTTCTAGTAACCAAGGTGTTTCCTTATGGAACAATTGAGATCAGTCATGAAACAAAAGGAACTTTCAAGGTGAATGGACAACGGTTGAAGCCATATTTGGACGGAGATTTCAGCAAGCAGAAAGATTCTCTAGAGTTACAACAACCATAGTAAAAAAATTGAAAAAAAGTCTAGCTAATGACTATAACTTAAAGTGCTTAATGGGAGGCAACCCATCAGATTTGTTTTCTCATATTTTATCTCATTTTATTTTAGCAATTTTAAATTTTAAATTTTAGCTTAAATTTTAAGGTTTGGTAAATTATTAGTTAGATTTTAAATTATGCACTTCATTTTATAATAATTTTATTTTTAATTAAATTTGCTTATTTTATTTGTCTTGTAGGTAAAAAACATTGTGACAATGATTGATTTTCTTTTATTGTTAACCCCTTGATTTAACAAATTACTGTGACTGTGATGGTGCACCTAACTCTTTTTCTCTTCGTGATGACGATAGCCATTTGCAGTTTTTCTTTCTTACGTTGAGGACAATGTAAGGTTTTGGTTGGGGGTGCGATAAATGGTAAATCTTTTCTTCGCTTCATTTTTAGTAGTTTTTTTTTGTGTGTTATACATAATATTATCCAGGCATTATGGCAATTGGTTTGTGGTTTGATGGATGTTTAAGAGTTAATAACAAAAGTGAAATTGGCATTTGAGATTTCTTAAAGCTTAGGTGACATTTAATTATTCTATGTGTTGTGTGTTATTTACAATTTTTGAGACATATGTGCACATTAATTGTTATGTGATTTTATTGTTTTGAGTTAGAATAGTTATAGGTAAGATGTTTGTGGGTATCATCACTGGAAGCCCTCACGAGACTACAACTCATCTACTAGACACTTTAGGGGTTATTGCATCTCTGACTTAATGTAATTTTGTAAATAGAATAAATGTTCTTTGAATTTTTTATCTTAATGTCTCCCTTTGAATTTATTAAATAGATTGCTTTTCTTGCTAGAAACTAGCGAGAAGGATTGAGATTGTTGATAAGAGCCAAAATTATTGCACTTTTTTTATGATTTAAATGTTGATATTAGTGTGAAAATTGTATTTATTTGATTATTTAATCCACAAATGTCATTTCACGGGTATTTCGTGTTTAAAGTGCAATTTCATGTAAAATCATGATTTTGGAGAAGTTTTGGACAAAGTACAATGATCGGGATTGAGTGAAAATAAAAAGAAAACAAAGTTTCAAAATTTAAAAATCCTACCGCCGGTAAAAATCTCACGGAAAAAATCTTCCCGAGAGCACGGATTTTGGAAAATTCATCTCGCCGCCAGCCAAAATCAGCGGAACCAAAATCGTAACTTTTCCAGATATCTCGTCGCGGCGAGAATAATGTCGCCGCCGGCGAGTTTCATCAGAAAACACATTTTTTATGTTGTTTTGTTCCAAAATTTCCCCCAAAACCCTAGATCTATATATACAATATGAAAGAGGCCACGGCAGAGAGAGCAGATCTGAGTCATTTTTGGAAGAGAAAAGGCAATTTTGGAGAAAGTTTGGAAGCTTGAAGGATCATCACCCGTTGTTGCTACGAGTCTTCATCTTGAGTTTTCATCTCTTCTCCTTAGCTTTTATTTTCTTCAATTTATTCAGATTTGTTATTCATGGATTCAATTGAGAATATGTTTGTTCTTATTTCTATTATGAACTAATTCATTTTTGCTAAGGCTATGATGTAGTTAAATCAAGAAAATCTGATTTCTTATGTTATCGTTATATGAATTCATTGTTTTCAAGTTGAGTATTTATTTCCATGCTTAATGCTTTTAAATTTCTGATCAAGATTTAGATGATTTGTTGCATTATATTGAGACCGAGAGGAGATGTGTAATGAATGCTTCTTGTGATAAATATTGTATGTTGAATGCGAGTTTGACACCTAATGCATGATGTATGTGGTTATTCTAGAAATTCCATAAATCGTAATGTGCTTATTTGTGATTAAATCTTCATAGAAATATAGTTGGTTTTCATAGATAAGTAATTCTAATATAACTCGAGAGAGAGTATTAGATAAGTTTGGGTTTTTCAACCATCACTTCAAACTTTGATTCTCATATAACGTGATTTGAAATCGGATTGAATTGAGTTAGCGAAATCAAATGCCTTAGCATTTTTAATCATTTGTGAACAACATTAATTTTTTTTATTTGCATTTAGTTTTAAGTTAATTTACTTCTTAAACAAATTCAAAAATTCGGTTTTCAAATAAAATTAGGATTAGTCAATTTCTGTACTTAGTAACGCCATTCCTTGTGGGTTCGATATCCGTACTTTTGTACACTTTATTACTTGAATGATTCGTACACTTGCGAAATTACGCATCAAGTTACACCAACATCTAATACTGTCAACTCTAAGGAAGTCGTGTCTTCTCCTTCTTGGGCTATGCTTGATGCTTGAATCATGTCTTGGCTTCTTAGTTCGGTGGAACCACATATCGTCACCAACTTGATGGCTCATCGCTCTACTCCTCCATGTGGAATTATTTGAAGAAATTTTATCATCAAGAAAATGATGCTCATTCCTTTAAGTTGGAACATGTGATTGCCATGTTCCAACATGGTAGTCTTTCCATCCAGGATTATTGATCAATATTTTTTACTCTTTGGCATGAATATGCCAATTTAGTTATAGCAAATGTTCATGTTATTGTTATATCAACTATTCAAAAATCTTTATAGGACTAGTCAGCGTGATCAATTTCTTATAAAATTATGCCCAAAATATGAATCAGTTCGCTCTTCTCTATTGAACAGATCTCTTGTTCCTATTCTAGATATTTGTTTTGGTGAGTTACTTCGCGAAGAACAACGTCTAAGTACTAAAGCTATTATGGAACAATCTTATGGCAATTCCATAACGAAAACTATGGCTTATGCAGCCCAAGGGCGTGGATCGTCTATGCCTTCTAAAAATCTACAATGTTTCTGCTGCAAAGAATATAGACATATTGCTGCCAATTGTCCTAAAAAATGTTGTTCTTATTGCAAGAAAAAGGGTCATATTATCAAAAAAATTCGTATTCGTTCCTAGAAACGTCAGGCCCAAGCATTTCAGACTTTTATTCATGTTCCTTCAGTAGCACCTACTGTAGCACATGTGTCTTCCTCAGGTGCTTCTTCTAATCTTTCACCTCCTGCAGCAACTTACTGCACTCCTAAAATGGTGCAACAGATGCTAATTTCAACATTATCTACAATGGGATTTCAAGGTAAAAATTCTACTACACTTTGGTATGTAGACTTAGGGGCTTCTAATAATATGAAAAATACTCCCACAACTTTGTCTCATGTTTGGCCTTATGTTGGCCAATCTACTATTCAGACTGCCAATGGCAGTTCTTTGCCAATCAAAGCTGTTGGAAATGCTTATTCTACATTTACTGATGTGTTTCTTGCTCTTCAACTTTATTCAAATCTCATTTCTGTTGGTCAATTAGTTGATAACAATTGTGCTGTTAACTTTTCTGGTGATGGTTGTGTTGTGCAGGACCAAGTAATAGGGGAGTCAATCACGAAGGGACCTAAAGTGGGACCTTTGTTTCCATTACTTTTACATATTCCAACACTTTATCCAATTCCTTTATTGAGTCTTTTGCTTGTAATAATATTCCTAATCTAAGTATGGTGTGACATCGTCGTTTAGGCCATCCTAATACTCACGTTTTATCTCATATATTGAACTCGGGCTTTCTTGGTAATAAAGAACGTTCTTCTTTACCTTTTGAATGTGATTCTTGTAAACTTGGGAAAAGCAAAACTCTTTCATTTCCTTTGCATGCTAGTAAAGCTTCTCACTGCTTTGATCTTCTTCACAGTGATGTTTGGGGACCATCCCCGATTACTTCACATGAAAAATTTAAATACTATGTAACTTTCATTGATGATCATAACAAATTCACTTGGGTTTATTTTCTTCACTCTAAATCTGAGGTTTTTTGTACTTTCACCGAGTTTTTAGCATATGTTGAAAATCAATTTTATGCTAATATTAAGATATTTTGCACAGATTTTGGTGGTGAATATTTTTCCACTGAGTTTAAGGTATTTTTGGCTTCTAAAGGTATCATCCATCAACGTTCATGTCCTGCTACTCCTCAACAAAATGGAGTAGCTGAGCGCAAAAATCGTCATCTTCTTGATATGGTATGTACTATCTTGTTAGAATATTCTATTCCATCCATGTTCTGGGTTGAGGCTCTAAAGACTGCTACTCACTTGATTAATCGTTTACCTTCCCAAGTTTTGCACATGGAATCTCCCTATTTTTGTTTGTTTACTAAGCAACCTAATTATGATAATCTTCGTATCTTTGGTTGTATATGTTTTGTTCCTTTACCACCTCATGAACGAAATAAATTATCTTCTCAATCTGTTAGATGTGCATTTTTAGGATAAAATGTGTGTCAAAAGGGATTTGTTTGCTATGATCCTACATTACATCGTACACGCATTTCTAGGAATGTTATTTTCTTTGAAAATCAACATTTTTTTCCTGTGTCTTCTGTGCTCTCTTCTTCTATTGTAGTCCTTCCCTCCTTTGAGCACCAGTTTTTAGCTCCTCCTCAAAATAGTGCTCGCTTCAAACCATGAATGGTATATACAAGACAATCCCGCCCATAGTCTCTTTCGGTGGCTCACTCAATATCTGATCCTAACATACTGTTGTGTGTTTTTCAACACACGAACTCGTGCAAGTATACACGGTCGCAAGTAATAACATTTATAAGTAGAGTATCGATCCCACGAGGATTTGTTACTATAGTTTTTTGAGTACTAAAATTATTTCTCTCTGATTTTATCCAAAATAATCGTTGATTTAAGAAAAAGGTAATAAGAAAATAAAAGAACTCTAGAATTGCAATTCTTCACCAAACTAATCCACTCCAATCATATTATTTTCTTTGGATTTATATTTTTTGGTACATTTAATTTGTCAACCGAAAACTTCTTTTTTATTCATACATCTCTTCCGAGCTCCGTACAAACACACCTAGTTAAATTAATTCACTATATCTCTATGAGAATTAAATTCAATAAGATTCATTAAGTTCTAAGTTTTCAATAGGCCACACATACAATTAGGGTATATTCCTATCCTTCATCATACATGTCATTTTATCTACGAGCAATATACACAAAAATGCCTTTCTCAAGTTTATTTTTATGCCACAAATCGTTTTAATAAAATTCGTAAATAATCAAAAAGCATTAAGCGCAAGATAGAACGAACAAATCGAACGTCTTATATAAAAAAAATTAAAATCAAAGCTTCATAAATTTAGATCAAATGCAACCCTAGAAAAATTAAATTACTTCATTAAATCAAAATAAAAATTACAACATATGCAGAAAAATTAGAAGAAGAAGAAGGAAAATTAAAACATCAAGAAACGAAAATATTTGGTACACGCACACAACAAAAGCCAAAAATTGGCTCATGTTCGCACCCAAAACCGAACACACAAAAAAACTAAAAAAAAACTTTTCTCCAATCAAACTAAAAACTAAAAAAAAACTCAAAACTAAAAAAAAATCAAAACTAAAAAAAACTCCAAACTCCCTTACAACTAAAAACTATCTCCTATTTATAGCAAAAAAATACATCAATAAAATATTAAATTTAAATCTACGCGGGGGACAAAAAGGAGTGGCGAAAATAATAATTTAAACGCGTGGGGGACAAAAATTGTATCGAAAATGGGATCGAGGGACGGCATTTGTTTTAATTTTCTCTTCCACGCCGCCACGTGTCGCTTTACGATTCGGCGAAAGATTCCCTAAGGCCACGTGGCGACATCATTGGGTCGCAAACCTTGCAATTAGGGAGCAAGACATGTGATTGGGCGCGAAAAAGTGAAGCAACTACGGGAAACGGGCGTGATCCAACGCGGTCGCGCCCATTGTAAATAGCTACGTGTCGGCCTTTGATTAGCTTCAATATTCGTGGGACACGTGGCGTAATCTTATTCACGTAAATGCGAGGATGCACCGCTACCATAACCCGCGTCACACAGGATTTTTACACGAGCGGCTCGCGCAAGGCGACACCTTCGATGAACGTGCGCTGACCGGACCGTCGATCCGATCCACCGCCGCATGTCGCCTCGGGGAATCTCGCGTACCGACACGCTGGGGCCCACTCGACGCCGCCGCGCGACACGCGGGGCCCACGGCACGCCGAGCCGCGCGAAGAAGATACCTCTCGTACCCACTCTCCTCGGGCTCAAGCCACGAGCACGCGCGACCCGAGCCGTTCATCCTTCGATCGGACGGTTCACGTTTGGCGAGTGTAATATTGCGCGTGGCCTTCTTCTCTCCTGCGCAAAAATTAAACTTTCATTAATTATATTTTCACCCACAAATATATTTCAAATTACAGTTTAGCCCTTTACTAATTTTAAATTAAATTTTTAAACTTTTAATAATTATAATTAAGCCCAAATTTAATTTAAATTATATTTTCAATTTTTATAAATTGTAATTAAGAACTATACTATTTGAAATTATATTTGTGGACAAAAAATTATGAAATTAAGTACACTTTCGATACAAATTATTTAATTTTATTAAAAATGTATTTTTAGCAAATAAAAAGGAAAATATTAATTTATTTAACAAAAATTAATAAATATTAAACGAACATAGCAATTATCATTACTAAAATTGATGAAAATGACTGTTTAAAATACAGTTATCACATACACCGTAGTCACCAATTGCGGGACTCCTGTAGCCTTTGGTACGCGTCGCTTCTTCTTGAGCGTCTGCCACTCGATAGGTATGGTTTTTCTTCTGGCAATTTTATTTCACCTCTTACTACTACATTGTCCAATTTTGATATTCCCACATGCTACTCACGTGCTATCAAGCATGATTGTTGGTGCCAAGCTATGCAGGAAGAAATTGTTGCTCTTGAGGCCAATCACACCTAGGACATTGGGTCTTGTCCTTCCATTATAGTTCCTTTCGGTTGCAAATGGGTTTACTCAGTCAAGGTTCACTCTGATGGAAGTTTGGATCGTTATAAAGCTCGGCATGTTGTCCTTGGGAATAAACATGAATATGGTGTTAATTATGAGGATACCTTTACTCCTGTGGCTAAAATGACTATTGTTCGAATGATTCTAGCTCTTGTTGCTTCCAATGATTGGCCATTACATTAGATGGATGTTAAGAATGCTTTCCTTCACGGAGATCTTAAAGAATGTATTTATATGAAGCCACCTCTAAGGTTGTTTTCCTCTTTGACATCCAATGTGTGTAAACTTCATCGCTCTCTTTATGGTCTTAAACAAGCTCCACGGGCGTGGTTTGAAAATTTTCAAACCAGTTTATTACAATTTTCTTTCATGCAAAGCAAGTATGACACTTCATTGTTTCTTCAAAAATCAGACATGGGTATTGTTATCCTTTTGGTTTATGTTGATGATATTGTGATCACTGGTTCTGATTCTACTTTACTTGTCTAGCTCAAGACCCATCTCTCATAATCCTTTCATATGAAGGATCTTGGGTCTCTTACATATTTTCTTGGTCTTGAGGTGCATCATAGCCTCTCTAGTATTTCCCTTAATCAACACAAATATGCTAGTGATTTGGTAACTACAGCTGAACTGCAGGAAGCTACCTCTGTTGATACTCCCATGGATTTAAATGTCAAGCTTCGCAAAGAGGAAGGTGACTTACTTGTTGATCTCAGCTTATATCGAAAATTGGTGGGTAGCCTTGTCTATCTCACCATCATTAGACCATATATTTATTTTGCTGTACAACAAGTTAGCCAATTTCTTCAGGCTCCTCATCATCTTCATCTGGCTACTGTCTGTCAGATCATACGCTATGTTCAGGGCACTATAGCGATGATGATTGGGCTGGCTGTGATGATACACGTCGCTCTATCACTGGTTGGTGCATGTTCTTAGGTGATGCATTGATCTCCTGGAAGAGTAAGAAGCAAGACAGAGTTTCTAAGTCATCTACAGAATCTGAGTATTGAGCAATGTCTTTTGCTTGTTCCAAAATTATTTGGCTTTGAGGTTTGCTAGCTAAGTTAGACTTCTCTGAGACCGATCCTACACCTTTACATGCCGATAATACAAGTGCTATTCAGACTATGGCCAATCTTGTCTATCAAGAGCGTACAAAGCATATTGAAGTCAATTGTCACTCTATCCGTGAAGCATTTGAAGCTCGTGTTATCACTCTTCCACATATTTCTACTAAACTACAAATTGATGATATCTTCACCAAGTCTCTCACTCGTCATCAACATTGCTTCCTAAGTCACAAATTGATGCTTATTGATCAACCTGCATCAATTTGAGGGGGGCTGTCAATGGACAACTTAGCTGTCCATAACAGTTTTGCTGTGTTCCATTGACAGCTTAGCTGTTCATAACAGCTTTATTATAATTTGTTGTCCATATTCATTTAATTGTACACAGTTTTTGTCCATAGTCTTTTTAACTGTAAATAATTGTCCATAAACAGCTGTCCATAGGTTTATTGTATTTTGTAAAGTCTATAAATAGAAAAAAATCATAAAACTAAATAATTCGGTCATTTTCATACAACATTCTTGACTTATTTCTGACAGTCATGTATGCCATTAAGACCACAAAGCCTCTTGTTTTGATTTTAAGGATGTTTGATTCTCAAAAAATACCAGCAATGGAATTCATTTATAGTTCCATGGATGATGCAAATAAACATATTACAAATAACTTTGGTGGAGAACTTGGAAAGTATAAAGAAATTTGGGATATAATTGATGAAAATGGGAGTTTCAAATGCACCGAGACTTGCATGCTGCTGCGTATTTTCTAAATCCTCAATTTCAATGGTATAATGACTCCTTCAATAATATTGATGTCAAGACAAGCTTGTGCAATGTCATTTGATAAGATGGAACCGGAACCACTAAAGAGGGTGGACATTCATGTTGGCTTGCGTTTATTTGAGAAAAAGGAAGGAATGTTTGGCATGCAAACATCACAAGCAATAATTGATAGATTCACCCCAAGTATGTTTCAATTTCAAGCTATATACTTATATGATATTATTTTAAAAACTTGCTATTTTGGCTGCTGACTATAGTATACGTGTTCAATGTATGTAGCTGATTGGTGGACTACATATGGAGACAGTACTCCAGAATTGAGGAAATTAGAAATCATGATACTAAGTCTCACATGTTCGACATTTCGATGCAAGTGAAACTAGAGCACATTCATCCAGGTAATAATGATATGTACTTTGCAAGAAAATACATAGCTTACACAATTTAGAAAATGCATGCCTTAGTCAATTATGATTTATGAGTTATGATTAACATTTAGTTTGAATTTTTAATAGACCCATACTAAGAGAAGAAACCGTTTGACTGCCATAAGGTTGCATTCACTTGTTTACATTATGTATAACAAAAGACTCAAAGATAGATGATTGAAGAAGTAGTCACTTAAGGAATGTGAAGTTCCTTTGGTAGTAAGTGATGTTGAGGAAATCCCTTTGGATGATGAGTGGATTATAGGACCATAAGGTGAATGTGAAGAAGAGTTATTGGCTGACGAGGGAGATCACATTACAATCGAAAGTGTGTCAATTACATTCAGTTGTTTGATATCCCAACCATGAGGCAAGATTTAAGACAAAACAACTCTAATGGTCCAGGCTTGATAACTAGTGATAAATTCTTTGAAAAATCAATTCGAACTACATGATCGTATCTTTTAGCTATCAACCTATTTTCGTATTTATTTAGTAAGCCATCACTCTTTAAGCTATACACCCACTTGCAACCAACAGGATCACTATCTATGGGTCAAGAAGTAAAATCCCATGTGCCATTATCCGTAAGTGCCTAAAATTTAACTTGCATAGCTAATTTAACTTGTGCTCCCTCTTAAATATGCATTGTGCATCAATAAAACAATGAGGTTATGAAATAATGACTTGCTTGGTAGGAGAGGTGAGAGCCAAGTAGATTTTTGGTTTAAGGGAGTCAGTTTCAGACTTGGTGACCATATGGTGTGTAGGATGAAAAGATGAAGGCTCAGATAAAGACTCAGAATGTACATGAGAGATAGTTGGGAAACATATTGGAACATAGGTTGTGATGTTGTTGAAACAGGTGGTATAGCAGGTGAAATTCGAGAGAGGCGATGAGGAAAAATTACCAGTGGATAAAGGTATAAACTCAAGAGATATGGGTAATAAACCATTGGGTAAAAAGTGTGAAAGATCAACATCAGAAGATAAGAAAGGAGAGGGTACTAGCATTAGCAGGTGTAATAAATACACAAGGGAAAGGCAACATAGTACTGACGGGAATAGAGTGAGCATTAGCACTAGCTGACACATTTGGTAAAGAAGAGGACAAAAGAGGTTGACTAACGGGTGGAAAAATATTTAGAAAATACTGATTAAACTGTTCTAGAGTAGACAAGTCACTGGTGACAAATTGCTTAGAAGGAAAAATAGTTTAATAAAAAATAACATGCCTAGTGCTGTACATTATACCTGCAGACTTGTCTAGATACAAGTTACCCTGATCTTGAGGAGCATTTCCTAAAAAGACACAGGGAACTGATCTATCTTGAAGCTTATGCTTATTATAAGCTCTAAGGCAAGGATAACACAATGAGCCAAAAGTTCTTAAAAATGTGGAGTTAGGTTGTTTGTGATAGATTAAAGTGTAAGGAACAAGACCAAAAATAGATTGAGAGGGAAGTTCATTAAGGATATATACAACAGTTCTAAAGGCATATACCCAAAATCTCATAGGCATACCAGCTTCAATTAATAAAGTTAGCCTCTTTCAACCACAAGTCTATTTCTAGTCTCCACAACTCCATTTTTTTCAGCAATGTGAGGACAATACTTCCTTTGAATAATACCAACAGGCCCTAACATTGAGGAAAGAAATTGAAATTTCTTTCTCCTATCATATTGAATTTGTTTTATTTTGACAACAAAATTTCTCTCCACCATTTGCATAAATTGACTAAAGATGTTGTGTGCTTCATCTTTTGATTTTAAGGAAAAGATCCACATGAATCTAGTATGATCATCCACATCAGAAGAAAATACTTTTCACCAATGTTAGCAATAATAGGTGAAGTCCAAAGATCAACATATAGCAAATAAAAAATATTAGCACAACACACATGAGAAGAAACAAATGGTAGTTTATGAGATTTTGCTAGCCCACATGACTTACAAAGAGAATCTTCAGTATAGGAACCCCATTTAAAACCTAAAGACTATAGGAGTTTATTTAATACACTATTAGAAGGGTGAGCTAGCATGTTATGCCACACAGTTGGCTTTGCAGCTGTAAAAATAGAAATAAGAGCAATAGAAAGGGAACTATTATCAACAGGTTTATCAGAAGTAACAGGTGCTTGCACTTGACCATCCAAAGTGTAGAGACCATCTCTAGTTCTACCCTTGGCCAAAACTTGCTTGGTATATGCCTTCTTAACAAACGCAGAGTCAGCATGGAATTCAACAATGATACTATTGCCACTACAGAGTTTGTGAACTGAAATAAGATTATGAGACACAGAAGGTGTGTATAACAATTCATGAAGTTGAAGGATAGAAGAAGAATGTGTACGTTGAATACAAGCAGAACATGACTAGTTATAGATAATGAAGAACCATTACCTGCAATGATTGATTCAGTGCCAAGAAAGGGAGCGTTGCCATTAGTGACATTAGCATGATCATTAGTTAGGTGATAAGTTGCTCCAGAATCAAGAAGCTAGTTTACATTGCCTCCAGATTGACTAGAATTGTTTTTTGCAATCATGGTTGTTGGACATTGAGAGGTGTTTTTATGACCTTGACTGAGTAGCAAATCTATGAGTTGGAAACACTTGTTAGCACGACGCCCTAACTTGCAACACACTTGTATTTGGATCTTTCCACCACCACCACTCTTCTTGTTCTCGTAAGAAGCATTGTTAGAGTTAGAAGAGGCTTGTTTCTGATGTTTAGAGGATTGGCACTTCGGCAAGAAATCTTGGAAATTCCAAGGAGCATTGTCACCAGAACCACCAGAAAGTCGAGGACCAAAAGAGTTTCTAAACTGTGATGGAAAGATTTACTTAAAAAGCAAAATTAACATTTCGAGAACGTTGATGATTATGACACCTATCATAAGTAAGCAACTCAATATGAAATCCTCAAAAGTCACACGTTCTGTGCGCATGAAAGAAGATACAAAAGGATAATATGAGGAATCAAGTCACACTAAGTCACAATCTGAAATTGTCTCTCCAGCAGTAGAGAGATGATCAACCACAGTCCTGATTTTTGAATGTATTCTTCACCAGGGAGTCCATCCTTACATAGGGTTTTTGCAATTGAAAACACGAATCCATGATTTTTGCATGTGAAGAAGCTGAGAAAACCTATCCAAGTGATAGCCATTGTTCAGCAGTAGTTGCACCTAATTTTAGATAAAGATGTATGCTCGGAGTTACTGATCCATAAAACCAACTCTTGACAAGGTTATTTGGTCGATTCCAATTGCTATACTTTGAACTCAGAGTGAACGAGAAAGATTATAAATTAACACTTGCAGAATCGAAGTTCGGGTCCAATTTTGGTTACACAAATATTTAATTATACGTAACAGTAAAATAATAAACTTTGAGAAAATAAATAGTATACAATGATTTAAGTTATTCAACTTTTCAACGTAAAAAGTCTACTCTACTGACGACGACATACCAAAAAAAATTCATTAATAATCAAATGGAGATACAAACACCAATATTCAAAAAACTTCACAAATTATATCATAATCCAAAATACACCCAGAAAAATATTATTCTCTAATTTACTAGTAATATATAGCAAAATAAATTAACAAACTTACTATTTAATCAAATATTACCATATAAATAATAACAGCTTACTGCATATAGCTTGAACAAATAGCAACTATGCTACTTCTAATATGTTTGGAAACTTCTACCCAGCTGGTGGTAAAGCAAGTGAGATCTGAAGGAGTGAGATAGACAACAGCTCCATGTTCTTCTATTCTGCAGGTTTTGCTCTCTGTTTTTTTTTCAACAGTTGCATTCTATTGCTCTCGCAGAAACAATATATATATATATATATATATAAAAGATATACTAAGGGCTTAATATATACTAAATGGGTCTTATATTGTTTTGGGCCATTATTAATTAACAAATCTCCACCTTGGCTCAAAACAGAAAACAAGTTCTCAAATATGAAATTCCTCGGATTACCAAATAACTGTCGTCTAAAGTCCTAAAGGATGATTATCTTTTGCAAACACCAATCAAGTCTAAGAAATACTTTGACTTATTAAATGGAACTGGTTTGGTTAACATATCAACTTGATTGGGTGTATTGACTATCTTATTGACAACAATAACACCTTGAGACACAATGTCACGAACGAAATGATATCTGACATCAATATGTTTGATTCTTTCATGATATATAGTATTTTGGTCAAGTGCATCGCACTCTGGCTATCACAAAATACAACAGAAGTATCTTGCTATAAACCCAAATCACTAACCAAACCTCTAAGCCAAATAACTTCTTTCATTGCTTTTGCTGCTACCATATATTATATCTCTGTCGTAGACAAAGCAACTGTAGACTGTAAAGTAGCCTTCCAACTAATGGCACAATGAGAAAGAGTGAAGACATAACTTGTCAGGGATCTTCTTCCATCTAAATTACCAACATAATCGAAGTCCACATAACCAATGACACTGCAACTGGTATTAGAACTTCCATCATATACCAAACCAAAATTAGATGTGCCTCTCAAATACCGAAGTATCCATTTCACTACTTGCCAATGACTCTTTCCAGAATTACCTATATATCTGCTAACCACACTAACTGCATGTGAAATGTCTGGATGAGTACAAACCATAGCATATATCAAAATACCACCGACACAATCATATGGAACTTGAGACATGTACTGCTCTTTTTCTTCTTAGTGTGGTGACAAATCCAAAGAAAGCTTGAAATGCTCAGCTAACGGCGTACTCACAGGTTTAGATTCTTTCATACCAAAGCATTCAAAAACTTTTTCAATATAAATTTTTTGAGTCAAATAAAGCTTGCTCATTTGTCTATCACTGTAAATTTTCATGCTTAAAATTATCTTTAATGCACCCAAATCTTTCATCTCAAACTCACCACTAAGTTGAGACTTTAATTTTTGAATCTCAGACTTATTCTTAGAAGCAATAAGCATGTCATCAGCATAAAGCAACAAATAGACAAATGGATCATCATGGAATCTTTTATGATAAACAAAACTATCATAATCACTCCTAGAGTAACCATGATCAATCGTAAAAGAATCAAACCATTTATACCACTGCCTAGGGGATTGTTTCAACCCATATAAAGACTTTTTCAATAAACAAGCATGATCTTCCTTACTTGGAACAACAAACCCCTCTAGTTAATGCATATATATTCGTTCCTCAAGCTCACCATGTAAGAAGGTTGTCTTGACATCAAGTTCTAGTTCCATGTCAAACAATGCAACCATGCCAAGCAATACACGAATAGAGCTATATTTCACAACAAGTGAAAATACTTCATTGAAGTCAATATCTTTCTACTGACAATAACCTTTTGTAACAACACGTGCCTTGAACCTATCTACTTCAACCTCAGGTATACCTTTCTTTTTCTTGAAGACCCATTTGTTTCCAACAATTTTTTGGCCCTTAGGCAGTTTCACCAATTCCCAAGTACGATTCTTATGAAGTGATTCAATTTCTTTATTCATAGCAACTAGCCACTAAAAAGACTCATCACAAGTGACAACTTCATGATAACTAGAAGGCTCATGCACCTCAATAGACTCTGCCACAGACAATGCAAAAGAAACTAAGTCTACATCTACGTCCGTTTGAGGGCATCGAATCTCTCTTATTCCTTTACCCTTAGCGATACTATATGGTTGCTTATGTTTCTCTTTTGCTACATTATGAGTATAATCATCTATCTCATCCACATATGGCTGATATGAAGTGTCCTTTTGCACTTGACTTGGAGCTCCACTCTCAAACTCCACTTTCTCACTAACACCATGGTCTTTACCTGCAACAATAGACTTCTTTTTCTTTTCCAACATGGAAAAACTCATCAAACTTAACATCTATACTAATAAAAAATTTAAGTGACTTGAGTTCAACACATCAAAATCTATTCACTCCAAAAGGATACCCCAAAGATATGCATTTTAATGCCCTAGGCTCAAGCTTACCATCATTAACATGAACATAAGACGAACAACCAAAAACTTTCAAATCAAAATAATTAGTAGGAGTACCAGAGAATACCTCAAACGGAGTCTTCAACTCAATTGCAGTTGATGGAGACCGATTCACCAAATATCAGGCATGGTTACAAGCTTCAACCCAAAAGGATTTATCCAAGACAACTTGAAAGAGCATACAATGAGCTCTTTCTAAGAGAGTCCTATTCATACGTTCTACTACTCCATTTTCTATAGTGTATGACGCACAGTGCGGTGTCTCACTATACCATTTCTTTCACATAATTTCAAACCATTATCAATTCTCAAATGTTTGATTTTCTTACCTGTTTGGTTTTCTATACAAGCCTTAAATTTTACAAATTTTGAGAACACATCATTCCTGTTTTTCAAAAATACACTCAAACATGATGGGAGAAGTCATCAATAAAAGTCAATAATAGTGTCATAATCAAGTAGTATCTGAATCTTGATTCGATGAGAACGAAATTGAAACACTGCCAATAATAGTGTTACCCAAAAGCATATAGAGACCACGCGACAATTTCTCTTTAATAACAACGATAGAACATTTACTAACTCTTAAAACTCCACCTTCAACTACATACTTGTAGCCTTGTGAATCAAGAGTACCTAAAGATATCAAGTTCTTTTTCAAATTTGGAACATGACGAACATCTTTCAAAGTCCTAACTATACCATCATGCATCTTAATTCGGACAGTACCAATACCAATAACCTTGCAGGACATATTGTTTCCCATCAAGATAATACCTTCATCAATAGACTGATAAGAAGCAAACCAGTCCCAACTGGGGCACATATGGTAAGTGCAACCCGAATCAAGAATATAAACATCTCTAGGAGAGTCAATAGATACTAATAGAATATTTTCACCATTGGAACCAGAACTATCTGCAACACCAACAACATCATTAGTACCAGAAGACATTGTGGCAGATTTTCCTTTAACTTTGAATTTTGGAAAATTTACTTTCCAGTACCCTTCTTGACGACAATAATTGCATTTATCTTTTCTTTTTCTATATTTGGATCTAGACTTGCCTCTATATTGCTTGAGCCTTTTTCTTGATTTCTACCTCTAACAAATAAACCACTAATATTATCATTGATGCTTGTAGACACTTTTTTCTTCAACTCTCTGGAATTCAAAGCTACTTTGACAACCTCCAAAGAAAGAGCATCTTGCCCATATATCATGGTATCAACAAAATGTTCAAATGAATGAGGTAAAGAACATAATAGAACTAAGGAATGATCCCCATCATTAATCTTAACACTATCATTTTTTAGATTACAAATAATTTTAGTAAATTCATCAAGGTGATCGTGTAAAGGTATACCTTTTGACATTCTGAATGCATACAAACACTACTTCAAATATGACTACTTGTCAAAGACTTGGTCATATAAAAATTCTCCAATTTAAGCCATAACCTAGCGGAAGATTCCTCATCACCAACCTCGCATAGTATCTTATCAGACAAGGATAACTGAATTGAACTGAGAGCATTTGCAATCAATGCATCATTTTCTTCATCAGTCAATTTTTTTGATAATTTATCATTGCCTTCAAGTGTCTTAATGAGCCCTTCTTTAAATAATACAGCCCGTATTTTTATTCGTCATATACTAAAATCATTCCTACCATTTGAATTTCTCAATTTCATATTTTGCTGCTATGATAGAAAACCCAATATTAAATAAACAGAAACACAACCCAAAAAATATGAAACTAATTAAATAACCAAAAGCTCAAAATAAATCCAAAAGAGCAAACTTGATCGGTTCCAATAAATAACATAATAACCTAATGCTTTGATACCAATTTGTTATAAATTAGTACTTACGGAAGCGAAGTTCGGGTCTAATTTTAGTTGCACAAATATATAATTATTGGTAACAGTAAAATAATAAGCAGTGAGGAAATAAATAGTTTACAATGATTTAAGTAGTTCAACTTTTCAATGTAAAAAGTCTACTCTACTGACGACGGTACACTGTGAAAAATCCATTAATAATCAAATGGAAGTACAAACACCAATATTCAAAAAGTTTTACAAATTATACCAAAATTTAAAATACACCCAGAAAAATATTTCTACATAATTTACCGATAATATATAGGAAAATAAATTAACAAACTTCTTATTTCATCAAATATTATCATATAAATAAGAAGAGTTTACTGCGTATAACTTGAACAAATAGCAACTATGCTACTTCCAATTTGTTCGGCAACTTCTATCCAGTTGGTAGTAAAGCAAGTGAGATCTAAAGGAGTGAGACGGACAACAACTCCCTATTCTTCTTCTATTCGATAAGTTCTGCTCTATTTTTTTTTCTTTTCAACGGCTACACTCTATTGCTCTCGCAGGAACAATATATATAAAAGTTATAGGAAGGGTTTAATATATGTTAAATGGGCTTTATATTGTTTTGGGTCATTATTTATTTAACAGGATCAATGATCGCTTCCAAGCCATAAGCAATGATAATCGATAATACTTGTTCTTTTCATTTGCTTTGAGTCTGTATTAGAGATTGACTTTTCTTGAGCACTATTACTAGGTGTGGAAGCCATGAAAGGAAAAGAAAAAGAATTTTCAGGATATTCAACCTTTGATACTCTAAATAAATTGAGAAAAAGTGATGATTGAAAGTAATCTTGATTAATGAACGATGAACAATATATCAATATATACACCTATAGGTAATCTAGTTTTTAACCTCCTAACTAACTTACTAATAATAGATAATAAGCCATATAGGGCATACAATACCACACTAACACTACTACGATGAATTAATCAATGATGAACAATATATCAATATATACACCTATAGGTAATCTAGTATCTAACCTACTAACTTACTAATAATAGATAATAAGCCATATATTGCATACAATACCACGCTAACACTACTTCAACCAAAAAACTTGTAAGTCATGAGATAACTTGTCGATCGATTATAAATTTTAAGTTAATTCACCGTGTCAATTAACTTTAAATTTTAAGTCGATTGACCAGGTGAACCGACTTAAAATTTTAATAGTATTACCCTTAAACATATTTTGATTATTTTTTATTAACCTCGTTGCATGTTTTAAATCAAATAACAGTAAAAAAACTAAAATATATTTAAAAGAGTTTTTTTAATTTTTTTATTTATTTAAAAATTAGATATTAATTAATTACTTAAGTACTAAACTTATAACAAAAAATAACTTGTATACAATATATAGATACAAATTTAACTTAATTTCAATATTACTAAATATTATAAATAAATATACATATGCATGGTATATTAAATATACAATTACATATATACATTATTATATGTAATTTTATAAGATAAGCACGTAATAATAAGATACATATACTATTTAAATTCATCAGATTCTTCTTCTCATTCTTCTTACGACCTTATAATTTGAAGCATGTGTTCCATCTATTATTCTCGTAAATCTTTAAAATTTTAGCTATCATGACCCGTTTTAATTCAACCAAAGAACTATATGTATTTAAATTCAAAATAACAATTTAATAACTTAAATGAACAAAAATTATTTCATAATTAATATCATAAATTTATTAAAAATAACTTATATGCTAAAAGAGTATATTATTAAAAAAAATTATTACATTTTTAATTGACAGGTTTATATTTGAAATGATCTCGTTCATAAAGTTAATAAATTTCATAACAAAATAATTGGATATAATTACATTGTTTTGTTATGAAACCTACAAAAACACAAGTGTATATAGTTTACCAATTCGAATATTTTTATTATTTAATCATATAATTCATTACATTAATAAAATTTAATTTTATTCTAAAGCTTATATGCTCTATCAAAGTAAAAAAACAGTTAGTTCTTTATTCAATATTACAAAGAACAATAGAATAAATATTTATACGGACAAATTTCAAGAAAGTTTCAATTCCAAAAATTTAGTCTTATTCAATTCTACACTTTGACATCCAAGATTTATCCATTTTTTGTTAATGACATTAAACATATTAAATATGTACCCATCAAAATATAAATGCATTAATCATCAATATATTTCATAATTTATTATATATGAATTTTATAGTTAAATTATTAGAATATCAATAAAAATATCATATAAAAATAAATATATAAAATTCAAACAATTAATAAATTCACTATAATATTAATTAATATATATAATAATAAGTTTTAAAAAATTTAAATTTAAAATAAATTAATATATATATAATACATGATATATACATATAATACATAAAATTAGTTAAAATAAATAAAGAAATACCTTGTCTCTTGAATAAAAATAAACATCATACATAAAACAAAAATATATACAAATAATCAATAGTACATAATATATATAAAAATAAAAAATAATTTTACAAAAATTAAATAAAAATATAAACATCAATAATAAGCGTAAAATAATTTATAAAAATACTTAAAATAGTAAAACAAGTAAGAAAATGAAGGAAAAAAGATGTTTGGTTAGCGATTAAATGAAGGAAAATAGGTAAAAAATATTGAGTGTTATGCTAAAAAAAGGATGAAACTAGATCAGAAAAAGGATATAAACAAAACCCAAATAACGGTGTAGGAAATGGTGGTCAAAAATGGTTGAAAAAAGCTTAGAGGTAAAGCATAGATACGTGGGAGAAAATTAGGAGACAAGGGGGGGAAAATGTAAAACAAATAGAGATTGAAGAAAAAAAGAGGAAAAATACATTAATTTTACGTGTTAACTGATGTTCTATATGGCACGTAATGTCAATTCCATGTATCAACCGACGTTACGTGACACGTATCGATTGACGTGTACTTTATATTATTAAATATATAAAAATTAATTTTTTTTATAAATTTAATTACATTTAAACTCAAACTAATTATCAATAATATATAATATATTTTATATTTTATTTTATAAAACATTAATAATTTTTCTTTTATAAAAATTATCTAAACTCTAAAAGTGTCAAATATTATAATTTATTGTTATTAATTCAAACTAGTTTATAACAAGTTTCTATAAATATTGTTTAATATAAAAGGATTATATATTTATTCTTATATATATTTTATTTTTCTCCATTTCACATATTATTTTTTTACTCAAAAATTTTATTTTTTATTACAAATTATTTATTATTTACTTTTATTATAATTTTTTTATAATAAAAATTCAAAAAAATAAAAAATAAAAAATAATATTTAAAATATTGGAGGTTCTCGTTCTTCACTAAAAATCACCGTTATGATTCCGTAAGGATTATAAATTTTAATTCGTGGATGAGAAAAGAAAGAGGATCGCTAACCCTAGTACGTACTGATGGTCCATGCAGCAGCAGATTATGTTCGCTTTCTTCTCTACTTATTATAGTAATATTGAACCAAAGATCATTGTGGTAAAGATTCTCATTATGCTGATTGGCCCCTCCCTTATATTCCAGGTCTTTATAGCAAAGAGTGAAGAGACTATACTCCCTTAATTTAGATCATTTAGTTAATTTATTTATCTAATTTAAAATTAACATCTTTTTATCCTACTGTTTTTAAGAAAAGAGTCGATAAATAACAAAATCAGTTTTTAAGTTTTTTTTATTAAACTTATTACATAATTTGCATATTAAAACTAATAATAATTAGATTTATCATTTTAATCATTATTTTCAAAATTCTACAATAATTGTAACAATTTAATGTGTCATTCTCTCTCTTATTGTCATTTTAATTTTAATCTCTATTTTATCTTTAATATTATTTTAATTACATGTATCAAATAATAATATTTTATATTTCTTACTTTAAGATTTATGTATTTACCTAATTATCTACTTAGGAGTTAGTACTGCCACTCCAAGAATAAATTGTTACTAAGACTATTATTAGTATCCTGAGCATACCATGTTTTTCAATCTCATTGTATTGGTACAATGGAAAATATGTACCCAACTTTGCGATAGTTAAAGTAGGTCTCCATAGGATTATTTGTGTTGCATATATGCCATTTTCATCAATTTTGTGAATGAAATTTAATCAAACTCGGTTAATAAAGTCGACTATACTAATTCGTTGAGAATAAAAAAAAACAGTTTACTATTGGATACTTAACAAGTTCATTTGGGCTGTCACTCTTCTTTTTACTGCTCCAGAAACCCAACTCTGCTATGTTTACCATACATTACTACTCTTTTAAGTAAATCTATTACAAATTAATTGGTTACTTTGTAGAAAACCTAATAGTTGATGGGAAGGGTCCTGAAGAAGAAATCCTATCTGTTGTTGTCGTTCCTCAGGGAAAGATGGGACTTGCCTACTGAGAGAAAAGGAGTTAACATTGTGTATATCAAGGAATCTTTTACGTCTCCCCCCAAACATCTCTCTGCCTCTGTTTTTTTTTTTTTTGCGTGTGCAGTTGTTATTCGTTACTTATAGAATATATTTTTTACTAATTACATTACTTACCCATCTTAAGGATGTAAATGTAGCTCACAACCGTACCTATAAGGACCAGACACAAAGTCAAATATCTATACTACGAACCCGACGTAAATTCAGTTCAAAGTTTGTGTTAAATTTAAATTTTATAATATATATATATATATATTTGAATATTGTATATTATTATTTTATAATATCTTGCATAATTTTAAATAAAACACCAATTTAAATCAATTCAAAGTTAAAAATCAAGCAAGATCCTATCCAAATATTTTAAGGTTGAGTTTTATGCTTGAATTTAGCTTGGAAAATACATTCGACCCAAAAACATAGATGACCCAACAATACCCGACCCAAAACTAGACTGATCCCGAAATTCCAAGTTGAACTAACTAATCCACCCAAATTTACATTCTTTATTATTAACTATTGGGTACTTGTGATTTAAAAAAAACAAAAACAAAAACATTGCACAAACCTAATATTATATTAACTTAAAATATCAAATCATTACTTACCAGAAGGAATAATTTATCCATGGTAGGTTTAGTTTCAGACAGTTTTATTTTCGAGAATTGAGATTTTTTTTTTTGCCTCTAAAAGAATTGAGAATGCTTTCCTGCTTGCTTACCTATTAAAATTGCACATGCTTAGTGCGGAAATCTTCGTCGGAGATGATAAGGTTCCACTCAATGAGGTCAGTTCACTAAACCTTCTCATCAAGCTTTAAGAATGTTTCTTCATATCGATGGAAACATTCCGACCTACGTTAATAGGACACCAATAAACCTACCATCAAGAAAGAATGAGTCTTCAATCTTATATTTATAGAATAAAAAGTTACTTTATTTTCAACATTCATGCAGGCTTTTGTCATTGGACCAGTGAAAGAGGTGAAGCCATGTTAAGAGGAAAGATCTTATGTGATGTACTAAAAAATGTCGTAATTTTAACCCAACTGAACCAATAGTCTAGAATCAAATTATGATGACAGTTTTTTCACACATTTTGACAAATTTTTAAACCTTCTTAGTAAACTAATAAGTCTGCAATATTATGAAAAATTTAGTCATCAATCAAAGCCTCTCTTTGGTTCGATGACCCAAAATAGAACAACTATTCAAATTATTTCCTTTTGAGTATCAAATTAATCTTCATAATTACTGTTATTATTCTCTGCTTCAATCTTCATGAACATTGAATTATAAATCTTGCGAGTCATCGCCAACAGGCTCTAATTCCAATAACCAAATAATGTCCCACTAGGAAAACAATGGAAACTCGTTCATGAGTCAAAAGTACCATCGAGAAGAGTATAACATCTCCACAACTAATAAAAAACAGCATATTATATGATGCTTTGTATGAAGAAAGCACAACAAAATGAATTAAGAATAGATGATGAATGAATGACTACTTTACTTTTGGAAGCCACCATATTGATATTGTGTACCATTAAGGCTAGAGAAGAAGTCATCTCCTGCCATGGCCTGTGAAGGTGCAGACTCAGATGAGCTGGTTCTACCAAGACCGGACCCAGACCCTATTCCCATTGCTCTACCCATGAAGTATGAAGTTGATGGTCCTTTCTCCTTTCCATCTGATCCATCGGTTAGTCCACCAACAACGCCAATATCTGCCAGATTTACCTTCTTGGCTGCCAGTACACATACATACAAAAAGGCATTTACAATAGTCCAGTCGAAAGTTAATAAGTGCAAATCCAAAGGAAGATAAACAATACTTGCTTGAGTACTTAAATAAGAATCTTTTTATTGCTTATTCTATTTCTACCATGTCAGCTTAAGCTCCTACAGCTATAGTTTGCAAATAAGCCTAAGAGTTTCAGTATGAGGCTCATGTCTTCACAGCTTTTCTTTCGTTTGAATGTTGGCACTCAATAGGCAAGAATGGATGCACTAGTGAATCTATTACCTACTAAGCAAAATTCTACATAAATGAAAACCAAGGAAGAACACTCAATAAAATGCAAACATCCATCACACAACTAATATCATCATCCTCAATTTTAAAAATAAAGAAGAGGCTAAAACATCAACTATTACTAATAACACAAATTTGAGGATTCCAAACTCGTCCAAGTTTCCACCATCCATAAGATGATACACCTTTAGGTGCATATCTGGCATTTCAAACTTACAACAATAATTATGAAGGGATATTTGAGATATAGCCATACTTACACGAAGATATGTTGAGATCAATCAATCCACGGCTAAGTGAATCAGCCCATATTCCAGACTTCACTTGGAAAGAATCCTTCTTGGCTGGTGCCTGCAAGTCTGCTGAAACATTTCCAGCCAAATTCTTTTGGTTTCCATCAACAGAAATTTGGGAAGGTTGTGAAGCTGACGAATCTGAATGAGAGGTGAATGAACCAAAAAGGTCAGACTCATCAAAGTTATTAAGAGGAACAGTAGCAAAGGGATCAACTATGTTAGTTATTGTTGTGCCAATGTTTGTAGACTTGATTTCTGACTGTTGAACAGGGTTGGAGGCAAAAAGATCAACTGTAGGAGAAGCTGAAGATATGGCAGGTTTTGAAGCAAACAGATCAACCTCATTCTGTATATCATGACAGATTGTTAATGCAGAAGAAAGGTATTTAAGCCAACAAATTGGGGAATAAATGGAATTCAGAGCAATAATACCAGAATTAGAATGTGCAAGATAATCAATCAAGCACATTTTGAAACAGTTAATGGATTAAAGAACCCATAGATCCATATAATTTCATAATGACCTCAGGAAAAACTTCTAACCTTAGTTTGAGAAGCAGCTCCAGTTTCTATTTTGGGTGGTGCAGTTACAAAAGTTGCATCAGCAAACAGATCAACATCTGATGAAGTGCTATCTATTGGATGGTTTTCTGCTGGTACAGCTGCTGGAGCATCCATAAGGTCACCAATCAAATCTTGCCCGAAGAGATCCACCTGGTTAGAGCTTCCAGCAGCATCTGTCCCAAAAATAATCCACAACAAACCCCAGCACATTCACTCTTGTTTGGTAAAAACATAAGGCCCTTATTATAATAAACAGGATAGACATTAGCAGAAAGCTATAAGTTTTACAATAAATCTCAGAGTACTTACTGGTAGTGGAAGTCCCTCGTGGATCAAAATCATCAAAATCATCCTCATAATTGTTTGGAGGAGCACTTGAGTTTTGAGCAGATGACTTCGACGAGCGTGTACCCGCTGGCACACTTTTTTTATCCTTTCTGATGAACAAATGTTCTCAGATTAGTGAAACAGCAAAAAAAAAAAAACATGGCAATAAAAGGCAACACATATCATGGTTTTATTTTTGTGGTGCATCACCAAAGTAAGAAATAGATTAGACCAATCTTTGCAATGACGTTGGCCTATAAAAATTAACTCCCCAATGATCCAAGGACTTTTCTGAATCTGGGACCTTTAAGTCAGTGTCATAATAAAAAGTCAAAAACCAATGACACTTCACCATTTCTCAAGCACATATTTACAAGAAATGCAAAATCATGGATACGTGCAGCCTAATTTTATGATTTTCTCTTATTTCCTTTGCTTCCGAACTGCAAAGTTATCAACATTAATTATGAATCCATTGCCTCTTACTTTGCCACCCATATCCTAGAAACATAAGATTAAATAGAAATATCAAGATTACGAGGGCCCACATCCAGTAAATTCCATCTTAAAACCTCTCCATCCATGTCATTTACTACAGTTCATGTCAAAATACTTTCAAACATGAAACCATAACAACGATTAACGATACAGCCTACCTGTTTGTGGCACCCTTAGTCAAGTTGCTTCTTTGGTTCTCACTGGTAAACCCTCCATGTGATCCACCATAAATATCTTTATCAATCTTTTCTTCATCGTTATGATCCCTGTCTTTGAAGTTATCCCGATATCTATCATTTTTACCACTTAGCCCTCCATAGTGATCACTGTTCTGGTAGCTGCTACTACCATAAAAAGATGATCCTGACTTTATTCCAGAAGATGAAAGTCCAACATACCTAATATAGAAAGAAAGTAAAGGTTTCGATGAAATGACACAGAACCAAACAGAAATAATAGATTTTTACATCAACCACATGAAGGTCCTAGAAAAACTTACTTATCACGATTTGCAGCAGCTTTATTTCTGACTTCTTGTATTTTATCTCTATTATTCAAAAGGTTAACTATGTTTTCTGCCTTCTTTCTCACATTTATTCCCATATCCTTCCCGCTTGGCTCAACATACTCAAAACTTGTAAGTGCCTACATTAAGAGAAAAGCCGAGAAGAAAATACAACTTTAAGAGCACAATCAACCTAATACTGAAAGCAGTCATAAATCGTATGGCAACTTTTGAACTATGCAAGGAAAAGTATTTCTTACTGAGATCTGGAAAGTATGTTCTATGACTTCATCCACAGCACGTTCAGATCCATGTGCAACCAAGTACTCTATAACAGCCAATGCCTGATACAGAAGTTGTTTCAGAGATTTTGAGTTGTTGGGTAGTAAAATGATTTTAGAATTCAAAACATGGGAAGACTCACAAGATAATAAAATCAACGAAAAAATAATGCATAAATCAAAGACTATCCTTGGACTTTCTCTGGAGTGATAAAACTTTGGGACAATCTACACTCTCACCTTATAGACATAACGCCAGTCCTTGCCAGTCTCAGTTAATCTTTGCCACAATACATTCATAACCATCTGGCATTCCGTACTGAAATATTTCAAAATCAGCAAGGCATATTCCTAACAGAAGAATCAGTGACAGAATAACATTTTCAATGTTACATTGGTACACCTACAATTTTTTGGTGGCCTGTGCAATCTCAGCCAATGCAGAGCCATGAGGACCCCATGGTTCATTGTCCGTAGCATCCAAGACCTATAATAACATTTACAGAAATCATATAAAGATAACATCACAATCTTAAAGAGTTACTATCCTCTATGAATTCTACAGATAACATCTCTACTAAACAAGCTTGAATGCATAGCAGACCGTAAATCCTCAAAATTTGTTAAGACATTGAACTTTCTCCTGTTCTACATATGATCAAAAACTCCAAATGAAGCCAGCAGACAAAATAGAAAAATAGCAAAGAAAAATGAAAGGAACTAAGAGAAACACAGGTTTGATCTAAGAACGGTAATAACTAGCAAAATCTAGAAGGCCTCCAGTTTGATTAGAACCAACTAATGCACAAAAACTCCTCAAGTACATGCATTATAGACCACAATCTATAATTCAAATTCAATTCGCATAAGATACAACAAAAAAGAGCTTTAAATGTACGAGTAAAATCCGTAAATATGTTAAGTGCTGTGAAAAAAAATACAAACGAAAGAACAAATTACCTTCTGTTCGATCTCCGGAACCTTCAAGACCTTCAAGTTAACCTCCCTCTTTCTGCCAACCAAGATATAATGAATAGCTTGTAAATATAAACAAATTTGAGATTTGAAGCTTGTTAGCAAGAAATAGATCAAATAGGGGATGGCTAAGAAGCTCACAGTTCTTTGACGGTTTGATCAAAGACCTTCATAAAATCCATGATGGATCTGCGAAATTTTAAAAATCAAGAAATTAAAAACTATCAAGTTAACCGGAAACTCTTAGATGGATCCTAACGAAAATTTGAAGTAGATGACAGTTTCAAAAATTATTAAAGAGATTTAATAATTCAAACAAAAAAAAATCGAACCGAAGGGCACAGATCTTGGGGAAGAGGGCAGATACGCAAGTAAGAAATAAGGTAGAAAATAAGGCAGAGGGGGAGAGAGTTGATAGGGATCTATAGCTCCACCGAATTCGAGATGATTTTGAATGAAAATTTGAGTTTTGGTTTTTTGATAAATTTTACTAATTTTTTAATTTAAAATTACAATTAATTAAATTAAATCATTAATTAAGTTAAATTTTTTAAAATTTAAGATAAAATAAAAATTATATATTTAATTAAAATAAAAATACACCATTAGCGTCGTTCTCCTTCTATACGTCGTTCTCCTCCTATACTATCTCTTCCTCTCATCTTATCTCATCATAATTTTTGTTGTATTATGTTTATGTGTTAGTTTACTATGTATAAAAATACGGTGTCTGTTTTATTTTATTTAATATATTTGTCTTCTTTTATGTAAAATTAATTACTATGAATCAGTAATTCACACACGCACATAGTTAGATATATTTTGTATGAAAGTATGTTTACACACATCATATTGTTGGTTTTCCTAGTATGCATGCTAGGTTGAGAGTGTTGATTTTTGGTGAGTGAGCGTGCAACCGAACTGATGTTATTACTCATGGTTTTTGACTTGTTTCAGGTGCGGACATTTTGTGGATTTTACTTGGCATTTCTGGAAACAAAAAATATCACGTTTTACATACCATACCAATAAGCTCCCTAGGTACCTCACTACAAGTGGTAGCAAGGTGGTGATGATGTCTTTGGTGAGGTGGCTCGTGAAGTGGTAAATTCGAGTGCTATAAATACCCCCTCATTTCTCTTATTTCTTTCCCTTTGTTTAAGAATAGAAACTCTGTCAAAATTCATTCTAATATTTGTATCTACTGTCGAAATTATTTTGGAGAGACTATATTTGAGTATGGGTCCCTTAGTGAGTTTATTAATCAAATCGTAGGTTGTGTGCGTACGTGGTTTGACTATGTGTCTCATGTATACGATTTGATTATAGTGGTGGACTATATGTCCCTTGAGACTATAGTTGATACACTTCCAATTACTGATCATTAGTTACCAATCATACCACATTGGGTGATGTTTGGTGTAGAGGATAGTTGAATTCGAGTGTTAAACCAAACGATTGTGGAAGCAACAAGTGAAGAGCACTAGTAGGCGATTTGGACAAAGGTCCTGGTTAAATAGAGGTAATAGTGGTTTTATTGTCTATTAGTACTGTAACATGTTTTTATTGTTTAGTGAATTATTTGCTATTGAGTAGCTGACTTAAGCAATCTAAGGATATTAACATATAGATACAATGTCTATATAAGTTTACTTCATTATATAGAGTGTTATGCATGATCACTTGTTGAGCTAGTATAATATGAGTTTGTTATGTATGTGTCTCAACATATTAAAACATAAACTCTGATTAGAAAGCATTTATTATTTACTTGCTTTCTACTATTTATATATAATATATGTGATTAAAGTTATCTGCTTTTTGATATTATATTATCTATGATTTTATTGCGTGTTTTGTATAAGTGTTATATCCTTGTTTGTATGAGTTAGAGATTAGTCCTTTTGGAGTTTATATCACCTTACCCTGATTGTATATTGGGTCGTGAACTTTTAAAATTGGTATAAGAGTATATGCATCCTTTTAGGCTTAACCGCTCCATTGTTGTTTTTGTTAACTCACTTTGTCACGCACATATTCTCTCTCTAATGAAGCTAGGAGAAGTAGGTAATATAGGTAGACCTCAACTTTTCTCACATTCTTTACTATAAATAGGACCCTCAAGTAAACCAAGAAAATAAGCTTTCAAGTTGCATTTTTAGCAACTTTCTCTCCCCCTTTTCTGTAGATTTTTATATTTTTATCTTTTAGAATTTATTTAATTCTTTCCTCAATTTTGAGGAAGAACATGTTTATGTTTTAATAGTTTCTAGTTTTCGATTTCAACAAATTCTTGAGTGCAATTACTATTGGAGTTTTTTCAATGTTAGAATCAACTCTTTAAAGTTCTATAGAAATATTGTTGAGGCATTAATTATATTCCTTTTGCAATCCATATCTTTGTGATACTTTTTCGGTGTCATTCTTGATTTGTATGTGATCAATTATAACGTGTATGACTAATAGTAAACTTGATATAATAATAACGTTATTATGCTTGCAAAATATTTAATAGGTAAAACATTTTCTTAAAATAAATTGATTTTATTTTTAATTAAGATTTTTATAAAGAATGTTATTTGAAGGAGGAAATTATTCTTACTAACAAACTTAATATGAGAGTTAAAATTAAGATTTAATTACCTGGATATGGAGTAATACTCTTTTATTTTAGATTTAATTATTTGGATACTTAAAGCAAAGCTATATTTCAAGATTTTTTTACAAATAATTATTATTTGAAAATGTATTTACAACATATTCTCTTAAATAAAAGAGTTAAAACTTGGAATAATTAATTAAGTTTTAAAACCTGAAAGTTATTTTTTAGATAGTTAAATTCTTAAGTTTAATTTGGACACCTGGAATAAAGTTTAATTAACTCATCCGGCCTAAAATTGTAATTAGATAGTTTGTTATTTTCTTATAAATAAAGCTAAAATTTAATACTTAATTAATTAATATTAAGTATATTAGTTAATTAATATTAAACAATAGAATTTGGACCCTATCTAATGACACTTTTATACCAAAAAGAGAAAATCAATAAATATCAATTTATATATTTAATAACCTAAATAATATGAGTAACCATATTTATTGAATTATTATATTCATTATTCTTCATTGTTATGAATGTATTAAATTGCATAACTATTTATTGAATTCATGTCTATCTTTATCTTTCTACATTAGATTAGTTTTTTTCAAAAAATCAAATCATTGTGATAGAATGTTTAAGTTTAATTTTGTTTTTAAAATTTGAATAATATTTAAAAACCACACAATATTACTTCCTTGAATCAATCTTGAGAGTATACTTATCATTTTTATAAATGATTCGTACACTTGCGAGAATTAATAAAATTTTAAAATGGATAAGTATTCATGAAATCGGTATTATCCCCAATTTTGTTCATCATAATACAAATTCTTTGGGTTAGGTTTGAGGTTATTTAATACTCTTATTCATTAATTTTTTTTTGACGTTCTTTTATTTATGAAAAATATATAAAACAAATATAATAGAATAACAAGTGATACGTGTATGTTCATAATTTTCAATAGATATATATCTTATAAAGTGATTTTTAATTAAATAAAAAGTAAATATATTTTATATCATTTCTTACATTCATTTTTTACATTCATACCATTAAACTTTTCAATTATTACAAAAATATCATCAACATCAACTAATTAACGGGGGTTAACAACTAAAACACATATGCCTTTAATAGTCCCAAATTCATCTTGAAATCATCCTAATCTCATTCATACTCCTAAATCACATTCTTGCTTTCAATGAAAAACACCAATCCAAAATTAGATTCATCATCATTCATCGCCAATCATGAGCAGAATCAATTTTCCCAAGACTAATCAAAATGAGAAAAGAACCATATCTCTTCAGTGTTGATGTAGTGTTTCATGTAGAATGTTCACTTCATGAATTGATGACTGATGGACAAAACCGGCATCGCCGATCCTGCCAATACTTTGGTTTTATATTTATAAAACTCTCGCAAGTGCACGAATCATTTCGTAGAAAATGATAAGTATACTCCCAAGGTCGATCTAAGGAAGGAATGTATGTGGTTTTTAATTTATTATTCAAACTTTTAAAAACGAAATTAAATCCTAAACATCCTATCACGATATTTTGGGTTTTTTTGTGTTTTTAATCTACTAACATAAAAATAAACATAGATTCAATAAACATTCATGCAAATTTTATCTTTTATAAATAGTGGAGTATTTATGGATATAATAACTAAGTTAATTATGCTTGCTCATATTATCTAGGTTATTAAATATATGAATTGATATTTATTGATTCTCCCTTTTTTGTATGAATACCACCTTTGGTGGGGTTAGATATTCTTTGTTAACTAAACAAATCAATTAACACCTATGTGTGCGGTTGATAACTAATTTGGTTAATTAAATTAATTCTTTTTTCTAAGAGATTGAAAATGAACCATTTAAATGCCAACTTTGGTGGGGTTAGACAGTTTAAACTTTATTCAAGGTGTCCAAATTAAACCTAAGAATTTAGTTATCCGAGTACTAACTTTCAAGTTTTAAAACTAATACTGAAAACATGTTGTCAATACATTTTCAGATAATAATTCTTATAAAAACTTTTGAAATAGAGCTTCACTCTAACTACTGGGCGATTGTACCAACAAATAAAAGAGCACTACTCTAAATCAAACCGGATAACTAAACCTTAAAATCTAATTTTTAGATTTAAGTTTGTAATGAAAAATAATATATTTCTCTCTAACATTCTTAATATAAAATCTTGAATAAAAATAAAATCAATTCATTTTAGAGATTTTTACCTATTTAATATTTCGCAAGCATAACAACGTTATTATTATATCATGTTTACAAATAGCTAGCAAAGTTAAATTTAATCACAGACAAATTAAATATAACATGTAAGAATAAAGCATAAAAAAATAACTACAAAGAAAATAAAATCCTTACAGTACTTCAATGCCATTCCCGTTGCTAGAAAACCTCCAAACGGAATTTGCACTCCCATTTATTGAATCAAAAAGCTAATAAATTACAAAAACATAACTAGTTCTTCCCAAAGAGGGAAGAACTCTAAAACTAAGAGAAACTAGCTAAAACATAAGAAAAACTAAAAAAAACTAAAAACTAAGAAATGGAGAGAAAGAAAGAAGAGAGAAGTGTGTTTTGAGGTGTGGTTTGAAGTGAAGGGAAGGGGGGTATTTATAGGTGAGGATGGAGAGAAAAAATGAGTAAAAAAATGTAAAAACGCGTAATGGAAATACTGAGGTCATTAATGACGTCAGCATGACGTCATGGCGGTACGCGTGAAAAATGGGGCGAAATGGCGTCGGCCAAGACGGGTGAAACGATGAGGCGTGCTACGGCGTCGCTTGATCCTGGAGGAGGCGCGCGTATCTGCGTGTGGACGGGCGCCGTGCTGCTCGCGTGGCTCGGCGCGGCTGAGCGCTAGCGTGCGCGGGGTGGGCTGCTCCGGGCACGATTTTCTCCTTTTTGACATTTTTGACATTTTCGACCCATTTTGTCCAATTTTTCTATATTTTTTGACCTTTCCCCATTTATTTATTAATATATTTGTGATGTATTGCTTCCAGTATTTCTTTTTGAGTCTTTAAGTGACGTTTTTAAGCGAAAATACCTGAAAAATAATAAAAATACCCGTGATTCCGAAAAAGATAAATTTATATAAATATATGAAAAAAACATATAAATATATATATATTTTAGTCAATTAATGTGCATAAAATCATGGTAATTTTAGTGCTTTTTGAGCACTCATCACACTCCCATTTATTGAATCAAAAAGCAAATAAATTACAAAAACATAATTAGTTCTTCTCAAAAAGATAAGAACTCTAAAACTAAGAAAAACTAACTAAGAAAATACTAAAAATTAAGAAAAAACTATGAAATGAGAGAAAGGAAGAGAAGAGAAGATGGGTTTTTAGGTGTGGTATGAAGTGAAGAGAATGAGGGTATTTATAGGTGAGGAGAGGAAGAAAAAGTGGGTGAAAAAATGATTAAAAATGGAGAAAACGCGGAGTAGTGAATGATGATGTCATATTGATGACGTCATGGTGATGTGGGGAGAGTTGGCGCGCACGGATGGGACAGATGGGATCAGTGGCGTGCGTGGAATGGAGAACAGGCGCCCGCGTTGGTGGGCGCGACTGGGGCAGATGCTGGCGCGGCTGGGCGGTTGGGCGATGCGATTTTCTCATTTTTGACCTTTTTGACCCATTTTGTCTAATTTTTTCATATTTGTTGACTTTTCCTCATTTATTTTATGAATATATTTGTGATGTATTGCCTCTAGTATTCCTCTTTGTGTGTTTAAGTTACTTTTTTTAGAAAAAATATGTGAAAAACAATAAAAATACCCGTGATTCCGAAAAGATAGATTTATATAAATATATGATAAAATCATATAAATATATATATTTTTAATCAATTAATGTACATAAAATTATGGTAATTTTAGTGTTTTTTGAGCAACAATCTAGGAAGAGGATTTTTGCATTGTCATACATAAGTCGTAGGTAATCTAGTTTTTATTTTGTTTTGTAGATAGGATTAAATTGTTGTAAGTTTTCATCAGAATTAGGTTAGTATGTTTCAAAAAAACATTTTAAAAATTAGATGTGATTTGTTATAAAATTTCACTGGAAATTAAATGTTGTAACTATTTTTATTGTTTTGGTAAAGTAATACGAGATAGAACAAAGAAAGTAATTCATGACTTAGTGAGGAGGATTAAATAATTAGCATAATAAATTTCAAAAGGTTAAGAACCCAAAAGAAAATATTAGAGTTACAAATTGAAAACCTTTACGAACAAAATGTCAAATTTAGAAGAGATGTTGCGTATGAATGAGCTAAATAAAACTTATAACAATGAATTAAAAACTGAATCAGATTTCAATATTAACAAGTTAATTGGTTTTGGCATAGTGATATTGTTGTTAGTTATTATCAAGAAACATTGAGAAAATTCAAAGTCAATCAAAAGCTTACCTTATTTGATAAAGGAATATGCATATTAAGAGGGTATTAGTGGTTTAATATAATGAGTTGTTTTGTAGTTACGTTTTTTAGTTTAATGTTACCCTTTTCATGAATGAATGGATTTTGATGAATGTAACTATGATCCATTACGTACTAAAATGTATACTTTCATGTAACCCATGCTTTTGATAAATGCATAATGAAATGTTTTCTAAAATGCATAAATAGGTAGAATCAATACTTAAATGTTACACTGCTTACGATAATACATACTAAAATTAAATGGAACTAGTACTTGTTTTTTAAGTCCTATCATTTTCGTGTTAACATTCCAGTGTACGAAATACTGTATGTATATTTTCTTTAATGTTTCTATTTGTCCTTTGTAAGGTTGATTACTAGTGGCTTAATATCACTTAGAACATATTTTCATATTTTCTTGCTAAATACACTCACTTTCTTAGTTTGCATTGTTGGGTGCTTGTTGTTGTGATGTCCCATTAGGGACTTTATTTGTTATTGTTATGTCTTGTTGGGGACTTTTTTTGTGCTGGTTTTCCCTGTGAGGTTGGCTTTTTCTATAAATTTCCCTCTCCCCTTTCTTATTTTATTGGCCAAAATTAGGGGAAAGCTTTACCTGTTTGGCACCAGAATTCCCTGGTTCGTTCATGGTCCATTTTCCTTCTAAGTATCAAGTTTGAGAAATAGTGTAGTGATGAACGAAAACCGGCATCGCCAATTCTCGCAAATACTTTGGTTTTAATATTTGTAAAACTCTCGCAAGTGCACGAATCATTTCGTAGAAAATGATAAGTATACTCCCAAGGTCGATCTAAGGAAGGAATGTATGTGGTTTTTAATTTATTATTCAAACTTTTAAAAACGAAATTAAATCCTAAACATCCTGTCACGATATTTTGGGGTTTTGTGTTTTTAATCTAATAACAGAAAATTAAACATAGATTCAATAAACATTCATGCAAATTTTATCTTTTATAAATAGTGGAGTATTTATGGATATAATAACTAAGTTAATTATGCTTGCTCGTATTATCTAGGTTATTAAAGATATGAATTGATATTTATTGATTCTCCCTTTTTGTATAAATACCACCTTTGGTGGGGTTAGATATTCTTTGTTAACTAAACAAATCAATTAACACCTATGGGTGGGTTTGATAACTAATTTGGTTAATTAAATTAATTCCTTTTTCTAAGAGATTGAAAATGAACCATTTAAATGCCACCTTTGGTGGGGTTAGACGATTTAAACTTTATTCAAGGTGTCCAAATTAAACCTAAGAATTTAGTTATCCGAGCACTAACTTTCAAGTTTTAAAATCACTACCGAAAACATGTCCTCAATACATTTTCAGATAATAATTCTTACAACAACATTTGAAATAGAGCCATTTCTAACTACCTAAGCGATTGTACCATCAAATAAAAGAGCACTACTCTAAATCAGACCGGATAACTAAGCCTTAAAATCTAATTTTCAGATTTAAGTTTGTAATGAAAAATAATATATTTCTCTCTAACATTCTTAATATAAAATCATGAATAAAAATAAAATCAATTCATTTTAGAGATTTTTACCTATTTAATATTTCGCAAGCATAACAACGTTATTATTATATCATGTTTACAAACAGCTAGCACAGTTAAATTTAATCACACACAAACCAAATACAACATGTAAGAATAAACCATAAAAACAACTGTAAAGGAAATAAAATCCTTACAAAACTTCGACGCTATTCCGTTGCTAGAAAACCTCCAAGCGGAATTTGCACTTCCATTTATTGAATCAAAAAATCTAAAATATTACAAAAACATAACTAGTTCTAACCAAAAAGGGAAGAACTCTAAATCTAAGAGAAATTAACTAAGAAAAACTAAAAACTAAAAAAACATAAGAAAAAAAACTAAGAAAAACTAAAGAATCCTAAAAATCTAATAAAAGAGAGAAAAGAATGTATTTGGAGGTGTTTTTAGGTGTTTTTAAGGTGTATTTTGAAGTGAAGGGAAGGGGGGTATTTATAGGTGAGGATGGAGAGAAAAAATAGAGAAAAAAATGTTAAAAAAATGTAAAAACGCGGATTAGTGATTGCTGACGTCATCAATGACGTCGGCGTAACGAAGCGGATGAACAGTGTCGCGGATGAACAAGACGCAGCGGATGAACAAGACGATACCGCGGATGAACAGTCTGCGAATGAATGAACGGTGTTGCGGATGAACAAGATACCGCGGATGAAACGGTGTGCGCGGCAATGGGCGGAGTTAGAAGCGGCCTGGCGCTGGCCGTGGCGCTGCTTTTTCTCCTTTTTGACATTTTTGACCTTTTTGACCCATTTTGTCCAATTTTTCCATATTTGTCGACCTTTACGCATTTATTTATTAATATATTTGTGATGTATTGCTTCGGTATTCCTCTTTGAGTCTTTAAGTTGCATTTTTAAGCCAAAATACACGAAAAACAATAAAAATACCCGTGATTCGAAAGAGACAAATTTATATAAATATATGATAAAACATATAAATATATATATTTTTAATCAATTAATTTGCATAAAATCATGGTTATTTTAGTGCTTTTTGAGCACTCATCACAACCCCCAACCAGCTTCTTGCTAGTCCCTTAGCAAGAGAAGCGATAAAAACTAAAAATTAAACTATCCTAAATCACTTTCGTGGATTGAAACGGTTGCATTTAGCCTATGCAACAAGCCTTTAAACCCCTAGGTTGCCCTAGTGGACGAGTTTGAGTCTCGTGAGGGTTTTCAGTAATGATACCCACAAACATTGAACTAAATGTAAAAAATAAAATAAAATAAAATAAAATCAAAATAATGAAATCAAAAACTAAAATTACAACAAAATCAAAAATTAATTTTTTTTTTTTTGAATAAAAGAAAACAACATATCACAAAAATGTCTCATACTTTTTAATCTCCTTTAAGATCATAATTAAAATCTCAAGCATAAGTTATTTTAATCTCTTCAAACAATCATGATTTATTATAATAATTAGTCGAAAATCATTTTCATATTTTATGTCAAAAATGTATCAATTTAATTTCACCCAATTTCAGTGTCATGAATCAGAATTCGCTTCGACTCTATTCCTCACAAGTCAATACTCTCAAAACACTGAATCCTATGGGTTCAAACACTCATACTAATTTATATGCGAAAGAGTCGATGTATAGAAATGAACTAATATGTTCGCATATGTATAAAGAATAAAGGCTCAAAGTGTTATTTTAACATTGATCTCATGAAAGGAATCAAATGTATAAATTATAAAGATATCATATATAAAAATTATTTTCATGCATAAATCAAACTCATTAAGAAAGAATTTCAAGATATATGCCTTTTACAAATGAAGAGAGTGCAATGACTTTTTAGGGAATTATTTCCTATATCCTTCTTTTGTAATTAGCCTTTACTCACAACTTTGTAGGCAATGTGGGTTATAGTATGTAGATTATACTATATATTCTTTATCTCTCTATTTTTTTCTGAAGATATTTCTCAATATATGTATTTTAGAGAGTCAACCCATGTACAGATTGTACATATTTTGGATTTTGGTGAGTGGTTAATTTTGTTGCTTTTCTGTTTGATCTTGGTTTAGGTAACCCCAGATATGTCTTTTTGTTTTTGTAGTAGTCATGCATAAATGAGATATAAGCATATACTATCAATTTCTACTCAAATCATTTAATCTAAGCAAAAATAATAATCAAAAATATATGATACTCTATTAAGATGAAAAAAAATTCATACATTCAATGCTAATACCTATAGAGATCATCTAAAAATTTGAAGAAATAAGAAATGTGTTTGGAGTAGAAAAAATATATATTTCACTCTGAATAAAGGAAATTAGGCTCAAATTATATCTCACAAAGGTAGTCTCCACTAAAAAAACTCATAAACACCGATTTTGGGTTTAATATAATTTCTACATCTTATCAAGAAATACTAATTATGACAAAAACTAACTAATTATCAAAAATAATTACAAAATATTTCATGATATGTTTTCAAAAATTAATCTAACAGTACAAAAGACTTAACTATTTACTTAAATTTGATTTAAAGAAAGATAAATTTTTGTGAAAATTTTTTTTTTATTCCAAAAATTACTAAATCACACAAAATAGAAATAAAACCAAACACATAAAAAATGAAAAAGTATATTTTTTTTTATTTATTTTTTTTTATTTTTAAATTGTTAAAACTTTTTTTTTTAATTAAGCATGGTAACTTTTCACCACCCCCAACCTAGAACTTACATTGTCCTCAATGTAACAACTGTAAATTAAAGATAAAGAGAAAAGAGAAGAAAGATTACCTATTTCTTGAGAAAGTTCAAGTAGTAATGGAAAATGCAGGTGCATCCATCATATTCATCATTAAAGTGTATACAGACAGATCGCTGTGAACTTCTAACATCTCAACAAATATTTTTAGTTTTAACAATTTAAAAATTATTCACATGTAAATAAAAGAAATAAAAGGAAATTACCTAAAATGATGGGTTGCCTCCCATCCGGGCCGCTTAGTTTAACGTCTTAGCAAGACGTAACTTGGGATTGCATTTTAAGTAAACTCAATGTCCCTCATCATTGAGTCAATCAAACCTGGCAGGTAAGACAAGGTTGTCTACCTATACTTTTTTCAATCATGCCCTATTGATTTTCAGATTTCTTTCTGTACTTAAAACTAAAGGCATATTTTGAGTTTTAGATAACCCACATCTAGGTACAAATCAAATAATTAAGGCATAAAAACACAATTGTACCTAGATTAAACAAAGCAACTAGCTCCTTAGATTGTAATTAAAACTTTAAAATTTTGGAGATAGTTCAAAAATTTTTGTTTTTTTTAAATAACATAATCAGTATTAACCAAGAGTGCTCCCAGGAAAGAATGGTGGTGCAAAGGCTCCTTAAAAACCATCCTCCTGCATTTAACAACGTTCCCAGGAAAGACTAATGGCACAAAGGCTTCCAAGAACTAGTCTCCTGTATTTAACTCCTTAGATCTTTACTTTTCATGTTATTAAGTTAAGTTAAATAAAACTTTAAGTTAATGAAAATCTAAGTTAATTAAGTTTAAAGAAAAGGTTAATTAAGTTAAGTGAATTAAAAAATCTAAGTTAATTAAGTTAAGTTAAAAAAATCTAAGTTAATTAAGTTAGTAAAAAGTTAATTAAGCTAAGTGAAGTAAAAAAATCTAATTTAATTAAGTTAAGTGAAAAAAAAAATTAATTAAGTTAAGAAAAAAAAAGTTAATTAAGTTAATGAAAATTTAAGTAAAAACCTAAGTTAATGTTAAAACAAATCTAAGTTAATTAAGTTAGTAAAAAAAAACTAAGTTAAGTAAGTTAAATAAAAATCAAGAAGAAAAAAAAATAGCTAAAGATTAAACTAAAAAAAAAATTAAAATTTTGGTTTTTTTGTTTTATTTTTTTTTTTTTTTGTTTTATTTTGTTTTATTTTTTCAATTTTTTTTTATTATTTTTGTTATTTTTGTTATTTTTGTTATTTTTTATTTATTTTTTATTTATTTTATTTATTTTTATTATTTTTATTATTTTTATTTTTATTTTTATTTAAAATTTATTAAAAAAAATTTTATTTTTTTATTATTTCTTATGAAATTTAAAATTTGAAATTTGATTAAATTTTTTATTTTTTATTTTTTAAAAAAAAAAATCACAATTATTTACAGCACAAAAATATTTTTAAAATTTTGATAAATAAATTAAAAACGCTATTCCTTCCCCGGCAACGGCGCCAAAAACTTGATGAACGAAAACCGGCATCGCCAATTCTCGCAAATACTTTGGTTTTAATATTTGTAAAACTCTCGCAAGTGCACGAATCATTTCGTAGAAAATGATAAGTATACTCCCAAGGTCGATCTAAGGAAGGAATGTATGTGGTTTTTAATTTATTATTCAAACTTTTAAAAACGAAATTAAATCCTAAACATCCTGTCACGATATTTTGGGGTTTTGTGTTTTTAATCTAATAACAGAAAATTAAACATAGATTCAATAAACATTCATGCAAATTTTATCTTTTATAAATAGTGGAGTATTTATGGATATAATAACTAAGTTAATTATGCTTGCTCGTATTATCTAGGTTATTAAAGATATGAATTGATATTTATTGATTCTCCCTTTTTTGTATAAATACCACCTTTGGTGGGGTTAGATATTCTTTGTTAACTAAACAAATCAATTAACACCTATGGGTGGGGTTGATAACTAATTTGGTTAATTAAATTAATTCCTTTTTCTAAGAGATTGAAAATGAACCATTTAAATGCCACCTTTGGTGGGGTTAGACAATTTAAACTTTATTCAAGGTGTCCAAATTAAACCTAAGAATTTAGTTATCCGAGTACTAACTTTCAAGTTTTAAAATTACTACCGAAAACATGTCGTTAATACATTTTTCAGATAATAATTCTTATAAAAACTTTTGAAATAGAGCTTATTTCTAACTACCTAGGCGATTGTACCATCAAATAAAAGAGCACTACTCTAAATCGAATAGGATAACTAAACCTTAAAATCTAATTTTCAGATTTAAGTTTGTAATGAAAAATAATATATTTCTCTCTAACATTCTTAATATAAAATCATGAATAAAAATAAAATCAATTCATTTTAGAGATTTTTACCTATTTAATATTTCGCAAGCATAACAACGTTATTATTATATCATGTTTACAAACAGCTAGCACAGTTAAATTTAATCACAGACAAATCAAATATAACATGTAAGAATAAAGCATAAAAATAACTGTAAAGGAAATAAAATCCTTACAGAACTTCGACGCTATTCCCGTTGCTAGAAAACCTCCAAGCGGAATTTGCACTTCCATTTATTGAATCAAAAATCTAAAATATTACAAAAACATAACTAGTTCTTCCCAAAAAGGGAAGAACTCTAAATCTAAGAGAAATTAACTAAGAAAAACTAAAAACTAAAAAAACATAAGAAAAAAAACTAAGAAAAACTAAAGAATCCTAAAAATCTAATAAAAGAGAGAAAAGAATGTATTTGGAGGTGTTTTTAGGTGTTTTTAAGGTGTGTTTTGAAGTGAAGGGAAGGGGGGTATTTATAGGTGAGGATGGAGAGAAAAAATAGAGAAAAAAATGTTAAAAAAATGTAAAAACGCGGATTAGTGATTGCTGACGTCATCAATGACGTCAGCATGACAGCGGATGAAACGATGTCGCGGATGAATGTTGTCGCGGATGAACAAGACGCTAGCGGATGAACAAGACTACGGATGAACACGATCAGCGAATGAACGGTGTTGCGGATGAACAAGACCCGCGGATGAAACGGTGTTACGCGCAGCGAGTTAATGAGGCGCGGCCATGGCGGCCGGGCGTTTTCTCTTTTTTGACATTTTTGACCTTTTTGACCCATTTTGTCCAATTTTTCCATATTTGTCGACCTTTACGCATTTATTTATTAATATATTTGTGATGTATTGCTTCCAGTATTCCTCTTTGAGTCTTTAAGTTGCATTTTTAAGCCAAAATACCTGAAAAACAATAAAAATACCCGTGATTCCGAAAAAGACAAATTTATATAAATATATGATAAAACATATAAATATATATATTTTTAATCAATTAATTTGCATAAAATCATGGTTATTTTAGTGCTTTTTGAGCACTCATCATGTAGCATCTATGTGATGTAGGACATCAAAGAGAAGTATCTCTCATATTCTCAAAAATTGGGTTAAGTGTAAAAAAAGTGAGATTGAGTGAGGTTTTATAAGAAGTAAAATGTATGGTTAGCTAGTAGACAACCACATCATTTTGAGGAGTTACTCCTAGTGTTGAGTTGCAATGTGTCGACTGGTATTTGTAAGAGTGTAACTCATAAAAGAAGAGTGATGAGTGCTCAAAAAGCACTAAAATAACCATGATTTTATGCACATTAATTGATTAAAAATATATATATTTATATGTTTTATCATATATTTATATAAATTTGTCTTTTTCGGAATCACGGGTATTTTTATTGTTTTTCAGGTATTTTGGCTTAAAAACGCAATTTAAAGACTCAAAGAAGAATACTTGAAGCAATACATCACAAATAAATTAATAAATAAGTGGAAAAAGGTCAACAAACATGGAAAAATTGGACAAAATGGGTCGAAAAGGTCAAAAATGTCAAAAGACGGAAAATCGACAGCCACTTCAAATTTCAGCGCACCACATACAAGGCCGCTACGCGCTGGCATAGCTTGGCCAGCAGCGTCATGCTACCAAGAGAAGCCAATACGCTACTCTAACGCTTTTTGACCCATTTTTCACGTCAAGACCCTATGACGTCATCTTGACGTCATTGATGACCTCAAGATGTCCACTACACGTTTTTATTTTTTATATTTTTTTAACATTTTTTACTCATTTTTTCTCTCCATCCTCACCTATAAATACCCTCTTCCATTCACTTCAAAGCACACCTCAAAACCTCACTTCTCTCTTCTTTCTTTCTCTCATTTCTTAGTTTTTGAGTTTTCCTTAGTTTCTTTCTTAGTTTCTAAGGTTTTCTTAGTTTTTCTCTTAGTTTTTAGTTCAATTCTCTTAGGTTTAGAGTTCTTCTCTTTTTGAGAGGAACTTGTAATGTTTTGTAATAATTTAGATTTTTGATTCAATAAATGGAAGTGCAAATTCGCTTGGAGGTTTTCTAGCAACGGGAATAGCGTCGAAGTTCTGTAAGGATTTTATTTTCTTCTGATTATTTTTATGCTTTATTCTTACATGTTATATTTAATTTATGCGTGATTAAATTTAAGCGTGCTAGCTGTTTATAATCATGATATAATAATAACGTTGTTATGCTTGCGAAATATTAAATAGGTGAAAATTTCTAAATTGAATTAAGTTTATTTTTTTTCAAGATTTTATTTTAAGGATGTTAGAGAGAAATATATTATTTTTCTTTACAAACTTAAATCTGAAAATTAGACTTTAAGGTTTAGTTATCCGGTCTAATTTAGAGTAGTGCTCTTTTATTTGTTGGTACAATCGCGGTAGTTAGAGTGAAGCTCTATTTCAAAAGTTTTTATAAGAATTATTATGTGGAAATGTATTGACAACATGTTTTCAATAGTGGTTTTAAAACTTGAAAGTTAGTACTCGGATAACTAAATTCTTAGGTTTAATTTGGACACCTTGAATAAAGTTTAAATCGTCTAACCCCACCAAAGGTGGCATTTAAATGGTTCATTTTCCATCTCTTAGAAAAAGGATTTCATTTAATTAACCACATTAGTTATCAACCCCTTGTAGGTGTTAATTGATTTGTTTAGTTAACAAAGAATATCTAACCTCACCAAATGTGGTATTCATACAAAAAAGAGAGAATCAATAAAATATCAATTTATATCTTTAATAACCTAGATAATATGAGCAAGCATAATTAATTTAGTTATTATATCCATAAATACTCCACTAATATAAATGATAAAATTTGCATGAATATTTATTGAATCTGTATTTATATTTATTTTTAGGTAAATATTTATTGAATTTGTATCTATGTTTATTTTTAGATTATATTTAATTAATCTGTATATATGTTTATTTTATGTTATTAGATTAGGAACACAAAAAACCAAACTATCGTGACAGGATGTTTAGGATTTAATTTATTATTCAAACTTTTAAAAACGAAATTAAATCCTAAACATCCTATCACGATATTTTGGGTTTTTTTGTGTTTTTAATCTACTAACATAAAAAGAAACATAGATTCAATAAACATTCATGCAAATTTTATCTTTTATAAATAGTGGAGTATTTATGGATATAATAACTAAGTTAATTATGCTTGCTCATATTATCTAGGTTATTAAAGATATGAATTGATATTTATTGATTCTCCCTTTTTTGTATGAATACCACCTTTGGTGGGGTTAGATATTCTTTGTTAACTAAACAAATCAATTAACACCTATGTGTGCGGTTGATAACTAATTTGGTTAATTAAATTAATTCTTTTTTCTAAGAGATTGAAAATGAACCATTTAAATGCCAACTTTGGTGGGGTTAGACAGTTTAAACTTTATTCAAGGTATCCAAATTAAACCTAAGAATTTAGTTATCCGAGTACTAACTTTCAAGTTTTAAAACTACTACTGAAAACATGTTGTCAATACATTTTCAGATAATAATTCTTATAAAAACTTTTGAAATAGAGCTTCACTCTAACTACCGGGCGATTGTACCAACAAATAAAAGAGCACTACTCTAAATCAGACCGGATAACTAAACCTTAAAATCTAATTTTTAGATTTAAGTTTGTAATGAAAAATAATATATTTCTCTCTAACATTCTTAATATAAAATCTTGAATAAAAATAAAATCAATTCATTTTAGAGATTTTTACCTATTTAATATTTCGCAAGCATAACAACGTTATTATTATATCATGTTTACAAATAGCTAGCACGGTTAAATTTAATCACGCACAAATTAAATATAACATGTAAGAATAAAGCATAAAAAAATAAGCAAAGAAAATAAAATCCTTACAAGATTTCAATGCCATTCCCGTTGCTAGAAAACCTCCAAACGGAATTTGCACTCCCATTTATTGAATCAAAAAGCTAATAAATTACAAAAACATAACTAGTTCTTCCCAAAGAGGGAAGAACTCTAAAACTAAGAGAAACTAGCTAAAACATAAGAAAAACTAAAAAAACTAAAAACTAAGAAATGGAGAGAAAGAAAGAAGAGAGAAGTGTGTTTTGAGGTGTGGTTTGAAGTGAAGGGAAGGGGGGTATTTATAGGTGAGGATGGAGAGAAAAAATGAGTAAAAAAATGTTAAAAAAATGTTAAAAAATGTAAAAACGCGTAATGGAAATGTTGAGTTCATTAATGACGTCAGCATGACGTCATGGGGGTGGCTGCACGTGAAAAATGGGGCGAAAAGGCGTTGGGCGCGTGGAGGGGGGCTGCTGGGCACCGCGCGCGTGCGGTGGTGCTGTCGCTGCGCGCAGATCGGCGCGCATGAACAGTGCTAGCTCGCTGGGCTACGCGCGCGGTTGGGCAGCAGGGCACGATTTCCGTCTTTTTGACATTTTTGACCTTTTCGACCCATTTTGTCCAATTTTGCATGTTTGTTGACCTTTTCCCACTTATTTATTAATATATTTGTGATGTACTGCTTCAAGTATTCTTCTTTGAGTCTTTAAATTGCGTTTTTAAGCCAAAATACCTGAAAAACAATAAAAATACCCGTGATTCCGAAAAAGACAAATTTATATAAATATATGATAAAACATATAAATATATATATTTTTAATCAATTAATGTACATAAAATCATGGTTATTTTAGTGCTTTTTGAGCACTCATCAACTAGCTACACAACCCTCTTGGGTTCAAATTGGGGAAGTTGAATGTACCCTGTGCTGCGATGTGGAAAAGCTCATGCCATGGTGCACACCCACAAATTTGGCGTAAGCCCTCTATACCAACCTTTCTTTATAAGTAAAATGTTTAGCTTTTAGGTTGTATACATAGAAATATATTAGAATAGTTATAATTTTTCCGGCCGTATATTTATTTAGTTATTAGTTGTAGGTTTTAGTTTTATATATAAACCGTTTAGATTAGACAAGAATAAAATAAGAGGTAATAACAAGAAGATTTTTCAAATCAAGAAAAAGAAAAAATTGTTGGAAATTAGCGATTATTTTAAAAATCAAGATCACTTTGGAACAAGGCACATCATCCATCTGTTATTAGTATTGAAATATAATTTGTATTCTTATTTATTTTCAAATTACTCTTTTGTATTTTTTAAATTTGTTGATTTTGATATACTTATCATAAAATTAATTTAAAACATGTATGGCTGATTATTGTAATAGAAATTTAGTTTTATTACCATGTTTGTATAGATTATTTAAGTGAATGTTTTTACTATTTAATAAATATAAATTATTTCTTTATTCAATATTCATTAGATAATTTATTATTGATTAATATACTGACAACATATTTTTCATAATAGATTTAAAATATGAAAATTAAGTTTTAGATACATAATAAATATCTAATTTGAACATCTTGAATAGGAGTTTAAATTGGTGACCTCACCTAAGGAATCAAATTCAAGTGTTTGTTAATTACTTAGACATTAGGTATAATTTAATCAAATTACTTAATGACCCTACCAAAGCCATTAATTAGTTTGATAAACAAAGAAGAATGACTCGATTAGAGGCATTTTTATACTAAAAAGGGAGAATCAATAATCTTGATCTATATTTAATTAATCTAGATATTTCTAACAAACATGGTTAACTAGCTAAATATTCCCATTAATTCTTTGTTGATTTTAAAATATGTATCTTTCTTGAATTTGTTTGAGTCAAATTTATATTTAATTATTTTGTCATTAGTTTAGAACTTTTAAAAACCTTGTCATTGTGATAGAATGTTCATTTTTAAGAAATTTGAAGAATCATTTAAAATCAAGTAGATCTTCTTTAGTTGACATTTTGAGCATATTTATTTCTTTTTATAAGTGATTTGTACATCAAATTTTGGTGACGTTGCTAGGTAGAAATAACGTTTTAAATTTTTATTATCAAAATTTTAAAAACTTTTGGTAGATATTTATGCCTTTTCTTTTTTTGTTTTTCGGTAAATATTTGGGGATAAAAAATTTAAAAAAAATTAAAAAAGAAATGTTTTAGTTTATTTTGATTTTTACTTCTTTTCTCTTATTAATTTATATTTATTTGTTTTTAGTTATTTAATTATTCAATAAATTATTCTTTTAGTTTGTTATTTGTTTTATTTGTTTATTTCTTTTTGTTTAGCATTATTATTTTTAGTTGTTTATTTATTTTTATTCTTTTATTTATTTGCTTGTATATGTTTACTTTATTTTTATTATTTATTTGTTATTTTATAAGTGATTTTATTTGTTGTTTTCGTTAGTTTATGCGAGGTAGGAAATCTTTTGCGAATCCACTTGAAACTTTCGTAGACAACGTAAATTGATCTAAAGAATTGTTAAAAGAAGTTATATAATGAAACACAAAATCCTTTTATGAAGCCTTCAATAGAGCCACTTCAAGACGCTATATTAGAACAAGTAGATATGAGAGATAATGTTGTACCTAGGGAAGTTGTTATGAAGGAGTATGTAAGGTTAATCATTGGTACTACTACTTCTTCTATACTGATGGGGAGGCAACAAGGAATTATGAATTGAAACAAATTCATTATTCAATGCTACTCTTTTTCCATAAACTCTTTAATTAAGACTCTTTGTCTTTCATTAGAGATTTCTACTCTACTATCCAAACTTTCCCATTAAATGAGAATCAATTGAAAATGAGGTGTTTCCCATACACTTTCAAGGATAGGACCAAGATGATGAGTGCTTGAAAAACACTAATATTTCATGATTTTATTGCACTTAAATATAATAAATAGATTTGAATGTCATGATTTTATCATTATGTAAGCAAATCTATATGTTTATAATCATGTGTATTTTTATTTTATTTTAGGTATTTTTAGCTTCAATTTAATAAATTGATCAACACATGAAGAATCACACCTAAAGTACCCATTTTCACATTTGAAGCTTAAAAGAAAAGGCTTTCATATGGATTTAGCCTGTTTGTAAGGGGTGAAAACATAATTGAAGTGAAGTTTCATGGGTTGCGGTACACTCCTCACTACTTGAATTCACTGGGCATGATTTTGTATTTGTACCACGACATAGAAAAGTTGGGCCTTGGTGTGACCTATTTGGGATAATAATTGGCGAGCCATTATGTGACTAGGGTTGTGGTATGGATACTTGTGGCTGTGAAACGATAAATTTTGTGACCTAAAGCCCTTACTGGCCAACCTCAACTTTACATATAATATTATGTTTAACCTTTAGAAGAGTAGCCATAGTGTAATATAGGACTCTTTAGTTTTCAGCTTCCGTTCTTGTTTTCTTCAATTTTTATTTTACAATAGGTTAGATTCAGTAACTATAATAGGTAGAACATATAGAGGTTTTTCAAATCACAGATAACTATAAAAGATATATGTATATCAAAGAATATATTGAGATATTTATTTTATGTGTATTCAATTAAATACATATTCAATTTTTGTGTCTTTTCTAGATGCTGTAAATTGAGATTATTTCTTCATTTAAAATTTCTACAAAGTTTATTATTCATTAATATATTGACGACATATTTTTCGTGATAGATTTAAAATGTAAAAGTTAGTTTTTCAGATTTAATTTTGACACCTTGAATAAGAGTTCAAATTGATAGCCCTACCAAAATCATTGACTTAAGTTTGCTATTTTCTTAGTAATAAAGCATAATTTAGTCTAATAAGATATTGATCCCCACCAAAAGACTTTAATTGGTTTGATTAACAAAGAAATTGATTATTGTGATGAATTCTTAAAAGCACTAAATTTGATGTGATTTTATGTACTATAAATGTCAAAATAGATTTGTATTTGCATAAGTGTTATCATCTTTTTATCAAATCTATCTTTTCGGAATCACGAGTATATTTTGTTTTTTCCAGGTATTTTTAGTTTTAAAATAATTCAATTGATCAACACTTGAAGAAAAGTACCTGGAAGCATTCCATGCCAATCATAAAGCATAAAAGACTAACATATGTAAACCTTACATATGCTTCAAACCAATGTAAAGGGGTGAAATACAAGTGAATTTCTAGAAACACATTTATCATGCTATGGCGCTACGCAATCAGATTTTGATTAAAAATGTGTAGAGGTTGGCTCATGACACAAAGCCAAGAAAAGCATGCCACGATGCTCAAATTTTTATCTGAAATTTATCCTGTTTGTAGCGTTTTTCATACCTATAAAAACCATATTCACCCATTTGTAAATAACCCCTAATCATTCAGCTCTTCTCTTTCTCTTAAGCATTTTTAAGTTTTCTTTATTTTTTAGATTTATTTTAGTCATTCTCTCAATTGAGAATTGAAAATAGTTTAGTTTATGTAGTAGTTATCTTCCAATTCAATAAACAGTATTGGTAAATTTGTTAGAGGATTTCTAGTTACAGAAATAAGAATGAAACTCTATATTTGGAAGGATACACTTGAGATATATTTTAAATGTATTATTCTATTTTTATTATATTTGTAGATTAGTTTTATGGGTTTTTTTGAATGCTATTTTTAATATTATGATCAATTATTAATTATTATCATGTCTGACTGAAAATACTATGAGATATTAGTAATGTTGTTATGCTTGGAAATATTAAAGTAGGTAAAACATTTTTATAAAATTAATTATTATTTTCTATTTAATAATTTTACAAAATTTATATGAAATTGGGTTTTTAAAACATGTATCTAGATTTGATTTAGAATCACACTCTCTAATTAAGGATTTGATTATCTGAATCTAGTTTAGAGTAATGTTTTATTTTAAAGTTTTTATAAGACTTATTATTGAAAAATATATTTACGACATATTTTTCGTAATAAATTTAAAACATGAAAGTTAGATTTAGATTCATCGATCTACAATCCAATCTAAGAGTTTGAATAGAAATTTAATTTGTTAGACCCAACTGAGGATAGAAATTAAATGGTTTGTTAATTTCTTATAAAAGAAGCATAATTTAATTAAAATTAACTGATAAACTCGACCATAGGCGCTAAGTGATTTTAATTAATAACAACTAATAGACCTAATTAATCTTCCATTGTGTATATAAGAGAGAATTAATAATCTTAATTCATATATTTAATTACTTAATTCATATTGAATTACTTAATTAATATTGAACAAACTTGATTAATTAGGAAGTTGTTGAATTATTTAAAATCCATATGATTTCTCTTTAGAACGAACTTAAAAGTATACTTATTATTTCTTTCAAAGTGATTAATGCACTTACAAGCTATTTTACAAAAAACAAAACTTGAGAATCACCCCACCAAAAGGCTTTTTCATACATAAAAGAGAAAATCAATAATATTAATTTATATCTTTAGTGATCTAATTAATTCTAAGCAAGCATGTTTAACTAACTAATTATTCCTATAAATTATCCACTGATTATTAATTGCTTATTTTCCTAAAATGTTTGAATCAACCCTCTTCCTATCTTTAATTATATGTTATTAGTTTAATATTTTCAAGCTAGTAGGGCTGGAAAATAATCCTTTTGAAGTCAATCTATTTTTATTCATCTTAAGGCATATATTTAAAATTTTTGCTTGATGATTTTCATTGAACTATGAGATGAGTAATATTATATCTTCATAAATCTTAGCATTTCATTTCTTTCATGAAATCATCGTTATGCACATCTGAGCCTTTTTTGTTTATCATATGTGAACCTTTATTTTATTCTTTACATAACTTCTATTCGCATATATCTTATTAAGTGTATGAACCTATATGATCAGTGTGAAACTGAGAGTATATCTTGTGAAGCTTAGAGTAAAAGAAAATTTGGATTTCTATCACTAAGATTAGGTGAGTTAAAATTGATATATTTTTATAACAAAAACATGAATTTATGACGAGTATAGATTTGAATGAGAAACTGTGAACTTTTGGGATGTTGAATTAACTTATGCTTGAGATTTTGTTTATGAACTAAAAAGAAACTAAAGCATGAGAACTTTTATTTATTTTAGTTTTTATTTTATTATTTGTAATTTTATTTTTATTTTTAGTTTTACTTTATATTTCCTTTTATTTTTGTCATTTGAATTATTTTTAGTTTTAATTTTGCATAGTAGGATGTTTGTGAGTATCATTATTGAAAGTCCTCATGAGACTTAAACTCATCCATTAGAACCACGATGAGGTGATCAACGAGGACCTTGATAAGGCCTTTGAGAGGTTGGCTAACCATTGGTAATTGTCTATAAATATGCATATTAATTATTTTAATTAGTTCAAAAAACCTATTGGAACTTTACAAAATTTTATATTGTTTCAAATTCCATCTTCACTAATTATCTTGAAAGTGTTTTGTTAATTATGATACGTCTATCTAAGTGTAAAAGATTGTGGTTGACTATTTTAAGAAGTTTGTGAGAACAACTCTGTAAGAGTGGGTTAAGCTAAATTGTTTGAGTTATCATATCTTTGGTTGTGTGCAATAAGTGGTTGAATGCGTTTTCCAATTTGGCTATGTGCAATACATGGTTGAATGTGTTTCCCACGTAGGTAGTTGATGGTTCATCTTTGATGGTAGTCCTCATGGTTGATTGTTCACATTATACTTACTAATCTATAGTTATTGATCACACCACATTGAATGGTATTAGCTTTAGAGGTAAGTTGGGTTTATGTGTTAGACTATGTTGTTATAGAGGTAGCAAGCAAGAGCAACAATAAGCAGTTTTCATAGAGGTCTCAATTAATGGAGGTATTATTGGTTTTATTTTTTTTCAGGGTTGTAATCGCATTGTTACTTAATGAATTTTTTAGCTACAGAGTGGTTGCTATAAGAAAATCGACAATGTTACCATATAGATAAGAATTCTATGTGGGTTTACCTTGTTACTTGATTGTGTTTAAATGATCTACTTTATTGTGAGTACAATTTGAGTCATGATACTACATGTTACCATATATAGGATTAGGACTTTGATTGAAAAACTACTTATTTCTATTTTGAATGCTACTTCCTTTGCATAACCAGTGTGTACATTTTATATTTGCTAAAATAAACTATTTTTCAAGAGTTATTATTACTATTTTTTTAGTTATTCCACTACTTGTGCGGACGAGTCCTTTAGGAGTTTATATCTCCTTACCTTAATTTCTTACTAGATCTTAGACTCTTTCAATTGGTATCAGACCCGATAAACCCTTTTTGGGCTTAATCATTCCAATGTTCTCCCTTTCTTCTTTCTCTATATTTAATTATGCTAATATCTTATGATGGATAATTGATCGCCACACAAATTGTGTGTACAATAAATATGCAAGTACACATATCGTAATAAGTAATATAATGATAAGTAAAGATCATTCCCACGGAGATTTTTTTTAGAAACTAATTTTTAAAACTAAAAATAATAAAAATCAATTTTTTTGGTGTTTTTATATCTTAAGAAAGCAAAATTAAAATAACTAAAAGTAAATAGCAATAATTAATTAAATTAGATTTTTTGACTAAAAAGATATATGAGAAAATATCTAGAAATACTTAATCCCCAAATTTTCTAAACATACGAATCACTAAAATCTCCCCAATATAATATCAATTAATTACATGATGAATTGATTCTAACCTAGCATGTATTCATCTCTCAAATAAACTACACATTATATAGTAATTAATTTAATCACACTCTCATGTCAATTAAATTGTATACTACTCATTAAGTTCATCAATTATAGATTACATACATAAGAATCATACATCTGTGCCTAGAAACTATGCATGTTATTTAATCAAGACAAACAATTAAATAATTTTTTCAAATCTATTTAATTACGTCTATAGCTAAATTGTTGGCCAAAAAATTAATAGCATAAAAATTAGATTAAATAATATAATTAAATTAATATTATAATTAGGAAAAAATATTAGATCATCAAATGGTGAAAATTGGGTTCATAAGATCCGTAGATTAATAAATTAATTACACATAATTGTGTTCATAAAGATCTTTTTCATAAAGAAAGACATAAAATTAATAAAGAAAAGAGTAGAAAAAGAAATACAATCAATCTCTTGAATTGTATAATTAATTTCCTCTTGAATCTCCACCAAAATTGTGTTATTTCTTCACTTTTTCTGTATTTTTCTCTTTTTAGCTCTAAAAACTGACCAAAATTATGCTAATGGAGGCTAATTAGGGTTTATGGAGTGATTAGAGGCTTAAATAAATCTCAGGTGCGATCTGGACTGTCTGATCAGCTTCAAATCAGGGGCTACGATCAAAACAAGCAAAATTGACAATTTTAGCCAATCATAGAACAACACGTGGCATAAGAAATTCATTGGGTGAATCAGGAAGCGACGCGTGGTAGGGGAGACCGGTTAGAGTCAATGCTCGCCGAGTCAGCAACACGTGGCACGACATGATTCACGGTAACGGATGGCGTGGCGCACCGGTGGAATGCTCAAAGAAATGGTGTGGTGACACGTGTCATGGCGTGTTGATTGATTTTTAAACTCGAATTGAACGATGTACTGACACGTAGCACATGTTTCATCCTCCTCACACGTGGCGCGATGTGATTCGCTCTCTGTGCTTGCATGGTGTCCGCGTGGTTTATCCAGTTAGCTCATTTGCTTGCGTGGTGATGAACGAAAACCGGCATCGCCAATTCTCGCAAATACTTTGGTTTTAATATTTGTAAAACTCTCGCAAGTGCACGAATCATTTCGTAGAAAATGATAAGTATACTCCCAAGGTCGATCTAAGGAAGGAATGTATGTGGTTTTTAATTTATTATTCAAACTTTTAAAAACGAAATTAAATCCTAAACATCCTGTCACGATAGTTTGATTTTTGTGTTCCTAATCTAATAACATAAAATAAACATATATACAGATTAATTAAATATAATCTAAAAACATAAAAATAAACATAGATACAAATTCAATAAATATTTATCTAAAAATAAATATAAATACAGATTCAATAAATATTCATGCAAATTTTATCATTTATATTAGTGGAGTATTTATGGATATAATAACTAAATTAATTATGCTTGCTCATATTATCTAGGTTATTAAAGATATAAATTGATATTTTATTGATTCTCTCTTTTTGTATGAATACCACCTTTGGTGGGGTTAGATATTCTTTGTTAACTAAACAAATCAATTAACACCTATGGGTGGGGTTGATAACTAATTTGGTTAATTAAATTAATTCCTTTTTCTAAGAGATTGAAAATGAACCATTTAAATGCCACCTTTGGTGGGTTAGACAATTTAAACTTTATTCAAGGTGTCCAAATTAAACCTAAGAATTTAGTTATCCGAGTACTAACTTTCAAGTTTTAAAACCACTATTGAAAACATGTTGTCAATACATTTTCACATAATAATTCTTATAAAAACTTTTGAAATAGAGTTTCACTCTAACTACCGGGCGATTGTACCAACAAATAAAAGAGCACTACTCTAAATTAGACCGGATAACTAAACCTTAAAATCTAATTTTTAGATTTAAGTTTGTAATGAAAAATAATATATTTCTCTCTAACATCCTTAATATAAAATCTTGAATAAAAATAAAATCAATTCATTTTAGAAATTTTCACCTATTTAATATTTCGCAAGCATAACAACGTTATTATTATATCATGATTATAAACAGCTAGCACAGTTAAATTTAATCACAGACAAATTAAATATAACATGTAAGAATAAAGCATAAAAATAACTGTAAAGAAAATAAAATCCTTACAGAACTTAGACGCTATTCCCGTCGCTAGAAAACCTCCAAGCGGAATTTGCACTTCCATTTATTGAATCAAAAATCTAAATTATTACAAAAACATTACAAGTTCCTCTCAAAAAGAGAAGAGCTCTAAAACTAAGAGAATTGAACTAAAAACTAAGAGAAAAACTAAGAAAAGCTTAGAAACTAAGAAAGAAACTAAGAAAAACTCAAAAACTAAGAAATGAGAGAAAGAAAGAAGAGAGAAGTGTGGTTTTGAGGTGTGATTTGAAGTGAATAGAAGGGGGGTATTTATAGGTGAGGATGAAGAGAAAAAATGAGTAAAACAATGTTAAAAAAAATATTAAAAAATTAAAAAACGTGTAATGGAAATGCTGAGGTCATCAATGACGTCCACAGGGTCGCCGCATGTGAAAAATGGGGTGAAAACGCGTTGGCGCGCGGCCGGGCCGGCCGAGCGCGCGCAGCTCGGCGCGCGTGAACATGCCCGCGCGTTGTGGGCGCGCGGAAGGTGTCAACGCGCGCACGGCGCGCGCAGCACGGCACGGGCGCGCGCGGCCGGGGCCGGGCCGGGCGCGGGCTGCGGCGCGCGATTTCCGTCTTTTTGACATTTTTGACCTTTTCGACGCATTTTGTCCAATTTTTCCATGTTTGTTGACCTTTTCCCACTTATTTATTAATATATTTGTGATGTATTGCTTCAAGTATTCTTCTTTGAGTCTTTAAATTGCGTTTTTAAGCCAAAATACCTGAAAAACAATAATAATACCCGTGATTCCGAAAAAGACAAATTTATATAAATATATGATAAAACATATAAATATATATATTTTTAATCAATTAATGTGCATAAAATCATGGTTATTTTAGTGCTTTTTGAGCACTCATCACAACCCCCTACCAGCTTCTTGCTAGTCCCTTAGGAATAGAAGCGATAAAAACTAAAAATTAAACTATCCTAAATCACTTCCGTGGATTGACACGGTTGCATTTAGCCTATGCAACAAGCCTTTAAACCCCTAGGTTGCCCTAGTGGACGAGTTTCAGTCTCGTGAGGGTTTTCAGTAATGATACCCACAAACATTGAACTAAATGTAAAAACAAAAGAAACATTGAAAACAAACAACTTAAAAATTAAATTTACAACAAAATCACAAATTAACAACATTTCACAAAAATGTCTCATACTATTTAATATCTTTTAAGATCATAATTAAAATCCAAAGCATAAGTTATTTTAATCTCTTTAAACAATCATGATTTATTATAATAATTAGTCGAAAATCATTTTCATATTTCATATCAAAAATGTATCAATTTAATTTCACCCAATTTCAGTGTCATGAATTAGAATTCGCTTCGACTCTATTCCTCACAAGTCAATACTATCAAAACACTGAATCCTATGGGTTCAAACACTCATACTAATTTATATGCGAAAGAGTTGATGTATAGAAATGAACTAATATGTTCGCATATGTATAAAGAATAAAGGCTCAAAGTGTTATTTTAACATTGATCTCATGAAAGGAATCAAATGTATAAATTATAAAGATATCATATATAAAAATTATTTTCATGCATAAATCAAACTCATTAAGAAAGAATTTCAAGATATATTCCTTTTACAAATAAAGAGAGTGCAATGACTTTTTAGGGAATTATTTCCTATATCCTTCTTTTGTAATTAGCTTTTACTCACAACTTTGTAGGCAATGTGGGTTATAGTATGTAGATTATACTATATATTCTTTATCTCTCTATTTTTTTTTCTGAAGATATTTCTCAATATATGTATTTTAGAGAGTCAACCCATGTACAGATTGTACATTTTTTTTGGATTTTGGTGAGTGGTTAATTTTGTGGCTTTTCTGTTTGATCTTGGTTTAGGTAACCCCATATATGTCTTTTTTTTGTGTGTAGCAGTCATGCATGAACGAGATATAAGCATATACTATCAATTTCTACTCAAATCATTTAATCTAAGCAAAAATAATAATAAAAAATATATGATACTCTATTAAGATGAGAAAAAATTCATACATTCAATGCTAATACCTATAGAGATCATCTAAAAATTTGAAGAAATAAGAAATGTGTTTGGAGTAGAAAAAATATATATTTCACCGAATAAAGGAAATTAGGCTCAAATTATATCTCACAAAGGTAGTCTCCACTAAAAAAATTCATAAACACCGATTTTGGGTTTAATATAATTTCTACATCTTATCAAGAAATACTAGTTATGACAAAAACTAACTAATTATCAAAAAATAATTACAAAATATTTCATGATATGTTTTCAAAAATTAATCTAACAGTACAAAAGACTTAACTATTTACTTAAATTTGATTTAAAGAAATGATAAATTTTTGTGAGAAAAGTTTTTTTTTTTATTTATTTTTAAATTGTCAATTTTTTTTAATTAAGTATGGTAACTTTTCACCACCCCCAACCTAGAACTTACATTGTCCTCAATGTAACAACTGTAAATTAAAGATAAAGAGAGAAGAGAAGAAAGATTACCTATTTCCTGAGAATGTGCAAGTAGTAATGGAAAATGCAGGTGCATCCATCATATTCATCATAAAAGTGTATGCAGAGAGTATGCTGTAAACTTCTAACATCTCAACAAATATTTTTAGTTTTAACAATTTAAAAATTATTCACATGTAATTAAAATGAAATAAACAATAAAATTAAGTAAATAAAACAAATAACAAAAAAAAAAATTTTGTTTTTTTTTGTTTTTTTTTGTTTTTTTAAATGATGGGTTGCGTCCCATCCAGCGCTTAGTTTAACGTCTTAGCAAGACGTATCTTTTTGGTGCTAAGGGTTACTCAGCCAAATGCAATCCATTTCAGCAATGTTGTTTGGTTCTTCTAAATAAGGCTTGACACGATGGCCATTGACTTTGAACGTTTTTTGTGTCTTGGAGTCCAATAGTTCCACTACTCTATGTTCAAATACTTGAACTATTTTGAATGGTCCATCCCATCTTGATCTCAACTTTCGTGGAAACAATCTCAAACGAGAGTTACATAAAAGAACTTTCATTCCAGGGTGAAGAGTCTTAGGAACTAGCCTCTTGTCATGATAGCGCTTAGTACGCTCCTTGTATAATTTGGCATTTTCATAGGCTTCATTCCTAATTTCTTCCAACTCATGAAGCTGGAGTAATCGTTTTTCACCTGCTTTATCTAAATCCATGTTTAACTCTTTAATTGCCCAGTAAGCTTTGTGTTCAAGTTCAACGGGAAGGTGGCACGCTTTCCCAAAGATTAACCAGTAAGGGCTCATCCCAATAGGTGTTTTGTAAGCGGTGCGGTATGCCCATAAGGCATCATTTAGCTTAAATGCCCAATCCTTCCTTGACGGACGCACAGTGCGTTCCAGTATTCCCTTAATTTGCCTATTACTCACTTCTACTAAACCGGAAGTTTGAGGATGATATGGAGTAGCTACTTTATGTGTGATGTTGTACTTGTTTAGTACTCCATCAAAGAGTTTGTTACAAAAATGGCTACCTCCATCACTTATTATAGCTCTAGGCATTCCGAACCTACTGAATATGAAATCTTTCAAGAATTTCACAACAAAATTAGCATCATTGGTTTTGGTGGGGATAGCTTCTACCCACTTAGACACATAATTCACAGCAACCAAAATGTATTGAAAACCATTAGATGGGGGAAAAGGACCCATGAAGTCAATCCCCCATACATCAAAGAGTTCAACAACTAAATTAGATGTCAAAGGCATTTCATCTCTTTTGCTTATGTTTCCTGTTCTTTGACATCTATCACATTGTGCACAAAACATATGAGCATCTTTAAAAAGAGTGGGCCAAAAGAATCCAGACTGTAATATCTTACGGGCTGTCTTTTCACCTCCAAAATGACCCCCACAATGAAGTTCATGACAAAAAGTCAGAATGCTCTTATGTTCTTCTTTCCGTACACATCTCAGGATGACTTGATCTTGACCAATCTTGTATAAATAAGGGTCATCCCAGAAATATTCCTTAATATTTTTAAAAACCTTTTCTTGTCCTAATATGAAGTGTTAGGTCGCAAAACACCGTGGCAAGATAGTTTACAATATATACCATGGGTTCGGACCTATGAAAAATAACTGTTCATCGGGAAAGGTTTCAACTATATCGTCATTACTCTCATCTTTAAGAGAATTGAAGTCGAAATCAACCTAGACACTTGGTCGGCTACTAAGTTTTCGCTGCGTTTCTTATCCTTGATTTCTAGGTCAAATTCTTGTAAGAGTAAGACCCACCTGATTAATCTTGGCTTTGCATTTGGTTTACTTAATAGGTATCTTAAAGCAAAGATGATCGAATGCACAATCACTTTAGATCCTACTAAATAAGACCGAAATTTGTCTAAAGAGAATACTATAGCCAAGAATTCCTTTTCGGTGGTAAAGTGTAATTCATTTGGGCATCGTTGAGTGTTTTGCTAGCATAGTAGATGACATGTAAACGCTTATCCACTTTCTTTGTCCCAGATTTGCTCCTATTGCATAATCAGAAGCGTCACACATTATCTCAAAAGGTAAAGACCAGTTTGGTGCCATTATAACAGGGGTAGATGTTAGTTTCTCTTTCAAGGTATTAAAGGAAATAAGACAGTCATTGTTGAAGTCAAATTCAGCATCTTTGGATAGCAAGTTACATAAGGGACGACTTATTTTAGAGAAATCTTTAATAAATCGTCTGTAAAATCCTGCATGTCCCAAGAAGCTTCTTATCCCCTTCACAGATGTAGGGGGAGGTAGTTTGGATATCAATTCAAATTTTGCCTTATCAACTTCAATACCCTTGTTTGAAATTATATGTCCTAAAACTATCCCTTGTTGAACCATAAAATGACTTTTCTCCCAACTAAGGGTTAGATTACATTCAATGCATCTTTCTAAAACCAAAGTCAATTTATGTAAGCAATCATCAAATGAGTTCCCAAAGACAGAGAAATCGTCCATGAAAATTTCAATGAATTTCTCCACCATGTCCGAGAAAATAGATATCAAGCATCTGGAAAGTGGCGGGCATTGCATAACCCAAATGGCATTCTGCGAAAAGCAAATGTCCCAAAAGGACATGTAAATGTGGTCTTTTCCTAATCTTCCTGCATGGGTACTTGATAATATCCAGACACCATCCAAAACAAGAAAATTCAACTAATCTTTCCAACATTTGATCAATGAATGGAAGAGGAAAGTGATCCTTTTTCGTATATAAATTTAGTTTCCTAAAATCTATACACATTCTCCATCCAATGATTATTCTAGTGGGCACTAATTCACTTTTATCATTTTTAACAACTGTTATCCCATATTTCTTTGGTACCACATGCACTGGACTAACCCACTTACTATCCGCAATAGGATAGATAATCCCTTCTTCTAATAATTTAAGGATTTCCTTTTTAACTACCTCTTGCATGTTTGGGTTTAGTCTTCTTTGGGCCTTTCGTACAGGTTTAGCACCATCCTCCAAGTTGATCTTGTGCATACACATTGTTGGACTAATGCCTCTTATATCCCCTATACTCCAACCTATAGATTTCTTAAACTGTTTAAGCACTTTGATGAGTTCTTTTTCTTGTGGTTTGGTCAAGGTTGAAGAAATTATCACTAGATATGTTTCTCCTTCTCCCAAAAACACATATTTTAAGTGCTCGGGTAAATCTTTGAGTTCAAGTTCAGGTGGATTGGCCTCTTTAACAGATGAAGAACTGGGTAGATTTGAAAGTGTACTAGATTTTGTCATCACTTCATTATTGTCTAGTTGTTCAAGGTACCCCTTAATTTCTTCATCTAAATCTTCTTCAACCTTTTCAAGTGTAAGAACGGTTTCAAGCTTGTCTTCTATTCTGGTTTGGAAAAAGGTGTTTTGGACAAGATTATCCAAAGGATCAACTTCGAATATTTCATCGATGGCAGAAATAGAAGGGAAAGGTGAAGAATCAAAAACTTTGAAATGAACAGTCTCTCCTAACACCATCATTGTCAAATTTCCATCTTGGACATCAATAATAGTCTTAGTAGTTGCCTTAAATGCTCTACCAAGCAATACTGTATGCTCTCTCATTCAATGCCGGATTTTCTTGCATATCCGGAACCACAAAGTCAACAGGTATTATCGGTTTGTCTACCTGTACCAAAACATCCTCAACTATTCCTCCGGATATTTAAGAGATCTATCCGCAAGTTGCGGGACATAGTTGTGGGTTTTAAATCCCCTAGATTGAGCTGTGAGAATGTAGAGTAGGGCATCAAATTTATACTAGCACCTAAATCAAGCATTGCTTTAGCAACCTTCCTATCCCCCATAGTTATGTTTATAATAAAACTTCCGGGGTCTTTCAACTTAGGGGGTAGTTTGTGCTGAAGTACAGCGCTAGAAATTTCTGATACTACTACTCGTTCATTCAGTTCATACCTCCTTTTCTTAGTGTTCAACTCTTTGAAAAACTTGCATATGAGGCACAGTCATGATCACTTCTAATAATGGTAAATTGATATTTACTTTAGAGAGCATATTAAAAAGATCATTGAATTGCTTATCTTGTTTGGATTCTTTCAACCGATGGGGAAAAGGTACTTGCATCTGGTGTGGTTCTGTTGTCTTTTGAATTTTGGGAGTGTTAGATGACCCCCCAATGAGTTTTTCAGAAGGCTTGTTAAGTTTAACACTTGTTTTTCCTTTTTGCGAGATTAGAATATCGCCTTCTTTGTTACATGAACTACAAGGTCGTTTGTTAGAGATTTCAGGTAAACTGGTATTGACTACCTTACCACTTCGAAGGGTTCTAACATCTTTTGCTTGTTCGGCAACTTTCCCGGTTCTTTCTTTTGCATTTGTTCGCCGTTGCCCAACTTTAGATTCAATTCTTTTAACCGAAGCCTCCATGGTGTTCAACCTTTGATTAGTCATCAGTTGGTTGTCACGACTAACTTGAATAAAAGCATTCAAGCTATCTTCTAAGGTTGGTTTAAAAGATTGGCTTGGTGGGTAAGGGTGGTTGTAGGTTGGGTGATTATAGGTGTTTGGATGATACTTTTGAAAAGATTGGACTTCCTCTATGGCATCGACACTAGAATCACAAGTATTTGAACAATTATGAGTACCATGCCCAATTGAACAACACACTCCACATACCTCTTGATTTGAAATTTGGTGAGACGTGAGGAATTTCACTTGTTTAGTCAATTCAGCAAGTTGCAAGGTTATCTCATTATCAAAGCCGACTTCATTGACCTTTGCTTTCCTTCTACCACCTCTCTGTTGGGATTTAGATCCCAATAGCTCACAGAGATTATAGGCTTCCTCTGCTGTCTTTTCTCCTACAAAGACCTCCAAAGAAGATTATCAACCATGTATTGACTCTGTAGTGTCAATCCATCATAAAAGAATTGGTTTTGTAGCTGTAATGGAAAGCTATGATTTTGACATTGAATGAAAAGGAGTTTGAATCGTTCCCAAGCTTCATGAAAGGGCTCTTCATTCATTTGAGAAAATGTTGCTATCTTTGTTCTTAGATCAGTAGTCTTTTGATGGGAATAGAACCTACCCATAAAAATTTCATAGACTGCCTCCCAAGTTTTAAGAGAACCTAATTGTAGAGTAATGAACCATGACCAAGCTTTATCTTTGAGAGTGTAAGGAAAACACCTCATCCTAAGTTGATCTTCATTAATTGCATGTAGTGGAAAGGTTTGGACAATAGCATAGAATTCTCGAATGAAATGCAAAGGGTCTTCATTAGGGATACCGTAAAAGGAAGGTAACAAAGAATAATGAATCTTTTTCAATTCATAATTCCTTGCAGCCTCTTGTAATTGGATACCGGAAGTTACATTGCCAATGATTGGCATTGTATAGTCTTTCATCTTTTTCCGCCTATCTTCAGCATCTCCCATGGTTGTTTGTAGTTGAAAATGATCCTCCTCCTATTGTGAATCAACATTTTGCTCTTAAAAACAATAGTAGATATCTCTAAAAAAAAGTGCAAGGAACCTAATTTTTTTTTATTATTTTTTTAATTTTTTTAATTTTAATTTAAACGAAGGGACACAATTTTTGAAACAAACGAATTTATTTCATTTGAAATATTTTTTTTATTACACGCAAACTAAAACAAAGGAAAATACAATAATGGGTGACCTCCCATGTAGGACTAAAATTTATCGTCTTCTAGTAAGACGTTGCTTGGAGATTGCAGAATGAAAAACTCAATGTCTCCTCTTCATTGAATTCATTTAAGTTTCAAATTAGTCTTTGCCTTTTTGCAAATGTTCAACTAACTGTTCAACTTGAACTTCCACCTTTTTGATAGAAGCTTCCACAGAGTCCAACCGTTGATTGGTTTTAGACTGATTATCCCTACAAACTTGAATAAAAGAATTCAAGTTGTCCTCCAGGGTTGGTTTATTTGGAATGCTTCTTGGAATAGGTGGGTGGAATCACGGCCTGCCTGGTTTGAGCTTTGAGTGAAAGGAGGGTTGTTTTGCCTCCAAGAGAAATTTGGATGACTTCTCCACCCAGGATTATAGGTATTTGAATTGGGATCAAACCTTGGTCTCTGTTGATACGCTCCCAACACATTAACCTGTTCAGTCCGGTTGTATCTCCTTGATATGGACAGTTTCACTACCATGTCCCATGTTGTCTTTGTACAAACCATATTGTTCATTATTGGTGTTGGTTTGTGTAGCGAGAGCGGCAACTTGCTTAGTCAATTGAACAAGTTGTTGTTGAACTTCATTACCGGATTCGATTTCATGAACACCACTTTTCTCACTGGGAGCTTTTCTCATTGGGAATTAGCACCCAACATCTCAAAGAGGTTATACGTTTCGAGGCGGTCTTTTCTCCTATTGCTCCTCCCGCAGCGTTGTCGACAATGAACCGACATTGTTATGTAAGTCCATCGTAAAAGAATTGGTTACGCAACCGCAGGGGAAAGCTATGATGGGGACATTGAGTGAGAAACATTTTGAACCTATCTCAAGCTTCATGGAATGGTTCTCCTTCCATCTGAGAGAAAGTAGCAATCTTTCCTCTCAACTCTGATGTTTTTTGATGGGAATAGAATTTTCCCATGAATTTATTGTAAATGTTACCCCATGTCATCAAAGAACTGGGAAGTGACATCAACCAAGCTTTGGCCTTATCCTTTAAGGTGTAGTGGAAAACATCTCATTCTAAGTTGATCCTCGTTTAGAATACCGAGGGGAATGTTTGGACCGTAGCATAGAAATCTCTCATAAAGGAAAGAGAATCTTCATTAGGTAGCCCATAAAAGGAAGGAAGCATAGAAAAATGAATATTTTTAAGGTCATAATTCCGAGCAGCCTTTCACCCAATCGGATAGCGGCGATTCTTGCCGTGCCAATCACCGGTCTTGCAAACTCCTTCATCGTAGTTTCCCTAACATGTTGGTTTTCCTCCATTTCTTTTGGTTCTAGTAAAGGATTAAGACTTGGTTCTATGTTTGGCTCAAAATCAGGTTGATGGGTAGGATCCAGTGTTGTTGACACTTGTTTAAATTTATGAATATTATTTACATATGGTGTAAGGGGGTTTCCTAAGGATCTCCAACCACGTATAGACTATTTTTAAACGTAAATTTAAAACTCCTGTCAACAAAAATAAAAAAATTAGAGAAAATTTCCATGGCATTTAATACAAAACACTAGACAAAACTAGTTAATTTTTTTTTAATTTAAAGTTTTTTTTAAATAACATAATCAGTATTAACCAAGAGTGTTCCCAGGAAAGAATGGTGGTGCTATAATTTTTTTTTATTTTATTTTTATTTTTTTATTTTTTTATTTTTTATTTCTTATGAAATTTGAAATTTGATTAAATTTTTTTATTTTTTTTTTATTGTTTTTTTAAAAAAAATCACAATTATTTACAACACAAAAATATTTTTAAAATTTTGATAAATAAATTAAAAACGCTATTCCTTCAAGAACCGGCGCTAAAACTTGATGAACGAAAACCCAAGATCGCCAATTCTCGCAAATACTTTGGTTTTAATATTTGTAAAACTCTCGCAAGTGCACGAATCATTTCGTAGAAAATGATAAGTATACTCCCAAGGTCGATCTAAGGAAGGAATGTATGTGGTTTTTAATTTATTATTCAAACTTTTAAAAACAAAATTAAATCCTAAACATCCTGTCACGATAGTTTGGTTTTTGTGTTCCTAATCTAATAACATAAAATAAACATATATACATATTAATTAAATATAATCTAAAAACATAAAAATAAACATAAATACAAATTCAATAAATATTTATCTAAAAATAAATATAAATACAGATTCAATAAATATTCATGCAAATTTTATCATTTATATTAGTGGAGTATTTATGGATATAATAACTAAATTAATTATGCTTGCTCATATTATCTAGGTTATTAAAGATATAAATTGATATTTTATTGATTCTCTTTTTTGTATGAATACCACCTTTGGTGGGGTTAGATATTCTTTGTTAACTAAACAAATCAATTAACACCTATGGGTGGGGTTGATAACTAATTTGGTTAATTAAATTAATTCCTTTTTCTAAGAGATTGAAAATGAACCATTTAAATGCCACCTTTGGTGGGGTTAGACAGTTAAACTTTATTCAAGGTGTCCAAATTAAACCTAAGAATTTAGTTATCCGAGTACTAACTTTCAAGTTTTAAAACCACTATTGAAAACATGTTGTCAATACATTTTCACATAATAATTCTTATAAAAACTTTTGAAATAGAGTTTCACTCTAACTACCTAAGGCGATTGTACCAACAAATAAAAGAGCACTACTCTAAATTAGACCGGATAACTAAACCTTAAAATCTAATTTTCAGATTTAAGTTTGTAATGAAAAATAATATATTTCTCTCTAACATCCTTAATATAAAATCTTGAATAAAAATAAAATCAATTCATTTTAGAAATTTTCACCTATTTAATATTTCGCAAGCATAACAACGTTATTATTATATCATGATTATAAACAATAGTACGCTTAAATTTAATCACAGACAAATTAAATATAACATGTAAGAATAAAGCATAAAAATAATCAGAAAGAAAATAAAATCCTTACGTAACTTAGACGCTATTCCCGTCGCTAGAAAACCTCCAAGCGAATTTGCACTTCCATTTATTGAATCAAAAATCTAAATTATTACAAAAACATTACAAGTTCCTCTCAAAAAGAGAAGAGCTCTAAAACTAAGAGAATTGAACTAAAAACTAAGAGAAAAACTAAGAAAAGCTTAGAAACTAAGAAAGAAACTAAGAAAAACTCAAAAACTAAGAAATGAGAGAAAGAAAGAAGAGAGAAGTGTGGTTTTGAGGTGTGATTTGAAGTGAATGGAAGGGGGGTATTTATAGGTGAGGATGGAGAGAAAAATGAGTAAAAAAATAGTAAAAAACTAAAAAACGTGGAATGGAAATGCCGAGGTCATCAATGACGTCCGCGATGACGTCAGTGGGCCGCACGTGAAAAATGGGGTGAAAACGCGTTTGGCGGCATTGGCGTATTGTTGCCGCGCGCCTCTGGCGTGAACAGTGCCCAGCGCCAGCGCCGCTGTACGGCGCCGGGGCTACGGTCTTGCGCGGCCGGTTCTGCGCGCGATTTCTGTCTTTTTGACATTTTTGACCTTTTCGACCCATTTTGTCCAATTTTTCCATGTTTGTTGACCTTTTCCCACTTATTTATTAATATATTTGTGATGTATTGCTTCAAGTATTCTTCTTTGAGTCTTTAAATTGCGTTTTTAAGCCAAAATACCTGAAAACAATAATAATACCCGTGATTCCGAAAAAGACAAATTTATATAAATATATGATAAAACATATAAATATATATATTTTTAATCAATTAATATGCATAAAATCATGGTTATTTTAGTGCTTTTTGAGCACTCATCACGTGGCATGCCACGTTGTAGCTTCTGATTGGTCTTGCGTTAAAAATTCATAAAAATTCCAGAAAAATTCCAAAAATTTTATTTTCACCCCTTTTCACTAAAATCTTTATATTTTAATTTTTTTAGCCATAAAAATACTATTTATTAAATAAAACAAGTAAATATTAAGTAAAAAAGTGTGCTAATGACTCTATTTTCATAGAATCATCAATAACATGGGAGGCTAGGTTGGTAGATGATGAGCAGAATCGTGATCGCCAAATACTTTGATGAACGAAAACCGGCATTGCCGATCCTGCCAATACTTTGGTTTTATATTTATAAAACTCTCGCAAGTGCACGAATCATTTCGTAGAAAATGATAAGTATACTCCCAAGGTCGATCTAAGGAAGGAATGTATGTGGTTTTTAATTTATTATTCAAACTTTTAAAAACGAAATTAAATCCTAAACATCCTGTCACGATATTTTGGGGTTTTGTGTTTTAATCTAATTACAGAAAATTAAACATAGATTCAATAAACATTCATGCAAATTTTATCATTTATAAACAGTGGAGTATTTATGGATATAATAACTAAGTTAATTATGCTTGCTCGTATTATTTAGGTTATTAAAGACCTGAATTGATATTTATTGATTCTCCCTTTTTTGTATGAATACCACCTTTGGTGGGGTTATATATTCTTTGTTAACTAAACAAATCAATTAACACCTATCGGTGGGGTTGATAACTAATTTGGTTGATTAAATTAATTGCTTTTTCTAAGAGATTGAAAATGAACCATTTAAATGCCACCTTTGGTGGGGTTAGAGAGTTTAAACTTTATTCAAGGTGTCCAAGTTAAACCTAAGAATTTAGTTATCCGAGTACTAACTTTCAAGTTTTAAAACCACTACTGAAAACATGTTGTCAATACATTTTCAGATAATAATTCTTATAAAAACTTTTGAAATAGAGCTTCACTCTAACTACCGGGTGATTGTATCAACAAATAAAAGAGCACTACTCTAAATCAGACCGGATAACTAAACCTTAAAATCTAATTTTCAGATTTAAGTTTGTAATGAAAAATAATATATTCTCTCTAACATTCTTAATATAAAATCTTGAATAAAAATAAAATCAATTCATTTTAGAGATTTTTACCTATTTAATATTTCGCAAGCATAACAACGTTATTATTATATCATGTTTACTAAACAGCCAGCACAGTTAAATTTAACCACAGACAAATTAAATATAACATGTAAGAATAAAGCATAAAAATAACTGTAAAGAAAATAAAATCCTTATAGAACTTCGACGCTATTCCCGTTGCTGGAAAAACTACAAGCGGAATTTGCACTCCCATTTATTGAATCAAAAAGCTAAAATATTACAAAAACATAACTAGTTCTTCCCTAAAAAGGGAAGAACTCTAAAACTAAGAGAAATTAACTAAGAAAAGCTAAAAACTAAGGAAACATAAGAAAAACTAAAAATCTAAGAAAAGAGAGAAAGAAAGAGAGAAAAGAATGTATTTGGAGGTTTTGAAGGTGTGATTTGTAGTGAAGGGAAGGGGGGGTATTTATAGGTGAGGATGGAGAGAAAAAATGAGTAAAAAATGTTAAAAAAATATTAAAAAATTAAAAAACGTGTAATGGAAATGCTGAGGTCATCAATGACGTCAGCATGACATCACAGGCTGCCGCACGTGAAAAATGGGGTGAAAACGCACGGGCGCGCGGAGGGCGGGCTTGGCGCTGCGCGCGCGCCGGGCTGGCTGCCGCGCGCAGCTCGGCGCGCGTGAACGTGCGCGCGGGCGCGAGCGGATGTCAACGCGCGGCGGCGCACACGGGCGGCGGCTGGCCGCGGCGCACGATTTCCATCTTTTTGACATTTTTGACCTTTTCGACCCATTTTGTCCAATTTTTCCATGTTTGTTGACCTTTTCCCACTTATTTATTAATATATTTGTGATGTATTGCTTCAAGTATTCCTCTTTGAGTCTTTAAATTGCGTTTTTAAGCCAAAATACCTGAAAAACAATAAAAATACCCGTGATTCCGAAAAAGACAAATTTATATAAATATATGATAAAACATATAAATATATATATTTTTAATCAATTAATGTGCATAAAATCATGGTTATTTTAGTGCTTTTTGAGCACTCATCAGTAGACCACCTTAGTTCAATATTCTCCTACTTGAGATCTATAAACAATGATATTTGGTCCTTATTTTAGAATGGTTGGATGTACCTTGTTCACATTACAAAGATTGGTGTTGTTGAACTTAAACCCATTGCTGCTTAGAATAAACAGGAACAACATCTCAGTGATCTAAATTGTCAAGGGTTATATATTGTCACTAGTTCAGTTACGACTGTAGACTTAGTCTTGATCTCTAAGTTCACTACTTCAAAGGAAGCTTGGGGTTTCTTGTAAAAGAAATATGATGGGTGTTCTTCTCAAACTGTTGTGTCTACTCTAAAACGACTATTTTTGCTACTCTTGGTCATTTTGCATTAATGGCTTCCCACTCAAAGAATGTCCCTTCTAGCTCCTCTTATTGGATAGATGTTGGTGATAATGACAAGTTCTCACTTTAAGAATCATATGATTAACTTGTGTATGAATATCTCAAACAAAAAAAGGTTATGACCAAAATCAATTGCAATTTGAAGGAAAAGGATAAGGAGCACTTGGTCCTCTCTAGTCAATTGCTCAATCTCACCTTGGATGGTGAAAAGGAAATTGGAGATTCCCATATGCAGGAACAATTATACGAAGGTCAATTATTCTTCTAACTCAAATAGGTAATCGAGATGTAGATGTGGAATCTTTGCACAAGCTCTATATCAATTCGACCAAGAGGCCTTACAACGCGAATTGAGCAATTAACACAACAAAAGTACCAAACACAATTCTCAATTCAATACACAAAAACAACCTGCTATAAGAAAGATGAAACTACAATAAACACACTAGTGACAGTGTGCCATATAGGCTCCTGTCTAGGCTAGCAACATGCATAAATATTACAAACATCACACAACATGCAAGATAGTCATACATACTTAAAAGCTATAAGGAATTTCCAATCTCTTCAACGCCTTATATGTGGAAACATATTCGGTAAACGATGATTGTACCCTCACAGCATGCAATCATACATTAAATAACAAACATAATAAAGAGTCTAACACATGTTACATTACCATGGTAAGCATATATAGGCTCCTTAGAGACTCCCACCAAAAATTCATGATCAAAAAGCAAAAGTAATAATTAGAAAGCTATAGGCATACTACATGGAAAAGAATTAAGGCATGCAACTACGTGAAATAAATAAGCTTACTAATCAGAGTTTAAATCTAATGTGATGGAATATACATAATAGAAACTCAGATTATACTAATGCAAAAGCATATCATACATAACAAATATAACTCGGTAAACCTATATATATAGAAACCCTATCTATGTGGTAACATCATTGGGTTGCTTAAGGCAATTACTCAGTCGCAAATAATCAACTAATCAATAAAGTAGTTACGTTTTGAAAGAAATAAAACCACTATTACCTTTTTTAGTCAGGACCTCTATCCTAACTGCCTATTGATGTTCTTGCTTGTTGCTAGCTTCCACAAAAACTTGGTTTGACACACGAACCCGCCTCTTCTCCAAAGCCCACACACCCAATGTGGTATGATCAGTAACCAGAAGTGTAACTACTCCTAATCTTGAAAACCATTCTCAAACTCAAAGAACCTATCTCTTATTGCATATAATAAGAGATATAAGAGCTCAAAGCATTTAACTTCGCTCACTCCCACAATGAGGTTCTTATAAATAAACAATTGCATCCAAACAAATCCTAAATGACACATGGTTCATATACAACCCATTTGCAAACACCATCTTGGGTACTTAACACTCACAAGTATAATTTTTTTCATACAATTACAAATCACTAATATTGAACAAAACTAGAAATATTAGTGATCCGAAAATAGAAAAATGAGATATCAATTTGACACAGTTTTGTTAGATTTTTTGGATAAAACAAATAAGAAATGAGGGTATTTATAGAGCTTGAAATTTCTACCTTGCCACCACATGTGATGAGGTCCCTAGTAGGCTTGGTGGCGAGGTGGTAAAAAGTCACATTTTTTTGTTTCAAAAATTGTTGAATACTTTCCATAAATATCTGCACTTGAAATGAACCAAAAATACAAGTGACAACGTCAGGAAGCTAGTATGAAAACCAACACCTCACTCAGCATGCACACTAAAACAACCAATACTCTGGTGTGCGTAAACATATTTTCATAGAAAATGTTCCTAACTATGTGCATGTATGTATTACTAATATGGAGTAACCAATCTTACATAGAGGATGATAGAACACTGAGTAAAAAAAAACAAATACTTTATTTTGTACATGGGAAGACATTACACAAACATAAGAAAAATGGGACTTACATTTTCCTCCATTGGCTTTCATGTCAAAACACTAGACAACTAAATACATGAACTTATGAAACATGAGATGATCATGAAGATGTCCTAAAGTTGTTTTTTCACGTGAGCAACACAATGACACATACCAAAACCCAAAGACACACATACTCCAAGTGTATCCATCTAGCTTCATGAATCAACTTATCCAATCCTCTATCATAAGGAACTCAGCACCACTACACAGAGTACATCTAAAGCACGAAGACTTCACTATACACTTGTAACTTGCACACATGAAACAAACACATACCAAATGAATGTATCATACAGACACAATGTGTAGTCTATCCATATACTATCATGTTTTCCCTACACATGTACACATTGATAGTCTATCCAAACACTATCATGTTACACCTATATAGGTACACATGATAGGCTAAGCACAATTAACATATAGCATAAACAACTATAATATAACGGCAATACAAATATGTAAACTACATAATCAACATGCAACACAAATTGGAAAAATCCCCCTAAGCATATGTAACACTCCCCCTAAGTATATGCATTTTAGATAAACATAATGCAATAATGCAATGCAAACTACACTCAACATCCCTTGCAAAAAATATCATGTGAATAAAAAAAATACAATGCATAGACAATACCATGTACCAACTAGCATGTGAACAAACAAATACAATGCACATATAAAAAAATAAACAAATATAATGCACAAATAAACACAAATTGTGCACACTTCCCCCTTTTTTTTCATGGAAAGTCAAAACAAGCACACACACAGAGTATGCAACATAACACATTTCTATATGAAGGAGAAAATATTAGATAAGATAAGATTAGAGTAATAATCCTAACACTCATGCAACACGATAGATAAGATTAGAGTAAACACTAAAAGAAACAACACATGCATTCAAGTGAGAAATACAAAAAATAACACAAAGATAATAGCAAGGTAAAGTAATTTGACAAACAACAACCTGAATTTAAAGACAAACAAGTGTAGTGTAAATAAAAAACATCTCCCTAATGCGATATATAGCATATAGCCCCACATCTATACATGTTATGGGAGAGCATAAAGGGCTTTGTAATATGTATACAACACATCGACAAGATAGAAGGTCAAACACCAATGGCATATAAATGTGTTAACGAATTTGAAAGATGAAGTTGACTATAAGCCTAGTTATCTTCCAAGTTGGTAGACTCTTAGTAGCTCAAAATCTTCCCCCAAACATCAACGCCACTTAAAGGTGTTAGCGAATCCTTATGGAGTTGACTAGGAGTTCAACTATCTTCCCTAACCAACACTTAGATGTGTATTCAATGCTTTAACCTTATCCCATACTATATACACACATAAAAAGACATGTGAAATAGGAAAGTGTAGACTATGCATGCAACAAGTCAAACTAATAGTTCTATTTATGTAAGGTTCACACAAAGTGATGTCAAGAAGAAGAGGGTATCATAACATAACATAAATTTATAAATAGAACAAATAACAAGAATGCAAAACAATCATAACACTTTCCTTGCCAATATGCAATTGACAGATACCTCTTCCCTTAAATGTATGCATATGAGGTAATGAACATGTTATGCATTCTATAATTTAAAAAATTCCCAAAAATAAAAGCATATACACACAGTAGAAAAAAAGAAATATAGGAAAAAAGAAGCAAACAAACTGCACAAATTATGTAAGGACAAATGAACAAAGAGTAAGGAACACAAGAAACTTAGTCTTATTAAATAAAAAATATTTTATGAAATTTAATATGATAAGAGTTCAAAAAACTAAAGCAAGGTGGAAAATAAAAGAAGTTCAACACTCTATGTCTCCTTCTTCTACATCAACGTTCCCAAGAACACCATAACGAGAAGATAGTCCAACAATGGTAGGGGTAGAAGATGGTGAAGTAGATTAAGGATTAAGAGCAATGAAAGCTAGCTATTCAAAAGGAATGGTTAGGCTTAAAGGCAATAATGTTATCATTTCTATCAAACAAAGAAAGCATAGAGAACAACATGCTTTAAGAAAAATACCAAAGTGAAGAGGGCTTTTAGAACCAATAGGGCAAGGTCTAATTGAGGCTAAAGAAATGGGTGAACCATGAATATGAGGTACAAATGGATGAAAATAAGCCACAACACCCTAATCCAAGACATTTTTAGACTCAAAAGGGACAACAAGAAAATAAATAAACCTGAATAATAGGAAGAGATAATAAATTACTAATATCTTGAGACTCTACATCGTTAAGCACAAAAGTGGTAAGAAACTAATGGAAGAAATAGAATGTAGAGAAAAAGCTAGAGAGCCCTTTGAGACTAACCAAAACATTCAAAAAAAATATCCACAAAGCAATCTATCCATAATGCATTCATGTAAGGGCATGACTAAATTTTTTATGACATTCATTGTATGTGATATGCTAAACTTGATTACTATATATGCTCTCGTGATATGCTTATGAGAACCAAGCAAATAGAAATAATGACTCAATGAGAACCATACTTCAGATGTCCACTTTTAGCCTTTTTTTCCATTAATGTAAGTGGAAGCTTAGAAGAAATCAAAAGGTCTTTTAAAGCTTGTATTGAAAGTTTGAGGATTAGGTAGAAGATAAGAGATATATAAGTTTAAGCATACCTTTAGCTGATCAAAACTTACACCTTAAGTAAAGATCCTACAAACAAGTAGTAAACCTTTAGAATTTTGTTCTTTTCCTTCTACTTCTCAAATTTCAAAAGTTCACATTCCCAAGAATGGGATCTTTTTCCTTTTACGTCTTAGCATACATTGATAATGCCCTTTTCTTCTTTCTTTTTTCTTTAAACATAAGGGTAATATAGACAATCTCAAAACAAATAGTTTCAATAATTAACAAAATTGAAACTCAATTGAAGGTGTGCAAGGTAAGTGAGATTTATCATTTGGGCCAAGCTAGTAGGTGCAAAGAAATGAAGGAGAATCATAAGGGCTTAAGAGTGGAGACTGAGGATAAGAAAACATTGATGGCTTGTGATCAAACATGAATTGTGTGTAATGAATACACAAGTATACATATCGTAACAAGTAGTATAATGATAAGAAAATATCGTTCCCACGGAGATTATGTTATTAGAAACTAATTTTTAAAACTAAAAAATAAAAATATTATTTTATTTTATTTTTATGTTTTAAGAAACTAAATTAAAGAAACTAAAAATAAATAGTAATAATTAATTACCTCAAATTTGACAACTAAGAAGATATATGAGAAAATATCTAGAAATACTTAATCCCCCAATTTTCTAAACATGTGAATCACTACAATCCTTCCAATATAATTATCAATAAATTACATGACCAGTTGAATCTAACCTAGCATGTATTCATCTTTTAAGTAAACTACACACAAACACCACGGCATACACAGGCTATATACGATTTGGATAGATCCACTATATTCGTGCAATGGCATACAACTTTTTAACACTATAGCCTCTATAATTTTTGGGATGTATTGATGGCACTCTTATTATCTTGTGCCACAACATACAAAAATTTCACTCCATAACATACTCATCTCCATATCACTTAGAACCCTTTCTTTGTATATCCTCTTTTCAATTTTTGAAACATATGTAATGCTTTACATATGCTATATTTTTAAGCTATAATAGTTGTAAGTGCTTCAAGTTAAATAATTGAAATATAAGAAATACTTGAAAAATAACAAAATATACTAGTGATTCCAAAAAGATAGATTTGTGTAAAATAATAGTAAAACTAAGCAAATATAAATCTATTTAATCATTAAACATGGATAAAATCGTGATATATTAAGTGCTTTTGAGCACTTATTAGAACTCAAACCAAAAGAGCAAGGAATACCACACCCAACAATTGTCATGTAATCCTTTAAACAAACCAACTTTAGAGGAAAACTTGAATGGTTTCATTCAAGTAAGCAAGGATAATCAAACAAAAAGTAATCAAAATTTGGATTTATTGGAAGCTTTCTTGAAAAAGGGTCACAATACAAGTGGAGCATTTGGTTGAACACTTGTAGAAGCAAGAAAGAGAGCAGTTGCCAGGTCAAAATGAAAAATGGACTCAATAAAGAGGGGACATTAAGTTCATTAAATTTTGAAAAAGGAATTCCCCTATGCAATGTTTTCCTAGGACGATAAACTAATCCCTAATTGGGATGTAACCCATTAAACTTTTTTCTCTCTTTCATTTTAATTTATTTATTATTTTAGAGTTGATTTTTTATTTTTTATTTTTATTTTATTATAATTGTTTAGTACGTAGCATTATATTTTTTAGTTGTAAAAATATTTAGTTTTTAAAAAATGAAATTGCGTCGTGGGATGGAAAATTGTGGACAGTGGTATAGGGCTCTCTAGATAAAATTAGAAGGTGAAGAAAAAGACTTTGCATTATGGCATGGATGTTTTGTGCTCTATGGAACACTAGTCTCGAGTCAGTTTAATTAGGTGATATTTTCCATCGCATCATTGATGATATAAAATTTAACTAGTTTTTGATGCTATTATCAATTCCCCGATAGCGATGCGAAAAAATTGATGTATAAATTTTGTATATTTATAAATTACTAGCAAGTGCATGAATCACTTATATAAAATTATAAGTATACTTTCAAGGTTGGTCTAAAGAGGAATCATGTGACTTTTAAATTATTTAACAAATTCTTAAAAATGAAATTAAAAATCTAAACATCATGTTACGATTGTTTGGGTTTCAGAAATTTAATCTAATGATATAAAAAAGTAAAGATATTTTCTATAAAACAATTAGTTCACTATGCTTGCTCAATATTATTTAGGCTATTAAAGATTTGTATTAAGATTATTGATTCTTTCTTTTCTGTATAAAAATATCCTAAGACATAGATAATTTTCTTTATTAATTAAACTTTAACTTACCACCTTCGGCCGAGTCAATAATTTAAACTTTAATTAAATTATGTTCATTTTCTAAGAAATTACTAAACCATTTAATTTCCACCTTCGGTCAAGCCGACAATTTAAACATTCATCAAGGTGTCATATATTTAAAAACTAACTTTGATATTTTAAATCTATTATGAAAAATATGTCGTCAATATATTTTTCAATAATAAATCTTATAAAAATCCTTGAAATAGAGCATGACTCTATATAAGATTTAGATAGTAAATATCTAATATCCAAGAGTATTACAATAAATTAGATTTAGATAATTAAATCCTAAATCTAGCTCTCATGTTTTTAATGAAAAATACTGAGTTTATTTACGTTTCTTCAACAAACTTTTGTTCAAATCTTGAGGAAGAAATAAATCCTAATTAATTTTATAAAAATGTTTACCTACTTTAATATTTCATAAGTAGAACAACATTAATAACATCTCATATTATTTATAGCTAGATAGACATGTTTTGATAAATGATCAATAAATTAAATATAACATACAAAAATATATATAAAAATAATTTAAAAATAATACATTTAAATTATACAACAATTGTATTCTTACAGAATCTCAATATCATTTATGTTCTGAAACACCTCATAACAGAATTGTCAACATTGTTCATTCAAGTGAAACTAAAGCTATTACATAAAATATATTTATTTATCTCCCAATTGAAAGAAGAACTTTGAAACTACAAAAAGGAAAGAAAAACTCGAAAGAAACGAAAAAATTAGATTAAAGAGAAGTTGTGGGATGAATGGGATAATTTTTACAATGAAGGAAGGGTCATTTATATAGCTTTAGAAAATTATACAAAAGATAGAAAAATTGGATCAATTGGTTGAGCATTGTGGCACACATTATTTCCATGCTACAACCTATGTCCTTCTAGACAACTAGAACCCTTACTTTATTTTACACCCTTTTCAATGGCTTAAAACATATATAAGTTTTACATGTGTAAATATTTTAAGCTTCGATACTATAATGGAGTGTTTTCAAGTACTATTCTTTAAGTATTGATTTAATTAAATCATTTTGAAGCTAAAATATTGAAAAATGAAAAAAACATACACGTGATTCCAAAAAGATAGATTTGTCTTAAAAGATAATGAAACTATGTAGATAAAAATCTATTTTATTATTTATATAACATAAAATCATGATATATTTAGTACTTTTAAGCACTCATCACAAATCTTAATCTGCTTCTAGGTTGTCCTAGTGAACAAGTTTAAATCTCGTGAGGACTTTTAGAGATGATACCTACAAACATCAAATTTAAAATACAAAATTAAAACTAATTAAAAAAACAAGTAACATATAAACAAACGACTAGAATAATATTTAAAACAAAGTAAAAAAATTGAAAACAAGATAATAAAATTAAAGGAATAAAAAACTTCTCATTCCTTTTAATTTCTTCTAAGTTCACGATTAAAATCCATATTCACATTACAAATATATCAATATTTATTACCCTAATTTTAGTGTAAGGAATCCAACTTCACTTCGACTTTAATTTCACAAGACATACTATTGGTTCAAGTACTCATTCAAAGGTATATGCCAATATAATTTATTTAAAGAAATGAACTAATAGGTTTGCATATGTTTAAAGAATAAAATACTTAAAGTGGTGCATAATATTGATCTTATGAAAAAAATCGTATTCATATTCACATTACAAATGTATCAATATTGATTACCCCAATTTCATTGTAAGGAATCCAAATTCACTTCGACTTTAATTTCACAAGGCATAATCTCAGTAAATTAATCCTATTGGTTCAAGCACTCATTTAAAGGTATATGCGAATAGAATTTATTTAAAAAAATGAACTAATAGGTTTGCATATGTTTAAAGAATAAAATAATTAAAGTGGTGCATAATATTGATCTCATGAAAGTATTTATAAAGAAATCAAACATTATCATCATGCATCAATCAAATTCATCAAATAAAATTTAAAACTATATGCCTTTAATAGTTGTAGAAAATGTAATGAAATTTTGGGGATTTATTTCCTATCTTTTCTTTTGTATTTAACCATTTCTCACAACTTCGTAAGATATTTTGGATCATATTATATAGTTTGTACTATTTATTTTTCTCTTTTTTTCTTTTATCTCTCTCTTTTTAGAGATATTTATTTTTTTAGAGAATATCCATGTACAATTTGTACATATTTTGTAAATATGGTGAGTGGCTAATTTTTGGCCTTTTCTTTTGTATTGGTTTAGGTAAATCCATATATGTCTCAACTTTAGAAATCATGCATGAATGAAGAAGGGCATATACTTTCAATTTCTTCTTAATTCATTCAATTTAAGTAATAAGAAAAAATACATAACATTTTATAAGATGTAAAAATTTTATATTCAATGAAAAACCTATAGAGATCATCTAGTAATTTAGAATTGAAAAGAAGATTGCTTAAAAGAATAGAACAAATATTATCACTCAAAATATGAAGATAATGGCTCAAAATATTCTCATGTAGTTTCCACTATTTGATTCTTAAACACCGATATTGGATTTATCGCAATTTTAACATTTTATCATGAAATATAAATTATGACAAAAATTAATTATCACATCACATGAATCTATGAAATATTCAAGAAATTAATCTAAAAATGCAAAGACTTAATCATTTATTTAAAATTAACTAAAAGACATGATTATTTTGCAAGAAATTCTTTAAAACTAAACTAAAATTCCCAAAACCAATAAAAATATGTAAAAGCTTACAAAAACAAGTAAAAATATAAACAATGTAAAAATGTGAACATATGTATAAATTAAAATTTAAAATTAGCCCAATTTTATAATGTAACTCTTCCCACCCTATCCTAGAAATTACATTGCCCTCAATGTAACAATTATAAGTTAAAGATAAAGAGTATAGAATAGAAAAGTTACTTATTTGTTGAACCTGCTCAAGCATTGGTTTGCAATTACTGGTGTATGCATGAATCCAAACATTTAAATTTATACATATGAACTATGTACTTCTTATATATTTTAACAAATAGTTATAAAATTAACATTTCTAAACAACTCACATGACATAAAATAAAATAAAACAAAATAATTAACATAAAACAAAAGCAAATATGATATCCAAAAACAATAAAACAAAATAAATCAAAACAAAATAAATCAAAATACATAAAAAAATCATAAAAACTCTGGATCAAATTTAGAGCTCTTCATCCACGTCACTCAAATATTGTTCTTTAGGTTGTTGTATTGATCATTTTGGAGGAGTAAAGGTGAAATCATAATGATGATACTTGAGTGTTACTAAATGGATTGTATCCGTCTCTAGATGAATTAATTAGAATCAGTTCATTTCATACATTAACTAGTTATGATCCACCTGATCATGATGTAGTTGATTTAGGAATGTAGCTTCTTGGGCATTATAACCTTGCCGGTATTCTTCTATGTAGCTCAGTCTTTCACAAATATTATGAAATTGCTCTTTCATAGACAGTTTTGATGAAGGAATGACCTTTCTTTGTCCTAATTAGGGTTTGAAACTCTTAAAAATTTATAAAATTATCCACAATTTTAGAGAATTCAATTTAAGGACTTAAGTTCTAAAAATTTATGAATACTTACTTGTGTTGTTATGGATTGAAAAAAATGAAGAATGCCTCTATTTCAAGATGAATATTTCTTGATATTGTTAATGGTTTTTGAAAACTTATTAATGAAATGGGTAGGAAATGGTTAGAAAATTGATTTTTGTGAAAGGTTTCGAAAAATTATTGAAGATGGTAGTATTTTTGAGGGTATTGAGGTGTTTTATAGGAGAGAAAGTTTAGGGTTTGTAAAGTTTTTAAGAGAAAATGAGTGTGTTTTCATATGGGGAGGATTTTTAGTCCAGAAATTATATGCAGACCGTTGTGCAGTAAAAAGCATGCCACAACACTAGTGTTGAACTTCAATCCAATTTTAAACAAAAAATCCCATACCACAGTGTAGGATTATAGCATGCCATGGTACAAAACCAAAAGTCTTCACAATAAGTTTTATGCTATTGCCCTTTTTTATATATAGATTATCATATTATTATATTATTATAACAACAAAATGATAACACAAAAATATGTACTTAAATTAAAGTAATAAAATAAAAAATAAAAAACTCATATCTTTGAAATGAGAATTAATTTAAAGCAATAACAAAATAAAATAATGGGTTACCTCCTATACATGACTATATATATTGTCTTTAGTGAGATGTTGCTTAGGTTACCTCCATATCTCCACATTATTGAGTTCTATTTTCTTTCTAACTTGACAACTATTCCTTGCCTTGTTTATGCAAATTCTCATTTAAATGCTCTAGCTATACCTCCACCTTTTTAATGGAAGCCTATACAGTTTCTCACCTTTGATTAGTTCTTGATTGGTTGTCTCTACTAACTTGAATGAATGCATTCAAGTTATCCTCTAGAGTTGGCTTGTTGGGAATATTCTTGGGAATGTTTTGGTGGAATTATTGACCCTATTGGTTTAAGCTCTGGGTAAATAGAGGGTTGGTTTACCTTTAAGATAAATTGTGATGATTCCTCCACCCTATATTATAGGTATTAGGATTGGGATCATACTTGGGTCTTGGTTGGTATCCCGTTAATATATTGACCTACTTAGGTCTTGTGCTTGCTTCTTCTTGAGAGGGATATGCATCAGTATCATGCACCCAAGTACTACACAAGCAATATTGTTCTTTATTTGTTATGGAATGTGTTATGAGAAGAGAAACTTCCTTCGTCAGTTGAGCAAACTGCATATGAACTTCAGTACCAAAGTCTAGTCTAATTCATGTACTCTAGCTCTCACAACCAGAGAGATTTTATACTAGGAATTAGTACCCAACATTTCAAAGAGATTGTAAGTCTTTAAGAAAATATTTTCTCCCATTGCTTCTCCAATAACATTATGAGCAATGAATTGACATGGTTGTGTCAATCCATCATAGAAAAATGGTTTTGCAGTTGTATAGGATAGATATGATTGGGACATTGAGTAAGGAAGAGTTTGAACATATCCCATGCTTCATGGAAAGGTCTCCTTTCATCTAAAAGAAAGTATCAATCTTTGCTAATAGCTTAAATGTTTTTTCATAGGAATATAATTTTCCCACAAACTTATTGTATACATCCTCCTAGGTCATCATGGAATTTTAAAGGATTGATATTAGTCATGCCTTGGCCTTGTCTTTTAGGGTGTATGGGAAACAATGCATTTTTAGTTGATCCTCAGTGAGTATAATAAGGGGAAGAGTTTGTACTATTGGCAGTCCATTGAAATAAGGTATCATGAAAAAATAAATGTTTCTCAATTTATAGTTCCGAGTAGCTTCACCCAGTTGGATTGAGGTAGTAGAAATGTTAATTACTCACCTTGCATTCCCCCTTATTGTTGTTTCCCTAAGTGGTGAAGTCTCCCCCATATTTAATGGTTCAGATATAGGGTCAAGGTTTGGTTCATAGATTTGTTCAAATACAAGCTATGGGACCTCAAACTCCAATCTTCTTGAAAGTCTATTGTATCTATTTATATTATTTTTTTATAGTATGAGAAAGTATCCTAAGGACCTTCTACCTCGCATAAAGTTTTAAATACATAAATTAAAATGATACACATGTTAGTAAAAGAAAATAAATTATACAAGAAAAAATTTAGTACATAAAATTAATAAACAAAAAATAAAAGAATAAAAGCATTAGTAAATAAATAAAATCTTAAAATTTTCAAAGTCTTAGGATTTTAAAATATTAGTATTATTATAAAAATAATATATATTATTTCATTTTCTAAGAAATAACTAAACTTTAATTTGCCACTTTCGACCGTGCTTACAATTTAAACTTTTATCAAGGTGTCAAAGTTAGGTTAATGATTTAAGTATTTGAATAATAACTTTCAGATTTTAATTCTATTGTGAAAAATATGTCATTAATATATTTTTTAATAATAAATCTTATAAAAATCTTTGAAATAAAGCATGACTCTATATAAGGTTTAGATAGTAAATATCTAATATCCAAGAGTATTACACTAAATTAGATTCAAATAATTAAATCCTAAATCTAGTTTTCATGTTTGTTACGAAAAATACTAAGCCTATTTACTTTTCTACAACAAACTTTTGTTTAAATCTTGAAGAAATAAAACTCAATTCATTTCATAAAAATGTTTACCCACCTTAATATTTCACAAGTATAACAACATTACTAATATCTCATATTATTTACAGCCAAACATGTAGGTTTTAATAAAAGATCAATAAATTAGACATAAAAAGTAACATAATAAATAAAGATAATATGAAAATAATAACTTTAAACTATACCACAATTGTTTCCTTATAGAATCTCAATATTGTTTCTCTTCTGAAACACCTCCTAAAAGAATTGCCAACACTATTTATTGAATTGAAACTAAAGCTCCTATATAAACCATATTTGTTTAACTTTCAATTAAGAGAAGAACTTTCAAACTACTAAAATAAAATAAAAACTTGAAAGAAACTAAGAAATTAGCTTAAAAAGAAGTTGTGGGATGGATGTGATGATTTTTACAATGAAAAAGGGATCCTATATATAGCTTTAGAAAACTCTCTAAAAAAGAGGAAAAAATGGATCAGATAGTCAGACACTACAACACACACTACTTTCACACCACGACATGAGACTATTTGTACACGTTTTGGGCACAATTCACTTTACCCACGCTATAGGACACATTATTTCAACATTGTGACCTCTGTCCTGAACATGTGTAAATTTTATACATGTAAATCTTTTAAGCTTCGATGTTGTAATGGACTGATTTTAGGCACTATTCTTCAATTGTTCCTTTAATTAAATAATTTTGCAGTTAAAATACCTGAAAAGCAACAAAACATACATGTGATTCCAAAAAGACAGATTTGTATTAAAAGATAACAAAACTATGTAAATACAAATCTATTTTATCATTTAAATTACATAAAATCATGATATAATAAGTGCTTTTAAGCACTCATCAGTAACAATATGAACTAAACCATGCTGCTACCCATGTATCAATTTTACACTAAGAAACCCACCCTGCACATCCCATATCTCGTTTTCTCACATGTTCTCTTCTACTACCTCTTAAACCCTATTTTCCTCTCCTAAAACACAATATAATCCCCCAAAATTGTAATTTTTTCCCAAAATCTTTCCAATTTCTTCACATATTTCTCATCCTTAAGTACTTTCAAGAAAATATTTGCAAGATGTTTCAAATCTTCTTCAAGTTCTTCAAGTGTTCAGCTTTAAAAAGGGGTATTCCATAAATTTTTATCTTCTTCAACAAGGGTTGTTTTAAATCACAAGTATGTGAACAAAATTTCTAAAATAATTACTTGGAATTTATTTTTCAAAAATTTGGTGAATTATTTTTGAAATTTTGGATTAAAGAGTACCAAACCCTAAATTGGTCTAAGAGAGGATGAAGAGAAATTTTGTGATTAATTTCTAGGAATTTTTTTGCTATAATTTATGGAATCTTTTATGGATATTTTAGTTTTAAGAACTTGATTATGATGTCCCTAAAAAGAAATAGTGGTGATACCAGAAAAAAGGAAGTCCCTATAGAATATAATATAGCTAAATTTGCTAGTTTATCGGCTAAACAATAGTTTGACAAAGTTACCGAAGTTAATAATAATTTCATAGTAGAATGAGGAATGGAGTTTTATATTAAAAAAGATAATTATTTTGAGAGGATCATTGGAAAAATAGTAGCACTAGGATGGAAATTGTTCATTAAGAACCCACACACCACTCTTGAGTTAATTGTTCAAAAATTCTATGCAAATGTTCTTGATGTTGTAAATAATATGGCAATGGTTAGGGGTGTGCAAGTTCTGTTTGGCCCTCTTATATCAATTCTTTTTTATGGTTTAATAAACATTGGCTAAGGGAAGTATGAAAATTATCTGGATAATGTGGATCATGTAGATGTAATTGAAACCATAGCTATAGAGAGGCTGAATGTGAATTCGTGAGTGAAAGATACAAAGGTTTCATATATTGGACAACATTTCATTTCTTCTAGACTCATGACCACCACATACTAGTGCACTGTGGATAAAGAACGGGCTATATCACTCTTAGCAATAGCATCCACCAAGAGCATAAATGTTGGGGAAATAATTGACCAACATATAAGACTTTTTAAATATAATCATCATTTGAATTATTTCTTCTCCTAACTTGTTACATCTCTATATGCTTAAGAAGGCATGAAATTTCCAAAGGGTGAGGTTTTACTACAACCTAGTGAATTATTCACTCCGACATTCATGAGCAAACTCACCTTAGAGACAAAAGGCAACCAAAGGGACAAAAGGACATCCTCTTCTTCAAGAACCTCAATAAAAGAAGAAGTTTAATAGCTTAGATATGAGATTAATTATATGATAAATTATGTCCAATACCATGCCCAGCATGTAGAATATACAAGTAGGCAAAATCAATTTTAGGGTGAATCCATACAATCTATCCTAGAGATGCAAGTGTTACATCTCTCTCTTCCAGGAATCAATTACAATCTAGTGATAGTGCCCAAGAATCATGGATATGATATTAGTTTTCGACCACCTAAGCCACCACATAGCTATGAAGAATGATTGGACGACATGGAAGGCTGAGCTCTAATTTTGTTTCGAATTTTGTTTTATGTATTTTATTTTCAGGAACTTTTATTTTTATATATTTTAGTTTTTATTTTTATTAAATTTTATTTTGTTTAGAATTAATATATTTTGATTTAATTTTTATTTCTTGTTAATGTGAACCATGTTTATTTTATTTAAAAATGTTAATCTCATAACTATTGATATTATGTGATTTTGAGAAGTACACAGTGTTTCTATATGTGTGATATTACTGAGTTAGATGTTGGATGTATCATGAGTAACCATATCGCCTACCTAATCACATTGAGCTAATACAAATGGGTAACTTTTATTTTTTTTTTCTTCTTTATCTTTGATTTACATTTTATACATTGAGGGCAATTTAGATTCTTGGTTGAAGGTGGAAGAAAAGTTACGTTTGAAATTATGCATTTTTTAAATTTTTTATTAAACATGTGTTTGCTATTGTTTAATTTATTTAGTTTTTAGGGACATTTAGGTCCATTAAGTTTATTTAAAAGAAATTGTCACGCTTTTAGTTAATTTAAAGTAAATAGTTGAGTCTATGCATTGTTTGTTTGATATCTTAAAACATATACATGGATTATTGCAAGAATTAAATTTTTTTATTCATAGTTTATGTTTCATGCTTGGATATTGAGATTGGGATAAACCTAAAAATTGGTGTTTAGGAATCAATTAGTGGAGACTACCTTGCAAGAATATTTTTAAGCTTATATCATTATATTCTTAGTGATAATATTTTCTACTCCTTTAAACATTTTTCTTATTATTTCAAATTGTTAGATGATCTTTATAGGTTTTCTATTGAATGTGAGGATTTTTAACATTTGATGAAGAATTATGTACATATTCACATTGCTTAGATTGAATGATTTGAGTAGAATTTAAAGGCTGTACTTTTTGTCATTCATACTTGACTTCTAAATAAATAAACAAATATATCAGGTTCCCTTAGAAAACAAAAAAAATCAAAATATCCACTTATCAAAACACATATGTATATGGATCCATTCTCCAAAAAAGAGAAAGAAAAAATGAATAATATAACTAAATACATGACCCTAAAGTTCTTCAAATTAATGAGATCGTTATTACAAAAACAAATAGGAAATAATCCCCTTGAAGTCGAAGAAGTTTTATTTATCTTGAGGAACATATTAAATTTTTTTCTTGTTGATTGTGATTGAAGTAATGTGATATCTTCATAAATCATAGCATTTGATTCCTTTTATGAGATCAATGTTATGCACATTTTAGCCTTTCTTGTTTATCATATGTGAACCTTTTTGCTTTATTCTTTACATAACTTCTATTTGCATATACCTTGTAAGGATTAGGATCAAAGTGAATTTGGATTCCTAATACTAGGATTAGATGAGTGAAAAATGATATAATTTTGTAATAGAACATGAATTTGTGATGAGTACTGATTTGAACAATAAAATTTGAACCTTTGGGATGTTGAATCAACTTGTGCTTGAGATTTTGATTATGAACTAAATCAAACTAAAGCTTGAAAAGTTTTATTTATTTTAAATTTTATTTTGTTATTTGTTATTTTTTTTACTTTATATTTCTTTTTTTAATTTCAATTGTTTTTTGTTTTAATTTTGCGTAGTAGGATGTTTGTGTGTATCATCACTGAAAGCCCTCACGAGACTTAAAATAATACACTAGATCAACACGGAGGTTTAAAGGCTTGTTGCATGCACTAAATACAACCATGTCAATCTAAGAAAATGATTTAGGTTAGTTTAAATAGTTTTTTTATTTTAGTTTTATTTTTTAGAACGTTTTCCTTACTAGAAGCTAGCAAGAAGCGGGTTGGGGGTTATGATAAGTGATTGAAAAACACTAATATTTCTTGATTTTATTATTCTTAATTTTGATAAATAGATTTTATTATATAGAGAATTTTTATATCATTATTTATGCAAACCTATATGTTTGGAATCATGGGTATATTTTGTTTTATTTAAGGTACTTTTAGCTTGAAAGTAGATAAATTTGTCAACACATGAATAACAACACTTGGAGCACTTAATTTTCACCTAGGAGCTTAAAAGATTAAGGCATATAAGCCTTACATGAAGAATTAACGAGTTTGTAAGATGTATAAGGAAAATTTGAAGAAAAATGAAGCATGTCGTGGTGAAGAAATATATGTGCCGTGGTGTACACTATTCAATATGAATTTACTGGTCAAATGAATAGAATATGTTATGATATGGAATAAATGGTGTTGTAGCATGATCCTCTAGGGATGAAATTTACAAAGAAAAACATACTAGATGGCACGGCATTAGAAAGCTTGTGCCATGTAACACTTCCACAAATTTGGCCTAAGGCCCTTTGTACCATCCTTTCCCTAGAAGTACAATGTTTGGCCTTTAGGTTTTATACATAGAAATATATTAGAATATTTATAATTTTTCCAACTATCTATTTCTTTCATTATTAGTTTAAGGTTTTAGGTTTATACACAATTTAGATTAGAAAAGAGTAAATAAGAGGCATCAGCAAGGAGATTTTCCAGATTAATAAAAGAAAAGATTGCTAGAAATTAGGGATTACTTTAAAGATTAAGACCATAACTTTTGAGTATAGCACATCATAAATCTTTTGTTGGTTTGAGATCTAATTTTCTTATTTTAATTTACTGATCATTAATTAACTTTAAGCATGTATGGTTCGTTCTTACAACGGGAATTTATTTCATGTTCATGTAAATAATTTAGGTGAACATTTTTAATATTTAATAAATACAAATTATTTCTTTATTTAAAATTCATTATAACATTTATTATTGATTAATATATTGATAACATAATTTTCATAATAGATTTAAAATCTGAAAATTAGGTTCAGACACATCATATAGATCTAATTTGGACAGATTGAATAGAAGTTTAAATTGGTGACCAACCGAAGGCTTAGAATTAAATGGTTTGTTAATTTCTTAGAAATTAGGTTTTATTAACAAAGAAGAATGACTCGATCAAAGGTATTTTTTATACTAAAAAGGGAGAATCAATCATCTCTATATATACTTAATTCACCTAAATATCTCGAACAAGCATGGTCAACTAGCTAAATATTTCCATTAATTTTTAAATATATATTTACCTTGAATTTGTTTGAGTCAAATCTATTTTTAATTATTTTTAATTGTTTTGTCATTAATTTAGTATTTTTAAAAGTTAAATTATTGTGATATAATGTTTAGGTTTTATTTTTGTATTCATTTTTAAGAAATTTGAATAATCATTTAAAACCACATAGTTACTCTTTAGACCGATCGTGAGAGTGTATTTATCGCTTATTTTAAGTGATTCGTACACCCCTGAGTTATTTATCAAATACAAAATTTGACCATCAAGTTTTTGTGCATCAATGTTGGGGCTTAGAAGGATAGTAGAATTCAGGATTGGATCACAGTAGCTACGGAGGTAGCTGGCAAGGGTAGTATAGGTGCAGTTATGGTAGGTGTCGTCATTGATATAGGTATTTATGTTTATGTTTATATTTTGTTGTAAAAATTTTATTCATTAGTAGATTATTTGCTACCGAGCGGTTACCATACGCAACTTGAGAATTTTACCATAAGGTTTCTTTGTGAGTTTACCTCATAATATTGTCATGTTTCTATGATATGCTATTTCATTGGTACAATCAATACTCTATCCAAACATGTTCCAACATATGAGGATTTGATCATGATTGAAAAAAAATTCTTTTTGTTTATCACACTCTTTCTTTTTTCCTTCTATCATGCTTTCCTACTTTGCCATGTGTTTTGATTTATTTGCTTAGCCCTTTTATATCTTACTTGTGCTAATTTATTCTATTTACATAACTGTATATCTTTTCTCTAATTTTCATATATGTTTGTGTGTTGCATTTTTTCAGTGCTTGCGAGTTGAGGGAAAGTCTAAAAGAGTTAGTATCTCTTTATCTGGTTGGTTACCGGGTCATGGACTCTCTCAATAAGGGTTTATAGTTTTTCAAATTAAGAAAAAATGAGTAATGTTAAGCATGCATATAATACTAGAATTAAATCAAATATAAATTGAAACATATTACACCATTTTCATTGGTAGTCCTAGTTAGACAATCTCTATAGTTGTGGCCTTGAATTCCATAATTACATGTGATGGTTAATCCTTTTTCTACTATTCCTTGTTAGATTGTTTGGTTTTTCCCTTGGATCATCATTTCTTTTAGACTTATTTTTAGGGGTTCTTATAATATGCGGCTTCACCTTTGGAACCACTAAATAGGGTATGTTATTCTTCACACATTCATTTTAACTTGTCATAGGATGAATAAATGGATCATATGTTTTCACATATATTTCATATTTGTACCATAAATCCATATACTTCATAGGGTCATCCTTTTCAACCCTGAATGGAGCATATGTATATGTTCATGGTATTCCAATTAAGTCTCACTTCTTACATGCGCATGTCTTCTAGCCTAAGGATGAAGAACCTGTAATTTATTGTAATATTTTTTATGGATCATCTATCTATACACATTCTCATGGACCCATCTTTCTTGTGAACCAACAATATAAAGACTACAAAAGGACACGAGCTTTCTTGGATTAGATTCTTGTGAAGCAGATCATCCTCAATCCCTTGCAGGATTTCATGCTCCTAAGATTGAGTCTATAATAAGGTAAATTAGAAAGGTTGGATCTAGCCACAAAATCAATTTGGTGTTGTATCTCTTGTATTGGGGGCAATTCAGATGGTATTTCCTATGGACAAAGGTCTGCAAACTCACTAAGTAGTGAACTAACTAGTGATGAAGGATGATTTTGTATAAGGGATTTATCCTAAGAAATAAGAGTTAGAATTAGATGGTTCTTTGGATTATGATGAAGGAAATCATTCATAGAAGGACTCAACAAAACCTTTGGCTTGTTGGAAAGTCTTAGGAAATGTGGTGATTCATATATAACAAGAATGAGTGCTATCTTTTTATCTTTATAGTCAAAGGGATACACATTTTGTTTACCCTTATGTACTACATTTACAACGTGTTTCCATGGCATGTCAACTAGTATATGTCTTGCATCCATTTCCACAACATCACATACAATTTCACCTTGATAGTGCTTTCCTATCGAGAAAGACATTTTACATATTTCTTTCAACTTAACTATTGTTCCTTTCCTTATCCATCCTATACTGTATAGATTGGGGTGCTTATTGGTGTTAAGTCCCAAAGTAGTCACTAGAGCCTTGCACACTATGTTTTTGGTGGAACCACTATTAATAATCACATCACACACCTTTTCAATCACAATTTACCATATTTTAAATAATACATGCCTCTATGAGGATTCAACTTTCTTCAATGACAGTAGCAACTTTTGCATTATTTAGGAAAATGTTGTCTCTCTCATCCCCATGAGTGGCTTTAACACCTTCAAATACTTATTTTGATCCTTCCTCCTCTTCAATTCCACTATCACATTCACCCACCATATTAGTAGCTTGCCTTTATGGACACTTCTTTGGTCTATATCTAGACTATTAACACCTAATATTTGTTTGTGGAAATGTTTTGGCATATGGGTTGTTATTGGTTTGGGTGGTGGATTTTAATGTGGTGATTTTGGATTAGCTTTTGGATTTTATGAGGTTTTAATGGTTCTTTTGGGAAATGTTGGAAACTGTTGAGGTTTAGATTTGTGATAAGTTCTTGAAAAACACTCATATTCCGTGATTTTAATGTGTTTATTAGGAATGAATAGGTTTGATTATAGCATTTTTATTTGATTATTTATGCAAATATACCTTTTCGAATCACAATTATGTTTTGATATACTTAGGTGTTTTTAGCTTCAAAAGAGGTAGACAATGTCAACACATGAAGACACAATATTTGGAGCACCTAATAGTACCCAAAGAGCGAAAAATACTAAAGCATATAAGCCTTACATCTAAAATCAACCACCGTATAAAAGGCACAAGCAAATTCAACACAAGCATTACATATTGTAGTGAAAGTATGAGTCTTCCATGATATGAAACGCTTGGGATTTTCTATTGTGCCCATTTAAAATTATGCATTACAGTTATATAAGAAATGTACCATGGCATGGTCCACTCTGGTTGCAAGATGAGATTAAGTTTGAGTTGTGTGCCGCGACAAGGAAAATATTGTGCCTTGGTATGCATAAGAAATCTATGACTCCAAACTATATATAGTGTTTTTCTTATAAATAGATCTTTTAGCTCATTAGGTCAGCCTCACTCATATAGAACATAGAGAATAGAATAGTTAGACACATTATCCATATACATAATAGATTTGATTAGAAACAAATCGAAGGCAACTTTTTGGGAGTTTTTTATCGCCATGCACGAAGTGTGTTGATGAGTGCTCAAAAAGCACTAAAATTACCATTATTTTATGCACATTAATTGATTAAAAATATATATATTTATATGTTTTATCATATATTTATATAAATTTATCTTTTTCGGAATCACAGGTATTTTTATTATTTTTCAGGTATTTTCGCTTAAAAACGTCACTTAAAGACTCAAAAAGGAATACTGGAAGCAATACATCATAAATATATTAATAAATAAATGGGAAAAGGTCAACAAATATGGAAAATTGGACAAAATGGGTCGAAAAGGTCAAAAATGTCAAAAAGGAGAAAATCGCGCCCGGAGCAGCCCACCCCGTGCGCGCCAGTGCCCAGCAGCGCCGAGCCGTGCGCGCAGCATGGCCCACGTCCGTGCGTAGATGCGCGCGCCTTCCTCTAGATCCGCGCGCGCCGCAGCGCGCTGTCACTGTTCACGCGCGCTCTGATTCTGCCTTCTGCGTTTTTAGTTTTTCTTATGTTTTAGCTAGTTTCTCTTAGTTTTAGAGTTCTTCCCTTTTTGGGAAGAACTAGTTATGTTTTTGTAATTTATTAGCTTTTTGATTCAATAAATGGGAGTGCAAATTCCGTTTGGAGGTTTTCTAGCAACGGGAATGGCATCGAAGTACTGTAAGGATTTTATTTTCTTTGCAGTTATTTTTTATGCTTTATTCTTACATGTTATATTTAATTTGTCTGTGATTAAATTTAACTGTGCTAGCTGTTTATAATTATGATGTAATAATAACGTTGTTATGCTTGCGAAATATTAAATAGGTGAAAATTTCTAAAATGAATTGATTTTATTTTTATTCAAGATTTTATATTAAGGATGTTAGAGAGAAATATATTATTTTTCATTACAAACTTAAATCTGAAAATTAGATTTTAAGGTTTAGTTATTCGGCCTGATTTAGAGTAGTGCTATTTTATTTGTTGGTACAATTGCTCGGTAGTTAGAGTGAAGCTCTATTTCAAAAGTTTTTATAAGAATTATTATCTGAAAATGTATTGACAACATGTTTTCAGTAGTAGTTTTAAAACTTGAAAGTTAGTACTCGGATAACTAAATTCTTAGGTTTAATTTGGACACCTTGAATAAAGTTTAAACTGTCTAACCCCACCAAAGGTGGCATTTAAATGGTTCATTTTCAATATCTTAGAAAAAGGAATTAATTTAATTAACCAAATTAGTTATCAACCCCACCCATAGGTGTTAATTGATTTGTTTAGTTAACAAAGAATATCTAACCCCACCAAAGGTGGTATTCATACAAAAAAGGGAGAATCAATAAATATCAATTCATATCTTTAATAACCTAAATAATACGAGCAAGCATAATTAACTTAGTTATTATATCCATAAATACTCCACTATTTCTAAAAGATAAAATTTGCATGAATGTTTATTGAATCTATGTTTAATTTTCTGTAAGTAGATTTAAAATACAAAAACCCCAAAATATCGTGACAGGATGTTTAGGATTTAATTTCATTTTTAAAAGTTTGAATAATAAATTAAAAACCACATACATTCCTTCCTTAGATCGACCTTGGGAGTATACTTATCATTTTCTACGAAATGATTCGTGCACTTGCGAGAGTTTTATAAATATAAAACCAAAGTATTGGCAGGATCAGCGATGCCGGTTTTCGCTCATCATGTGTCCAATATAAGAAAAGATTTTTCTCACAAAGATTATTTTATTAGAAACTAATTTTTAAAACTAAAAAATAAAAATCAATTTTTTTTGTGTTTATGTATTTTAAGGAAGCAAAATTAAAACAAGAATAAATAGCAATAATCAATCAAATCAGATTTGGTAACTAAAAAGATATATGCAAAAATATCTAGGAATATATTTTTTGTCCTTTTATTTTATGAGAAAATATCCCCCAATTTTTTTAAACAAACGAATTGTTAAAATCCTTCCAATATAATCAACAATTAATTACATGATTAATTGAATCTAACCTATCATGTATTCCTTTTTCAAGTAAACTACATATCATATAGTAATTAATTTAATCACACTCTCATGCCAATTAAATTGCATACTACTCATTAAGTTCATCAACTATGGATCACATATATAAGAATCATACATCTCTGCTTAGAAACTATGCATGTTATTTAATCAAGACAAATAATTAAATAATTCTGACAAATAATTAAATAATTCTTTCAAATCTATTTAATTTCCTCTATAGATAAATTGTTCGCCAAACAATTAATAGTATAAAAATCGGATTAAATAATATAATTAAATTATAATTATAATTGGGGTAAAATATTAGATTATTACATGGTAAAAATTGGGTTCATAAGATAGCTAGAATAATAAATTAACTACATATAATTGTTTTATAAAGCTCATATTTTTGATAAATAAATACATAAAAATTGATAAAGAAAAGAGTAGAAGAAGAAATGCAATCAATCTCTTGAATTGTAGTATTAATCTCTTCTTGAATCTCCACCAAAATTGTGTCCTCTCTTGAATTTTTCTATATTTTATCTCTTTTTAGCTCCAAAGGTTGACCAAAATTATGCTAATAACGACCACTTAGGGTTTATGGAGTGATTAGGAGCTTAAATATAGCTTAGGTGCAATTGAAACTATCAGATGAGCTTCAAATTAAGGGTTGAGATCAAAAGTGGCAAAATTTACAATGCTAGCCAGTCATAGCATGACACATGGCACACAAAATTCACTAGGAAAATCAGAGCAAGACGCGTGGCAAGGGAGACACATGGTAAGGCAGTTTGAACATTCTTCGAACTTAGATTAAACGTTGTGTTAACACGTGGTACATGGTTTTTCCTCCTCACAAGCAACGTAATGTGATTCATTGTCCCGGCTTGTGTGGTGTTTGCATGGCTTGTCCAGTCAACTCATCCGCTTGCGTGATAGGCCACGTTGTAGCTCTTGATTGGTTCTACGTTAAATATTCATAAAAAATCCATAAAAATTCCAAAAAATTCCAAAAAATTCCAAAAATTATATTTTCACCCCTTTTCCCTAAAAGGTTTATATTTTAATATTTTTGGCCCCAAAAATACTATTTAATGAATAAAACAAGTAAATACTAAGTAAAAACGTGCACTAATGACTCTAGTTTCATAGATTCATCACACGCCCAAAATTAACTCTTTTCTTGTCCTCAAGTAAAGCCAAGTATAACTAAATAAAATAATATGGGTAGTATATTCATAAATATACTTCTATTAATACATGCATATTTCACGAAAACTATCCCCCTCAAAAGTTATACAATCGTATGATAAGAAGTTTCACATATTTATCAATCAAGGTTCCATCAATACAAGGACATGAAAGGTTTTTGACAAATTGATTCGTGTGTGTATGATGCACATGATATCATCCAATGCACTCAAGAAATCAACCTAGATGAGCATGATAATCAATTCAATCTTAGAACAAGTCTCATAAGTCTATTTTTCACATACCTCTCCACTAATATAAATATGCACTTAGCTAAAGATCAATAAAGACTTTACATGGTTATAATGTAAGGCTTAGGTGGAGGGTCAATAAATGAAGACATTTAGGCTCTTTCCACACCTTAGCTTTATTTTTATTCATCATGCACTTTTTAACTGCAATTGATATTTACTTTGATATTTTAGTGTACCCTCTTTTGCCATTTTTTTCATATTCTTTTGCTCCACATTTTTTTTTGTAACTCCATAACACCCCAAACTTATTTTCAATTTTATTTTCTTTTTCTTAAGAAGGATAATTGTATTGTGAGTTTTGCTTCTTCCTTTCTTCCCTTTCTAGAGTGCATTATATTTCACCTTACTCTATAGCATAACACATCATTGCATTTTTTCTTTTCGTACAAGCTAAAGGTAATACTTACTAGTTAGGTGATGAACAGAACCGGTATCGCCGATCCTGCCAATACTTTGGTTTTATATTTATAAAACTCTCACAAGTGCACAAATCATTTCGTACAAAATGATAAGTATACTCTCAAGGTCGATTTAAAGAAGGAATATATGTGGTTTTTAATTTATTATTCAAACTTTTAAAAACGAAATTAAATCATAAACATCCTGTCACGATATTTGGGTTTTTGTGTTTATAATCTAAGAACATAAAAATAAACATAGATATGGATTCAATAAACATTTATGAAAATTTTATCATTTATAATAGTAGAGTATTTATGGATATAATAACTAAGTAAATTATGCTTGCTCATATTATTTAGGTTATTAAAGATATAAATTGATATTTATTGATTCTCTCTTTTTTATATGAATACCACATTTGGTAGGATTAGATATTCTTTGTTAACTAAACAAATCAATTAACACCTATTGGTGGGGTTGATAACTAATTTGGTTAATTAAATTAATTTCTTTTTTCTAAGAGATTGAAAATGAACCATTTAAATGTCAACTTTGGTAGGGTTAGACAGTTTAAACTTTATTTAAGGTGTCCAAATTAAACCTAAGAATTTAATTATCAGAGTACTAACTTTCAAGTTTTAAAACCACTACTGAAAACATGTTGTCAATACATTTTCAGATAATAATTCTTATAAAAACTTTTGAAATAGAGCTTCACTCTAACTACCGGGCGATTGTACCAACAAATAAAAGAGCACTACTCTAAATTAGACCGGATAACTAAACCTTAAAATATAATTTTCAGATTTAAGTTTGTAATGAAAAATAATATATTTCTCTCTAATATTATTAATATAAAATCCTGAATAAAAATAAAATGAATTCATTTTAGAGATTTTTACATATTTAATATTTCACAAGCATAACAACGTTATTATTATATCATGTTTACAAACAGCCAGCAAAGTTAAATTTAATCACAGAAAAATTAAAAATAATATATAAGAATAAAGCATAAAAAATAACTGCAAAGAAAATAAAATCCTTGGAGTATTTTGATGCTATTCCTATTGCTGGAAAACCTCCAAACGGAATTTGTACTTCCATTTATTGAATCAAAAAGCAAATAAATTACAAAAGCATAATTAGTTCTTCTCAAAAAGAGAAGAACTCTAAAACTAAGAAAAACTAACTTAGAAAAACAAAGAAATGAGAGAAAGAAAGAGAAGAAAAGATGGGTTTTTAGGTGTGGAATGAAGTGAAGAGAATGAGGGTATTTATAGGTGAGGAGAGGAAGAAAAAGTGGGTGAAAAAATGATTAAAAATGGAGAAAACGTGGAGTAGTGAATGATGATGTCATACTGATGATGTCATGGTGATGTGGGGCGAGTTGGCGCGCGCGGACTGGGCGCAGATGGGCAGCGGCGCACACAGATGGGGCACAGATGGGAGCAGGCACGCGCAGATGGGGCAAGTGCACGTAGACTGGGCACAGAATAGAGCAAGGATGCACACATTGCTGGGCGCGACTGGGGCAGATGCTGGCGCGGTGCGCGTTTTGGCCGACGCTGCTGGGCGGCGCGATTTCCTCCTCTTTGACATTTTTGACCAATTTTGTCCAATTTTTTCATATTTCTTGACTTTTCCTCATTTATTTTATGAATATATTTGTGATGTATTGCCTCTAGTATTGCTCTTTGTGTCTTTAAGTTGCCTTTTTAAGCGAAAATACCTGAAAAACCATAAAAATACCCGTGATTGCGAAAAGACAAATTTATATAAATATATGATAAAATCATATAAATATATATATTTTTAATCAATTAATGTGCATAAAATCATGATAATTTTAGTACTTTTTGAGCACTCATCATTAGGCATTAAATGTGGCTAGCTAAAGGGTTCTTTGTTAGGGTCAAATGGGTGACTAAAGATATTAACAATGGTTAGCTTGAAAGGCTCAATCGATCCAAATAAGGCCTAAATTATTCTCTTTCTAAATACTATTTAGGATTTCACCTCAAGGTATGATCAAATAGATTCTAAAACTTGGTAGATATCATCAACTCACATAACTCACTACACATTTTCACTCAATATGAACACAAAATCAATCATGAACATGTGTATAAAAAATTGAAACAATCCAATCAAAACGAGCAAACATATCACATTATTAATGTAAGTATCTTAATAAATATGTTACATTCCTTATCCTAGTCATGATAACCAATTTTTATCATTGAGTTCATATGTTTCATATCAAGCATGCATGCATTTAGTTTCCATATATTTATCAATTTATACCCAAGTCATGATTAAAAAAACATCCCAAAAATTTAAAAAAATCCTAAAAATTTAAAATGCATACAAAATGCTAATGTAGAGAATGAAATTCCTTCCCCCAAACTTACATTACACATTATCCCCAATGTGCGCATATAAATATGAAAAGGTAAAAGAAAACGAAAACTCCCTTAGTCTTAGGACACCACATCTGTTATTGAAATGCTCATTCTTGTTGTGCCATTGCTTTCTACATTTATTCATCTACCAAATAAAAACAATGAAAATATAAGTAATATAACGTTGGGTTGCCTCCCAACTAGCATCACATTTAACGTCCTTTACTAGACTATCATAAAAAGTCCTAAGGTACATCTCTTTGTGTCCATTTACTTTTGAGTTTGCTTGGAAATAGCTTGAGTCTTGATTTGTTCAATAATATTTTATGTTCTAGCTCGTAAACACGATGCTCAATTCTCTTCTCATGCCATATTTTGTTTTCTTTTTAAACTTTTTGGCATTCTTATAAGAACTCCACCGTAACTCATCCAATTTATGTATTTATAACAACTTTGTCACCTCTCTATTGGACTCTTTCACTTTCATACTTGACTGAGGGTAGGAGGGTAATAGTTTGGGGTCTAAACTTGGTGGCTATTCAATTGATGGTTTAAGTTTAGATCTCATCTCAAATATTTCCATACTCACCTTTGATACATACATGAGAGGTTGATCGCCACACAAATTGTGTATGCAATGAATACGCAAGTATACATATCGTAACAAGTAATATAATGATAAGTAAAGATCGTTCCAAAGGAGATTATTTTTTAGAAACTAATTTTTAAAACTAAAAATAATAAAAATCAATTTTTTGGTGTTTTTATATCTTAAGAAAACAAAATTAAAATAACTAAAAGTAAATAGCAATAATTAATTAAATCAGATTTTTTGACTAAAAAGATATATGAGAAAATATCTAGGAATACTTAAACCCCCAATTTTTTAAACATGCGAATCACTAAAATCCGCCCAATATAATATCAATTAATTACATGATCAACTGAATCTAACCTAGCATGTATTCATCTCTCAAGTAAATTACACACCATATAGAAATTAATTTAATCACATTCTCATGTCAATTAAATTGAATACTAGTCATTAAGTTCATCAATTATAGATCGCATACATAAGAATCATACATCTCTGCCTATAAACTATGCATGTTATTTAATCAAGACAATTAATTAAATAATTTTCTCAAATCTTTTTAATTGCCTTTATAGATAAATTGTTGGCCAAATAATTAATAGCATAAAATCAGATTAAATAATATAATTAAATTAATATTATAATTAGGAAAAAATATTAGATCAAATGATGAAAATTGGGTTCATAAGATCCCTAGATTAATAAATTAATTACACATAATTGTGTTCATAAAAATCATATTTTTCATAAAGAAAGACACAAAATTAATAAATAAAATAGTAGAAAAAGAAATACAATCAATCTCTTGAATTGTAGAATTAATTTCCTCGTGAATCTCCCACCAAAATTGTCATTTCTTCACTTTTTCTGTATTTTTCTCTCTTTTTAACTCTAAAAACTGACCAAAATTATGCTAATGGAGGCTAATTAGGATTTATGGAGTGATTATGGGCTTAAATAAAGCTCATATGTGATTTGGATGGTCCGATTAGTTTCATATCAAGGGCTACGATCAAAACAAGCAAAATTGATAGTTTTAGCCAATCACAGAGCGGCATGTGGCATCGAAATTCATTGGACGAATCAGGGAGCGACACGTGGAAGGGGAGACCAGTCAAAACTGATAGTTTCATCCAATCATAGAGCGGCATGTGGTGACACATGTCATGACGCGTTGATCGATTTCCGAAATCGGATTGAACGCCATGCTAACACGTGGTGCGTGTTTCGTCCTCCTCACACACGGTGCGACATGATTCATTCTTCGTGCTTACGTGGCATCCGCATGGCTTGCCCAGTCAGCTCTTTTGCTTGAATGGAATGCCACGTGGAAGCTTATAATTGGTCCTACGTTAAAAATTCATAGAAAAATCCCAAAAAAATTCAAAAATTGTATTTTCAGCCCTTTTCACTAAAATGTTTATATTTTAATTTTTCTAGCCATAAAAATACTATTTATTAAATAAAACAATTAAATATTAAGTAAAAAAATTATATTAATGACTCTATTTTCATAAAGTCATGAGAGATGCATTCTCCAAAAACTTCACACTATCCATAATATCAACCTTTGATTCAATAATTTCAAAGGTAAAACATGTTAAGTTGTTTTCTAGTGAGTTTATGTTCCTGTTCATAGCATCATATGTAGCATTCTTAAGTGTAGGCGACTCAAAATATTCTTTTAAGTTGTCCCTACATTCAATAACATTTATCCTTAAACATTCATTAGCATTATCAATATCAGGGGATTTAGATTTTTTAAAAACTTTAAACATTATTTTTTCACCTTTTTGTACATCAATAAGTGACATTTCGGTTGCTAAGAATGGATGACCAAGTATGATAGGAATGTCACGGTCTTCTTCCATGTCTAGCATAATGAAGTCCACTGGAAAGATGAATTTGTCTACTTGTACTAGAAAATCTTCTACCACACCCCGAGGTCTCTTAATTTATATATTTGACATTTATAATGTTATTGAAGTGGGTTTGGCATTACCAACCCCCAATCTCTTGAAGATCGATAATGGTATGAGGTTAATGGTAGAACCCAAGTCACATTGTGCCTTGCTAAAACGGATGTTCCCAATAGTACAAGGGATAACAAAACTACCTGGATCTTTCAGTTTTGTGGCATTTTTCTATCAAGGATGGCACTACAACCTTCAGTCAAGGTTATTGTTTCATGATCTCCAAGCCTCATTTTTTTGATAATATATTCGTCATGAATTTGGCATAAGACATTATTTGTTCAAGTGCCTCTACAAATGGTATGTTTATGTGTAGCTTCTTGAAGACTTTTAGAAATTTTGAAAACTACGTATCTGACTTTTGCTTTTGTTTTCTTTGAGGGAAAAGAATAGTTGGTTTGTAGAGGTTGCTCTTTTTTGGCTGAATTATTTCCTTTTCGATGCTTTCTTTATCCATTAGTTCCTTTTCATCCTTGTTAATTTCCTATTTCTCCTTAACCTTTTCAATCTTATGTTCTTGTTCTAAACTTACCACTCATCAAGGCTATAACATTGCACTAGTTCTTAAGTTCTCTTCTTGGGTTTACAATTGCGTCACTTAGAAGGTTACCTTGAGGTCTTTGACTTATAGCCTGAGCGAGTTGCCCTATTTGGTTCTCCAAATTTTGAATTGAAGCCTTTTGAGTAGAAACTTTTGTCTTTACTGATTTGACGAAGTATTTCATCATCCCCATTAAAGCATTTGTATTGTCCTCAGTAGGTGGTTTCTTCTCTTGGACTTATAATTGTTGTGGTTGTTGAAAACCAAGGTATGGAAATGATTGATCGTTGAATTGATTACCACCTTGACTGTTGTTATTACTCCAAGAGAAATTTGGATGTTGTCTCCATCCTGAGTTATATATGTTTGAGTATGGATTATTGTTTCAGATCCTATTACCCACATAGTATATGGATTTAGGATTATTTGGAAAATTATCAAACAAATGAACTTCTCCATAAAACACACACGACACTCCTAAATTTTGGATGTGGTTTATACTCGCTGGTGAGTTTTGAGCCTTCAAAAGATTAACCAAAGATGAAACTTGAGCTGTAAGTGTTGTGATATCATTTACTTTATGCACTCTAGCTACTCTTCTTGTGGTTGTCATTCAATGAATTGGATATTGATAATTATTGCTAGCCATTTTCTCAAGTAAATCATAAACTTGATTGTGAGATTTGGCTAGCAAAGCTCTGTTAGAAGATGTATAAACAATAGTTCTTTTTTTAGCATTGAGACCATTGTAAAAAGTCTCCATTTGAATCCAAGAAGGAATATAATGATAAGGACACTTCCTTAGTAATTCCTTGAATCTTTCCCATGCTTCATATAAAGATTCTCCTTCATATTATTGGTAGGAAGTAATGTCATTCCTAAGCTTGGAATTCTTTGTTGGTAGGAATTATTTCATCAAGAATTTCTTTACCAAGTCATTCCAAGTTTTAATGGAATTAGGTAGAAACGAGTTTAACCAAGCTCGAGCATGGTCATGTAAAGAGTAAGGGAAAAATCTAAGCCTAAATGCCTTATCGGTCACACCATTGAACTTAAATGAATCTACAACTTCAACAAACAATCTAAGATGAAAATAAGGATCCTCTATTGGTAATCGACTGAATTGTCCAACTATTTGTAGCATTTGAAACATTACTGAGTTTAGTTCAAACTGATTAGCTTGAATGTTTGGCCTTGTAATACTTAAATTCAATCATTCCAACGTAGGTATTGCATACTTATTCATAGCTTTATCTCTATCATCCATCAAAAGCATTTGATTGTTCAAGTTTAGCTTATTATTGTTTATGTCTAATGGATTAGCCACTTTTTTTCTCTTGGGTGAATTTTTGTTTTCTAAATGATCTCAAAATACGCTCAATTTTTAAGATTTAAAGGCAAGATTCCCCCCTCATGAACTCTGCTCATTCAATAGACTCAACTATGTTTCTACAATACCAAAGGAGATGTCTAAATAAAAGCTAAATAAAAATTAAAAAAATAAACAACTAAATAAATAAATAAGTGAAGAATATAAATAAAATAAAATAAACTAAAATAAATAAATAAGTCACTAAAATAAAATAAGTAAATTAAAATTAAAGTAAAAAAAATAACTAAAATTAAAAAATTAAATAAATTTATTAATTTATAATATTTATAATCCCCCACAATAGCGCCAAAAACTTGATCGTTTATGAGTGCTCAAAAAGCACTGAAATTACCATGATTTTATGCACATTAATTGATTAAAAAATATATATTTATATGTTTTATCATATATTTATATAAATTTGTCTTTTTCAGAATCAAGGGTATTTTTATTGTTTTTCAGGTATTTTGGCTTAAAAACGTAACTTAAAAACTCAAAGAGGAATACTGGAAGCAATACATCACAAATATATTAATAAATAAATGGGAAAAGGTCAACAAATATGGAAAAATTGGACAAAATGGGTCAGACCCACGCTGAAGCAAGACTCACCAAGACGTTAGCCGCTTTCACGTCCGCGCTTGCCGCGCGCTGGGCCCAGCTTCACAGCGCCATACGCCTAACTGCCCTCCATGTGCACCGCTGCCATTTCGCCCCATTTTCGCGCGCAGCCGCCCCCATGATGTCATGCTGACGTCATCAAGGACCCCAACAATTGCACTACGCATTTTCACAATTTTTTAACATTTTTTCACTCACTTTTTCTATCCATTCTCACCTATAAATACCCCCCTTCCTTTCATTTCATACCACACCTCAAAACACATTCTCTTCTCTCTTTCTTTCTCTCATTTCTTAGTTTTTAGTTTTTTTCTTAGTTTTCTTAGTTTTTAGTTAATTTCTCTTATTTGTTGGTACAATCGCCCGGTAGTTAGAGTGAAACTCTATTTCAAAAGTTTTTATAAGAATTATTTTGTGAAAATGTATTGACAACATGTTTTCAATAGTGGTTTTAAAACTTGAAAGTTAGTACTCGAATAATTAAATTCTTATGTTTAATTTGGACACCTTGAATAAAGTTTAAACTGTCTAACCCCACCAAAGGTGGCATTTAAATGGTTCATTTTCAATCTCTTAGAAAAAGGAATGAATTTAATTAACCAAATTAGTTATCAACCCCACCCATAGGTGTTAATTGATTTTCTTAGTTAACAAAGAATATCTAACCCCACCAAAGGTGGTATTCATATAAAAAAGGGAGAATCAATAAATATCAATTCATATCTTTAATAGCCTAGATAATATGAGCAAGCATAATTACTTAGTTATTATATCCATAAATACTCCACCATTATAAATGATAAAATTTGCATAAATGTTTATTGAATCCATGTTTATTTTTATGTGAGTAGATTAAAAACACAAAACCCAAAATATCGTGACAGGATGTTTAGGATTTAATTTCATTTTTAAAAGTTTGAATAATAAATTAAAAACCACATACATTCTTTCCTTAGATCGACCTTGGGAGTATACTTATCATTTTCTTCGAAATGATTCGTGCACTTGCGAGATTTTTATAAATATAAAACAAAAGTATTGGCAGGATCGGCGATGCCGGTTTTCGCTAATCAAGTTTTTAGCGCCGTTGCCGGGGAAGGAATAGCGTTTTTAATTTATTTATCAAAATTTTAAAAATATTTTTGTGCTGTAAATAATTGTGATTTTTTTGTTTCTCTAAAAAAATAAAAAATAAAAAATTTAATCAAATTTCAAATTTCATAAGAAATAAAAATAAAAAAATAAAAATAAAAATAAAATAATTTAGAAATTTGAAATTTTAAGTAAAACAATTTACCGTTCATGAATTGTAAAAAAAACATACCATTCCTTAATATTAAAAAAATAATTTTTTTTAAATTTCTTAATGATTAAATAAATAAAAATAAAAATTTTAAATTTCAAAAAAAATAAAAAAAAATATTTAAAAAAATAAAAAAAAATAAAACATTATACCGTTAATAGTAAAATAATTTTGAAATTTAAAATTTAAAAAAAAAATTAAATAAATTTTGAATAAAAAATAATAATAAATTAATTTTTTTTAAATAAAAAATAAAAAAAAATACAAATTTCTTAATAAATAAATAAATAATTTTAATTTTAAAAAAATAAATTAAATTAAAGAAAAATAATAAAAAATAAATAAAATAATAAAAAATAAATAAAATAAAAAAATAAATTATAAAAAAATAAACACATAATTTTCATTTAATTTTAATTTTTTTTTTATTTTATTTATTAGAATCTTAATTTTAATTTTTTTAAAAATATAAAAAATTTATTTTATTTTCTTTAACCTTTTTCAATTTTATTTTATTTTTATTCTATTTTATTTTATTATTTTAATTTTAATTTTTTTTCTCAATTGAACTTTTTTTTTTCTTTCTTAATTTTTATTTGACTTAATTAACTTAGGTTTTTACTAATTTAATTAATTTAGATTTTTAATTAACTTAAATTAACTTAACTTTTTAATTAACTTATATTTTCATTAACTTAATTAACTTAGTTTTTTTTTAATTCACTTTACTTAATTAACTTATTTTTTTAATTAACTTAGATTTTCTTTAACTTAATTAACTTAGATTTTTACTTAAATTAACTTAATTAAATTAGCTTTTTAATTAACTTAGATTTCCATTAACTTAATTAACTTAGATTTTTACTTCAATTAATTTAATTAACTTAATTAGATTTTCATTAACTTAAATTTTTTACTTAACTTAACTTAATTAACTTAATTTTAATAGCATGAAAAGTAAAGATCTAAGGGAGTTCTGTCTAGGAGACTAGTTCTTGGAAGCCTTTGTGCCACTAGTCTTTCCTGGGAACGTTGTTCTGTCTAGGATGATGGTTTTTAAGGAGCCTTTGCACCACCATTCTTTCCTGGGAGCACTCTTGGTTAATACTGATTATGTTATTTTATCTTTAAAAAAAACAAAACAAAACAAAAAAAATTCTGAAACTATCTCCAAAATTTTAAAGTTTTAATTACAATCTAAGGAGTTAGTTGTTTTGTTTGATCTAGGTACAATTGTGTTTTTATGCCTTAATTATTTGATTTGCACCTAGATGTGGGTTACCTAAGACCCTTAAAGTATGCCACTAGTTTTAAGTACAGAAAGAAATTTGAAAATTAATAGGGCATGACTGAAAAGGTATAGGTAGACAACCTTGTCTTACCTGTAGGTTTGATTGACTCAATGATGAGGAGACATTGAGTTTACTTAAAATGCAATCCCCAAGTTACGTCTTGCTAAGACGTTAAACTAAGTGCTGGATGGGAGGCAACCCATCATTTTAGGTAATTTTCTTTTATTTGTTTTATTTACTTAATTTTATTGTTTATTTCATTTTCATTACATGTGAATAATTTTTAAATTGTTAAAGCTAAAAATATTTGTTGAGATGTTAGAAGTTCACAGCGATCTGCCTGTATACACTTTAATGACGAATATGATGGATGCACATGCATTTTCCATTACTACTTGCACATTCTCAGGAAATAGGTAATATTTCTTCTCTTTTCTCTTTATCTTTAATTTACAATTGTTACATTGAGGACAATGTAAGTTCTAGGTTGGGGGTGGTGAAAAGTTACCATGCTTAATTAAAAAAAATTTGAAAATTTAAAAATAAAAATATATATATAATAATTTTTTATTTTATTTTTATGTTCACATTTTCATTTTTTTGTGTGTTTGGTTTTATTTCTATTTTGGGTGATTTAGTAATTATTGGAATTAAAAAAAAAATTTCTCACAAAAATTTATCATCTCTTTAAATCAAATTTAAGTAAATAGTTAAGTCTTTTGTACTGTTAGATTAATTTTTGAAAACATATCATGAAATATTTTGTAATTATTTTTTGATAATTAGTTAGTTTTTGTCATAACTAGTATTTCTTGATAAGATATAGAAATTATATTAAATCCAAAGTCGGTGTTTATGATTTTTTTTTAGTGGAGACTACCTTTGTGAGATATAATTTGAGCCTAATTTCCTTTATTCAGAGTGAAATATATATTTTTTCTACTCCAAACACATTTCTTATTTCATCAAATTTTTAGATGATCTCTATAGGTATTAGCATTGAATGTATGATTTTTTTCTCATCTTAATAGAGTATGGTATATTTTTTATTATTATTTTTGCTTAGATTAAATGATTTGAGTAGAAATTGATGCGTATTTTCGCAAGTGTACGAATCGTTCAAGTAATAAAGTGTACAAAAGTACGGATATCGAACCCACAAGGAATGGCGTTACTAAGTACCGAAATTGACTAACCCTAATTTTATTTGAAAAATGAATTTTTGAATTTGTTTAAAAAGTAAATTAACTTAAAACTAAACGCAAATAACAAAATTTAATGTTGTTCACAAATGATTAAAAACGCTAAGGCATTTGATTTCGCTAAATCAATTCAATCCGATTTCAAGTTACGTTATATGAGAATCAAAGTTAAAAGTGATGGTTGAAAAACCCAAACTTATCTAATACTCTTTCTCAAGTTATATTAGAATTACTTATCTATGAAAACCGACTATATTTCTATGAAGATTTAATCACAAATAAGCACATTACGATTTATGGAATTTCTGGAATAACCACATACATCATGCATTAGGTGTCAAACTCGCATTCAACATACGGTATTTATCACAAGAAGCATTCATTACACATCTCCTCTCGATCTAAATATAATGCAACAAATCATCTAAATCTTGATCAGAAATTTAAAAGCATTAAGCATAGAAATAAATACTCGACTTGAAAACAATGAATTCATATAACCATAACAAAAGAAATCAGATTTTCATGATTCAACTACATCATAGCCTTAGCAAAAACGAATTAGTTCATAACGAAAATAAGAACAAACATTATTTCAATTGAATCCATGAATAACAAATATCAATAAACTGCAGAATATAAAAACTAAGGAGAAGAGATGAAAAACTCTAGAAGATGAAGGCTTGGTAGCAACAATGGTGAAGATCCTACAAGTTTCTCCAAAATTTCCTTCTCTTCTCCAAAAATGCGTTTGAACTCTGCTTTCTGCCGTGGCCTCCTTCTCCATCATAATGTATATATAGGTCTAAGGTTTTGGAGGGAAATTTTGGAACAAAATAGCATAAAAAAATGTTTTCGAACGAAACTCACCGGCGGCGAAGTTATTCTCGCCGCGGCAAGATTTCTGGAAAACTTACGATTTCGGTTCCGCTAAATCTCGCCGGCGGCGGGATTATTGTGGCTGGCGGCGAGATGCACTTGGCCGGTGGCGAGATGTATTTGGCCGGCGGTGAGATGTACTTGGCCGGCAGTGAGATTTCTTTGGCCGGCGGCGAGATTGCTTTGCCAAAATCCGTGCTCTCGGGAAGATTTTCAACATTTTCTCCGTAAGGTTTTTGCCGGCGGCGAAATTCCAAATTTTGAAATTTTGTTTTCTTTTTCTTTGATTCAATCCCGATCATTGTACTTTGTCCCTAACTTCTCCAAAATCATGATTTTACCTAAAATTGCACTTTAAACACGAAATACCCGTGAAATGACATTTGTGGATTAAATAATCAAATAAACACAATTTTCACACAAATATCAACATTTAAATCATAACAAAAATGCAATAATTTAGCTCTTATCAACAACCCCCAACCAGCTTCTTGCTAGTCTCTAGCAAGAAAAGCGATCTATTTAATAAATTCAAAGGAGACATTAAGAGAAACTTCAAAGGAAATGTATTATATTTACAACATTACATTAAGCGTATGCAATAAACCTTTAAACCCCTAGGCGGCCCTAGTAGGACGAGTTGTAGTCTCGTGAGGGCTTCCAGTGATGACACCCACAAACATCTTACCTATAACTCTCCTAACTTAAAACAATAACATAACATAAAAAATAATTTGCACAAATGTCTCAAAAATTGTAAATAACACCCAACATATAGAATAATTAAATATCACCTAAGTTTTAAGAAATCTCAAATGCCAATTTCACTTTTATTATTGACTCTTAAACATCCATCAAACCACAAACCAATAGCCATAATGCCCAGATAATATTATGCAGAACATCCACAAACAAAAAAGTGAAATCTCAAACTCCATAGGCTCACTCTTCAAAAATCTCTCCACTAATGAAGAAAAATACACCACTTCGGATCAATAGGACTTTATTAGGCTTGTAATGTTAGGCTTAGGTATTTGGTTAAGAAAGAACGGGAAGTGTCAAAATACAAATAATAGCACTTATTAGATTAAACACAACCAATTAAGTAAAAGAGTAACACCATTTAACCCAAATTGTTTCTTCCGATCATAACCCATTTTTCCAAAGATAAACAAAATTCTTCCTCGATCTTTCACCTCAGTACATCCATTACTAACAATCTTTTATTTACTAGAGTGTGAAGGCCCTTTTTTCTCTTTTTCTTTTCTTTTCTTTTCTTTTCTTTTCTTTTCTTCGTTGTTTTTTTAAACATAACCCCAACCAATTTCTTCCAATATATGTGGAAGATGTCTTTTTTTTTATTCCATCCTTACTCCAATTTCTCTTGAAAAGTTTGTGTTCAAAATTAAGTGCTCTTAACAAATAAGGTAGGAATTATATATATATATATTGGCTAAATAAAAGGTAGGTTATAGAAGGCAAAAAGAAAGAAAAATAAGGCTAACAATATATTTAAATTGGCTCAATGAGGTAACTAGTGATATAAAGATAACAAGGTAGGCTTAAAATGGCACAATCGATCCAAAAATGGCCTATATCCTATCCTAAACAGTGCAATTCCAAATTATTTCGCCTCAAGAGGTTTTCAAATGAGTTCTAGAGTTTGTTGAGATCACAAAAATGTCCATGAAAAATTCGCACATAAGACTTCTCTAAGAATTTAGACTAATCAACCAAATCATACCACATACCAAAAGAGTCGCCAACTAGGTAAAATCAACATTTGAAATTATCTTTAAACCGAAGCAAAATTTAATGTCTTCTAAAAGCTACTTGTTATCACAATCACATTATTATCATCAACGTGCAAATTAAAATAAGTAAAATGCAAATAAAATAAAAAATAAAAATAAAAGAAATTAAATCAAATCAAAATGCAGAAAAATAAATGGAAAATCAAAATTAAACACAAATAAACACACAAACAAAACTAATAAAAATGAAGGGAAGAAAAGATTTACCGTTTACCGCACCCCCAACCAAAACCTTACATTGTCCTCAATGTAAGAAAGAAAAACTGTATATGGCTTTTTTTTCTTACCTGCAAGACAAATAAAATAAGCAAATTTAATTAAAAATAAAATTATCATAAAATGAAGTGCAGAATTTAAAATTTCTAAAATAAAATGAGATAAAAGATAAGAAAACAAATCTGATGGGTTGCCTCCCATTAAGCGCTTTAAGTTATAGTCATTAGCTAGACTTTTATGTTATCTTTCTGCTTGTTGAATTCTCCGTCAAAATATGGCCTCAACTGTTGTCCATTTACCTTGAAAGTTCCCTTTGTTTCATGATTGATCTCAATTGTTCCATAAGGAACACCTTGGTTACTAGAAAAGGTCCTGACCAATGAGATTTTAGTTTTCTTGGAAAAAGTCTGAGACGGGATTTATAAAGCAGCACTTTCTGTCCCACCTCAAAGTTGTGCCTCAAAATGTGCTTATCATGCCAAACCTTCATCTTGTCCTTTTATATTCGGTAATTCTCATAAGCATCATTCCTCATTTCATCCATCTCATTTGTTGCAGATTTCACAAGGCACGCTTCTAGTGGTAGCAATGGAGTTCTCTCCTCAAAAGTTTCCGAGATTAACTTGTCAAGAGTGTTAATTTGAAAACAAGAATTTACCTCACTTGGAAATTTCATTGCTTCAAAAACATCAAAAGTCACTTGTTCATCTTGCACCCGTAGAATGAGCTTTCCTTGCTGAACATCAATCAATGTTCTTCCAGTTGCAAGGAACGGTCTCTCCAATATCAACGGTACCTCTCTATCTTCCTCCATGTCAAGCACCACGAAATCTATAGGGAAAATAAATTTGTCAACTTTAATTAAAACATCCTCAATTACCCCTCGAGGATATTTCACCGATCGATCCGCTAATTGTAGAGAGATTGAAGTGGGTTTTACTTCTCCCAGCCCTAGTTTTCTGAAAATAGAAAGTGGCATCAAATTAATGCTTGCTCCTAAATCACATAGGACTTTATCAAAATTGCAACTTCCTATAGTACAAGGTATAGTAAAACTCCCTGGGTCTTTCAATTTCTGTGGCAGTTTCCTTTGAAGAACTGCACTGCACTCCTCATTTAGCATGACAGTTTCATAATCTCCCAACTTCCTCTTCTTTGATAGAATTTCCTTCATGAATTTTGCATACTTAGGCATTTGTTCCAGCATCTCTGCAAAAGGAATGTTAATATGCAATTTCTTAAAAATATCCAAAAATTTATCAAATTGATTATCAATCTTTTTCTTATTCAATCTTTGAGGATATGGGATAGGAGGCTCATATTTCGCATTTGGGGAAGGTTGAACATCTTGGGATGTTGATGGCTTTTCTTTAGATTTTTCCATCATTTTCTCTGATTTCCCTTGCCATTCAAGCTCTTTACCGCTTCTCAATGTGATAGCCTTTACATGCTCTTTGGGATTTATTGTGTCACTAGGCAATGATCCTTGAGACCTTTCTGCAATCTGCTTTGAAAGCTGCCCTAGTTGGTTTTGGATGTCCCTGTTTATTGCCTCTTGATTTCTGAAATTTGTTCTTGTCTCCTCAATGAACTTTCCCAAAATTCCTTCCAAATCTATTTGTTTCTTCTCTTGGGGTTGGTAGGAAGATGATGACGGTTTGAATCCCCCTTGGTTATTTCCCCATGACAAATTTGGATGATTTCTCCAACCTGGATTGTAGGTGTTCGAATATGGGTTATTTTGAGGTTTTTGGAAATTTGAAACATAATTTGCTTGCTCAGCATTTGGTGAAGCAAATGGATTTCCAGCTTGGCACTCAATACTAGCATGATTTCCACCACATAAATCACATTGTATAGTTGGTTTGGATTCGAATTTGGATGACAAAGAATCCATCTTTCTTGAAAGAAAGAAAGAACTCGAGCCGACAAAGCATTCACTGAATCAATTTCATGCACTGCTACTGGTCTTTTTGCAATTACCCGCTCTGAATGCCACTGATTGTTGTTTTCCGCCATAATCTCTAATAATTCATGAGCATCCTCTGGTGATTTTCCCATTAAAGACCCTCCAGCTGCAGCATCAATCATTGCACGATAGTTTGAAACCAACCCATTATAAAATGTAGAGACTTGCAGGAAAATTGGTATACCATGATGTGGGCACTTCCTCAACATTTCTTTGAATCTTTCCCAAGCTTCATGCAATGATTCTTGGTCATATTGTGTAAAAGATGTGATTTCATTCCTCAAGTTTGCCGTCTTAGCAGGAGGAAAGAACTTAGACAAGAATTTCTGAACCAACTCATTCCATGTTGTAATTGATCCCGGTGGTAATGAATTTAGCCACTCCTTGGCTTTATCCCGAAATGAAAAAGGAAAAACCCTCAATCTTATAGCATCTTCAGACACACCATTTATCTTGTAAAGATCACTCACCTCCAAAAAGTAAGCAATATGTGCATTTGGATCATCCTTTGACATTCCTCCAAACTGATTTGATTGAACCATTTGGATAAAGGATGGTTTTATCTTAAAGTTATTTGCTTGAACGGTTGGCCTCCTTATACTCGAAGTAGTTCCAGCAACATTAGGCACAACATAATCCCTCAAAGCTTTATGATTTCCACCTCCCTCAACAAATGGTGGATCCATAGTTGATTGTCTATTAGGAGGTGACGTTGAACGCCTTCTCTCTCGTTTTAGACGCCTAAATGTTCTATCAATCTCAGGGTCAAATGGAAATTGGTTAAGGCTTCTTGTACGTCTCATACAACAATCCTACGACCAGAAAATTAACTAGCACAAAAACAACACAAAATTACCCTTTTTTATGATAAATGAATTAAAAGAGCAAATTAAACAAAATGAAACAATGAAACAATGATAAAGAAAATTAACTTCAAATTAAAACTAAGATTAGGTAGTATCGATATTAATAAAATCAAACCATTCCCCAGCAACGGCGCCAAAAACTTGATGCGTATTTTCGCAAGTGTACGAATCGTTCAAGTAATAAAGTGTACAAAAGTACGGATATCGAACCCACAAGGAATGGCGTTACTAAGTACCGAAATTGACTAACCCTAATTTTATTTGAAAAATGAATTTTTGAATTTGTTTAAAAAGTAAATTAACTTAAAACTAAACGCAAATAACAAAATTTAATGTTGTTCACAAATGATTAAAAACGCTAAGGCATTTGATTTCGCTAAATCAATTCAATCCGATTTCAAGTTACGTTATATGAGAATCAAAGTTAAAAGTGATGGTTGAAAAACCCAAACTTATCTAATACTCTTTCTCAAGTTATATTAGAATTACTTATCTATGAAAACCGACTATATTTCTATGAAGATTTAATCACAAATAAGCACATTACGATTTATGGAATTTCTGGAATAACCACATACATCATGCATTAGGTGTCAAACTCGCATTCAACATACGGTATTTATCACAAGAAGCATTCATTACACATCTCCTCTCGATCTAAATATAATGCAACAAATCATCTAAATCTTGATCAGAAATTTAAAAGCATTAAGCATGGAAATAAATACTCGACTTGAAAACAATGAATTCATATAACCATAACAAAAGAAATCAGATTTTCATGATTCAACTACATCATAGCCTTAGCAAAAATGAATTAGTTCATAACAAAAATAAGAACAAACATTATTTCAATTGAATCCATGAATAACAAATATCAATAAACTGCAGAATATAAAAACTAAGGAGAAGAGATGAAAAACTCTAGAAGATGAAGGCTTGGTAGCAACAATGGTGAAGATCCTACAAGTTTCTCCAAAATTTCCTTCTCTTCTCCAAAAAGGCGTTTGAACTCTGCTTTCTGTCGTGGCCTCCTTCTCCATCATAATGTATATATAGGTCTAGGGTTTTGGAGGGCAATTTTGGAACAAAACAGCATAAAAAAAAATTTCGAACGAAACTCGCCGGCGGCGAAGTTATCCTCACCACGGCGAGATTTCTGGAAAACTTACGATTTCGGTTCCGCTAAATCTCGCCGGCGGCGGGATTATTGTGGTCGGCGGCGAGATTTACTTGGCCGGCGGCGAGATTTCTTTGGCCGGCGATGAGATTGCTTTGCCAAAATCCGTGCTCTCCGGAAGATTTTCAACATTTTCTCCGTAAGGTTTTCAAAATCCGTGCTCTCAATATATGTATTTTGGAATTTTGTTTTATTTTTCTTTGATTCAATCCCGATCATTGTACTTTGTCCCTAACTTCTCCAAAATCATGATTTTACCTGAAATTGCACTTTAAACACGAAATACCTGTGAAATGACATTTGTGGATTAAATAATCAAATAAACACAATTTTCACACAAATATCAACATTTAAATCATAACAAAAATGCAATAATTTAGCTCTTATCAGAAATTGATGGTATATGCTTATATCTCATTCATGCATTACTGCTACAAAAACAAAAGAGACATATCTGGGGTTACCTAAACCAAGATCAAACAGAAAACCCACAAAATTAACCACTCACCTAAATAAAAAAAATGTACAATCTGTACATGGGTTGACTCTCTAAAATACATATATTGAGAAATATCTTCAGAAAAAAAAATAGAGAGATAAAGAATATATAGTATAATCTACATACTATAACCCACATTGCCTACAAAGTTGTGAGTAAAGGTTAATTACAAAAGAAAGATATAGGAAATAATTCCCTAAAAAAATCATTGCACTCTCTTCATTTGTAAAAGGCATACATCTTGAAATTCTTTCTTAATAAGTTTGATTTATGCATGAAAATAATTTTTATATATGATATCTTTATAATTTATACATTTGATTCCTTTCATGAGATCAATGTTAAAATAACACTTTGAGCCTTTATTCTTTATACATATGTGAACATATTAGTTCATTTCTATACATAAACTCTTTCGCATATAAATTAGTATGAGTGTTTGAACCCATAGGATTCAGTGTTTTGAGAGTATTGACTTGTGAGGAATAGAGTCGAAGCGAATTCTTATTCATGACACTGAAATTGGGTGAAATTAAATTGATACATTTTTGACATGAAATATGAAAATGATTTTTGACTAATTATTATGATAAATCATGATTGTTTAAAGAGATTAAAATAACTTATGCTTGAAATTTTAACTATGATCTTAAAGGAGATTAAAAAGTATGAGACATTTTTGTGAGAAGTTGTTTCCTTTTATTCTTAAAAATTAATTTTTGATTTTGTTGTAATATTAGTTTTTGAGTTGATTGTTTTTATTGTTTCTTTTGATTTTTACATTTAATTCAATATTTGTGGGTATCATTACTGAAAACCCTCACGAGACTCAACCTCGTCCACTAGCGCAACCTAGGGGTTTAAAGGCTTGTTGCATAGGCTAAATAAAACCGTGTCAATCCTTGGAAGTGATTTAGGATAGTTTAATTTTTAGTTTTTATCGCTTCTCTTGCTAAGGGACTAGCAAGAAGCTGGTTGGGGGTTGTGATGAGTGCTCAAAAAGCACTAAAATTACCATGCTTTTATGCACATTAATTGATTAAAAATATATATATTTCTATGTTTTATCATATATTTATATAAATTTGTCTTTTCGGAATCACGGGTATTTTTATTGTTTTTTAGGTATTTTGGCTTAAAAACATAACTTAAAAACTCAAAGAGGAATACTGGAAGCAATATCACAAATATATTAATAAATAAATAGGGAAAGGTCAACAAATATGGAAAAATTGGACAAAATGGGTCAAAATCTCAAAAAGGAGAAAATCGCGCCGCCGCGCCGCCCAGCCGCGCCGAGCCCCACGCGCGCCAGCCCCCAACTGCCCTCCGCACGCACCGCTGCCATTTCGCCCCATTTTCGCGCGCAGCCGCCCCCATGATGTCATGATGACGTCATCAATGACCTCAGCAATTGCACTATGCGTTTTCACAATTTTTTAACATTTTTTCACTCACTTTTTCTACCCATTCTCACCTATAAATACCCCCCTTCCCTTCACTTCATACCACACCTCAAAACACATTCTCTTCTCTCTTTCTTTCTCTCATTTCTTAGTTTTTAGTTTTTTTCTTAGTTTTCTTAGTTTTTAGTTACTAGTTATGTTTTTGTAATTTATTAGCTTTTTGATTCAATAAATGGGAGTACAAATTCCGTTTGGAGGTTTTCTAGCAACGGGAATGGCATCGAAGTACTGTAAGGATTTTATTTTCTTTGCAGTTATTTTTTATGCTTTATTCTTACATGTTATATTTAATTTGTCTGTAATTAAATTTAACTGTGCTAGCTGTTTGTAAACATGATATAATAATAACGTTGTTATGCTTGCGAAATATTAAATAGGTAAAAATCTCTAAAATGAATTGATTTTATTTTTATTCAAGATTTTATATTAAGAATGTTAGAGAGAAATATATTATTTTTCATTACAAACTTAAATCTGAAAATTAGATTTTAAGGTTTAGTTATCCGGTCTGATTTATAGTAGTGCTCTTTTATTTATTGGTACAATCGCCCGGTAGTTAGAGTGAAACTCTATTTCAAAAGTTTTTATAAGAATTATTATCTGAAAATGTATTGACAACATGTTTTCAGTAGTGGTTTTAAAACTTGAAAGTTAGTACTCAGATAATTAAATTCTTAGGTTTCATTTGGACACCTTGAATAAAGTTTAAACTGTCTAACCCCACCAAAGGTGGCTTTTAAATGGTTCATTTTCAATCTCTTATAAAAAGAAATTAATTTAACTAACCAAATTAGTTATCAACCCCACCATAGGTATTAATTGATTTGTTTAGTTAACAAAGAATATCTAACCCCACCAAAGGTGGTATTCATGCAAAAAAGGGAGAATCAATAAATATCAATTCATATCTTTAATAACCTAAATAATATGAGCAAGCATAATTAACTTAGTTATTATATCCATAAATACTCCACTATTATAAATGATAAAATTTGCAAAAATATTTATTGAATCTATGTTTATTTTTATGTTAGTAGATTAAAAACACAAAACCCAAAATATCGTGACAGGATGTTTAGGATTTAATTTCGTTTTTAAAAGTTTGAATAATAAATTAAAAACCACATACATTCCTTCCTTAGATCGACCTTGGGAGTATACTTATCATTTTCTACGAAATGATTCGTGAACTTGCGAGAGTTTTATAAATATAAAACAAAAGTATTGGCAGGATCGGCGATGCCGGTTTTCGCTCATCAATCGTCCCACAAGAAGTACGTGCAATAAATACACAAGTATACGTATTGTAATAAGAAATATAATGATAAGAAAAGATTGTTTTAACAAAGATTATTTTATTAGAAACTAATTTTTAAAACTAAAAAATAAAAATCAATTTTTTTGTATTTTTATATTTTAAGGAAGTAAAATTAAAATAAGTAAGAGTAAATATCAACTATCAATCAAATCAGATTTAGTAACTACAAAGATATATGAGAAAATATCTACGAATGGCTAAAATCTTCTCAATATAATTATCAATTAATTACATGATCAATTGAATCTAACCTAGCATGTATGACATTAAACATAACATATAAGAATAAAATATAAAAAATAACTGTAAAGAATCCATTAAAATTATACCTTAAAAGAATCCTTACAGTAATTTGATGCTAATTTTTTTATTGAAAAACTTCTAAACGGATTTTCATTTCTTCTTATTGAATCAAAAACTAAAAATCTATAAAAATATAACTAGTTCTTCTCAAAAATAGAAGAACTTTAAAACTAAGAAAACTTTCTAGAAAGAGAAAGCTAGAGACAGCTAAGAAAATTGTATGTTTTACAATGGGAGGGAAAGGGTATTTTTATAGGTAAGGAGAGAGCCAAAAAAAGGTGGGAAAATATTTCAAAATATGAATTTGGACCCGTTTGGACACACTAGTACGCATGTGGGGTGCGAAAATTGTGATAGACGGGTGTTTGGCGTATATGAGCATGTTTTAGTATGTGTTAGGCGTGTGCCGATGTATGCTTGGCGTACACATATGTGTGCACAAAACTTGGCGTGGATGGGAAACTATGCGTGGGATTTCAACTTTTTTTACTGCTTTAACATAATTTATCCAATTTTTTCATCTTTTTGACTTTTCCTCATTTCTTTTCTCAATATATTTGTGATGTATTACCTCTAGTATTTTTCTTCAAGTCTTTAAGTTATTTTTGAACGAAAAGACCTGAAAAATAATAAAAATACCTGTGATTCTGAAGAGATAAATTTATATAAAAATATGATAAAATCATGCATATATGAATCTATTTAATCGATTAAAGTATAGTAAATCATGGTAATTTTTGTACCTTTTAAGCACTCATCAACCGTGCGCGCATGTCTCGCTCAAAGTTAGCACCCGTCTACCGAGCCATGCGCCCATGTTATGCCAAGTCTCGCGAGCATTAGTACCCATCTACTGCAACTCCCACGCACGTCCATGCACATCCCATTACAAATCTCGCCCCACACACGTGCCAACGTGTCCAAACGCATCCAAAATCAATTTTTGAGATATTTTACCACTTTTTATGGCCTTTTCCTTATTTATAAAAGGAGATTCTCCCCCATTATAAAAATCATCCCTCAAATAACACAATTTCTCAACTTTTCTCTTTCTCTCTCTAGTTCTTAGTTTTTTTAATTTAAAGTTCTTATCTTTTTTAAGAAGAACTAGTTATACTTTTGTATTGGAGGTTTTCCAAAAATGGAATTAGCATCAAAGTTCTGCAAGGATTCTTTTGAGGTATAATTTTAAAATAAAATCTTTAAAGTTATTTTTATGTTTTATTCTTATATGTTATATTTAATTTTTTTGTGATTAAATTTAACATAGCTAGTTGTTTATAAATATGATATAAGAATAACGTTGTTATGTTTGCAAAATTTTATATTAAGGATGTTAGAGAGAAATATATTGTTTTTCATTCCAAACTTAAATCTAAAAATTATATTTTAATGTTTAATTATCAGGTCTGATTTAGAGTAGTGTCATTTTATTTGTTGGTACAATCGTCCTATAGTTAGAGTGAAACTCTATTTCAAAAGTTTTTATAAGAACTATTATTCAAAAATGTATTGACAACATATTTTCAATAATGGTTTTAAAACTTGAAAGTTAGTACTCAGATAATTAAATTCTTAGGTTTAATTTAGACACTTTGAATAAAGTTTAATTAACTAATTCTGCCTAAAGTTGTGATTAGACTGTTTACATTTTTTTATAAATAAAGTTGAAACTTAATACTTAATTAATTAATAGATTAATAGGTCCTACCCAAGGATATTAGTTAATTAATATTAAATAAAAGAATTTGGGCCCGTCTATAGACACTTTCATACTAAAAAGGAAAAAAATCAATAAATATCAATTTATATATTTAATAAGCTAAATAATATGAGTAAGTATAATTAACTTAATTATTATATCCATAAATATTTCACTGTTATAAATGATAAAAATTTGTATAAATATTTATTGAATCCATAACTATGTTCTTTTTTATGTTATTATATTAGAAAACACAAATCAAAATATCGTGACAAGATGTTTAGGATATAATTTTGTTTTTAAGAGTTTGAATAATAAATTAAAAATCATATATATTCCTTGAAGGGAAGACACAACATTTTTAAGAGGAGGATGATTCATGCACAAGAGGAGAAAAATATTTGTTTTGAGAGCAAGGGAGTTAAGAAGGATACTTATGAGGGAGTGTCAAGATAACTTGTAGGTGGGTCATATGGGTTGATAGAGAACATACACTCTAATGAAGCAGGGTTACTATTGGTATATGAGGGTGTGATGGAGTATAGAAGGACATGTTTCATTTGCCAGCAAAATAAAGTTGAGAAGCAAAAGATAACAAGGTTATTGGAACACTTACCAGTTCCAACGAGGCTATAGGAGAGTGTCTCAATAGACTATATTAACAACTTTCCTAAGGTAGGAAATCTAAAAAGAGTTTTAGATGTGGTTGATAGGTTTTCAAAGTACACAACATTCATTCCTATGGAAAAGTACACCACAGCAAAAGAGATAACCCACTTTTTTTTCAAGTTCATTGTCAAATATTGAGGTGTTTCCCAAACATTGTGAACGATTAAGACACTAGGTTTATAGGGACCTTCTGGTCAAAACTCTTCAAGTTTTTTGGCTCACAACTTAACCTCTTTGAGTTACCACCCATGATTGTGACCATTTTATACTTTTATTTGTGCATCATATCCACATATTTATAATGAATTGTTATTCTCTGTGTTTTATATGTGTATTCGATGTTATATAGGTCTTAAGGGACAAGTGAGAAAAAAGAGGCAAAATCGTGTATCTAGAGAAAAAAACACTCAATTGATCGAGCTTCAATTAAAGATTCATGGGAAGAATGGAAAGTAAGTTTTGATGGATCCAAAAAGAAACTCAATCAATCAAGCCACAGATCGATCGATTGAATGCTCTCAGGTTGGAAATCATAATAGTTAGATCGATTCAGAATTCTAATCAACACTTAAATTTGGAATTTTTTAGTGCCAACTTTTAATCCTAACCATTTAATTAATAAAATTCTAATCCAACTCAGATTAAACTTGAAAATAAACTATATAAACAACCCAATGGGTCATCTAAAACAACAATTACAAAAAGGACCAAGAAATATTAAAGCGCACATCTAGGGCAACTTTTGGAAGAGATTTTGAAAAGGAGATTGAAGATTTTTATAAGATTTTTTTACTCTTTCTTTATTTAGTTTCCATGATAATAATGTTGATTATTATTTAATTTGGCTAAACTAATAAAGTGATTGTGGGCAATTCCAAGCTGTATACTATAGCTTAATTGATTTAATGTCATGATACTTTTTGTTTCAATTCTTGATTTTTGAAGTATTTAGTTCTTAATTTGAATGTCAAACTATGCATGTATGAATTAGAATAATTAACTAATTTATTGCAAAAATATGGTTATATCTAGTCTAAGATGTTATTACATAATCACTTATATTCTTATTCGAAATGATACCTTGTGGTTGTTGTTATAAGTAGATTAAGTGCCTGCATTAAAGTTTAAACGTTGTTATAATATTACCTAGTTTAGTTATCATCTTTTTATATATTAATGAAATGAATGAATTAAATCTATGAAGCATACCTCTAGGTTTAGGATTTAAGTTTGTTAATACGTAAACCTTTAATAAATTACACGGTAATAAAAAATGAAAAGTCTTAAGTGGACCTAAGCTTTTAAAGCTAAATTTAATAATTCAAAAATAATTTTAAATTATAAAAGTGATTTTGAATTTAAGAAACTAATTTTCATTCATGATATATTTAATTAAGTTATAATATAATGGTGAGGATAGTCTCATGATCACATATTTATCATAATTTTTGTGCAATTCACCTTTATTATTATATGTTATTTTCTTCAACAAAAATCCAAAACCCCATTTTACTAACATAACCAACTTATAATGAACTAACAATTAGGAGTAAACATTGTTACCAATTCTCGTGGATATGAAAATCATTCTTCTTGAATTACTTATCACTTAAATATGATCATATATATTTACATGTTCTTAATAGTGTCAACCCATAATCAGATGGATAGACAGAGAGATTCAATGGGTTGTTGGAGGAGTATTTGTGATACTTTGTGATAGTAAACCAGAAGAATTGACCACAATTGCTCAACAAAAGCCTAATTTTGTTTCAATGCTCATAAGAGCTCTTATACTAGTAATACTATTTTTGAGATTGTCAATGGACAACATCCATTATTATCCCACATAATGGATGGGCCTTACACCGGAAAGAACCCTAGAGCTTTCAATTTCACAAAAGAATGGAGAAGTAATGTTGAAATTACTCGTGTCTACTTGGAAAATAAGCTTTTAAGAGGATGAAGAAGTAGGCAAACATTCACTGCAAACTGTTAGAGTTTCAAGTAGGAGACCTTGTAAAGGTGAGTTTAAATAGAATAGATTTGGTCATTATGCACAAGGGATAGAAGACTTATCAAAAGATATGATGGTCTAATTAATATTGTTGCTAAGATCATAAGAACTTCTTACAAGGTCGTAATCCCTAGTTAGATGAAGATGCATCTTGTGTTTCATGTTAGCGTCCCGAAGCCCTACTGATTAGCAGAACTGGCATCGCCGATCTTACCAATACTTTGGTTTTATATTTATAAAACTCTCGCAAGTGCACAAATCATTTCGTAGAAAATGATAAGTATACTCTCAAAGTCGATCTAAGGAAGGAATATGTGTGATTTTTAATTTATTATTTAAACTTTTAAAAAAGAAATTAAATCCTAAACATCTTGTCACGATATTTAGGGTTTTTGTTGTTTATAATCTAATAACATAAAAATAAACATAGATAGAGATTCAATAAACATTTATGCAAATTTTATCTTTTATAATAGTGAAGTATTTATGGATATAATAACTAAGTAATTATATTTGCTCATATTATTTAGGTTATTAAATATATAAATTGATATTTATTGATTCTCTCTTTTTTATATGAATACCACCTTTGGTGGGGTTATATATTCTTTGTTAACTAAACAAATCAATTAACACCTATAGGTGGGGTTGATAACTAATTTGGTTAATTAAATTAATTTTTTTTCTAAGAGATTGAAAATGAACCATTTAAATGCCACCTTTGGTAAGGTTAGATAATTTAAACTTTATTCAAGGTGTCCAAATTAAACCTAAGAATTTAATTATCCGAGTACTAACTTTCAAGTTTTAAAACCACTACTGAAAACATGTTGTCAATACATTTTCAGATAATAATTCTTATAAAAACTTTTGAAATAGAGCTTCACTCTAACTACTGGACGATTGTACCAACAAATAAAAGAGCGCTACTCTAAATTAGACCGGATAACTAAACCTTAAAATCTAATTTTCAAATTTAAGTTTGTAATGAAAAATAATATATTTCTCTTTAACATTCTTAATATAAAATCTTGAATAAAAATAAAATCAATTCATTTTAGAGATTTTTACCTATTTAATATTTCACAAGCATAACAATGTTATTATTATATCATGTTTACAAACAGCCAACAAAGTTAAATTTAATCACAGACAAATTAAAAATAACATATAAGAATAAAGCATAAAAAATAATTGTAAAGAAAATAAAATCCTTACAGTACTTTAATGCTATTCATGTTGCTAGAAAACCTCCAAACGGAATTTACACTTCCATTTATTGAATCAAAAAGCAAATAAATTACAAAAACATAATTAGTTCTTCTCAAAAAGAGAAAAACTCTAAAACTAAGAAAAGACTAACTAAGAAAAGACTAAAAACTAAGAAAAACTAAAAACTAAGAAATTGAGAGAAAGAAAGAGAAGAAAAGATGTGTTTTTAGGTATGTTTCGTTACGAAGAGAATATGGGTATTTATAGGTGAGAAAATGAATAAAAAGTGGGTGAAAAAATGATTAAAAATAGAGAAAATGCGTAGTAGGTGATGATGACATCAACTGATGTCAACGAGTAGGTGGGGCGCGGCGGCGCACGCGGAATGGAGCAGGGGCACACGGACTGGGTGTTGTTGGGCGCAGGCGCGTGCGGACTGTGCGTGTTGTTCGCGCGTTACTCGGCGCTGCTGGGTGGCTCCATGCACAATTTCCTCCTTTTTGACCTTTTTGACCCATTTTGTCCAATTTTTCCATATTTGTTGACCTTTCCTCATTTAATTTATGAATATATTTGCGATGTATTGCCTCTGGTATTTTCTTTAAGTCTTTAAGTTACTTTTTTTAAGTGAAAATACCTGAAAAATAATAAAAATATCTGTGATTCCGAAAAGACAAATCTATATAAATATATGATAAAATCATATATATATATATATATAATCAATTAACGTGCATAAAATCATGATAATTTTAGTACTTTTTGAGCACTCATCACCTACTATCCAGATGTCGAAGATGAAGAATGTAACCAACCAACCAGAGCAAGAGTCGACAACAAACTGTAGACAACCAAAGAATCAAAGGAGATTTTAGTAGAACGACTCATAAAGATAGGACATCAACAAGAGTATTTAAGGAAGTGGAAGAACTTGGGAGTCGAAGAAACCAGCTAAGAGTAGGTAGATCACATGGAGTAGTTCAAGCAAATGATGGAAGACTTCATGTGGAGTAGTTCAATTGAGGGAGAATGTTAGAGTTTATATGTAAGTGTCACATATGTGCGTGTCTAAGGTCATTACTAAAGCATATGTGCTTGCCTAAGGTCATTACTAAAGCCTATTGACGCATGCTTGTGTTCAACTAAGTGTTGGGAGGTAATTTTTATAATTGACAAATTATGTATTTTGTATTTTTCAACTCTTGTGTCTTCTCAAGCAAAGAAATATTTCCTTAGAAAATTGAGAAAAAGCACTAAGAGATTTATAAGGAGATGTGATAAGGTGACCTATGTAGAGATCGTGCCATCAGGTGTGTTGGGCATAGTAGTATACTCCTTCACCCACATCAATAAGAACAATTAGATGAATTTCATATACAATCTATGTGCTTGACTTATTCTTGCTTTATATTTTCTTAGTTTCTTTGATTTTTTTTGTTACCTCAATTATTGCTTGATGTGTTTGTATGCTTTTAATTTACGCTTCTTTTGTTATCGTGTGATATCTCAATAATTGAATTGTGATTATAATAGAGATTGATGTGCTGATCAAGTTGATGTTCTCAAATATTCTCAAGATCCTTTGCAAGAAATTGACGATCCAATAACTAGGGATAGATTTTGAAGATCAAGTAGGGTACAAGGATTAATTTAGGAAGTAATTTTTGTTTTAGTTCATTGTAGGTCTTTTATGTTTTATTTATCATAAATCTTTTTTTCGTATTTTATTTTTTAAGGATTGATTAGGCCCAATTTACAACTAAATAGACCCATTAGGCTCATTTCATCTAGGGTTTTTTCTTTTTCGATTTCTTACTTATAAAAAAAACAATTATGTAATTTAGAGGCAAACCGCATAACATATATCAAATTTATTTCAGAAAGCTTTTTGCCTTTCCTTTTTTTAATAACTTTGTTTCCTTAAATTTCTAATCTGATCATCTTCAATATATTCCTAGTAAATCGATTGTTCATATCCCTTTAAGTTCGTGAGTTCTTAGAGTTATTTGCCTAGAAGGTCTTCATCAGACTACACCTTGTTTATTTTGTATTTGTAAGGTTCAACAACCAAGGTCACATGTGCTAACCAGGCTGACTTGCTTCCCTGCAGATTCAGCCAGTGCCGAACGATTCTTATGTAACTAAATGAATCATTCACGTAGCATTGGGTTGAACGGGTGGTGGTGCACGAGCCATACCTCACCCTTCACAATGTTGATTTGATGTAGTGCAATGAGTTGTTGGGTAACGAGGTCAAGCAAATGTTGGATTCCTCCAAATCATAAGCCCATTCAAGCTTCCAACAAATGAGTCACGTATATCGTCTCTTGAGTAAATTTTAGAATACACAACTCTAAATTTACTAATATTTGATCCAAACAAGTAAACAAACTACTTATATTATACCCACAATAAAATATACTATAATATATTTCAAAGACAACTCACAAATTGAAGAGAAATACAAACACTCAAAGAAAAAACTCTCAACTCACACTCAAACTAAGAATACAAAGAGATTTGTTTTTTATAAAATGATTAGACCAAATACAAGATACGTTATTTATAGTCATCACCATGCAATCTATATCACACAAATATAAAACTAAAAAATAATTTTAATCACACAAATATTATCTACACACTGATCTTTTCTACAATCTTCAATTACTCTATTTATTTATCTTTCAACCACTCCATTTATTTATCCTTCAACTATTCTGTTTATTTATCATTATCCTTCAACCACTTCATTTATTTCTTTACATCCTTCGACTACTCCTTTATTATATTAGTGTTGTTTTTCAACCGTCAATGTATATCAAATATGACAAAAAGAAGAACATAGAATATTGAAAGGATCTCGTCTGCTGAATTCACTACTAAAACCAGTAGCTTCAAAGAAGCAACTGAATAGAGAAAACATAATTTCAACGACTGACTCATACTTTCCTAACCATTCAGCTATATGCTGAAGTTTGTTAAATGAACCACAAAGAAAACAAAATGAAGGTATGCGTTTGGAGCAACCACTCTATAGCATAGTCATCACAACGACAGAATTAAAATAGCATCTAGTAAGGGCACTAAAAGGAAATAAACGACAAACAAATAATGTGTATAAGAAAGAGTATAATCAAGTAGTAGTAATCCTTAGCCTCCAAAGTTAAGAAATTTCGAGGTATGAAGAAACAAAAGTGTTTAAGAAATTTGTCGTCATTTGCTCTTATCCAAATTTTTTTAAGAATGAGGGAGACATAATTAAAATAATGAAATAGGCTTAAAGAAATTTTCTAAAGAGTAGAGGCTCTTTATTTATTAATTTGCTTTACATGATCGATATTTATGGGATATTTATAGTTAAATAAATAGATTTTACACTATTTCAATAGATATTTTCCACAGGTTTTACTTTGTTCCACATATTTTTACTAGGTATTTCTAGGAATTTTTAGTAGTTGTTTTATGCAAAGATATTTGTAGACTATTAAAAGTTTAATAGTACACAATATTATAATCTTAAACAAAATTTGGTTTAGTTTTCCAGCAAATGGTACATTTTTTATTAAAGCTTTTGAATCCCAGTTGCAATTACTGAGGAAAAATGAGCTGCAATACCAAGTATGAAGCTTGTCATTAGAAGCAATTTCTATTTGGATGCAAAGAAAAATGAAATTCAGAAAATATTTATTTATTTATATTAATTGAATACAATTACCCTGACCAAACAAGAAACTAAACTATTCCGAGAAAATCATACATATTACAATGGAAAATACAATTCAAAGACAAGAAATCATGGACACAAAAAAAAAGCTATGTATTCATTCTCCGGCAGCCTTAAGAAAACTTAGTAAAAAAAAAAAACCAAAATCCATAATTACAAAGTTAGAACATCAAAAGACCACCGATTTACAAAATCCTATTAGTCAAAATGCATTAAATTGCAAGCAGACTCAGATTCCATGACCCGACTTCAATTAACTAGCTCTGACATCCAATCCATTTTAAGTTCAGTATCATCCACCGAGTCAACTCGATTAAGTGAGTTTTCCTTACTGAGTTTAGCATACATTTCCGCACGAAGGACTTTCCCAGACTCTACTCTCTCCATTATAGACTGTGCATCGCAACACTGGTCCCAGAGATCGAACAGACTCTCCACAGGACGAGTCGGCATCCAAGTTGGAGTCCGACTTGGAGTAGAAGGAAGACTAGCACCAAACCCAGAACCCATTTGAAAACCCCAAGAAGGAGAATTCATTTTCATCTTACTAACCTGAAGGTTACGCATTGAAAAAGCAAGCTCATTAACCGAGTCAAATGACGTACCACCCAGTTGGGGATTATTCGGCGACATTGGTGGCGAGTCACCCGAAAGAAATATCGTCTGCGAGTTCAGAATCGAAGTTGGCGATGAAGTAAAAGACCCATCGGCACTCGGACTTTGTTGAGGCAAAACACGAAGTTGCTCCGGCGTGTGAGCAAAGAAACAGACTCTCCGGCAACAACTGAGTCCATCTTTGCATGGTTGAGTTCTGTAGCGAGCCGGGTGAAGCCAGCATTCGAAAACTCCATGTGCGAACTCGCACGAATCACCTTTATCACAACTTCCCTTACGAAACTCCGGACAAGGAGTGCCTGAATAGTGGTATTTCCGGGGGTCCCTTCGGCGAGCTTTCTCGCAGGGATGAGCGTACGGACACTCGGTCCAGTCATGTGACCTCCCACGTGCGCACCTACGAACCTTGAACTCATACATTCGAAAATGGTCGCACGTGAAAGCGTCAACGAGGAGATCCAACTCGTCACTTTGTGAGTCCGAGTCAGAGGATACAAACTCATTTGACGGGATGTAACGGTGAAGGACGGTGAATGAGTCTAGAGAAGGGTGGCGGTAATCGCCTCCGATACGGGCATTGCCGTTAATGTTGATGGAGGGTGAAGCGGGGGGAAATAATGCGATCATTTTAGCCATTGGATCGTCAAGTGGGTCAAGTTGAGGGATTAATTCATGAGGGTTGATTCGCTAAGCATCATTACAGTCGCATAGACCTCAGGTTATTGAATGAGGGAAGCGATGATCATTTATATATGAAGTGCAAGAGAGAATGAATGAGAACTTTCAAACGTTAACCGTGGTGGAGTTAAGAAGTAACCTGGGATGCAGTTAAAAAATATCTTGGTGCGTGATTAAAATTATCCACCAACTAGCACAACTGTACTTCAAAAGTTACTCCACTCCCTTCGTGCCGACTACCCAGTTAATATATATATATATATACACGTATACATTATTAAATTTTAAAAATATATTGTATTCATAAAAAATATTAATTTTAAAAATATTTTAATATCTATAATTTTACCTAAATAATAATATTATAATATAATTTATATTATAAATAAAATAAATATTTTTTTATTATGATAATAAAAATTATTATACAATATCATCATTAAATTTTTAATAATATTAAAGGTTGTTAGAAGATTTTTAATATTATACGAATTTAAATAGATTTAATTCAATTTAAATTATATTAAATTTAAAATGATAATTTAAATATCTTTTTATTAGTAAAATATATAAGTTAGATATAATAATTATTATTTTTGTAATTACAAATTTTAATTATCTGGTATAATAATTCTATTTCACGTATTCTTTACTCATATTTTTTGGATAGTATCTTGGTAATATTATATTTAATAAAATGTATCAATTTGATATTATTTTTCACTTTATTGAAAAAAATTTATGTATATACACCACATTAACATTTAATGAAGGTCATTTTATTGTATTGTTTTACTATTTTCTCTATACTAAATTTAACTGCTTCTTTTTCTGTTATTTTTAAGTTTTTAAATACAAATTTTAATATTTTTTAACTTATTTTATACTCTTTTCAATATCTTTCTTTTTCTATCACGTAGAAGCTCCACAATTTACTTATATTATATTTTTCCTGTTGGCTCGTTTAAATTGAGATTTGTTTTCTATTATTCTTTTTCTTTTAAGCGTTTTTTATGATTCTAAGAATGTTAAAAGGTTTAGATTCATTAAAGTTCTAAATAAAGTAGTCACTCGACCATAATTATAATACTAATATTACTTGTAATAATGGGCTTATGTATGATATGTATTACTATATATTGAGTTGTTTATGTAAACTATTTTTTCTATATACTCAATCTAATTTTTTATATAAATTGAATACTGCATATTGTTTTCCTATTTTTTGTATACAAAATTCAAAAATTGCATATTGTATTTATTAAAACAAAACCTATGCAAGTTGCATAAAATTTAGATGAGCATTAGTAAAAAATATGTCGTTATAAGTGAAGTTGTTGAACTCATGGGTGATGTATAAAGAAGAATTATTAAAGAGAGTGTAAGATAAGTAAAAAAAACATTAAAACATGTATTTAAGGATTTAAAAATAGTGAGTAAAGAAGTTGTTAATGTTCCACTAGAGTTAATAGTAAAAACTATCACAAATGTCCTTCATTAAATGCAAATGAGTTACACATGTGTGAAAAATAATCAATAAAATAAAAAATTATATCAAACTGGTACCATTTATCAAACTTGAGAATCACTAAGATACTACCTAAAATGGGTAAAAAACACTACCTAAAATAAAATTATTATATGTTAACCAACCTGTAAGTCTTGTCCTTTTGGTGTTAGTATTCTCATGTGCAAAATACAGTGTATATTTTATTTTATGTTGATATCCATCCTTTATAAGGTTGGTTATTGGTGACTTAGTATTCTTTAGGTCATAGTTTTGTGTTTTCTTGTTACACATACTCACTTTCTTAGTTTGCATATAGTTTGCATTGTTAGGTGTTTGTTCTCGTAGTGTCCTGTTGGGGACTTTGTTTGTTGTCATGGTGTTTTATTGAGGATGTAGTTTATTTTGGGCTATCCAGTTGGGACTAGGCTTTTCTCCTTTTCAAAAATGTCGATCATTATGGTTTTTTTGTGAGCAAACTTGCAATCAAGCCGACATTGTCTCCGTTTGATTTATGTTGCCTTATCGTGGTTCTTACGATCCCCATCCCGACTTTGGATAACGAGTGTGTAATGGCTATATTTCTCATCAACCTTAGATGATGAGTAGTCGATGAGGGTTTGAAAGGTTGGATTTTTCTATAAATTCCCCTATTCCTTTCTTTTATTCTTGGCCAAAATTGGGGGGAAGCTTTGCCCATTTGGCACTTGACTTCTCTGGCCTGTTTGTCATCCATTTTTCTTCTAAATTTTGGGTTTAGGAAATAGTATACCATCTACATAATGTAGGACATTAGAGAGAAGTCTCTCTCATATTTCTCAAATACCAAGTTGAGTATAAAAAATGTGTGATTAAGTGAGGTTTTGATTTGAGGTAAAATGTATGGTTGGCTAAAGGAATCATTTTGAGGAGTTACTTCTGGTGTTAAGTTACCATGGGTTGCCTAATAGTTATAAAAATTGTAATAGATCGAATAGGATAGGAGCCTATGTGGTGTTATGTCATGTGTTGGCTGATAGTTCCAAGGATGCAACATTTACCATAGGTGTGAAGCCTATTTGGTGGTGTGTCGTGTATAGGTTGGTAGTTATAAGGATGCAACATTTTCTATAAGTGAGGAGCCTATGTAGTATTGAGTTATGTGTTGATTGACTATTGCAAGGTTGCAATGTGGTGCATTGATAATGAGCCTATGTGTTTGTATGATGTGTATCAGTAGGATGTTACACGATCGTAATGTGTATGGGTAATAAGAGTTTGTACCATCAGTAGTTGATCACATCACATGGTGATAGAGCTCCATCAGTAGTTTATCACATCACAGCAAGCCAAGGTAGCATATGTAACTAGGGTAGGTATTCCGACTAATAGTAGTATTTTCATTTATATTATCTATCGATTTGTATACTATTTATTATGTTTAGTAGATTGTTTGTTACCGAGTAGTTATCATAAGTAACATGAGGGTGTTACCATATAGATAGGCGTTCTATATGGGTAAAACTCGAGGATCTTGTTATCAAGCTTGCCAACAAGCTCGCCATAGGTGGTGGTGAGGTGGCAAGGTAGTAGCGAGGTATTGATGGTGAGGTGGTGGAAATTTTTTCGATATATCCCTATATTGTAAAACATAATTTAGAATTTATTTTTAGGTACTTTACTTATATCCTTAAAGAAAATTTCGTCCTTGAAATTTATAATTCTATAAACAAGTAAGGATATTTCAAAAATATAACTCTAACTCCCAAGTTGCATCTTCAATATAGTGATGTCTCTACCGAACTTTCACTAATGGTATTGCTCTTCTCCTCAAGTTCCTAATTTGAAAATCAATTATTGCCACCTGTTCTTCTTTATATGATGTATCTTTTTGTAATGATAGTTCTATCCAATCCAGGATAGCATTCTGATTTCGTTGACATTTTTGTAAGATAACCATGAGAAAAATATTTTGAACTTGTGAAATTCTTTGGGTAACTCTAATTGATACGTACATCATTGATTCTCTTGATAATTATAAATGGTCTGATATAACAGAATGCTAAATTTTATTTTATTTCGAAATGAGTTACTCCCTTCCGAGGTTAAACCTTAAGAAAAACATAGTCATTCACTTCGAAGTTCAATGGATGTCGCACATGATCAATATAACTCTTGTATCGACTTTGAGCTATATGAAGTTTTTATTATGTGATACGAATCTTTTCAGTTGTTTCTTTAATAAGATCAATTCTCAACTTACTAAAATCTTACATTCTGCCCAGTACCATAGAGATCTACGCGGTCATCTATACAAGGCTTCATGAAGAGCCATCTTGATGCTTGCATGATAATTTTTGTTGTATGCAAACTTAACCAATGGTAAATGTTTGTTCCAATTTCCCTTGAATTACGTAACATAGGCTAATAACATGTCTTTTAACATCTAAATAGCCATTTTGGATTTTCTATCCATTTTAGGATGATAAGTTGTGCTATGCATTAACTCTATACCCAAAGCCCCATATGCGCATCTCCACAATTATGCGGTAAACTTTGGATTTCAATATGATATGATTGACTTTAGAAGGCCATACAATCTTAATACTCAAAGCATTTATCGAGTATCAAGTTTTGACTGGAATGAAGAGCAGACTTTATAAGACGATCGATAATTACCCATATGGAATCATGAACTTGAGAAGTACGTGGTAGTCCTTGTACAAAGTCCATGGTTATTTTTTCATATTTTCATTCGTGTATTGGCTACAAATTGTACAACATTTTTCTTCATTACTTTCCAACAATAGGTCATTTTCAAATCACAATACATTTTTATGCTTCTAGAACGTATCGTAAATTTTGACATATATACATCTCTTATGATCTCTTATCTCAAATAATCATCAATAGGTATTGCAATATTTTTATGGAAACAAAATGTTCCATTATTATAAGTGCATTCTTCCACTATCCCTCCTTCATTCATCCTACACAATACTTCACAAATTTCAGGATAATTTGATTGGGCTACCTTGACATTCTCCAACACTGTAGGATTGGTTGTGAGGTTATATAGAAATGCTTGTCTTCTATCATGCAAATTAAGCTCATAATCTTCTATAGTTTGAGTATTTTGCCAAAGATCTTACATCATTTGCACAATAAAGCTTAATTTGCAACTCAAAGCATTTAGCATTGTATTAGCCTTGCCATGATGGTATTGCAAAGTGGAGTCATTATCCTAATGATACTTTATCCATTTTCTTTGTCTCAAATTGAGATCTTTTTTAGTGAAAAGATATTTTTAAGATTTTTGTGGTTAAAAGATTTGGAATTTAGCACTATAAAGATAGCATCTCATATTTTCAAAGCAATGACCATAGCTGTTAACTTCAAATCATATGTTTGGTATTTTATCTTGTAAACCTTGAGTTGTTATGATCTGTAGGCAAATACTTGGTTATTTTACATTGAGACGCACCCAAGGTCTTGTAGTGAACCATTCGTGAAAACCACGTAAGGTTTTGTATTATCTAGCACAGGGAGGATTGGTGCAGTCATAAGTCATATTTTCAATTCTTCAAATGGCACCTTATATACTTTGTCTCATAAGAATTTGACTTCTTTCCAAGTAAGCTTTGATAATGGTGCAGTAATTTTTGAGAAGTCTTGCATAAAACAATGATAATATCCTATTAGTCCACAAAAACTTCAAACTTTAGTCACATTTCTTGATTGATTCTAATTTAATATTGCTTAAATATTGAAATGATCCACCGGAATTCCTCTTCATGATATTACATGTCTAAGGATATTGACTTTGATAAGTCAAAAGTTACACTTCTCGAACTTCACATACAATTGATGCTCCCTTAGTGTTTACAAGATGTTTCAAAGATGTTCCTTATTCTCTTCATGGATCTTTGAATAGATCAATATATTATCAATAAACACAATAATAAATTGATTCAAGAAAGGTCGAAATACCTAGTTCATTAAATCCATAAAAGCAGCAGGGTATTAGTCAATCCAAATGACATAACACAAAATTCAAAATGTCTATATTGTGTACAAAAAATAGTTTTGGGTATATCCAACTCTCTAACCCTTAATTCGTAATATATCGATCGAAGATCGATCTTTAAGAAGAAACTTGCTTCTCTAAGTTGGTCAAATAATTCATTAATTTAGGACAGTGGATACTTGTTATTTATAGTGAGTCTATTCTATTAATGATAATCAATGCAGAGTTTAAAACATCTATCCTTCTTCTTGATAAAAAGAACAGGTGCTACCCAGGGTGATGAACTTTTTCCAATAGCTCATCCAACTCATTTTTCAGTTATTTTTTTAGGTTCCATTAGATAAGAAGAGATGGATGTTTGCACAATTTTGGGATACAACTCGATCACAAAATAGATCTCTCAAGCTGGAGATAGACCGAGTAATTCTTTTGAAAATACATCCCAGTATTCATTAACCATTGGTATTGTTGTCTCTTTTAGAAGAACATAAAATCATGCAAGTATACACGGTCCCAAGTAATAAAATTTGATAAGTAAGTTATCGTTCCCACGGAGATTTGTTACTATAGTTTGTTAAGTACTAAAATTATTTTCACTCTGATTTTATCCAAAACAAAAGAAAATTGATGAAAGTTTAACAACTAATTTTTGTAAACAATAAATAAGAAAATTCTAGGATTGTAGTTTCACCAAATTAATCCACTCGAATCATATTATTCCCTCTTGATTTATATTTTTTGTAAATTTAATTTGTCAACCGAGAACTCCTAATTTATCCATACATCTCTTCCGAGCTCCGTATAGACACATCTCGTTAAATTAATTCCCTATATTCCTACGAGAATTAAATTCACAAAGATTCATTACGTTCTAAGTTCTCAAATGGCCACACGTAAAATAAAGGTATATCCCTATCCCTTATATATACATGTTATTCTATTCATGAGCAATATACAAAAATATGCCTCGTCCAAGTTTATTTAAGTGCCACAAATCAATTGATAAATTTTCCAATAATCAAAAGCATTAAGCACAAATAGAATAAACAAATTAAAAATCTTATAAATCTTTCAAAAATAATTAAATCCAAGCTTCATAAATTTAGCTAAAACGTAACCCTAGAAAAATTAAGTTACTTCTAAATATAATTAAAATTACAACATTTAAGAAATAATATATGACGAACACAAAGAAAATTAAAACATTTCTGCTCTCTAAATTTTTATGGCACACACAGAACACAACAGAAGCCAAAAATGGCTTCTGTGTGTACCACTGTCCAACACTCCAAACTCTCCATCCGAACCTCTAGTTTCTGGCATTAAATGCCCTATTTATAGCTCCAAAAAAATACATCAAAAATATTTTTCTTACAACCATGCGTGAATAGTGGGGGACATCGAAATAATTTTAAAGACACGTGTGGAAGAAATAAAAAACATCTAGAAAGAGTGTCGGTTATGCGTTTTTGTTTCAATTCTTGCATGCCACTTGTTGGCATCTGATTGGCACACAAGGAATGTGTCGCATACGATAATCACTAGTGAGACACGTGGGGGACCCAAAAGCTATTGAAAACGCGCACCGTTTTTGTGTTATTATTTTAACCAACACATGCCACGTGTCAAATCCTGATTTGCTGAAAGAACATTTGAGACATGTGGCATTTCATGATTCGTTGGAATGGCAGGGCGCACGGTGTTTCTCTAGAACGCATCACACGGGAGCATTTCTAGAATAGACATATGGGTCTCACCCTGAACGCTGGCCTGCGCGGCCAGGTGGGCCCCAAACGGGGCACCGAGCAGCATGTAATCTAGAAAACTAGGTCTAATCGCTTTTGTCGCATTTGTAATACACGTGCTGATCCTCACCATTGATTTTCTGATCTGACGGTGCGTGCCACGCGTGGATAATAGCTGCACGTGGTCTTCTTTCCTACGCAAAAAAATAAATTTTCCTTAATTGCATTTTAGCCCTCCAATTTAATTCAAATAAACTTTTAAACTTTTGTTAATTGCAATTAAGCCATTTTTCTAATTTAAATTAACTTTTACACTTTTGTTAATTGCAATTAAACTCTCTTTTAATTTAAATTATATTTTTAGACATTTATTATTTGTAATTAAGTCCTTTTTTGATTCAAATTCTTTAATTTTATTAAAAATATATTCCTTAAGAAATTAACAGTAAATATTAATTTATTCCATTAAAACTAACTAAAAATATCAAGAACGTAGCAATTATAATTAATAAAATAGATGAAAATAATTGTATAAAATACAGTTATCAAGTATCCATACTAAAATTATTCCAATGTCCATGTCTGATTCCAGAGAATTCAAAGGAACTATGCTTGCATGGTTTCATCTTCCACCTAAGCAGCACTTAAGGAAAGCACTAGAAAGGTTTACTCTTTTTTTGCCATAAAATTGGACTTATATGCGCTTAAGGGTTTAGACGATAACCTTTTTTTCAAAGCAATTTACAATGGTTTGATACTTGATCAACTAATCCATTCCTAAAATGTCATCAAAATAACTCATATTGAGTATAACAAGATCATTTAGGAATTGATGACCATTGAAGTCTATTGAACAATTGTTGCAAATATACAAGATATTTGAAAAGGCGCGAAAGGAGTATGCAAAGTAAAGAGGTTTCAATAGCTTTATAATCAAGTTTTAACATTTGGACACAAGTTAAAGAAATGAATGAATGAGTTGCACCAGTATAAAAAAGAACTCATAGTTTAAGTGATATAATAGAATTGTACCTTCCATAATGTTGTTGATTTCAATTTCTCTTTGTCTACCAACTATCACGAAGACTTGACCTTGTGTTCCTTATTTCTGGATGGTAACACTTTTACGCTTGTCCTTTCCACAATTAGATGGTTAATATTGAAAAGTTTGTGTCGTACTAGAAGGTTGTTGGAATGATTGTCTAGAAGGATGATAATATCTAAAGGATTGTTCTTGAAATGATTGTTCTTGAAATGATTGTTTTAGTTGTTGAAAATTCTATTAGGATTGCCAGCCAATTTATTGACTCGATCATTGAAAATTTCTCCTAATATTTGATGCTTCAAAACTAAACTAGATCGTGATCCTCCCTCATATTGTTTGACAGTGAGTTGAGGAAATTTGTATTTGAGGTGTTTGAATTGGTTGCAGTTGTGACAAGTATAAGGGTGATATAAAGCACTTCTAGATGAATTACTATTTGACATCCATTAAGTTATCTCCTTTGCCAAAATCTCTTCTTCTCTTTTCCTTTATCCTTAATCTTTTAAGATGATGTGGTTGTTTTCAACTACTTTGTTTTGACTTTTCAACTCTATAGGCTATGAAAACCTTTGCAATGTTTCTTTTCATGCCTTGGTACATCAATTGAAAGCAGATATCATATCGTAACCTCATCAAAAACTTTACATCCTTGTTAGAGTCTCTTGCGACCATATTTGCTACAAATCTTGACAGTGGATTGAAATAATTCTCATATTGTGCAACGATTATATTTTATTGTATAAGATTCATAAATTTGACCACCTTGTTGGTTTTTGAGATCTTATTGAAGAATCTTTTGTAAAACAACTCCTCGAATTCTTTCCATGTTTCTTCCTCTACTGACAGATTCCTAATTGTAGTCAACTTCACCGGTTAGCTTATATGTGGCTAAACCAGCACTAAAAAACTTTAGAATATTTAAAGCATTCATTTTCTTATTAATTTCTTGAATCCATCCTTCTATGATGTGAGGACTAGAGGTACCATTAAAGAGTGATGGCTTCATCTTTTCAAATTCTTTGATGTCGTAAGCTCTACCTCTTTCATTAGGTACTCCTCTCTGAGTAATTAATCTTTACTGTGTATGTAAATGAGCACGATGTAAAATTACCATGATTTTGTGTATTTTAATTGATTAAAAAGATTTATATTTATATGATTTTATCATATTTTTATATAAATTTATCTTTTTGGAATCACAAGTATTCTTATTATTTTTTAGGTATTTTCGCTTCAAAAAAATAACTTAAAGACTAAAAAAAAATATTGGAGGCAATACATCACAAATATATTGAGAAAATAAATGAAGAGAAGTCAAAAAGATGGAAAATTGGACAAAAGTGGTCAAAAATGTCAAAAAGGCCAAAATCCCACGCGTAGTTGCCCAGTTGTGCTAAGAAACATGCACAACGTGCCACACCATGCCGAGAATTGACCTGCGCATCTGTATGCATCCACCCAAACAATGCCTAACCTACCGCGTGTGCATTCGCCTTAATCAATCTGAACCCGAGCCCACCGCTCCTCCCATCCTCGCCTATCTACGCCCAACCTTGCCCCATCATTCGTGCACGCCACTATTTGTGTCAACACTTACGTCTGCACCTATCCATTTGCATCAGCGCTAACATCAACGTCCTTCTATTATGCTTTTTTTCTCACTTTTTTACCCTTCTTCTCACCTATAAATACCTTCATCTCTCTCATTACACAACACATAAAAAACACACTTCAAATACATTTTCTTAGTTTTTTTTCTTTAGTTTTCTTAGTTTTTAGTTTTAAAGTTCTCTTTTTGAGAAGAACTAGCTATGTTTTTGTAAATTTCTAGATTTTTGATTCAATAAATAGAAATGCAAATCCGTTTCGAGGTATTTCAGCAATAGAATTAGCATCAAAGTGCTATAAGTTTTTACAGTTATTTTTTATATTTTATTTTTATATGTTGTATTTAATTTGTCTATGATTAAATTTAACATTACTAGCTATTTGTAAACATGATATAATAATAACGTTGCAATGCTTACGAAATATTAAATAATTAAAAATATTTATAAAATGAATTGATTTTATTTTTATTCAAGATTTTATATTAAGAATGTTAGAGAGAAATGTATCATTTTTCGTTACAAAGTTAAATCTAAAAATTAGATTAAGGTTTAGTTATCCGGTCTGATTTAGAATAGTTTTTTTTATTTGTTGGTACAATCACCCGGTAGTTAGATTAAAAATATATTTCAAATTTTTTTATAATAATTATTATTCGCAAATGTATTAACAACATATTTTCAGTAATGGTTTTAAAACTTGAAAATTAGTACTCAGATAATTAGATTCTTAGGTTTAATTTGGACACCTTGAATAAAGTTTAAACTGTCTAACCCCACCAAAGGTGACATTTAAATTATTCATTTTCAATCTCTTAGAAAAAAAGAATTAATTTAATTAACCAAATTAGTTACCAACTTCACCCATAGGTGTTAATTGATTTGTTCAATTAACAAAAAATGTCTAACCCACCAAAGGTGGTATTCATATAAAAAAGAGAGAATAAATAAATATCAATTTATATGTTTAATAACCTAAATAATATGAGTAAGCATAATTAACTTATTTATTATATGCATAAATACTTCACTATTATGAATGATAAAAAATTGCATAAATATTTATTGAATCCATATCTATGTATATTTTTATGTTATTAGATTAGGAAGCACACAAAACCCAAACTATCGTGACATGATGTTTATGATTTAATTTCGTTTTTAAAAGTTTGAATAATAAATTAAAAACTACATAAAATGATTCATGCACTTGCGAGAGTTTTACAAATATAAAACCAAAGTATTTGCAGGATCGACGATCCCGATTTTGCTCATCAATTGGTTCCTAACTACCCTTCTTCTTGGAGCCATACTGAGACAAAAAAATTCAAAAATATATTTTAAGATTATTAACGAATAGTATTCCTCGAAGATCAAAACCATAATCTATTAGTAAATTGTCACTCCCTAAAAAAAATTATGTATATGAGATAAAAAAGAGGTAATTGTTTAAATTATATTTAATAAATTCAAAAGTTTGATTTACTAAAATTTGTATTGGGTTATCCCTATTTAAAAATATTATTTCAAATTATAAAAAAACATCAAATATATATTGAAAAACGGTTTTACAACATTGTAGTAGCATTATCTATAAATACAGGATACAAAATGAAATATAATTTTAAACCTGAAAGCTTCTTCTTTATCTTCAATGTCAAGTCGCACATCACTTTCTCAAACTCTAACCTAGAAGGAAAGGAAACGAAGTTAGCTACATATATTCCATTAACAGTATACTTTAAAATATTATTTTAATAAACAATTATTCATGATGCATGTTATTTATAAAATTCTTGAATGGTAATAATCATTATCAATACAATATGAGTAAATTTTAGTCATAAAACCCTAGTATGCCTATATTTCCTTACTTTTGAGGGACTGAGGGAGTGTACGTTTCAGGTAACTTAATGCATGCTTATTCGATACAAATTATGGTATGCAATATAAGTCAAATATATGAATATGCAACCCCATATGTATTGGTCACTCAAATATATGGGCATATGTGCGATCCACTACCAAGATGCATCTGGGTTTACCTCTAATCCCATGTATGATCACAATATATATGGCATATATATCGATCAAATTAACATCCTATGGGTCATCGCCTATGGTTTAAAACACAATAGGGTGTCCAACTCTGAGGTCCATATGCAACCAACAAAACTCCAAACACAACGATGGTCCAACTCCAAGGCCATATACGAGTAACTTCAAACACAATGAGAGGTTTAAATCTGAAGCTCGTGTACGAGCAATAATCTACGATCAATAATCCAAGGTACCATAATCATAATAAATCAACAATTAGAGGCACCATAGATAGAAAACACTAAGAATACATGTGATGCAATGCGTACTTGTAGTCTGTTGAAAATAGTTTACTATAACTAGTAGCCTATGGGTACCATATTCTGCAAAATAGCATGTAGGTGTACTCCTAACGTATAAAACCATTCTCATGATGCATGTATAAAATTCTTGGATGTCATATCACATTTTCTAAACACATTTTATATCAATATTTGATACTTATTTTATATACAAAAAATTTCAACATATGCATAATAAAATATTTATGATGAGTATCGTATTTTTAAACAATATTTATAATATTATAGCATTACTAATAAAATCATGACATCTGGTTTTTCATTTTTATTCATAACATATGATACATGACATTTTATTTATAAAAATAATGTATGAATTTAAAAAGTTAGAGTAAGAACCCCTACCTTGAATCCTTGACCCAAACACTCAGATATTTATCCCCAAAACATGCTACAAAATGTGTCGAAAAGCCCAAATACTTTTAGAGAGAGAGAGAGAGAGAGAGAAAAGGGAAAATGGGATGTGAGAAAAGGGATGAGGCTTGGCCCTTTTATAGGCAAAACTCGAGGAGCTAGCCATCAAGCTCACCATAGGTTATGGCGAGATAGTGGAGATGTTTTTTCAATTTTTATGAAATTCGATATGATTTTTCACACGAAACTTTCTAGTTACATCCTTACATTGTAAAACATCATTTATAATTTTTTTTTGAATACTTTAATTTTCTATATTGAAATTTTAAAGGTTTTACGAATTCCATCCTTGTTAATACATCTCATCCATAAAAAGGTAAATTACATTTTTTGCAAATATATTTTTTGGTCACTGGCATAACCGTTGACAAATTAGACATATTGAAAGTAAGCATAAGAGGTCTACATTAGTTGATAGTCCTTGTCATGGTAATCAAGTATTATATGAATAAGATTTGTGCAAGTTAGAAGTGAAATACACTCTATAATAATGTGGCATGGTAATCATTTAAGTATTCAAATGATTTTATTATTAGAGTTGTAGTCTTGGGTTTTTATTGAAACAACATTGAGTTTGATACTTAGCTTCTTGGACTTGAAGAAATGATATCTTACATGGACTTAATATTTTAAGCATCGAATTATAGTCTCATTGTTTCCCAAAAGTAGTCAAGATAAATGATCATTAAGTATAAGAAACACAACACATTGATTAGGTTATGGCATCGCAACCTTTTGGATCGAGATATGTGGTTATGTGAAAATGATCGAAGGGAGAAAATGGGGTGGTGTTCGGACGGTCCATAAAGTACCCTAGTGGCCAACCAACTTTCGTAGGTGAAGAAGCACCTACAAGGATCTTAATAAAACATTGCTTCTTGTTTATTAAAACTTAGACATTATATAGCTCATTTAAGTGCTGGGTTAAGGTGAGATTTAACTTATTCAATCTATAATTCATTCAAAAATTGTCAAAAGCATGATTGAGAGGCCCCAAAATAAAATTGAAGCATGTAATTTTTAACAAAAGAATATGGAGCCATTTTGTAGCTTTGTATCTTATTGATGGCTTATTATCTCGATGGATTATTTGTTTGTACAAACATCTCATCCAATTGCATTATTATCTTAAATGCATCCTACTTTCTCGAAGTGGTTTTGAATAGCGAGAGAGACAGAGTCAAAGATATATGTTATAAATTAGCACTAATGAAAGCAAATTTTGGGTCCAATTTTGGTTGCGCAAATATATAATTACGGGTAATAGCAAAATAATAAGTAGTAAGAAAAATAAATAGTATACAATGATTTAAGTAATTCAATCTTTTAATGTGAAAAGTTTACTCCACTGACAACCACACATCGAGTAAAATCCATTAATAATCAAATGGAGATACAAACATCAATCTTTAGATATTCACAAAATTATACCAAAACATAAATATTCTATAATATACAACAAGATAAATTAATAAATTTATTATTTAATCAAATATTATTAAATAAATAAGATGAAGGATAAATTAATACAACGATGACACAAAACTTACGGAAGAAACGAGACACTAGCCTGCCGAACTCCTCTTCTTCTCTGTTGCACGCAGCTCTAAGTTTTTTTTCTCTCAAGAGAATGATTCTACTCTCTATTTTTGTTCTCAGCTTTGTCGGCTTCACTTCACTTTTCACATGAACAAACATATATATATATATATATATAAGAGTAATGGAGGGTTTAATGTATGTGTTTTTGGACCCATTGTTATTTTGGGCCAATATTTAACAATATAACACTTTATTTATTCATTAAATTTCTTCCATTAGTCAAATGTACTCTCACTCAAGTTGAATTGCATCCGCAACATGCTCATTAGTTATTCGGTAAGCTAAGTATGTTTGTAATCTTTAGCCATTATGGCAATCAATAATTTTTTCCTATTATTTATAATTTGTGCCATCAAATGAGATAAAGATAAATTTTCTAAAAATGCAACTTTTTTGAAAAATTAGAGAACCAAGGTGTTTATTTTTAATAATTGTAGAATTAGATATACTCATTTTTATATAAAAAGATTAATAATATTTAATTTAAAAATTACAAAATTAAATTATATTTTTTACAAAATTGATATCATTTGTGTCCTCGTCGAAAAAAATTGAAATTGTATATACGTAGCTATTTTAACAATTTTCTTTTTCTTTTTTTCAATTTTTGTCATATCATCTTGAACAAATTGGTATTACATTCATAGAAAAATTCACAAAAGTACCCAGAAAAGAAGATACCTATTTTTCACATGCATGTACATTCAAAGGCTTGAAAAAGTTTGAGAATCATTAAAAATATTATTTATTATTTAAGAAGGTGCCAAAAGTATAAAATATAACAGAGGGGTTGCAAATAAAGTAAATATTATTTCATTTTTTGTTATAATTTGGCGGCTCTAAATTTAAATCATGACTTCTTCGTTCATATAACACATTTTTTCCTTCGTCTTCATTCTTGCTTACCTAAAAGAAGGTTGTTCGAATTACCTAAAATAATAATAATAATATAAATAAATAAATAAATAACTGGAGAGTTTGAAACTAGGCAAGTTTTTTTTTTTTTTTTTGTATTTACATGTTGAATAATACAAAACTGCTACTAATTTTTACATGTTGAATTCTACTGCTCATCTTTTAATTGTGACAAAATTATTAGCAATCTAGTAAATACTGTTTCATTTATACCATCGACAGAAATTGTTAACGTGATCTAATGCTTTACCGCACGTGAGCCATGTGACGACTTTAACCCTATAATATCCCTTCGATATCGTTGCTTCTGAACAGCAACAAAAGTTGCTTCCCATCAGCTTACTACACCCCAAACCATAACTGAGGATGATGATGATAATGATTTCAGCATACCAAACAAAAATTTGAGCACGATTTCAAAGTTCGGAACCGAAATAAAGCAATTAGGGAAGCTTTGATTGCGAAGTATTTTCCTTGTGTTACCCATACAACAACAAAGCTATTCAAATGAGCTCCCAGAATGAGATCCAAGTAGCCCAAATCCAGATGTAAATCCATTCCTCAATTCGTCTTCAATTCGGGATGATACTACAAATTTTCCTTAATGTATTCACCTCGCTATTTGGGATTCTCCGACTCGAAGGAAAAATACTAAAAATTTTGCATTGAACCCAAGAGTGGAAAGCTTAAGGCCTAGAGAAAAAAAGGAAGCAATCCTCTGTCCCAAATTGAAACTGTGAAAATGTTTTCATCCAAAAACAAAGACCACCCAACTGTGAAAGTGTTATCATCATCGTTGTTCCTATAGGTGTTGATTCTGAAGCTATTCAAATGTTATCTAAAAAATGTCTGACATTAAAATCGTCACGTGCAGCTCACGTACAAACGTTAAAGCCTGTTAAGGGTTTGACGGTGGCATTAAAAATATCTATTTAATTACCGATATAATTAAAAAATATCTATTTAATTAATTAGGTATCTAATTAAATAGAGTAGGTGAGTATATAAATGATGAAAATATGGTAAGCTAAATTTTTTACAAACAATTGTTCATACAATCGTGTGTAAATAATGTAATACAAAAGTATAAATCAACGTACGAGATTTTTAAATAAAAATAATTTAGCCTACACCAATGGCTTAAAAAAAATACCACCATTTCACCGGATCACCTAATTATCTACTGTGAAAAATAAAGTCCAACTGTAAGGTCATGTCTTATATTACCTACTAACTAAGATAAAGCTTTCAAATAATTTACTTATAAGTCGTTACTTTTCTTCATAGTCTCTACAAGTAAGGTGTTAGGATCTGGACAACATTCTGATAACTTGAATTACACAAGCAATAGAATTCATTCAACCAGTACATGAAACGTTAGCACAATAACACTAATATAAATTTATGTCCTAAAACATATTTAATAATGAATAACCTTAATTAGATGATTTAATAATATATTATATAAATAAAAATCAACAACCCTAGAATAATCAGTTTAAGCATAATATCACAAATATTGTAGACTTATTAATCAATCAAACACAACCACAAAATGTTTAAAAAATTAACTAAATGAAAAGATCTAGTTGAATAGTTTTTAAAAAAACAAGATATAGAGATTAAGATGAAGAGAATGATGTTATTGTATGGTTGATAAATTTGGGTGCATTGGTTTGTTTAAATTAAATATTTTGAAATATTAGGTCAAAGTAATGTTACTATTCTGCTCATAAAATCAATTAACAAAGTTTTAAAAATGAGGACAATGTAGTAATAAACTAATTCGATTCGAATTATAATTCAAGCCTTAGCTGCTCGATCAATCTAACATATGCTCGATCGATCAAACACATAATTTGATCGATCGAAACACTTAGCTATCGATCCAAGACTACAATCAAAATATGCTTGATCGGTCCAATTAATTCTTGATCAATCTAATGTGATAAATATTTAATTCTGACAAGGTTGGATCGATCTAGGTATTAATTGATCGAGCGACCATTAATTACTTGATCGATTTAGTCAATTAAAAAATTAATTCAGGACTTTTTAAACTAAGTAGATCAATTCTCAATCGATCTAGACATGCCTTGATTAATCGAGTAACTTAAATTAAAAATATTCTTATGTGTCTAAAATGAAATCTAACATGCATAAGAACATAGATATATCTGATATGTGTTCGTTAGAGCTTGATAGTTTTTTTGGCTTGAAATATACTTGAAAGACACACCTAGAAACTAAAAATACATTTGTATATTTTGTTCATGAATATGACTAACACTCACATAAACCTTACAGTCTCCCCCTTTGGCATATTTTTTTGAAAAAAATATATTTCTCACTACATAACGCTTATAGAAAAATTAAAATTTTACATAGTGGAACTATCCTATAATCTAGTGAAACCATGTTCACTTGAATATCAAAAACTCATACATACACTAGAAAAAAAATGTAAACAACGAAACAACTTGTTCCGTAGGACTCATTGTTCATTAATTCAGTATATATAATAATAAAAAATGAAGAATATTTATAAGAGTGAGTAATCATTAGATATAAATTAAAAACATAACTCCCCCTTTTTGTCATGTGAATAACACCTCAAAAATAAGAGATAATTTTTTTTAGTAGAGAGTAGTATATTAAGCTAAACATGGCTGCAAATTACACACATACAAAACTTAATTTGTTTTAAAAGTGTGACTATTCATTAATAACATAAGCATACGTAGACAAGACATACAAAATACTAACATATATAGTGACATAATGACATTGAGATAAATATTAGAACTCTAATATATGTCAATTAGTTCATTTATGATAAATTATAAAAGATTTAAATAAGAGAGCATAATCTATTATGTAAAAATTTTAGTTATATTCATACTTACACATACTAAACTTTTTCTTACAAAGAGATGACTTTAATTATTTTTTGTATTCCCTCTCATTATTTATTATAGCTAGTTTATTTTATATTTTTTGTATGAGAGAATGGTTATTTCAATTTCATTTTATATAACCATTTGTAGCTCTTTCTTTCTGTGTATTTAGTTAATTTTTGTATATTGCTATTTCCTTTATCGTATTATTTTGGTTTTTGTCAAGGAAATATGCACGAGTTAATATACCTAGTATGATAACTTTCACACTAGTTGTGAGACAACCCTTTCCATTTACTACGTAGCTTTTACACATCATCGTAGGTAGCCCTCTTATAACTATATGTCTCTCTATAGTAGCATTTTATACAGTGAAAGACAGAGTTCAATCATAATTTTGTAGTCAAGGTTATCTCAATCTATAAAATCTCACATAATTAATTATAAACTTCAAGCATGACATACATATGTGTCCAGTGAGTATGTGAGTAGGTTCATATCAACATCGATCACCATATGTGAAAAATATGTAAATGTATAAGTTATAATATCCATTTGCATAATAATTAGTCAAAGAATATGAAAGTAGTATGTAATGTTCATGTTAAGTTAAAACAAGTCTTATTTCCCTTTTTATAGCAAAGGAAACTGAAAAAAAATTACTAGGAAAATTTAATCAATATTGTAGATTCCTAAGGCACTTATAAGATATTCAAATCTTTGGGTATCAAGTACCTTAGTGAGTAAATCAGCTAATTACCTTTCATTAGGCACAAACTCAAAAGATAAAACTTTATCTTCTACTAGTTCCCTAATAAAATGATGTCTAATGTCTATATGTTTTGTATGAGAATGCATAATAGGATTTTTAAAGATACATATAGCACTAGTATTATCACAATAAAAGGGAATTGTACTTTATTCAAAGCCATATTCTTTAAGTATGTTCTTCATCCATAGAAGTTGTGTGTAGGAACTTCCAACCTTAATGTATTCTATCTCAACATTAGATAATGAGATATAGTTTTGTTTCTTGTTGTGTGATGAGCAAAACCGGCATCGCCGATCCTGCCAATATTTTGGTTTTATATTTATAAAACTCTCGCAAGTGCACGAATCATTTCGTAGAAAATGATAAATATATTCCCAAGGTCAATCTAAGGAAGGAATGTACGTGGTTTTTAATTTATTATTCAAACTTTTAAAAATGAAATTAAATCCTAAACATCCTGTCACGATTGTTTGGTTTTTGTGTTTCTAATCTAATAACATAAAAATAAACACAGATATAGATACAGATTCAATAAATATTATCCAAATTTTATCATTTATAATAGTAGAGTATTTATGGATATAATAACTAAGTTAATTATACTTTCTCATATTATTTAAGTTATTAAAGATATGAATTGATATTTATTGATTCTTCTTTTTTTGTACGAATACCACCTTTGGTGGGGTTAGATATTCTTTATTAACTAAACAAATCAATTAACACCTAGGGGTGGGGTTGATAACTAATTTGGTTAATTAAATTAATTTCTTTTTATAAGAGATTGAAAATGAACAATTTAAATGTCACCTTTGGTGGGGTTAGACAGTTTAAACTTTATTCAAGGTGTCCAAATTAAACCTAAGAATTTAGTTATTCGAGTACTAACTTTCAAGTTTTAAAACCACTATTGAAAACATGTTGTCAATACATTTTCAGATAATAATTCTTATAAAAACTTTTGAAATGGAGCTTCACTCTAACTACCGGGCGATTGTACCAACAAATAAAAGTGCACTACTCTAAATCAGACCGGATAACTAAACCTTAAAATCTAATTTTCATATTTAAGTTTGTAATGAAAAATAATATATTTCTCTCTAACATTCTTAATATAAAATCTTGAATAAAAATAAAATCAATTTATTTTAGAGATTTTTACCTATTTAATATTTCGCAAGCATAACAACGTTATTATTATATCATATTTATAAACAGCTAGCAAAGTTAAATTTAATCACAGACAAATTAAATATAACATATAAGAATAAAGCATAAAAAATAACTGTAAAGAAAATAAAATCTTTACAGTACTTCGATGTTATTCCCGTTGCTAGAAAACCTCCAAACAGAATTTGCACTCCCATTTATTGAATCAAAAAGCAAATAAATTACAAAAACATAACTAGTTCTTCTCAAAAAGAGAAGAACTCTAAAACTAAGAGAAACTAACTAAGAAAAGCTTAAAAACTAAGAAATGAGAGAAAGAAAGAGAAGAGAAGATGTGTTTTGATGTGTGTTTAGTTGTGAAGAGAATGATGGTATTTAAAGGTGAGGATGGGAAGAAAAAGTGGGTGAAAAAATGGTGGAAACACAGAGTAGTGAATGATGACATCATTGATGACGTTGCATGACGCGTGGTGGCGCGCGCAGACGGGCGTACGGCAGCGCGCCGGATCGGGCGATATGGGCAGCGGCACGCATGACGGGGTGCGATTAGGTGTACGCGCTTGAGAAAGCGAGCAAGGTCACACGGACTGGTCCGGCAATCGCCGACGCTGAAGGACGACGCGCGATTTCCTCCTTTTTGACCCATTTTGTCCATTTTTTTTCATATTTGTTGACTTTTCCTCATTTATTTTTAAATATATTTGTGATGTATTTCAGTATTCCTTTTTGAGTCTTTAAGTTACATTTTTAAACGAAAATACCTGAAAACAATAAGAATACCTGTGATTCCGAAAAGATAAATTTATATAAATATATGATAAAATCATATAAATATATATTTTTAATCAATTAATGTGCATAAAATCATGATAATTTTAGTGCTTTTTGAGCACTCATCACTGTGCTATGATACTAGATTGTTCCCAATATGGAAACATCCACCTAATGTGCTTTTTCTTACATCCTGATTTTTTGCCCAATCTACATTTGTGTATCCATTAATTTCGCATGTAGTATCATTAGTAAACCAAATACTAATTTTTTTTGTTACATATACACACATGATGATCCTTTTGACATGTTCAATGTGTGATTTCTTAAGATCTGATTGATAACGAGGAGAAACACCAACACTAAAATGAATATGAAGTCTACTTCATGTGAGGTATAGTAAGCTTCCTATCATACTTCTATATAGAATTTGATCAACACTCTTACTTGACCCATCCATTGAAATCTTGGCACTAGTTCTATGAAGGTTCTGAAATGCTTACTTGTTTCAAGCCTAAATTTCTTAATTAAATTACATGCATACTTGATTTGAGAAATAAATATGCCATTATTTAGTTGTTTAAGTTGCAAACCAAAAAAATATTTGAGCTCACCCATCATATACATTTCAAATTCACTAGTCATTATTTTCACAAAATTGTTAACAAGACAATTGGATGTTGACCCAAAAACAATGTCATTAACATATATTTGAGCTATGAATATATCCTCTTTGGTACTTTTAATAAAATATGTCTTATACATTTCAAATTCACTAGTCATTACATTCACAAAATCATTAACAAGAAAATTGGACAGTAACTCAAAAATAATGTCCTTTTTGGTCCTTTTAATAAAAAGTGTCATATCAGTTCTCTCTTGAACAAATCCCTTTTCAAGAGATAAGTTATAAATCTTTAATACCAAACTTTAGGAGCTTATTTCAAACCATAAAGGGCCATATTGAATTTATACATATGCTCGGGAAATTGTGGGTCAACAAAACCTTTTGATTGTTTAACATAGACTTTTTCATTAAGTAACTCATTTAGTAAAGTAGACTTTATATCCATTTGAAAGAGTTTAAATTTCATAAAACATCTAATTTCAAGCAAAATATTAATTGATTCTAACCTAGCTATAGGAGAAAAAGTTTCATCAAAATCAATTCTTTCAACTTATTTATATCATTGGGCAACAAGTCTAGCTTTGTTTCTAATTACAACATCGTGTTCATCAGATTTGTTTTTAAACACCCATTTAGTTCCTATGATATTTTTATCTTTAAGTCTAGGTACTAAAGTCCAAACATCATTCCTAATGAATTGTGCTAACTCACCCTGCATGACATTTATCCACAATCCATATTTTAATGTCTCGTTAACCTTTTTTGGTTCTATTTGAGAAACATAATAAAGATGAGTTATCTCACTTACTTGTCTCCTTCTAGTTACCATGATTGCATTTGGATCACCAATGATTTTTTAGTTGGATGGTTTTTGGTAGTATGTGTTGGCCTCTAAGTTTGAGTGTTGGGTATGGTGACCAAATCATCTAGGGTTAACTCCTTATTTACCTCATTATCTACTTTTAGTGTCAGGTGTTTCATTGTTTTGTTCCTTAATTGGTAAGCTTGTGCTTAAAGGCTCAACGTTATCATCAATCATTGGAGTATTAATACCTACATCATCTATAACAATATTAATGGACTCCATCATAGTATTAGTTCTTAGGTTGAATACTCTAAAAGGACAACTTGTTAATGAGTAACCAAGGAAGTAATCAAATTTTCTTAGATTCTCATGATCTCTAAGGATGTAACATTTATTGCAAAAAATGTAGATGTTTAAGATTAGGTTTCTTGTCTTTCCATAACTCATAGGGAGTTTAGTTTGTACCTAGATGTAGGTAGACACGATTCACTATGTAGTATGAAGTATTGCCTCTGCCCTTTTTAAGACACATCCTAAAAATATTGAAACATAAATAGCTAATTGGTAATTTTATAAATTGATTCAAATTTAAATAAATATTTTAGCATAAAAAATAATTTCAGTTTTATGAACATGTGCTATTAAATGCATAAGTGCAATATTATGTATCATACTTATAAAAGATATAACTGAAATATAATTATCTGAATTTTTGATATTTCTTCAACTTTGCTTGATAGATTTGATAGTGAGCTTAAAAATAAGTTTAGATACAAATATTTTATCCGCAAAAATAGCCAATACTCATAGTACTTATAATTATAATAACATATTACTAGGTGAATCATATGATTTAACTTCACAGATCTTGATTGCATACCTTATCTCCCATTTTTTTTTTAAATTCCCAATTTTTTTTTAAAATGAAATAAAAATAATTTAGTATATTCAATCTATTAAACTTATGTACATGAGACAATTTAGTCTGTATGCTTTTAAGTGATATACTTAAATCTATACTTAAAACAATATACACTTTTTTTTTATAGTTTAAGAGTTTACAAACTAAAGTGTTGCATTTAGGTACACTTTATTCTCTAAATTCTTAAAGTATAGGAATTAAATTTCATAGTTTATAAATGGATCCAAAAATTTAGAGATTAAAGTTTCACATAATCATAAATTTGAAACATAAGAGACAAGTCTCGTATTAACCAAATATATAACAATGCTACAATAATAATGTCTTCAATTTGCCTCTTAAGAGAAAAGAATAACTTAAAAAAAATACAATTTTATTTCTCAATATTTTACCAAAATTATATAAATGGCTTATGATAAATATAAAATTTATATAATATTTGTTAGAGTGAAAATTGTTAAGAAGATATAGATTCATCACTTTTGCATGAATATAAATTAGTCTAGTTTATCATGTGATAAATTCTATAGAAAATAAATTACTTCTACAATTTTTAAAAACATACGTTTAAAAAAAATATTCTATCACGTGACAAATAATTATTTATGTGAATTTGTGTGTATTTAACATTTAAATAGGTGAATATTCTTTTCTAATATTAAAAAAAAGACAAAAAGTGTCGTTATCTATTAGGTTAGATCATTGAGATCGTTTAATCCTATAGTTTTAGAATAATATTTTTTTAATCATGTTATTAAAAAAAAAGGGTAAAAGAGAGAGGATAAAATTTATGTTTAAGTGTTTTTTTAAACTTACACATTGATTGTACTTGATTTCATTAATAAGAAATAAATGTTTCATTTTAAACATTATTCCTGTCATTCAATAACAAATGTAACATTTTAATATCTTATTATTTTCATCATCAATTAAATAATAATATTTTTAAAGATATATCAAATAATAATATTTTAATGAAATAAACATTAGTTCTTTAAAAAAAATGTTTAATTGTTATTGTGAAAGGGATAGGAGAAAGATAAAAAATCAAATTTAAGTAAAATTTATAATAAAATATTATTATTTGATATATGTGTAAAAATATTATTATTTAATTGAGGATGAAAATAAATATGAGAGAGAATAATTTATTAAAATGTTATAGTTGTTATTAAATAAAAGAAATAATGATTAAAATGAAACATCTATCTCTTATTAAGAAAATCATTAACAATCAATGTGATAAGTTTAAAAATATTTAAATTTAATTTTATCTTTTTTTTAACCCTTTTTTTTTTAAGTAACATTATTAAAAAAATATTATTCTAAAATTACATGATTAAACAATCTTAATGAACTAAACTAAGAAATAATGAACTAACCTAAGAAATAATGACGCTTTTTGCCTTTTTTTTCTATATTAGAAAAGAATATTCACCTATTTAAATGTTAAAAACTACTCTGTTCTATAAAACAATTAGTGTTTATCTTGATTTGTTTACTTTAAACAGAAAAGGTAGAATTTATAATTTTATGAAAAATTATGTTGTAGATAACTTGGTAGTCGTTTTCTCGGACAAAAGGTCATCAATCGTTAAGGTCGAAACCAAACGGATGAAAGAGCTGATATTTTAAGCTTAAATTTTTAAATATTTTGGTATAACAAAATTCACAACATATTTTATTTTTTTCTTGAATTGCATGGGCGTCATATCCTTTTTCAATTTTTTTTAATAAATAATTTTTTATACTATTAAATTATAAAAATTATTATAAACATATCAATAAATTTTTATTTATTATTTTTATACTATCAAACTTTCAACTTATTATAAATATATGATGTGTTGTCGAAAATTAACGTCTCACTATAAATAAAATCCCAAATACTCAACATCTTTCTTCACACCAATCCCGACACATACTCTAACTTTGAATTTTAGAATATTAAAACACCAAAATCAATTATAACAAAGAAAATCTTATTTTTCCCGTAGTTATAAATTTGAATCAACAAAGTTTTAGAACAACAAGTCATCAACAAAACTCGAAAAAGACCAATTTGGAAGATAAAATAATGAAATAATAAAGCTTGTAAAATGTTAAAGATGAAGTCGGAATTCAAACCACAAGTTGTGAAAAATAAATGATAGTATTTGAGTGTAGAGAGAACGAGACATCCGAAATTGAGATACACATGGAAAGAAAGCAAAAGAAACAACAAAAAAGAACACTTACACAAATAGAAAGCATATAAAAGAAATGAGAGAAATGGGAACTTTAAGTTAGAGAACAAAATATATAAAAGAAAGAGAGAGACAATTGGGATTTAAAATTGGTAAAATAGGAGATACAAAGATGAAATGGCTAGACTAGAGGTGAGCTCGAGACTCTTTAGAGAAAAATCAACTTAAAAACTCTAGCCATAGGGCTTTTAGAGGAACGCTTATGGAGTTGGACGAGATGCTCAAAAGTGCTAAGAGGAAGAAGAAAGATTATGACCAATTTGATATCGATCGACCTGCTTTAGAAGAAAAGGAATTGACTTCAAGAGGAAAGTGTGCCCATTGACACCGAGGAAGGTATTTATCAACCTAAGACGAGGGAGACCACAGTTGGATGACCAATCGTCGAGTATTAGTAGTAGTGCAACTAATGAGATTATAGTTATTCTTAAGAATGATGATATAAGGAATCTTAATAAGAAGAGATTGAGAAACTTTTGTATCCCATTCCAAATCGAGTGTTTGAGTGTATGAGGGTGAGTGGAAGGAAATGTGAACGATATTTAAGTGGTATATTTGTAATAACTTTTAAAATTCAATGGTATAAAAATTTATTTATTTATTTATTTTCTTATAATGAGCATGTTCCATTAGAACTTATTTTGAAATCTCCAAAGAGATAAATCTATAAATTTTTAAAACTTAATTTTTGGTTTATAAACTTTTAAAATATTAAATTTTTAAAACTTCACAACACATAGATAACTAAATTTTTTAATTGTAGTTCATAAATTTTAAAAATTTCACATAGGTCTTAGTTTAATTATTAAAATACATATTTATGAATAAAAAATATAAAATTTATGTGTAAAGTTTTAAAAATTTAACGATTAAATCGTATGGTTTAAAAATTTAAGGATCTATTTATGACATTTTAAAAATTTAAGAATTAAATCGTATGTTTTAAAAATATGTAAATTTATACATAAATTTGATTAAATTTTATTACCAAGTCACTTTAATCTAAAAATAAATTTTAATGTAGCTTGATCGATACAAATGAGAAGTTTAAAGTTATTATTATTAATAGGTAAATAACAAAGAATACTTTAGTGATGTTAGAATCTACAACCTCTCTTTATGAGATATTAATTTAAGTAATTGATGGATTTTTGTCGGGAAAGGACTTCATACATCCGGCCTTATTTTTTTTTTAATTATACTTTATTCCCTACTTTTTTAAAAAGTGTATTATAAGAATAGTTATGTTTAAAATACGCAATATATTTAAACTAATTATTTAAATTGAATCATTATTTAGATATTATAAATCACATGTCATTATAGATAAAAATAAAATTATTAACAATGAAAGTATTTATTTTTACCTCAAAAATTAACATTCCCTCCTAGTACCTTAAAGTTTTTATTTTATTATTGATAAATATACTCTTTATTTATGATAATATATGAATATGTATATTTAAATATAATCAAATTTAAACATTCAGGAACAAAAATCTAATTTAAACGTATATATATTTTAAAAATAACAAAAAAGAAAATAATTTCTATCCATCTTTTAATAAATTATGAACTAAAAGTACCCACGTACTCTCTTTTACATTTGTACCAAATTTATTGAAATGAATACTTGAAATAAATTTTTATGTTTATCGATAGATTCTTGGATGAAGAGAAGAAAAAGAGAAGAAAAGGAGAAAAAGATAAACGAATTGTACAATCTTCTTAAAAAGTAAAATAGATGAAACCTTAAAGTGATAGTGACAATGCAACAATTACTACACAGCACCATATGAGGTTTTGCCAACCCTACTATAACTTTATGTCATTCAGGCCATTGTTATTTGCTGTTAGGAACATGCGCAAGTGTCGGGAGGATTATATTAATATTTATAATTATTTTGTATCATTTTGAATAGGTTTAGATGTATCTGTTTTTTTTATAATTATTATTATTTTAATAATTATTTAAAAATATTATAATATTAATATAATATTTACTTTACTATATTATATATTATATTATTTAAAATATTCTTATTAATTTTTATTATTTAATTATTTAGTAAGTAATTTTAAATAAAATAAAAAATATAAATATAGGAATAAATAATTACAATCTAATTATTTAAATTATTTTTTTAATATTAATAATGATTTTTTATGTAATTATATATTTTTTTATAAAAAATAATATTAATATATATTTAATTTTAATTAATTACAATTTTAATATTCAAATAATCATGTTTACAATTATTTTTAAAAAAATTATCAAATTTTTATAAATAATTATAATTATAATTATATACTATTAAAATATTAACTTTTATTCGTTAATTCTATTATCTTAGTCTAACAAAGAAAAGAAAAAAAGAAGAAAAAAAAAAGTACCAAACACCGTCCACTTTGTCTTCCTTTATAATCATTATTAATTTATTAGATTATCTTCCTTTATGTTTTAAACCCCCTTTTAAAATTGAAGTGTGCTTTCTTGTGATTCATGAAAGTTATTTTGTGATCATTACACTGCGATGCGTGATAAATCAATACATTTTGAGTCAGCGTTACTTGGTGTAATATGATTCACAAAAATAGATGACTTGTCATACGAGTGAAACATTTGGACGAATAGAGTGGTAACATTTGGTATGAAGGATTCACTATGCTCAGAACTTGAATTGAACCGTGTTGAAATGTGGTATGCGATTATTTGGTCTTTATACGCGAAGATCTATGATTTTTTGTCCATACTTACGTGTCGTCTGTGTGATTTATCTAGCTAGTTTCTTTGCTAATGTGGTAAGACACTTGTTTCTTTGCTAACGTGATAAGACACTTGTCAACTCTTATGATTGGTCTTGTCATGAAAATTCTAAAATAATCTTAAAAAATTTAAGAAATTATATTTTCATCTGTTTTTATTAAAAAATTTATATTTTAATATTTTTAATCTTAAAAATATCATTTATTAAATAAAATATATAAATATTAAATAAAAAAAATACACTAATGATTTTATTTTCATAAATTCATCACATAACTTTATTTAAAAAAATGAATTCTTACTGTGCAATATCTACTTTCTCCATTTAACAATTACAATCCCTCTAAATGATCAATTTAAGTTTATCTGTCTTCTTGACAAAAAAAGATATTTAAATCATCAAGATTGATTTTGATCATTTATAAATCTCGAACAAGTGGAGAAATATACTCTGAAAGATCAAAGAAATCAAGCATCTAGTAGTTATTTTTTATTTATTATTTTTTGATGTATTAATAGTATTTTTTTAGTTATTTCTAAGTGGTATGTTTGAGTTTTTTTATTTTTATTTTTTATTTCAACTTTGATATTACCCTATGAACAACCACTATATTTATCTCTATTAGAGAATTTTATCTTATTTGATAAATATATATACATGTTACTGTAAAATATATTTCATTTTTTCATGCAATTCATGCCACGTGATAGCTAGTTGGTCAAATACAACAAACAGAACCTTCATTGAAAAGATTATTTATACGTATCACAAAGTTTAATTTTTTTCCCTTCAATTTGGCCTCCTAAGACACCTGGCCATTAGTAAAGCAATTCATATATAAATACTTTTTTAAAGTAAGATTTTAACATACAATTTCAAAGAAACGTGATAATATCTTTACGTAGATTACTTTAGTGATCGACTTAAGTGCTATAATGTTACTGAGCTATGGTTGTATCATGTAATGCAATTGGCCGATTTAAATAAGTACGTTTATGTTGAAATCAAATTCAATGCATTTACTAAATTCAATGCTTTGAGTGCTTAACTTAATAGAGATCCCTAATTGATGTAATTCTTAAAATTGATATTAGTATAACTTTTTACATCATACACAAAAACTTTATTTTAAAATCATCACTTAATTTTTAAAGTAGTTGGTGAACCCTACTTACTATAGCGATCATAACATATTATTTTTAATAAAAATATTAGCAAATACATATTAATATCTTAGAATATATATAAACCTATACATGCAATAAATTAATTTATTATACATTTAAGCATAGAAGTAAATACATCAAGAATCAAATATTAAAACTAAAATTATCATGATATTAAAAATAATTAAATTATAGTTTAAAACTTGAAATTTTTCACATTCACATTATTAGCTTAGCTAGAGATAAATTATACAAGAATCGTCATTATAATCTTAGAAAATTAAATATAGAAAGAGTAAGAAAAGCTTATGAAAATCTCAGTCTTTTCTTGAAAATCTCATCCAAAAATGGCCCTTAATGCGCTCTTTGATCTCTCTTGTTTCTTGTAGCAATTTTTTTTTGTTTTGATGACCCTTTAAGTTGTTTATATTGTGCAATTTCGAGCTTAATTTGAGTTAGACTATAATTTTATTGATCCAATGGTTAGGATTAAAAGTTGGTGATGAAACAAGCCAGATTTAAGTGCTAAGTAGATGTCTCGATCGATCGATACCTGTGTGATTTATAACTTGAGAACAATCGGTAAAAGGTGAAGTTTTGCTACAGTTGGGAATATTAACTCCCAACTATATGATCTACCATACATCTAGAACTAAATTCACCCAAAGGGATAAAAGAGCCGCCTTTTCTTTAAAAACTTCAATCAAAGATGAAGTTCATAATTTACAAGAAGAAGTCAATTATATGAAAAATTATGTGCAAGATTACTATGCCTAACAATCAAAATATATAAGTGACACATGTGTGTTTAGGGTAAATACATGCACTATCTCTATGAGATGCAAATGATACATCTCTCTCATGTAGGAATTGATTGCAATCAAGTGAAAGTACTTGAGAATCTTGGATATAATTTTGTTTATAGACTGTCTAAATTCACACATGGGTATGAAGGAGAGCCAAATGATATGGAGAACTGAGCTCCAACCTTTGTTCAAGCTTATTTTATGTACTTTTATTTTACTTTACTTTATTTTTAATTATATTAGTGTGAACAATGTTTATGTTATTTAGAACTATTAGTTTTATAATTGATAATATGTGATTCATGTGATGTACATAGTGACTCTTTCTGTATGATAAAACTGAGCTAGATGATGGATGCAACCAAAAAGTAAGCACATCACCATACTTAATCACATTATGCTATTATAATTGGGTAACTTTTCTTTTTATTTTTCTTTTTTACTTTGATTTAATTTGAAATATTGAGAATACTGTAGATTCTAGGTTGAGGTTGGAAGAAAAGTTATTTATGAAATTATGAATTTTAATTTTTATTAAACACTTGTTTGTCATTATTTAGTTTATTTGTGTTAATATAATTGAAATTTAATTATAATTTGTGTCATGTCAATGTTAAGGAAGTTAGATAAGGAGGAGGCAGTATGATTTAGAGCTTGTAATGGTAGTTATGCCTATCATGCAATTGTAGTTTAGCTGTACACTAAGTAAACAAGCTAGCAATTGTAGCCTGGCTGATCAACAAGAAAACAAGTCAAGCTCGAGTTGTATAAAGCAAAGGTATTAGTATAAAGTCAGTGAAAACCAAATGAAAACAAATGTAGTTAAGGTTGTTAGACTAGACTGTTGGTTGATACATGTATAAGCTTGTGATTGATTAGTATTGCCTATATATGGCTTTAGCCTTGTAAATAATATGAATTCAATTCAATGATACAAGTAAAAATACTATTCATATGAAAACAATTTTTTCAATTTTTCTACGTATTTCCTTTCTTGTTAAATAACTCAAGATTAATTATTGTATAATTCATTCCTAGCTTCCTCAATAAATCAACATGGTATCAGAACTTCAAGGCTAAAGCCATTAAACAAATCCTTATGATGCATTTCTCTTCTTCGAAATTCAAAGAATCAAATGTGAAGAATCAAAGAATTCAAGAATCAAAATGAATCATTAACATCGAGATAATGTTCAGAGAGAAGAAAACACAAGAAATACAAGAATTTATCAAAGTTAGGTAGTCCATTTTCACAATCAAATTTCATCTATTTCATTAGATTATGACAGTTACAATAAATGGAGTAGATAAGTGAAGAGAATTCTAAAAAACTATGAATTGGAAGGATTTTTAATGGGAAAAAATAATGTCCTAGTAAATTCAATAAAGATAATTATCTGAATAATGAATACATATATTGGATTAGGAAAGAACAAATCATTAACTCTTCGCTAATTAGTTCAATGTCAAAAGAGTTTGTGAATAGAGTCCCTGAATGTGACTTGAGCTATCAAATCATGATTGTTCTTGGAAACTACTTTATTTCGCACTCTAGTGCCAAGATAATATAGTACAAGGAATAACTCCACTTCATCAAAAAGGGAGGATTATGAATTAGTGAGTACATTCAAAAGATTCAAAATCTTGTCTCATAGTTGGGTGCTACAGGGAGTTGCATAAATGAAGAGGATCAAATCTTGGCCATTTCTAATGGTCTTGATGAAAGTTATGATCCAGTTATGGCTAACATAAACTATGGTATCCTTAACATAAATAATGCATAAATTTCTTAGTCATGAATAGAGAATTGAAAGAAGAAACACTTTATATTATTCTACTCCCTCAATAAATCTTACAACACTAGTGACAGTGAGTGATTTAATAAACATTACGTTGTCCATGGAAAATGTGGTTCAACAAAGACCTTTTCTTAGATTCAATAGTGGTCTTGCATTTGATTCGAACAATACAACCTATCATAAAGGAATTTTCAACTCAAGAACACAATAGCCTATCCAATACAATTATTAAAATGTCATATTGCCTTATTCCCATATACCTTTCATACTACCAAAAAAATGTCTTATCAAAATTTTAGCCCTTCTTTTCAACCTCATTAGTTTAATGCATTTTCATAGCCTTCAAACTTCTCTTTTTCTAAGAAAAATCAAAATAGACCTAGAAATTTCAATCAATTAAGATCACAATACCAAATATGTGGAAAATGGGACATTATGTTGGCACATATTGGAACATGTTTAACTAGTCATATGTGCCTATGACTCAATAAGTTCCAAATAATGCTTTATATACACTTAATTAATTCAACTCTTAAATTCAATCCACTTCCTAGCATGTTCAACAACCTTAATCTTCTACACCAAAAGCTTTTCCACTCAATACACTTATGAATACAAACAATATTCTACCTCCTCAACAATGAAAACAAAATCTTGATCAAGTTGTCATTCCATTGCAACCTCACCTAATGGCTATGCATGCTTCTTCTCAAATTTGTTTTCATGATTCTTGGTTTCCTAATTTAGAAGCTACCCATCACATCATATTTGATCTAACCAATTTTGCTTTCATCAATAAATTTCATATCAATAGCTCCCAGATGGAAATGGTGAAGGGCTTCACATAGCCTATGGTTGTATGAATTATTTCTTAAGTAAGACAACTGATAAAAAGTTTTTCTTGAAAATTTACTACATATGTCTCAGATTGCTAAAAATTCACTAAGTGTTTCTCAATTTACTTGAGATAGTAGTGCTTATGTTGAATTGCACTCTAATTATTGTTATATGAAGGATAAACTTAACAATTAAGTGTTACTCCAAGGGAAAGTTAAGAATGGCTTATATATCTTTGACTTGGAATTGAACAAGAAGATACAACCTGATGTTGGGACTGCTCTAAACTATCAAATAAATCAAGATATGCTTGGCAATTCAACTTCTATTAATACTTATACGAGCAAATCTGATAGCACTATAATAAAATGATGGTGCTACTATTTGGAATAGGCATTCAGGCCATCCTTCTATTGGCATCGTAAAAAGTGTCATGTTTAGTTGTAATAAATCTTGCATATATACTATCATCATAATCAAAACGAGTTTATAGCCTATCAATTGGGAAAAATACAAAATTTTCCTTTTGCTAGTTCATTGAATAAAGGTCACATTCCTATTAAAATTGTGCATATGATTGATGCTCAAGTTTTTATTTATAAAATAGTTTGCAAGTGCACGAATCACTTTGTATGAAATGATAAGTATACTTTCAAAGTTGGTCTAAAGAAGAATAATATGATTTTTAAATAATTCAAAAAACTCTTAAAAACAAAAATTAAACCTAAACATTTTGTCACAAAGTTTGAAGTTTTAAAAAAGATCTAAATATTTTGTCGTAAAACTAAATAAATTCAACAAACATTAAGCAAATAACATTTAGACTTAATGGATAACTTATTAATCATGCTTGCTCAATATTAATAAGTTTTTAAATATATGAATTAAGATTATTGATTCTATTTTATTAATTAGGTATACTATTAGTTATTAATTAAAATCATTTAACGCATTCGGTCGAATCTATTAGTTATTTTTAATTAAATTATATTTTTTCTAAGAAATTAACAAACCATTTAGTTGTCACCTTCAGTCAGGCCTAACAAGTTAAACTTCTATCGAGGCTTTCTAAATTTGATTATAGATCGATAAATCTAAAATCTAACTTTTGTATTTTAAATTTATTATAAAAATATATCGTTAATATATTTTCCAATAATAAATCTTATAAAAACTTTGAAATAGAACATTATTCTAAACCAGATTCAGATAATCAAATCCTTAATCCAAGAGTGTGACTCTAAATCAAATCTAGATTCATGTTTCAAAAATCCAATTTCATATAAACTTTGTAAAATCTTGAATATATAAATAATACTTAATTTTATAAAAATGTTTACCTATTTTAATATTTCAAAAGCATAACAACATTACTAATATCCTATAGTATTTGACCAGATACTCTTATAATTAATAATTGATAGAATATTAAAACTAGAACTCAGAACAACAAATAAAATTAATCTAAAAATGATAAAATACATTTAAAATTTATACCACAAACATATCCTTCCAAATATAGAGTTTTAGTATCATTTTTGTAACTAAAAAGCTTCCAACAGATTTTCCAACACTTTTTATTGATCTGAAAGATAACTACTATATAAATTTAAACTATGTTAAACTCTTAATTGAGAGAAGAACTAAAATAAATCTAAAACTAAAGAAAATCTTAAGAGAAAGAGAAAAGCTGAATGATGATGGATATTTTACAATGGGGGTGAAAGGGTTTTTTATAGGTGTTGAAAACACTACAAACATGAGAAATTTATGGATCAAAAAGTTGGGTGCCGTGGCATGCTTTTTTTGGCACCACGACATGAGCTAGCCTATACAAATTTTAATGAGGATTTAATTACCTCGCACCACGGCATGGTAAAAATGCTTCATGGCATGCATGTTGATGTGCTTCTAAATACATTGGTTTAGAACATATGTAAGGGTTACATATGTTAATATTTTATGCTTCATGGTTGAAATGGAGTGCTTCTAGGTACTTTTTTTAAGTGTTGATCAGTTGAATTATTTTGAAACTAAAAATACCTGAAAGATAACAAAATATATCACTTTTTTGAAAAGATAGATTTGCTAAAAAGATGATAAAACCTTTGCAAATTCAAATCTTTTTTAATATTTAAAGCGCATAAAATCACATTATATTTAGTGCTTTTAAGTAATCATTACAACATTTAACTAGCTCATTGCTAGTCTCTTAGCAAGGAAAGCGAAAAAATTAAAAATATAAACTAAACTAAAATTAAACTATCCTAAATCATTATTGTAGATTGACATGGTTGTATTTAGTGTATGCAATATGCCTTTAATCTCCAAGGTTTTCCTAGTAGACGAGTTTAAGTCTCGTGAGGGATTTCAGTGATGATACCCATAAACCTAAAAATAAATGAAAAATTAAAAGAAGCAATAAACAAATATCACACAAATAACAAACTCAAAATTTAGACAAAGAAAAAATGACTATTAACAAAGTAAAGAATAACAAAACTTCTCAAGCTTTTTTAATCTCTTTAAAGTTCACAACTAAATTCCAATGTATAAGTTATTTTGATATCTTAAACGTTCATAGTTTATTATCATAATTAGTTGAAAATTGTATTTATACTCACATAAAAAATGTATAAATATTAATTTACTCAATTTCAGCGTATGAAATCCGAATTTGCATTGACTCTAACCTCACAAGTCATATTCTTAATATCATACTAATTGTATTAGTTCAAGCACTCATTCAAAGGTATATATGAATAGAGTTTATGTAAAGAAATAAACTAATATTTTTTTATATGTTTAAAGAAAAAAAGCTCAAAAAAGCTCAAAATAGTACATAATATTGATTTTATTAAAGGAATAGAATGAAATGATATTTTAAATAAATCAAATATTATTCTCATGTATTAATCAAAATTATCAAAAAATATTTCAAGTTGTATGCCTTTGAGAGCCGAAGAAAATGCAATTACCTTTTGGTGAGTGACTAATTTTGACTTTTCTTTTATATTGACTTGGGTAACTCAATATATATATCTTTTTTGGAAGTCATGCATGAATGAAGAAGGGTATATACTTTCAATTTCTACTTAAGTCAATCAATTTAATCAATAAAATTAAATGTATGATACTTTATTTGATGCAAAAATCTTAGCATTCAATGCTAAAATTTATAGAGATCATCCAAATAATTTGAATTTGATAAGAAGAATGTTTAAAAGAGTAAAAAAAATATTAGATAGAAGGGAAAGATAAAGCACCAAATATTTTTACGAGATAGTCTTCACTATTTGATTCATAAACATTAATTTTGGGTTTATTGTAATTTTAACATTTTATTATGAAATACAAATTATAACAAAAACTAACTAGTTATCGTATGTTAAATAAATTAATCTAATAGTGCAAGACTTAACCATTTACCTAAAATTAACAAAAAGACATAATAATTTTTGCAAGAAAACATTAAAATTAAACATAAAATTCCTAAACTAATAAATAAAAAAAAACAAATGAAAATAAAAAAAAATTGTAAATACATATTTAAAAAATTGCTCAAATATGTAATATAACTTTTTTTTGCCCCAACCTAAAATTTATATTGCTCTTAACGTAACAAATACAAATTAAAGATAAAGAATAAAAAAGAGTAAAGTTATCCATTTGGTGTACATGATAAAATATTAATGGGAAAATTCAAGTGCATCCATAATCTTAAACACTTTAATCATATAGCCATAACGTTGTATACTTCTTACACATCTCAACAAATAGTTATAAATTTAACAAATCTATATAAAATAAACATGGTTTCACAAAACAAAAAATAAATCAAATTACACAAGATAAAAAATAACATTAAATAAAATCAAGAAATAAAAAAATAAAAAAAAATAAACAAAAAAAATACAAAAAAAAAAATAAAAAAAAAAGCAATAAAAGAAAGAAAATAACACAAGAGTTTAAGGGAAATAAAAATAGTAAATTAATAAATTTCTAAAAATAAAATAAAATAAACAAGAAGCAAAAGTTAGTAAACAAAAATACAAAAGAAAGAAACAATAAAAAGAAATAAAAATAATAAAATAAAATAAAAAATAAAAGTTAGAAAATAAATAGATAAATAAATAAAATAAAATAAAGTTAAAATAAAAGTTATTACACAAAAATACTAAAAGAAAAAGAAATTAAATTAATTTATAAATTGATAATTAACTTAAAAAAATTAGTATTAAAAAAATTAAGTTAGTAAAAAATTAATACCTAAAGTCAACTTAAAAAAAGAAAGAAAATAAAAATAAACAAATTTTTTTTATGTTTTGAATTTTTAGATATTTTTTTCAATTATCAGTTTCTTCCGTTTTTGATTTTATTTGATTTTCTTAATTTTTAGATTTTCAATTTTTCAATTTTTTTAAAAATTTTAAGATCTCTAGAGACTTTTTTTCATTTTCTGAATTTTTAAACATTTAAGCATTTTTATTTTTTAGATCGCTAGAGATTTATTTACTTTTATTTTTATTTTTTTTAGAATTTTTATTTTTTTCAAGTTTTTTTTAAATTTATGAACTGTTTATTTTTTTTAAGATTCTCAAATTTTTCATATTTCGTTCTTTTTTTCCTTCAAAAATTTAAGATTACTTTTAGTATTTCACAATCTTAACAAAATTACTAATATTTCATATTAATTTCAACCATATATATTTATAACTAATAATTGATTAGAATATTAAAAATATTATTCAAATCAAACATACAATTAATTTGAAAATGGAAGAAAACTTTTATAATTTATACCTCAAACATATCATTCCAAGCATAGAGTTTTAGTAATTGTTTTGTAACTAAAAAACCTCCAATAGATGTACCAACACTATTTATTGAATTGAAAGATAACAGCTAAATAAACTTAAATTATGTTAAACTCTCAATTGAGAGAAGAATTAAAATAAATCTAAAAACTAAAGAAGAGCTTAAGAAAAATGAAGAGAAAGAGAAAGGTTGAAGGATGATGGATGATGGATATTTTACAATGGTGGTGAATGGGAGTTTTATAGGTATGAAAATGCTGCAAATAGGAGAAATTTGTGGATTAGAAAGTCAAGCACTACAACATGAGCCAACTTGTACACGTTTTTAATTAGGATTCGATTACCTTGCTCCACGACATGGTAAAAGTGCACCATGACACGCATGTTGCTACGCTTCTAGGAACTCACTTGTATTTCACTCTTTTATATTGGTTTGGAATATATAGAAGGGTTATATATGTTAGCCTTTTATGCTTCATGGTAGAAATGAAATGCTTCCAGGTACTTTTCTACAAGTGTTGATCAGTTGAGTCTTTTTAAAACTAAAAATACTTGAAAAATAACAAAACATACCTATAATTTCAAAAAGATAGATTTGTTAAAAAGGTAATTAAACTTATGCAAATACAAATCTATTTAAATATTTGAAGTTTCATAAAATCATGTCGTATTTAGTACTTTTAAGCACTCATTAAAGTTAATAAATAACCTAGATATTTTAAGATTTCAAATAAAAATTCCAACATTTATAACACAAAAAGTTTTTAAGATTTGATGATTAACATTTAAAAAGGCTATTCTTTCTCAGCAATGGTGCCAAAAACTTGATGTTCGATTTTATACTTATAAAATAGCTTAAAAGTACACAAATCACTTTGTAAGAAATGATAAGTATACTTCTAAGGTGTGAAAAATGTTACAAATAGGAGAAATTTATGGATAAAAAATTTGGGCACCACGAAATACTTTTCTTGGTTACGTAGCGTGAGCTAGGTTGCATATGTTTTTGATCAGGATCTGATTGCCTAGCACCAAGGCATGGTAAAAATGTACCATAACACTTGTGTTGCTTTACTTCGAGAACTTCACTTGTGTTTCACCCCTTTACATTGGTTTGGAATGAATGTAAGGGTTATATATATGTTAGTATTTTATGCTTCATGGTTGAAATATAGTGCTTCTAGGTATTTTTCTTTAAGTGTTGATCAGTTGAATTATTTTGAAACTAAAAATACCTAAAAAAATAAAAATAAATATACCTCTGATTCTAAAAAGATAGATTTGTTGAAAAGATGATAAAACATTTGCAAATACAAATCTATTTTAAAATTTAAAGCATATAAAATCACATCATATTTAGTGTTTTTAAGCATCCATCACTTATGTTTGGGGACCTACTTCAGTTTTATCATTCAATGATTATCATTGGTATACGTTGATTATTGATTAGTTTTCAAGATTTTAGTGGACTTATTTTCTAAGAGATAAAGGGTTAGCGAAACTAGATTTTATTCTCTTCAAAACATAGGTTGAACTATTAACTGGCTCTAAAATTAAAGTGCTAAAATCATGGGGTAGAAGAGTTCACTGCACTAAGTGCTTTCCAATAATTGCATGGCATCTTAAGACAAATCTCTTGCCCACATATCTCTCAACAAAAAGGCCTTATGAAATGGAAGCATTGATGTATTATTGAAATGAGATTAACTTTGATTTCACAAGCATTTATGCCTTTTAAGTATTGGGATGAGGCCTTTTTCACAACAATCTTTCTCATTAATTAACTGCTCTCACTAATACTGAACAATGAAAGTCCTATAGAGGTTTTACTAAATGTTAAACATTATTATGAATTTCTCAAGGTTTTGGGCTATAAATGCTTTCCTTTTCTTAGGCTTTATAATGCCAATAAGTTCTAATTTAAAATAGAATCTTATGTGTTTCTTGGTTATAACCCATTTCCAGAAGGTTACAAATCTATTAATGTTATAGGTAGGGTATTTCTTTCTAAAAATGTTAAATTTGATGAAAGTTTCTTCCTATTTTCTGAACCCAAGTTCATATCTACTCCTATTTCTAAATCAAAACAAACATTTTTACTAGTTCTATCAAAAAGATAAATTTCTAATGACAAATATCAGTTCATCTTCCAATGTATCTCAATCTAATGCAACTATTAAGCCATATTTTGATCCATTATTTTTGACATCACCTTCAAAATCTTCTACTCCATTCTCTAATGTCCTATACAAAAAAACACTTCCCTATTCTATTTCCAAAACCTTCTAACCAAAATCAACAAATGTTGAAAATTTTCTTGTGCAATTTGTTCCTATGTTATCTATTCTAGGCACACACCAAATTAATAATAATGTTGCCAAAACCAACTCAAAACTGCACCTAATGATGACTCATTCAAAAATAGGCACAAAGTCACAAAAGCCCTTTATGCTACTCAAATTATTACCTTACCAAAAATAGTAAAAGATGCCTTGAAAGATGAAAAATGGTACATAGCTATGAAATGTGAATATGATGCTTTCATGAGTAATAAAACTTGGATTTTGGTTCCACCTCCTTCAAATAAAAAAATTATTGACAATAAGTGGATTTTTTAGGTCAAGGAACTCAGTAATGATGCTCTTGAAAAAATCAAAACCCGAGTGGTAGCCAAATTATTTTTACATGTTACAAGCCTTGGTTTCTTGGAGACTTTTAATCCAATAGTCAAGTTTGGCATAATGAGAATAATAATCACCATTGCTTTTATCATTTAGTTGGACTCTTAAGCAACTCAATTTAAATAATGCATTTAATAAAGGCACACTTCAAGAAGAAATATATATGAAGCAAGTATTAGCCTTTACTAATCCTAACTATCCTTATCATGTTTGCAAATTACAAAAATCTCCTTATGGCTTGAAATAGGCTCCTCGAGCATGGTTTGATAAATTAAGCACCACTTTGATGAAACACGACTTTACCAAATACAAGGTAGATGATTCCTTCTTCTTCAAGATTGAAATGAATTACAAAATTTATCTCCTTGTGTATGTCAATGACATAATGTCATAAGATCCAATATTGACATAATTTTAGTGCTAGTTAAAAGATTAAATGATCAGTTTGCTTTAAAAGACATAGAAATTCTACATTACTTTCTTAGTATTGAATTAAATCCCACTTCCATTGGCTCTTTTTTACTCAAGTAGTCAAAATACATCAAAAATATATTGATTATAATTCGTATGGTTAATGCTAAATCTTCCATTACTCCTATGAGTTCCATTGTACAATTATCCTCCAATGATGATAATGCTTGCTATGATAACCCCTTTCATTTTGCAAGTTTATGTTTGTATTGCAATATATAACACTACCCCAAACTGATATTTGTTTCTTCGTCAATAAAGCATGAAAATATATGTCATCCACTACAAACTCATTGGTTAGCAATAAAAAAGATTCTATGATATATAACTGGTACAATTAAGTATGGTAATGAATTTAAACCATCATTATAGCTTGCTGTTATTGCTTTCTGATCGCCACACACGAAGTGTGTACAATGAATACACAAGTATACGTATCGCAACAAGTAATATAATGATAAGGAAAAATAATTCTTATGGAGATTATTTTATTAGAATCTAATTTTTAAAACTAAAAAAAAATAAAATCAATTTTTTTGTTTTTTTATATTTTCAAGAAGTAAAATTAAAATAAATAAGAGTAAATAGAAATAATTAATTAAATTAGATTTGGAACCTAAGAAGATATATGAGAAAATATCTAGGAATACTTAATCCCTCAATTTTCTAAACATGTGAATCTCTAAAATCCCCCTAATATAATTATCAATTAATTGCATAATCAATTGAGTCTAACCTAGCATGTATTCCTTTTTCAAGTAAACTACACACCATATAGTAATTAATTTAATCACTCTCATGCACATTAAATTGTACACTACTCATTAAGTTCATCAATTATGGATCATATACATAAGAATCATACATCTCTACCTAGAAACTATGCATGTTATTTAATCAAGACAAACAATTAAATAATTCACTCAAATCTATTTAATTGCCTCTATAGATATATTATTGGCCAAACAATTAATAGCATAAAAATCAGATTAAATAATATAATTAAATTATAATTATAATTGGGATAAAATATTAGATCATCACATGGTGAAAATTGGGTTCATAAGATCCCTAGATTAATAAATTAACTACACATTATTGTGTTCATAAATCTTATATTTTTCATAAAGGAAGACATAAAAATTGACAAAGAAAAGAGTAATAGAAGAAATATAATCAATCTCTTGAATTGTAGTGCTAATCTCCTATTAAATCTCTACGAAAATTGTATCCCCTCTTGATTTATTTTGTATTTTTCTCTTTTTTTAGCTCCAAAAATTGACCAAAATTATGCTAATGACAGCCCCTTAGGATTTATGGGATGATTAAGGCTTAAATATGCTCAGGTGTGATATGAACCATTAGATCAGTTTCAGATCAAGGGTTGTGATCAAAACAAGCAAAAATGATAGTGTCAGCTGATAAGTGCTCAAAAAGCACTAAAATAACCATGATTTTATGTACATTAATTGATTAAAAATATATATATTTATATGTTTTATCATATATTTATATAAATTTGTCTTTTTTGGAATCACGGGTATTTTTATTGTTTTTTCAGGTATTTTGGCTTAAAAAGCATAATTTAAAGACTCAAGAGAATACTTGAAGCAATACATCACAAATATATTAATAAATAAGTGGGAAAAGGTCAAAAAACATGGAAAAAATTGGACAAAATGGGTGAAAATGTCCAAAAAAGCAATCGCGCCCGTTTCGGTAGCCTTGACAAAGCACCCAGCGCATTAGCCTTTGTTCCGCAGCGCAGAGCTGCGCGCGGCGCAGCGTAGCGCGGTGCCCGGCTGACCCCTCGCACGCGCCGCGCCTTTTTGCCCCATTTTTCACGTGCAGTAGCGCGTGACGTCATGCGGCGTCATTAATATTCTCAACATTTCCATTCTGGCGTTTTTCCATTTTTTAACCTTTTCTTCCCCATTTCTTCTCTCCATCCTCACCTATAAATACCCCCTTCCCTACACCTCAAACCCCACTTCTCTCTTCTTTCTTTCTCTCCATTTCTTATTTTTTTTTAGTTTTTTTAGTTTTCTTATGTTTTAGCTAGTTTCTCTTAGTTTTAGAGTTCTTCCTTTTTTGGGAAGAACTAGTTATGTTTTGTAATTTATTAGCTTTTTGATTCAATAAATGGGAGTGCAAATTACTGTTTGGAGGTTTTCTAGCAACGGGAATGGCATCAGTATTGTAAGGATTTTATTTTCTTTACTTGAGTTATTTTTTATGCTTTATTCTTACATGTTATATTTAATTTAATACGTGATTAAATTTAAGCGTATACTAGGCTGTTTGTAAAAATGATATAATAATAACGTTGTTATGCTTGCGAAATATTAAATAGGTAAAAATCTCTAAAATGAATTGATTTTATTTTTATTCAAGATTTTATATTAAGAATGTTAGAGAGAAATATATTATTTTTTCATTACAAACTTAAATCTGAAAATTAGATTTTAAGGTTTAGTTATCGATCGATTTAGAGTAGTGCTTTCTTTTATTTGTTGGTACAATGTCCAGGTAGTTAGAGGAAGCTCTATTTCAAAAGTTTTTATAAAATTATTATCACGAAAATGTATTGACAACGTTTTCGGTAGTGGTTTAAAACTTGAAAGTTAGTACTTCGGATAACTAAATTCTTAGGTTTAATTTGGACACCTTGAATAAAGTTTAAACTGTCTAACCCGCCCAAAGGTGGCATTTTAAATGGTTAATTTTCAATCTCTTAGAAAAAGGAATTAATTTAATTAACCAAATTAGATATCAACCCAGCTGTAGGTGTTAATTGATTTGTTTAGTTAACAAAGAATATCTAACCCGCACCAAAGGTGGTATTAAATACAAAAAGGGAGAATCAATAAATATCAATTCATATCTTTAATAACCTAAATAATATGAGCAAGCATAATTAACTTAGTTATTATATCCGTAAATACTCCACTTTATTTACAAAAGATAAAATTTGCATGAATGTTTATTGAATCTATGTTTAATTTTCTGTAATTAGATTAAAAACACAAAAACCCCAAAATATCGTGATAGGATGTTTAGGATTTAATTTCGTTTTTAAAAGTTTGAATAATAAATTAAAAAACACGTACATTCCTTCCTTAGATCGACCTTGGGAGTATACTTATCATTTTCTACGAAATGATTCGTGCACTTGCGAGGGTTTTATAAATATAAAACCAAAGTATTGGCGAGAATTGGCGTGCTGGGTTTTCGTTCATCAAGTTTTTGGCGCGAGTTGCGAAATGTGTGACTCCGTTGCGGGGATGGCATCAAAGTTTTTGGCAATCCCGATTCTGCTCATCAAGTTTTTGGCGCCGCTGCCGGGGATGACTCCGTTGCGGGTATGGCATCAAAGTTTTTGGAAATCCCGATTCTGCTCATCATTATCCAATCAAAGTGCGATTAGTGGTAGGGGAGATCGATTAGAGTCAACACTCATTAACTCATTGTCAAGCGGTGCAACATGATTCATGGAAATGGATGGAATCGCACACGGGTGGAACACGGAAAGAAATCGCATGGTGACACATGGCAGTGCAGTTTCACTAATCTCCAAACTCGGATTGAACGTTGTGCTGACATGTGGTGTGTAGTTATTCCTCCTCACATGACTTACCCAGTCATCTCTTCTACTTATGTGGCAGGCCACGTGGAAAATTCTAATTAGCCCTACATTAAAAATTCATAAAAATTCCAAAAATTATATTTTCACCCCTTTTCAGTAAAAAAAGTTTATATTTTACTATTTGTAGTCCCAAAATACTATTTATTGAATAAAATAAGTAAATATTAATGAAAAAATTGTGGTAATGACTCTACTTTTATAGAGTCATCACACCCCCAAACTTAACTCTTTGCTTGTCCTCATGTAAATCCAAGTATAACTAAATAAAATAACATGGGTAGTATATTCATAAATATACTTCTATTAGTACATGCATGTTTCACGAAAATTCTCCCTCTCAAAATTTGTACAATCCTATGATAAAGAGATTGACATATTCATCAATCAACGTTCTATTAATACAAGGATATGTAATATTTTTGACAAATTGATTCGTGTATGTGTGCTGCATATGATATCATCCAATGCACTCATGAAATCAACCTATATAAGCATGCTAATCAATTCAATCTTAGAACAAGTCTCATAAGTCTATTTTTAAAATCCATCCCCACTAATATAAATGTGCACTTAACTCAAGATCAATAAGGGATTTACATGGTTGTAATGTAAAGCTTAGGTAGGGGTCGATAAATGAAGACATTTAGGCTTTTTACACACCTTAGCTTTTTTTTTCTTCATCATGTAATTTTTAACTCAATTGAGCTTTAACTTGATATTTCAGTACACCCTCTTTTATCATTCTTTTCATATTCTTTTATTCCACGTCTCTTTTCTCTTCTTTGTTTGTAACTTCACAACACTCCCAAACCTATTTTCAATTCTATTTTATTTTTCTTTAAAGGGATAATTGTGTTGTGAGTTTTTCTTTCTTCTCTCTCTCTCTCTCTCTTTTAAGGTGCATTACATTTCACCTTACTCTATAGCATAACACATAATTGTATTTCTTTTCTTTTCATACAAACTAAAGGTGTAAGGGTAAATGTATTACTTATTAGTTAGGCATTAAATGTGGCTTAAAGATATGAAAGATTCTTTGTTAAGTTCATATGGGTGACTAAAGATATTAATAGTGGTTAGCATGAAAGGCTCAATCGATTCAAATACGACCTAAATCATTTCTCTTGTTAAGTACTATTTAGGATTTCACCTCATGGGATGATCAAATAGATTCTAAAATCTAATAGATCTCATCAACTCGCATAACTCAAGATAAATTTTCTTTTAATAAGAACACCAAAATCAATTATGAACATGTGCTAAAAATTTGAATCAATCCAATCAAAACTAACAAGCATATCACATGATTAATGTAAATATCTTAACAAATATGTTACATTCCTTATCCTAGTCATGACAATCGATTTTTATCATTGAGTTCATATGTTTAATATCAAGCATGCATGAATTTAGTTCCAATATATTTGTTAATTTCTACCCACATCATGATTAAAAACTTCCTACAAATAAAAAAAATTCCTAAATATTTAAAATGCATAGTAAAAGAAAAATGTAGAGAATGAAGTTCCCTCCCTAAAGCTTAAATTATACATTGTATCCAATGTGCACATATAAATATGAAAAAGTAAAAGAAAATAAAACTCCCTTAGTCTTGCACACCACATCTGTCGTTGAAATGCTCATTCTTTTTGTGTCATTGCACTCCACATATATTCACCTATAAAAAAACAATAAAAATATACGTAAAATAACATTGGGTTTCCTCCTAACTAGCATCATGTTTAACATCCTTGACTAGATGGTCATATCAAGTCCTAAGGCATATCCCTTTGTGTCCATTTAATTTTGTTTTTTCCTGGAATTAGCTTGAGTCTTGATTTGTTTAATAATACTTTATATTCTGGCTTACAAACACGATGCTCAATTCTCTTCTCATGTCATATTTCTTTTTTCTTTTTGAACTTTTTTGCATTCTTATAAGAAATCTGCCATAACTCATTAAGGTGTCAAAATTAGGTTGAAGAATTTAACTACCTAATAAATGACTCTTGGATTTTATAACAAAATTCTTATATATTCTTACTATACATATGAACCAAATCACTAATAATCTAACTTTCATATTTTAGGTTTATAATGAAAATTCTTATATTACTATATTTTTTAAAATGAACTTTATAGAAATCTTGAATAGAAAATAATACTTAATTTTATAAAAATATTTTACCTAATTAATATTTCACAAGCGTAACAACATTACTAATATCCTATTATAATTTTAGCTAGACATACTCAATTTAATAATTGATCAAAAAGTTAAATATAGAATTTAAAAATAACACATTAAGAATAACTGAAAAGAATATATAAATATATATAGAAATAATTATTTGAATTATTTTTGGAAAATTTCCAAAAGAAATGCCGAAGTTTTATTGAATTGGATGTATAACTATTACATAAACTAAAATTTGTTCAACTCTTGATCATGAGAAGAAGTTTAAAACAAGAAAAAAAGCTAAAACAAGCTTAAAAAAATTATAGAAATGAAAGGAGTGATAAGGATAAGAGATAAGGAATGATTGATATAATGAAATAGAGGTCCTATTTAGAGGTTCAAAAATTTGATGAGATTGGTTGGCACTACGACACACAATAATCCACACTGTACAACGCACATATTGTTTACATGCTTTATACACGATCTGAATATCTCATGCCATGGAATCAATATTTTTCATGCCGCAGCCCACTAAGGTTTAGGGATAGTTGTATTGAATTTAAAAGCAGTATGTTGCGGTACACAATAATTCCATGCCGCAACACACACTATTTTACATAACTTTGTTTCCTTATTTTTGGTATAATTTTAAATGGTTTGGAGCATTGAAATGGAGTGCCTCAAATGTATTTCTTCAAGTATGGATCAATTTCATATTTTTAAGCTAAAATTTTTAAAAATAACAAAATATACCCATAATTTTGAAAAGAGAGATTTGCATAGAATAATAATAAAATTAAGTAAAGACAAATCTTTTCAATCATAAATCATGCATAAAATCATGATATATTTTATGCTTTTGAGCACTTATCACTTATGTAAACTAGTTGGAAACAAACAATTCACTAATAACAACAACTATATATTGCTAGATAAAAGTATATATGTAGATACCTCTATCTGTTAGGGCCACACTATTCTAACTGCCTACTACTGTTCTCGTTCACTACCTTTACAAATACTTGATTTGACACACATATTTGACCCTCCTCTAGAGCCAACACTTCACATTGCAAAGTGATTGGAAACAAAGGAGTAACAAGGTGTACAACAACGTAGGAAACACCTCAACCACGACCACTAGAAATCACTATCTTGGGTGCCCACATATATAACTTATCATAATCCAAGAACATAGTATTGCTCATAACCAACTAGTAAAATAGTCTAAGTACTTACAACTTTAGAATGACATTTTAATCTCAAAAGCAAACAATGCCTTGAGTACTCACTACTTAAAAATGCTGTTTTGCTCGATCAACCACAAATAATTATTACCAAACAAATACCTAAGGTAATAGTGACCCATACTCAGTAAAATGAGTTGTCAATTTGAAAGTGCTTTGCTACAATTTTTCTCATTGAGAAACAATTAAAGAGTAGAGGTATTGGAAATTTTGGGTTATTGATGAGTGCTCAAAAAGCACTAAAATTACCATGATTTTATGCACATTAATTGATTAAAAATATATATATTTACATGTTTTATCATATATTTATATAAATTTGTCTTTTTTCAGAATCACGGGTATTTTTATTGTTTTTCAGGTATTTTGGCTTAAAAATGCAATTTAAAGACTCAAAGAGGAATACTTGAAGCAATACATCACAAATATATTAATAAATAAGTGGGAAAAGGTCAACAAACATGGAAAAATTGGACAAAATGGGTCGAAAAGGTCAAAAATGTCAAAAAGACGGAAATCGCGCCATTGCTTCTGCTAGCGCGGAATGCCGCGGCCGCGTATGCGCTGCACTGGCATTCCGCAAGGCGCTGCGCGGCCTTCAACAGCCCCTCCAGCGCGCCAACGCGTTTGGCCCCATTTTTCACGTGCTCCCACCCCCATGACATCATGTTGACGTCATTGATGACCTCACCATGTCCATTACGCGTTTTTACATTTTTTAACATTTTTTTACTCATTTTTTCTCTCCATCCTCACCTATAAATACCCCCCCTTCCCTTCACTTCAAAAACACACCTCGAAACACACTTCTCTCTTATTTCTTTCTCTCAACTTCTTAGTCTTTAGGCTTTTTTTTAGTTTTTCTTATGTTTTAGCTAGTTTTTCTTATGTTTTAGCCAGTTTCTCTTAGTTTTAGAGTTCTTCCCTTTTTGGGAAGAACTAGTTATGTTTTTTTTGTAATTTATTAGCTTTTTGATTCAATAAATGGGAGTGCAAATTCCGCTTGGAGGTTTTCTAGCAATGGGAATAGCGTCGAAGTTCTGTAAGGATTTTATTTTCTTTATAGTTATTTTTATGCTTTATTCTTACATGTTATATTTAATTTGTCTGTGATTAAATTTAACTGTGCTAGCTATTTGTAAACATGATATAATAATAACGTTGTTATGCTTGCGAAATATTAAATAGGTAAAAATCTCTAAAATGAATTGATTTTATTTTTATTCAAGATTTTATATTAAGAATGTTAGAGAGAAATATATTATTTTTCATTACAAACTTAAATCTAAAAATTAGATTTTAAGGTTTAGTTATCCGGTCTGAGTTAGAGTAGTGCTCTTTTATTTGTTGTTACAATCGCCCGGTAGTTAGAGTGAAGCTCTATTTCAAAATTTTTTATAAGAATTATTATCTGAAAAAGTATTGACAACATGTTTTCAGTAGTGATTTTAAAACTTGAAAGTTAGTGCTCGGATAACTAAATTCTTAGGTTTAGTTTGGACACCTTGGATAAAGTTTAAACTGTCTAACCCCACCAAAGGTGGCACTTAAATGGTTTATTTTCAATCTCTTAGAAAAAGGAATTAATGTAATTAACCAAATTAGTTATCAACCCCACCCATAGGTGTTAATTGATTTGTTTAGTTAACAAAGAATATCTAACCCTACCAAAGGTGGTATTCATACAAAAAAGGGAGAATCAATAAATATCAATTCATATCTTTAATAACCTAAATAATACGAGCAAGCATAATTAACTTAGTTATTATATCCATAAATACTCCACTATTTATAAAAGATAAAATTTGCATAAATGTTTATTGAATCTATGTTTATTTTTATGTAAGTAGATTAAAAACACAAAACCCAAAATATCGTGACAGGATGTTTAGGATTTAATTTCATTTTTAAAAGTTTGAATAATAAATTAAAAACGACATACATTCCTTCCTTAGATCGACCTTGGGAGTATACTTATCATTTTCTACAAAATGATTCGTGCACTTGCGAGAGTTTTATAAATATAAAACCAAAGTATTGGCAGGATCGGCGATGCCGATTTTCGTTCATCAAGTTTTTATTCATCAAAGTATTTGGCGATCACGATTCTGCTCATCAGTTATATTTAAAAGGAAAGTCAATAATTTGAGTTTATCAGATAATTAACCTAAATATTTCTAAACAAACATGGTTAACTAGCAAAACTTTTCACAAATTCTCCATTGATTTATAATTATATATCTTCCTTGATTTTATTTAAATCGAACCTATATTTAGTTATTTTAAATTATTTATTATTAGTTTAGGATTTTAAATACCAAATCATGATGATAGAATATTTAGGTTTAATTTCCTTTCGTAGTTCCTTTAAGTTTTTAGGAAAAGTTAAGCATTATCTACAATCACTACGATTCCTTGAGAGATTGACCTTGAAATTATACTTGTCACTTACTATATGTGATTCATGAATTTGCATGCTTTTTATATATACAAAATTTGTGCATCAAGTTTTTGATTTTTTTCACTACGGCACAAAGCTCGATCACACACGCACAATCCAACTCGTGAAGGCCTGATGGTAGTACATTGTTTTACATTATGGCATAAATAGTTCAACTTGCCTGGTAGATTACTTGAGAAGTGTGTGTTGCAAAACACTTACTTCTTCATCGTGGCATGTTTTTGATTTGTGTTATTTTCTTTTGTGCCCCTTACACATTAGTTGGCTCTTGATGTAAGGCTTACACTCTTTAGTATTTTTAACTCTTAGGTTGAAATTTGAGTGCTCCAAATGTTGCCTTTGTATGTTGACAAGATTATTGTTTTTGAAGCTATAAACACCTAAAATACAACAAAACATACCAAAGACTCTGGATATATAGATTTGCATAAATAATCGAATAAATACTATAATAAAATCTTTTCATTTCAATTAAGCACAATAAAATCACAAAATATGAGTGCTTTTTAACCACATATCATAACCCCAACAAACTTCTTGTTAGTCTCTAGCAAGTTAAGCGATCCAAAAAGCTAAAAAGAATATATAAATAAAAGGAACTATACTAATCATTCTGTACATTGATATGGTTGTATTTAACATATGTAACAAGTATTTAAACCTTGAGGTGGCCCTAGTGGATGAGATAAAGTCTCGTGAGAGCTTTCAGTGATGATACTCAAAAACGTCCTAATAAGCAAAAACTAAAAAAAAGAAAGATGAATAACAAAAATAATATCAAACTACAAAAACAAAAATCAACAAAAAATCTTATGCTTTAATATATTTTTAGTTCAAAATTAAAATCTTATGCACAAGTTCATCCAACATCTTAAAATATCAAGATTCATCACGCAACTTGGTTAGTACTAGAACATTTCAACATTGACTCACCCAATCCTATTGAATTTAAATTAACTAAAAGCATGATTGTTTTGTAAAAACAATGTTTTTAATGTATTGGACGTAAATGTCCCTAATAACCTAAACAATAGCAAACAATTGTTTAATAAAATTTAAAATTCATAATTTCATATAAAAATGTCACAAGTGCATGAATCACTAATAATAAGAGACAAGCATATTACCCAGGTCTATCTCTCATAGAATTCCAATGATTTTTGATAATTTTTCACTTTTCTTAAAAAGTTAAATGAATTACAAATGGAAATTAAATCAAAACATTCTATCACAATGATTTGGTTTTTAAAATCCTAAATTAATACATATAATTAAAATAACTAAATACATATTCAACTTAAACAAAATCAAGGAAGATATATAAATTTAAATTAATGGAGAATTTATTAACCATGGTTATTTAAAAATAATTAGGTTAACTAAAGTATAAACTCACATTATTGATTTTTTCTTTGAACTATAAAAAAATGCCTTCAGTCGGGAATACTTTTCTTTGTTAATCAAACCAATTAATGGCCTATGATGAGGATGCTTAATCGATTTATTAAATTATATCTTATGCCTAAGGAGATAGCAAACCATTTAACTCAATACTTATGGTCAAGTCAACAATTTAAACTCTTGTTCAAGGTGTCCAAATTAAATCTAGATGATATCTCTGAAACCTAATTATAATATTTTAAATATATTATGATAAATAAATAGCTAATAAATTATTCATAAATAAATCTTGTAACAAATCGTGAATAAATAAATCATCTTTATTTAATTTATTATAAAAATATTCACTTAAATAATCTATACAAATATGGCAACAAAGCTAAAATACCATTTAAAAATAAGCTAGATATACTCATATTAAAATCTATGATAAATGGTTTAAAATTGGCATTCATTCAAGAAAATATAAAAAGATTAATCTAGAAATAAAATACTACAAATCAGATCTAAATACTAATAATGGGTGGATGATATGTCATCTTCCCAAATTGTGATCTTGATCTTGAAAGAGTTATTGAATCTTTAGCAATATTTTTTTGATGTATTTATATATATGGAAAAATTCCAAAATATTGCCTTTAATTTGTTCTAGTCTAATCTATATTATGTCTAAGAAATAAAAAACACTGAAGAAAATTGAAGAAGACTAAAACTATATTGCTGAATAAATATAATATAAAAGTTGCTAAACCTAATAGGCTAATGTTATATTTGTTTGGAATCAAAAATTAACATTGGGTGTCGCAAAACACATTTTTACCCACCATGGCACAAGGCTTGATCACACTAGCACAATCCAACTCGAGAAGGACTCACTATGGCACAATATATATGTTTAACACCGTGGCATGAAAATCTCAAATTTCCTAGTAGAATTTCGGATAGGTGTGAATCGTGGAACACCTATTTATTCATTGTGGCATGGTTTGTTAATGTTATTTTATTTTGTGCCACTTACACATTGGTTGGTTCTTGATGTAAGGCTTACATGCCTGTCTTTTTTGCTCTCAGGGTGCTATTTGAGTGCTCTAAATGTTGTGCCTTCATGTGTTGACAAATTTGTCTATTTTAAAGCTAAAACACATGAAATAAAAAAATACTCATGATTCCGAATAGATAAATTTGGCTAAATAATAAAATAAAATGCTATAAACAAACCTATGCATTTTAATTATCACTTTTCAAGCACTTAAAAATCCCCAATGTAAGAACATGTATGTAATATAAAAATACGTAAAAGTGAGTACAAAATAAATTAGGTGGGTTGCCTCAAACAAAACACTTAGTTTAACTTCATTAGCCTAAATCCAAAGTCATAACCACTATCATCTAGGTACTTTATTGCTTCAAATATGTTGAAGCAAATTATCTCAACATCAAACTCGATTTAGGTCCTTACTATGAACATCTATCTTGGTGCAAGCTATTTTCATAAATGGTCTCCCCAATAATAATGGTTTGGATACGGTGTACAAATCATCACTCATGTCTAATACATAAAAATCCACTAGGAAGATCATCTGATCCACCTATACTAATACTTGAGCAGACTACTTTACTTACGTAGATGGTATTTGGATAGGAAGGAAGCTCTACAGAGTTATTATATTCCCTCTTTAATCTAGCCCAGTTTATGTTTATATTATTTGAACATATTGAAGGAATATAGATAGTTAGTTGAGAAAGACTCTTTAGTATGATTTTGAATAGAAAATTGGTTGGACACTCTTCTAATTAAAAAATCAACAAGCCTATAGTGGATCCACCAATGCATTTGTTAGTGTGGGACTATTTACAAGCAGATGGATGGCATCTACATTAGGGTTTTATAGACCTCTATTCTTATATTTCCTCAAAGATTTGTTTGATAGTTATAGAGATAGGTATGGATACTAGAATTTGGACACACACAATTAAAAGATAAGTCACATCTAGTGAACCTATGCTTTACTATGTGTGGTCAAGAAATGTTAGTTATGAGATAGAGATATTTGGGTCATTTTTATACTACCTTTTCATCTTCATTTTTATATTACCTTCACTATTCATCTTACTTTGGTATGCTATATAGAATAAACTTCCCACTGATTGTTAGGTAAAGAAGATGGGACATTCCTTCCCTTCTTCATTTGCCCTGTGTGGCTTGGATGAGGAAGGTTTTAAAGTAAATTATGTATTCTAATCTATTTTTTCCATATATTCATGTATAAGAGGTAGTTATGAGGCATAGTTGTTGTTTACACTTGTACCATTTCTATTGGTTGTATAGGCTATATATATATATATTTTAATGTAATAACAAAATGGATTAATTTTTTCTATTTCACACACTCGATCCTCCAAGCATTCTTTATTTCCATTTATATTTTAGTGCGTGGATCAAAGGTTTTGCTCAAATACCATTGTATGACATTTTTCAATGGTATATACAATTCCAATTGAGAATTATGGGAATTCTACAGATGACTAAGCATGCAATTACATATAAATAAAATAATACAAAAATATAAATATTGAGGCACAAGATTTTAAGGTGGATACAACCTATGTCACACTAATAACTTAAGAAGAAAACCACTAGTCCTTTGGAACACATAAATATTCATTATGAAAATTAAGGCCTAATTACAAGGAAATGTCTTATACTACCCCACCAAGATAAAGTACCCAAGTAATCTACTTATAAGCCACTTCTTTCATTATCACCTCTTGAAGAAAGGTGTTTGGATTCAGTCTAATATTTTGAAAACTTGAGTCACATAGGCAATTGAACCCGTTCTACCAGTACCTAAAATATTAGCATAATAACATAAGTGTAAATGTATGTCCTAGAGAAGATTCCGTAATGACTAAACCTAACTAGAGAATTTAATAAATATTTAAAATCAACTAACAATCTTAGAGAGATCAATTTAAAGCACCATATAAAAAATATTGTAGGCTTGTTAATCCATCAAATATAACCACAAATGTTTGATAAATTTTCTCAATGAAAAAGCCAACTTGAATAAGTTTTGCAAAATAATAGAGAGAGATTAAGATGAAGAGAAGCATTCTCTTGTGTAGTTGATTAAAGTTATGTGAGGTTTGTAAATATAGAATATTTTGAAGCGTTAGGTCAAAGTAAAATAACTATGTTGTCCCTATTATTAATACTCAAGAGTTTTAAACAACAAGGATAATATAGTAAAAAGCCAATTCAATTTGAATTGGAAATAGGTTTTAAAATCAAATCCTTGGCTGCTTGATCAATCTAATTTATTCTTGATCGATCAAATGCCAATATCGATCAATCTAATACAATGAGCAAAACATGTTTGACCAATATAGTCAATTCTTGATCGATCAAATTGTAATAAATTATTAATTTTGAGCCAAAGTCGATCGATCTAACTAATAAATCGATTGATCGAGTCAATTAAATAATTAATTCATGACTTTTTAAACTGAGTAAATCTATTCTCAATAAATCTGTATAGCTTGATTGACCTAGACATGTCTCAATCAATCGAGTAGCCTAATCTCAAAATATTCTTAATTGTTTCATATGAAATATAAAATTGCATAAGAATAGAGATATACATAAATTATGATTATTAAAGCTCAATAATTTATTCGACTTGAAAATGTTCTTGAAGGACACACCTAGAAACTAAAATTATATTTGTATGTTTTGTTCACAAATATCACCAACACTCACAAAGACCTTACAATCTCCCACTTTGGAATATTTGTGTGAAAAACTCTCTCTCTCACTACATAACACTCATAGGAAAAATTAATTTGTACATATTGGTACTATCTTATGATCTAGTGAAACCATCTTTGCTTTAATCTTGAAAGCTCATGTTTACACCGAAAGTCAAAAACATAAATACCCAAACAAAGTGGCTTGAAAGACTCATTGTTCATTAATTCAATGTATATAATAATATAAAAAGAGAAGAATATTCATTAGAGTAAGTAATTATAAAATAGAAATTAAAAGGCATTACTCCCCCAATGTGTAATATTTTTCCAAAAGAATATTTTTCAAAGTTAATTATCAATGTAGTTTTCTCCCCTTTTTGTTATACGAAAAAACGAAAATTGTTTTTGCATTTTCATATAATATGAATTTTAAATGTTATAGTAAATTCAATAAAATGAGCAACATAAAAAGGAAGCATAAACTATCAGATGTAGTAAATATAGTGTATTGATTAATATTATCCAAATACAACCTAAGCGAAGATCAATTACACTATAAAATATAAAAGTAAAAAAGAATAACTTCCAAACCTAAAGCTATAAAGATAATAGTAAATAAATGTCTTGAAGGAGGAAACTCATAATGTGAGTGGATGTCTCTAATTAGGGAGAACATTTCTTCTTGACATATATCCATGGTTATGATTCTTTGTTCCATACCATCCACTTTTTGGTCCAAGATTCCAATTCTTCTCTACATCTCATTTTCAAATAAATCCGAACGAGAAGGTTTAAGAGCATGTATATTCTCCATATCTTCATCTTCGAAAATGTCATCGGTAGTTCCTTTACTATTTGTACCAACTTTGGTAGCTCCTCCACCACTAGTACCACCATAAATGGGTCTATGTCTCTTCGATGTTTAGGTAAATGATCTCAAGATGGTTGAATTTTAAATGTCACCCACTAGTCAAATCGAATCTGAATCCCTTGTTGGACGCACACCTATGGTAAGAATCATTTAGGTGATGAGGTAGCCATAAGGAAACCAAATCCTAGGGTTTACTATCTAAGATTGTTTTATCATTTCATCCTATATTATAGTACCTACATTAAATGTTATTCCTTTTTCAATACAATATAAAATCTTAGCATGTAGGTATCCAATCTTAGATGAATGCTTGGATAGTAGTAGTTTAGCACACACCTTTTTATTTAAAGTCTAGTAAAAGGGAGTAAATTCACCCACTATATATAATTGTTTTGCATTGTGACCTATGTTGGGTGAACCATAAAGTTTTGTCAAAAGGCCCTTATTAGGAATGACATACTTTCTAGGTGAAAAATGGCATCCCCAATGTTCGAGATAGATGGAAAATTGTTGCTTCTTTGGGCCTAGATATCAACAATATTAATTTGGATAAAGGCTTTGTAACTCATTGGCCCATGTTTATGAATATTTGAAACTATAATTGCATAAAATTCATAAACCAGGGTTAGGCAATATAATTTGAAGGGGTTAAACTGTGTTTCCCAACCAAGAGCCCCAATGGCTTAGGTTATTCTAACTTCATGGAATTCAATCCAAGTAATTCCATGTTCAATTAAAATAGTGAGTTTATATAAAGTATTTTGATACCTCAATTTGGATTCTTCATCCCACCATTTGGATGAAAATGGAGTAGGAGCATTGGGAGGAAGTTTACATCATCTTATAACCATGTTGGAAACCGAGCACAAATCTAAATAGTTTAAAATACCCTTTGAGAGAAATTTAACCAAACTAATCAAACCTTTTCCAAAACAATTGTAGAATCAAGATCAATGGAACAATGTTGGGAAGAAATTGCAGAAACAATCTCAGAAAAGGTGCTTGTTTGGTGAGAAAGCAAGTGAAAGTAGGGAATTTGAGTTTTATATATTTTCTCTCAAATTTTTATTTCTTTTTGAAATGTTTGATACTAGAAAAGAGATTATCACTTAAATATAAGAAATTAGGGATACAAATGAGTGATTTTGATCGATCTTTGAGTGAAAATAAGAACGGGCTACGTATGGGGGTTAAGGTTCATGGGAAGGGGAGGAAAAGGAAGAGGATTATATAAACTGAACACATTCGATTGATCGAGATTAACATCGTTTGATCAACATTTATACTTCAATTGATCTAGCTTATACTCGATTGATTGACATTCATATTGTCTGAAAAATGCAAAAAGTCCCCCTAAGTCCTATTTCTACTCAAAATGTTTATATAAACACTCAAATAATAGAAAAAATACATAAAGATTTAATAAAAAATATTTATTTTCTTTAAATCAAGATAGTAGATTTATTCAAACTTCACTCAAATAATTAATTTTGAGATAAAAATTATTCTTTACCAAAATTAAATTATTCATAATAAGAATAAGTATTTTGATAAAGCACACATACATACTTTAACACATATGGTGACATATTGACAATTGCTCAAGGTGAGATAAATATTGAAACATACAATAGTATGTCAATTAGTCTATTTATGATTATATATGAAAGATTTAAAGAATTGAGCATCACCTGCCATGTAAATAATTTTAGTTGAATTCATAATTGCATATAATGAAGTTTTTTTTACTAAGAGGAAACTTTATTAATTAATAATAATTATTTTTTGAATTCCTTCTCATTATTTATGATAATTATTTGTATAAGGGATTCGTTATTTATTTTTCTTTTTCCATAACCATTTGTAGCTCTTTCTTTTTGTGTATTCAATTGTTTTTTGTATATAGTTAATTCCTTTGTCATATTATGATGACATTCATACTAGTTGTGAGGTAGCTTTTATTGGTGGAGATTTAGTATACATGTATGAATGATGAAAATTAATTGTAGAATATCTAGCTTGGAAGGAATTTTTAAAATAAGGTTAGTTCATAAGAAATATAAAATGTAAGCTAACATAGCCTTTCCTACCACATTTATGACAAACATGCACAAATTTAACATATTTTTCAATTACAAGTGCAACTATTCTTTAAGTACAATGAGTACTAGTAGAAGTGTGATTAGAAGGTCATACTAATTCAATTCTTGACGTTAAAGGTGTAGCATGTGAGGAATATATGTCTAAAGGCTTTGAAAATTCAATTGATTTTAAAGAAGATGGCATAGTGTTCTCATCTACATATCCCAACTTGTCTCTAGATGGCTTTCCATAATCAAGAACTTTGTTCATCCTTTTAACTCCAATTGATAGCTTTTTTACAACTTCCTTGGATTGTTCTAGTTCTTGTATCAAATTTTGTTTCTCCTATCCCAAACATGCATGAATTTAATTCAAAATATTAAACATTCAGACAGATCAATATTATCTTTTTTTAGTACCAATGAATTTATTTCATAAGATTTTAGTTACTTTTAAAAGAAACTTTTCTTTATCTCTTTTAAATGTTATGAACTCTCTAAACACTTCATTAATACTAGTGACATGAAAATATTTAAGTAAGAATTTAGGGTTACTTCCTTATTGTCTAAATCAATATTAGACTTACTATAGTGTCCACCAATTTTTGTAATAAATGCTATAAAATTGGTGTCACCATTTTCTGATTCAATTGGATTGTAGTTATCACTTTCAGAGTCAGTAAGTATAGTGTTGAAAGCTCTTACATTGTTTTTCTTCTTATTTGTACAGTCATCTACAAAGTGACAAAAATCCATACATTTAAAGCATTGAGGTCCAATGGGTTTAGGTTTATTACCATAAAAAATCATAGATTTGAGTTCTCTCAAATTCTCATCCATTTAACGACCTATTTGTTCTTTGTTTTGAGGATTCTTTTTATTGAAGATTATATTCAGTCTTTTGGTCAAGAGTACTAGTTCTGTATCTTCATTGTCACCTTCTTTAGTAATAGCAATTTTGAAAGAAACACCTTTGTTCTTTGTGGGAGGACAAAAACTCATCTCAAAAGTGAGAATTGAACTAACTAGCTCATCAATTTTAATTTTGTGCAAATCTTTGCTTTCATATATGATTGTGACTTTCGCATGGAAGTGATCAAGTAGGAATATAGTATTTTCCTGACCAATCTAAATTGCTTAATTTTTTTTATCAAGATTAGCATAAGAGTAAGCAATATGACTTAATTAAGCATAAAATTCAGAAAATGTTTCATCCTGTTTCATCCTAAAAATTTTAAATTAACTACCAAGCATACAAAGTTTAGTTATTTTAACTTGTGTGGCTCCCTTATGGACAACCTCTAAAAAATCCCAAGCATGCTTATAAGTATTAACCTGAGAAATACTATGAAACTCATCAATTGACATAACATTATAGATAGATTTAATACCCTTTTGATTCCAGTTACAACCAACTATATCATTTTTGGTCCAATATTTTCTAGGTTGGGAGTGATTACATCATCTTTGGTAACCATAGGTGTTTCCTGACCATAAAGCATAGAGTTCCATACATTCTCATCTATATACTATAGAAAGGCTCTCATATGATCCTTCTAATACACGTTATAAGAACCATTAAAGTAGTGTACGTTGTAGATGAGCCCTTTCACAAATGATCCATAACAAGATATAAGCCATGCTAAGTGTATCTAGTGATGCCTCAGATACCAAATGAAAGTTTCTTTTTTAGTTGCAGACCTAATTAGTTAGAGGGGTTGAATAGATAATGAGTAAAATTATAAAAAAATAAATTTTTTACGAATGGCCAAGCATGCAATCGCATGTAAATAGAATAATGAAAAATATAAAGATTGAGTTATGAAATTTTTATGTGGAAACAACCTAGGTTGCACGAATGACCTAAACACCGGTGCATTAGATCACCTAACTATCCACTAGGAAAAATAAGTCAAATGATAGGGCCATGTATTATACCACCCACTAAGATTAATTCCCTAAGAAAGGTGTTTAGATCTAGACCAATTTTCCAATACCTCAACTCACACAAGAAATCGAACCCATTCTAGTAGTACCTGAAAGATTAGCACAAAAACATAAGTGAAAATGTGTGTCCTAGGTGAGATTCAATTACAAATAACCCTAAGTAGGTGATTTAATAAATATATCAGTTAAATCAAAATCAACTAGAAACCTTAGAACAATCAATTTAATGAAAAATATCACAAATATAGTAGGCTTGTTAATCCATCAAACACAATCCCAGATATTTGATAAATTAACTCAATGAAAAATCCCACTTAAATAGTTTATGCAAAATAATTTGAGAGAGATTAAGATGAAGGGAATAATGCTATTGTGTGGTTGACTATAGTTATGTGCTTAGGTTTGTATTTACAGAATATTCTGAAGCACTAGATTAAAGTAAAATTACTATGTTTCTAATAAAATCAGTCAAAAGAATTTTGAAGAAAAAATAAAATTATAGTAAAAAGCCATTTCAATTAGAATTAGAAATAGACTTTAAATGAAATCCTTGGCTGCTTGATTGATCTAATATATTCTCAATTAATCGAGTATATAGTTTGATCTAATATTGTATTACATGAGAGATGCAATAAGAAATGGAATATGCTTGATAGCACATTGATTAAAGCTAATGTGGCTAAGATGAAGAGTATGAATTTTAAAGGTGGTTTAAACTTGAACAACTAGTGGTTTTAAATCCTAACAACCCTATTGAAATCTTTATCAATTCCTTTAGAGAATAAACCCTACTGATAAGATTCAAATTATTGAATTTTTGTTATGATTTAAATGTTGATATTTGTGTGAAAATTGTGTTTATTTGATTATTTAATCCACAAATGTCATTTCATGGGTATTTCGTGTTTAAAGTGCAATTTCAGGTAAAATCATGATTTTGGAGAAGTTTGGGACAAATTTCAATGATCGGGATTGAGTGAGAATAAAAAAAATGAAGTTTCAAAATTTGGAAATCCCGCTGTCAGCAAAAATCTTATAGAGAGCACAGCAAAAATCTTATAGAGAGCGAAGATTTTGGCAGATACAAATCTCGCCATCGGCGAGATTATTTAGCCGTTGGCGAGACACCTTTAGCCATCGGCCAAATTCATATCGCCGCCGACGAGAATCAGAGAAGCCAAATGAAAAACTTACCGAGAGCACGGGTTTTGGCAGATGCAAATCTCGCCGCTGGCGAGAATCAGAGGAACCAAAATTTTAATTTTTCTAGAAATCTCATCGCAGCGAGAATAATGTCACCACCATCGAGTTTCATCCGAAAACACATTTTTTATGTTGTTTTGTTCCAAAATTGCCACCAAAACCCTAGATCTATATACAATAAGATAGAGAAAAGAGGACGACATAGAGTAGGGGATCTGAGACATTTTGGAGGAGAGAAGGCAATTTTGGAGAGAAAGTTTGGAGAAGCTTGAAGGATTATCACCATTGTTGCTACCAAGTGTTCATCTTCAAGAGTTTTTCATCTTTTCTCCTTAGCTTTTATTTTTTGCATTTTATTCAGATTTGTTATTCATGGATTCAATTGAGATAATGTTTGTTCTTATTTCCATTATGAACTAATTTATTTTTGCTAAGGCTATGATGTAGTTGAATCAAGAAAATCTGATTTCTTTTGTTATTGTTATATGAATTCATTGTTTTCAAGTTGAGTATTTATTTCCATGCTCAATGCTTTTAAATTTATGGCCAAGATTTAGATGATTTGCTACATTATATTGAGACCGAGAGGAGATGTGTAATGAATGCTTCTTGTGATAAATACCGTATGTTGAATGCGAGTGTGAGACCTAATGCATGATGTATGTGGTTATTCTAGATATTCCATAAATTGTAATGTGCTTGTTTGTGATTAAATCTTCATAGAAATATAGTTGGTTTTCATAGATAATTAATTCTAATATAACTCGAGAGAGAGTATTAGGTAAATTTGGGTTTTTCAACCATCAATTTTAGCTTTGATTCTCATATAACATGACTTGAAATTGGATTGAATTGATTTAGGGAAATCAAATGCCTTAGCATTTTTAATCATTTGTGAACAACATTCAATTGTGTTATTTGCATTTAGTTTTAAGTTAATTTGCTTCTTAAACAAATTTCAACAATTTGATTTTCAAATAAAATTAGGATTAGTCAATTTCGGTACTTAGTAACGCCATTCCTTGTGGGTTCGATATCCATACTTTTGTACACTTTATTACTTGAACGATTCGTACACTTGTGAAAATATGCATCACCTACTATTAGCAATGACTCATAATGAAATGGTAAGAATTACTCATCAAATGGAGGATCTAAAGGGAAAAATCCATCTAAGACACCTAATGTCATGTTTACTACAAACTTGGTCATATTGTAGTAACTTGTTATCAACTTATAGATCTATTGGCCAAGAAATACTAAAGAGTGCTTCAACCTTTATAGCTATTGTCAAATCCGATGGTAAAAATGGTGATCAGTCATGGGTATTTGACAGTGGTGCTACACATAATCTTTTAGTTGTTTTAGAGCATTTTGAAGATGTTATTACTTATCTTGGACTAGAGAGTGTGATAGTAGGAAATGGAAGCAAACTTAAAATTGATAAGTTAGCTCATTCTGATCTTATTGTTCTTGATAAAAATTGACACTATTACATACATCCTAAGTATCTATTAATTTTTTATTAGTGAACAACTTGGGTAGATAATAAAGTGTATATGGAATTTCATCCTAATTTTGTATGTGTCAAGGAACTAGCAACGGGGGAAGTTCTCTTCCAAGGCAAACCTAATAATGGACTATACAAGTTAGTGGGAAGCTACATTCTTCAATTATTATTAAGTATACTTGTATTATTGATGAGTGCTCAAAAAGCACTAAAATTACCATGATTTTATGCACATTAATTGATTAAATATATATATATTTATATGTTTTATCATATATTTATATAAATTTGTATTTTTTCGGAATCACGAGTATTTTTATTGTTTTTCAGGTATTTTGGCTTAAAAACGCAACTTAAAAAAAGAGGAATACTAGAAGCAATATATCACAAAAATATTAATAAATAAATGGGGAAAGGTCAACAAATAAGAAAAAATTGGACAAAATGGGTCAAAAAGGACAAAAATGTCAGAAAGGAGAAAATCGAGCAGGCCGCTGGCCGACATGGCGCTGGCCTTGAACTCCTTGTGCGCGTACAACGTTCATCCAGCGTCTTGTTCATCTGCGGTACTGTTCATCCGCGACAATGTTCATCCGCGACATTGTTCAACCGCGACACTGTTCATCCGCGATCTTGTGCCAGATCTTGTTCATCCCGATCTTGTCGGTAGCGCGTCGACATCATCAATGACGTCAGCAATCACTAATCCGCGTTTTTACATTTTTTCAACATTTTTTTTCTCTATTTTTTCCCTCCATCCTCACCTATAAATACCTCCCTTCCCTTCACCTAAAAACACACCTTCAAACACCTTCAAAACCTCCAAATACATTATTTTCTCTCTTTCTTTCTCTCTTTTATTAGATTTTTAGTTTTTCTTATGTTTTCTTAGTTTTTTGCTTTTCTTAGTTAATTTCTCTTAGTTTTAGAGTTCTTCCCTTTTTAGAGAAGAACTAGTTATATTTTTTGTAATTTATTAACTTTTTGATTCTATAAATGGGAGTGCAAACTCCCCTTGCAGTTTCTCTAGCAACGGGAATGGCATCAATCTTGTAAGGATTTTATTTTCTTTAGAGTTATTTTTTATGCTTTATTCTTACATGTTATATTTAATTTGTCGTGATTAAATTTAAGCTGTGCTAATGTTGTAAACATGATATAATAATAACATTGTTATGCTTGCAAAATATTAAATAGGTAAAAATTTCTAAAATGAATTGATTTTATTTTTATTCAAGATTTTATATTAAGAATGTTAGAGAGAAATATATTATTTTTCATTACAAACTTAAATTTGAAAATTAGATTTTAAGGTTTAGTTATCCGGTCTAATTTAGAGTAGTGCTCTTTTATTTGTTGGTACAATCGCCCGGTAGTTAGAGTGAAGCTCTATTTCAAAAGTTTTTATAAGAATTATTATCTGAAAATGTATTGACAACATGTTTTCAGTAGTAGTTTTAAAACTTGAAAGTTAGTACTCGAATAACTAAATTCTTAGGTTTAATTTGGACACCTTGAATAAAGTTTAAACTGTCTAACCCCACCAAAGGTGGCATTTAAATGGTTCATTTTCAATCTCTTAGAAAAAGGAATTAATTTAATTAACCAAATTAGTTATCAACCCCACCCATAGGTGTTAATTGATTTGTTTAGTTAACAAAGAATATCTAACCCCACCAAAGGTGGTATTCATACAAAAAAGGGAGAATCAATAAATATCAATTCATGTATTTAATAACCTATATAATACGAGCAAGCATAATTAACTTAGTTATTATATCCATAAATACTCCACTATTTATAAAAGATAAAATTTGCATTAATGTTTATTGAATCTATGTTTAATTTTCTGTAAGTAGATTAAAACACAAAAAAACCCCAAAATATCGTGACAGGATGTTTAATATTTAATTTCGTTTTTAAAAGTTTGACTAATAAATTAAAAACCACATACATTCCTTCCTTAGATCGACCTTGGGAGTATACTTATCATTTTCTACGAAATGATTCGTGCACTTGCGAGAGTTTTATAAATATAAAACCAAAGTATTGGCGAGAATTGGCGATGCCGGTTTTCGCTCATCAATTATGTTATCTAGTAACCTTGGTAATTTAGTTTCTCTCATTGCTATATCTTTCGAGAATTGACATAATAGATTAGGGATTCCATATGACGAGGTATCAAATAAGATTAAAATAAAAGCAAATTTGTATTTCGTTTCTACTCAATTCAAATGTACAATTTTTCCATTGGGTAAATCACACAAATTACCATTTACAACTACTCGTACTAAAGCTATCAAGCCTTTTGATTTGGTGTATGCTAATCTATGGACTAGTCATGTAGTTTCTATTGCTAGTGCAAAATATTATCTGTTACTTGTTAATGACTATTCAAGATACATGTGGGTATTTTTTTTGTCTCAAAAGAATCAAGGTAAGACTACTTTTCATATGTTTCATAACATGATAGAAAGACAACTTATTGAGAAGATAAAAGTCGTTCAAATAGAAAATGGTTTTGGGTTTCTTTTATTAACAACAGATTATGATAAAGCTAAACTAATTCAAAGAAAGACTTGTCCACACACCTTTGAACCGAATGTGGATGTGGAAAGTTTTCTTAGACATGTTACTGGGATATATTTAACACTTGTATTAGAATCTAGCATAACAATCAACTTTTGGTTAATTTAAGAAAAAAAATTCCAACTAAAATTTTAGATTTTATTTCTCCTTATGAATTGTTTTACAAGAGACAAGTTGATTATATGTTTTTGAAAGTCTGTGGTACATTGTGTTTTCCATGCCTAAGAGCTTAAACCAAACAAAAAATCTTTCCATATTCCTCTACAAGTGTGTTTATGGGGTATGCTCCTAAGCAAGAAGGGTATCTATGTTATGATCTTTCAATTTAAAAGGGTATGCTCCAAAGGATAAGAGTTATCAAGAAATGAGCTAGGTAGACCAGTCCCTTGATAAAAAGCCTACTAGTTATGGAAATAAAACTGTTGGACTTGTGGATAATATAGATAATCTTTCTCTATGGAATTAGAGATTAGGCCATGCTACATTTCTTATTGTAAAGAAAGCATTAAATCAATGCAAGATTCCTCCCTAGTAACAAAAGTTGTCGATCTGTATGTGTTGCTTGTAAAAATAGAAAAAAAGCACAATTTTCCTTTTTCTCCATTGTAAAAAGCCACTAAACCACTTGAATTGGTTCATTCAGATATTTGGGAAGTGATGAGTGCTCAAAAAGCACTAAAATTACCATGATTTTATGCTCATTAATTGATTAAGAATATATATATTTATATGTTTTATCATATATTTATATAATTTGTCTTTTTCGGAATCACAGGTATTTTTATTGTTTTCAGGTATTTTGGCTTAAAAACGCAATTTAAAGACTCAAAGAGGAATACTTGAAGCAATACATCACAAAAATATCAATAAATAAATGGGGAAAGGTCAACAAATATGGAAAAACTGGACAAAATGGGTCGAAAAGGTCAAAAATGTTAAAAAGGAGAAAAACGCGCCTTGACACCATTTCCGCTACGATCGTTGGCGTAGCATCGGCGTTCTGTTAAATGCGCGCAACTGCTGTAGCGAGGTTCTGTTTATGCGCGCAGCAACGCGCGCGGTTCTGTTCACGCAGCGGCCAACAGGCCCAGCCAGCGGCGCGGGCCCGCCTCCGCGCGCCAACGTTTTCACCCCATTTTTCACGTGCGGCAGCCGTGATGTCATGGCGTCATTGATGGCCTCGACATTTCCATTACACGTTTTTTAATTTTTTAATATTTTTTTACCATTGTTTTCCTCCTTTTTTCCCTCCATCCTCACCTATAAATACCCCCCTTCCCTTCACTTCAAAAACACACCTTCAAAACCTCCAAATACATTCTTTTCTCTCTTTCTTTCTCTCTTTTCTTAGATTTTTAGTTTTTCTTATGTTTTCTTTGTTTTTAGTTTTTCTTAGTTAATTTCTCTTAGATTTAGAGTTCTTCCCTTTTTGGGAAGAACAAGTTATGTTTTTGTAATATTATTAGATTGTTGATACAAAAAATGGGAGTGCAAATTCCGCTTGGAGTTTTTCTAGCAACGGGAATGGCATCGAAGTACTATAAGGATTTTATTTTTTTTGCAATTATTTTTTATGCTTTATTCTTACATGTTACATTTAATTTGTCTGTGATTAAATTTAACTGTGTTTGTAAACATGATATAATAATAACGTTGTTATGCTAGAAATATTAAATAGGTAAAAATCCCTAAAATGAATTGATTTTATTTTTATTCAAGATTTTATATTAAGAATGTTAGAGAGAAATATATTATTTTTCATTACAAACTTAAATCTGAAAATTACATTTTAAGGTTTAGTTATCCGGTCTGATTTAGAGTAGTGCTCTTTTATTTGATGGTACAATCGCCCTGTAGTTAGAGTGAAGCTCTATTTCAAAAGTTTTTATAAGAATTATTATCTGAAAATGTATTGACAACATGTTTTCAGTAGTAGTTTTAAAACTTGAAAGTTAGTACTCGGATAACTAAATTCTTAGGTTTAATTTGGACACCTTGAATAAAGTTTAAACTATCTAACCCCACCAAAGGTGGTATTCATACAAAAAAAGGGAGAATCAATAAATATCAATTCATATCTTTAATAACCTAGATAATACGAGCAAGCATAATTAACTTAGTTATTATATCCATAAATACTCCACTATTTATAAAAGATAAAATTTGCATGAATGTTTATTGAATCTATGTTTAATTTTCTGTTATTAGATTAAAAACACAAAAACCCAAAATATCGTGACAGGATGTTTAGGATTTAATTTCGTTTTTAAAAGTTTGAATAATAAATTAAAATCCACATACATTCCTTCCTTAGATCGACCTTGGGAGTATACTTATCATTTTCTACGAAATGATTCGTGCACTTGCGAGAGTTTTATAAATATAAAACCAATGTATTGGCAGGATCGGCGATGCCGGTTTTCGTTCATCAAGTTTTTGTTCATCAAAGTATTTGGCGATCACGATTCTGCTCATCAGGAAGCCATTTAACCACTTGAACTATTTCATTCAGTTATTTGGGAGTCACTTGATTTCACAAATGACCAACAATATTATATTCATTTTATACATGCCTATTCATGTTTTATGTGGATCTATTGTCTAAATATTGCTGATTATCAAGCCTTTTTGTAGTTGAAGTCACAATATCAACTACAAACAAACTGTAAAATTAAATTTTTTCAAAGTGATAGGGGTGGGGAATTTCAATCTCTCACATCTCTCTTTAATTAGTATGGCATTGTGCATCACATATCATGTCCTTATAAACATGAATAGAATGGAGTTGCTAAAAGAAAACATAGGCACATAGTAGATTTAGGACTACCAATTTTAAATCATGTTTCTTTACCTCTTACCTTTTTGGATGAAGCATTCTTTTCAAGTGTTTTTCTAATCAATTGTCTTCCTAGCTCATTTCAAATTGACACTTTCTCCTTCTTTCAAATAGTTCAACTTCTAATTTTTCTTGTAGCTTCAGGTTCTAATGCTCCACTAGAAATTTCTCCTAATATTGAGACATAGAGTACAAAGGAAGCTATTATTCCTTCACTTGAAGTTTCTTATATAAGTTTAGTCTCTTCTCTAGTCTATGGATCAATTTCAGGGTCTTCACCTATTATTCTTTTTTATCATATACAATACTCACCATCAAAACATGGTAGTCTTTCACTACTTACTTCTCAAAATTTTGGTTTCTATTTGTTAGATCTTTCATGAATCTACTTCCTATCCTTCTATTCCAATTTCCATAGAATTTTCAAATTCTTTACTTCATCATCCTGTTACAAACACCAGTACTCATCATATAGTTACTAGGTCTAAGTATGGCGTACACAAACCCAAAGTTTTTAATGTCGCATGTACTTAATTATCTAAACCAAAATATTCTCATTAAGTACTCAGTATTCTTGAATGGAAAAATGAAACAGATGTTTCTAAAGAGAAGTTTGAAATAGCAGTGCCATCATAGTTAATAATGCATTTCTCCATAGGGCTTTGTAGGAAGATGTTTATACGAGATAAGTATAAGGTTTTAAGGTACAATTAGATAAGAATTTAGTGTGAAAATTAAAAAAAAAAGGCTATTTATGGTCTAAAAAAGGCACTAAAAGCATGGTATGACAAATAGAAAATGAGTTTACTAGAAGTAGGCTTTATAAACTCTAAGAGTGATGCCTTAATGTTCATTTATAGTACTAGTTTCTCTCTCACTATTGTATTATGTTATGTGGATGATATTATTCTAATAAGGACTCATCTATCCACTATTGAGAAGTTCACTTCATTGTTAAAATCCAAATTTTCATTAAAGGATTTAGGCCATTTTTCCTTCTTTTTGAAGATTGACTTATTTAGCACCACTGACTATTTTCATTTATCACAAAGTAAGTATATTTGTGATTTACTTTCTTGATGTGAAATTAAAGATAGCAAGCATGTAGTTACTCCATTCACCACAACAACAAGACTTTCTAAATATGATAGAGTTGCTCTTTCTAGTCCCAACATATATAGAAGTGTAATAGTTGGTTTACAACATTATACTATAACAATACTTGAGATAGCCTATATTGCCAAAAAGTAATGGCAATTCCATCAACAACCTACCGATGTTCATTGGAAAGTTACAAAAAGGGTGTTATTCTATCTGAAAGGAACAAAAATGCATGGAGTGATTCTTCATGCATTTTTTCTTTAGATATAGATTAGTTTGGAAGTACAGATGATAGAACAAGCACTGAAGGGTGATTTTTTTCTTAGGAGATAGTTTGATCACTTAGAAATCCCATAAACAAAAGGGTTTATTAAGATCTTTAGCTGAATTTGAGTTTAGAGCCTTGGCTCTTGCAATAACTAAGATACTATGGTATAATTGATTTTATCATAAAATGAAGTTGTATAATGTTCTTCCATGTTATTTTTTATGACAACATTATCACCTAACATCGTGAAATGAATCCAATTCTACATGCTAGAAAAAATAGTTAGAGATTGATTTTTATTTTGTAAGAGAATTGGTTTTGGATAACAACTAGAGGTGAGGTATGTACCTTCACAAGATCAGATTGTTCATGTTTTCACAAAAGCTATACCTACCAGTAGATTCAATGAAAACAAGCATAAACTCTTAGCCATAGAGAGACCTTATTTTTAGGGAGATTAAAGGAATATTAGGTATTTTGATGTATTTGTACCATATATAAATGTATATGTTAATGAGGTATTCAGTTATCTATGTGATATGGACAGGCATAAATGATTATCAGTGTGAGGACAGACAGATGACTCCAAGCTCTACATTTGCCCTAATTTGTTGATTTATTCATCAAGTAGAGCTATCATAGCATGGATTCATGCAAAATATAGAGAATGATCATTAGGTAACCCAACATTTACTAATACAAGGTGTCCCAAGTTAGGCTCCACGAATTGTAAATAGGGTGTACCAAATTTGAGATGGATTAAAGCTAATATAGATGGTATTGCATTTGGGTTGTTAGGGTTATCTAGTCGTACAAGTGTTTTTCTGAACCTTAAGATCCTTTATTAAGGGATGTTTTTGCATCTCACTTAGAGTTTTATATGATTTTTAGGCAGAACTTACAATGGTCATTCATGTAGTGATGTATGCTCATACCTATAGGTGACAAAAAATTTAGTTGGAAAGTTGGACTTTGTTTATACTGGCACTCTTTTATGAACTTGGTTGCTTTCGGTGCTATGGAGATGGTATTATACTTAGGCAAATTTCTTACAAAAAATTACTTACATAGAGTTCCACTATTCCTATATTAGTCAAGACGGCAATACTGTAGCTGATAGTATATAATATGTGGTCCTATTATTTGTACCATGACTTGGTTGGTTGGAGGTCCCACCATTCACTAGCCCTTTCATTTATTTAGATGCAAAGTAAACCAAATTTTAAGATTTTTTAAGAATCAATTTATATGTCTTTTTCTCTATTTATTAATACTTGTAGTTGTAGGGTAAGATGAGGAGAGTGTTATAGAAGTGCCAACCTAGTTGGGATATTCTAGTTCTCCTGCTAAAGCCTATCACCTACAACTTTTATTTTTAAGAAAATAATGAGAATGATAATAGCAATAAAATTGATTTGAATATTATTATTATTATTATTATTATTATTATTATTATGGTTATAAACAAGTTATTCAAAATAGGAATAAAATTGAAAATGGATCTAGTGCTACAATATTTCTTTTTTTTATATACATTTTAGTTGATCGAGGTTTTTGTTAAAAATTGGTGTTTCATGGTTATTTTAAAATTGAAAAATAAACTAACTAGGGACAAAATGCAACAAAATAATACGTTTTAATAAAATAAGAAATTTCTAAAAATCAAAATTAGTTTTGGATTAATTAAGTCATAAGATCTAAACTCTAAATTCTAAACTCAATGAATTTTAAATTATTTTTATAAGATTTTATTTATTAAAAAGATCATTATTTTATAACAAAATGAATATTTTTATTATAAATATTATTTTGTTAACAAATGTTTATTTTATTGTGTCCTAGGTTGCCCATTTTCAACTTGAAAATGACTAAAAGCCACAACTTCAAAATAAATACATTAATCGATACTTAAAGCATAAGTTAAACTACGTTACATCCCATTTATGAGGCAGGTACCTTATTGATATCCAAATTATCATTTTTGTAATTTAAAAGTATCCAATTGTTATAAAATATATATTGCATCAAAAAATAATTTGTATACACAAAAAAGAAGAAAAAGGACAATTTAGTAATTTTTTACTTTTTTATTATTTTTCATTTTTGTTTTTCTTTGTTTTCATTCCCTTGTTTACTTTTTTTTATCTTTTTCTTTCATATCTTTCTCAAATCACTATATATTTACATAAGATTCTCCCATTTCGTTTTTCACTAAACTCTAAATACTAAAACATAAATCCTAAACCTTAAATATTAAACATGAAACTCTATATCTTAAACCCTAAGCCCTAAATACAAAACCTTAAACTATATATCTTAAATCAAAAACCATAACTATAACTTTAAACCTTATATCCTAAATCCTAAATTTTAAATCTTTAATTCTGAACACGAAACCCTTAACTCTAAACCCTAAATCCTAAATCATAAACATTAAACTCTAAAACCTAATCATAAACTCAAGGAGAAAGAATGAGAAAAAGGAAAAAAAGAAAGAAGAGAAGGAGAAAATAGTAAAATAAAAAAATTAACTACTAAAATGTCCTTCAACCTTTTTTGCACATTTTGTTTTACCAAATGGGTTCCACTTAATAATTTGGATACTTTTAAGGTAATACTTAAGTACTTGTACAAAATTGAGTACCAAAAGATTAGCATGAGTACTAATAAACTTCTACGTCCATCATTTCATTTCAAATAACATTTGTTACATTCAATTGACAGATTATAAATTAAAATATTTTGTTCTTAAAGGAAGAAAAATAATAAAGAGTAATATAGATGTAAAAATTGTTTGAACATATGGATCGACTCGGAGCCCAATCCAATCTACAGTTTGAGACATCATTTGAGTCATCTTAGGAGGAACTACCTGTGCTCACACTTACAATGACACCAATAGTATAGCATAGAAGCTTTGGTGTTAGAAGGTCGACCTTGAGACCGAGCCATGGTATGGTCAATCTCAAGCCTTAAATGTGTTCTCCTTTACTCTTGTACCCCTCTAACATGTTGTGATATGTACTTCTTATATAATCAACACGTGTACATGAAATGCTCTCTCTCTCTCTATATATATATAGACCTTACAAGGGACCTACACATTCTACCAAATTCTCTTACTTCTCTCTTATTTCTCTCTCTACAAATCAGACAAATCTCAACATTTTGGCTCCCACTGTGGGGCTCAGATTTAAAAATGTTGAGATTTGGCTTTTGACCCCATACTTTCAAGCATTCACCCCGAGTTCTAAGAGAGAGACTTAGTAAGTGAGCATTATTTTCCAAAATCACTGCCATTATGGTAGGAACAGGAGCCGAGGAACGATTGAGAGTAGCGAACGAGGAGGAAGCATCATTATAAGACCATAATTTTCTAGCCTATAATGAGGCCAAAATGGAGACCAATCCTTACTAAGAGATGGAATATCAACTTCTTGAGCTAAGAAGATAGATTGAGGAGACCAAGTAAGAAAATATAGGACTTTGATCTCAATCAGGTTTGGTCTCCTCTGAGGGTTGAGCCATTAACTTGATTGGTGGGATTGAGCCAGATAATGTTGTGCCTTAGCCTACCTAGAGTGAGAATGTAGCTGAAGGTGACCATCCTCCTAGCTCTATGGGGCCCAATAACAAGCAATTACTATAATAGAGAGAAAGCTAAGAGGCACCATTTTAGGCATTAGAGAAAGCTAATAGAAAGCAAGGCCAAACCCTAAAAAGTTCCAATGAAAGGAAATACATGTGTAAGGCACCTTATGATATGGATAGGTATTGCAAGAAACTATGTGTCTCCTATTTTAAAGATGAAATAAAGCACGATGAGCCCTAACCAAGTTTAGTCCTCCCAAGTGCCCAGACTACCAAGGTACTAAAGATTTTATAACTCACGTGAAACACTTCAAGACGGTTGTGACCCCTATGAACCTCACTTAGAGTAAGAGAAATTCCATGATGTGTAGGTTATTTGCTAACATCTTATGTGATGGGCCACAAAAGTGGTTCAACAACTTGGCACCCCATACCATAACCTCATTTTAACAATTTTCCAAGTTATCCATATAAGGAATAGGTGCATTTACTAAAGAGTACATGAGAAGGTTCAAGGAGGAAAAGCTAGAGGTATCAGATTTCCCCATCTCCATTGTGATAGAGACCTTTAAGTAGAGTCTACTAAGGAATTTTGATTTGTTTGTAGAAATTACCAAGTCGGTTGCATAAATTTTGGATGAAGCGTATGAAAAGGTGAGAAAATTTGTCAATCTGGAAAGTGAGTTAGGTTTGGATAAAAGCAGCAAGGTAGCTATGGAATTTATTTTTGGAAAAGAGAAAAGAAGAATAAGCCTAAATAGGGAAATCCAAGCCAAAAAATTAACAAAAATAGGTTCTTCACGTCGAATCACAGAGCGAATGGTCAATGGTATAGGAACATAGGGCCTTGGGGGATGTCACTATCTCCATTCAGCGATCCATTCTTAATAGTGAGCCTAGCTGAAGCAGAATTAAGAATGGAGGAAGAGTAGTATGTAAGATGTCCACCAAAAATAAGGGCTTGGGACACATCTAAGTGGTGTTCCTTTCACAAGGATGTGGGTCACGAGAGGAGAGACTACAGACATCCGGAAAAAGAAATAGAGGATCTATTATCTAGAGGATACTTAAGGGACCTTATGGGATGTAACAATAGAGAAGAAAGGCGACAGCTCGAATGTGAAACACTAAGGATACCCATTCTGACAAGTAGCAGGATAGACCCTTACAATACGACTAATGTAAGGACTATCCATAGCATACATGGAAGGCCTAGGCTCAATGAAACCTTCAATAACTAGCATAAAATATACATTAGAGACTTGTGTAGTTCACCATATGTTTACATCTAGAAGAGGTGTGGTCCTATATTGAAATCACCTTCATTGAGAGGGATGAGACCTCATCTCCCTATGAATACCCTTTCGTAATCACCTTAAGAATATAATCATGTGATGTTTTCTGAATCATGATTGATATTAGGGGCTCCTTCGATCTTCTATATCTCTTAATAATAAAGGCTCTTGGTATAAAGGAATACAACATCGTAAAGAGAGTGAAAACCTTGTTGGGATTCAACAGCAGTACCATTTATGCAATCGGAACTGTGTTGTTACCAGTCATGGCATATGGATCTACAGTGATGACCAAATTCATGGTAATTGATGTCCCAACACACTCTAATGCCATCTTAGGTATAATATGAATGCATAAGATGAAAGCAGTTCCATCCACCTTCTACCAAGTTATCAAATATGTGACTGAGGAAGGCATAAAGGAGATAAGAAGAGACTAGAAAAAGGCCAGAGAATGTTGTAATGAAACTATGAAAGGGGATACTCCTAAGTAGAAACCATAGTATGGGCTTTTTCAAAAAAGGATAGGAGGTGTATATCTAGCAAAGTCTATCAAATCAAATGAAGTGAAAGATCTACCAATTGGTGACATGGAGAAGGATAACTCTCTAAAGCTAACCGTAGACTTAACAACAGAGGTTAACGAGTAAGTAACCCATTTTTTAAAAACAAATTGTAACATCTTTGCGAGAAGGATAGGGAGCAACTACCTTATTGACCTTGAGATCATACCCCACAGGTTGAATGTCAATCTAAAAGCTAGACCTGTAAAGTAAGGAAAGAGGAAATTCACTAAAGAAAAGAATGATGTGATTAAAAGTTAGGTCACCACCTTTAAAGAGACGAAGATTATTAGAGAGGTGAACTACCCCATTTGGTTGTCAAATATGTTGGTGGAAAAGGCTTATGGATTACCCTGTATGTGTATAGCCTTTACAGACTTAAATGATGTATGTCTAAAATATTGTTTCCCCACTCTCAAGTCCTAATCAACTAGTTTATACCACCGTCAGTTTCAGCTTGATAAGTTTTCTAGATGCATACTCTAGTTACCATTAGATCAGAATGCATCTAGAGAGCAAGGAAAAAACATCTTTTATCACTAAGGAAGGGACCTTCTACTACACTAGAATGCTTTTTGGGTTGAGGAATACAAGGGTCATATATCAAAGCCTTGTTAATAAGATGTTTGTAGATCAATTGGGAAGAAATATTTAGGTAGCTTGATGAGGTTCCTGGATGAATACTATGGTTACCATTAGATCAGAATGCATCTAGAGGGCAAGGGAAAAACATCTTTTATCACTAAGGAAGGGACCTTCTACTACACTAGAATGCCATTTGGGTTGAAGAATACAGGGGCCACATATCAAAGCCTCGTCAATAATATGTTTGTAGACCAGCTGGAAAGAATCTTTAGGCATATGTTGATTATATGGTGGTAAAGTTAGCACAACTAGTAAACCACATCAAGGACTTGGAGGAAATATTTTTCGTATTTCAAAGGTATGGTATGAGACTTAACCCAAAAAAATGTGTTTTTTGTGTTGCTTTAGGAAAATTCTTGGGGTATCTTATATCTGTCCAAGGAATTGAACCCAAACAGAACAAGATACAAGCCCTGGTCAATATGAAGCCTCCTACCTGTCTTAAAGGGATTAAGAAATTGAATGGAAGAATATTATCACTAAATATATTCATTTCCAAAAGCATAGATAAGTGTTTTCCATTCTTCAAAATGTTAAGGAAGAACACGTCAAGTTTTTGAAATGAGGATTGTGATAAAGAGTTTCAAGGAAGTAAATAATACTTAAGAAAACCTCCTATCTTAGTCAACCCTCTCCTAGGAGAAACACTTTATTTGTATTTGGTTGCTACCCTCTAAATTTGCAGTGTCGTACTCCTAATTGAAAGAAACAAGGTTTAACACCTCATCTACTACATCAAACAAATCCTAATAGACGTCCATAGTAGGTATATAATGACTGATAAGTTGGTCTTTACCCTAAAAATGATGGCACAAAAGCTCAGACATTACTTTGGCTTGAACATAGTGGTAGTACTTACCTCTCAATTGCTTAAGAATGTACTAACTAGGCCGAAGGTTTCAAGGAGATTGGAACAAATTTCCATAGAGCTAGGACAATACGATATCAAGTATATGTCTAGAACCTTCGTTAAAAGATAAGTGGTGGATGAGTTTTTTGCTGAGGTAAGTGTATCACTAGAGGTTACCAGTGATGAGGTAAAAGAGGAAGTATATCTTGAATGAAAGAAATGGGCCAACCTAGTAGGTATTTGTTGATGGCACATACACATTCAATGGCGCTAGGCTAGGGTTAGTCATTATTGATCCAAAAACTTGTTGTGTGTATTGGAACACACAGGAATCGTGCAAGCATACACGGTCACAAGTAATAAAGATTTGTAAGTAAAGTATCGTTCCCACGAGGATTTGTTACTATAATTTGTTGAGTACTAAAATTGTATCTCTCTGATTTTTTCCAAAACAATCGATGATTGAGAAAAAGGTAAAAAGAAAATAAGAGAACTCTAGGATTGCAATTTTTCACCAAACTAATCCACTCAAATCATGTTATTTTCTTTGGATTTATATTTTTTAGTACATTTAATTTGTCAACAGAAAACTTTTTTTTTATTCATACATCTCTTCCGAGCTCCATATAAACACACCTCGTTAAATTAATTCACTATATCTCTATGGGAATTAAATTTAATAAGATTCATTAAGTTCTAAGTTCTCAAATGGCCACACATACAATTAGGGTATATTCCTATCCTTCATCATACATGTCATTCTATTTACGAGCAATATACACAAAAATTCCTTTCTCAAGTTTATTTTTATGCCACAAAACTTTTTGATAAAATTCATAAATAATCAAAAAGCATTAAGCACAAAATAGAATGAACAAATCGAACGTCTTATAAATCTATCAAAAACAAATAATTAAAATCAAAGTTTCATAAATTTAGATCAAATGCAACCATAGAAAAATTAAATTACTTCATAAATTAAAATAAAAATTACAACACATAGAGAAAAGATAAGACGAAGAAGAACGAAAATTAAAACATCACTTAGAACAAATATTTGGCACACGCAGAACACAACAAAAGCCATAAAATGACTTCTGCGTGTTCTGCCGTCCAAAACCGAGCAACACAGAAATTATACACCAAAAAAAACTTCTTAACTCTATCATACTATCACCTATTTATAGCTAAAAAAATACATCTAAAATATTACATTTTTTATTTTATTTTTTTATAAAAAACGCGTAATAATTTGTATCGAAAAACAAAAATCACGTCAGACGATTTTCGTGTCGAAAATGTTAATTAATTCACGCGTGAGACAGGGGCGCCGATTCTGCATTTTTAAATTCTTTATGCATACCACGTGTCGTCGATTCGATCTACCGGGAAAGGAATTAATGCGGACACGTGGCGGCTTGATTGGCTTAGTGAACGTGCGGGGAAACATCGAGCACGGAGCAAGCGGCTATTAATGGGGTTGATCTTGTGCTTTCGTGCTCATGATAACATGCCACGTTTCATCACGTGATTGGCGAAAAATAGAGTGGGACACGTGCCAATTTCGATTTCGGAATGGATTCGGTGCGGACACACGTGGCATCTTCTCGAGATCGCGAGTAAACCTGGTTGCACGAAGAGATCAACGCACGGGATCGAAGGCGTACGTGGGGACAATGGGCCGGATCGTCGGCCGACACGTGGGCCCCATGCCGCACGCGGCAAACTGTGCGGCGAGCGGGTTCCACTCGGCGTGTCGAGCCACGTGAGAAAGAGAATTTTACGTATCCACTCGCTTTGGTCCTGGTTGTGATCAACACGCGCCAATCCTAGCCGTTTATGATTTGATCGGACGGCCCACGTGCCACGCGTGTGTAATTCCGCGTGGCTTCTTCCTCCGTGCAAAATAAATAACTTTTTTAATTCCATTTTCACCCACAAATATATTTCAAATTATACTTTAAACTTTGTTTAATTGCAGTATAGCCCTTTTGTTAATTTAAATTAAATTTTAAACTTTTAATAATTAAAATTAAGCTTGGAATTTTAATTTAAATTATATTTTCAACTTTTATAAATTGCAATTAAACACTCTTTTATTTGAAATTATATTTTTGGACAAAAATTTACAATTAAGAACGTTTTCGATACAATTTATTTAATTTTCTTAAAATATATAAAAAATAGAAAATACTAATTAATTAAACTAAAATTAACTAAAAATGTAAAGAACATAGCAATTATATTTAATAAAATAGATGAAAATAACTATATAAAATACAGTTATCAATCACCATGAAAACATTTTCGAGTATGCTATCATGTTGGACTTTTAAGAAATTAATAATGTCACAGAGTATGAGGCAGCGATATTTGGATCCTTAAGACAAAGAAGCTCAGAGTGGATAACATCACATTGCATAGTGAGCCATGATTGGTGGTGAACAAATACTTGGGTATATTTGAGGCTAAATATAGCAAGATAAGGAGATATCTAGAGAGACTAAGTAAGGAGTGCTCCAAATTTTCCAACTTTGAGATCAAGCATATAGCAAAGAATGTGAATGGTCATATTTATACTTTTTCCACATTAGTTTTTGTGTGTAAGGACAACTGCACTTGGGTGGTATCAGTAACAATTTTGATAGAAGTAAGTTTGAAGGAGGCCAAAGAAATAGTTAGGAGTATGGATGCTACCACAAGCCTATGGTTTACCCCAATCTTTGACTTCTTGAAAAGGGGAGACCTACCCTATAACAAGAAACTCACGAAGGAAATTAATGCTAAGGTAGATTGATACATGATTGCAAATGATTAATTATATAGAAGGATTGCATTTGGACCTCATCTCTTGTGTATAGCCAGTGAGGGGTCTGAAATAATTATTTTTGAAGCCCACGAGGAGGAGTGTATCTCTCATTCGGGTGGAAAGAGGCCATCCTAGTGAATTATCAGGGAATGGTACAATTGGCCGACTATGCTAGCAGATTACACAAGGTACACCTAGGCTTGCAATAGGTTTCAAATATTTGAACCATTATGAAACGCATTGCTAACCACTATGACAAAGGTAGTTAGCCTATATCCCTTCTACAAGTAAGAGCTTGATATAGTAGGACCTTTACCCCAAGCCAAGGGCCAAAATCTGTTTTTATTAGTCACCATAGATTATTTTCCTAAGTGGATTGAGATAGAACCTCTGGTAATGATATAGGAAAAGGAAGTGATTTGGTTTATCTACAAATCCATAATTTGTCACTTTAGCCAACCCAAAGAGCTTGTTATCGATAATGGAAGACACTTTATGGGCCGTAACATCAAAAATTTTACCATCAAGTATAACATCAAGATATTTCGTTCAATGCCATATAATCCACAAGCCAAAGGTCAGGTAGAGTCTTCTAACAAGTTGATAGTCACCCTATAAATAAAAGGTTGGAGGGTGCTAAAAGAATATGGGTTGAAAAGCTACATGAGACATTGTGGGCTATAAGGACTAGTCCCCAAGGGAGCACTAACAAGACACCTTTCTCTCTAGTATATGGGACTGAGGTTATGATACTAGTTGAGTTAATAATTCATATTATGAGATCATCCTTAATTGAGGAATGAAGCCATAAGGAGGGTAGTTAAGTAAAAAAAGAGAGTTATAGATTATGATAACAAGGCCATGCATTTCAAAACTTTCACTAGAGATAGTTGAGTTCGTAAAAGGGTCTTCCCCAGTAAGAAAGAATGCATGGCTAGCAAGTTGAGTGCAAATTGAGAGGGCCCATACCAATTAGTCGAGATGACACATCAGGGGCCTACTTATCAAGAAATATTTAGGGACTTGAGGATTACGCAAGTTAGAACTCTCGACACTTGAAAAAGTATCACTTATAATGTACTTTGATTTACCATCTTCATGTACCTCCCTTGTATTTATATATGATGTGACTTTATGCAACCAATGGCTCTCCCCTAATACTACATATCATGAGTTAATCACCTCGGTTAGGAACTAGGTGTAGTGTTTTGACACCTAAGAGAGAGTAGATCACATTGATTATAGAATAGGTAGAATTTCCTCTCCCAATATTACATGTCAGGAGTTGATCACCTTGGTTAGGAACTAGATAGAGCACTTTGATACTTGAGAGAGAGTTGATCACCTTGGTCATTGACTTGGTAAAGTGCTCTCCCTGATAACTGTATTTTATATAGTTATTTTCATCTATTTTTTCAATTATAATTGCTATGTTCTTTACATTTTTGGTTAATTTTAGTTAAATAAATTAATATTCACCTTTTATAGGTTATGGAATACATTTTTAAGAAAATTAAATAATTTGTATCGAAAATGTACTTTATTGCAAGTTTTTGTCCAAAAATATAATTTCAAATAAATGAGTGCTTAATTGCTATTTTTAAAAGTCAAAAATACAATTAAAATTAAAATTGGGCTTGATTGTAATTTAAGAAAGATTAAAATCTAATTTGAAATATATTTGTGGGTGAAAATGAAATTAATAAAAATTGCATTTTCTGCGCAAGAGAAGAATGTCACTCCTATCATTTAATGCGCCCATCACTTACCGTTCGATCATCAAATCAACGGTCCAGATTTGGCGAGTACAATCCAGAAGAGACAAAATCACGTGTATATTTCTCGCATGACTCGGCATACCCGTGTGGCTCACCTGCCGCGCAGGCCATCGTGTAGAGTGGGACCCACATGTCGGCTGGGCAGAATTCCCCCGATGCCTATCGCGGACCGTTGGATCAGATGAACGGTCCAGATTGAAGTGTGTGGAACCAAGCTGTCGCGTACCGAACCGTTCGACCAAAATTCGTGTGCGACGTAGTTCATCCAAGTGGCATGCACCCTTGAGGTTTACTGAAGGAAATATAACAAAGATAACTGCGTTTAAAATAGTGATTTTCAAAATATTTCTTTTTAAACATTCCAAATAACATAACTCAAAGAAATAAAAGAATTTTATCTAAGTATCAAAATTAATTTAAAAATATATTACATTTTCACAATAAATTTTAGTGTGTGTGTTTCAAGCCTTTTCATATTTCATCGCATGATATCCGGATCAGTTTATACAAATATAAAATCAAACAAATTTTCATGAAATCACAAATCTCATAAGTTTATTTTTCATTTCCCTCTCCACTAATGTAGACAAACACAGAACACCAAATCAATAGGACTTTATTAAGCTTGTAATGTATGGCTTAGGTGAAGGTAGGATAAAGGATAATATTTAGCTCAAAAACTTTCCCAAAGCATAACATGTTAGAATTGAAAAAGATAACTTCTATCATCACAATAATTACTTCCCAATTTGGGATTTATCATCACATACCATCCTTTTTGTTTTCTTTTTTTTTTTCAGAATCTGTTTTTTTTTTCTCTTTTTTTTCAGAATCTGTTTTTTTCTTTGTTTTCTTTTCTGCTTTTTTTTTCTTTTTTTTTTGTACCCTCTTTTTTTCTGATATATCTTTAAATATTTACTAACAATTTTCACATGTTAGTGAGATAAGAAAAATAGATATACTACACACACATATATATTTTTTGGTAGGCTTTTTAAATGAGAAAAATATATATAAACTTTGAAGCTCAAAAGGGGTATACTACGGATAATGTATGTGAAGGTAGATAGAAAGGCTCAAACGATCCAAAGATGGCCTAAATCATTTTCTTAGTTAAATGTTATCTATAATTTCGCCTCGAGAGAAAATCAAACAAATTCTAAGAACTGGAACACCACAAAAATCAATCGAATTCCATACTCACATAAACATTCTCTAAATTAGCATAGCAATTCAAAAGTCAAGACTAGTGCTCATGAATATTTATTCTTGTAAAAATGAAAAATACGTAAAAATCATTCATCACTTAGACAACATTCAAATTTTTCAAAGAGCTATCCACAATTTAAACAGAAGAAATAAAAATAAATCACTATTCATAGCAAAATATCTTCAATTAACCAAACAAAAAAAAACATTTCACAAGCAAGAATGTCCGGAAAGTATTTCAATTACGTAATATATCAACCACCCCCAAACTTAATATACACATTGTCCTCAATGTGTTCAAGTTATAGAACATACGAGACGGGTTTAAAGAAACTTGTTTGTTTGATTGGTTAAGCAATAATAGCTTCATTACCTCCAATTTGCACCTACAAAAAACAATTAACATAACAAAATATAAAAACCAATACATGCAAAAAATAAAAAATAAATATAAAACACATGGGTTGCCTCCCAAGAAGCGCTTGATTTATAGTCTTCAGCTTGACTTCTCAATTTGTTTTTCTTTTTATAAGTTAAGATTTGTGTGTAAAACAAAATCTCAACTTACGAGAAAATTGAAAAATAAATTAAGCAAACAATAACCATAAAATATTTTTTTAATTTTTAATTTTTTTTTATTTTTTGTGAGGTAAGATTTGTGTGTCAAACAAAATCTCAACCCACGAGAAAATTGCAAAATAAAAAAACAACAAACAATAAGCAAAAACAAAATTTATTTTTCTTTTTATGAGATAAGATTTGTGTGTCAAACAAAATCTCAACACACGAGAAAATTGAAAAATAAATTAAACACGCAACAAAATATTTTTTAATTAAAATCAGATTGATTGGTATTAATATCAACAATGAAAATAGTAAAACAAATCCCCGGCAATGGCGCCAAAAACTTGTTGTCTCTTTTGGAGAACATAAAAATGTTTAAGCATATACGATCACAAGTAATAAAGATTTGTAAGTAAAGATCGTTCCCACGGAGATTTGTTACTACAGTTTGTTGAGTACTAAAATTGTATCTCTCTAATTTTATCCAAAATAATCGTTGATTGTAACAAGTCAAGAAAACAGTTTAAAAATAAAATAAAAGAAATCTAAGATTTCAATTTTCACCAAATTATTCCACTCTAATCATATTATTTTCTTTTGATTTATAAATTTTAGTACATTTAATTCGTCAACCGAAAACTTCTATTTTTATTCATACATCTCTTCCGAGCTCCGTATAAACACACCTCGTTAAATTAATTCACTATATCTCTATGAGAATTAAATTTAATAAGATTCGTTAAGTTCTAAGTTCTCAAATGGCCACACATACAATTAGGGTATATTCCTATCCTTCATTATACATGTCATTCTATTTACGAGCAAACTACACACAAATGCCTCTTCCAAGTTTATTTATGTGCCACAGATCATTTTGATAAGATTCATAAATAATCAAAAAGCATTAAGCACAAAATAGAATGAACAAATCGAACGTCTTATAAATCTATAAAAAAAATAATTAAAATCAAAATTTCATAAATTTAGATCAAATGCAACCCTAGAAAAATTAAATTACTTCATTAAATTAAAATAAAAATTACAACACATTCAAAAAAATTAGAAGAAGAAGAAAGAAAAAAAAAACATCTAAATGGCAAAATATTTATAATACAAGCAAAACACAACAAAAGCCAAAAAATGGCTTCTGCGTGTTTTGCCGTCCAAAACCGAACAACACAAAAATTACAAACACCAAAAACTCTAAAAAAACTCCTAAACTCTATCATCTTATCACCTATTTATAGCTACAAAAATACATCTAAAATAATACATTTTTTACTTTTCAGAAACGCGTAAAAAAATATTCCCTCGAAACTAAAATCGACGCGTTTTGAAATTTGATATCGAAAAACTTAAAAATCACGCGTAGACAGGCACCATTCAGATTCTATTTAAATTCAAAGTGCATGCCACGTGTCCACCTCTGATTCGCTGTAAGGATTAATGCGGACACGTGGCAGCATTTCATTCGCTGTGGGAAACGTGCGCACGATGGATTGTCGCACGGGAGACAACGACTACAAAACAGGCGTGATCCAACGCGGTCAGGCTCATTGTAACAAGCCACTTGTCAGAATATTATTGGATTATAGATCAAGTAGACACGTGGCTTCTTCGTATTCAGTAAACCTCGAGGGTGCACGCCGCTTGGATGAACTACGTCGCACACGAATTTTGGTCGAATGGTTCGGCCAAGCGACAATTGGTTCCACTTGCTCAACTGACCGTTCATCCGATCCAACGGTCCGCGATAGGCATCGGGGAATTTCTGGTCACCGGCTACGCGGTCCCACTCTGCTGTGATGGCTCGCAGCAAGGCAGCGGGCCCCACTGCACGTCGAGCCGTGCGAGAAATATACACGCGATTTTGTCTCTTCTGGATTGTACTCGCCAAATCTGGACCGTTGATTTGATGATCGAACGGTAAGTGATGGGCGCGTTAAATGATGCGAGTGACATTCTTCTCCTACGTAGAAAATTCCATTTTTATTAATTTCATTTTCACCCACAAATATATTTCAAATTAGATTTTAATCTTTCTTAAATTACAATCAAGCCCAATTTTAATTTTAATTGTATTTTTGACTTTTAAAAATAGCAATTAAGCACTCATTTATTTGAAATTATATTTTTGGACAAAAACTTGCAATAAAGTACATTTTCGATACAAATTATTTAATTTTCTTAAAAATGTATTCCATAACCTATAAAAGGTGAATATTAATTTATTTAACTAAAATTAACCAAAAATGTAAAGAACATAGCAATTATGATTGAAAAAATAGATGAAAATAACTATATAAAATACAATTATCACTCCCCCAACATTACATGTCATAAGTTGATCACCTCGGTCCCAGAAGAGGTAGAATTCTTTCCCCAATATTACATTTCAAGAATTGATCACCTCGATCAGGATCTAGGTAGAGTGCTCTAACACTAATGAGAGAGTTGATCACCATAATCATATACTAGGTACAATGTTATCCCCCAATATTATATGTCACGCGTTGATCACCTTGGTGAGGAATTTGGTTGAGAGCTTTAACACTAAATAGAGAGTTAATCACCTCAGTTAAAACAAGGTAGAATGCTCTCCTCTAATGTTATATGTCATGAGTTGATCACCTTTATTAGGATCCAGGTAGAGCATTCTGACATAAAAGAGAGAGTTGATCACCTCTTTCATAGATCAAGTAGAGTGCTTTCCCCCAACATTACAAGTTATGAGTTGATCACATTGGTTAAGAACTAGGTAGAGTGATCTAACACTAAAGTGAGATTTGATCACCTTAGTCAAGAACTTGGTAGAGAACTCTGACACTAAAGAGAGAGTTGATCACCTTAGTCACGAACTAAGTAGAGTGCTTTTCCCTAACGTTATATGTCACGAGTTGATTACCTTGAGTAGTACATTCTAACACTAAATAGGGAGTTGATCACCTTGGTTATGGACTAGGTAGAGCATTCTCTTCTAACATTACATGTCATGAGTTGAACACCTCATTCAAGAACTAGGTAGAATCATCTAACACTAAAAGTAGAGCGCTTTCCCCATACATTATATATCATGAGTTAATTAGTGCAGTCAGGAATCAAGTAGAGCACTATGACACTAAAGAGAGAGTTGATCACCTCGGTCACAGAACAAGTAGAGCAATCTCCCCCAAAATTACATGTCATGACTTAATTACCTCAATCAAGAACTAGGTAGAGGACTCTGAAACCAAAGAGAGAGTTGATCACCTAAACATTACATGTCATGAATTGATCACCTTGGTCAAGAACTAGGTTGAGTGCTCTAACACTAAAGAGAAAGTTAATCACCTTGATTATGGACTAGGTAGAGCACTCTTTTTGAACATTACATTTAATGAGTTGATCACCTCAGTCAAGAACCATGTAAAGCACTCTAAACTAAAAGAGGCAGTTGATCACCTCAATAACCGACAAGGTAAAACACTCTCCCTAACATTACATGTCATAAGTTGATCACCTAGGTCAGGAACCAGGTAGAGTGCTCTTAGACTAAAGAGAGAGTTTATCAACTCGGTCATGAACTAGGTAGAGAACTCTCCCCCAAAATTACATATCACGAGTTGTTCACTTAGATTAAGAACTAGGAAGAGCACTCTAACATTAAAGAGAGAGTAGATCACCTCGGTCATAGACTAGGTAAAGTGCTCTCCCCTAACATTACATGTCACTAGTTGATCAACTCAGTTAAGAACCAGGTAGAGTGTTCTACTACTAAAGAGAGAGTTGATCACCTTAGTCACATACTAGGTAGAGCACTTTCCCCTAACATTACATGTTACGAGTTGATCACATAGCTTAGGAATTAGGTGGAGTGCTCTAACACTAAAGAGATAGTTGATCACCACGTTATAGACTAGGTAGAGCACTCTCCCTTAACAATAAATGTCACGAGTTGATCACCTTGGTTAAGAAACAGGTAGAACGCTCTAACACTAAAGAGAAAATTGATCACCTAGGTCACAGTTTAGGTAGAGTACTCTCTCCTAACGTTACATATAACGAGTTGATCACTTTAGTCAGGAACCAAGTAGAACACTTTGACACTAAAGAGAGAGTTGATCACCTTGGTCACGGACCAAGTAAATTTCTCTTTCACAAGTAGAGTGCTCTATTTAGTTATAGACCGAGAAAACCATGTTTTATCCATTTTCAAGGTTAGGCCATAGATCTATCTCATTGAAAAAATCTTACAAGTTTTCCCTTTCAAAGATAAACTAAATTTATCTAGCGTCATAGGTGATTCTTGCAAAAATAAATTTTTTATTGTTTGAGCTTACAAAGCTTTTACAATTCATGAATACAAGGCCTGGCTTTCTAAAATGTTTTAAAAGTTAATTAGAAATTTGGACGCATGACCCGTGTTTGGGTTGTCATTCCTCTATAAAGGATAACAACTCAACTTGAATCTTGATAACTTTCTTACTCATACTAGCCCCTATTTTGGTATGGACCAAGCTCGAGTTAAGTATGGAATATTATAATTCCTCAGTAATACCCATCACTTTGAGGAAGATCTACTCAGATCATTTTATATAAAATTTTACCTAATGGGATTCCCTCTCAACAAAAGTGGCCCTTTTAGTCATGGTCCCTCTTTCTCGAGCTCTAGTTTGGAATAGCTACTCCTTGTAAGAAGCGAGCTCACACTTGGCCTCTTCATAAAAGGAGAGCTTATCCTTGAGTTTGGATCTCTTGATTTTTAATTTTATTGCCTAGGTCTTGAGTTTACCTTTATCCATTTTTAAAGCTTAAGCTAAACATTTGTTTTCTTGGTTGGAATCCACATGGTTTAAGTAAGAAAGATGGAAAAAAATTGTTAGTTACTTCAAACAAAAGAGGATGTCTGAATTTTATAGTATCGCTAACCCCCTCTTATAGGGAATGATATTGCGAAAATTTTAATGAGCCATGTTCTTAAAAGTAGGGAGCTAGGTCAACATAAAAATAAATACTATAAATGTACAATTATATACGCAATACATGTTGTTCTCAAAATCAATTGTTTCTTATTAATAATAATGGGTTACAAGTGTGTGCTCATGATGACACAATTATGTGTGATGTCAAACTTAATTAAGAGGCTTAGGCCAGTACCTATATCAAAGGTCCCTATTTCCACCTTCTTCATCTCCCATCTCGGTTCCATCACCATTCGCACGAGTGTTTGAGCCCTTTTCCTCATCCTCGTCTTGGGTTTAAGAGGGAGAATACTAGGGGTGATTGAGATAGTTAGGATCTGATTGTAGTATTCCCCTTGGCCCTTCTTCTTGGTTTCATCCTTGAATAAGTCTGTCGCTAGGTTATTCCCTATCTTGATGCTTGAGGAGAGCTATTCATCATCATATCAAGCTTGCGTTTCATCTATTCTTGATCACGAGCATATTTCTCTTTGACATCAACTAGATTATTAGATTATGCTTATAGGTTTTTAGCTCAGCCTCGACCCTCCTCTAGGCCTCCCCTAACTCCTCAAAATGCCTCAAGTTTTCATTCAACTCATCTTTGGCATTGGACAGCATCTCCTACTTATTGATAGCCTCTCATTTCCACTTGTTGGCCTTGGCCAACAACATAACATATTTAGCCCAAGTTAAAGCATGTATCTATTTTTTCTATTGCGAGCTCATGCTTTAAACACTACACACCTCGAACCCTACTCAGTCAATGAAGGAGTTAGGCTTGAAAACTAGACAAATTACATAAGGTCATTAAAATATTTAAAAAGAAAGACCGATTGAGGCTCAATTAGAAATAAGGTCAGACTAACACTTACCTGGTACAAAAAGTGGCTGAGCATGACCCCAAATTCCATATCCTCGCACATGGCATCAAACTATCTCTTGTGTACCATGTTAAAGAGCTGGTCGACATAGAAGTTCAACCTCTTTGGTACTACACCTCTATATAGAGCCATTCCCGCAACATCTATAGTGAGATCATCCATTGCACCATTCCCCTTCCTCAAGTCTCTCATAGGGATGGGTATATGCTTGTTGACCTGAGTTAGGAGATGGTGAGATGTGTTGACATGATGATACTAATGATGGCTCAATGATATTCAAAGGTATTGGCCTAATCCTGAGCTCATCAATGGTCACCTTCTTATTCGTGTTTGATAGGGTTCGGGTGGCCTCCTACCTAGAGGACTTAGTCCTCATCTTCCCTTTGGAGGAGCTCGTCCCTCGCGAGGGAGGTATAGCTTTTTGAGAACTCACCTCCTATTTAGTGACTCTGAATCTTTGCCAATAACTCCAAAGCAACATATTTGAATAGTCATTAGGGAGCACCTAGAACCTTACCTCATAGTCCATGTGAGGGGTCTGACACTTGGACAGTGTTCCAAGGTTTATGAATAGTCCTTTGTGAGGACTCCATTGAGCCTTGCCTCATCATTCCACACATAATAAAGCGTGGGGTGTTTAGTAGTTGAATCCTTAGAGTCTTCTTGGGTAGATAGTTTTGGATATTAGCAATCTTTTCTTGGCCTCATGGCTCAAGGTCTTGATAAAAGAGCCTATATTCCTTATCATGACTTTGGTGTTGCCCATATGCTCTTTATTAGCCTTGCATCACTATTTGAGGTCTCCCACTGACCATATACATAGAATAAATATTCCATCCAGTTCTTCTCATTCTCAAAGAGGATCACATTTATACTCTAATCTTGTTTCACAAACATGTAGATCCTGCTCGTGTTTGTAGGATTCTGCTTTAGTACATATGCCTCATTGTAGTCAGGAATCTTCATTTCAACCCAAGCTCTCTACATATTACTATGAGGAAAAGTAGGTACCTTCACTCATTCGCCATCAATTGGTCGAGAACGAGCTCAGTCCTGGCCAAAAATGTCCTTACAAAGGGGTACTTAGGAAATTTGACCCCAGCCACAAGGCCTTCACATGGAAGATTGTCTACCCAATTGGAGGTGGGTCATTGTTAAGAATTCATGGCTCAAGCATCATTATTTGAACCAAGGAGAAAATTTCGTATGTTCCCCTTATGTTATACTTGTCTTGAGGAGATAATCCACTGGTCTTGACCTTAGCCACCTAACCTTTGGTATGGCCTATGGGCTGACTAGTTCCTTTCTTCCTCGTCTTCTTCCTCCATAACCTCAAGATGGATATTTGAGTATGAGGCACATATAACCTAATTGTAGGTACGCCTTTGGACAAGACGTGGACCCTATGACATAACTTTTTGCTTGTCTAGAGAAAGTGGGATATTGTGGGCTCTCCCAAGAGGACGAGTCTAAAATACTTTCTCTATGGATGATCTCTATAAAATATCAGGAAACATAAAAACGGTAAGGCACGAAAGTAAAAAGGGGAGTGATTCTTAAAAATAACTTGAAAAGATAGTAGAAAACTATTAGGCTCTAGGATTTTTCTCTTTAAAACCCAAGCAAATAAGGTATATGACATACTGATTTTCTTACCACCAAACTAGGAACTTATATGGCTTGAGTTGAGGTGATAGAGCATTTTTTGTTCTAATTTTTGTCTGATATGCTAAAATGATGAAATGAAGAGAAGCTCAAGCTTTTCCTTATATAGAAGTGTTGAACGGTTTAGATCTGCTAATTGATTACTACTCTTTTACCCCTATTGAGGACCCAAATTGAATGAGTAAGAGGACTAGATGTTTGAACATATGGATTGACCCAAAAGTTTGATCCAACCTGTAGTTGGAGCCATTAGACGAGTCATCCTAAGAGGACTTGCCTGTGCCCTACTTACAATGACACCAGTAGTATGAGTTTGCTTACATATAGAAGCTTTGGTGTTGGAAGGTCAACATCTAGACCAATCCATGGTATGGTCAATCTTAAGCTTTAAAGGTGTTTTCTTTTACTCTTATATCCCTCTTACACATTGTGACATGTATCCCTTATGTAATTGACACGTGTACATGCAATGCTCTATATATACATTCTACAAAAATCTCTAACTTCTCTCTTATTTCTCTCTCTACAAATTGGACCAATCCTAACACAAATAATTAGATGAAAACATAGTATTTTCAAATAAGAAAATTGAAGTTAATTTTATTGTTATTTATTTATTTACGAATATATGAATCTGCTGATAAGTTCAAATCAATTTCAACTGGTTATTTATTTAAGGTTGTTTCATATAATATTGAAGCAATTAATTTCATATAATATTTAAGTTTGTGATTCTTTATTAATTTGAAATATATTAATATGTAGGAAATATATGTGAAAATAGGACATATATCAGTGAAAAAGGTGTGGATCCCTTATCCTATAAAATGAACATATAGTATATACTGAAAGGGTGATATCAGTGAAAAATACATTAATCTTATGAAATGAATATATAGTATATATAAATATGATACATAAGAAAATAATTTATAAAACACCTAAAAAAATAGGGCATTTGTAGCAATTTATACAAATTATTTCTTTTACCATGTTGTGTATTGTCAGCTAAACATTATCTAATAAAAGTTTAATAGAATCAATAATGCATAGAAAAAAATGAAGGAGTTAGAAGACAAAATATTAAAATAATATGTATGTATTGCACTTAGCTTATATACATGCAAGTTGCAATGACTTAACAATCTTACAATTTAAATATTAAAATAATTATTTACTAATACATGACTTTGTTTCTTCGTAAAAATGCAAATACATGACCTAAAATGTATAATAATTTTTGTCACTATCCTGAGTTATCTACTGGAGTTATTTATCCACCTGGACTTGCATTTCACAATGGAGAGAGTGGGAATTAATAAAAAGATATAAAAATGATTTTGGTTTTTTTTTATAACACACTTGAACTATATTTATATTATCACCGTATATAATTTGAGTAAACTAAACCATAGCTTGTCCAACAAAAATAATCCTTAACCTTATGTTCTTTTTAAGCTTAATGTAAAATATAATCATGAACAAGTGGCAAAATAATAAAATTAAAGAATGTTTAAGAAGATAAGGATGGAATTTCTCAGCCCATAGCCACGTCACAGAACCTCATCTATATTTGCAGATAAAATAAGATAGATATAATTCTTTAGGCTTAGCATTAGATGTGATGTAGCTTTAAAGATGTCTTAAATATTTATATTTGTCCTTCGTTATCATCATTCATCATTTTGAAATTTTAATATTTAATAGGCACTTGATTCTTGATTATTACTACTGAAAGTAATCAATTAGTATTAAAATCAAGCATGACTGAAATCTACGAGCTAAAGATACCATTAACTTTAGACAGTAGACTCCTAAACATATGAACTCAAATAGAATTAGGATTTGAAATAATTCTGTATATATTGTATTCTTCTCAAGAGGAGGTATAAAGAGCGATACAAGCATAATTAGGAAATTAAGGAAAATAATTACAATCCTTATCATTATTCCTACAATTACACAATTACACTAATTATAAACTGGATTCACGTCAACACTCCTCCTTAAGATGGATTATAAATATCACAAATACCCATCTTGATAAGTGAATCAGTAAAGGCTTGATTTGATACAGCCATGGTCAACTATTTTTTCAGTTATTCTGCATTCTCTCTACTTACAGAACTTCAATATTCTTCTCCTATAATTTCTCATAGACAAAATTCCTATCAATTTTTACATGTTTCATTTGAACAAGATTTTTGGCAATATTAATCGCAGATTGATCGTCATAATACAACTTATTCTATCATATATAAGAAAACCCAGCTTCCCATTAGCCTTTTCAACCACAGCATCTTTCATCGTACCACAATACTCAACTTCATCACTACATAGAGACACAGCTTTTTTGTTTCTTACTCTTCAAAGTAAACATGTTACTGATAGATAAATTTTAATTGTTTATAAGTACAAAAACCATTGACATACTAATTATAAGTTATCTCATTGCCATTCTCTAATTGAATTGCACGATTTGTTTTAAAAAAATAATTTATTTTCGAAAATTAGTTAAAAATATAATCTTAAACATTTTATAAAGTGTAGTTGAGAAAAAATAACTATAAATTCCAATTACTTTAATAACTAAATATCGTAAGCAATTAAATTTATAGCCAAAAATAAGGATGATGGATGAATATGAAAAATTAGTTTGCATGTGCATTCACGAAAATAACAAATTAAATGATTTAAATAATAAGTAAGATTTACTATTGTTTTTCATTTTAAATAAACGAATCCTACTATGAGTCATCCCAATTTTCTATTAATTAATAATTTCATTGTTCAGACTTGAAATTCATTAATCGAAAAACTAAGAAAAATATATAAACTAAGATCTTCAATTTATTCATAACTTCCATAGCCCGATTTGAAATTAATTAATTGGTAAACCTACGGTAAATATATTCTCTAATTATAAATCAAGATTTATCACATTATTAATTTATAAATAAATATATTTTTAACCATCCAATTTAATAGAAATCAATTAAATTAAATTAGATTTTTATTCATTCATATACGCCAAGTATATATGACATGCCGAATGCTTATTTCTAAAATATTTTCTTTAATTATAAATCAAAATTTGACCCATCATAAATTTATAATTAAATATTATAATATGAATAAGAAACAAATCTAAAACTTTTATTTATTCAAACCATAAAATTGTTCTTCGAGTTGAGTGGTTGATAGCCCTATTTTGAAAACCGGTATAGTTTAAAACAAAAAAATATCGAGGGTGGATCCCATATTTCAAAATTAGTCATTCATAGTCAAATTAGAAAAAAATAATTCAACTACAAAAGACATGAGATTACAAAGAGACAAATAATATATGACAATAAAATATATCTTCTAGAGAAGTGATTCCAAATCTCTGAATAAGTTGTCACTACCTTATTCAAATCCTTGATTTTTTTTTTTATAATTAGGAGGTTTTCTCTCCGTATCTATATATTATGAATTTTGGAATGACTATGTGTGCTAGTAAATTAATGTGACTTAATATCTCTCTCAAAGGGTTAGGGTTGTATTTATAGGCTAAAATTAGGATTAAACATATTTGGAACATGTATTAGGATTTATGATAGATTTTTACATTTAGGATGTGACATTTATATACTACACTACGACATGTGTTGATTTTTGATTCTTCAATTATAACCCGAGAGTGTTGTTTCGCAGCATGGTATATGGTAGGTCGCATCATGTATAGAACTTCAAAAAATGAAAGTTAGATCCGAGTCTTGTGCCCTAGCTTGAATAGAAATTCCAAAATCACTAGTTAGAATGGAGAGCACCTCGCCTTGGCATGGATTATGTCTGGGCCACAACATAGATGACATTTTGTTTTGCTTCGACCTATGTTAATTACCATGAATTATTCCTTTTTACTCGTGTTTGTCTAAAATTCTTCTAAAAGCACTTTAACCAACAAAATATGATAATACCCTCTAAAACAAGATAAAAGTTAAATAAAGCATAAAATAAATACTTAAAAACATAGTAAATAAAAAGTCAAAGTAATGTTCATCAAATACCGCCAAACCTACATTTTGCTAGCCCTAAAGTAAAACTAAAATTAAAAAGACTAATAATAAAACTAAACACAAAACTAATGCTTTAGTTTCTTTTCAATTCATATAAAATCTCAAGCACAAGTTCATCCAATATTTCAAATGATCAATGTTCATCATTTAAATCAGTTACACATCACCAATTCATGCCCCATTATTAGAAATATATCAACATTAATTTCCTCTATCCTAGTGTCAAGAATCTGAATTTGCTACAAATGTATTTCTCAAAACATATACTTTTAATATCACACTGATAATATGGGTTCAAGCACTCAATAAAGTATATGTGAACAAAAGTTAGGTAAAAAAGAAAGCAACGAGGCCACTTAAGCTTATAAACAAGAAAGGCTCTATAAGAACTATGAATGTTAGCTATTTTAGTGAACAAAATATTTAATTGTAAACTTATTTTTAGGCCTGCTATCAAGTCTATCAAAAAAAGCCGAATAAATGTTCGAATTCTAGATAATTGTACTTCAGGTATATCCTTGATAACTACGATACATAGAATTTCATTTATGCATTTGATAATACATTCTCATAAATATGAAATTATTTTTAGTGCTAAAATATTTATTTAAACTTGAATCAATTTATGAAATTAGTAATTAAATATTGTATTAGATGTATATAATAATAAATTTATTTGATATGTTTAACTTTATAAAGCTTCTTCTTTATTAGTTGTTTAAATATTTAGATTAAATATTTTATATGTGATCATAATTATTTGATTTAATTATTAAATTTTAAAGAAGCTATTTTTATTAAACCTATGCTTAATCTTTTTGATCTAAGATTTGCTAGTTGATTTGATTTAAGTGACATATATTTTGAATAATCTAGTTAGGATTATTCATTGTTAAATCTATCCTAGAACACACACGAGCACTTGTTTTTTTTATGCTAACCATTTTTTAGTTAATTCAATAATGTATCTGATTGGCGAGAAGCTTATTAGAATGTTGGTCTAGAAATCGCTCACGCTAATTTTAGAAACTGTGAAAAAAAGTAAGGGCTCGTAAGTAAAGTAAATTGGGGCATTATCTTAAGGAGGGTAGCATAAGATCGAGTTTGTACTTAAACATTTGATTTTTATAATGGAAAGTTAAATGGTCTGGTGGACATGAGATTTTCCTCTTAGGTCATAGTTGTAGCCTAGATTGTTTCTACCTAAAAATATCGTGTGTTATTCTCTTATTTCTGCATTTTATTTTTACACACGATTGCATGTCTGGCCGCTTTGTTTAGGTTATTAAATTATAAATTGGTAAAAATGAAAAATAACCTATTCACCCCTTCTAGGTTAATTAGGTCCATATCTTATAAAATTTCAATTGGTATTAGAGTCGACACAAAAAAAATTTAGTGAGATTGATCCTTAAGGATACACACTCTTACTTATGGACCCAATGAAATAAGGTGGGTCATCTATTAGACCCCCAATCTCTGATGGGTATAATTACCCTTACTAGAAGGCCAGAATGCAAACCAGTCTTAGAAAAGATGAAAAAGTTTAGGATACTATTCTTGATGGTTGGGAACCACTTTTGGTAATGAAATATGGTGTAAAAATCTTAAAGCCAAGAAGAGACTAGACCACTAAAGAACAGACCCTTAATGGGGCAAACCAAAAAGGTCTAAGCTCAATATCTGCTACAGTTTTGATGGATGAGTTCTATCGCATCTCCAATTGTGAGATTGCTAAAGATGCATGGAATGCACTTGCTCTTACTCATGAGGGTACTTCCAAAGTAAAACAAACAAAATTGATATTGCTAACAACTCAGTTTGATTCGATTAAAATGAGTAACTCTAAAATTGTTTGTCAATTCTATGCTCACTTTTGTTATATCACAAATGCTTGCTCTAACCTTGGTGAGAAAATTCTACAACCTATACAAGTACGCAAACTCCTAAGCTCCTTAACAGTAGACTACAAGATGAAAGTTATAGCAATAGAGGAAAGAAAGAATGTGGACACACTAAACATTAATGAATCATTAGCTTCTGTGGGGAATTTGGTCATATTTCTATAGATTGTGCAAACAATAAAAATAAATTCAGAAAAACATTTAATGCTACACTCAGTGACATAAAAAGTGAGCTAGATAATGCTAGTAACTCAGAAGATTGTGACACTAACTATCGTGCCTTCACTGTAACTACCAAAGCACACTACAATGACTCTGATTCTAGCTCAGATGAAAAAAATGAGAAAGTAAACTCTTCTTTCTTGTTGTCTAAGTTTAATGTATCAAGTTATATATGAAGAACTATTCATGGATTGTCTATGTGCTAGGAAAGAGAAGGATAAACTACTTGTGGAAGTAACTAAACTTGATGATGTCATCAATGTTCACAAAAAATTCCTCTAGCCTAGATAAAGATAAAAAGGAATTGTTTGAAAATATTAATGTGATGAGTGCTCAAAAAGCACTAAAATTACCATGATTTTATGCTCATTAATTGATTAAAAAAATATATATATTTATATGTTTTATCATATATTTATATAAATTTGTCTTTTTCGGAATCACGGGTATTTTTATTGTTTTTCAGGTATTTTGGCTTAAAAATGCAATTTAAAGACTCAAAGAGGAATACTTGAAGCAATACATCACAAATATATTAATAAATAAGTGGGAAAAGGTCAACAAACATGGAAAAATTGGACAAAATGGGTCGAAAAGGTCAAAAATGTCAAAAAACGAATCGCGCCCGTACTTATTACCGCTGCGCTGTTGCTTGACCAGCCCGCGCCCCAAATAAGCCCCATCACCAGCGTGCGCCGGCACTATTGCTGGCGCCAAGCCGCTTAGCTGAATAACGACCGCTATGCTGCGAGGCCAGCCCCCCTCCGTATGCCCAACGTTTTAGCCCATTTTCCACGTGCACCACCACCAGCATGACGTCGTCCGACATCATTGATGATCTCAGCATTTCCATTACACGTTTTTTCATTTTTTAATATTTTTTTAACATTTTTTTAATCATTTTTTCTCTCCATCCTCACCTATAAATACCCCCCTTCCCTTCACTTCAAAACACACCATAAAATCACTCTTCTCTCTTCTTTCTTTCTCTCATTTCTTAGTTTTTGAGTTTTTCTTAGTTTCTTTCTTAGTTTCTAAGCTTTTCTTAGTTTTTCTCTTAATTTTTAGTTCAATTCTCTTAGTTTTAGAGTTCTTCTCTTTTTGAGAGGAACTTGTAATGTTTTTGTAATATTTTAGTTTTTGATTCAATAAATGGAAGTGCAAATTCGCTTGGAGGTTTTCTAGCGGGGAATAGCGTCAAAGTTACGTAAGGATTTTATTTTCTTCTGATTATTTTATGCTTTATTCTTACATGTTATATTTAATTTGTTCCGTGATTAAATTTAACTGCTTTGCTGTTATAATTATGATGTAATAATAACGTTGTTATGCTTGTGAAATATTAAATAGGTGAAAATCTCTAAAATGAATTGATTTTATTTTTATTCAAGATTTTATATTAAGGATGTTAGAGAGAAATATATTATTTTTCATTACAAACTTAAATCTGAAAATTAGATTTTACGGTTTAGTTATCCGGTCTTATTTAGAGTAGTGCTCTTTTATTTGTTGGTACAATCGCCCGGTATTTAGAGTGAAACTCTATTTCAAAAGTTTTTATAAGAATTATTATGTGAAAATGTATTGACAACATGTTTTCAATAGTAGTTTTAAAACTTGAAAAGTACTCGGATAATTAAATTCTTATGTTTAATTTGGACACCTTGAATAAAGTTTAAACTGTCTAACCCCACCAAAGGTGGCATTTAAATGGTTCATTTTCAATCTCTTAGAAAAAGGAATTAATTTAATTAACCAATTAGTTATCAACCCCACCCATAGGTGTTAATTGATTTGTTTAGTTAACAAAGAATATCTAACCCCACCAAAGATGGTATTTATATAAAAAAGAGAAAATCAATAAAATATCAATTTATATCTTTAATAACCTAGATAATATGAGCAAGCATAATTAATTTAGTTATTATATCCATAAATACTCCACTAATATAAATGATAAAATTTGCATGAATATTTATTGAATCTGTATTTATATTTATTTTTAGATAAATATTAATTGAATTTGTATCTATGTTTATTTCTATGTTATTAGATTATATTTAATTAATCTGTATATATGTTTATTTTATGTTATTAGATTAGGAACACAAAAACCAAACTATCGTGACAGGATGTTTAGGATTTAATTTCGTTTTTTAAAGTTTGAATAATAAATTAAAAACCACATACATTCCTTCCTTAGATCGACCTTGGGAGTATACTTATCATTTTCTATGAAATGATTCGTGCACTTGCGAGAGTTTTACAAATATTAAAACCAAAGTATTTGCGAGAATCGGCGATGCCGGTTTTCGTTCATCATAATGCCTTGAAAAATTGACCAAAGTCCTAGACTATGGAAAGCTATATAGAGATAAGAAAGGTCTTGGATACATAGATGAACAATCAACACGTTCAACATCAAAGACCACATTTGTAAGGCCCTTAAACTCTAATCCTATTGTTACTACTTATGCACAAAGAACTAATGCACTTGTGGTAAAAAAAATGTTGTTAAATTTGTGCTTGTTTGTCAATTGTAGTAGGAAAGGTCATATAAGACCAAAATGTAGATTTTTTATGAATGCTACTAAACTTAATCATTATTTCCATGGTTCACATGGTAGGACCCATAAGCATCATTCATCTATGCATACTACATCATATTTAAGGATGAATAGAAATTATATTACGATGTTCATAAATTCTACAAGGAAGCATAAAGTCTTAGGTTCAAAGAGGCAAGAAAAATTCAGTATTTTTAATGCTAGGACTCATTATCATCATCCTACTATGCATACTACATATTCATTTAGAATGAATGAGAAATGTATAGCTAAGTTCAAGAACACGCCTATGAAACCTAAGTTAGTTGAGTCCAAACCCAATGATATAGAGAAACCAAAATGTAAGAAAATTTGGGTAAAAAAAGATTGTTTTTTCTCGGTCACCTGATCGTTTTTTATTCCTTCATCTAGGTGTTTTTGTTAGAGTGCTTAAATGACCCTAGGTGAGAAATCTTTAATGTCTTTATTTTATTTATTAGTTAAACTAAAAAAACAAGAGATAGAGAAGTAGGATCCTTATTTGTCCAACATGATATTGAACTTATTTAATACTTACATATACATAACCTCATTCTTAATGACTCAACTCATTTTGATATTTATTGTATAGATGATTCTACAATTTTGATTTATACACACATATATTCTTGTACATGTGATCATCGATGTTAACATAAACTTATTCACACACTCAGGAACACACATATATGCTTTGCTTGAAGTTTATGAATTTTATTAAAAGACTCTATGTCTTTAACTAATCTTAACTATAAAATTGTGATGAGTTTTATTTCTTACTTTCTAAAACTTTACCGTATGGAGGCACCTAGTGTGATGTGTAAAGCTACCGCAGTGAGCGGAGAAGTCTGTCTCACAACAAGTGTAAAAGTCATCATGTTAGGTTTATGGCTCATGCAAAAAAGAATGAAAGATTGTGCAAAAAGCTAATGCTTATAAAACTTGTACTTGGAATGCACAAAAAGAAAAACCAATAGAGGTTTTAAAAAAATTTATGTGCCTCATTTATAAAATAAATAAGATTCAGTACTCTTTTTGTAGATATATTTTATTTTGTGAGATTGAAGACTCGATTATAATTTTATATGATAGGTGGTATTTTTTTTATTTTTGAGTCTTTCTTGATTGGTCATAAATGAATTAATTGATATATTTGTAGAGTTTCAACATATACACTACTTTTAAGTAAATGTTAATATGTCACAATATATGCCAAGTGTGCTTATGTGCCACTTCTACTATACTTGCTTATTTATATAATAAATAATCAAAATTTGAGATAAAGAATGATGAGTTCTCAATTGGTTGTGTGCTCATTTGTGATTAAATGAGTTTAATAAATTATGTGGCTATTTATGAATATTAAAAAAATCAGGTTTTTATTAATTTACATCTTCTTTTGATTTATTACATTTTTAATTGGTTTTGAAGTTAGAGAGTCATAGAACTTAGGGAGATTTTAAAGTACATTGTACTTTTGCATTAATCTTCTTTTACATTGCTCTATCTTTAAGGTAAGTTTTTCTTCATTGCTTTGTCCTTCTCGTACATTAAAAAGGGGGAGAGGATTTCATGTCACTTCCATGTTTTATTTTGTTATGCATATAGAGAGAGAACATATTTAGTTAAGCTTATGTTAAGCATGATTGGTATGAATGCATATTACATGACTATTCTTTACACTTCGCTTATTTTTATGTAAATTGAACGAATATACAATGAGGCTTTCTTGTCAAATTGTTTTATGCATTGTTTATGTCATTTCAGTTACTCACAAGTTTGTCAAGTTTCAGCGAAGATGTATTCATTGGACCATAGGATAGTTCCACTATGGAGTCTTAAACACCATTGTATTTTTATCTTACTTTTATAAGTGTCATGTAGTGAGTGAGAGGTTTTGTCACACAAAAATGCCAAATAGGGAGTTTGTAAGGACTATAAGTATTGGCTATTTTTATAAACAAAATATTTACCTATAAACTTGATTTTAGGCATAGTCTATCAAGAAAAGTTGAACATATGCTAGAATTCTAGATAATTATATTTCAGGTATATCCTTGATAACTACGACACATATGATTGTATTCATGTATTTAATAACATATGCTAAAAAATTTGAAATTATTTTTAATGTTAAAATATTTATTTAAACTTAAATCAATTTATGAAATTAGTAATTAAATATTTTTAGATGTGTTTTAATATTTTTAAGATGTGTTTTAAAAAATAATTTTTTATAGTATTAAGGTTTTAATAGGTTTTGAAAAATTAAGCCCAAAATACATTTAATCCTAATACCATTAGGTATTATTATTATTATATATATAGATACATTACGTTTACAGTAGTATGAATATATAGAAGAAAAACCCAAGCTTCTGCAAATGGTCATATATGTGTTAACTGTTGAAATAAAAAAAATAAATTAAAAAGAAAAAGTGAACAATCAAGAGCGGCACTTGAAGATAATATAGAAACTAATATATATATATATATATATATATATATATATATATATATATATATATATATATATATATATATATATATATATATATATATATATACGCAGTGAATGAAAAAGGTAGAGTCGGATAAGTGATCATATCAAGAGTCGAGCCTGTCTTTTTTTTTTCTTCCTTTAATTCATTAACAATATACCCCATTGGAGCAACATCAAATATGCAAGTATATTGGCAGCGGCAGTGAGTCAAAGTTTGAAAGTAATTGGATTACAAAATATTAAATAGGTTGGTTAATATTAAATTGGTATTAGATGTATTTATTAATAAATTTATTTGATATGTTTATTATTATATAGTTTCTTTTTTATTAGTTATTCAAATATTTAGATTAAATAATTTTATATGTGATCATAATTATTTGATTTAATTATTAAATTTTAAAGAAATTATTTTTATTAAACCTATGCTTAATTTTTTTTATCTAAGATTTGCTAGTTGATTTGATTTAAGTGACATATTTTGAATCATCTAGTTAGTATTATTCATTGTTAAATCCGTCCTAGAACACACACGAGCACTTTTGTTTTTGTGCTAATCATTTTTTCAGTTTATTTGAGAACGTATCTGATTGGTGGAAAGCTTATTGAAACATTGGTCTGAAAACCATTCATGTTAATTTTAGAAGCTATGAAAACAATGTAAGGGCTCGTAAGTAAAGTATATTGGGGTAGTATCCTAGGGAGAGTAGCATAAGATCGAGTTTGTACTTGAACATTTGATTTTCATAGTGAAAAGTTAGGTGGCCCGGTGGATTGGTGGTTTTCATCTTAGGTCATGGTTGTAGCCTAGGTTTTTTCCACCTAAAAATATTGTGTGTTATTCTTTTATTTCCGTATTTTATTTTTACATACAATTGCATGATTGGCTACTTCGTTTAGGTTATTAAATTATAAATTGGTAAAAATTAAAAAAAACCTATTCACCCCTTCTAAGTTAATTAGGTCCATATATTATAAACTTTCAGGCTCAAATGTGCATAATATAGAATTCATTAAAGAACTCAAATGCTCAAATTAAGAAGACATCATATTGCTCATATTATACTTCAATCAAAATCATTAAACAAGAAGTATCAAATTTGTGCCTATAGAAGAATGAGAATGCAATTGACTTCAAGGGGTTATTTTCTACTATTTTGGTAATAGCCATAGTAATACTTTCAAGAATTTAGAGTCATAGTATTAGTTATACTATTTTTTCTCCTTTTTCTCTTTTTATTTTTATTTTTTTACTTTCTATCTTTTTTTTTCTTCTAAAGAGAATAGACACACACACATATGTATATATACTATGTATTTTATTGTGAGTGGCTCTTGTAGCTTCTTTTTTCTAAGGGAACACCAAATGTATCATTTTTTCCCAAATGTCAAGCATGAAACAAAGATAGGCACACACTTTTAATTTCTAAATTAAATCATTGAATCAAAGCAATGAAAATAACTAAATAATACTTCATTATATTGTAAAATCATAACGTTAAATGCAAAACCTAAAGAGATCATCTAACAATTTAGGGTGGTAGGAAAAGTGTTTAAAAGAATTGAAGAAATATTATCTCTCTTACTAAAATATTGTTAGCTCAATAATAATCTCACAATGTAGTCTCTACTATTTAATTCCTAAACATTAATTTAGGTTCATCGATCTCAATTTAAATATCTAAATATGAAACAAAAACTATGAATAGAACTAACTTTTACAATAATCATTAAATATGTTTAAGAAGTCAAAGGAAAAATGTACAAATTAAATTACTCACCTAAAATGAACTAAAAGCATCATAATTTTCTATCAAAATATTTTTTATTGGACTTAAATGTCCATAATCAACTAAATAATAGAAAACAACTATTTGAGAAAATTTAGAATCCATAATTTCAAAAGGAACTTTTTCCCTCTAATTTAGAATTTACATTGTCCTTGATGTTCAAATGTAAATAAAAAAAGAAAGAAAAAGAGAGAAAAGTTATCTTCCTTGTAATAGCACAATTTGATTAAGCATGGTGATGCGATTACTACTCTTGTTGAATCCACCATCTAATTCAAATTTTATCACATAAAGAGAATCATTATGTGCCTCTTATGTATCATATATTACCAAATATTTATGAAATTAAAAGTTCCAAATAACATAAATATTGTTCACAATAACAAAAATAAAAATAAAATACGCACATTAAATATTTAAGAAAAAGAAAACATAATAAAATAAAAATAAAAATAAAAATACATTAAAATAAGCTAGGAAAAAATGGAGCTTAGATCTTCATGTCATCTGGTTATATTCAAATGAAAATTTAAGCATACATACCATTAGTTAGCTTATCTGGTTAGTTTGTATGTAGCTAAACTATCTCTAAATTATGTCAAAATGCTTAAGTGTTCACCTTTTTTAATATTCCTAACCTATACTTCGACGATGTTAGGGTTAGATGTACCATCATAGAGCGATGACCAAGCTTTCTTAAATTCTTTGAGGTAATAAGCTCTATCTCTTTCTTCAATTTCTCCACCCTAAGTAATTAATCTTTGCAATGTACTCAATAAACCATGATTTTCATCTATGGCTTGTGTTGGTTGCTTTCTTGTTTCCCTTGCAGGTGAGTTCTTATTCGCCTTTCTTTTTGGAGGCATACTTAGACAAAACTAGTTTAAAAATATTTTAAGAGTATGAATGAATATTATTCTCAAGAGATCAGAACCATGATCTTATACTAAACTATCACCCCTTGAAAAATGTGTACATGACATAAGAAGGGGGTATATTTTTAAAGTATAATTAAAAGAAATTCAAAAGATTCATATAATAAAACTTCATTTTAATTTGAGATATTCCTATTTAAAAACATAATTTAACAAGACTATTTAAATTACAAATCATAAAATAAATATATTACAAAAAGGATTCATTTATTATCATGTCTCATTTTTTACTCCAAATAAAGGTTACAAGATGAAATACAAATTTACATGTTTTCTTCTTTTTCCTCGTTTCTGAGTCGTTCAATGCTTTATCAAATCCTAATCTAGATGTAAATGGAATATAAGGTGAGCTATAGCTTAGTGAGAGTCTACTCTATTATATATTTCCAACAAATAATCATTCATAATGCATGTTATTTATTAATAAAATTTCATGCATGGTATTCATTATTAGTTCATAGAGTGAGGAGATTTTAGTCATAAAACCTGAGTATAGTACATCCTTACTTCCAGGGGAGCGAAGGAAAGGTATGTACCAGGTAGTCCAATGCATGCTCATAAAATATGATATGTAATATAAATCCAATGGATTATGTGAAACTCCATATGTCTCAATCTCTAAAATACATAGGCATATGTGTTATCCAATTTCGAGATGCACATAGGTCCACTTGCAACCCTATGTACCATCATAATACATATGGCATATGTATTGATCAAATAAATGTCATATGAGCCCTTGTCTAAGAGTCTGAAACATAATATGGGGTCCAATTCGAAAGCCCATGTACAATCACCCTGTGGAACCCACTAGATAGCAACCTTTGAGAGACAATGGGGGGTCCAACTCTAAGTCTTGTGTGCAGTTAAGAATACAAGGCACCATAGATGAAAAAACTCCAAAAATATGTGATTTGACAAGTACCTATTGTCTGTCAAAAATAGTCTGCTGCAACCAGTAACCTATGGGAACCATACTCCGTAAGATAACATACAAGTATACTCCCCATGAATAAAATAATTTTCATGATACATGTATAAAAATCTCTATTGTGATATAACATTTTCAATTATTATTTCATATCAACATTTGATACTCGCTTTATATAAAAAACCTTTTTAATGTATGCCTAATAAAACATTTAATGAGCATCTCATTTTAAAAAACATTTATAACATTATAATGTTAATTATAAAATAATGGCATATGGTTTTCTACTTTTATCCATAATATATAATGCATGAAACTAAAAGGTTAGAGTAAGAACCCTTACCTCAAATTCTTGACTTGAATACTCAGATATTTATCCCGAAGCTCCTACCAAATTGTGCTAAAAAGCTCGAACAACTTAGGGAGAAGATTTTTCTAAGTGCGGAAGAAAGGAGGGAAGAAAATGTGTGTGAAAAATGGGTGGTTTGGCCCCCTATTTATTACTAACCAAGGAGCTCGCCAAATGTGGTGGTGAGATGGAAATGAGGTGGCAGCGAGGTGGTAAAGTTTGTCCCCAATTTTTTTCGTTTGATTTGATTTTTAACATAAAATTTTATTCAATTTTTTACACGAACTTTCCTGTTACATTCATACATTGTAAGACATTATTTATAATTTCTTTTTGGGTATAAAATTATTTATACTAAAATTTCAAGGTTTTACACCTTTCTTCAATAACTTTTCAATATTAAGATAAAATTTCTCATATTTTTCAATAATTTTTGAAAGAGTCCACCATTTAGTACACAACTAGCATAGGGAGAGATAAACTCCTAATGGACTCATCCTACACTCAGAGAACAGAAGAACAATGAAAACATATCACTTAGTAGAAGCAGTAACGATAAATATGAATTTAGAAGAGAACATTAAATAATAGATATTATATGTAAACTAACAAGCAAATATAGAAAATAAATGCATTCTAATAAGAGTTTCAACAACAGTATGTTTTACTATATACAATTCAAACTTAGATTATACTAGTATTATAAAAAAGAATGCATAACACACCATGTAATTGGATAAACCCATATAGAGTTTGTAGCTATGTGGTATTGTCCTTGGGTTGCTTCAAGCAACCATCTAGCAATAAAAAGTTCACTAATCAATAAAATAGTTGCAACTCTTAAAGAAATAAAACCACTATTACCTCTATTAGTTGGGACCTATATTCAAATTGTCTATTGCTACTTTTTTTTTGTTTCTTATGTAACATCTTGATTTGACACATGAACCTAGATCTCCTCCACAACTGACACCATCTGATGTGGTGTTATCAGATACCCTTGAACATGAATGTGTAGAATAATCTAACACAACCCTTGAATATTTCTCACATAGAGTTATACTTAGTCACTATGTAAAAATAGTTACTCTAAATATTCTATACTAACACTAATGTATCAAAATTACTAAAGTACTTTCAAAATAATAATTGAATATGGAATTCAAATCAATGGAAATTTTTACAAAGTTTTGGTTGATTTTTGAATTGCTCAATTAAAGAGTGAGTATTTATAACAATTGGTCAGCCACCTCGCCAAGGGTGGTAGCGAGGATGGTCGTGAGGTCCATGGAAAAGGGTGATGGTGAGATGCCAAAAAGTTACATTTTTTCATTTTTAAAAATTCCAAGTAAAATCTACAAATCTCTGCACCTGAAACAATCCAAAAACCATGAGTAAAAATATCATACATTCCACCTAGCATGCACACTATGAAAATCAACCCCGTGGTGTGTGTAACATGATTTCATACAAATTATACCTTGATATATGCATGTGTGAATTACTAATCCATAGTAATGAACCTTATCCAGAGGAAGACAAAAACACCAAGTATAATAAAATAGACATAGAGTTTTATACACAAAAAGCTAACACATCAACACAAGTACAAAGGGATTACATTATCCTCTTTTGGATTTTAATGTCAAAACACTACATAACTAAATACATACTCACATCTAAAATGCGATGATCATAAAGATACGTAAAGATGTTTGTTCCTATGAAGAAAACATCGAAACACACCCAAACCTAAAAGACATAACTACACCAAGAGCATATATCTTGTGCACTCTATCCATATTCATGTATCAACTCATCCATCCTGTCACTTTGAAACATAAGGGTCTCAACTCCAATGCACACAAACTCAAAGACTTCACTATACACCTGTAACCTATACAAATGAAAAAAGCACATACCCCATGAATGTATCATGCATATATATATATATATATATTATGACAATGATTGGTTCCATAAGAGTTAAATTTCTAAGGTTGTAGAATCTATAAGTGTGGCTATTACTGGATTATCTAATGAAAATTCCAAGGACACACTTAGCCTTGAACTTATCAAGATTTTCTTTGTCCTTGAGAATATAACATGTACTCCCAAACACACAAAGGTGTTTAACATTTGGTGTTTTCCAAGCATGAGTTCATAGGAAGACTAATAGATATTGGGATGGAGAAAGCAATGATTCAAAGTGTAGTAAGCAATAATGATAGCTTTAGCTCAAAAGTGTTTTGCAAATTTTTTACTTGCCAACATAACTCTAGCCATCTCTTAGATAATTCTATTCTTCGTTTCAATAATCCCATTTTGTTGAGGGGTTTTGAGAGCAGAGAACTAGTGCTAAATTCCCATTTCATCACAAAAGCACTAAATTTAGAGTTCTTGAATTCTTTTTCATGGTTCCTTATGATTTTTATGATTTTTCATATCGATTCAAATTTATCATTCTATAGATTGATACACAAGGATTTATAGTTATCAAAAGCTTTAGATTTTTTCTAAAAAATAGAACCTAAGTGTATCTTGAGAAATTATCAACAATAACAAGAACATACTTTCTCCCACCAATACTTGTAGTTTGAACATGACCAATAAGCTCCATATAGAGAAGTTGGAGAGGTCATGTAGTAGATAAGTGTTTATTCTTCTTATGTTGGCTTTTTCTTTGTTTTCCCATCTGACAAGGATTATATATAAGCTCAAGAATGGAGGAAATAAAAGGGAGACCCAGAAAACTTTGATATTTGAGATTTTCTTTAGTAGTTTATAGTTGACATCTCCTAGACATTGATTCCATAATTTTTAAATGCTCAAACTTAGCTTGTTACACACAACTTTGGGAGGTATTCCTATATAGTGGCAATTATCCTCAGATCTAATATCTCAGACTAAAGTTCTACCCAAGTCATCATATATAATACAATCTATTTCAGTAAACTTAACAGTGTATTTGTTCTCACAAATTTGGCTAATGCTAATAAGTTTAGCCTCGAGTCCTTCCATATAGAGTATATCCTTAAGATCCAGAATACCATGGGTTCTGATAGATCCTTTAACACCAATCAACACCCTATTACCATCACAAAATGTAACAAATCTATGGTTGGTAAGAGTTAATTTGGTAATGTGAACCATATTGCAATTGAAATCTTAATCATATGTATCCATATCGAGATATGATCTATACTTTGTTAAAATCAACATTGCATCATTTTGTAGAGCTATGGTTCAACATATCCTCATTATAAATGGGAGTCTTTTTGAGAGTTGGAAGAGGTGAAGTAACTTGTGTTGTAAGAAATAAGGGAGATAAACAAGCTCTGTCCATTCATAACATCATCAATGGAATCATCATTTGAAATCTCAATCGAAGGAGAATATTTCTAAATAGTAGCTAAAGTAGAGTAGAAAGGTTGAACATCTTCAAGTTTCAATAACTTGTTAAAACAAGTATTTCCAAGGGACCACTTATTACAAATTTCCATAGACTCTTTAATTTTTCTCTCAAAATCATGTTTTTAAAGATGGAGAGTCTCAGCCATTTTATGTTTTTCTAGAAGGTTAGATTAAAAAAGAATGACCTTATTATTGTTAGCTTTTACATGAGCATGAAGTCTAGTCAATTCAAAAACACAATCCTCCAATAAGGACTCTAGGACAACCTTTTTGTCTTTCAAGATACAATCATCTTTATTAATTTTGTATATGTCCTCAAAATTACAAGAAGACTTAAAAGTGCATTAATATCTTAGAGTACCACACTCTATATACTAAATTTCCTTCTCAAGCTCACTTATATAGGCAAGATAATTTTCAATATCCTTTAAGAGAATCTAAAGAGACTTAATATGATTGTCCAAATTCAATTTCAAATTGCTCATAGCTTTAATACCATTCAAAGTGAGGTTGAGCAATTGCTTAGATAGATTCAAATTCTCTTTATCTTTTTTCCATGATATTATTATGAATCTTAGTCATAACATTTTTCAACTTGAGATTATCATTCACAAATTGGTCATAGGATTCTTAAAGAAAGAACTGTTCATTTTCATCAGTGTGAGTCTAATAAAATGAAATAGATGGTGAGTTCATAAAGTGGAAAGCCATAAGAGTATAACATTCAGAAGCAATAGCCGCGATATTTTCTAAAGAAGATACACTACTCTGGGAGATGCATCCATCATATTTCTTTTCTAGGAATTCCCACGCTTCCTTGATAGTTGTAAAGTTGTCCATAAGAGAAGAATCCTCAATGGTAACTAAGTTTATAAAAAGGTAAGACCCTTAGGTAGTTTAAGTTATTGAGATGAATTTCTCATTTATTGTAGTCATTGATAGGTTTAGGTTTGACAACACTAGCCTAAGACACGTGCATAGGACATGTCCAACCATCCTCAATCAAAGACCAAACATCATTGCTATTAGATCTCAAGTAGGAACACATCTAAGATCTCTAGTAAAAGTAAGATAATCCATTAAACTTAGGTCATCCACTAACCAATCCTCTTATATTATCCATTACAATATATTTGAAAGAATTAAACACACAGAGTAAGGAGAAAGGATCAACACTAGAGTAGTTATGCCCAAAAATGGTCTACATGCTCTTATACCAATTGAAAGATGAAAGTTTGTTTAGTTGTAGATCTAAACAATTAATGAGTGGAAGTATGGAAAATTAAAATTTCATAAGTAGCCAAATAATTAATCACATATATGGAAAGTAATATGAAAATAAAAATATCAACACATGAGACTTTTAGGTGAAAAAAACCTAGCTCACACCAATGACCTAAGAGGAAAACCATTGGTCCATTAGACCACCTAACTATCTACTATGAAAAATTAGCATATGATTATAAGGCTAGGTCTCAAAATACCCACCTAGTTAATGCCCCTAAGTAACCTACTTACAAGCCACGACATTAATCATAGTCTTTACAAGATAAGCATTCGGATTCGGACCAACGTTCTAACAAACTCGACTATCACAAGTTAATCGAACACATAATACTATCACCTAAAAAGTTAAAATATAAAGACAAGTGCAAGTATGTGTCCTAGAGAAGATTCAGTGATGAAAAACCCTAACTAATTGATTTAAACAATATATCAGATAAATCAAAAATAATTAGCAACTCTAGAACAATCAGTTAAAAGAACAATAACACAATTATTATTGTAGGCTTGTTAATCCATCAAAAAACACCACAAAAGTTTGACAAATTAACTTAATAAAAAATCCCACATAACATCTTTTAGCAAACTAAGGGAGAATAAAAGATTAAGAAAATAAGCACAATAACTCTTGTATAGTTAGTTTCAAATGTGTGCTGAGGTTTGTATTTATAGAATACTTTGGAGTACACTAGGTTAAAGAAGAATTACCATATTGTTTGTAAAATCAGTTAAAACACTTTGAAGAAATAAGGACAATACTATAAAAATCCAACCCAAATCATAGTATAATTATATTTTAAAATCATATATTTGATTGATTGATTGATGTAATGAAGTGCATTGATCAATAGATCGAATGTAGTCTCGATCGATCTAGTGATCATTTAATTAATATTCAAACAATATGGATCGATCCAGTGATTGAACTCGATTGATCTAGTCTCTAATTGATTGATCTAGTGCTCAATTGATCAAATATAAATAATTAATTCAACAAGTAAAATAGCTCTATCGGTCTAGTCATTACTTGATCGATTGAGTATCCTATTTTCATATTGTTCCTATATGTCTAATATGCAATATAAATTACAGCAAAATAGAGATATACTTGAGATGTGATAGTTAAGACTCAATAGTTCTTCGGCTTGAAAAAAGATTTTTCTAAGATATACCTAGAAACTAAAATTACAATTGTATTTTTTGTTCAAGAATATCGTCAACACTCACATAAACCTTACAATCACCTCTTTTGGCATATTTGTGTGACAAAACCTCTCTCTCACTACTTAATGCTCATAGGAAATTAAATTTTTTACATTGTGGTTACTATCCTATGATCCGATGGAACCATCCTTGTTTGAGTCTCAAATGCTCATGTTTACACTAAAAACTAGAAACATAATCAACCAAACCAATTGTCTTAAAAGACTCATTACTTTTAGTTCATTTTATATAACAATAAAAAGGTGAAGAATATTTATAAGACTGAGTAATCAACAAATAGAAATTAAAAATACAACTCTCCCTAAGTGTAGTATCTCCAAAACAGGATTTTCAAAGTAATTTTACCCGAAGTTAGCTCTCTCCCTTTTGTATATTTTTAATCAATGTTTCAATTTTTCTACCCCTTTTTTCCATACAAATAAAAAGTATAATCATGAAGCATTGATGATAGGTTGAGCAAGCAAATAGTGTATTTAATGACTAAAAAGAAGAGTACACATTTTGAAAAGCTCCATTCATATTTATTTTGATTGGTTAACACTATACAAATGGATATTTTGACTTATGCATTTACATATTTTACACATCTAGTGATCAATGTTAACATGAATCTACTTACATTTTCACTAGACATATACTTATGTCATGCTTGAAGTTTATGATTGATTTTATGAGATTCTAGGGAATAATCTAACCTTGACTACTAAGTTTTTTTGAGATCTTTCACTTTATAAAATGCTACAATAGAAAGACACCTAGTTTAGATGGGGCTAACTACTCTGATGAATGAAAGCTACCATAATGAGCGGAAAGGACTATCTTACAACTAGTGTGAAATTCATCATACTAGGCATAATAATAATAATAATAATAATAATAATAATAAAGGAACAAGAAAAATGAAAAATATTTTGCATACACAAAAAGAAAGGGCCACAATTGGTTATACAAAAAAATAAATAAATAACCAATCTCTTACAAAAAAATTTAATACAAAAAAAATTATAGATCAAAGTTCTCTTTTGGTGGTAAATTTTGTTTTATGCAAGTATGAATTCAACTATAATTTTTTATGAAATGTGATACTCCTTCTTTTAAATCCTTAATAACTAATCATAAATGGACTAATTGACATACTATTGTAGTTTCAATTTTTTTCTCACTTTTGGTACCTTTGGATATGTCACTCTATATGTTACAATGTTTCTATGACTTGTTTACATATATTTATGTTGTCAATGGATAATCACACTTTTGGTAAGTAAATTTTGTTTTATGCAAGTATGAATTCAACTATAATTTTGTGTGTGTGTGTTTAAATATATATATTTGAATTGAGGGTAGTAGACATAGCTTAACATGACTACAACATTAACAACATAAATATATGTAGACAATTCACACAAACATACTCACACATATAGTGACATATCCAAAGTCACCAAAAGTGAGAAAAAAATTGAAACTACAACAATATGTCAATTAGTCCATTTATAATTAATTATTAAGGATTTAATGGGAGGTGTATCACTAATCATAAAACAATTATAGTTGAATTCATACTTGCACAAAAACAAAATTTACCACCAAAAGAGAACTTTAATCATTTTTTTTTGTATTCCCCTCTTGTATTAATTTATTTTGTGAGGGATTGGTTATTTATTTTCTTTTTATATAACCAATTGTGGTCCTTTCTTTTTTGTGCATGCAAAAGCTTTTGCATTTTTCTTTTCCTTTATTATTGTTGTTGTTGTTGTTGTTGTTGTTGTTGTTGTTGTTGTTGTTGTTGTTGTTGTTGTTGTTGGTGTTGTTGTTGTTGTTGTTGTTCTGTTGTTCTTTGTTATTCTTGTTGTTGTTGTTGTTGTTGTTGTTGTTGTTGTTGTTGTTGTTGTTGTTAATTATTATTATTATTATTATTACTAGTTGTGAGGTAGTCCTCTCTGCTCACTACGGTAGCTTTCATACATCACAGTAGTTACCTCTATCTAAACTAGGTGTCTCTCTATCATAGCATTTTAGAAAGTGGAAGATAGATCTCAAAAATGACTCTGTAGTCAAGGTTAGCTCATTCCCTAGAATCTCATAAAATTAATCATAAACTTCAAGCATGAGATAAATATGTCTAGTGAGTATGTAAGTATATTCATGTTAACATCGATCACTAGATGTAAAAAATATGTAAATACACAAGTCAAAATATCCATTTGTGTAATGTTAGCTAATCAAAATAAATATGAATGGAGCATGTAATTCTCATGTTAATGTTAAAGCATGTCTACTTCCCTTCCTCTTTTTTTAATTATTTTTTGAAACTAAAGAAACATCAATAAGACTAAAGCTAAAACAACAAAAAAATTGATGATGCTCACCTAATATCAATTAATCACCCAAACAAAAGTATCTAGGTAAACAATTAATGATGGCCAGCTGACCAAAAAGAGAGTCTTTCCTAACCCATACTTTCTTGAATTTTGGTTTCTTTATATCTTTGGGCTGGAAATCAACTGCCTTAGTTGTCATAGGAATATTCTTGGACTTACCTTTAGATTTCTCTTTCATCCTAAATTAAAATGCAGCACGCATGATATAATCATGGTAATTAGTCCTACAATTGTGAGTGTTTAATTTTACATGCCTCTTTAAACTAATAACTTCATGCTTTCTAGTAGAATTTTTTAATGTGTTATTATAATTTCTATTCATCCTAGAATATGATGCAACATATATAGATGGATGATGGTTATGAGTCCTACTATATGAAACATGGAAAGTAATATTCAATTTAGGAGTATTCATCGAAAATCTACACTTGGATCTAATATGACCTTTCCTACCACCATGATGATAGATAGGTACACACTTAACAAATTTTTGAATCACAAGTGTAACTGTTCTTTGTGTATAATGAGTAACATTATGAGTTGGCTTAGAAGGCCTTACAAATGTGGTTTTTGATGTTGAATGAGTGAGTGGAGCTCTCATCCTTATAACCAATGTTATGTGTATAATATGACGAAAATATGTTTGATTTTTTGACAAATTCAATTGATTTTGATGAAGAAGGCATAGAGTGCTCGTCTATCACTACTACAAAAAGTACATATGGCCTCAGTTTTTAACCGTGATCATAGGTCTATGGCCACAGTTATAAGAACCGAGGACTAAGTGAGATAGACCATAGGTAACGACCTATGGCCTCAGTTTTTTAATCGAGGCCATATGATGTACCTATGGCCTCAGTTTTCTAATAACCGAGGCCATAGGGTATACATAAACGAAAACAAATACAATTATATATTAATTATAATATTAAAAACAATATTAAAAATCATATTATATTAAAATTAAAAGTATAATTACATTCTTGAGTTTATTATACACTAAAAATTAATAAACACAGTGTACAATAGAAATAACTTGAGCATAGTATTTATTTTTATCTATTTTGAGACTCAAAACACAGTTTGCCTACTACCTGGTATGCTGGTGCGCCTAGTGCATGTTGCGCTAGTACGTTGGTGCCTGGTGCCTATTGCACTAGTGCGTTGGTGCGCTGATGTCTGCTGGTGTGTTGGTACGTTGGTGCCTGGTACCTGCTGCGCTGGTGCTTGGTGCCTATTACGCCTACTGTGTTGGTTTGCTAGTGCACCTGCTGCGCTGGTGTGCTAGTGCTCCTAATGCCTGGTGTACCTATAAGGCTATGCAAGAAAGTAATAAAAATGAACCATAAACATAGTATAAAATAGAAATAACTTGAGCATAGTATTTATTTTTATCTATTTTGAGGCTCAAAACACAGTGCACATAGGTATCGCAATGGTCTTTATTTTAATCTATTGGTTAGGCTGCATATAAGGCTCTAGAAATAGGCACATGGCAACGTATATTGTAAATGATTTGTTATTAAAATGCCCCATAAACATAACTCGTACTAATCTTACCATAATTGGTTCAAATGCATGAATACAGAGTTTCATTCAATTAACAAAACTGAAACAATTGACTTTCTTACCAGGAAAATATGGGAAACACCACATATACAATGGAAGTATTAAATAGTAGGAATCGAGGTAGTTTTCTAGTTTAGACTAAATTCAAACCTACACAACATTCAGGCACAGACGTGTAGTGAATGTATGAGTTTCTAGGGATGGCCTAAGTTTGTCCTCATCCTCCTGTAAGACAATGTTAAAAAATGTTAGGAAATCAACTTTCTCAAAAACTTAAGTTAATAAACTAAGGGATAAAAATATTTTCACGTATTATCAGACAATACAATGAAAACCAAGAATAAAGCAAGGTATAACTAAAAACCTAAATCAACAATACACATGTATTTTCCTAGAAGAAAACAATCACTAGAAGGAGCTCAACACAATGATATTGTATGGTGGCAAAGGTTTGATGAATATGATTACCTCAAAAACCTAGCTGGCACTGAAATGTGCAATCTTTACATTGTCATTTCGAATTACCAAAAGATTTTCAGGTTTGATACCTCCATGCACTACATTCTTATCCAGGAAAAAGAAATCAGCAACAAAAATAGATAAAAAATAAATACTATACTCAAAACATAGTGCACATAGGTACTTACCAGAAAATAATATAGCAATAGCAATCTATAGTGTAACTATTGAAATAATCTAATAAGGGACATCAAGCAAAAATTACCATAAATGAATTGTTATCAGCAACAGCTTGTGCAGTTCTCTCATTAATGAAGTTAATTAAGCACAACAGGAGACAATGATAAAATAAATAGACAATCTAAAATTTTAATAGCTTTGACCCAAATGGAATTAACTTGCTTATCTGAGGCTTTCAATGTTTGTTCAATTAAGAAGTTCATTTATGTTTTCAATTCTGATCATCTAAATCCTATTCAAATTACTTTCATAATAGCCATAATGGCCAAGTATAACTTCTCTGGTGAAGCTTCTCTGCAACAAAAACAGGAAAATATACAATTACTCATTACAAGATAATTGGTAAATAGTATATCAATAAATATTTTTGAAAATATTGTTTTCGATCCTCTCTGTGTTATTGTTACAGAAATGCTAGGGTGAAACAGGCATAGCACCAGCACCAGGCCAAGCACCAGGCACTAGTGCACCACCCAAACGAACCAGTTATAGTGCACCATCCCAAAGCACCAATACCCAAGGAACCAGCACCAAGCCAAGCACCAGGCGACCACACATTCCACAAACCATACCAAGCGATCTTCCTAACAAAATTTCATAACCCATCTAAGAAATATCTAATATCCAAATTTCTCTATGTAAGCAAGCCTTTAGGCAGCTAGAAATGACCTTTACATACATATCGAGATTTGGTATCGAGAGTCATTTATAAAGGAAAAGATGAGTTGATGTTACTAGAAAGATTCAAGCAGTGGCCAAGGAACTACTATTGCGAGAGTGGAATAGAGGCTGGAATGAGGTGTGAGAATGGAATAGAGGCTGGAATGCGGTGACACAAGAGTGGAACAGAGGTTGGAATGTGGTGATGCAAGGTTGGAACGCGGTGCGAGGGTTTTGAGCAAAGAAGAGAATATACACGACACTCTAGGGTTTCGCGCGAACAGTGAAGGGAAATTATATGATATATATATGGCCAAAAAAGAGAAAAACAATCAGAAAAAAATTTGGAAAAAGGAAAATAAAGAAAAAAAGAGTAAATTAAAAGAAAAAAATTGATAAAAAAATTTGATGTTTAGTGTAAAAGAGAGAAAATTGAAAGGGAAAAATAAAAAAAAACGATGGAAAACAAATTGGTAAAAAAATTTAGTGTTTGGTGTAAATTAAAGAGAGCAAATTGATAAAGTATGTCTATGACCTCGGTTTTAGAAAACCGAGGCCAAAACCCTATAGCCTTGGTTTTTCTAATAACCTGGCTAAATGTCCTAGACTATATGTATGTATTTTAGTAGTGTATATATCCTAGCCTTCTTTTTCCTCTAGCTAGATTTCCATAATCCAGAACTTTATTCAACATTTTAGCTCCAAATGTTAACCTCCTTACTTCTTTAACATCTGCAATACTTGAATTCAAAACATTAGCACTTTCAGAAAATTCAACTTTTTCTTTTTCTATAATTGAGGATTTCAATGGATTTATGTTTGTCATTTAGTTTAGCTATTTCCCTTTTGCATCTTACATAATCTATGAACACTTCATCAATACTGGTGATATTAAATTTGTTGAGTAAACATTTAGCATCACATTCCTCATCATCTGAATCAATGTTAGAATTTTTGAATTGTCCACTAGTAGTTATCATAAATGCCAAGTAGTTGATATCAAATTCAACAAGATTATTATTATCACTTTTAAAGTATGTAAGTGTAACATTGAAAGTTCTTCCAGTTTGGTTTTTCTTGTTTTCAAAGTCAACTAAGAAGTGACAAAAACCTATGCATTCAAAACACTGAAGTCCAGTAGGTTTAGATTTCTTACCATTAGAACTCATAGATTTGAGTTCTATCAGATTCTAATCCTTTTGAAAACTTGATTTACTTTGTTTTAAGGATTTTTTTGTTACTTTATTTTTAAGGATTCTTTTTGTTAAGGATTTGGTTCAATCTTCTAGTTAAGAGTACTAGTTCTTCATCATCATTAACACTATCTTCAATCATAGTAGTTTTGAAAGCAATACCTTTTGTTTGTTAGAGGTTTTGAAAGCCCATCTCAAAGGATCAAAGTGAGCCACATAGTTCCTCTATTTTCAAGGTGTCCACACCCTTGCTTTCATTAATGGTAGTGACCTTTGCATGAAAGCAATCTGATAACGAGCAAAGAATCTTTCAAACTATTCTAAATCATCAATATTCTCTCTAAGATTGGTAGAGCTGTTAGTAATATTACATAATCTAATATAAATTTAGAGAAAGGTTCATCTTCTATAATCCTAAGATTTTCAAATTAACTACCAAGAATGCAAAGTTTAGTTCTTTTAACTTGTGTGGTTCCCTCATAGACAACCTATAAAATATCCCAAGCATGCTTAATAGTATCAAAATTAGAAATATGAAAAAACGTATTAATAGACATAGCATTAAAATTAGTGTTAATTGATGAGTGCTCAAAAAGCACTAAAATAACCATGATTTTATGCAAATTAATTGATTAAAAATATATATATTTATATGTTTTATCATATATTTATATAAATTTGTCTTTTTCGAAATCACGGGTATTTTTATTGTTTTTCAGGTATTTTGGCTTAAAAATGCAACTTAAAGACTCAAAGATGAATACTGGAAGCAATACATCACAAATATATTAATAAATAAATGCGTAAAGGTCGACAAATATGAAAAAATTGGACAAAATGGGTCAAAAATGTCAAAAAAGAGAAAACGGCAGCCGCGAAGCATCGCGCTGGTTTGTTCACGCACGCACGCGCGCTGGCTGGTTACGCTCACGCAGCGATAGCCCCCGCAAGTAGCCGCCCTCCGCTACCAACGCGTTTTCACCCCATTTTTCACGTGCGGCCCTGTGACATCATCCGACGTCATTGATGACCTCATCATTTCCATTACACGTTTTTTAATTTTTTAATATTTTTTTAACATTTTTTACTCATTTTTCTCTCCATCCTCACCTATAAATACCCCTTCCCTTCACTTCAAAACACACCTTCAAAACACCTTCAAAACTCACTTCTCTCTTTTTCTTTCTCTCCATTTCTTAGTTTTTAGTTTTTTTTTTAGTTTTTCTTATGTTTTAGCTAGTTTTTCTTATGTTTTAGTTAATTTCTCTTAGATTTAGAGTTCTTCACTTTTTTGGGAAGAACTAGTTATGTTTTTGTAATATTTTAGCTTTTTGATTCAATAAATGGGAGTGCAAATTCCGCTTGGAGTTTTTCCAAAGCGAGAATAGCGTCAAGTTACCGTAAGGATTTTATTTTCTTCTGATTATTTTTATGCTTTATTCTTACATGTTATATTTAATTTGTCCGTGGTTAAATTTAATCGTCCGGTATTTTAGTAAACATGATGTAATAATGACGTTGTTATGCTTGCGAAATATTAAATAGGTAAAAATCTCTAAAATGAATTGATTTTATTTTTATTCATGATTTTATATTAAGAATGTTAGAGAAATATATTATTTTTCATTATAAACTTAAACCTGAAAATTAGATTTTAAGGTTTAGTTATCGATTCGATTTAGAGTAGTGCTCTTTTATTTGATGGTACAATCGCCGGTAGTTAGAGTGAAGCTCTATTTCAAAAGTTTTTATAAGAATTATTATCTGAAAATGTATTGACGACATGTTTTCGGTAGTGGTTTTAAAACTTGAAAGTTAGTACTCGGATAACTAAATTCTTAGGTTTAATTTGGACACCTTGAATAAAGTTTAAACTGTCTAACCCCACCAAAGGTGTCATTTAAATGGTTCATTTTCAATCTCTTAGAAAAAGGAATTAATTTAATTAACCAAATTAGTTATCAACCCCACCCATAGGTGTTAATTGATTTGTTTAGTTAACAAAGAATATCTAACCCCACCAAAGGTGGTATTCATACAAAAAAGGGAGAATCAATAAATATCAATTCATATATTTAATAACCTAAATAATACGAGCAAGCATAATTAACTTAGTTATTATATCCATAAATACTCCACTGTTTATAAATGATAAAATTTGCATGAATGTTTATTGAATCTATGTTTAATTTTCTGTAATTAGATTAAAAACACAAAAACCCCAAAATATCGTGACAGGATGTTTAGGATTTAATTTCGTTTTTAAAAGTTTGAATAATAAATTAAAAACCACATACATTCCTTCCTTAGATCGACCTTGGGAGTATACTTATCATTTTCTACGAAATGATTCGTGCACTTGCGAGAGTTTTATAAATATAAAACCAAAGTATTTGCAGGATCGGCGATGCCGGTTTTCGTTCATCAAAGTATTTGGCGATCACGATTCTGCTCATCATTAATACCCTTTTGATTCTAGTTACTAGTAATATTTTCTTGATTGGTCCATTTGTGCCTAGGCTTTGGAGTGACTAAAATATCTTTGGTAACAATAGATGGTTCCAAACCATAAAGTACAGAGTTTCAGACACTCTCATCTATAGACCATAAAAAGGTTTTTATACAAGCCTTCCAATATAGGAAATTAGACCCATCAAAGTAAGGTGCAAAGGCTGTAGACAAACCCTCTCTTAAATGATCCATAACAAAGTGCTAGGCACACTAAGTGTATCTAGTGATGGCTCTGATACTAAATTCAAATTCGTTTAGTTATGAAGCTAAATATCTTGTCAGTGAAACTATGATAAATTAAAATTTTGTATGCTACCAAACAACTAATCATATGTACGTAAAGTAATAAAAAAATAAAGATTTATACATTAACATTTTCAAGTGGAAACAACCAAGGTCACATAAACAACCTAAGAGATAAACCACTGGTCCACTAAACCACCTAAATATCGAGTATGAAAAATAAGTATCAAGTTCCTAGTATAGGATGCAAACTACCCACCCAGGTAATGCTCTCAAGTAACCTACTTATAAGTCTCCACTTTTATCATAGTTTTTACAAGATAGGCATTTGGATCTAGACCATCATTTTGATAAACTCGAGTGCCACAAGTTAATTGAACCTACACTATTGTCACCTAAAAATTTAGTACATAAATACAATTGAAAGTGTGTGTTCTAGAGTAGACAATAACGAAAAACCCTAACTAGTTGATTTAAAAAATATATAAGATAAATCGAAAACAACTAATAACTCTAGAACAATCAAATAAAAGTATAATAACACAATTATTACTGTAGACTTATTAATCTATCAAACACAACTATAAATGTTTGAAAAATTAACTTAATGAAAAATTCCACTTATAAAATTTATTAAAAGAAGAGAGAATAAAAGATGAAGAGAACAAGCACAATAGATCTTGTGTGGTTAGTTTCAAATATGTGTTTATGTTTGTATTTATAGAATATTTTGAAGCATATTAAGTTAAAGTGGAATTACCATATTGTCCATAAAATCAGTTAAAATAATTTCAAGAAATAAGGACAATACTGTAGAAAAACCAATCCAAATTGTAATAGATTTAAAATTTAAAATTAGATAACTTGTTGCTAAATCGATCTAACCAAGTGCTCGATCAATCGAGTACATTGGTCAATCAATGAAATGTAGTCTCGGTTTATCCTATTATCATTTAATTAATATTCAAAAATGTTGATCGATCCAATGATTTAACAAAACCTATCTAGTCCTCAATTTATTGACCTAGTGCTCAATGAATTAAGTATTAATGACTTGATCAATCTAGTCATATAAATAACTAATTCAAAAGGTAATATAACTCAATCTATCTAGTTAATACTCTATCAATCGAGTAGCCTATTTTTATATTTTTAATATATGTCTAATATGCAATCTAATGGTCACAGAAATATAGATATGCCTAATATGTGATTGTTGAGGCTTGATAGTCTCTTCAGCTTAAAAAATGTTCTTCTCAGACACACCTAGAAACTAAAATTATAGTTATATGTTTTACTCACGAATATTTCCAACACTCACTTGGTGCATAACTAGGATAAGGAAAGATAGATTCATAATGGACTCATCCTTATATGCAAAGAATAGAATAACAATTAAAATAGATCACTTATTAGAAGCAGTAACAAGATAATATGAATTCAATAGAGAACATTCAATAACATATATTTTATGTAAACTAGCAAGAAAATATAAAAAATAAATGTGTTATAATCAAAGTTTAACATACATAATTGAAACTCAGATTATACTAGCATAATAGCAAAGCATGTATAACCCATGTCATAATGATGTAAACTTATATAGAGACTATATCGGTATAGTAACATCCTCGGGTTGCTTAAGAAAATCACTATGCATCAATCAATTAAATAATCAGTTATAACTCCAAAAGAAATAAAACATTTATAAGTTATTACCTCTATCAGCTAGGATCTCTATCCAAACTACCAATTATTGTTCTTTTATGTTGCTTTTTCAACATCTTGGTTTACCACAAAACCTGGGTCTCTTCCACAGTCGACACCACCCGATGTGGTGTGATTAGGTACCACTAAATAGTAATGTGTAGAATAATAAAACACATCCTTTGACTATTACTCATATAATGATGTACTCACTCACCATGTAAAAATAGTTACTCTCACTATTCTACATTCACTCTACATTTATTGAAGCACTTTCAAAATTTTTAGTGAATATGGAATTCGAATAAATAGAAATTTTGACACAATTTTGGCTGATTTTTGAATTGAAGAAGCAATTGATAATGGAAATAGTGAGGGTGATGGCAAGGTCCACAACGAGGGTGGTGACAAGGTGCCAAAAATGTACTTTTTTTTATTCCAAAAATATTGAGTAAAACTAGCAAGAAAAGGCCAATTTAAAAGCTTTTTGCTTAATTTCTTATAGAAAATTATTCCATAGTACTTCATTTATTTTATAGCACCTTATTATGCCAATTTCCAATACTTAGTCATTGAGATTCATGGGTAATACGAATTAATATTTAAGGATAATTATTATAAATTTACAAATACTTGTACCAAAAATAAGCCAAAAACCATAAGTAAAAACCAGCACTCCACCTAGTATGCACACTAAAAAAACTAACTTATGGTCTATGTAAACATTCTCACATATAAAGTGTACCCAAGTATGTGCAATTGTGAATTAATGATCCGCATAACCAACCTTACACAAAGGAAGATAAAACACTAAGTAATAGAAAACAAACATCGTGTTTTGTATATGGGAAGCCAACATTAAAACACGAGTACAACATGACCTACATTTTCTGTGTTCAAGACTGATGCTTGATGACTGTATGAAAGTAGAGCCATCAGTCCACTATTTTTCTTAATATTTGCTCGCATTATTCAATAAGTAGTATTTTTAACGTTAAAACATGAATTTTTTGGAATTGTTTTGGTTTTTCATGAATTTTTTAATGTAGAACCAATAGAAAGATACCATATGAATGCTATGCAAGTAAAGGATCTGACCAGGCAAGCCATATGGACTCCTTACAATTGAAGAGGGCTAATCAGGAAACACCATGTGTACCGCTTGATGCAACATTATACCACATGTCAACACAGTGTTCATTTCAAGTCTCACTACATGACCAAATGTCATGCCACACATCATCACCTGATTCATCCATTCTTCCCACCAAGGAATCACGCAATCCATAACTATGAATCACATCATGCCATATGGTGATAACTTAGTTAGCATTGGTCATAACCAATCCAGTCCACCACACGTAGCGTGTTGATTTTCCCAATAATTTCCACATGCCATGTGTCACATTTCTATTTGTTAGCTCTATTCATTTTCTATTTTTTCATCTCAAACCTTGATTTGAAGTTGATCTGATAATCTAGATTCTACTTGAATCTAATTTAACCTCCTAATTTCCTTATAAACCCTAATAAGCATAAATTAACATATTTTTTATCAATGTTTAGAGCTAAAAGAGAGAAAATACAAAAAAATTCAAAAGGAGATACAATTTTAATGGAGATTCAAGAGGAGATTGGTCCTAGAATTTAAGAGATTGATTGTATTTTTTCTTGTTCTCCTTTCTTTATCAATTTTCATGTTTTTCTTCATGAAAAATATGAGCTTTATGAAAAAAAATCATATTTAGCTAATTTATTAATCTAGGGGTCTTATGAACCCAATTTTTAACATGTGATGATCTAATATTTTACCCCAACTATGATTTCAATTTAATTTGATGTTATTTATTGTTTTACTAATAATTGATCTATAGAGGCAGTTAAATAGATTTGAGAGCATTATTTAATTGTTTGTCTAAATTAAATACATGCATATTTTCTAGGCAGAGATGTATGATTATTATGTATGTGATCCATAATTGATGAGCTAAATGAGTAGTATACAATTTAACTGATATGAGTGTGTGATTAGGCTAATTACTATATAGTGTGTAGTTTACTGAGAGAGAAATACATGCTAGGTTAGATTCAATTGATGATGTAATTAATTTATAATTGTTTTGGGGTAATTTTAGTGATTCATATATTTAGAAAATTAGGGAATTAAGTATTCCTAGATATTTTTTGCATATATCTTTTTAGTTCTTTTAATTTTGCTTTCTTAAAACATAAAAACAAAAAAAATAATTTCTTTTTATTTTTTAGTTCTAAAGATTAGTTTCTAATGACATAATCACCATATGAACAATATTTTCTTATCATTAAATTACTTGTTGTGATATATATACTTGCATATTCTTTGCACACAATTCGTGTTCGGTCAAGTTTTTAGTGCCATTATCGGGGATTATAAATATTAGAAATTAATTTTAAATTTTATTTTATTTTAGTTACTTTTATTTATTTATTTTTCATAATTTTAATTTATTTAGTTATTTATTTATTTATTTTAGTTAATTTTTTTTATTAATTTTTCAATGTTTTAATTAATTAATTTAGTTATTTATTTTAATTTTGACATCTCTTTCAGTGGTGACATGTCCTTATGGTACCCTATCACGCCTTTCAAAAATAATATAAATAGACCTAATAGATTGTTAAGAAGGTTAAACTTTGAGATCCCACGACCTTTAGTTAAACAAATTTTTGAACTTGACCTTGAACATAAATATGAACCAATAATTATGGGGGAAAATCAACCACTTAAGGGAACAACTATGAAGGAGTATGCAAGGCTAGTAATTAGCACTACTACTACCTCAATCAAACTGGGTGAGGCTGAATAGAATTATGAATTAAGAAACATTAATTTTCCATGATACCTTCCTTCAATGGACTACTTGATGAAGGCTCATTGTCTTTCATTAGGACTTCTACTCAACAATCCAAATATTTCCCCTCGGTACACTCAATGAGGACCAATTAAGAATGTGGTGTTTCCCTTACACCGTAAATGACAAGACTAAGACATGGTTAATATCATTCCTCCTAGATTACCTAATGACTAGGGAGCATGTTTAAGTTTATGGGAAAACTCTATTCCCAAGAAAACATTAGAAGTAAGGGAAAATATTACTGCTTCCTTTCAAATGGAAGGAGAACCTTTCCACGAAGCTTGACATAGGTTCAAACTCTTTCTCACTCAATGCCCCCATCATAATTATCCTCTGTAGCTATAGACCAGTTTTATATGATGGATTGAATAACAATGTCAGTTCATTACTGACAATGTTGCTGGAGGAACAATGGGAGAAAATACTGCCTTAGAAACTTATAATCTCTTTGACACGTTGGATGCTAATTTCAAGCAAAAAAGGTCTTGAGTGAGGAGAGCTGAAGTCCATAAAATAGACTTCAGTATTGAAGTTCAAATGCAACTTGGAAAACTAACCAAGCAAGTTGCTTCTTGAAACACATTCCATAATAAATAAAGTGTAATGTGGCTTGTGCAATACTTTGGGATATGATGCTGATACCTGTCCCTATCAAGGAGAAGCAAGTGCTAGATCTAAGTAGATAAAATATATTGGGGTGATATCAACTAAGAACAAGGTACGATCTCAATGATAATTCCTACACTCTAGGATGGAGGAGTCATCCCAATTTCTCTTGAAGACAAAACAAACCTTCATTTTCCTAGAGCTCTGATGAGTGCTCAAAAAGCACTAAAATAACCATGATTTTATGCAAATTAATTGATTAAAAATATATATATTTATATGTTTTATCATATATTTATATAAATTTGTCTTTTTCGGAATCACGGGTATTTTTATTGTTTTTCAGGTATTTTGGCTTAAAAATGCAACTTAAAGACTCAAATAGAATACCGGGAAGCAATACATCACAAATATATTAATAAATAAATGCGTAAAGTCGAAAAAATATGGAAAAATTGACATAATGGGTCAAAAAGGTCAAAAATGTCAAAAGGAGAAAGGGATACCACATACGGCTCATTGCCAAGCGCCTCAAGACTCAGGGCCCGCCCTAAATACACATGGTATCGTTTCATTACAAGAAAGACCGCGCTGGATTATCGTTTGCACAAGAAGATCACTGTGGTATTGTTCATGGGCGCAGCATCGCGCGCGAGAAATGCTCATACGCGCACAGCTGCCAGCGCGCAAGGCACCGTTCTCACGTGCGCCGAGGCCGCGCGCTGCCGCCCCAACAGCCTCTCCTCCGCGCGCCCAACGCGTTTTGCCCCATTTTCCACGGCACCGCCTCGCCATGACGGGCCACGCCGACGTCATTGATGACCTCAGCATTTCCATTACACGTTTTTTAATTTTTAAATATTTTTTTTAACATTTGTTTTACTCATTTTTTCTCTCCATCCTCACCTATAAATACCCCCCTTCCCTTCACTGCAAAACACACCTTCAAAACACCTTCACAACCTCAAAACACACTTCTCTCTTCTTTCTTTCTTTCTTCTTTCTTAGATTTTTAGTTTTTCTTATGTTTTCTTAGTTTTTAGCTTTTCTTAGTTAATTTCTCTAGTTTAGAGTTCTTCCCTTTTAGGGAAGAACTAGTTATGTTTTTGTAATAATTTAGCTTTTTGATTCAATAAACGGGAGTGCAAATTCCGCTGAGGTTTTCTAGCAACTGAATAGCTACTAAGTTCTATAAGGATTTTATTTTTCTTTACGCTTATTTTTATGCTTTATTCTTACATGTTATATTTAATTTGTCTCGTGATTAAATTTAACTGTTAGCTGCTTATAATCATGATATAATAATAACGTTGTTATGTCATAAATATTAAATAGGTGAAAATTTCTAAAATGAATTGATTTTATTTTTTATTCAAGATTTTATATTAAGGATGTTGTAGAGAGAAATATATTATTTTTCATTACAAACTTAAACTGAAAATTAGATTTTAAGGTTTAGTTATCCTATTCCTGATTTAGAGTAGTGCTTCTTTTATTTGTCAATACAATCGCCTAAGAGTTAAAGTGAAGCTCTATTTCAAAAAGTTTTTATAAGAATTATTATGTGAAAATGTATTGACAAATGTTTTCAATAAAGTGGTTTTAAAACTTGAAAGTTAGTACCGGATAACTAAATTCTTAGGTTTAATTTGGACACCTTGAATAAAGTTTAAATCGCCTAACCTCACCAAAGTGGCATTTAAATGGTTCATTTTCAATCTCTTAGAAAAGGAATTAATTTAATTAACCAAATTAGTTATCAACCCCACCCAGTGTTAATTGATTTGTTTAGTTAAGAAAGAATATCTAACTCACCAAAGGTGGTATTCATACAAAAAGAGAGAATCAATAAAATATCAAATTATATCTTTAATAACCTAGATAATACGAAAGCAAGCATAATTAATTTAGTTATTATATCCATAAATACTCCACTAATATAAATGATAAAATTTGCAATGAATATTTATTGAATCAGATTTATATTTATTTTTAGATAAATATTTATTGAATTTGTATCTATGTTTATTTTTTATGTTTTTTTAGATTATATTTAATTAATCTGTATATATGTTTATTTTTGGTTATTAGGTTAGGAACAAAAAAACCAAACTATCGTGACAGGATGTTTAGGATTTAATTTCGTTTTTAAAAGTTTGAATAATAAATTAAAAACCACATACATTCCTTCCTTAGATCGACCTTGGGAGTATACTTATCATTTTCTACGAAATGATTCGTGCACTTGCGAGAGTTTTACAAATATTAAAACCAAAGTATTTGCGAGAATCGGCGATGCCGGTTTTCGCTCATCAAGCTCAAACCATTAGGGCCAATTATAACATTAAAAAGTGCATAGGAATCCTTCAAACAAGCTAACTTTAAAGGATAACTTGAAACCATTCATTTAATATAGTAGAGACAACCAATGAACTAATCAAAGTTTGGACTCTATGAAAGCTTCTATTAAAAATGTTGAAGTACAAGTGGAGTAGTTGACTGAGCACTTGTAGAAGTAAGGCAAGGAATATTTGCCAGGTCACAAAGACAAAAAAATCAATAACATGGCGATATTGAGTTTGCAAAATAATGAAATCCCCCAAACAATGTCTCACTAAAGATGAAAATTATAGTATTGGATAGGAGGTAACCCATTATTTTTATTTTATTATTACTTTACTTTAATTTAATTTATTTTAATTTCATAGATAATTATTTTAATAATTTTATTTAGTGTAGATTTTTGTATGGTTATTTTTTTGTTATAATAATATAACAATATAAAGGAGGGGGAGTAACGTAAAACTTAATGTGAAGAACATTTGGTTTTGAGCCCTAACATGCTTTTATTATATGCCACAACATGGGTGTTTCTAATAAACTTGGATTGAAGTTTAAATGTTCATGTCGTAGCATGTTTTTATTTTGCACCATGATACGCATTGTAATTATGGCCATAAATACCTCACATATGCAAAACGCACTCATTTTCTCTCAAAAACTTCACAGCCCTAAACTTTATCTCCTACCAAACACCTTGAAACCATCAAAAATCCCACTTTTCTTCAATAATTTTTCAAAAGCTTTCACAAAAATTACTTTTCTAATCATTTCCAACCCATTCCATAAAGAAATTTTCAAAAACCATCAACAATATCAAGAAACCTTCATTTTCCAAGAGAGGTGTTCTTGATTTTCTTCAATCCATAAAAACATAAGTATTCATAAATTTATATGAATTTAAGTCTTAAAATTAAATATTCTAAAATTTGTAGATTGTTTGTTTATTTAAAGAGTTCAAAACCCCTAATTATGTCTAAGAAGGGTAAAGAAAATATTTTGGTATAATTTTGTGTTGTTATCTGAATTATCTGAGAACTCTTGAAATTTAGATATTTTTAATTTTTTTAAATAGTACCTAAAAGTGGTAGACATGAGAAAGGGAAAGGGGTTTCAACTTATGAGGAATATGGTAGGCTAAATTATGTTTTGAAAAAGCCGCATAAGTGAATAAAAGTTTTATACCTAAAAAAGGGATGGACTTTGATTCTAGATCTAAGGAAATTACAAATGTCGTAGCAGTTTTAGGATGGAAAAAGTTTGTAAAAGAACTTGATGCTACTATTGAATATATTGTTTAAGAATTTTATGCTAACGTACTAGGCGTTGTTGATAATGTAGTAAAATTAAGGGATGCACTTGTCTATTTAGGCCAAAGGATATAAATGTACATTATTATTTAGTGAATTTTGGGCAGGGTGATTATGAAAATTATTTAAGTAATGTCAATTATACTATAGTACTTGAGATCTTAACTATACAAGAGGCTGAATGGATACATACCGGTGGTAAACATAAAATATTTGAACCAAATATTTGAATAAGATTGCTTTTATTTGGAAATACTATATGTGTTCAAGATTAGTGCCCACCAGGCATTACGATTTTGTTCATAGGGATAGGGCGATTTTAATATATGCTATCGCATCCAAGATGCATATGGAAGTAGGAAATATAATTCATCATAGGATAAAGTTATTTGCTAATAGTCAACATTTGAGCTTCTTTTTCCCCTACAGTTAAGTGCTACTTTATGTAAGAAAGTGATGGTACCTCACTAGAAAGGTGAAGTTATTTTACAACCTGGAAAATTATCAAACCTAACACATTATGATAAACTTACTTTTGGTATAAACATTGTTCAAAAAGAAAGAAGGGCCACTCCTTCATCAAAATTGACTATCAAAGAAGAAATTCTTAATTTTGGTGAAAGAATGGGCTATATGGAAAAGTACCAACAAGCCTACACTACCTGATAAGCTTTATTTTTGAATCAATAGCATTATGATCAGGTGGATCATAACCATTTGATGTATGAAATGAGCTGGTTACCACTAAGTCATCTCGGATGGATACATGCTATTTGGTAATACTCAAGTATCACTATTATGACTTCATCTTTACATCTTTAGAGAAATCACGACAATAACCTGAAGAACAAGATATGGATGACATTGAGAAGGAGCTCTTAAATAGATCTAGAGATTTTATGAGATTTTTATTGTTTTGTTTTATTTTATTATGAGAACTTTTGCTTTATTGTTTTTGGGTATTATATTTATTTTTATTTTATTTTAATTTATTTATTTCTTGTTACATGAATATTGTTTAAAACTGTTAATAATTTGTGAGAATGACCTAGTATTCTATTTGTGTAAATTTTAATGTTTGGATAGATGAATGCACCTATAATTTCATACCAATACTTTAGTAGGTTTAACAAATGGGTAAATTTTATATTTTTTACTCATTATCTATAATTTACAATTACTACATTAAGGGTTGGAAAAGTTACATTATAAAATTGAGGCTAATTTTAAAATTTTATTTAAACATCTGTTCACATTTCTACATTGTTTACATTTTTACTTATTTTTGTGTGCTCTTTCTTATTGGATTAGGAACTTTTAGGCTAATTTTAAAATTTTCCTTGTAAAAATTATCATGTCTTTTATTTAATTTTTAGTAAATGATTAATTTTTTTCATTAGATTAATTTATTGAACATATCAAGGAATAGTTTGATAATTAGTTAATTTTTATCATAATTTGTATTTTATGATAAAATATTGAAATTACGATAAAGCAAAATTGGTGTTTAAGAAACAAATAATGAAGACCATCTTGAGAGAATATTTTGAGACATTATCTTCCATTTTTTATACTCTTATAAAAACTCATCATATCAGTTCTAAATTGCTAGATGATTTTTATAGATTTTTTTATTGAATGGTAGGATTTTTACATTGAATGGTAGGATTTTTACATCTAATAAAGTATCATATATGGGGTTACATGCCTTTCTTTTCTTTCATACATGATTTCTTAAAAAAGAAATATATGGGGTTACCTAAACCAATAAAAGAGTCACATATTAGCCACTCATTTTATCATATAAAAATATGTACAAACTATACATGGATCGTCTCTAAAAAAAGATTATCTCTAAAAAGGAAGTTAGAAGGAAAAAAAGAGAAAAATAAATAGTATAAACTAAATACTATGACCCAAATATCCTACAAAAATTTTGAGAAATGGCTAAACACATAATCAAGATAAGAAATAAATCCATAAGAAATCATTGCATTTTCTTCATCACTAAGAGGTATATTAGTTAAAAAAATTATTTGAATCCTATTCGAATAATTTCATAAGATCAATATTATGCACTAATTTGAGCCTTTTCATCTTTAAACATGTGTGACCTGATTAGTTCATTTCTTTATATAAACTCTACTCGCATATACCTTGAATGAGTGCATGGACCAATAGGATAAGTGTTATTGAGGGTATTGATGAGTGCTTAAAAATCACTAAAATTACCATGATTTAATGTACTTTAATTGATTAAACAGATTTATATTTGTATAATTTTATCATATTTTTATATAAATTTCTCTTTTTGGAATCATGGGTATTTTTTAATGTTTTACAGGTATTTTCATTCAAAAATAACTTAAAGACTCGAAGAAAAATATTAGAGGCAATACATCACAAATATGATGAGAAAAAATGAGAAACAAAATCAAAAATATAGAAAATTTGGACAAAAAAATTCAAAACGGTCAAAAATATCAAAAATGAAGAGTCCCCCGCGCGATAGCACACTTTCGCGCTGAGTCCCGCATGCCCCATCATGGACATTCTTGCACCCCCAACACATACCTACACTATGTTGTCACACAACTATGCTGTGTCCCGTGCACGCCAGTACACTTATGCGCCTGTACCATGTTTGCCAACACACGCCCGTGATAGTCCCACGCTCGCCCGCCCACGCCATTGCCCTTCTGCTATAAATCTCGCCCCCCACACGCAAACAAATCAATTTTTGAGATATTTTCTCACCTTTGTTAGCCTTTTTCTCATATATAAAAGGACCCTCTTCCCCATTGTAAAAATCATCCCAAAAATCACAAACCTCTCTTTCTTTCTCTCTCTATCCTTTTCTCTTTAGAAAGCTTTCTTTTTTTTATTTTTTTTTACTTTTAAAGTTCTACTCTTTTTAACAAGAACTAGTTATGATTTTATAGATTTCTAGTTTTTGATTCAATAAACGGAAATGTAAATCTATTTAGAGGTTTTCAGCAATAGAATTGATATCAAAGTTATGTAAGGATTATTTGAAGGTATAATTTAAAATGAATTCTTTAGAGTTATTTTTTATGTTTTATTCTTATATGTTATGTTTAATTTGTCTATGATCAAATTTAACATGGCTGGATATTTGTAAATATGATATAATAGTAACATTGTTATACTTGCAAAATATTAAATAGGTAAAACATTTCTCTAAAATAAATTGATTTTATTTTTATTTAAGATTTTATATTAAGATGTTAGAGAGACATATATTATTTTTCATTACAAACTTAAATCTAGAAATTAGATTCTAAAGTTTAATTATTCGGTCTAATTTAGAGTAATGCTCTTTTATTTGTTGGTATAATCGCCCGGTAGTTAGAGTGAAGCTCTATTTCAAAAGTTTTTTATAAGAACTATTATTCGAAAATCTATTGACAAAATATTTTCAGTAATCATTTTAAAACTTGAAAGTTAGTACTCAAATAATTAAATTTTAGATTTTATTTGAATAACTTGAATAAAGTCTAATTAACTCACTCCGCCTAAAACTGTGATGAGATGGTTTGTTATTTTCTTATAAATAAAGCTAAAATTTAATACTTAATTAATTAATAAACCCTTCCTAAAGATATTAGTTAATTAATATTAAACAAAAGAATTTGGGTCCCACTTAAGACACTTTCATACCAAAAAATGAAAATCAACAAATATCAATTTATATCTTTAATAACCTAAATAATATTAGCAAGCATAATTAACTTAATTATTATATCTATAAATATTCTACTATTATGAATAATAAAAATTTGCATTATTATTTATTGAATCCATATCTATGTTTATTTTTTTATATCAATAGATTAGGAAATAAAAATCAAAATATTGTGAAAGGATGTTTAGGATTTAATTTTGCTTTTACAAGTTTGAATAATAAATTAAAACGACATATATTCCTTCCTTACATCGACATTGGGAGTATACTTGTCATTTTCTATAAAATGATTCGTGCACTTACGAGAATTTTACAAATATAAAACTAAAGTATCTACAAGATTAGTATTGCTAACCCGATACTAGTCTTGTGTCTCATCAAGTTTTTGGCACCGTTGCCTGGAAAGGAATATCGTTTTTAAATTATTTATGCAAATTTTGAATATTTTTTGTGTTGTAAATAATTGTGATATTTTTATTTATTTTGTGTTAAAAAATAATTTCTGATTTTTAATTAAAATATATAAAAAAAATTAAACTTTAATTTATTTAGTTATTTTCTTTTCTAAAAAAATTAAAAAAAAACTTAAAATTAAAAAAATAATAATAGTGTAATAGCTTGAAAAGTAAAGATCTAAGGGGTTTTATCTAGGAGATTAGTTCTTAGAAACCTTTGTAGCACTAGTCTTTCTTAGGAATGTTGCTCTATCTAGAAGGATGATTTTTAAGGAGGTTTTTCCCCACCATTCTTTCCTGGGCATACTCTTGGTTAATATTGATTATGTTATTTAACTTAAAAAGTAACTTAACATATTTTTTTGGTATTTTTGTATTAAATACTATGTATATTTTCTCTAAATTTTTGTATAGTTATTTTATTATTCTTTTCCTTTTTAATTGGCAAGTGTTTTAAATTTATACTTTCACTAGTCTATGCATGCTAGAAGATCCTTAGGAAACCCTCTTAGATTATACATATATAATATTCATAAATTTTAACAACTGTCCACAAGGCTAGATTCTAACCATCAGCCTATTTTTGAGCCAAACACATAACCAAGCCTTAATCCTCTACCAAAACCAATAGAAATGGGAGAAAACCCACATGTTAGGGATACCACCATGAAGGAGTTTACACGGCTAGTAATTGGCATGGAAACTACCTCTATCCAACTGGGTGAGGCTACTCAGAATTATGATTTGAAAACCATTCATTTTTCCATACTTCCTTCATTCTATATGCTACCTAATGAAGATTATCTTTCCTTTATTAAGGACTTCTATACCATAGTCCAAATTTCCCCCTTGGTATTCTAAACGAGGATAAGCTTAGAATGAGGTGCTTCCTCTACACCTTGAAGGATAAGGCCAAAGCTTGGTTGATGTCACACCCTCTAGGTTCTCTGATGACCTAGGAGGACGTTTACAAAATAATCAATGGAAAAATTCTATTCCCACCAGAAACCTTCAAAGCTAAGAGCAAAGATTGACACTTTCTCTCAAATGGAAGGAGAACCATTCCATAAAGCATGTGATAGGTTCAAATTTTTCTTCACTCAATGTCCCCATCATATCTTTCTCTTACAATTGCAGAATCAATTTTTTTACGATGGACTTATGCCACAATGCTAGTTCATTGTCAATAATAGTGCCAAAGAAGCTCTAGGAGAGAATCCAACTTCAAAGACATATAACCTCTTTGAGATGATGGGTACAAATTCCTAACAGAAAAGCTCACTAGTGAAAAGAGCTAAAGTTCTTGAAATCAATTCCAGTAATGATGTTCAACAACAACTTGTTCAATTAACCAAGCAAGTTGCCTTTCTTTCTACGCAAACCAACACCAACAATGAACTTTGTGGTTTTTGTAGCAAGATAGGACATGGTACTGAATCCTGTCTATATCAAGGAGAAACACAAGCTAAACCTGAACAGGTTAATGATTTGGGAGCATATCAATAGAGACCAAGATATGACCCTAATTGAAATACCTACAATCTTGGATGGAGAAATCATCCCAACTTCTCCTGGAGGTAAAACAACCCTTCTTTCACCCAAACTAAAATCAACCACGCCAATAATTCCACTAGGCCATTCCAAGAAGCCTTCCCAATAAATTAACCATAGAGGACAAGTTGAATTCTTTTATTCAATCAATGGTTGTACTCTGTTGAAGCTTCTATCAAAAAGGTCAAATTCCAAGTGGAATAGTTAGTTAAGCATTTGCAAAAACAAAGCAAAGACTAACTAAATGGTTAAATTGGATTAAATAAATTTAATAAAGGGGAGATATTGAGTTTTTCATTCTGAAATCTCGAAGTAACGTCTTACTAGAAGATGATAAATTTTAGTCCTAAGTGGGAGGTCACCCATTATTGTATTTTCCTTTCTTTTAGTTTGTTTTGTTTTGTTTTGTTTTTATTTTAAGAATGTGTGTAATAAAATTCAAATAAAATAATAGAAATTCATTTGTTTCAAAAATTGTGTCTTTTCTTTATATATAGCATTACCAAAAAAAATTAATTTATTAACTTAATTAACTTAAATTTTCACTTAACTTAATTAACTTAAATTTTTGGTAAAAAAAAATTAGGTTCCATATGTCCTTCATCTTCTTTAAGCCTATACATTTTTTCAAGTGAGAAATATTTCTTAGAGAATTCTACTATTTTCAATTTAGGAGCTAGATGTTGATATGCAAGAGGAGGAGGATCAATTTCAACTATAAGTAGCCATGGAAGATGCGGGAGATAGGTAGAAAATGATGGACTATGCAATGCCAATCATTGGAAATGCAACTTCTAGCATACAATTGCAAGAGGTTGCAAGGAAATATGAATTAAAAAAGATTTATTATTCTTTGTTGCTTTCCTTTTACGGTATCCCTAATGTAGACCCTTTGAATTTCATTAGAGAATTTTATGTTATTGTCCAAACCTTTCCACTATAGAGAATTGATGAAGACTATCTTAGGATGAGGTGTTTTCCTTACACCCTCAAGGATAGAGCTTGGTTATGCTTCATTACTTTACAGCCAGGTTCTGTAACAACTTCGGAGGTAGTCTACGAAAAGTTTATGGGTAGGTTCTATTCCCATCAAAAGATTACCTATCTAAGGAAAAAGATAGAAACGCTTTCTCAAATGGATGAAGAGCCCTTTCATGAAGCTTGGGAAAGATTCAAACTCCTTTTCATTCAATGTCCTCATCATAGCTTTCCATTATAGCTACAAAACCAATTTTTTATGATGGATTGACACTACAGAATCAATACATAGTTGATAATGCTACTAGATACGTTATGGGAGAAAAGACTATAGGGGAAGCCTATAGTCTCTATAAGTTGTTGGGTTTTAAATCCCAAAAAAGAAGTACTAGAAGAAGGAGAGCAGAAATCAATGAAATTGGCTCTTGTAATGAAATGACCTTGCAACCTACTGAATTACTAAGTAAGTGCAACTTCTCACTACCCACCAAATTCCAAATCAAGAGGTATATGAAGTGGGTTTTTCAACTGGGCATGATGCTCGTAATTGTTCATATACTTGTGACTTTAGTGCGGATGCCATGGAAGAAGTAAATTCCTTTCAAAGGTATCATCCAAACACCAATACTTACCCTAACCATCATTGGACACCAACCAATTACCACGCCTATACCCAATGTCAAACACAAAGGCCAAATAAAAACCACCCTTATCCACCAAATCAATCTTTTAAGCTAACCTTAGAGGATAGCTTGAATGCTTTTATACAAGTTAGTCCTGATAACCAATTGATGAATAATCAAAGGTTGAGTACTATAGAGGTTTCATTTAAAAGGATTGAAACTAAAATTGGGCAACTAGAGGAACAAATGACAAGGAAAGTTTCCCAGTCAACCTAAACAAGTGAAGAATGTAAGAACCCTTCAAAGTGGTAAGGTAGTTAATACTAGTTTAACCTAAAATCTTTAAAGATTTATCTTGAAGTTTAGGTAATAAAGAAGGTGAAATTCTAATCTTACAAAAAGGAGAGACAAGTGCTAAACTTGACAATCCTTCAGAAAAACTCATTCAGAAGTCATATGACATCCCCAAAATTCAAAAGACAACATAACCACACAAACTACAAGTACCTTTCCCACACCAACTGAAAGAATCCAAACAAGATAAGTAATTCTATAATCTTTTTTATATGCTTTCTAAAGTAAATATCAATTACCATTATGAGAAGTAATCATGAATATGCCTTCATATGCTAAGTTTTTCAAAGAGTTAAACACTAAGAAGAGGAGGTATGAACTTAATGAGCAAGTAGTAGTATCATAAATTTTGAGTACTATAGTCCCCTAAGTAGAAAGACCCTAGAAATTTTATCATAAAAATACCTATGAAGGATAGGAAAGTCACAAAAGTAATGCTTAATTTAGGTGCTAGTATAAACTTGATGACATACTCTATAATTTTACAACTTGATTTAAGAGATTTAAAACCCACAACTATGTCCCTTCAACTTGTAGATAGATATCTTAAGTATCCAAAGGGAATAGATGTGTTAGTATAGGTAGAAAAACTGATAATACATGTTGACTTTATGGTTTTGGATATGCAAGAGAAATCCAGCCATGGATAGAGAGCACACAATACTTCTTGGTAGACCATATATGGGAACTACGAAGACTATTATTGATGTCCAATATGGAAATTTGACAATGAAGGTCTTAGGAGAGACTATTCATTTTAAAGTTTTTGCTTCTTGACCTTTTCCTTCTATTTCTGTCATCGATGAAATATTCGATGTTAACCTTTTGGGTAATCTTGTCCAAAGCACTTTTTCCTAAACCAGAAAAGAAGACAACTTTGAAATTTTTCTTACACTTGAAGAGGTCGAAGAATATTTAGATGAGGAAACTAATGAGTACCTTAAACAACTAGATAGTGATGAACAAATGATAAAATCTAGTACAATCTTAATATACCCAGTTCCTCATCTAGTTAAAGGGTCAATCCACCTAAACTTGAACTCAAAGACTTACCTAAGCACTAAAAATACATGTTCTGGGAGAAGGAGAAACTTATCTAGTAATAATTTCTTCAACATTGACCAAAACACAAGAAAAGGAACTTATAAAAATGCTTAAGAAGTTTAAGAAAGCCATAGATTGGAATATCAAGGATATAAGAGGCATTAGTCCTACCATATGTATGCATAAGGTCAACTTGGAGGATGGTGCTAAACCCATACGAGAGTCCCAAAAATGACTTAACCCAAACTTACAAGAGGTAGTTAAGAAAGAAATTCTTAAATTGTTAGAAAAGGAATTATCTACCCTATTGTTGATTGTAAGTGAGTTATTCCAGTGCATGTGGTACCTAAAAAATCTAGGATAACAGTTGTTAAAAATGGAAAAAGTGAATTAGTTCCCACTAGAGTAATCACATGATGAAGGATGTGTATAGATTTTAGGAAACTAAATTTATATACTAAAAGGGATCACTTTCCTCTTCCATTCATTGATCAAATGTTGAAAAGATTAGATGGGCATGAATTTTATTATTTTCTAGATGGATTGTCCATATATTATCAAGTACCCATAGCACTAGAAGATCATGAAAAGACCACATTTACATGTTCTTTTTGGACATTTTATTTTTAAAGAATTCCATTTGGGTTATGCAATGTCACCACCATATTCTAGAGATGTGTGATGTCTATCTTCTCGGACATGGTGGAAAAATTCATTGAGGTTTTCATGGATGATTTCTATGTTTTTGGAAACTCATTTTAATATTGCTTACATAAATGGACTTTGGTTTTAGAAAGATGCATTAAATGCAATCTAACCCTTAGTTGGAAGAAAAGTCATTTTAGGTTTTACAAGGGATAGTGTTAGGACATATAATTTCAAACAAAGGTATTGAAGTTGATAAGGAAAAATTTGAACTAATTTCCAAATGATCTCTCCGTACATATTTAAAGAGGATAGGAAGCTTCTTAAGAGATGTAGGATTTTACAGATGATTTATTAAATATTTCTCTAAAATAAGTCATCCCTTATGTAACCTATTATCAAATATGTTTATTTTGATTTCAATGATGACTTCCTTATTACCTTTAATACCTTTAAAGAGAAACTAACATCTTCCCATGTTATTATGGCAGCAAACTGGTCTTTACCTTTTGAAATAATGTGTGACACTTCTGATTATGCTATCAGAGTAGTCTTGCGACAGAGAATGGACAAACTTTTGCATGTCATCTATTATGCTAGCAAAATACTCAATGATGCTCAGATGAATTATACCACCACTGTAAAGGAATTATTCGCTATAGTGTTTTCTTTAGAAAAAGTTTGGTCTTATTTAGTAGGATCTAAAGTGGTTGTGCATTCTGATCATGCTACTTTAAGTTACCTATTAAGTAAACCAAATGCCAAGCTGAGATTAATCAAGTAGGTCTTACTCTTATAAGAATTTAACCTAGAAATCAAGAATAAGAAAGGTAGTGAAAACTTATTAGTTAACCATTTATCTAGGTTGATTTTTGACTTCAATTCTCTTAAAGGTGAGAGTAATGAAGATATAGTTGAAACCCTTCCTAATGAACAGTTATTTTCAATAGGTCCAAACCCATGGTATGTTGATATGGTAAACTATCTTGCCACTGATGTTTTGAGACCTAACACTTCATATCAGGACAAGAAAAGGTTCTTTAAAACTACTAAGGACTATTTCTAGGATGACCATTATTTATACAAGATTGGTTAAGATCAAGTCATTCGGAGATGTGTACCTAAAGAAGAATATAAAAGCATTGTCATTTTTTGTCATGAACTTCATTATAAGGGACTATTTGGGGGCCAAAAGATATCCATTAAGGTATTATAGTCTGGATTCTTTTGGCCTACTATTTTTAAAGATGCTCATATGTTTTGTGCACAATGTGATAAATATCAAAGAACAAGCAACATAAGCAAAATAGATGAAATTCCTTTGACATCTAATTTAGTTGTTGAACTCTTCGATATATGGGGGATTGAATTTATGGGTCCTTTTCCCCCATCCCATGGTTTTCAATATATTTTTGTTATTGTGGATTATGTATCTAACTAGGTAGAAGTTATCCCCACTAAAACCAATCATGCTAATAATGTTGTAAAATTCTTGAAGGATTCAATATTTAGCAAGTTTGAAATGCCTAGAGCTATAATAAGTGATGGAGGTACCCATTTTTGTAACAAAATCTTTGATGGAGTATTGAAAAAGTACAAGATCACACATTAAGTATCTACTTCATATCATCCTCAAACTTTTGGTTTAGTGGAAGTAATAGGAAAATCAAGGGAATTTTTGAATGCACTATGCATCCTTCAAGAAAGGATAGGACAATCAAGTTGAATGATGGCTTATGGGCATACCACATAGCTTACAAAACACCCATTGGGATGAGCCCTTACCGATTAATCTTTGGGAAAGTGTGCTACCTTCCAGTTGAACTCGAACACAAGGCTTATTGGGCAATTAAAGAGGTGAACATGGATTTAGATAAAGTAGGAGAAAAATGGTTACTCAATCTTAATGAGTTGGGAGATTAGGGATGAAGCCTATGAAAATGCTAAATTATACAAAGAGCTTACTAAACGCTATCATAACAAGAGGCTACTTCCTAAGTCTTTTCTTCCTAGAATGAATGTTCTTTTATTTAACTATCGTTTGAGATTGTTTCAAAGAAAATTGAGATCAAGATGGGATGGAGCTTACACAATTGGCCAAGTTTTTTCACATGGAGCAATAGATTTATTGAATCCGTAGACATAAATAACTTTCAAAGTCAATAGGCACTGTGTAAAGCCTTATTTAGAAGGAGAAAACAATGTGGCTTATGTTGATTCCATATTGATAAATTGATCCTCAACACCATGATAATGCATCTTGCTAAGAAGTTAAACTAAGCGCTAGATGGGAGGCAACCCATCATTGAAAGCTGTGTTAGAGTACCTGTTTGTATGATTCAAATTTGATGTTGGATGCAGCTAGCGTTTTGCATCAAAATTCTTAACACATAAAGAAATTTGGTAACTTTTCTATCTTTTCTCTTTTTACAATTTGCAATTGTTACATTAAGGAAAATATAGATTTTAGGTTGGGGGTGGTAGGATTTAAAAGTTACACAAATTAGGCAAAATTTAATTTTTTTTATAAACAATGTGTCCTTATTTTGCTTATTTTGTTGTGTATTTTAATATTAATTGTTTCCTTTAATTTATTTGTTTTATTTTATATATGTGTGTTATTTTCTTTATTTTTGTGCTTAGGAAAATTAGAGTAGTGTTCAAATTTTTGTAACAAAAATAATCATGTCTTAAAAATTAAGTTGAAGCAATGATTAGGTCTTTTGCATTATTAGATTAGTTTTCAAAAACAATATATGGAGTAATATGATAATTAGTAAGTTTTGTCATAACTAATATTTTATGATAAAATGTTGGAATGAAACGAACCCAAAATTGGTGTTTAGGAATCAAATAGTGGAGACTACTCTTGTGAGATATTATTTGAGCCTTAATTTCCTTTATTCTGAGTGAAATATTTTCTTTCTGCTAAAAACACTTTCTATTTCTTCAAAATTTTAGATGATCTCTATAGGTATTAGCATTGAATGTATGAATTTTTTCATCTCAATAGAGTATCATATATTTATTTTTCAATTGCTTAGATTAAATGATTTAAGTAGAAATTGATAGTATATACCTTTATCTCATTTATGCACGAGTTCTACCAAAAAGAGACATATGTGGGGTTACCTATACCAAAATGAAATAGAAAAGTCACAAAATTAACCACTCACCAAAATCCTACAAAATGTACAATCTGTACATAGGTCTATTCTAAAACAAATGTTGAAAAATCTCTTTAAAAAATGAGAGAGATAAAGAATATAGTATAATCTACATATTATGAACTTTTTATCCTTAAATAGTTGTGAGATTTGGTTAATACAAAAGAAATATAGGAAATAATTCCCCTATAAGTCATTACGTTTATTTTTTTTTACACATCTAAAAGGCATATATCTTGAAATTCTTGCTTAATGAGTTTGATTGATGCATGAAAATAATTTATATGACATCTTTATAATATATACATTCGATTCCTTTGATGAGATCAAAGTTATGCACTATTTTGAGCCTTTCTTCTTTTATAAGTATGTGGGCTTATTAGTTCATTTCTAAAGATAAACTCTATTCACATATGCCTTAGTACGAGTGCTTGAACCCATAGGATTCAGTTAACTGAGAGTATTGACTTGTGAGGAGTAGAGTCGAAGTGAATTCGGATTCCTACTATTAAAATTTGGTGAACATTTTTTATTAAAATATGAGAGTGATTTTCGACTAATGATTGTAGTAAATCAAGATTATTTAAGAAATTAAAATAATATATGCTTAAAGGTTTTAATTATAAAACTTAAATTAAATTTTAAGCATGAAATTTTTGTGTTTTATTTTAATTTATTATTTTACTTGTTCTATTGTTTTATTTTAAACATTGTTTTCCCTAGTTCAATGTTTGTGGATATCATTACTAAAAACGCTCACAAGACTTAAACTCGTCCACTGTGGTAACCTAGGGGTTTAACAGCTTGTTTCATATTGAGTGCCACACAAATTATGTATGCAATGAATACACAAGTATATGTATCGAAACAAGTAATATAATGATAAGAAAAGATAATTCCCACATAAATTATTTTATTAGACACTAATTTTTAAAACTAAAAAAAATCAATTTTTTTGTGTTTTTATATTTTGAGGAAGAAAAATTAAAATAGCTAAAAGTAAATAGCAATAATTAATTAAATCAGATTTGATAACTAAAAATATATATGAGAAAATATCTAGAAATACTTAATACACCAATTTTATAAACATGTGAATCGCTAAAATTCCACCATTATAATTATCAATTAATTACATGATCAATTGAATCTAACCTAGCATGTATTCCTCTCTCAAGTAAACTACACACAATATAGTAATTAATTTAATCACACTCCCATGCCAATTAAATTGCATACTACTCATTAAGTTCATCAATTATGGATCACATACATAAGAATCATACACTTCTACCTAGAAACTATGTATGTTATTTAATCAAGACAAATAATTAAATAATTCTCTTATATATATTTAATTGCCTCTATAGATAAATTGTTGGCCAAATAATTAATAGCATAAAATTCAGATTAAATAATATAATTAAATTATAATTATAATTGGGGTAAAATATTAGATCATCACATGGTAAAAATTGGGTTCATAAAGCTCATATTTTTCATAAAGAAAGACATAAAAATTGATAAAGAAAAGAGTAGAAGAAGAATACAATCAATATCTTGAATTGTAGTATTAATCTCTTATTGAAACTCCACCAAAATTGTGTCATTTCTTACATTGTTTTTGTATTATTCTCTCTTTTAGATTTAAAAACTTACCAAAATTATGCTAATGATAGCCCTTTAGGGTTTATTTAGTTATTAGGGGATTAAATATAGCACATGTTTGATTTGGACCATCAGATTAGCTTCAGATCAAGGGTTGAGATCAAAATAAGCAAAAACTGACAATGCCAGCCAATCACAGAGCGACACAAGGCACAAGGAATTACTAGACAAATTTGAGAGCGATGCATGGCAGGGGAGACCAGTCCGCGTCAATGCCTTCTATGTTAGCACTAGCGGCGCAATGTTATTTGTAGAAATGGATGGTGTGGTGCACGGGTGGAGCACGTGGAGCAATGGCATGATAACATATGGCAGGGTGGTTTATTGATCTTTAGATTGAACGTCGTACTAACACGTGGCACATGATTCATCCTCCCCACACATGGTGTAATGTGATTTGCTATCCCTACTTGCGTGGTATGCCACATGGTAGTTCATGATTGGCATTATATTAAAAATTCATAAAAATTCCAGAATAATTTTATAACAATCTCAAAAAATTTCAAAAATTATATTTTCATCCCTTTTCACTAAAAAAAATATATTTTAATACTTTTGGCTCCAAAAATACTATTTATTGAATAAAACAAGTAAATATTAAGTAAAAAGGTGTGCTAATGACTTTATTCTCATAGGATAGTTTAAATTTTAGTTTTTCCGCTTCTCTTGCTAAGTGACTAGCAAGAAGTTGGTTGGGGGTTGTGATGAGTGCTTAAAAAGAACTAAAATTATCATGATTTAATGTAATTTAATTGATTAAACAGATTTATATTTGTATGATTTTATCATATTTTTATACAAAATTTCTTTTCGGAATCATGGGTATTTTTATTGTTTTATAGATATGTTCTTTCAAAAATAACTTAAAGAATCGAAGAAAAATATTGGAGATAATACATAGCAAGAAAATGGAAAAATTAGGTCTAAAATGTCAAGTCTCCCATGCAACAGCACACACCTTGTACACGCCTAGCACATGCCCGCACCAAGTCCCACGTTCGCCAACTTACACCCTTGCGTGTCAATGCCCGACTGTAGCAAATCTCACCCCCGACACTTGTGCCAGCCTATCAAAACACATCCAAAATAAAATTTTGAGATATTTTCCCACCATTTTTCTCTTTTCCTCATCTATAAACCCTCTCCCCCATTGTAAAAATCCTCCTAAAAATCACAAACTTCTCTCTTTTTCTCTCTTTAGAAAGCTTTCTTTTTATAGTTTTTGAGTTTTAAGGTACTTCCCCTTTTATGAAGAACTAGTTATGCTTTTATAGATTTCTAGTTTTTGATTCAATAAACGGAAATGCAAATCCGTTTGTAGGTTTTCTAGTAACAGAATTAGCATCAAAGTTCTGTAAGGATTTTTTTAAGTATAATTTTAAAATAAATTCTTTACAGTTATTTTTGTTTTTATTCTTATATGTTATGTTTAATTTAATTATGATTAAATATATTATGGATGGTTGTTTGTAAATATGATATAACCATAACATTATGCTTACAAAATATTAAATAGATAAAACATTTTTATAAAATAAATTGATTTTTTTTATTCAAGATTTTATATTAAGGATATTAGAGAGATATACATTTATTTTCATTACAAACATAAATATGAAAATTAGATTCTAAGGTTTAATTATCCTAAATGATTTAGCATAGTGCTATTTTATTTGTTGGTACAATCGCCCGGTAGTTAGTGTTCAACTCTATTTCAAAAGTTTTTTATAAGAACTATTATTTGAAAATCTATTGACAACATATTTTTAGTAATGGTTTTAAAATATGAAAGTTAGTGATGAGCAGAATCGTGATCGCCAAATACTTTGATGAACGAAAACCAGCATCGCCGATCCTGCCAATACTTTGGTTTTATACTTATAAAACTCTCGCAAGTGCACGAATCATTTCGTAGAAAATGATAAGTATACTCCCAAGGTCGATCTAAGGAAGGAATGTATGTGGTTTTTAATTTATTAGTAAAACTTTTAAAAACGAAATTAAATCCTAAACATCCTGTCACGATATTTTGGGGTTTTGTGTTTTTAATCTACTTACATAAAAATAAACATAGATTCAATAAACATTCATGCAAATTTTATCTTTTATAAATAGTGGAGTATTTATGGATATAATAACTAAGTTAATTATGCTTGCTCGTATTATTTAGGTTATTAAAGATATGAATTCATATTTATTGATTCTCCCTTTTTTGTATGAATACCACCTTTGGTGGGGTTAGATATTCTTTGTTAACTAAAAAAATCAATTAACACCTATGGGTGGGGTTGATAACTAATTTAGTTAATTAAATTAATTCCTTTTTCTAAGAGATTGAAAATGAACCATTTAAATGCCACCTTTGGTGGGGTTAGACAGTTTAAACTTTATTCAAGGTGTCCAAATTGAACCTAAGAATTTAGTTATCCGAGTACTAACTTTCAAGTTTTAAAACCACTACTGAAAACATGTTGTCAATACATTTTCATATAATAATTCTTATAAAAACTTTTGAAATAGAGCTTCACTCTAACTACCGGGCGATTGTACCAACAAATAAAAGAGCACTACTCTAAATCGAATAGGATAACTAAACCTTAAAATCTAATTTTTCGATTTAAGTTTGTAATGAAAAATAATATATTTCTCTCTAACATTCTTTTTATAAAATCTTGAATAAAAATAAAATCAATTCATTTTAGAGATTTTTACCTATTTAATATTTGTAAGCATAACAACGTTATTATTATATCATGTTTATAAGCACTAGTACGATTAAATTTAATCACAGACAAATTAAATATAACATGTAAGAATAAAGCATAAAAATAACTGTAAAGAAAATAAAATCCTTACAGAACTTCGACGCTATTCCCGTTGCTAGAAAAACTCCAAGCGGAATTTGCACTCCCATTTATTGAATCAAAAAGCTAAAATATTACAAAAACATAACTAGTTCTTCCCAAAAAAGGGAAGAACTCTAAATCTAAGAGAAATTAACTAAGAAAAACTAAAAACTAAGAAAACATAAGAAAAACTAAGAAAAACTAAAGAATCCTAAAAATCTAAGAAAAGAGAGAAAAGAATGTATTTGGAGGTGTTTTTTTAGGTGTGTTTTGAAGTGAAGGGAAGGGGGGTATTTATAGGTGAGGATGGAGAGAAAAAGTAGAGAAAAAAATATTAAAAAAATGTAAAAACGCGGATTAGTGATTCTTGATGTCGGCATGACAAAGGCGGTACCGCGATCTGGGATGAACATCGCGGCTGCGCACAGACCGTGGATGAACAGTGCCGCGGATGAACAATTCCGTAGATGAAAAGTACCGCGGATGAACAGTGCCGCGGATGAACAATGTCAAATCCTTTTTGACATTGTTGACCTTTTTGACCCATTTTGTCCAATTTTTCCATATTTGTCGACCTTTACGCATTTATTTATTAATATATTTGTGATGTATTGCTTCCAGTATTCCTCTTTGAGTCTTTAAGTTTCATTTTTAAGCCAAAATACCTGAAAAACAATAAAAATACCCGTGATTCCGAAAAAGACAAATTTATATAAATATATGATAAAACATATAAATATATATATTTTTAATCAATTAATTTGCATAAAATCATGGTTATTTTAGTGCTTTTTGAGCACTCATAAGTTAGTACTCGAATAATTTAATTCTTAGGTTTAATTTAGACACATTGAAGAAAGTCTAATTAACTCACTCTGCCTAAAAATGTGATTAGATGGTTTTCTATTTTCTTAAAAATAAAGATGAAATATAATACTTAATTAATTATTAGATCCCGCCTAAGGACATTAATTAATTAATATCAAACAAAATAATTTGGGCCCACTTAAGGACACTTTCATACCAGAAAGAGAAAATCAACAAATATCAATTTATCTTTAATAACCTAAATAATACTAGCAAACATAATTAACTTAATTATTATATGCATAAATATTCTACTGTTATGAATGATAAAAAATTTCATTATTGTTTATTGAATCCGTATTTATGTTTATTTTTTATATCATTAGATTAGGAAACAATAATCAAAATATTGTGACACAATGTTTAGGATTTAATTTCGTTTTTAAAAGTTTTAATAATAAATTAAAAACCACATATATTTCTTCCTTATATCGACCTTAGGTGTATACTTATCAATTTCAATAAAATGATTTATGCACTTGTAAGAATTTTACAATTATAAAATCAAAGTATCTGCAAGATTGGTATTACTAACCCGATGTCAGTCTTATGTCTTATCAAGTATTCCTTGTGTGGTTAGAGTTGAAGTGAATTTGCATTTCATGCACTAAAATTGGGCAAATTTAATATTGATACATCTTTTATTTGAATAAAAATATCATTTTCAACTTATTATTATAGTAAACTATAGATTTTAGATGTAAACTTCAAAGAAATTAAATATCATTTACTTTTTTATCTTTTCCATTTTTACTTTTCTTAAAATTTTGTTTTGTTTCTTTTTTTTAATTTTTTTTAATTTTTGCATTTCAAATATGATGTTTGAGGGTATCACCTCTAATATCCCTCACAAGACTTAAACTTGTCCAATATGACAACCTAGGGATTAAAATGATTGTTGCATGTGCTAAATGCAACAATGTTAATCTACAGATATAATTTAGGATAATTTAATTTTATTCAAGTCTTTGTTTTTAATTTTTCTTCTTTCTTGCCAAGGGACTAGCAAGAAATAGATTAGGGGTTGTGATGAGTGCTGAAAAACACTTAATATATTGTGAATTTTTGCACTTTAAATGATAAAATAGATTTGCATTTGCATAGTTTTATAATCTTTTAAATCAAAACTATCTTTTAGGAATCGTGGTTGTTTTATTATTTTTCAGGTATTTTAGCTTCAAAATGATTTAATTGGTTAACACTCAAACAGTAGCACTTGAAAGCACTCCATTAAAACATTAGAGCTTAAAATATTGTATGCTCCAATCTATTACAAAGAGTGTACAAAAATAGGGGTTTCATTTGTTCAAAGGAATGTGATAAGTGCTCAAAAGCACTTAATGTATCATGATTTTATGCATGTTTAGCGATTAGATAGATTTTTATTTACTTGTTTTACTATCATCTTACGCAAATCTTTCTTTTCGAAATCATGAGTATATTTTGTTATTTTTCAGGTATTTCTTGTGTTAAAATAAAACAACTTGAAGAATTATACTTGAAGCACTCCATTACAAATTGGATGATTAAAAGAAAATATTTGTAAAACATCACATATATTTAAAAAATTAAAAAATAAATTACATTAAAATTAAGGTTCTAACTGATGTCGTTTAAAGTGTGCCATAATATGTATTTGTTATGAGCCACTGGTGAGGACAAAGGAAAGGATTAAACGCAGCCAAGATATGATATGTGTATACCACGGCATGGAAAGATTGTGTGCCATGGCGCTAGGCTGAAAAATCTATTTTTTCTCCTCTCCTCATCCTATAAAAAAGACCCTATTTCTTTTATAATAATATATCTCTTCTCATTCTTTTAAGCTTTTCTCTAGTTTTTCTCTGAGTTTTTTAGATTTTATTTTAGTAGTTTTAAATTTTTCTCTCAATCGAGAGTTGAACAAATTTTAGTTTATGTAATAATTTTAGTTTTAATTTAATAAATAGTGTAGTAATTCTATTTAGAAGTTTTCCATAATAGAAACAATTCTAAAGAATTATGCTAGGGTATATTTAAACGCATAATTTTTAGAATAGTTCTAAGTGTTTTTTTTTGCATGCTATATATTTAATTTATTGATTATTTATTAAATTATGAATGCTTGGCTATGAATAGTATGTGATATTAGTAATGTTGTTATGCTTGTGTAATATTAAAGTAGACTAAATATTTTTATAAAATGAATTAAGTTTTATTTCATCATTAAGATTTAAACTAAAGTTTTTAAATGAAAAATATATTGGTGAAGTGTTTTTGGTAATAAAAAAGAGAGTACGATTTAAGATTTAAATTATTTGAATCTGATTTAGAGTTGCAATCTTAAATCCTTTAGTATATATCAATTTTATAGTTAGAGTAGGCTTTATTTCAAATATTTTTATAAAAAATATTATTGAAGATATATTGATGACATATCTTTCATAATAGTTTTAAAATCTAAAAGATAGCTCCATATACTTAAATCATAAATCTAATGTAGAGACCTTGATATGTATAATTTATCGGCCCAAACTAAGATGACAAGTTAAATGGTATAGTAATTTCATAAATAATGAGAATAATTTAATTAAGGTTTGAATTGTCAATCCAAACAAAGGTGTCAAGTTTAACTAACAAAGAAAATGATCCCTATCTTAGGATATTTTCATACCTATAAGAAAAAATAAATAATCTTAATTCATATCTTTAGTATCTACTTAATATCGAACAAGTATGATTAACTAACTAATATATCCTATAAATTCTCCATTGCATGATAAATATTTAATTGCTTAAATATTTATTAAATCTATCTTTACTTTTAGGTTATTATTTTAGAAACTAAACCAAAAGAAATCATGATTGAATATTTTGGTTATTTAATTGCTTTTTAAAATAATTTGTTGAATGAATTAAAAACATATGATTCCTTTTTTAGACCAATCTTAGAAGTATACTTATCATTTTTCTAAAAGTGATTCGTGGACTTGCGAGCTATTTTATAGATTATATAAAATTTGTAGTCTAATTTTGACACATCAATTTTTTGGTTTAATTCCCAAGTAAACTGATAATAGCACTAAAAACTAATTGATATTTCCAAAGTATCAAGTTTTGGAGATGATGCTATGGAGGAAGAGTGTTTTTAAACTGTTACTATCAAAATATTAAAATAAAAAAGCTTTTCATATTGTAAGTATTTTGACTGTTATTTATATTTTTAAAATATCTAGTTTATTAATTAACTTTTGATATTTAAAATTTTTAAATTTTCTCTTATTTACAAAATAAATAAATAAATAAAATGTAAATAATATGAATATAAATTTTCTTTTTATTTTTTTCAAAACTTCATTTTTTTTGTTTTCTTGAAATAATAAAAAAAATCCTTTTCCTTTAAGCAATTATTTTTTTATTAATTCTTTTATTTCTTTTAAAACCTTTTGTAATTAATTTGTTTCATGTATATTTATTTTACTAACATGTGTATAATTTTATTATTCTTTGCTGTGTGTTTAGTATTTCTGTGTACGAATATGTATTATTTTATAATTTTATATATTTATTTTATCTCTTTATTTTTCAACTTGTAGGTAAAATTAAATTCTATTTTTATTTGTATATCCGAGATAAGAGACCCTAAGGACACCCTCTCACTCCTTTAAATAATAATATAAATAGACCTATTAGACTCTCAAGAAGGCAGGACTTTAATGTCCCTTAGCCTTTTATTGAAAACTTTTCTGAATCTTACCTTGATCGTTCACTTGAAACACTAAACATAGGGAAGAAAACATCTACCAAGAGAGACCACAATGAAGGAGTTTGCAAGGCAAGTAATTAGCAATACAATTGCCTCTATCCACCTAGGAGAGGCTGCTAGGAATTATGAATTACGAAACATTCATTTTTTCATGCTTCCTTTTTTTCATGGGCTACCTAATGAAGACTCACTATCCTTCATTATTTCCTTTTATTCTACAGTATAGACTTCCCATTGGTGTACTCATCAAGGATCAACTCACCATAAGGTGTTTTACTTATGCCCTTAATGATAGGGCCAAGGCTTGGTTAATGTCACTTTCTCCAGGTTCCTTGATGGCTTAGGAGGAAGTCTACAACAATTTTATTAAAAATATTCTATTCCCATCAGAAAACATTAGAGTGGAGAGGTAAGGTTGCTAATTTCTCTCAGATAGAGGGAGAACCTTTCTATGAATCATGGGAGAGGTTCAAACTTTTTCTCACTTAGTGCCCCCATCAAACCTACCCAATGTAGCTTGAAAACCAATTTTCTATTATGGATTGACATAATAGTGTCAATTCATCATTGATAATGTTGTTGGTTTAACGATGGGAGAGAAAATAGCCTTAGAGATATACAATCTCTTTGAAATGTTATATGCTAATTCCCAATAAAAGAGCTCCAGAGTGAGGAAAGCCAAAGTCCATGAAATTGATTTTGGTACTAAAGTTCATATGTAGCTTGTTCAAATAACCAAGAAAGTTGTGTTGTGCTTCTAAGTACATATGCCACAATAAATAAGGAACAATGTGGTAAATATAATACTTTAGCACATGGTACTAATATATGTCCCTAACAATTAGAAGCTACAATTGGACTCGAGCAAGTCAATGTACTTAAGGAATGCCAACCAAGACCTAGGTATGACCCAAATGCTAATACTTATAATCCTTGGTGAAGGAATCATCCTAATTCCTTTGGAGGTAGGACAACTCCCGATTTTCCCAAAGTTCAAATCCACTAGGCTAGCAATTCCACCACCAACTGAAAAGAAATCCTCCCAATAAGCCAAACCTAGAGGAAAATTTAAATTCATTAATTAAAGTGAGAAGAGACAACCAGTCAAGGACTAATAATATGTTGGACTACGTAGAAATTTCCATTAAAAATGATAATACAAGTGGAGAAATTAATTGAGCACTTGTAGAAGCAAGCCAAGGAATAGCTACAAGGTGAGAAAATAAAAAAGAACTCAATAACGAGGGGATATTGATTTTATAGAAAGATGAAATCCCTAAAGTAATGTCTCAATAAAGATGGGGTATAACCCTATATTATTTATTTATTGTTTTAATTTATTTTAAATATTAAATTTATTTATTTTGTGCAGTTTTCATTTATGTGTGGTTAGTATAGATTTTTATTTTTTAATAAAAAGGGAGGAAAATATAAACATAGAAATGACTGAACAAAGAAGGACAAGTCATGGCATGAAATTTATATGCATCACGGCATAAAGTTTTAAATGTGTAATAGGTAGAAGTCAAAATAGACTGCGTTGTGGCTGAAGAAAATGTGCACTGTGGCCGACATATAAATTTTTGCATTTAAAACTTTTTCCAATGCGAGAAACTCATCTCTTTCTCACATTATCTCTCAACTTTCTCAAACCCTAATATTTCTCTCAACCCAAACACATATAATCCCTTAAAAATCCCACCTTTCTTCAAATTTCTTTCACAAATCCTTTCTAAAATCCATTTTCCTAACCTTTTTCCATCATTCTATTAAGAATATTTTCTTCATCTTCAAGTGAGTGTTCTTCATTTCCTTCAAATCTTCAACAAAAAAAAGAGTAAGTTTTCATAGTATTTGGAATATATTTCTTAATTTTCTAGAATAATTGGAACATTTCTTCAAATACCAAGAGTCCAAAACCCAATTTAGGATTAAGATAGGGTTAGGAATCGTTACAAAGTCGATGACACTTGGAAGAGCAAGTGTTATAAAATTGCAAATAAAGCATAGAAGGAATACAAAACTTCCAGATTGGCAAGAAATTATGTGTTTCCATATTTGGAACCACTTGATGAAGTAGAGCTCTACAAAATCCTTGAAGGACACCCCTAGATTACACCATAAGTTTGGAAAGACTTCGTGGATTATAGACATACAAATGAATTTAAAATTATTAGGGAAGAACATCAGAATATACAAATGCATAATATTCTTCCTAACTGTACTGCGAGGTCTTCAAATCCTGAAGTTAGATATAGAATGGTATTATTAATTTGTGTTAAGTTATAAATATTTTTATACTTATTTTCCTCAAATTTAAGTTGATGTCATGGTTAATAAATTTTTCATAATTTATGTAAGAAGCTAAATTGGGTAAACCGGTTACCCGATCTGAATTGTACATAGAAACAAAGACTCCCAAAACGAAGAAGTCAAGACCGATGACTAAACGAGGAGAAGAACTACTAAATAAGTTGGTCAATAATTTCGGTTGACACAAAGTCCATATTATTTTTAATAATTGATGTAATAATGTATGATATGTTTGTTTGCTTTATTATTTGTAAAGAGTTGTTCAAGAACAAATATCCAGGGGTGAAATAATCGAAGAGCCTGGGAGAGATGCTATATATCATGCATTTGGATGCGAGCATCCTGGTCATGTTAGAGGAGGTATCCAATATGATGGTTATATGAAGTATTTTAACATTCCAAAACAAAAGCCTCAGACGATCAATAAGGAGAAGTACACTAAAATTGAAGAAGAACTCAACTCCTTTAAGGCCTTAATGTTAAGTGAGATTGCCACTATAAAAGAATATCAAACACAACACATGTTAGGCATGGCATCATTCTACAGTCAGGGCATGCCATATTGGCCAAGTAAATTTAGGAACAATAATTTCATTAAAAAATAAAAAAATATATCTTAAATTTAAAATTTAAAATTTATAAAATAAAATAAATATTTTATTTTATTTTAAATTTTATTATCTAAATAAATAAATAAATTATTAATTAACTAAATAAGACTTTGAAATAAATTTTAATTTAATTAATAAATTTCAATAAATAATAATTAATTAATTAATTAATTAAAAAATTAAAAAGAAAAACTGGAGTTCATACTGAACCTAGTTTGCCATGGCATAGAAAAATAGTTCGCCACAATGTCATTAAAGAAAAATAAAAAACTATGTAATTGCTTGAAAAGTAAAGATCTAACGTTATTCTGTCTAGGAGACTAGTTCTTGGAAGCCTTTGTGCCACTAGTGTTTCCTGGGAACATTGATCTATCTAGTAGGATGGTTTTTAAGGAGGTTTTCCCCACCATTCTTTCTTGGGAGCATTCTTGGTTAATAATGATTATGTTATTTAACTTAGATATTAACTTAACTTGTTGGTTTAGTATTTTTGTACTAAATATTATGTAGATGTTCTCTAAATTTTTGTATAGTTATTTTATTATTCTTTTTCTTTTTAATTAACAAGTGTTTTAAATTTACGCTTTCAATAGTCTATGCATGATAGGAGATCCTTAGGAAACCCTCTTACACCATACATAGATAATATTCATAAATTTTAACAACTATCCATAAGGTTGGATTCTAACCATCATCCTATTTTTGAGCCAAATATAGAGCAAGCTTTAATCCTCCATCGGAACCAATAGAAATGGAAGAAAACCCACATGTTAAGGAAACCACCATGAAAGAGTTTGCACATCTAGTAATTGGCACGACAATTGTCTTTATACAACAGGGTGAGATTGCTCGGAATTATAAATTGAAATATATTCATTTTTCTATGCATCATTCATTTCTTGGGCTACCTAATAAAGACTCACTGTCTTTCATTAGGGACTTTTATTCAATAGTCAAGACTTTCCCCTCGGTGCTCTTATCGAGGACCAACTAAGAACGAGGTATTTTTACTACACCTTAAAAGATAGAGTGAAGGTGTGGTTAATGTCATATCCTTCAGGTTCCCTAATGTCTTGAAAGGAGGTTTACAATAAATTTATTGGAAAATTCTACTCCCATCAAAAGACATCAGAGTTGAGAGCAAAGATTGTTACTTTCTATCAGATAGAAGGAGAGCTTTTTCCACAAAGAATAGGAAAGGTTCAAGCTCTTTCTCACTCAATGCCCCCATCATAGCTACCCTATATGTTGCAGAAGTAGTTCTTTTTTGATGGACTCACACAACAATGCTAGTTCATCATTGACAACACCGCTGGAGGAGCAATGGAAGAGAAGATTACCTTAGAGACTTACAATCTCTTTGAAATTTTAGGTGATAATTCCCAATATAAGAGCACCAGAATGAGATGGGCTAGAATTCATGAAATAGATTAAAATATTGAGGTACAACTGTAGCTTGCATAATTGACAAAGTAATTTGTGTTTCTCTCTACCCAAGCCATTTAATATGGTTAGTGTAGCAATTAGATTTGTATTTGTATGATTTTATCATATATTTTATATAAATTTGTTTTTTCCTGAATCATGGGTATCATATATTATTTTTATTATGGGTCCTTTTCCCCCATCTAATGCTTTCGAATATATCTTGGTTGCTATAGATTATGTATCCAAGTGGGTAGAAGTTATATTCACTAAAACCAATGATGCAAATGTTGCTGTGAAATTCATTAAGGATTTGATATTTAGCAAATTCGGGATTCCTAAAGTAATAATAAGTGATGGAGGTGACCATTTTTGCAATAGAATTTTTTTATAAGAGTACTAAAGAAGTACAATGTTTCACATAGAGTGGAAACTCCTTATCATCCTTAAACTTTCGATCAAGTGGAAGTAAGTAATAGGCAAATAAAAGGAATTTTGGAATGCTCCATGCGTCCTTCAAGAAAGGACTAGGCAATCAAGTTGAATGATTCCTTACGGGCATACCACAAAGCTTACAAAACAACCATTGGGAAGAGCCTTTACCGGTTAATCTTTGGGAACGCTTGCCACCTTCCCATTGAACTCAAATACAAGGCTTACTTGGCAATCAAAGAGCTAAACATGAATTTAGATAAAGTAGGAGAAAAACGGTTGCTCCATCTTAATGAGTTGGAATAGATTAGGAACGAGGCCTGTGAAAATGAAAAATTATACAAAGAGAGTACTAAACACTATCATGACAAGAGATTAGTTACTAAGTCTTTTCTTCTTGGAATGAAAATTCCTTTATTTAACTCTTGTTGAAGATTTTTTTTAGGAAAATTGAGATCAAGATGGGATTGACCTTAGATAATTGTCCAAGTGTTTTTGCATAGAGTAGTAATGTTATTGAATTCAAATACACAAACAACTTTCAAAGTCAATAGGCACCATGTAAAGCCTTATTTAGAAGGAGAATACAACATGGTCAATGTTGATTCCATATTGATAAATTGATCCTCAAAACTATGAAGATGTGTATTGTTGAGACGTTAAAATAAGCGTTGGATGGGAGACAACCCATCATTAAAAGTAAAGTTTTTTATGAAATTTTATTTAATTAGCTTCGTTTATGTTTGTTTATTTAAGCATTAATATAATTAACGTTTTGAGATGTGTTAGAATTTATAGTATTTTGTCTATGAGCATAATTATTTCAAGATGATGTTGGTTACACCTTATTTTCCACATCAAATCATTAACACATTTTACATTTCATAAACATTGAGGACAATGTAGATTCTAGGTTTAGGGTGGGTATATAAAAGTTACATGTTTTATATTTTTTTTATTCTTAGATAATTTAAATAATTTTCACATAATTTTATTTATTACTTTTATTTTTACTTTATTTGTTTGAATTTATTTATTTAGTAATTTTACATTTTTTCACAAAAATTGATCATGTCTTAGAATTAAATTTAAACGATGATTAAGTCTTTTTTCACTATTAGATTAATTTTCAAAAACATATCATAAAGTAATATGATAATTACTTTGTTTTTTTTTCATGACTAGTATTTCTTTATAATGTGTGGAAATTATATTTAACCCAAAATCGGTGTTTAGGAATCAAATAGTGGAGATTACCCTTTTGAGAAATATTTTAAGCCCATTATCCTTTATCCTGAATGATAAATATTATTTTTTCTACTCTAACAATTTTCTTATATCTTGAGCATTATTAGATGATCTCTAAAGGACTTAGCATTGAATGTCTAGATTTTTACATCTTAATGAAGTGTTATATATTTATTTTTCATTTAGTTTGATTAAAGGATTTAAGTAGAAATTGATAGTATATGTCTTTCTTCATTCATGCATGACTTCTAATAAAAAAGGGATATATCTTGGGTTACCTAAACAAATACAAACAGAAAAGCCAAATATTAACCACTCACCTTACCATATAAAAAATGTACAATCTGTACATGGGTTCACTCTCTAAAAATATGGATTGTCTTATAAAAAGAATATAAGAGAAAGAAAAATAGAAATAAAGAGAGGAAAATGAATAGTATACTCGACACACTATGACCTAAAAAGCCTAAACATTTGTGAGAAATAGTTTAAAGCAAAAGAAAATATAGGAAGTAATTCCATAAGAAGTCATTGTATTTTCTTACATTTTCTAAAATGCATATTACTTGATATTTTTATTTGATGAATTTGATTGATTCATGAAAGTAATATCTAATATTTTATAAATCCTTACATTTGATTCCTTTCATGAAATCAACATTAAAGTAACACTTTGAGCCTTTCTTCTTTTTACATATGCAAGTATATTAGCTCATTTCTATATATCAACTCTTTCGCTTATAAATTAGTATGAATGTTTGAACCCATAGGATTCAAATTTTTTTAGAGTATTAACTTGTGAGGAATAGAGTTGAAGCGAATTCAGATTCTTGACACTGAGTTTAGGTAAAATTAAATTGATACACTTTTGATATGAAATATGAAAATGGGTTTCAACTAATTATTATAATGAATCATTAATATTTAGGAAGTTGAAATAATCTATGCTTAAGCTTTTAATTATGAAATTTTAAAAAGATTATAAGCATGAGATATTTTTGTATTTCATTTCTTTATTTTATTTTAGTATTTTTATTTTATTTTAAATTTTAATTTAGTTAACTTTTAATTTTATTTGTTTTATTTTGTTTTCATTTTCTCTTAATGTTTATGGTTATCATTACTGAAAATCCTCATGAGACTTAAACTCGTCCACTAGAGGTTTAACGGCTTTTTGCATATGCTAAATGCAATCGTGTTAATCCATGGAAGTGATTTAGGTTAGTTTAATTTTTAGTTTTTTAGTTTTAACCGCTTCTCTTACTAAGAGACTAGCAAGAAGTTGATTGAAGGTTGTGATGAGTTCTTAAAAAGCACTAAATATACCAAGTTTTAATGTCATTTAATTAATAAAATGGATTTATCTTTGCTTTATTCTATTATATTTTAGAAAAATCTATTTGTTCAGATTAATGAGTATATTGTAGTGTTTTGCAAATGAGTATATTGTAGTGTTTTGCATGTATTTTAATATATAAATATTAAAATAAAGAAAAATACATGAATCATGTTTATCATACTTTTTGGAATATCATTTATTTGATATTATCCAAAGTGAAGAAAAGAGATAATGGAAAAAAAATAAAAAAAATTGATGATTTGCTATTTTCTTAGAAATAAAGGTGAAATTTAATAGTTAATTAATTAATAGGCTTCATCTAAGGATATTAGTTAATTAATATTAAACAAAATAATTGGTCTTGTCTAAGGACACTTTCATACCAAAAAGAGAAAATCAATAAATATCAATTTATATACTTAATAACCTAAATAATATGAGCAAGTATAATTATTGAATTATTATATCCATTATTCTCCACTATTTATGAATGTATTGAATTGAATGAATATTTTTTGAATCCATTTATATCTTTATCTTTATGCATGAGATTAGTTTTCTTAAAAACCAAATCAATGTGATAGAATGATTAGGTTTAATTTTGATTTTAAAATTTGAATAATATTAAAAAAAATACACACAATATTACTTCCTTAAATCGACCTAGGGAGTATACTTATCATTTCTATAAATGATTAGTACCCTTATGAGAATTAATAAAATTTAAAATAGATAAGTATTTACGAAATTGATATTATCCTCGATTTTGTTCATCACAAATTGTACATATTTTTGAATGATAAAGTGAGTAGCTAATTTATAGTTTCTTTAGAGAACCCCATATATGTTCTCTTTTTTTTTAATTCATGCATGATTAAAAGAAGTACATATACTTTCAATTTCTAGTTAACTTATTCAATTTTAGCAATAAACATAAATATATGACACTTTATTAATTGTAAAAATCATATCATTTAAAGCAAAAACCTATAGAGATCATCTAAAAATTTAGACTAGATAAGAAGAGTGTTTAAAAGAGAAAAAAAATATAATCACTCAAAATGTGAAGATAATGGCTCAAAATATATTCTCACAAGGTAGTCTATACTATTTATTCCTAAATACCGATTTTGGGTTTATCAAAATTTTAATATTTTATCATGAAATACTAATTTTCAGAAAAACTAACTAATTATTATATTACTCCCTAATATGTTTTTTAAATTAATCTAAAAATGCGAAGGCTTAATCATTTTCTTAAAGTTAACTATAAGACATGGTAAATTTGCTAGAAAATTTTAAATTAACCTAAAAATTGCTAATCTAATAAATTAAAGCACACAAAACAAGTATAAATGTTAAAATGTGAGCATATGTTTAAGTAAAATTTTTAAATTAACTCAATTTTATAAATACGTAACTTTTCCAACCCCTAATCTAGAAACATTGTCCTAAATGTAATAATTATAAATTAAAGAGAGATAGAGTAAATAATAGACAAATTATCCATTTGAACCTATTCAAGTATGGATGCGCATGTGCATATATCATTCTATATATTTAAATTTATATAGATAAAATACTGTGTACTTCTCAAAAATTTCAACAGAACCATGACATGAAAAAATAAATAATATACAACAAAAACAAATATAAAACATATAATAAAAATAAAAGAAATAATATTACACAAAAACGATGGGTTGCCTTCCATCTATCACCATACTTGAAATTATTACTTTTAGAATTTAATATACTCAATGTTTCACTTGTCATTGTGATGAGTGCTCAAAAAGCACTAAAATTACCATGATTTTATGTACATTAATTGATTAAAAATATATATATTTATATGTTTTATCATATATTTATATAAATTTGTCTTTTTCGGAATCACGGGTATTTTTATTGTTTTTCAAGTATTTTGGCTTAAAAACGCAATTTAAAGACTCAAAGAGGAATACTTGAAGCAATACATCACAAATATATTAATAAATAAGTGGGAAAAGGTCAACAAACATGGAAAAATTGGACAAAATGGGTCGAAAAGGTCAAAAATGTCAAAAAGACGGAAATCGTGCTTGCCCACCGCTACGCCAAATGTGTAATCTGTTCACGCATGCCGAAAAGACGCTGCAGCGCGGTGCCCAGCAGCCCCCCTCCGCGCGCCCAATGCCTTTTCGCCCCATTTTTCACGTGCAGCCGCCCCCATGACGTCATGATGACATCATTAATGACGTCAACATTTCCATTACGCGTTTTTACATTTTTTTAACATTTTTTTAACATTTTTTTACTCATTGTTTCTCTCCATCCTCACCTATAAATACCCCCCTTCCCTTCACTTCAAAACACACCTCAAAACACACTTCTCTCTTCTTTCTTTCTCTCCATTTCTTAGTTTTTAGTTTTTTTTAGTTTTTCTTATGTTTTAGCTAGTTTCTCTTAGTTTTAGAGTTCTTCCCTCTTTGGGAAGAACTAGTTATGTTTTTGTAATTTATTAGCTTTTTGATTCAATAAATGGGAGTGCAAATTCCGTTTGGAGGTTTTCTAGCAACGGGAATGGCATTGAAGTACTGTAAGGATTTTATTTTCTTTGCAGTTATTTTTTATGCTTTATTCTTACATGTTATATTTAATTTGTCTGTGATTAAATTTAACTGTGCTAGCTATTTGTAAACATGATATAATAATAACGTTGTTATGCTTGCGAAATATTAAATAGGTAAAAATCTCTAAAATGAATTGATTTTATTTTTATTCAAGATTTTATATTAAGAATGTTAGAGAGAAATATATTATTTTTCATTACAAACTTAAATCTGAAAATTAGATTTTAAGGTTTAGTTATCCGGTCTAATTTAGAGTAGTGCTCTTTTATTTGTTGGTACAATCGCCCAGTAGTTAGAGTGAAGCTCTATTTCAAAAGTTTTTATAAGAATTATTATCTTAAAATTTATTGACAACACGTTTTCAGTAGTGGTTTTAAAACTTGAAAGTTAGTACTCGGATAACTAAATTCTTAGGTTTAATTTGGACACCTTGAATAAAGTTTAAACTGTCTAACCCCACCAAAGGTGACATTTAAATGGTTCATTTTCAATCTCTTAGAAAAAGGAATTAATTTAATTAACCAAATTAGTTATCAACCCCACCCATAGGTGTTAATTGATTTGTTTAGTTAACAAAGAATATCTAACCCCACCAAAGGTGGTATTCATACAAAAAAGGGAGAATCAATAAATATCAATTCATATCTTTAATAACCTAAATAATATGAGCAAGCATAATTAACTTAGTTATTATATCCATAAATACTCCACTATTATAAATGATAAAATTTGCATGAATGTTTATTGAATCTATGTTTAATTTTATGTTAGTAGATTAAAAACACAAAACCCAAAATATCGTGACAGGATGTTTAGGATTTAATTTCGTTTTTAAAAGTTTGAATAATAAATTAAAAACCACATACATTCCTTCCTTAGATCGACCTTGGGAGTATACTTATCATTTTCTACGAAATGATTCGTGCACTTGCGAGAGTTTTATAAATATAAAACCAAAGTATTGGCAGAATCGGCGATGCCGGTTTTCGCTCATCAAAGTTTTTGACAATCCCGATTCTGCTCATCACATTGAGTTTGTGTTAGTATGTGCTTGAAATGTACAATCTTTGAGCAAAAACTATTATTGAAAAACTCCCTTAATTGGCAATAACAATATTTAAAATTATCACAAGTTTGTCGACATGTACAATTAAATCATAATACCATGCCTTTTAAATATATTAAAAATTTATCAATTACTTTTAGGGAAATAGTTGTGGGTTTTAGATCACTCACTCCTAGTTACAAGTATAACGAATAAGGCATTAAATTTACACTTGTATCTAGGTCAAGTATAACAATTGTCTCCTTTTTATCACCAATTTCTATATTAAAATTTTTAAAATCTTTAAAGCTAACTTCATAATTTTTTTTATTAATACTATATGTAATTTAATATTAAATATTAAATAAAAAGTAATTACCAAAAAAAAATAAGTAACAAAAAAATAAAAATGAAAATGAAAATAAATAAAATAAATAATAAAAAGAAAATAAAGAAATATGTAAAAGAAAATAATAAAGGAAATAAAAATAAAATAAGCAACAAAATAAAATAAATAAAAGAAAGAAAGAAATAAAAGGAAAAAAATAACAAAAACAAATAAAGATAGTACATAATTATACAAAAAAAAGAAAATAAATATAAATAAAAGTTTGTAAACAAAATAAGTTAGATAAATAGTTAGTAAATAAAAATACTAAGTAAAAAGAAATAAAATTATCACATTAATAAATAAAAAATAAAAACAATAATTAAATAAAATATTATCAAACCAAAATTAAAATTAGTATACAAGAATAATAAAAATAAAATTCTAAAAGGAAATTAAGGTAATAATTAATATTTAAATTAAATAAAAACATAGTTTGAAAAAAGTAAACTTAGATTTAAAAAAATGATTTTTTTAAAGTCAACTATTAAAGATGACAAATGTTTTAGAACATTTTATTTTAAAAACAATTTAACTTTTTTTAAATATAACAAGTCAACTTAATGAATGAGACATTAAATTTTGAGATTTTGTTTTTTTACTTTTTTGATATTTATTTTTATTTGTTTTCAGACCTTTTCTTAATTTGAATTTGAAATTAAGATATAATTATTATTATTTTTACTTCATTATAATTTTTTAAAATTCAAATAATAAATATAATTTTAATTTTTTTATTTTCAAATTTGTTTAGATTTAAGTTCCCTTTATTGCTTTTTTTCAAAAACATAAAAAATAAAATATTTTATATTTTCATTTTTGAAAAAATAAAAGAAAGTTTGAAATTTAAAATATTTAAAATTAATTGATAGCCTAAATATTCGAATATTTTAAATACAAATCACAATATTTATAATACAAAATGTTTTTAAGATTTGGATAATAAATGTTTGAAAACATTATTCTTCTTCGGCAACGGTACTTAAAACTGGATGCTACAAAAATTAATTTTTTTATAGTATTAACAATTTTTCATTGAGTTTGTATTAATACGTGCTTGAACATATGTACAATCTTTGAGAAAAGAATGTCATTGAAAAAAACCATTTATAGATACTAACAAATGTTTTTGTGAAGGCCTACTAATAAGCACATTATATTCCTTGTCCAATTTCAAGTTTTTGTGTACAAAAACAATAACAAAATTTTTAGGTTTGACAAGTTTGTCTATACGTACAATTAAGTTATTGTACATAACATTTGGATATATTAGAAATTTATCTACTAATTTTAGGGATGTAATTGTGGATTTTAGATCACTAACTCTTAACTATAAGCATAATCAATAACCCTATGTTTGGTTAATTGGAATGAAATGAAATTAGAATTGATTCCTTCTAATTTTATGTTTGGTTGGGCTGAAAAGTGGAAATGTAATAGAATTGATTCTTAAAAGAGAAGAAATCATAAATCCTTCTCCCCCTTTAAGGAATCATGATTACATTCTCATCTCAATTTTTTTTCAATTTTACTCCAACCCCAAATATAACCCTAAACCTTAAGCCCTAAACCCTAAACCTTAAACCCTAAATCACAAATCCCAAATCCCAAAACTCTAAACCCTAAATCCCAAAACCCTAAACCATATTTAGAAAAATAATAATTTTAAACCTAAACTTTAACCCACAAATATAACCCTAAATCCCAAATCCCAAAACCCAAAACCCTATTTAAAAAATAATAATTTTAACCATAAACCTTAACCCACAAATATAACCCTAAACCCTATATCCAAAAATCCCAAAATCTTAAACCCCAAATCCCAAACCTCAAAACCCTAGACCCTATTTAGGAAAATAATAGTTTTAATAATATATTTTATTTTTAAGTAATAATTATTTAGAAAAATAATGATTTCAATAATGTATTTTATCTGACGAAAAAATAATAATTAAATGATATTATTTAATCTTTACTAAATATATGGGTATTAAGGTAATATATAGTGTTTTCCATTTCATTCAAGTTGTAAACCAAACACTATAATACTGATTCCTTTTTTTGATTCTAGTTGTCAAACTAAACAAAACTGTTCCATTTCCATTTCATTCCATTCTCATTCTCATTGAATTATGTGAACCAAACTTCACCTAAGACATTAAATTTACACTTGCACTTAGATCCATCAAAGTAGCTATCTCTTTTTTATCATCATTGGTTATATTAAAAATTTTAGAATCTTTAGAGGTAGATTCAAAAAAAAATTTATTTCTTTTATTAATACTATAAATAATCAAATATTAAGTACTAAATAAAAAATTAAATGCTAAACAAAAATAAATATATAAAAAAAATAAAAAGGCAAAAGAAAAAAATAAACAACTAAAAGTAAATAAATTTAAAATAATTAAAATAAAATAATGAAACAAATAAAATGAAATAATAAATGAAAAAAAAAGAAATAATAAAAATAAAATAAACAACAAAATCAAATAAATACGTGAAAAGAAATAAAAGGAAATAAATGACAAAAAGAAATAAAGTTAGTAGATAATTAAACGAAAAATAAAAAAAAGAATTAAAATACAAATAAATATTAATAAAAAAAATTAGTTAGACAAAAAGTTAATAAATAAAAAGTTAGTAAATAAAAATACTTTGCAAAAAAGAAATAAAAATTAGTAATTTAATATACAAAAATAATAAAATTAAATTAAATTAAACTTAAAATAAAATTTTAAATTAGTATACAATAATATTAAAATAAAATTCAAGTTAATAATTAATATTTAAGTCAATTAAAAACAAAATAGTTAGAAAAAATAAACTAAGAAATTTTTATATTTTATTTTGAATTTTTAAAAAATTGGAATTTTGTTTTTTTATTAAGTCAACTATTAAAGATGATCTAAATTTTTTAGAATTTTTTTATTTTGTTAAATGTTTTTTAATACTACAAGTCAACTTAACGAATGATACATTAAAGTTTTAGATATTTTTTGTTAATTTTTTTACAATCCTTTTTTTTAATTTGAATTTGAAATTAAGATCTCATTATTATTATTTTTTACTTCATTATAACTATTTTTTAAGTTAAATAATAAATGAGACTCTGTTTTTTTTATTTTCAAATTTGTTTTTTGAATTTAAGATCTTTTTATTACTTTCTTGTAATAAAATAAAATAGAGAATATTTTTATTTATTATTTTAATATTTAAAAAATTAAAATAAAGTTTAAAATTAAAAATATTTAAAATTAATTGATGGTTTTGATATTCTAAGATTTCAAATAAACACCAAAAGTTTTAAGATTTTGATAATAAAAATTTCAAAACGATATTCGTCCCCGACAATGACACCAAAAACTTGATGATACAAAATAAAACTTGTTTTTGATGTTATTACTAGTTCTCTTATAATGACGCTAAAAACATAATGATACAAAATTTATCTAATTTTTGATATTATTACTTATTCCCTATCAACAGCGCCAAAACTTTAATGCGCACAAAATGAGTCCACAAATTTTGTACAAACTTTTAACCTAAAAATTCCTAATCTAATAAATTAAAGTACAGAAAAACAAGTAAAAATGTGAACATATGTTTAAATGTTTTTAAAATTATCTCATTTTTATAAATATGTAACTTTTCTCACCTTAATTTGGACCTTACACTACCCTTAATGTAACAATTATAAATTTAAGAGAAAAAGTAAAAAAATTGGAAATTTACTCATTTGTTAAACATCTCTTCAAGTATTGATGTGGAATTGCAGGTGCATTCAGTATTCCATACATTTAAATTTACATCGATAGAATACTATGTAATTCTCAAAAATTTCAACAAATAGTTATAAAATTAACACTTCTAAGAAATGATCACATGATAGAAAAAAAAGTAACATGAAATAAAAACAAATATAAGCACAAAAAATTAAAATAAAAGAAATAATATTACCTTAAAGCATTGGGTTGTTTCCCATCTCTCATCATTTTAACATTTTAGTAAGACATTTCTTAGACGATTTTCATTTTTATAATATAATATACTTAATGTCCTCCCTCACTGTTGAGTTTGTCAATATGTGCTTGAAAATATACAATCTTTCCACACATACTATCATTGAAAAGCTTTCTTAATGGACACTAACAATTGTTTTGGTAAAAGTATACTAATACGTACATTTTGTTGCTTGTCCAATTTCAGGTTTCTTGCGCAAAAGCAATAACAAAATTTACCGCTATGATAAGGTTGTCTACTTGTACAATTTAATCATTATGCTATGCCTTTTGGATATATTAGAAATTTATCCGTTAATTTTAGAAATATGATTTTGGGTTTTAAATCACTCACTTTTAGCTACAAGTATAATGAATAAGACAATAAATTTATATTTGTATCTAGATCTAGCATAATAGTTCTCTCCTTTTTACCATCTATGGTAATATTAAAGTTTTTAGAATATTTGAAGTTGGCTGCAAATGTTTTTTCTTTTAATAATACTATAACTAATGTAATATTAAGTACTAAATAAAAGATATTAATTATTAAAAAAAATAAAAATAAAATAACAAAAATAAAAATAAAAATAAAAGAAATTAATAACAATAAAATAAAGAAACATATAAAAGTAAATAATAAATTAAATAAAAAATAAAATAAAAAAGATAGAAAGAAATAAAAAGTAACAAATAACAAAAAGAAATAAAGTTAGTAGATAATTAAACCAAAAAATTAAAGAAAAGAAAGAAAATAAATATAAATATAAGTTAGAAAATAAAATTAGGTAGATAAAAAGTTAGTAAATAAAAATACTAAGCAAAATCCATAAAAATTAATTAATAAATTATTATAATTAAATAAAAGAAAATTAAACTAAAGTTAAAATAAATATTTAAATTAGTATAAAAGAATACTAAAAGGAAAATTCTAAAAATAATTTAATTTAATAATTAATATCTAAATCAACTAAAAAAAAGATAGAAAAAATTAAACTAAGATTTTTTTAAGTCAAATATTAAAAGATGACCTAAGTTTTTTTAGAATTTTTTATTTTCAAAATTTTATTTTTATTTTTTTAATATCACAAGTCAACTTAAGGACTGAGACATTATATTTTTAGATTATTTTATTATTTTATTTATTGAATTATTTATTTTATATTTTTTTGAATTTAAATTTAAATTTGAAATTAAGATCCCAATATTATTGTTTTTACTTCATTATAAATTTTCTAAAGTCAAATAATAAATGGGATTTTAATTTCAATTTTTTTATTTTCATTTTTTTAATTTAAGATACTTCTATTTCTCTTTTAGTAATATAAAATCAAAAATGTTTTTTATATTTATTTTAAAAAAGAAAATAAAATTTAAAATTTAAAATATCTAAAATTAATTAATAACCTAGATATTCTAATATTTCAAATAAAAATTAAAATATTTACAACATAAGTTTTTTTAAGGCTTTGATAATAAAAAATTAAAAATGCAATTCCTCCCCAACGGAACCAAAAACTTAATAATAAAAATTTTAGTTATTTTTTATGGTATTATCAGTTCCTTGACAACGATGCTAAAAACTTGATGTGGCAAAAAATGAGTGTATAAATTTTATATAATTTATAAAATAGCTCACAAGTTCTGGAATCACTTATAGAAAATAATAAGTATACTTCCAATGTCAGTCTAAAAAGGAATCATTTTATTTTTAAATAATTCAAAAAATTCTTTAAAATGAAAATAATGACCTAAACATCCTATCACGATTGTATTGGTTTGAGAATTTAAACAAATAACATAAAAATAAAGATTGATTCAATAAATATGTAGATAAATAAATATTCATCATGCGATAAAGAATTTATGGAATAGATTAACTAGTTAGTTATGCTTATTAAATATTAATTAAGATATTAAATATATGAATTAATATTATTAATTTTTCATTTTTAATAAGAAATTCTCCTAATGCAGGGATCAGATTCTTTTGTTAATAACAAAGCTATTAATATCCTAAGTCCAGGATTAGCAATTAACTGATTATTAAATTATGATTTTTTTTAAGGAATTAATGATGAACGAAAACCGGCATCGCCAATTCTCGCAAATACTTTGGTTTTAATATTTGTAAAACTCTCGCAAGTGCACGAATCATTTCGTAGAAAATGATAAGTATACTCCCAAGGTCGATCTAAGGAAGGAATGTATGTGGTTTTTAATTTATTATTCAAACTTTTAAAAACGAAATTAAATCCTAAACATCCTGTCACGATATTTTGGGTTTTGTGTTTTTAATCTAATTACAGAAAATAAAACATAGATTCAATAAACATTCATGCAAATTTTATCTTTTATAAATAGTGGAGTATTTATGGATATAATAACTAAGTTAATTATGCTTGCTCGTATTATTTAGGTTATTAAAGATATGAATTGATATTTATTGATTCTCCCTTTTTTGTATGAATACCACCTTTGGTGGGGTTAGATATTCTTTGTTAACTAAACAAATCAATTAACACCTATGGGTGGGGTTGATAACTAATTTGGTTAATTAAATTAATTCCTTTTTCTAAGAGATTGAAAATGAACCATTTAAATGCCACCTTTGGTGGGGTTAGACAGTTTAAACTTTATTCAAGGTGTCCAAATTAAACCTAAGAATTTAGTTATCCGAGTACTAACTTTCAAGTTTTAAAACCACTACCGAAAACATGTCGTCAATACATTTTCAGATAATAATTCTTATAAAAACTTTTGAAATAGAGCTTCACTCTAACTACCGGCGATTGTACCATCAAATAAAAGAGCACTACTCTAAATCAGACCGGATAACTAAACCTTAAAATCTAATTTTCAGGTTTAAGTTTGTAATGAAAAATAATATATTTCTCTCTAACATTCTTAATATAAAATCATGAATAAAAATAAAATCAATTCATTTTAGAGATTTTTACCTATTTAATATTTCGCAAGCATAACAACGTCATTATTACATCATGTTTACTAAACAGCAACCACAGACAAATTAAATATAACATGTAAGAATAAAGCATAAAAATAACTGTAAAGAAAATAAAATCCTTACAGAACTTCGACGCTATTCCCGTTGCTGGAAAAACTCCAAGCGGAATTTGCACTCCCATTTATTGAATCAAAAAGCTAAAATATTACAAAAACATAACTAGTTCTTCCCTAAAAAGGGAAGAACTCTAAAACTAAGAAAAACTAGCTAAAACATAAGAAAAACTAGCTAAAACATAAGAAAAACTAAAAAAAACTAAAAACTAAGAAATGGAGAGAAAGAAAGAAGAGAGAAGTGAGTTTTGAAGGTGTGTTTTGAAGTGAATGGAAGGGGGGTATTTATAGGTGAGGATGGAGAGAAAAAATGAGTAAAAAAATGTTAAAAAAAATATTAAGAAATTAAAAAACGTGTTTTGGACCTGTTGAGGTCATCAATGTCGCATGACGTCACGGGGAAGGGCCGCACGTGAAAAATGGGTCAAAAACGCGCGGGCGCGCTGGCCGGGCCGCATTGAGCGCCGCCGCGCGCGTGAACAGTAACCCGCGCGCAGTTGCTGCGCGCGCATGAACAGCGCAAGGCTGCGCGCATGAACAATCGCGCTAGTGATGAGTCTTGCGGCGGCTGGGCGGCGCGGCGGCGCGTTTTTCTCCTTTTTGACATTTTTGACCTTTTTGACCCATTTTGTCCAGTTTTTCCATATTTGTTGACCTTTCCCCATTTATTTATTGATATTTTTGTGATGTATTGCTTCAAGTATTCCTCTTTGAGTCTTTAAATTGCGTTTTTAAGCCAAAATACCTGAAAAACAATAAAAATACCCGTGATTCCGAAAAAGACAAATTTACATAAATATATGATAAAACATATAAATATATATATTTTTAATCAATTAATGTGCATAAAATCATGGTTATTTTAGTGCTTTTTGAGCACTCATCACAACCCCCAACCAGCTTCTTGCTAGTCCCTTAGCAAGAGAAGCGATAAAAAATAAAAATTAAACTATCCTAAATCACTTCCGTGGATTGACACGGTTGCATTTAGCCTATGCAACAAGCCTTTAAACCCCTAGGTTGCCCTAGTGGACGAGTTTGAGTCTCGTGAGGGTTTTCAGTAATGATACCCACAAACATTGAACTAAATGTAAAAATAAAAAAAAACAATAAAAACAATGAAATCAAAAACTAAAATTACAACAAAATCAAAAATTAATTTTTTTTTTTTGAATAAGAGAAAACAACATATCACAAAAATGTCTCATACTTTTTAATCTCCTTTAAGATCATAATTAAAATCTCAAGCATAAGTTATTTTAATCTCTTCAAACAATCATGATTTATTATAATAATTAGTCGAAAATCATTTTCATATTTATGTCAAAAATGTATCAATTTAATTTCACCCAATTTCAGTGTCATGAATCAGAATTCGCTTCGACTCTATTCCTCACAAGTCAATACTCTCGAAACACTGAATCCTATGGGTTCAAACACTCATACTATTTTATATGCGAAAGAGTTGATGTATAGAAATGAACTAATATGTTCGCATATGTATAAAGAATAAAGGCTCAAAGTGTTATTTTAACATTGATCTCATGAAAGGAATCAAATGTATAAATTATAAAGATATCATATATAAAAATTATTTTCATGCATAAATCAAATTCATTAAGAAAGAATTTCAAGATATATGCCTTTCACAAATGAAGAAATTGCGATGACGTTTTAGGGAATTACTTCTTATATCTTTCTTTTGTAATTAGCCTTTACTCACAACTTTGTAGGCAATGCGGGTTATAGTATGTAGATGATACTATTTTTATCTCTCTCTTTTTTTTTGTAGATATTTTTCAATATGTGTATTTTTTAGAGAGTCAACCCACGTATGCATTGTACATTTTTTTTGGATTTTGGTGAGTGGTTAATTTTGTGGCTTTTCTGTTTGATCTTGGTTTAGGTAACCCCAGATATGTCCTTTTGTTTTTGTAGTAGTCATGCATAAATGAGATATAAGCATATACTATCAATTTCTACTCAAATCATTTAATCTAAGCAAAAATAATAATAAAAAATATATGATACTCTATTAAGATGAGAAAAAATTCATACATTCAATGCTAATACCTATAGAGATCATCTAAAAATTTGAAGAAATAAGAAATGTGTTTGGAGTAGCAAAAATATATAAATCTCACTGAATAAAAGAAATTAGGCTCAAATTATATCTCACAAAGGTAGTCTCCACTAAAAAAATTCATAAACACCGATTTTGGGTTTAATATAATTTCCACATCTTATCAAGAAATACTAGTTATGACAAAAACTAACTAATTATCAAAAATAATTACAAAATATTTCATGATATGTTTTCAAAAATTAATCTAACAGTACAAAAGACTTAACTATTTACTTAAATTTGATTTAAAGAAAAGATAAATTTTTGTTAATTTTTTTTTATTCCAAAAATTACTAAATCACACAAAATAGAAATAAAACCAAACACACAAAAAATGAAAAAGTAAATTTTTTATTTTTAAATATTTTTTTTTATTTTTTTTTATTTTTAAATTGTTAAAACTTTTTTTTTTTAAGCATGGTAACTTTTCACCACCCCCAACCTAGAACTTACATTGTCCTCAATGTAACAACTGTAAATTAAAGATAAAGAGAAAAGAGAAGAAAGACTACCTATTTCTTGAGAAAGTGCAAGTGCATCCATCACATTCATCATTAAAGTGTATACAGACAGATCGCTGTGAACTTCTAACATCTCAATAAATATTTTTAGTTTTAACAATTTAAAAATTATTCACATGTAATTAAAATGAAATAATTAAGTAAATAAAAGAAATAAAAGGAAATTACCTAAAATGATGGGTTGCCTCCCATCCAGCGCTTAGTTTAACGTCTTAGCAAGACGTAACTTGGGGATTGCATTTTAAGTAAACTCAATGTCCCCTCATCATTGAGTCAATCAAACCTGCAGGTAAGACAAGGTTGTCTACCTATACTTTTTCAGTCATGCCCTATTGATTTTCAGATTTCTTTCTGTACTTAAAACTAGAGGCATATTTTGAGTTTTAGATAACCCACATCTAGGTGCAAATCAAATAATTAAGTCATTAAAACACAGTTGTACCTAGATCAAACAAAGCAACTAACTCCTTAGATTGTAATTAAAACATTAAAATTTTGGAGATAGTTCAGAATTTTTTTTTTTTTAATAACATAATCAGTATTAACCAAGAGTGCTCCCAGGAAAGAATGGTGGTGCAAAGGCTCCTTAAAAACCATCCTCCTAGACAGAACAACGTTCCCAGGAAAGACTAGTGGCAAAAAGGCTTCCAAGAACTAGGCTCCTGTAACTCCCTTAGATCTTTACTTTTCATGTTATTAAGTTAAGTTAAATAAAACTTTACGTTAATGAAAATCTAAGTTAATTAAGTTTAAAGAAAAGGTTAATTAAGTTAAGTGAATTTAAAAAAATCTAAGTTAATTAAGTTAAAAAAAATCTAAGTTAATTAAGTTAGTAAAAAGCTAATTAAGCTAAGTGAAGTAAAAAAAATCTAAGTTAATTAAGTTAAGTGAAAAAAAAAGTTAATTAAGTTAAGTGAAGTAAAAAAAAATCTAAGTTAATTAAGTTAATGAAAATTTAAGTAAAAACCTAAGTTAATGTTAAAAAAAAAATCTAAGTTAATTAAGTTAGTAAAAAAAACTAAGTTAAGTAGGGTAACTAAAAATAAAAAAAAATAAAAAAATAGCTAAAGAAAGAAAAATAAAAAAATAATATAAAAATTGAAAAAGGTAAAAGAAAAAGAAAAAGAAAAATTAAAATTATGATTTAAAATAAATAAAAAAAAATAGTAAAAATTAAACTCAAAAAATTAAAATTTTGTTGTTTTTTTTTTATTTTTTTTATTTTTTTTATTTTTTTTTTATTTTTTTTATTTTTATTTTTTTTAATTTTTTTAATTTTTTTTTAATTTTTTTTAATTTTTTTAATTTTTTTTTAATTTTTTTTTAATTTTTTTAATTTTTTAATTTTTTTAATTTTTTTTAATTTTTTTTATTTTTATTTAAAATTTATTAAAAAAAAATTTTATTTTTTTTTTATTTTTTTTATTTCTTATGAAATTTAAAATTTGAATTTTTTTTTATTTTTATTTTTTTACAAAAACAAAAACAAAAATCACAATTATTTACAACACAAAAATATTTTTAAAATTTTGATAAATAAATTAAAAATGCTATTCCTTCCAAGAATGGCATAAAAAACTTGATGCCATCCTCAGAACGGCGCAAAAACTTGATGAATCTAAAACCCAGATCGCCAATTCTCGCAAATACTTTGGTTTTAATATTTGTAAAACTCTCATGAAGTGCACGAATCATTTCGTAGAAAATGATAAGTATACTCCCGAGTCGATCTAAGGAAGGAATGTATGTGGTTTTTAATTTATTATTCAAACTTTTAAAAACGAAATTAAATCCTAAACATCCCGTCACGATATTTTGGGTTTTGTGTTTTTAATCTAATTACGTAAAATAAAACATAGATTCAATAAACATTCATGCAAATTTTATCTTTTATAAATAGTGGAGTATTTATGGATATAATAACTAAGTTAATTATGCTTTCGTATTATTTAGGTTATTAAAGATATGAATTGATATTTATTGATTCTCCCTTTTTTGTATGAATACCACGCTTTGGTGGTTAGATATTCTTTGTTAACTAAACAAATCAATTAACACCTATGGATGGGGTTGATAACTAATTTGGTTAATTAAATTAATTCCTTTTTCTAAGAGATTGAAAATGAACCATTTAAATGCCACCTTTGGTGAGGTTAGGCTTTTAAACTTTATTCAAGGTGTCCAAATTAAACCTAAGAATTTAGTTATCCGAGTACTAACTTTCAAGTTTTAAAACCACTACCGAAAACATGTCGTCAATACATTTTCAGATAATAATTCTTATAAAAACTTTTGAAATAGAGCTTCACTCTAACTACCTGGCGATTGTACCATCAAATAAAAGAGCACTACTCTAAATCAGACCGGATAACTAAACCTTAAAATCTAATTTTCAGGTTTAAGTTTGTAATGAAAAATAATATATTTCTCTCTAACATTCTTAATATAAAATCTTGAATAAAAATAAAATCAATTCATTTTAGAGATTTTTACCTATTTAATATTTCGCAAGCATAACAACGTCATTATTACATCATGTTTACTAAGCAAAGACAGCTTAAATTTAACCACAGACAAATTAAATATAACATGTAAGAATAAAGCATAAAAATAAGCGTAAAGAAAATAAAATCCTTACGTAACTTCGACGCTATTCCCGTTCTTTGGAAAAACTCCAAGCGGAATGTGCACACCCATTTATTGAATCAAAAAGCTAAAATATTACAAAAACATAACTAGTTCTTCCCTAAAAAGGGAAGAACTCTAAAACTAAGAAAAACTAGCTAAAACATAAGAAAAACTAGCTAAGACATAAGAAAAACTTAAAAAAAACTAAAAACTAAGAAATGGAGAGAAAGAAAGAAGAGAGAAGTGTGTTTTGAAGGTGTGTTTTGAAGTGAATGGAAGGGGGGTATTTATAGGTGAGGATGGAGAGAAACAATGAGTAAAAAAATGTTAAAAAAATATTAAAAAATAAAAAACGTGTTTTGGACCCGAGGTCATCAATGTCGTCAGCGTGATGTCATGGGGCGGTACACGTGAAAAATGGGTCAAAAACGCGTTGGGCGCGCCGGCGGTCATTGCCGCGCGCGTGAACGATAACCCGCGCAGCGTCGCGCGCATGAATAGTAACCCGCGCGCGATCCGCGCGCATGAACGATACCCCGCAAGTCTGCGCGCGCAAACAGTACCCGCGCTGATGCTGCGCGCATGAACAGTACCGCCTTGGGCGGGTGGTCTTGGAGTCATGGCGAAGCGCGGCGCGTTTTTCTCCTTTTTGACATTTTTGACCTTTTTGACCCATTTTGTCCAGTTTTTCCATATTTGTTGACCTTTCCCCATTTATTTATTGATATTTTTGTGATGTATTGCTTCAAGTATTCCTCTTTGAGTCTTTAAATTGCGTTTTTAAGCCAAAATACCTGAAAAACAATAAAAATACCCGTGATTCCGAAAAAGACAAATTTACATAAATATATGATAAAACATATAAATATATATATTTTTAATCAATTAATGTGCATAAAATCATGGTTATTTTAGTGCTTTTTGAGCACTCATCAATTAACAAATCATCTAATTACTACCTAAGGTAGAGCATGTAATTAGACTTTCATTTAAGGTATTAAAGTTAGGTTTATGATTTAAGTATATGGAAATTAACTTTCAAATTTTAAATCTTCTATGAAAAATATATCATCAATATATTTTTCAATAATAAATTGTATAAAAATCATTGAAATAGAGTGTCATTCATTATAAGATTTGGATAGTAATATATAATATCCAAGACTATTACTCTAAATTAGATTCAAATAATTAAATCCTAAATCTGACTCTCATGTTTGTTATGAAAAATATTGAGTCAATTTAGTTTTCTATAACAAACTTTGGTTTAAATCTTAATGAAGAAATAAAATTTAATTGATTTTAAATAAAATGTTTAATTGATCTAATATTTCACAAGCATAACATCATTTCTAATATCATATATTATTTATAGCTAGACACACACATTTTAATAAATGATCAATAAATTAAATATGGCATGTAAAACAACACAAAGATAATTTGAAAAGAAGACATTTAAATTATACCTAAATTGTATCCATATAGAATCTCAGTATTGTTTTTGTTCTAGAAAACCTTCAAACTGAATTGCCAACACCATTTATTGAATTGAAGCTAAAGCTACTAAATAAAATAAAAATTTTCAACTCTCAATTGAGAGAAGAACATTGAAACTAAAGAAAAAAAAAGCTAAGGAAAGTTTAAGAGAAAACTAGAGAAAGCTGAAAGGGATAGGGATATGGATTATAATGAAATTGGGGTCCAATTTCTAGGTAAAGAAAAAGTAGAAAATGGTGGATCAGAAGACTAGCACTACAGTATAATGTTTTTTTACACCGCAGCATAATACAAGCTATAATTGGTTGGAATTGGAAAGTGATCCATTATATATGCTTTGTAGTACATAAAATTTCCACATTATGGCCTATATCAATTCTAGAATGTGTGATATTTAGTCAATTAGCCTATCACTACGACACCAAAAAATTCTACACCGTGGCCTACGTCCTTTTGATCAACTTAGAACCCTTATTTTCTTGTATACCCTTTTTCATGGTTTGGAACATATGTAATGCTTTACATGTGTTATTCTTTTAAGCTTCAGGTAATGTTCTTCAAGTATTGATCAATTAAATAGTTTTGAGGCTAAAATAACAAAACATATACGTGATTCTGAAAAAGATATATTTGCTCTAAAAGACAATAAAGCTATACAAATATAAATCTATTTTATCATTTAAAGTGTATAAAATCATGCTATATGAAATGCTTTTAAGCACTCATAAGCTCTCTTCTATGGAATTCCTAATGAAGATCCTTCGACTTTCATTAGGGACTTCAATTAAACTATACAAACATTCCCTTTCCAAGGGATTATTGAGGACCAATTTAAAATAATGTGTTTCCCATACACTCTCAAAGATAGGGATAAGGCTTGACTAATAAATCTCCCACCATGTTTCTTGATAACTTATAAAGGAGTCTATAACAAGTTTATTGGAAAATTCTATTCCATTTAGAAGACTTTTGATTTGAGAACTAAAATTGCTATATTTTCTCAAATGGAAGGAGAGCCATTCCATGAAGCTTGGGATAGGTTCAAACTTTTTGTCACTAATGTCTTCACAATAGCTACCCAATGTAGTTGTAAAAACAATTCTTTTATGATGGGTTGACACAACAATTTCAATTTATAGTTGAAAATGCTACAAGTGGTGTTATAGGAGAAAAAAGTTCTTTAGACATTTATGAGCTCTATGAAATATTAGCTGCTAAGTCCTAAAAAAGAGTGCTACAATGAGAAGATCTAGAGTTCATAAGATAAGGTTCTACACTAAAATGTCTATATAACTTGTAGAATTGACCAAGAAATTTGCACTTCTCGCCACTATGGACACTCCAAACAGAGAGGTAAGTGGAGTGTGTAGTAATTATAGGAATGGTGATAACACTTGTCCTTTTCAAAGTGAACCATTTATAGGTCCTAAACAATTGAATGCAATTGAAAGCCATAAACCTAGATCTGGAAATGACCATTATACGAACACTTACAGTCTAGGATGGAAAAATCATCCCAATTTCTCTTAGAAGGAAAATAACCCTACCTATGCCCAAAACCAAAATCATATGTATGGCCATCAATTTAACTAAAACATGCCATATAGTCATCCAAATGGACCAAGCATAGGCAACAACTTGAATGCTTTCATTCAAGTGAGAAAATATAGCCAGGTGAAAACCAATCAAAGGTTTCATTCTTTAGAGGTACTAATGAAAAGAGTGGAAGTACAAATGGGTAACTACTTGAGCATGTGCAAAAGAAAGCAAGAGAAAAGTTTCTTGATCAAAATGAACATGTGAGGGTTATTACAACCTTCACAATGGTAAGTTGCTAGATATTAAGTTTCCTGACTTTTCTAATTATTTACCTTATGATGCAGGGAACCTCAAGCTACCTCCAAGAATCTTGGAAGCTTTAATGTCAAAATCACCATTGGTGATAAGAAAGAGGTAAAAGTTATGTTAGATCTAGGTGCAAGTATTAATTTAATGCCTTATTCATTATACTTGTAGGAGGAGTTGAAACCTACAACCATCTCCCTACAATTAATTGATAAATCTCTAGTATATCCAAAGTGCATGGTTGAGGACTTAATAGTACAGGTTGATAATCTTATCACACTTGTAAATTTTGTGATTTTAGATGTACAGGAAACTTCACAAAATGACAAGAAGCATAATATACTTTATGGTAGGCCATAATCAAAGTCTAACAATGATAGTCTTAAGAGAGATTGTACATTTACAAGAACATTCAGACACAGACTCAATGACAAGGGGAACATTGAGTGAATCAAAGTCTACAAATTGTAGTCCCTCTAAGAAGTGTCTTGCTAAGACGTAAAGTAAGCCCTAAATGGGAGGCAACCTATTAAATATTTTCTTTCACTTTTTACTTATTATTTATTATTTATATTTGTTAGTTATAGTTTTTTTCATCTCATATTATTGTCTAGTATTTTATTCTATCTTAATTTATTGCTTAGCATTATTTTTATTTTGATTTAGACTATTAATTTCATAACTATTTGGTAATGTGTGATTCATAAGAAGTACAAATTGATTCTCTGTGTGTGATAGAACTTGAATTAGATGTTTAATTTATGTTAGTAGTTTATTTTAGTTTTTAAAAAAATTGAAGAATTATCTAAAACCATTGCAATTCCTTGATAGACTGACATTGAGAGTATACTTATTGCTCATTATAAATGATTCATGCATTTACAAGCTTTTTATAAATACAAAATATTTACATCAAATTTTTGGCTCTGTTTCTAGGGAGGAATTGGCATTTTAAATTTCTTTAATCAAATTTCTTGAAAATTTGAGATTGTGAATATTTGTGGTTTGTTTAGTTATTTTTATTTATTTTAATTATTCTTGTTTCTTTTTTTGTTATTTTTTAATTTTATTCTATTTGTTACTTTTTTTTGTTATTGTCGAGTATTTTTCAAAATTATTGCTTAGCATATTGTTTAGTTTTAAATAAATTAAAAAAATTAGCTATGAAAAAAAATTGAAATTGGTTGTGGCATGGGACTCTTGGGTAAAATTGGGTTAAAGAAAATTATTTCGTGCCACTGTATGTATGTTTTGTGCATCGTGACACAAGTTCCTTAAACTAAATATGTTGTGTTATTTATTTGTTAGTGTCATGGTATGTTTTGTACTAAACAATTGAGCTTTTAACGTTGTATTAATAATATTACATTTGTGATCAATCAATCTACTATAGCTAACCTTGGAAGGGTTTAACGCTTCTAAACATAGAATAACCTCATTTTGCAACACCAAGGTACAAGGCTTCATTTATGAGACAAATCAATATATTCAAAAATCTTTGACATATACCAAGATATCTTGATCAAATCCAGAAGCACAACTTTAGAAAGAGTGAGAGAGAGAAATTCACAAGAATTATGGTAAAAAGGTGGGGATAGTGACTCATATCTTGCATAAATGTCTTCAAAAGAATAGACATGATATGGATTAACTTCAACATTCATTACTTGAACAAATTGAGAAGAGAAAAGGGAAGAAGTAACTTTTTCATCAACATAGCGAGACCTTTTATATCACCATGAGATTTACCAATCTTTGATATCTCATCTAGATGTTACACTTCAAGAGACAAATTTTGAATAGTTTTTCAAATTTTAGCAATATTCCTTTCATTTTTTTGTTTAATTAAGAACATCTCAACCCTCTTTTCTTTATCAGACAAGTAAGATTGAAAGAGTTTAACCTCATTTAACTCAACCTGTGCCTGACCTTTAAGGTCATTAATATCTACATCTATGTCATCTAGTAAGTATTCAAGACATGTTTTCTCATTTCCAAGAATGAAAACTTCATACTCCAATTAAGCAATATCTTTGAATTTATGAGGGGAGTATGTAGAACAACAAAGACATATTATCTCTTCAATTTTTCATGTTGTATTGACCTTTTGACTTCACTAATATGAGTCAAATATTTCTCATTATCCCATAGAATAACCTGGATATACTTGATGTGATTATCCAATCTCAACTTTAAGTATTCATTGATGTTCTTTCTTTCAAGATTAACATCGAACAGCTAGCCTGAAAGTTCCAAGTGATCTTGTCCTTCCCTTTTTTGACTTTGATTAATCTTTACCATCATCTTATTTAACTTAAAATACTCATAAAACATTTATAGGTTTCTTGTAAATATTACTCTTCATCACTTTCAAGATTGTCCAAATAACTTGACTCAGTAGAAACTTACTCCGAGTAAGAGGCCCTTAATATTAAATACCAAGAAGTACCAACTTTTGAACCTAAATACCTATTCTCTACCACATTGTAGAAATCATCTTCTTACTTTCATTCCAAATAATCCCAAGCATCTTTAGAACTATTAAATTTAGATAAGTAGATAAACTTCAATAGATGACACAACTATGACGATAGTATACAACCCTTTGTAGTTTTTTTTCACCTGCATAAGGTTCATCTTCATTCCAATCGTCAAAAGGTTTTGGCTTTTCCAAGGCATGTTTGAGAGTTTGATATGAAAATTTCCATACATTTTCAATCAAGTGCCAAACATCATGATCATATGATCTCATAGAAGAACACATCTGAGACCTCCAATAGGTATACATATGCCATTGAACTTAACAGAAAACTCTTTTTTCACTGAAAGTCATTTTAGCTTTAGGGAAGTGATGCATAAAAACTTGATAATAAAATTTTGTATATTTATGAAAAGCTTGTAAAAGCACAAATCACTTGTAACAAGTGATAAGTACACTTACAAGGTCAGTATAAAGATGAACTACATAGTTTTAAATAATTATTCAAATTTTTTAAAAACAAATATGAAAAATAAATGTAAATATTTTATCATAATATTTAGTTTTTGAAAAAGTTAATCTAATAACATATAATTAAAGATAGGAATAAGGTTGATTCACACAATTCTAGGCAGATAAGAAATTATCAACAATATGATAATTTATGGAAATCATTAGCTAGTTAACCATGCTTTCTTAGAATTACTTAGGTTATTAAAAATATAAATTAAGGTTATTGATTTTTCCTTTTTGTATGAAAAGTCTTTTGGCGGGGATCGGTTTCTTTATTAGTCAAATTGATTAGAGTCTTTTGCCGGGGATCAATTATTGATAAGATTACATTATGTTCTGTCCCTAAGGAAATAACAAACCATTTAAATCAATGCTTTTGGTAGGTCTATGAATTTAAACTCTTATTCATGGTGTCAAAATTAGATCCTAAAACCTAACTTTCATATTTTAAATATATTACAAAAATATGTCGTCAATATATTAATCAATATTAAATTATGTAGAAATATTAAATGAAAATATAATCTCAAGTTATTTTATAAAAAATATTCACCTAAATTAATCTTCAAAAATATGACAATAAAACTAATATCTCATAGTAATAATTAGCCAAACATGCTTAGATTTAATAAATGGATGATAGATTAAACATAGCATTCAAAAAAGACACAAAGATTGAATCTGTATATATTTTTGAATATAAATAAAATAAATACCTTAATGTATTCCTTGATATACATATATATTCTATAATTATCTGTGATTTGCAAAACCTCCAAGCGTTCTACCTATTACTGTTATTGAATCTAACCTTTTATAAAATAAATACTAAAGAAAATAAAATGGCATATTAAAACTAAAGAATTATACGTTACACTATGGCTACTCTCTTATAAACCTAAACATAACATTATATTTATAATTGAAGCTGGCTAGTAAGGGCTTCGAGTAACAAAATGGATTGCACACTCTAGCCCGAGTTACGTAATGGCTCGCTAATTATTACCCCAAATAGGTCATGTCGTGACCCAACTTTTCCACACTGTAGCATAGATAAAAAATATTGCCAATGAATTCAAGCTGTTAGGAGTTGCCATAACCCAGTTATTTATTCATGGTGACCCGTGATGCTCAACTTTACTTATTATTTTCACCTCTTACAAACTAGATAGATCACATGTAAGACTTACATGTATTGTTATTTTAAGCTTCAATGGTGCAATTTATTGCTTCAAGTGTGATTCTTTATGTGTTAATCAATTTATCAATTTGAAGCTAAAAGTACCTGACATAACAAAAAATACATGTGATTTCGAACATAAAAGTTTGATTAAGTAATGATTAAAACATGCATATTCAAATATATTTATTGCATTTAAATGCAATAAATTCATGAAATATAAGAAATCATTAGGGAGAGACACATGCAAGAAGGAAAGAAAGAAACAACAACAAAACTGTTAAGCCCAACTGACCATACCAAATCTTATACTAACTAAAAAGTTGAGCACTTGGTGCACAACCAAGAGAATGTGATAAAGACACATTAGGAGTCACCAAATTCTTGAAGACAATAAAAAGTTAAACAACACATGTAATTAAAAAAGGCAACAAACAAGATAGGAAAAAAGTAGTATGTTTAAATGATAGCAACATAAAATAATACTCAACAACCAAAATACAACATGGAAATAGGAGGCATGGCATACATCAATATGGTACAATCAGGAAAGTAATAAAAGAAAGAAAGTCTTTCCAATCACAATCAGATCCTTCTATGTAAAAACATATTCAGATAAAATCTTGATTATATTAACAACACAAGATATCATTCAAACAATAATATTAACTGATAAGAGCTAAATTATTGCATTTTTCTTATGATTTAAATGTTGATATTTGTGTGAAAATTATGTTTATTTGATTATTTAATCCACAAATTTCATTTCACGAGTATTTCATGTTTAAAGTGCAATTTTAGGTAAAATCATGATTTTAGAGAAGTTTGGGACAAAGTACAATGATCGGGATTGAATGAAATTAAAAAGAAAAAAAAGTTTCAAAATTTAGAAATCTCGCCGCCGGCGAAAATCTTATCCAGAGCACGGCGAAATTCTTCCCGAGAGCATGGATTTTGGCCAAGTGAATGTCGCCGCCGGCCAAAGTATTCTCGCCGCCGGCCAAAGTATATCGTCGCCGGCCATATTCATCTTACCGGTGACCAAAATCCTACAAAAAGCACGGAAAAAATCTTCCCGAGAGCACAAATTTTGGCAAACTCATCTCGCCGCCAGCCAAATGCATCTAGCCGCCGGCCAAAATCAGAAAAAAAAAATTTATTTTCTAGAAATCTCGCTGCGGTGAGAATAATGTCGCCGCCGGCGAGTTTCATCCAAAAACACATTTTTTATGTTGTTTTGTTCCAAAATTTCCCCCCAAACCCTAGATCTATATATACATTATGATGGAGAAAGAGGGGGACGGCAGAGAGAGCAGATCTAACTTATTTTTGGAGGAAAAAAGGAAATTTTGGAGAGAAAGGTTGGAGAAGCTTGAAGGATCATCACCATTGTTGCTACCAAGTCTTCATCTTCAAGAGTTTTTCATCTCTTCTCCTTAGCTTTTATTTTCTGCATTTTATTTAGATTTGTTATTCATGGATTCAATTGAAATAATCTTTGTTCTTATTTCTATTATGAACTAATTCGTTTTTGCTAAGGCTATGATGTAGTTGAATCAAGAAAATCTGATTTCTTGTGTTATCGTTATATGAATTCATTATTTTCAAGTTGAGTATTCATTTCCATGCTTAATGCTTTTAAATTTTTTATCAAGATTTAGACGATTTGTTGCATTATATTGAGACCGAGAGGAGATGTATAATGAATGCTTCTTGTGATAAATATCGTATGTTGAATGTGAGTTTGACACCTAATGCATGATGTATGTGGTTATTCTAGAAATTCCATAAATCGTAATGTGCTTATTTGTGATTAAATATTCATAGAAATATAGTTGGTTTTCATAGATAAGTAATTCTAATATAACTCAAGAGAGAGTATTAGATAAGTTTGGGTTTTTCAATCATCACTTCTAACTTTGATTCTCATATAATGTGATTTGAAATCGGATTGAATTGATTTAGCAAAATCAAATGCCTTAGTATTTTTAATCATTTGTGAACAACATTAAATTTTGTTATTTGCGTTTAGTTTTAAGTTAATTTACTTCTTAAACAAATTAAAAAATTCAATTTTCAAATAAAATTAGGATTAGTCAATTTCGGTACTTAGTAACGCCATTCCTTGTGGGTTCGATATACGTACTTTTGTACACTTTATTACTTGAATGATTCGTACACTTGCGAAATTACGCATCATTAACATGATAAAACCATACAGGATCTATGGTATCTCTAATTTATTAGAGTTAATATTAGCATTACTATCTTAATAACTTGATTGATTATTTGATAAAATTTACATAATGCTCTTAGACTTTATTTGTGCCTTTTTGGAATTGATTATGCTCAAAAGAATAAATTATGAATTTAGCTTGTATTTAATTAAAATAATTAATATTTTAAAGCTTATTCATGCAAATCACACTTGCTTATGTCAAAGGGAATAAAGAGAACAAAAACAGGTGTGGTTCACAATTTTCTATAACTTTGCTACGGCAAACTTGCCCAAAAATTCAGAAGCAAATTAATAAAAATGTGAAAGCAAGGGATAGTTGGACTTAGGTAAGTTAATGTATTAAAATGGACAATTGAGCACTCATTTTTAAAGTTCATATTTGGGAGTTAGAATAAGAATTCCACCTCACTTTATTTAAACCCAAATAGAAGGGGAATTAAATGTGGTGATTTCATGAGGTAGTAAAAGGAAGTTGACGGCTCTGGCTCTGAAATTTACACACTTTATGTGTGTATGAAGAAGAGACAAACACATATAAAAGGAAGTTGACAGCTCTAGCTCTGAAATTTACACACTTTATGTGTGTATGAAGAAGAGAGAAACACATATAAAGGAAGATAAATCAAGATGATTCCCAGCAAGGAATATTAGAGAGGAGCTAAATTCAACCAAGAAATAGGAGACAAGATGGCTACTAGTTGAAGTTTTCTTAACTCCTTTTCTTAATGTAATTCTCTATAATTTATAGATTTGGACATGCAAGTTTCTATCTATGAATTTGTAATTAATTTAATGGTGATGATGAGCTAAATACCTTTTAGCTATGATTATGGATGAACAAGCTAATGTAGTCTTTCTTTTCTGAAATTTACGCTATGACTTTTTGAAGTTATGTAAGATATTCAAGCTTGTTTTAATGTTTGATTCCTATTTTTTCTTGATAATCAATTAATAGTATAATAGATAGAGATTAATTCTAAAAAGGCTGGTTGAAGTTAGTTTAAGCTTGAATATTGTGGGTTTAGCTTAGGTATTAGGATTAAAGTTAAATTTATAACTCAAATATGAATATATAATTGTGTCATGTAACCTAATAGAATTGGAAAATGTAATAATGTTTTAAAGGTCATGTTTACCTAGGAATATATTTATTTAAACCTTAGGATGTATAATCATGGTAGATTTGGAGGAATCCCTTGTAAATTTGTGAATTTTACTTACTGGTATATTTTTCCACAACATTTATGTAGAAGTGATGCACTGATTGTGACAGCTTATTTTATATGCAATCCTAGCTATCTAAATCACTTGAATTATTCATTATTTCTCTTGTTAACCAAAATTTGATTGTTACATAGTTGTCTCGTCTTATTACTTGTGATTTTACTTTTAGTTCTTTTATTTTTGGTGACTCAACAGACATAAAAAATTGATATTTATTTGTTAATAGTTACATTATTTTCTAATATTGCAATCTCCATGGGAACTATCATTCATTATACTACTTGCTTGTGATACATATACTTGCATAGCACCCATTTCATAATTTTTAAACAATAAGTTTTTGGCACCGTTGTTGGCAAAATTTTATTTTATTTGATATCACCTTCGTGCTCTTTGGTAGTTATTTGACTCTATTGGATGAGAAAATTTCGTGAGGTGTATTTATTTCTTATAGACCCTAAAATTGAGTGTACTTTGAGTCTACGAAGAAGAGAATAACAATGCTTTGCCTAAATGGAAGAAATGGCAAATTAGGGAAAGAAAAAATAACAAGATGAATTTGAACAACCAAATATCTCTAATGGATGATAGGGACAAAGTTATGAATTAATATGCATTATCTATGTTGGAGTGTCTGAATCCAAGTATTAAAAGCCAAACATTCATGCTCTTCAATTTGAACTAAAGTTAGTGATGTTTCAAATGTTACAAATAGTTGGCCAATTCAATAGATTACTTATATAGAATCTTTCATTTGCATCTCAGATTATTTATTGAAGTTAATGATTCATTCAATTTTGAGGGTATGACCAAGGTGGCTTTTAGGCTTAAATTGTTCCCTTTCCTTGTGTGACCATGCACAAGCTTGGCTTAATTCTTTGGCACTTGATTCTATTACTATTTGGAATGATTTGGTGGAGAAACTCTTGATGAAATATTTCCCACCAAAAATGAATGCCAAGCTTAGAAATTATATTACTTCTTACCATAAAAATGATGGGGAGTTTCTATATGAAGCATGGTAAAGATATAAAGAGATGATATGAAAGTGTCATCACCATAGTATCCCTTATTGGATCCAAATGAAGACTTACTACAATGGTCTCAATTCGTAAACAAGAAGCATTATTGATGCATCCATCAATGGAGCTTTCACTACTACAATAAAGAGTATTTAAGTCAGGGTTTAAAGTCAACTCTAAGAAAAATTGACTTATAATGAATTATAAGTTAGTATGCTTATAAATATACTTAAAACTTAAAGTCAATTCAAGTTAAAAACCAACTTTAAATGGACTTAAAATTTAAAAATACTAAAAAAATAAAAAAAATAGCATTGGCTGTCAAATACAACCAATGCTACACACGTGACAATTATCATTAGTTGTACACATCAACTAATGCTACGCCACGTTTAACATCATTTATACACATCAAACGATGCATAATGTAGCATCGGTCCATGAGATCTCTTAGCCAATCCTTACAATGAAGCTTATGATTTTCTTGAGAAAATGGTTAGCAATAATTACTAATGGCCAACAAATAGACTAACAACCATAAGAAGAAAAGCTGAAGTGCATAAGGTAAATGATGTCATGGCACTTACAACTCAAGTTTCATCTTTGGTGATTATTTTGAAGACTCAAAACTCAACAATGAGTGTAAATTCAATCCAAGATGCAGGGTTGTGTTGTGTCTTTTATGGGGGAGCTCATTTGTTTGATAATTGTTTTAGTAATCTTGAATTAGCTTGTTTTGTGGGTAATGTGAACCAAAACCAGAATCCATATTAAAATGAATATAACCTAGGATGGAGGAAACATCCCAATTTTTCTATAAACAATCAAGGTAATGGTCAAGCAAGCTATTTCAAGCCTAATTGACATATGCATCCACTAGGATTTCAACAGCAACACAAAGGCCAACCTAATGAACAATTTAGCTCTTTAGAGTCTTTTTTAAAGAATACATGGCCAAGAATGATGCAATGATTCAAAGCCAAGCTACATCAGTTAGGAACTTGAAAAATCAAGTGGGTTAGCTAGCATGTGAGCTTAAAACCCAACCTTAAGAAACCCTTTCCAAATGATACCAAACCTCTAAGGAGGGAGGGAAATATTTTTGTGAGGATATTACTATTTGAAGTGAAAAAAGGTTAGAGACACTGGGTCAAGAAAAATGTCAGAAAGAGCCCATTTCAATCCAAGGAAAGGAGGAGAAACTTTAGGAGCAAACTAATAAAAATCTAAAAAGTATAGAAAGTTTTGGTGCTCAAATTGCTACAGCTTTGTTGCAACAAAATTTCTTGTAGAAATTTCGTATAAGCATTCCATTATTAAAGCATTCCACAATAATTTTAGAAATAATAGCAAGATCTTAAATTCAAGAGATTTCTTGATGTTCTTAAGAAAGTTCATATGAGCATTCCATTATTAAAGCTTTGGAACAAATGCCCAATTATGTGATGTTCATAAAACACATATTGACCTAGAAAAGAAGATTTGGCAATTTTGAGACAGTTTCCTTAGAGCATGGAAATCAATATTTTGGCAGGGTTTTATATGATTTGGTGTCAAGTATAAATTTGATGTTTTTGTCAATTTTCAAAAAATTAGGGATTGCGGATTGGTGAAGCAAGGTCTGAATTTGCAAGTGACCTCATTGATCCATTCCTTATCTAAGAGGAAAAATTGAAGATATCTTGGTGAAAATGGATAAATTCATCTTCCTTGTGGATTTTATTGTGTTTGACTATGAGATAGATCAAGAAGTGCCTATTATATTGGGTAGGTCATTTCTTACTACAGGTAAGACTTTGATTAATGTGCACAAAGGTGAAATAACTATAAGAGTTAAAGATGAACACGTTACTTTCAATGGGTTCAAGGTAATGAAATTCCCTGATGAGGTTAAGTGCTCATCCATCTTAATTATGGATTCCTTTGTATCTAAAAATCTTGAGATATTTTTACGATGATTCTCTCAAATTATTATTGCAATATGGTTATAATTTGGAAAAGGGAGATGAGGAGCAATTAGCTTGGTTAGAATCAAATTCAAATACATACATGCCAAGAAATAAATTTGAGTCCTTACACATATCATCTCGAGATTTTAACCTTTCATAAGCTTTTGGTTGAGGAGTTACCTATATTGGAGTTGAAGCCTCTTCCTTCTCACTCCAAATATGATTACTTGGTTAGTTCTTCCACACTCCCAGTAATAATTTAAGTTCATTTGTTTGAGGAATAAGAAAAACAATTACTTGAAGTGTTAATAACTTACAAGAAAGATATTAGTTGGACTTCTGCTGATATAAAGGGTATTAGTTCCTCATTTTTTATGCACAAAATCTTATTAGAAGATGATGATAAGGAATTCATAAAAGCTCAAAGAAGACTCAACTTGATTATGAAATAAGTTATGAAAAATGAGATATTCGAGTGGTTTGATGCATGCATTATTTACCCCATTTTGACAACTCTTCGGTTAGCCTGGTCCTATGTGTTCATAAGAAGGGAGGGATGATTGTAATGGAAAATGAAAATAATGAGTTGATTCTTACAAGAATTGCCATTGGTTGGAGAATTTGCATGGTCAATAGAAAGATGAACAAAGCCACTTGAAAATATCATTTTCCTTTTCCTTTCATTGACAAAATGTTGGAATGCCTTGCTAGAAAAGAATTTTATTGATTTTTAGATGGTTATTTCAGGGATAATAAAATTGTTATTGCATCCGAGGATCAACATAAGACAACATTTACATGTCTTTATGGTGCATTTACAATTTGAAGGATGTTATTCAGTCTTTGTAATGCACCTACCACATTTTAGAGGTGTATGATGGCAATTTTTACAGATCTAGTGGAGAATTGTGTAGAGGTATTCATTATTGACTTCTTAGTTTTTAGAGATTCATATGACTCTTACTTAAATAATTTGGCTAGATTCTTACAAAGGTGTGAAGAAACAATTGTAGTCCTAAATTGAGAAAAATGCCAATTTTTGGTAAATGAAGGGATTGTTTTGGGACATAAAGTGTCAATGAATGGGCTTGAACTTGATAAAGCAAAGATTGATACTATAGAAAAGCTACCACCACCAAATTATGTGTAGGAAATTTGAAGCTTTCTTTGGCATGCAAGCTTTTATAGGCAATTTATTCTAGACTTCTTTAAAATCTCAAAACCTTTGTGTAATTTTCTCAAGAAGGACAAGCCATTTTATTTGGATGAAGCTTGTTTGCAATATTTCTTGGAGTTTAATAATAAACTTATTTCAAGACTTATAATTGTAGCTTTAGTTTGGTCCTCACCTTTTGAACTTATGTGTGATGCTAGTGATGTAGTGGTAGGGGTTATTTTGAGATAGTATAAATACAATGGTATTTCAATCTATATATTATTCTAATAGAACCTTGCAAGGAACTCAACTCAACTATACCATCATGGAGAAAAAGTTGCTAGATTTTGTCTCTACATTTGACAAGTTTTGATCCTACTTATAGATTGAACACTCAGCCATCAAATATCTTTTAAAGGATAAGAATCTCGACCCAAGACTCAATCGATAGGTACTATTATTACAAGAATTTGATTTGGAAATCAAGGATCGAAAATGAACTAAGAATCAAGTAGCTAACCATCTCTCTAGATTGGAGCAACAAGGAGAGAATTCAGTTGAAATTAATTAAAATTTTCCTCATGAGTAGCTCTTTGCAATTTCTCAAGTTCAAGTCTTTTGGTAGGTAGATTTTATCAATATCTTGGTTAGTAGATTATTGCATGCATATAATTTAAATTCCCAACAAAAGAAGACATTTTTCCGTAATGTTAAGTTCTACTTTTGAGATGGGCCATTCTTATTCAAGCAATGTGATCAAAAGGTGTTTTCCCAAAGGGGAGATGGTGAATATCTTCCAACAATGTCATTCTTCACCTTATTGAGGCCATTTTGGAGGAACAAGAACTACCTTCAAGGTTTTATAAACTTGATTTTATTGGCCTTCCTTGTGCGAAGATGCTCATAATTTTGTGCTTCAATTTGATAGATGCCAATGAGTTGGAAACATCTACAAGAAGCAAGAAATGCCTTTAAGTAACATGTTAGAGGTTGAGTTATGTGATGTATAAGGTATAAACTTTATGGGTCGTTTCCTTCAAGATTTGGTAATTAATATATCTTAGTAGATGTTGACTATGTTCCAAAGTGAGCAGAAGTCATTGCACTATGCCAAGGTAGTGGTGAGATTCCTTAAGAAAAACATCTTCACACGCTTTGGTACTTCTCATGCCATTACATGTGATGGAGGAACACATTTTTGTAACAAACTATTTGAGATATTGTTGACCAAATATGGAGTCAAGCATAAGGTTACAACACCTTACCATCCCAAACAAGTAGACGAGTTCAAATCTCTATTTGAGAAATCAAGACGATCTTAGAGAAAATTGTTGGTCCAAGCCATAAAGATTGGTCTACAAGGTTGGATGATGCATAATAGGCCTATAGGATGGCATTCAAAACTACTTTGGGAATGTCTCCTTACAAGGTTGTGTTCGAAAAAGCTTGTCATCTACGATGGAACTTGAGCACCATGCATATTAGGCCATCAAAAAGTTTAATTTTGATTTGCTAGCTGATGGAGATAAGAGGTTGTTGCAACCAAATGAATTTGATGAGTTTAGGAACCAAGTTGTATAGCCGATTCTTTTATTCAATTCAATATTGAAACTCTTTCTTGGTAAGCTAAAGTCACGTTGACGAGGTCCATTTCAAATAACTCAAGATTTTCCATTTAGGGATATGAAATTAATAAAATAAAAAACAGGGAGAACTTTTAAAATGAATGATCAACAAATCAAGCACTATTTGGGATGTAGTGTGGATTGTCGACAAATCTCCATTCCTTATCAAGGCATGACAAATAGAGAAAGTTGGGTCATTGATTCTAAAACAAGTGCTCATGGGAGAAAACCCGTGTGTTTCTAATAAATAGTGTTCTTCAATTCAATTTGTATTATTTTATTCTAAATTGTTTTGTTTAATTAGTTTATGAGTTTTTATATGTTATTGCAGAACATTTCTTGTAGAGCAAAAAGTCGCAATATCAAAAGATTCAAGAGAAGGAAAATTAAACAAAATTGGGAGAAATTGCTAACACAATGCTACAAAAATGCTATGGCAAAACGTCTAATTTTTCTTGTTGGAACAAGTAAAATTTTTTGATATGGGTTGAATCAACAAATAAGTTCATTGAAAAGGCTCTAATGAGGGCTGAGAATTTGGGTAGAGAGAAAAAAGTGCCATGGAAATGCAATTTTGGGCTAAATCGGAATAAAAATAAAGGGGAAGAAACCAATATTGAGCCCTCTAAGGCCCACGTTTAGTTTTATACCCGTACCCACCCACTTAAAACACACTATCACTCACAAACTCCTTTGCAAAGAAACTCCTCTGTTTCGTGAGCTTCTCCATCAGAAGCTTTTGGGTTTCAAGCCACCGTTTTCATTTTCATTTCCAAGCTTTAGTCAACATTTTCATTATCAAGCTAAACTGAACTGGTTTAGTCTTTTACCCGAGCAAAGAGGTCCATTTTTCTCTGCATATGACTTAAAATAGGTGGTTTTCAATTAGGTATGAAGGTAAGAATTTCAAGCTTAAAATCATCATTTTAAGTTGTGATATTTTATGAAATTTTGGGTTACACGTACTGAAATTTATTTCAAGTTTTTGTGAGTTGGATTGACTGAAATTTTTGAACCAAAAATACGTGATGACTTTGGGTCTCAAATCTATGACAGTTTTCTAGTACTAGCTATATGATAATTTTGGTTCAAAACTGTGACAATTTTCTGCTCAAATCTATGACCGCTTTCTCGTTTCAAGCTGTGTTCATTTCATGGTTTCAACTGTGACAGTTTTCTAGTATAGGCTGTGACAATTTGTCTGGTTTCAGCTTGTGTACATTTTCTAGTTCAGCTGTGATAATTTTGTTTAAAAAATCTGTGATAATTTTGGGTCTCAAATCTGTGACATTTTTCTGATCTATGAAAGTTTTCTGGTATTAGCTGTGATAATTTTGGTTCAAAATTGTGATAATTTTATGCTCAAATCTATGAGAATTTTCTCGTTTCAAGCTGTGTTCATTTTCTGGTTTACACTTTAATAGTTTCCTCATTTCAACTGTGAAAATTTTGTGGTATTATAAATTTTCAGGTTTAATCTACAACATTTTTCTATTCAAAGCTGTGATAAATTTTGGTTCAAAACTATGACAGTCTTCGGGCATAAGCTGTGATAAATTTCAGGATAAGTTTGATCATTTTCGGGCTAAGCTTATGATTAATATTAATGTGATTTTATGCACTGATAAAATAAATTTGCATTCAAAAAATTTTATTATCTTTTATACAAATCTATATTTTCAGAATCATGTTATTATCTTTTATACAAATCTATATTTTCGGAATCATGTGTATGTTTTGTTTTTTTAAGTATTTTTAGCTTCAAAATGATTTAATTTATAACATTCACAAAATAGTACTTTAAAGTACTCCATTACAACATTGAAGAGTAAAAGATTAAAAGATTAACATATGTAAACTTTAATTATGATCCAAAGCAATGTAAAGGGTGTAAAGAAAATAAGGCTTCTAGAACTTTAGACGAACGCAGGACGTGGCATGAAAATTTAAAAATTTAGTGTGCAGCAGCCGGGAGTAGTGGATCAAGGATTGCCAGCATGTACTAGTTGTCTCAAGTCGTGGTGTGGAACACATGTGTGCCATTGTGTGCAACTATATGATCAACTTTTCTCTCCTTTTTCTCACCAATAAATTGGACCCTACATCGACATTTACAATTATCCCTTTCATCCCTTCACATATTCTGTTGATTTCTTAGTTTCTCTCCGTTTTTCTTTTCTTTTCAAATTTTTGAAGTTCTCTCAATTTAAGAGTTAAACATATTTTATGTAGTAGTTTTCATTTCGATTCAATAAATAGTGTTGGCAATTATGTTTAGAGGTTTTCTAGAAACAAAAATGATATTGAAACTTTGTAAGGAAAAGCTTGAGGTATAATTTAAATATATTTTTTTCAGATTAACTTTACGTGTTGGTTTGAATGATATATTTAATTTACTGATAATTTATTAAATTAAGTATGTTTGACAGAAAATACTATAGGATATTAAAAGTGTTATTATGCTTGTAAAATATTAAAGTAGGTAAAACATTTTTATAAATGAATTGTTTTATTTTTTCAACAAAATTTAAATGAAGTTTGTAAAAGAAAAATATATTGATGAAGTATTTTTCATAATAAATAAGAGAGTTAGATTTAAGATTTAATTATATGAATCTAATTTAGAGTAGTACTCTTAAAACTTTGATTTCTATTTGAAAGAGTTAACGACTTAGTACATTAGTGGTACACTACTAGGGTAAGGATTTTTAGATTACTTAGTGACTTAAGTCTAATTCGCACAAACAGAAAAGAACACGGTTAAATAGATAAGATGGTAGAAGCAAAAACAAAATAGTATGAGTTAAGTAGATGACTAAAGACAACATATATTATAAAAATAGTGAAATTTAGGAAAATAGTAAATACTTTCTTATCAAAGTTTAAGCTACAGTATGTTGTAACATACACACCTTAAACTTAGATTGTACTAGCTTAACATAAGATCATGCATAATAAGTTATGTAATGAGGTAAACCTACATAGAAACTTTATCTATGTGATAACATTCTCGGTTTGCTCGAGGAAACCATTTAGTAGCACATAATCTATTAAACAATAAATAAGTTACAACTTTGATAGAAAATAAAACCACTATTACATCTATCATCTAGGACCTCTGACCTAACTACCTATTGCTGCTCTAACTTGTTTCTTCTGCAACATCTTGATTCAACACTAGATACTGACTTTCCTATAGAGCCAACACTACATAATATAGAGAGATTAAACCAGGTGCGCACTTAAACAATGATTTGATCTCTCAACTCACTCAGTGATCCACACTCAAAAATAAACTCACCCAAATGATTTTCAAAATAGATATAAATCTCAATGTGAATTATGGTAGCATTTCAATACTTCAAAACATGGGGTATTTATAGCACTTGAATTTTCCACCTTGCCAACTTTCTCACCAAGGGTGGTGGTGAGAGTGGAAGCACGATCCGTGGCAAGATCTATGTCGGGGTGCTAAAAAGTCACATTTTTGTTCCAAAAATTGTCGAGTAAAATTCATAAATACCCGTACCCAAAACGAGCTAAAATATAAGTGACAATGTCAACTCGCTTACAAGCATGCTCGTCAAAAATCACAACTCTCAACCTAGCATGCACACTATGAAAATCAACCTCGTGGTGTGTTTAAATATGCTTGCATACTAACAATGTGCATGTGTGCATTACTAATCCACAGTAACCAAAATTACATAGAGAAAAACAAACACTGTATTTGGTACATGGGAGGCCAACATATGGATAAGAGTACAACGGGACTTACATTCTCCCCATTTGGCTTTCCATGCCAAAACATTTCATAACAAGATATAAAAACTCATCAAGCATGAGACAATCGTGAAGATCTCCTAAAGTTGTTTATTCCCATGAACAACACAAAAAACACACCAAAACCAAAAAGTGCATTTGTCTTGAATGCTCCACCCAACTTCATGAATCAACTCATCCAATCTCTGTCATTCTGAAACACAAGGGTCTTAGCACCACTATACACAACAAACTAGAAGCACGGAGACTTCACTTTACACTTGCAACCAACATAAATGAAACAAACACATATCCTGTGAATGTATCATGCAGAGATAGTGTATACCCTAAACATATACTATTGTGTTACCACTACACAGGTACACAACTCCCCTTGACTTCTTGCAACACTTCCCCTCAATGAATGCAAGTTAGACATCAATATGTAGTGTAATCCTAATCTCACAATCTATGTAGCACACAATATGGTAGAAACATATAGTTATGAAACAGAATGGCCAATGGGTGATGGTGTAGTTGATTGAGACTTGAGAAAATTATTAGTAAATTGATCGAAAGAGTGATCAACCTCAAATAGAGGAATGAACTCATCTCTACCATACATAATAAACATGTTAGATAAAGACCCAAGTGAGAAAACACCATCGTGAGGAGCCCTAGTACTAGTAGGGAAAAGTTTGATATAAGCAATAGGCATTACTAAAATAAATATATATGGCCACAATTTTTAACCTTGACTATAGGTCTATGACCACAGCTATAAGAATTGAGGCCTAAGTGAGAAAGACCATAGACTGTTACCTATGACCTCGGTTATTTAAAAATCGAGGTCATAGGAGACATCTATAGCCTTGGTCTTTCAATAACCGAGACCATAGGGTATGTCTATGACCTTGGTATTTTAATAATTGAGGCCATAAGGTGTATCTATAGCCTTGGTTTTTATAAGATCGAGACCATAGACATACCCTATGGCCATAAATTTATATAAAAATTCAATTATTAGTTACAATATTAAAAGTCAATATAAACTATAATATTAAAAATCATATTTTATTAAAATTAAAAGTGAATTACATTTGAGAGTTTATACACTAAAACATAATAAAACCTTACTAGCCAATTCTAATATTTATAATGACTATGAAGAATAGCCATACTATTAGAAACTGACTTTTTACTATTACAAGTATTTTTAAGTGTACTTCAAATCAATATAATCAAGACCACAATGACTTCAGTACAAGCATAAAGAAAAGGAAAATACCATAGGCACTGGTGTGTTGGTGCATAAGTGCTAGCGTGCTAGTGTTAGTTCCTAGTGTTGGTGCTTACTGGTGCCTAGTATTAGTGCTAGTTAAAACATAATAGAATTAGATTCAGCCAACCCATAACCTGTTCCCTGCCATACATGAAGAAACTAATTATCAGAACTAAGTTAAAACCCATTGCAAGAATCATCAACTCATAAGCTTATTTAATATTAATAGTGCATTAGCAAGAAGTAGGTAGCCCTACAATAATGACCACATGGCCATTTACCTATATCACTGACAATATATTAGATAAAACCTCCAAAGTATACAGATGTTACGTCACACACAAGTTCAATCCCTATCCTAATAATATTTTTTCATAATAAATACTAGTGGAGATTCCATACCCATAACCTAAAAAACTATGGTAATGAGTGGAGTTTGAAGAGTTAAATGTAGCTCCCAAAATGCACACAACTTGTAAAGTAGTTCTATTTCATATGCTAAGCTCTCAAAAATCCATAAAGATGTGATACGATAAGCCAAAAAATTCTGTTATCAATCAATGCACTATACAAAGAACATGAATTGCTCATATAAATGAGCATACATCATAGCAATAGTTGACCAATGCATATATGCAGCATCTCTTGATGTTTGGTTCATTTCCAAGGCATAGAAAGGGTTCATTCCTAGGTTTAAAGTAGGTCCATAGCTCACTAGCACCAAGCATTAGCATAGGCACCTTCACCACCAGCAGCACTAGGCATCAAGCACCAGCATTAGCAATAACACTCGCACCAAGTACCAGCACCATGCATAAACACAATGAAATATAAGGTCAATTTTGAATAGAAAAAACTCACATGATATAAGGATGTTGGAGCCAATGTCTCATATCACTCATTAAGAGTGACAACTCCACGAACACCAAACTACTGTAAGCAAGAAACATGAACAGGGAAAGGGACAACACCTAGAAATATAGTCTACTTGCCATGATCAACTTAAACCTTGATACAAATCTATAAACTAAACATTTAGAAATATCTCATTTGTATCAAAACTTCAAAACATAAATAGTTTGTCTCACCAATTATCTAGAATAGATTTGTTTCTTCAAGTCCTACCAAACGTTAAGACCAAATGGATGGTGATTTACAAACTGCCGACTAAATATTTTTTTTAGCATGCAATACTTGTGCTCAAGGATAGCATAGGTTTAGGCACTCCTTAACTCTGATTCTTTTCTAACCTTTTTCAAAACTTGTCAAGAAAAAAAAAACAGAGTTATTACTCATATTTTCTACATTAGAAAACTGTAAGCTTCTAGTACAATAACAATATTTCAATAATACAACTTGAGCTTCTTTTCTAGTGGCATGAGATATTCTACCAATATTGTCATTAACCAATTCATTCCAATTTCCAGAACTTACATTTTGAACGACTGTTTTTATTCCATAAAGCCTAGGGTTTTTTGCAATTTGGAAATACCCAACTTGGAAAAGTTGGGGTTTGGCGATTTAAGATTATTTTTAGCAAAAGTAGAAAGAACCCAATTGAGAATAGATGTTCTTTCAAATTTTTGTAAATGGGACATGACTAGTTTAGTAAGGTATAGAGAAATTTCTAGATTACGAAAAGAATAAGTAGAAGTTGAACTGAAATGATAGTTCAGTTTTTGGATAAGAATAAAGGAATAAAGTACCTTGGACTAAGTTGAGTAAACTGAATGAACTTTGAAGTCTAAATATAAGAAGCTTCAACAGTTAGGTAGCAATAGAAGATTACTAAATAGGGCTCAGTCATAACTAGAGGGTGTTTTGCATATAGAGAAGAGCTATAAATTCATAAGGGTTTCATAGAGAAGAGATATTGTGTATTAATACAACAAGAACGAAGTGCAAAAAATAGACACAACCCTGATGGTGAGGATGGTGAGACATAGAAACAAGGGAGGAGATAACAAGATGCATAAAAGAATTTATATATGTTGTGCGAACAACCTTAACAAATATCTGCTAGCGTATAGGCCGGGGAGAAAAGAAAAAAAATGGAAAAAAAAGAGAGGGAAAAAGGAAAAAATTGATAAAAAAATTTAGTGTTTGGTGTAAAAGAGAGAAAATTGATAGCGTATATCTATAGCCTTAGTTTTTAAATAATCGAGGCCAAAACACTATGGCCTAGGTTTAAAAAAAACGAGGCAAAATTTCCAAGACCATATGTATTTATTTTAGTAGTGAGGGATGGGTGAACCATGAAAAAGTGATACCACAGGATGATAAGAAGTCATAACACCCTAGGAAAAAGCCTAAAAATGATGCATATGAAGAACATTTTGATTCAAAGTTTGTAACTTTTGAACAATAGTAGAAAGGATAGTGAATGGAATAGAGAAAATAGGAATGGACTTGCAATGAGGTTAATGAGCAGCATTCATGGAAGAAAATTAAGAAGGGATAGTAGAAGAACGGTGAGAACCATGAATATTAGACAAAATAGTCCATGAAAGGACATACCTACTCAAACAACCGAAAGGAATGTTATGAAAAATAGTGGAACCTTATCGGGAAATCTATGAAAAATAGTGGAACCTTATACCAACAAGATCTATATCATCATTGTTTAGAATCACATAGAGCAAGTGTCCTTGGCATGAAAGAATAGAAAAATATAAATGCCAGGATGACTAACATCACTGATAATAACATTTAGAGAATGACCAGGGATAAATGAGTTAACAACGAGGGCATTACCAATAAAAGTATGGTTAGGATCTATTAGTTGGTTAACCATTTCTTCATAATTACAAGCATTCACAATATTGTGTACAGAAAGGTAGGAGGAAGAAATATTTTCAAATTCAAAAGGGATGAAAAGAAATGAATGAAACTGAACAATAGAAAGGTACATTAAATTGTGAATATCATATTGAGAGAAGGTAACTCTACATCCTCTAAGAACAAAAGAAGTAGAGAACCTAGTAGTAGAAGCACGAGGAATGGCAGTATAGAACTCCATAACGAACTTTTCATTGTAAAAATAATTTAGAGAATAGAGTGAAAGCAAGGAAAAGTATCCAAACCTTTCTTTTACTTTAGGAAAATCTGGAATATTAATAGGACAATCTACAAGAATGGGCATATTGCTAGAAGGATTAGTAGGCTTAGGTTGCTTTGAATTCTTACCACTTTTGGAACTTTTTAAGGCCGTATTGGGTAAGAATAATAAGGTAAGAAAGAAGAGAAGGAAGTTGTTCTAAGGTGTAAAGAGTGTAGGATTTAGGAGTTCTATATATAGGCGTAGGATGATCTCGCTATATACCTCACAACTACCTCATTAAAGTGCTTGGCAAGGTGAAGGCTAGCACATTAGTGAGCTATGTGTGCACTAGTAAAAAATCCAAAACATAATAAAAGGTATGCAAGGTAAGTAGAATTTCTCATTTATAGAAAGCTAGTAAGTGTATAGAAAAGAATGGACAACATAGAAGCGCAAAGAGGAAAAAACTAAGGATAAGGAAACAATGGTGGAAGGAAAAGATCAAATGAATAAAGGAAATCCTAAATCCTCTTTAATTTAGGCAGCACCTAGGATTTTTCGGTAAGAGGCACTAAAAAGGATTCTAAAGCTTGTCAGAGACATACAATTTATCATAGCAAGAAGTCCACACAAACTTCTCAAACATAACCATACAAGTTCACAACATTATTGCATGTGTAAGAAACATTTTTTTCCTCCTTTTTTATAACAACTATATGACCATCAATAGAGTGACAGGACTCACAAGCCTTAGGAGAGGATTTCAACGTGCTAGAAGAGTTTGGCTGAAAAGATACAACTGACTTACCTCTTAGGTCAGTGTAGTAGATTTTAACTTTGAATTTTGATTGAAAGCTTTTACAAACTTGCTAGAGAAACCCTTAGAGGTATAAAGTTTTTCACTATAGCCAATAACTTGTTTGTCCCTAAACATCTTAGTGTTACTCAGGATGTCATATAGGTTCTTAGAGCCAGCCATCATTTTGTTCAATCTAGATGTAGATTAGTCCATCTCCTATTTACTAACTTTAAGTTTATCCTTTAAGGCAATGATCAAATCTTCTTTTTCATTGAGAAAGGACTCAAGATAAGCTACACAGTTGTTTATAACTCCAACTTTCTCATTTAGTTGATTAATTTTAGCTTCCTTTTCAGGAAAAAGAGTAGGCTATGTATTCATTTGTACTCTCTAGGAAAATAATTTTCTTTTTCTATCCTTTAACCACGATAGTTTGTTCTAGAAAGTTTGTTAAAACTCACCTTCTTGCATAAAGCACAATTCAAAATCTCTATTCAACCTTAAAATTCTAAATCTCTTTACTATAGAAGTACCTTCATGAGTTGTTTCCAAAATATGTGATGCTCATTTAGAAGTTGTACAACTCTGAATCCTTTTGTATTATTCATATAAAAAAGAGAGAATCAATAAATATCAATTCATATCTTTAATAATCTAAATAATATGAGCAAGTATAATTAACTTAGTTATTATATCCATAAATACTCCACTATTATTGAATCTGTATCTATGTTTATTTTTATGTTCTTAGATTAGAAACACAAAAACCCAAATATCGTGAAAGGATATTTAGGATTTAATTTCGTTTTTAAAAGTTTGAATAATAAATTAAAACCACATATATTCCTTCCTTAGATCGACCTTGGGAGTATACTTATCATTTTCTATGAAATGATTCGTACACTTACGAGAATTTTATAAATATAAAACCAAAATCTTGGTAGGATCGACGATGTTGGTTTTGCTCATCAATCATATGCCATAGCGCACAAAATATTTGTGTCATCATGTGAAAAGTTTTCCTTGAACTCAATTGTATCCCTAGAGCCACATATTGTGCATTAAGAAAAGCCATGTTATGGCGAAATTGTTTTTAATTGTTATAATATTATAACTAAATTAATACTAAATAACAAATAGAAACTAAATGCTAAAAAATCATAATAAAATAAAAATAATAAAAATAAATAAATAAACAAAAAACAATAAAAAATAAATAAAGTAATCCATAAAAGCAAATAATAAAAGAAATAAAAATACATAAAAAATACATTATATAATATATGTGATATAAAATATTTAAATAAATAATTATAACAAGTTAAAAAAGTGTATTATAAAATAATCAAGCTAGTACACATAAATACTAAAAATATTAATTAAAAATAAAATAAAATAAAAATAAAATAAAAAGGATAATTAAATAATTAAATAAGAAAAAGAAAATTAATAAAGTTAAAATAAAAAAATTAAATTAAAAATTAGTATAAAAAAGTACTAAAGAGAAATGATAAAAAGTAATTAAGATTATAAATAAAATAATTATCATCTAAAGTCAATTAAAAAATATTCAGAAGAAAAATAAAAAAAATTAAGAATCCTTTTTTCTTTTTAGATTTTTGATTTTCAAAAAGTTTTGAAATCTTTTATTTTTATTAATATCTGGTCAACTAATAACTAAGATATTTTTTTAGATTTTCTTTTCAATTCTTCAAATTTTAATTTTTTTACTTTTTTTAAATAAAAAAATCATGATTATTTTCGAAACAAATTTTTGTAAGATTTTTTATAATACAAATTTAAAACGCTATTTCTCCCCAACAACAGTGCTAAACTTGATGCATAAATTTTGTATTTTAAAATAACTTAAGTTCACGAATCACTATGTAAATAGCTACAAGTATACTTCCAAGGTCGGTCTAAAGGGAAATCACGTGATTTTTAATAATTCAAAAGAATTTTTAAAAACTAACACAAAAAATAAGAATAAACATTCTTTCACAGTAGTTTGAGCTTTAGAAAGTCTAAATTAATAACATAAATTTAAAGATATAATTGATTCAACAAATATTAGATTAATAAACAATTAACAATCAATAAGAAATTAATGAGATATTTAACTAATTGACTATGTTTGATATAATTAATTAGATTAATGAAGTATAAGTCCATATTATTGATTCTTTCTTTTATGTTTAAACAACGCCTTTGGTCGAGTAACTATTCATTAATTAATTTAAACATATTATCCAAGAAATTAAAAAATCATTTAACTTGTCATCTTTGATCTGTCCGACAATTTAAACTCCTATTCAAGAATTAGATTTTAGATTCATGTATCTAAAACTAAACTTTCATATTTTAAATATATTATAAAAAATATATTGTCAATATATTTTTCAATATTAAATCTTGTATTATCTTGGAATAGATAATGATTTTAAATTAGATCTAGATTGATGTATCTCAAACCTAACTTTCATATTATAAATATAATATGAGAAATATGTCATCAATATATTTTTCAATAATAAATTTTGTAAAAATCTTAATATAGAAAGTAATAAGTGCTTAATTATTATTATAGATATTTATTAAGCAAGTATATGAATCATGTGACTAATATGATGTACGTACCTAAGTACAGATATCGATTCCCTAGAAAGTTGTGTAACTTATAACTGAGTACCAATGTGACTATTACAAATATTATTTGGATCATACCAAATTATAAAAACACAAAAAATAAATGACAACTAATTACTCAAATCAAAAATAAACAACTACGAAGATATATAAGAAAATGACTTAGGAATCTTTAATCTCCCAATTTCTTAAGTACATGAATCACGAAAATTTCTCCCAAAATAATTACCAACCAATTAAATAATCATTTGAATCTGATGCGTATTTTCGCAAGTGTACGAATCGTTCAAGTAATAAAGTGTACAAAAGTACGGATATCGAACTTACAAGGAATGGTGTTACTAAGTACCGAAATTGACTAATCCTAATTTTATTTGAAAACCGAATTGTTGAAATTGTTTAAGAAGTAATTAACTTAAAAATAAACGCAAATAACACAATTAAATGTTGTTCACAAATGATTAAAAACGCTAAGGCATTTGATTTCGCTAAATCAATTCAATCCGATTTCAAGTCATGTTATATGAGAATCAAAGTTAAAAGTAATGGTTGAAAAACCCAAATTTATCTAATACTCTCTCTCAAGTTATATTAGAATTACTTATCTATGAAAACCAACTATATTTCTATGAAAATTTAATCACAAACAAGCACATTACGATTTATGGAATTTCTAGAATAACCACATACATCATGCATTAGGTCTCACACTCGCATTCAACATACGATATTTATCACAAGAAGCATTCATTACACATCTCCTCTCGGTCTCAATATAATGCAACAAATCATCTAAATCTTGGCCAGAAATTGATGTAATGCTTTGGCTTTGATGAAATATTTCTAGGTTAGATTTGAGAGAATTTTGCTTCTATATGAATATTGTCCTTGTTAATGGTTAGCCCAAGGGTTACTTCCCTTACTTTAGAAGCATCTTACAAGGGGGCCCTTTGTCTCTACTTTTGTTTCGTATTGTCGAAGATATTTATAGTAGGTACTCTAGATCATTGTTTGGGGTGCTTTCTCCCAATTTCTTCACCGAGAGGAAACCTTGCACTAAATCACTTTTTATTTACAGATGGCCTTATCATCTTCTATTGTTATTATTTGTCATACCTCCATGTTTTAGCTGAGGCTTTCCAACTATATGGAAATATTTTAGGCCAGATAGTTGATTTAGATAAAGTTTGGATGTAGTCTATGTGTTGATGTTGAGGTAAAGACCAGATGAGTATACGTATAGTTGGGGTGAAGGCCAAATGAAAGTCAACATTTATACTTATTTTATGTATGCTTTCAAGCTTATTCTTGTAAGTCCATGTGGACCCGTAAATGATTACCACATGTATGTATGCCATATATATACCTAATGAAAGATCTAGAATCATCATTATTATTTTCTCATTTAATATATCTCTTTACTTTCTCTTCTTAAATTGAATATGTCCCCAACATTTTGGTGCCCATCATGGGGCACAGATTTTAAAATATATTGGATAGAATTTAATGTCTATTATTTCATTGAACTTATTTGTAGTTTAGACTAAGGTCATAGGAAATAACAGACTATATAATAAGACGTCATAATTTGGATACTTTTCTCAAAAATTATGGTAGATACACAGGCAGTGGAAAGTGGCCAATTTATTGGTCCTTATTTCAAAGACATTGTGGTCAATATGCTAGTATCCGAAGAAGAGGTTGAATGAGATGCAATAAATGGGACTATAGAGCTAGTAAAACCAAACCAAAAGTTTCTTCAGCAATTAATGGACATGAAAAGATCCACGGAGGAAATGAGAAGTGAGATGAGGAGAGAAACCCTAGGGTTGAGGAGATGGGTCGAGGTGCTAAGTCAAGAGCACCCTACAATCCCTAAGGTCGTGCTTATGCCTAATAATGTACGAGAAAGAGGTTAAAGGGATGAAGAGGTTGATTAAATATTGGTTGAACATGAGAAAGAAATGGAGTCACAAAACTAGGTAAACTAAACCAAAGATTTAATTGATCATAGGGCAATTACTGCCGAGGTTTACCACCTAAAAGTCGTGCTACCCTTAGGATAGCTCAATACAGCCTTAGAGGAGAAGTTATTATGTCAAAACAAAGTAGTGGTCTTGGAAGAACATATAAGAAAACAAAATACAAGGAAGGCATCAACAAATCTTGATAGAGTGTTCAAGTAGCTAGTAGATTTTCCTTTCTCTGAAGTAATCAAGTTAAGTGAGCCACCTAAGAAATTAGTGTCAACTAAATGTTTAGGCTATAAAGGAATGATAGATACTATCTTATCTTACATATGCTCTTCTTCAAGACAATTATTTCTCCTCTTAGCATGATTAGAGATAAAGAGATGCAATGATATGCAAATCCTTTATAGCCTACTTGTAGGATTTGATGAGAAAATGGTTTAGTGATATAAAGCCAAGAAATATCAATTATTTTGCCAACCTTTTCAGGTTGTTTGTTACTAACTACACCATAACCAAGCCATTAAAAAAAGAATCACACATATGTTCTCCAGAGTCCAAAATATGGATAAATCTATTAAAGCATTTATGAAGAAGTTATACAAGGAATATATTGAAATATTTGATTGCCTAAATTCCATTATTGTTCAAGACTTCCAAATTAAGAGGTGTGTTAATAATTTTAGGTTTGTTTACCAAACCCATGAAGTTGGTCCCAGACAATAGAGGAAGTCAATAAGGAAGCACAAAAGTGTATTACCTTGGAAAGGGAATTGAAGTAGACTAAGAAAGTATACGTGACCATACCTATTACCACGAGAGGAAAATAAAAAAAATAGTCAATTCCTAAAAAACCTAGACTAACAGAGTACCAAACAAAGAAAAGGATTGTTGGGTAGAGCTCCAGATAGAGCAATTCTTGGAATAGGAATTCAAGACCATGGAAGAGGTCTCTCTCACCATTTAAATTGCCCGCATTGAGAATAAGCCTTGCAAAGGTCATCCTAAGATGAAGGGATAACAGAATGTATAGTGGCATCCTCAAATGAAAGCTTCGAATAGGGACACCACCAAGTGGTGTGAATTCTACAAAGAAATGAGGCACGACACCAAAGATTGCATACATTTGAAAAAAGAGATTGTCAAAAGTATATTTGGGCAGCCTATTGGGTGACGATAATCAAAGAAATAATGTTAGGTCAAACAAAGACTTTCCACAGATAGAAACCACTACAGTGGAAAGGCATGCTACTCGGGTAAATGACAATGTTTGTATAATATACTCCATCCATAGAGGACAAGCTTTGAGTTATGGATTGAGCAATTCTTATAAAAGATATGCTAGAGAGACACGAAATGAGATGGGTGTTAGGGTCTATAGCTTACAAAGAAAATGTTTTGTTATTTATGCACAAAAAACTTAATAGTCAAATTTTGTAAAATTTATAAATAGCTCAAGGGATGCACGAATCACGTATAGAAAATGATAAGTATACTTCCAAGGTCGGTATAAAGAGAAATCAAATGTTTTTTTAAATAATTCAACAAATTCTTTAAAAAAAAGTAGACCTAAACATTCAATCACAACATTTGAATTTTTAAAGGTCTACTCTAAGGCATAAGAGTAAAAATAAATTAAACAAAGAATAAGTAAATAAACATTTACATTCAGTGGATAATTTATGGGATAATTTAATTAATTAATTATGTTTGCTCAATATTAAGTATATTATCAAAAATATGAATTAAGATTATTGATTTTACCTTTTTGTTAGAAAATATCCTAAGGCAGAGATCAATTTCATTGTTAATCAATTATCAATTAAGGTCTTTTGATAGGAATTAAGAATTGATAATTAATTAAATAATGTTTTATTTCAAAGGAATTAATAAACCATTTAATTAATGCTTTTCTTGGGGCTATCAATTTAAACTCTCATCAAGGTGTTTAACTTAGGCTAATAATTTAAGTATCTGAAAACTAACTTTCAAATTTTATAATTACTATAAAAGATATGCAGTCAACGTATCTTTGAGTAATAATTTTTAAAAAAATATTTGAAATATAAATCTCTAAAGATCCAAATAATCAAATCCAAAATTGAAGAGTTAACTCTAAATCATATTTGGGTAATTAAATCCTAAATCTAACTCTCTCGTTTATTATGAAAAATACTTTGTTAATATATTTTTCTTTTACAAACTTCATTTAAATCTTGATAAAGAAATAAAACTTTGTTCATTTCATAAATTGTTTTTACCTAGTTTAATGTTTCAAAAAACATAACAACATTACTAATATCACATAGTATTTTCTATCATACATGCTTAATTTAATAAAGAATTAGTACTTTAAACATAGCATTTTATAACAACATATAAAGATAATATGAAAAAAATACATTTAAATTATACCTCAAGTGTATCTTTACAGAACCTCAGCATTGTTTTGCTTTTCTTGAAAAACCTCCAAACAGAATTACCAACACTGTTTACTGAATTGAAAGTAAAACTTCTACATAAACTATGTATGTTTAACTCTCAATTGAGAGAAGAGCTTAAAACTAATAAAAGAAAAGAAAAGCTAGATTGAAACTAAAAATTTAGCTATATAGAGAGTTGTGGGATGATTCTAAAAGATAATTTGGTGTCCATTTTATAGGTGAGGAAAGTAAAAAAAAAGTGGATTAAATAGGCAGACGTTATGACATACTTCTATTCCTCTAAACAATAGGAACCCTATTTTTCTTTATACCATTTTCAATGGTTTGGAACATATTTAAGCTTTACATTTGTTAATCTTTTATACGTTAGAAGATTCTTACAGGTAGAAAGAATTACTCAAAGGTCAAATTTTCTTTCGATTCAAATAGCTAATTGGGATCTAGATAAGGGGTGGAAGCACCAACCCATGGAATCTTTTTGCAAGCTTTATATCAATTAAGCCAAACAGGCCTCATAATGTGAATTAAAAAATTAACACAATATATATATAAAACAACATGCTTAATTCAATACACGATAAAAACAAATAGTCTATACAACAATAACAATCTAAAAAATATACACTAGTGAACATGTACCTCATAGGCTCTTGTCCAGGCTAGCAACATATATACATGGTAAACAATACACAACATGGGATACATACATACATACCAAAAGGCTAAAAGGAATTCCAATCACTTCGAGACCTTGTATGTGAAAACATATTCAATAAATGATGATTGTACTTTCACTTCATGTAATCAAACATACATAGAAAACCCAGTAAGGAGTCTGAAACTTGGTACACTTCCAAGGTAAGGAGATAATACTCCTTAGAGATTTACGCTAAGCTCACATGTAGAAAAAAAAAGACAGATAATACTTACCCACAATCTAGTCATACATTACTACAAAGAAGGAGTCCAAGACCTGATACACCATATAGTCAAGGAGATATTGACTCCTTAAGAACTTAACCCAAACATGTAAAAAAAAGAGACATAAACTTCTGCACATAATAATAACTATAGACAGACATTATAAAGTAGAAGCAATGTTCAAGAGTTAAAAAGCTAGCAATAAATAATAAAAGCTTTCTAATTAGAGTTTAAACTTTAGTATATGGTAACATCCTCGGGTTGTTTAGTAGCAAACAATTCACTAAACAATAAAAACAGTTACAACTTTAAAAGAAATAAAATCACTATTACCTCTATCAGTTGGAACCTCTATCTAAACCACGCATTACTACTTTTTCTTGTTGTTTCCACAATGACCTAGTTTGAATCACGAACCCTACTCTCACTAAAGTGCACACCACCTAATGTGGTGTCCTTAGTAACTAAAAAGGTAACAACTTACACTCTCTAGGACTACCCCCAAACTTAAACACCCTATCTCTTATTGCACATATCAAGAGATTTGAGAAATCAAAGCATTTAACTTAGCTCACCCTCATAAAGAAATTCTCACAACATCAATAAAGTAGTCTTAAGCACTTACATTTTAAGAACACAATTTTCTCTAACTAGAAAACATCATCTCAAGTACTCATAACTCACAAGCATGATTTTTCTTATACAATCCCAAATCACTAGTACTGAACAACAATCAAGGTATCTGATGACTCTAAGAAAGTAGAGTCATTAATGCACTTTTTTACTTAATATTTGCTTGTTTTATTCAATAAATAGTATTTTTGGGATTAAAAATATTAAAATATAAATATTTTAGTAAAAAGGGGTAAAAATATAATTTATAGAATGTTTTTAGATTTTTTTGGGACTTTTATGAATTTTTAAATTAGGAACAATCAGGAGCTACCACATATTGCCATGCAAGCAAAGGAGTTGATTGGACAAGCCATGTGGACACCACACCATTAGATACAACTAATCAAAGATCACCACATGTGAGTAGTGATTCAGCACCTTGCCATGTGTCAACACAGCGTTCATCCTAATTTTATCCCGTTTGGTCAATGGGCTTGCTATGCATTATGACTTGATTCATACAGTCATTCCACCAGCGACCCACACTATATATTTCCATGAATCACATTGCTCTAATTGGTGATGACTCGAAAATCGTTGACCTGATTAGTCTCTCCTACCACACATCATTCTTTAATTTGATCACTGAATCTCGCATGCCATGTGTCTGATTTGATTGGTTGGCGCTATTAATTTTTCTTGTTTTGATCTCAACCTTTAATCTAAAGCTAATCTGATTGTCTAGATTCCACCGAAGCTATGTTTTACCCCTTATTACCCCCATAAATCCTAACATACCATCATTAGCATAATTTTGATCTATTTTTGGTGCTAAGAAGTGAGAAAATAAAAAAATACAAGAGGAGATAAAATTTAGTGGAGATTCAAGGGGAGATTAGTACAACAATTCAAGAAATTGATTGTACTCTTCTTCTACTCATTTCTTTATTAATTATTATGTCTTTCTTTTATGAAAAATGTGAGCTTTATGATTAAAATTGTGTAGTTAGTTTATTAATCTAAGAATCTTATGAGCCTAATTTTCACCATGTGATGATCTAATATTTTACCCCAATTATGATTTCAATTTAATTATATTATTTAATATGATTTTTATGCTATTAATTATTTGGCCAACAATTGATCTATAGAGGCCATTTAATAGATTTTAGAGAATTATTTAAATAATGTTTGTCTTAATTAAATAACATGCATAGTTTATAGGAAGAGATGTATGATTCTTATGTATGTGATCCATAATTGAGGAACTTAATGAGTAGTATGCAATTTACTTAACATGAAAGTGTGATTAAATTAATTACTATATACTCTGTAGTTTACTTGAGAAATGAATACATGTTAAGATAGATTCAATAGATCATGCAATTAATTGATAATAATATTGGGGTGATTTTAGTAATTCACATGTTTAGAAAATTTGAGGATTAAATGTTCTTAGATATTTTCTCATACATCTTCTTAGTTACCAAATCTAATTTAATTAATTATTTCTAATTACTTTTAGTTATTTTAAATTTTCTTAAAATATATAAACACAAAAAAAATTGATTTTTAGTTTTTTTAGTTTAAAAAATTAGCTTCTAATAAAATAATCTTTGTAGGAACAATCTTTTCTTATCATTATATTACTTGTTGTGATACATATAATTGTGTATTCATTACATACAATTCATGTGGAGATTAGTATCTGCGATCCAAAAATAGAAAAGAATGTATGTCAATTTAATAGAGCTCTACTATATTTTATGGACACCATATAAGAAGAAATGGAAGGTATTTATAGAACTTGGATTTTCCACCTCACCAAGGGTGGTGGTAAGGGTGGTGATGAGCTTGGTAGGGAGGTGTAAAAGAGTTATAGTTTTTCATTCCAAAAATGGCTGAGTAATTACCCCTGCACCTAAAACACATCCAAAATACAAGTGACAACATCTAATAGTCCACTTAGCATACGAAAAAACCCTCTAGTATGTGTAAAAATACTTGCATATAAAGTGTACTTATCTATGTGCGTGTGTGTATAACTAACCTTACACAGAGGAGGATAGAAAAGGTAACTAAAAATAAAACAGACATTGTGTTTTGCACACAAGAAGCCAACACACAAACACGAGTACAACAAGATTTACATTCTCCCTATTTGGATTTTCATGTCAAAATACTACACAATTAAATATATAAATTCATCAAACATGAGATGATCATGAAGATGTCCTAAAGTTGTTTGTTCCCATGAACAACACATTGCCACACATCAAAATCCAAAAGACACACCTATTCCAAGTGCACCCACCTTGAGTGCTCTACCAACCCCATTTTTTAATACAACATTCCATTTTTATCCATCTTCTCTTTTTTTTTTTGTTGATTGAAACCAAGAATGTAATATAAACAAACAAAGGAAAAAAATAGAATAAATGCTCAATCAAAGAATGGATAGGCTAAGCCATTATTTAGGTGAAAATAAATGAAGAGATATCATAATGGCTAAAAGAAGAGAGAATGAGGATAAGAAAAAATTAGTGGCAAGAATGATCAAACGATTCAAGGATGGGATAAATCCTCTTTCTAACCAAGAAACACCAAGAATTTTTCCTCAAGAGACACTAAAGGTAGATTCTAGATCTTATTAGAGATATACAAATCATCAAGGCAAGAGAACCACGTAAGCTTATCAAAATAACCCTACAAATTCAAAACATTATGACATGTGCACATATAATATGGTGTACCAAATCAAAACATTTAGGCATAAAAAATATCAATGAATATATATGTCAAAACAACCACACTTCAATTAAAGTCAAAAGCATGCCAATCATAAAACATCACTAATCCTTCTAAAAAGTTCATTTCACATGCAAAAAGTTAGAAGGATAGAAAAACATGCATAATAGTCCCTAGAAGAGAGAGAAGAGAGAAAAGGAGAATTCTGATGAGTGCTCAAAAAGCACTAAAATTACCATGATTTTATGCACATTAATTGATTAAAAATATATATATTTATATGTTTTATCATATATTTATATAAATTTTTCTTTTTCGGAATCACGGATATTTTTATTGTTTTTTAGGTATTTTCGCTTAAAAACGTCACTTAAAGACTCAAAAAGGAATACTGGAAGCAATATATCACAAATATATTAATAAATAAATGGGGAAAGGTCAACAAATATGGAAAAATTGGACAAAATGGGTCAAAAAGGTCAAAATGGGTCAAAAAGGAGAAAATCGCGCCAGGAGCAGCCCATCTCGCGCGCGCCAGCGCCGAGCCGCATGCGCAGCACGGTGCATGTCCGCGCGCATCCACGCGCGCCTTCCTCTAGTTCCGCGCGCAACGCAGTGCGCTGTCACTGGTCATGCGCGCGCACTGCTGCTGCCTTCCGCCCGCACCTGTGCGCGCCTCAGCTGCCCTCCTCGCGCGCCGACGCCATTTTGCCCCATTTTTCACGCGCAGCAGCCCCATGACATCATGCTGACGTCATCAATGACCTCACCATCTGTACTACGCGTTTTCACCATTTTTTAACATTTTTTCACCCACTTTTCCAATTACTTCTGGACCATGTATGTGGAAACATATTTTGTAAATGATGATTCACTATTACAAAATGGACTATTAAAGTCAATTCAAGCATTGAACAAACTTTTCGTGTAAAGTCGGTTCAACATGTAAACCGACTTTACCTGTATTGATGTTTTTTTTATTCTCATTTTTCACTCTACTAACCTATATTTAATATAGCATAAAAAACCAAAATATAAATAATAATACAAATAATTGAAAATTTAAATATAATTAATTACTTGATAATTAAATTTATTACAAAAACAAATAATGTATATACAATACATATATATATAGTTAACTTAAATTACAAATAAAATAATGTCGTCAAAGTGTAATTGGATTGTGCGAGCAAGCTTGGTTGGCTTAGAATCACCAGCATTGTGGCAAGGAAACTGGGCAAAAAATAGCTGATCCATATAAAAATTCATTCTCATACATACATGAGCACATAAACATCCATCAAATAAGCAGTCTAAACTTCAGAGAAATATGAATGGAGAAATTAAATCATTATAAATATTACCATGGTGTTGTCCTATGTTATTCAAGATTATATTCTTCTCTAGATGTTTGAAAAAGTGTTTTGTTCATTCTTCTTGTAAATCATAAAAAAGAGATTACCACAACGACATCCGAATGATATAGTAATAACCTTATCCTTCCAACTCATATTAGCACTTTATTAATTTTTTGTCTATAAATATGAAGCTATTTGGAATCAAGCTGGTATTTTTAATGCTATAATGAGCTCTAAATATGAAATCAAGTGTAACTCCAATTTTTTACTTGGCTTGTATGAGCTTTGGTTCCCTTAAACATATGGAACAATTTTGTAATACGTTTATGGGCACCAAAACTCATACAAGCCAAATAACAAAATAGAGTTACACCTCACTTCATATTTAAAGCTCATTATAGCATTAAAAATACCATCAGAAATTCCAGATAGCTTGATATTTATAGACAAATGATTAATAAAGTGCTACCATGATTTTGTCATAAGGAAAGTAGGCAAGATAGATGATATGAAGTTTGGGAAAAAAATAGGTCTATAAAATAATGCATTCCCCTAAATACATGAGCATATAACCATCCATCAAACAAGGGATTTCAAATATAGGAATAGAGAAATTAAATCATTAAAAAAATTACCATTATGTTGTCATATGCTATTCAAGATCATTAGAATCTTCTCCTGATTCTTTCAGTGATGATATAATTTGAACCATGTGTTCTGCCCATTCCTCTCGTAAATCATCAAAACTTTGCTGGTCATAGCTCGTCTTGTTCCAACCAAAGAACTACATGTATTTAAAATCAAAATAAGAATGTAATTTCATGTATTCACAAAAAATAACTCAAATATGTTAAAACTTTTCTGTGTATGGGTAAAAGATATTGCCACATCATCAATTGGAATTTTGATATTTGTGATGATTTCGCTCATAAACTTCATGACATAATAACACACATGACTCCATTATTTTGTTATGGAACCTACAAAAAACAAGTGTACATGATTTTTCATATTCGAACATCTTTATTATTCAATAGTAATATTAATAAAATTATTAATATTCGATTGTACATACCATAACTTTTTTCCATATAAGCTTATGAGATTTTTTAAGGGCAATTCCCCTAAACTTGTTACACAACTTCCATGCCCTATCAAGGTTTAAAACAATTAGTTTTTTTATTAAATATTACAAAAAATAATAGAAGAAACCAATAGCTACCTATAACTCTTACATTTCAACAAATGCTTTTGTATCTTTAGTTAGTTCTATGGATGTTGAGTCATGATGAGTGCTCAAAAAGCACTAAAATTATCATGATTTTATGCTCATTAATTGATTAAAAATATATATATTTATATGTTTTATCATATATTTATATAAATTTGTCTTTTTCGGAATCACGGGTATTTTTATTGTTTTTCAGGTATTTTCGCTTAAAAACGTAACTTAAAGACTCAAAGAGGAATACTGGAAGCAATACATCACAATTATATTACTAAATAAATGGGGCAAGGTCAACAAATATGGAAAAATTGGACAAAATGGGTCGAAAAGGTCAAAAATGTCAAAAAGGAGAAAATCGCACCCGAAGCAGCCCATCCCGCGCGCGCCAGCGCCCAGCCGCACCGAGCTGCGCGCACGGTACTGTTCATCCGCGCACAGATGCGCACACGGGTACTGTTCATCCGCGCACAGATGCGCGCGCGGGTACTGTTCATCCGCGCACAGCTGCGCGTGCCCAGCTGCCCTCCGCGCGCGCCGACGCCATTTCGCCCCATTTTTCACGTGCAGCCGCCCCCATGACATCATGCTGACGTCATCAATGACCTCACCATGTCCATTACGCGTTTTTACATTTTTTTAACATTTTTTTACTCATTTTTTCTCTCCATCCTCACCTATAAATACCCCCCTTCCCTTCACTTCAAAAACACACCTCAAAACACACTTCTCTTTTCTTTCTTTCTCTCCATTTCTTAGTTTTTAGTTTTTCTTATGTTTTAGCTAGTTTTTCTTATGTTTTAGCTAGTTTCTCTTAGTTTTAGAGTTCTTCCCTTTTTGGGAAGAACTAGTTATGTTTTTTGTAATTTATTAGCTTTTGGATTCATTAAATGGGAGTGCAAATTTCGTTTGGAGGTTTTCTAGCAACGGGAATGGCATCGAAGTACTGTAAGGATTTTATTTTCTTTGCAGTTATTTTTTATGCTTTATTCTTACATGCTATATTTAATTTGTCTGTGATTAAATTTAACTGTGTTAGCTGTTTGTAAAAATGATATAATAATAACGTTGTTATGCTTGCGAAATATTAAATAGGTGAAAATCTCTAAAATGAATTGATTTTATTTTTATTCAAGATTTTATATTAAGAATGTTAGAGAGAAATATATTATTTTTCATTACAAACTTAAATCTGAAAATTAGATTTTAAGGTTTAGTTATCCGGTCTGATTTAGAGTAGTGCTCTTTTATTTGTTGGTACAATCGCCCGGTAGTTAGAGTGAAGCTCTATTTCAAAAGTTTTTATAAGAATTATTATCTGAAAATGTATTGACAACACGTTTTCAGTAGTGGTTTTAAAACTTGAAAGTTAGTACTCGGATAGCTAAATTCCTAGGTTTAATTTGGACAACTTGAATAAAGTTTAAACTGTCTAACCCCACCAAAGGTGGCATTTAAATGGTTCATTTTCAATCTCTTAGAAAAAGGAATTAATTTAATTAACCAAATTAGTTATCAACCCCACCCATAGGTGTTAATTGATTTGTTTAGTTAACAAAGAATATCTAACCCCGCCAAAGGTGGTATTCATACAAAAAAGGGAGAATCAATAAATATCAATTCATATCTTTAATAACCTAAATAATACGAGCAAGCATAATTAACTTAGTTATTATAACCATAAATACTCCACTATTTATCTGTAATTAGATTAAAAACACAAAACCCCAAAATATCGTGACAGGATGTTTAGGATTTAATTTCGTTTTTAAAAGTTTGAATAATAAATTAAAAACCACATACATTCCTTCCTTAGATCGACCTTGGGAGTATACTTATCATTTTCTACGAAATGATTCGTGCACTTGCGAGAGTTTTATAAATATAAAACCAAAGTATTGGCAGAATCGGCGATGCCGGTTTTCGCTCATCAAGTTTTTGGCGCCGTTGCAGGGGATGACTCCGTTGCGGGGATGGCATCAAAGTTTTTGGCAATCCCGATTCTGCTCATCAAAAAATCAATAGTATAGGCTATATACTATGTCCCAAAAATATTCTACAAAGTTGTGAGAAAAAGGCAAAATACATAAGAAAAAAGATAGGAAATAAATCCTCAAGAAGTCAAAACATTTTCTCCATTTCTAAAAGATATATAACTTGAAATTTTTTATTTGATAAATTTGATTGATGCATGAAAGTAGCATGAGATTTCTTTACAAAATCCTTTCATGAGATCAATACTATGCATTACTTTGAGCCGTTTATTCTTCAAACATATGTGAACCTATTATTTCATTGCTTTAAATAAGTTATGTTTGTATATACCTTTGAATGAGTGCTTGAACTAATAGAATTAATATTATTAAGAGTATGCCTTATGAGATTAGATTCGAAGCAAATTTGGATTCCATTTACTAAAATTGGGCAAATTAATATTGATTCATTATTTATTTGAATATGAATATGGTTTTTTATTAATTATCAAACTTTAATTGTTTAAAATATTAAAATGACTTATGTTATGGATTTCAGTTGTGAACTTAAAAGAGATTAGAAGCATGAGATGTTTTTCTATTATTTTTGCTTTGTTATTTTTCATTTTTTTAAACTTACTTTATTATTTGTTGTTATTTGTTATTTTTTTATTTTGATTTTGTGGGTATCATCTCTGAAAGCCCTCACGAGAATTAAACTCATCTATCAGAGCAACCTATGGGTTTTAAGGCTTGTTTCATATGCTAAATCCAACCATGTAAATCTATAGAAATGATTTAGGATAGATTAATTTTATTCTATTTTTTGTTTTTAGTTTTTTTTCCTTTCATGCTAAGAGACTAGCAAGCAGCTAGTTGGGGGTTGTGATGGGTGTTTAAAAGTAATTAATAGAACATGATTTTATGAAATTTAAATGAAAAAATAGATTTTCATTTGCATATATTTATTATGTTTTAAAGCAAATGTATCTTTTAAGAATCACGGCTATGTTTTATTATTTTTCAGGTATTTTAACTTCAAAATGATTTAATTGATCAACATATGAAGAATAGTACCTAAAAGTTCTCCATTATAACATTGAAGTTGTATTTCCTATTGTACTAGTGTTTCTGTATTGGCTTCCTATGGGCAGAACACGATGTCTGTTTTATTCTTTTTTAGTGTATCTATTTTTCTATATGCAAGGTTGGTTATTATGGAGTAGTAATACACATATGCACATAGTTAGGTACACTTTGTATGCAATCATGTTTAGTAAGTGTGAGAGTGAGCCGACATTGTCACTTATATTTTTGGCTCATTTCAGGTGCAGGTATTTAGGGAAAGTACTCAAAAAAAATTGAACAAAAAAATGTTACTTTTTAATACCTCCCACCAACCTCGCCACCACCCTTGTGAATTGACAAATCCAAGTTCTATAAATACCACCAATTTTTTCTTATTTGGTTCCAAAAAAATACAATAGAGCTTTTTCAAATCGACATCTCATTTTGTTGTTTTCAAAGCACTAATATTATTTGGTATTATGATTCGCGATGGTGTGAGCAAAATCATTCTTATGAGTTATGAGTACTCGAGACGGTGTTTGCTAGTTAGAGAAAAATAACATTCTTAAGCTTTGAGTGCTTAAGACTATTTTATTGATGTCGTGAGAACTTATTATTGAAAGTGAGCTAAGTTAAATGTTTTGACTTTTCATATCTCTTGATGTGTGCAATAAGAGATAGGATGTTTGAGTTTATGAGTGGTCCTCAAGAGTGTGAATTGTTTACCTTATGGTTACTAATCACACCACATTAGGTGGTGTGGTCTTTGGAAGAGAGTCAAGTTTGTGAGTCAAACCAGGTCATTGCGAAAGTAGTAAACAAAAGTAGTAATAGGTAGTTCAGAAAGAGGTCCTAATTGATAGAGATAATAGTAGTTTTATTTCTTTTAGTGTTGTAACTACTTTTCTTATTTAGTGAATTGTTTGTTTTTAAGTGGTTTTCTTAAACAATCTACGGACGTTACCATATAGATAGAGTCTCTATGTGGGTTTATCTCATTATATCTAGTGTTATACATGCTCTAATGTATGGTTAGTACAATTAGAGTTTAAATGGTGAATGTTTCTACATACTAAAGTTTAAACTCTAATTAGAAAGCTTTTATTATTTATGGCCAACTCTCTGATTCTTGAATATTGCTTCTACTTTATATTGTCTATCTATGATTATATTTACTACAGTGATTATATGTGAGGAGTTTATCTCTCTTTATTTTTTTCCTCTTTGGGTTGAGTCCTTAAGAAGTCAATATCTTCCTAACCTGATTGTGTATTAGGTTTTGGACTCCTTCTTTGTGTTCATGCATGATTAGATTATGTGTTAGTATAATATAAATTTTTTTTTCTATATGGAAGTTTAGCATGAGTTAAGGATTATGTATCTTTTTACCCTAGAATTGTACTAGGTGTCAGACTCTTTGTAGGGTTTTCTATATATGTTTGATTACATGCAGTGAAATTACAATCACTACTACAAAAAGGGTATTTTAAGTTAATATGTAAAGTCAGTTTTTGAAAAAACCCAACTTATAATAAAATTAAAGTTGGTTCGGTGTAGAACCGACGCTACGTCCTACGTGGATAGCATCAGTTCACCACGTCAATCGATGCTACGTCCTACTTGTATTTTTTTTATTAAAAAATGCAGTTTAAAATTGAAAATTATTTTTTAGGTGTTACTAACATACATAATACTTTTTCTTTAGTCTATTATACCAGAACTCTTAAATGCGGCACATTTAAGAGATATGAAGCAAGTATCTCATGCTAAATCTATGTCTAGTGGTCAATCATCGCACACTAAGTCATTCAAGAAGAATCCTTGGAAAAAGTATAGTTATGATTATGCTTTAAACTTTAGCAGAACTCTTGGCGCTTTGATGACTATTGTTACGAGGGCATCTAGCATAAATGATGGATGGACTGTGCCACTTCCTATAGAAATTTTTGGTGTAGACCTCGGCCAAACTTATATATTGATGGAGTGCATATTGCAACTATTGGAATATCAAATGATCGATTTAAGTATAATTCAAGTGTGGACAAGGTGAGTCAATCGACTTCAACATAATCACTCATCACATTTAGCAATGTTATATGATTCTTCATATGTCAATTAATATCAAGAGAATGATGTTAGCATCAGAGCTAAACAATTATGTGATAAGGCATTAATGCTTAACAGAAATTAAAAGTTGATAATCCCTTGGCCACTAAGGTTTGAAGAAGGCCAAGATCATTGGATGTTGGTAATCCTTGATCTGTTTATTAATCATGCTTGGTACTGTGACTTGATGAGCAGAATCGAGATCACCAAAAAACTTTGATGCCATCCTCGCAATGGAGTCATCCCCGGCAACGGCGCCAAAAACTTGATGAACGAAAACTGGCATCGCCGATTCTGCCAATACTTTGGTTTTATATTTATAAAACTCTCGCAAGTGCACGAATCATTTCGTAGAAAATGATAAGTATACTCCCAAGGTCGATCTAAGGAAGGAATGTATGTGGTTTTTAATTTATTATTCAAACTTTTAAAAACGAAATTAAATCCTAAACATCCTGTCACGATATTTTGGGGTTTTGTGTTTTTAATCTAATTACAGATAAATAGTGGAGTATTTATGGATATAATAACTAAGTTAATTATGCTTGCTCGTATTATCTAGGTTATTAAAGATATGAATTGATATTTATTGATTCTCCCTTTTTTGTATGAATACCACCTTTGGTGGGGTTAGATATTCTTTGTTAACTAAACAAATCAATTAACACCTATGGGTGGGGTTGATAACTAATTTGGTTAATTAAATTAATTCCTTTTTCTAAGAGATTGAAAATGAACCATTTAAATGCCACCTTTGGTGGGGTTAGACAGTTTAAACTTTATTCAAGGTATCTAAATTAAACCTAAGAATTTAATTATCCGAGTACTAACTTTCAAGTTTTAAAACCACTACTGAAAACATGTTGTCAATACATTTTCAGATAATAATTTTTATAAAAACTTTTGAAATAGAGCTTCACTCTAACTACCGGGCGATTGTACCAACAAATAAAAGAGCACTACTCTAAATCAGACCGGATAACTAAACCTTAAAATCTAATTTTCAGATTTAAGTTTGTAATGAAAAATAATATATTTCTCTCTAACATTTTTAATATAAAATCTTGAATAAAAATAAAATCAATTCATTTCAGAGATTTTCACCTATTTAATATTTCGCAAGCATAACAACGTTATTATTATATCATGTTTACAAACAGCCAGCACAGTTAAATTTAATCATAGACAAATTAAATATAACATGTAAGAATAAAGCATAAAAAAAATAACTGCAAAGAAAATAAAATCCTTACAGTACTTCGATGCCATTCCCATTGCTAGAAAACCTCCAAACGGAATTTGCAATTTGCAATCCCATTTATTGAATCAAAAAGCTAGTAAATTACAAAAAAACATAACTAGTTCTTCCCAAAAAGGGAAGAACTCTAAAACTAAGAGAAACTAGCTAAAACATAAGAAAAACTAAAAAAACTAAAAACTAAGAAATGGAGAGAAAGAAAGAAGAGATAAGTGTGTTTTGAGGTGTGTTTTTGAAGTGAAGGGAAGGGGGTATTTATAGGTGAGGATGGAGAGAAAAAATGAGTAAAAAAATGTTAAAAAATGTAAAAACGCGTAATGGACATGGTGAGGTCATTGATGACGTCATGGGGGCGGCTGCACGTGAAAAATGGGGCGAAATGGCGTCGGCGCGCGCAGAGTTGTGCGCGGATGAACAAGATACCAGCAGCGCGCGGCTAGCGGGCGGCGCAGCGCGCGGGATGTCGCTCGGCGCGATTTTCTCCTTTTTGACATTTTTGACCTTTTCGACCCATTTTGTCCAATTTTTTCCATATTTGTTGACCTTTCCCCATTTATTTAGTAATATAATTCTGATGTATTGCTTCCAGTATTCCTCTTTGAGTCTTTAAGTTACGTTTTTAAGCGAAAATACCTGAAAAAGAATAAAAAATACCCGTGATTCCGAAAAAGACAAATTTATATAAATATATATATTTTTAATCAATTAATGAGCATAAAATCATGGTAATTTTAGTGCTTTTTGAGCACTCATCATTTTTCTCTCTTTTTTCTTTTTTAAGACAAGACCCATGTACAGTTTGTCATATTTTTGTATGATATAGTGAATGGCTAATTTTTTATTTTTCATTTTATATTGGCTTAGGTCACCTCATATATGTCGCTTTTTCATACGTCATGCATGAATGAAGAAAAGGGGTTAAACTTTCAATTTCTACTTAAATAATTCCATTTAAACAATAAAAATAAATATATGTCACTTTATTAGATGTAAAAATCATAGCATTCAATGCAAAGAACTATAAAGATCATCTAGCATTTTAAATTGATAAGAAGAGGGTTTAAAAGATTAGAAAAAGATATTATCACTTAGAATGGAAAGATAATGGCTCAAAATATTCTCACAAGGAAATCTCTAACATTTTATTTCTAAACACCGATTTTGAATTTTATTATAATTTCAACATTTTATCATGAAATACAAATTATAATAAAAACTAACTAATTGTCACATTACTGCATGAAATATTCAAGAAATCCATCTAACAATGTAAAGACTTAATCATTTACTTAAAATTAAATAAAAGACATGATAATTTTGAAAGAAATTTTTAAAATTAACCTAAAACTTTCTATTCCAATAAATATAAATTAAAGCACACAAAAGCAAGTATAAATGTAGACATATGTTTTAGTAAAAAAATTAAATTAGCTCAATTTTATAAATATGTAAATTAAATATGAAGAGTAAAGAATAGAAAAGGTTCCCATTTTTTGAACCTGCTCAATTTTTGGTGTGAAATTGCAAGTGCATTCATCAATCCAAACATTTAAAAATATACATAGAATATTGTATACTTCTCACAAATTTCAACAAAATGATATAAAATTAATAGTTTTAAACAATGTTCACATGATAGGAAACAAAATAATTAACATGAGACAAAATAAAATTAAAATAATGAAAATAATATTACCTATAATGATGGACTACCTATCATCCAGTGCTTAGTTTAACGTCTCAATAAGACACTTCTTTTATCTAAGTATTATATATCCATATTCCATTAATGTCTTTTGTATTGTGTTCTCTTTCTAATAAGGCTTCACAAGATGCCCATTTACATTGAAAGTTCCTTGAGTCCTAGGATTCAACAACTCTATTGTTCTATGTAAAAATACTTAGGAAATTGTAAACAATCCACTCCATCTTGATTGAAATTTTCTTGGAAAAAATCTCAAATGAGAGTTAAATAAAATAACTTTCATTCCAAGAGAAAAGACTTATGAACTAGCTTTATTCGTGATAGCGCTTTGTACACTCTTTGTACAACTTTTCATTTTCATAAGTTTCATCCCTAATCTCTTCAAATTCACTAAGTTGGAGCAACCATTTTTCTCCTACTTTGTTTAACTCTATGTTTAGCTCTATAATTTCCCAATAAGCCTTTTATTCAAGTGCAAAGGGTATACAGCATGCTACCCCAAATATTAACAGGTAGTGCTCATCCCAATAGGTGTTTTATATATTGTGTGGTAAGCCTATAAGGCATCATTCAACTTTATTTCCTAGTCCTTCCTTGAAAGGAAAATAGTAAGTACAAAAACCCCTTTTGATTTGCCTATTTCTCACTTCCACTTGACTGAAAGTTTGTGGATGATATGGAGTAGCCACTCTGTGTAATGTTATAGATTTTTAGTACCCATCAAAGAGTTTTTGTAAAACAAAATTTGCAAAAATGGCTCCCTCCATCACTTATTATTGCTCTAGGCATTCTGAACCTACTAAATAGTGAATTCTTCAAGAATTTCATAACAACATTAGCATCATTAGTTTTAGTGGGTATAGCTTCTACCTACTTGGACACATAATCAATAGCAACCTAGATATATATTTATAACCAAAAGATAGGACCCATAAAATCAATCCTTCAAACAACAAATATTTCAACAACTAAATTAGATAATTAAGGAATTTCATCTTGTTTGCCTATATACCTATCTTTGACATCTATCATAATGTGTGAAAAATATATTAGCATCTTTAAATAGAGTTGGCCAGTAAAATCCAGATTCTAATACCTTAAGGTGGCGTTTGGTTCACGGAATGGAATCGAAATTGAAATGGGAATGGAATGGAAATGAAACAGTTTTGTTTTGTTTGACCACTGGAATCAAAGAAAGAATTAGTATTATAGTGTTTGGTTTACAATTAGAATAGAATGAAAAACACTATATATTACCTTAATACCCCTATATTTAGTAAAGTTTAAATAATATCATTTAATTATTTTTTTTTGTCAAACAAAATACATTAGTGAAATCATTATTTTTCTAAATAATTATTACTTAAAAGGAAAATATATTATTAAAATTATTATTTTTCTAAATAGGGTTTAGGGTTTTAAGGTTTAGGATTTTGGATTTAGGGTTTAGGGATTTGGGATTTGAGGTTTAGGGTTTAGGGTTATATTTGTGGATTAAGGTTTAGGGTTTAGGGTTATATTTATGGGTTAAGGTTAAGGGTTAAAATTATTATTTTTCTAAATAGAGTTTATGGTTTTAGGATGGGATTTAGGGTTTAGTGTTTATGGTTTTGGGATTTGGGATTTGGGGTTTGGGGCTTATGGTTTTGGGATTTGGGATTTGGGATTTGGGATTTGGGGTTTAGGGTTTAGGGTTTAGGGTTATATTTGTAGTTTAAGTTTTATGATTAAAATTATTATTTTTCTAAATATGATTTAGGGTTTTGGGTTTAGGGTTATATTTGTATATTAAGGTTTAGGGTTAAAATTATTATTTTTCTAAATAGGGTTTAGGTTTTAGGATTTGGGATTTAGGGTTTAGGGTTTAGGGATTTGGGATTTGAGATTTGGGATTTGGGATTTAGTTTTTTAGGATTTGGTATTTTGGATTTAAGGTTTTGGTATTTGGTATTTGGGTTTAGGGTAAAATTGGAAAAAATTGCGATAGGAATGAAATCATGATTCCTTAAGGGGGAGAAGGAATTCTAATCACAGGCAATGCGAACTCTTTCAACATTTTCTCACCTATGTCTACTTATACTTAAGGTTGTTCATCTTTATCCTAATAAATGCCTATCTTTCTTGAAATTTTTTGAGCCCTATATATTAATAAAAAGTACAATTTTCTTTCTTAAAAATATCTTACCTCTTACATTAATAATACAAAACAAAAAATCAAGGAAAATATAGACTATACACAACTTAGTGAAACAAAATAAATTATAAAATAAATAACTTAGTACACAAATTTACTAAACAAAAAGTAAAATAAAAATATTAAAATAATAATTTGTAAATAAAAAAATTAAAATTTAAAATAAAAGAAAAAGAATTTTTTTCAAATAAATAAAAAAGAAAACAAATTAATATTTTTTAAAAAGAATTATTTTAAGTTTTATTTAATATTTTTTATTTTTTATTTTTTAATAAATAAAATCTTAAATTTTTAAATGTTTTAAGATTTTAAAATATTATTATTATTATTAAAAAAAAGAAAATAAAATTTTATTATTATTATTACTATTTTTAAATAAATAAAATCTTAAAATTTTCAAACATTTTAAAATGTTCAAATATTATTATTATATTCTTTAATTAAAGAAAAATTAAATTTTATAATATCTAAAATTAATTAATAACTTAGATATTTCAAAATTTTAAATAAAAATTACAATATTTACAACAAAAAAAGTTTTTAAGAATTTGACTAAGAAAATGTAAAAGCGTTATTCCTCCCTAGCAATAACGCCAAAGACTTGATGCATAAAAACTTAATAGTTAAATTTTGTAAAATTTATAAATAGCTTGCAAGTGCACGAATCACTTATAAAAAATAATAAGTATACTTTCAAAGTTGGTCTAAAGAAGAATCACATAATTTTTAAATAATTCAAAAAAAAATTAAAATTAAAAATTAAACCTAAACATTTTGTTACAATATTTTGGTTTTTAAAGGTCCAATTTAATGACATAAAAGTAAAAAGTAAATTCAACAAATAATAGTCAAATAATTATTTTCATTTAGTGGAGAATTTATGGGATAAATTAGTTAGTTAATTAAGTAGCTTAAACATTTATAGGATAAAGTAGTTAGTTAAACATTTACATTCAGTGAAGAATTTATAGGATAAATTAGTTTGTTAATAATGCTTGCTTGATATTAAGTTGGTTATAAAAATATGAATTAAGATTATTAATTCTTCCTTTTTTGTAAGCAAAATATTTTAAGGTAGGGATCAATTTCATTTTTAATCAATTATCAATTAAAGTCTTTTAACAGATATCATTAATTGATAGTTAATTAAATTATACTTTATTTCTAAGGAATTAATAAACTCTGTAATTGATGCTTTTGGCGGAACTATCAATTTAAACTCTCATCATTGTGTCTAAATTAGATTTTAAAATTTCTACGAAAAGTATGTTCCCAATACATTTTTCAATAATAATTCTTATAAAAATATTTGAAATAGAGTTATAAAAAGATCAAAATAATCAATTCTAAAATCGAAGAGTTGACTCTAAATCAAATTCAGATTATTAAATCCTAAATCTAAATCTCTTTTTTATTACAAAAAATACCTCGTTAATATATTTTTCTTTTACAAACTTCGTTTACATCTTGATGAAAAACTAAAACATAATTCATTTTATAAAAATGTTTACCTACTTTAATATTTCACGAGCATAATAACATTACTAATATCTTATAGTATTTTCAGCTAGGCATGCTTATATTAATAAATGATTAGTAAATTAAACATAGCATGTAAAATAATATATAAAAATATTCTAAAAAGAATACATTTAAATTATATCTCAACCATATCCTTATAGAACCTGAGCATTGTTTTTGTTTCTAAAAATCCTCCAAACAAATTTGTCAACATTGTTTATTAAATTGAAAGTAAAACTACTGCATAAACTATATTTGTTTAACTCTCAATTGAGAAAACTTTAAAACTATGTTTAGAAAAGAAAAGCTATATAGAAACTAAGAACTCTGCCGCAAAGAAAGTTGGGGGACGATTCTAAAATTTACAAAAAATATGTCATTAGTATATTTTTCAATAATAATTCTTATAAAAATATTTGAAATAGAGTTATATAAATATCCAAATGATCAAATCCAAAATTAAAGAGTTGACTCTAAATCAGATTTAGATTATTAAATCCTAAATCTAAGTATCTTGTTTATTGTGAAAAATACTTTGTCAATATATTTTTCTTTTAGAAGCTTCATTTAAATCTTGATGAAGAAATAAAATATAATTCATTTTATAAAAATGTTTACCTACTTTAATATTTCATAAGCATAACAACATTACTAATATTCCATAGTATTTTTAGCTAAACATGCTTAATTTAATAAATGATTAGTAAATTAAATATAGCATGTAAAACAATACATAAAGATAATATGAAATTAATAAATTTAAATTATACCTCAACGTATCCATACAAAACCTCGACATTGTTTCTATTTATGAAAAATCTCCAAATAGAATTGTCAATACTATTTATTGAATTGAAAGTAAAACTACTACATAAATATTTTTGTTTAACTCTCAATTGAGAGAAAAACTTTAAAACTATTAAAAGAAAATAAAATCTATATAGAAACTAAGAATTAATCTCCAAAAAAAGCTATGGGATAATTTTAAAAGTGAATTTGAGGTCCATTTTATAGGTGATGAAAAGTAGAGGATAGTGGATCAAATAGGTGGGTGACGTGGCACACTTCTATTCCATGTCATGACATGAGATAGGATGTACAAACTTTGGCCTCAATCTACTTCACCTACACTATAGCACACTTTATTTTCATGACATGGCTCGTGTTCTTCAAAATAACTAGAATCCTATTTTCTTATACACCATTTTCAATGGTTTAGAACATATGTAAACTTTGCATATGTTAATTTTTTATGCTTCGACGTTATAATGGAGCGCTTTCAGGCATATTTTAATCTTTTATGCTTCAATATTGTAATGGATTGCTTTTAGGTACTATTCTTTGAGTGTTGATCAATCAAATAATTTTTAAGTTAAAATACTTGAAAAACAGCAAAACATACCTATGATTCCAAAAAAATAGATTTTCTTTAAAAGATAATAAAACTATGCAAATATAAATTTATTTTGTCATTTAAAGTGCATAAAATCACATTATATTAAAAAAAATTAAACCCTCATTAGTTACCCCCTTAATGTTCAGCAAGAAGGATGAGGTAGCTTGCCTACATAAGGATCCTCTAGTCGTCACATTGAGAGTAAGTTCTTGTGATGTCTGTGTATATTGGTTAACACTAGAAATTCAATGGATCTACTATTTTTATCCACCCTTCATGCATTGGGGTCCAAGAGGAGAATGTCATAAAGAAGAAAATACCCTGGGAACCATCAACTTACCCATAATGGTAAAATGATCTATGGTAATGATAAACTTTGAGGTGATTGATGCATTACCACATTATAACTTGCCCAACGAGGGATGAGTGGTGTGAAAGAAGGCACTAGGAAAATATGTGAGACCATCAACTCCCCGAAAGTCACTAGAGATGTTAGTGAGTTTTAAGGCTGCATCCTTATAATAGTCTATTCTCTAGGAACCACATTCTTCCTCTTTGACTTAGAGGTAGTGGTGGTCTAGCCCTTCTTACTCAATTAAAAATTAGTAAGGAGGTGGTCCAGGGACATGTTTCCCAAGTCTATGTCTACACAATAAAAAGTAAAATTGGTTAGTCGAGCTGTGACATAAACAAATCAACATAAGAAACCTTGACAAAAACTAAGACCTTTTGATATCAGCTTGAAATTAAAACCAAATTCGAGTAGATACTCCTTGGACATTGAGCTACTATTTTTCAAGGTAGAGCATGACTTATGCACTATCCTAGTTTGTAACAAACCAAACCCTAATCTAATCATTCCTACAACCGTCAACCTAGACTCCAAAAAAGCCTTCTTCCATGGAGTTGATGCAAGTAAAATTGTTAGAATTGAGATAGTGAGTGCTTCACCTCCTAGCTCAAGGTCAACATATAGAAGCATAGCCTCCCCAAAAAGGCCTTTACATTCCACTAGACCGATGGAATAAGGCTGCTCTCATTCTCATATTTTGACTAACTAGAAAAATAAAAGAAGAATTGCTTCTAGTTTATATCATTGTTCAAAGTTGGATGTTTATCCATCTGTCTTCCTTGGTTGACATAAAAATCACTGAGGATCTGAAGGGTTCTATTTGAGGGAATACACCTTATTGAACTCAGGCATACCTATCGTGGCACCGAGCTCTTTCCCTAATAATGTGATACAAAGTAAGTTCCTCCATCCATTGAGGAGATGTTGACTAGGACTTATTTACATATACATCAAGAAGTATATAATGAATTTAAGGAGAGGAGACCACAAGCCAAGTCAAAAAGGGTCTCTCATAGAAAACAAGCTAACCCTCTAGAAGTGGGTCACTATCGAGAGATGTAAGGCTGGGGATTTGGATTTATAAGGACTTAGGAATGTCATATGCCTCACTAAATTTGGAAGTGTTATCCAACCCTATCTAACAAGGTATAGGCTTGGACCTTCACTTTTTAGTTCGATATGTATGTTTTCACTTACCTCTTCATGCTCGAGAATTTTTCAGGTTGGTATAGGAAGGCTAATAGGAATCTTGGTTCTTTATTCATGAGGAGGTTGAGCTATGCTTGTCAAAGGCACAAAGACTTTTATGTTGTGAGAGCTTCTTCAACTCCAAGAAGAGCTTGAGCTTGAGGTTGATCTTGAGTCCTTAGAAGACTCGGAGCCTCCGAAGCCAACTGAATCCTCTTTGCTATCATAAATCATTACATTCTTTGACACAAGAAGGTTCCTAAGTTGTTTTCTGACCATATATATTAGTAACTCTAATAACGAGCTAAAAAATAAAAGTGAAATGAAATCAATCATAAGACAAGTTTGCAAAGATTAGATGAGTGTACATATTGTTAGGGTTAAGGATGGATGTAGATTGACAGTTATTTTTATTTTATGTTTGCTTTCAAACTCATTCTTGTAAGTTCACGTTAACCCCCTAAATGAATTCCACGTAGATGTATAACTTATATATACACAATGAAAGACCTAGAGTTATCATTATTATTTGCTCATTTAATGCATCTCTCCACTTTTTCTCCCTAAACTGAATATGTTCCCCAACAAATAAATCTTTTCTTTAATTTGGCAAAGGGGCACCTCAGGCTAATGTCTCATCACTTTGGGAAATAATTGGAAGGGTATAGAGGGATCATTTATTTCCTACTTAGGTATAAGTCTTTTTTACAATGTCTCAAGAAAGTGTTAGTTCTAAATATTGGTTGATAAAATCATGCAAGAATTTAAGCTTTTATAAGGCATAGTGATCGCCACACAAATTGTGTGCAATGAATATACACTACTATAAAAAGGGGTATTTAAGTCGTTGTGTAAAGTCGGTTTTTTCCAAAAACCGACTTATAATGAATTTAAAGTCGGTTTGGTGTAGAACCGACGCTATCCACGTTGAACGTAGCATCGGTTGACGTGGCGAATCGACTCTACGTACGTGGATAGCGTCGGTTCTACATGTCAACCGATGCTACGTCCTATTTTTAAATTAAAAAATTTTAAATTAATTATTATTTTATTTGATTCTTTAAAATTTAAGTTTGATAAAAATAGTATCATTTTTCCTTTTTTTTAGACAATTAGCTTTAAAATTATATAATTTTGTTTATTTGTTTGGATATTTAAATTTATATATGTACCTATAATATATCTTTATTTAATTGTGTATATATTTTAATTAAATATTATTCTAAAGTAATTATTTTTTCTATTTCTATATATGTATATACATACATAGCTAGTCTAAATAAAATAATAATTGAAAAAAAAATTTAATTAGGTGAATAGCATCGGTTCACATGAAGAATCGACGCTATCCGTGTGTGTAGTGTCAGTTCACATGAAGAACCGATGCTATTCACCTAATATATCCAAATTGGGGTCATTTTTTACGCAGAAACCATTTTCTTCCTCTCTCTCCTCCATTTTCTCTCGCGCGTGCCACCTTCTTTCTAAATTTCCGGCCACCTCCGACCACCATTTTCAACGTCGTTTTGTAAGTTATATTCCTCTTCTCATTATCTTTCAGATCTATTATTTTTTTGAGCAAAATATTAAAAAACAATTATACCTATTTTCTGTAAAAATGTTTGATTTAGGTATGTTTTTTTATTTTGTTTGTTATGTTTGACTTATTTTATGTGGAAATAATATCTAAACTGTTGTGGGTTTGATGGATTATATATATTTACTATGCATGGATAAATTTATTTATATATATATATAATTATATTTTATTAAGTAGAATTTTTCAGCTTATTATTCAGGTTATTTTAGATATATGTTGTATAAAATTTTTGAGTTATGTATGTTTTTATTTTGCTTGTTATTATGTTTGACTTATTTTATGTGGAAATAATATCTGAAATGTTGTGGGTTTACTATACGTGGATAAATTTATTTATATATAAATAATTATATTTTATTAAGGAGTGAACCTAGGAAAAATAATATGTTGTAAGAAATTATATTGGTATAAAATTTATACGTGCTATCTATTGACTCTTAAAAAAATTATAAATATATATGTATAATCTCAATAATTTAAATAATATATATATATATATATTAATAAAAATCAAATAATAACTAAAAAGTAAGTAGTATTATTATTTTTATTTATATATGCTACTTATGTGTTAAAATGTTATATATGTTACTATAGTAGTCCCTATATGCTTCTATAGAATGTTATATACGTATAATTAATATTACTTTTTAATTATGATATAGTAACATGCTTAGAAATTAGATTCAACCAATGTGATTGGTTTTTATATATTCATGCTAACATGTTGCTTATTTTTTAATTTGTATAGAAATGGTTTTGTAAAATGATTAAAATGATAATTGTTTTGTATTATGTATGTTTTGATATATATTCTAATAATTAGGAAATTTATATATAATAATACATCTCGTCTCTCTTTCCTACTTTCCTTACGAACTCATATTAGCACTTTATTAATCATTTGTTTATAAATATGAATTTATCTGGAATCTATGTTTGTTTGATGGATGTTTTACGTGCTCATGTATGTAGGGGAATATGAATTGTTATATGGATCAGTTGTTTTTTTGTCTAGTTGTCTTGTCATAATGCTTGTGAAGGCCAATCAAGATTCTATGCCAACCAAGCTTACTCGATCTCATCCAATTACACTTTGATGACATTATTTTATTTGTAATTTAAGTTAACTATATGTATTATATATATATATATATATACATTATTTGTTTTTGTAATAAATTTAATTATCGAGTAATTAAATATATTTAAATTTTTAATTATTTGTATTATTATTTATACTTTAGTTTTTTTATGTTATATATATATTAAATAATACAAAAAATGAGAATAAAAAAAATCATAAATTGTACGAGTAAAGTCGGTTCACGTGATGAACTGACTTTACATGTAGCATCGGTTCACGCGATGAACTGACTTTACATTTTAAGTCGCTCAATTTAAAGTCGGTTCAGCGAACTGACTTTAAATTTGTTTAAAGTCAGTTTTTAACCGACTTTAATGCATATTTTTGTAGTAGTGATACAAGTATATGTATCGTAACAAGTAATATTATGATAAAAAAAAGATCGTTCACACAGAGATTATTTTAATAAAAACTAATTTTTAAAACTAAAACAAATAAAAATCAATTTTGTTTTGTGTTTTTATAAGGAAGCAAAATAAAAATAACGAAAAGTAAATAGCAATAACTAATGAAATCAAATTTTCTAACTAAGAATATATATGAGAAAACATCTAGGCATACATAATCCTCTAATTTTCTAAACATGCGAATCGCTAAAATTTCTCCAATATAATTAAAAATTAATTACATGATTAATTGAATCTAACCTAGCATGTTTTCCTCTCTCAAGTAAACTACACACCATATAGTAATTATTTTAATCACACTCTCATGCCAATTAAATTGCATACTACTCATTAATTTCATCAATTATAGATCACATACTTAAGAATCATACATCTCTTCCTAGAAACTATGCATGTTATTTAATCAAGACAAACAATTAAATAATTCTCTCAAATCTATTTAATTGTCTTTATAGATAAATTGTTGGCCAAACAATTAATAGCATAAAAATTAGATTAAATAAATTAAATTTATAATTGGGATAAAATATTATATTATCACATGCTGAAAATTAGGTTCATAAAATCCCTAGATTGATAAATTAACTACACATAATTGTGTTCATAAAGCTTATATTTTTCATAAAGAAAGACATAAAAATTGATAAAGAAAAGAGTAGAAGATGAAATACAATCAATCTCTTGAATTGTGGTGTTAATCTCTTATTGAATCTCCACCAAAATTGTATCCCCTCTTGAATTTTTATATATTTTCCCCTCTTTTTAGCTCCAAAAATTAACCAAAATTATGCTAATGATGACCCCTTAAGGTTAATGGGGTTCTTAGGGGCTTAAATATAGCTCAGGTGCTATTTGTATTGTTAGATCAGCTTTAGATCATTAGTTGAGATCAAAACAAGGAAAATTGACTATTCTAGCCAATCACAACACGATACATGGCACACGAAATTCATTGAGCAAATTAGAGAGCAATGCATGGTATGTGACACTAGTCCGAGTAAACTCCCACTGAGTCAGGGCCACATGGTGCAATGTGATTTGCAGAAATGGAAGGCATGGCACATGGGTGGAACGATAGGAGCAATCATATGGTGACATGTGGTAGTACGGTTTAATCTATCCCCAAACTCATATTAAGCATCATGATGACACATGGCACATGGTTAGTCTTCCTCACACATGATTCACTGTCTCTACTTGCATGGTATCATATGCCTTGATCAGTTAGCTCCTGATTGGCCCTACGTTAAAAATTCATAAAAATCCTAAAAAATATATTTTCACCCCTTTTCACTAAAAAAGTTTATATTTTAATATTTTTGGCTCTAAAAATATTATTTATTGAATAAAACAAGTAAATATAAAGTAAAAAGAAATGCGTTAATGACTCTATTTTCATAGAGTCATCACACCCCCAAACTTAACTTTTTGCTTGTCCTCAAGTAAAGCAAAGTATAACTAAATAAAATAACATGGGTAGTATATTCATAAATATACTTCTATTAGTATATGCACATTTCAAGAAAACTATATTTCTCAAAAGCGATACAATCTTATGATAAGGAGGTTCACATATTCATCAACCATCAATACAATGATATGCAATATTTTTGACAAATTGATTTGTGTGTGTGCTGAACATGATATCATCCAATGCACTCATGAAATAAACCTATATGAGCATGCTAATCAATTCAATCTTAGAGTAAGTCTCATAAGTCTATTTTTCACATCCCTCTCCACTAATATAAATATGCACTTAGCTCAAGATCAATAAGGACTTTACACGATGGTAATATAAGGCTTAGGTGGGGGTCGATAAATGAAGACACTTAGGCTCTTTCCACACCTTAGATTTCTTTTATTTTTTCATGCTACACTTTTTAAGTACAATTGAGCTTTTACTTGATATTTCCATGTACCTTCTTTTGTCATTATTTTCATATTATTTTATTCCACATCTCTTTTCTCTTCTTTTTTTTTAACTTCACAATACCCCCAAACATATTTTCAATTCTATTTTCTTTAGAGGGATAATTGTGTTGTGAGTTTTCCTTTTTTTCTTTTTTATAGGGTGCATTACATTTCACCTTATGCTATAGCATAACACATGATTGCATTAAATTTCATACAAGCTAAAGGTGTAAGGGTAAAACTAATACTTATTAGTTAGGAATTAAATATGACTTAAAGATATGAAAGGTTATTTGTTAGGCTCAAATGGTTGACTAAAGATATTAACAATGGTTAACTTGAAAGTCTCAATCGATCCAAATAAGGCCTAAATCTTTTTCTCTTACTAAATACTATTCAGAATTGCGGCTCAAGGGATGATCAAATAGATTCTAAAACCTGATAAATCTCATCAACTCGCATAACTCACTACAAATTTTCTCTCAATAAGAACACAAAAATCAATCATGAATGTGTGCATAAAATTTGAATCAATCCAATCAAAATTAGTAAACATATCACATGATTAATGTAAATATCTTAACAAATATATTACTTTCCTTATCCTATTCATGAAAACCAATTTTTATCATTGAGTTCATATGTTTCATATCAAGCATGAATGCATTTAGTTTCCATATATTTATAAATTTCTACCCAAATCATAATTAAAAATAACCTAAAAATAAAAAAAAATTCCCTAAAAAAAATTCCTAAAAATTTAAAATGCATAGTGAAAGAAAAATGTAGAGAATGAAGTTCCCTCTCCCAAATTTAAATTACACATTGCCCCCAATGTGCACATATAAATATGAAAAGGTAAAAAGAAAGAAAACTCCCTTAGCTTTGGCACACTGCATCTGTCGTTGAAATGCTCATTCTTGTTGCGCCATTGCTCTCCACATTTATTCACCTACAAAACAAAAATAATAAAAATATAAGTAAAATAACGTTGGGTTGCCTCCCAACCAGAGTCACGTTTAACATCCTTGACTAGACAGTCATATCAAGTCCTAAGGCACATCCCTTTATGTCCATTTACTTTTGAGTTTTTCTGGAAACAATTTGAGTCTTGATTTGTTCAATAATACTTATGTTCTAGCTCACAAAAATGGTGCTAAATGCTCTTCTCATGCCATATTTTTGTTTTCTTTTTGAACCTTTTGGCATTCTTATAAGCACTTCATTATAGCTCATCCAATTTATATATTTCCAACATCTTTTCACCTCTTCATTGGACTCTTTCACTTTCATACTAGACTGGAGATAGGAGGGTAAAAGTGTGGGGTCTAAACTTGTTGGCCCTTCAATTGAAATTTTGAGCTTAGATCCTATGTCAAACTTTTCCATAATCGCCTTTGATACACACATGAAAGGCACGTCCTCCAAAAAGTTCACACAATCTACAATATCAACCTTCGTTTTCATACTTTCAAAGTTAAAACAATTTAAGTTGTTTTCTAGTAATTTTATGTCTTTTTTCATAGCATCATATGTTAAAGTTGTAAGTGTGGGAAACTCAACAGATTCTTTTAAGCTATTCCCATAATCAATAAGATTTTTCCTTAAACACTTATTAGTATTCTCAATATCAGATGTTTCGGATTCTTTAAAAAATTTAAACATTATTTGTTAATCTTGCATTCTCATTATATGTTCACCTTTTTATACATTAAGGAGTGCTCTTCTGGTTGCTAAAAATGGACATACAAGTATGATAGGAATGTCATGCTTCTCCTCTATGTCTAGCATAATGAAGTCTTCTAAAAAGATGAATTTGTCAACTTTTACTAGCACATCTTGTACCATACCCCAAGGTCTTTTAATTGATGTATCTATTATTTGTAATTTTACTTAAGTGGGTTTGGCTTTACCAAACCCCAATCTCTTGAAAACTAATAATGGTATAAGATTAATACTAGAACCCAAGTCACATAATGCTTTCTCAAAGTGGATATTTCCAATTGTACAAGGAATGTCAAAACTACCTGGATCTTTCAAGTTTTCGAGTAGTTTTCTGGCAAGGATGGCAGTATAACCATCAGGTAAGGTCATTATTTCATTATCTCTAAGCCTCATTTTCTTAGACAAGATGTCCTTCAAAAATTTGGCATAAAAGGCTTCTGTTCAAGTGAATCTTTAAATGATATATCTATGTGCAACTTCTTGAAGACTTCCAAAAATTTTGAAAACTACATATCTAACTTTTTCTTTTACAGTCTTTAAGGGAAAGGAATATTGGGTTTGTAGAGGTTTCTCTTTTTTGGCTAAATTATTTTCTTTCCATTACTCATTTTATCCTATAATTCCTCCTCATCCCTTTTAGTTTCTAGTTCCTCCTTATCCTTTTGGGTCCCATGTTCCTCCTCTAAAGTTTTACCACTCCTCAAGACTATGGCATTGCACTAGTCCTTACCTTCTCTTCTTGGGTTTACAATTGTGTTACTTGGAAGGTTACCTTGAGGCCTTTGACTTATAGCCTAAGAAATTTTCCCCATTTGGTTCTCCAAATTTTGAATTGAAGCCTCTTGAGTTGACGCTTTTGTATTAAATGATTTGATGAAGTCTTTCATCATCCCCATTAAGGCATTTGTATTGTCCTCAGTATGTGGATTCTTTTCTTAGGCATGTAATTATTGTGGTTGTTGGAAACTAGGTGGGGGGAAATGATTGATGGTTGAATTGATTACCACCTTGATTATTTTTATTCCAAGAGAAATTTGGATGTTGTCTTTATCCTAGTATGTGTTTGAGTATAGATTATTGTTTTGATTCACATTACCCACATAAAATATTGATTCAGGATTATCTAGATAATGATCAAACAAATGGGCTCCATTACAAAACACACATGACACCCTTGAATTTTGGACCTGGTTTATACTCCCTAGCAAGTTTTGAACCTTCAAAAGATTTACCAAAGATGACACTTGAGTTATAAGTGTCATGATATCATTTACCTCATATATTCCACCTACTCTTCTTGTGGCTATCATTCTGTCGATTGAACGTTGATAATTATTGCTAATCATTTTCTACTATATACTTCTAATAGCAATAAAGTATGTGTATAAATTAAAAAATTAAAAAAATAAACAACTAAATAAATAAAGTAAAGTAAAAATAATAAATCAAATAAATTAACTAAAATAAATAGATTAATAAGTCAATAAAAGAAAATAAGTAAATTAAAATTAAAGTAAAGAAAAATAACTAAAATAAAATAAAAAAATTATTAATTTTTAATATTTATAGTCCCTCGCAACAGCGCCAAAAATTTGATCGCCACACAAATTGTATGCAATGAATACACAAGTATATGTATCGCAACAAGTAATATAATAATAAAAAAATATCGTTCACACAAAGATTATTTTATTATAAACTAATTTTTAAAACTAAAAAAAATAAATATCAATTTTTTTTGTGTTTTTATATTTTTAGGAAGCAAAATTAAAATAACGAAAAGTAAATAGCAATAATTAATTAAATCATATTTGGTAAATAAGAAGATATATGAGAAAAAATCTAGGAATACTTAATCCTCTAATTTTCTAAGCATGTGAATCGCTAAAATTTCCTCAATATAATTATCAATTAATTACATGATCAATTGAATCTAAACTAGTATGTTTTCCTTTCTCAATTAAACTATACAGCATATAGTAATTAATTTAATCACATACATAAGAATCATACATATCTTTCTAGAAACTATGCATGTTATTTAATCAAGAGAAACAATTAAATAATTCTCTCAAATCTATTTAATTGTCTCTATAGATAAATTGTTGGTTAAACAATTAATAGCATAAAAATCAGATTAAATAATATAATTAAATTAAATTTATAATTGGGATAAAATATTAGATTATCACCTAGTGAAAATTGGGTTCAAAAGATCCCTAGATTGATAAATTAACTACACATAGTTGTGTTCATAAAGCTCATATTTTTCATAAATAAAGACATAAAAATTGATAAAGAAAAGAGTAGAAGAAGAAATACAATCAATCTCTTGCATTGTAATGTTAATCTCCTCTTGAATTTTTCTATATTTTTTTCTTTCTAGCTCAAACAATTACCAAAATTATGCTAATGATGGCTCCTTAGGGTTTATGGGGTGATTAATGGCTTAAATATAGCTCAAGTACGATCTTTACCGTCTGATCAGCTTCAAATCATGGGCTGAGATCAAAAAAATTAAAACTGAAACACCAGCCAATCACAACGTGACACGTGGCACACATAATTCACTGGTCGAATCAAAGAGTGACTTGTGGTAGAGGAGATCAGTCCGAGTCAACGCCATGCAGTGCTACGTGATTCGCAAAAATGGATGGCATAGCGCACGGGTAGAACATGGGGAACAATCATATGGCGACACATGGTAGTGTGATTTAACCAATCTCTAAACTTAGATTGACCGATCCTCGCATGCAGTGTAATGTTATTTGTTGTCCTAACTTGTGTGGCATTCACGTGGCTTGACTAGTAAGCTTTCTTGCTTACATGGCATACCATGTGGTTGTTCTTGATTGGTTATACGTTAACAATTCATAAAAAATCAAAAAAATTATATTTTCACCCCTTTTTCACAAAAAAATATATTTTAATATTTTTGGCCCCAAAAATACTATTTATTAAATAAAACAAGTAAATATTAAGTAAAAAAAGTACGCTAATGACTCTACTTTCATATAGTCATCACATAGATGCTTTTTTTCCTTGATCATTCAATGTACATTCCTTACTCCTTTTTTTATATATAAATAGCCAAACATCTGTCTTGTATGGTCTAACAATTTCCATCCATAATTGTTTCTAGTTAGGAAAGACAAATAAGCATAATTTGAATCTCGGGTATTTTTATTGTTTTTTATGTATTTTTGCTTAAAAAATTAACTTAAAGACTCAAAGAAAAATACTGGAGGCAATACATCATAAATATATTCATAAATTAAATGAGGAAAGGTCAACAAAGATGGAAAAATTGGATAAAATAGATCAAAAGGGTAAAAAAAGTCAAAAATGATGAAATCGTGCATGCAGTTGCCCAGCAACGGCGGCCAACGCGCGTAGTTGCCTACTAGCGCATGCCATAATGCCCAAACTGTGCCCATAAATGCACGCATTGTGTGCCGTAATGCCCAGCTATGCCAAAGCAACGCACGCGTATCACCCAAACCACACCAAAGCAGTGCGCCCATTTGCACGCCTCTCCCCCATTCCGTGCTCACCTGGGCCCATCTATGCCCAGTCCGCGCACGCCTCTGCTCCATTCCGCGTGCGCCGCCATGCCTCACCTACCAATGATGCCATCATTCACCTAACACTAGTTTGCTACATTTTTTACCATTTTTTCTTCCTCTACTCACCTATAAATACCATCATTCTCTCCACACCAAAACACACCTAAAATCATTTTCTTCTCTCTTTCTTTCTCTCCATTTCTTAGTTTTTAGTTTTTCTTAGTTTTAGAGTTCTTCTCTTTTTGAGAAGAACTAATTATGTTTTTGTAATTTATTTTATTTTTGATTCAATAAATGGAAATGCAAATTCCGTTTGGAGGTTTTCCAGCAATAGAATTAGCATCAAAGTACTGTAAGGATTTTATTTTCTTTACAGTTATTTTTTATGTTTTATACTTATATGTTATATTTAATTTGTTTGTGATTAAATTTAACATTGTTGGCTGTTTGTAAACATGATATAATAACAACGTTGTTATGCTTGCGAAATATTAAATAGGTAAAAATCTCTAAAATGAATTGATTTTGTTTTTATTCAAGATTTTATATTAAGAATGTTAGAGAGAAATATATTATTTTTCATTACAAACTTAAATCTAAAAATTAATTTTAAGGTTTAGTTATCCGGTCTGATTTAGAGTAATGCTATTTTATTTGTTGGTACAATTACTCGATAGTTAGAGTGAAGCTCTATTTCAAAATTTTTTATAAGAATTATTATCTGAAAATATATTGACAACATGTTTTCAGTAGTGGTTTTAAAACTTGAAAGTTAGTACTCGGATAATTAAATTCTTAAGTTTAATTTGGATACCTTGAATAAAGTTTAAACTGTCTAACCACACCAAAGGTGGCATTTAAATGGTTCATTTTCAATCTCTTAGAAAAAGGAATTAATTTAATTAACCAAATTAGTTATCAACCTCACCCACAGGTGTTAATTGATTTGTTTAGTTAACAAAGAATATCTAACCCCACCAAAGATGGTATTCATATAAAAAAGAGAGAATCAATAAATATTAATTTATATCTTTCATAACCTAAATAATATGAGTAAGCATAATTAACTTAATTAGTTATTATATCCACAAATACTCCACTATTATAAATGATAAAATTTTCATAAATATTTATTGAATCTGTATCTATGTTTATTTTGATGTTATTAGATTAAAAACACAAAAATCCCAAATATCGTGACAGGATGTTTAGGACTTAATTTTGTTTTAAAAAGTTTGAATAATAAATTAAAAACCATATATATTCCTTCCTTAGATCGACCTTAGGACAATACTTATCATTTTATATAAAATGATTCGTATACTTGCGATAGTTTTATAAATATAAAACTAAAGTATTGATAGGATCGTCGATGTCGATTCTGCTTCATCAGGTGCCAACTTAGTTGGAATGTCGCCATGCAACTAATAAGACTTGCCAACTACAACCTTTCATTAGTTGCAATATCAAAATTTTGTAGTTGGTAGTTAACAATTATATTGATTTGATCAATGTATAGGTCACAAAAAATGTAAATAATATGTTCATCAATTATAAAGATTTTATATCGATCACCATAAATAATAAATAACAAATCATTTCAAATTGAAAATCCCAATCCTTTAGTTAGTTAGTAACAACTAACAATAAATATGAACTCTAAAGTATGATTAAAAAAGGACGAATGGTCGCAAAAATCTGTTATTTTTAACAAAAGTATACTTTAGACCTATAACTATTAAATAGAGTAACACAAATTCGATGCTTTTACACAAAAAGAGATCATAGATGTCCATTTTTTAAAGTAATGGACTTGCACTGTTCTTCTTATCCATTTTGAAACTTAGATAACAAAAGTCTATTATTTTACAAAATAAACTTCTATAATTTTTTTTTAAATGTAACTAACTTGTGCTGGTGCATCTAATAACCAAGGGTCTAAAATGATCTTTCATTAAAAAAAATCAAACTTAAACTACCCTTTTCCCAATAAGGAAATTATATTTAAAGAATCAACTAACAATTCAAATATGATATAAATATATTACAATCTTTCCTTAAAAAATATCATATCAATAAATTAATGATATTTGTATAAATAAATACTAGTATTTTGATATCACAAAATATGATATTTCATCATTGAGGATGGTGAGACTAAAATAATTAGAGTAAATTAGATTACTATTCTCCTATAATGACCTGCTAAAGATACGGTTATGATTTATTATAAATTATCAAATATTATCTAGCTAATCATGAATATACACCACTATACGATATTATTTTATTTTATTGCTAGCAATTGATGGATGTAAATATTATATGCAAATATTTTTGTGTTTTCTAAAATAAAATAATATTTTTTTATTGATTTGCAAGTAAAACTATTAAATAATAAAATTATTATATACTTAAAAAAATTATATGATTAAATGGAAAACTTTTATTAAGGAACGCAAAATTATTAATAAATTCAATTACAATGGTTATATATATAAAAACAATATTTCATAAATATTATATAAATTATGAGTAAATTAATTATAAATAAATATTTTTATTCACGTGGTTTGTATACTTTAGAGGCATATCTAAAATTGTAATCAAATATATAATATGAAAATATTTTTTAAGTCATTACGTGTAATCTAAGTATATTTTACATATTTAACTTTTATCCAATTTATATGTGTTTAATTTTTATTCATATATGTATAATTTTAATACTGATTAACTTTATTGTATTTTTATATATTTTTTAGTGCAGATAAATCTTGTTAAAAGTTTCAATATATTAACTCTAAGTTTGTGTTATAATTTGGAATGAAAATTTTAAACCATGAGGATAATCTACTATCGCTCTTACTAATTTATATTATAATGTATCTTTCGTTACTTGATATTTAAATAAAATTCTCTAATTTTTCTAAAAGATATTAAACTTCAACCCCTTCAAAATATTTATGGTTCTACCCCTATATAATATAATAACACAAATAATAATACAAAAAGTAGGGAGAGTAAGGGAGAAAATTAATCTATTTTTTTTTATCATAATTGTGTATTGAATACTTATTTATAGGCTTTCAAAACATTACAATACATGTCCCAAAATACATAATACAAGATAGGATGTACATCAAATCTTTATTTAAATACAAATTCATGAGTTTTTTTTTATTTTTTGGTTACTAAAATTCATGACATGATAGAGATCAAATCTATATTTATATCATCAAATAAAACTAACAATAATAAAATATATTTTTTAAATGATCATAGTTTAGTATTTGACATTCATATCATACACTTTTTAAATAAAAATGTCTACATTAATTAAAGGATTAAGTACAATAGAATGTTTGTTAAAAATACCAAAAATCAACTTATTTTTAGTAATGTTTATTTTTTTCTTACCAAAATCACTCGGAGGTGAAGCTTCATAATAGTGGTAAGTCTCACCTTAGAGTAATTTATGTAAAAATTGAATTTATGGTAAAATATTGGCCTAATGTAGGAAAACATTTGTCTAGTTTGAGAAGGTTTATCACTGGCATTCAGTATCACGATAAGATTTACTACAACAATTAATATCTCATCACAACAATAATAAACCTTACTTCGTAGCGATTTTGGTAGTAAATAAAATTTGTGATAAGGTATTGACATAGTATGGGAAGACATTGGCCTAGTGTGAAGACTTACCACTAACATCTAGCGATAAACCTTAACTCTAGAACAATTTTTGTAAAAAAATATAATTTAACTCAAATGTTGATAAATCACGTTTTTGTTTGTATCGTTAGAACGCTTTAATCACTTTGCTTTTAGATATGATACTTAGGTTACTTTATCTATAAAAATAAATTTAATGGACTAAAATTATTATTTTATTTTAATAATTTAGAACTGAATTTAAAAAATACTATATTATTTTAATCACTTTTTAAACAATAAAATATTATTTTATTAATAAAATATTTTTATATAATAATAAAGTGAATTTGAATAGTACAATATTTTAAATTATTTTTGGTCAAATATTTTTATAAATTTTATATTTTATGTAATTTTTCTATATTTTTAGACATTTTTATGTGTTTCATTTTTTATAAGTATCGTATTTGGATCGAAATTACAAATTTTAAAATATTATAAATAAGTGTTATATAAGTCAAAAAATTATAATATCAATGACATTATAACTACACGGATAAACCCATATATTTTCTACTATGTTGTTTGGAGTTTAGACAATGGATGTGCTGTTAGAGTCTCAATTCAATTAAGAAACATTCATAAAACCATATGAACTCATAATTTATATGCAGCAGAAACAAAATTGGATTGAAAACATACCTCCTGCCATTGATCAAATTTCAGCACTTACACAAGAATTCCAATGGATTTTCTTTTTGATGATTTCACTGGTTTTTCACACTTATTCTCTACGTATTGATGGTGTATCTGAATTGTTATGCAGTTAATAGTGAGAGGACACCATACTTTATTAAGGTTCTTCCATCAAGAACCTCGTTCGGTTTCAAAACCAACGTACGGTTCTGACAAAACCGAACCGTCACCACGGTTCACTAACGTTGCACCACTCTGATTTACATTCTCCCACTTGGTGCAAACATTAAGCGAAATTCTCTTGAGTAACAAAACACATGAATCATAGCGATAAGTCCTCTAAAAGCTAGTATTATCTTCCATGTATTACAATGTATTTAGTTTCTCAAGTACTATACTTTATGTGGTAACTAAACTTAATGAATAAATCCTATATTTATTCTTGGTCCAATATAAATTTTCTCAAATAAATTAAGGTGCACATGAATATGAGAAAATATCACAATATATAAGAGTTTCATTAATTAATTGTATATATACATTTACAAAGTGGGACCAATTCCCATTCTCTATATGATCCTTGAATTTCATTGGTGGCATGCCTTTAGTCAAAGGATCAGCAATCATCAACTCAGTGCTTACGTGCTCAATGACCACTTTCTTTTCCTTAACACGCTCTCTTATGGCCAAGTACTTAATGTCGATGTGCTTACTACGACTACCAATTTTGTTGTTCTTAGCTAAAAATACAGCAGCTGAGTTGTCACAGTATAATCTTAATGGCCTAGAAATAGTCAACTACTCTAAGCCCGAAAATGAAACTCTTTAACCATACACCATGCAATGTGGCCTCAAAACATGATACGAACTCAGCCTCCATAGTGGAAGTAGCAATCAAGGAATGTTTCACACTCCTCCAAGACACAGCTCCACCGGTAAGCATGAAAATGTAACCAGATGTTGATTTTCGTGAATCAATATAGCCAGCAAAGTCTATATCGGAGTAGCCAATTACTTCTAGTTCATCTATTCGTCTATACATGAGCATATAATCCTTGGTTCCTTGTAGGTACCTCATCACTTTCTTTGTAGCTTTCCAATGGTCAACACCTGGATTACTCTGATATCTCCCTAGCATCCCAACAACAAATGCAATGTCAGGTCTGGTGCAGACTTGAGCATACATCAACAGCTGAAGCATATGGAATGGTTTCCATCTGTTCTCTTTCAAAATCATTCTTTGGGCATTGGTCTAAATTGAACTTATCACCCTTCACAATGGGAGCAACACTTGGTGAACAATCCTTCATCCGAAATCTCTCTAAAAATTTATTGATATAGGTTTCCTGAGATAAACCCAAGACACCTCGAAGTCTATCTCTATAGATCTTAATGCCAATGACATAAGATGCCTCACCCATATCCTTCATATCAAAATTTTTAGAGAGGAATTGTTTTACCTCATGTAGCAAATCCCTATCATTTGCTGCAAACAAAATATCATCCACATATAGCACCAAGAAACAAATCTTACTCCCACTAACTTTCTGGTATATACATTGATCCATGACGTTCTCTTCAAAACCAAATGAAGTGATGACGTTATGGAATTTCAAATACCATTGAAGGGAGGCTTGCTTTAATCCATATATGGATTTATTAAGTTTACAAACCAAATGCTCACCATCACTAAAGAAGAATCCTTCAGGTTGTTTCATATAAACCTCTTCCTCTAGGTTACCATTAAGGAAAGCCATTTTCACATCCATTTGTTTCAAATCCAAATTAAAATGGGCAACCAATGCCATGACCACCCGAAGTGAATCTTTCTTTGATACAGGAGAAAATGTCTCCGTGTAGTCGATTCCTTCCTTTTGAGTGAATCCTTTGGCAACGAGTCTTGCCTTATGTCTCTTAATGTTGCCTTATGAGTCTTTCTTTGTTTTGAAGACCCATTTACATCCAATGGCTTTCACACCATCAGGTAACTTGACGAGATCCCAGACTTGGTTAGATGCCATAGAATCCATCTCTTCTTTCATGGAATTGTACCATAAGTTCGAAACCTCAGAACTCATGGCTTGTGAAAACATCTCAGGATCATTTTCGGCTCCAACATTATAGTCACATTCTTGTAGATACACAACATAATCATTAGGTATCGTTGATTTTCTTACTCTAGTAGATCTTCTTAATGTTGCATCAACATTCTCCTGAGGAGCAGGATCATGTTGTTCAACTGGTTGTTCAACATTTGTAAGCATCTGTTGAACTTCAACATCTACTGGATCAGGATTAACAGCTTGTGGTACTTCCAAGACTGGTTCTTCAACATGCATTTGTACTCGAGGCATGTTGTTAACAATAACGATCAGTCCATTACTTGAAGTGGCATATTGAGCATCTGAATGATCTTTCTCAGAACCAATGCCCTAGGATCGATCGCTCCCACTAATAAAGTAATTCTCAAGAAATTTTGCATTTCTTGATTCCACAAACCTAGGGTTGTGAGATGGACAGTAAAATCTATAACCTTTAGACCGTTCGGCATATCCAATGAAATACCCACTAATGGTCCTTGGGTCCAGCTTTTTCTCTTGTGGATTATATATCCTTACTTTAGATGGGCATCCCCAAACGCGCATATGTTGCAAACTCGATTTCCAACCTTTCCATAATTCAAATGGTTTCTTTGAGACAGCCTTGGTTGGAACTCGGTTTAATATATACACAGCCGTCTTTAAAGCTTCAATCCACAAGGATTTAGGAAGATTGGAGTTGCTAAGCATACTCCACACCATGTCCAATAGTGTTTGGTTTCTTCTTTCTGCTACACCATTCTGGTATGGTGAACCAGGCATAGTGTATTGGGCAACTATCCCATGTTCTTGAAGAAACTTAGCAAACGGACTAGGCGCTTGTCCATTCTTAGTGTATCTACCATAATATTCACCACCTCTATCTGATCTCACGATCTTTATTTGCTTTCCACATTGTTTCTCTACTTCAACCTTAAAGCTTTTGAAGGCATCCAATGCTTCGCTCTTATTATGAAGCATATAGAGATACATATATCAAGAAAAATCATCAATAAAGGTGATAAAATATTTTTGACCTTGAATGTCCATGTCTGGACAACATATATCTGTATGTATGATTTCTAATATGTTTGAACTCCTATTGGAACCTTTCTTTGACTTGTTAGTCTGCTTTCCCTTAATGCAGTCCACATATGTCTCAAAATTAGTAAAATATAGAGTACTAAGTACCCCATCTTTCACTAATCTTTTAATTCTTTCTATGGAGATATTCCCTAATCTCCTGTGCCATAACGTAGAAGAGTCATAGTCAATAATACACCTTTTAGTGCCAGCTTGAACATGCATAGCGTTATGAATGGAATTATTTCGTAAATTAATGCAGTAAAGACCATCAGACAAAATACCATTCCCAACACAATCAGATTTATTAAATAAACTAAAAGATGTTTCTGAAAAGTGAAAAGAATAACCATATGGTACAAGTCTTGAAATTGAAATCAAGTTTCTAGAGAAACTTGGAACATAAAAGGTCTTTTCTAATTTTAAAATAAAACCACTACTTAAAATCAAACTGCATGTCCCTACAGCCTCCACATGTGAGCCCATCCTGTTATCGGATAAGATGTATTACTCACTTCCCACTGGCTTCCTTAGATTTTTCATACCCTATAAGGAGTTTGCAATATGGATTGTAGATCCAGAATCAATCCACCAGGTGTTAATATTAACATTAACCATATTAGATTCATAACAAACAAACGAGGTTGGATTACCTTTATTCTCAAGCCATTTCTGGAATCTAATACAATCCTTCTTCATATGTTCCTTCTTTTTACAAAAGAAACACTTGGATTCTTTCTTAATATCAGCCTGAGGTGGAATTATCCCCTTTTCCTTTATGCTTGTATTGAGATTTTCCTTTCTGGTACGTTGTAGCCAACATTGCACTTTCACCAAATTCCATAACAAGCCTCACTTCCTCTTGAACAAACATGGTCATTAGTTCATTGATTGACCATTTATCTTTATGTGTATTGTACGAGATTTTGAATGGCCCGTACTGATGTGGGAGAGTGTTAAGGATATAGTGCACTAGGAAGGATTCCGACATCTCAATCTCGAGATGCTTAAGTTGAGCCGCAATGTCCCTCATTTGCATAATGTGCTCGCGCATACCTTTCACACTAGTGAGTCTCACAGAAGATAACTTAATAATAAGGGTGCTTGCTAAAGCCTTATTTGAAGTGACGAATTGATCATCAATGGCATTTAGCAAGTCTTGAACATTGGTATGCTGATCAATGGAACCACGAATACCAGCAGAGATTTTAGTCTTAATGAACATCATACTAAGGCGATTAGATCGTTCCCATTGTTCATAAAGCATGATATTCTCTAGAGTATTGGTTTGAGTAATTTTAGGTGGTTCATTTTTCCTAATAGCATAATCAATATCCATCCATCCTAATTGAAGGATAATTCTTTCCTTCCATATTTTATAGTTATCCCCTTTCAAATAGGGAATATCACAACGGATATCAAAGAAATTTACAGGTTGAGAAGCTGTAATTAAAGATTATATGCTTACTAAAATTTGAGGCCTTAACTATAATCATTCTTTACCAATGTAAATAATAAATAATATGAATCTAGTGACATAAAACTTGTTTGTGGGCTAAAGTTTTAATTTAATTAAATTCATCCTAACTTTACGATAAAACTATCAAATTATATTCCTTTTCCTAATCCATGTGGGTAAATTAGAAAATATAATTTGATATTATATCCTAATTAATCACACAAAAATATAATAAAAATTCATATGGGATAAGATTTATTATATCACATATGATTAATTACAATTAATATTTATTTTCTAAATGTGATCCTAAATAAACTTTATTATATTTTTAATTAATTAAAGATGTTGTGGCTACTACCTAATTAATTAAACTATATGAATCACTTAAATATTAATTAAATCCTTATGCTCAATTATTGCATAAAACCATAAGCAATATTAATTTAATTTCAAATATGCAAATATTATTTATCTTAAATTGCATATATGATAATAAATTATATAAACAAAAATAAATAATATAAGCACTAATTAAATCCATAAGAGCCATTAATAATTGATTTAATTATGCATAAATTATTTAAATAAATTTTATATCTATAATTAATTACAAAATTTATACATATAAAGACCCAAAACAAATAATTTAAACATAATGTATTTAAATAAAATTTGAATGTGTCCAAAAATTATTTAAATAAATATAACATGTATAATAATTATTCTACATATCACAAACTTAAGTTAAATAATTAATCATATTATATTCAGAATTATTTTATATATTTATGTATATATTTAATTATTTTGTTTTAATAAAAACTAAAATCTGAATCTATATAAAATTATGCTCTTACATGTAATAACATAATAGGCTCAGTGGTCAAGTGGACAGACCATAACTCCTTAGTGTAAACTGGGTTCGATTCCCAGACAAAGTAAATATATTTTTTTTAATCAAAGACTAAGTCTTTATAAATGTAAGTTTGATACATTAGTAAACGTAACACCTGTTGCAGTGGATGAGGCTGTTAAAGCCTCATGTAAGACTCAGTTTCGAGTCCCCCACACAGCGAGCGTTTTTCTTATTTTTTTTAAAAAAAACTTCATCTTTAACCTTCAGCCGAGTCAATTTGACCCAGTTTGACCTTAACGGATACCCTGCCGTATCTTTCTATTCCGGTAACTGAATCCAGCGTTCTTTTTATCAAAATTCTCAAAATTCGATTTCTGAGTGATTCATGATCTGAATTTTAAGTAAAAACATCATTTTAAATAAAAAGTTAATTAATGAAGAAAATAAATACCCACGGAAAATTGAATTTATTTTCTTCATTGTTTTTCAAGTTTAATTTTACAGAATCACTCAAAAATCAATATTGAAACACTTTATAATTTCCATATGCATCAAAAACAATCAATATAAAAAACCCAAAATTTCAGTTCTCGTGAAACAACAAAGCAAAACAGTTTTAAAATTTATAAGAATAGTTGTCCAAAAATAAACACGAGAATTCCAATGGATTTTCTTTTTGATGCTTTCACTGGTTTCTCACACTTATTCTCTACGTATTGATGGTGTATCTGAATTGTTATGCAGTTAATAGTAAGAGGACCCGATACTTTATTAAGGTTCTTCCATCAAGAACCTCGTTCGGTTTCGGAACCGACGAAACCGAGCCGTCACTACGGTTCACTAACGTTGCACCACTCTGATTTACATGTGCTATTTGTATTTTCTACTATGTTGTTTGGAGTTGTGACAATGGATGTGTTATTATTTGTATGATCTTCTACCACAATGTACTAGAGAAAGCTAACACGTATGATTTTAATATCAATGATCTTGCAATTTTTTTATTTGTCTAACCATTATTTTTGATATCGTAAAATTTATAATTTTAATATAAATACAATACATATAGAAAATGTGGTAAAAAAAACCATAAAATTTAAAATTTATAAGAATAATTGTCCAAAAATAAATTATTTTATTGATTAAATTCAGTTTTAAAATTTTAAAATAAAATAATAATTTTAAATTTATTCTATTATGATGTTAAAAACATTTATGAGTAAAATAATATTATACTATTTATAAAGTGATTAAAATTTTAATTTTTATGAAGATAGTAATTTAACTAGTTAAATGTATATGGTGAAAGAAAAATTATTGAGGTATTCGGTTGACACAATTAAAATTACTTACACTGTCCCTACCCTTAATTAAGACTTTAACAAATATTTAATCCATTCGTGACCCACCTATATAGACCCCACCCAGTTTTGAAATTTGTTTTGTGTGGCGTTTCAGCCATACTTGTATATAGCGAATATGGTAGTTGGGATATTTATGGTAGTCATGTTTTAGTATTGTATTTAAAGTATTTCATTTCTTAGTACATTTCTAATTTCATAAATAAATAAAAATTAATTTAAAGTATAATGTAAATCTAATTCAAATTTTTTTTACATAGGAATTCACATTAGCTTTAAATGAAAAATATTTCTTTAAATTGTATGAACGCCCAAAATTTTGTTTTCACGAGAGTGAAAGTTATTTTTTAGTCTTATATATTAAAATTAAATATGTTAATATGAATTCATTTTTATATTTTCTTAGGTTTTAGAAATGCAATGAATGAGATTTGATATGGCTCAATTAATAAACCAAATAACAAACATTAATAACCCTAACAAAAATTACATCCATTAATGACAATTATAGATTACAAAACAGCAAACTACTCATACTAAGCATCTTCTACCACCCATATCCATCAAAATATTTCCCATATTTACTTACTTGAATTAAAATACATTTAAACCAAAACCAACTTTGCAATTAAAACGATATCATTCAATTTAAATTAGATATTGATATATTTGTTATTTATTATCAAAATTAAAATAAATAATAATTAAAAGTTAATAATTAAAATATATATTTTAATAATAAAAAACTATTAATTTACTAATTATATCAATTTATAGGAGATTTGATGGTGATATAAATAAATATTAAAATCAAATTATTATTTGTTTTAACTTGTAACCCTTATGAATGGTATGTAATAAATTTCTGCACAAAAATACCTTATTTTCTTAAATTATTAACCTTTTTTTTTAATACAGTTAAAGGGAATTCAACTTCAATTATCCTTATTTCTCATTCCCTCAATTTCCACTTCACTATTTTAAGATTCCTTTCAATTTTCGTATTAATAAACGTGTCCATATTACCGATCGACAAACATGCTCTAGTTGTATTGAATCTTCTAAAAAAATGAACGAATTAATTATTATTATTATTATTATTATTTTAAAATAATAATAATAATTTGCAAGTCGAAAAGCTGGAAGTTAAAGTCACAAATATATTTATACTTTAATAAAAAAGAGTAAATATAAAGTGAATGTAGACTAAACCTTTCTTAATCATATTAAACAATAATAAAAGCTAAAGTCATCCGAAATGACATCGATACCAACATTTTGCTCTTCGCTTCACTTTATTCCATATATGATATATCGCATTATTATTTAGAGTCTGCATTTTATTTTATTTTATTTTATTTTATATCAACTTAGGATTGGTGTTTTGAATTAAGATATTTAAAAAACAAAATGCTAAATCATTGTTACTATATTAAGGGCTGTTGGCTTTTATGGGGAACAATATTTATAATAAAGTAGTGCTACACTTATTAATTTCCTATATATATAGTATACTTTATTTATTTATTTATTTATTAAATATAAACTTGAAATATGTATTATTAAATAAATGGTGAATTATAAATAACTTCCTTTAATTTTCTTTTTTAAAATAGTAGAAACATTAACTATGTTTTTAAAAAATGATAACTATTTCTTTATTAGTATTACTTTTTTTTTTGTTTTTTGAAGACAGTTATTAGCAATAAAAGTAACAAAAATCTTAAAATTTAAGAGATAATATTGTATTGTAATAAAGTAATAATAAAAAGAGTTAAATTACCTATTTTTTATTAATTTAAAAAATATTTTTATAATTTTAGAAAAGATTCAATAATAATTTTTTCTTAAATAATTGTACAATAACCTAAAAATAATCTTTTAAATATAACGAATAAATTTTATATTGTAATTACGATAAAAATATATTGTTGTTTATAATTATATATATTTAAAAGTAAATCGGTTTCTCTGTCAATAAAGTTTAAGAATTATTATAAAAATATTATCAAATTATATTTTTTTTAATTTCATATATTAAACTTTATAAATTTTATAAAAATTATATCGATCTTTTTTCTTAATTTTATACAAGTTTTAAAAAATGTTATACAATAATAATTTATTGTTAATTTTTTTTAACTAATTGAATTCAATAGTAATTTATAAAACTTATAAAATTTAATGATACAAAAATAATAAAATAATAAAATAAAATTAGATAATAATATTATAATAATTAACGTGATTGAAAAATATATTTATCTAAATTAGACAGCGCATTTTAGAGAGAGAGAGAGAATAGAATAGAAGGAAAGAAGTTCAAAAGAAAACGATATAAAAGAGACATGCAATCAGTCAGAGTCAGACAGATCAAACCACTGAGCTGATTCAATTCAATTAAAAAGGGAGACCCATGGCAGTAACGTATCGGAATAGCACGCGAAAACAGCGCGGGAGATGTTTCCCAATGTACCATCATTAATGCTCCATAGTCCATATCATATCAGTCACCCAATTTCGTTCTCTCTCTCCATGGTAGTACTTACTCTATTATTAATTATGATACGATACATCACAACTATTTATTTGCTCGTTAATATTATAATGTAAAGAAAATTTAATTTATTATATATTTTTTTAATTAATTAATTTTTTTATAAAAATATCTTTTAATAATTTATTTTTTGACTAAAATCAATAAAATTATTTAAAAAATTTAAATCACGTGTAAATATTTTATATTATAATTGTATTATTACATAAATTTTAAATATTTTAATTAAATTAAAAAAATAATTTAACTTATTAAATTATAAGAATTGTTACAAATATATCATCGAATTTTAATTTATTACTTTTATACCATCGAACTATCAACTTATTTTAATTATACCATCTAAGGTTAACTTTAACGGGATTTAATGTTTCAATGTATGTAAATCCCTAGATACCCTTTTTCCCTTCCTCACACCTCACACACTCATTGAACCAACCAAATTAATAAATTTATTCTTAAGTCTTCACTCTCTAACCTCTTTTCACTATTGCCAACCACCATCCTTCAACCGATCATCACTTATCGACCTCACCTTGCGAAACCACTCATTTGAAAACCCCTTCCTCGCAAAACCAAAAACATCGAAAAATCACCTTCTCGCAAGCCAACAAGATAGCCAAAAATTCATAAAATTTAAAATCGTAGCTTCTCGTTGTCAATGTGGTGTTCTGAGCAAAATGTTCATTTTCTGAAGTGATGACAATCTAGGAAGAAGATTTTAGGATTGTCATAGTTACACGGTAAGTAAATTATTTTAATTTTTGTTTCACATATATGGTTGAATTCTATTGAACACACACATATTTAGGGTTTTTATCTAAACTCTACTAGTGTTTTTCTAAAATAAAATCTAAAATTTAATTGTTTTTATTTTTCAATTTTATAAGAAATCGAATATTGTAACTACTTTTGTGTGGTTTCATGAAAACATATGTGGTAGAGTAATAAAAGTTATACTTGGCTTACTTATTGAGAAGGATTGTACAAATGAAAGAACAAATTTCGATGGTAGAACAACTGAGTAAAAAAATTGGAGTTTCAATTTGATAACCTTGAAGAACATAATGTAAGATTAGAAGAAGTGATATTGGGTTTGAGTGAGCTGAATAAATCTTGCAGTATCAAAGTAAAGATTAAATCAAATTTGAAGATGAAAAAGTTAATGGTTTGTAAGATAGCAAGATTTTTGATATTTATTATCATGAAACATGGAGAATATTCAAAGTCATTGAAAATATTACTTTAGTTGATAAAGAGGTATGCATATTAAGAAAGGTGGTTGGTTAATTTGTTATGTAATGTTTTGTTTGTAAGGTTGTATGTAACATTCAAGTGGTTTTAATGTTATGAGTTCTTTTATAGTTAGTGTAATTCTTAGTTTAATGTAACCCTTGTTATTAATTAAACTAATGGAATGTAACCCTTGTTTTTGTATAAGAAAAATTATATACCCCTATTTTTGTATAATGAACATTCAAGTGATTTAATGTAATGAATTCCATGGTATGGATCACATGCAAACACAACACATGTATTTTAAATTACAAAATATGATGCATCAACTTTAGCCATATATTTGATAGATTTTTCATATAAATATATAAATTTAGTACTTGTTTTAACATATAAATAATGTCATAATGCCTTAACCAAATAGAAAACATTTTACACTAACTTAAACTTCAAATTGTTTGTACATAAAAAACATAGAATTTACATCATTACAATTTGAAATTACAAAACCACAATCTTAAGTTAGAATTTGATCTAAATCTTAAGTCAAGTCTGTGTACCACGAGATTGACTTGTATGTGCTTAGCTTATACTCTCACCAACAGATTATTTTTCTTCTTTTAACATGAATACGAAAAAAGTTTTAGTAATTGAGAAACTTTCGAGACACCACACACACCCCTCATCTGATACACACACACATATTAACACGCAACACACACCATCACTTACACACATTCACACTAGCACCTACACACACTTACACATCAATTAATACACAAACCTACACACATATATATACGCAATTGCATACACACACCCCTACACACTGATGAACGAAAACCGGCATCACCGATCCTGCCAATACTTTGGTTTTATATTTATAAAACTCTCGCAAGTGCACGAATCATTTCGTAGAAAATGATAAGTATACTCCCAAGGTCGATCTAAGGAAGGAATGTATGTGGTTTTTAATTTATTATTTAAACTTTTAAAAACGAAATTAAATCCTAAACATCCTGTCACGATATTTTGGGGTTTTTGTGTTTTTAATCTAATTACAGAAAATTAAACATAGATTCAATAAACATTCATGCAAATTTTATCTTTTATAAATAGTGGAATATTTATGGATATAATAACTAAGTTAATTATGCTTGCTCGTATTATCTAGGTTATTAAAAATATGAATTCATATTTATTGATTCTCCCTTTTTTGTATGAATACCACCTTTGGTGGGGTTAGATATTCTTTGTTAACTAAACAAATCAATTAACACCTATGGGTGGGGTTGATAACTAATTTGGTTAATTAAATTAATTCCTTTTTCTAAGAGATTGAAAATGAAACATTTAAATGCCACCTTTGGTGGGGTTAGACAGTTTAAACTTTATTCAAGGTGTCCAAATTAAACCTAAGAATTTAGTTATCCGAGTACTAACTTTCAAGTTTTAAAACCACTACTGAAAACGTGTTGTCAATACATTTTCAGATAATAATTCTTGTAAAAATTTTTGAAATAGAGCTTCACTCTAACTACCGGGCGATTGTACCAACAAATAAAAGAGCACTACTCTAAATTAGACCGGATAACTAAACCTTAAAATCTAATTTTCAGATTTAAGTTTGTAATGAAAAATAATACATTTCTCTCTAACATTCTTAATATAAAATCTTGAATAAAAATAAAATCAATTCATTTTAGAGATTTTTACCTATTTAATATTTCGCAAGCATAACAACGTTATTATTATATCATTTTTACAAGCAAAGACAGTTAAATTTAATCACATACAAATTAAATATAACATGTAAGAAATAAGCATAAAAAATAACGCAAAAGAAAATAAAATCCTTACAAGATTGATGCTATTCCCGTAGCTAGAAAACCTCTAAACAGAATTTGCACTCCCATTTATTGAATCAAAAAGCTAATAAATTACAAAAACATAACTAGTTCTTCCCAAAGAGGGAAGAACTCTAAAACTAAGAAAAACTAACTAAAACATAAGAAAAACTAAAAACTAAGAAATGGAGAGAAAGAAAGAAGAGAGAAGTGTGTTTTGAGGTGTGGTATGAAGTGAAGAGAAGGGGGGTATTTATAGGTGAGAATGGAGAGAAAAAGTGGGTGAAAAAATGTTAAAAAATGGTGAAAACGCGTAGTGCAAATGGTGAGGTCATTGATGACGTCAACATGACGTCATGGGGGCGGCTGCACATGAAAAATGGGGCAAAATGGCTTCGGCGCGCGCGGAGGGCAGCTGGGGCGCGCAGAAGGCAGTAGCAGCGCGCGCGCGCGCGTGAACAGTGATAGCACGCTACGGTGCGCGCGGATCTGGAGGAAGGCGCGCGCATCTGCGCGTGAACGTGGGCCATGCTGCGCGCGAGGTGGGCTGCTCCGGGCGCGATTTTCTCTTTTTTGACATTTTTGACCTTTTCGACCCATTTTGTCCAATTTTTCCATATTTGTTGACCTTTCCCCATTTATTTATTAATATATTTGTGATGTATTGCTTCCAGTATTCCTTTTTGAGTCTTTAAGTGGCGTTTTTAAGCGAAAATACCTGAAAAACAATAAAAATACCCGTGATTCCGAAAAAGACAAATTTATATAAATATATGATAAAACATATAAATATATATTTTTTTAATCAATTAATGTGCATAAAATCATGGTAATTTTAGTGCTTTTTGAGCACTCATCACACACATACATTAGTACCCATCCACACCAGTAGTTTTTACATATATATATATATATACACACACAATTGCATACACACACCTCTACACACATACATTAGCAACCATCCACACCAGTAGTTTTTACACACACACACATGCACCTGCACACACCCACACCAATAGATAACCTAGAACCTACATACAACACATACATGCACAAACCCGAACTAGCATCCACACCCACGCACTCATCATTGGATGCAAACCTACACACACCATACTAGAACCCATCCACACTAGTTGTTTTCTACACATAAACATACCTATAACTTATAAGCAGTTTTTGTTTTCTTAGAAGCTACAACTGATGGAATGTCATTCTCCTGAGTTACTTGAGATGATTGAGTCATGTTTTCAATGTGGGTCTACATTCTTGTGAATTAAGAGAAAGTATAAGCAATGATATTAATGCAATTAGCCACAAAAGTAAGTAAAATAAAATGAAAGATGATTGAGTCATGTTTTCAATGTGGGTCTACATTCTTGTGAATTAAGAGAAAGTATAAGCAATGATATTAATGCAATTAGCCACAAAAGTAAGTAAAATAAAATGAAAATAGTTTACCTCATTTGCATTACTTTTCCTAGTTAGGTAGTCTCTAAAGTTGTGAACTTGAACTCCACATTGGCTATATGTCATGCATATTCACTTTCTACTATTCCTTGTTGGATTGTTCAAATTTTTAGTTGAATTTCCATTTCTTTTAGACCTACTCTTAGGAAGTCTTCCAGTTGTACCTTCACTTTTGAGACAAATAGAAGGGGTATATTTGTTTCCACCCATTCTTTTGCACTTATCATAGGATGAATGTATGACTCATATGCCTTCACATTTGTTTCATATCTGTACCATGAACATACCTATTTTATAGGATCATCCTTCTCAACACTAAGTACAACACATGCATGTGTGCATGGTATACCAATTAAGTCCCACCTTATACATGTGCATAATGGCTTCACTAAATTAACGACCCACTTATTCATTATTACATCATTCAAGTCATATTTTTCTCCCTAGAATGTATAGCATACAAATTGATAGAAAAATCCTTATTTTCTAAATGATGCTTCTTATTCTAGAACCAATACCATGTCTAAAAGTTTCAACTTCCAATATCTTAGAACCTATTCTCTAACAAAGTGATAATAGGTTTATCTCTATAATTAAGAATACAATAGTTGAAGCACTCACATATGTTATTCAATAATATATCATATTTTGCTTCTGTATTGAAGCGTGAATTAGACCAATGTTTGGCTTGCCTTTTTTGGCACTCCTATGAAGCTGTACTTAAAATATTTCATAGCATCCATTTCTTGATTGGATGTTGTGATGACTCTATGAAAATAAAGTCATTAGTGCATTTTGTTTTACTTAATATTTTCTTGTTTTACTCAATAAATAGTATTTTTGGGGTAAAAATATTAAAATATAAACTTTTTAGTTAAAAAGGGTGAAAATATAATTTCTAGAATTTTTTGAGATTTGTTTTTGGAATTTTTAGAGATGTTTTATGAATTTTTAATGCAGGATGATGAATAAAATCTGCAATGCCAATTTTGCAAATACTTTGCTTTTATATTTGTAAAACTCTCGTAAGTGCACAAATAATTTTGTAGAAAATGACAAGTATATTCTCAAGATCGATCTAAGGAAGGAATATATGTGGTTTTAAATTTATTATTCAAACTTTTAAAAACAAAATTAAATCCTAAACAATCTGTCACAATATTTTAATTTTTGTTTCCTAATCTAATAACAAAAAAAAACATAGATATGATTCAATAAACAATAATGAAATTTTTTATCATTCATAACAGTCAAATATTTATGGATATAATAATTAAGTTAATTATGATTGCTCATATGATTTAGGTTCTTAAAGTTATAAATTGATATTTGTTGATTTCCTATTTTTGGTATGAAAGTAAACGCGAGGCCTAAATTATTTTGTTTAATATTAATTAACTAATATCCTTAGGTAAGACCTATTAATTATTAATTAAGTATTAAATTTCAATTTTATTTATAAAAAAATAGCATACCATCTAATCATAGTTTTAGGTAGAGTCAATTAATTAGACTTTATTCAAGGTATCCAAATTAAACATAAGAATTTAATTATCCGAGTACTAACTTTCAAGTTTTAAAACATTTATTGAAAATATGTTGTTAATACATTTTCGAATAATAGTTCTTACAAAATAAACTTTTGAAATAGAGCTAACTACCGGGCGATTGTACCAACAAATAAAAGAGTAGTACTCTAAATGAGACAAGATAATTAAACCTTAGAATTTAATTTTTAGATTTAAGTTTGTAATGAAAAATAATATATTTCTCTCTAACATCCTTAATATAAAATCTTAAATAAAAACATAATCAACTATTTTATAAATTTGTTTACCTATTTAATATTTCGTAAGTATAATAACGTTATTATTATATCATATTTACAAACATAACATATAAGAATAAAACATAAAAAATAATTGTAAATAATTCATTTTAAAATTATACCTCAAAAAAATCCTTATAGAATGTTGATGCTAATTTTGTTGCTGAAAAACCTCCAAACAGATTTGCATTTCTGTTTATTTAATCAAAAACTAAAAAGCTATAAAAACATAACTAGTTTTTCTCAAAAAGAGAAGAACTTTAAAAAAAAACTAAAAGCTAGAAAGAGAGAGAGAAGAGATATTGAGGGATGATGTTTACAATGGGGGAGCGTAACCTTTTATAGATGAGAAAAAGACCAAAAAAGGTGGAAAAATATTTCAAAAATTGATTTTGGACGCGTTTGGATAGGTTGCCACTTGTGTGGGGGGGTGAGATATATGACAGACGGGCATTAGCACATGCGGTAAAAGAGTAGGCATATGCTAGCACATGTGGGACTCAACACGAGCATGTGTTGGTACGTGCGGAAATCAGAGCGGTGTGTGTTGGGAGTTTGTTAAGCATGTGATGGCCATGTGCTAGGTGCACACACGCACGAGACTCGACGTGAATGAGGGCTGCTGCACGCGGGATACGCAAGATGAGTGTGTGACTTGGCACTTTTGTCCATTTTTCCATTTTTTGACTTTTTCTCATTTTTTCTCAATATATTTTTGATGTATTGCCTCTTGTATTTTTCTTCAAGTCTTTAAGTTATTTTTGAATGAAAATACCCAGAAAATAATAAAAATACCCTTAATTTCGAAAAGATAAATTTATATAAAAATATGATACAATCATTCAAATATAAATCTATTTAATCAGTTAAGGTACATTAAATCGTGATCACTTTAGTACTTTTTAAGCACTTATCACAACCCTCAATCATCTTATTGCTAGTCCCTTAGCAAGAGAAGCGGTAAAAACTAAAATAAAAAAAAATCTAAAAATTAAACTATCATGAATCACTTATGTGGATTGACATTGTTGCATTTAGAATATGCAACAAGATGTTAAACCCGTAGGTTGTACTAGTGGATGAGTTTAAGTCTTGTGAGAGTTTTCAATAATGATACCCATAAATATTAACAAAAAATGAAAAAAATAAGAAGTTAACTAAAATTTAAAAATAAAGTAAAAAGACTAAAATAAAGAAATGAAATATGAAAATATATCATGCTTATAATCTCCTTTAAGATCATAATTAAAATCTAAAGCATAAGTTATTTTCAACTTCTTAAGCAGTCATAGTTTATAATAATAATTAGTTGAAAATCATTTTCACATTTCATTTAAAAAAGTTTCAATTTAAATTTACCAAATTTCAGTGTCAAAAATTCGAATTCACTTTGACTCTATCCTTACAAGTCAATGCTCTCAAAACATTGAATCCTATGTGTTTAAGCACTCATACTAAGGTGTATGCGAATAGAGTTTATATTTATAATGAACTAATAACTTTGCATACTTATAAAAGAAGAAGGGCTCAAAAATAGTGTATAACTTTGATCTCATGAAAGGAATTGAATGTATAAATTATGAAGATATCATATATATTATTTTCATGCATTAATCAAACTCATTAAGCAAAATTTTCAAGATATATGCCTTTTAGAAGTGTAGGAAAAATAAATGCAATGATTTCTAAGGGAATTATTTCCTATAAATTTATTTCGTAATTAGCCTTTTCTCACAACTTTGTAGGCTATAAGGGTCATAGTATGTAGATTTTACTATATATTTTTGTAGGATTTTGGCGAGTCATTAATTTTGTGGCTTTTCTATTTAATTTTGGTTTAAGTAACCCCATATATGTCTCTTTTTGGTAGAAGTCATGCATGAATGAGATGAAGGCATATACTATCAATTTCTACTTAAATCATTCAATACTAATACCTACAAAGATAATTTAAAAATTTGAAGAAATAAGAAATGTGTTTAGAGTAGAAAAAATATATTTCACTCAGAATAAAGAAAATTAGGCTCAAATTATATCTCACAGGGATAGTATCCACTATTTGATTCCTAAACACCGATTTTGGGTTTAATATAATTTTCATACCTTATTAAGAAGTACTAGTCATGACAAAAAATAACTAATTACCATATACTCCATGATATGTTTTCAAAAATTAATCTAACAATGCAAAATATTTAACTATTTACTTAAATTGGATTTAAAGAAATGATAAATTTTTGTGAGAAAATTTTTAAAAACTAATCCTAACATTCTAAAAATTACCAAACCATATAAAGAAAATAAAATCAAACACAATAAAAATGAAAATGTGAACATAAAATTTTTTAAAATTGTTGAATGTTTTGAAATTAAGCATGATAACTTTTCACCACCCCCAACCTAGAACTTACATTGTCCTCAATGTAACAATTGTACATTAAAGATAAAGAGAAAAGAGAAGAAAAGTTACCTATTCCCTGAGAATGTGCAAGTAGTGATGGAGAAATACAGGTGCATCCATCATGTTTATCATTAATGTTCACACAAGTAGATCGTTGTAAACTTCTAATATCTCAACAAATATTTTTAGTTTTAACAATTCTAAAATTATTCACATGCAATTAAACTAAAAAAATATTACCTAAAAAGATGGGGTGCCTCTCATCTAGTGCTTAATTTAACGTCTTAGCAAGACGTAACTTGGAAGATTTCATTTTAAGTAGACTCAAGTCCCCATATTATTGAGTCTATGAAACCTATAGGTAGGACAAGTTTGTCTACATATACTTTTTAAGTAATGCCCTATGGATTTTCAAAATTTTATTTACTTAAAACTAGGGACATGATTGTGGTTTTTATATAACTTATTTCTAGGTGCAAGTCAAATAACTAAGGCATCAAAATACAATTGTACCTAGATTTAACAAAGCAACTACCTCCTTTAATTTATCATAGATTGTGATTAAAAACTTTGAAATTTTGGAGATAATTTCAAAATTTTATTTTATTATAATCTCTAATTTAAATAACATAATCATTATTAACTAAGAGTGCTCATAGGAAAAATGATGGGGAAAATCCTCCTAGATAGAGCAACGTTCCGAGGAAAGACTAGTGGCACAAAGGCTTCCAAGAACTAGTCTCCTAGATAAAACTCTCTTAGATATTTACTTTTCACGATATTAAAATCTAAGTTAATTAAGTTAATAAATTAAGTTAAGTGAAAATATAAGTTAATTAAGTTAATAAATTAGGTTAAATAAAAATCTAACTTAATTAAGTTTTTTTTACATTAAAATTAAAATTAAAATTAAAAGTGAAAGTTAAAAATTAATTAATTTTTTTTTGTTTTCTAAATTTTTTTAATTTTTTTATAAAAAATAAATTTATAATTAAAATTAAACGTTTTTTTATTTTTTTTAAATTTTATTAAAAGTAAATAATTCAATAAAATAAAGTTTATTTTTTTAAATTTAAATTTTAAAATTTTTAAATTTTTTTTAACCCAAAATAAATAAATAAATCATAATTATTTACAACACAAAATGTTTTTAAAATTTTGATAAATAATTTAAAAATGCTATTGTTTCCACAGCAAAGGTACCAAAAACATAATAAACAAAATCAGAAATGTTGATTTTGCAAATAATTTGTTTTTATATTTATAAACTCTCACAAGTGCACGAATCATTTTATTAAAAATAATAAGTATACTCCCAAGGTTGATATAAGGAAGGAATATATGTGAGCTTTAATTTATTATTCAATCTTTTAAAAATGAAATTAAATATTAAACAATTTGTCATGATATTTTAATTTTTGTTTCCTAATCTAATAATAAAAAAATTAAATAAATATAGATATGATTCAATAAACAATAATGAAAATTTTTATCATTCATAATAGTGAATTATTTATGGATATAATAATTAAGTTAATTATGATTACTCATATTATTTAAATTATTAAAGATTTAAATTGATATTTGTTGATTTTCTCTTTTTGGTATGAAAGTTTATGGCCCAAATTCTCTTGTTTAATATTAATTAACTAATATTCTTAGACAATGCATATTAATTAATTAAGTATTAAATTTCAACTTTATTTATAAAAAAATAGCATACCATCTAATCATAGTTTTAGGTAGAGTCAGTTAATTAGACTTTATTCAAGATATCCAAATTAAATATAAGAATTTAATTATCCGAGTACTAACTTTCAACTTTTAAAATCATTATTGAAAATATGTTCTTAATACATTTTCGAATAATAGTTCTTATAAAAAAAACTTTTGAAATAGAGCTTTACTCTAACTACCGGGTGATTGTACCAATAAATAAAAGAGCAGTACTCTAAATAAGACAAGGTAATTAAACCTTAGAATCTAACTTTTAGATTTAAGTTTGTAATGAAACATAATATATTTCTCTCTAACATCCTTAATATAAAATCTTGACAAACAACTGACCATGTTAAATTTAATCATAGACAAATTAAACATAACATATAAGAATAAAATATAAAAATAACTGTAAAGAATTCATTTTAAAATTATACCTCAAAAAAATCCTTACAGAACTTTGATGCTAATTCTATTGTTGGAAAACCTCCGAACGTATTTTTTCTTCCATTTATTGAATCAAAAACTAAAAATCTATAAAAGCATAACTAGTTTTTCCCCAAAAGAGAAGAAATTTAAAACAAAAAAACTAAAAACTAGAGAGAGACGAAAGATTTTGAGGGACAACTTTTACAATGGGGGAAAATGTCCTTTTATAAATGAGAAAAAGGCCAAAATAGGTGGGGAAATATTTAAAAAAATCATTTTGGACGCGTTGGTACAGATGCAAGTGTATGTTGGTATGCGCGAGACTCGATTCGGGTGTGTGCTGGTGAACACGGAAATCAGTACGATGTGTATTGGCTATGCATGTGTGGGAGTGTTCTGGGCATGTGCTAACTACGCATGAGCGTGTGCTGATCGCCACACAAATTGTGTGTGTAATGAATACGCAAGTATACGTATCATAACAAGTAATATAATGATAAGTAATGGTCGTTCCCATGGAGATTATTTTATAGAAACTAATTTTTAAAACTAAAAATAATAAAAATCAATATTTTTGGTGTTTTTATATCTTAAGAAAACAAAATTAAAATAACTAAAAATAAATAGCAATAATTAATTAAATCAGATTTTGTGACAAAAAAAATATATGAGAAAATATCTAGGAATACTTAATCGCCCAATTTTCTAAACATGTGAATCACTAAAATCCCCCCAATATAATATCAATTAATTACATGATCAATTGATTCTAACCTAGCATGTATTCCTCTCTCAAGTAAACTACACACCATATAGTAATTAATTTAATCACATTCTCATACCAATTAAATTGCATACTACTCATTAAGTTCATCAATTATAGATCACATACATAAGAATCATACATCTCTGCCTAGAAACTATACATATTATTTAATCAAGACAAATAATTAATAGCATAAAAATTAGATTAAATAATATAATTAAATTAATATTATAATTGGGAAAAAATATTAGATCATCACAAGATGAAAATTGGGTTCATAATATCCCTAGATTAATAAATTAATTACCCATAATTGTGTTCATAAAGATCATATTTTTCATAAAGAAAAACATAAAATTAATAAAGAAAAGAGTAGAAAAAGAAATACAATCAATCTCTTGAATTGTAGAATTAATTTCCTCTTGAATCTCCACCAAAATTGTGTTGCTTCTTCATTTTTTCTGTATTTTTCTCTCTTTCTAGCTCTAAAAACTTACCAAACTTATGCTAATTGAGGCTAATTTAGGTGCGACGCATGGCATTGGAGACCGGTCACAGTCAACGATAGCCGAGTCAACAACATGTGTTTCATCCTCCTCACACGCGGCACAACGTGATTCGCTCTCCGTGCTTGGGTGGCATCCGCGTGGCTTGCCCATTCAGCTCCTCTGCTTGTGTGGCATTCCATGTGGCAACTTTTGATTGGTCTTACTATAAAAATTCACTAAAAAGTTTATATTTTGATTTTTTTTTTGAAATAAAAATACTATTTATTAAATAAAATAAGTAAATATTAAGTAAAAAAGTGTACTAATAACTCTATTTTCATAGAGTTATCATGTGCTTGTAGTGTGCTTTACGTGCTCGTATGACTCGGCGTGAATGGGCGTGGTTGTGCACGGGATAGGCACGATGCCCACGTGATTGGGCACTTTTGTCCATTTTTCCATTTTTGACTTTTTCTCATTTTTTTCTTGATATATTTGTGATGCCTCCAGTATTTTTTCTTCGAGTATTTAAGTTATTTTTGAAGGAAAATATTTGAAAAACAATAAAATACCTATGATTCTAAAAAGAAAAATTTATATAAAAATATGATAAAATCGTACAAGTATAAATCTATTTAATCAATTAAAGTACATTAAATCATGATAATTTTAGTGTTTTTTAAGCACTAATCATAGGATCATTCAAAAGCTGCCATGTATCTTGCCATGCAAGTAGAGGAGTTTATTGGGCAAGGCATGAGGATGCCATGCTAGTAGACACAAACAATCAAAGATCACTGCGTGTGAGGAGTGATGTAGTGCCTTGCAACGTGTCATCATGGTGTTCAATTCGACTTTGGAGTGCAGTCAAACCCCTTTGACATGTGTCATAATTTGATTGGTAACCTCTATCCACCAGCGGGCCATACCTTTTGTTTTCATGAATCACGTTGTGCTAATTGATGCCAACTCAGCATCATTGGCCCAAATCAGTCTCCCATTTCCACACGATGCTCTCTGATTCGTCCTATAAATTTTGCATGCCATGTGTTTGATTCTGATTCTCTAGTGTTGTAATTTTACTTGTTTTGATCTTAGCCCTTGATATGACAGTCCAAATTCCACCAGATCTATATTTAACCCCCTAATCACCCTATAAACCCCAACGAGCCACCATTAGCATAATTTTGATCAACTTTTGGTGCCAAGAAGAGAGAAAAACACAAAAAAGTTCAAGAGTTGATACAATTTTGGTGGAGATTCAAAAGGAGATTAGTTTTATAATTCAAAAAATGATTTAATTTCTTTTTCTACTCTTTTTTTTATCAATTTTTATGTTTTTATTTATGAAAAATATGAGCTTTATGAACACACTTTTTTGTAGTTAATTTATTAATCTAGGGATCTTATGAACCCAATTTTCACCATGTGATGATCTAATATTTTACCCCAATTATGAATTCAATTTAATTATATTATTTTATCTAATTCTTATGCTCTTAATTGTTTAGCCAACAATTTATTTATAAAGGAAATTAAATAGATTTGAGTGAATTATTTAATTGTTTTTCTTGAATAAATAACATGCATAGTTTCTAGGTAGAGATGTCTGATTCTTATGTATGTGATCCATAATTAATCAACTTAATGAGTTGTGTGCAACTTAATTGACATGAGAGTGTGATTTAGTTAATTAATATATGATATGTAGTTTACTTGAGAGAGGAATAGATGCTAAGTTAGATTCAATTGATCATGTAATTAATTGATAATTATATTAGGGGGATTTTATTGATTCACATGTTTAGAAAATTGGGGGATTAAGTATTTCTAGATATTTTCTCATATACCTTTTTAGTCACAAAATTTGATTTGATTTATTTATTTTTCTTTACTTTAATTTTAATTTTAATTTTAACTTATTTTATTTTATTGACTTATTTATTTATTTATTTTAGTTAATTTATTTTCTTTATTTAGTTGTTTATTTATTTATTTATTTTTAATTTAGGCACATGCTTTAGTGCTATTATTAGCATAGTTGAGAAAATGGCTAGCAATAATTATCAATAGTCAATGGACAGAATGATAGCTACTAGAAGAGTAGCTGGAATGCATGAGGTATATGATATCATGGCACTTACAACTCAAGTGTCATATTTGGTAAACCTTTTGAAGGTTCAAAACTCGCCAGCAAGTATAAACCATGTCCAAGATTTGCGTGTGTCTTGTGTATTTTGTGATGGAACTTGTTTGTTTGATAATTGTCTAAATAATCATGAATAAGTATTATATGTGGGTAATGTGAACCAAAATAATAATCCATACTCAAATACATATAACTCAGGATGGAGACAACATCCAAATTTCTCTTGGAATAACAATAATTAGGGTGGTAATGAATTTAATCATCAATCCTTTCCACCACCTGGTTTTCAACAACTATAACAATCCCAAGCCCAATAAAATAATTCATATACTAGGGACAATACAAATGCCTTAATGGGGATGATGCAAAACTTCATCCAATCATTTAACACAAAGTGTCAACTCAAGAGGCTTCAATTAGGAATTTAGAGAACCAAACGGGACAGCTTTCTTAGGCTATAAGCCAAAGGTCTTAAGATAACCTACAAAAAATTTCATGCCATATACTATGCAATAAAGACACTAAATGAGGCCCAAATGAATTATGCTATTATAGAGAAAGAGCTCCTAGCCATTGTATATGCCTTTGAGAAATTCAGATCTTATTTGGTTGGCACCAAAGTGACTATTTACATAGATCATTCTGTAATAAAGTATCTCATGATGAAGAAGGATGCAAAACCAAGATTGATAAGATGGGTACTCCTTCTACAAGAATTTGACTTGGAAATTCGTGATAAAAGAGGAACAGAAAATCAGGTAGCAAACCACCTATCTAGACTAGAGAGGGAAGCAAAAATGGATGATAATATGGTAATTGGGGAATCTTTTCCAGATGAACAACTATTTTTTATAGTTCAAACATAAGTTCCATGGTATAGAGACATTGCAAATTTTCTTGCCGCTAATGTTCTTCCACTGAACCTCACATGGAAACAAAAGAAGAAGTTTTTCCATGACATTAAACAATATTTTTGGGATGTGTGGGGAATCGAATTTATAAGACCATTTCCTCCGTCATTTGGAAACCAATGCATACTCATAGGAGTGGATTACGTGTCAAAGTGGGTAGAAGCCATTGCTAGCAACCAATGTGATGCCAAAGTTGTCATGAAATTTCTAAAGAAAAATATTTTCACTAGGTTTAGAACTCCTAGGATCATTATTAGTGATCGAGGAAGTCACTTTTGCAATAAAGCATTCAATTCCTTATTTTCTAAGTATGTGATTAAGCATAAAGTGTCTACCCCTTACCATCCCCAAACAAGTGGGCAAGTAGAGGTATCTAATAGAGAAGTGAAAAGAATTGAGAAGAAAACTGTGAACATCTCTAGGAAGGATTGATCATCTAAGTTGGATGATGCTTTATGGGCGTACAAAACTGCATTTAAAACACCAATTGGTATCACATCGTATAAGCTAGTTTATGTAAAGGCTTGTCACTTACCATTAGAATTAGAGCACAAAGCATATTAGGCATTGAAACAATTGAATATGTCCATAGATGCAGCTGGTGAGAAAATAATGCTTCAAATAAATGAATTGGATGAATTATAGTGGAATTCTTATAAAAATTCCATGATTTACAAAGAAAAGACAAAATTATGGCATGACAAAAAAAGTATGCATCGTATCTTTGAATTGGGTCAGAAAGTGTTACTGTACAACTTAAGACTCAAATTATTTCCAGGAAAATTAAAAAGTAGATGGTCAAGACCATTCATCATCACTAAGGTAACCAACCATGGAGCCATTAAATTAGAAAATAAAGATAAAGAGGGATTTATGGTTAATGGGCATAAGGTGAAGCACTATTATGAAGATCAATTATCAAATGAAACACTTGTGATAACCTTAGTGGATGCACCTTAGGAGTTGATAGGATCGTCTAGTCAAGGACATTAAACGTGACACTGGTTGGGAGGCAACCCAACGTTATTTTACTTATATTTTCATTGTTTTTGTTTTGTAGGTGAATAAATGTGAAGAGCAATGGCGCAACAAGAATAAGCATTTCAGTGATAGATGTGGTGTGCCATGACTAAGAGAGTTTCTTTCCATTTAATTTTTCATATTTATATGTGCACAATGGGGACAATGTGTAACTTAAGTTTGGGGGAAGGAAATTCATTTTCTACATTAGTATTTAGTATGCATTTTAAATTTTTAGGATGTTTTTAATGATGATTTGGGTAGAAATTGATAAATATATAGAAACTAAATGCATACATTCTTGATATGAAACATATGAACTCAATGATAAAAATTGGTTGTCATGACTAGGATAAATAATGTAACATATTTGGTAATTAAGATATTTACATTAATCATGCGATATGCTTGTTAGTTTTGATTTGATTGATTCAAATTTTTATACACATGTTCATGATTGATTTTGGTGTTCTTATTGAGAGAAACTTTTTAGTAAGTTGTGCTAGTCGATGAGATCTACCAGGTTTTAGAATCTATTTGATCATCTCTTGAGGTGAAATCCTAAATAGTATTTAGTAAGAGAAATGATTTAGGCATTATTTTGATCGATTGAGCCTTTCAAGCTAACCATTGTTAATATCTTTAGTCACCCATTTAAGCCTAATAAAGAACCATTTATATCTCTAACCCACATTTAATACCCAACTAATAAGTATTACCTTTACCCTTGCACCTTTAGCTTGTATGAAAAGAAAAAAAATATGCAATCATGTGTTATGATTTAGAGTAAGGTGAAATGGAATGCATCCTACAAAAAAAAGAGAAGAAGCAAAACTCACAACATAATTATCCCTCTAAAGAAAAAGAAAATAGAATAGAAAATAAGTTTGGGGGATTGTAAAGTTACAAAAAAAGAGAATAGAGATGTTAAATAAAAAATTATGAAAAGAATGTCAAAAGAGGGTGCACTAAAATATCAAGTAACAGCTCAATTGTAGTTAGAAAGTGCATGATGAAAAAAAAGCTAAAGTGTGGAAAAAGCCTAAAATGTCTTCATTTATCCACCCACCACCTAAGCCTTACATTATAACCATGTAAATTCCTTATTGATATTAAGCTAAGTGCATATTTATATTAGTGGATAGGGATGTGAAAAATAGACTTATGAGACTTGTTCTAAGATTTAATTGATTAGAATGCTCATATAGGTTGATTTCATGAGTGCATTGGATGATATCATGTACAACACACACACACAAATCAATTATGTGAACCTCTTTATCATAGACTTGTACGAATTTTGAGAGGGATAATTTTTGTGAAATATGCATGTACTAATAAAAGTCTATTTATGGATATTCAACCTAAGTTACTTTATTTAGTTATACTTAGCTTTACTTGTGGACAAGCAAAGATTTAAGTTTGAGGGTGTGATGACTCTATGAAAATAGAGTCATTAGCACACTTTTTTACTTAATATTTTCTTGCTTTATTTAATAAAGAGTAATTTTATGGCCAAAAAAATTAAAATATAAACTTTTTAGTGAAAAGGGGTGAAAATATACTTTTTGGAATTTTTTGAGATTTTTTATGAATTTTTAATGTAGGACCAATCAAAAGATGACATGTGGTATGCCACATAGGTAGAGGAGATGACTGGGCAATGATGAGTGCTCAAAAAGCACTAAAATAACCATGATTTTATGCACATTAATTGATTAAAAATATATATATTTATATGTTTTATCATATATTTATATAAATTTGTCTTTTTCGGAATCACGGGTATTTTTATTGTTTTTCAGGTATTTTGGCTTAAAAACGCAATTTAAAGACTCAAAGAGGAATACTTGAAGCAATACATCACAAATATATTAATAAATAAATGCGTAAAGGTCGACAAATATGGAAAAATTGGACAAAATGGGTCAAAAAGGTCAAAAATGTCAAAAAGGAGAAAAACGCGCGCCGCTTCCAAAGACTCAGCCTCCACCCCAAATGCACGGGTTATTGTTCATGCGCGCAGCAACGCGCGGGTTACTGTTCACGCGCGTAGCGACAACACGGCTAGCCGGCCAGCCGCCCCTCCGCACGCCAATGACGTTTTCACCCCATTTTTCACGTGCAGCCTATGACGTCATGCCGACGTCATTGATGACCTCACATTTCCATTACACGTTTTTTAATTTTTTATTATTTTTTTTAACATTTGTTTTACTCAGTTTTTCTCTCCATCCTCACCTATAAATACCCCCCTTCCCTTCACTTCAAAACACACCTTCAAAACCTCCAAATACATTATTTTCTCTCTTTCTTTCTCTCCATTTCTTAGTTTTTAGTTTTTCTTATGTTTTAGCTTAGTTTTTAGCTTTTCTTAGTTAATTTCTCTTAGTTTTAGAGTTCTTCCCTTTTTAGGGAAGAACTAGTTATGTTTTTGTAATATTTTAGCTTTTTGATTCAATAAATGGGAGTGCAAATTCCGCTTGGAGTTTTTCTAGCAACGGGAATGGCATCGAAGTACTGTAAGGATTTTATTTTCTTTGCCGTTATTTTTTATGGTTTATTCTTACATGTTATATTTAACTTGTCTGTGATTAAATTTAAACGTGCTAGCTATTTGTAAAAATGATATAATAATAACGTTGTTATGCTTGCGAAATATTAAATAGGTAAAAATCTCTAAAATGAATTGATTTTATTTTTATTCAAGATTTTATATTAAGAATGTTAGAGAGAAATATATTATTTTTCATTACAAACTTAAATCTGAAAATTAGATTTTAAGGTTTAGTTATCCGGTCTAATTTAGAGTAGTGCTCTTTTATTTGTTGGTACAATCGCCTGATAGTTAGAGTGAAGCTCTATTTCAAAAGTTTTTATAAGAATTATTATCTGAAAATGTATTGACAACATGTTTTCAGTAGTGGTTTTAAAACTTGAAAGTTAGTACTCGGATAACTAAATTCTTAGGTTTAATTTGGACACCTTGAATAAAGTTTAAACTGTCTAACCACACCAAAGGTGGCATTTAAATGGTTCATTTTCAATCTCTTAGAAAAAGGAATTAATTTAATTAACCAAATTAGTTATCAACCCCACCCATAGGTGTTAATTGATTTGTTTAGTTAACAAAGAATATCTAACCCCACCAAAGGTGGTATTCATACAAAAAGGGAGAATCAATAAATATCAATTCATATCTTTAATAACCTAAATAATACGAGCAAGCATAATTAACTTAGTTATTATATCCATAAATACTCCACGGTTTATAAAAGATAAAATTTGCATGAATGTTTATTGAATCTATGTTTAATTTTCTGTAATTGGATTAAAAACACAAAACCCCAAAATATTGTGACAGGATGTTTAGGATTTAATTTCGTTTTTAAAAGTTTGAATAATAAATTAAAAACCACATACATTCCTTCCTTAGATCGACCTTGGGAGTATACTTATCATTTTCTACGAAATGATTCGTGCACTTGCGAGAGTTTTATAAATATAAAACCAAAGTATTGGTAGGATCGAAGATGCCGGTTTTCGTTCATCAAAGTATTTAGCGATCCGGTTTTCGCTCATCAAGTTTTTGGCGCCGTTGCCGGGGAAGGAATAGCGTTTTTAATTTATTTATCAAAATTTTAAAAATATTTTTGTGCTGTAAATAATTGTGATTTTTTTTTGTTTTTGTAAAAAAATAAAAAATAAATAAAAAAAATTTAATCAAATTTCAAATTTTAAATTTCATAAGAAATAATAAAAAATAAAAAAATAAAATTTTTTTTAATAAATTTTAAATAAAAATAAAAAATAAATAAAAAATAAATAAAAAAATAAATAAAAAATAAAAAATAAATAAAATAAATAAAAATAAAATAAAATAAAATAAAAAATAAAAAATAAAAAATAAAAAAAAATAAAAAAATAAAAAAATAAAAAAAAATAAAAAAATAAAAAAAACCAAAATTTTAATTTTTTTGAGTTTAATTTTTACTATTTTTTTTATTTATTTTAAATCATAATTTTATTTTTTTTATTTTCTTTTACCTTTTTCAATTTTATTTTATTTTAATATTTTTTTCTTCTTGATTTTTATTTAACTTACTTAACTTAGTTTTTTTTTACTAACTTAATTAACTTAAATATTTTTTTAACATTAACTTAGGTTTTTATTTAAATTTTCATTAACTTAACTAACTTACATTTTTTACTTCACTTAACTTAATTAACTTAGATTTTCACTTAACTTAATTAACTTGGATTTTTTTACTTCACTTAACTTCGTTATCTTTTTTTTTCACTTAACTTAATTAACTTAGATTTTTTTCTTACTTCACTTAGCTTAATTAACTTTTTACTAACTTAATTAACTTAGAATTTTTTTAACTTAACTTAATTAACTTAGATTTTTTTAATTCACTTAACTTAATTAACCTTTTCTTTAAACTTAATTAACTTAGATTTTCATTAACTTAAAGTTTTATTTAACTTAACTTAATAACATGAAAAGTAAAGATCTAAGGGAGTCCTGGAAAGGAGACTAGTGCTTGGAAGCCTTTGTGCCACTAGTCTTTCCTGGGAACGTTGTTCTGTCTAGGAGGATGGTTTTTAAGGAGCCTTTGCACCACCATTCTTTCCTGGGAGCACTCTTGGTTAATACTGATTATGTTATTTTAAAAAAAAAAACAAAAAAAAAAAACAATTTTTTTTTAACTATCTCCAAAATGTTAAAGTTTTAATTACAATCTAAGGAGCTAGTTTCTTTGTTTAATCTAGGTACAATTGTGTTTTTATGCCTTAATTATTTGATTTGTACCTAGATGTGGGTTATCTAAAACTCAAAATATGCCTCTAGTTTTAAGTACAGAAAGAAATCTGAAAATCAATAGGGCATTTGAAAAAGTATAGGTAGACAACCTTGTCTTACTGCGAGGTTTGATTGACTCAATGATGAGGGACATTGAGTTTACTTAAAATGCAATCCCAGTTACGTCTTGCTAAGGCGTTAAACTAAGTTGGATGGGAGCAACCCATCATTTTAGGTAATTTCCTTTTATTTCTTTTATTTACTTAATTATTTCATTTTAATTACATGTGAATAATTTTTAAATTGTTAAAACTAAAAATATTTGTTGAGATGTTAGAAGTTCAATGATCTGCGTATACACTTTAATGATGAATATGATGTATGCACTGCATTTTCCATTACTACTTGCACTTTCTCAAGAAATAGGTAGTCTTTCTTCTCTTTTCTCTTTATCTTTAATTTACAATTGTTACATTGAGGACAATGTAAGTTCTAGGTTGGGGGTGGTGAAAAGTTACCATGCTTAAAAAAAAAGTTTTAACAATTTAAAAATAAAAAATATATATATTTAAAAATAAAAATATACTTTTTCATTTTTTGTGTGTTTGGTTTTATTTCTATTTTGTGTGATTTAGTAATTTTTGGAATAAAAAAAAATTTCACAAAAATTTATCTTTTCTTTAAATCAAATTTAAGTAAATAGTTAAGTCTTTTGTACTGTTAGATTAATTTTTTGAAAACATATCATGAAATATTTTGTAATTATTTTTTGATAATTAGTTAGTTTTTGTCATAATTAGTATTTCTTGATAAGATGTAGAAATTATATTAAACCCAAAATCGGTGTTTATGATTTTTTTTTAGTGGAGACTACCTTTGTGAGATATAATTTGAGCCTAATTTCCTTTATTCAGAGTGAAATATATATATTTTTTTCTACTCCAAACACATTTCTTATTTCTTCAAATTTTTTAGATGATCTCTATAGGTATTAGCATTGAATGTATGAATTTTTTTCTCATTTTAATAGGGTATCATATATTTTTGATTATTATTTTTGCTTAGATTAAATGATTTGAGTAGAAGTTGATAGTATATGCTTATATCTGTTTATGCATGACTACTACAAAAACAAAAGACGTATCTGGGTTACCTAAACCAAGATCAAAACAGAAAAACCACAAAATTAACCAACTCACAAAATCCAAAATATGTACAATCTGTCTACGTGGGTTGACTTCTACAAATACATATATTGAGAATATCTTGAGAAAAAATATAGAGATAAAGAATATATAGTATAATCTCACATCTTTATAACCAGCATTGCCCTCTACAAAGTTGTGAGTAAAGGCTAATTACAAAAACAAGGATATAGGAAATAATTCACTAAAAGTCATTGCAACTCTCTTCATTTGTGAAAGGCATATATCTTGAAATTCTTTCTTAATGAGTTTGATTTATGCATGAAAATAATTTTTATATATGATATCTTTATAATTTATACATTTGATTCCTTTCATGAGATCAATGTTAAAATAACACTTTGAGCCTTTATTCTTTATACATATGCGAACATATTAGTTCATTTCTATACATCAACTCTTTCGCATATAAATTAGTATGAGTGTTTGAACCATTAGGATTCAGTGTTTTGAGAGTATTGACTTGTGAGGAATAGAGTCGAAGCGAATTCTGATTCATGACACTGAAATTGGGTGAAATTAAATTGATACATTTTTGATATGAAATATGAAAATGATTTTCGACTAATTATTATAATAAATCATGATTGTTTAAAGAGATTAAAATAACTTATGCTTGAGATTTTAATTATGATCTTAAAGGAGATTAAAAAGTATGAGACATTTTTGTGAGATGTTGATAATTTGTGATTTTGTTGTAAATTTAATTTTTAAGTTGTTTGTTTTTATTGTTTCTTTTGTTTTTACATTTAGTACAATGTTTGTGGGTATCATTACTGAAAACCCTCACGAGACTGGCTTCGTCCACTAGGGCAACCTAGGGGTTTAAAGGCTTGTTGCATAGGCTAAATGCAACCGTTTCAATCCACGAAAGTGATTTAGGATAGTTTAATTTTTAGTTTTTATCGCTTCTCTTGCTAAGGGACGAGAAGGCTGGATTGAGGTTGTGATGAGTGCTCAAAAAGCACTAAAATAACATGATTTTATGTACATTAATTGATTAAAAATATATATATTTATATGTTTTATCATATATTTATATAAATTTGTCTTTTGAATCACGGGTATTTTTATTGTTTTTAGGTATTTTGGCTTAAAAAGCAATTTAAAGACTCAAGAGAATACTTGAAGCAATACATCACAAAATATCAATAAATAAATGCGTAAAATTAAACAAATATGGAAAAAGCCCGGACAAAATGGATTGAAAAGGTCAAAAATGTCAAAAAGGAGAAAAACGCGCATGCCGCGTATCCGGCCCGCCGTCGCGCACCTAGCTCCGCCCCAGCTGTGGCAGCGTACTTGTTCATGCGTGCGGCTGCTGCGCTTGTGAAGTCTCTGTTCATGCGCGCAGCACTGCGCACATTCCACCCATGCACCACCCCATTCATCTCCATGAATCACATCGTGCTACGTGTGACTGACTTAGTGAGCATTGACTCTGACTGGTCCTTCTTGCCACTTGTTGCTCCCTGATTTTCCCAATGAATTTCTAATGCCGTGTGTAGCACTGTGATTGGCTGAAACTGTTAGTTTTGCTTGTTTTGATCGTAGCCCTTGATTTGAAGTTGATCTGACAGTCTAGATCACACCTAAGCATTATTTAAGCCCCTAATCACTCCATAAACCCTAATTTGCCTCCATTAGCATAATTTTAGTCATTGTTTAGAGCTAAAAAGAGAGAAAAGTGAAGAAAAATTCAAGAGACAACACAGTTTTGATGGAGATTCAAGAGGAGATTAATACTACAATTCAAGAGATTAATACTACAATTCAAGAGATTGATTGTATTTCTTTTTCTACTATTTTCTTTATCAATTTTTATGTCTTTCTTTATGAAAAATATGAGCTTTATGAAAATAATTATGTGTAATTAATTTATTAATCTAGAGATCTTATGAACCCAATTTTCACCATGTGATGATCTAAAATTTTACATCAATTATAATTTTAATCTAATTATATTATTTAATCTGATTTGTATGCTATTAATTGTTTGGCCAACAATTTATCTATAGAGGAAATTAAATAGATTTGAGAGAATTATTTAATTGTTTGTCTTGATTAAATAACATGCATAGTTTCTAAAGAGAGATGTATGATTCTTATGTATGTGATCCATAATTGATGAACTTAATGAGTAGTATGCAATTTAATTAGCATGAGAGTGTGATTAAATTAATTACTATATGGTGTATAGTTTACTTGAGAGAAGAATACATGATATATTAGATTCAATTGATCATGTAATTAATTGATAATTATATTAGGAGGATTTTAGCGATTCACATGTTTAGAAAATTGGGGGATTAAGTATTCCTAGATATTTTCTCATATATCTTTGTAGTCACAAAATCTTATTTAATTAATTATTGCTATTTACTTTTAGTTATTTTAATTTTGCTTCCTTAAAATACAAAAACACCATAAAAAATTGATTTTTATTATTTTTAGTTTTAAAAATTAGTTTCTAATAAAATAATCTCTATGGGAACGATCTTTTCTTATCATTATATTACTTGTTTCAATACGTATACTTGTGTATTCATTACACACACTTCGTGTGTGGCCGATCAACCCCTCTCATGTGTGTATCAAATGCATTTGTAGAGAGTGGTTAGATAGGATCTAAGCTTGAACTATCAATTGAAGAGCCACTTAGTTTAGATCTCTCACTTTCACCCTCCCATCCTCAGTCAAGTAGGAAAGCAAAATATTCTAATAGAAAGGTGAGAAAGATGTTGGAAATACATAAATTGGATGAGTTACGGTGGAGTGTTTATAAAAACACCAAAAAGTTCAAAAAGAAAACAAAAATATGGTATGGTAAGAGAATTGAGCACTGTGTTTGTAAACCATATCATAAATTATTATTGAATAAATCAAGACTCAAATTATTTCTAGGCAAACTCAAAAGTAAATGGACACAAAATGATGTACCTTAGGACTTGATATGACCGTCTAGTCAAGGACGTTAAACGTGACATTAGTTGGGAGGCAACCCAATGTTATTTTACTTATATTTTCATTATTTTTATTTTGTAAGTGAATAAATGTGGAGAGTAATGACGCAACAAGATTGAGCAGTTTCATTATTTCTAGGCTAACGGAATTTTCTTTCCTTTTACTTTTTTAGATTTATATGTGCACATTGGAGACAATGTGCAATTTAAGTTTGAGGGAGGGAAATTCATTCTCTACTTTAGTATTTAGTATACATTTTAAATTTTCAGGGATTTATTTTTATTTTAGAATGTTCTTAATCTTGATTTGGGTAGAAATTGATAAATATATGGAAACCAAATACATACATGCTTGATGTGAAACATATGAAATTAATGATAAAAATTGATTGTTGTGACTAGGATAAGGAATGTAACATATTTTTTATGATACCTACATTAATTATGTGATATGCTTACTAGTTTTGATTGGATTGATTCAAATATTTTATACATGTTCATGATTGATTTTGGTGTGCTTATTGAGAGAAAATTTGTAGTGAATTATACGAGCTGATGAGATCTACCAGGTTTTAGAATCTATTTGATCATCTCTTGATACAAACACTACTATAATAAAGGGCACTTAAGTTTTTATTTAAAGTTGTTTTTTTGTCCAAAACTGACTTTTAACAAATTTAGAGTCGGTCTGTTGATAGATCGGCTTAAAAAATTATAAAAATTAGCATCGGTTGACACGTAGGACCGACACTACACTTAGGATGTAGGTTCAGTCCTATGTGTCAATGAATGTTACACGTGGATAGAGTCGGTTGACACATAGAGCAGATGAGTAACTGATACCATCAGTCCTATGTGTCAACCAATGCTAGATGTAAGATGTAGCGTCGATTCTATGTGTCAACTAATGCTATCCACGTGTAGTATTGATTGACATATAGAACTGATGCTACGTTCTATGTGTAGTGTTGATTCTATATGTCAACCGATGCTACCTTATTTTTTTCCTTTTATCTCTTTTCTCCCTCATCTACACGCAGATTACTTGTGTTACTTAAATGAAAAAAAATAATCGTCCTTCTCCATACTTTTTCTCTCCAATTTCTCTTCTAGAACTACTATTTTTTTTAGTATTATACTCAAATTTTTCATACCCATTTCCTTCACTTTCTCACTTACCAAACATCATTTTTTCATTTCCTTCATTTTGTCATTTCATTTACTCTTGTAAGTATTTCTATGAATTATTTTACACATATTCTTCATTTTTTTTATTTTAATGTGTATTATGTGTATAAATTTTTGTGTTATCTAGGTTGTGTATTTGTATTCAAGCTTAGAAGAGAAAAAATTATTTTATCATTTATTTATTTTATGTATTTAGGTTTTTGATATAATTTAATTTATTTTAAATTTAAAATTTTGGAAAATTATTTACATGTACATGAAATATATATATATAATATAAAATATATTTTTATATGTATATAATGTATAATAGGTTTATTAATATTTATTATTATATATATGTATAATATTTATTATTATTAATTACATGCATTTATATATAAATTATTATATATTATATATTATTAATATTATATATTTGTTAATGTTATTACGAGTTTATTAATTTTTTGATTTTTATGTATTTATTTTTATATTATGTTTTGATAGATATATTCTAATAATTAGAGAATTCATATATAATAATTTATGAAATATATTGGCTAGATATATATTTAATATGCTTAATGTCATTAATAGAAAATGAACAAATCTTGGATGTTAAAGTGTAGAATTAAGCAAGACTACATTTCTCGAGTTGAAAATTTCTTGGAATTTGCCCGTATAAATAGTAATAATGAAGTTAGTATGATTCGATACTCATGTGTTAAATGTAAAAATGAAAATTTTTATGATGTTGACAAGGTTAAGTATCACCTTATCTGTAGTGGTATTCTTTTGAGTTATATATGTTATATTTTCATGGAGAAAATATTGATAATACTTATAGAGAAGAGATAAATAAGAACGTGAGTGGATTATATACATTTTATCAGAATGTACAGACATAAAATACGTTTCATATTATTGAAGATGAAATACATGAGAATGATCCCAAAACCTTTAAAAAATACCAAAAAATCATTGTATCCAGAGTGCAAGAAATACACTAAAATGTCGGGATTGGTTTATTTGTACAATGTGAAGGAAAAAAATAGTTTTCTGACAAGAGATTCATAGAATTACTAAATATACTAATAGATATTTTTCCTAAGGGTATTTAATTTGCATCTTCAATGTATGAAGTGAAGAAAACTTTTAGTCGATTTGGCATGGAATATCATAGGATTCATGCTGGTCCAAATGATTGCATTCTTTGTAGAAAATACTATAAGACATTAGATGATTTTACGGTGAGTAAATAATCAAGATAGAAGCACGCTACAAATGAGACAACACCTAAGAAAGGTGTGCCTGCAAAGTTCCTTTGTTACTTTCTTCCGATTCTTCGCTTTCAAAGGTTGTTCAAAAGTAAAGAGACATCAAAGATGTTTACTTGGCATTCAAATAATCAATCTGATAATGAGATGCTATGTCATCTTTATGATTCTCCAAATTGGAAAGTAGTAGATAATTTATCCCCTTAATTTGAATCTAATCTGTGCAATCTTCGTCTTGCCATTGCTGCTAATGGAATTAATCCACACAGTTTCCTTAGTAGTAGATATAGTTGTTGGCCAGTAATTATGGTAACATACAACCTTCTTCCCTAGTTGTGTATGAAAAGAAAAATCATTATGTTAAAAATTATTGATCTCAGGATGGAAAAAAACTCAGAGTTGATATTGATGTATATTTGTAGCCTTTGATAAATGATTTAAAGATGTTGTGGAATAATGGTGTAAATGTTTATGATTCATATAAAGAATAATACTTTAACTTGATAGGGGTCCTTTTATGGATAATTAATGATTTTCCTACCTATGAGAACTTATCAAGACATGCAACAAAAAGTTATAAGGGATGCCCTATTTGTAGTGATGGACAAGAGATGTCTTATAGAAGACATATAATATTTTTTTCCATCTGGACACAAGCTTAGATACCAAAACCTTTGCGAGATGTTGATATATTAAGGAAATTTAATGGTATGACATTCAAACTATATGGAAAGATGAAAAAAAAGAATAATCACTGATGGACGAAAATCAAAGAGGGCAACTAAAAAAAGGGGTGGAAAGGAAAATGTCACTAAATCAATAGATCATGATTGTTGGAATAAAAAATAAATATTTTGGAAATTAGCTTATTGGAAAGACTTATAAATTCGTCACATCTTAGATGTCAAGCACATTGAGAAAAATTTATGTGAGAGCTTGATTGGTACATTACTTAATATACTTGGAAAAATGAAGGATGAAATTAAAGCAATATTGGATTGAAAGAAACTAGGCATACGATCTGAGTTGGCACCAATGGTGGAAAATGATAAGAATCGAACATACTTGCCACCAGCATCATATACAATGTCAACAAAAGAGAAGGGTATGCTTTGTAAATATTTGATGGGTGTGAAAGTTTCTGATGGTTACTTATCCAACTTAAGAAATTTTGTGTCTATCATCGATAGGAAACTTTATAGATTGAAATCACATGAGTGTCATATCTTAATGCAATAGTTATTACCAGGTGCTATTAGGTTAATTCTTCCAAAACATGTTCAATTATCAATAATTTTTCTTTGTTCATTTTTCAATACAATATGCAAGAAATCTATATCAATTGGCAAGCTATAATCTTTACAGCAAGATGTTGTGGAAAATTTGTGTCTACTTGAAAAATATTCTCCTCCTTTTTTTCGATATAATGATTCACATGGGTTTTCCTTTAGTTTGAGAGATTCAATTTTGTGGTCCTATTACTTAAGGTGAACACATCCTTTTGAGAGATATATGCAAGTCCTTAAAGTATATGTAAATAATAGAAATCATCCTGAAGGATGCATGATGGAATGTTACATTTTGAATAGGCATTGAGTTTTGTTATGAATACTTTAGTAGTTACACTAAAATTAGGAATCCTATGCAAAAGTTCTTCTTAGAACATCACGTGATCCAAGTAGGTAACCCTATACTCAGTGGAAGTAAGAAATTATTTATTGATTGCACTCAATGGGAAAAATCACACTGAATCATTTTGGTAAATAATAATGAGGCATAATGGTACATAGAGTAAGATGACAGGTTAAACCTTTTCATTTAAAATAAAATTATTATTTATTTAACTATTAACGATACCTAATTGATATATCTTGAATAACATTACAAAAATCTTTTAAACTTACTAAAAATCAATCCTCATTATAAAAAAAGGAGGAGAAAAGTGGTTGTATGATGAACATAAGCGAGAGCTTATTAATTGTTTTCACAACCATGTAATTGTCACATACAAGAATTCATTAGTACTTCTATATAATGTTTTAAAACTTTTCCTTAAACAAATTTCATGTTTTTATATGCATAGATTCAAGTTGAACTTAACAAACTCAATCATAAAATAATAGAAACTTTAGAATGGCTTGCACATGGTCCAAAATTTGATGCCAAATCATGTTCTTGTTTCAAAATTAATGGTTTAAGGTTTAAGAATCAAGCAAGGGACAAAGTCTAAGTAAATAAGAATAGTGGTGTGAAGATGGTTACACAAACTAGGCAATTTGCTAGTTCAAAAGATGGTCATCTTATACTTTTTGATAGAACATATTTTATAATTCAAGAGATTTGGGAACTCGATTATAAGGTCTTCCATGAAATAGTATTCTTGTGTGATTGGGTCGAAGATGTTATCAATGTTGGATATAAAATAGATGATTTTGGATTTATCCTTGTAAACTTATCCAAGATAAGTTACATTGATGATTCTTTCATATTAGAACTTCATACAAAACAAGTATTTTAGGTGAGCGATCTAATTGACACCAGATGGTCTATTGTGTTAAAGCCTCTGATGAGTGCTCAAAAAGCACTAAAATAACCATGATTTTATGCACATTAATTGATTAAAAATATATATATTTATATGTCTTATCATATATTTATATAAATTTGTCTTTTTCGGAATCACGGGTATTTTTATTGTTTTTCAGGAATTTTGGCCTAAAAACGCAATGTAAAGACTCAAAGAAGAATACTTGAAGCAATACATCACAAATAAATTAATAAATAAGTGGGAAAAGGTCAACAAACATGGAAAAATTGGACAAAATGGGTCGAAAAGGTCAAAAATGTCAAAAGACGGAAAATCGCGCGCAGTAGGCTACCAACATTGCCTTGCACACATAGCGCGTGGCACTTGTTCACGCCAGCGGGCTGCGTTAGCGCTAACCCAAGCGCGCGCCGGCTACCGGCCCAACGCGTTTTTGCCCATTTTCCATGTGCGCCGCTTACGTCACGCGTACGCCGACGTCATTGATGACCTCAGCATGTCCATTACACGTTTTTTAATTTTTTAATATTTTTTTTAACATTTTTTTACTCATTTTTTCTCTCCATCCTCACCTATAAATACCCCCCTTCCATTCACTTCAAAGCACACCTCAAAACCACACTTCTCTCTTCTTTCTTTCTCTCTTTTCTTAGTTTTTGAGTTTTTCTTAGTTTCTTTCTTAGTTTCTAAGCTTTTCTTGGTTTTTCTCTTAGTTTTTAGTTCAATTCTCTTAGGTTTAGAGTTCTTCTCTTTTTGAGAGGAACTTGTAATGTTTTTTGTAATAATTTAGATTTTTGATTCAATAAATGGAAGTGCAAATTCCGCTTGGAGGTTTTCTAGCAACGGGAATAGCGTCGAAGTTCTCTAAGGATTTTATTTTCTTTACAGTTATTTTTATGCTTTATTCTTACATGTTATATTTAATTTGTCTGCGTGATTAAATTTAAGCGTGCTAGTATTTATAATCATGATATAATAATAACGTTGTTATGCCATAAATATTAAATAGGTGAAAATTTCTAAAATGAATTGATTTTATTTTTATTCAAGATTTTATATTAAGGATGTTAGAGACAAATATATTATTTTTCATTACAAAGATAAATATAAAAATTAGATTTTAAGGTTTAGTTATCCTTGATTTAGAGTAGTGCTCTTTTGTTTGTTGGTACAACCCCCGGGTCGTTAGAGTGAAGCTCTATTTCAAAAGTTTTTATAAGAATTATTATGTGAAAATGTATTGACAACATGTTTTCAATAGTGGTTTTAAAACTTGAAAGTTAGTACTCGGATAACTAAATTCTTGGGTTTAATTTGGACACCTTGAATAAAGTATAAAGACTCTAACCCCACCAAACGTGGCACTTAAATGGTTCATTTTCAATCTCTTAGAAAAAGGAATTAATTTAATTAACCAAATTAGTTATCAACCCCACCCATAGGTGTTAATTGATTTGTTTAGTTAACAAAGAATATCTAACCCACCAAAGGTGGTATTCATACAAAAAAGAGAGCATCACTAAAATATCAATTTCTATTTGCAATACCGTGGAAAATGTGAGCAGTCGTAATTAATTTAGTTATTATATCCATAAATACTCCACTAATATAAATGATAAAATTTGCATGAATATTTATTGAATCGTATTTATATTTATTTATTGAATTTGTATCTATGTTTATTTTTTTTATTATATTTAATTAATCTGTATATATGTTTATTTTATGTTATTAGATTAGGAACACAAAAACCAAACTATCGTGACAGGATGTTTAGGATTTAATTTCGTTTTTAAAAGTTTGAATAATAAATTAACAACCACATACATTCCTTCCTTAGATCGACCTTGGGAGTATACTTATCATTTTCTACGAAATGATTCGTGCACTTGCGAGAGTTTTACAAATATTAAAACCAAAGTATTTGCGAGAATCGGCGATGCCGGTTTTCGTTCATCAGCCTCCACAAAAGGAGTTCTACCATTGTGATGCTTTAGAAGATGATGACATGCTTGATACATTATCCAATATTAGTCATTTCGCAAAAAAATTGCCTAATGTATGTGATGATCTAGTTGATGATGATGATTCTTCGTTATAGACTAGAAGTGATTGTGAAGGAATATATATACAATCAACAACCTAATTAAACATAATGTATGTTCTATATTATTCTAATAACTCTTGTTTATATGTTTAAACTTAAAATTGTCAATTACATTCTATTTCATCATTGTTTGTAGATATTTTATGGATCCTAGGGTGCTAGAGATCATAGATCCAAATGATCCATCGGGGCATTTGAAAAGAAAGGGTTAGGCTAATATACTTGATGCTCCACTAATAAAGATGATAGAGTACCTATTCAATTCGATGCAATTGGTAATCCATTAGGAGAAAATCTTAGACTTGTGAAGTCAAGTATACCAATCAATATAAATGATTGGACTAAGGTTGAAGATGTTAAAATGTATAAGATATCCAAAACCATTTATGTAAGTCTCTTTTGTTTTATAATTAATTACATTTATTATATCTTTTTTGTATTATATGTTATCTAAAATGTGTTTTTTACAGAATCATTTTAAAGTCCCAGATAATTGGAAGAACAAGTGTTACAAGATTACAAATAAGGCATGGAAGGAATACAAAACTTTCAAATTGGCCAGAAATGATGTGTTTCCATACTTGGAACCACTTAATGGACAAGAACTATACAAAATCCCGGAAGAACACCCTTGGTTTGAACCCCAAGTATGGAAAGATTTTGTGGATTATAGACATACAGATGAATTTCAAATCCTTAGGGATGAACATCATAATATACAAATGTAGAATATTCTTCTTAACCGTACTAGGAGGTCATCAAATTATGAAGTCATACAAAAATGGTATTATTAAGTTGTTAATTTATAATTATTTTATGTTTATTTTCCTCAAATTTAAGTTGATGTTATGGTTAATAAATTTATTTAATTTATGTAGGAAGTTGAATTGGGTTCAAATTGGCCAGAAATGACGTGTTTCCATACTTGGAACCACTTAATGGACAAGAACTATACAAAATCCCGGAAGAACACCCTTGGTTTGAACCCCAAGTATGGAAAGATTTTGTGGATTATAGACATACAGATGAATTTCAAATCCTTAGGGATGAACATCATAATATACAAATGTAGAATATTCTTCTTAACCGTACTAGGAGGTCATCAAATTATGAAGTCATACAAAAATGGTATTATTAAGTTGTTAATTTATAATTATTTTATGTTTATTTTCCTCAAATTTAAGTTGATGTTATGGTTAATAAATTTATTTAATTTATGTAGGAAGTTGAATTGGGTAGACCGATTACCCGATCCGAATTGTATATAGAAACAAAGACCCCCAACCATGCCACTATGCATGCCAACCATACCATTATCCATGCCAACCATGCCACATATGCAATCTCATGGCACACAACCAATATCCTCTATGGGATATAGTCATCCTATTGGTCCTTCATTTATTCTAGGAATGTAGATACAATCAGATAGTGGGTCAATATCTCCAATGCAATATATGCATTCTTACCATCCATCACATGATGAATGTTTTGATGAGAATGTCCTTTCAATAGCTACCCTACTGATGAGCGAAAACCGGCATCGCCGATTCTCGCAAATACTTTGGTTTTAATATTTGTAAAACTCTCGCAAGTGCACGAATCATTTCGTAGAAAATGATAAGTATACTCCCAAGGTCGATCTAAGGAAGGAATGTATGTGGTTTTTAATTTATTATTCAAACTTTTAAAAAGCGAAATTAAATCCTAAACATCCTGTCCACGATATTTTGGGTTTTGTGTTTTTAATCTAATTAGGAAAATTAAACATAGATTCAATAAACATTCATGCAAATTTTATCTTTTATAAATAGTGGAGTATTTATGGATATAATAACTAAGTTAATTATGCTTGCTCGTATTATTTAGGTTATTAAAGATATGAATTGATATTTATTGATTCTCCCTTTTTGTATGAATACCACCTTTGGTGGGTTAGATATTCTTTGTTAACTAAACAAATCAATTAACACCTATGGTGGGGTTGATAACTAATTTGGTTAATTAAATTAATTCCTTTTTCTAAGAGATTGAAAATGAACCATTTAAATGCCACCTTTGGTGAGGTTAGACGATTTAAACTTTATTCAAGGTGTCCAAATTAAACCTAAGAATTTAGTTATCAGAGTACTAACTTTCAAGTTTTAAAACCACTACCGAAAACATGTCGTCAATACATTTTCAGATAATAATTCTTATAAAAACTTTTGAAATAGAGCTTCACTCTAACTACCCAAGGGCGATTGTACCATCAAATAAAAGAGCACTACTCTAAATTAGCAGGATAACTAAACCTTAAAGTCTAACTTTCTCGGATTTAAGTTTGTAATGAAAAATAATATATTTCTCTCTAACATCCTTAATATAAAATCTTGAATAAAAAATAAAATCAATTCATTTTAGAAATTTTCACCTATTTAATATTTCGCAAGCATAACAACATTATTATTATATCATGATTATAAATACTATACACAGCTTAAATTTAATCACAGACAAATTAAATATAACATGTAAGAATAAAGCATAAAAAATAATCAGAAGAAAAATAAAATCCTTACGTAGAACTTCGACGCTATTCCCGTTGCTAGAGAAAACCTCCAAGCGGAATTTGCACTTCCATTTATTGAATCAAAAATCTAAATTATTACAAAACATAACTAGTTCTTCCCTAAAAAGGGAAGAACTCTAAACTAAGAAAAACTAGCTAAAACATAAGAAAAACTAGCTAAAACATAAGAAAAACTAAAACTAAAAACTAAGAAATGGAGAGAAAGAAAGAAGAGAAGTGTGGTTTTGAGGTGTGTTTTGAAGTGAATGGAAGGGGGGTATTTATAGGTGAGGATGGAGAGAAAAAATGATTAAAAAAATGTTAAAAAAATATTAAAAAATAAAAACGTGTTTTCTGCCCCGAGGTCATCAATGACGCGTCGACGCCACGCGTAAGTGTTTGCACGTGAAAAATGGGTCAAAACGCAGGCGTTGGTATGTATTGCCGGCTAACGGACCATACAAGGGTATTTTATGTTAACCGACCGCTATGTGAACCATGCACAAGGCATGCTATCAGATACATGTACTGCTACATGTATGTATGTCTGTCGCAAATGTTAAGTGAAATTTGGCGCGCTGCGGATTTTCCGTCTTTTTGACATTTTTGACCTTTTCGACCCATTTTGTCCAATTTTTCCATGTTTGTTGACCTTTTCCACTTATTTATCAATTTATTTGTGATGTATTGCTTCAAGTATTCTTCTTTGAGTCTTTACATTTGCGTTTTTAGGCCAAAAAATTCCGAAAAACAATAAAAATACCCGTGATTCGAAAAAGACAAATTTATATAAATATATGATAAAACATATAAATATATATATTTTTAATCAATTAAAGTGCATAAAATCATGGTTATTTTAGTGCTTTTGAAAGCACTCATCACAACTGACCAACTTTTCTTGCTAGTCCCTTAGCAAGAGGAGCGATAAAAACTAAAAATTAAACTATCCTAAATCACTTCCGTGGATTGAAACGGTTGCATTTAGCTATGCGGCAAGCCTTTAAACCCCTAGGTTGCGTCTCTAGTGGACGAGTTTGAGTCTCGTGAGGGTTTTCAGTAATGATACCCACAAACATTGTACTAAATGTAAAAACAAAAGAAACAATAAAAACAAACAACTTAAAAATTAAATTTACAACAAAATCACAAATTATCAACATCTCACAAAAATTTCTCATACTTTTTAATCTCCTTTAAGATCATAATTAAAATCTCAAGCATAAGTTATTTTAATCTCTTTAAACAATCATGATTTATTATAATAATTAGTCGAAAATCATTTTCATATTTCATGTCAAAAATGTATCAATTTAATTTCACCCAATTTCAGTGTCATGAATCAGACTTCCCTCCGTCTCTATTCCTCACAAGTCAATACTCTCAAAACATTGAATCCTATGGGTTCAAACACTCATACTAATTTATATGCGAAAGAGTTGATGTATAGAAATGAACTAATATGTTCGCATATGTATAAAGAATAAAGGCTCAAAGTGTTATTTTAACATTGATCTCATGAAAGGAATCAAATGTATAAATTATAAAGATATCATATATAAAAATTATTTTCATGCATAAATCAAACTCATTAAGAAAGAATTTCAAGATATATGCCTTTCACAAATGAAGAGAGTGCAATGACTTTTTAGGGAATTATTTCCTATATCCTTCTTTTGTAATTAGCCTTTACTCACAACTTTGTAGGCAATGTGGGTTATAGTATGTAGATTATACTATATATTCTTTATCTCTATTTTTTTAAGAAGATATTTCTCAATATATGTATTTTAGAGAGTCAACCCAATGTGATGATTGTCACATATTTTGGATTTTGTAGTGGTTAATTTTGTGGCTTTTCCGTTTGATCTTGGTTTAGGTAACCCCAGGATATGTCTTTTGTTTTTGTAGTAGTCATGCATAAATGAGATATAAGCATATACTATCAACTTCTACTCAAATCATTTAATCTAAGCAAAAATAATAATAAAAAATATATGATACTCTATTAAAATGAGAAAAAAAATTCATACATTCAATGCTAATACCTATAGAGATCATCTAAAAATTTGAAGAAATAAGAAATGTGTTTGGAGTAGAAAAAAATATATATTTCATCGGAATAAAGGAAATTAGGCTCAAATTATATCTCACAAAGGTAGTCTCCACTAAAAAAAAACTCATAAACACCGATTTTGGGTTTGATATAATTTCTACATCTTATCAAGAAATACTAATTATGAGAAAAACTAACTAATTATCAAAAATAATTACAAAATATTTCATGATATGTTTTCAAAAAATTAATCTAACAGTACAAAAGACTTAACTATTTACTTAAATTTGATTTAAAGAAAAGATAAAGTTTTGTGAATTTTTTTTTTATATATTCCAAAAATTACTGAATCACACAAAATAGAAATAAAACCAAACACACAAAAAATGAAAAAGTAAATTTTTTTTTTATTTTTAAATTGTTAAAACTTTTTTTTTTAATTCAGCATGGTAACTTCTCACCACTGTCAAGCTAGAACTTCCATTGTCCTCAATGTCACAATTGTAAATTAAAGATAAAGAGAAAAGAGAAGAAAGATTACCTATTTCTTGAGAAAGTGCAAGTAGTAATAGAAAATGCGTGCATCCATCATATTCATCATTAAAATTATACGTACGATTTGTGAACTTCTAACATCTCAACAAATATTTTTAGTTTTAACAATTTAAAAATTATTCACGTGTAATTAAATAAATGAAACAAATAAAAGAAAATTACCTAAAATGATGGGTTGCCTTCCCATCCAGTGGCTTAGTTTAACGTCTTAGCAAGACGTAACTTGGGATTGCATTTTAAGTAAACTCGATGTCCCCTCATCGTTGAGTCAATCAAACTGCAGGTAAGACAAGGTTGTTTTCCTATACTTTTTTCGGTCCATGCCCTTTATTGATTTTTGATTTCTTCGTACTTTAAAACTAGAGGCATACTTTGAGTTTAGATAACCCACGTATAGGTGCACATCAAATAATTAAGTCATTAAAACAGTTGTACCTAGATCAAACAAAGCAACTAACTCCTTAGATTGTAATTAAAACATTAAAATTTTGGAGATAGTTGATTTTTTTTTTTTTTAAAATAACATAATCGGTATTAACAAAGTCTCCCAGAAAGAATGGTGGTGCAAAGAGCTCCTTAAAAACCATCCTCCTGAACAATTGCAACGCGTCCCAGGAAAGCATTGTACCAAGGCTTCCAAGAACTAGTCTCCTAGACGACTTCCCTTAGATCTTTACTTTTCATGTTATTAAGTTAAGTTAAATAAAAATTTAAGTTAATGAAAATCTAAGTTAATTAAGTTTAAAGAAAAGGTTAATTAAGTTAAGTGAATTAAAAAAAATCTAAGTTAATTAAGTTAAGTTAAAAAAAATCTAAGTTAATTAAGTTAGTAAAAAAAAAGTTAATTAAGCTAAATGAAGTAAAAAAAATCTAAGTTAATTAAGTTAAGTGAAAAAAAAAGTTAATTAAGTTAAGTGAAAAAAAAGTTAATTAAGTTAAGTGAAGTAAAAAAAATCTAAGTTAATTAAGTTAATGAAAATTTAAGTAAAAACCTAAGTTAATGTTAAAAAAAAAATTAAGTTAATTAAGTTAGTAAAAAAAAACTAAGTTAAGTAAGTCAAATAAAAATCAAGAAGAAAAAAAATAGCTAAAGAAAGAAAAAAAAATAATAAAATAAAATAAAATTGAAAAAGGTAAAAGAAAATAAAAAAAATATAAAATTATGATTTAAAATAAATAAAAAAAAATAGTAAAAATTAAACTCAAAAAATTAAAATTTTGTTTTTTTTATTTTTTTTTATTTTTTTTAATTATTTTATTATTTTTATTTTTATTAATTTTTTATTATTTTTATTAATTTTTTATTAATTTTTTATTAATTTTTTTTATTTTTTTTATTATTTTTATTTTTATTTAAAATTTATTAAAAAAAATTTTTATTTTTTTATTTTTTTATTATTTCTTATGAAATTTAAAATTTGAATTTTTTTTTATTTTTATTTTTTTACAAAAACAAAAAAAAAATCACAATTATTTACAGCACAAAAATATTTTTAAAATTTTGATAAATAAATTAAAACCGATATTCCTTCCCGTCTGGCTAGCCAAAAACTTGATGCCATCCCGGCAAGCGCCAAAAACTTGAAACCAAGATCGCCGATTCTTCGCAAATACTTTGGTTTTAATATTTGTAAAACTCGCAAGTGCCACGAATCATTTCGTAGAAAATGATAAGTATACTCGAGTCGATCTAAGGAAGGAATGTACGTGGTTTTTAATTTATTATTCAAACTTTTAAAAACGAAATTAAATCCTAAACATCCCGTCACGATATTTTGGGTTTTGTGTTTTTAATCTAATTCTGAGAAAATTAAACATAGATTCAATAAACATTCATGCAAATTTTATCTTTTATAAATAGTGGAGTATTTATGGATATAATAACTAAGTTAATTACGCTTGCTCGTATTATTTAGGTTATTAAAGATATGAATTGATATTTATTGATTCTCCCTTTTTTGTATGAATACCACCTTTGGCTGGGTTAGATATTCTTTGTTAACTAAACAAATCAATTAACACCTTTATGGGTGGGGTTGATAACTAATTTGGTTAATTAAATTAATTCCTTTTTCTAAGAGATTGAAAATGAACCATTTAAATGCCACCTTTGGTGGGGTTAGACAGATTTAAACTTTATTCAAGGTGTCCAAATTAAACCTAAGAATTTAGTTATCAAGTACTAACTTTCAAGTTTTAAAACCAACTACCGAAAACATGTCGTCAATACATTTAGGATAATAATTCTTATAAAAACTTTTGAAATAGAGCTTTCACTCTAACTACCTAGGCGATTGTACCATCAAATAAAAGAGCACTTACTCTAAATTAGACAGGATAACTAAACCTTAAAGTCTAACTTTGATTTAAGTTTGTAAATGAAAAATAATATATTTCTCTAACATCCTTAATATAAAATCTTGAATAAAAATAAAATCAATTCATTTTAGAAATTTTCACCTATTTAATATTTCTCGCAAGCATAACAACATTATTATTATATCATGATTATAAATGTAAAGTACGCTTAAATTTAATCACGGACAAATTAAATATAACATGTAAGAATAAAGCATAAAAATAGCGTAAAAGAAAATAAAATCCTTACTGAACTTCGACGCTATTCCGTTGCTAGAAAACCTGCGAATTTGCACTTCCATTTATTGAATCAAAAAATCTAAATTATTACAAAACATAATCAGTTCTTCCCTAAAAAGGGAAGAACTCTAAAACTAAGAAAAACTAGCTAAAACATAAGAAAAACTAGCTAAAACATAAGAAAAACTAAAAACTAAAAACTAAGAAATGGAGAGAAAGAAAGAAGAGAAGTGTGGTTTTGAGGTGTGTTTGAAGTGAATGGAAGAGTGGTATTTATAGGTGAGGATGGAGAGAAAAATGATTAAAAAATGTTAAAAAAATATTAAAAAATAAAAACGTGTTTGGACCTGGCTGAGGTCATCAATGACGACCAAAGATGACGTCACGTAAGGGCAGACGCGTGAAAAATGGGTCAAAAAACGCGTTGAAGCGTATTGGTATTATTGACGCCGTTGTGCTAGCATGTATTCTTTCAAGCCCACTTCGGCGTCTTGTATGTCTGGTATTGTTGTGTGTAGTGTAAGGCCACGTGCATTTGGCGTTTGAAATTTGGCGCTTCTGTGTCAAGGCGATTTCCTGTCTTTGACATTTTTGACCTTTTACCCATTTTGTCCAATTTTTCCATGTTTGTTGACCTTTTTCCACTTATTTATCAATTTATTTGTGATGTATTGCTTCAAGTATTCTTCTTTGAGTCTTTACATTGCGTTTTTAGGCCAAAATTCCTGAAAAACAATAAAAATACCCGTGATTCCGAAAAAGACAAATTTATATAAATATATGATAAAACATATAAATATATATATTTTTAATCAATTAAAGTGCATAAAATCATGGTTATTTTAGTGCTTTTTGAGCACTCATCACCTACATAGGAGTCCTCTTTGATTTGATGAATCATTTATGGTAATAAGTAAAGCTTATGTAGATAGTCTATTATTTTTATTGTTTATTATATATTTTATTTATTATATATAATGCTTAAATATTTTACATAATATGTTTGTTGAAACATCCATCATTTACGGACTATGTTGCTGTTGGAACAGTATAACAATTGAGCGATTATCGAATGATTCATAATCAATATTTGCCAAATTATTGGTGAACAGTAATAAATCAATCCTTGCTCCATCATTTTCCACTACCTATGCCTTTTGATGCTACCATAGTCTAAGAAGTTGTTGGACAATATGTGGCTTGGTCGTCGAATCAAGTTGTGATATATTTTGTAATGATATTATTTTTGTTACTTAAGATAAACTTTTTTTACTACTATTATATTATTATTCTTTTATTGTTACTAACATATATAATACCTCTTCTTTAGTATATTATATGAGAATTAGTAAGTGTAGAAAATTTAAGAGATACAAAGCATGTCTCTCATGCAAAATCTATGTCTAGTGGACAATCATCATGCACTAAGTCATTCAAGAAGAAACTAGGGACAAATTATAGTTATGAATATGCTTAAAATTTAGGAGAAATCTTGGATTTTTGTTGACTATTATTGCAAGAAAGACTATCATAAATGATATATGGACTGTGCCACTTACTAGAGAAATTTCTAGCATAGACATTGGGCAAACATATATATCGATCGAGTGAATATTGTAACTTTTTGAATTTCAAATGATCGATTTAAGTATAATTGATGTGTGGACAAGGTAAGTCCTTAATCAGTAAATAAATTTAATTTATATAGAACATATAATTATATTTATATTATCTAATTACATATATATATATTTATTTTATATAGGACATGTTATTAGCGACTTCAATCTAATCAACTATCACATTTAGCAATGTTCTATAATTCATCATTTGACAATCAATATCAAGAGCATGATGGTAGCATCAAAGCTAAACAATTATGTGATAGGGCATTAACACTTAAGAGAAATCAGAAGTTGATAATCCCTTGGCCACTAAAGTTTGAACAAGGCCAAGATCATAGGATGTTGATAATCCTTGATTTATATGGAAATTATGTTTGGTACTATGACTCAGCTTCCATAGAATGGAGTACAGACACAAAATCAATTGTTCAAATGTAAGAGTTATAGTTAAGTATTTTTCTTATATTGTTCTTTATAATATTTAATAAAGAACTAATTGTTTTAACCTTTGATAAAGCATGGAATTTGTGGAACAAGAGTAGGGGCATTGTCCTTAAAAAATCACATAAGCTTATATGGGACAAAGTTATGGAATGTACAAGTCAATACTAATATTATAATGAATTTTACTATTAAATAATAAAGATGTTCGAATATGGAAAACCATGTACACTTGTTTTTTGTAGATTCCACAACAAAATGATGGAGTCATGTGTGGTTACTTTGTCATGAAATTTATGAGAGATATCACCTCAAATATCGACATTCCAATTAAAGATGTGGTAATCTCTTTTACTAATATACTTTTTTTAATATATATATATGTTATTTTTTGTGAATTCATAATATTACATTCTTATTTTGAATTTAAATACATGTAGTTCGTTGATTGGAACAAATCTAGCTATGATATGAAAATTTTTGAGGATTTATGAGAAGAATGAGTAGAACACATGCTTCAAATTATAACATCACAAGAAAGATTAGGAGAATAATATGTTGATATTGAACAACATAGGAAAATACCATGGTAAATTTTTAATGCTTTAATTGCTCTATTCCTATGTCTTTGAAGTTTATGCTTGTTTGATGGATGTTTAGGGAAATAAATTGTTATTTGGACCTATTTTTATACCCAAACTCCATCTCATCTCATTGAAGAGTTCCCTGGTAATTATGAATAGGACATTTTTGGTGATTCTATTTCTATTTAATCATTATTTGTAGATATTTTATGGATCCTAGGGTGCCAGAGATCATAGATCCAAATGATCCTTTGGGGCATTTGAAAAGAAAGGGTTAGGCTAATATACTTGATGGTCCACTAATAAAGATGATAGAGTACCTATTCAATTCGATGCAATTGGTAATCCATTGGGAGAAAATGGTAGACTTGTGAAGTCAAGTATACCAATCAATATAAATGATTGGACTAAGGTTGAAGATGCTAAAAGGTATAAGATATCCAAAACCATTTATGTAAGTCTCTTTTGTTTTATAATTAATTACATATATTATATCTTTTTTGTATTATATGTTATCTAAAATGTATTTTTTATAGAATCATTTTAAAGTCCCAGAGGCCACACTAGTAGAGACAACCAATCGAAGACACACGAATAAATTTCATAAATACATTGGATGATAACATATGCAGTACATAGACACACGAATAAATTTATCAAAAACCTTGCATATCTTTGTATTTATGGAATGTTGGTTGATGAATATGTGAACCTCCTTATCATAGAATTGTACGAATTTTGACTGTGATAGTTTTCGTTAAATATGCATGTATTACTAGTTATATATTTATGAATATACTATCCATGTCATTTTATTTAGGTATACTTGGCTTTACTTGAGGACAGGTAAAAAGTTAAGTTTGGGGGTGTGATGACTATATGAAAGTAGAGTCATCAATGCACCTTTTTGTACTTAATATTTTCTTGTTTTATTCAATAAAAAATATTTTTGGAGTTAATGATATTAAAATATAAATGTTTTAGTGAAAATGGGTGAAAATATAATTTCTAGAATTTGTTTAGATTTTTTTGAAAATTTTATGGATTTTTTTATGACTTTTTAATGGAGAACCAATCAAGAGCTGCCACATGTCCTACCATAGAAGCAAAGGAGTTGACTGGGTAAGCCACGCAGAGGCCACACTAGTAGAGACAACCAATCGAAGATCATAGCATGTGAGGAGTGATGCAGTGCCTTACCACATGTCCTCATGACATTCAATTCAACATCGGAGAGCGGTTAAACTCCCTTGAAACGTGTCGTAATTTGATTGGTAACCACCATTTTCCAGCACACCATGCCATCTATTTTTGGGAATCACGTTGGGCTAAATAGTGCCGACTTAACATCATTGACCTGGATCGATCTCCCCATACCACTTGTCACTCTCTAATTAGCCCTATAAATTCCACATGCCACGTGTTTAATTCTGATTCATTGGCACTGTATTTTGTTTGTTTTGATCTCAACCCTTGATCTAAAGCCGATCTAATAATCTAGATGCCACTTAAGCTATATTTAACTCCCTAATCACCCCATAAACCCCTATTAGCATAATATTTTTGGAATTTTTATGAATTTTTAAAGCAAGACCAATCAGAGTTGCCTCGTGGATGCCATATAAGCAAAAATGCCCAATCGTAGATCACTAGATGTGTAGTATGACGCATCACTACACCACATTTCAAGATGGAATTCAATCCATATTCAGCACTTAGGTAACACACTTGCCACACATCTTTACATGATTTGTCCTTCCATTCCACCTGTGCACCTGATGACTCTATGAAAATAGAGTCATTAACGCACTTTTTTTACTTAATATTTACTTGTTTTATTTAATAAATAGTATTTTTATAGCCAAAAAAAATAAAATATAAACTTTTTAGTGAAAAAGGGAGGAAAATATAATTTTTGAGATTTTTATGGCAGGACCAATCAGATGCTGTCGTATGGCATTCCACGCAAGCAGAAGAGTTGATTGGGAAAGCCAAAGGGACGCCACACAAGTATGGAGAGTGGATCACGTCGCGCCACGTGTGAGGAGGAAAAAACACGTGCCATGTGTCAGCACAACGTTCAAACGGAGTTCAAAAATCGGCCAATGTGGCATGCCAAGTGTCACCACGCCATTGCTCTATGTGTTCCACCCATATGCCACATCATCCATTCCTGTGAATCACGTCGCACCACGCCATCCATTCTCATGAATCACGTCACACCACGTGTTACTGAGTCGACTAGCATTGACTATGACTGGTCTCCTCTACCATGCGTCGCTCCCTAATTTTCCCAATGAATTTCTGATGCCATGTGTCACGCTGTGATTGGATGAAAATGGAAATTTTTATTTTTTTGATTGTATCCCTTGGTTTAAAGCTGATCGGACGGTCTAGATCACACCTGAGCTTTATTTAAGCCCCTAATCACTCCATAAACCCGAATTTGCTTCCATTAGCTTAATTTTGGTCAATTTTTGGAGCTAAAAAGAGAGAAAAATACAGAAAAATTCAAGAGAAGACACAATTTTGGTGGTCATTCAAGAGGAAATTAATACTACAATTCAAGAGATTGATTGTATTTCTCTATCTACTCTTTTCTTTATCAATTTTATGTCTTTCTTTATGAAAAATATGAGTTTTATGAACACAATTATGTGTATTTAATTTATTAATCTAAGAGAAGATAATGACCATTGCAATGCCATAGTCTTGAAGGGTGGTAAAACTCTAGAGGAAGATGAGACTCAAACAAATAAGAAGGACCATGAGACTAAAGAGGATAAAGAGGAACTGGAAACTGATGAGTGCTCAAAAAGCACTAAAATTACCATGATTTTATGCACATTAATTGACTAAAAATATATATATATTTATATGTTTTATCATATATTTATATAAATTTATCTTTTTCGGAATCACGGGTATTTTTATTATTTTTCAGGTATTTTCGCTTAAAAACGTAACTTGAAGACTCAAAGAAGAATACTGGAAGCAATACATCACAAATATATCAATAAATAAATGGGGAAAGGTCAACAAATATGGAAAAATTGGACAAAATGGGTCGAAAAGGTCAAAAATGTCAAAAAGGAGAAAATCGCGCCCGGAGCAGCCCACCCCGCGCGCCGACGCCATTTCGCCCCATTTTTCACATGCAGCCGCCCCCATGACGTTATGCTGACGTCATCAATGACCTCACTATTTGCACTACGCGTTTTCACCATTTTTTAACATTTGTTCACCCACTTTTTCTCTCCATCCTCACCTATAAATACCCCACTTCTCTTCACTTCATAACACACCTCAAAACCCACTTCTCTCTTCTTTCTTTCTCTCCATTTCTTAGTTTTTAATTTTTTTTTAGTTTTTCTTATGTGTTAGCTAGTTTCTCTTAGTTTTAGCTTCTTGCCTTTTTGGGAAGAAATAGTTATGTTTTTTGTAATTTTTTAGCTTTTTGATTCAATAAATGGGAGTGCAAGTTCCGTTTGGAGGTTTTCTAGCAACCGAATGTCATCAAGTACCACAGTAAGTGATTTTATTTTCTTTGGTGCTTATTTTTTATGCTTTATTCTTACATGTTATATTTAATTTGTCTATGATTAAATTTAATCGCTAGTACCGCTTGTAAAAAATGATATAATAATAACGTTGTTATCAAGTAAATATTAAATAGGTAAAAAATCTCTAAAATGAATTGATTTTATTTTTTATTCAAGATTTTATATTAAGAATGTTAGAGAGAAATATATTATTTTTCATTACAAACTTAAATCACAATTAGATTTTAAGGTTTAGTTATCCGATCTTATTTAGAGTAGTGCTTTTTTATTTGCTGGTACAATCGCCCACGGTAGTTAGAGCAGTTTCATTTCAAAAGTATTTATAAGAATTATTATCAAAATGTATTGACAACATGTTTTCAGTATAGTAGTTTTAAAACTTGCGTTAGTACCGGATAACTAAATTCTTAGGTTTAATTTGGACACCTCGAATAAAGTTTAAACCGCCTTTAACCTCACCAAATATGGCATTTAAATGGTTCATTTTCACCCTTAGAAAATGAATTAATTTAATTAACCAAATTAGTTATCAACCCCACCCATAGGTGTTAATTGATTTGTTTAGTTAACAAAGAATATCTAACCCCACCAAAGGTGGTATTCATACAAAAAAGGGAGAATCAATAAATATCAATTCATATCTTTAATAACCTAAGTAATATGAGCAAGCATAATTAACTTAGTTATTATATCCATAAATATTCCACTATTTATAAAAGATAAAATTTGCATAAATGTTTATTGAATCTATGTCTAATTGTTTTTATTTGTTTTTTTTTTCTTTTAACTTAAAATTTTTGAATATTTGTTTTACTATTCATGAACGGTAAATTTTTTTTTAATTCAAATTTTAAATTTCTAAATTATTTTATTATTCACGGTACAATTTTTATTTAAAAATGTTCTTTTTTTTGTTAATTTTTTTTACTATTCATGAACGGTAAAAACTTTTTACTTCAAATTTCAAATTTCTAAATTATTGTACTATTCACGCTACAATTTTTTTTTAAATTTTTTATTTTGTTTAATTTTGTTGAATTTTTTATTTATTTTTAATTTTTTTTATTTCTTATGAAATTTGAAATTTGATTAAACGTTTTATTTTTTTTTTACAAAAACAAAAAAAAAACTTGATGAGCGAAAACCGGCATCGCCGATTCTTGCCAATACTTTGGTTTTATATTTATAAAACTCTCGAAAGTGCACAAATCATTTCGTAGAAAATGATAAGTATACTCCCAAGGTCGATCTAAGGAAGGAATGTATGTGGTTTTTAATTTATTATTCAAACTTTTAAAAACGAAATTAAATCCTAAACACCATGTCACGATATTTTGGGGTTTTGTGTTTTTAATCTACTTACATAAAAATAAACATAGATTCAATAAACATTTATGCAAATTTTATCTTTTATAAATAGTGGAGTATTTATGGATATAATAACTAAGTTAATTATGCTTGCTCGTATTATTTAGGTTATTAAAGATATGAATTGATATTTATTGATTCTCCCTTTTTTGTATGAATACCACCTTTGATGGGGTTAGATATTCTTTGTTAACTAAACAAATCAATTAACACCTATGGGTGGGGTTGATAACTAATTTGGTTAATTAAATTAATTCCTTTTTCTAAGAGATTGAAAATGAACCATTTAAATGCCACCTTTGGTGGGTTAGAATTTTAAACTTTATTCAAGGTGTCCAAATTAAACCTAAGAATTTAGTTATCCTGAAAGTACTTAACTTTCAAGTTTTAAAACCACTATTGAAAACGTATTGTCAATACATTTTCAGATAATAATTTTATAAAAACTTTTGAAATAGTAGCTTAATTCTAACTATCCGGCGATTGTACCAACAAATAAAATAGCACTACTCTAAATCGATCGGTAACTAAACCTTAAAATCTAATTTTCAGATTTAAGTTTGTAATGAAAAATAATATATTTCTCTCTAACATTATTAATATAAAATCTTGAATAAAAATAAAATCAATTCATTTTAGAGATTTTTACCTATTTAATATTTCGCAAGCATAACAACGTTATTATTATATCATTTTTACAACAATAGCACGCTAAATTTAATCACAGACAAATTAAATATAACATGTAAGAATAAACATAAAAAATGACTGCAAAGAAAATAAAATCCTTACAAGATTGACGCTATTCTAAGTTGCTAGAAAACCTCCAAACGAAATTTCACTCCCATTTATTGTATCAAAAAGCTAATAAATTACAAAACATAACTAGTTCTTCCTAAAGAGGAAGAACTTCAAACCAAGAGAAACTAGCTAAAACATAAGAAAAACTAAAACTAAGAAATGGAGAGAAAGAAAGAAGAGAAGTGTTTTGAGGTGTGTTATAAGTAGAAGGGGTATTTATAGTAGGACGGGAGAGAAAAAGTGGGTGAAAAAATGGTGAAAACACGTAGTGCAAATAGTGAGGTCATTGATGACATCAGCATGACGTCATGGGGGCGGCTGCATGTGTAAAATGGGGCGAAATGGCACGGGTGGGCGTCACTTCACGATTTTCTCCTTTTTGACATTTTTGACCTTTTCGACCCATTTTGTCCAATTTTTCCATATTTGTTGACCTTTCCCCATTTATTTATTGATATATTTGTGATGTATTGCTTCCAGTATTCTTCTTTGAGTCTTCAAGTTACGTTTTTAAGCGAAAATTCCTGAAAAATAATAAAAATACCCGTGATTCCGAAAAAGATAAATTTATATAAATATATGATAAAACATATAAATATATATACTTTTTAGTCAATTAATGTGCATAAAATCATGGTAATTTTAGTGCTTTTTGAGTACTCATCAGAAACTAACAAGGATAAGAAGGAATTAGTGGATAAAGAGAGAAAACTTTACAAACCCACTATCCTTTCCCTAAAAGACTACAAAAGCAAAAGTTAGATAAAGAGTTTTCAAAATCTCTTGATGTCTTCAAGATGCGGCACATAAACATATCATTTGTAGATGCACTTGAACAGATGCCTTCTTAAGAAAAATTTCTGAAGGACATAATGTCTAAGAAAAAGAGGCTTGGAGATAATGAACAAATAACCTTAAATAAAGGTTGTAGTGCCATCCTTGCTAGAAAAACACCCTAAAGCTGAAAGATCTAGGTAGCTTTGACATTCCTTACACAATTAAGAACATCCACTTTGAGAAAGCAATATATGACTTAGGTTCAAGAATTAACCATATGCCATTATCGGTCTTCCATAGATTAGGGGTTGGTAAAGCCAAACCAACTTCAATAAAATTACAAATGGTAGATAGATCAATTAAGAGACCTTGGGGTGTGGTAGAAGATGCGCTAGTAAAAGTAGAGTCATTCATCTTACTGACAGATTTCATTGTACTAGACATGGAAGAGGACCCTAAAATTTCTATCATACTTGGCCATCCATTCTTAGCAACCGGAAGAGCACTCATTGATGTACAAAAGGGTGAGCTTACAATGATAGCACAAGATGAAAAAGTAATGTTTAAAGTTTTTAAAGCATCTGTACCCCCTGATATTGATAATGCTAATGAATGCTTAAGGATAAATGTTACTGATTGTGAGGAAAACTTAAAACAATCTACTGAGTTGCCTACACATAAGACTATTACACATGATGCTATGAACAAGGATATAAACTCACTAGAAAACTACTTAACTTGTTTTAACATTGAAAGTATGGAATCAAAGGTTGATATTGTGAACTATGTGAACTTTTTGAAGGACATGCCTATCATGTGTGTTTCAAATTTGTTTATGGAAATTTTTTAGAAAGGATTTAAGCTCAAACCATCTATTAAAGGGGCACCAAGTTTAGACCTCACACTTGTATCCTTCCATCCCCAATCAAGTAGGCAAGCGGGAGAGTCTAACAAAGAAATGAAAAAGATGTTGGAAATACATAAATTGAATTATTTATGGTGGAATGCATATAAGAATCTCAAAAGGTACAAAAAGAAAACAAAAATATGGCATGATAAGTGAATTGAGCACCATGTTTGCAAATCGGAACATAAAGTATTATTGAACAAATCAAGACTCAAACTATTTCCAGGAAAACTCAAAAGTAAATGGACAAAAACTAATGTACCTTAGGACTTGATATGATTATGTAGTCAAGGATGTTAAATGTGACACTGGTTGTGAGGAAACACATTGTTATTTTACTTATATTTTGATTGTTTTTGTTTTGTAGATAAATAAATGTGGAGAACAATGGTGCAATAAGATTGAGCAGTTCCAATGAAAAATATGGTGTGCCAAAACTAAGGGAGTTTTCTTTCCTTTTACTTTTTCATATTTATATGTGCACATTGGGGACAATGTGAAATTTAAGTTTAGGGGAGGGAACTTTATTCTTTGCTTTAGATTTTATGCATTTTCAATTTTTAGGAAATTATTTTAGGATATTTTTAATCATGATTAGGTTAAAATTGATAAATATATGGAAGCTAAATGCATGCATGCTTGATATGAAACATATTAACTCAATGATAAAAATTGGTTATCATGACTAGCATAAGGAATGCAACATGCTTATTAAGATACTTATATTAATCATGTGATATGATTGCTAGTTTTGATTGAGTTGATTCAAAATTTTATGCATATGTTTATGATTGATTTTGGTGTTCTTTTTGAGAGAAAAATTGTAGTGAGTTATGTGAGTTGATGAGATATACCAGGTTTTAAAATTTATTTGATCATCCCTTGAGGAAAGATCCTGAATAGTATTTAGCAAGAGAAATGATTTATGCCTTATTTGGGTCGATTGAACCTTTCAACTAACCATTATTATATCTTTATTACCCATTTTGAGCCCAAAAAAGAACCATTCATATCTTTAAGCCTCATTTTATGCCTAACTAATAAGCATTATCTTCACCCTTGCACTTTTAGCTTGTATGAAAAATAAAAAGAAGCAAAACTCACAACACAATTATCCCTCTAAATAAAAATAAAATAAAATTTAAAATAAGTTTGGGAGTGTTGTGAAGTTAAGAAAAAGAAAGATGTAGAATACAAGAATATGAAAAGAATGATAAAAGAGGGTGCACTAAAATCAAGTTAAAGCTTAATTGTGGTTTAAGAGTGCATGATGAACAAAAAGAAAGCTAAGGTGTGGAAAGAGCCTAAATTTCCTTATTGATCTTTAGCTAAGTGCATATTTTTGTTAGTGGAAAGGGATGTAAAATATAGAATTATGAGACTTGTTATAAGATTTAATTGATTAACATGCTCATATAGGTTGATTTCATAAGTGCATTGCATGATATCATGTGCCCCACACACACAAGACTCAATTCATCAAAAACCTTGCATATCCTTGTATTGATGGATGGATATGTGAACCTCTTTGTCATACTTAGATCCTCTTTGGTTAACATGTCTAATGACTTGAGCTATTAGTGGGTTAGGCACTAGGTTGAGCCATATTTTTAAACATCAAGTTCCCATATTCTTTTAGCTAAGTTCTTCAACTGTGGTGGAAGAGTAGTAATCGAGTAATGAATTTGGAACGTTTGGTAGCCCTAAAAAGTTTTTGTTAGTTAATTGGAGAGAGAAGAATTGAACCTCTATATAAGGATAAGCCAAGGCATTATTCATTTCATCATTTCTAGGATATCGAATAGAAATTGGAACAAAAATGCTTTGTTTTTTAGCTCGTTCCATATAACTTCTCTACTTTGGTGGTAAGAAAAATAGTTCAAAATTTATTAAATTTTGCTCAGGCTTTTAGGGATCACTCCTCGAGTCTAACAATTTTTTATATTTATTTTCAAGTCAGTCTCTAAATTCACTCCCCATTTTGTGTTATGTAATATTTTGTAGAGACTGTGCATAGAGATTTATCTTCATTGTCTACTAGGAATATAGTTCTACTCTCATGCTCCTCGGGCTCTTCCTTATGAGGGAGCCCTTAATACCTCAACTATATGGGTCAGACATAAAGTTATGCATTGAGGTCCTCTAGAGAAGTGAGTAGTTCCTATGAAGAGGAAATGACTAAGCCATTTCCTTCTATGTTTGCAATTAGGTTGAATTTGCCTCGAACACAGATATTTGTCTTTAGATCATGAAGGAAAAAATCAATGAGGAAAGACATTGGTGAACCCATAAGATTAACCAAAGGTTGGGAGGCCAAGGTCATACCCAGTGATTTATCTCTCCAGGATGAGGAAAGGCTAAAAAAGATGTACGATATTCCCTCCTCATTTCAAATAATGATCCCTAGTCCATATGTTCTTGATAGCAAAATGATAGATGGCCACCAAAAATGAGGGCACCTCTTAGGGACACATCTAAGTGGTGTGCCTTTCATAAAGATATAAGCTATAAGACATGAGATTGCAAACATTTGAAGAAAGATATAAAAGATTTGTTATCCAGGGGTATTGAGGTGACCTCAAGGGAAATAATAGCAGAGGAGATGATTGATAGCCCAAACACGAAACTCTGATGCTACCTACTCCAATAGGAAATGTGATAGGCCCTTCTAATGAGGCTAATGTAAGGACCACCCATACTATACATGGAGGACCTAGTCTCAATGGGACCTCTAGTAATTTGGATAAAGGGATGTCCTCTTTTGCTATCACCTTCTACGGCAAGGATAAGGCTTAATCTCTACATGAAGACCCATTGGTAATCACCCTATGAATTGGATCTTGTGATGTCTGTTGAATCATGATTGATACTGGTAGCTCCGTTGACTTTATTTTTCTATCAAAAATGAAGGTTCTAGGTATAAAGGAATGGAACATCATGAGGAAAGAGATACCCCTAATGGGATTCAATAGTAGAACTACCTATGTAGTTTGAACCGTCATGTTATCGATCATGGAGATGCAAACTATAGTCATGACCAACTTTGTGGTAATTGATTTCCTAGTCCATTACCATGCCATTCTTGGTAGGCCATGTATATATAAGATGAAAGTAGTTCCATCTACTTTCCAAGAAGTCATCAAATACCTAACCGTGGAAGGTATAAAAGAGATAATGGATGACTTAGAAAAGGCTAGAGGCTATTGTAATACTACAATGAGGGAAGTGGTTCCCAAGTAGCAATTACAACATAGTCTTTTCAAAAAAGGCCAGGAGGTATGCCTAGTAGAGTTAGTTAATTCAAATGAAGTTTGAGATTTACTAGTTGAAGACTAGAGGGAATACCACTCTCTAAAATTGAGCATAAAATTAACAATAGAGGTCAGGGAGCAGCTATCTCAATTCCTAATAGCTAATTTTGATATCTTTACATAGAGGCTATGGCTAAGATTGACCTAGATATTATAACGTATAGGTTTAATATTGATAAAAAAGATATACCTATCAAGCAAAGGAAGAGAAAGTTCTTAAGAAAAAAGAATGAAGTGATTAAAAGTTAGGTCACCACTCTTAAGGCAATGAAGATTATTAGAGAGGTAGACTACCCAACTTGGTTGTCAAATATGGTGCATGGTAAAAAAATCTTGTGGATTATCCCTTATATGTGTAGCCTTCACAGACTTAAGTGACACATGCCCAAAGGACTATTTTCCTCTACCAAGTATTGATCACCTGGTGGATACTACCATCAAGTTTGGTTTAATGAGTTTCTTTGATTCATATTCTAGTTATCGTCAAATCAAAATGCACCGAGAGGATGAGGAGAAAAAATATTTTATTATTGAGGAAGGAACCTTCTATTACACTCGAATTCCTCATTAATAAGATGTTTATTAACCAGTTGGGGAGAAATATGGAAGCATATATAAATGACATGGTGATAAAGTCAGCACAACTAGTAAACCATGTTAAAGACTTGGAAGAAATATTTCACGTAATTAGAAGGTATGGTATGAGATTAAAACCTAAAAAATGTGTTTTTCAGTGTGACCATAGGAAAGGTTCTAGGATATCTTGTATCTACCTGTGGAATTAAGGCCAATCCAAACAAGATACAAGCCTTAGTCAACATGATACCTTTTACTAGCCTAAAAAGGATTCAATAATTGAATGAAAGAATTATTGCACTCAATAGATTCATTTCTAAATGCAGTGAAAATTGCTTACCATTCTTCAAAATATTGAGAAAGAACACATCGATTTCCTAGAATGAAGATTGTGATAAAGCTTTTCAAGGAATTAAATATTACCTAAGTAATCCTCCAATCATGGTCAGCCCCTCCCTAGGTGAAAAGATTTTATTTGTATTTGGTTGTTATTCCCAAAACTTGTAGTTTTGTACTTCTTGTTGAAAGAAACAAAGTCCAACACCTCATCTACTACATTAACTAGATCTTATGAATGCCCAAAGCAGATATCCAACGATTGATAAGTTGCCCTTTTCTCTAATAGTGACAACACAAAAACTCAAACATTACTTTGACTCACATACAATGGTGATACTCACTTCAGAACCACTTAATAGCATACTGATAAGGCGAGAGGTTGCAAGGAGACTGGCACATATTGTAATAGAACTAGGAGAATATGATATCAAGTATATGTCTAGGACTTTCATCAAAGCACAAGAACTAGCAGAGTTTGTTACTGAGTGTAGCGAGTCACTTGAGGTCACGAATGATAAAGTAAAAGGTGAAGTATGTGGCATGGATTAGAGAGATATATCATCATGGAAAGTATTTATTGATGGCATGCACAATATTAATGGCACTAGACTAAGGTTGGTCATAATATATTATAATGAAAACTATTTGAAACACGCAGTTAGGATGGATTTCCAAATGACCAATAACATCATAGAGTACGAGGTGGTTATATTTGGTACCATAACAATGAAGAAGCTCGAAGCTAATAGCTTTACCTTACATGGTGATTCACAATTGGTGGTGATGACTTGCATAATTTGAAATAATTTATCACTTCTTAACTTTAACATTGGTCTAATTTTATTTATTTTTATTAATTTTAAGACTTCATTATTATTATTTAAATTTTATTACAGATTTGAAGAAAATGAAGATCCAAAATTTTAGAAGCATATCATCTAACGACTCTTAAATTTAAATTAAGATTTATTAAAACTAAATTTAAATTTAGATTTCTCTATGTATATATATTAGATTAATGAAATAGGAAGTTTATATATATATAAATTAGAAGCGAGGAGGGGAGAGAAGAGAGTCACCAGGGAATGTGCAAAGAGAAAAAAAATAGAATGAAAAGAGAAGAATAGAATAGCGGAAGAGAAAGGGAAAGGAATAGAGAGAAACAAACGCAACAGGGAATGAACAAAGAGAAAAAAAATAGAATGAAAAGAGAAGAATAGAATAGCGGAAGAGAAAGGGAAAGGAATAGAGAGAAACAAACGCAACAGGGAATGAACAAAAAGAAGAAGAGAAACATAGGAAAGAGAAAAGCGAAAGTAGATTGGAGCGTAACAAATAAACACGAAAGTAGATTCTTTTTGCAAACCACTTTTCTTTTAATTCCTTTCTAAAATATTATGGTGAATTCATTTATTTTAAATTTAATTTTTAGCATGAACTAAATTTTTTTTATTCTAGGAAAAATATGTAATTTAATTCCAAACTATACTTGATTTTTATGTTAATTTGAATTATTTCTCTTCATGTTTGTCTGATTTATTCTGAGTTTATTGCTTCTAATTAACTAGCCATTAATTAGATTATTTTAATCTTATGATTTACTATCAAAAGAGGGAATTATAGGGTAGATCTAGAATATTTCAACATAGTTAAATATAGAGATCAAAAGACTTGTATGAACCTGTGTATTATTAAAATCATTGGTCTTAATGTTCTCTTGCTTTATTAAATTGCATACTCTTATGTAAATTAATGAACAAGAACATTTATAATTGACTGTAGAAAGAGGCCTTTGGATGTTAGATGAGTAAAGCATAGTAAAGAATTAGATGAAATCGATTTCCTAGAACTTTTCCTCCTATCGATTTGATTTTTGAACAAAATATTTCTTTTATTTTGCACATTTTTTTAAGTTGATTTTATTTTAAATTCCAATTACAACAACCTTAGTGACTTATCTAGATAAAATTAAGATTAGTATAATTTTGGTATTTTACAAAAGTAATTTACCAATCTCCAAGGGCGATACTCTACTAACCACTTTACTATAAAACTAAGATATTATGCACTTATAGTTTTGCATCGATCAAGCTTTTGGCGCCGTTGCCATGGATTTATTTGTTATTATTTTTTCCAATATTGATACAAAGTAATCTTGGTTTTATTTTACTGTAGTTGTGTTTTTGAAGTTGGATGCACTATGCTAGAACTTAAAACATTATTCATTTTGATTCGAAGATTGAAAGAGCCTTTATACAAGGAAGAAATAAGAAAGTACTAGCCATGGCTGAAGGAAAACATAATGCACAAACATACACCTTGAAGGATTATGTAAGGCCAATTGTCAATGACAATTACTCAGGTGTAAGATGCTAGACCATTAATGCCGATAATTTTGAGCTTATACCGACATTGATTAGCATGGTGCAACAAGCCAAATTTAACGGATCACGACTTGATGATCCCAATATTCATTTGGCGATGTTCTTGGAGATTTATGACACTTAAAGATGAATGGTGTTACTAAAGACACCATTAGACTGGGATTTTGTCCTTTTTCATTGAGGGACAAGGCCAGACATTCATTACAATCTCTACAACTGGGAAGCATCACTAGTTCATAAGACATGGAAGAAATGTTTCTTCCTATATTCTTTCCACTTGCAAAAATATCCCAACTCCAGAGTGAGATTTATCAATTCAAATAAAATGATTTTGAGACACTTTTTAAAGTATGGGAAATATATAAAGATATGATTCGGCGTTGCCCTCAACATGGATTTCCAGATTGGTTGCAAGTTCAGATGTTCTATAATGGGTTAAATGGGCAAACTATAACCATAGTTGATACTACTTATGGTGGAACTTTGATGTCAAAAACAACTAAAGGTGCTACTTCTCTTTGGAAGAAGTAGCCTCAAACAATTATCAATGGCCAATCTAATGATCTATGGCTAAAATATTTGTTGGCATTCATGATTTGGAGTTGTTTTCTTCCCTTTTAGCTCAAGTAGCTTCCCTATCTTATCAAATTTCAGCCTTAAAAACCCAAAGAATACCACAAAGTATAAAATATGTTGTAGATTCAAGTATGACAGTTCCATTGAATGCAGTAAGTTAGGAATAGGTTCAATACATCAACAATTGGAACTACAACTATTGTGGAAATCCTATGCCAAATTACTACCCTCAAGGGCTTCAAAATCATGAGAATTTTTCTTATAGAAACACAAATAATGTGCTGCAACCTCCTCTAGGGTTTGATAGTCAAGAAATTGAGAAGAAGATGTCACTTGAGAATGCCATGGTTTCCTTTGTTGAGGAGACCAACGCAAAGTTTCAAAAGAATGATTCATGGTTGGATAACATTGAGACTCATTGCAGCAATATGGGAGCAACTATGAAAAATATTGAAGTGCAAATTGGGTAACTAGCCACGACCATCAATGCAAAATAAAGAGCAAGTTTGCCTAGCAACAAAGAAGTGAATCCAAAGGAACAATGCAAGGCCATTACACTTAGGATTGGAAGAGAAATTGAGAGGTCACCATCAAAGGAAATCGAGTCCACCTCTACAGCTCCAAATAATGGCCAAAGGAATAATAAAGTAGAAGAAAAGGATATTTTTGACGATACATTAAGAGAGACTGACATGCCTCATCAATTTCATTTCCTAAAAATCCTCATATCCTCTCTACTCCACTTCCTTATCCTCAATGCTTTCAAAAACAAAAATTAGATAAGTAAATTTATAAGTTTTTGGATATTTTTAAGAAAATTCACATAAATATTCCTTTTGTAGATGCCTTGGAGAGAATTAAAAATTATGCCAATTCTTGAAATACATCTTGTCCAAGAAAAGAAGGTTGAAAGAGTTCAAAACAGTAAAGCTTTCTGAAGAAAGTAGTGTCATTCTTCAAAAGAAAGTACCCCAAAAATTAAAAGATCGAGGGAGTTTCACTTTTCCTTGCACTATTGGAAATTCATTTTTTGTTAAATTTTTATGTGATCTTGGTTCTAGCATTAATCTTATATCGCTGTTTGTTTATAGGAAATTTGGACTTGGAGAGATGAAGTAAACAACAATTTCTTTGCAACTACCAAACGATCTATCAAGTATCCACGTGTAATCATAGAAGATGTATTGGTAAAGGTAGATAAATTTATTTTTCCTGCTAATTTTGTGGTGTTAGATATGGATGAAGACCAAAATGTCCCACTAATTCTTGGCCGATCATTCTTGGCTACGAGAAGGGCTTTAATGGATGTTCAAAAGGATGAGTTAACATTGAAAGTGAACAAGGAAGAGGTTACATTCAGAATCTATGAAGACATGAGATTTCCATAAGATGTAAGCACTTGCTTTCGAGTAGATATCATTGAACAATGTGAAGTAGAAGCCTTTCAAGAAGATATGTTGGTCGATCACCTAAAAAGATGTATCACCACTTTATATCATGCTTATGATTTCAATAACTTTGATATTTGTGAATTTGATTTAACTTTTGTTAGTGAAGAATATCTCCACCATGTATTTTCCTTAGAAGCATTGCAGTAGGTTACATCATTTATGAAAAAGTGGAAAGGCTAGAACCAATGGTAGCAAAGACAGATTCTATAATCTTTACAGAAAAGATGCAGCAAACTACCACTCCAGAGTTGAAGCAATTTCCTGAGCATATTTGCTATGCATTCTTGGGTGATAGTTACACCTTTGCAGTGATTGTTATGGCATCACTTACACCCAAAGAAGAGGGAAAGTTGTTGTGTGTGTTAAGGAAGCATATAAAAACCTTAGGATGGACTATCTTTGACATAATAGGTATAAGTCCATCCATTTGCATGCACAAGATTCTATTAGAGGAACCTTACAAACCATCAACTGAGCCCCAAAGAAAATTAAATCTAGTAATGAAGGAACTTATAAGAGCTAAACTTTTGAAGCTCTTTAATGCTAGAATTATTTATACTATTTCAAACAGCTCATGGGTAAATCCATTGCATTTGTACCAAAAATAGGTGGGATGAGGGTGGTGAAAAATGACAACAATGAGCTTATTCCTACAAGAACAGTCATGGGTTGGTGTGTATGTATAAGTTACTTCAATTTGAACAACGCATCAAGGAAGGATCATTTTCCATTGACATTCATTGATCAAATGTTAGATTGATTGGCTAGATATCAACTTTACAAGATAACTTGAATGTAGTCATTCAAGTAAGTAGAGATAACCAGTTGATAAATAATCAAAGGTCAAAATTTGTAAAGGCTTTGGTGAAAAGGGTTGAAATCAGAGTTGGGTGGCTAGTAAAGAAAATGAAAAACCAAGAAAAAGGAAGGCTATCCAGCCAAACAGAAAAAGCAAATGATATCACAATCCTTCGAAGTGGTAAGGTCATCAATAAAATATTACCTAAAATTTCTAATGATTTACCATATGTTATAGTCTTCCAAAGTGGAAAGATTAGTGCTAATAATGATAAAAATTCTATGAAAAGAATTGGAGAATTAAATAACATTCCCAAAATTCATAAAACATCATAACCACACTCATGAACGAAAACCGGCATCGCCAATTCTCGCAAATACTTTGGTTTTAATATTTGTAAAACTCTCGCAAGTGCACGAATCATTTCGTAGAAAATGATAAGTATACTCCCAAGGTCGATCTAAGGAAGGAATGTATGTGGTTTTTAATTTATTATTCAAACTTTTAAAAACGAAATTAAATCCTAAACATCCTGTCACGATAGTTTGGTTTTTGTGTTCCTAATCTATTAACATAAAATAAACATATATACAGATTAATTAAATATAATTTAAAAACGTAAAAATAAACATAGATACAAATTCAATAAATATTTATCTACAAATAAATATAATTACAGATTCAATAAATATTCATGCAAATTTTATCATTTATATTAGTGGAATATTTATGGATATAATAACTAAATTAATTATGCTTGCTCATATTATCTAGGTTATTAATGATATAAATTGATATTTTATTGATTCTCTTTTTGTATGAATACCAATTTTCAAAGCGGGGTTAGATATTCTTTGTTAACTAAACAAATCAATTAACACCTATGGGTGGGTTGATAACTAATTTGGTTAATTAAATTAATTCCTTTTTTCTAAGAGATTGCAAATAAACCATTTAAATGCCACCTTTGGTTACAAGGAGATGGGCTTAAACTTTATTCAAGGTGTCCAAATTAAACTTAAGAATTTAGTTATCCGAGTACTAACTTTCAAGTTTTAAAACCACTATTGAAAACATGTCATGTCAATACATTTTCACATAATAATTCTTATAAAAACTTTTGAAATAGAGCTTCACTCTAACTACCGCGATTGTACCAACAAATAAAAGAGCACTACTCTAAATTAGACTCGATAACTAAACCTTAAAGTCTAATCTTCAGATTTAAGTTTGTAATGAAAAAATAATATATTTCTCTCTAACATCCTTAATATAAAATCTTGAATAAAAATAAAATCAATTCATTTTAGAAATTTTCACCTATTTAATATTTCGCAAGCATAACAACGTTATTATTATATCATGATTATAAATACTAGCACAGCTTAAATTTAATCACAGCATAAATTAAATATAACATGTAAGAATAAAGCATAAAAATAATCAGAAGAAAATAAAATCCTTACAGTAACTTCGACGCTATTCCCGTTGCTAGAAAAACCTCCAAGCGAATTTGCACTTCCATTTATTGAATCAAAAATCTAAATTATTACAAAACATTACAAGTTCCTCTCAAAAAGAGTAAGAACTCTAAACCTAAGAGAATTGAACTAAAAACTAAGAGAAAAACTAAGAAAAGCTTAGAAACCAAGAAAGAAACTAAGAAAAACTCAAAAACTAAGAAACGAGAGAAAGAAAGAAGAGAGAAGTGTGGTTTTTAGGTGTGCTTTAAAGTTGAATGGAAATAGGGTATTTATAGTGAGGACGGAGAGAAAAATGAGTAACAAAATGTTAAAAAAATATAAAATAATTAAAAAACGTAGTGGACATAAGCCGAGAATATCACGACGCCAACATGACGCTAGTTGTGGGTCAGACGTGAAAAAATGGGTCAAAAAACGCGTCAGCGCCATGCTGGCCGGCGGTCATTGGCTGGCGCCACAACAAGGCTACGGAATGCTGCGGGTCGCCGCTAAGGAATGGAGATTGAACGCGCGCGGCTACGCCTGTTCGAATATTGGCTACATGTCATGCCGCTGATTTTCCGCTTTTTGACATTTTTGACCTTTTCGACCCATTTTGTCCAATTTTTCCACGTTGTCGACCTTTTCCCACTTATTTATTAATTTATTTGTGATGTATTGCTTCAAGTATTCTTCTTCGAAGTCTTTACATCATGCTTTTAGGCCAAAATTCCCGAAAAACAATAAAAATACCCGTGATTCAAAAGACAAATTTATATAAATATATGATAAAACATATAAATATATATATTTTTAATCAATTAATTGCATAAAATCATGGTTATTTTAGTACAGCACTCATCACAACTCCAACTGCCTTCGCTAGTCCCTTAGCAAGAGTCGATAAAAACTAAAAATTAAACTATCCTAAATCACTTCCGCGGATTGACACTTGCATTTAGCCTATGCAACAAGCCTTTAAACCCCTAGGTTGCCTCTAAGGGACGAAGCTTGAGTCTCGTGAGGGTTTTCAGTAATGATACCCACAAACATTGAACTAAATGTAAAAACAAAAGAAAAATAAAAACAAACAACTTAAAAATTAAATTTACAACAAAATCATAAATTATCAACATCTCATAAAAATGTCTCATACTTTTTAATCTCCTTTAAGATCATAATTAAAATCTCAAGCATAAGTTATTTTAATCTCTTTAAACAATCATGATTTATTATAATAATTAGTCAAAAATCATTTTCATATTTCATATCAAAAATTTATCAATTTAATTTCATCCAATTTCGTCATGAATCAATTGACCGCTTCGACTCTATTCCTCACAAGTCAATACTCTCAAAACACCGAATCCCATGGGTTCAAACACTCATACTAATTTATACGGTAAAAGAGTTGATGTATAGAAATGAACTAATATGTTCGCACATGTATAAAGAATAAAGGCTCAAAGTGTTATTTTAACATTGATCTCATGAAAGGAATCAAATGTATAAATTATAAAGATATCATATATAAAAATTATTTTCATGCATAAATCAAACTCATTAAGAAAGAATTTCAAGATATATGCCTTTTACAAATGAAGAAATTGCAATGACTTTTTAGTGGAATTACTTTATATCTTTCTTTGTAATTAGCCTTTTACTCACAACTTTGTAGGCAATGCGGGTTATAGTATGTAGATGATACTATTTTTTATCTCTTTTTTTTCTCAGAGATATTTTTCAATATGTGTATTTTTGTAGAGTCAACCCACGTAACAGATTGTACATTTTTTTTGGATTTTGAAGTAAAGGGTTAATTTTGTGGCTTTTCTGCTTGATCTTCGCTTAGGTAACCCCAGATATGTCTTTTTGTTTTTGTAGTAGTCATGCATAAATGAGATATAAGCATATACTATCAATTTCTACTCAAATCATTTAATCTAAGCAAAAATAATAATCAAAAATATATGATACTCTATTAAGATGAAAAAAATTCATACATTCAATGCTAATACCTATGGGGAGATCATCTAAAAATTTGAAGAAATAAGAAATGTGTTTGAGTAGAAAAATATATATTTCAATTAATAAAGGAAATTAGGCTCAAATTATATCTCACAAAGGTAGTCTCCACTAAAAAAAACTCATAAACACCGATTTTGGGTTTAATATAATTTCTACATCTTATCAAGAAATACTAATTATGACAAAAACCTACTAATTATCAAAAATAGTTACAAAATATTTCATGATATGTTTTCAAAAAAATTAATCTAACAGTACAAAAGACTTAACTATTTACTTAAATTTGATTTAAAGAAATGATAAATTTTTGTGAAACTTTTTTTTTTATTCCAAAAATTACTAAATCACACAAAATAGAAATAAAACCAAACACAAAAAAAAATGAAAAAGTACATTTTTTTTATTTTTTTTAATTAAGCATGGTAACTTTTCACCACCCCCAACCTAGAACTTACATTGTCCTCAATGTAACAACTGTAAATTAAAGATAAAGAGAGAAGAGAAGAAAGATTACCTATTTCCTGAGAATGTGCAAGTAGTAAGGGAAAATAAAGGTGCATCCATCATATTCATCATTGTTGTATACAGTACATCACCGTAAACTTCTAACATCTCAACAAATATTTTTAGTTTTAACAATTTAACAATTATTCACATGTAATTAAAATGAAATAAACAATAAAATTAAGTAAATAAAACAAATAACAAACAAAAAAAAAATTTATTTTTTTTTGTTGTTTTTTTTTTTACTTTTTTTTTATTGTTTGTTTTTTTTTTACCTAAAATGATGGGTTGCCTCCCATCCAGCGCTTAGTTTAACGTCTTAGCAAGATTTTATCTTCGGTGCTAAGGGTTACTCACCAAATGCAATCCATTTCAAGAATGTTGTTTTCGTTCTTCTAAATAAGGCTCGGACACGTACGGCCATTGACTTTGAACGCTTTTTGTGTTCTGAGTCCAATAGTTCCACTACTCCATGTTCAAATACTTGAACTATTTTGAATGGTCCATCCCATCTTGATCTCACTTTTCCTGGAAACAATCTCAAACGAGTTAAATAAAAGAACTTTCATTCTGTGTGAAGAGTCTTAGAACTAGCCTCTTGTCGCGATAGCGCTTTAGTACGCTCCTTGTATAATTTGGTATTCTCATAGGCTTCATTCCTAATTTCTTCCAACTCATGAAGCCGGAGTAATCGCTTTTCACCGCTTTATCTAAATCCATGTTTAACTCTTTAATTGCCCAATAAGCTTTGTGTTCAAGTTCAATCGAAGGTGGCACGCTTCCCAAAGATTAACCTATGGCTCATCCCAATAGGTGTTTTGTAGAAGCGCGGTATGCCCATAAGGCATCATTTAGCTTAAATGCCCAATCCTTCCTCGACGGGACGACAAGGCTCCAAAGATTCCCCTTAATTTGCCTATTGCTCACTTCCACTAAACCGAAGTTCGAGGATGATACTGGAGTAGCATTACTTTGATGTATGTTGTACTTGTTTAGTACTCCATCAAAGAGTTTGTTACAAAAATGGCTACCTCCATCACTTATTATAGCTCTAGGCATTCGAACCTATTGAATATGAAATCTTTCAAGAATTTCACAACAACATTAGCATCATTGGTTTTGGCGGGGATAGCTTCTACCCACTTGGACACATAATCCACAAAGAACCAAAATGTATTGAAAACCATTAGATGGGGAAAAGGACCCACGAAGTCAATCCCCCATACATCAAAGAGTTCAACAACTAGATTAGATGTCAAAGGCATTTCATCTCTTTCGCCATGTTTCCTATTCTTTGACATCTATCACATTGTGCACAAAACATACGAAAGCATCTTTAAAAAGAGCTGGGCCAAAAGAATCCAGATCAATATCTACGGCTGTCTTTTTCACCTCCAAAATGACCCCCACAATGAAGTTCATGACAAAAAGTCGAATCGCTCTTATTTTCGCCTTCTCCGTACACATCTCCTGGATGACTTGATCTTGACCAATCTTGTATAAATAAGTGGTCATCCCGTAAATAGTCCTTAATAGTTTTAAAAACCTTTTCTTGTCCTCGATATGAAGTTGTTAGGTCGCAAAACACCAAAGTGGCAAGATAGTTTACAATATCAAAGATACCACGGGTTCGACCTATGAAAATAACCGTTTCATCAGAAAGGTTTCAACTATATCATTACTCTTATCTTTAAGAGAATCAAGTCAAATCAACCTAGACAAACGGGTCACCACTAAGTTTTCACCGCTTTCTTATCCTTGATTTCTAGGTCAAATTCTTGTAAGAGTAAAGCACTCCACTGACATTAATCTGCTTGGCATTTGGTTTACTTAATAGGTATCTTAAAGAAGATGATCGTAATGCACAATCACTTTAGATCCTACTAAATAAGACCGAAATTTTGTCTAAAAGAGAATACTATAGCCAAGAATTCCTTTCACTGGTGTAATTCATTCGGGGCATCATTGAGTGTTTTGCTAGCATAAGAGACATGTAAACGCTTATCCACTCTTTGTCCCAGAGCCTCCTATTGCATAATCGTAAGCTACACATTATTTCAAAAGGTAAAGACCATTGCCATTATAACAGTGTAGATGTTGGGCTTTCTTTCAAGGTATTAAAGGAAAGAAGGCACTATCATTGAAGTCAAATTCAAAGATCTTCGATAGTGTTACATAAAGGATGACTTATTTTAGAGAAATCTTTAATAAATCGCCTATAAAATCCTCGCACGTCCCAAGAAGTTCTTATCCCCTTCACAGATGTAGTGGAGGTAGTTCGATATCAATTCAACTTTGCCTTATCAACTTCAATACCCTTGTTTGAAATTATATGTCCCAAAACTATCCTCATTGAACCATAAAAATGACTTTTCTCCAAATCCGTGGTTAGATTGCATTCAATGCATCTTTCTAAACCAAAGTCAATTTATGTAAGCAATCATCAAATAGTTCCCAAAGACAGAGAAATCATCCATGAAAATTTCAATGAATTTCTCCACCATGTCCGAGAAAATAGATATCACGCATCTCTCGAAAGGGCAAGTGGCATTGCATAACCCAAATGGCATTCCTGCTTTAAAAGCAAATGTCCCAAAAGCGACATGTAAACGTGGCCTTTTCCTCGATCTTCTGAAGGCATGGGTACTTGATAATATCCGCATTACCATCCAAAAACAAGAAAATTCGCGGCCTCACTAATCTTTCCAACATTTGATCAATGAACGGAAGAGGAAAGTGATCCTTTTTCGTATATAAATTTAGTTTCCTAAAATCTATACACATTCTCCATCCAAAGATTATTCTAAATGTGGCACTAATTCACTTTTATCATTTTTAACAACCGTTTATCCTGCATTTCTTGGTACCACATTTAATCGACTAACTCCACTTACTATCCGCAATAGGATAGATAATCCCTTCTTCTAATAGTTTAAGGATTTCCTTTTAACTACCTCGACATGTTCGGGTTTAGTCTTCTTTGGGCCTCTCGCATGTGTTTAGCACCATCCTCCAAGTTTATCTTCAGGCATACACATTGTCGACTAATGCCTCTTATATCCCCTATACTCCAACCTATAGATTTCTTAAACTGCTTAAGCACTTTCACGATGAGTTCCTTTTCTTTGTGGTTTGGTCAAGGTTGAAGAAATTATCACCGGATATGTTTCTCCTTCTCCCAAAAACACATATTTTAAGTGCTCGTGTAAGTCTTTCGAGTTCAAGTTCGGTGTGATCGGCCTCTTTAATGATTTAAGAACTGGGTAGATTTAAAAGTGTACTAGATTTTGTCATCACTTCATTATTGTCTAGTTGTTCAAGGTACTTTAATTTCTTCATCTAAATCTTCTTCAACCTTTTCAAGTGTAAGAACTATTTCAAGCTTGTCTTCTATTCCGTTTGGAAAAAGGTGTTTTTGGACAAGATTATCCAAAGGATCAACTTCAATATTTCATCGATGGCGTAAATAGAAGGGAAAGGTGAAGAATCAAAAACTTTGAAATGAACAGCCTCCTAAGACCTGCCATTGTCAAATTTCCATCTGACATCAATAATAGTTTTAGTAGTTGCCATAAATGGTCTACCAAGCAATATTGTACGCTTCTCCGTCCAATGCCTGATTTTCTTGCATATCCGTAACCACAAAGTCAACAGTATTATCGCTTGTCTACTGCATTCAAAACATCCTCAACTATTCCTCCTGGATATTTAAGAGATCTATCTCGCAAGTCATAGGACATAGCTGGTTTTAAAATCCCTAGATCGAGTCAGAAGAATATAGCAGGCATCAAATTTATACTAGCACCTAAATCAAGCATTGCTTTAGCAACCTTCCTATCCCCCATAGTTATGTTTATAATAAAACTTCCAGGGTCTTTCAACTTGAGTAGCTCAGGTCAAGTACGCTAGAAATTTCTCGATACTACTACTGCTCATTCAAGCCATACCTCCTTTTCTGTGTTCAACTCTTTGAAAAACCTTGGCATACGATGGCACATTCACGATCACTTCTAATAATGGTAAATTGATATTTACTTTAGAGAGCATATTAAAAAGATCATTGAATTGCTTATCTTGTTTGGATTCTTTCAAACTGGGAAAAGGTACTTGCATCCGGTGTGGTTCTGTTGTCTTTTGAATTTCGTGGGAGTGTCCGACGATTTCCAACGAAGTTTTTCTAAGGCTTGTTAAGTTTAACACTTGTTTCTCCTTTTGTAGATTAGAATATCGCCTTCTTTGTTACACATGAACTACAAGGTAGTTTAGAGATTTCGTGTAAACTCGGGTATTGACTACCTTCCCACTTCAAGAGTTCTAACATCTTTTGCTTGTTCGGGTTGACTGGCAACTTTCCTGGTTCTTTCTTTTGCATTTGTTCACCCGCTTTCCTAACTTTAGATTCAATTCTTTAACCGAAGCCTCCACGGTGTTCAACCTTGATTAGTCATCAGTTGGTTGTCACGACTAACTTGAATAAAAGCATTCAAGCTATCTTCTAAGGTTGGTTTAAAAGATTGGCTCTAAGGGTGCTGGTCAGAAGCAAGTGATTATAGGTGTTTCGATGATACTTTGAAAAGATTGGACTTCCTCTATGGCATCGACACTAGAATCACAAGTATTTGAACAATTACGTAGGTACCATGCCCAATTGAACAACACACTCCACATACCTCTTGATTTGAAATTGGTGCAGATGAGGAATTTCACTTGTTTAGTCAATTCAAAGAAGTTGCAAGGTTATCTCATTATCAAAGCCAACTTCATCGACCTTTGCTTTCCGCCACCTCTTTGCTGGGAATTAGAACCCACAATAGCTCATAGAGATTATAGGTTTCCTCTGCGGTCTTTTCTCCTACAAAGACCTCCAAGAAAGATTATCAACTACGTATTGACTCGTAGTTGTCAATCCATCGTAAAAGAATTAGTTTTGTACAGAAGTGGGAAAGCTATGATTTTGACATTGAATGAAAAGGAGTTTGAATCGTTCCCAAGCTTCATGAAAGGGCTCTTCATTCATTTGAGAAAATGTTGCTATCTTTGTTCTTAGATCAACAATTTTTGACGTGGAATAGAACCTACCCATAAAAATTTCATAGATCGCTTCCCAAGTTTTAAGAGAACCCGACCGGTAGAGTAATGAACCACGACTAAGCTTTATCTTCGAGAGTGTAAGGAAAACACCTCATCCTAAGTTGATCTTCATTAATTGTAATGTAAGGGAAAGGTTTGGACAATATCATAGAATTCTTGAATGAAATGCAAAGTGGTCTTCATTGTGATACCAGAAAGGAAGGCAACAAAGAATAATGAATCTTTTTCAATTCATAATTCCTCGCAGCCTCTTGCAATTGGATGCCGGAAGTTACATTGCCAATGATTGGCATTGTATAGTCTTTCATCTTTTTCCGCCTTTATCTTCAAAGATCTCCCATGGTCGTGGTTGAAAATGATCCTCCTCCTATCAGAATCAACATTTTGCTCTTAAAAACAATAGTAGATATCTCTAAAAAAATGCAAGGAATTTTTTTTTATGTTAATTTAAACGTAAGGACACAATTTTTTGAAACAAACGAATTTATTTTATTTGAAATATTTTTTTTTTATTACACGCAAACCAAAACAAAGGAAAATACAATAAATGGGTGACCTCCCATGTAGACTAAAATTTATCGCCTTCTAGTAAGACGTTGCCAGGAGATTGCGTAATGAAAACTCAACGTCTCTCTTCATTGAATTAGTCTTTGCCTTTTTGCAAATGTTCAACTAACTGCTCAACTTGAACTTCCACCTTTTGATGTAAGCTTCACGTAGTCCAACCGTTGATTGGTTTTAGATTGATTATCCCTACAAACTTGAATAAAAGAATTCAAGTTGTCCTCTACTATTGGTTTATTTGGAATGCTTCTTGAACAGTGGCGTGGAATCGGCTGCCCGCTTGGTTTGAGCTTGAGGAAAAGAGGGTTGTTTTGCCTCCAAGAGAAATTTGGATGACTTCTCCACCCAGGATTATAGGTATTTGAATCGGGATCAAACCTTGGTCTCTCGTTGATACGCTCCCAACACATTAACCTGGCTCAGTCCAATAGATCTCCTCGATATGGACGTGCTTCGACTTTGTCCCATGTTGCCGCACAAACCATATTGTTCATTATTGGTTTGTGTAGCGAGAAGTGGCAACTTGCTTATTCTCGCCTGAACAAGTTGTTGCTGAACTTCATTACCGGAGTCGATTTCTACGAACACCACTTTTCTCACTCTGGGAGCTTTTCTCGGGAATTACCAAGACCCAACATCTCAAAGAGGTTATACATTTCTCGATGCGCTTTTCTCCTATCGCTCCTCCCGCAATAAGGTCGACAATGAACCGACATTGTCATGTGTAAGTCCATCGTAAAAGAATTGGTTCTCCGCAACTGCAGGGAAAGCATTACGGATTGTGACATCGAGCCGAGAAACATTTTTGAACCTATCCCAAGCTTCACGGAATGGTTCTTCCTTCCATCCGAGAGAAGTAGCAATCTTTCCTCTCACTGATGTTTTTGACGGGAATAGAATTTTCCCATGAATTTATTGTAAATGCGACCCCCTACGTCATCGAGAACCCTGAAAGTGACATCAACCAAGCTTTTGCCTTATCCTTTAAGGTGCAGTGGAAAACATCTCATTCTAAGTCGATCCTCGTTTAGTAATACCGGTGGGGAATGTTTGGACCGTAGCATAGAAATTCCTCATAAATGAAAGAGAATCTTCATTAGGTAGCCCATGTATGAAGGAAGCATAGTAAAATGAATATTTTTATGTCATAATTCCGAGCAGCCTCTCCCTTAACCTGGATAATGCGCTGCCGTGCCAATCACCTTTCTGCAAACTCCTTCATCGTGGTTTCCCAATACGTTGGTTTTCCTCCATTTCTTTGGTTCTAGTAAAGGATTAAGACTCGTTCTACGTTTGGCTCAAAATCAGTGGACGTAGGATCCAAAGGTCATTGCTGACACTTGTTTAAATTTATGAATATTATTTACATACGCGTTGTGGGTTTCCTAAGGATCTTCTACCACGCATGACTATTTTTTAAACGTAAATTTAAAACTCCCCGTCAACAAAAAATAAAAAAATTAGAGAAAATTTCCATGGCATTTAATACAAAACACTAGACAAAACTAGTTAATTTTTTTTTTTTAAATAACATAATCAAGATAACCAAGTTGTTGCTTCCTGTGAAAGAACGGCAATGGCTCCTTAAAAACCATTCTCCTACCGCACAACGCTCCCGTGAAAGACTATACACAGCCGCTTCAACTAATCTCCTGTATTTAACTCCCTTAGATTTTTACTTTTCTACGCCTTTTAGTTTTTTTTTACTTAACTTAATTTTATTTTACTATTCACGCTATCTTATTTCTTATTAACTTAAAATTTTTTTAAAAAAATTTTAAATTTTTTTTTTTTACGAACGGTAATTTTATTTTACTATTCACGCTATCTTATTTCTTATTAACTTAAATTTTTTAAAAATTTTAATTTTTTTTTTACTATTCATTAACGGTAAAAACTTTTTACTTCAAATTTCAAATTTCTAAATTTTACTATTTATGCTATAGTTAAAATTTTATTTTTTATTTTTTATTTATTTTTTATTTTTTTTATTTTTATTTATTTTTATATTTTTTTTATTATTTCTTATGAAATTTGAAATTTGATTAAATTTTTTATTTATTTATTTATTTATTTTTTATTTTTTTAAAAAAATCACAATTATTTACAACACAAAAATATTTTTAAAATTTTGATAAATAAATTAAAAACGCTATTCCTTCAAGAATTCAAGCTACAAAACTCACGAACTAAAAACCCAGACGCCAATTCTCGCAAATACTTTGGTTTTAATATTTGTAAAACTCTCGCAGTCAGCATCTAATCATTTCGTAAAACGATGATACTCCCGCCGTCGATCTAAGCAAGTGAATGTGACATGGCTTTTAATTTATTATTCAAACTTTTAAAAACGAAATTAAATCCTAAACATCCCGTCACGATAGCTTGTTTTTGTGGTTCCTAATCTATTAACATAAAATAAACATATATACGCATTAATTAAATATAATCTAAAAACGTAAAAATAAACATAGATACAAATTCAATAAATATTTATCTACAAATAAATATAATTGCTGCATTCAATAAATATTCATGCAAATTTTATCATTTATATTAAATGAATATTTATGGATATAATAACTAAATTAATTACGTTTCATATTATCTAAAGTTATTAATGATATAAATCGATATTTTATCGATTCTCTTTTTGTATTTAATACCAATTGCATGTTAGATATTCTTCGTTAACTAAACAAATCAATTAACACCTACAAGCGCTGATAACTAATTTGCTAATTAAATTAATTCCTTTTTCTAAGAGATTGCAAATAAACCATTTAAATGCCACCTTTGTATAGCTTTAAACTTTATTCAAGCTGTCCAAATTAAACTTAAGAATTTAGTTATCCAGTACTAACTTTCAAGTTTTAAACCACTATTGAAAACATGTCAATACATTTTCACATAATAATTCTTATAAAAACTTTTGAACATAAATTACTAACTACCTAAGGATCAGACTAACAAATAAAAGAAAGACTACTCTAAATTGGGATCGATAACTAAACCTTAAAGTCCTAATCTTCAGATTTAAGTTTGTAATGAAAAATAATATATTTCTCTCTAACATCCTTAATATAAAATTCTTGAATAAAAATAAAATCAATTCATTTTAGAAATTTTCACCTATTTAATATTTCGCATAAGCATAACAACGTTATTATTATATCATGATTATAACAATGAAGATGCTTAAATTTAATCACGCTGCATAAATTAAATATAACATGTAAGTTAATAAAAGCATAAAAAATAACTCAGAAAGAAAATAAAATCCTTACAGTAACTTCGACGCTATTCCCGCTAAGCATAAACCTCCAAGAATTTGCAGACTTCCATTTATCAATCAAAAATCTAAATTATTACAAAACATTACAAGTTCCTCTCAAAAAGAGTAAAGAACTTCTAAACCTAAGAGAATTGAACTAAAAACTAAGAGAAAAACTAAGAAAAGCTTAGAAACTAAGAAAGAAACTAAGAAAACTCAAAAACTAAGAAACGAGAAAGAAAGAATATAGAAGTGGTTTTTAGGCGCAGTTGAATTGGAAGACGGTATTTATAGTGAGGACGGAGAGAAAAAATGAGTAAAAAAATGTTAAAAAAATATAAAATAATTAAAAACGGTAAGGATACTGAGAATATCAATGACGCCACTTGACGTCATACATAATGCGACGCGAAAAATGGGTCAAAAACGCTATTGGCCATGGCGCTAGCTACAAGGGCTACAGGAACGTTGGGCATACAATGGAATGGAGATTGAACGCATTGGCGCCGATACAAGGCTGCTCAAATGGCGCCACACGGTCATACGCTGGCGTTGCGCGTCAAGTGCTACATTGGCTGCGCGCGATTTTGCCTAAGTTTTGACATTTTTTGACCTTTTCGCACCCATTTTGTCCAATTTTTTCCATGTTTTGCTGACCTTTTCCCACTTATTTATTAATTTATTTGTGATTTATTGCTTCAAGTATTCTTCTTGAGTCTTTACATTATGCTTAGCCAAAATTTGAAAAACAATAAAAATACCCGTGATTCCGAAAAGGACAAATTTATATAAATATATGATAAAACATATAAATATATATATTTTTAATCAATTAATGTGCATAAAATCATGGTTATTTTAGTGCTTTTTGAGCACTCATCACACACCAGCAATCAATACCATTTCAACACTGGTGGAAAGAATCCACATAAGATAATCAATTCCCTGATCTTTTAAATATGCTTTCTAAAGTTAATATAAATTTACCTTTATTAGAAGTGATCAAGAATATGCCTTCCTATACTAAGTTCTTTGAGAAATTAAACACTAAGAAAAGGAGGTATGAGCTTAAAAAAAGAGTATAGTATCAGAGATTTTTAGTACTATCCTTCAGCACCAACTACCCCCAAAGTTGAAAGATATAGGTATTTTTACCATAAACACTATTATGGGGGATAGAAATGTAGCTAAAGCAATGCTTGATTGAGGTGCTAGCATAAAGTGATTCCATAATCTATTTTCTTACAACTATATTTGGGAGATTTAAAACCTATAACCATGCTCCTTCAACTTATGGATATATCTATTAAATATTTGAAAGGAATGGTTGAGGATGTGCTAGTACAGGTAGACAAACTTATAGTAACTATTGATTTTGTGGTTCTAGATATGGAGAAAAACCATCCTTGGATAAAGAGTATGCAATACTTCTTGGTAGACTATTCATGACCACTACCAAAACTATTATTAATGTCCAAGATACGAATTTAACAATGACAACTTTGGAAGAGAGTATTCCTTTTAAAGTTTTTGACTCTTCAAGTTTTCCTTCTATCTCTGCCATTGATGAACTCTTTAAGGTTGATTCAATGTATATACTTGTACATAACACCTTTTTGCAGGATAGAATGAAGGACAAACAAAAATATCTCTTACTATTGAAAAGGTAAAAGAGGTATCATAGGAGACTAAAGGGTATCATGATATATTAGATAGAGTTGAACTAATAGTAGAATTCAGTACACCCTTAGATCTACCTAGAACCTCATTTGGGGAAGAGAGCACTACATATAACTTAAAGCTTAAAGATTTACCTAACCACCTTATGTATGTATTTTTGGGTGAGGGTGAACATATCCAGATATTACTTCTTCCTCTTTGACCAAAATCCAAGTAAATGAACTTGTTAAAGTGCTTAAGAAATTTAAAAAAAGCATTATGTTGGAATACTAGGGATATAAGAGGCATTAGTCCAGCTTTGTGTATGCATAAGATCGATCTTGAGGATGATGCTAAACTTATTAGAGAGGCTCATAAATGACTTAACCCAACCATGCAAGAGGTAGTTAAAAAAATATTTAAACTCCTAGAAGTATAAGTTATTTACCCAATTGTTGATAGTAGGTGGGTTAGTATCGTGCATGTTGTACCGAAGAAATTTGAAATAATACTTGAAAAATGATAAGAATGGATTATTTCCTCACTAGAATAATCATTGAATGGAGGATGTGTATAGATTTTAGGAAACTAAATTTATACACTAAAAATGATCCATTTCCTCTTCCATTCAATGATCAGTTGCTAGAAAGACTAAGTGGGCATGAGTTTTACTATTTCCCATATGGACTTTTAGGATATTATTAGATATCTATTGTACCAAAAGATCTAGAGAAGACCACTTTTGCATGTATTTTGTGAAAATTTCTTTTAGTAGGATGCCATTTTGGTTATGCAACACCTCCATCACATTTCAGAGATGCATGATGTCAATCTTCTCAGATATGGTGGAAAATTTCATTGAGTTATTAATGAATGATTGTTTTTCTATTTTTGGAACCTTATTTGCTAATTGGTAGAATAAAATGAATTTAGTTTTAAAATTACATATTGAATTCAACTTGACACTTAGTTGGGTGAAAAGTCATTTGATGGTACACTAGAGGATTGTGTTAGGACAAGTTATTTATAATGAAGGAATTGAAATTGATAAGGTAAAAATAGAATTGATTGCAAAACTACCACCCCTACATCTTTTAAGGGGGTTAGAATCTTCTTTGGACATGTAGGTTTCAATAGGAGATTTATTAAATAATTTTCTAAAATAAGCCATCCTTTATGCAATTTTCTATCCAAATATGTTTATTTTGATTTTAATGGTAACTGCCTTGTTTCCTTCAACACTTTGAAGGATAAATTAACATCTGCCTCTATAATTTTGGCACAATTGGTCTCTTCCATTTTAAATTATGTGTGATGCTTCTAATTACTCAATCTAATAGTTTTGAGATAGAGAGTGGATAAGCATTTGCATGTTAACTCTAGCAAAACATTCAATGCTGCCTAAAAATATTATTCCACCAGTGAAAAATAATTCTTGGTTGTTATGTTTTTGTTTTTTTATTTAAAATTAGGTCATACTTAATAGATTCTAAAGTAATTGTGCATTCTAATCATGTCTTTAAGATATATACTAAGTAAAGTGATGACTCTATGAAAATAGAGTTATTAGTGCACTTTTTTACTTAATATTTACTTGTTTTATTCAATAAATAGTATTTTTTGGGTCAAAAATATTAAAATATAAACTTTTTAATGAAAAGGAGTGAAAATATAATTTTTGGAATTTTTTTAGATTTTTCCTAAATATTTATGAATTTTTAACGCAAGACCAATCTTGAGTTTCCACATGGCATGCCACGCAAGAACAGAGAGAAAATCATGTCGCACCATGTGTGAGGAGGATGAAGCACGCTCCATGTGTTAGCATAGTGTTCAATCCAAGTTTAGAAATTGGTCAACGCGCCTGGCCACGTGTTACTTCGCTCATTCCACCCATGCACCATGCCTTTTGTTTATACGAATCATGTCATGCCACGTGTCATTGAATTAGCAAGCATTGACTCTAACTGGTCTCCCCTACCACACTTCGCTCCCTGATTCACCCAATGAATTTTTGAAGCTAATCAAATGGTCCAGATTGAACCTGAGCTTTATTTAAGCCCCGAATCACTCCACAAACCCTAATTGGCCTCCATTAGCATAATTTTGGTCATTTTTGGGAGCTAAAAATACAGAAAAATTCAAGAGATTGATATTTATTTTTCTACTCTTTGCTTTTTCAATTTTACGTCTTTCTTTATGAAAAATATGAGTTTTATGAAAACAATTATGTGTAATTAATTTATTAATCTAGGGATCTTATGAACCCAATTTTCACCATGTGATGATTTAATATTTTACCCCAATTATAATTTTAATTTAATTATATTATTTAATATTATTTGTATGCTATTAATTGTTTGGCCAAAAATTAACTATAAAGGTAATTAAATAGATTTGAGAGAATTATTTAATTGTTTGTCTTGATTAAATAACATGCATAGTTTCTATGCAGAGATGCATGATTGTTATGTATGTGATCCATAATTGATTAACTTAATGAGTAGTATGAAATTTAATTGGCATGAGAGTGTGATTAAATTAATTACTATATGGTATATAGTGTACTTGAGATAGGAATACATGCTAGGTTAGATTCAATTGATCATGTAATTAATTAATAATTATATTAGGAAGATTTTAGCAATTTACATGTTTAGAAAATTGGAGGATTAAGTATTCCTAGTTATTTTCTCATATATCGGTTTAGTTACTAAATCTAATTCAATTAATTGTTGCTATTTACTTTTAATTATTTTAATTTTTCTTACTTAAAATATAAAAACACAAAAAAATTGATTTTTATTTTTGTTAGTTTTAAAAATTAGTTTCTAATAAAATAATCTTCGTGGAAACGATCTTTACTTATCATTATATTACTTGTTACGATACGTATACTTGCATATTCATTGCATACACTTTGTGTGTGGCGATAATAAAGCTAATGCTAAGCCAAGATTAATGAGGTAGGCTTTACTTTTATAAGAATTTGACTTAGAAATCAAAGATGAAAAAGGTAGTGAATAAATACTATGCCACGACCCGAGTTGATTTTCTATAAATAAATCCCCCCAAAAGTGAATCTTCACTTATATTTCTCTCCACTTTCTCACTTTACTCACAAACCCTAAATTTTCTCTCCCCTAACACACAAAAACCCTCAAAAATTCTATCTTACTTTTATTCTATTCAAAAATCCTTCCCGAAAATTAATTTCCTACCAATTCCCCAAGAAAATTTCAAAATTCTCCAACTATTTCAAGAATCATCATCTTCGTAAGGGTGTTCTTCATAGTTATTCAATCCATAATAACAAAAAAGAAAGTATTTATAAAATTTTATAATTTAAAGCCTTTAATATAGATTCTCTGAATTTTGTGGAATATATATAATTTTTAAGGGTTCAAAACCTTATTTAAGATGAAGAATTAGAAACAATTTGGATTAATCTATGTTGTTGAAGTTTTTGTGAACCTTTAATTCAGATATTATCTTAAAGTTTTGAAAATGGCACCTAAGAGAAATAGGAAAGGAAATGAAGTTTCTACTTTTGATAATTATGATAGTGATAAATTCCATAGTTTTTAGCAAATATTTTCTATGAGAAAGCAGCGAAAGTAAACAAAGGATTTATAATTGAAAAGGGAATGGATGTTAATTTAGGACCTAAGGGAATTTTTGATGTAATTACAGTCCTAGGTTGGAAAGGTTCGTAAAAGAACTTGAGGCTACTATCGAACCCTGAGTTTGGGAATTTTATGCTAATGTTCCCGATGCTATTAAGAACATGGTTAAAGTAAGGAATGTATTTGTCCATTTAGAAACAAATGACATGAATGCTAAATATTTATTAGTGAATCTTTCATAAGGAATTTAGGAACATTATCTTAATAATGTACATTATAACATGATAATTAAGGCTTTAACTATTCATGGTGCTGAGTGGATTCACGTTGGTGAAAATTTTAAAGGTTTCAAGCAAAGTATTTAGAAAAAATTGCTAGAAGTTGGCAATACCTTTTATACTCAAGAATCATCCTACCAAACATTATAGCATGGTTGATAGAGAGAAGGCCATTTTACTGTACACAATGACATCAAAGATGCCCATAGATGTAGGGACCATAATTTACAATACGGTCAAATTATCTTCCAACAACCACCATTTGAGTTACTTCTTCCCCTAATTAATAACTAATTTATGTAAAAGTGCGAGGGTACCTCACTCAAAGGGTGAAGTGAGTTTATAGAATCAATTGTAGAAAGAGATAAGTACACTCTCAATGTCAATCTAAAGAGAAACTATATGGTTTTAAATAATTCAACAAATTTCTTAAAAATAATAAAAAAAATATGATTGATTCAAATAATTCTATGCATATAAGCAATTAACAATCAATGAAGAATTTGTGGAAATAATTAACTAGTTAATCATATTTTCTTAGAATTAATAAGATTATTAAAAATATAAATTAACATTATTGATTTTTCCTTTTATGGATGAAATTCTTTTGGTGGGAATAAGTTTATTTGTTAATCAAATCAATCAATTTTTTTGGCACTCATCATTAAGTGATAAATTAAATTATGCTTTATTTTCTAAGCAAGTAGTAAACCATTTAAATAAATTATAAAAAATATGTCATCGATATATTAATCAATATTAAACTTCATAAAAATCTTGAATAAAAAAATAAAATTAATTCATTTTATAAAAATACTCACCTAAATTAATCTTCATAAACATGGCAAAAAAAACACTATTTTTTCATACAAATATTCAACCATACATGCTTAGATTTAATAAATAGTCAGTAAATTAAAAATAACATTTAAAATAATACACAAATACTAAATTTGTATATAAAAATAATTGAATACAAAGAAGATCTACAATACCTATTAAAGATAGATGGGCATGTCCTACTCTATAAATGTGATCTTGATCCTTAATATATTCTTTGATATATAAATATCTTGTGCATTTTTTGGGATTAAGAATATCTCTAGATGAACTGCCTATTACTACTATTGACTCTACCCTATTGTAAAAATTGAACAAAATAATTTTCCAGCTCTAAAAACTAAAAATCCTAAGTTAAAACCATCAGCTATCATCTAAAAACCTAAACATAATTTTATATTTATAGCTGAGGTAGACAATTGAAGGCTTAAGCTCAGAAAAATAATTGCACACCTTTGCCTAATTATTCCATCGTCATGGCTCGAGTCTCACAATGCTTTGCTAATGTTTACCCTTGATAAGTCACGTTGCGGCCCAACATTTCCATGCCACGACACAAAACAAAGATCATGCCTATTGATTTAAGCAGTGAGGACACAAAACAAAGATAATTGCACACCTTTGCTTATTTTATTCAATGCCATGGGCTACAAACTTCACTTTAATTATGTTTTCACTTTATACAGATTGGTTGGATCTACATGTAAGCCCTAGATGTATTGTACTTTTAAGCTTCTATGGTGCAAATGAGTGCATCAAGTGTGATTCTTTATGTGTTGATCAATTTATCAATTTAAAGCTAAAAATACCTTAAATATAATATAACATATACGTGGTTCTGAACATATATATTTTATTAAATAATAATAAAACCATGCATATTTAAATTTATTTATTACACTTAAGTATATAAAACTATAAAATATTAATGTTTTTTAATCACTTATCAGATAGTATCTCATCTATATTGCTATAAGTGTTGACCAATTGGGTGGCATTAGAATATTTTGTTGGAAAATCCTTGGCGATCTCCCTCCATAGGGCTTCTTGTCATAGTGCTTGATATAAGGCTGTAATGTTCACAAAGTTTGGGAAATCTACCAATTTCATATTCTTCTAGTTGAATAGGTCAAATAAGTCTTTTAAGGACTCATCCCTGCCATGCTGTAAGATTAGTAGGTGCGCCAAAGTTTTTGGCCTCATTCTCTTCGCTAAGATGTATGATAAAAACTATTTCCTAAATTTTGAGAAGGAATTAATAGTATTGGGCTTCAAGGTTCAATATCAAGCTCTAGCCTTTTCATCAATGTAAGTTGGAAAGCCTGACACCTAACAACAGTGGTATAGGCATAGGGGTCCAACCAACACTTAAATTTTTCCAAATACTCCAAGTGGTCTTTTGTGCAATCATATGTGCTTGTGTTAGGCAACATGAACTTGTTTGAAAATGGAATGGCCATGATTTCTGGAGAAAATGAGGACTCAATAGAGACTATTAGGTTTGCGAGTTTACCCCGGTTCAACCTTTGTTGAACCTCTTATAATATTTCAACAAGTCGATTAATGGTGGGATGAAGGATAGTCAATACTTCGTCTAGAAGCTAGATCTTAAGGTGATCATTGGTTGTTAAGGTTTATTGGTCAACATAGCTAGCTAGGACAAAGTATCCCTACTTATATACCTACATATGGTCTCATAGATAGCATTAGACAAAAGCCTCTTGAGTTGGCCCCAACCAATTTAGGATGGATAGTTGTTGGTAATATGTTATGAATTCCAAGGTTAATGGTAAGAGAAAACAAAGTTTGGCCGATCATAAGACTTGGGTCCTACTATGGATGGTCATCTCGCAAGTCAAGGCTTGGATGGGTATGGGTCTGGCCATGTACAATTTCAGCATTGAAGGATGTAGTAGGGACCATTTTGGGGTATGGACTAATCTAGGAGCCTATGGCTCTAGTAAGCACTCTAGGATGGTTTAATGTGTGTTTTCTATTAGGTTCATATGTGATGCATATTTTCGCAATTGTGCGAATCATTCAAGTAATAAAGTGTACAAAAGTACGGATATCGAACCCACAAGGAATGGCATTACTAAGTACCGAAATTGACTAATCCTAATTTTATTTGAAAACCAAATTGTTGAAATTGTTTAAGAAGAAAATTAACTTAAAACTAAATGCAAATAACACAATTGAATGTTGTTCACAAATGATTAAAAATGCTAAGGCATTTGATTTCGCTAAATCAATTCAATCTGATTTCAAGTCATGTTATATGAGAATCAAAGTTAAAAGTGATAGTTGAAAAACCCAAATTTATCTAATACTCTCTCTCAAGTTATATTAGAATTACTTATCTATGAAAACCAACTATATTTCTATAAATATTTAATCACAAACAAGCACATTACGATTTATGGAATTTCTAGAATAACCACATACATCATGCATTAGTTCTCACACTCGCATTCAACATACGGTATTTACCACAAGAAGCATTGATTACACATCTCCTCTCGGTCTCAATATAATGCAGCAAATCATCTACATCTTGGCCAAAAATTTAAAAGCATTAAGCATGGAAATAAATACTCAACTTGAAAACAATGAATTCATATAACAATAACAAAAGAAATCAGATTTTCTTGATTCAACTACATCATAGCCTTAACAAAAATAAATTAGTTCATAATAGAAATAAGAACAAACATATTCTCAATTGAATCCATGAATAACAAATCTGAATAAAATGCAAAAAATAAAAGCTAAGGAGAAGAGATGAAAAACTCTTGAAGATGAAGACTTGGTAGCAACAATGGTGATAATCCTTCAAGCTTCTCCAAACTTTCTCTCAAAAATTGCCTTCTCTCCTCCAAAAATGGCTCAGATCTTCTCTCTCTGCCGTGGCCTATTTCTCCATCATATTGTATATATAGATCTAGGGTTTGGGGGGAAATTTTGGAATAAAACAACATAAAAAATGTGTTTTAGGATGAAACTCACTGGTGGCGACATTATTCTCGCCGCGGCGAGATTTCTAGAAAAGTTACGATTTTGGTTCCACTGATTCTCGCCGGCAGCGAGATTATGTTGACCGGGGACTAGATTAATTTGGCCGGCGGCGAGATGCATTTGCCAAAATCTGTGCTCTCGGGAAGAATTTCGCCGTACTCTGGGTAAGATTTTCGCCGGTGGGGGGATTTCTAAATTTTGAAACTTTGTTTTCTTTTTATTTTCACTCAATCCCGATCATTGTACTTTGTCCCAAACTTCTCCAAAATCATGATTTTACCTGACATTTGTGGATTAAATAATCAAATAAACACAATTTTCACACAAATATCAACATTTAAATAATAACAAAAATGCAATAATTTGACTCTTATCAATATGCAGACCTGTGTTGAGGTTCTCTTCATCTTATAGACTCACTGGTACCGTTGTGGATGGACAAGTTAAGATGTAACATTTGTGTTGCTATGATATAGTTGGAAGGACTTGCGGATTGATGGGCTTCTGGTTGGTTGGATGGACTTCTTGACTATTAGTCAAGGTCTGAGCGGTAAAGCTAGTTAACTAGTCCACAATCTCTCTTTGAAGTCCAAAGAGTCAACATGGTGATAATGGTGGACTAGATGAATATTTGGCTTTTTCTTTAGAAAATCCTTCTGTTTCTCAATCTCTTTTCAAATACCTATGTGAACTTTTAGCAAATTGAGAACTTGGAGAAATTTTGTAAGATTCCTACAATTATTTTATTTTTTAAGTGAAGTATAACACACTTTTTTCCCATAGATAGTGTCAAATGTTGATGTCAATTTTTGTCAACACCGGATAAAATTGTCCTACGTGAATCTCAGACCATCGTATGGAAAGTGATCTTTGGCCCTCCAATACTTAAGTTATTATCAAGATAATGAAGATCAGAGGAGATCTAAGGTTTCATTCAATGATTGTGAAGAAATATAATGCTTGGTTGAGATTCTCTTTTATGTAATTAAAATCTCCTTCATATTGTAAACATATGTGATTATATATACGAAAAGAGTTAACCTAGTAACTATTCCTTATCGGAGTATGATTGACTTATAATAGTATTATCTATCTATGATTATCGCTTTAAGATAACCAAGGAATAATTATTGGGATTTTATTTTTTTATTAAAATTATCATACGGTCATACTTACGTGATGACTCAATACTTATTGCACTTGGTTTATAGGACTCTTTATTGACTAGAACTACTCTTTGCTTACCACATAAAATGTACAAAATTACACTTAAGTGTTAAATTAATAATATTTAAATTATGTAAAAATATTAAAAATATTGTTATTACACGTAAACTTTAAAACAAATACTTAAAGGTATAAAGTAACAAAATTACGATTATTTTTATATAGGTTAAAAACTTTTTTAAAAAATTATTATTTATTTTTAAATTAATTTTTTTATTTAATACATATAATTTAAATGTATTTATTTTTTTATTTTGATAAAAAATAAAAGCTTTATAGAATATAGAGTTAAAATATTTTAAATAATTATTGAAAATAATAAATAAAAACATACAATTTTAAAAATATTAATAATATAATATATTTTATTCAACAAATAAAAAAGTTCAAGATCAAAATACAAAACATTTTTCTAATTTCAAAAAATTTTTATAAAAATATAATTAACTAAAAATATTAAATAATTAATTATTTTAATAAATAATATATATTCAACGTGATTAACAAAATATATATATATATATATATAAATATATATATATATATATTATGAGTTAATATTTTATAGATATTTTATTTACAATATCAAATTTATTATAATATTTATATTATTTAATTATAATAATAAGAAATATTAAAATAATTATTTTATGATTATGTTTGAATTATATTTTAATTATTTAAAAAAAATTAATATAATTTTTTTTATTAATATGTATGATTAAAAATATATTTTAAAATTAAAAAAATTAAATGAATATTAAAATTAACAAGTGAAATTATTTATCTATTTATTAAATTATTATTTTTTATAAATTATTAACTCTTGGCCCCACACTCCAACACTCACATCTTATCAAATGTAAAATCATAAGAGTTAGACCTACACTAATTGAGTACTACATCATTTATTCACTCCCCTATTCATAATAAGTGCCTACGAGGGGTCCAACTGAACTAGGTATAAGGTATTTCCACAAATAAGATTGGACTGTGAATCATCTTTCCTTCATCTCCTTCCTTTCTTGATCTAAAATTAGTGTCAAAATAAATAAATAAATTATTTACACTTTAATTTGTTACATACTTCGTGTTGGGAACTTATCGTAATAATTTAGGATTTGGTTGCTGTCTTGTCATTACATTCACTTATACGTAATAAGATATTAAGATGTTCTATCATTTTTAATATACGGCTAACCGTGGAAATAAATATTATTGAATTAAATAACATTAATATTATTTTAATTTATTGAATAAAATATTCGAATTTAAATATATTTAATTTGAAATAAGATTAACCACTATTATTAAATAATTATTTAAAAAATTAGAACTATAATAATGTTCAAACATTTATCTCCATTTATATTACTTAACTAACTTATTATGGATTTTGTCTCACCATTTTGATTGCCTGTTTTGTTAAATTTTAGTATCAAGTAGCACTTCTTAAATGATGTTTTCTTTTTAAATAATATCATTTTTTTTAGCCAATCACGATTCAGGATTATGAATGATCACAAACGAAAATTTAAGGAATTAATTTCCAGCAACAATAACAATAATCAAACGAACTTAATAGTAGTTATTATTATTATAAAAAAAACTAAATAGTTAGGTAACTTGACAAGATTCATGTGACGACTGAACACATTTATCCCAGTGCCAGATAATTAAATGCCATTCAACTCACTTTTAACAATCTCATACAATAATTTGATTAATCATGAATAACTTCCACTGACTCAATTTAATTATGGAGTTGAGCTCACTATTATTTTAGATAATAATATTATCAAATTATTTTATTATATCTCAATAAAAATATATAATATATATTTTATTTTTATTATTAATTATATCTTAACTTCATTATTATTATTAGATAAAAGTATCATCAATGAATTAATATGGTGATAATAAAAATTTAAAAAATTATATAAATAATACTCATAAAACTTATAATAACAAATATAACATCAAATGAGTCCAATTAATCTCAGTTTAATATTGAACGGGATTCAATTGGTTCAACTTTAACATTGAACAAGTCTAATTGTTTGGAGTTCGATTTTATTACCATTTAACTGGATGTCATAAAACGTGAAAATTTTGGACAGATTTTTTTCTTTATAATAAAAATATATAAATTAGACATAATGATGTTATTTTTATAGTTACAGGTCTTAACAATTGAGTTGTGATAATATCGTTAAACACTATTTTTCCAATTAATTTCAAATATTATGGGCATGGACAAAAGTATCAATATTGATTAAAATATCGAGACTTTAATTTTACGAAAATATCTAATATTTTATCATATGATCGCTACACATGAAGTGTGTACAATAAGAAATATAATGATAAGAAAAGATCGTTCCTATGGAAATTATTTTATTATAAACTAATTTTTAAAATGAAAAAAATAAAAATCAATTTTTTGTGTTTTTATATTTTAAGGAAGCAAAATTAAAATAACTAAAAGTAAATAACAATAATTAATTAAATCATATTTGCTAACTAAGAAGATATATGAGAAAATATTTAAGAATATTTAATCCCCCAATTTTCTAAACATGTGAATAACTAAAATTCCTCTAATATAATTATCAATTAATTACATGATCAATTGAATCTAACTTAGCATGTGTTCCTCTCTCAAGTCAACTACATACCATATAGTAATTAATTTTATCACACTCTCTTGCCAATTAAATTGCATATAAGTTTATCAATTATGGATCACATACATAAGAATTATACATCTCTGCCAAAAAAGTATGCATGTAATTTAATTAAGATAAAAAATTAAATAATTCTCTCAAATCTATTTAATTGCTTAATTGCCTCTATAGATAAATTGTTGGCTCTATGTCGACACCAAGCAGTGCACGTGATTCGTGAATGGAGATGGTGTGGTGCCCTGGTGGATTACGAGGAGCAATCTCATGATGACACGTGTCAATGTTGTTTGACTGTGCTCCAAACTTGGATTGAACGTCGTGTTGACACATGTAATGCGTTGCGTTCCTCCTCACATACGGCGATTTACGATTTGTTGTCCCAACTTACATGGAATCCGTGTGGCTTTCCCAGTTAGCTTCTATGTATATGTGGCAGGTCATATGGCATCTTATAATCATCATGCATTAAAAATTTACAAAACAATCCCAAAAAACTCCATAAATTATATTTTCACCACTTTTTCACTAAAAAATTATATTTTAATATTTTGAGCCTCAAAAATACTATTTATTAAATTAAAAAATTAAATATTAAGTAAAAAAGTGCGCTAATGACTATAAAAATAGAGTAATCAACCCATAGTCAAGGTTATCGATGTAGGGACATCTAATTGAGGATACTTTGTGTAATAATTGATTGTACATGATTGAAAAAGTTATATTATGAACACTATTGATATCCATTTACTCACATGTGTTTTTATGTGTCATTGATGATCATGTGTGAGATGAGCTTAATCTTTAATGATTTAACTAGCCCTTTAGTATTTGACTTACTCGATGATGCCCAAATCGGTGAGGCTAAGATGCCTTGAATCTTTGTGTCTTGGCATTTATAATGGGTTTGGAGGTTATAATCTTATAAGATGTGAAATCCACTCTATTTGTTTTCAAATATTAAAAAGTAGTTCCCTTATTGAGCAATCCATGGCTTGAATAATTACATGCAATCTATAATATGATTATAGATATTTATTCACATGCATTGTAGGCACTCAAGAAGAATATGTAATAGAAGAGATAAAACAGACTTAATGAGCTTGATCATATCACGAGTCAGCTATAAAGAATTTAGCTATTCTTATTGGTTATGTCAATGAATTACTCAAACTATATAAATTTGGGTAAATACTAGTTGTGACATTTGAGAGTTTAGTTCCAAGTTTACAATGGAGTAACTTTAGAATTGATAAAAATGGATAATTAATTAAGAGGTTAATAAATGAATCAAGTCTTTATTCAAGCTTGAAGTCATACTCTATGAGAAAATGGCTCTTTAGAGGCATGATATCATTCTTATATTTTTCATATTATTAATATCAAATATATATAATGTATTTATAAATATAAAAAATATAGTTAAAAAATAGCATAGGTTCAATGCACATAATAACTTGGGAATATTAGAAAACAAACAATAAATCGAATATTAAAATCTATAAAATAAATAAACCATAAGAATGGTAAGAGTAAAAAAGTCTATAATTGATAACTTTATAGGTATGGCATAACATGTTACATGACTTGATAAATTTGGAGTTACAATTGAACAATTAACTCTTTTTGAGTTTGTATCTAAGAATCTGGTTTTCGAATATGCTCATCTTATCTTTATAATTGTTTATCTTGACTTCGAATTTAATCTTGTTAAGTATATAATAATTGTTGTATCTCCTTCAAAGATACACAAAAAGTGGAAAAAATATTTTGTGGTTTAGATCGAGAGGTAATCTAAGGACGTGGACCATCACACAAGCATAAGGTTGACCCAAAACTTCCATCATAACTTGCTGATCATTCAATACTTCGACCATTAATTTAGATTAGGTACATCTAATGGATCGTTAATTTCTAAGGATTAGGTGTTGGCTATTTTTGTGGACAAAATATTTTCATGTAAACTTGTTTTTAAGCTTGCTATCAAATCTATCAAGGAAAGTCAAAAAATGTCATAATTTTAGATATCAAACTTCATGTATATTTGTTATAACTATGACACATAAGATTGCACTCATGTATTTAATATCACATGTTCACAAATTTGAAATTATTTTTGCTACTAAAATATTTATGAAAGTACCATTTAGCCTATTCTTTAATATGTTTTATTGTTTTGAATATGTATCCCAAATTTTAAGCTCAAATGTAGGATAATATATAGGCTAAAATATATAATAATATATATGCTAAAATATTAGATAGTATATAGCTTAAATTATAGGTTAAATCTTAGCCTAAAAGCAATTTTAAAAAGAACTCTCCGTTAAATAAGAGTCTTCTTGATAAATGAGTCTACTTTAAAAGAGCTCCTTTAAATAAGAGTCTTTTTTATTAATGTGTCTACTTTCAAAGAACTATTATTTAAATAGGAGTCATCTTGATTAATAAGTATTACTAATCTTATTTGTAATAGAAAATATATTTATTAATTACATATGATTATGGGTTTTAACTTTTCCTAGAAATAAAACCTATTGCTCATTGTTTCAATCAACCACACAAGAGCATTATTCTCTTCTTCTTAATCTATTTCTTATTTTGAAAATATAAGATCATAATTCTTTAGGTTTCTTTATTTAGTTAATCTATCAAATATTGGTGGTTGTGTTTGATTGATTAATAAGCATAACTAGTTTATGATATTTTGATCATATGTTCTTATAACTTCTCTATTTTTGTTCTTGAATTGTTAGATTAAATAATTATGGGTGTCATATCATAATTATTTGATTTGATTATTAATCTTTAAAGAAGCTATCATTAATGAACTTGTACTTGAAATGATTATTCATGGGTTGATAAGATTTATCTAATATAGTTATTAAATCATCTTTTTAGTGTTATTCATTATTAAATCAGTTCTAGAATACACACAGATAATTGTGCTTGTATGCTAACCCTTTTGTAGTTTATTCATGAACGTATATGATTGGTGGAAAGCTTATTGGAACATTGGTATGGAAACTACGCACGTTCATATTATAAATTGTGAAAATAGAGAAAGGGCTCGTAAGTAAAGTACATTAGGGTAGTATGCTAGAAAGGGTAGACCTAGTTTGTATTTGAACATTTGGTTTTCATAGTGGGAAGTTAGGTGGTATGGTGGACCGATAGTTTTCCTCTTGGGTAATTGATGAACGAAAACCGGCATCGCCGATTCTCGCAAATACTTTGGTTTTAATATTTGTAAAACTCTCGCAAGTGCACGAATCATTTCGTAGAAAATGATAAGTATACTCCCAAGGTCGATCTAAGGAAGGAATGTATGTGGTTTTTAATTTATTATTCAAACTTTTAAAAACGAAATTAAATCCTAAACATCCTGTCACGATATTTTGGGGTTTTGTGTTTTTAATCTAATATGAAAAATTAAACATAGATTCAATAAACATTCATGCAAATTTTATCTTTTATAAATAGTGGAGTATTTATGGATATAATAACTAAGTTAATTATGCTTGCTCGTATTATCTAGGTTATTAAAGATATAGTTGATATTTATTGATTCTCCCTTTTTGTATGAATACCACTACTTTGGTGGGGTTAGATATTCTTTGTTAACTAAACAAATCAATTAACACCTATGGGTGGGGTTGATAACTAATTTGGTTAATTAAATTAATTCCTTTTTCTAAGAGATTGAAAATGAACCATTTAAATGCCACCTTTGGTGGGGTTAGACAGTTTAAACTTTATTCAAGGTGTCCAAATTAAACCTAAGAATTTAGTTATCCAAGTACTAACTTTCAAGTTTTAAAATCACTACCGAAAACATGTCGTCAATACATTTTCAGATAATAATTCTTATAAAAACTTTTTTAAATAGAGCTTCACTCTAACTCTTAGGGCGATTGTACCATCAAATAAAAAAGCACTACCTAAATCGAGGCCAGGATAACTAAACCTTAAAATCTAATTTTCGAGGTTTAAGTTTGTAATGAAAAATAATATATTTCTCTCTAACATTCTTAATATAAAATCTTGAATAAAAATAAAATCAATTCATTTTAGAGATTTTCACCTATTTAATATTTAGCAAGCTTATAACAACGTTATTATTATATCATGATTATAAACAGCTAACAGTTAAATTTAATCACGTAGACAATTAAATATAACATGTAAGAATAAAACATAAAAATATTGTAAAGAAAAATAAAATCCTTCTGAGAACTTCCGACGCTTTATTCCGTTGCTAGAAAACACTCCAAGCGGAATTTGCACTTCCATTTATTGAATCAAAAATCTAAAATATTACAAAAACATAACTAGTTCTTCCCAAAAGGAAGAACTCTAAATCTAAGAGAAACTAGCTAAAACATAAGAAAAACTAGCTAAAACATAAGAAAAACTAAGAAAAACTAAAAACTAAGAAATGTGAGAAAGAAAGAGAAGAGAAGATGTGCTTTGAGGTGTTTGAAGGTGTGTTTTGAAGTGAATGGAAGAGGGGTATTTATAGGTGAGGATGGAGAGAAAAAATGAGTAAAAAATGTTAAAAAAATATAAAAAAATAAAAAACGTGTAGTGGACATCTTGAGGTCATCAATGCGTCAGCATGACGTCATGAGAACTTTCTTTGCACGTGAAAAATGGGTCAAAAACGCGTTGGGCGCGCAGCTGGGCGGGCTGGCCGGGCGCTGGCGCGCGCGTGAGAAACCGATAACCGCGCGATCTGCGCCGCGTGACGGTAACCAGCGCGCGGTGCTGCGCGTGAACAATAACCATGCTGATGCTGCTGTACGCATGAAACGATACCCCGCGCGCAGTTTTGGGCGGGCCGGGTGCTGGCGCGGCGGCGCGTTTTTTCTGCTTTTGACATTTTTGACCTTTTCGACCCATTTTGTCCAATTTTTCCATGTTTGTTGACCTTTTTCCACTTATTTATTAATTTATTTGTGATGTATTGCTTCAAGTATTCTTCTTTGAGTCTTTAAATTGCGTTTTTAAGCCAAAATACCACGAAAAACAATAAAAATACCCGTGATTCGAAAAAAGACAAATTTATATAAATATATGATAAAACATATAAATATATATATTTTTAATCAATTAATGTCCATAAAATCATAGTTATTTTAGTGCTTTTTGAGCACTTTCATCACAACCAAACCCGAACTTCCTTGCTAGTCCCTTAGCAAGAGAAGCGATAAAAACTAAAAATTAAACTATCCTAAATCACTTAGTGGATTGACAACGGTTGCATTTAGCCTATGTCACGACAAGCCTTTAAACCCCTAGGTTGCCCTAGTGGACGAGTTTGAGTCTCGTGAGGGTTTTCAGTAATGATACCCACAAACATTGTACTAAATGTAATAACAAAAGAAACAATAAAAACAAACAACAACAAAATCACAAATTAACAACATTTCACAAAAATGTCTCATACTTTTTAATCTCCTTTAAGATCATAATTAAAATCTCAAGCATAAGTTATCTTAATCTCTTTAAACAATCATGATTTATTATAATAATTAGTCGAAAATCATTTTCATATTTCATATCAAAAATGTATCCATTTAATTTCACCCAATTTCAGTGTCATGAATCAGAATTAAACCCGACTCTATTCCTCACAAGTCAATACTCTCGAAAACAACTGAATCCTATGGGTTCAAACACTAAATACTAATTTATATGCGAAAGAGTTGATGTATAGAAATGGTAATATGTTCGCGTATGTATAAAGAATAAAGGCTCAAAGTGTTATTTTAACATTGATCTCATGAAAGGAATCAAATGTATAAATTATAAAGATATCATATATAAAAATTATTTTCATGCATAAATCAAACTCATTAAGAAAAGAATTTCAAGATATATGCCTTTTACAAATGAAGAAATTGCAATGACTTTTGGGAATTACTTCTTATATCTTTCTTTTGTAATTAGCCTTTACTCACAACTTTGTAGGCAATGCGGGTTATAGTATGTAGATGATACTATTTTTATCTCTCTCTTTTTTTTAAGTAGATATTTTTCAATATGTGTATTTCTTAGAGAGTCAACCCATTATGCAGATTGTACATTTTTTTGGATTTTGGTGAGTGGTTAATTTTGTGGCTTTTTGTTTGATCTTGGTTTAGGTAACCCCAGGATATGTCTTTTTGTTTTTGTAGTAGTCATGCATAAATGAGATATAAGCATATACTATCAATTTCTACTCAAATCATTTAATCTAAGCAAAAATAATAATCAAAATATATGATACTCTATTAAGATGAAAAAAAATTCATACATTCAATGCTAATACCTATAGAGATCATCTAAAAATTTGAAGAAATAAGAAATGTGTTTGGAGTAGAAAAAAATATATATTTCAACTCTGAATAAAGGAAATTAGGCTCAATTATATCTACAAAGGTAGTCTCCCGCTAAAAAAACTTCATAAACAACTTGATTTTGGGTTTAATATAATTTCTACATCTCATCGAGAAATACTAATTATGACAAAAACTAACTAATTATCAAAAATAGTTACAAAATATTTCATGATATGTTTTCAAAAAATTAATCTAACGATTACAAAAGACTTAACTATTTACTTAAATTTGATTTAAAGAAAAGATAAATTTTTGTGAAATTTTTTTTATTATTCCAAAAATTACTAAATCACACAAAATAGAAATAAAACCAAACACATAAAAAATGAAAAAGTATATTTTTTTTTTATTTTTAATTTTTGTTTTTATTTTTAAATTGTTAAAACTTTTTGTAATTAAGCATGCTAACTTTTCTCCACCTGACCTAGAACTTACATTGTCCTCGATGTAACAAGCGTAAATTAAAGATAAAGAGGCAATCCTTTGTGAACTTCTAACATCTACGACAAATATTTTTAGTTTTAACAATTTAAAAATTATTCACATGTAAATAAAAGAAATAAAAAGAAAATTACCTAAAATGATGGGTTGCCCATCCAGTACAGCTTAGTTTAACGTCTTGTGAGCGTAACTTGAGGATTGCATTTTAAGTAAACTCGATGTCATAAATGTCGAGTCAATCAAAGCCTGCGAGGTAAGACAAGGTTGTCTACCTAAACTTTTCAGTCATGCACTATTGATTTTCATATTTCTTTTTGTACTTGAAACTAGAAAATATTTTGAGTTTTAGATAACCCGCATCTAGGTGCAAATCAAATAATTAAGGCATAAAAACACAATTGTACCTAGATTAAACAAAGAAACTAGCTCTTTAGATTGTAATTAAAACTTTAAAATTTTGGAGATAGTTAAAATGTTTTTTTTTTGTTTTTTTTTTGTTTTTTTTTTGTTTTTTTTTTGTTTTTTTTAAAATAACATAAACAGTATTAACCAAGAGTGCTCACAGGAAAGAATGGTGGTCTGCAAAACCAAAACCATCCTCTGCAAACGGAACCAGCGTTAAAAGGGAAAGACTAATTAGCCTGAGAAGGCTTCCAAGAACTAGTATCCTACACAGAACTCTCTTATATCTTTACTTTTCATGTTATTAAGTTAAGTTAAATAAAACTTTAAGTTAATGAAAATCTAAGTTAATTAAGTTTAAAGAAAAGGTTAATTAAGTTAAGTGAATTAAAAAAATCTAAGTTAATTAAGTTAAGTTAAAAAAAATCTAAGTTAATTAAGTTAGTAAAAAGTTAATTAAGCTAAGTGAAGTAAAAAAAATCTAAGTTAATTAAGTTAAGTGAAGTAAAATAAAAAAAACTAAGTTAATTAAGTTAATGAAAATTTAAGTAAAAACCTAAGTTCATGTTAAAAAAAAAATCTAAGTTAATTAAGTTAGTAAAAGAAAAATTAAGTTAAGTAAGTTAACTAAAAATCAAGAAGAAAAATAAAAAAAATAGCTAAAAAAATAAAAATAAAAAATAATATAAAAAAATTGAAAAAGGAAAAAAAAAAAGTAAAAATTAAACTAAAAAAAAAATTAAAATTTTAGTTTTTTTTATTATTATTTTTATTTTTTTTTTTTTTATTTTTTTATTTTTTTATGAGCGGTAATTTTATTTTACTATTCATGCTAATTTTTTTTTTTTACGAACCGTAATTTTATTTTACTATTCACGCTATCTTATTTCTTATTAACTTAAAATTTTTTTTTATGTTTTTACTATTCATTAACGGTAAAAACTTTTTACTTCAAATTTCAAATTTCTAAATTTTACTATTTATGCTATAGTTAATTTTTTTTTATATTTTTATATTTTTATATTTTTTTATTTTTTATTTTTTTATTATTTCTTATGAAATTTGAAATTTGATTAAATTTTTTTATTTTTTTATTTTTTTTAAAAAAATCACAATTATTTACAACACAAAAATATTTTTAAAATTTTGATAAATAAATTAAAAACGCTATTCCTGCAATGACGGCCAAAAACTTGATGAGCGAGAATCGTGATCGCGAATACTTTGATGAGCAAAAAACTTGATGGCGAAAACCTTGACATAGCGATTCTCGCCAATACTTTGGTTTTAATATTTGTAAAACTCTCATGAGTGCACGAATCATTTAGTAGAAAATGATAAGTATACTCCCAAGGTCGATCTAAGGAAGGAATGTATGTGGTTTTTAATTTATTATTCAAACTTTTAAAACGAAATTAAATCCTAAACATCCCGTCACGATATTTTGGGTTTTTTTGTGTTTTAATCTACTTACATAAAAATAAACATAGATTCAATAAACATTCATGCAAATTATGTTCATTTATAATGGCGGAGTATTTATGGATATAATAACTAAGTTAATTATGCTTGCTAGTATTATTTAGGTTATTAAAGATATGAATTGATATTTATTGATTCTCCTTTTTTGTATGAATCTGGCAGCTTTGGTGGGTTAGATATTCTTTGTTAACTAAACAAATCAATTAACACAGCACTATGGGTGGGGTTGATAACTAATTTGGTTAATTAAATTAATTCGCTTTTCTAAGAGATTGAAAATGAACCATTTAAATGCCACCTTTGGTGGGGTTAGAAACGATTTAAAGCTTTATTCAAGGTGTTAAAATTAAACGCACAAATTTAGTTATCAAGTACTAACTTTGAGTTTTAAAACCAGCTCTGAAAACATGTTGTCAATACATTTTCGGATAATAATTCTTATAAAAACTTTTGAAATAGAGCTTAACTCTAACTAAATGATTATTGTACCATCAAATAAAAAAACTACTCTAAATCGAGGATAACTAAACCTTAAAATCTAATTTTCAGATTTAAGTTTGTAATGAAAAATAATATATTTCTCTCTAACATTCTTAATATAAAATCTTGAATAAAAATAAAATCAATTCATTTTAGAGATTTTCACTTTATTTAATATTTATGGCTTATAACAACGTTATTATTATATCATGTTTACAAGCAATTGCTAGCCTGATTAAATTTAATCACAGACAAATTAAATATAACATGTAAGAAATAAAGCATAAAAAATAGCGCAAAGAAAATAAAATCCTTCTGATCTTGACGCTATTAAGTTGCTAGAAAACCTCCAAGCGAATTTGCACTTCCATTTATTGAATCAAAAATCTAAAATATTACAAAAACATAACTAGTTCTTCCTAAAAGGAAGAACTCTAAAATCTAAGAGAAACTAGCTAAAACATAAGAAAAACTAGCTAAAACATAAGAAAAACTAAAAAAAACTAAAGACTAAGAAAAGAAGAGAAAGAAAGAAGAGAGAAGTGAGTTTTGAAGGTGTTTGAAGGTGTCTTTGAAGTGAATGGAAGAGGGTATTTATAGGTGAGGATGGAGAGAAAAAAATGAGTAAAAAAATGTTAAAAAAATATAAAAAAATAAAAAACGTGTAGTGGACATCTTTGAGGTCATCAATGACGTGAGCATGGCGTCATAAAGGCTGTTTGCCACGTGAAAAATGGGTCAGCGCGTTGGGCGCGCGGTGGCTTTCTTGGAGCGGCTACGCGTGAGCGATAAGCAACCTTGTGATCTTCTGTAGCATGAACGATAACCAGCGCATCTTGCGATGCTAACGCGCATGGTATAACCAGCAGCGAGTCTTTAGCGCATGAAACGATAACCAGCACGGTTTTGGGCGGAGGCTGAGTCTTAAGCGGCCGCGTTTTTACTTTTTGACATTTTTGACCTTTTCGACCCATTTTGTCCAATTTTCCATGTTTGTTGACCTTTTTCCACTTATTTATTAATTTATTTGTGATGTATTGCTTCAAGTATTCTTCTTTGAGTCTTTAAATTGCGTTTTTAAGCCAAAATACCTGAAAAACAATAAAAATACCCGTGATTCCGAAAAAGACAAATTTATATAAATATATGATAAAACATATAAATATATATATTTTTAATCAATTAATGTGCATAAAATCATAGTTATTTTAGTGCTTTTTGAGCACTCATCAGTAATAGTTGTGGCTTACGTTGTTTCCTTCTAAAAATATTTTTTATTATTCTTTCATTTATGTAATTTATTCTTACACGTGATTGCATGAGGTGTATGTTTCATGTGAACAATCTTCATCTTCCACTTGTTGTTCCTGCCTCTGTTACTGCTGCAACTGTTGTAGTTTCTTCCTTGTAGTACTTGATAGACCCATCAAAGTGAGTCTTGATATTATAGGTCCACTTACAACCAACCACAGACTGACCAGGAGGGAGAGTAACTAGATCCTAAAGACAATTTTGATTGTACTTTATGCTAGTTAGGAAAACAACTAGCTTTACCTTTCAATAATAGTGAATCTATTTCTAATAGTATTTTTGAGTTAATTCATTCTGATGAATTTCGTCAGACCCGTCTAATTTGATGAATTTCGTCTCTATGAGTTCCTGATGTCACTTCATAAGGAATTTGAGCCCATCCAAGGCTAGCTTCTTAATCAGAGTCTTTATCCCTCCCTTGATACTGTTGTAAACATGTTGGTTACAGAAGAAGCTTGGCTTGCAACCCTTCAAGCTCAAAATAAGTTCAATGTTTTGGCTATTACTTCTTCTGCTCCTACCATTGAGCAACCTCAGTTATCGGGTGATTCCTTTGACTCTAACAATCGTCGTAGGTAGAGCAAAAAAAGGTTTTACAATTATTGTAAGCGTCATGACCACACCATTGAGACTTGTTACCATCACAAAAAATCTACTACTATTGTTGCTAATATTGAGCCTACTCCGCTGATGCCTTCCAGTTCAGTAGAGTCCCAATCTTCTAGATCCACTATAAACCTATCCCTCATTGAACTATAGAAGAACATAACTTTAGGCTGTTCAAATGGCTAGTAATGCATCTCTTTCACTAATCTCTCAATTCTGCCTGGTAAGTCTCACACTTGGCTTTTTGATTCTACATGTTGTAATCACATGACACCTCACTCATCGTTATTCTTAAAACTTGATCCTGCACTACATCCCCATAATATTCATACAGCTTATGGTTCCACCATACATGGGAATAGTCTAGGTTTTGTTTCGACCTCTAACCTCTATGTTCCTGGGGTCTTCCATGTACCTAACCTATCCTATAATTTATGTTATATGGGACAATTAGCTGAACTGTGATATCGCCTTATTTTTTACTATTCTAGGTGTATTGTGCAGGATCCAAGGACATGGCAAGAGCTTGGGACCAGTCCTAGGGTTGGGCATATGTTTCCTGTGAACAATCTTCATCTTCCACATTTTGCTCCTGCCTCTGTTACTGTTGTAGTTGCTACAGTTTCTTTCCGCTTTGTTTAGGTTATTAAATTATAAATTAATAAAAATTGAAAATAACCTATTCACCCCCTCTAATTTAATTAGGTACATATTTTATAAACTTTCAATTGTGTTACAATCTAATCAACATTCAAAGTCAATGCAATTTATGCTACTTCTAAAACAAGTTTTTCCATTCTAAGACCATTTTTGTATGAACAAAATTTAATTACATACTCTCTTTCAATATTTTTGATAAACAACAAGAAAATCAATATAACAAGATTAAAAGTTTATTAGCAAGAGAATCTAATACATTTTCTGCAATTCTTAACATCTTATTCAATATTTAATAAAAAATAATAGAATTTTCACTTGATGAAACTAAAAATCTAAAAACAAACATTACAAAGGTGAGAATGTTATAAAAAAATTAGAAGATGAAGAAGTCAGACAAATAAAATTAATTTTTATAACAATAAATCATGCTCCCTATCAAATAAAGTTATATATTTAAAAGGAATAACAAACCCAAGGAGAGGAGTCACTACTAAAATAAACACATATGACCTAAATGAGAAAGACCATGGATTGTTATCTATGGTCTTGGTTTTTATCAAAATCGAGGCTATATGGTATGTCTATGGCCTTAGTTTTTATAAAATCGAGGCCATAAATATGTCTTATGGCCTCGATTATTTCAAAACTAAGGCCATAGGATATATCTATGGCCTTGGTCTTTCAATAACTGAGGCCATAGACATACCTTATGGCCATAAATTTAAATAAAAATGAAATTATTAATTATAATATTAAAAGTCAATATAAATTATAATAAATTTATTAATTACAATATTAAAAATCATATTATATTAAAATTAAAAATGTAATTACATTTGAGAGTTTATACACTAAAACATAATAAAATCTTACTAGCTAATTCTAATATTTACAATGACTTTGAAGAATAATCTTACTATTACAAACTGACTTTTTACTATTACAATCATTTATAAGTGTACTTATATAAAGCATTTATAAGGGTACTTTTTCAAGTCAACATAATGAAGTCCACAACAACTTTAGTAGAAGTGTAAAGAAAAGGCAAATACCATAGGCGTTGCTATGTTGATGAGCTGATGCATAGTTGCTGGTGTGTTGGTGCTAGTGCACTGGGGTACTAGTGCGCTGGTGTGCTACGCTAGTGCTGGCGCCTGATGCTTGGTACAGGTGTTGGCATACTAGTTCTGGTGCTAGTGTTTCCATACATGAAGAAACCAATTATCATAACTAAGTTAAAAGCCATTGTAAGAACCATCAACTCATTAGCCCATTTAATATTGCTAGTGCATTAGTAAGAAATATGTAACCCTTTAGTAGTGACCACAAACCCATTTACATGCATCACCAAAAAATAACATAACAGTCCAAAGGAAGGTCACAAAGTAGAACTTGAATAATAGTTTGTAACATTTAATCTGATAAAATAATAAACCTGCAAAAAATACCATGTCTTTGGAGAACTCATATTATATATCATATCTTTTTGTGAAAAGTAGATGGAATGCAATTCAGATTGAGAATGAGAATAGAGAAAATGAGTTATCTATTGAATAGGGACATTTTGGTCCTGGTATCCAAAAATTGGTGTGTAACTAATTTTAAAATTGGTTTACAGTCAACAATACCCCAAATTGGTCTATATTGTAACACTTATTTGCATGCCACTATAACTTATTATTTTCAAATAAGTTAACAGGACTTAAATCACAAATAGCACCAAGCACTATGACTTATCTCTTGATGATTCAATCCCAAGGCACAAAAATGGTTTATTGTTGGGTTTAAAGGAGGTCCATTGCACGAGCACCAGACACTAGTACCAACACTAGTCATCAGTACCAGGCACCAAGCAACAGCACCAGGCACCAACACCAAGCACCAACACCAAGTACCAAGCACCAGTACCAGCACCAGGCACCAGGCACCAGGCACCAGGCACCAGGCACCAAGCACCAACACCAGGCATTAGGTACCAAGACCAAGAACTAGTACCAGGCACCAGGCACCAAGCACCAGGCATCAGGCATCAGGCATCAGGCACCAAGCACTAGCACCAGGTACTAGGTACCAATACCAAGAACTAGCACCAGGCATCAGTACCAATATCAATACCAACACTAACACTAGCCAATAATACCAATACCAATACCAATACCAATACCAAGCACAAAAATAAACACAATGAAATATAAGGTCAATTTTGACCATAAAACACTCATATGATATAAGGATTTTGGAACCAAAGTCTCATATGGCTCATTAAGAGTGACAATTCCACGAACACCAAATTGTTATAAGGAAGGAATATGAACAAGGAAAGGGACAACACCTAGTAATACAAACTATAGACAAAAACATTGGAAAAATAAAAAAAAATGTTCATAATAAACACGAAACTAAAAAATCAAAGAAAATTGTCAGATAGGAGGGAAAATAGAAACATTATATGAAACTACCACCCAGTAAAATATCTAAAAGAAAATGTCACTTTTATTTCTAACACATAAAAGTATAAAACTACCATTGAAGATTTGAATCTATTTTGGTCTCATCTTTATAAATGTTTGTCTACTGATCACATGAAAAAATTAAACAAAAGAGGATACATCATACATGGAAAAATAAAATTAAAATGGAACTATTTCAAAGCAAAAAATTCATATCGCAAGCATACCTCGTCGACCTTATCCCATCAGTGAAACTCTACCTGAATCATATTCCTAACAACATTGTAAATCAGTGAGTGAAACTTAGACTTCATTAGCTAAATATCAAGAATAAACCTTTACTTGAAAAGACTAGTAGATCAATAGCTAAATAAAGTGTAATTAAAAAAAGACTAAGAGGGAAGAATAAACACAAAGAAAAAAATTGATTGAAAAATTTGGTGTTTTGTGTAAAAGAGATAAAATTGATAGGATGTCTACAACCTCAATTTTTAAATAACGGAGGCAATAGGGTATATCAATGGCCTCATTTTTAAATAACTGAGGCCAAAACCCTATGGCCTTAGTTTTAAAAAAAACCAAGGCTATATTTTTGAGACTATATGTATATATAGTGCTTTCAATATTCCAACACAATCGACTTGCTAGGAGACATTTTACAATGTAGTGAGGAGCCTTGATCAAGATAAAATTTATTAACAGTAAAAATACATAAAATATCATAATCACCAAAGTTATGAATAAGTGGAACCAATAATCACTGTCTAGTGTGAAAACAATAATGAAGCACGCACATGTTGCTTAAAACTATAAGTTTGCATCAAAGATAATTTAGCCTTCATCATAATATTTCTTGACTAGTTGTCGATCCCCTCTTTAGCATCCATAGTCTTCAGAAAATATAAAACATTTTTCACAAATCTGTCTTTGAGAAAATATCTTTCTCAAGACTTAAGAAAGTTTCAAATAAGTGTAGACTATGAAGTCCTACTTGAACAACAAAATTATTTTCATAATGATTTTTGACATTGTCTTCCTACAATTGTTTCATATTATATCGCAAGACCAAGGCATAATCTAATTCCATTCTTTTCATATAACTATGGGGAAATAGATAGATAGCATTAACATACCCATCAAATGCTAATGATAACATCATGTGAGTCCCCAAAAAATCAAAAAATGATCTTCGATAGAAAGGCAAACAACAACCACTTCTTTGTTAGCAATTTTAGAGAACCTAACCAATGTTGGCCACAAATATATACCAATAAATATTAAAGGCAACTATGGAGAATTTAAAACTCTAATGCAAATGTGCATTAATACTGCTCATTGCATCAAATGAAGCAAATGAGAACATTCTCTCAAAAATTTAAGAGAGCAAGTACATGGCACATATTTGACACTAACAAAATGTAATGAATTCAATAAACTCTAGTAAGTATTTTCACCCATTAAATGGTCATTATCTCTAAACTAATCAATTAATGTAAAAGTTATCATCCCTTCCCTTTAGATATAGTCCTTCCAATAGCATTTTATAAGTTAGCAAAATCATAAGAGAATACTATATGTGAAATTTAAGAATTATGATACAATAAGTACTTGCGGGCCAAGAGTGAAAAAATAATGATGGCTCCAAGGATACAACACAAGTGAAAGGGAAGGGCTCTTTCTCTGTAGAAATCTCCAATTAGTTCAAATAATAAAATTCAAACTTGACCTAAAAGTCTTGAAAGCATACTGAAAATCATAATTGACTTCTAACCTAAAAAAATAGCCAATAATTTGAAATTCACATAATATTCCACATCTATCCATGGTTTTAAAAATGGAATTCATTTCCATAAATTCTCATAAACCAAACACGATCTTAATCAAAGTTACGTAAAATGAAAAAAAATTGAAGCAAAATACAAACAATAGGCCATTATTTTGCAAAAAAATGAATGGAACTAATGGAAACCAAAGAAAAATAATCAAGCTCGATTTGATTGTAGAGCCTTCCAAAGTGACTCTCCGATGAACCATTGGACTCAAACTTCCCCCACAACCTTAAGAGGAACATGATACGAGCATCAATCACTCATGCAGCACTACTCATAGGCTGAGATAGGCCCAACACTAAGTAGATGTTGAGTGCATGTGTGCACATAACCAAATGTAGTAGGGAGACCACTAATTTGGTTACGAAGTCAGAGTTAGTTAGAATAAATTCCCTTGTAATTAACGGCTATATATCTATCCACAATGAATGAAAAGAGCAGAAAATATATATACATCAATTTACCACTCTCTCTCAGCTTTCTCTCTTCTTTTTCCTTGCTTATTTGCAACTATTTGCATTAGTGGTATCAAAGCTGGTTCTAGCCATGGATACACATGCTAAATCGAATTTTGAGTTTCATAATGATGTCATGGAGACCCTAGCCCGACATGAGAATGTTGAGTTTCACGAATGTTGAGTTTCGAAAAAGTGGGTTCCACCTTGTAGGATGTGCTCACGAATACATGCTCTACACCTAACTCGTATCAACCTAAAGATCAACCCATTTGCAAGGGAAGAGATTATGCATCCTCACCCCCATACTTCCCAATCAAGCATGGATAACCCTAACCTCCACTTGAAACTATTGTTTCCAAGATTTTCTAGTGAGGACCCTACCGACTAGATCTATAAAGCTGAAAAATATTTTGAATTCACCAATATTACCCTCGACTAGGAAGTGCAGTTAGCTTCCTTCCATCTGGAAGGCATTTCATTGCAATGGCATAAGTGGCTGACCAAGTTTTGTGGGCCACTCACTTGGGAAGAGTTCACCAATGTTGCTTAACTTAGGTTTGGAACAACTGACTATGAGGACCCCTCAGAGGCCCTAAATTGCCTTAGACATACCACTAGTGTAACAGCATACCAGGAATCGTTTGAAAAACTTTCTCACAGGGTGGACGGCTTACTGGAAGAATTCATGATTGGATGCTTCATAGCTGGATTGAGAGATTAAATCTACCGTAATGTTAAGATCAAGTAGCCTAGAACATTGGCTGATGCCATTGGGATAGCTAGGCTAATTGAAGAAAGGAATCTATTATAGAAGAAGTCTGCTCAGAACCCACGTTATCAACCTTCTACAATACCTCCAAAATCAACCACCAATGCCATCGATGGTGTGTTAGGACCTCCACCTCAGCAACGTTCCACCCTACCCCAACCATTGACCTTTAGGTGAATTACCAATCAAGAAGCACTTGAACGAAGAGACAAGGGCCCATATTACTACTATGATGAGAATTTTGTAGTAGGCCATCGCTGCGCGTGGAATCAACTGTTTATGATTGAGGAATTGCCTCAGAATCCCCCAGAAGCTCCAGAAGAAGAACTTCTTGAGAAAAAGTCTTAAAAGTTAGTACCAGAGATCTCATTCCATGCTATAGCAAGTACCATGTATCCTCATAACTCTATGGTATCATGTTAAGTAGTGCCCAGGATTCAATGGCTTAAGACCTTTGGCCTAATCAAGATGGACTACAAAAGGCTTACCCTCAAATTCAAGGTGGGAGGAGCTAGCCATACATTCTAAGGGTTACAACAACTAACAATGTAGTTCTAACTGAGAAAGAATTTAGTGAGTTATAGAATATCGAGTTGTTTTTCCAAATTTTGCCTATCTGCACCAATGATAGTTGATGAGCAAAACCGGCATTGCCGATCCTACCAATACTTTGGTTTTATATTTATAAAACTCTCGCAAGTGCATGAATCATTTCATAGAAAAATGATAAGTATACTCCCAAGGTCGATCTAAGGAAGGAATATATGTGGTTTTTAATTTATTATTCAAACTTTTAAAAACGAAATTAAATCCTAAATATCCTGTCATGATATTTAGGTTTTGTGTTTCTAACCTAATAACATAAAAATAAACATAGATACAGATTCAATAAATATTGATGCAAATTTTATCATTTATAATAGTGGAGTATTTATGGATATAATAACTAAGTAATTATGCTTGCTCATATTATTTAGGTTATTAAAGATATAAATTGATATTTATTGATTCTCCCTTTTTTGTATGAATACCACCTTTGGTGGGGTTAGATATTCTTTGTTAACTAAACAAATCAATTAACACCTATGGGTGGGGTAGATAACTAATTTGGTTAATTAAATTAATTTCTTTGTCTAAGAGATTGAAAATGAACCATTTAAATGCCACCTTTGGTGGGGTTAGACAGTTTAAACTTTATTCAAGGTGTCCAAATTAAACCTAAGCATTTAATTATCCGAGTACTAATTTTCAAGTTTTAAAACCACTACTGAAAACATATTGTCAATACATTTTCAGATAATAATTCTTATAAAAACTTTTGAAATAGAGCTTCACTCTAACTACCGGGCGATTGTACCAACAAATAAAAAAGCACTACTCTAAATCAGACCAGATAACTAAATCTTAAAATCTAATTTTCAGATTTAAGTTTGTAATGAAAAATAATATATTTTTTTCTAACATTCTTAATATAAAATCTTGAATAAAAATAAAATAAATTCATTTTATAGATTTTTACCTATTTAATATTTCGCAAGCATAACAATGTTATTATTATATCATGTTTACAAACAGCCAACAAAGTTAAATTTAATCATAGACAAATTAAATATAACATGTAAGAATAAAGTATAAAAAATAAATATAAAGAAAATAAAATCCTTACAGTACTTCGATGCTATTCTCGTTGCTGGAAAACCTCCAAACAGAATTTGCACTCCCATTTATTGAATCAAAAAGCAAATAAATTACAAAAATATAACTAGTTCTTCTCTTTTTGAGAAGAACTCTAAAATTAAGAAAAACTAACTAAGGAAAAACTAAAAACTAAGAAAAACTAAAAAAAACTAAGAAAAGAGAGAAAGAAAGAGAGAAGAGAATGTGTTTTTAGGTGTTTTTAGTTGTGAAGAGAATGGGGGTATTTATAGGTGAGGATGGGTAGAAAAAGTGGGTGAAAAAAATGATAAAAAATGGTGGAAACGCGGAGTAGTGATTGATGACGTCAAAATGACGTGAGGGTCGACTGCGTGCAGATTGGGGCGCAAATGGGCAGCGGTGCGCGCGGAGTGGATTTGGGGCACGCACAGGCGCACGCGGAACTGGAGCAAGGTACGCACGGCTGGGCGACGCAGCGGCGCGATTTCCTCATTTTTGACCCTTTTGACCCATTTTGTCCAATTTTTCCTCATTTATTTATTAATATATTTGTGATGTATTTCCTCTAGAAGGGGTGTCCATAAACCAGTCCAGATCGGACCAAACCGTAAAATCGAACCAGATCGGACCAAACGGAACGGTTTTGCTAATCAAAAGGTCCGATCCGGTTTGTATTAATTTTAAACCATTCGAACCGGACCGGACCGGACCGGTTTAATAATATATTAAAAATTTCACATTATTTTTCATTAAATTATTAAAAAATCGAACCAAACATGGAATCAAATCGGACCGAAAGGTTTTATAAGTCGAACAGTCCGGTCCGGTTTTTATTTCTTAAAACTGTTTCAAACGGTCCGGTCTGGTCCGGTCCGAGTAATATGAAGGTCCGGTCCGGTCCGGTTAATGTTTTTAAGAAAAAATGAACCGGACCGGACCATGGACACCCCTAGCCTCTAGTATTCCTCTTTGAGTCTTTAAGTTACGTTTTTAAGTGAAAATACCTGAAAAATAATAAAAATACACGTGATTCTGAAAAAGAAAAATTTATATAAATATATGATAAAATCATATAAATAGATATATTTTTAATCAATTAATGTTCATAAAATCATGGTAATTTTAGTGTTTTTTGAGCACTTATCAATAGTCATAAAGACAAGCCAACATTCCCTAAGATGAGACAAATTTCTAATAGAATTCTCACACATATTTGAACTTCCTACCTACCTTCCACCTAAATGTCTACAAGATCATCATATACCCTTGAAATCGAGTGCATGACCAGTCAATGTCAGGCCATATCATTATCCTTATTACAAAAAAATAGAAATTGAAAAGATTCTTAAGGAGCTCCTTCAATCAAGGTTGATAAGGCCTAGCAGCAACCTATTTTCTTCACTAATTTTGTTGGTTAATAAGGATGATGGTAGTTGGATATTTTGTGTGGAATATAGAGCTTTGAACAATAACACAATTAAAGATAAGTATCATATTCATGTCATTGGTGAGCTAATAGACGAACTCTATGGAGCCCAGATTTTTTCTAAATTGGATTTGCGATCAAGGTATCATCATATATGAGTATAAGAGGAAGATATCCTAAAAATATCATTTCAAACTCATGAGGGGCATCATGAGTTTTTAGTAATTCCATTTGGCCTCAGTAATGCCCCAGCTACCTTCTAAGGCCCTATGAATGATCTCTTTCGACCCTACCTTTGAAAGTTTATTTTGGTGTTCTTTAATGACACACTGATATACTCACCATCGAGGGAAGATCATTTAGTACACCTATGAATGGTCCTTCAAATCTTGGCTTCTAATAGCCTGTATGGCAAAGAAATCAAATATAGTTTTAGAGTGTCATAAGTGGAGTATTTGGGACATATGGTCTAAGATCAAGGTGTCCTGGTAGACCCTTCAAAAAGTCAAGCTATCATTGATTGGTCAACCCAACCACAGCTAAAGAAGTTAGAGGATTCCTCGAGTTAGCTAGATATTACAAGAAATTTATACGTAATTTTGGTAGTATGGCATCTCCCTTAACTCGTTTGTTAGGAAAAGAAGGGTTTCACTGGGATAAGGCGACTGAAAATTCCTTCAAATAGATGAAGGAAGCCTTAACAACCCCACCAGTTTTAAGCCTTCAAAATTATTCTTAACATTTTATAATTTAGTGTGATGCAACTGGAATTAGGTTGGGTGCCATCCTTATCCAAGAAAACAAACTAGTGGCATTCTTTAGTTAAGCACTAAAGGGATTAGTATTGGCCTTATCAACTTATGAAAATAATATACTAGCTATCATCAAGGCCATCAGGGTATGGCACCCTTACTTACTGGTAAAACCCTTTACCATACACACCGATCAAAGGAGCCTCAAGTACCTATTGGAACAGCACATTACCACCCCAATATAGGCACAATGGCTGCCTAAACTCTTGGGTTATGAGAATGAAATTGAATATAAATGTGGGCAAGAAAACCAGGGAGCAAATTCTCTTTCAAGAGTGGTGGAGTTCCACTTTCTAAACATATCCCAACCACATGCAAATTGGTGGCCACATCTTCAAAAGAAAGTACCACATGACTTTTTCTATGCATACATGCTAGCCAAATCCACTCCTACAACTACTCACAAACTACTTTAACAAGATGGCATATAGTTTAAGGATAACAAGGTATATCTAAGCCCTAAGTCCTCTCTCATACCCCAAATAATAGATGTATGTCATTCCACACCTATTAAGGGATATTTTGGGTTCCAAAAAACCCTCTCCAGCATTAAACAAAGCTTTGTATGACCAAAGTTGTACCAAATGTTGAAAAAGTTCATAAGGCAGTGTAATCCTTGTCAACGGTTCAAAACTGAAAGCATGAAACTAGCAGGCTTACTCAAACCCCTACCTATACCTACTAAGATTTGGGTTGACATCTCAATGGACTTCAATGAAGGTTTTACACCTTCAAAAGGTTACACAGTTATAATGGTGATCAGGGATCATTTGACTAAATATACTCATTTTTTTCCTATGAAACACCCATTTGTAGCTACCACTGTGGCTAAGAAATTTATGACCAATGTGGCACGCCTATGATGAGCGAAAACCGGCATCGCCAATTCTCGCAAATACTTTGGTTTTAATATTTGTAAAACTCTCGCAAGTGCACGAATCATTTCGTAGAAAATGATAAGTATACTCCCAAGGTCGATCTAAGGAAAGAATGTATGTGGTTTTTAATTTATTATTCAAACTTTTAAAAACGAAATTAAATCCTAAACATCCTGTCACGATATTTTGGGTTTTTGTGTTTTTAATCTAATTACAGAAAATTAAACATAGATTCAATAAACATTCATGCAAATTTTATCTTTTATAAATAGTGGAGTATTTATGGATATAATAACTAAGTTAATTATGCTTGCTCGTATTATTTAGGTTATTAAAGATATGAATTGATATTTATTGATTCTCCCTTTTTTGTATGAATACCACCTTTGGTGGGGTTAGATATTCTTTGTTAACTAAACAAATCAATTAACACCTATGGGTGGGGTTGATAACTAATTTGGTTAATTAAATTAATTCCTTTTTCTAAGAGATTGAAAATGAACCATTTAAATGCCACCTTTGGTGGGGTTAGATAGTTTAAACTTTATTCAAGGTGTCCAAATTAAACCTAAGAATTTAGTTATCCGAGTACTAACTTTCAAGTTTTAAAACCACTACCGAAAACATGTCGTCAATACATTTTCAGATAATAATTCTTATAAAAACTTTTGAAATAGAGCTTCACTCTAACTACCGGGCGATTGTACCATCAAATAAAAGAGCACTACTCTAAATCGAATAGGATAACTAAACCTTAAAATCTAATTTTCAGGTTTAAGTTTGTAATGAAAAATAATATATTTCTCTCTAACATTCTTAATATAAAATCATGAATAAAAATAAAATCAATTCATTTTAGATATTTTTACCTATTTAATATTTCGCAAGCATAACAACGTCATTATTACATCATGTTTACTAAATGACCAAAGACGTTAAATTTAACGACAGACAAATTAAATATAAGATGTAAGAATAAAGCATAAAACTAACTGTAAAGAAAATGAAATCCTTACAGAACTTGGACGGTATTCCCGTTGCTGGAAAAACTCCAAGCGGAATTTGCACTCCCATTTATTGAATCAAAAAGCTAAAATATTACAAAAACATAACTAGTTCTTCCCTAAAAAGGGAAGAACTCTAAAACTAAGAAAAACTAGGTAAAACATAAGAAAAACTAGCTAAAACATAAGAAAAACTAAAAAAACTAAAAACTAAGAAATGGAGAGAAAGAAAGAAGAGAGAAGTGTGGTTTTGAGGTGTATTTTGAAGTGAATCGAAGGGGGGTATTTATAGGTGAGGATGGAGAGAAAAAATGATTAAAAAAATGTTAAAAAATATATTAAAAAATAAAAACGTGTTTTGGACTGTGAGGTCATCAATGACGTCCGATGACGTCATGGGGCGGTGCACGTGAAAAATGGGTCAAAAACGCGTTGGGCGCTGTATTGGCGAGGCTGCCGGGCGGCGCGCGCAGCGCGTGAGCAGTGCGCGCTGCGCGCCAATGAGCTATGGCGGGGCGCTGGGGCTGGGCTGCGGCGCGCATTTTTCCGTCTTTTGACATTTTTGACCTTTTCGACCCATTTTGTCCAATTTTTCCATGTTTGTTGACCTTTTTCCACTTATTTATCAATTTATTTGTGATGTATTGCTTCAAGTATTCTTCTTTGAGTCTTTACATTGCGTTTTTAGGCCAAAATTCCTGAAAAACAATAAAAATACCCGTGATTCCGAAAAAGACAAATTTATATAAATATATGATAAAACATATAAATATATATATTTTTAATCAATTAAAGTGCATAAAATCATGGTTATTTTAGTGCTTTTTGAGCACTCATCACAACCCCCAATCCAACTTCTTGCTAGTCCCTTAGCAAGAGAAGCGATAAAAACTAAAAATTAAACTATCCTAAATCACTTCCGTGGATTGACACGGTTGCATTTAGCCTATGCAACAAGCCTTTAAACCCCTAGGTTGCCCTAGTGGACGAGTTTGAGTCTCGTGAGGGTTTTCAATAATGATACCCACAAACATTGTACTAAATGTAAAAACAAAAGAAACAATAAAAACAAACAACTTAAAAATTAAATTTACAACAAAATCACAAATTAACAACATCTCACAAAAATGTCTCATACTATTTAATCTCCTTTAAGATCATAATTAAAATCCCAAGCATAAGTTATCTTAATCTCTTTAAACAATCATGATTTATTATAATAATTAGTCGAAAATCATTTTCATATTTCATATCAAAAATGTATCAATTTAATTTCACCCAATTTCAGTGTCATGAATCAGAATTCGCTTCGACTCTATTCCTCACAAGTCAATACTCTCAAAACACTGAATCCTATGGGTTCAAACACTCATACGAATTTATATGCGAAAGAGTTGATGTATAGAAATGAACTAATATGTTCGCATATGTATAAAGAATAAAGGCTCAAAGTGTTATTTTAACATTGATCTCATGAAAGGAATCAAATGTATAAATTATAAAGACATCATATATAAAAATTATTTTCATGCATAAATCAAACTCATTAAGAAAGAATTTCAAGATATATGCCTTTTACGAATGAAGAAATTGCAATGACTTTTTAGGGAATTACTTCTTATATCTTTCTTTTGTAATTAGCCTTTACTCACAACTTTGTAGGCAATGTGGGTTATAGTATGTAGATGATACTATTTTTATCTCTCTTTTTTTTTTGTAGATATTTTTCAATATGTGTATTTTTTAGAGAGTCAACCCATGTACAGATTGTACATTTCTTTGGATTTTGGTGAGTGGTTAATTTTGTGGCTTTTCTGTTTGATCTTGGTTTAGGTAACCCCAGACATGTCTTTTTGTTTTTGTAGTAGTCATGCATAAATGAGATATAAGCATATACTATCAATTTCTACTCAAATCATTTAATCTAAGCAAAAATAATAATCAAAAATATATGATACTCTATTAAGATGAAAAAAAATTCATACATTCAATGCTAATACCTATAGAGATCATCTAAAAATTTGAAGAAATAAGAAATGTGTTTGGAGTAGAAAAAATATATATTTCACTCTGAATAAAGGAAATTAGGCTCAAATTATCTCACAAAGGTAGTCTCCACTAAAAAAACTCATAAACACCGATTTTGGGTTTGATATAATTTCTACATCTTATCAAGAAATACTAATTATGACAAAAACTAACTAATTATCAAAAATAATTACAAAATATTTCATGATATGTTTTCAAAATTAATCTAACAGTACAAAAGACTTAACTATTTACTTAAATTTGATTTACAGAAATGATAAATTTTTGTGAAAAAGTTTTTTTTTTTTTTTCAAAAATTACTAAATCACACAAAATAGAAATAAAACCAAACACACAAAAAATGAAAAAGTAAATTTTTTTTTTTATTTTTAAATTGTTAAAACTTTTTTTTTTTTTTAATTAAGCATGGTAACTTTTCACCCCCAACCTAGAACTTACATTGTCCTCAATGTAACAACTGTAAATTAAAGATAAAGAGAAAAGAGAAGAAAGATTACCTATTTCTTGAGAAAGTGCAAGTAGTAATGGAAAATGCAGGTGCATCCATCATATTCATCATTAAAGTGTATACAGACAGATCGCTGTGAACTTCTAACATCTCAACAAATATTTTTAGTTTTAACAATTTAAAAATTATTCACATGTAATTAAATAAATGAAACAAATAAAAGAAAATTACCTAAAATGATGGGTTGCCTCCCATCCAAATGCTTAGTTTAACGTCTTAGCAAGACGTAACTTGGGGATTGCATTTTAAGTAAACTCAATGTCCCTCATCATTGAGTCAATCAAACTCAGGTAAGCAAGGTTGTCTTCCTATACTTTTTCACCATGCCCTATTAATTTTCGATTTCTTTACGTACTTAAAACTAGAGGCATACTTTGACGCTTTAGAAAACCCGCATCTAGGTGCAAATCAAATAATTAAGTCATTAAAACACAGTTGTACCTAGATCAAACAAAGCAACTAACTCCTTAGATTGTAATTAAAACATTAAAATTTTGGAGAGAGTTCAGATTTTTTTTTTTTTTTTTTTAAATAACATAATCAAGATAACCAAGCGGTGCTCCTGTGAAAGAATGGTGGTGCAAAGGCCCTTAAAAACCATCCTCCTGCATTGCAACAACGCTCAAAGACTAATGGCACAAAGCTTAAGAACTACTTCCTGTATTTAACTCCCTTAGATCTTTAGTTTTGATGTTATTAAGTTAAGATAAACAAAACTTTAAGTTAATGAAAACCTAAGTGAATTAAGTTTAAAGAAAAGGTAAATTAAGGTAAGTGAATCAAAAAAATAAGTTAATTAAGTTAAGTTAAAAAATCTAAGTTAATTAAGTTAGTAAAAAGTTAATTAAGCTAAGTGAAGTAAAAAAATCTAAGTTAATTAAGGTAACTGAAAAAAAAAGTTAATTAAGTTAAGAGAAGAAAAAAATCTAAGTTAATTAAGTTAAAGAAAAATTAAGTAAAACCCTAAGTTAATGTTAAAAAAAAATTTAAGATAATTAAGTTAGTAAAAAGAAACTAAGTTAAGTAAGTTAAATTAAAATCAAGAAAAAAAAAATAGCTAAAGAAAGAAAGAAAAAAAAATAATAAAATAAAATTGAAAAAGGTAAAAGAAAATAAAAAAAAATAAAATTATGATTTAAAATAAATAAAAAAAATAGTAAAAATTAAACTCAAAAAAAAAATTAAAATTTTGGTTTTTTTTTTTTTATTTTTTTTTTTTATTTTTATTTTTTTATTTTTTTTTATTTTTTTTTTAACGGTAATTTTATTTTACTATTCACGCTATCTTATTTCTTATTTAACTTAAAAAAAAATTTAATTTTTTTTTTTTTTTTTTTTACAAATGGTAATTTTATTTTACTATTCATGCTATCTTATTTCTTATTAAAAATTTTTTTTTTTTTAATTTTTTTTTTTTACGCACGGTAATTTTATTTTACTATTCACGCTAACTTATTTCTTATTAACTTAAAATTTAATTTTTTTTTTATTTTTTATTTTTTTTTTTACGAACGGTAATTTTATTTTACTATTCACGCTAACTTATTTCTTATTAACTTAAAATTTTAAAATTTTTTTTTTTTTTAAAATTTTTTTTTTTTTTTACAAAAGGTAATAAACTTTTACTTCAAATTTCAAATTTCTAAATTATTTACTTTTTATGCTATAAAATTTTTTTTTTTTATTTTTTTTTTGATTTTTTTTTGATTTTTTTTGATTTTTTTTGATTTTTTATTTATTTTTATTTTTTTATTTATTTTTATGAAATTTGAAGTTTGATTAAAAAATTTTTTATTTGAAAAAAAAAAATCACAATTATTTACAACACAAAAATATTTTTAAAATTTTGATAAATAAATTAAAAACGCTATTCCTTCAAGAATCACGCTAAAAATCGATGAAATAAAAACCCAAGATCGCCAATTCTCGCAAATACTTTGGTTTTAATATTTGTAAAACTCTCATGAGTCTGCGAATCATTTCGTAGAAAATGATAAGATATCTTTCGAGTCGATCTAAGGAAAGAATGTATGTGGTTTTTAATTTATTATTCAAACTTTTAAAAAGCGAAATTAAATCCTAAACATCACGTCACGATATTTTGGGTTTTTGTGTTTTTAATCTAATTACGAGAAAATTAAACATAGATTCAATAAACATTCACGCAAATTTTATCTTTTATAAATAGTGGAGTATTTATGGATATAATAACTAAGTTAATTATCTTCTTCGTATTATTTAGGTTATTAAAGATATGAATTGATATTTATTGATTCTCCTTTTTGTATGAATCTGGCTTTGGTGAGTTAGATATTCTTTGTTAACTAAGCAAATCAATTAACACCTTTTATGGGTGGGGTTGATAACTAATTTGGTTAATTAAATTAATTCCTTTTCTAAGAGATTGAAAATGAACTATTTAAATCGCCACCTTTGGTGAAGTTAGGCGATTTAAACTTTATTCAAGGTGTCAAATTAAACCTAAGAATTTAGTTATCAAGTACTAACTTTCAAGTTTTAAACCACTACCGAAAACACGTCAATACATTTTCAGATAATAATTCTTATAAAAACTTTTGAAATAGCTTCACTCTAACTAGGGCGATTAACCATCAAATAAAAGAAAGACTACTCTAAATCGATCGGATAACTAAACCTTAAAATCTAATTTTCGAGGTTTAAGTTTGTAATGAAAAATAATATATTTCTCTAACATTCTTAATATAAAATCATGAATAAAAATAAAATCAATTCATTTTAGATATTTTTACCTATTTAATATTTCGCAAGCATAACAACGCTATTATTACATCACGTTTACTAAATACCAAGACGCTTAAATTTAACCACAGACAAATTAAATATAACATATAAGAATAAAGCATAAAAATAGCGTAAAGAAAATAAAATCCTTACATAACTTCGACGCTATTCCCGTTCTTTGGAAAAACTGCGAATTTGCACTCCCATTTATTGAATCAAAAAGCTAAAATATTACAAAAACATAACTAGTTCTTCCCTAAAAAGGAAGAACTCTAAAACTAAGAAAAACTAGGTAAAACATAAGAAAAACTAGCTAAAACATAAGAAAAACTAAAAAAACCAAAAAGTAAGAAATGGAGAAAAAGAAAGAAGAGAGAAGTGTGGTTTGTGGTGTGTTTTGAAGTGAATGGAAGGGGGTATTTATAGGTGAGGATGGAGAGAAAAAATGATTAAAAAATGTTAAAAAAATATTAAAAAATAAAAACGTGTTTTGGACCTGCTGAGGTCATCAATGACGTCAGCGTGACGTCATGGGGCGGTACGTGAAAAATGGGTCAAAACGCGTTGAAGTATGTGGGTAATTCTTGCCGTGCGTGCGTGATGCCGCATGTGCGCTGCGGCTCTTTATCAATGTGTGTGGTATGTATGACTCTGGCGCCTTGTATGTGGTAAGGGTATTGAAATTTGGCTGTGTGTGCGCGTTTTCAGATCTTTTGACATTTTTGACCTTTTCGACCCATTTTGTCCAATTTTTCCATGTTTGTTGACCTTTTTCCACTTATTTATCAATTTATTTGTGATGTATTGCTTCAAGTATTCTTCTTTGAGTCTTTACATTGCGTTTTTAGGCCAAAATTCCTGAAAAACAATAAAAATACCCGTGATTCCGAAAAAGACAAATTTATATAAATATATGATAAAACATATAAATATATATATTTTTAATCAATTAAAGTGCATAAAATCATGGTTATTTTAGTGCTTTTTGAGCACTCATCAGCCTACATGGTATGCCAACCAACCATCGTTAGCAATCATGATAAGGTGTTTATCAGTTCCTTCTGAAAAGAATTGTTCCAATTGTAGGGAAGTTAATTATGCATGAGTTCCAACTATCATCCTTAATCAGATAGGAAAATTGAGGTGGTCAACTACACCCTCAAGTAGTAACTACATTGCTTTATTGGGGATCAGAAGCGGAAGTTGTTCGAGTGGGTTCCATGGGTATAGTATAGTTACAATACTTCTATCCACTCTTCAACCAAGATGACTCCCTTTGAAGCGGTCTATGGCATCCCACCTCCCTACTTATTAACGTATGTTCAAAAAACTGCCCAAGTTCCAGCCATAGATGAGCACCTACGTGCCAGGGACATTCTTCTATGAGAATTGATGAACAACCTTCTACAGGCTGAGAACCGTATGAAATGTCAAGCTGACAATCACCGGCGAGAGGTGTCCTTCCAGGAAAGGGATTATGTGTATCTGAAACTCAAACCCTACAGACAAACCTCAGTGGCATTTTGTTCATCAAGAAAGCTTATTCCACAATTCTTTGGGCCTTACAAAATCATTGCACAAGTGGGACCTGTAACTTACAGATTGGCTCTTCCCATCGGTTCCTACATACATGATGTATTCCATGTCAGCTTATTGAAGAAACATGTTGGATTCGTCATTCCAAGCTCCATCCAACTGCCTTCATTCTTTAATCACACCATAGTCATGCCTCAACCAGAAGCCATTCTAGCTCATCGCATGATAAAGAAGGAAAAATATCGGCCCAAATATGATGTTTTGGTCAAATGGCTAGGCACTCCAACAGAAGAAGCCACGTGGGAAAACAAGTGGGGTTTTTCAAAGACGTACCCTGATTTCATCCTTATGGATAAGGATTCTCAAAGGGGGAAGGAATGATATGAGCAACAATATATCATGCTATGCTACTTATGGGGTGGATATATGCATAGTACTAAGAAACTACTGGACACATGTGGGCTCAGAACCAAGCGCAGAAGGGGGATCACTAATTCGATTAGAATGTCAGAGTTAGTTAGAATAATTTCCCTTGTAATTACCGGCAATATATCTACCCTCAATGAATGAAAAGAGCATAAAATATATATACATCAATTTACCTCTCCCTCTCAACTTTCTCTCTTCTTCTTCCTGTCTTCTCTGCAACTATTTGCATCAAAATAGTAACTGAATCTATAGCAAACCAAAAATAGAATAAACCTCATAGTTAAATAATTTTTTTTAATGAGAAATACCAAGCTACCATCTTAGCCATACAAAGTTATAAATGGATAATATCCCAAAAATGAGGGAGGTTAGCGATGTGTAGGGCCCGCAGAGTATGCATTTTCATCTTTGGGGTTGTGTGGGAGGGTAGGCATTTTCAAGTTAGAGGTTGCGCATGGGTTAGTAGGAAATATGTGATTTCGAGTATGGCTGAGTGATATCGAGTGAAAAGGATGAGACAATGAGAGGGATAAGGAAAAAGGGTAGGTTATAAGGGTTTTTAGATAAAGAAAACAGGTGAAAAATGTGTGGACTTATCCAATATACTCTTTTTCTAGTTTTGAAAGGAAAAAACTTAAAATATTTCAATGATTCATTAAAAACCAAAAAAATGTATAGTTGTTTTTTGGATTTATGGTAGATAGACCAAAAAAAGTGAAGATACCAACCCTTATTGTAATAGTGAACAATCGTGCAATAGTAATCTAAAAGAAACCAATATGTGTGATCAATTTTTCAAAAATTTATGCAAGTTTTGCATGAGTTTTAATCCTTAGTGCCATTATTATTAAATAAAATTGTCATTAATGAATTATTATTAATGTAATAAAAATATAGTTGTGGTAATATTCCCACCCTATTTATTTTTATTATTTTAACATGACATGTACAATCAGTGGTGAAGTCTGTATTTCAACTCTAATTTGAATGCACTAGTAACGAAATATTTTGCCATAAATTACCTACTTTAGTGGTGATCATCTTTGTTGGGTTACACTAGAATTTTATCGTGAAATGTATTTCAAAATTTGACACCACTCTTCCCTCTATTTTATATAATTCCACCATCTTTTTAGTGGCAAATATTACTTTCGCTACTATGTGTGCATATTTGTGGCAAAACATTTACCACTATTAAATTTAGACTTTGCTACAAAAAATTAAGTTTACTACTAGTAAGTTAGTAGCAAAACTTTAAATTTTGCTACAAAAGTTACCATAAAATAGGTTGCCACTATAAGTCCAATTTCTTGTATTGTAGCTCCATAACAACAAATGACCAATGTTGCTTCTAAGATATATAAATAATTAATTTGGAATTAATTTTTTAAGTGATCAAAATATATATTTAATATTAAAATATTTTATGGAGGTCATAAATGTTAAATAAGTATGTAATGACAAAATAATGGTTTGGCCTAGCAATTTAGTCCATGACATAAATTGTACATTTATTTAATTGGATTAAACAATTATAAAAGTTAATTATAAAATTAAAATGTTAATTTAATTATTTTATAAGTATTAAAAAGCTTATGGGAAAACTAGAAAATATTATTAAATATAAAAGATAAGGAGCAACCTTGCCCATAACTAAGGAGTCTATTTGGTGGTAGATCTCTGACTTGGTGTGCTATGTATTGGTAAGGTGTTGCAAGATAACAACTATTGTAATAGGCGAGGATTACATTAGGTTTATTTTAGTATTAGAAATATTCGTCAAACAAAACATATAATTGTTATTTTAGTTTTTAGGTATATCTTAGAAGAATTTTTTCAAGTCGAAGAAACTATTTTAAAGTTTGAATAGCTATAGATCTAAATATCTAATCAACAAAAGTATGATAGAATAAAATTTTGTAAGAGTCCAAACAACCAATCATGTGTACGTAAAGTAATGTAAAAATAAAAATAGAAACACACAAGAGTTTTAGGTAGAAACAACCTAGGTCACACCAATGACCTAAGAGAAAATTCATTGATCCACCGGACCACCTAACTACCCACTATGAAAAATAAGTATCCAGTTACAATTTTAGGTATCAAACTACCCATCTAGGTAATACCCCCAAGTAAACTACTTACAAGCCATTTCTTTGATCATAGCCTCTATAAGATGTGCACTCAAATTCAAGCCAATGTTCCAATAAACTCACATCCCACGAGTTAATTAAACCCTCATTACTGTCACTTGAAAAGTTAGCACATAAACACAAAGTGAAAGTGTGTCCTAGAGTAACATCAATAATGAACAACCATAACTAGTTGATTTAAATAATATATCATATAAATAAAAAAACAACTAGCAATTATAGAACAATCAGTTAAAAGCACAATAACACAATTATTATGGTAGGGTTGTTAATTCATCAAAGTAACTTAATGAAAATACCTACTTGAAAACTTTTAGTGAAACAAGAGAGAATCAAATATGAAGAGAATAAGCACAATAGCTCTTGTATGGTTAGTTTCAAATATATGCTTAGGTTTGTATTTATAGAATATTTTGAAGCACATTACGTTAAAGTGGAGTTACAATATTGTAAAAACCAATCCAACTCATAATAGAAACACTTTTTAAAATCAGATAAATGGTTGCTCGATCGATCTAACCAAATGCTTGATCGATGGAGTACATTGATCGATTGATCAAAGATCATGTTGATCAATCCAATGATCATTTAATTAATATTCATAAAAAGTGGATTGATCTAGTCATGTCTTAAAATTAATTCAATTAGGTTAAATTGCTCAATCAATCGATCGAGTAGCCTATTTTCAAAATTTTCCTATTGTGTCTTATATGCAATCTAACATGTATAAAAATAGAAATATACATGATATGTGATTGTTAAGGCTCCATGGTTTTTTTACTTAAATATTTTCTTCTAAGACATACATAGAAACTAAAATTACTATTATATGTTTTGTTCACGAGTATCACCAACACAAACATGGGCCTTACAATATCACCTTTTATCATATTCATGTGACAAAACCTCTCTCTCACCATATAACAATCATGGGGAAAATAAAGTTTTACATAGTAGTACTATCCTATGATGTGGTGAATCATCTTCACTTCAATCTTAAAAAGTCATGTTTACATTGAAAACCCAAAACATAAAAAAACCAAACAACTTGTCCCAAAAGACTCATTGTTTATTAGCTTAGCATATATAGAATGTTAAAAAAATTAAACAAATGATGGTAATTAAAAACAACTCCTATATGTCAAATATCTCTGCCTATGCCAAATCTCCCAAAAAAATTCAAAAGTAAATAACTCCTAAATTAACTATCCCTTATTTTCAATTAAAATTCAAAAAAAATTGATATACCAACTTTTCTTCCCCTTTTTGTCATATGAATAAGAAAACATGAACAAGAGATAAAAATAGATAGATGAATCAAATATGAATTAAAGATGAAAAGATTTCCTTTTTAGTAGTGGGTAGTATATTAATCCAATTATGACTACAACATTACACACACATGAGAAAAATTAATTTGTGTTCAAAGTATGACTAGTCAGTAACATATAAAATTATGTAAGAAATACACACAAACATTATCACACATATAGTGACATATCTACGGTCACCACAAGTGAGTTGAATTTTGAAACAACACTAATATGTCAATTAATCCATTCAGGTACATCTCTAGAACAAAATAAAACTTACTAACTAAGAGAGAAATTTAATCAATTTGTTTTTGTTTTGTATTATTATTAATTTTTTGTGAGGGATTGGTTACTTATTGTTTTTTGTATAACCAATTGTGGCTCTTTCTTCTTGTACATGTAGTTTCTTTTGTATTATTTTTCTCTTCTTTTAATAATATTATTTTTAAGGAAATATGCACTAACCAAAGCCTTGACTAATGAATGTCACACTAATTGTGAGGTAGCCCTACCTACTCACTACGGTAGCTTCACACATCACAATAGGTAGCCCTCTTAAAACTAGGTGTCTCTCTATAATAGCATTTTATAAAGTGTAAGAGAGAGCTCAAACACAATTCTAGTAGTCAAGGTTATCTAAGTCCCTAAATACTCACATAATCAATCATAAATTTCATGCATGACATACATATGTATCCAATGAGTGTGTGAATAGGATCATGTTGACATCGATCACTAGATGCATAAGATATGTAACTGCCTAACTCACAGTATCCAGTTGTTAAAGACGTTTTCAAAAGTATAAGAGTAACATGTGATGTTTATGTCAGATTAAATACATCTATTTCCCCCTATTTTTATATTCAAAAGATTAAAAATTACTAGGGAATTTTAATCAATAATACATATTCCTAAGGCATTTCTAAGATGTTCAAATCTTTGGGATGGATTGTTATTCCTTCAGCATATTCTTTATCCATAAACATTGTGTGCAGGAGCTTCTAGCTGCAATCTATTATACTTTTGTAGTAGATAATGAGATGGAGTTTTATTTCTTGTTGTGCCATGATACAAGATTTTTACCAATATAGAAACATCTACCTGAAGTGTTTTTTCCTACGTCCTGATTTTCTGCACAATATACATCTATATATCCAATAATTTCACATGTAGTATCATTAGTAAACAAAATATCAAAGTTTTTTTTTTGTTCTAGAGGCGTACCTGATATCCTTTCGATATGGTCAATGTGTGATTCCTTAGGATCTGATTGATAACATGCACATACACTAGCACTAAAGAAAATATCAGATCTTCTTGTTATTAGATACGGAAAGCTTCCTATCATGCTTCTATATAGTGTTTGATCAACACTCCTACTCTACTCATCCATTGAGATCTTCGCACTAATAGTTATGGGTGTTCTCAAATGCTTACTTGTTTCAAGTCAAAATTTCTTAATTAAATTACATTCATACTTGGTTTGGGAAATAAAGATTCCACTTTTTAATTTTCTAATTTACAAACTAAGAAATTATGTGAGCTCACCCATCATTGACACTTAAAATTCACTAGTCATTTTGCTCACAAAATCATCAACAAGAGAGTTGGATGTTGTCCCAAAGACTATGTCATCAAAATATATTTGAGCCTTGAATATATCTTCTTTGGTCCTTTTAATATAAAGAGTCTTATCAACTCTCCCTTGAACAAAACCTTTGTTCAAAATATAAATTGTAAGTCTCTCATATTAAACTTTGGGGGCTTGTTTCAGACCATAAAGGGCCTTATTGATTTTATAGACATATTTTAGAAATAAGGGGCCAATAAAACCTTTTGGTTTTTCAACATAGACTTCTTCACTAAGTAAACCATTTAAGAAGGGAGAATTTACATCCATTTGAAAGAGTTTTTATTTCATAAAACATGGAGTGGAATGTAAAATATTAATTGATTCTAACCTTGCTACAAAAGCAAATGTTTCATCAAAATCAATTCATTCAACTTGTTTATATCCCTATGTAACTAGTTTAGCCTTATTTCTAATCACAACATCATATTCATTAGATATATTTTTAAAACACCCATTTAGTTGCTATGATGTTTTTATCTTTAGGACTAGATACTAAAGTCCAAACATCATTCTTAGTGAATTAAGCTAACTCATCCTACATGGCATTTATCTAAAATTCATCTTTTAAAGCTTCATCAATATTTTTTGGTTATATTTGAGAAATATAACATAGATGAGTTATCTCCTTTACCTATCTCTTTCTAGTTTCCATGCTTCATTAGGAACACCAATAATGTTTTTAGTTGGGTGGTATTTGGCAATACAAGTTGGCCTCTAAATTTGAGTGTTGGGTATGATAAAATCGTCATCCAAGGCTGAATCTTCATCTACCTCATTATCTATTTTTTTAGTGTTAGGAGTTTCTATAATATGTTCCTCAATTTGCAAGCTTGTGCTTAATGTTTCAATTTTTTTCATTTGTCACTAAAGTACTAGTACCTACATCATCTATAATAACATTGATTTGCTCCATTACAGTATTATTTCTCAAGTTGAACACTCTAAAGGCATGACTTGTTAGTAAGTAAATTAGAAAGATACCTTTATAACTTCTATAGTCAAATTTGACTAGATTCTCACAATATTTAAGGATATAACATTTACTTCCAAGCACATGTAGATGTTTAAGATAAGATTTCTTACCTTTTTATAACTCATAGAAGGTTTGGTTTTTACCTGGATGTAGATAGACATGGTTCATTATGTAGTATGAAGTACTTTTTGCCTCATCCCAAAACTTCTTAGGAATGTCCTTTTCATATAGTAGGACTCTTTCTGTCTTTTCCAACACCCTATTCTTTCTTTCTACTATCCCATTTTATTGTGGGGTAATTGGTGCTGAGAACTCATAAGCTATACCATGTTGTTTGCAAAATTCAACATATCTTCAATTTTCAAATTCTTTCCCTGATCTTTCCTTAGCCTCATTACATTGATTATTTTGTTGCCTACTTCAATCTGTACTTTAAGATAAAAGAAACTAAAGAAGTCAAAAGCATCATATTTTTCTTTCAAAAATCTAACCCATATAAAATGAGAAAAATCGCTAACAACATTAATATATTTCTTGCCACCCAAACTCTCAGTTCTCATTGGACCTATAAGGTCAATGTGAATTAACTCAAGTGTTCTACTTGTATTAACTCCTTTAATTTTATTATAAGATGAACGAGTTTGTTTTCCAAGTTGACATGGTCAACAAAAAGGTTTTTCAATTTTAGAAAGCATAGGTAGACCATGCAAAATTTCCATTTTTCTTAGGTTAACAAGATCTTTAAAATTGATTTGTCACATATTTTGATGCCACAATGAAATATAATGACCATTAGCTAAGTTATAAGTAGTAGTTATAGGGCCTATATCAATGCAATAGCAATTATCCTAAGACCTAGTTTCTCTGGCCACACATTCACATTTATGATATGCTATAATACAATGATTGTTGGTAAATTGTACACTATAATTTTTGTCACAAATTTGATTAATTCTTATTAAGTTGGCTTTAAATTCATCAATACACAATATATCATCTAACCTAGGCATACCATCAATGAAAATTGTACCTTTAATGATTACTAGTCATATGTTTAGAACAACCACTACCAAAATACTAGGTAGTAGAAGATTCAACTTTAAATGCAATATGGTCTACATAACAACTTATATCATTTTTTAATCCAAACCTTTCTAGTTTTTTGAATCATGTACTTATTTTTAAAAACATGATTGTTGTTTCTAGAATAGGATGCATGTAGATTATCAACATAATTATACTTTATCAAGAATCTACATCTAGGTCTAATATGTCAATTTCTACAACGGTTGTAACATATAGGAATAAAGTTAAAAGTAGATCAAGAGATGTGTGTGAATGCACTACTACAATATGTACTTTTAGTCTCAAAATTTTAGCCTCGGTTCTTTTAAAAACCGAGGCCATAGGTTTTTGGCCACGGTTTGATAAAAACCGAGGCTATAATGTATACATATAGTCTCGATTTTTTAATAAAATTACCATGATTTTATGCTCATTAATTGATTAAAAATATATATATTTATATGTTTTATCATATATTTATATAAATTTGTCTTTTCGGAATCACGGGTATTTTTATTGTTTTTCAGGTATTTTGGCTTAAAAACGTAACTTAAAGACTCAAAGAGGAATACTGGAAGCAATACATCACAATTATATTACTAAATAAATGGGTCAAGGTCAACAAATATGGAAAAATTGGACAAAATGCGCGAATCGTCTACCGCTGAAACTACGCGCAGCGCATCGTTCATCCGCAAGAAAGTACGCGCTACCGCTGCCTCGCGACGCCATATTCGCCCCATTTTTCACGTGCAGCCACCCCATGACGTCATGCTGACGTCATTAATGACCTCAGCATTTCCATTACGTGTTTTTGCATTTTTTAACATTTTTTTACTCATTTTTTCTCTCCATCCTCACCTATAAATACCCCACTTCTCTTCACTTCAAAAACACACCTCAAAACACACTTCTCTCTTCTTTCTTTCTCTCCATTTCTTAGTTTTTAGTTTTTTTTTAGTTTTTCTTATGTTTTAGCTAGTTTTTCTTATGTTTTAGCTAGTTTCTCTTAGTTTTAGAGTTCTTCCCTTTTTGGGAAGAACTAGTTATTTTTTTTTGTATTTTATTAGCTTTTTGATTCAATAAATGGGAGTTCAAATTTTGTTTGGAGGTTTTCTAGCAACAGGAATGGCATCGAAGTACTGTAAGGATTTTATTTTCTTTGCAGTTATTTTTTATGCTTTATTCTTACATGTTATATTTAATTTGTCTGTGATTAAATTTAACTGTGCTAGCTACTTGTAAACATGATATAATAATAACGTTGTTATGCTTGTGAAATATTAAATAGGTAAAAATCTATATATATATATATATATATATATATATATATATATATATATATATATATATTATTTTTCATTACAAACTTAAATCTGAAAATTAGATTTTAAGGTTTAGTTATCCGGTCTAATTTAGAGTAGTGCTCTTTTATTTATTGGTACAATCGCCCGGTAGTTAGAGTGAAGCTCTATTTCAAAAGTTTTTATAAGAAATATTATCTGAAAATGTATTGACAACATGTTTTCAGTAGTAGTTTTAAAACTTGAAAGTTAGTACTCGGATAACTAAATTCTTAGGTTTAATTTGGACACCTTGAATAAAGTTTAAACTGTCTAACCCCACCAAAGGTGGCATTTAAATGGTTCATTTTCAATCTCTTAGAAAAGGGAATTAATTTAATTAACCAAATTAGTTATCAACCCCACCCATAGGTGTTAATTGATTTGTTTAGTTAACAAAGAATATCTAACCCCACCAAAGGTGGTATTCATACAAAAAAGGGAGAATCGATAAATATCAATTCATATCTTTAATAACCTAAATAATATGAGCAAGCATAATTAACTTAGTTATTATATCCATAAATACTCCACTATTTATAAATGATAAAATTTGCAAGAATGTTTATGGAATCTATGTTTATTTTTATGTAAGTAGATTAAAACACAAAAAACCCAAAATATCGTGACAGGATGTTTAGGATTTAATTTCGTTTTTAAAATTTTGAATAATAAATTAAAAACCACATATATTCCTTCCTTAGATCAACCTTGGGAGTATACTTATCATTTTCTACGAAATGATTCATGCACTTGCGAGAGTTTTATAAATATAAAACCAAAGTATTGGCAGAATCGGCGATGCCGGTTTTCTTTCATCAAGTTTTTGGCGTCGTTGCCGGGGATGACTCCGTTGCGGGGATGGCATCAAAGTTTTTGGCAATCCCGATTCTGCTCATCAAGTTTTTGGCGCCGTTGCCGTGGATGACTCCCTTGCGGGGATGGCATCAAAGTTTTTGGCAATCCCGATTCTGCTCCTGGTAAGGGCGATACCCTCAATTTTTACAATATCAATTCATATGTGTTGATTCTTAGTAGATTATTTATGCGTATAATGCATTTTAGTTAGGGTTATTTTTTTAGTGTTATACAAATCCATCTTCTGTTATCTGATAATTGCCTCTGAATTTTTTTTTTCATTGTATTGCATCAGATTTGAAACATTTTTAGGGATTTAGGAACCGGCTATTGTTTGTAGATTTTAGCTTTTGGAAGAATGTTTATATACATTCCAACGAGCCTATACAAATTTTCATTTGTAGAAAAGCTTATGGATTTACAAATTTTCATTTGCTGAGTTTATATTTTAGAAGTATGTTTAGATTTTCATTTGATGAGTTTAGATTTTGGAAGTATAAGATTTGGTTCTTAAGGCATTGATGATAGTTCCAATGGGACTCATTGTACAAATAATATTACACCTACATCTACACCACACATTTAACGAATTGCCACTCCTCTTGATGTGCCTACATTTCATATAGGATTAGTTGTAAGTAATCTTCAATATTCATTCTTTTTTATATTTTAATTTTGATTTGTGTGTTGTTTAAGTCATAGTATATATGTTTGTTCTAATACTATATAGGGAAGAAATTGTTTGCTTGCATATGAGACACCATCTCGTATTGTGGCACGTGGGAGGGTAGGTGATTCCTCTAGTGGTGTTTGTCATGGACAACCTTTGAACGGGAGTTGGAAGGTTTCCGTTGTGGATGACATTGAAAAGAATTGTCCCTTACCTATACCAACAAGGGAACATAATACAGTTACAGAAGCAGTTAATTCATTTGTTGCTTGGCCTCCACATCTCGTCATATTAGGAAAGGATGTAGTAAGGATATTTTCTTTGTTGTTTATATATTGTTTTCATTGTATATATATATATTAAAATATAAATCTAATTTTATTATATTTCTTTATATTGTGAATAAATAGGATTTGAGTAAGGTGAAATCAAAGTTACCTATTACCATTGGCAACAAAAAAGGAAGCTCAAAGGAAAAACCGATGGACAAAATATCTTCTAAGAAGCCTACTTTGGTACCAACAAAAAAACCAATTTCATATACATATGACCAAACTAGTGGGTTTCCGAAGCATGTTAGATTTCTTATAGTTGCATGCTCATCTGCATCTTCGGTTAATGATCTTGCTGTTAAAGTTCCAATGGAAGTTCAAATCTTAGGCAATGAACTGCCTATTTTTCTATCAGTTGAGTGTGTAGAACAATTTTACACAAAGGTGGAGATTGGCTATTCAGTTGTCAAATTGTGGATACGGTTAGTTTATTTGATTTTAATTTATTTTTAAATTTATGATACGTTAAAAGTTATCACTTGATATTTTATTTTCATTGTATTCTTGTCATTAATTTTTGAACTTATTTCATAGGCGATGCTATGATGAGTTAAAAAAACAATTGAATGATGTGATTAAATTTATTGATCCAAGTTAGTTGTATGTCATTAAGAAGAAGATAACACGAACACAAATTGCGAGACAAGTTTTTGAAAGGATGCAAAATACTCAAGAGGGAGATAAGTGGATTATTCCATATAATGGAGGGTAAGTTGATTATTTGTATAACATTTATGAAAAATTATGTTATGTAATCAAATGCATTTATCAATATATATCTTACTATAAATTGATGTAGGTATCATTGGATCTTAATTGTGTACGAGCCATTCATAAATACCATTTATTATTTGGATTCAATGTGGGGTGAAGTGTTCTCTGATATTGAAAACATTATGAATGAGTAAGTTATATTTTTTAAAAAAATTTAATGTTCTTGTTAACAGTAAGTTCAATGTATCTTCTCAATTAACTCTTATTTATTTTACCTTCATTATATAGAGTTCATATTATGTTCAATGGTCATCATAATCGAAGGTCTCAAAGTTTACCAATATGGTCTAGAATGAGAGTAAGTTATAATTAATGCATGGTTTATTAAACTCCTTAAATTCAATCTTGTAGATTTTTCATATCTATTGGCTATTCACTAAAAGTACTAACAATATTTATTGATAATATCTATGTAATGTCTTTTTGAACAGTGTCCTAAGCAAGATGATTTGGTAACATGTGGGTATTATGTCCTTATGTTTATGAGGATAATTATTGGCAATCCACTTGTTTCTATTATTGACTTGGTAATAATTTCAATAATTTTGTGTATTTTTATTTCTTTTTTATTCATGATTTTAATTTTTTAGTTAATTAGCTAACAATATATATGTGTGTGTGTGTGTGCACGTGTGCGTGTACATTACAGCTTAATCGTGAAGGAACTTACACTGATACTGAAGTTGATGAGATGCGGAATGAGTGGGCAGAATTCACCAATCGATTCTTACAACTATAACTCACCATATAGTCAAATAAAATGGTAAGGTGAATGATGTGGGATGTTCATGACTGATTTTTTAATCAAAAATCTGGATTTCTTGTTTCATTTTTAGAACAAGAAGTAGATGGGACTCTTGTGTGTTCTTGATGTTGTATATGCATGATTATAGTCCTGTAATGTGGATGTTGATATGCTCATATATAGTAGATGTTTGTAATATTCATAGGTATTGTCCAACGCTTGCAATGACCCTTCGTCTGTATCTCTTTTATGCGTAATTAATGTGGGTATTAGTAAATAATAATGTTGTTACTGTTATTGATATGTGTAGTACTAAATAATAATGTTACTATTGTTATTGATATGTGTAGTACTAAATAATAATGTTACTATTGTTATTGATATAGGTATTACTAATTTTCTTGAATTGTATCTCAATTGTTTCTCAATTGTTTTTGTTTTATATTGAGTATCATAAATTTACTTTGAGGTTAGATAAAATTCCATGATTGTCACTCTTGAATAGGTTGAAGAATTACTTATTATGCCATTTGCTGTATATATATGCAGGAACAAATATAGATTGAAGAACTTATTGTTTGAATATGAGGTATTGTTTATATTCATGTAATCTGGATGTTGGTATGTTTATATATATTAGATGTTTATATTCATAGGTATTATCCCACGGTGTCATTAATTATAGACATTTTTATGACATTATAATCATGATGTAACCTATATATTAAGAATAAATAGGTAGAGAGGATTATTATGTTTTGGATGTTGTATATGCAGGATTATATTCATGGAAATTGGATGTTGGTATGCTTATACTAGATGCTGTTTTTTTATGAGGAAATTAATACATGCTGCCAAGGACAAAGATTTTGAAGAATAGCATTATTACAATGGGACTTACTCTTTTTCACATTGATTTAGATTGTAGACTAATGTTAGCAGCTTTAAAGTTGTTTCGTGTATTTTTTTATATTTTTGGAATTATTTAATTAGTTAGTTTTTATTATATTTGTTTTATTGTATCGTTTTATTAAACTCTTAATGTAATATCTCTTTTAAATTTAATATAATTAATTTTAATTTTTTTAATTTATTTTTGAAAATTTAGTGTAATAATAATTCATTTTGATTATCTATGGTCTCGGTTATATAGCAAAACCGTGGCCATAGGCGAGATTTATGGCCTCGGTTATAACAAAACCGAGGCCATAGGTCTCACATATGGCCTCGGTTATTGAAAAACCGAGACCATATGTTCCACATATAGCCTCAGTTATGGAAAAACCCGAGGCCATATGTGCCACCTATGGCCTCGGTTATGGAAAAACCCGAGGCCATATTTCAGACCTAAGGCCTCGGTTATAGAAAAACCGAGGCCATAAGGAGGTACCTATGGCCTCGGTTATAGAAAAACCAAGGCTATAAGGGGGTACCTATGGCCTCGGTTATTAAAAACTCGAGGCCATATGTGCGACCTATGGCCTCGGTTATTAAGAAACCGAGGCCATAAGGGGTACCTATGGCCTCAGTTAAAAACCGAGGCCATAGTTTATGACTTTTGGTCTGTCTCACTTAGGCCTCGGTTCTTATAACCGAGGCCATAGGTCTATGGTCACGGTTAAAAACCGAAGCCATAAGCACATATTGTAGTAGTGATGGTAGGGATCATAATGTTTTACAAACATAATTGAGAATGAGGAGGTTGATGTAGTATGCTCATCTATATATCTTAGCCCTTTCTTGTCTCCAAAAGGCTTTCCATAATCAAGAATCTTATTCTACCTTTCAACTCCGATTGTAATTTTCCTTTTTATAGATTCGATGGATTATTTTAGCTCAAGAACAATTTTTTCTTTATCAGCTTTAAGCTTGTTATTTTCTTCTTTCAAACCTACAAGACTCAAATTCAAGACATTATTCTATTCTTGCAAAATATTCTTTCTTCTTTTAAATTAGTATTCCTTTTTATGGCTCTAGCACCTTTAGAAAACAATTCTTTAAAACTTTTAACATTGTATTCAAAAATAAATTGGGATTTTAACTCCTTAACATCTAAACTATCACCCTTAATAAGATGATTCATAACAAGGTCCTAGGCACATTAAGTGTATCTAGTAACCAGTTTTGATACCAAATGAATGTTTGTTTAGTTATGGATCTAAATATCTAGTAAGTGAAAGTATGATATATTAAAATTTTGTTAGCAACCAAACAATCAATCATGTGTATGTAAAATAATGCATAAATAAGAATATCAACACACGAGTTTTTTAGGTGGAAACAACCTAGGCAACACCTATGACCTAAGAGGAAAACCACCAGCCCACCAGACCACCTAACCATCCACTATGAAAAATAAGTATTCAGTTATAATACTAGGCCTCAAACTACCCACCCAGTTAATGCCTTCAAGTAAACTATCCACTATGAAAAATAAGTATCCAATTATAATACTAGGACTCAAACTACCCACTTAGTTAATTCCCTCAAGTAAGCTACTTATAAGCCGCTGCTTTGATCATAATCTGTATAAGATGGGTGTTCGGATCCGGACCAACATTCTGAAAAACGTATGTCTCATGAGTTAATCGAACTCGTACCACTATCACTTGGAAATTTAGCATAGAAACACAAATGAAAGTATGTGTCTTGGAGTAGATTCAATAAGAACAACCCTAACTAGTTAATTTAAACAATATATCAGATAAATAAAAAACAACTAGAAACTCTAGAACGATCAATTAAAAGCACAATAACACAATTATTATTATTATAGTCTTGTTAATCCATCAAAACACAACCACAAATATTTGATAAATTAACTTAATGAAAAAGATTACTTGAAAACTTTTAGCAAACCAAGAGAGAATAAAAGATTAGGAGAATAAGCACAATAGTTCTTATGTTGTTAGTTTCAAATGTGTGCTTAGGTTTGGATTTATAAAATATTTTAAAATTATCTGTTTTTGGTCAATCCCAACCTAATCCGATCTGAATCAAATTTGAAGATTGTCATTCGAATCCCATCCAATGATGTAATCAATTCAAACTAATTTAAATCCAAAAATATGAGATTTTTTGGGATTGGATAAGGTTAGATTGATATTAAAATTTATTTATAAATTATTATCATATATAAAACACAATATACACAATAATTAAATTTTAAATTGGTGTATTTGTACTAAAATTTATTATTTATAGTCATGACTAAGAAAATCAAAAGCATAACAAGTATGTCATTATAATTATTAAATTATTATAAATATTTATATTTATTTTTAAGTGAAAGTACTAATCTAATGCAATTATAGTATGTATAATATTTATATATAATACATTATAAAATAAAATATGCATTTATTTATAATTTAATAGTAATTCAGTCCAGACTGAATACGGTAGATTATAAAATCTATCAATATGAATTTGATCCGAATCCAAACTGATTATATACTTTTCAATCCGACTATAAGATTTTTCAATCCGAATTTCTCAATTTAAGCATATTGATCAGATTATTTGCTCACCCCTAGTTACCATATTGTCCATAAAATCAATTAAAATACTATTAAGAAATAAGGACAATACTATAAAAATTCAATCTAACTCGTAATAGAAACATGTTTTAAAATTATATAACTGACTGCTTAATCAATCCAACCAAGTAGTCAATCAATCGAGTACATTGATCGATTGATCAAACATTCTTTTGATCGATCCAAATATCATTTATTTAATATTAAAAAAAATGGATTGATCTAGTGATTTAACCCAATCGAGTAAATCCCTTGATCAATCTAATCATACATTAAAATTAATTCAATCAGGTTATATTACTTGATCCATCAGTCACTACTTGATCGATTAAGTAACCTATTTTGTCATTGTTCCTATTATGTCTTATATGAAATTTAATGTGTACGGGAATACAAATATATCTTGTATGTGATCTTGAGGTTGGATAGTTTCTTCAACTTGAAAATATTTTTGTAAGACAACTTGAAACAAAAATTATAATTATACATTTTTTTCTTAAATATCACCAACACTAACATAAACCATATAATATTGAGCCTCAATGATCACATATCATGTATATATTTATTTCTAAGCACGTTAGATTGTATATTAGACACAATAAGAAAAATGTGAAATTAGACCACTCTATCGATCGAGTAATGACTGGATCAATCAAGCAATATAACCTAATTATTTAAATTTTAACATATGACTAGATTGATCAAGCTAAATTATTGATTGATTCATTTTTATTTAATATTAATTAAATGATAGCTGGATCGATCAAGAGGATGTTCAATCGATCAACCAATATACTCGATCAATTGAGCAGCCAATTATCTGATTTTAAAACATGTTTCTATTATAAGTTGGATTGGATTTTGACAATATTATCCTTATTTCTTAATAGTATTTTAACTTATTTTATGGACAATATGATAACTCAACTTTAACCTAATATGCTTCAGAATATTCTATAAATACAAAAAACTATTATGCTTATTCTCTTCATCTTTTATTCTCTCTTGTTTTGCTAATTTTTTTAAGTAGGATTTTTCATTAAGTTAATTTATCAAATATTTGTGGTTTTTTTTATGGATTAACAAGCCTACAATAATAATTGTGTTATTGTTCTTTTAATTGATTGTTCTATAGTTCCTAGTTGTTTTTGATTTATATGATTCATTGTTGAAATCAATTAGTTAGGGTTGTTCATTATTGATCTGCTTTAGGACACAAACTTACACTTCTGTTGATGTGCTAACTTTTCAGGTGATAGTGGTGTAAGTTCCATTAACTCATGAGAATCAATTTTTTCGAAACATTGGTATATACACGAGTGCCTATCTTATAGAGACTATGATTAAAGCAACGACTTATAAGTAGGCTACTTAAAGAAAATACTTAGGTGGGTAGTTTAAGTCCTATCATTGTAACATGATACTTATTTTTCATAGTGGATAGTTAGGTGGTTCGATGGTTCAGTGGTTTTCCTTTTTTGTCATTGGTGTGCTATAGGTTGTTTCCACATAAAACCTCGTGTGTTGATATTTTTATTTTTGTATTACTTTACGTACATGTGATTGGTTGTTTGACCATATATAAAATTTTAATTCACCATACTTCAGCTAACTAGGTATTTAGATCCATAACAATATGAACTTTAAGATTCTATGTTGTGATAACCCATAGAATTGGTGTGTTGTATGGGTTAGGTGTTGTAAGGTCATAACCTATGTACATATTAGGAGTTTGAGCCATCAATTTTCGATCGCCTCATGAAGGGATGGATATGCTTGGATTAGGTGTTGTGTGTTGATATAAAGTAGAGGCAACTTAGGTGCAGTTGAGTATGGTGCTTCAAATGATATAAGTAATACCATATAATGTCCTCAGGATTGAACTATTGATTTGTCTTTATTAGTGAATTTATTGCTACTGAGCGGTTGACTTAAGCAACTCAAGAATGTGACTATATAAAAGATTGTTCGTATGTGAGTTTACCTCATTACATGTCATGTTATGTATAATCCATGTTTTAAAGCACATTATTAATCAAATATGTTCACATATAAAAGGTCTTAAAGAGATTGGAAATCTTTTATAGCTTTCCAGTATGTTTATCTAGTTTACATTCTATGTGATGTTTTCCTTATTAATGCATATTGCTATCCTAAATATGAGCCTATGATACATACTATCACTATTGTGTTTAACGTAGATCTTTCACTACCAAAAAATGCAATATAAGACAGTAAAATGTGTATAGGACAGTCATTGACCATCCTATAATAGAGTATTCTAAAAGAATCAAACAAATAAGATAGTCATTAATCATCCTATAAAAAAACAAATAGAACAATCACTAACCATCATATAAGCTCAACATATAAGACGGTCTCTAATCGTCCTAATTTATTTTCACTACCATTATATAAGTAATATAAAGGACGCTCAATGACTATTTTATATGTATATCTACTATGTACATTTTCAAATATAGGGCACCTATAACCATCATATATTTTCATATCATTAATATAATTAATGATTAAGATCTTAATTGAAAAACATACATGTACCTTACAAACTATATAGTTGTACCATTAAAATTTTCACACATAGTAACAAAATGCTATAATTTTTGGCAATGGTCACCAGTGTGTTTTCCCTTCTTATAAATAGAGTTTCGTTCACATTCTAGGTATGCAAATTTTTAAATTACCCATACCGAGTGCACCATATTGTGTAGCTCTAAGCCTAATATGGGTCGATGGAGTGGTCCTTTACATGCATGGAGTCCCAAAAAGATCCAAACCCTTAGTAACTATGTTGTTTAGAGTTACAAGAATACCAGCTCTCCATTAAGCAAACATTGTTGCAACATTAACTAGCCTTGGTAGTTTGTCTTTTGCTTCTGGCATCACTCTACCCTTCAACTACAAAACCAAAAGCATTATAAAAACTAAAACTAGTTTAAAGAAAACCAAAAATATAAAATGACCCATTTGATTATCGGCATTTTGCATTCTGTAACCACACAAACACAACAAACAAATGAGATCCCAATCATAAAATGTTTTATTTGAGGAATCCTTTTGCGATTTTGGATTATTAATCAAATAATATAAAGAAACCAAAAATGAACATAAGATTGCTCATATTAAGAAACCCAATGATTATAACATCAAGAAAGAGTAGAATATGTGTTTTTACGTACCTTGAAATGCTAAGCTAGGGTCTTGGACAACTTGATGAAGGCATGAAATAAGGGTTTTCTCTTTCTCTCTCTCTCTCTCTCTCTCTCTCACTCTCTATATGATGATAAGAAAGAAGAAAAGGTGGTAAGACTTTAGAGAATTATCTTCTATTGAACTATCAAATTTTAAAAAATGAAAATCCACAAATGGAAAATGAAGGCTTTAGGTGAGAACCTAATGAATATGGAACCATGAACAATGTACAAATTCCACTCAACAAACTAAGCGCATAACTTCACAAACGGAGTGCATGACTCTACGAATGGTACATACAGCATGCAACTTCACGAGGGAAAAGATGGCACATGAGGGATGTGCTAGTTGGATGGCACATGAGAGAAGAATAAGTTGGATGCCACAAAGATTGGAGGCGATGGAGGATGGAGCGACAAACGACTTCATGGAGAAAATGGCAAGAAAAAATGGTTATGAGAGTTTTCTAAGTGTGGAGGAAATTGGAAACACAAAATCCTAAGTGATTAAAATAATCTTTTTAGGATGACTACTAACCTTTCTAAATGTTAACAAACATAATAGTTAATAACCATCCCAAAAGTAAAATTTTTAAGATGTGCATAAATTGTTCTATAAGTTTCAATGATAATTTTCCATAATAGTCATCCTATATAACATATAAGATGGCCATTTACTTATAGTCTTCATATTTGACTCTTATTGTAACATAGATGTCATTCTGTATTGCTTGCATTATTATAGTCTTTCTTTTTTATGTGTTTGTTGATTATGTGGTTTATTAAATTAAACATGTTATTTTTATTGTATATTCTTCTTTGCTATTTGCTTAATTTATGTTGTAAGGTTTGTTTGGTTAAGTTGACATAAGCTTGCAAAAATTTTCATTAGGTGGCATAACCATCTCTTTAATATCTCAAAGTCCTATTTAGGTTAGAAGTTCAATTCATATTTGTGTAATTGTTCCAACATATTGAAACTTCAATAGTTTTCGTATATAAGTAGGTAAACTTAATTTTAAGATTAAAATGAACTTAACTCTTTTGTTTTAGAAAATGTAGAATGAAGAGTAGTTGCCAAAATATTATAATGTTTTAAATATAAGTCTAGTAGGAATCAAATAGGAAAACATGAAGCAAGTTGGTGAGCACATTATATTGATGCAAGATCTTGCGCATCAAAAGGAAGATGATGTGCAAGAGGTTGACAATAGGATTAGAAATAAGCATTCTACGCTATCATTTTCATAAATATAATTTTTTAAAACTTTTCTAACTCTTCTACTTCACAAGATACACATTCACCATGTGCACCTCTACATGTTACATGTTAAATTTATTCATATCTACCATAATTGTGATAGAAAGGGAAATATTATGCCAAGGTCTAGATTTGCTTTGAACTCTAATTGCTTTGATGTTTTTAATCCTTCTTACATATATATGTCAGTCCAACTTAAGAGTAGACACATCAGATGACATGTTCCTTTGAATCCTTATAAGAAGGATGAGACCATGCTTCTAAATCCATATCCTAAACACTACTGAACCTAAAAGATGTTATGTTAAAAATTAGGAGTTACATTGTTTTTAAAACACATAAAATTTAAAGCTAAATATGCATTTACATGTTTTTTTTACAATGGCTTCTAAAGAACGTGACTTGTGAGGCTTCATACTAAAAGAAATATATATACACACAATGGGTTATTCAAATTCGTTATTTTTAACAAAAGTATATTTTAATCTCTTACTTATTAAGTGAGCAGCACAAGTCCACTACTTTTACAAAAAGGCTCACAAAAGTTCATTTTGTAGAGATAATGAACTTGTGTTGTCCCATTTTTTTTATCAAAAGTGGGGCATAACAAGTTCCTTACATGTTGGACAGCTACGTATTCTTTTATTTTATGGCTTAGATTTTAAGGTATAGGATTTAGAGTTTGGACATTACAATTTAGGGTTTAGATTTTAAGGTTTAGGATTTAGAGTTTAGATTTTAAGGTTTGTGAGTTAGATTTTAGAGTTTAGAGTATAGAATTTGGGTTTATAAAAGAATACATATTTATCATCTGGCATGTAATAGGCAACATCGCCTATGTGCGTGTGAATGTTCTGATTATAAATAATTTGGACAAAATTCTTTAACAAATACTCTTCAACCATTGGAATAAGTCCATTTAATGATGAATATATGTTTCACAAATTACAAAAATAATACTTATAAAATTTATAATAATAAAAGTACCACCTCACAATATTGAATGTATTCAATTGCATGGATAACGTTCGATATTGAACAGATCTAAATGACTGTAATTCAATTTGAATGATGTATAATTTGACGACATTTAATGTAATGATGTACCATATTTTTTTAATAGTAAAAAAATATGAGCTAAATATAAAAACCATTATTTTTGTGGTTATAAGTTTTAATAATATTAATTTTGTTATTTTCTAATAAGTTTTTGTTTGACTTGATTTTTCCATTTATTTTAGAAGTTATTTCATTAATTAAATTAAAAATATGATAGCATCTTTCCCATGTATAATTAGTTATGATAATTTGTTAAAATGATTTATGAATACTATGCCAAAAAAAAAGCATTTAAAATGGTCGCTTTGTTTTGAAATTTGACGGTCATAAAAAATGCACATATAAAATTACAATGTCAAAAGTTGTAAATTTTTATAAGGGTCGTTATTAAAATAAACGTCATAAAAGGTTTTAAAATTATTTTTTACAATGGTGGTTTTAACACGGTCGTCATAAAATGTATGAACGATCGTTGTAAAAAATATTTAACTTGAATAAATGAAAAAACCTTCCCTCTCAAAGCATTAATAAACAAAAGGCGCATAATATAAGTTAATTAATATTAAAAAAAACAATTACTTGCGTACGCAAACTTACACCTCTAGCTACCAGGACCAGAGTTAATTAATTCATCCCAATTAACCCGTATGTCTTCGTCATCTCTAGCGTGACTCTGTTTCTTTGCCTATACTCATCGTCATTTGTTGTCGTCGTCACCTCACTTGCTGTCGTCCATTGTCGCGTCCTGCTGCTTCTCGACGCTGCCTATCTCATCCTCCATTGCATACAAGTTAATATCTCTTACAGTATACAAGTTATTTACAAAGAATTACAGTGAGTTCCATCATCCATTACATTACGTTTAATGCTTTATCTATCTCATAGTGCCATATCCAGTATGTATTTAATATTTATTTCTCTACAATTCCTTAATTTTATGCTATTTTGTTTTTCTATCAAATATTTATAGAGAGCTATTGTATCAGTGAAAGGGAAGATTACAAGATGAGAAAACCACATTCTTGTGTAGGTTAAAATCTGAATACTTTTTTTTAGGGCTAAAATCTAATTACTTCTTTTTGGTAGTTAAAATATGATAAAGTTTTTTTTTTTGAGAAATAATAATAAAGATCTGGCTGATGAAATTTCAAGCATCATCAAATTAATATTATGTGTGGTTTACAAAAACTCTAGTGTTTGAAAATATGAACTGCAGTAGTTTTTTATTGCAAGTTGAAGTGTTGAACAACATTTCATATTTTGAGTTGTGGACATGTACTTATAGTTATAGGTGCCAATTCTTGTGGTTAGAATTTTTTTATTTTTAAATAGAGTTTTTTATTACTTTTTAAGTGGAGAAGTAGCTTAAGAACATTTAACAATGATCAAAAATGGTGAAAAAATGCTTTTGGTTGTTGCTAAAAAAAGGAAAAGAAGTTGTGGATAGATTTGAAAATAATAAATTAATCATGGTTTTTTCTTGTTTTTCAGCTTGGGGAGACCAAATTAAGTATAAGGTTTCTTTTAAAATATAAATTGAACCCAATTGTGTTCCAATCTTATCAATTTATTACAATATTAGTAAAAAATTAGAGGTGTATGTTTTTTTTTTCACACAAATCTTAGAAGATACGGAACATATTAGACTTGATGCAATTGTTTTTGAAAAAAAAGCCTTTAAGACTATCATTAAAAATATATTTTTTTAAATCATAATACATAAATTAATTAGTGTTGTATATAAATAAATGAAATAAAAATTATGTAGAGAGAACTATGAAGTAAACAATAACACAAAGAAACGATTATAAAATATGAATAATTTTAAGGTAAAATTTTTAAAATATATTAACATAGTTTTATAAAATTAGGGCTTTTTTAAACTAAGGGTATGTTTATTAATTTGTAAAGAAAATCAATCAAAATCAAAATCAAAATAAATCGATACAAAAAGAAAAGACAATAAAAAACATCATTCTCTTATCATGCATTTGCTAAAATTGTTTGTGATAACATCATTGTTACATTACTATCTATTCATGGTAAAAGTAAGGATGATTTAGCCGCAAGAAAAAATTTGGTTGAGTTTGGCATTCGTGAAGAATTACTCAAAGAAAATATTAAAAAATAAGTGATTGTTCATACCACATGCTTGTTACACCTTTTTGATCTCATTGATGAACATTAAAGTTCCAATTGGATGCTTATCAAACATAAGAAATTTGGTATCTATTAAACTAAATGACATGAAGTCACATGATTGCCATACCCTAGTGCAATAATTCTTATTAATTTTGTCAAAGAAAGTGAGCAATGCAATAATTGACTTTTGCTTCTTCTTTAATTCAATTTGTAAAAAGTCAATTGATGAAAATATTTTGGAACAAATCCAAAAGCAAGTTTGGATCAAAAAGGAGAAAAATGTCAAAAAGGAGAAAAATGTCAAAAAGGAGAAAAACGCGCCGCCGCGCCCCAAAGACTCACTCCGCCCCAAATCGCGCGGCGTTTATCGTTCATGCGCAGATCGCGCGCTGGTTACGTTTCATGCGCGCAAGACCGCGGCGCGAGGTTATTCGTTCACGCGCGCAGCGATCGCGCGCGAGTACGTTTCATCCGCGCGCAACGCCCAAAGAGCCCCTCCGCGCGCCCAACGCGTTTTTGCCCCATTTTCCACGTGCAGCCGCCCCCATGACGTCATGCTGACGTCATTGATGACCTCAACATCTCCATTACACGTCTTTTAATTTTTTAATATTTTTTTTTACATTTTTTTACTCATTTTTTCTCTCCATCCTCATCTATAAATACCCCCCTTCCGTTCACTTCAAAACACACCTTCAAAACCTCAAAACCACACTTCTCTCTTCTTTCTTTCTCTCATTTCTTAGTTTTTGAGTTTTTCTTAGTTTCTTTCTTAGTTTCTAAGCTTTTCTTAGTTTTTTCTCTTAGTTTTTAGTTCAATTCTCTTAGTTTTAGAGTTCTTCTCTTTTTGAGAGGAACTTGTAATGTTTTTGTAATATTTTAGTTTTTGTTTCAATAAATGGAAGTGCAAATTCCGCTTGGAGGTTTTCTAGCAACGGGAATAGCATCGAAGTTCTGTAAGGATTTTATTTTCTTTACAGTTATTTTTATGCTTTATTCTTACATGTTATATTTAATTTGTCTGTGATTAAATTTAACTGTAGCTGCTTTATAATCATGATATAATAATAACGTTGTTATGCTCGCGAAATATTAAATAGGTGAAAATTTCTAAAATGAATTGATTTTATTTTTATTCAAGATTTTATATTAAGTATGTTAGAGAGAAATATATTATTTTTCATTACAAACTTAAATCTGAAAATTAGATTTTAAGGTTTAGTTATCCGGTCTAATTTAGAGTAGTGCTCTTTTATTTGTTGGTACAATCGCCCGGTAGTTAGAGTGAAACTCTATTTCAAAAGTTTTTATAAGAATTATTATGTGAAAATGTATTGACAACATGTTTTCAATAGTGGTTTTAAAACTTGAAAGTTAGTACTCGGATAACTAAATTCTTAGGTTTAATTTGGACACCTTGAATAAAGTTTAAACTGTCTAACCCCACCAAAGGTGGCATTTAAATGGTTCATTTTCAATCTCTTAGAAAAAGGAATTAATTTAATTAACCAAATTAGTTATCAACCCCACCCATAGGTGTTAATTGATTTGTTTATATCTTTAATAACCTAGATAATATGAGCAAGCATAATTAACTTAGTTATTATATCCATAAATACTCCACTAATATAAATGATAAAATTTGCATGAATATTTATTGAATCTGTATTTATATTTATTTTTAGATAAATATTTATTGAATTTGTATCTATGTTTTTTTTTATGTTTTTTTTAGATTATATTTAATTAATCTGTATATATGTTTATTTTATGTTATTAGATTAGGAACACAAAAACTAAACTATCGTGACAGGATGTTTAGGATTTAATTTCGTTTTTAAAAGTTTGAATAATAAATTAAAAACCACATACATTCCTTCCTTAGATCGACCTTGGGAGTATACTTATCATTTTCTACGAAATGATTCGTGCACTTGCGAGAGTTTTACAAATATTAAAACCAAAGTATTGGCGAGAATTGGCGATGCCGGTTTTCGCTCATCAATGAAGACATGAGATTCTACGGGGTAATACAAGAAATATGAGAGCTTGATTATGTTAAGTATATGATACCAATGTTTAAGTGTGATTGAGTGAAAAAAAGGGCAAATGTAGAGAGGGATGGATATGAGTTTACTTGAGTTAATCTGGGAAGACTTGGTCATAATACCGACTCTTTTATTTTTCATTACAAGCTAAACAAGTCTTTTATGTATAGAACCCACAAAATCAAGGTATATATGATCTTAATTGCACTTGAAAAAATTTATGTTAATTAAAAGGTTCAGGATAAGTCTAATGTATACATGAACATTTAATTTTAAATTTTATAACAAGAATATTAGTTACTCATTATTGTCCAATTATAACATTCATTTATTTATTTAGTTACTTATACTATTTTAAAATTTCATTATGAATAGTGCCCAAAACAAGCAGGTGGTTTTGAATGTGGTTATTATATCATGATATTCATGTGGAACATTAACAACTATCCTTGTTTAAGTATAACAAATTTGGCATTAATCTTTAATTCTCTCCTTATTGATATTTCATGTAAGTGTATATCTATATTTTAATATAGGAAGAACAAGTTGCAATATGCAAAAGAAGAGCTATTTCAATTGAGGTAGGAGTGGAGCACAAATGTGATGATGCATACTTATAGATAGTGGTTTAATCATTAACTTCAACATATAAAATATTGGATAAATATAATGAATCTATTGATGTTTTGAAAATTTACAAGTTAAAAATTACAAAGATACTTTGAAATTATATACATTTTTACTACTTTTTTTATGTTATTTACTATAAATTTTATTAATATTATAGGTTAATTAATATTAGTGATTGATATTTTATCATTTGTATTATCAACCTAAAATTTTCCATTGATATATATAATCAATGACAAATATTATCAACCAAATATAAAAATATCATATTTTAAAAAAATTATTATCATTATATTTTTTTTTCCAATTTACAATGATGGTCATTAAAAAAAGACCATAGTAGAATATATTTTATATTGTCATTATCAATTTACAATTAAAGTTATTATAAAAACAACTATCAGAATATATTTTTAATGACGATCATTGTAAGTTTACAATGATTATCATTAAAAAACGATCGTCAAAAAATATATTTTTCATGACAATAAACGTTAATTTACAATGATGGTCATCAAAAAATATAATCATAGAATATATTTTTCATAACGATCACTCGATTTTCTATCATTTTCATTGGACGTTTTTTTTTTCATGACGATCGTGAATGTTATGAAAAGTACTTTTTATCATGATGTTTAAATAGATGAGGTTGCTCTATTTTTTTAGAATATCATAATAACCTTATAATAATGGTTAATGACTATCCTTAAAACTTCTTTTTGACATAGTTTTATTTGTCATTGAAATTGACTCAATACATACATAAATATATATATATATATGAGTAAAAAAAGAGTAACAATAATAAAAAAGAGAGACACAAACTTATAATGAGACATAACATGATCTAATTATAATTATAACGTTTTTACGGGACAATGATTTTTTTTCCCCCAAAAATTATCCCATATATCAAACTTTTAACATAAACAATCCTTTTTTTTGTTATGTGTCAATTTGTTTTTGCTAATATCTATATTAATTAATAATAAGATATTTATTATCCATTATTAAAAATTATGACTATAAATATTTATACAATTATATGTTTGTTTTTTATGTGAGATCATAATTTAAATGAATAAAAATGTTAGAAGTAATTAAGAAACCAACTATTTCAAAAATGTAAGCTATTGAGAGAATGATAAATACTTTTTTTATATAACTATTATTTTTCTACAAGTGTTTGCTCTATACATTACTAAACACTTCCAATTCAAAAATTGAGGTTAATAGACATTAAATACAAGACCCCGAGCTTTGATATCATTTTAAAAGTAGTTAAAAAATCAATTTTCTAAAAAACTTAAGCTATTGATTGAATAACCAATATTATGTAGAAGTTTAGTACTAACAATAGGTATTGGTCTAGGCCATACTTACATTTTATTTAATCAATTTGAAATTTTAATTTTAAAATTATGTGTCTTGATTTTTTTTATTTTAAATTAATATTTTTTTTATTTTTAAGTTATAAGAAAAATGAAAAATGAAATATTAAATATTGATTTAAATAAAATTATTTTTATATGTAAGAAAAATATATAAATTATTAAATATTATTTTTTTATTAAAATAATTTCAACTCTATTACATAAATTATCACCAAATATTTTAAAGAATTATAATATAATTTAATACGTTATATTTATATTTAATACTTTGCATTAAACATATCTTAAGTGTACTATCATTTAGTTGTGAAGCTTTATATAGTATGATATAAAATGTGCATATAAAAAATTGAGTGTTTGTATGAAAAGCCGATATATAAATAATTACTACTCTTTATTTATTTATTTCCATCAAACTACTCTTTATTTTTTACTTTTGGGTAGACGTCGTTTTAAAATTTCAGAATAGTCTATACGTACTAAATTTTTAGTCTTTAATATAATTATTATTATCTTTTTTTTTCTTTTAAAGTGCATGTAAAACTGAATAACTAACTATTCACAGTAATTAATTATTTGATGTAAGTCTTTAAAGTGTAGATATTTCCATTAATTAGATGCAAATAGCAATACATGTGAACTATATAATATATATATATGGAGACCAAAAGTTTGCTTTTTATAAAAAATCAAATCAGGGAGATCCTAATTAAGGACTAAAAAATTAATATAAAAAAAGCTTAAAGATCTTGAATGCCAATTTGCAATGTCTAGATTTGGATCTGTTCCTTGACACAAAGACAGTAATGAAAAATAAACACCAATTAGTGCCTTTCCTTATCCAACTAAAAATAATAATAATAATAATAATAATAATAATAATAATAATTCATCTTTTCTTCTTTCCATGAATCAAATCATATTCTTAAAAGCTCAAATTAGAGCCACAATCCAATGCTATAAAAATCTTAAGTCAATACTTAGTGCTCATCACTGTGTCTCTTGTCTTTATTAAACAGATTAATTTATCATAATTGTCAATCTTTCACATTATAAAAGTAAAGAAATTATTCATCGTTATAGTCCAAACTAACATGAGAAAAGATGGAGGATAGACATAGGTATCAACGAGAAATATATATATATATATATTATATTTTTAATAGAGATCGACACAAGTAATCTTATTTTTAAAAAATAAATCAACTTTAATTTTATAACTTTTAGATTAAATAATATTTAATCTTATATTATTATTTAAAAAATATAATATAAATGGGTTTAATAAAAAAAAATCTTTTATTTCGATAACTTTTATAAATAATAAAATTAAAATATATTTTTAAGTAGGCATAATAAAAAAACTACTAGAAATTTTTTCTTCCTTTTAGCTTTCACCATCAACTCTATTCCATATTTATTATCCTTAACATCGGATCATCTTGGTAAGAACTTTTCAACCCATTTTACTTGATTTGGAGGAATGATTTATTATTGTTAAAAGTATATTGAGTTCATAATCTTAACTTATCAAATTCTTATATTATTTAAAAAAAAAACTAGAAAAGATATTGAATTTTAAGAAATATTGGTACTAGTAATATTTTTAATTTTATTGGTACTAGTAATATTTTTAAATAGTGATGAATAATTTCACAATTGACCTGAGACACTTTAACCTCTTACTTTGATGATAATTAGGCAGAAAAGTAGGGGAATAATATTTTACCTAATAAAGGAGGTGACAGTTGTTTTAATATTGCTTTTCAATTAATTTATTAATGCTAAGCAGCTGGTGAGTAATTGACTGCTTGATGGATTATTAAATCATACAACTGTGTGAAAAATATTCTTCTGGATAGATTGATTAGAATGAGAATTATTTAATAATAATAATAATAATAATAATAATGATAACGAGGACTTGGACATCATTACTCCACGTAGTCTATGTTATGAATCACAAGCCAAATATTATCTCTTGGAATGTAATTAAGTAACTTTGATTTTATTTGTTGATTAATAATAATATTTGTCCTTTAAATATTACATGCTGTTTTCTTAGTATCTTCAGTTTGATATTTGTAACGATATATTAAAAATAGTGATAAAATAATTTTTAAATTTTTAAATTTTATTTTATTTAATCTTTGATGAGATGTAATTATATGATAATAAAATGATACTAATTAAAATATTTCATTTATTATTAATAGATTTGAACGAAATAAGTAAGTATATAAAAATAATAAAAATATCATAAATAATAATTTATGATATAAGTTTAATAAAAAATAATATAATATATATTTAAAGTTAAATTGATTAATGATAGAATTTAAATAAGATAAATTAAAATAATATTACATTATAAATTTATTAAAAATATTACATTATAAATTTATTAAAAATATTAAATAAGATATAAAATGATATAAAATAGTTTAAATATTTTCATTTAAGCTATTTTCTCTAAATGTGTTCAATGTGCTGATAGTTTTAGCGTTTTTTTTTGCACGATTTCATGATTCAATATAATTTTATAATTATAAAATATTTTATTTAATTAAATAAATAAAATATTGTATAATTATTTTATCAAGTAAATTTATTTCATTGAATAAATTTTAAAAAATTATTATTCGTAAATAATAAGTATCCATTATAATTAAATAATGCAAAAAATATAAATTGTATCTCTGGTTTATATAAAACAAAAAGTAATTTATTTGATTAGTTTTAAATTTTAACAATTTATTTTGAATTAATTGTTGATGAAGAAAAATAACAAGGAAAATTAGAAAAACTAATGCACTTAAAATTTATAATATTAAAAATAACACTTTAATAAAACAAAAAAATAATTCAATTGAACGACGTTTAACATTAAATGAGGTTAAATAAGTAAATTTTAAATTAAATGATATTTAATATAAAATAATATATTAGACATATTTTCTATTAGTAAAAATATATCAATTGAACATACGAATTGTTATTTTAATGATTATAAATTTAAATGATGTAATTTTTATTAGATTTTGAAATAATATTAGGAAGAGTAGAAAGAGAGAAAATTAAGGTTACGAAATAACGAAGAAAGAATTATGATTTAGGGAGAAAGAAGATTAATAGGGAGAGTTTAAATTTTTTAAAAAGTTGATTTCATAACTTATAATATGGTATCAGAATTAGAAGTTCTGTGTTCAAATATCAAAAACTTAATTTATAAAATTGTAAGTGTTTTATCTACATATATTTTTTTCAAATATAGAGCCAAATATTTGTAAAGAGTAATATACTATAAAAATATTGTTGACCCTCCTCATATTAATTTTTAAAACAAAAGTTACAATAAAGATCGAATCTTTACGAGTGCAGTAGAAATAATTAACAAATTTATTTAAGCCAAATAAGACCTTTATGATGTAATTAACTCAATTATAATTAACGATAACTAAACATACTTGATAAAATTAACCTTTGAAGTAGAGATTAATACCTTCGATCTTCCAAGCCTTCCTCCTAACAATTCTGGATAGAATATGTATGCGTTCTTGATCCTTCAAGTTAATCAAATTCTAATTCCTCAACTAAAACCCTTTATCTGTTGCAACTATGTCTTTAACAAGAAAAATTCACAACCAATGGCAAAAAGGATTTTTCTTAATTATGTGTTTTGAAAATTAATTGAGAAAAATGTTTCTAATTGATTGTCGAAAGAGGTTTTTGAATTTTTTTTTGAGATTTCTAACAAACAGGGAGAATTAAATTCAATTAGCTTAATGAGTAAAGCATAATGAGGGATTAGGTGAAATCGATTTTCCAGAAGTTTTTTTCCCATTAATTTAAACTTTGAACAATATCTTTATTTTTTTTAAATTTATTTTATTTCAAATTTCAAATACAATAACTTTAGTGACTTCTCCAAATAAAATTGAGATTATCATAATTTTGGTATTTGTCAAAAATAAGTTACCAATCTCTGATGACGATACTTTTCTTATCACTTTATTATAAAAATACGATACTTTGCATTTCTAGTTTTGCACTGATCATTGAGTTAGTTATTTCTTCCTCAGTTTCTCTAAATAGAAAAATATTATAAGTATCATCTATATCTGATTCCTCTATTGGTTCTAATTTCATCGTAAATTTTTCTTCAAAGATTTTTGTTTTTTGTGGGATTCCTTTTTTAAATTTTTATATGTTAAAACTTGTTAGGACATTCATTAGCGTAATGTATTTCATCATTGTAGATCCAACATCTGCATTTCTTTTTCCCTTATGTCCAAAATATTTAGTTTATTAATGGCTTATATTTGTTTCTCCTAAAATACTTATTTTGAAAAAGTCGACGGCCTGATACACAAAGAGGTAAGGAGATACATATTCCTAATGGAATTGTCTCCATAAGTAGTGAACAAAATAACAGAAGGGAAGTAGTACACTTAACAGAAACAATACCACTATAATATCAAAACAACAAATAGCAGCTGCAAAGAGAGTTCAAAAATTTTCTAATCAGAGTAAATAATCATATGTTTTAACATACACAAATTAAACTCAAATTATACTAGCTTCACATGTAATAATGCATAATACTCGATATAACGAGATAAATCCATATAGAGACCGTATCTATATGGTAATATCCTTGGATTACTTAAGGCAACCACTCAACAACAAATAATTTACTAAATAATAAACAAGTTACAACACTAATAGATAGTAAAATCATTATTACCTCTATCAACCAAGAATTCCATACAAATTGCCTATTGTTGATATTTATTTGATGCTTTTACAATGACTTGGTTCGACACACAAACCTGGCTATCGATGTGATTGGAAACCATAGATCATATAATTGGAAGTGAACAACTCACACTCTTAAGGGACACACAATCCAACACTAATTTCAAAACATGTATGAGAGAGACACTATCAAACCACATACTCACACAGATGATGATTTGATTACTAAACACAATAAATGACCCACAATAAAATATAAGCTCTCCAAAATGATTTCAAAAATAGATATAAATCTTAGCTTGAAATTTGGTACAATTTTGGCACTGAAAATATGGGTGAAAAGAAAAGAAATGATTGAAGTATTTATAGTGCTTGGAATGCACACCTCGCCAGCCACCTTACCAAGGGTAGTGGCGATGGTAGTGGCAAGCTTGGTGATAAGGTACTAAAAAGCTGTATTTTTCATTTCCAAAAATGACGAGTACTATATAAAAATACCCGCACCTGAAACACACTAAAAACCATAAGTAAATATGTCAGCTTGTTCATATGCTCACTCGTCGAAAACCAACACTCCACCTAGCATGCACATTATGAAAGCCAACCCTAAGATGTGTGTAAATGTGCTTGCATACAAAGTGTACCTAACTATATACATGTATAAATTACTGATACGCAGTAACCAACCTTACACAGAGGAAGATAAATACACTATGCAAAAAGAAAACATATAATGTGCTTTGTATACGGGAAGCCAACACACAAACACAAGTACAATTGGACTTATACTTTTTATAGGGTTCTTTGTTATACCTTCTTTTCTATTTTTGAAAGCCTTGTTTTCTAAATTTATATTATTTGAATGTTTTATATTTTTTATACTTTTATTTGTAAGATTTTATGTTACATCTATATTTTGCTTGCATACTAAAATCTTTTATATCACAACAGATTTTATCATTTCTCTTATTTATTTATATTTATGTTTCTCTTGACATTTAATAATTATATAATTTTTAAGACTTATTATTCTTCCTCCTAATGTGTCTAATATAGTTTTCCCATTTCTTTAATTTCATCCTTCTATTATAGTTTTATATAATGTTTTAGGCGATTTTTAGAAAAAAAAAACATTTCCTTTTAAGTTTCTTACATGAAGGTTGGTAACTTATGATAATACATTTCATATTCACAAATAAATAAATCTATATAACACGTTACATATTTTTATATTTGTTAAATATCATTTTTTTCCTCAGTTTCATTTTCACTAGATTTAGTGATATGTATACCTTTGTCTTCTCCAATGAATTTATCATATATTTCATTTACTATAGTATCTAAGTATTCCCTACATGTGGGAACATTCTCCTATTTTTGTAAATATTGTTCTGTTAAATTTTTAAACCAATTTTTTACATTTTCTATAATTTTGTGAGCTATTAAGACTTTACAAGTTGAAGGGTTTGATTGTGTGGTTAGAAAAGTTTGTATGATTACAACCATACCACTAGATTATCATTTAAAGAATTTTTCCTATCTCTTATGCAACCTAAATCTAAAGATCAGATCTATAATTTTCATAAAGTTTAAATTTTGATAGGATACTACCTTTAGTTCTCTAATGTAATTCTTTATCCATTTTTTATTGTTGTTTTCTCCTATAAAGAATGTGAGGTTCTTCTAGCCTTTGCTTATTTCTTTCTTCTATGTTTGGATCAGATGTTCCTTCTTCTTAAGGAATTATTAATGAAATTGGTTCATATGATTTTTTGGGATCATATTTTCTGGTTTAGAATTGATTTCACTAATTATTGTCATATCATCTTCCTCTTTGTTTGCAAATTTTTTTCATCATAATGTCTTCCTAGTTCTTCATTTGTTAGGATTAACAAACTAACTAATTTTTATATTTTCCTATTCTGAGAGTCTATATTCTATATTCCATTAAATTAGGATTATACCTTCTTCTTTATCTTTAGTTTTTCTTCATTATTTATTTTCTCATTCTTAAGTATTATTGTATCTAATCTCCTCGGTGGTTCTTCTTTTAATCCTATAAAAGGATCCTATAAAAGGGTCAAACGTATAACTTATAATTTCATCGTTTTTAGATATATTATTTACATATATATCTTTTTAATTATATAAACTTCTTATGTATGTCTTGTTGAAATTTCTTATTATAACCATATTCTCTTATTTCATTTAGAGTTCCTTTTGTGTTTCATTTATGTTTTGTAGGAACTTGATAATTGATTCTTGTGCTATATCTATTTTTTCAATTAAAAGAATTAAAGTTTCCATTATTATTATTTTTTATTTTGATAGGCCTACTAGGCTTTCATTAAAATCTAATTTTATATCACGTAGTTTGTTTTTAAACATTATTGGGATAATAATGATATCATTTTCTTCCTAGTATTACATCATAGACTAATATTTTCATTATTTTAACTTATTATTTTAAATCTATCACCTCTTTTTTTTTGTTAAAGGGTTCTCTTGCACGATCTATAAACTTAAACTTTGATGCATTATTATTTCCTATTATATTACTTTTTCTTCCTAGTATCAGAGATTTTATTTAATATCTAAATTTTATTCTTCTAGTATTTTAAAGTCTATTAATATTATTTATTTTATTATTTGTCTAATTTATTGAAAAGTTTTATCTATTTCTATAAATTCATTTTGTCCATATATTGAATTATTATGGTTGTTTGTTAACAAATATCCTAGTATGTAATATATTCAAAATGAATGAATTCTTTCTTTCATTACTTCTTCTATTTTAAATTCATAAGCTAAATGTAACACTTGGTTTAAGTTCTTATCATTAATATTAATGACAAACCTATGGTATATTAGGAATTTTAATTTTTTGTATCCAAAGTTTTCATAAATAATTCCTAATAAGACATATTTCTATTTATTATTATATTATCTAACAATGCTAGTTTTATTAGTGTATCAATTCTATCTCTAAATTTTAATTTTTGATATCCTAAATTTTCATGAATCATTCCTAAAAAGGCATTGTTCCTATTTATTATTATATTTTCTAACACTGCTAGTTTTATTATTGAATCAATTCCTTCTCTAAAATGTTCTTTTATTAATATTTATATTCCTTCCAAATAGATTATCCAATTTTTCTTGTCCTTTTAAGGTTTTTTATTGATTATCTATAATAGTTTCTTTATCAATTAATGGTATTTTATACATTTATTTTGCATCTATAATATTAATATTTATTTATTTATTACTTATTTGATAATAAACTATATCTTTTCTTATAAATATTTTCTTTATTCTTGAGAATGATTAATCTTTAAATTCATATCCTTTTTTAAGATTTAATCTATTTTTATATTTCTTCAAATTTCTTTTTACTAATAACTATTTATTGTGAAAAATATCTTGTATTTCTATTTATATTATTTATGATATTTTTATTTATAAAATATTACTATTTAAAGGTATTTGATATTTTAGTGACATTTTAATAAAATTTTAATAATAATATCCATAATATTTTAGACATTTTAACAACAACAAAAAAAGACATTTAAGCGACATTAAGCGGCAACATCATTTTATCAATATTTTAGTGATATTATCGATATTTTCATGATAATTTAACGAAAAGATATAAATATCATGTTTTGATATTAAGATCTATTAAAAAGAAAAATTGTCCTACTAATATCACCAATAACATCGAAACTTTCAACTCTGTAAAGACATTACACATTATATAAACATCTATTTATTGATATTATATTTAATTAAAAAATATTTCAATTAAAATTCTATAAAAAAAATAATGAAGTTAATTATATGTTGGAAAAAGATTAATTCTATTATTTTAACTAATAATTATATGTATGTTATATTAATTATAATTGTAGTAACATAAAAAAATACCTTACATTTATAGAAAAAAAGTTTATAATTTATTTACCATCATACTTTTACTTGTAAACTTACACTATATTAAATAAAAATTATATAATTATGTAAATTTTAATTGTTAAAAAATGTGAGTATAAATTATAGTGAATGTTGTCTTGATTTAATTTTAAAACTAATAATTTTAAATTATATATCCTGATTTTATCTTCCATCAAATTTAAAATAACATTTTTATTTTTAAATATATATAAAAAATTATATATTATTTTAAATAAATTTTTATAATTTATTATGTATACGTAAGAAAATCACATAAAATAAACTATAAAATATTTTAAATATACATTATTTTATTAAAATATTTATCATCAAATTTATCCGATTATATTATATAAATTCTCAATAAAATACTATATTGATTAATTATATAGTAATTTTATATTATTTAATACAACATAGTTATATTAAACCTATTTAATATGATGTAAAAAACACAAAGGCTAATCTAAGACTCAAATTTTACGAGGCATCATGAGTCATTAAAAATTATGCAAATTGTCACTAAATAAGTAAAAATTAAAAAAGAAAATAAATATATATTAGAGCTAAAAAATTAATAATGATATTTTTTTGAATAAATAAGTATTAAAATGTGAGATTTGTTATAATTTTAATGGATTATAATTAATTACGATTAATTAAATTTATCCATAAATTTTAAACTTGAATATTTTACACTTGAATGTAAACTTAAAATTTAGATTGAGAGAGAACATTATGGGTTTAATATTATCTTTCATAAAATTGTAAACTTTTACCTATAAAATTATATTTTGATCATGTGTGGAAGGACACGCACTCACTCTAAATAAGATATACATCCCTCTAATAGTATCAAATGAACAACTCAACTCATATAAGGCAAATCCAATGAACGATTAAATTGAAAAAAAAACTTAAATTCGTTTAACTAATGAGCTTAAATGTATCATCTCACTATATCATAAGCAACTCATGAGCTCTTCTAAAAATATATATGTCAAAAAATAAGTGTAATGATGTCACTATTAAAAATATACTTAAAAGATTATTTTTTTTTATTTTATAAAAGTATAATTAAAATAAAATATTTATATATGCATTTTTTGAAAAATAAAATTATAAATTTTTTTTGTTTCATTTTTTCATAAATATAAATGTTCTCACTAATGAGCTGTTAAACGAAATTTAAAAAAAATGAGTTAGAATTTAATTTATAAAATTTAGATGATATAAATACCACTAAAACTCATTCAATGTAAACTAAACTTAAGCAACCTACACCAACTGAGTTAATTTAATACCTCTAGACCGCCCCTCACTAAACAAGCTGCTAATAAATAATGTTATATGTAGTCAACTAGTTGTCACTCTATGATATAAAATCCATTTGAGTATCAAAAGATTTTGAATTTAAGTCTCAATAAAGAATATATAAGTAGTATAATTACATGTAAAATGAAAAAAATAATTACATAAAGTTAGTTTAATTTTATAAATTAGATACATTGATTACTTTAATTTAAATAGATAGTTTAATTTTATAAATTAAATACATTTATCATTTTAATTTAAATAGATATATTTTAAACACCTTAATATTATATATTTATATAAACATTCGGAAAATGTTTTATGATTTTATTAATTTTTATTTTTATTTTTAAATTTTTTGAAATATTTTTATCTTCAAATATCTACAGTTTTAAATAAGTTTAATTTTTAACTTAAGTTTTTACGTCAAAATAATCAGAAAGTTAAAAATTAAAATTAATAAAAAATATTTAAATTAAAATAATTAATATATTTAATTTACGAAAATAAATAATGAAAATATCACCTATATTCGTACAAAATTCATTTAATAATTATGTGTGAGAGGGCCACATGACTTTCAATTATGTCTAATATTGCAGGAAACAAGTGTAAATTTGATAATCCGTATGTGGTCAAGTCTGTGTTTCTCTCGTTTGGAGTAACTGAATTGACAGTAGCAGCTCATCATTCATATGATGATGATAAAGATGTGGATTTGATAAGAAAATAGGTTCTTTTATAGAAATCTGATTATATATAAGGACTATTATTATCTCATTAAATAACAAAATATACGGTTTGAATTTTAATGGTCGAATTTCTCTGTAACAAACTATAGAAGCAATCTCTATTAATTCATGATTCATATTTTTATAATTTTCAATAATTTTTTTATCAATTCTCAATGTGGCATGAGATTTAAAAAATAAAAATAAAATAAAAATAAAAAAATATTACATCGATACTACTGTTATAATTAGTATTATTTTATATTTTTACTACTACCTATTATTTTAAATATATTTTTCATTTATTAATTAAGATATGTCTAATATAAAAAACAAGACTATTTATCTTTCTTAAATTGTTGTATAAATATAGAATTAAATTATAAAATATTTAATAGAATAAATTAATAAATATATTATAAAACTATTAAAATAATTAAAAAAATATTACGTAACTTTATCAAATAATAAAAATAAAATTTAATTATTATTAATGATATAGACATTATTATTGTTAAAATCAACCATAAAACTCTTGATAAAAATTTATTACCAAAATTATTATTAATGATATAAATTTATCATCAAACTTTTTATTAATGATACAAAAATGTCATCGAAAATATAATATAATTATCGAAAATAGAAAATAAATATATTTATATTATTAATTATAATTTAATAATATTTTTATTAATGAATAAAATTAAATAATTAAATAATATATTTATTAATATTTGGTGGTTAATAACAGCGCCAAGTATCCTTTTCCAAACCAATAGTATACGTTTCAAAGGTACAATGAGCACTGAGCCCTACTCTAAACAAACTCCATTAGCGAAGGTTTAAAACTTGCCACGACCTGCCCAACTCCTCGGTTCGGGTGTTCAAAAAAATCTGCCATATCAACAAATTCATATAATCCTTATCAAATTTAATCACTTTTGATTTTAAACTAAAAATAAATAAAATAGAAGGAGAACAAATGTTAAGAGAATATGGACTCTCTTCAATTCTTACTTTTGTTGTTTATTGAATGAAATATATTTATGTTGCTAATAACCGGATTAATTGCATTTTATGCTATTAATGTATTAGATTATTACAAGTATAATCACAATATTTAAAAGTTGCATATACAAAATACTAAAATTCTAGACATGTTCAACATAAGCATTCTATTTTTGTTAGTCTCATATTTTTTGGGGAGTAGTACGGGTTTGTGATGAACGAGATCATAGATAATATCGATTTCGTAAATACTTATCCATTTTAAATTTTAGTAATTCTCACAAGTATAAAAATTATTTATAAAAATGACAATTATACTTCTAAGGTCGATTCAAGAAAGTAATATTGTGTTGTTTTTAAATATTTTTCATATTTTAAAAACAAAATTAAACATAAACATTCTGTTACAATTATTTATTTATTTTTTAAAAAATAATCTAATGCATAAAGATAAAGATAAACATGGATTCAATAAATACTCATACAATTTAATATATTCATAAATAGCAGAGAATAATGGATATAATAATTTAGTAATTATGTTTGTTTATATTAGTTAATTTATTAAAGATATAAATTAATATTTATTGATTTTCTCTTTTTTGTATGAAAGTGTCCTTAGGTGGGACTTAAATTTATTCATTTAATATTAATTAACTAATATCCTTAGTCAGAGCATATTAATTAATTAAGTATTAAATTTTAACTTTATTTATAAGAAAATAAAAAACCATCTAATCATAGCTTTAGTTGGAGTCAGTTAATTAGACATTATTCAAGGTGTCTAAATTAAACTTAAGAATTTAAATATCTGAAAAATTATTTTAAGGTTTAAAACTATTTAAGAAAATATGTTGTTAACATATTTTCGAATAATAATTCTTTGTAAAAACCATTCAAATAGAGCTTCACTCTAAATATCTAAATAATTAAATCTAAAGTAAAAGAGTATTACTCCAAATTAAGTCCAGATAATTAAATCTTAATTTTAACTCTCATATTAAGTTTTTTATTAAGAGTAATGTACTCCTTCAAATAACATTCTTTATAAAAATCTTGAATAAAAATAAAATCAATTTATTTTAAGAAAATATTTTACCTATTCAATATTTTGCAAGAATAACAAAATTATTATTATATTATAGTCACTATTAGTCAGACATGTTATAATTGGTCACAAACAAATCAAGAATGATACAGAAGAAACAACACAAATATATGGATTGCAAAAGGAATATAATTAATACCTTAACAATATCCTTATAGAACATCGAAGAGTTGATTCTATGAATGAAAAAACTCCGATAGTAATTGCACTTCAGAATTTGTTGAATCGAAAATTAGAAACTACCAAAACATAGCATGTTATGTCTCAAAATTGAGAAAAGAACTAAATAAATTCTAAAAGCTAAAAATATAAAAATATACAGAAAAAAGGGGAGAGAAAGTTGCTTAAAACGCAACTCGAAAGCTTATTTTCTTGGTATATAAGGGATTCTATTTATAGGAAAGAATGTGAGAAAAACTTGTGTTTTTTTCACAACGCGATCGGATCACAACCAAATTTTTGACCAATTTAAACCTTCTTATGTCGCGATATACAATTATTTTTTTCTTTATTTTCCATTATCTCTTTTCTTCACTTTGGATAATATAAAATAAATGATATTCATTTAAGCTCTAAAAAGTGTGATAAACATGCTTCAAGTATTTTTCTTTATTTTAATATTTATATATTAAAATACCTGTCAAACACTACAATATACTCATTAATCTAAACAAATATATTTGTCTAAAATATAATAGAATAAAGCAAATAAAAATCCATTTTATTAATTAAAAGATATTAAAACATGGTATATTTAGTGTTTTTAAGCATTCATTACAACCCACCAACTTCTTGCTAGTCTCTTAGCAAGAGAAGCGGTTAAAACTAATAAAAACAAAAAAAAAACTAACCAAAATCACTTTCGTGGATTGACACGATTACATTTAACATATACAACGAGTCGTTAAACTCTTAGGTTGCCCTAGTGGATGAGTTTATGTCTCGTGAGGGTTTTCAGTAATGATACTCACAAATATGAACAAAAAATGAAAACAAAATAAAATGAAGAAATGAAATATAGAAATATTTCATGCGAATAATCTCTTTTAAATTTCATAATTAAAATCTTAAGCATAGATTATTTCAACTTCTTAAACATTCATGAATAATCCGAATGCGCTTTGACTATACTCCCCACAAGTTATTACTCTCAAAAACATTAAATCCTATGGGTTCAAACACCTATACTAATTTATATGTGAAAGATTTAATGTATAGAAATGAACTAATATGTTCACATATGTATAAAGAAGAAAGGCTCAAAGTGTTATTTTAACGTTGATCTCATGAAAGGAATCAAATGTAAGGATTTATAAAATATTATACATTACTTTCATGCATCAATCAAATTCATCAAATAAAAATATCAAGTAATATGCCTTTTAGAAAATGTAGGAAAATGTAATGACTTCTTAGGAAAATACTTCATATATTTTCTTTTGCATTAAACCATTTCTCACAATTGTTTAGGCTTTTTGGGTCATATTATATATATTATACTATTAATTTCCCTCTCTTTCTTTCTATTTTTTTCTTTCTCTTATATTCTTTTTTATAAGAGAATTCATTTTATAGAGAGTGGACCCATGTACAGATTGTACATTTTTTATATGGTAAGGTGAATGTTAATATTTAACTTTTATGTTTGTATTTGTTTAGGGAACCATAGATATATCTCTTTTTTAATAGAGTCATGCATGAATGAAGAAAGACATATACTATTAATTTCTACTTAAATCATTTAATCTAAGAAAATAAAAAATAAATATATTACACTTCATTAAGATGTTAAAATCCAGACATTTAATGCTAAGTCCTATGAAGATAATCTAATAATGCTAAAGAAATAAGAAGAATATTTAGAGTATAAAAAATAATATTTATCAATCAGAATAAAGGAAAATGGGCTCAAAATATTTTTCACAAGGATAGTCTCCACTATTTGATTCTTAAACACCGATTTTAGGTTTAATATAATTTTCACACCTTATCAAGAAATACTAGTCATAAAAAAACTAACTAATTATCACATTACTTCACGATATGTTTTTGGAAATTAATCTAATATTGCAAAGAGTTCAACAACTAAATTTGATGTCAAAGGAATTTAAGCTCTTTTGCTTATGTTGCCTATTCTTTGACATCGATCACATTGTACACAAAATATATTAGCATCTTTAAAAAGAGTTGGCCAATAGAATCTAGATACTGATACCTTTAGGGCAGTTTTCTTACCACTAAAATGGCCTCCACAATGAAGTTCATGACAAAATGTCAAAATGCTCTCATGTTCTTCTTTAGGAGCACACCTCCGGATTACTTGATCTTGAAAAAATCCAAATAAAAAAGAGTCATCCCAAATGCCTATAAGAAGTTAGAAACCTCTTCTTTCCCTAAGAAAATATTTCGATTCTTAAAACACTAGTGACCAGATAGTTAACGATATCTACATACCAAGGCTTTGGACCTACTAAAAATAACCATTCATTAGGAAATGTTTCAATTATATCTTTTTTTACTCTCACCTTCAAGAGAATTAAAGTCAGAAATTAACCTAGATAAATAGTCTGCTACTAAGTTTTCACTACTCTTCTTACCTTTGATTTCTAAGTCAAATTCATGTAAGAGTAAGACCCACCTAATTAATCTTGGCATTGCATTATGTTTACCTAATAGGTATCTCAAAACAACATGATCATAATGCACAATTACTTTCAAACTGACTAAGTAAGACCTAAATTTTCCTAAAGAAAACACAATAGCCAAGAATTCTTTCTCAGTGGTGGAATAATTAATTTGGCCATCATTGAGTGTTTTTCTCACATAGTATATGACATGCAAACGTTTTTCTACTCTTTGTCCCAAAACTAATTTATGAGCAAAACCGACATCGCCGATCTTGCCAATACTTTGGTTTTATATTTATAAAACTCTCGCAAGTGTATGAACCATTTCATAGAAAATGATAAGTATACTCCCAAGGTCGATCTAAGGAAGGAATATATGTGGTTTTTAATTTATTATTCAAAATTTTAAAAACAAAATCAAATCCTAAACATCCTGTCACGATATTTGGGTTTTTGGTTTTTAATCTAATAATGTAAAAATAAACATAGATACAGATTCAATAAATATTGATGCAAATTTTATCATTTATAATATTGGAATATTTATGGATATAATAACTAAGTAATTATGCTTGCTCATATTATTTAGGTTATAAAAGATATAAATTGATATTTATTGATTCTCTCTTTTTTATATGAATACCACCTTTGGTAGGGTTAGATATTCTTTGTTAACTAAACAAATCAATTAACACCTATGGGTGGGGTTGATAACTAATTTGGTTAATTAAATTAATTCCTTTTTTTAAGAGATTGAAAATGAACCATTTAAATGCCACCTTAGGTAGGGTTAGACAGTTTAAACTTTATTCAAGGTGTCCAAATTAAACCTAAGAATTTAATTATTCGAGTACTAACATTCAAGTTTTAAAACTACTACTGAAAACATGTTGTCAATACATTTTCAGATAATAATTCTTATAAAAACTTTTGAAATAGAGCTTCACTCTAACTACCGAGCGATTGTACCAACAAATAAAAGAGCATTACTCTAAATCAGACCGGATAACTAAACATTAAAATCTAATTTTCAGATTTAAGTTTGTAATGAAAAATAATATATTTTTCTCTAACATTCTTAATATAAAATCTTGAATAAAAAAAATCAATTCATTTTAGAGATTTTTACCTAAATAATATTTCGCAAGCATAACAACGTTATTATTATATCATGTTTACAAACAGCTAGCAAAGTTAAATTTAATCACAGAAAAATTAAATATAACATATAAGAATAAAGCATAAAAAATAACTACAAAGAAAATAAAATCCTTATAGTACTTTGATGCTAACTTTGTTGCTAGAAAACCTCCAAACGGAATTTGCACTTCCATTTATTGAATCAAAAAGCAAATAAATTAAAAAAAACATAATTAGTTCTTCTCAAAAAGAGAAGAACTCTAAAACTAAGAAAAACTAACTAAGAAAAGTTAAAAACTAAGAAATGGAGAGAAAGAAAGAGAAGAGAAGATGTGTTTTGAGGTGTGATTTGAAGTGAAGAGAATGAGGGTATTTATAGGTGAGGAGGGGAAGAAAAAGTGGGTGAAAAAATGATTAAAAATGGAGAAAACGTAGAGTAGTGAATGATGACATCATACTGCTGACGTCATGGTGGTATGGGGTAGATAGGCACAAACTGGGTGCAGGCACATACGGAATTGGGCGTGCTGCGTGCGCGGACTTGGCGTTGTGCTGGTACGGTGCGTGCGTTTCTCGGTATGACTGGGCGCGCTGTGCGTGTTGGCCGGCGCGGCTGGGGGTGGCTGCATGCACGATTTCCTCCTTTTTGACATTTTTGACCCATTTTTTCCAATTTTCCATCTTTTTTGACTTTTCCTCATTTAATTTATGAATATATTTGTGATGTATTGTCTCCTGTATTTTTCTTTCAGTCTTTAAGTTACTTTTTTAAGTGAAAATACCTGAAAAACAATAAAAATATCCGTGATTTCGAAAAGACAGATTTATATAAATATATGATAAAATCATATAAATATATATATATATATTTTTAATCAATTAATGTGCATAAAATCATAGTAATTTTAGTACTTTTTAAGCACTCATCACTAATCCAATTACATAATCGGAAGCATAACATATTATTTCAAAAGTAAGAGACCAGTTTGGTACCATATTAATAGGGGAAGTTGTTAACTTTTATTTTAAAGTATCATAATGATAAGGTATTTTTCATCAAAGTCAAAATAAATATCTTTTGACAACAGGTTACAGAGAGGACGACTTATTTTTGAAAAATCTTTATTAAATCGTCTGTAAAATCTTTCATATCATAAGAAGCTTTTTATCACTCTTACAAATTTATGGAGAGGAAGTTTTGAAATCAATTCAATTTTAGCCTTATCCACTTCAATATCCTTGTTTGAAACCATAGTTTCCTACACAATCCTTTATTGAACTATAAAATGAATTTTCTCCCAACTATGGGTTAGATTGCATTCAATGCATCTTTCTAAAACCAAAGTCAATTTATGTAAGCAATCATCAAATGAAGTTCTAAAGACAGAAAAATCATCCATGAAAACTTCAATGAATTTTTCTAGTCTGAGAATATAGACATCATACATCTTTGAAACGTGGCAGGGATATTGCATAACCTAAATGGAATTCTTCTAAAAGAAAATATGCCCAACTATTCTTTCAAGCATTTGATCAATGAATGGAAGAGTAAAACGATCTTTTTTAGTGTATAAATTTAGTTTCCTGAAGTTTATACACATTCTCCATCTAGTGATTATTCTTGTGGGTACTATTTCACTTTTATCATTCTTAACTACTTCTATTCCAATCTTATTTGATACCACATGCATTGGACTAACCCATTTACTATCAGCAATAGGGTAAATGATTCCTACTTCCAAAAGTTTAAGAATTTCTTTATTAACCACATCTTGTATGATAAGGTTTAGTCTTCATTGAGCCTCTCTTACGGGTTTAGCAATGTCCTCCAAATTGATCTTATGCATACACATGGTAGAACTAATGACTCTTATATCCATGATATTCTAACCTATGGTTTTTTTAAAACTTCTTAAGCAATTTAATGAGTTATTTTTTCTTGGGTTTTAGTCAAAGTTGAAGAAATTATTACTGGATAAGTTTCTCCTTCTCACACGAACACATATTTTAAATGCCTATGTAAGTTTTTTAGTTCAAGTTCAGGTGGATTGGCCTATTTCCTAGATGAGAAACTAGGTAGATCTAAGGGTTTCTTATTGGTTCAACACTATCTAAAATTTCTAGGTACCCCTTAGTCTCCTCATCTAGATCTTCTTCTACATTTTCAAGTATAAAAGCTATTTCTAGTATCTCTTCTATTCTATTTCAAATAAAGGTACTTTGGACAAGATTATCCAAAGGATCAACATTGAAAATTTCATCAATGGTAGAAATAGAAGGAAAAAGGTGAAGACTTAAAGACTTTGAAATGAACAGTCTCTCTTAAGACTATCATTGTTAAATTTCCATCTTGGACATCAATAATAGTCTTAGTGGTTTCCATAAATGGTCTACTAAGAAGTATTGTGTGTTCTCTGCCCAAGGCTGGATTTTCTTACATATCTAGAATCATAAAATCAATAGGTACGATTAGTTTGTCTACCTGTACTAGCACATTCTCAAATATTTGATGAGTGCTCAAAAAGCACTAAAATTACCATAATTTTATGCACATTAATTAATTAAAAATATATATATTTATATGTTTTATCATATATTTATATAAATTTGTCTTTTTCGGAATCACGGGTATTTTTATTATTTTTCAGGTATTTTCGCTTAAAAACGTCACTTAAAGACTCAAATAGGAATACTGGAAGCAATACATCACAAATATATTAATAAATAAATGAGGAAAGGTCAACAAATATGGAAAAATTGGACAAGATGAGTCAAAAAGGTCAAAAATGTCAAAAAGGAGAAGATTGCGCCGCTTCCGGCGCCTTACTACGCGTGCGCTAGCTCACATCGTTCATCCATGGCTGGCGCACGCAGATTGTTCATCCACGGAAAGCTGCGCGCACTGGTACTGTTCATCCGCGCGCGCCCACGCCCGTTTCGCCTCATTTTTCACGTGCAGCCGCCCCCCGTCATGCTGACATCATCAAATGACGTCAGCAATCACTAATCCGCGTTTTTACATTTTTTTAACATTTTTTTCTCTACTTTTTCTCTCCATCCTCACCTAAAAATACCCTCCTTCTCTTCACTTCTAAACACACCTCAAAACACACTTCTCTCTTCTTTCTTTCTCTTCATTTCTTAGTTTTTAGTTTTTTTGTTTAGTTTTTCTTATGTTTTAGCTAGTTTTTCTTATGTTTTAGCTAGTTTCTCTTAGTTTTAGAGTTCTTCCCTTTTGGGGAAGAACTAGTTATGTTTTTGTAATTTATTAGCTTTTTGATTCAATAAATGGAAGTGCAAATTCCGTTTGGAGGTTTTCTAGCAACGGGAATGGCATCGAAGTACTGTAAAGATTTTATTTTCTTTCTGGAGTTATTTTTTTATGCTTATTTCTTACATGTTATATTTAATTTTTCTGTGATTAAATTTAACTTGTGCTAGCTGTTTTTGTAAAAATGATATAATAATAACGTTGTTATGCTTCATAAATATTAAATAGGTAAAAATCTCTAAAATGAATTGATTTTATTTTTATTCAAGATTTTATATTAAGGATGTTAGAGAGAAATATATTATTTTTCATTACAAACTTAAATCTTAAAATTAGATTTTTTATTGTTTAGTTATCCGGTCTAATTTAGAGTAGTGCTCTTTTATTTGTTGGTACAATCGCCCGGTAGTTAGAGTGAAGCTCTATTTCAAAAGTTTTTATAAGAATTATTATCTGAAAATTTATTGACAACACGTTTTTAGTAATGGTTTTAAAACTTGAAAGTTAGTACTCGGATAACTAAATTCTTAGGTTTAATTTGGACACCTTGAATAAAGTTTAAACTGTCTAACCCCACCAAAGGTGGCATTTAAATGGTTCATTTTCAATCTCTTAGAACAAGGAATTAATTTAATTAACCAAATTAGTTATCAACCCCACCCATAGGTGTTAATTGATTTGTTTAGTTAACAAAGAATATCTAACCCCACCAAAGGTGGTATTCATACAAAAAAGGGAGAATCAATAAATATCAATTCATATGTTTAATAACCTAGATAATACGAGCAAGCATAATTAACTTAGTTATTATATCCATAAATACTCCACTATTTATAAAAGATAAAATTTGCATAAATGTTTATTGAATCTATGTTTATTTTTATGTAAGTAGATTAAAACACAAGAAACCCAAAATGTCGTGACAGGGTGTTTAGGATTTAATTTCGTTTTAAAAGTTTGAATAATAAATTAAAAACCACATACATTCCTTCCTTAGATCGATCGAGTATACTTATCATTTTCTACGAAATGATTCGTGCACTAACGAGAGTTTTATAAATATAAAACCAAAGTATAGCGGTAACAGACGTGTGTAGCGGATGAATAGTACCGGTCTTGTAGATTTCCGCGGATGAACAAGACCGACGCGCGCGACTTTTCCGCGGATGAACAGTACTAAGCGGCGCGCAGAAGGATGAGCGATGCTACAGGGTGAACCGGGCGTGACGACCCAATGGCTGCGCGATCTTCTCCTTTTTGACATTTTTGACCTTTTTGACTCATCTTGTCCAATTTTTCCATATTTGTTGACATTTCCTCATTTATTTATTAATATATTTGTGATGTATTGCTTCCAGTATTTCTATTTGAGTCTTTAAGTGACGTTTTTAAGCGAAAATTCCTGAAAAACAATAAAAATACCCGTGATTCCGAAAAAGACAAATTTATATAAATATATGATAAAACATATAAATATATATATTTTTAATCAATTAATTTACATAAAATCATGGTAATTTTAGTGCTTTTTGAGCACTCATCAATATTCTATATGGATATTTAAGGGATCTATCCGTAAGTTGAATAGACATATTTGTTTGTTTTAGGTCTACTAGACCTAACTATAAGAATATAGAGTTGGCCATTAGATTTATGCTAGCTTATAAATCAAGCATTGCTTTAGCTACCTTCCTATCCCCCATAGTTATGTTTATGATAAAACTTCCAAAGTCTTTCAACTTTGGGGGAAGTTGTTGCTAAAGCACAACACTAGAAATTTCTGATACTACTACTCGTTCATTAAGTTCATACCTCCTTATCTTAGTGTTTAGTTCCTTGAAAAAATTAGCATAAGAGGGCACATTCATGATCCTTTCTAACAAAGGTAAATTAATATTTACTTTGGGAAGCATTTTAAAAAGATCATAGAATTTCTTATCTTTTTTGGATTCCTTTAACTAGTATGGGAATGATACTTAATGTTGGTATGGTTCTACTATCTTTTGAATTTTGGGAATGTCAGGTGACTCTCCAATGTTATTCTCAAAAGGTTTGTCAAGATTAGCACTTGTCTCTCCTTCTTGAGAGACTAAAATTTCACCTTCTTTATTACTTGAACTAATAGGTAGATCGTTAGAAATTTTAGGCAAAGTTTTATTGACTACCTTACCACTTCAAAGAATTCTTACATCCTTTGCTTGTTGTGCTTGACTAGGAAATCTTCCTAATTCTTATTTTTGCATATGCTCAGCTAGCTGCCCAACTTTTGCTTCAATCCTTCTCACAGAGCTCAACATTTAATTGTTCATCCATTGGTTTTCATAACTAACTTGAATAAAAGTATTCAAGTTATCCTCTAAGGTTGACTTAAAATATTGATTTAGTGGGTAAAGGTGGTTTTAATTTGGACTTTGTGTTTGGAATTGGGTGTAGGCTTGGTAATTTTTTGGTTCCCATGAATGGTTAAACTGATTACAGGTGTTGGGATGATACCTATGAAAAGAATTTCTTCCTCTAGGGATGATCGATGAAAAGCTGCAAGTGCAAAATATCGTATTTTTATAATAAAGTGATAAGAAGTCTATCGTCCTCAAGGATATTGGTAACTTATTTTTGACAAATACCAAAATTATACTAATTTCAATTTTATCTACAGAATTCACCTAGGTTGTTTTAATTGGAATTTAAAATAAAATTAATTTAAAGAAAATGTGGAAAAGAAAATAAAGATGTTGTTTGAAAATCAAATTAATAGGAAGAAAACTTCTAGGAAATCGATTTCACCTAATCCCTCACTATGTTTAACTCATCTAGCTAATTGAATTTAATTATCTCTATTTGTTAGAAATCTTCAAAAATATCCAAAAGCCTCTTTCGATAGTCAATTGAAAATATTATTGTTCATTAATTTACATAAGAGTATGCAATTTAATAAAGCAAAAAAGCATTAAGAAAATGATTTTTAAAACTACAAGAGTTTATACAAGTCTTTCGATCTCTATATTTACCTATGCCGAAATATTCTAGATCTATCCTATAATTCCCTCTTTCTATAGCAAATCATAAGACTAAAATCATCTAATTAATGACTAATTAATTAGAAGCAATAAACTCAGAATAAATCAGACAAACATGAAGAGAAATAATTCAAATTAAAATAGAAAATCAAGCATAGTTCAGAATTAAATTACATTTTTTTCCTAAAATAAAGATAAATTAGTTCATGCTAAAATTTAAATTAAATATAAAGGAACTCACCATAAATTTTTGAGAGGAATTGAAAGGAAATTGACTCGCAAAAGGAATATTCTTTCGCATTTTTCTTTTGCAATTTTTTTCTCTTTTCTACGCATCCCTTTTTCTTTTTTTCTTATCTTCGGTGACCACCGCTCTATCTTTTTTTCTTTTGATTTCTCCAACTTTTCTTTGTTCTCTCTCTAGCCTATATATATATATATAACCCTTGCGCCTTGCATTTGTTTCTTTTTTCTTTTTCTATGTTCTCTCCCTCCACAATTTCTTTGAGAGTCCTTAAATGATATGCTTTTAAAATTTTGGATAAATTATGTCAAATTATACAAGTCATCAAACATCCCTAAACTTATAACTATGTTTGTCCTAAAACAAAAAGAAAATAAAATAAAAGACAACTGTAGATAGTGTCAACAAGACCCCATACATAATTACCATCACTCACCAGGTCATGATCTGAACTTAGATTTTATCACTAATAACTTACTCATTTTACATCGAAGATAGCAAGAGAATCAATTAAAATTCCACAATTTGTCTAGCAAGAGTTAAGCATTTATTTCAACCTAAAGCTAGGTCCTTGAGTGTGTGTTTGAAATAGTCAATTTAACTCCAAATCACCAGCAAATTCAGATAAAAGTAGAACAACTTAAATCAGAAGAATTCTCTCAAAACTTAACTCCATAAGTCCAATTTTTAGAAATATTCTCCACTAATGTAATCAAATACCAAAATCAGAGATCAAAAGGTCTTTAATCAGGGTTGTAATGATAGGCCACATGGTGAGGGCTAAGGAAGAAATGGATATTGAAAATCAAAGCAAACTGGGAAAATACTTGGTAGAAAGAAACAATAAAAAGAATATCCATAGGATTCACACCATAACTCTTTCTCGACAATATGCTTATATTGATGACAATATTGTTGCCATACTCAATAAGTAGAGCACTCTTCTTTTTTTTTTGGTTTTTTTAAGATGTGGTTGTCTTAATACTCATAATCTTTATTAATTTCAACCACTTTAACACTTTTTCGATTCCTGCCTTTCACTTTCTTTATTTCTTTTTTTTCTCATTTTGATCAAATAGAGCAAACATAATGTGAATGTTTTTAATTTGAACTAACATTCTCTTTAAATGCAAATTTACACCAAAGTATTTTCTCAAAATTTAAGGTAAGCTCATGGTTTTTTAGGCTTAGAATGTTAATGGTTTATGTAATTAAAAGAACAAATAAGGCTTATGTAAAATAAGGCTCAAAGGGTTTGACAATGGGAATACACCATGCAATGATGGTGTGATAATTAGGATGTATGGGAAAGCTTTTTGGTTGTAAAAAAAATTGTCTAGATCATTTCTCTAATATTTGGTATCAATTAGGATTTCACCTCAAGGATCCATCAAGGGATTCTAGAGAAAAGAAAGATTGAACTTTCCTAACCTAGTTAATTAACTCCTTTTCTTTATAGGCAAAATGGAGTAGAGAATTTACTATGTGCGCAATTATTTTCAAGGACAAAGATTTAAATCAAAGTACCCACAAAACTCTTCCTAACATAATGGTAGATGTTTGAAAACAATTTCTCAAAACCATTGATGAGTGAAAACCGGCATCGCCAATCCTGCCAATACTTTGGTTTTATATTTATAAAACTCTCGCAAGTGCACGAATCATTTCGTAGAAAATGATAAGTATACTCCCAAGGTCAATCTAAGGAAGGAATGTATGTGGTTTTTAATTTATTATTCAAACTTTTAAAAACGAAATTAAATCCTAAACATCCTGTCACGATATTTTGGGTTTTGTGTTTTTAATCTACTAACATAAAAATAAACATAGATTTAATAAATATTTATGCAAATTTAATCATTTATAATAGTGGACTATTTATGGATATAATAACTAAGTTAATTATGCTTGCTCATATTATCTAGGTTATTAAAGATATGAATTGATTCTCCCTTTTTTGTATGAATACCACATTTGGTGGGGTTAGATATTCTTTGTTAACTAAACAAATCAATTAACACCTATGGGTGGGGTTGATAACTAATTTAGTTAATTAAATTAATTCCTTGTTCTAAGAGATTGAAAATGAACCATTTAAATGCCACCTTTGGTGGGGTTAGACAGTTTAAACTTTATTCAAGGTGTCCAAATTAAACCTAAGAATTTAGTTATCCGAGTACTAACTTTCAAGTTTTAAAACCACTACTGAAAACGTGTTGTCAATACATTTTCACATAATAATTCTTATAAAAACTTTTGAAATAGAGCTTCACTCTAACTACCGGGCGATTGTACCAACAAATAAAAGAGCATTACTCTAAATTAGACCGGATAACTAAACCTTAAAATCTAATTTTTAGATTTAAGTTTGTAATGAAAAATAATATATTTCTCTCTAACATTCTTAATATAAAATCTTGAATAAAAATAAAATCAATTCATTTTAGATATTTTTACCTATTTAATATTTCGCAAGCATAACAACGTTATTATTATATCATGTTTACAAATAGCAAAGACGCTTAAATTTAATCACAGACAAATTAAATATAACATGTAAGAATAAAGCATAAAAAATAAGCGCAAAGAAAATAAAATCCTTACAAGATTGATGCCATTCCCGTTGCTAGAAAACCTCCAAACGGAATTTGCACTCCCATTTATTGAATCAAAAAGCTAATAAATTACAAAAAACATAACTAGTTCTTCCCAAAAAGGGAAGAACTCTAAAACTAAGAGAAACTAGCTAAAACATAAAAAAAAACTAAAAACTAAGAAATGGAGAGAAAGAAAGAAGAGAGAAGTGTGTTTTTAGGTGTTGTATGAAGTGAAGAGAAGGGGGGTATTTATAGGTGAGAATGGAGAGAAAAAGTGGGTGAAACAATGTTAAAAAATGGTGAAAACGCGTATTGCACATGGTGAGGTCATTGATGATGTCAGCATGACGTCATGGGGGCAGCTGCACGTGAAAAATGGGGCGAAATGGCATCGGCGCGCGCGGAGGGCAGCTGGGGCGCGCACAGGTGCGTGCAGAAGGCACTAGCAGTGCGCGCGCGCGTGTGAACAGTGACAGCGCGCTGCGGCGAGCGCGGATATGGAGGAAGGCGTGCGCATCTGCACGCGGATGTGTGGCGTGCTGCGCGTGCGGCTGGGCGCTGGCGCGCGTGGGATGGGTTGCTCCGGGCGCGATTTTCTCCTTTTTGACATTTTTGACCTTTTCGACCCATTTTGTCCAATTTTTCCATTATTTTTTGACCTTTCCCCATTTATTTATTAATATATTTATGGTGTATTGCTTCAAGTATTCCTTTTTGAGTCTTTAAGTGACGTTTTTAAGCGAAAATACCTGAAAAACAATAAAAATACCCGTGATTCCGAAAAAGACAAATTTATATAAATATATGATAAAACATATATTTTTTAGTCAATTAATGTGCATAAAATCATGGTAATTTTAGTGCTTTTTGAGCACTCATCAACCATCCTCAATCACAAATTTTAGAGTCATAGCAAATTCAATCATACTCAAATACTTGCTTGATAAGAGAATTCAACAACTCAAGACTATAGGAGTTGACACCTCCAACCTTAAACTAAACAATGTCTTCATTGTAATTTAAAAGTGAGATAGATAGAAGAAATGAAAGAAACTTCCCTAGTTTTATAGTGGATCCACATTAGTTTGTAATTTTCATCTTTTTATTCCTACCAAATAAACCAGCATCAAATCCAAATTATTAAAATACATAATAATAAAATAAAAGAAAAGAAAAAACGTTTTATGGGCTGCCTCTCATAAGCGTTTTTTTTATAATCTACAGCCAAACTTTTCAATCTTCATCAATTAGGATTTCGAAGAGGAATAAATGGACAATTCTTCTCCACTTGTACTCCATAATAGTGCTTCAATCTCTGAGTGTTAACTCTAAATATATTCCCTACCTTTTCCTTTAAGTCTATTGCTCCAAAAGTGGAAACTTTGTCAATTGTATAAGGACCTGTCCATCTTGATCTTAACTTATCCAGGAAGAGTTTTAGTCTTGAATTGAAAAGCAAAATCTGTTGTTCTGGAGCAAACTCATGCCTAAGAATATGTTTTTCATGCCACTTCTTTGTCTGTTCTTTGTAGATCTTTGCATTTTCATATGCATCATTCTAAAACTCATCCATCTCATTCAATTGAAGAAGTCACTTCTCCCTTACTGCCTTTAAATCAAAATTAAACTTCTTTATAGCCCAATAAGCTTTATGCTCTAACTCAACAGGGAGATGACATGATTTTCCACCCGAAAAGTCATCCATGAAAATTTTTATTATATCTTCCACCATATCAAATAAATAGCCATCATACAACGTTGAAAATTTGCTAGGGAATTGCATAATCTAAAGGGAATCCTTCTAAAAGAAAATGTTCTGTAGGGGCATGTGAATGTACTTTTCTCCTGATCTTGGATGGCTATGGAAATTTGGTTATACCTTGAATAATCATCTAAAAAGAAATAATAGGGATATCTGGCCAATTGATCTAACATTTGATCAATGAATGGAGGTGGAAAATAATCCTTCCTTATTGTTTTGTTCAACTTGTGGCAATCCTTACATACACGCCACCTGTGACTGTTCTAGTAGGAATAAGCTCATTGTTGTCATTTTTCACCACCATCATTCCACCTTTTTTTGGTATAACATGCACTAGACTTACCCATGAGCTATCTGAAACAGCATAAATAATTCGAGCATTGAAAAGCTTCAAAATTTCAACTCTCATAACTCTCTTCATTGTTGGCTTTAATCTTCCTTGGGGCTCAATTGATGGTTTGTAAGTTTCCTCCATTATAATCTTGTGCATGAAAATGGATGAACGTATACCTTTTATGTCAGAGATAGTACATCCCAATGTTGTTCTATGCTCCCTTAACACCCATAGCAACGTTTCCTCTTTTTCAAGTGTAAGTGATGCTGCAACAATCATTGGAAATATGTAATTATTACCCAAGAATGCATAGCGAAGATGCTTAAGAAATTGATTCAACTCTGGAGTTTTAGGTTGCTGCTTTTTCTGTAGACATTACAAAATCCGTCTTTGCTACCATTGGCTTTAGCCTCTCTAATGGTGTGCTACATGATGTAACCTGCTGCAATACTTCCAAGGCAAATACATGGTGTAGAAATTCTTCACTAACAAAAGGTAAATCAGGTTCACAAATAGAAAAGTTATTGAAATCATAAGCATGAGATGAAGTGGTGATACATTATTCTAGGTGATCGGTTGGCATATCCTATTAAAAGGATTTTACTACATATTGCTCAATGACATCTACCCGAAAACAAGTGCTTGGATATTCTGAAAATCACATAGCTTCATAGATTTTGAATGTAACCTCTTCCTTGTTCACTCTCAATGTGAACTCACCCTTTTGAACATCCATTAAAGCCCTTCCTATAGCCAAGAATGGTCGGTCAAGAATTAGTGGGACATCTTGGTCTTCATCCTTATCTAACACCACAAAATCAACAGGAAAAATAAATTTATCCACCTTTACGAATACATCTTTTATGATTCCCTGTTGATACTTGATGGATTGGTCTGCTAGTTGTAAAGAAATTGTTGTTTGTTTCATCTCTCCAAATCCCAATTTCCTATAGACAGAAAGTGGCATAAGATTAATGCTAGCACCAAGATCACATAAAACTTTCTTAAAAATGAATTTCCAATAGTGCAAGACAAAGTGAAACTCCCTAGATATTTTCTTGGAAATGATGTCTTTTAAGAATTCGGTATAATTTAGCATCTATTCCAAGGCATCTACAAAAGGATTATTTATGTGAATTTTCTTAAAGATATCCAAAAACTTAGAAAATTGCTTATCTAATTTTTGTTTTTGAAAGCATTGAGGAGAAGGAATTGGAGTAGAGAGAATAGGAGAATTATCAAGAAATGAAATTGATGGAGGAATTTCAACCTTTCTTAGTGTATCATCAACAATCTCCTTTTATTCTACTTTATTATTGCTTTGGCCATTGTTTGGAGCTTTAGGGGTGGACTCAGTTTCCTTTGATCATGACCTTTAAATTTCTCTTCCACTCCTAAGTGTAATGGCCTTGCATTGTTCCTTTGGATTCACTTTTGTATTGCTAGGAAAATTTCCTCTTTGTTGAGCATTTTTGGTTGTGGCTATTTGCACAATATGCACTTCAAGACTTTTCATAGTGGCTCCCATATTGTTAAAACGAGTCTCAATGTTATCCGTCTATGAATCACTCTTTTTAAACCTTGCTTTGGTCTCCTCAACAAAGGAAACCATGACATCCTTAAGTGACATCTTATTCTCCCTTGGTTGACTATCAAACCTTGGAGGAGGTTGCAACGCATTCTTTGTGTTTCCATAAGAACAATTCTCATGATTTTGAAGCCCTAGATGGTAGTAATTTGGCATAGAATCACCACAATAATTGTAGTTCTAATTATTAATATATTGAACATGTTATTAACTTGCTTCATTCATTAGAACTATTATACTCGGGTATGCAAGATATTCTGCACGTTGTGATATTCTTTGAGTTTTCAAGGTTGAAATCTGATGATATAGAAAAGTAACTTGAGCTGAAAGGGCCGTAAATAACTCCAATTCATGAATCCTAGCAACTTTCTTAGCTATAGATCTTTCAGTTTGCCATTAATAGTTGTTTGAGGCCATTTATTCCAAAAGGGAAGTAGCACATTCAGGTGTCTTTGACATCAAAGTTCCCCCAGAAGTAGCATCAACTACAATTCTAGTTTGCCCATTTAACCCATTATAGAACATCTGAACTTGCAACCAATTTGGAAATCCATGTTGAGGGTAATGCCGAATCATATCTTTATACCTTTCCCATGCTTCATAGAGTGTCTCAAAATCATTTTGCCTGAATTGACCAATCTCACTCCTGAGTTGGGCTATTTTTACAGGTGGAAAGAATTTAGCAAGAAACCTTTCTGCCATTTCTTTCCAACTAGTGATTCTTTCTAATTGTAGAGATTGTAGCCAAACTCTAGTCTTATCCCTCAATGAAAAAGGAAACAATCTCAGTCTAATGGTGTCTTTAGTAATACCATTCATCTTTATAGTGTCACAAATCTCCAAAAACATTATCAAATGAATATTTGGATCATAAAGTAGTGATCTACTAAATTGGGCTTGTTGCACCATACTAATCAATGTAGGTTTGTGCTCAAAATTATTGGCATTAATGGTTTGGCATCTTACACCTAAGTAGTTGTCATTCATAATTGGCCTTACATAATCCTTCAAGGTGTGTGGCTGTGCATTATGTTCTCCTTCAACCATGACTAGTACTTTCTTCTTTCTTCGTGATCTAAAGGTTCTTTCAATCTCCAGATCAAAAGGAATAATGTTTTGAGTTCTAGCACAGCGCATCCAATGTCAAAAACACACCTAGAGAAAAATAAAAATAAAAATAAAATATAATTCTAAATTAAAACCAATATTACTTTGTATCGATATTGGCAAAAATAAGAAAAAAATAATCCCAGGCAATGGCGCCAAAAAATTGATCGGTGAAAAACTACAAGTGAACAGTATCATAGTTTTATAATAAAGTGATAAAAATAGTATCAAAATTATTTTTAATCTCAGTTTTATCTATAGAAGTCACCTAAGTTGTTTTAATTAGAATTTAAAATAAAATTAATTTAAAGAAAATGCAGGAAAGAAAATAAATATGTTGTTTGAATATATAATTAGTAGGAAGAAAACTTCTAGAAAATTGATTTCACCTAATCCGTCACTATACTTTACTCATCTAGTTAATTGAATTTAATTATCTCTATCTATTAGCAATTTCCAAAAATATCCAAAAGCCTATTTCGATAGTCAATTGGAAATATTCCTGTTCATTAATTTAAACAAGAGTATGCAATTTAATAAAGCAAGAAAGCATTAAGACCAATGATTTTTAAAACTACACAAGTTCATACAAGTCTTTCGATCTCTATATTTACATGTCGAAATATTCTAGATCTATCCTATAATTCCATTTTTTGATAGTAAATCACAAGACTAAAATCATCTAATTAATGATCAGTTAATTAGAAACAATAAACTTAGAATGAATCATACAAACATGAAGAGAAATAATTCAAATTGAAATAGAAAATAAAACATAGTTCAGAATTAAATTACATATTTTTCCTAGAATAAAGATAAATTAGTTTATGCTAAAATTTAAATTAAATATAAATGAATTCACCATAATTTTCTAAGAGGAATTGAAAGGATATTGACTTGCAAAAAATTCTCTTTTTTGCACGTCCCTTTTTCTTTTCTTTATCTTCGCTGATCGTCGCTCTATCTTTTTTTCTTTTGATTTCTAAAACTTTTCACTGTTCTCTCCTTAGCGTTTTTTCTTTTTCTCCGTTCTCTCCCTCCACAATTTCTTTTGCTATCGGACTTATATATATATATATATCTTAATCTAAAATTAATAAAAATTAAATAAAATTAAACTAAAGTTAAAGTTGAGAAGTGATAAATTATATCAAATTATAGAAGTCATCATTGACATCAGCACTAGAATCACAAGCATATAAACAATTATTAGCATTATGCTCAATTGAACAACAAACTTCACTATCTATTGCTTTGAAAATTGATGGGTAGGGAGAAGTTACACTTGGTTAGTCAATTCAGCAAGTTGCAAAGCCATTTCATTCCCGGAGCCAACTTCATTAACTCTTGCTCTCCTTTTTCTAGTACTCTTTTGTTGGGAATTAATACCCAACAACTCTTAAAGCTCAAAGGTTTCCACTGTAGTTTTTTCTCCTATAGCTCCTCTAGCAGCATTGTCAACCATGTTTTGACTATGTAGTATCAATCCATTATAAAAGAATTGATTCTACAGTGGTAATGGAAAGCTATGGTGCGAACATTGAACGAAAATAAGTTTGAATCTTTCCCATGTTTTGTGAAACGGCTCTTAAATCACTTGAGAAAACGTTGCTATCTTTTTCCTTAAGCCAGTAGTCTTTTGATGGGAATAAAATCTACCCATAAACATTTTGTAGATTACCTAACAAGTAGTCAAAAAACTCGGTTGTAGAGTCATGAACCATAACCAAGCTTTATCCTTGAGGGTGTATGGAAAATAATTCATCCTAAGCTGGTCTTCATCAATTCCTTACAGTGGAAAGGTTTGCACAATAGCATAGAAATCTCTAATGAAATTTAAAGGGTCATCATTAGGAATACGGTAAAAGGAAAACAACAGTGAATGATGAATCTTTTTCAATTTATAATTCTTTGTAGCCTTTTGCAGTAGTATGTTGGAAGTAGCATTGCCAACGATTGGCGTTGTGTATTCCTTCATCATTTCCCGCTTAGCTTCAACATCTCCCAAGACTTCTCATACTTGAAAATGAATCTCCTCTTCTTGATTATCAATGTTCATCTTCTAAAGGGATCCTATTTGAATAAAAAGTATAACTTTTAAAAATATTGCTTACTTTTTATATGCTAAGACTAAGTTTAGAGAACATAAATAAAAAATGAACAATTAAAAAAAATTCTCTTTTATTAAATAAATACGATTACATAAATGAAATAATAAAATGGATGACCTATCATTTAGGACTAAAATTTATTGTCTTTTAGTAAGATGTTACACATGAAATTCCAACAATTTAAAGATCTAATGTCACCATATCATTGAATTTTATATGCTCTTCGTTGAACTCAGCCAGTCTTTACTTATTTTTGTAAATGCTATGCCAACTGTTCAACTTGGACTTCCACCTTTTAATTAAAGCCTCTAAAGAGTCCAATCATTGAGTTGTATTTATTTGGTTTTCTTTACTAACTTGAATGAAAGAATTCAAGTTATCTTTCAAGGTTGGCTTGCTGGGAAGATTTTATTGTTGTTGCTGGTTGAATTTTTGCCCCTATTGGTTTGAATGATGGGAAAATGAAGGGATGTTCTACCTCCATGAGAAATTATGATGATTCTTCTACCCAGGATTATAAGTGCTTGCATTGGGATCATATATGAGTCTTGGTTGGTATACTCCCAATATATTGACCTACTTAGGTCCATCATTTGCTTCTCTTTGAAATAGACAGGCATTAGCACCATTTCCCTGATTACGACACATACCACATTACTCTAAGTTGGAAATGTAGAGAAAGGCTTCCCTCTCCCAAGCTTCGTGGAAAGGCTTCCCTTCCATCCGAGATAAAGTAGTAATCTTTGCTCTCAAATTTGATGTCTTCTTATAAGAGTAAAATTTTCCCATGAATTTGTTGTAGACCTCTTCCCTAGACATCAAGGAACCTAGATGAAGTGACATCAACCATGCCTTTTCCATGTCTTTTAAGGTGTAGGAAAAAAACCTCATTCTTAGTTGGTCCTCGATAAGAGCACTGAGGGGAAAAGTTTAGACTATTGAATAAAAATCTCTAATGAGAGACAGTGAGTCTTCATTAGGTAGCCCAAGAAATGAAGAAAGCATAGAAAAATGAGTATTTTTCAATTTATAATTCCAAGTAGCCTCACCCAACTAGATAAAGGTAGTTACCATGCCAATTGCTAGCCGTGCAAACCCCTTTATGGTGGTTTCCCTAACATGTGGGTTCTCTCCCATTTCTATTGGTTCCAATGGAAGATTAAGGCTTGGTTATGTGTTTGGCTCAAAATTAGGCCAATGGTTAGAATCCAATCTTGTGGACAATTGTTAATATTTATGAATATTATCTATGTATAATGTAAGAGGGTTTCCTAAGGATCTGCAACCATGCATAGACTAATGAAAGCATAAATTTAAAACAACTATCAATTAAAAAGAAAAAGAATAATAAAATAACTATACAAATTTTTTTGAAAAACTATACATACTATTCAGTAGAAAAATACTAAATAAACAAGTTAAGTTAGTCTCTAAGTTAAATAACATAATCAATATTAACCAAAAGTGCACCCATAAAATAATGGTGGGGCAACACCTTTTTAAAAAACATCCTCCTAGATAGAGGAACGTTCCTAGGAAATATTATTGGCATAAAGATTTCCAAGAACTAGTCTCTTAGACAAAACTTCCTTAGATATTTACTTTTCATGCTATTACAGAGTTAGTTTTTTTTAATATTTTCTTCATTAATGGTGCCATGGGGAAGTTTATTTCAATGTGGAAGAAAATTGGGTTCGATATGAACTCCAGTTTGTTTTTTTACACGCCCCAACGAGGTTTGAAAGAGTGCCGCGACACACTAGGTTCAGTATGAACTCCGATATTTTTCTAATGAATGATTGAATTAAATAAATAAATAAATAATTATTATTTATTGAAATTTAATAATTAAATTAAAATTTATTTCAAATTTTTATTTAATTAATTATTCATATTTTTTATTTATTTAGATAATGAAATTTAAAATAAAAATAAAAATTTAAGATGTATTTTTTTTATTTTTTAAATTTATTTTACTATTATGTGATTTTTAAATATTATTCAAATTTGAAAAAAAATTAAACTTAAACATTCTTTCACAATGATTTGGTTTTTTGAAAAAAACTAGTCTAATACATAAAAATAAAGATAGACATGAATTCAACAAATACTCATGCAATTTAATACATTCATAAACAATGAAAAATAATTAATATAATAATTCAGTAATTATGTTTTCTCATATTATTTAGGTTATTATAGTTATAAATTGATATTTATTGATTTTCTATTTTTGGAATAAAAAAGGCAGGCCAAAATTCTTTTCTTTAATATTAATTAACTAAAATCCTTAGTCGGAGCCTATTAATTAATTAAGTATTAAATTTAAACTTTATTTCTAAGAAAATAGCAAACCATCTAATCATAACTTTAGACGAAGTCGGTTAATTATACTTTATTCATTGTGTCCAAATTAAACTTAAGAATTTAACTATCTAAAAAATAACTTTTAAGTTTTAAAACTATTTAAGAAAATAAAGTTGTTAATACATTTTCAAATAATAACTTTGTAAAAAACCTTTGAAATAGAGTTTCGTTCTAAATATCCAAATAATTAAAGCTAAACTATAAAAGTATTACTCGAAATTAAGTCAAGGCAATTAAATCTTAATTTTAACTCTCATATTAAGTTTGTTATTAAGAGTAATGTACTCCTTCAAATAAAATTATTTATAAAAATAAAAATAATTTAATTCAAAATATTGTTTTATCTATTCAATATTTGCAAGCATAATAAAGTTATTATTATATCATATTCACTATCAGCCAAACATGTTATAATTGATTATAAACAAATCAAGAATGACACAGAAGAAGTTGATGAACGAAAACCGGCATCGCCAATTCTCGCAAATACTTTGGTTTTAATATTTGTAAAACTCTCGCAAGTGCACGAATCATTTCGTAGAAAATGATAAGTATACTCCCAAGGTCGATCTAAGGAAGGAATGTATGTGGTTTTTAATTTATTATTCAAACTTTTAAAAACGAAATTAAATCCTAAACATCCTGTCACGATAGTTTTGGTTTTTGTGTTCCTAATCTAATAACATAAAATAAACATATATACAGATTAATTAAATATAATCTAAAAAGAATAAACATAGATACAAATTGAATAAATAAATATAAATAGAGATTCAATAAATATTCATGCAAATTTTATCATTTATATTAGTTGAGTATTTATGGATATAATAACTAAGTTAATTATGCTTGCTCATATTATCTAGGTTATTAAAGATATAAATTGATATTTTATTGATTCTCTCTTTTTTTTGTATGAATACCACCTTTGGTGGGGTTAGATACTCTTTTGTTAACTAAACAAATCAATTAACACCTATGGGTGGGGTTGATAACTAATTTGGTTAATTAAATTAATTCCTTTTTCTAAGAGATTGAAAATGAACCATTTAAATGCCACTCATGGGGTTAGACAGCTTTAAACTTTATTCAAGGTGTCCAAATTAAACTTAAGAATTTAGTTATCCGAGTACTAACTTTCAAGTTTTAAAATCACTATTGAAAACATGTTGTCAATACATTTCCACATAATAATTCTTATAAAAACTTTTGAAATAGAGCTTCACTTAACTACCTAGGGCGATTGTACCAACAAATAAAAGAGCACTACTCTAAATTAGACCGGATAACTAAACCTTAAAGTCTAACTGATTTAAGTTTGTAATGAAAAATAATGTATTTCTCTAACATCCTTAATATAAAATCTTGAATAAAAAATAAAATCAATTCATTTTAGAAATTTTCACCTATTTAATATTTCGCAAGCATAACAACGTTATTATTATATCATGATTATAATTAGCTAGTACAGTTAAATTTAATCACAGACAAATCAAATATAACATGTAAGAATAAAGCATAAAAATAATCAGAAGAAAATAATAATCCTTACGAACTTCGACGCTATTCCCCCTGCTAGACAAACCAAAAGCGGAATTTGGACTTCCATTTATTGAATCAAAAATCTAAATTATTACAAAAACATTACAAGTTCCTCTCAAAAAGAGAAGAACTCTAAACCTAAGACAATTGAACTAAAAACTAAGAGAAAAGCTAAGAAAAGCTTAGAAACTAAGAAAGAAACTAAAGAAAACTCAAAAACTAAGAAATGAGAGAAAGAAAGAAAGAGAGATGTGAGGTTTTGAGGTGTGTTTTGAAGAGAATGGAAGGGGGTATTTATAGGTGAGGATGGAGAGAAAAATGATTAAAAAAATGTTAAAAAAATATTAAAAATAAAAACGTGTTTTGGACTGTTGAGGTCATCAATGACGTCACGATGACGTCACGGGGCGGCTGCACGTGAAAAATGGGTCAAACGCGCGTGCCGTCATTGGGCCATGGCGCTGGCGTATTGCCACAAGGCCGGGTCGAGGCCGGCGTGGCATACGCGTGAATAGTGTTCTGAGGCCGCAGCGCGCGATGAGTATGTAAGACATGCGCTGCTGGGCGCCTATGGCGCGCGCTCGGGCGCGCGGCCGCGCAATTGGTGCCGCGCGCGCGTTTCCGATCTTTGACATTTTTGACCTTTTCGACCCATTTTGTCCAATTTTTCCACGTTTGTTGACCTTTTCCACTTATTTATCAATTTATTTGGCATGTACGTATTGCTTCAAGTATTCTTCTTTGAGTCTTTACATTGCGTTTTTAGGCTAAAATTCTGAAAAACAATAAAAATACCCATGATTCCGAAAAGATAGATTTATATAAATATATGATGAAATCATATAAATATATATATTTTTAATCAATTAACGTGCATAAAATCATGGTAATTTTTGAGCACTCATCACAACTCCTAACTAGCCTCTTGCTAGTCCCTTGGCAAGAGAAGCGATAAAAACTAAAAATAAAACTATCCTAAATCATTTCCGGGGATTGACACGCTGCATTTAGCCTTTATGGCAAGTTTTCCTTAAACCCCTAGGTTGCCTAAGTGGACGAGTTTGAGTCTCGTGAGGGTTTTCAAGAATGATACCCACAAACATTGTACTAAATGTAAAAACAAAAGAAACAATAAAACAAACAACTTAAAATTAAATTTACAAGAAAATCACAAATTAACAACATTTCACAAAAATGTCTCATACTTTTTAATCTCCTTTAAGATCATAATTAAAATCTCAAGCATAAGTTATCTTAATCTCTTTAAACAATCATGATTTATTATAATAATTAGTCGAAAATCATTTTCATATTTCATATCAAAAATGTATCCATTTAATTTCACCCCAATTTCGAAGTCATGAATCGAATTTTTCTGACTCTATTCCTCACAAGTCAATACTCTCAAAACACTCTTGAATCCTATGGTTCAAACACTCATACTAATTTATATGCGAAAGAGTTGATGTATAGAAATGAACTAATATGTTCGCATATGTATAAAGAATAAAGGCTCAAAGTGTTATTTTAACATTGATCTCATGAAAGGAATCAAATGTATAAATTATAAAGATATCATATATAAAAATTATTTTCATGCATAAATCAAACTCATTAAGAAAGAATTTCAAGATATATGCCTTTACGAATGAAGAAATTGCAATGACTTTTTGGGAATTACTTCTTATATCTTTCTTTTGTAATTAGCCTTTATTCACAACTTTGTAGGCAATGCGGTTAGGTTATGTAGATGATACTATTTTTATCTCTCTCTTTTTTTTACGTAGATATTTCTCAATATATGTATTTTTTAGAGAGTCAACCCATGTATAGATTGTACATTTTTTGGATTTTGGTGAGTGGTTAATTTTGTGGCTTTTTCCGTTTGATCTTGGTTTAAGGTAACCCCAGGATATGTCTTTTTTTTTTTTTTTTTTTTTTTTTTTTTTGTAAGTAGTCATGGATAAGTGGGATATAACCTTATCCTATCAACTAGTACGCAAATCGTTTAATCTAAGCAAAAATAATAATCAAAGATATATGATACTCTATTAAAGTGAAAAAAAATTCATACATTCAGTGCTAGTACCTATAGAGATTATCTAAAAATTTGAAGAAATAAGAAATGTGTTTGAGTAGAAAAATATATATTTCACTCGAATAAAGGAATTTAGGCTCAAATTATATCTCACAAAGGTAGTCTCCACTAAAAAAACTCATAAACACCGATTTTGGGTTTAATATAATTTCAACATCTTATCAAGAAATACTAATTATGACAAAAACTAACTAATTATCAAAAATAATTACAAAATATTTCATGATATGTTTTCAAAAATTAATCTAACAGTACAAAAGACTTAACTATTTACTTAAATTTGATTTAAAGAAATGATAAACTTTTTGTGAAAAAGTTTTTTTTTTTTTTTTTTTTTTTTTTTTTTTTTTTCAAAAATTACTAAATCACACAAAATAGAAATAAAACCAACCACACAAAAAGTATATTTTTATTTTATTTTATTTTTTTTTTTTTTTTTTTTTTTAATTAAGCATGGTAACTTTTCACCACCCCCAACCTAGAACTTACATTGTCCTCAATGTAACAACTGTAAATTAAAGATAAAGAGAGAAGAGAAGAAAGATTACCTATTTCCTGAGAATGTGCAAGTAGTAATGGAAAATGCAGTGCAGATCCATCATATTCATCATTAAAGTTGTATACGACAGGATCATTGTCACAAACTTCTAACATCTCAACAAATATTTTTAGTTCTAACAATTTAAAAATTATTCACATGCAATTAAAATGAAATAAACAATAAAATTAAGTAAAGAAAACAAATAACAAACAAAAATTTTTTTTTTTTATTTTACCTAAAATGATGGGTTCTCCCATCCAAATAAGTAGTTTAACGTCTTAGCAAGACGTATCTTTCGGTGCTAAGGGTTACCTGCCCAAATGCAATCTATTTCAAGAATGTTGTTTGGTTCTTCTAAATAAGGCTTGACACGATGGCCATTGACTTTGAACGTTTTTTGTGTCTCGAGTCCAATAGCTTCCACTACTCCATGTTCAAATACTTGAACTATTTTGAATGGTCCATCCCATCTTGATCTCACTTTCCGAAACAATCTCAAACGAGAGTTAAATAAAAGAACTTTCATTCCAGGGTGAAGAGTCTTAGGAACTAGCCTCTTGTCGATAGCGCTTAGTACGCTCCTTGTATAATTTGGCATTCTCATAGGCTTCATTCCTAATTTCTTCCAACTCGCGAAGCCGGAGTAATCGTTTTTCACCGCTTTATCTAAATCCATGTTTAACTCTTTAATTGCCCAATAAGCTTTGTGTTCAAGTTCAATCGGAAGGTGGCACGCTTTCCCAAAGATTAACCGATACGGGCTCATCCCAATAGGTGTTTTGTAGCGGTGCAGTATGCCATAAGGCATCATTTAGCTTAAATGCCCAATCCTTCCTTGACGGACGCACAGCTATGCTCCAAAGACTTAATTTGCCTATTGCTTCACTTCCACTAAACCGGAAGTTTGAGGATGATATGGAGTATTACTTTACGTGTGATGTTGTACTTGTTTAGTACTCCATCAAAGAGTTTGTTACAAAAATGACTACCTCCATCACTTATTATAGCTCTAGGCATTCCGAACCCACTAATATGAAATCTTTCAAGAATTTCTACAACAACATTAGCATCATTGGTTTTAAGTGGGGATAGCTTTCACCCACTTGGACACATAATCCACAAAGAACCAAAATGTATTGAAAACCATTAGATGGGGGAAAAGGACCCGTGAAGTCAATCCCCATACATCAAAGAGTTCAACAACTAAATTAGATGTCAAAGGCATTTCATCTCTTTTGCTTATGTTTTCCTGTTCTTTGACATCTATCACATTGTACAAAACATATGAGCATCTTTAAAAGAGAGCTGGGCCAAAAGAATCCAGTGATGCAATATCTTACTTGCGGTCATTTTTCACCTCCAAAATGACCCCCACAATGAAGTTCATGACAAAAAGTCGAATGCTCTTATGTTTCTTCTTTCTCGTACACATCTCCTGGATGACTTGATCTTGACCAATCTTGTATAAATAAGGGTCATCCCAGAAATAGTCCTTAATAGTTTTAAAAAACCTTTTCTTGTCGATATGAAGTGTTAGGTCGCAAAACACCAAAGTGGCAAGATAGTTTACAATATCAAGATACCATGGGTTCGGACCTATGAAAAAATAACTGTTCACTCATCAGAAAGGTTTCAACTATATCATCATTACTCTCATCTTTAAGAGAATTGAAGTCGTAAATCAACCTAGACAAACGGGTCGCCAAGTTTTCAACTTGCTTTCTTATCCTTGATCTCTAGTGTCAAATTCTTGTAAGAGTAAGACCCCCGATTAATCTTGGTTTGGCATTTGGTTTACTTAATAGGTATCTTAAAGCAAAGGCATGATCGAGAATGTACAATCACTTTAGATCCTACTAAATAAGACAGAAATTTGTCTAAAGAGAATACTATAGCCAAGAATTCCTTTTTCACAATGGTGGTGTAATTCATTTGGGCATCATTGAGTGTTTTGCTAGCATAGTAGATGACATGTAAACGCTTATCCACTCTTTGTCCAGGATCAAGCTCCTATTGCATATAATCGAAGCATCACACATTATCTCAAAAGGTAAAGACCAGGTTTGGTGCCATTATAATGTGGGTAGATGTTAGTTTCTCTTTCAAGGTATTAAAGGAAATAAGTGCATTGTTGAAGTCAAATTCAAGATCTTTGGATAATAAGTTACATAAGGACGACTTATTTTAGAGAAATCTTTAATAAATCGTCTGAAAATCTGCATGTCCCAAGAAGCTTCTTATCCCCTTCACATGTAGGGGAGGTAGTTTGGATATCAATTCAACTTTTGCCTTATCAACCTCAATACCCTTGTTTGAAATTATATGTCCCAAAACTATCCCTCATTGAACCATAAAATGACTTTTCTCCCAACTAAGGGTTAGATTGCATTCAATGCATCTTTCTAAAACCAAAGTCAATTTATGTAAGCAATCATCAAATGAGTTCCCAAAGACAGAGGAAATCGCCCATGAAAATTTCAATGAATTTCTCCACCATGTCCGAGAAAATAGATATCATGCATCTCCGGGAAAGTGGCAAGGGGGCATTGCATAACCCAAATGGCATTCGCGAAAAAGCAAATGTCCCAAAAGGACATGTAAATGCTGTGCTTTTCCGATCTTCTTACATGGGTACTTGATAATATCCAGACATCCATCCAAGCTTGAAAAATTCTGTGTCTACGACTAATCTTTCCAACATTTGATCAATGAATGGAAGAGGAAAGTGATCCTTTTTAGGTATATAAATTTAGTTTCCTAAAATCTATACACATTCTCCATCCAAGAATTATTCTAAATGGGCACTAATTCACTTTTATCATTTTTAACAACCGTTATCCCATTTCTTTGGTACCACATGCACCATCGACTAACCCACTTACTATCCGCAATAGGATAGATAATCCACTTCTTCAAGTAGTTTGCTGATTTCCTTTTTAACTACCTCTTGCATGTTGGGTTTAGTCTTTTTGGGCCTCTCGTACATGTGTTTAGCACCATCCTCCAAAGCTTGATTCATGCATACACATTGTTGGACTAATGCCTCTTATATCCCCTATACTCCAACCTATAGATTTCTTAAATCATGTTTAAGACTTTGATGAGTTCCTTTCTTGTGGTTTGGTCAAGGTTGAAGAAATTATCACTTGGATATGTTTCTCCTTCTCCCAAAACACATATTTTAAGTGCTCGGTAAGTCTTTGAGTTCAAGTTCGTGTGGATTGGCCTCTTTAATGATGGAGAACCTGGGTAGATTTAAAAGTGCACTAGATTTTGTCATCACTTCATTATTGTCTAGTTGTTCAAGGTACCCCTTAATTTCTTCATCTAAATCTTCTTCAACCTTTTCAAGTGTAAGAGCAGCTTCAAGCTTGTCTATTCTGGTTTGGAAAAGGTGTTTTGGATAAGATTATCCAAAGGATCAATTTCCAATATTTCATCGATGGCGTAAATAGAAGGGAAAGGTGAAGAATCAAAACTTTGAAATGAACGGTCTCCAAGATCGTCATTGTCAAATTTCCATCTTGGACATCAATAATAGTTTTAGTAGTCGCCATAAATGGTCTACCAAGCAATATTGTATCTCTCATTCAATGCCGGATTTTTCTTGCATATCCGTAACCACAAAGTCACTGTGTATTATCGCTTGTCTACCTGTACCAAAACATCCTCAACTATTCTCCGGATATTTAAGAGATCTATCTGCAAGTGCAGTGGACATAGTCATTGGGTTTTAGATCCCCTAGATCAGCCGTGAGAATATAGTAGTAGGGCATCAAATTTATACTAGCACCTAAATCAAGCATTGCCTTAGCAACCTTCCTATCCCCATAGTTATGTTTATAATAAAACTTCCAGGGTATTTCAACTTAGGGGTAGTTTGTGTCAAGTACACGCTAGAAATTTGAAACACTACTACTCGCTCATTCGGGCCATACCTCCTTTTCTTAGTGTTCAACTCTTGAAAAACTTTTACATGAGGTACATTCATGATCACTTCTAATAATGGTAAATTGATATTTACTTTAGAGAGCATATTAAAAGATCATTGAATTGCTTATCTTGTTTGGACTCTTTCAACCGGTGGGAAAAGGTACTTGCATCCGTGGTGTTTACATTTGTCTTTTGAATTTTGGGAGTCGATGACCCCCGATGAGTTTTTGAAAGCTTGTGAAGTTTAACACTTGTTTCTCCTTTTTGCGATATTAGAATGTCGCCTTAACTTTGTTAGAGAGATTTCTGTGTACACCGGTATTGACTACCTTACCACTTCGAAGCGGTTCTAACATCTTTTGCTTGTTCCGACCGGGCAACTTTCCGGTTCTTTTCTTTTGCATTTGTTCAGCCGGTTGTCTAACTTTAGATTCAATTCTTTTAACCGAAGCCTCCATGGTGTTCAACCTTTGATTAGTCATCGAGTTGGTTGTCACGACTAACTTGAATAAAAAGCATTCAAGCTATCTTAAGGTTGGTTTAAAAGATTGGCTTGGTGGGTAAGGGGTGCACAGAGTCACATTATAGGTGTTTGGATGATACTTTTGAAAATATTGGACTTCCTCTATGGCATCATCACAAGTATTTGAATAATTATAGTACCATGCCCAATTGAACAACACACTCCACATACCTCTTGATTTGAAATTTGGTGAGACGTGAGGAATTTCACTTGTTTAGTCAATTCGCAATTTGGTGCAAGGTTATCTCATCATCAAAGCCGACTTCATTGACCTTTGCTTTCCTTCACCACCTCTTTGTTGGAATTAGAACCCAATAGCTCATAGAGATTATAGGCTTCCTCTGCTGTCTTTTCTCCTACAAAGACCTCCAAAGAAGATTATCAACCATGTATTGACTACGTAGTGTCAATCCATCGTAAAAGAATTGGTTTTGTAGGCGTAGTGGGAAAGCTATGATTTTGACATTGAATGAAAAGGAGTTTGAATCGTTCCCAAGCTTCATGAAAGGGCTCTTCATTCATTTGAGAAAATGTTGCTATCTTTGTTCTTAGATCAATGTTTTGACGGGAATAGAACCTACCCATAAAAATTTCATGACCGCCTCCCAAGTCTTAAGAGAACTCGACATTGTAGAAGTAATGAACCACTGACTAAGCTTTATCTTCGAGTAGTGTAAGGAAAACACCTCATCCTAAGTTGATCTTCACTAATTGCGTTTAGTGGAAAGGTTTGGACAATAGCATAGAATTCTCGAATGAAAAAAGGATCTTGTCAGTGGATACCGTAAAGGAAGGCAACAAAGAATAATGAATCTTTTTCAATTCATAATTCCTCGCAGCCTCTTGCAATTGGATGCTTAGGAAGTTACATTGCCAATGATTGGCATTGTATAGTCTTTCATCTTTTTCCGCCTATCTTCACATCTCCCATGTTTATTTGTAGTTGAAAATGATCCTCCTCCTATCAGAATCAACATTTTTGCTCTTAAAAACAATAAGTAGATATCTAAAAAAAATGCAAGGAACCCAAATTTTTTTTTTTTTTTTTTTTTTAATTTTAATTTAAACGAAGGGACACAATTTTTGAAACAAACGAATTTATTTTATTTGAAATATTTTTTTTTTTTTTTTTTTTTTTTTTTATTATACGCCACCCAAAACAAAGGAAAATACAATAATGGGTGACCTCCCACGTAGGCCTAAAATTTATCGTCTTCAGTAAGACGTTGCTTGGCAAGTGCAGAATGAAAAACTCAATGTCTCCTCTTCATTGAATTCATTTAAGTTTCAATTTTGCCTTCGCAAATGTTCAACTAACTGCTCAACTTGAACTTCCACCTTTTTGATGTAAGCTTCCACGCAGTCCAACCGTTGATTGGTTTTTGATTGATTGTTCCTACAAACTTGAATAAAAGAATTCAAGTTGTCCTCCGTGGTTGGTTTATTTGGAATGCTTCGTGGAATAGAGTGGGTGGAATTGTCAGCCCACTTTGGTTTCGAGCTTTGAGGAAAGCGAGGGTTATTTTGCCTCCAAGAGAAATTTGGATGACTTTCTCCACCCAGATTATAGGTATTTGAATTGGGATCAAACCTTGGTCTTTGTTGATACGCTCCCAACACATTAACCTCGCTCGTGTCCAACAGATCTCCTCGATGGACAGGCCAAGATTTTGTCCCATTGCTGTCAGACAAACCATATTGTTCATTATTTGTGTTGGTTTGAATGAGAAGGCAACTTGCTTAGTCAGTTGAACAAGTTGTCATGTTGAATTTCATTACCGGAGTCAATCTCGCGAACACCCGCCTTTTCTCACTCGAGCTTTTCTCATTGAATTAGCACCCAACATCTCAAAGAGATTATACGCTTCGATGCAGCTTTTTCTCCTATCGCTCCTCCGCGAATAAGGTCGACAACGAACCGACATTGTTGTGTAAGTCCATCGTAAAGAATTGGTTCTCGCAACCTGTAGTGGAAAGCTATGATGGGACGTTGAGTGAGAAACATTTTGAACCTATCCCAAGCTTCATGGAATGGTTCTTCCTTCCATCCGAGAGAAAGCAGCAATCTTTTCCTCTCACTGATGTTTTTGATGGGAATAGAATTTTCCCATGAATTTATTGTAAATTTGACCCCATGTCATCGAGAGAACTGTGGGTAAAGTGACATCAAATCGCTTTAGCCTTATCCTTGGGTGTACGGAAAACATCTCATTCTAAGCTGATCCTCGTTTAGAATACCGGCGTGAACGTGTTGGATCAGTAGCATAGAAATCTCTCATAAAGGAAAGAGAATCTTCATTAGGTAGCCCATAAGGAAGGAAGCATAGAAAAATGAATATTTTTAAGGTCATACCTCTAGCCTTCTCCCAACCTGGGATAATTCTGGCCATGCCAATCACCTGGCCTTGCAAACTCTTTCATCGTGGTTTCCCACTAACATGTTGGTTTTCCTCCATTTCTTTTGGTTCTAGTAAAGGATTAAGACGCTCTATGTTTCGCTCAAAACTTGTTGATGGTATAGGATCCAAATATTGTTGACATTGCTTTAAATTTATGAATGTTATTTATATATGGTGGGGTTTCCTAAGCGATCTCCTACCACGCATGTAATTATTTTTAAACGTAAATTTAAAACTCCTGTCAACAAAAAATAAAGAAATTAGAAAATTTCCATGGCATTTAATACAAAACACTAGACAATTTTTTTATTTTCTCTTTTTTTTTTTTTTATTTTTTTTTTAATTTTTTTTTTTTTTTTTTTTTTTTTATTTTTAAATAACATAATTAAGATAACCAAGAAATATTCTTATGAAAGTTAACTACACAAGAAATTCACCCTTAAAAACCATTCTCCCAAATGTAACAACGCTCGTGAAAAGACAATGATGCTTGTGAGCGCTTTCAAGATTTCCTCTGCATGTAACTCCCTTAGCATTTTTACTTTTCACGCTTTTAGTTTTTTTTTTTTTTTTTTTTTTTTTTTTTTTTTTTTTATTAACGGTAATTTTATTTTACTATTCACACTATCTTATTTCTTAAAATTTTTAAAAAATTTTAATTTTTTTTTTTTTTTTTTACGTAATTTTAATTTTATTTTACTATTCACACTATCTTATTTCTTAAAATTTTAAAAAAAATTTTAATTTTTTTTTTTTTTTTTTTTTTTTTTTACGTACGGTAAAAACTTTTTTACTTCAAATTTCAAATTTCTAAATTATTTACTTTTTATGCTATAATAAAAAAAATTTAATTTTTTTTTTTTTTTTTTTTTATTTATTTATTTATTTATTATTTATTTTTTATGAAATTTGAAATTTGATTAATTTTTATTTTATTTATTTATTATTATTATTATTTTTTTTTTAAATATCACAATTATTTACAACACAAAAATATTTTTAAAATTTTGATAAATAAATAAAAAACGCTATTCCATCTTCATCCGCTACTAAAAACTTAATGAGCAAAAACCAGATCGCCAATTCATAAATACTTTGGTTTTTAATATTCAGAAACTCTCATAGAAATACATCTAATCATTTCAGAAAACGATAAAAAGATACTCCGCCGATCTAAGCGAAGGAATGTATGTGCTTTTAATTTATTATTCAAACTTTTAAAAACGAAATTAAATCCTAAACATCCCGTCACGAGTTTTGGTTTGTGTTAATCTAATAACATAAAATAAACATATATACTGATTAATTAAATATAATCTAAAAAGTTAATAAACATGTATACAAATTTGAATAAATAAATATAAATACATTCAATAAATATTCAAGCAAATTTTATCATTTATATTGGTGAAAGATGATGATATAATAACTGTTAATTATGCGACTACGTCATATTATCTAGGTTATTAAAGATATAAATCGATATTTTATCGATTCTTTTTTTAGATGAATACCAATTTCATGGTTAGATATCTTTGTTAACTAAACAAATCAATTAATACCGCCATTGATAACTAATTTAATTAATTAAATTAATTCCTTTTTCAAATAGATCAAAACGAACCATTTAAACGCCACCTTTGGTGCTAGACTTAAACTTTTATTCACGCTGTTCAAATTAAACTTAAGAATTTAGTTATCCCAAGTACTAACTTTCAAGTTTTAAAATCACTATTGAAAACATGTTGTCAATACATTTCCACATAATAATTCTTATAAAACTTTTGAAATAGAGCTTCACTCTAACTACCTAGGCGATTGTCAGATTAACAAATAAAAGAAGACTACTCTAGAATTAGGCAGGATAACTAAACCTTAAAGTCTAACTTTCGATTTAAGCAGAATTTAAAAATAACGTATTTCTCTCAACATCCTTAATATAAAATCTTGAATAAAAATAAAATCAATTCATTTTAAATTTTCACCTATTTAATATTTCGCAAAGATAATAACGTTATTATTATATCATGATTATAAGCAATACGAGTTAAATTTAATCATGTACAACCAAATCAAATATAACATGTAAGAATAAAGCATAAAAATAATCAGAAGAAAATAATAATCCTTACGAACTCCTCGACGCTATTCCCGCTGCTAGAAAACTCCTCAAAGTGATTTAATTCCATTTATCGAATCAAAAATCTAAATTATTACAAAACATTACAAGTTCCTCTCAAAAAGAAAGAACTCTAAACCTAAGACAATTGAACTAAAAACTAAGAGAAAAGCTAAGAAAAGCTTAGAAACTAAGAAAGAAACTAAAGAAAACTCAAAAACTAAGAAATGAGAGAAAGAAAGAAGAGAGATGTGAGGTTTTGAGGTGTGTTTTGAAAGAGAATGGAAGGGGTATTTATAGGTGAGGATGGAGAGAAAAATGATTAAAAAATGTTAAAAAAATATTAAAAAATAAAAACGTGTTTTGGACTGAGAATATCAATGACGCCATGACGTCATGGGCGCGGCGCACGTGGAAAAATGGGTCAAAACGCTATTACATGCGTAGGCTATTGGCCGCCACATGGCTACAAGGCTGGCTTCATGATACCGGCGGAATAAACAGCAGCCATACGCAGCGCCGCATGGAGCATTATCAATGCGCGCTGGGCCACAAGCCTGGAGCCGCGCGGCTGCCTGGGCAATGGCTTGCCAGCGGTCAGCGCGGCCATAGCCTGCGTTCGATCTTTGACATTTTTGACCTTTTCGACCCATTTTGTCCAATTTTTCCATGTTTGTTGACCTTTTTCCACTTATTTATCAATTTATTTGTGATGTATTGCTTCAAGTATTCTTCTTTGAGTCTTTACATTGCGTTTTTAGGCCAAAATTCCTGAAAAACAATAAAAATACCCGTGATTCCGAAAAAGACAAATTTATATAAATATATGATAAAACATATAAATATATATATTTTTAATCAATTAAAGTGCATAAAATCATGGTTATTTTAGTGCTTTTTGAGCACTCATCAGAAGTAACACAAATATATGGACTACAAAATGAATTAATTAATACCTTAACAATATCTTTACATAACTTTAAAGAGTTTATAAGACTGGGAAAACTCTAATAGTATTACACTCCAGAATTTATTGAATCAAAAACTATAAACTACTAAAACATAACATGTTCTTCTTGAAAATTGAGGGAATAACTAAATAAATTTTAAAAGCTAAAAATATAAAAATCTATAGAAAAGGGGAAGAGAAATTTTCTGAAAAGGCAACCTGGAAGCTTATTTTCTTGGTACACAGGAAATAATATGAGAAAAACTTGTGTTTTTGTTGCAGCACGATTGGATCGCAACCAGATTTTTGACCAATTCAAACCACCTTATGTTGTGGCATATAATTATTTTTTCTTTATTTTCCACTATCTCTTTTCTTTACTTTGGATAATATCAAATAAATGATATTTATTTAAGGTCCAAAAAGTGTGATAAACATGCTCAAGTATAAAACACTACAATATATCCATTAATCTTAATAAATAAATTTCTCTAAAATATAATAGAATAAAACAAATATAAATCCATTTTATTAATTATATGGCATTAAAACATGGTATATTTAGTATTTTTTAAGCACTAATCAGTTTGTCTTCTTAATCTTTGTAGCATTTTTAGTACCTTAGCTCTCTATTTCTTTTGGTCAAGAATGTTCTTGATAGGGTTTGCCTCTCACAATGATAGTAAACGACTTCCATTGAATTGGTTGCTCTTTATCTTTGTTTCACTCTATTCTCCGTACTATCTTATTGCTTTATTTATATATTAAGCATTTCATAATTCACGGTGTCAAACATTGTTTTTCTTTATCCACGATAACTCTCCACCAAAAAAATTGCAATTAATAGCACATATAATGGTTCCATTTAATAAGTGGATGGAAAACTAAACATGTCTACATTTTATAAGTTATAGTGGTATGTTTGTAAAAAATTCAACACATTAGAGGGCATAAAACATAATTAACTCTTGAAAAGATTGAAATTTCAAATTCAAGCCACGGGGAATATTAAATCTCCATTTAAGTAAAAATTCATTATATAAATAATTTATCATCCATATCAAGATATATTCATGATACGGTAGTAATCAATTATTCATAAGAACTTCTCATAAAACTAAATATTATAAGAGATAAAAAATATTTTCGATAATATATAATAATATTTAAGTTATCATAACCTAAAATTTGATATCCATATCATAGCTCTCGCAATTAGATGTTAACCACATATGAAATATGCTTCCTCAAAAACCATTATAATAAATCAAGTGAGACAAAATCTAGTAAAGGGAATAATAGTATGTTATTCTTATGTTTACACAACATCTTCCTCGTAAGTGGTTCATATAGTAATCTAGCGGTAAGATTCACTCATTTATTGCTTCAAATAACAGGTTTGAACTACACCATTTATCGTTTGATCTAAAAAAGTATCTTTCTAGTTAAAATCTTTCCATGAATCATACTAGAGTTACTTTATATCAACCACCCTAGGTCAAAGTTACTTTATTCTTAATGGATATGGACCATACAAGTGACTAGATCAATTAAAGATGCCGACTATAATTATTTGTGAAGAATTATTTGGATTATTGCATTTACTCTTAGTCATCTTGTATATACCTTTACATATTTAGTTTAAGATTTCATGAATAGCGAGGGGATTTTTATAATTTATTTAAATAATTAAATAACATATACTATAATTGAAGATGATCTTAGAGTTTCGTAGAAGGTATTGGAAAGTGAGAGAGGGATGTTAGCCAACATGAGAAATCATTTACTATTGTATGATTATATTACCAAGAGTTGTAGTCTCAGGATTTCAATTGAATAGCATCGAGATTAATATTTAGATGCTTGGATTCTAGGAAGGGCGGGTTTGAAGGACTAAATATTTTAAGCCTTAAAATACAATTTCATTCTAAGATTATTGAATACTTATTATGAAGAATAAGATTATTTGATCAAGCATGCTATCTTAATTGCAATAGAAATTACTAATTATCGATCGATCGATCAATGGATAGTACAAGGTGGTGCCTGGATGGCTCTTAGGTTGCCAAATCAGCCATCCTCGATTTAACCTCAATTGATCAAGCCTCTTGATCAAATTTTCTATTCAAAAGTCCTCGATCAACACTGAATCGATCGAGTGCCCCGTTTATGCTCCAAACACACATTTTTGTCTCTTTTTGCTCATTTAGTCCCCGATCACCTACATATCATTTCTAAACATATAAAAATGAATTAGGAATAATAATTCATCATAAAATATGAGAATTGTTATAGAAATATATGTATAAAATGGCACTGATCATAAGGCTTGGTAGTAACCAACCTAAATCTTGAACAACCTACAATTATGATTACTAGATTAATTCTTTCATTACATTAAGATCTAGCAAGGTAATAAATGGACTAGACAAGATCGAATATCTTGATAGTCTTTAACCTCAATATGCTATCTTGATTGAAATAGAAATCACAATTTGTTACTTCAATCACAAGAATCAGTAATTTCATACCAAACTCATGATTTAATAGTAAACACAAACATACAATAAACTAGTTGATCACCCTAATTTATAATATACAAGATTTTGATGTTCAAATATAGAGTTAAACACATCAAGAATTCAAAAATTGAGGGTAAAATAAATCATGACATTAGATTAATTAAACCATAATCTAGGGCTTGTAAATTGCACACAATCACATTTATAAATTTAGCTACCTTTATGTTCTACAAGAAACATCATCATATTCATGAAAATTATATAGAAAAAATTAGAGAATATTGTATTGTAGGTTAATGAAGGAACCAATGCAGCCTCAATCACCAATCATCAATCTTTTCTTCAAAATCTCTCACAAAGATTGCTCAAGGGTCTGGTGTTAGGTGAAGGGAATGTCCTTGGTATTATGAAAGAAGGCTTATTAGGATGCCATTGTATATTGATAGATAATCCATCACCATAAAATTCAACATGTTAGTACAACTTGCCTAACCTTCTACTATAGTCCTTGACAACTCTACATTTTTTTTCTTTTGGAACCAAAGGCTTCCTAGAGCACCTTGAGAGCGGTGTAGCGATTTTCTTAATGGGATGATAGAGCTTCATCCTTTTGTAGGGATCTAAAAAAATCAAGTCAACTAAATTAGATTTGTTGACCAGGATGGTGTGCAAGCTGATTTTGGTTACTATGAGGTGAACATTAATGAATCATAGTGCGAATGTACTAGTTCTCTAACCTTTCTCTATTTGAATACCAATTGTTCCCTTACCATATTGAGGCCTTCTTTATTCCATATATATTTCATGATACATCTCCTAGCCTTTACTTAACTTCCTTTTGTGGGCCTTTATTTCCTAGTAGGAATGACCACCTATTGCTCCACCAAAGCACCTATAGGCCCAAGGGACTTGTGAATAGATTATGTAACAAGTGATTCCTATGTAGATCATATGGTCCTCTAATTTTGGAAAAAAATATTTAAAGTACCTTTTACGGATCAAGTACTCAATTCCTTCTTTCAATTCCTTATTGTAAGTCCTGTTACACTCTCGTGTCTGTGTGTTTGCATCCCATGTACAAAACAATATGTCTATTTTATTCTACTTATTGTATTTTTCATTCTCTTTGTAAGGTAGGTTACTGATGATCATTAATTCATACATACACATAATCTGGTACACTTTGTATGCAAGCATGTTTACACACACCATGGGGTTGGTTTTCGTAGTATGCATGCTAGGAAGAGACTGTTAGTTTTTGTTGTACTCATGGTTTTTGGCTTGTTTTGGGTATTGGTATTTGTGAATTTTACCCGACATTTTTGGAAATAAAGAATATCATATTTTACATAGCTCACCAGCAAGCTCGCTAGGGACCTTGCCATATGTGGTAGTGAGGTGGCTGGTAAGGTGGCAAATTCAAGTGCTATAAATATCCCACTCATTTATCTCTTCTTTACCTCTTGTTAAAGAGATGAAAATCTACCAATATACACATTAAGATTTATATATGATTTCAAAATTATTTTGGAAAGCTTATATTTTAGAGTAGGTCATTTTTGTGAGTTTAGTAATCAAATTGTAGTTTGTGTAGTGTATGGTTTGACTATGTGTCTCCCATACACGATTAGATATTAGTAGTGGACTATATGTCGCATGAGATTATGAGTTTATATATTTACTATTACTGATAATTGGTTTCCAATCACATCACATTAGATGGTGTTAGTTGTGGAGGATAGCCGAGCTCGAGTGTTAAAACAAAAGGTTACCGAAGTAGTAAGTGAAGAGCAATAGTAGACAGTTAGGACGTTGTTCCCAAATGACAGGGATAATATTTTTTTTATTGTTTATTAGATTTGTAACTTTCATATTAATTAGTGAATTATTTGCTACTGAGTGGTTCTCTTAAGCAACCCAAGGATGTTACCATATAGATACGGTCTTTATATGGGTTGACCTTGTTATATCGAGTGTTATGTATGATTTGATATTAGGCTAGTATAATTCAAAGGAAAGAGTCTTTTAGGAGTCTATATCTTCTTAACCTAATTGTATACCAGGTCATGGACTCTTTCAATTGGTATCGTTGCACCCTTTTATGCTTAACTATTCCGATGTTGTTCCTATTAACTCCATTGTTCACACACACACTTTCTCTCTAATGGAGTCCGAAGAAGGAGGTAATGTAGTTAGACATCTACTTTTCGATGGTTGAATTATACTTATTGAAATCACAAATTATGGCTTTTTCATGGTCCAAAGAAGATCAATTGTAGTACCTTATTGAAAATGGTTGGACCTACCCTACCAAAACCCTGCTTTCTAATATTGTTATTCTAAAGACTATGATTGAATGAAATAATGATGAATCCAAGGAATCTAATAGCAATAGTTTATATGCAACTATCAAGGCTGTGATGCCTGATAAGTTTAGAAGAATTCAAAGTTGAACTTCTTCAAAACAAGCTTGGGATATTTTAGAGACTACTTATGAAGGTACATTAGTTATTAAAAGATCCATAATTCTGAAGTAGAACAAAGATTTTGAGCTCTATATCATGCAAGAGGATGAAACCTTTGATAAATTCTATGCTAGCTTTTCAAACATTGTCAAATGTTCCTACAACTTGGGTAGGCTTATTAGCGAGGAAAAGCATATTGAGAAAATTATAGCTAACATACCCTTTCAATTTCATGCCAATGTTACCATGTGTGAGTCGATGTACAAGCCTGGTGAACTTACTATTAATGAGTTAGTTGGTGACCTGCAAGTCTTCAAACTTTATCATCTATTGACCAGACAAGTTTAAAATGGTACAGAAAAAGGGAAAGGGCTTGGTTCTCAAAACCACCATAGAAAGTGGTCCCAATGTTGATACAAATGTTGCTTTTGTTAGTTGTGATAATGATGATTCTCACCCTAATGAGGAGAAAATGGAATTCCTTGCTAAAATATTTATCAAGTTTTTTGGGAAGAAGAAACCTTTTTTGGGACTATTGGAAGAGATACCTCTAGTTCCAAAACCTCAAGATCTACTAGAGATGATGAAGACTCAGAAAATGGTTCTAAAAAATACATAAAAGGTCACATAAATAAATTAAGGTTCTTTGATTATGGAAAGCAAGGACACATTACTGCCTAATGCTTTTATAGACTAAAACGTACAATGAAAACTAAGGTCACTATTTCATACAGTGCTAGTAGTGATGATGAAGATGATATTAACTTTATGGATTTTTTTGCCTCTAATAGCATTGTTGATCCTCCAACTACTACCTTGAATATTCAAGAGGAGATTGTTGAAAAAAATGAAGTCGATGAAAAAGAGGAATTGCTCAATTCTTACAATGCCTTGTTTTTGGAGCATATTTAGTCTGAAAATGATAAGAGAAAGGCTTTGGAGATCCTTGAGTAAAAATAAAGTGAGATCAGCATGTTGAAGAAAACTCTAGAGGAAAGGAAGTTCTTTATTGATGAACAACAACATGATCTCACAAGTAGGAGTGAAGTCAGTCAAAAAAGGTATGATGATTTGTTACAAAAGTTTAATGCAAATCATAAGGAAGTTAAAAAGCTTAAGGAATAGTTAATGGTCCCTACTTGTGGTATATATACTTAATCTTCGATCATTCCTATGCATACTCTTGATCTAAAGAATGAAATTGAACATTTAAAAGGGTAAATAATTATTCTTAAGGATTCAAAGGATCATTTGACCGACTCTCTTACATAAAATAATGTTAAGATTGATCAATTGCATAAGAGTGTCAAGATTCTTAATAACTTGATCTTTTATCTTGAATCATTCTTAAGAGAAAAGGAAGACTTGGTTCAATCCTAAAAGAAAAACTAAACATATGGGAGAAAGAATTGGCACACTCTACCATTGTTATTGACAAAATTTCTACGGGTTAAACAATGTTAAAATGAATGATTAGAAATGTCAAATTTTCTAGGGACAAGCATGGAATTGGGTACAGTGGGGTTTCAACTTCTATAGGTGGTTCTACTAAGTTTTTTAAAGCTTCCACTCAAGAAGTAAAGTTAAAGTTTGCCACTGCCACCCCAAGAGGTAAATATATTGTGTGGTCTCAGCCAGATTCTCCAAGTTAGTTGTACCCTTCACCTAAGGCTAACATTTTTTATCGCTCTAGTGGTGGTCCACTATCTTTACCTACTATTACTCCCACTTATCACTATTTTGGTGAGCTTGGCCACTCCTCGAAGTCGGGGAACCTGTTTTCCAAACTCCACTACTCGTACTTGTTATTGTTATGGAATTACTGGACATATTGCTAAGCAATGTCCTAGATTTAAGAGCAGTACAACTCGGAGTCCACCACCTTGCTCTTCCTCGTCTTCTTTGTCATCAGGATGTAGCTATTGTGGCTCATCTGGTCATGTTCTTATGGGTTTCATTACTCACCTAAGGCATAAAACACAAAAAATAAATTTGCCTCAAGAATTTTGCCTCACTCAGTTTATATGGATGGCTCGACTAAATTTTCTAAAAATTATAAACTAAATAGATCTCAAGTTTCATATACACCTAATGTTCACATCAGTCAAAGACTATCTCTAGCTTAGTTGCCCCTTATAAATTCTTAAAACAAAAGGATATGATCATTATTTTTGGATGATCTATTGGGGTTGAGTTTTTTTATTTTCTTTCTCTCTTTGTTTGTCATTTTTTTATATGTGAATATATGTCTTTTTTTTTGTTTATCTGTTTGACATTTCTTGATTTTCTATGATTATTTCCTTGGCATACAAAGTATATTAATCATCATATTTATTGTTTTATATGTCTGACTAATACTATACTAGTTTTCTTACATGCTAGTTGCTTTCACATGTCCATTATGTGCATTTTCCTTGCGCACTACCTTCCTCTTTCTCTATGGCCTCTTGTATATGCATCATGCCATATGTTCTTCACATAGTCAAAGTATTAGGATTATGCTTTCTACTATCTTATCATGCATATGCCATATTGAATAGTATGTGTCTCATCTATTTTATTAGATTATTCCTTCCTACACCTAGCTTAATGTGTGGTGTTTTCTTGTTTGTCTTTTGTTAGCTTCTATCCTTCTTTTACCTTCTTTCCTTCTAATGTGCTATAATTGTTTTCTTTGAAGTTAAATGTGATGATTTTACAAGCATGAATTCATGAATGTTTCACTTATATATGCTTACTCTTGCTTGACATGTGCATCTATATGTCATTTAAACTCTATACCTATTTTGAGGACTTTTGGAATACTTGAAATATCATGTTTATCTTGTGTCTTCTAGTGACACTCTTGTTTTTGTCTCTATCTAAGCATATTTTGTGTTTTTGTATTAGAACCTATGCCTTTCTTGCTTATTGTATAGTTTAATAGCATCTCATGCTTCTTCCTTCTCTTAGGGATATTACTTATGCTATTCACTAGTTAGTTAGCTCCTTCTTTTCTTTTGACTAGCAATGATGTGATTTTTTTTATTTTGTCTGTTTTAAGGCACTTTTTTCCTTTTCTTGGGCACTTATACCTTAAGACCTTCCTTGTCTTCTCTCTTGGTAGTTATCATTTTTATATTCCTTGAGACTATTCTTTTTATCCTACTACATGTAAAATGATTTTTAGAGGGATCATGTTTTCATATATTTAGCATGCATTTGACCTTAATTGACGTGTGGATGTTTTGACATATGTATTCCTTGAGAGCATTTATGGCTAATTTTTCTTGTTCATTTTATCAGAAATACATCTTTCCTTTGCATATGTTATATCTTTGTGAATTTGTATGTTTTTTTGAGAACCTTGTGCCAATCTCATGCTTTGATGATTTTTTTCTCTGAAAAGCTTTAGAATCCACCTTTAGTGTCTTTTGAGGCAAAATTCTAGGTGCTACTTGGATAGAACAAATGATTTATGCCATCCTTGATTCATTTGATCCTTTATTGCCACCATTGTTCACATATCCTTTATCTCATTTCTTTATGCCATTATTTTATTCCTTTATTCCTTGATCAGAAATACTGGCTTAACATAAATTTTTATTCCCATTTACCTTCAACATACTTTGTTGAGCTTGTTTGTACTAGGTTTGTCCACTTTACCTTATTAATTTCAATAAAAAAATGAGGAGGAAGAAGGATGAGAATGGAATTATAAAAAAGAGAGGTATAAAAAAACAAGATAAAAATGGAATGATATAAAAAAATGGGGAGGATGGAAAAAGAGAAGTATGAAAAAAGAAGAAGTGCATGAGTCACTAAATTTTATGTATCGCTCTCTCAACTTCATTGGTTGAAGTTTAAGAAATAATGAGAAAATAAATCCATGTTTGAGTGTATATGTGTCATGGATACGAACTTATCCATTTGTTAGGATCAACAAAGATGTGTTCAAGCCTAAATATCTTCTTTTCCCTACCCAATCCTTAGATTTTCATTACAATCTTTGAAAGACCTATTGATTTCTTCTTAGCTGGCACTTACATTATTGGAAATAAAGTCTATTTATAGACATATAAAGCTTGGTTCAACTTGAGTATATATTTTGATTTTCTTAGTTCATAAAAGCATATCATGATGGCATATAGAGTAAATAAATTTTGCATATCACACACAATGTATGTCATCAAAAATTTAGTCACACCCTTACATGAATGCATCATGGATTGATGGACATGTGGATATTTGTGTTGAATGTATTGTTTATTCTTTATAGACCTTCTGATTTGTTGAACATGCTTTATTTGCTTCCCCCATTCTATGTTTCTTGTTGTCTAATGTGTGTAAATTCTTCTGTGTTGAGGATGCTTGCAAGTAGAATTCATAACATGATTATTGTATCTCATACACACTTTTAAGGGGAGAGATGTGTGTTTATTTTTAATTCATGTTGTTTGTTCTATTTATAAGCTTTTGTTATGATGTACGTTCATATGGTTATTTTGTCTCTTTGGTGTCACACTGCATGAATCATGCATAAATAGGACTATTAGTATGACATGTTATATGCATTGTATGCAATCTCTAGTTTCATATGTTCATCTATGTGTTTCCCTACTTCTGCTTCTTTCTTACATGTTTCTTGTTTGTCATTCATTACGTAGTAACTGTAGCTGGAATTCATGACATATGTTTTTTTTTGGGTAGATTGAGATGTTTTATGTCTACACTTATCTTTGGTTGCCCATGAATTTAGTTTATTGCATGTTGTATGCATCTACCTTGCTAGTGTCTTGGTACTTCTCTATGTCTTTTTCTCTTAAAACATGTGGTACTTCTTATTGTGTTTCCTTGAATCTTACATGCTACTTTGCTTTAGTGTTATTATTATAATATATTTGTATGCCTTTTCTCCCTCATATAAAAGTGTTCCTTTTTTACTTTCAGTGTCAAAAAGGAAGCGAAGTTTCTGTGCACAACTATATAATTGCTGTCATATTGTGTGCCGCATGGGGTGTGAATGTAGGATTGCACTTCATATTATTATCTAACTTATATGCATTTATGGGGAGTATTGCATGAAGTTAAGGGGAATTGTGTACTTTACTTATGTTTTTGCCTATCGGTGTGTACCTAGGTAGGGGAAATATGATAGTTTGAGATTTAATACATGATATTTCTACATGAAACATTCATGGGGTATGTTTTTATTTTGTGTACGTAGGTTACAAGTGTAGAGTGAAGTCTTCATGCTTCTAGTTTGTAGTGATGTTGTGGTGCTAATACCCTTGTGTTTCAGAGTGAGACATTAGATGAGTTGATTCATGAAGATGGATGCATTTGGAGTAGGTGTGTCTTTTTGGTTTTGAAGCATGTCATTGTGTTATTCACAGGAACAAACAACTTTAGGACATCTTCATGATCTTCTCATTCTTGATAAGTTTATGTATTTTGTTATATAGTGTTTTGACACAAAAAACCAAAAGGGTAGAATGTAAGTCCCATTGTACTCATGTTTATGTGTTGGCTTTTGGTGTACAAAATACGATATCTAATTTATTTTACTTAGTGTATCTATTTTTTTCTGTGTAAGGTTGGTTACTGCAGATTAGTAAATCATACACATATATAGTCAGGTACACTTTGTATACAATAATTTTGACACACACCATATGATTGGTTTTTGTAGTGTGCATGCTATGTTGAAAGTGTTGGCTTTCAATGAGCGAGCCAACATTATTACTCATGATTTTTTGCTTGTTTTAGGTACGGGTATTTTTGGATTTTTCTTGACATTTTTGGAAGCAAAAAATATCATGTTTTGCATACCTTACCAACAAGCTCACCAGGGACCTTGCCACAGATAGTAGTGCGTTAGTAGCGAGGTGGCTAGTGAGATGGAAAATCTTAGTACTATAAATACCCGACTAATTTCTCTCTTCTTTACCCCTTGTTCAAGAGGTGAAATTCTGCCAAAATACACACTATGATTTATATCTAATTTTGAAATCATTTTGGAGAGCTTATATTTAAGAATGGGTCATTTTTGTGAGTTTAGCATCAAATTGTAATCTATATGAGTGTATGCTTTGACTGTGTGTCTCTTATATGTGGTTTAATATTAGTAGTGGATTGTGTGTCCTATAAGGTTGTGAGTTGATACATTTATTGTTATTGATAATTGTTTTCCAATCACATCACATCGGGTGGTATTAGCTATGAAAGACAATCGATTTTGAGTGTAGAACCAAAAAGTTACAAAAGCAACCAGTGAAGAGCTGCAGTAGGAAGTTAGGACATGGATCTCAACTGATAGAGGTAATAATGGTTTTATTGTCTATTAATGTTGTAACTTGTTTATTGCTTAGTGAATTATTTGTTGATGAGTGGTTAACTTAAGTTATTAAGGTTATCTACTTTTGATATTATATATTATGTGCTTTGATTGTGTGAATTGTATAATTGTTTTACTATTCTATTTCTCGTGAGTTAGGACAGAGTCTTTTAGGAGTCTGTATCTGCTTAACCTGGTCATATACCAGGTTGTGGACTCTTTCACTTATAGTCTCTTGCAAGGTGTCCATTGTCCTTGTAAAACATACATTATTTGCCATGATCCCTTTTTCCAAGATTACCCCTCGTATTTGTTCATTGCTTGAGTAGCATAGGGTTATGAACCTACATCAAACATTCTTTCAATAGTACTAAGATGGGAGTGTAGTTATTAAAATTTACCCTGAGGTGCTTGTGATCATTCTATTTGGGCAGGTCATAGCCTTTTGGGTCCTCTATGGGTTTCTTTTCACTATGGTTCTTGAACTATTCTCTAACCTTGTACTTCCGATAAAGCTATGATCTACCCTTTTCAAGGTTCTTCTTATAGTTTACCATTAGCTGTATGACTTTTGTGTGTGCGATGGAAGCCTCTCAGTGATCTTGAACAATAGTTTCTTGGATTAATGACATGGTGGAGTGTGCTTACAATTAAAGTGTCAAAAAAATACTTCACGTGCATCTTCTCATTGTTTAAGTGGCTAAAGAAATCCTTCAAAGGTTAATCCTTACCTTGCTTGGTAGCCATTAAGTGGGATATTTTCTTTGCAACCATTTCTAAGTAGAAAAGTGTGTTGGACTTCCTTGTTGAACCCAAGAAAGTTGTTCATGGTACCAGGCTTCTACGTTATGTATCAAGTTTTTCTTGAGTTATCAGGAAGGCCATGCATTTGATAGCATCGCCATAGGTGTTTAGGTCCATCTAGCATTTGAACCCTTCTATATGGTTTAGGGGCTTCCCACTCCCATTGTATTTGGCAATGTTATGCATGTTTATTTTTTCAATGATTTTCACAATCATTACCTTTAGAGTGAAGGGGTTGTAGTAAATTCCCCAATCATTAACACCCTGTACATTATTCATTCAAGTCTCCATCTAGTTAACTAACAACTCAAGCCTGTGAATGAGGTGCTCCCCACCTATAGCATAATTGTACCAATTTACCTAGTTATTGGTAATAATTATACAGTATTCAATATTACTGGCATGGTTTTCCTAATTGGATGATGTCTACTATCTAGCCTCGAGGTAGTCCCTTAAATCCTAATGGTTATGAGATACATATTTATGGCTATACTAATTGTCATATGGACTAATGGTGGACCCTAGACATATTGATGGGCGAAGGGGATAGTCGTCGATGACCTAGTCTTATGGCTAGTTAGCGATCGATAGCTGGTTTGCTTAAATGGTGAAATGGGTAGAGCTAACAAAATGCCATGTCTTAGGGCTATGCATAGTAGAGGACAATGTTGTCAGGCATGTGTGGTGGCTTTGACTCAAGCCAATGTTTGATTCTTTGATACATTAAGGTTCATATGTGCTCTAGGCTTTCAAAGATGTCGTATGGAAAATTCCTAGAGGCATGCTAACTTGGTGCCCATGTTAGGCATCTAAGGATTTCTCTTTATGCCCATCATGCTTGATAATGGGACATTAGAAGCTGTGTGACTAACGGTTGGTTTCTTGATGAATTAGCTAGCATCAAGTATTTTACTATATAGCACGAGTCCAAAACTATGTAATTTACTTTGAAAAATTATTTAAATTAAAATGTAATCTATAAATAATTTGTTAGCTAATACATTTGTCTTTTATCTCATATTATACGTGAATACTTGATTTAAAATACTAATATTACTTATAAGAAAACATAAACAATGTTATGTTATTTAAATTTGATAAGTATATAATAGTGTTATTATCGAGCGATAATTAATATTGTTTCGTAATTCTTGATTTAAAAAATATCTTTAAACACTATTTTTTAAATTTGATAAGTCTAAAGGGACATTTTGATATTTATTAATGTACAAGAAAAATACATAAAACAACCATTAAATAGTAAAAAATTAACAAAAAATAAAAAAATGAAGGAGATATAAGTATGTTGGTATTTATTTTTGTGAAAAATAATCAAAACAGTATACAATAAAACTAATAAAATAATAATTTATAAAAAAATGTATTTATTTCAATGACATTTTGATATTTATTTGCATAAAAAAGTAGTGAAGCAATGGAGCCGAAGAATAATCAATGTTCTATTTATTGGTTATTCTAGTTTTTTATTTATAATTATAAAAAAAATTATTTATTTTAGGGACATCTTGGTATTTATTTATGTATAAATAAAAAGCTTTTATTTTAATATTTATTTTTGTGTATAAATAATAATTATATTTATTTGTGTGAAAAAAAATATCAAAACAATGGAATAGGAGAATAACCAATGTATTGTTAATTAGTTTATCCTACTTTTATATATAGTAATAGATAATTATAAAAATTGTATTTATTTTTGTATATAAATAAAAAAGTGTATTTATATTAAAAATATTTTGATATTTACTTGTTAAAATAAATAAAAATATGTTTACTTTAGGAATAATTTGATATTTATTTGTGTATAAAAGAAAGGTGCGGAACAATGGAGCGGGAGAATATTCTCGTTTTTTATAAATGGTAATAATTAATTATAAAATATATATTTATTTTATGGATATTTTAGTATTTATTTATGTGTATAAATAAAAAATATATTTATTTTATAAATATTTTAATATTTATTTATACATAAAAAATAACAAAACTATAAAAAAAACTAATATATTGTTAATTAGTTATTTCAGCACTTTATATATACTAATACATAGACAACGAAAAAAAAAGTAAATCTAAAGCTAAAGAAGTAGTAAAAGAAAACATATAGAAGATGGGGAAAAAAAACAGTAAAAAGAGAAGGAAAGAAACAAAAGAAAAGAATAGGGGAAAAAAAAAAAGATCAAAGCTTTTGACACTTTTTATTCAAACCATTTCTTGTAAGAGAAAGTTGACGAAGACATCAAAGATAAGAATGAAGAATAGTAATGAATATTTTTCGATTAAAGTTCATCAAATCAACTAGTATATATACCATTAAAATTTTCACACAGATTATCGAATTTCGATATTCACTTTCTAGTATTTGATCTGCAAAACTGTATAAAAAATAGTATCGATGTGATGCCAAATTTATTTTGATGCTTAAATCGGATCTATATAAAATGTGAGAGAAATTAGACTGAGTTTATTCATGGTAATTAATAGAAATTGCATCTTTGAGAATGGAATATTGAATAATATTTACAGGTGAAGATGGTTCACAGTGTATATATGTATAAATATCTTAATTTATACAATATCTAGAGGAATAAAAAATTGTCATCGTGAAAAAATTATCTGATATTTTAATAATATTCATTATTAAAATATAAATTATCTTTATTTATAATATATAGGAGATATATAATATAACCTATTGAATATGGCATATTCCTTAAATATTTTTTGGATATGTTTTTTTAGTATCTTAAATTCAAATCAGTTGTGTATTGTACTTTGATTCGGCATTGAAGTAGTGACATGGCTTATTGAGTTGTCAAATTCACATGATGCAAATTACAGTAATAGAGTAAGAAAGAGTAATTTTATATGTAATCATTCAGACATCATTTCTATTAATACATTTACTTTTTTACATAAATTATAATATCACATAAATTTTATAATAATTAATAAAGTATTTAATTTATTTTTAAATAAATATTTAATAATATAATAAAAACGAAAAAATAATAAAGAGATTTTTATAAATTTTAATGAAATGTAAATCTATTTAGTTACTAAATGATTTTGGGATCTGAATAATAATTTTATTTTATTTTATTTTATTTTAAATAATAAGAATGCATGCATGTGTTTAATAATTTATTTATTGTTTTTGGGTTGAAACTTGCCTTCCATATATCTTAATGAAGATGGAGAAAATTAAGAAGAAAACCACAACTGACAGCAAATAGTACCCCCATGGTGTGTATTGTGTATTATGTATGTATGTATGTACGTACGTACAAGTTTGAGTTGGCAATGTCCAATCTTCATCAGTAAGAAAGAAGAAAAAAGAGTGATCAATAGGAAAGAGAAAATGGGTCGCTGGATAGGTGGAGTTAGATAGAAAACAAACGAACATACAAATCAATCACTATGTACTCTCTTTCAGCTCAAATGGCCCCCTCAACTTTTTAATATAGCGCGGGTCTCTCGGGGGGTGAAAAACAAAACAAAAGAGAACGACATGAAAAAACACATGTTGTGGGGTCTTTTATTGCGCTCTCTGTTTCTTTGCCTGCTTCAAACATTATGTTCTTATAAGCACATACAGCCAGCTAAAGCAACCATTTCCAAAGAATTAACCTTCAGTTTTTAATTACTATGTTAATTTATTATAAGCCATTCCAAGGCCACGATATACATACATATATATATATATATATAGCAGTACTTGTGTGGTGTGAATCTCTCACTCTTTAAAATATAAATTAATAATAATAAATAAGGTATCTCAAGTTGGGAAAGAACTATTATTTAAGATTAATTCATCATTTATGTCTAAGTAATATTAAGGATTTTTTTTTTCATGAAAGTTTTTAATAACTTAGAAGAGATCACATTGTGCTTCAATTAAAGCAGAATCATTTTTTTACTAGATGTATATATAGCTTGGTTGGTTATTGTCATATTTTACTAGCCAATTTTATTTTATCCATTTTATAAAAACCAAAACTTAGTTGACATGTCTCAAAAAAATTCGACATTCAAGAGTCAACCTATAAGGTCAGCTTGAGAGCGGTTTGTTCAGTAATTTTAGTTCATAAACCAAAACCCAGAAGTAAAAAAAGTAATTTTAACACTTTATACTTTCTCTTAATATTGTTATTTTAAAATCTTTAACTTTTTCAAAAATAAAAATTCCCAAAAACAACTTTGCACCTGACTCCAAATCACTAGAATGAAGATTGTCAAAGTGGTTTAAATTAAAAAATAAAAAAAATCTCATGCATATTACCAAAATTTGCTAAAATATGTTTATATGTCAACCCAAAAAGAAAAATAAAAATGTTTATTTTTTGAAGCACGTGATTTTGAGAAAATCAATTTTTTTATTGAAAATAGTTCCATGTACCAAATTAGATTTAGATATAAAAAAAATTTAAAAATTAAAAAATTAAAAATATGTTAATTAATATATATAAATATAATCAAATTAAAACATATAATAAGTTAATTTGGATTTTTTCAGTTTGTAAAATAAAAATTGATTTAAACCTACATGATTAGGTTAGTTTTTTTAAATTTTAGGACCTATACTAGACCAACTAACCTATAAAATATATCTAAGTTTGGTTTACTCTTGAAATCGTTTGGTTAGATGGTTTTCAAAAATAATTGTCCGCTTATGTGTATCTCATGTTTACATTGGTGTTTTCTTGGGTAAAATACAATGTGTGTATGTATGTATGTATGTATTTTATTTAATTTTTTATGTCATTTATAAGGTTGATTATTGAAAGCTCAGTATCATTTATGATATATTTTTATATTTACCTGTTACACACACTCGCTCTCTTATATTACATATAGTGTGCATTGTTGGATTCTTTTGTATTGTGTTGTCTTTATAGAGACTTTGTTTGTTATTGTGTTGTCCTATTAGGTTATTTGTTTGTTGTTGTGTTATCCCATTGAGATTTTATTTGTTGTTATGTTGTCCAGTTGAGGATTTGAAGTTTCTCGATATCTAAAATGTTTTTCTATATGGGTTTTAGGGAGCTAACAGAGAGCTCACTAACGTTTTCAACAAGCTACTAGCTGACTTGGTTGGCAAGGTTGCCAGCGAGGTCTCACTGTGGTGGCTATTACCCTTGCTAGCGTGGTCAGTAAGAGCTCCATGATGTTTTCACTGAGGTACTTACTAACATGGATGGTGAGGTTGCCAACAAATGGTTGATACATTGTAATGGCTATTACCCTTACTGTGGTGGTTTTTACCCTTTTTGGCATGGTCAGCAAAGGCTTGTCAATATGGTCGGTGAGGGTATCAGAGGTTGATTTTTTCTATAATTCCTCTTTCTTTCTCTTATTTTCTTGGCCATAATCTGGGGGGAATCTTTGACCATTTTGCACCAGACCACCCTATTCTTTCTTAGTCTATTTTCCTTCCTAGTGATTGGTTTGAGAAATAGTTTGTAAATTTGTCAAATATAGAATATCAGAGAGGAGTCTTTCTTATATTTCTTAAACATTAGGTCGAGTGAAAAATGTGTGATTGAGTAAGGTTTTGTTGAGAGTTAAAATTCTTGTTGACTAGTGAAGAGCACTGTCATTTTGAGAAGTATATCTCAATGTCGAGTTATTATGTGTCAGCTAGAAGCTGCAAGGATGCAACAGTTCCTATGAGTAAGGAGCCTCTATAGTATTGTGTCATATGTAGGCTGGTAATTGTAAGAGTTTAACAATTTTTATAACTGAGGAACCTATGTGGTGGTGTGTCGTATGTCGGTTGGTAGTTGCAAGGATGCAACACTTCCTAAAGGTGGGAAGCTTGTGTGGTAGTGTGCTATGTATTAGTCAGTTGTTGTAAGTTTACAAAGTTATACGCAAGTAAAGAGCGTCGTGTTGGTGTGTCGTGTATCAGCTAGGTGCTACGATGTTGCAATATATATGTATTAGGTGGTTAAGTTATAAGTATTCAATCACTTCATGTGGTGTGATGGAGCTTTAAAGAAGAGCTTGGATCTATTTAGATTAGGTGCTGTATAGAAAATGAGTTGAGGTAGCTTAGGGATAGTTGAGTGTGATGCTCTAACTATAAGAGGTATTCATTTATTTGCTTTAAATAGTGAATTACTTGTTATCGAATGGTTACTTTAGGAAACTTGAGGATATTACTACATAGGAGCTGGATCCTATGTAAGTTTGCCTAGTTACCAGTTGTGTTATGCATGATTGGATATTCTCAAAATATAATCATCATTTATTGAATATGTTCCCATATAAGGGCTCTTGTAGTGATGGAAAATCTTTTATAGTTTTTTTAGTATATTTTCTTGATTCATATGCTATGTGCTATTTTTCATGTTAATCCATGTTGCTAACTTAGACAAGGGCTTGTGAGACACACTAGTATTAGTGTCTTTATCGTAGATTATTCTTTCTTATATACTTGTTTATATGATGTGTTTAAGCATGTTATTTTTATTATAATTTTGTTGTGTTATCTATTTAATTCACATTATGAAACCTGCTTGATCAAGTTAGAATTGATTTCGCCAAAAGAGTCAATGTGTTAACTTATCCATCTCTCTCGAAGATCACAAATACTTATTTAGGTCAGGAATTCAATTTACATATATGCAATAGTTTAAACATATATTATTTTATATTTTTAGTTTAGTTTGCTATTGAGTTTTATTATGAGTTAATTACTATAAACAACCAACTAAAATTAACATGAGTATCAAATTTTGTCAAGAATTTACATTAAAATGCATTATGTTTAAATTTAATATATATTTAAGTATTAATGTTTCCTACTAAAACAAATTAGAAAATAAATAAAATGAAGAAAGTACAAAACATAAACTAATATAAGAAAATGATATTGATTTTCATTTGTGATATAAGTTGTTTAAAGATATGTACAAATCTATCCACATTAGGATTACTGGTTAATGATTGATCAAGTTTGATGGATTCGTCCTCTGAAACAAGAAGTTTTGGTCCTAGAAGGATAATATCAACCATTTGACATCCATATGAAGTATCCATTATGGTTATTTTGTACCTTTTTTTCTTTTCGTACAATTTTATTTATTATGCCCGTTGTCGTAGCATTATAAACATTATTATTACTCTTGCTCCCGTCAATATAAATTTGACCCCTTCTTCTATTTCCACCTACATATATAGAATATTTTAAGTTACTATATCTTTTTTAATAAAATGAACATATATAGAATTTTGAAACAACAAAGAGAGAAAAGAATAGTAGATGAATTAATTGACTTTTGTAAGTAAAACAGGATTAGGATTTGAGTACTAACAATATATATATATATATATATATATATATATATATATGATTAGAGTACTAACAATATATATATATATATATGATTGATAATTTAAAAAATTTATCTTTGCCTGTATTTTCGTTCTCCATTAAAATATATATCAAAATAATATGATTTGAACTAACACCGTAATAGATCGCTTTGTTCTTTTTATTTTTTATGAATGATAACAAAAGAAAAATGATAAAATTGAGTTTTTTACCCAAATACCAATGAACATGTAATTTAAGATAAAAAAACATATTTATATATATTTTTAAAGAATATATTTATCTGATATGATATAATTAAGGAATTAAGGAATTAATTTGAATAGATAACTAAGAACTAAAATGAATAATATATATTGTTCTTTTATAACATCATTGCTTAATTTTTTTTAATAAAAGATTGTAGTTAATAGGTCCGAATAGATGCACTAAGATATTTCAATTAGGTTAGAACCTCCTTAACACCTTCCTAATTTCACCACTCAACTACATGTATTATTAAATATGTATAAAAAAGAAATGCAAAACAAGTCTTAGCAAAATCTATAATTAAGTTTACTATTAGCATTCAAATAAATAAAAGACCTTACAAATGATAGGCATTCTACCACCAAGTCATTGTACAAATACTAAGGGGCACGAGAAGTTATATTATTAACTGCGGTATTACCCTATCTATAAATATGGGAGCAATGAAACTTTGTGCCACTAAATTTCTCTAAGTAGTCAGCCCAAGTGGAGTACCACCTCTAGTGACCTAGTTCGAAAAAGATTAACAACGTAAATCGAGTCTGACTCCATCCAAAATTGACATCATACATCACCATGTGAATGGTTACTACAAGTTCTACCTTAAAAACATATGACACCCCATGTAGGTTGCAAAAATATCTCTTAACAAATGATCTTCAGGTTCGAAAAACACCCACACATCTAAATAGATCTAACGATCTAAAAATAACACCATTTGTATTGATCTTTATCCATCTCAAAAGTGGGTCCCTCTAAACCACCTTTACAATCCGTGGAGCTCATCATGGGAACCTAGTATACGCATCTGTCTAAGTACTTGAAATTCATCCATTGTATTTTGCATGGAGTTTTATCGTGGTAGACCTATCTCATGAATAAATCGCCAAACTTTGAAAATGCAAAACTTAGAGTCATTTTTTTATTCCTATAATTATAATCACTTATGGTCGTCCATATCACCCAAATGATAGAAATAATATCTATCCATAAATTACTAAGTTGTAACCCAAAGTTAGTTGCCATTGTGATTATCCGTAAATCAAGGGTGGAAGAATATTTACATGGTCGCCTATCAAAGAAGGAGCAAAAAAGATCCCATAGTGAAACTATAAAATGACAACTCATAAAAAGAGAGGCATATTTTCCTCTACTAAGCCACACAAAGAGTAACTGGAAGTGAAGGACTGACCCCTCTTATTTAACTAAAAATATGTGTGAAATTTGTTGTAAATAGCTCACTACAGTAAAATAGATTGAGAGCATAGTATAAAAGAGGACCAGATGGCCTTTCCCGAACTTTTTATTTGTCCAACCATAGGTAGTAAATCAGAAGCTTCCCTTGTTACGACTCCTCCCTTAGTTGAGTGTGTCCAAACACTGGTTTCTATACCAGTCTAGACAACTTTCAATTGAATCTCTTAAGCAATATCTAGTTAGGATCCGTTAAAAGACTACAACATATGCCATCCATCTGTTATAAATAATCTCCCACTAATGAATGGATTGACGGATCTATTGGGGGGCCATTCATCCTTTCAATTAGAGAAGTTCCTAGTCAATTATCAGTCCAAAATTGTATTGTACTATATTGTAGAGTTCTTACCGACTAACTATCTAGATTCATCCAAAAGGGTCAAGTAACAAGGTCTTAATCTCGGCCAGACAGAAGAATGAACATAATAACTCAGTAGAGTTCTCTCCCTATTCAAAAAGCATCTACATAAATAAAATAGCATGCTAGAGTTCCTGTCATAACCCACTAGGAAAATTTTCATAACATAGAGATTAAGGTCTCATAATCTGAGACCTCATTCCTCTAGTAGGTGGAAACAATCCCTCTAAGATACCTAAACAAATTATTTTCCAACCAGAAGAAATTATGAATGGTAGTTGTTAGACAATCTAGGATTGATTTTGGCCATTTATAAATATGAAAGGAGTACAGTAATAAATTCTAAAGGTTCAAATAAATCAAGCATATACACCTTGTCAAAATGAGTGTAAGTATGAGTCCTTTCCACCCTTCAATCCTTGTACATATTTTATCAGCCAATCCTTAAAAACTAATTATTTCTTGGGGCTTTCTGAAAGAGATTGATACCTAAGAAGGATATAGATAAGCCCTCTATGCACATTCCAATTATTTCCTAGAAGTAATAAAACATAGTCTTAAGGTACCTATTTACTAATAAATTCTGAGGGTTCAAATAAATCAAGCATCTACATCTTGTCAAAATGAGTGTAAGTATGAGTCCTTTCCACCCTTCAATCTTTGTACATATTTTATCAACCAATACTTAAAACTAATTATTTCTTAGGGCTTTCTGAAAGAGATTGATACCTAAGAAGGATATAGATAAGCCTTCTATGCACATCCAAATTATTTCCTAGAAGTAATAAAACATAGTCTTAAGGTACCTATTTACCAAAGTGAATAAAAGATTTATCCAAATTTACTATCTGAGCAAAAATTTGCTAATAAATGAAAAGCCTAAGTTAAAACTTGTAGGTTTGACAAGTAGGCTCAACCGAAGACAATAAGGTCATCCACATATAAAAAGTGGATTGGTGTAAGGCTGCCTTTAGGTGAAGTAATTGAAGGAAGTTCCTATTATCAACCAATGCCCTAAGGTACCAATTGAGAAAATATTTGGTAATACAAAATAAAAATGGGGGCAAAGGATCCTTCTATCAACACCTTTAAAATAAGAGAGATAGCCCCTAAGCATACCATTAACTATGATTGAGAGTCTTGCAAAAACAACAATGTCTTTGGTACAACCTACAAAGATGTCATTAAAGCCAAAAACATTGTATAGATTTTAAAATAAAACCCCAACACATCTTATCAAAAGCCTTATAGATATTAATTTTGAGAACAATATTATCTCCATGACTAAGTAGTTGCATCACATTAAAGCATTTAGAATCATTTACCATACATTTGCTAATAATGTTTCCCAAAATGAACCCAAACTAATTTTGGGACAAGTTACGAGAGTATTTATCTCCTATATGCCCAATGACAATCTTTTGTTAGCTTGAACATAAAGTTCCCTATAATGATTAGCTGATATTGATCAATAGTATTTTCCTATGCATTTTTTGGTAGAAGGATTAAAAAATTAAAATTCAATCCCAAGTGCATCCGACCCATTTTAAAATAATCTTAAGTTGCTCTTATTACATCTATACCAATGATATCCCAACAATGTTGAAAGAATTTACCTATAAAATCATCTAGTCCAAGAGCACTTATGTAGTCCATGTCAAAAAACTATGGAAAGTATGGCCTTTGCAAATGGTACTCTTTGTAGATTTCCTAATCTGTAGAGGTGACCAAGAAAGGCATGACTGACTCGATAAAGAGAAAATCCATAGCATCACCTACCTTAGCTGAGAAGAGATTCTTATAGTACCCCAATATATGACTAGTTATCATTTCATGATCCTGTGTAATCTTTCTATTGATTTACAAATGAGTTAATGGTTTTTGGACTTTTAAATGTCAAAAGAGCAAGTGGGAAAATGTAGAAATTCTATCACCACCATTCAACCATTTTAATCTAACCTTTTTCATCAAAAAAGTATCATGTTGATGTAGCAATTTATCCAAGTTAGCATGAGTAAAACATGATATTTAGTGTTAGAAAACCAATGCAAATATCCATTTTTGGTGTAATGGATCCAACTTAAGAGCCTTAATCTTACCAATAACAATCCCTACAAAACTAGCCTGGACATGGATCGAATAGGTGGCACGTACTAAGTTCATAAAATCAAGATACTATAATCACATGCCATGAAACCGGAATGGCCTTAGACACTAGGCTTGTCCATAGTGGATCAAGAGTCAAGGTAGGACTTAGAACATGACCCACAATCTCATTGTGATCAGTGATGAGTGCTCAAAAATCACTAAAATTACCATAATTTTATGCACATTAATTGATTAAAAATATATGTTTTATCATATATTTATATAAATTTGTCTTTTTCAGAATCACGGGTATTTTTATTGTTTTTCGGGTATTTTCGCTTAAAAATGTCACTTAAAGACTCAAAAAGGAATACTGGAAGCAATACATCACAAATATATTAATAAATAAATGGGGAAAGGTCAACAAATATGGAAAAATTGGACAAAATGGGTCGAAAAGGTCAAAAATGTCAAAAAAGGGAAAATCGCGCCGGAGCGACCCATCACGTCACGTGCGCGCGCGGCCAAAAGTCTGCGCGGCCGCGCTGTCACTGTTCACGCACGCGCGCCTGTGCGCACCCCAGATGCCCTCCGCGCGCGCCGACGCCATTTCGCCCCATTTTTCACGTGCAGCCGCCCCCATGACATCATGTTGACGTCATCAATGACCTCACCATGTGCACTACGCGTTTTCACCATTCTCACCTATAAATACCCCCCTTCTCTTCACTTCAAAACACACCTCAAAACACACTTCTCTCTTCTTTCTTTCTCTCCATTTCTTAGTTTTTAGTTTTTCTTATGTTTTAGCTAGTTTCTCTTAGTTTTAGAGTTCTTCCCTTTTTGGGAAGAACTAGTTATGTTTTTGTAATTTATTAGCTTTTTGATTCAATAAATGGGAGTGCAAATTCCGTTTGGAGGTTTTCTAGCAATGGGAATGGCATCAATCTTGTAAGGATTTTATTTTCTTTGCAGTTATTTTTTATGCTTTATTCTTACATGTTATATTTAATTTGTCTGTGATTAAATTTAACTGTGCTAGCTATTTGTAAACATGATATAATAATAACGTTTTTATGCTTGCGAAATATTAAATAGGTAAAAATCTCTAAAATGAATTGATTTTATTTTTATTCAAGATTTTATATTAAGAATGTTAGAGAGAAATATATTATTTTTCATTACAAACTTAAATCTGAAAATTAGATTTTAAGGTTTAGTTATCGATCGATTTAGAGTAGTGCTCTTTTATTTGTTGGTACAATCGCTCGGTAGTTAGAGTGAAGCTCTATTTCAAAAGTTTTTATAAGAATTATTATCTGAAAATGTATTGACAACATGTTTTCAGTAGTGGTTTTAAAACTTGAAAGTTAGTACTCGTATAACTAAATTCTTAGGTTTAATTTGGACACCTTGAATAAAGTTTAAACTGTCTAACCCACCAAAGGTGGCATTTAAATGGTTCATTTTCAATCTCTTAGAAAAAGGAATTAATTTAATTAACCAAATTAGTTATCAACCCCACCCGTAGGTGTTAATTGATTTGTTTAGTTAACAAAGAATATCTAACTCACCAAAGGTGGTATTCATACAAAAAAGGGAGAATCAATAAATATCAATTCATATCTTTAATAACCTAAATAATATGAGCAAGCATAATTAACTTAGTTATTATATCCATAAATACTCCACCATTATAAAAGATAAAATTTGCACAAATGTTTATTGAATCTATGTTTATTTTTATGTTATTAGATTAAAAACACAAAACCCCAAAATATCGTGACATGATGTTTAGGATTTAATTTCGTTTTTAAAAGTTTGAATAATAAATTAAAAACCACATACATTCCTTCCTTAGATCGACCTTGGGAGTATACTTATCATTTTCTACGAAATGATTCGTGCACTTGCGAGAGTTTTATAAATATAAAACCAAAGTATTGGCAGGATCGGCGATGGCGGTTTTCGTTCATCAAGTTTTTGGCGCCGTTGCCGGGGATGGCATCAAAGTTTTTGGCAATCCCGATTCTGCTCATCAATCAGATATGAGAGAGCCCACCTTTAAAGTAAGTATAAAATACCCCATTTGTGTAAAATCCAACCAAATTATAGTAAGAGGCTATAGCACTAAATTCCCCAATTTAGATCATACTAAGACACAAGCCCTTAGATTCATAGGATCCAAGAACTGTATTGAAATCTCTTATCACTAGTCTCTAGCCAAGGAGATTGAAGATTCAAAAAGGATATCATAGAGTTCCAAAGGTCCCTTCAATTATCATAGGTGCCATTATAATAAGAAAATGTAAAATGATAGATTTTTACATTGGTATCGTAAGTAACTCTTATATGTTATCAATGTTATAGAAAAGCCGTAGTTTCATTTGTCTTTAACAAGGTCGAGAAAGACTAGATCTTATTTACTAAAATAGAGTTAACACCAACAAATGTGTAGCCAAGACTTTCCATAAATGACCATATAGAGAGCTGAGATCAAATATAGGTTTTTCTATACATAAAAAATAAGTCGTTTCTTTCTACAAAGGTTATATAGAGTAGACCGAGTATCCTTGTTCGAGATACCTATGTAGTTCTAGTATAGAACTATCATAATGAGATTTTTTTAGGCCCATTAAATGGTGTAAGTCTCATAGGTTGAAATAACTTTTGAGGGAGAGACTTATATTTTTAATAGATGTACTAGAGAAAAATTTTAAATAAAAATAATAATTACATAGAAGAAGGAGTGCATCATCTATTTTGAACACTTTGTCAACTACAATGGATTTTTAAAGCAAAAAAAAAAATAATGGTAATCCATTTTGATTAGAATGAAAATTATTTAATTACAATTGAAAGGGTGCATATAATATTGAAGTATATATGGAAATGGTTATTATCGTAAATAATTTGATAAAATTGTCCAAAACTAAAATTTTTACATTGGAAAGTGTGTGTGTGTGTATATATTAGTAGTAAACTAATGACAAGATTAACCAGAGGTTAGTCTCTAAAAGAATTGATTGTTTCTTTTAAAAAGTCAAATTATCTTCTATATGAGTTAAGAAAAAAATCTTAAAGTCTCTAACAATGATCAATTGGTATTAAAGACCATAAATTCTAATTTAATTATCATAGTTAAATTTAGCAAGTAAATGAAATTATAGCCAAGAATATGATGATGGATAAATATGGGATTTTTATGAGCATAAAACTATGAAAATAACAAATTAAATTATTCAAATAACAAGTTTGATTTTTTTATTTTTAAATAAGTGAACCCCTATAATCATGGTGAGTTTCCCATAATTTTTAATTAATCAATAACTTCTTTGACTGGGCTTAAAATTAATTAATTGACAAACTAAGGAAAATATATAAACTAAGATCATCAATTAATTAATAACTTCTTTGGCATGACTTGAAATTAATTAATTTGTAAACCTACTGTGAATATATTATTTAATTAAAAATCAAGATTTAGTCCATCATTAATTTATAATTAAAGATATTTTCTAACCATCTAATTCAATAAAAATCAATAAAATTAAATTAGACTCTTATTCATTATATACAATTACACATATATGATGTATTTAATACTTACTTCTAAAATATTTCTTTAATTATAAATCAAAATTTAGCCCATTATGAATTTATAATTAAAGATCTGAAGAATATGAATAAGAAATAAATCAAACTTTTATTTATTCAAATCATAAAATTGTTCTTCCAATTATTGAAAGAAAATGCTAAAATCATATATTACAGAATTAGAAAATCATAACTAAATTAACAAAAGTCAATTCAACTATGAAATACATCAAATTACAAAGAGAAATAAAAGATATAATAATACAAATACTTGCATAGTATCCATCGTTTATGGCTAGTACTACTGGAGTATCTAATCCCATTTTCTTCCCTAGATTTCATCCCTTACTGACAGTGTCGGCTAGAAGGTTACTTTCACCGTTGGTGTTCTTATCGATCTCTACACAATTCACCGTTCCATCGAAAATTCTCTCTACCCCTACTATACTCATTGAGAACTGATTCTAGATCTGTGAATAAGTTGTCACTAGCTTCTTCAAATCCTTGGATCTTCACAATTATGAGATTTTCTCTCTATACCTATATATTGTAGTGGAACAGCCATGGGTAGCTGGTGGCATGATTCTAAATTAATTGATATGTTTTTAGGGGGCTTAGAGTTGTATTTCTAGGATAAAATTATTGCTAAACACATTTGGAACGTGTTTTAGGATTTCTGGCCAATTTTCGTACTCGTGTTTAGCATGATTTATCATGCACCGTAGCACGCATTTAATTTTCATTATTATAGTATGGTAGGTGTAGGGCCTGAGAATCTTATGTCACGGCATGGATAATGGCTCACTGTATTGGGCATAGAAATCCTAAAATATCCAGTTTGAACCGAAGAGCACTGAGCCACGACACGAGTAGTGTCTCGCCATGAGGTGCATATAATTTCTAGAATTTGATAATCATGTTCATTCAGAATTATGTGAATTTCTATTAATTACCCCAATTTTACTCTTTTTCTTCATGTTTGCCCAAAATTCTTCTATAAACATTTTAATCTATAAAACACGTATATACCTTCCAAAACAATATAAAATAAATACTTAAAAACAAATAAATAATAGGTCAAAATAGTGTTCATCAATATATATATAATGATCATTTCCAATAGAAAGAAAAATATTTTTTAATATATGATATAGAATTTTGAATAAACATAATCTAACGGTATATTTATTAACATCTATACATTTTAAATAGTCTCATCCAAAAGTCATTATGATTTGTAAATACTATTTTTCTAAATTATTTATCACCAATATATATATCTTAAACATTAAAATCTAAGCCTTAAATTAAAAGCATACACAGTTATTACCCAACATATAATGGACGATGTTACCTAACATATCATTTATTAATTCAAGTTTTTACATATAACGATATCGTTCATATCATCAATTACATTTGACAAAAGTGTACTTTATAATCATAGTTTAAAGTAGTACATGTTTGTTACCTCTTGTGAAATAATCATCATAGCATGTTTGACAATTTAATGCAAAATTTTCAAGGGGTTAAATGTTTTTTTAAAAATACTTTTATTTATCAATATTACACTATTGTTCATATTCTTACAATTAATTATGTTAGTAAATTTTTTGACAATAATTTTTTAATTTACATATGAAAGTGTCTGAAACCCATTACATAACAAGGGTAAGAGGATACAAACTCCTTAAGGACTTGCCTTCCATAAAAGGTAAATCATAAACAAGAAAAAATTAACATACTACTCAATCAGGAAATAAAGCATGTTATATTGAAAGTAAAAAGCTTTTCAGTCAGAGTCCAAAGCCAATATGATGAAACATACACGATCAAAACTTAGATTGTACTCACGAAAAAGCAAAGCATACAAATACAATCAATAACAAGGTAAAATTTCCTAAAAATATGTCCATATGGTAAAATCCACCAATTGTTTATGCAATCACTCGATAGCAAACAATCTACTAAATAATAAATAAATACAACTTGAAAGAAATATAAATGCAAATACCTTTATCATTTGGGACCATACTACCTATTGCTTCCCTCACTCATTACCTCCGCAACTACTTATCCAACACAAGGATCCAACTCTCCTCCAAAGCCAAAACCACACTTAGTATTGTAATTAGGAATCAATCATTAGTATTGGGAACAAGAACAAGTACTAACAACGTCGAAAACACCTCAACCATCATCACCTGCAATCACTATCATGGGAACAACCCTACAGTAATATATTTAGTCTCAAGGATAGATAGAGACACAAAATTCTACTTCTTGCAATGTCAGGAGATCAAATAGTTACCTAAGTAGAAACATACATCTAATGTACTCTTTTTATCATCGTTATACCTTGTCTAATTGGCATCAAAATACCCAACCATTTCTATACTAGTGTCTCAAGGATACAAAATACCAAATTTTGACATGTCCTTGACATATTTGATGATCCAGTTAATAGAAGAGAGATGGAATTCTTTAGACCTAGCCTGAAATCTAGCAAAAACTCCAGGACTAAAGAAGATATATGAATGACTAGTAGTTAAATATAGAAGACTTCCTATCATGCTTCTGTACAAATTCTAGTTTACTTCTTTTCCAAAAGGATCTAGAGAAAGTTTAATTGTAGTACTCATATGAGTGTGAGCAGGCTTGGCATTCTCCAATTCAAACTTCTTAACAAGCTCCTTTACAAACTTTGGTTGTGATAGAAAGATCCCATCTTTCATCTGTTTAACTTGAAATCTGAGGAAGAACTTTAATTCATTGACATTGTACTGGCAGTCCAAATAGGACTCATCATATTTGTATGAATTCAAGAGGTCTCATTATAGAGATATTTTGATTCTTCTTATGTTGAATCTTACATCGCTTGCCCAACTGCAAGAGCCATACACATGTTCAGGCAAAGTAGTGAAGGCCTCTAACAATCTTAAGGCTTAAGACTTTCTTTCAAAGCTTATAGTTGACATGACTTAAATGTTGATACTGAAGCTTTTTGATAGTTAGACTCATTCTATTACGCACAACCTCAAGAGGGTTACTAACAAAATAACAATTGTCTTATGATCTAGTTCCCTTGACCAAAATATTACCTGAATTATCATACACTATACATTCCTTTTGAATGTATTTAATAGAATTCTTACTATCATATATTTGGCTAATGCTAATAAGATTTTCCTTAAGACCTTCCGTAAAAGGACATATTTAAGCTCTGAAATTGTAGGTGCACTAATGGAACTATTACCATAAATCAAAGCCTTATTTCCATTACCAAAAGTAATACACATCATTAGAAAATATTAAGTTAGTGAAGAAAGATTTATCTCCATTATTTGACGTTAATAGCCACTATCAAAGTACTAACATCTGAACACTCGAGGCTTTAGATTTGTGTAAAGAAAATTACAATTTAATTTAGATCACCATGAGTACTAACTTGAGGGGACTTTAACTTATGAAGAAGCATAATTGCTTCATTTTGTAAAACAAAAGCTTAATTAGTCAAAGCGACCGATAGAATTAACAAATCTTCTATATAACTTATCATATTTGTATCATAACATGGAGACTTTATATGATTGTTGGAAGTAGAGAAGAAAGAAGAGGAGTATGAGACGGGAGAAAGAGAGAGAGAGAGAGAGAAACTTTGCACTTAACACATAAATAGTACAATCATCACCAAAATCCTTAATACAAGGAGTATGATCTTAAATAGTAGCAATAGTAAGGGAGAAAGAAGCATGAGCATCATTAAACTTCAAAATCTTTTTAAAACAAGTATTTCCAAGAGACTATTTTTGATTAATATCTCAAAGTTCCTTGATTCAAGAAACTTGACTTTAGTAGTATCAATATCAATACAAACTTGAAGATTCTTAAGTTTTACTTCACAATCATCCAATAGATACTCAAGAAGAGCCTTTTCATCATTCAAGATGTGAATAACTTTCTTTAGACTAGAGATAACAATAGAATTTCTAGAAGAGGACACAAGAGTGCTTTAAACGGTGTCTACTTTTGATTCCTTATCTTGGATTGACATGAGCAATACATTTCTCCTTATCACAAAGGAGAATTTGAAGTGACTTGATGTGGTTATCCAATTTCATCTTCAAGTTACCCATTTCCTTTTCATCTTCTAGGTTGAGATTGAGCAATTGACCAAAGAGGTCTAAATGCTCCTTATCTTTTTCTTTTAAGTTGCTGATAATTATGGACATAACTTTCTTTAGGTTGAGATTCTCATACACGAGTTGATCTAGGACTCTTGAAGGGAAAAATTATCATCATCAAATGTATTAGTCCAATACGATGTTCTTGAAGAGACAGTCCTAGAGTTAGAAGCCATAATAATAGAACAATAAGAAGAGATAATCAAAACTTTTTTAAGAGGAGACACAACCATCTAAGAATAGCACCCATCATACTTTCTTTCCAAGAAGCCCCATGCTTCCTTGGAGCTACTAAATTTAGAAAATAAACTTTAATCTTTAGCATAAATAGAACTAATAAGTAAGTTCGACCCATGACAATTGACATTGGTGAGATGGGATTCTTCTTTATTCTAGTCAACAATGGGTTTGGGTTCAACAACATCAAATTTTGAGATGTGTATAGGGCACTTTCAACCATTCTCAATCAAGGATCAAACATCCTCATTTGAGGATCTAAAATAAGAACACATTTGACATCTCAAGTAAAAGTAGAAATAACCATAAAACTAGTGTGGTCTACAAACTAAGCCTCTCACATCATCCATCATAAGAGAATAATGAAATTAAACATAAGGAAAGAAAGAAAATATCAAAACCAAAGTGGTTAAACCCAAAGAGAGTTTACCTGCTCTACTACCAATTAAAGAGTCCAGATATCGATATGTAACTAGGGTAAGAAGATAAAGACTCCTTAAGGACTTGCCCTCCCATAAGCAACGGAGAAAATATGGAAAGAAAATAAAAACCACAAATAGGAAACAATTAACATGTTACTTCATTAGGGAAAAGCATGCTATATTGAAAGTAAGAAGCTTTCCAATTATAGTTCAAAGCCTATATGTTGAAACATACATGATCAAGACTCATATTGTAGTCACAATAGATCAGAGCATACAACCATAATCACATAATGAAGTAAAACCATATAGAACCCATGTCTATGTGGTAAAATCCTTAGGTTACTTACGGTAACAACTCTATAATAAACAGTCCACTAAACAATAAAAATATACTAAATATAAACACAAATACCTTTGTAACTACTTGATTTGACACATTGATTTGACCCTCTCTAAAGTCGATACCACACTTAGTTGTATGACCAGAAATCAATTATCAATAATGTGAACAAGAACAACTAATAACAACGTGGGAAAAACCTCAACCACGATCACCTACAATCTCTATCTTAAGAAAACACAAAAATCCCAAAAGTATAGTATTATTCACACCTCACAAGTAAAATTGTCTTAAACACTAATATCTTAGGAATGTTATCTCACACTCATAGAAACGTATCACCATCATCAAAATACATTCATGATGATTAGTGAAAATGGAATTAGAATCATTAGAAAATTTTTGGTAGAATTTCCCTAGGACTTTCTAATTGAGGCTTGATGAGCAGAATCGAGATTGCCAAAAACTTTGATGCCATCCTTAACAACGGCGCCAAAGACTTGATGAACGAAAACCGACATCGCCAATCCTGCCAATACTTTGGTTTTATATTTATAAAACTCTTGCAAGTGCACGAATCATTTCGTAGAAAATGATAAGTATACTCCCAAGGTCGATCTAAGGAAGGAATGTATGTGGTTTTTAATTTATTATTCAAACTTTTAAAAACGAAATTAAATCCTAAACATCCTGTCACGATATTTTGGGGTTTTGTGTTTTTAATCTAATAACATAAAAATAAACATAGATTCAATAAACATTTGTGCAAATTTTATCTTTTATAATGGTGGAGTATTTATGGATATAATAACTAAGTTAATTATGCTTGCTCATATTATTTAGGTTATTAAAGATATGAATTGATATTTATTGATTCTCCCTTTTTTGTATGAATACCACCTTTGGTGGGGTTAGATATTCTTTGTTAACTAAACAAATCAATTAACACCTATGGGTGGGGTTGATAACTAATTTGGTTAATTAAATAAATTCTTTTTTCTAAGAGATTGAAAATGAACCATTTAAATGCCACCTTTGGTGGGGTTAGACAGTTTAAACTTTATTCAAGGTGTCCAAATTAAACCTAAAAATTTAGTTATATGAGTACTAACTTTCAAGTTTTAAAACCACTACTGAAAACATGTTGTCAATACATTTTCAGATAATAATTCTTATAAAAACTTTTGAAATAGAGCTTCACTCTAACTACCGGGCGATTGTACCAACAAATAAAAGAGCACTACTCTAAATTAGACAGGATAACTAAACCTTAAAATCTAATTTTTAGATTTAAGTTTGTAATGAAAAATAATATATTTCTCTCTAACATTCTTAATATAAAATCTTGAATAAAAATAAAATCAATTCATTTTAAAGATTTTCACCTATTTAATATTTCGCAAGCATAACAACGTTATTATTATATCATGTTTACAAACAGCCAGCACAGTTAAATTTAATCACAGACAAATTAAATATAACATGTAAGAATAAAGCATAAAAAATAACTGCAAAGAAAATAAAATCCTTATAGAACTTCGATGCTATTCCCGTTGCTAGAAAACCTCCAAGCGGAATTTGCACTCCCATTTATTGAATCAAAAAGCAAATAAATTACAAAAACATAACTAGTTCTTCCCAAAAAGGGAAGAACTCTAAAACTAAGCAAAACTAACTAAGAAAAGCTAAAAACTAAGAAAAAACATAAAAACTAAGAAAAACTAAGAAATGAGAGAAAGAAAGAGAGAAGAGAATGTGTTTTGAGGTGTCTTTTGAAGTGAAGAGAAGGGGGGTATTTATAAGTGAGGATGGAGAGAAAAAATGGGTGAAAAAAGTGTTAAAAAAAATGGTGAAAACGCGTAGTGCAATTATAGAGGTCATTGATGACGTCAGCATGACGTCATGGCTGCGGCTGCACGTGAAAAATGGGGCGAAATGGCATCGGTGCGCGCGGAGGGCAGCTTGGGCGCACACAGGTGCGCGCGGATCTGGAGGAAGGCGTGCACATCTGTGCGCGGACGTAGGCTATGCTACGCGTGCAGCTCGGCGCTGCTGGGCGTTGGCGCGCGCGAGGTGGGCTGCTCCGAGCGCGATTTTCTCATGTTTGACATTTTTGACCTTTTCGACCCATTTTGTCCAATTTTTCCATATTTGTTGACCTTTCCCCATTTATTTATTAATATATTTGTGATGTATTGCTTCCAGTATTCCTTTTTGAGTCTTTAAGTGACGATTTTTAAGTCAAAATACCTGAAAAACAATAAAAATACCTGTGATTCTGAAAAAGACAAATTTATATAAATATATGATAAAACATATAAATATATATATTTTTAATCAATTAATGTGCATAAAATCATGGTAATTTTAGTCCTTTTTGAGCACTCATCAAGGCTTCACCAGCTACCCTTGTTGTAGATTTGCTAACCACTCCATGAGGGATCTGTCGAGGACCTCATAGAGGCACATAAAAATTTATTTTTCAATTTAAAAATTGGTGAGTAATTTTTCAAAAACACTACAAATGTAACAAAGCAAAGTTGTAACTCTCAACCTAGCATGCAAACTATGAAACCAACCACATAGTATGTCTAAAATATGCTTGCATACAAAGTTTATCTAATTATGTGTGTGAATGAATTATTGATCATCAGTAACTAACCATACAACGAGGAAGATAAAAATACTAAGTAAAATAAAGAGACTTTATGTTTTACACACAAGAAGGCCAACAAAGATACAAAGTATTATAAGACTTTACCACATATTATTTTATGTCACAAAATATTCAATTTTGATAAAATAATTATGTAATATTTCATCATATTATTTATTAAAAATTACCTTATCACAAATTATTCATTTTTTTATTTATATGGCAAACCATATCATGATATTCATTAATCATTCTTCCAATTAATCTCGTTTAATATAATTATTCAAATTTTCAAGAAAATAAAATCAAATTCAAATAATACCAATTAGTAACATCATTGAAACAAATAACATTTAACTTTAGAATATCATGATTTTTTAGTAAGGTCTTGATGATATCAATAAATAGCATAACATTTTTTACTATTATATGCCAATTAAAATGTATATTAGAGTAATTTAATGAACTACATTAAAGGTATGTAAAAAATATATAATAGACTAAATATAGGAGAAATTGAAATGATCTATCACACTAATTATTACAAAAATCTCTTCAATATTGATAAAGAAATCATCCATAAGAATTAGAATAAAATAATGTCTATAAATTTATGTTTCATCTATAATTATTTTTAAATGATCAATTTTTAATTTAAAATAACAAGAAGAATTAATATAAAACAAATAACAAGTAAATAAAAATTAAATATTCAAAAAAATTGATAACACTATCCATTATAAGAAGATGAACTATGCTATTAGGTGTGAATAAAAAATAATTATTTAAATACTTACTGTGATCACTTTTCAAAAATAAAAATAGATATTTTTCATAATATCAATTTTATTCCTAGTAGATTTTGTCTAAAATTGCCAAATGAACTTCAATGATCTTTTCATAAGTGGTAGTGGACTTGTATTGTCCAAACAAATAACAACGGGTGTAAAGTGTACTTTTTTCAAATATAATAGATTTATACTATCCTTTATGCTTTACACGTATATAATATTTAAACATCTTAAATTAATGTTGTAGGTGATAGGCATCTATAGGTCCAATAGGAGATCCCAAATAGGTTCATACCTCATAAAAAATCATTTAACTCCTCAACTACTAGTATTATTAGATAAATGAAAAACCATCAAGGTGAGCTCAAACACTAAAAACCTCAACATAACCTATATGAAGGCTTGCTATCAACATTAGAAATAACAAAACTATTAGATAACATAACCTATAAGAAGGCTTGATATTAACATTAGAAATAACAAAACCATTAGATAATGATGTTATATCTCACCACCATGTTGCAATAAAAACACTGGTGGTCCTATAGGCTATAGTATCAACTACAGTATTTCACTCCTTATGGATGTGGGAGTAGTGAAACTCTATGTGAGAGATTCTCCAACCAATCAACCTAGGTTGATTAACAACTCCACAAAATAAAAAAGTGATTTAGTCCAAAAAGGGTTATTACATAAGTAGAATCTGACTCCAACCAAAGCTTTTGCCACCCAAAAGAGTTAACAAACATAATTTCTTGAATCAATGGTACTAGCTTTGCCTCAAAGGCATGTGAAAATGTGATTAAAATATAAAAACATCATTTGACAAATGATCTCAAAGTCCATAATAACCTTACACATCCTTCCAATCTTGACAGCCTAAAAGAAGTACCATTGTGTTGACTTTTAACAAGCTTGATGGTGAAGCACGTCAAGTAACCTTTATAATCTTAGGCGATTGTAGTGGAATTCCTTAGACCCATAAATGTTAGAGCACCTAAAATCCTTTCATTGTATTTCTAATCTATATTGTAACTTGCTAGCCTCTCGAATAAACCACCAAACTATGGAAAATGTAAATCCCAAAGAAAGCTGACCTATTCTTTCATGGTTATCCAAATTACTTAAATGATTGAAATAATCCCATTTTTCATAAATTGTCAATCTGTGAACAAAATCTATCCATATGGTATCTATCCATAAATCTAAAATAGTTAAGTTCATGTGAGATCATCTGTTGAAAAACGAGCCTACAAGATCCTATAGAGAACCTACAAAATGACAACTCAAAAAAGGTGAGAAACATTTCTTCAAAAAATCCACAGAAGGGCAAAAGTTCCATTTTTTCTTGACCAAATTATCAATGAAAAGTTTGTTCTAAATAGCATGCCAAAATAGGATAAACTGCAAAGGTGGTATGAAAGGAACCCAGACAGTATAGCTTAGATGGTCGTACCCTAACTCTTGATCTTTTCAACTGCTTGCAAAGAATCATAGGCCTCACTAGTCGTGACCATCTTTAATTGCATGAGTCTATACTCGAGTGTCAATGCCTACTCCAATAACAATCGAACAAATCTTCAAGGTAATATTCATAAAATAATTTTTTAAATTACACTATAGATACCACTCATTTGTATGAAAATAAACCCCAACTTAAGCATTCATGGGTCAATCAATTTGGATGTTGAACACCCTTTCCTCTAGAGGAGTTCCCAACCAATTATCAATCCAAAACTACATTGATGAATTCTTGCCAATTAACCATCTAGACTCCTCTAACAAAGCTAGATAATGAGGTCACAATCTAGTTAAATGATGAATTGGACACAATAACCCTGTAGACGTCCCTCTTATCCAAGTTAGTGTAGTAAATTTATTTGCTCATTCTCAATATTTGTTATATTTTCCATATGATATTTGAAGGAAATTAGATAGGTTGATAGCCATATGTAAATAATATGATGCATCTTTTCCATTTTCTTCTTTTCTAGTTGTTTATAAACATGTGGTTTTTCTACAATGGGTTCCACACAGATAGCATGTTACTTATTGATAGTTTAATAACACATTTATTCAAAGCTCTTTTCAATTTACACTATTTATTGTTGAAATTATGTATTGATTTTTATACATACATATTATTATCATATTACATCTTTTTTTCTAAAAGAAGACTCCACTTACAAAATAGTATAGCTATTCAATTCACAATAGTTGCTTGTTTGTCCTTGCTCAAGCTTCTAGTTATAATAAATTCATGTTCTAATTAATTATCATTTTTAAAATTATACAATTTTTGTAAGATTTATGTGAGTATTGGTGATATTCGTAAATAAAACATATAAATGGAATTTTAGTTTTCCATTTGTCTTTCAAAAGTATTCCCAACTTGAAGAAACTATTGAGCTCCAACTAACTATTAAAATGTATATCTCTATGCTTATGCACGTTAGGTTTCAAATTAGATACATAGGAGCATTTAGTATACATGTTGCTCAATCTATTTAGTAGTATCTAAATTGGTCAAAGAGGTAGATCGATCGAGTATCAATCATTTTCGATCAATCTGATCTTGAGTTTATTTTAATCATTGTTGGATTGATCACAAATGGGTTTTTATTGATTGACCTTATAGGTTCGATCGAATGAGCTTGGACTAGATCGATTGTGTAGCTAGGATTTCAATTTAAAATATTTATTTAAACTCGGGTCAATTTGTAAAATTATCATTTAGTCTATTCTTTATTGTGCTTCATTGTTTTTAAAATATATCCTAAATTTTAGTCAAAGATAAAAGATAAGATATATGCTAAAAAAATTGGATAAGATATAGCATAAATTATAGGCTTAATTTTAGCCTAAGAGATAGCCTAAAATCTACTTTAAAAAGAATTCTTCTTTATTAATGAATCTACTTTAAAAAGAAATATTCTTTAAATAAGAGTCTTCTTAATTAATGAGTCTAATTTAAACAAATTTCTTCTTTAAATATAAGTCCTCTTGATTAATGATTATTACTAATCCTATTTGCAATAGAAAATATATTTATCAATTACATAAGACTAAGGATTTTAATTTTTCCTATAAATAAAACTTATTACTCACTATTTCAATATACCACACAAGAGAATTATTATCTTCATCTTAATCTCTCTCTTGTTTTGCAAATAAAGATCATAATTCTTTAGGCTTCTTTATTTGGTTAATCTATCAAACATTAGTAGTTATGTTTGATTAATTAATAAGTCTAATTGGTTTATGATATTTTGGTCATATGTTCCTTTAGCTTCCTCTTTATTTTCATTCTTGAATTGTTGGATTAAATAATTTTGTGTGTCATATCATAATTATTTGGTTTGATTATAAATCTTTAAAGAAGCTATCTTTATTGAACTTGTGCTTAAACTAAAATTTCTAAGGTTGCTAGTTGATTTTGATTTATTTGATATATTTATTAAATCATCTAGTTAGGGTTATTCATTACTAAATCTACTCTAGGATACACTTTTTCACTTATTCTATTGTGCTAACATTTCAGGTATTTGTTGAACGAGCTTGATTGCTTGTGTGGTTCAAATTATCGAAATGATGGTATGCATCCGAACATCTTTCTTGTAGAGACTATAAAGGAAAGTAGTGGTTTGTAAGTATATTACTCGTGGACTTTATCTTGATAGGTAGTATAAGATTTGACCTGGTAATTGGACCTCATAGTGGATACTTAGATGGACCGATGGTTTTCCTCTTAGACCATTGATATGGCCTAAGTTTGTCCACTTAAAAATCTTGTGTGTTGATTTATATTTTCACATTATTTTATTTATATATGATTGTATGTCTAGCCATCTAAGAAAGTTTTAATTTATCATAATTTTGATGATTATCTATTCACCTGTCTAGCTAATTAGATCTTTTTGATATCAAAGTTGTTCACTATATACGCTTAGTATGCCAAGGACCTTTATGTTATTGAGAGTAATAGTTTAGATGTTGAGAAAATTGAGTATTCGTGTCTTTTTGAATATAATGTTAAAAATTTTAAAGAACTATTTTCCAAAGGTGCTAGAGCCACAAAAAGGAATGATAGTGAAAATAGTGAAAATAGAAAAGTTAAATGAACAACTTGAGATACTTGAAATATTTTCAAATAAATTAAAAGAATAAAAGAATATTTTAGAAGAACAAGATAATGCTTTGAATTTAAGTATTATAGGTTTGAAAGAAGAAAATAACAAGATTGTTGTAGATAAAGAAAATTGGTACAAGAACCTGAACAATCCAAGGAAGTTACAAAAGGGCTAACTATTAGAGCTAAAAGGATAAACAAAGTTCTAGATTATGGAAAGCCTTTTGGAGACATGAGAGGGCTAGGATATGTATATGAGAACACTTCACTATCCTCTTCAAAATCAACAAAGTTTGTAATGCCCTTCAACGCTTTTACTTCACAAGCTACAAATAAAACTTCAACATCAAAGACTATTATTGTAGGGACTTCTAACACCACTCCTAGAGTTATTAATTACGCATAAAAATGCATGTACATATAATTGATAAAATTGTTAAGTTTGTGCTTGTATGTCATCAATGTGGTAGAAAAAATCATATTAGGTTATATTATAGATTTTTGATGAATGCTCCTAATTTTAACTGCCATCCTTCTATGCATATTGTATCATATTCTAGTCTGAAGGGAAATTATAATAGCATGTTCAAAAATTCTACTAGAAAGCATGTTGGTTCAAAGAGGTAAATAATATTAAATACTAATAATTCTAAGACTAATTACGATCATCCTATCATAAGTGTTGCATCTTCATTTAGGATGAATAGGAAATCTAAAGATAATTCTAAGAATATGCCAATGATAATCAAGATAGGTAATTTCTACCCCAAATATAATAAGAAACTAAAATTCAAGAAAATTTAGGTTAGGAAAAATTCTCTTTTTGGTCAACTCATCGTCTCCATTTTACCTACGAATTTTTTTTATTTTATACATGATTAATCATAGATGAGCATATTAGTTTAATTATTTTAAATTTTAAATTTAGTTGTTTGATTCTTGGTTTTGTTTTAGTTTATTTAAAATTTTTTATTAAAACAAAAAAAACAAAAATTTAAAAAATAATAAAGGGAGTAGAATTATTCTAACAATGAAATAAACTCAAATATTTTTTTTTATCAAGATAATAAATATTTTATATAACTTGATTTATTTTGTTAATAATTCATTGTGCAATTGAGTATCTTATTCTATGCATTCATATTTTTTTGATATGTATGGTGATCGATGTTAACAAGAACTGTAACTCTCACTCTCTGAATACACAAGTATGTCATATTTTTTAATAATTCACTGTATAAAATTCTGTGATAGAGAGATACCTAGTTTTAAGAAAACTATCAACTGTGATGTGTGAAAGCTACCATAGTGAGCGAACAAAGCTGCCTTACAACTAGTGTGAAAGTCATCATACTATGCATACTGACTCATGCTTATTTCCTTAAAAAATTATATGATAAAGGAAATAGATATATATTAAAAACAATTGCATGCACAACAAGAAAGAGTCACAAATTGTTATATAAAAAAATAAAAAATAAAATAAATATGATATATAGAGAGAGAGAAAATAAGCATGAAATTTATGCATACTATGAATAATTCAATTTTGTTAAAGAATTATTTTTATTCCAATATTCCAAATTGAATAATTGAGTGATACTCATGTGTGAATAAATCTACTACTATTATTGAAAAAGAATATATACATTTTACAGATTTTATAATTTTTTTTTATCTTTTTGTACTTTCTTTTAAGAGTCATATAACTTAGGGAGAGTTCATTCATAGCATACATCTTATTCTCCAATATTCCAAATTGAATAATTGAGTGATACTCATGTGTGAATAAATCTACTACTATTATTGAAAAACAATATATACATTTTACAGATTTTATAATTTTTTTGTCTTTTTGTACTTTCTTTTAAGAGTAATATAACTTAGGGAGAGTTCATTCATAGCATACATCTTATTCTTCCCCATATTGAATTTAAGCTTCAATATTATATTGTTTAATTGTAGGAAAAAAAGAGGGAGAAAAAAATAGAAACCTTATTCCTAATTAGAAAAATTGGAACTTTGTAAGATTTGTGAGTATTGGCGATTTTCATGAACAAAATATTTTTTCTATAATATTAGATTCTAGGTGTGTCTTTCAAGTGTATTTTTTAAGAAAAAGAGACTATCGAGTCTTAATGATCATATCTTAGATATATCTCTATTTTTGTACATGTTAGATTTCATATTAGAAACATAAAAACATAGCACAAATAGGTCACTCAACCGATCAAGTGGTGACTAAATTTATTGAGCTTAATTAAAACTGGTTGAATTAATTTTTAATATGACTAGATCAAACGAAGCATTAACTCGATCAATTGAGCACTAGAACGATGGAGATTAATGACTAGATCGATCCACTTATTTTTAAATTAATTAATTTTTTCACTAGATTGATCGAACTATATACTCAATCAATCGAGCTTGATTAGATCGATCAAGCTAAGAATAAATTGATCGACCAACAAAGTTTTCAAATTTAACCTAATTTTTTCTCAAGCCAATTCATATTTTTACAATATTGTCCTTATGTTTTTAAGCTCTTCTACATACCATTGGCTCCACATTTTGTTAAGTGCACAAGAGCATTATTTTTTTCATCTTATTCTCTCACATATTTTGATGAAACTATTCAAACATTTGTGGTTGTGTTTGTTGAGTTAACAAGCACACTATTTGTGATATTGTACTTTAAAATGATAGTTCTAGGATTACTAGTTGGTTTTGATTTATCTGATATATTTGTTAAACCATGTAGTCAGGATTATTCCTTATTGAATCTACTCTAGGACACATATTTCCACTTGTCTTATTGGGCTAATCTTTCAAGTGCCAACTGTATGGGTTCAATTAACTCATGTGACACGATTTCATTAGAACGTTGGTTCAGATCTTAAAACCTTTCTTATAGAGACTATGATAAAAGTAACAGTTTATAAATAGATTACTTGAGGTCATTACTTTGATAGATAGTTTGAGTCTTAGCCTTGTAATTGGACTTTATTTGTCATAGTGGACAATTAGTTTGTCCGATTGACAGGTGGATTTTTTCTTAGGTCTTTATTATGGCCTAGGTTCTTTATACTTATAAATATCATGTATCAATATTTATATTTCAACATTACATTATTTACACACAATTGCATGTTTGTATGTTCTGTGAATTTTTAATTTGTTATATTTCTAATTATTATCTTTTCATAACATTTTATAGTTAACATAATCCATAATAAAACTAACACTTTTATTTCAATTGGTATCAGAATGGGTCACTAGATACACTTAGTATGCCTAGGATCTTGTTATGGATCATTTAAGAGAGGGTTAGTTTACAAACGATGTACCTATCTCGTGTATCAATATTTATATTTCAACATTACATTATTTACACACAATTGCATGTTTGTATGTTCTGTGAATTTTTAATTTGTTATATTTCTGATTATTATATTTTCATAGTCTTTTCTAGTTGACACAATCCATAATAAAACTAATACTTTTATTTCGATTGGTATTAGAATGGGTCATTAGATACACTTAGTATGCCTAGGATCTTGTTATGGTCATTTAAGAGAGGGTTCGTTAACAAACCATGTACCTCACTATGATGGGTCTAATTACCCATATTGGAAGTCCAATATGAGAGCATTTCTATAGTCTATAGATGAGAGTATCTAAAATTTTGTACTATAGCATTGGGAACCACTTACAGTTAACAAAGGAAATATAGTCACTCCTAAGCCAAGGATCAAATGGACCAATTAGGATAAAATTGTTATTAACTTGAATCAAAAGGGTATTAATGATATTTTTAGTTTGTGTCTATAGATAAGTTTCATCGTATTGCTCATGTTGATACTGCTAAGAATGGTTGGGATATTTTATAGGTTTCTCATAAGGGAACCACAAAATTTACATCAACTAAGCTTCACATGCTTTAGAATCAATTTGAAAATCTTAAGATGAAAGAAGATGAAATTGTTGTTGGATTTTATACTATATTATATAATATTACTAACACCTCTACTAATCTTAGAGAGAAAATTGATGATTTCAAGATAGAATAAAATATTCTCTACTTATTACAAAATCATTTCAATACAAAGGTCACTGCCATAAACAAAAGCAAGGATGTAGACACCATTAAAATAAAGGAACTCACTATCTCACTTCATACATCTAAGATAAGCTTTTAAAAACTCCAAAGAACAAAGTTATCATTTTAAAAATTGTTATGATTGAAGATAGTGACAATGATGATGAAGAATTGGTACTCTTAACCAAAATATTGAATAAAATCCTTATCAAAAAGAATCCATCAAACAAAGGATAATGAAGTTGTTAAAAGGATTAGAATTTGAGAAAACTCAAATCTGTGAGTACAAATTGTAATAAATCTAAACCCATTGGACTTCAATGTTTTAAATGTATGAGCTTTGGTCCCTTTGAAGTTGACTGTACAAACAAGAAGAACGAAATTAGAAGAGCTTTCAATGCTACCCTTATTGACTCTAAAAGTGATAACGACAATCTAGTTAAATCAAACAACAACTATTTGACATTAATTGCAACTGTAGGTAGACAATTCAAAAAGTCTAACATTGATTCAGATGATGAGAAAAGTGGTACTTAATTTATACTCAATAAATTTAATGTAACTAGTATTAATGAAATATTCAAAGATTATGTAAGATGCAAAAGGAAAGTAGTTAAACTAAATGAAAATTTTTAATCCTTCAAAATAAATTCCTTAGTTAATGAAAAGGAAAAAATTGAATTTTCTGAATGTGCTAACATTTTTAATTCAAGTCTTGCATATGTTACAGAGGAAGACAATAATGTTATGTAGGAACTTGAACAATCAAATGAAGTAGTAAAGAGGCTAATAATTAGAGTTGAAAGGTTAAACAAAGTTCTGGATTATGGAAAGCTAGCTAGAGATAAGAGAGGGCTAAGATATGTATAAGAAAAAATTAAACCATCTTCCTCAAAATAAACTTAATTTATCAAACCTTCAAACATGTCCTCCTCACATGATACATATAACGTTAGTTATAAGAATGAGAGCTTCATTCCTTCAACATTAAAACCACATATGTAAGGCCTTATAACCCTACTCCTTATATTACCATTTATACATAAAGAATTGTTGCACCTATGATTGAAAAATCTATTAATTTTATGCTTTTCTATCATTATTATGATAGGAAATGTCATATTAGGCCTAAGTTTAGTTTTTTGATAAATGCTCCTAAATGTAATAATACTTTCCATGCTTCATATAATAGGACTTATAATCATCATCTATCTATGCATGTTGCATCATATTCTATGATAAATGAATATTATAATAACATGTTCATAAATCCTACTAGAAAACATGAAGTTTTTAGCTTAAGGAAACAAGTGAAACTAAATACTTTTTAATTCCAGGACTAATTATTATTATCCTACTATATATGTTGTAACTTAATTTATGATGAATGGAAAATATAAAGGTAAGTCCAAGAATATTCCAATCAAAACTAAAGTAGTTAATTTCCAATCCAAAGATATAAAGAAACCAAAATTCAAGAAAGCTTGATTTAGGAAAGATTGTCCTTTGCCTGTCACCTGACCCTTGTTCTTTATTATTTCACCTATGTACTTTTGTTAAAGTGATTAATTGATCCTAGGTGAACATCTTTAGTGTGTTTGTTTATTTTTATTTTTATTGATGTTTCTTTAGTTGATAAAAATATATATAAAAAAGAGGAAAATTGATTGCTTTAACACTGATATGAACATTACATATCAACCTCATACTTTTGACTAAAATTTTAACAACTGAACACTATGACTGATGCACTTACATATCTTATGCATCTAGTGATCAATGTCGACATGATCTTATTCACACACTCCCTGAACAAATATGTATGTCATACATGCAATTTAGGATTGATTATGTTAGTATTTAGGGACTTAGATAACCTTGACTACTAGAATTGTGTTTAAGCTCTCTTTTACAATTTATAAAATGCTATTATAGAGAGACATCTACTATTGAGAGGGATACCTACTCTGATATGTGAAACTATCACAGTGAGCAAAAAGGATACTTCACAACTAATGGGAAATTCATCATATAAGATTTTTGTATCGTGCATATTTCCTTTAAAATATATTATTAAAATAAAGAGAAAAATAATACAAAAGAAATTACATGCTCAAAAAGAAAGAGCCATAATTGGTTATGCATAAAATAAATAACTAATCTCTCATACAAAATATACATAATAATGAAAGGAAATTCAAAAAATATAAATAAATAATTATACTAAGCTCTCTCTGTGTTAGTAAAATTTCATTTTGTGTAAGTTTAAACTTAACTGCAATTCTTTCATGATTGGTGATACTTTTTCTTTAAATTTTTTATAACTAATCATAAATGGACTAATTGACATACTAGTATTGTTCCCATATTCAACTAACTTGTGGTGACTATGGATATGTCACTATATGTATGATTATGTTTATGTGTATTGCTTACATATATTTATGTTGTTAATAACTACCCGCACTTTAAACACAAATTAATTTGTCTTATATGTGTATAATGTTTTATTCATAGTTGGATTAATCTATTACCCTATGCTAAAAATAAATATTTTCATCTTTACTCCATGTTTTATTCATCTATATGTTTTTATCTCCTGTTTATGTTCATTTATTTGTATGACAAAAGGAAAGGAATTGGTATCAAAATGGGAGATAGTTAATTTAGGGAGAGATTTTATTTATGATTTTTTTTGGATATTTCACATAGGGGAGTTGTTTTTGATTTATATAATTTATTTATTCCACTATTATTAGATACATTGAACTATTGTGAACGATTCCTTTGGGACAAGTTGTTTGTTTGTTGGTGTTTTTTTTTCAATGTGAACAAGAGCTTTCAAGATTCAAGTGAAAATTGTTTACTATATCATTGGATAGTTTCAAAATGTAAATTGTTTTTCTTACAAGCTTTACATAGTGAGAGAAAGGTTTTTTCACACAAATATATCAAAGTTGGAGATTTTAAGGTTTGCAAATGTTGACAATATTCATGAGCAAAATATTTGTATGTTATATTAGTTTCTATATGTATCTTTCAAAAATAATTTCAAGCAAAAGAAACTATCGAGTCTCAATGATCACATCTCAGTTATATCTCTAATTTCGTGCATTTTAGATTTCATGCTAAACATATAGAAACATTATTCAAATAGGTCACTCAATCAATCGAGTAGTGACTAGATCGATCGATCTTAATTAAAACTGGTTGAATTAATTTTTAATATGACCAGATCGATTGAATCATTAACTCAATTGATAGAGCACTAGATTTATCAAGATTAATGACTAGATCAATCTACTTATTTCTAAATTAATTAATTTTTTCACTAGATCGATTGAACTATTCATAGTCGATAGTCGATTGATCAAACTTGACTAGATCGATTGAGCAGTCATACTCAATAGATCAAGATAAGTCTAGATCGACCAAATGGCCAAGTTTTTAAATTTAACCTAATATTTACTCGACCCAATTAGTATTTTTACTATATTATCCTTATGTTTTTAAGCTCTTCCAAATACTTTTGAGGATAGTTTTGTAATTAACCTTTAACCTAGGGTTCAACTCATATTATTTAATCATACGATTGGCTTACAATTTTGTTAACCACATAAGAGTATTCTTAAATATTATTCTATTCATATTATTCTCTCTATTATTTTACTAAAACTATTCAAGTAGACTTTTTCCATTGAGTTAACTTATCAAGCATTTGTGGTTGTGCTTAATGAGTTAAAAAGCTTACAATTTTTGTGATATTATGCATTAAAATGAATGTTCAAGGGTTGCTAGTTGCTTTTGACTTAGTTGATATATTTTTCAAATCATTTAGTTATGACTATTCATTATTGAATATGCTCTTGGACATACACTTGTACTTGTGCTAATCTTTCAGATGCCAGCTATATGGGTTCGATTAACTTGTGTGACTAGAGTTAATCAGAACATTGATCTAGATCTGAACATCTTTTTTTAGAGAATATGATAAAAGCAGCGGCTTATAAGTAGATTTACTTCGAGGCATAACCTTGGTGAGTAGCTTGAGTCCTAGCCTTGTAATTGGACTTTATTTTTCATAGTGGATACTTAGGTGGTTTTTCTCTTAAGTCATTGGAATGACCTAGGTTGTCTCTATCTAAAACTCTCATGTGTCAATATTTATATTTTTACATTATTTTATTTACATGCGATTGTATTTCTGGTTGTTCTATAAATTTTTAATTTGTTATACTTCCACTAATTATTTTTTCATAACCCTTTCTAGCTAACACTTTATTTCAAACTTTATTTAAAAATCTATAAAAAGAAGAACTAATTTAAAGGTAAAACATTACTTTGAGTATTAACTTTGAAAAATTATTTTTTCGAAAATATTACACATATGGAGAGTAATATTTTTAATTTCTATCTATTATTATTCACTTATTAATATTCTTCGCTTTTTTTGATATATACACTAGAATAATGAAAAATGAGTCTTTCAGGACAATATATTTTGGTCTTCTATGTTTTTGTTTTTAGGTATACACATATGCTTTTGAGATTCAATCGAAGATGATTTTATTGGATCATAGGACAATTCAACTATATAATGTTTTTTCTTATAAGTGTCACGTAGTGAGAGAGAGATTTTATCACATGAATAAACCAAAAGGGGATATTGTAAGGTTTAAATGAGTGTTGGCAATATTCGTTAACAAAACATACAAATGTAATTTTAGTTTCTAGGTGTGTCTTTCAAGAATATTTTCAATTCGAAGAAACAATTGAGCTTTAACGAACACATATTAGGTATATCTCTGTTCTTATGCATGTTAGATTTCATATTAGACACATAGGAACATTTGTTATATAGTTTTCTCGATTTATCAAACAGTATCTAGATCGATCGAGGAGGTAGATCGATCGAATATCGATTGAGTTTGATCTACCTGATCTTGAATTTATTTTAATCATTGTTGAATTGATCAAAAAGGGTTTCGATCGATTGACCTTATTGGTTTGACAGATTGAGCTTGGACTAGATCTATCGTGTGGCTAGGATTTTAATTTAAAATATTTATTAAAACTCGAGCTAATTCATGAAATTACCACTTAGTCTATTCTTTAATGTGCTTCTTCTTTTTTAAAATATATCCTAAATTTTAGATTAAGATATACGACAAGATATATGCAAAAATATTGGATAAGAGATAGCCTAAATTATTAGCCAAATCTAAGCCTAAGAGAGAGCGTAAAATCTACTTTAAAAAGAACTCTTCTTTAAATATGAATCTTCTTGATTAATTAGTCTACTTTAAAAATAACTCTTCTTTAAATAAGAGTCTTCTTGATAAATGAGTCTACTTTAAAAAGAACTCTTCTTTAAATAAAAATCTTCTTGATTAATTAGTATTACTAATCCTATTTGGAATAGAAAACATATTCATCAATTACATAAGATTAAGGATTTTAATTTTTTCTATAAATAAAACATATTTCTCATTGTTTCAATATATGACATAAGAGCCTTATTCTCTTCATCTTAATCTCTCTCTTGTTTTGTAATTATAAGATCATAATTATTTAGGCCTTTTTATTTAATTAGTCTATCAAACATTGATGGTTGTATTTGATTGATTAATAAGCATAATTGGTTTATGATATTTTGGTCATATGTTCTTATAGCTTCTTCTTTATTTTCGTTATTGAATTGTTTGATCAAATAATTGTGTGTGTCATATCATAATTATTTGGTTTGATTATAAAATATTTAAAGAAGCTATCTTTATTGAACTTGTACTTAAACTGATTGTTTTAGTATTGCTAGTTGATTTTTATTTATCTAATATATTTTTTAAAACATCTAGTTAAGTTTATTCATTATTGAGTCTACTCTAGGAGACACATTTTCTCTTGTGTTATTGTGTTAGCGTTTTAGGTAATAGTTGAACAGGTTTGATTGCTTGTGTCACTCAAGTTTTCAAAACGTTAGTCAAGATCTGAACACCTTTCTTGTAGAGACTTTAAAAGAAAGTAGGAAGGATTCTAAGTACATTACCTGGGGCTTTATCTTGGTGGATAGTATTAGACCTGGCCTTATTATTGGACCTTATTTTTTATAGTGGATAGTTAGTTTGTTTGGTATATCTGTGGTTTTCCTCTTAAGTTATTATGTAGTGTGGGTTGTTTCCATCTAAAACTATCATGTGTTGATTTATATTTTACATTATTTTATTTACATATGATTGCATGTCTTGTTATCTACAAAAATTTTATTTTATCATAATTTTGTTAAATTCATCCCTTCTAGCTAATTAGATTCGTAACTAAAAAAAACTTTCAAGTTCTAATTAGTTATGTAGGTTTAAATAAATATTATTGGTATCCAAACACACTATAAATAAAATGAAACTTTAAATATTGCTTTCATTTGATTTATTCACCATGTCATGCTAAACAAACAATCCCTTAGTGTATGAAAACATGCTTTCAATCACAATGTTCTTAACTATATGCATGTATGTATTATTAATCTATAATAATATCATGTTTTGCACAATATGCCCAACACAGAAACACAAAATAACAATCCCTTAGTGTATGAAAACATGCTTTTAATCACAATGTCCTTAACTATATGCATGTGTGTATTATTATAATAATCTCATGTTTTGCACAATATGCCCAAAACACAAACACAAAATACAAAAGCACTTATAAATTTATTTATAAATAGATGTAGGAAAATTATAATTTTTAAAATTATAAAAACAATTCAATTTCATATTAGTAAGATAAATTTTCATTCAATGTATGTCCAAATTGAATATTTGGAAATGTCATATATTATTTATTTGTTAGAATAATTAATAATTTTTACAAAATGCTTCAGATGTCCCTGTTTTTAGTTTTTTAAAATATTTTTTATTTATGTCCTTTTATAACAACTCATACAATATTGTAACATAAGTGTAATTTGTCTAATAATCTGATAATAAGATTTATTATAAATCATACAAAATATCAATTAGTCTAAAAATTATTATCACATGGGTTATGCCATGGGATTTTTTTTCTTTAGCCGGTCAACAAGTGAGTAAATATTGAATAGAGCATGCATGGAACTTTAATCTTATATATAATATATATAAAAAGTTTTAAACCATACTTAAATAATTTGGAATAAAAATATCTTCATATTTAAAAGTAATGAGATGTCTTCTCTTATATTTTATTTTAAATTTTTAGATAAAAAAATTTAGCTAAAAAAGTTAAATGAAAAATAATTCTATTTTAAATAAAGTACTTTTCTAATAGATATCCTAAATATATATTAATGGATTTAATTTTATAATTAACTAAAAAAATATAAGAAATTTAATTTGATTATTTATTTTACATATATAGTAAAAATTAATGAAATTTAATAAAAATTGAAAGAAGTAAAATAATTTGCATGCAAATTACTATCACCGACAAAGAAAATCATATTACAAAGTGTGAAACACATAAGGGAAACCAAGTCATTTTTTGTTCTATTTTTTTTTAAGTTTTTAAGAAATTAACTTGTTTTGTGCCGGTGAGGAATCTTCTTCTATAGGAGCTCATCTCTAGTAGATTTATTTTGCTTATATTTATGTTATTTTTATTAATTATTTTAAATAAAAATATATATATTAGTATTGTTTAATCACCTAGATATAATTATGATTTTTTCTCATCTATGATACGTCATGTTTATATCTGTAAAATTTATGTGCTATTATTAATCTAAATTTTTATCTAGATATGTAACATATCATGAATATTTCAATGTGATATAAAAGATTTTATTTTTCTAAAAAATGATTAATATATCAATTGAATCAATCAAACAGTCGATTAAATAACCTGATAATAGAATGACAGATAAAAATTTATCCGTGTCATAAATTTTTTAGTTTTTGTTTAACAATTTTAATTGTTGATAAATTTAAATTGATTGTTTTTTTGTCTAAATTATACATTTTAATTTTTAATTGTCACAACTTTTTTTCCCCTTCTTTTGCAACAATTTTTTTAATTCTATAAGTATTTATTTTTGAAGAAAGTTATATGCATATCTCAAATTCAATCAAACACAACCAAAATGGTAAATTCTCTCTATTTTCACATTTTTTTACCTTGTACATGCGACTTCACAATTAGTTGTACAATTTTAGTATTAATTGCACAGCTTCACAATAAAAAAACCTATCCATTTTTCCCAATTTTACGTTGTACATGCAACTTCACAGTTAATCGTACGATTTTAGTATTAATTGCACAGCTTATATATATATATATATATATAAACCAAAATTAAACATGTGAGTTATTTGTGTTTTTGTTAAAAGAATTAAAAAATAAAATAAAATTTTCTCTGATACGTTCAATTGTTTAATTAATTTTATTATTTTTTATCACTCTTTTTTAAATAACTATATTATATTAAATACTTACCTACCTATTTAGATTAAATATAATTTAGTAACCATCTTCGTAATACATGTCTTTCTATTTTTTTTATAAAAACCTTTCGCATTTATTCAAAAATAATTTTAATGAACTAAAGAAAGAAGAAATTATATCTTATCCAAAATTTAAAAAGAAACAAATAAAGGTAAGTTAATTTTTTTACCCTACGAATAAATTAATTATTTAACATAATTTTACTTTTAACTCACTCTTAAAAAATATGTTATTTTTCATACAACATTAAAAAACATATGTCCATTTATATTGTAAAATAAATAAACATATATTTTTTTAAGAGAGTTAAAAAAAATTTCATATATGAAAGGATTATAACATATAATTAAACTTTTTTTATCAAGTATCTTCAATTTTAATTTGAAAGCTTTTTATTTTTATAAAATTCTACGAAATAATATCCCTAAAATTTATAACAATAAAAATAGCACTTTAATAATATTGAATAGATCTAAATGTCAGTAATTCAATTTAAAATGCATCAAATTGGACGGTATTCAATGTAAAATGATGTATTAATTTTTTTATAATAAATATATAAGGTCGATATAAATAAATAATATTTGTGTGACTATAAATTTTAAAACTATTATTTTTCGATTTTTTTTACCTTGTAATTTTGTATGAAATGGTATATGCTATTTTTAGGGTGTGTAAACTTTTAGGAAAAGAATTCAATGGTCTATCAAGTCTTAGCAAAATAAAATATTATAATATTTTTGAAGATAAATTTTTGATAAAAATAATTTTTAAGAATTACATAAAACAAAACTCATAAAATTATAATAATAAAATAATACATTAATAATATTAAAAACTGTTTAATTAAATGAATTTAAATATTAAATAAATTTAAATGAACCTAATTTTACATAAAATAAATTCAATTAAATAATATTTAATATGAAATAATATATAAGGTTATTTTAATAGAAAATACTTGAGTTGAATAAAAAAAATATTTTTTGTCTTTATATGGGTAATATTTTTATTATTTTAAATAATTTTTTAATTGTGATCTTATGCATTAATTCTAACATCCTCTTCGTACCATTGTAATCAACATTCAGTGCCGTTTATTTCAAATAATATTTGTTTGAACTTTAATTATTTGATGTTATAATGTAAAATTAATCATTTTTTATCATTTTTAGTAAAAATATAAAAAGATTTATATGATCATTTTTATATATTTGTATAACAAAAAATATACTTTTAGCTATATATTAACCCTATCAATTATGCATCAAATCGTGGAAAACTAAAAAAAATGTTACAAGTTTGCTTTAAAGTGAATATGAAAGTTAAGTTGTCATATTCTATTAATTTCTTTTAAATCGGATTTATTTTTAATAAATGTATAAAAATTAAATTGATGCTTCTTTTAATAGTTAAGTTTTTAAGATATTTAATTTTCCAATAACATAATAATAAAATTAGATATTCGGTGTTAAAGTTTCAATAACTTGTTTAAATTTGTAAGAGAATTGAATTTTATAATAAACTCTAACAATTAGAGTGATTATTTTTGTGTCATCTTATGTAGTAAAATGTTCAATTTTTCCAAAAAAAAAAAACTATATAAGTGAATGGTGTAGGTAATATTAATTTTAAAATTAAAGTTAAATATTGAAAACATAGGATATACTTTCGCAAAAATAAGGTAAATAATATTAAATGATAGATTTTGCGTGGTCTAAAACTCATTTTAATGTCCCCCTGCTTTTTAGGAAGCTATATATTTATGTCTTATATCAGATGGAATTTAATTAGCAACCAACTTTAAATTTATAAACTAGACAAATATGCATAAGAGTTATATTTTAGTTTCAAATAAAATTAAGAAAAAGTTGGTATTGTAGTTCGAAATTATTATATTTTTCATTAAATTAATTTTAGAAATAATATTATTTTATAAATTAAAATGTATTTAATATGATTCTAACATATAATTTAAAAATAATAATAAATATTATCACAAGTAACTGCATTTTCTAAATAATAATTAATAGTAAAGAAGAGTAAAAAACAACCATACAAGTTCAATTGCTTTTAAAGAAGAATATTTTAGTACATTTATTTTTATTTGGTGTACAAGAAGTTACTTAATTTTATAGAGTAACTTAATGAAATAACTAAATGGATAATGTTGAGATAAAATATATAATAACAAACAATCAAAATATTAAACATAGGAAGAAGTCATTAATATATTAAAATAAATAAAACAATAATATCACTATCCTCCCAAGTGAGGATACTACAAATGATAAATTGGAAAAAAAAAATTAAAATAAGAACTTTAAGTTTGTAAATCGTAAATTGTAATTAGTATGGCTTTTTCTTTATTATGATATTCTTCTGTTTTTCTAAATATTATATCTAGAGATAGATCTCAAAAGTAATTCGTATCAATTAGTTTTTTTTTTTCCTTCCTTTTCTTTATTCAACTAATCCATACAAAACTTTACTCTTATGTAATATTATTATGATATTAGCTAGTATTATAATATAGTTAATATTATGTTGTGTTAACGGCTCCAATAATATTTTAAATTAAGTTATTTATATTTTTTAATTTTATATTTTAGTATTAGTGTTTTTTTATCCTGTTTGCTTTTAAGATAATGATAGAAGAAGAACAAAATCATTTTTCATTATTTTCTAATTAAATTCATCATATATATTTTGCACATAATTTCTTTAATAAAAACTAAAATTATCATTTTAATTATTACTCGTTTATTAATTTACTTTAATTTCATAAATAAAATCATATTTCTAAGTTGAATAAGTCAAAACTGACTTTATATCGTCATTCAACCGATAAAATCTTTTTTGCGGATAGATTTATAATAAGATTTTGAAGATTGAAGCTTAACTTTAGTTACTTATTAATTTGTAAGAAGTTTTGTTTTTGTTTTGGATAATTTGTTTCTGAATTTGCATTTTAAATTCATTTTAAGTATTTTACTAAAACTATCTAAAATTACTTGTGTATCTCCGATTCAAACACCTAAATTAAATTAATTTTAGATGGGATATGGTCTCTAGAACAATTGAAGTAAATGTGTCTATTTTCTTGACATTTCGTGTGAAATTAAATTTGTTTTTCATTTACTAGAAACACACGAACAAATCTAGTTATACGTAACAGACGTTTATTTAGCTCAAAAAATATAGAAATATATTAGAAAAAAGGGTACTAATGACATGTAAGTTTAGGTAAAGGTACACACTACTCACATTGCTTTCGATTAATTAGAGTATCTTAAATCTTAAAATTTTGAAAAAAAAAGATGCACCTTAGTTATAAAATAATGTATTTCAATTCTAAAATAGTACACATAAATCCTATATTTTTAAACTTTTAGGACTAAAGTCTACATTTTTTCAAAATTATGGCTCTAATTGAAAATATTAATGCCAAAAAATAGTTATAACAGTCACATAACAATTATTTCAATGAAGATTCATTTCATGTTGATAGAAAGAGACTCTCAATATGTGATAAATGAGATTTTGGGAGCTTTAAACCAAACTTCTTAAGAAACTAAGCAATATTTAGGTGAAATCTCACCTCTTATAGATACTATATTCCATGTTTTTCAATCTCCTAAATACCTAGACATTGTAATAGTATAGCTCCTAGTATAACAATATAAACAAGGATGTATCATCCATTGAAGCAACAAAATCCAATTACACAAGAGTAGATTTAAGTGTATCAAATCATGCACTTGGGAATCGAATTAAACCATAGATCACCTTATTAATTAAGCTTGCATATGTAATCAAACAAGTTTTGATCTATAAAAGCCTCAAATTGTTTCATATATACTTCCTTCTCTAGCACCCCATTTAGGAAGGCATTTTCACATCAATTTGCTTCAAACATTAGCTAAAACTAAGTGCTAATGTTACAAAATTTTCAATATGAAAAATTTGACAATTAGACTAAATATTTCTAGAAAATCAAAACTAACGATTTGATGTTAGCCTTTAGCCACCACATGGGATTTCAACTTTTCAATGATCCCTATAGCTAGTTTCTTGACTTTATATGTCCACTTACTTCCAATGACTTTTCTGTTTGAGGGTCAATATACTAGTGTCCATATATGGTTTTTAAGGAGTGTATCAAACACAACTTGCATTGACTTATGCCAACCTGAATAGGAAAGAGCTTTCTTCGTTGCTCTAGGTTTTATAGAATCAATGTTACAACTTATAATAAATGATAAGTATACTCTCAAGATCGATCTTAAGAGAAAGTATATGGTTTTAAATAATTAACAAATCTCTTAAAAATAAACACGAAAAATAAATCTAAACATTTTCATAATATTTGGTTTTAAATATTCTAATCTAATAACATATAATTAAAAATAATAAAAATATTGAAATAGGTTTAATTCAAACAATTGAAGGAGGATATACAATTATCAATAAGTGAAGAACTTATGAAAATTATTAACTAGTTAACCATACTTGCTTAGAGTAATTAGGTTATTAAAAATATAAATTTAAATTATTGAATTTTTCTTTTTTATGAAAATATCCTTATATGGGGATTAAATTCTTTATTATTCAAATTAACTAATATTCTTAGGTGTGGACCACCAACTGATAGATTAAATTATATGCTTTATTTTTAAGGAAATATCAAACCATTTAAATCACTACTTTAGATAGAGCACATAATTTAAACTATTTTCAAGGAGTTAAAATTAGATAAAGATGATGTATCTCAAACACAAGTTTCATATTTTCGATCTATTACAAAAAAATATCTTCATTAATATATTAATCAACAATAAATTTGGTAAAAATCTTGAATAAAGAAATAATCTCAATTTATTTTATAAAAGTATTCACTTAAAAATTAATCTTCACAAATATGTCAACAAAACTAATTTTTCATAATAATAATCAACCAAACAATCTTATATTTAATAAATGATCAATAAATTAAAAATAACATTCAAAAAATGCACAAAACTAATATATATATATATATATATATATAATTTAATAAATACAAATAAGATCTATAATACCATTAAAGAATGTGAGTCTTGCTTTTTTACTGTGATCTTAATCCTCAATGTATTTTTCAAGATAAAGATATATTTTGTATTTTTTGTTATCTAGAAAACTTTCAAAATATCTCCCTATTATTGTTTATGAATCTAACCTATTGTAAAATTAAACTAAAAATTGATAAAAAAAATAATAACAGAGCTCGAACAACTCTGAACCTAAAATTCTAATACGTAGAAAATAATATGACTACACTACTAAAAACTAACTGCTAACCTAATAAATATAAAATTATATATTTAGTCTGAGGCTGCAAGGGCTTCAGGCCAAATTAAGTAAATGTGCATCACAACCTAGCTTTTTTATGTCGTGGCCCAGCTTTTCCATGCTACGACCCTAGATACATAGAGGTTTGTTTGATTCAATCCCAAATATGTCACACCATGACATAGTATTTATTCACATGGCATAGAAGGAACTAAGTGCCTAATAAATTTATACAATGGAGAGTGCATTGTGTCCCGCTATTTCTTCACCGTAGGATGCAATACTTCAATTGAATTATTGTTTTGTACCCTTTATATATTGGCTGGTTTCTTCATGTAAAGCTTGTATGCCTTATTTCTTTTGAGAGAAAAAGATTTTTTTAGTTACGGATTGTGTTAGCTAGAGAGGGTTTTGAAAAGATAATCAATGGAATTACGATAAAGTAAAATTTTTACAAACGATCAGATATGCAATCACATGTAAATAAAATAAAGTAAAAATATATAAAGATTGACACATGATATTTTAACATGAAAATAACCTACGATACACCAATAACAAAAGAGAAAAACCACCTATCTACTGAGCCACGTAACTACCCACTATTAAAAATAAGATCTGATTACAAGGCTATAACTCAACCTACCCACCAAAGTAATGCTCCCAAGTAATGTACTTATAAGCCTTTACTTTCATCACATTCTCTACAAGAAATGTGCTCGGATCTAGACTAATGTTCCGAAGAAATCGAGTCACATGAAATATATTAGTAAAACAAGAGAGAATATAAGATGAAGAGAATAATACTCTTGTGTGGTTGCTAAAATTATGAGCCAATGGTTTGATTAAATAGTATGAATTTAAATCCTAGGTCAAAGGCTAATAACAAAAATATCTTTAAAAGTATTTAGAAGGGCTTAAAAACATAAGGAAAATATAGTTTGAATTCTCAATCGATCTACACTTAACTGATCAATCGATATATTAGGAATAGTTTGATCGATCAAGTTAAATCTCGATCAATCTAGTGATAAGGTTAATTAATTTAGAAATAAGTGGATTAATCTAGTCAATAATCTCGATCGATCTAGTGCTTGATCAATCAAGTTAATGCTTCGATCGATCTATATATATTAAAAATTAATTCAACCAATTTTAACTATGCTCGATCAATCGAGTGATCTATTTGAACATGTTTCTAACTTGCATAGGAATAGAGATATACCTAAGATGTGATCGTTGAGACTCAATAGTTTCTTCATCTTGAAAATATTCTAGAAAGACATACCTAGAAACTAAAATTACATACAAATATTTTTTTCACAAATATCACCAATACTTATATACCTTACAATCTCCCCATTTTTTCATATTTGTGTGACAAGACCTCTTTCTCACTACATAATGCTTAGAAAAATAATTTTTTACATAGTGTTACTATCCTATTATTCTGTGAAACTATCTTCGCTTAAATCTTGATAGCTCATGTTTACACAAAAAGACAATAGAAAAGCTAAGAATATTCATAAGAGTGAGTACTCACTAGACAAAAATTAAAAACATAACTCTCCCTATGTGTAATATTTTCAAGACAATATTTTTTTCAAGTTAAATTCTCAAAGTAATTCTCCCCATAAATTAACTCTCCCTTTTTTTGTAGATTTTTCAATTAATGTTCTAATTATTTCCCCCTTTTGTCATACAAATAAAGAATATAATCATGAAACAATGACAACAAGTTTATCGAGCAAACAATGTATTTAATGACTGCAAAATGAGTACACATTTTGAAAATCTTAGAACAATCAAAACATAGAGCTAAAAATAATATGTTTTTTCCAAAACATGAACAAGCTCCCCCAAAGTTCTACAAATCCTTTAAATAATCACTACAAAAGTATGCATAAATTATGAAACTAATTTTGTTCAAAGCGTCACTATCTATTGAAAAAATAAATATATGCAGACAAGTCACACAAACATACTAGCACAAATGGTGACATATCAACAATCATCAAAAGTAAAATATGTGTTGGAACTACAATAAAATCTCAATTTATTCATTTATGATTAGTTATGAAAGATTCAAAGAAAAGAATATCACTTATACATAATAAAATTTTAATTACCAAGGGAGAACTTAAATAACTTTTTTCTTTTTTTTTTGTTTTTGTATTCTCTTCTTGTATTTTTCTTACGAGGGATTAGTTATTTATTTTCTTTTTATATAATCATTTTTGGCTCTTTATTTTTGTGCAAACAAAAGTTTTTGTATTTTTATCTTTCCTGTAATTATTATTCAAAGAAAATATGCATAAGCCAAAAATTTAGTATGATGACTTTCATACTAGTTATGAGGTAGCCCTCTCTACTCACTACAGTAGCTTCACACATCACAGTAGATGGCCCTCTCAAAACTAAGTGTTTCTTTATAGTATTATTTTAGAAAGTGAAAGATAAATCTCAAAAATAACTTTATAGTGAGGATTAGCTCATTTTCTAGAATATCATGAAATCAATCATAAACTCTAAGCATGATAGTGAGTATGTGAGCAAGTTCATGTCAACATCAATCACCAGATGTGAAAAATATTTAAATGTACATGTCAAAATATCTATTTAAATAATATATATCCAATCAAAATAAATATGAATAGAGAATAGAATGATCATATCAATGCTAAAGCATGTCTACTTCCTTTCTTTTTAATTTTTTTTATATATTTTCGAATCTAAAGAAATATTAATAAAAATAAACATACAAACTAAAGACTCTCACCTAGGGTCAATTAAGTACTAAAATCAAAGTATCTTGGTGAATAATAAATGGCAGTCAAGTGACCAAAAATAAACAATCATTTCTAATCCAAATTTTCTTAAATTTTGGCATCTCAATGTTTTTGGGTTAGAAGTCAACTATCTTAGTTGTGATAAGCATATTCTTGGACTTGCCTTTAGATTTCTCATTCATCCTAAATGAAGATGTAGTATAAATGATAGGATACTGATAATTAATCCTAGAATTAAAAGTGTTGAATTTTACTTTCCTCTTTGACCTAAAAACTTCATACTTTCTAGTAGAATTTTTGAACATATTATAATTTCCATTCATCTTAGAGTATGATGTAACATTCATAGATGGATGATGGTTATGATTCCTACTATGTGAAGCATGAAAATTATTATTAAATTTTTGAGCATTTATCAAAAAATCTACACTTCAACCTAATATGATATTTCCTACCACAATGATGACATACAAGCATAAAATTTATAGTTTTATCAATAATAGGTGCAATATTTATTTTTGTATAATTAATAACTGTAAGAGTAGAGTTATAAGACCTTACAATAGTAGTATTTGATGTTGAAGATGTACTTATTTCCTACAATGTAGAAGATTTTGAGAATTTTACAAACTCAGTTATTTTTGAAGATGATGGCATATAATCATCATTTATATAGCTTAGCCCTCTCATGTCTCTAAGAGATTTTCCATAGTTAAGAACTTTGTTCAACCTTTAAGCTCCAATTATTAACCTTCTTACTACTTCCAATGATTTTCAAGTTCTTGTACAAGATTCTTGTTTTCCTATTTAACATCTACAATACTTGAATTCCAAACATTAGCACATTTAGATAGTTCAATTTTTTTCTTTTTCTATAATTGAGGAATTTATTTCAAAGGATTTAAGTCTTTCATTTAGTTTAGCTACTTTATTTTTTTCATCTTACATAATCTATGAATACTAGTGACATTAAATTTGTTGAGTAGAAATTCAACATCACTTTCCTCATCGTCAATGTCAGACTTACTAAATTATCTAACTATAGTTGCAGTAAATGCCAAATAGTTGTTGTCTAATTCAACTAAATTGTCGCTATCACTTTCAGAGTCAATAAGTGTAGCATTGAAATCTCTTGTAGTTGGTTTCTTCTTATTTGCATAGTCAACTACGAAGTGACTAAAACCCCATGCATATAAACATTGAAGTCCAATGGATTTAGATTTTTTACCATCAAAACTCACATATTTGAGTTCTCTCAGATTCTGATCTTTTGACAACTTGATTTTCTTTTGTTTTGAGGATTTTTACTCTTAAGGATTTTGTTCAACCTTCTAGTTAAGAGTACCAGTTTTTCACCATCATAGCAGTTTTAAAAATGATACCTTGGTTCTTTGGAGGTTTCAAAAGGTCATCTCAAAATTTTAAAGTAAGCCAATGAGTTCCTCTATTTTGATGGTATCTACATCCTTCATTTCATCAATAGTAGTGAGCTTTGCATGGAAACGATCTCGTAGTGAGTAGAGAATCTTTCAAAGTATCTTGAAATCATCAATTTTCTCTCCAAGATTGGAAAAGGTGTTAGTAATATCATATAATCTACTATAAAATTAAGAGAAAGTTTCATCTTCTTTCATCCTAAGATTTTGAAATTGACTATTAAGCATGTGAAGTTTAGTTTGTTTAACTTGGGTGGTTTCCCCATAGGAAACCTCTAAAATATCTCAAGCGTGCTTAGCATTATCAATATGAGAAATACGAAAAAACTTATTAGTAGACACAATACTAAAAATAGCATTAATATCTTTTTGATTTCAGTTACTAGTAGTTTTATCTTGATAGGTCCATTCATTCCTAAGCTTAGGGTGACTACATTACCTTTGGTAACTGTAGGTGGTTTCCAATCACAATGTACAGAGTTCCAGACATTCTCACCTATAAACCGTAGAAAGGCTCTCAGATGAGCCTTCCAATATGGATAATTAGACTTATCAAAGTAAGGTGCACGGGTAATAGAAGAACCATCTCTTAAATGATCCATAACAAGGTCCTAGGCATATTAAGTGTATTTAGTGACTCGCTTTGATACCAAATGAGAGAAAAAGGTTTATTTAGTTATGAATTGTGTTAGCTAGAGAATATTATGAAAAGATAATCAATGAAATTACGACAAATTAATTTTTTTTTTTTTTGCAAATGGCCAGAGATGCAATCATGTGTAAATAAAATAAACCAAAAATGAATAAAGATTGATGCACGTTATTTTTAAGTAGAAACAACCTAGGCCACACTAATGATCCAAGAAGAAAACCACCAATCTATTGAATCATCTAATTATCAACTATGAAAAATAAGATCCAATTACAAGGCTAGGACTTAAACTACCCACCAAGATAATGCCCCAAGTAATCTACTTACAAATTTCTGTTTTCGTCATAGTCTCTACAATAAAAGGTGTTTGGATATGGACCAACGTTCTGAAGAACTCGACTCACATGAGTTAAACGAACCCGTATAGGTATCACCTAAAAATTTATTACAATAACACAAATACAAATGTATGTCCTAGAGTATATTCTATAATGAAAAATTATAACTAGATGATTTAACAAATATATTAGATAAATAAAAAGCAACTAGTAATCCAAGAACAATCAGTTTAAGAACAAGTTCAATAAAAATAGCTTAATAATCAAATAAAATAAAAATGATATGAAACACACAATTATTTGATTTAACAATTCAAGAACCAAAATAAAGAAGAAGCTATAAGAAAATATGACCAAAATATTATAAATCAATTAGGTTTATTAATCAATCAAACACAACTACCAATGTTTGATAGATTAACTAAATAAAGAAGCCTAAAGAATTATAATCTTATATTTGCAAAACAAGAGAGAGAGAGATATTAAGATGAAGAAAACAATGCTCTTCTATTGTTACTAAAATTTTGAGCCAATGGTTTTATTAAATAGCATGAATTGAAATCCTAAGTCAAAGGTTAATTACAATATTGTCCTTAAAAGTATTTAGATGAGCTTAAAAATAAAAAGGACAATATTGTAAAAATACTAATTAGCTCGAGTAAAACTGGCTAAATTAATTCTTAATATTACTATATCAATCTAGCTTAATTAAAAATTGTTAAGTTAATTCTTAATATGACTAGATCGATGGAAGTATTAACTCGATAGATCTAGTGACAAAATTAATTAATTTAGAAATAAATGGATTGATCTAGTCATTAATCTCAATCGATCTAGTGCTCCATTGTTCTATTTAATGCTTCGATTGATTTAGTTATATTAATAATTAATTTAGCTAGTTTTAATTAAGCTTGATCAATCTAGTCACCATTCAATCTATTGAGTAACGTATTTGAACAATTATCCTATGTGTATAATATGAAATCTATTGAGTAACCTATTTACTCTTATTATTGGAATCAAGTTGAAAAGGGTTATCAAAGTGATCCTAATATATATTCCAAAAATCTTCCACTTTGCCACAAAGTTGAGATATATCTATCTAAAATCGTTGTTTCCTGAACCTCTTCTAGTGTATTAGTCAACAAAGTTAGTGTGTGATTTGGATCTATTAAAATTGTTATTGTAAGAAGAACGTGAACTATGAGTCTGAAACATATTAGGTTCTCTATATTGATCTTGCTTGAATTTCTCAATTTTATTTGCTACACACTACTACAAAACGGGCCATTAAAGTCGGTTAAAAATCGACTTTAAATTGAAAGGCTTAAAATTTAAAGTTGGTTCAATGCGTGAAGCGACTTTAAAATATATATTTATTTTTTTGACATATTTGTACTCATTTTCTACTCTACTAATAACATGTATTTGATCACATATAGCATAAAAAACCATAATCTATTTAACAAAGTGTAAATAATAATACAAATAATTGAAAATTTAAATATAATTAATTACTTGATAATTAAATTTATTACAAAAATACTAATGTATATACAATACGTATATATAGTTAACTTAAATTACAAATAAAATGATGTCGTCAAAGTGTCATGGATTTTGTGATGTTTCCACTTTAGTTCAAGGATAACAAGCTTAGTTAGCTTAGAATCACCAGCATAATGACAAGGAAACTAGGCAAAAAGTAGCTTGTCCATATAACAATTCATTCCCCTATATACATGAGCATGTAAACATCCATCAAATCAGCAGTCTAAACTTTAGAGACATATGAATGGAGAAATTAAAGCATTATAAATACTACCATGGTGTTATCCTATGTTATTCAAGATTATATACTTCTCTTGATGTTATAATTTGAACAAAGTGTGTAGCATCCATTCTTCTTGTAAATCATCAAAAATATGCATGTTATAGCCCCACTTGTTCCAACCAAAGAAATATGTGTAATTAATATCATGAATTCACAAAAAATAACTTATATATGTTAAAAGATTAGTAAAAGAGATTACCACATTGACATCTGAGTGATATAATAATAACCTTATCCCTTCGAAATCATATTAGCATTTTATTAATCTTTTGTCTATAAATATTAAGCTATATGGAATCAAACTGGTATTTTTAATGTTATAATGCGCTCTAAATATGAAGTCAAGTGTAACTCTAATTTGATACTTGGCTTGGTTGAGTTTTGGTGCCCATAAACGTATGTAACTATCCAAGATCCTTGTCCAATATGTAATATGTTTATGGGCACCAAAACTCAACCAACCCAAGTAACAAATCAGAGTTACACTTGACTTCATATTTAGAGCTCATTATAGCATTAAAATATTAGTTTGATAACTTCATATTTATAGACAAAAGATTAATAAAGTGCTAATATTATTTCGAAGGGATAAAGTTATTATTATATCATTCAAATGTTGATGTGGTAATCTCTTCTAATAATCGTTTAACATATATAAGTTGTTTTTGTGAATTCATGATATTACACTAGAATGATGATTCTTGGGTGGTTTTCTTGTACTTGGCTGGCTAGTGACTACCATGATATTGTCATAAGGAAAGTAGGCAAGAGAGATGAGATGAAGTTTGGGCAAAAAATAGGTCTATAAAACAATGCATTCTCCTAAATACATGAGCACATAAACATCCATCAAACAAGAGATTTCAGACATAGGAAGAGAGAAATTAAAGCATTATAAAAATTACCGTTATGTTGTCATATGGTATTCAAGATCATCAGAATCTTCTCCTAATTCTTCTTGTGATGATATAATTTGAACCATGTGTTCTGCTCATTTCTCTCCTAAATCATCAAAAATTTACTGGTCATAGCCCGTATTGATCCAACCAAAGAACTACATGTATTTAAAATCAAAATAAGAATGTAATTTCATGAATTTAAAAAAAATTACTTGTATATGTTAAAAATGTATATTGGTAAAAGATATTACCACATCTTCAATTGGAATTTTGACATTTGTGATGATTTCACTCATAAACTTCATGACATAATAACCACACATTACTCCATTATTTTGTTGTGGAACCTACAAAAAATAAGTGTACATGATTTTCCATATTCGAACATCTTTATTATTCAATATTAAAATTAATAAAATTATTAATATTCGCTTGTACATACCATGATTTTATGCCATATAACCTTATGAGATTTTTTAAGGACAATGCCCCTAAACTTATGACACAGCTTCCATGCCCTATCAAAGTTTAAAACAGTTAGCTTTTTATTAAATATTACAAAGAACAATAGAAGAAAAATAGTTAGCTATAACTCTTACATTTCAACAACTGCTTTTGTATCTTTACTCATTTATATGGAAGCTGAGTCACAGTACCAATCACGATTATTGAATAGATCAAAGATTACCAACATTCAATGATCTTGGCCTTGTTCAAACCTTAGTGGCCAAGGGATTATCAACTTTTGATTTCTATTAAGCGTTAATGCCCTATCACATAATTTTTTAGCTTTGATGCTAACATCCTTCTCTTGATATTGATTAACATTTAAAAAATCATAGAATATTGCTAAATGTGATGAGTGATTATGTTGAAGTCGATAATAACATGCCCTATATAAAAGGAATATATATAAGTAATTAGATAATATAAATATAATTATATATGTTCTACATAAATGAAATAAATTTACTGATTGAGGACTGATGAGCGAAAACTGACATCGCCGATTCTTGCCAATACTTTGGTTTTATATTTATAAAACTCTCGCAAGTGCACGAATTATTTCATAAAAAATGATAAGTATACTCCCAAGGTCGATATAAGGAATGAATGTATGTGGTTTTTAATTTATTATTCAAACTTTTAAAAACGAAATTAAATCCTAAACATCCTGTCACGATATTTTGGGTTTTGTGTTTTTAATGTACTGACATAAAAATAAACATAGATTCAATAAATATTTTTGCAAATTTTATCAATTATAATAGTGGACTATTTATGGATATAATAACTAAGTTAATTATGCTTGCTCATATTATCTAGGTTAATCATGGTAATTTTAGTGATTTTTGGGCACTCATCAAGGACTCACCTTGTCCACACTTGAATTATACTTAAACTTTTATGTATTGTATTTTTCATGCTATCCAAATTTGATAACTATGTATGAAAAACATGTACATAAAAATTAAGTAGTATCCAAACAAATACAAAAAATTATATAAATTCTATAATTTTAAAAACCAATTGACTAAATAAAAGAAGAAAAAATTATAATATATATATCCAAATTCAATTTTAAACAATTCAAATAAAATAATAATTGACCAAAAAATATTAATTACGTGGATAGCGTCAGTTGACACGTAGAATTGAAGCTACATCCTACGGGTAGTGTTGGTTCTACTTGTCAATTGATGCTACATGTAGTGTCAGTTTTTCACCGAACCGACTTTAAATTGATTATACGTCGGTTTTATCCAAAAACTGACTTTACAAATCGACTTAAATGCCACATTTTTGTAGTAGTGACATTTGCATAAGGTAGCATAGAAATATTTGAGGAATTATCATGATTTTCAATTCTCTTCTATCTACTTAGCAAAAGAGCTTAAAGTTCTCTTACAGAGATTGGTTAGAGATTGGTTCTAGCTTGCTTTGAATAATTTCTAGCATATCATAGTTGTAGTCAAGGCCATTCAAAATTGTATAAACTTGATCCTCTTCATTAACATGATAGCCAGTAAATACAAGTTTCCTTACAATTTCTTTAATTCTTGTTGTATATTCCATTGTACTCATGTTTCCTTTCTTAAGATTGTTTAACTTCGATTTGTACTGAAAGATCTTAGCATGAGAGTTAGTATCTAAAGCATTTTGTATCTCAGTTAAATTATCTAGATCATAAACTTCTTTAATCGACTCATCATTCATAGAAACAATAAGCCATGAGCCTATCATCTATCCCATCGACACCAAAACCTATATTCTAAATTCACCTTTCCATTATCAAGAATATTTTGAGTATATTTCCTTTTTCTATTGACAAAATCTTGTTCGTAGCTCTTTGAAATTTTCATCATTTGTTTTTTTCATATCATGTAATTCAAATGATCTAGTTTAATTGTTGGAATTAATTATGAAAACTCACATGATAATGATTGACGAGATCTACTAAATTTACTGAAGTTATGGATTGATATGTCGCTTAATTGATATCATCCATATCATCATTTTTGATAAAATTGTTGAGCCTAAGCTCTAATACTTTGAAAAAAAATGATAAAATTCAATCAAGCATTCAAGAATGGTAAAGAAGCATGATGAACTAGCAAGTATAGTGGAATGAAGAAGTGGAGAGAAAGAGAAGAAATGAATAATGTTCATATCTAAGAAGTTTTTGTATTATTTAGTATTCAAGTACATCAAACTATTTATATTGTGTAGTTAGTTCTTAAGGAAACCTTACAAGCTAAATAAACTAATTGCAAGTTGAATACAATTGTAGATTGAATTATATCAACAAACTTATTTTAGTTACACTATCACTCTTGTCTTTAAGCTTTGTGAGTTGAAAAAGTGCTATGATGAGTTTGTTGCAAGTTTGTTGGTAGTAGCACTAGGCATAGGCAAGCTAATTGAAGGTTATTGCATAGAGATATTGGAACTTGCACTTGCACACTGAATGTTAGTATCAACTGAATTATTAACAGTTGTATTTGATTCCTTAATATTGTCCATTCATAATTAAAAGGAATGTAATTTTTCAAAATCTTATGTATGTTTGAGATTATGGCCTTTATATATGTAGAAATAAATTATATTTAATTTTTTTTTATAAATTTAACAAAAAAAGAAGTTCTAAATCTAGTATGGTGGGAGATAGTAAAGTCCAAAAAAATACACTAGAACCACTTTTTTTGTATCGGGGACAATGTAAGACCTTATTGAAACATATTTAATGACTTTCGCACATCTTAATTTAAAATTTATATTTCTCTTAGTTAATCTATAATCCATTAGTATACAATTGTTAAGCCTTAATATGTAGTATCACTAAGGTGACAAGCTAGAACTAAAATATTAGTTTATGGAATCACTAGATGAGTTTACCAAGACTTGAATAGGGCCTTATCAAGCTATTGTAATCTAAAAGTTTGGAAAAGTGAGTAATCCTGAAGCTTGAGTTGAGTTAGAGGCGCATATGTAAGTTGGCATTGGAGATTAAACTAAAACACATTAACACTACTACAATACATGCATATGGTCTCGATTTTTAACCATGATCGTAGGTCTATGTCCACAATTATAAGAATCAAGGCCTAAGTGAGAGAGACCATAGACTGTTACATATGGCCTCGGTTTTTAAATAACCAAGGCTATAGGGTATGTCTATGGCCTCAATTTTTAAAAAACTGAGGCCATAGAGTATGTATAGGATATGTCCATGACCTCGGCTCTTAAAAAAAAGAGGACATAGATATACCTTAGACATACTTTATGGCTTCGGTCTTTAAATAACTGAGGCCATAGACGTACCATTTAATCTTATTTTTTAATATAAATTAAAATAAATTGATAAATTAAGAAAATTAAAAGTCGTTGTATTAAAATTAAGAATAAAATTACATTTGAGAGTTTTTATATGCATTAAAACATAATAAAGTCTTATTATAGTTATCTAATTAAAATGTTCTAAAATATAAAATACATGCAAAAAACTTGAATATACTATAACAATCGAGCAGAAAGACAGGTTACATAACTTGTTAATGCTTGTGTTCGTGTTGGTGCTAGTACTGGTACTGGCGTTCTGGTGTTGGTGTTGGCACTAGCATGCAGGTACTGGTGCTAGTGTTGGTACTGGCACTGGTACTGGTATTGGTGCTGGCATGCTGTCACTAGTGCTGGATTTGGTGTGTTGGTGTTAGTGATGACGCTAGTGTTGGTACTTGGTGTTGGTGCCTCGTGCTCATGCTAGCATTAGCGTTGGTACTGGTATTGATGTACTGGTGCTAGTGCTGGCATATGCATACATCTTATTGCTTCCATATCCACAGTATTTGACTACTGACTACTGAGGCATGTTTCATGGCGTATTGTGAGTTTGTGATACAAATGAAAATCAATTAAAATAATTATATACATGCAGCTACCTAATAGAGTATGCATATCAAATCAGGACTAGTAGGTGAAATATGCTACTATGGTAAAATTCTACTTTATGTCCACATTCCTATATAATAACAAAATATTACTCAAGAAAACATGATTAAGAAAGGAATCTAGCTTCAGAATTACACACGGTATAAAGGAAAATATCAAAACACATATTTTGACCTCAAACTAAAATTTTAAAAAGGCTTTAGAAATCACAACCTGATAATCTGGTCTAAAATCATGCCACCACTGACTCACGCAATGAGCTTCATTGATAAAAATACTTCCAAGCAGCTCATGGGCATAAAAGGTCTCTAGTTGTTGCAAAAGAACATCACTTATGCATCATAAAAAAAGGGATCTTTGCCAGGTATATTACATAAGCAAAGATTTAAATTTCCTTTTCCACTTAACAAGGATAGGGAGCAATGTTTAGTAGGAAGAGACTCAAGATAAATAGCCACAACCAAGAAACCAAATCTGCTCAAACTTAGTTATAACATAATATAGTAATCTATCAACTTCATGTTCACTAAAAATTTCAAGCCACTTTCTTATTAGTTCTTATATATAAAAAACTTTATCACTCACCCAGTTATTCTAAACTATTTGATATAGCAAATAAATGCTACTCAATAATGTTGAAAAATTACTTGGAAACTTTCTCTGGTATGACATATAACATCTTATATTTACAATGGTCAGAATTTAGTTCCCTGAAGATCTCATATTGCTCAGTCCATTCCATATTGGCACTTAAGTTATGCAACATGTATGTTTTCCTAGTGTGATAACAACTAGAAAAATAAATATATGTTTCCAGTTACCAGCTACGCTAACATACTCACTCATAACGATAAAAAATACTAATGATGAAATTTTTTCTCATACCTACAGCAAATGCATGATTTGATCTTAAACAAGTGACACAAAGGGAGATATAACCAATGTTACACCTGGACAAACAAGAGCAGGGAGCTATAAGATAACAAAATCCACAATTTTAGCAAAATCCATGTTTAAATGTTCTATTTTATAGTAAAAGGAAAACCAACCAAGAAAATATCTTGAAAAGGAAATCAATTGATAAATTGTTTTTGAATAATATAATCTTTTCTTATGTGAAACCAGATTAGGAAATAAGCATGTACAAACAACCACAATTTTAATCAAATTCAAGTTGGCATAAAAAAATGGATATAAAAGGTTTTAAGGACCAAAATATTATGTTTTACTTGATATGTCAAGTTTTTACCTCCTTCAGTTGGCATTAAAATGAAAACATTGTGGCCACTCATTGTAGCATCAATAATCTCTCTTTGGTTGGGACAGAATGAGTGGTTTCCAAACATTTTTTTGCTATTGGCCTAGAAATGGTGGCAAGGGACATGAAACAAGATGAAAATTTCATAGGTGATACTAATAGAAATATTTACAATGATTGAAGCACACACCTCACGTCATCATTACTAGATAATAGCATTTGCAGGACAAGAAACACATAAGTTACTAAGTACAATGTTACTTAACTGGGATAGGTTGCCAATTGCTAGTAGCCATCATGTCCAAACAAGAAAATGGAATTATCTACTGACCTATAGAAAAATAAAAAAGACAACACATATGACATGGTTTGCTAACTCCAATATTTGCAAATGGTATGAAGCAATAGTGAAAACACAAATTAAGGAGCTAACAAAAATATGAGAGTAGACATACCCAATCGTAAATATAGCATTAAAAAAACAATAATTTTGTTTAAATCACAAGTATAACATCATGAAATGCATAACCCCTAATAGAAATTACAGTAAGAAATATAAAGGCATATATGAAATGCATAACCTCTAATAGAAATTATAATAAGAAATATAAAGGCATATATGGAATGCATAACCCCTAATTCAACATTTTTTATGCATATACCTAATTTCACTAATAATCAGCACGTACATGAAATGATATGGTAAAAAAGAGAGTATCACACATACCCAGAGTTGGGTCGCGAGCGACAATAAAAAAACGGTCGGGTGGCAAGATGCGAGCTGAGGAAAAGGAAGAAGAGATGGGAAAGGAAGTTGTTGCATCAAATGATGCTGTGAGGGAGTTGTTGGGGGAGAGAGGGAAAATTGCAAAGGACGTAAGGGAGCTGGTTCGAGGAGAGAGAGGGAAAAAGAAAAAAAGAGAGAAGGAAAAAATAGGGAAAAGGAAAAAAAGGAGAAAAGAAAAAAATTGATAGAAAAATTTGGTGTTTAATATAAAAGATAAAAAATCGATAGAGTATGTCTATGACCTCGGTTTTTAATTAACTGAGGTCATATGATATGTTTATAGCCTTGGTTTTTGAATAATTGAGACCATAGAGTGTGTCTATAGCTTTGATTTTTAAAAACACGAGACCAAAACCATATGACTTTGGTTTTTTTAACTAAGACTATATATATGTATTGTAGTAGTGTAACATATTTAAAAATCGATGCTAAATTTTTGAGATCATATATATGTATTGTGATAGTGTAACATGTTACAATTTCTCTATGTTTAGTCACTTTACATTTTTAACACTTCCTTAATTTGTTTATTAAATGCTTGATTAAAAATTTACTTTGAGTACTTGTATTTGTGTATAGCTTACGTTTTTATAAGTAAAAAAAATGCAAAATAAAAAATGATAATTTTTAACTAAAACCCAATTCACTCTTCTTTAGGTGCCTTGGAATTACAATTACTACATTGAATACACTCTTAAAATAATATTCAATGTTTTATTATACAATGACGTTTGTTCCATGAGTCAAATCTTCTATTCTAAATTAATTGTCCCTTCAATGAAAAAAAAAAGTACTTTATGTATTGCATTCTTTTTTTTATCAAATAACTTTACTTTTAACCCTTCAACCCATTAAATATTCTCATTAACTTTGAACATCTATTTGTTAGAATAAAAAATTAAATTTTGTTTATTTTTATACTCTGTTTCCTTTCATATAATTTTTTATTTTAAATAATAGACATTTGAGGTTAATATGAATGTGTAGCAGGTTAATAGACAAATAACAGAATTGTTTGAACAAATAAATCAATACGTATGATAATTTTGTATTGACTAAACGTATAAAAAACAGACAATTTGGGATATGACATCCTACTCTTATTTTACATAAGCATTGTTGGCTAGATCCCTACCATTGCAAATGTGTACGTATAGGCATGTGATTTTATAATTTTTTATTAAAAATAAATGTAAAATATATAGGATCAATTATAAAAAGGGAAAATACCTCTCTTCATGTTTTCTATATTAGGAAAAAATGTCAATTAAACTCTTTATTGTTATTGCTTATTTATTTTTCAAGGGAGCTATTTGTAAAAAAAATTAAGGTATTCAAATAAAAATATTGTAACAAAATGTATAATTTCTTATTTTCTAAACTTTGGGGAGATTTTAAAGTTTTTGAAAACCTCTAAGGTTATGTTGTAATTTTTTTTAATAAAAAAAGAGAGGGGGTAATTGTAAAAGATTTAAGTGCATGAAATAACTCTATTCAATAGATATAATTTTATTTTTAATCATCTCATAATTATTAATCATATATTTTTTATAGCATAATAAACATATATTCATTGCATCTTCATAATATATTAAATTTATTTTTTTTATTTTGCATATTCATGATGTTTTTTTTTTGTATACCAATATTTGTTAGTCTTCATATTTATTTTAAAAATTCAAATTGCGAATATATGTTTAAAATATATTAAAAATGTTTAATATATATGTATATTATCTTAAAAATAAATAATTGAATTACATATGAAATGGAGCCATGCATAGTAAAATTTATTTCGTGTAAGTGAAATAAAAATAAAAATAATTATTTGCTCGTATCAATGCTGAACCGGCTAATCCCATGTTTGTAACTTGTTAATTATTTAATTTTATTGATATATTAAAATAAATTTAAAACGTACTAGTTAATAATTTTCTCAATCCTTTAAAAAAAATAAGAAAAAATAATTTGATCAACAACGAAACTAGCCACTTTTTAATGGGACTGTATCTTAAAAAAAAAAAACAGCAACGACTTTTGACTTCTAAATCAATATACATTATAAAATTTCAAGAGATATTTAGTCATAAAAAAAGTAAAGATGTCATTGGTGTATCTTTTGAATAAGGCATCAAACACAGAAAATTTTACATAAATACATGTTTTAATGTATGAAAAAGTCTAAATATTTCTGTTGTGTCATTTCAATTCTATTACTCATCTAAACTTAAATTAAATATTTTATAATTTTTGAATAAGATATCATTTACAAAAATAAATACAAAATAAATATATTAACGTATATTATATACATATATAATTACTTTTTAATGTTTCATGTTTGTAATAACCATTCATTTTTAGAAGAAAAAAAAATACCATGTAGCATATTTTATATTAAGTTAAATGGATTATTTGGTTTCTTAAAAAAAATTATCATTTTTTTCTTTATTTTTGTAAAAATGTCAAAGAATAACAAAAACTAGTTTTTATTAATATTCTAAATATAATAATATTATTTTTAATATTTTATTTTATTGAAAAATAAGAAAAGAATAATTTTTTATTATGATATTTTATCATAAAAATTATTAAAATATTAAATAAATAATAATTTTTATAATATAAGAGACTAATTAATATAAATATTTTTTTATTTTTTATTTTTTTATAAAAATAAATGGTAAATACAAACTTGACCAACTAGATTTTCATTATATCACTCATCAATCTATCATAATTAGTTGATTTTATTTCAATTAACTATTAATTCTAGATTTCAAGTTTTATCCGGCTTCTTGTGGTGGCTTTTTTTTTACTGCTTTTTTATGTTCCTTAAAAATAATGCTAGACATTTTAGTAGTGAATTCTCCGCTTAAAAAATATAGCAATTTTTTATATTACATAATATATATATATATATATATTTATAATTAATATAACAATAATTAATATATTATTTAATTATTAATTAAAATAATAAAATTTATATTTAATTATAATAATATAAAGTTGCGTGGTAAATATAACTACTAGTGAAAATATCAGGAAAGTTTTACACTGCACGTAAGTAAAAGACTATTTATACACCATTCATAGATGATTAAAAGTACTTTCACCCATATTTTTTCAAAGCAATAATTTATTACATTCCTCAACCTTTTTACGTCCGCTTGCTTTTCCTCTTTCATGGAGTACCCTTCTACTCTACCTACACAAGGCTCTGCCAAACTCTCAATTAGTCAATTATGTCTTTTGTAATTTTAGCAACCACAATAAATTAATATGTATTTTATAAACACGTGGTTTGAAAAGATTTATATATATATATATATTAAAGGACGGACTATTACACTAACCCATAATTGTTATATAATATTAAAAATGTTTTAACTAAACACATATTTATTATATTATATAAAATTAAAGTATAAATTTTATAAATAAGTAATTATAAAATTAGACTATATTATATAATATAAAAATAATAAGATTATATAAAAAAAATTATATACTAAGTGATGTGAGTTAAAACTTTACTATACATTTAATTTAATATATTTGAATTTTTAATTATAAATCATGAATCTTGGATTTTTATTTTATATTAAATTAAAAATGATATTTTTTTTATTTTTAATATGTAATGAAAATATAAAAATAAATTAAATATTTGATTTAAATAAATTTAATAATAAAAATTATTATAACTATAAACTATTTTATTAAAATATTTATAATCAATTTTATCTTATTATATTATATAAATTTTTAATAAAAAAATATAAAAATTAAATATAATATAATTATATTTAATTTATTCCTAGTTAAGATATTTTGTTAACGATGAAGTTGTTTTTTTTAAATAAAATTAAAATATTACCAAATCAAAGAAAGTTAAAACAATGAAAATTCTAAATTCTATGTGCAAAGTTCTACGTAATCTCTCACTTCTCTTAATGAAATGTGACACCTTTTTTTTCTTTTCCTTTTCTTTTTTGGCTAAATCAATTAAATGTGACACTTCTTCAAAGGACTCCTCCCTCGAAGATAAAAGTTCATGAATTTACTCAATCTTACCGCTTGTTAATTGAACAAAATATCTTGTTTCTAATCGATGTAAGACAAAGATACTTAATGGCTCCTTCCACACGACAGACAAAAATAAACATTAGTATTATGATGAGATTGTGGTAGAGCCCAGAGTCCAAACACATAGAGACTAAAAGCAAAGTTCTGATATCATCTTAGAAACTCAAATATAACTCAATCCAATAAGATCTCATTAAGTTAAAAGTTGTCTAGATTTATAAACTGCATTGCTACCTTGTTCCTAACCGATGTGGGACAAGGATACTTAACACGATCATTACTTAATTTTGTTTTGTCTAAAAATATAATTCATTTCCTTGATTTATATAATAAATCATATTAAATCTATCTTTGACTAAATTATTGAATTATAAATTTGTAACAGTTGACCTTATGATCTGAAATAAGAATATTTATTAAAAATTTATTAGAATTGAGTTCTTTTTAAAGTTTAAGTTATTTAAAAAAGTGTTTAAGAATTCTTTATACATTTATTATATCAAAAATTGTTAGAAAATCAATTCTCGTAAAAGTTTAAGTTATTGAAATAATAGTTAATATTTTTTTATATATTTATTATTCTTCTATAAGTGTTTATTCTATGCATCATACAGATTAAACACTTGCAATTATACAATTGAGATTAATGAAATTTAAAGATAGAAAATTCAGTTCTAATACTGTTTTGAAAATTGTTGAAAAATCAACTTTTTTAAAAGATTAAACTATTAAAAAAATGACCAACAATTCTTATATATATCTATTTATTTATTAATGTCACATATTTTAATCACACAAATTATTACTTCAATAAAATAAAATTACAAATTTATACTCTAATTGGCCATATTTTGGCTAGAGTTTAATTGTGATTAAAATTTGAATCAAAAGAGAATTTTACAATATATTTACAACATATTTTGTGCAACAAATTAGACATAGTAAGTGTAATTATATTGGATTAAATCGTATCGAATTGTATTATTATTAATATACACAATGTTTAGTAATAACTTGTATAATATAGTCGTATAAATTGAACCATATTTAATGATACCATATTTTTAGTAAAATAAAAATATTAATTTATTATACGTAACTTTCTTCTATATGAAAATAATTTCATTAACAAAAAGTAATAAATTTGTATTTAATTTATTTTACAATTTTTCTTATATATTAAAAAATATAATTGTTATTTTTAATTTAAAAATAAAAATAAATCGATACGCATAGTTTTAAAAGTTAAAATTCATATGATTTTTAGTACATTTTAGACACACCTTCCGGTGGGTTAAATTTTCTAAATATTCATATAACTTTTTATATATTTCATACAATACAAGCACATGCAAACAAAAGATTATATAAAAGTTATACAGGTGATATATTTAAATGATGTAACAACATGCACTAATGCCAAAAATGAAAACAACAATTAATAATTTTTTTTTGTAAGATTTTAATGCCTAAAATGGCATTATTATAACTTACATAAACAATTATGTTTATCATGACGATATTGTTAAGTGCTCAAAATATAAATAAGAGACGTGAACGAGTTTGTTGTTAAATAATATTTAACTTATTTGAATGTGTGAAAAGATTTAAAATTTGAATCTTAATTATAATTATTTTAAAAAAATAATTTAAAAGAGAGTAATATCTAATCTATAATTTTAGAAAATTTTCTTGATTTTTTTTTAGTAATAATAATTCTTCTTGTATATATGAGGTAAAATGATCCTTCACTTTGATACAAAATTTTAATTTGGCAAATCAATTTGCGAGAGTGACTTTTGATGCATCATTTCTCCAATTAATATATCCATCGTTATCGTTATCATTATCATTATCCTTATTTATATATATATATATATATATAAAAGTAAACAGTTTTTGAGGTATCTGAAATTTGATTTATTTTATATAAATGTGCTTATTTTCGTTTATATATAAATATTTTTTTTTTGTAATTAAGTTTTATAATTTCAACTAATTAAAATATTATCAACCACAAGCTAGAAAAAAAACTGCTGGTTACTCATTACACGTAAAACCAATTAACCTCTAAAATTCAAACAATGTTACTTATAATCCTACAAATAATAACTTGATTTACATAAACAGCCTTTAGGTTATTAATAATATTTGTCATATGCAAATTGCGGAATGACATATAGTTTAAATGTAAATGTATAGAATATAACAAAACGTGAATTGAAAACTTTTATATATACATTAACTATATTATTTAAATAAATTAATATTTGTTATACTTATATGATAATATAAACTAATACTATATATTTTATAATGATAAATGTAGATAAATTTATACTCATGTTTATATTCATATAAATTATGATTATATATGATATAAATTTTTTTAAATGATTAATTTCATCAATTTTATAATTATTTTGGCCTATAATTATTAAAAATTATAGGTAAATTAATTCTACTAAAAATTTAGATTTAAAAGAAGGTTAATAATATTTTTATATATTTATTATTTTAATGTAAGTATTAATTTTATGTAACATGTATATCAAATATATGTTAATTATTAGGGTTTAAATACATTACCTCAAATTTTGGTATTATATTAAAAATCGTGGAGAAATTAATTTTGTTTAAGTTTTAAGAACATAATCAATAATACTTTCTTACATTTATCGTTAATATATTATAATTAATATTGGTATAATTTCGTACGGGTTGATAATCTTACTTTATCTTGAATTCTTGATAAATAGTTAACTTACATTGGAGGTTCTAGGGATTAGGGAAGACGCGCCCTTTAAATATTTTAATTTTAATTTTTAAACATTTAACCTTATTAATTATTATCATGTTTGCTAAGTGCCCAGTGCCTCGTCTCATTTCCTAAAGTTTGGCTTAATATTACTTTTTTAAAATCTAATTAGCTTAGCCTTTTTAATTGAATAATTTTGATATTTTTATTAATTATATTTTATGTTAAAAACATATTAAATTAGTTATAAATATCTTTAAAATTTTAACTTAATTATAATTATACTTGTAACGTATAAATAATAATTAAAAAAATACTAAATATTTGACATATTTTTATCGTTATTTATACATTATGAATATCATTGTATCGTTACTTATACATTATGTATATAATTATAACAAAATAAATATCTTGAATATATTTACAACTAACACCATCATTTATGAGTATAAAATGCAATTAATTGTATTTTTAAAAAATAAGAACATTGAATATTCAAAATAAAATTAAATCAATAAAATCAAAATTAAAAAATTAAAAATATACAAATTAATCAAAATTAATTGTAATAACCGTAAAAACAATTGATCTTTTAAGTCAAGTCAATTAGTAAAAAACATTTAGCATTATTTTTGACTCTCTTTTTGATATTCAAGCTTGAAACTTATAATATACAATATGATAGATCTTAATCAAAATTTGATCTACAATGGCTTGATTTCTTTAATTTTTGAAACACAACAAAAGTATAAATAAAAATATAAATATGGGATGAAAACTTTTCAAAGCATAAAAATATATGCTTGCAGTCGATCTAAATTAAATTTAGGTAGGGAAATTGCTACTCCAACTCTAAATCTAGATATGTAGAATGAAATAAACCATAAATTAATTTATGTCATATTTATTCAAAACTAAGAAAGAAATAATAATTTATGTAAAAGAAATTTTTTCTTTCAAAGAAAAAAAAGGAAGAAAGAAGAAAAGACATCTTAATCGATAATACTTTTATAATAATAATATTAATATATATCACAAATATATCATAATTTCAATTGACTTGATTGTCATTCATTTAATAAAAATTAATAAGTGTGATTGTATTTATCAATAATATTATAACATATAACTTATGTTATAGCTTAAATTTGAGATACATAATATTTTTACTTTTACAATAAAAGTGTCAAAGACGTCACAAATTTGAGATGCATAGTATATCTTTTCATCCTAATTTTATATTAAAAATGATATTATTTAGTTATATATTTTTAAAAATAATTGTCTATAAATAATATAATGTAGTGATGTTCTCATAACATAAATTGTTATTGTCATAATAATATGTCAATAATGATAACTTTATTCAACAAAAGTTACGTTAATATGTAATTAATAATATGATAAAATAGATATTTCGTACACTTTTATTGTGATAACAATAAAAATAATTATAACAATATCAATCAATATCCATAATAAACTATATTTTTTTAAAATATTATTTTACATAGAGTGATTAAAATGCAAAAAAGAAAAAGAAAAAATGCTAGCATTTAATGGTAAAATGTCCAACTAGCTCTGACATAAAATCGATAAGACAAGTTTATTTATCATATATTTTAGATAAATAACAAGTAACCTAACATAATATTATTGATAAATATAATCATATCAATATAAGTGTATCCAATAATAAACTCACACATCAATTATGATATATAAAAGTGTTTACTTTTATATGTATTCCAATCTTAATTAAGAATGCGTGAGTAATATAATTATTTAAAAAATGATAAATTGATAGTTAGAATGAAAATTATATTTTCATAAAATATTTGTTTTAATATTTTTTATTGTCAATATTTTAATGATTTTTATTTTTAATTTAAAATATATATTTAAGTAATTTTATTTTTAAATATATTGTTATTATTATTTTTTCTTAAAATATTTTAGTTTTGATAAATTGTACACTTTAATCTACTAGTTTGCAAATAAGAACATATATATTCACTAAATTTGTAAAGTAGAATATTAAAAGTCTTAATGAATCTATAATGTCCCAACTTTCAAACTAGAGGTTCATTAAGTTTGAAAAATAATTAGAGGTTCATTGGGTTTAAAAATTAAGACATTAGAGATATTTATAAATTTTTAATGTAATATTTTTCAAACTTAGTAGATTTCTAGTATATTTTTAAAACTAAAAATTGGTAGATTTAAATGTTTAATTTATCTAACTAATTGAACTTCTAAGATATTTTTTAATTGTTCATGTTATAATTGTATCTTTATTATATGATATGAAGAATATTTTAATAAAAATATTAAAATAATATAATTTTTTTTATTGTTTCAATTTTTTCCAAAGCAATGGAAATAAATTACATTATTTTTATTCTATGTGATCAAATGATACAATTTACTTATCTAAATGATAGATACAAACTTACTCCCCGTATTTTTTTTTATTTCATATAATATTTAGTTTAATCTAAACATATAACTTGTAAAAAAATTATAATAGCCTGTTTTTTATTAACTTACCTTAAGTTGTGATTATATTGTATTAGTTTAATAATTTAATGTCATGCATATTTGAATTTCAACTACTTTATTTATTCTTTTATCTAGTTTGTGTTCATATTAATAATTTATGAATTAATGTCGCAAATATATTTAGATTTTACTATCATTTCATATCTATTTTTGAAGGATTTTACCATCTAACATCTTATCAACTTTAATGTATTTTAAATTTTTAAACTCTCCTTAAAAAAAATGGAACCCACTCAAATAAATTTCTAGGTCCGTACATCTACCTATCAAATTTTACCATCGAGACAAGAAGAATTAGTACCTAATAGTTACTACCTACACATAGTTTATATATAAAAAGAAATTTAATAATAATATTATATATACTGTTCAGTTTATTAATTAAATTTAAAGTGAACGTGAATAATAGAGTAAATGTGAGATTTTATTAAAATAAGGTGTTTGGTATAAATGAACTTGTGTGTGGTATAATATGAGACATTTCATCAGTAGATGATTCATAAATTGGTCAAGTAGATGCTAATTTATTAGATGAGTATATGTTAAATAAATATCTAATTTTTTAATTATCTAATAAAGATATAATTATAAAAATATAACTATAATATTAAGATAAATTTATCGTAATATATAAGTGTTATTAACATGTATATCTTTTTCTATTTATATTCACTGGTACAATTTATTATTGAAGATAATTTTTCAAAGGATAAATACTATAATACATGATATCTTTTAAATATTTTTATCATTTTTAGATCACAAAAAGTTAGTGTCAAATTATTAAAACTTAATTAAATATCGAAGTAGCAAACACATCTAATAAATAATATAAGATTTTAATAGTATGTTATCTGTTTTTAATTTCGCTTAAAAGAGTTTGCAATTAATTATGGATATTGAAAAAAATTAATATAATTAAATTAAAACATAAATTATTATATATAAAATTTCGTTATAAAATATTTTTATTAAAAAATAATATTAAATATATAAAGTTAATATATATATTAAATATAAAATAATTAATATAAAAATCAATAAAAAGCATTTTTCATTAGGGGGAAAAAAAAGGCAGTGGAAAGAAATAAATATTCATGAACTATAATGAGAGTGAGAGAGAAGAAAAATCTACGATGCAAATAGTTGCCTTATCTTTAGGCCTACAGGTTTCATAGAATCATAGCTTTAGGGATTTTCAAATATTTCTTTCCTTTTTTTTCTTTTTTTCTTTTTTAATATTTTCTTCAAAGAAACAAAGCCTTGTCACCCACCCAGGAAGTTCTCTCTCAAAGCTTTTGTTGTTACCGGCTAAGCCATTCCTCAGCTCTTTCCATTTCTTCTTTCTTCTTTCTTCTTGTGAGAACTCAAGTACTTATGTCTTAAATTATCTAGAATATGCCTAAGCTATGTCTGACCTTCGATTCTTCATAACCTCCGTAACCACAAAGTTTCCTTAATTAATATTCTTTCCAACTATATTTATATATATTTTCAATTCGTGTAAACCCAAAATAAAATTAAAAATTAAAAAATTAAAAAACTCGGTCATCGGTACTTTTCTTCATTAATTTTCTAGTTTTTAATTTTGTTTGTTAGAAATTAAAATTTTTTTTTCTTTAGGGTTTCAGTAGTTGTGTTTGAAATTTTCCATAATTTTATTTTTTTTATAAAATTGTTTTGAGAATATTAATTATTCATGGAGGAAGAGTATAATCAAATGGATCATCATGAAAATTCAACTACTCCTAGAGGAAATTACCTGTACTCATCTCCAAATCTTGGATCCAATTATGGAAGAAGAAATGAAGGATCAAACGTTGTATGTAATAATAATCATCATCATGAGCAACAAACTCAGATGCTTATCAACACAACTAGCAGTTTTCATCCTCAATCAGATCATACCAACTGTTTTCTTCAAACTGGTGGTGGTAATACTCACTCAATTGTCAAGACTGAAGCTTCTACTTCTCAACACCTTGAGAAATTTCACTACCCTTTATTATCAAAAGGATTTCAACAACAACAAGATCATCTTCAAAATGACAACTCCAATGAAGTAGATGCCATTAAAGCCAAAATTATTGCTCATCCTCAGTACTCTAATATCTTGGAAGCTTTTATAGATTGTCAAAAGGTACTCATGATTCTACTTCATCTTCTAATTATATACAACTAATATATATATAAATATATATAATTTTTTTTGTTGTATATATATTTATATTGTGTTTTTGGGCCTAAAGCGATCGCCTCATCATCTATTGTAGTTTTTTTTAAAGAAAATTAAAATTATTATTATTATTATTATTATTATTATTATTATTTTGATGGATGAAGGTGGGAGCTCCGACTGAAGTAGTGAATAGGCTCGCAGCTGCTCGTGAAGATTTTGAAGCTCAGCAAAGATCTTTAGTGCGTTCTCGAGATGCTCCAAAAGACCCAGAACTAGACCAGTTCATGGTGACTTCTTATAGAACAACACACTTTAATTTCTTATTAATTAATTAATTAATTATAATGTTTGTTCTTGATATTTTATTTTATGGGTTAATTATTTTTCTTAATAGGAAGCTTACTACGACATGCTGGTGAAATATCGAGAAGAACTGACAAAACCAATACAAGAAGCAATGGATTTCATGGGGAGGATTGAATCTCAGCTAAACCTGCTTTGCAATGGTTCTGTAAAGGTCTTCTCTTCTGGTACTATTCCTTATTCATAAAGTATTACTCGTATAGATACCTCTCTACGACTTGTCGTATTAAATTAGTAGCATTAGCATATATAATACACAAGAAGTAACCATGGTTTTGCATTAATGGTTTCGTTAATTTCCTTTTTTCTTTTTTCTTTTTAATAAAAAAGAGTACAAAGACCGGGAGTTTTACTCTCTGTGCTCCTTGAGAAACGTAAGAACTCAGTCCGTATCACTTTCATTTCAAGATTTCATTCACTAGTCAGTCATTCAGTCCTATTAACTTTGACCCTAATACAGTATCTCACTTCAATTTCCAGTATACAAATAAAAATGAAAATCATCTTCAATAACATATTTAAAATTTATAATAATTAAAATTTAATGAACTGAATTTAATGGTTGGAGTTCGTTCAGAGGTTTTTCTGATCTATTCCTCCTTCTCTGCTTAATTTTTTTTTTAAGAATTTAAAATTTAAATTAACAAAACAAAACCGAAACAATACATATTGAACAAATAGTAAAATTTAAAAAAAAAACCCAGATTGATAGGTTTTTCAGGAGAAAGCTTTAAGAACCCTATTTAAGTATATTAACGGGTCAATCATTAGTCTAATTTTATGATAAATGGTTTATTTTTATTAATGTTTGTTTTGCCAAATCCCACGTCGGTAATGATGAATAGTGAAGACGAAATGGTTTTGTACTTAATATTGCTAGTATTAAAACTCAAAAAAGATTATTTACAATCAGCTACACCATAAATCTGATTATCTTAACTAATAAATAACTTTTAATATCAATTATTTTATTATAAGTGTCTTAAAACAACATCTAGTTGCAAATAGATAAGTGCTCTTAAAAATATCTTTTTTTGTTTTTTAAGTTCTCTTCTTCTTCCTCCTCCTCCTCCTTCTTCTTCAACTGGTTTTAACTGGACTTGTGTCTCTCCAGAAGGATCTGTTTCCCAAATGGTTTCTTATTTCCAAAACCACAAACTCCATAATTTATATATAATTCAATATTAATTAGAGCCCAGTAAATAGATACACGCACATTGGATGCTGTTCTAATCAGCTACACCACCCATATTGGCTGTGTGCACATGGGGTCATATTTCACTTCTTTATTTTCTTGATTGGACATATATTATTATTTTATATTCCGCATTTCTTTATTAAATTCATATTAATATGCATGTATACCCAGAAAATAAAAATAAAAAATAAGAACTTTTCAGTACATTACAGTTCCGAGAAAAGGTTGATGGAAAAAGAATTCCTTGTGTGAATTCATGTACTAATTATGTGTATTAGAAAACAAATGTTATTCTTTAATGTAATTTTGATTTTTATTATATTCATTAATTTTTTTATAAGAAAAAAAGATTATTATATTTATCACGACTTCTTGAGAAGTAAAAAGCAAACAAATTTTGTATTGATAAAAGTAAAAACGTTAGCATGAGTTTATACGTGTACGAATTAACTTATTATATGCTGAAAATTGGGATGATAACTTATTATATGCTGAAAATTCATGGTAATCATTGTGCGTATCATATCTGTTTTCTTTGTTATTTTGTTGATAATACTAAGCCTTATAAAACATAAGGTATTGGAAAAGATACGTCAATATCTATTTTTATATTGTCTTAATACGAGTTTTACACGTTAAACTCTATTAATCACCCTGGTTATTCAGTTTTAAATGGGTAAGCGAATTGGTAAAAAGATTCATAATTTTTATAAATTCTATTAATTATAGTATTCTCTTTAATTTTTTTTTCTTTCAATATGGAGCTTATATTTTTACTATTAATACTATACATTCATGTTGAAATTCACTTACAAGATCCAATGTTGTACAAATTTGAGCAAATGACCTCTTTTGTAATATTTGAGTCTAGTGGATGTGAAACTTTATTAATTCATAAATCACTCAAAGTCTAATCAATATGAAACTTTATATTGAGACACATAGGAAGCCCAAAGCATAAATATTATTTGGCCTTAAAAGGCTCTATATATAACAGGTGAAGTTATATGTGATAACTGTATCTTGTACTTATAAGCATTAACATCATTTAGGTTTTATGCTCATTTGGAGGTTTCATAATCTGAATTCATTTTCTTTTAGTTAAATCAATTGATCCTGTTTAGAACAAAAATATTATAGTTTCTCATAAGTAATTTTACAGAATTATTCTTTGTTAATTTCATATGCTGAAGCATGATAAAATGGCATGCAATTTAGTACTACTCTCTCTTCTTCCTCTTGTTTTGTTAGTTAGATAGCTAAATTTAGCTAGCATGTTGGTTATAAACTTCTTATGTGACTTACTATCTAGATAATATTGATCAAATATGTACATATGATCAATATATGACCATACATACAAGGAATGCATATTATATAATTGCATTGCAAGACAATTAGTGATTCCACAATTGAACACAATGATTGATATATTATGACAGATGAAAGGTGTACTGAAGGGATTGGTTCATCTGAAGAGGATGTGGAAAACAATGGTGGGGAGACGGAAGTAGCAGAAATTGATCCAAGGGCTGAAGACAGAGAGCTTAAGAACCACTTATTAAGAAAATATAGTGGTTACTTGAGTAGCCTCAAGCAAGAGCTCTCCAAGAAGAAGAAGAAAGGAAAGTTACCGAAAGATGCTAGGCAAAAGCTTCTTAGTTGGTGGGAGTTACACTACAAATGGCCATATCCCTCGGTATGTTTATATATGTTTAAATTAATTTCTTCTCCTTATACTAAATTTTCATCTCATTATGGAATATGGGATTCAAATGATCTGTATCATTTTTTGGTGTCTTGCTTTGATTAGAAGTCCAAAATAGCAAGTATATAATGTTATGTTAGCTTGTACATAGCAGGTATGTTTTTTACATATAGAATATGTATACGTGATATGTACAACTAACATTTTATTTTTGAGTAAATTTAATCATGAAAACTTATACATGCTATTTAAGGCCGAAATTGTGTTATTTTATATGCCATCAATAATTGACAAACACATGAACAAAATGTTCACTTTTAATGCAACAAAGATCTATATTTTCAACTCCTATAATAGTGCAGGAGAATTTTGATCTGTTTGGTTTAATGCTCTATATATATATAAACATAATATATACATGTACATGTGTAGGAGACAGAAAAGGTGGCATTGGCAGAAGCAACTGGTTTAGACCAGAAACAGATAAACAATTGGTTCATAAATCAAAGGAAAAGGCATTGGAAGCCTTCTGAAGATATGCAATTTATGGTTATGGATGGGCTTCATCCACAGAATGCTGCTCTCTATATGGATGGTCACTACATGGGCGATGCTCACTACCGTCTAGGGCCATGATCTCATCATCAACACCTCTCTCGTGGTTTGATTTCTCAAACCACGTACACCTCCATCCATTAATAATATATATGGATTTTAAGACCTATCTATGTATATCTTGCTCGTGTACTATTTCTATTCTTTTTCAATGTCATATATAAAATATGACTCGTTAGTTTTGTGCACAACTCTGCTTTATGTTATGTTTGAAAATCATATATCTATATTATATTTGTGTAACAACTACTGTTAACTGTATCATTTCTATAAATGTCAAATCTTTTTTATGTGTCTTTAATTTATTTATTTATAAGATGATGTCTTTGATCTATATACTCACGTGATGTGGAGGAGCCTTGTCGTTATGGCTAGATATTAAAAAACAAAACAAAAAAAAAACCACCCCTCTTTTTTATTAGCAATTATTAGGGTTTTTTTTTAATTCAATTCTTTGAAAGGAGATTAGCTATGAAAACTTGGAAGTTTAATTTCCTATTTAATGTTTCTAATATGATCATGGTTTGAAGTTTTCACATCCTATTTAATTTCTATTTCATTTCTTATAAATTAGTCATATTTCAAACATGTTTCAATATTGTTTGCCCTATTAAACTCACTTTATTGATAATCATGTCATTTTTTATATTTTTATTTGTTTTATTTAAACACATTTGAAATAAACATGATATTCTTAGTGATGGAGTCACCTTTTCAAAGGGTCACATGTTCCTTTTTTTTATTTTTGATAAATTTTTTACATGTATTATATTTATAAAATATGTTTCTTTAAGAATTAGAAAGTCTATCTCTCCTAAAAGCTTAAGTTATTAGGAGTATGATAAATAATACTTTGATCTTTAGGTTTAATAAGTACTTGGTAATAGTTTTAAAGACAGTCAAGAAAACAATAAAAGTTATGCTATGCTAATTTTTTCAACATTTGATCAATAAAAGGGAAGAAGAAGCGATATTTTTTAGTATATAGATTTAGCTTCTTAAAATAATACACATTCTTCATCTGGTAATTATTATTCTGATAGGTACTAACTTATTTTTGTCATTTTTACTATTATAATGCTTGATTTCTTAGATACAACATATAGTGGACTAACCTACTTGCTATAAAAAATAATAGTTTTTAGAGAATTTAACCTTTGATTATTTTTCAGTTGGTTGCTTATGCTCACTTGAATGAAGGCATTCAAGTTGTACTCAAAGGTTGGCTTATTAGATGGATTGTGTGGCATATTTTGATATAAATGTTAGCCTTACATGTGGTTTTGGGCATAGGTAAGGTTGTTGTTTGTCTTCCAAGAGAAATTGGGGTGATTCTTTCATCCTAAATTGTATGTATTTTTACATAGGGGTCATTCTTACGTGTTGGTAACCCTCTATAAAGTTCCCTTGTTCTTGATTAGTACCTGCATAAGAATCACCAAAAAAAAGTACAAGTATTAGCACCATGCCTATAAGTACTACAAACTCATCATACCTCTTCATTTGATGTGTTTTTGGTGGTGATGAGTGCGACTTGATTGGTTAATATATTTATGTATTAATTCCTATATATTTACGATAATTCATTGTTCCCCATACATTTTTGTGCTACACAGGTATTAAGGAACAAATACAAGCAAACAAGGCTAGAAGGTGTGTTTTAGAGCAAAATGAATACTTTGAGGCATGAGTCAAGTCATGTTATAGTATACTCCTCTCAGGTCCCTATGGAATTCTAGAAAAAGATTGTGCACCGCAACATGAGTTTAGGCATACTACGATAGATGGCTCTCGTGTAAAATTGTGAACACATGCATGAGTTTCACACTATGACATGATTCAAAGTTCACCATGGCACAATCCTTTCGGCCGTAGTTTCTTTATACAAAATTCACATTGTGTCATGGCATGATTTTAGGTGCACTGTGGCCCTTACTCTAGATTTACACAAAATTGTCCAAATTTTTAGTACTCTATACAGTTGTTTCTAGTTTTATTAGGATTAGAACTTTAAGTATATTGGACCTCTACAACCTTAACCTTAATGATATTGTATGTAACTCTTCTTCTATAAATACGTAGTTAGGGTTAACCACAAAATATACATAAGAGACACTAAAAATTATAGAGAAAATATAGAGAATTATAGATTTGAAGTTGAGGCAAGATAGAGGTAACAACAAGTTGGAGATCCACCACAGACTCCAACCAATAGTTCTTCTTCTTATTCTTCTTCTTTCTTAATTGTAAATATTTTAATAATGATTCTTTTAAAATCTATATCTAGCTAGTTTTATAATGTGATTGTGAGCAATTTTTAAGCCCTAGACTATGACTTGATTAATTAAATAATGATGAATTTTTAGTTTTGATTCTTGGTTCTTAATATCTTTGAATCTATATTTAAATTCCAAAACTATACATATATAAATTAGAGTAGCTAAGTAATTTAGTGCACAAATATCTTTAATACTAGTCTAAAATGTTAGTATGTAATTATTAATATTTTTATTGAAAGTGGTATCTTGTTGCTTTGTAACAGTGTGACAAGTAGGGTCGATACCTTCGTTAAAGATACCTAAGAGTTGTAATTTTTTCTAATTTAGTCATATTATTTTTAGAACTTAATGTAATGAATAAATTAAATCTAAAAAATATGTTTAGATTGTCCATGATTTAGGATTCAGAAACTAAATATTGATTTATGACATAATTGGTTAAATTGTAAGCTAGTTGTGAAGATAGTCTCATAATCATATATTTTTCTCAATTTATTTTATTTATTGCTTTATGTTATTTTCCTATAAAAAAACTTTAAGAAAACCCCTCTTTGCTAATTTGCTAATAATATAATAAGTAGTAGTAATTATTGTTAATAATCCCCGTAGATATAATAACACTTGATCTTTATTTACTTATCTTTTGTACAAATTTGATCACGTATACTTTTGTAAGTTTTATTAGTATTGACGATATTCGTGAACAAAATATCCAAATATAATTTTAGTTTCTAGGTGAGTCTTTCAATAATATTTTTCAAGCTAAACAAATTATCGAGCTCTAACGAACATATCTCAGGTATATATTTGCTCTTATACATGTTAGATTTCATATTAGATATATGAGAATATTTTGCATATAGGTTACTCAATCAATCAAGACATATTTAGATCAATCGAGAATCGATCTACCTTGATTAAAAGTCACCGAATTAATTTTCAATTAAGGTAGATCAATCGAGGGATTAATGTTCAATTGATCGAGCACTAGATTGATCAAAAATTGAGTAGATTGATCTATTAATTTTAGAATTTAATTTTTATTACTCTAGGTTGATCGAGGATTCGTTCAATCAATTGATCTTTTTAGGTCGATGGATCAAAATTTTTGGCTCAATCGATTGAGTTTGACTTAAATCGATCGAGCGACAAGGTTTAAACTCTAATCTAATTTTCAACTAAGCCAAGTGATTCAATTACTATTTTGTCCCTATCATTTAATGCTCTATGAATTATTTAAATGATAGAATTGTAATTGGATTTTAACCTATCATTATGACTTAAATCTTTTCTATATAAAGAACCAAACACTATATTTTATTTAACCACACTTGAATCAACTTTTTCATTTTTTCTCTAAATCTATTTTGTAAAAATTATTATGGGGGACTTTTTTCATTAGTTTATTTATAAAATATTTTGTGGTTGTATTTGATGGATTAATAAACCTATAATATTTGTGATATTATGCTTTAACATATGTTCTAGGATTGTTAGTGAGTTTGATTTATCTACCATTCTATTAAATCATATAGCTAGGGTTTTTCATTATTTAATTCACTCTAGGACACACATTGCACTTGTGTTTTTGTGCTAACATGCATTTCAAGTGCTAGCTGAATGGGTTAAATAACTCATATAACTCAAGTTTATCGAAATGTTGGTTCATATCCAAACACCTTGCTTGTAAAAATCTTGAAAGAATGTTAAGGCTTATAAGTAGGTTACTTGGGGGCATCAACTTGGTGGGTAGTTTATGTCCTAGCATGGTAATCAAAACATTATTTTCATGGTGGATAGTTAAGTGGTATGGTGAATTAATGGTTTTTCTCTTAATTCATTATTTTGGCCTAGGTTGTTTTCACCTAAAACTCTTGTGTATTATTTTATTTACATGTAGTTGCATGTCTGGGTGTTTGTGAAAATTTTAATTTGTCATATTTTTTATAATTAGATTAGTAACTAAATAAGTTTTCAATTGGTATTGGAGCAGGTCACTAGATAAACTTAGTGTTGCTTAATACCTTATTATGGATCATTTGAGAAAGAGTTATTTTACAACCCATGCACCTTACTTTGATAGGCCTAATTTCATATATTGGAAGGCTCACATGAGAGCCTTTCTATGGTCTATAGATGAGAGTGTCTAGAACTCTATGCTTTATAATTGGAAAGCACCTATGGTTACCATGGATAATATAGTTATTAATGAGCCTAAGAAAGATTGGACAACTGAAGATAAAACTGGTCGTAACTAGAATCAGAAAGATATTAATGCTATCTTTAATGTTATGTTTGCTGATGATTTTTTTCATAATTCTCATGTTGATATTGATAAACATGCTTGGGATATTTTAGAAGTTGCTTATGAGGGTACCACACAAGTTAAACCAACTAAACTTCACATGCTTGGTACTCAATTTGAATATCTCAGGATGAAAAATGATGTAACCTTTTCTGAATTCTATGCTATGTTAAGTGACATTTGCTAACTCTTCTTCTAATCTTGTTGGGAAAATAGAGGAATTCATGTTGGTCACAAAAATATTGTGCTCATTACTAGATTTCTTCCACGCAAAAGTCACCATAATAGATGAAACCAAAGATGTGAACACCATTAAAATTAAAGAGCTAGTTGGCTTGCTTTTCACTTTTGAGATGGGCTTTCAAACTCTTACCAAGAACAAAGGTGTTCCTTTCAAAATAAAAATGATTGAAGATGGTAACAATGATGATGAAGAACTAGTACTCATAGCCAAAAGATTGAAAAAAATCTTCAACAAAAAGAATCCTCAAAACAAAGGAAAATCAAGTCATCAAAAGTATCAGAATCTAAAAGAACTCAAATCTATGAGTTTTCATGGTAAGAAATCTAAAACCACTAGACCTCAACATTTTGAATATATGGGTTATAGTCACTTTGCAGCTAACTATGCAAACAAGGAAAATAAAACTAGAAGAGCTTTCAATTTTACACTTACTAACTCTGATCATGATAATGAAACTCCAATTGAATTAGAAAACAGTGACACCAACTTTCTGACATTTACTACAAAAATTGGTGGATACTTCATTAAGTCTGATGTTGATTCATATAATGAGGAAAGTGACAATGAATTCTTACTTAATAAATTTAATGTCATTAGCATTAATCAATTATTCATAGTTTTAGTAAGATGTAAAAATGAAAATGATAGGTTACTTGTAGATGTTACTAGACTTAATGAAAAACTAAAATCTTATGAAATAAATTCATCGTTACTTCAAAAAAGAAAAACTTGATTTGTCAAGGAATTTAATAATTTGAATTTAAGTCTTGCAGGTTTAGAACAAGTAAAACAAAATTTGGTGCAGGGACTTGAACAATCCAAAGAAGCTATAAAAGGCTAACCATTGGAGATAAAAGGTTAAATAAAGCTCTAGATTATGAAAAGCTATCCAGAGACAAAAGAGGATTAAGATATGTAGATGAGCAAACTATACCATCTTCTTCAAAAACAACACAGTTTGTTAAAACTTCAAACATTTTCCCCTTATATGCTATACTTTCATCATAAAAAATTGATTTGGTAAGGGCTTCTAATTCTATCATGTTGTATCATACTATAAAATTGAACTCATATTATAGTTAAAATTATGCCTATTTTTCATAACTATGATAGGAAAGGTCATGTTAGACCTAATTTTACATTTTTTGTAACATGTCCATATTTTAACAATGCCTTTCTTGTTTAATATTCTGAAATTAATTTTCATCATTCATACATGGATGTTGCATCACCACCAATGATGAAAAGGACAAGTAAAGGAAAAAATAAGGGTAAATCCACAAACATGTCAAAAATAACTAAGCCAATTGAATCCAAGCTCAAAAATATTGCGAAACCAAAATTCAATAAAATTTGAGTTAGGAAATATTGCCTTTTTTTTAAACAACTAACCGTCTCTCTTTTTCACTTAAGAATTTTTGTTTTGTGGATGATTGATCCTAAGTGACCTTGTTAATTTGACTAGTTTAATTGTATGTTTCTAAGTTTCAATTTAGTTATTTGATTTTTAATTTTGTTTTAGTTTATTTAAAATTTTATTTAAACAAAAATTCCAAGGAATAGAATTGTTCTAATATTGAAATAAATTTCAAATATTATTTTGGATATACTATTCTAATTGACATACTATTGCAGTTTCAATATTTATAATAATTTGAACAATCATCAACGTATCACCATATGTGTTGAAGAATATGTGTGTATTATTAGAATATTTATGCATACCGTGAATAATTCAATTTTGTTAAAGAATGATTTTTATCTCAAAATTGATTATTTGAGTAAAGTTTATGTTTGAATAAATCTACTACCTTGATGAAAAAAAAGGTATTTTTATTAAATCTTTGTTTAAATTTTTTATTTAATACTTTGAGTGTTTATGTGACAAATTTGAGTAGATATAAAAGGAGTTGACTAAGAGTTCAACTATCTTCCAAGTTATCACACTCCTAGTGATTCAACTATCTTCTCCCTAACAATAGTTGGGTGTATTCAATCCTGTAACTTCACCTTATACTATGCACACAGATACAAAAAGATATCCCAATCTATAAAATAAAATGCATTCCAATGACGTCAGGCCATCAACTTTAAGTGATAAATATGCAATAGTTCACTACAACAAAGATGCAGGTAAAAACATAGGAAGACATGAGAAGTAAGAGATCATAAATAATGCATGCAATAAGTCATGCTAACAGTCATATTTATAATTCATACAAAGTGATGTAAAGAAGAAGAAAGCATCATAAAAACACAATAACATAATATAAACTTATAAATAGAAGAAACAAAAAGGATGCCAAATAAATACAAGACCCCCCTGACACAATGAAAATGACACATACCTCTCTCCCTAAAAGTATGCATATGAGTTAATAAACATGTTATGCATGCATCCTATTCTCAAAACTCATGCAGCACGCATAACAACAAGAAACTCAAAGTTGCTCACATATATCATCAATGTTCCTTCTCAATTTTTTTACATGCAAAAGGATAACAAGACAGAAGAATGTGCAGTACTATCCTAGAAAGAGAGAAAGAGAGAGAGATAGATAGAAAGAGAGTGTCAAAAGTCAAATACAATAAACTAGCTAAATGACAAGGATGGCCTCAAAGAGATCATAGGCCAAAGGACAAGAATGTACGTCAAGAGATATTAACAACACTAACCATACAATGTTGCCTTCAAAGAGAGAAAAGGAAAAAAAACTATACACAATTGCCTCAAAAGAGATCATCGACAAAGCTCACATCATTCCTTATAAAGAGAAGGAAAAAATTGACTAATAATGAACAACCCAAGTAACACCCCTAATAGAGAGAAGAAACAAGGGATGTTACAAAAACATCTAAGCATGTGAGAAAGGCTCAAGCTCCAACATAGAAACAAGAGACATGATTAGATAGGGTCAACACCCCAATCACCAAGAATTCCAACTAAACACACTAGTCTAGTCACATCAATGCATATAAGTCAAGAGTCTTAAAGACCATTAGATGATCTATATGATCTACATATGCACAAGGTAAACCCAAACAAGCCTAGTATAGAGAAACACTCATGTACTTAAGAAAGTAACACACCTCAGTTTTCTCCAGAAAATATACATTTAAAGCACAAGAGAAGGAAGAGCATGCAAAAGATGAACATAAATCAACAAGAGACTAACAAAGAACCAACATAATATAATGGGTACAAGAAAGAAGAATATAGTAAAATAGGTGAGATGCATTCTATATGACATGCCATATAAATGATAGGATGATAGAATTAAAATCCTAAAACTTTGACACTAAATAATGAGAACATGTGACATGATGCTCATACAAACAATCACAAAATAAGAAGTAAAAGGAAAACAAGGAAAACACATGAAAGAGCATGTCAAAGCAACTAGAAAGAGGGAATACTAGTAAAGGATCAAATAGTCAGGCATCACAATAAGTAGGACTATAAACATACTATGCAAGACAAAGAAGTAGAGAGAGAAAAAGAAATAAATGAACAAGAAAATAGGGAACATGTAGACAATAAAAGTTCATGGAGATATACAACCTCACAAAATAACAACAACCTACATCATAAGTGACAAAGGGCACAAATATACAAGGATTGTGTATGTGAAGATAGAGCTATAGGATCTAGCACCAAGGCAGTTAAGCCTAAACAGGGGTGACCCGTTCTAATACCAATTGAATATTCCCATTCAAAGAAACAATTACACCAAGGTCAACACATAACAAAAATAATTAGTAGATACAAAAACAATAATATGTAGAATACATGATGAGTGCTCAAAAAGTACTAAAATTACCATGATTTTATGCACGTTAATTGATTAAAAATATATATATTTATATAAATTTGTCTTTTCGGAATCACGGGTATTTTTATTGTTTTTCATGTATTTTTGCTTAAAAAAGTAACTTAAAGACTCAAAGAAAAATACTAGAGGCAATACATCGCAAATATATTCAAAAATTAAATGAGTAAAGGTCAACAAATATGGAAAAAATTGGACAAAATGGGTCAAAAAGGAGGAAATCGCAAGACGTAGCCGGCCGTAACGCATGTACAAGGCCATGCTAGCACAAGAGCCTGATGCAGCACGCCCAGCGCGCAACATGTTGTTAATACATTTTTAGATAATAATTCTTATAAAAACTTGAAATAGAGCTTTACTCTAACTATCAGGTGATTGTACCAACAAATAAAAGAGCATTACTCTAAATCAGACCGGATAACTAAACCTTAAAATATAATTTTTAGATTTAAGTTTGTAATGAAAAATAATATATTTCACTCTAACAATCTTAATATAAAATCTTGAATAAAACAATATCAATTCATTTCAGAGATTTTTACCTAAATAATATTTCGCTAGCATAACCACATTATTATTATATCATATTTACAAACAGCCAGCAAAGTTAAATTTAATCACAGACAAATTAAATATAACATATAAGAATAAAACATAAAAAATAACTGTAAAGAAAATAAAATCCTTACAGTACTTTGATGCTAACTCTGTTGCTCGAAAACATCCAAACGAAATTTGCACTTTCATTTATTGAATCAAAAAGCAAATAAATTACAAAAACATAATTAGTTCTTCTCAAAAAGAGAAGAACTCTAAAACTAAGAAAAACTAAGAAAATACTAAAAATTAAGAAAAACTAAAAACTTAGAAATAGAGAAAGAAAAAGAGAAGAAGATGGGTTTTTAGGTGTGGTATGAAGTGAATAGAATGAGGGTATTTATACATGAGAAGAGGAAGAAAAAGTGGGTGAAAAAATGATTAAAAATGGTGGAAATGCGGAGTAGTGAATGATGACATCATGCTAACGTGGGCGGCGGCGACGCGCACGGATTGGGGCATATTGACACACGCAGCCGCGGGTCAGCGCGGTTGGCGCGCACGGAATGGAATGGAGTAGGTGCGCGTGATGGTCAGTATCGGTACCCGCATGCACGTTGCTCGACACGACTGGGCGCGCTACGCGCGTTGACCGGCTGCATGTGCGATTTCCTCATTTTTGATATTTTTGACCCATTTTGTCCAATGTTTTCCATATTTTTGACCTTTCCTCATTTAAATTATGAATATATTTGCGATGTATTGCCTCTAGTATTTTTCTTTGAGTCTTTAAGTTACTTTTTAAAGCAAAAATACCTGAAAAAGAATAAAAATACCCGTGATTCCAAAAAGATAGATTTATATAAATATATGATAAAATCATATATATATATATATATAATCAATTAACGTGCATAAAATCATGGTAATTTTAGTACGTTTTTGAGCACTTATCACAACCCCCAACCAGCTTCTTGCTAGTCCCTTAGTAAGAGAAACGATAAAAACAAAAAATTAAACTATCCTAAATCACTTCCGTGGATTGACACGGTTGCATTTAGCCTATGCAAAAACAACTTTAAACTCCTAGGCTGCCCTAGTGGACGAGTTTGAGTCTCGTGAGAGTTTTCAGTAATGATACCCACTAGGGGTGTCCATAAACCAGTCCGGACCGGACCAAACCGTAAAACTGGACCGGACCGGATCAAACCGAATGGTTTTGCTAATTAAATGGTCCAGTCCGGTTTGTATTAATTTTAAACCGTTCGAATTGGACCGGATCGGTTTAATAATATATTAAAAATTTCACATTATTTTTCATTAAATTATAAAAAAAATCGAACCAAACCGGGAATCAAACCGGACCGAACGGTTTTATAAGTCAAACGGTCCGGTCCAATTTTTATTTCTTAAAACCGTTTCAAACGGTCCAGTTCAGTCCGGTTCGAGTAATATGAATGGTCTGGTCCGGTTAAATTTTTTTTAGGAAAAACCGGACCAGACCGGACCATGGACACCCCTAATACCCACAAACATTGAACTAAATGTAAAAATTTAAAAGGAATAATAAAAACAATCAACTTAAAAACTATAATTACAGCAAAATCAAAAATTAACTTTTAAGAATAAAAGAAAACAACATGAAACATAACACAAAAATGTCTTATACTTTTAATATCCTTTAAGATCATAATTAAAATCTAAAGCATAAGTTATTTTAATCTTCTTAAAAAATCATGATTTATTATAATAATTAGTCGAAAATCATTTTCATATTTCATATAAAAAATGTATCAATTTAATTTCACCCAATTTCAGTGTCTAGAATTCAAATTTGCTTCAACTCTATTCCTCACTAGTCAATACTCTCAAAACACTGAATCATATGGGTTCAAACACTCATACTAATTTATATGCGAAAGAGTTGATGTATAGAAATGAACTAATATGTTTGCATATGTATAAAGAATAAAGGCTCAAAGTGTTATTTTGACGTTGATCTCTTGAATGGAATCGAATGTGTAAATTATAAAGATATCATATATAAAAATTATTTTCATGCATAAATCAAACTCATTAAGAAAGAATTTCAAGATATATGCATTTTACAAATGAAGAAAGTGCAATGAATTTTTAGGGAATTACTTCCTATATCTTTCTTTTGTAATTAGCCTTTACTCACAACTTTGTAGGCAATATGGGTCATAGTATGTAGATTATACTATATATTCTTTATCTCTCTATTTTTTCTTTTTTCTGAAGGTATTTTTTAGAGAGTTAACCCATGTACACAATGTACATTTTTTTAGGATTTTGATGATTGGTTAATTTTGTGGCTTTTCTGTTTGATTTTGGTTTAGGTCACCCCATATATGTCTTTTTTTTGTAACAGTCATGCACGAATGAGATAAAAGCATATACTATAAATTTCTACTTAAATCATTTAATCTAGGCAAAAATAATAATAAAAATATACGACACTCTATTAAGATGAGAAAAAAATTCATACATTCAATGCTAATACCTATAGAGATCATCTAAAAAATTGAAGAAATAAGAAATGTGTTTGGAGTAGAAAAAATATATATTTCACTCTGAATAAAGGAAATTAGGCTCAAATTATATCTCACAAAGGTAGTCTCCACTAAAAAAAATTCATAAACACCGATTTTGGGTTTAATATAATTTCTACATCTTATCAAGAAATACTAGTTATGACAAAAAATAACTAATTACCAAAAAAAATTACAAAATATTTCATGATATGTTTTCAAAAATTAATTTAATAGTAAAAAAGACTTAAATATTTACTTAAATTTGATTTAAAGAAATGATAAATTTTTTGTGAGAATTTTTAAAGTTAATTCTATAATTCCAAAAATTACTAAATCACATAAAGAAAATAAAACCAAACACAATAATATTTGTACACTCTTTGTATAATTTGGCATTCTCATAGGCTTCGTTCTTAATTTCTTCCAACTCATTAAGATGGAGTAACCGTTTTTTTCCTGCTTTATAAAAAATCCATGTTTAACTCTTTAATTGCCCAGTAAGCCTTGTGTTAAAGTTCAACTAGAAGGTGGCACACTTTCCCAAAGATTAACCGATAAGGTCTCATCCCAATAGGTGATTTTTAAGCAGTGCGGTATGCCCATAAGGCATCATTTAACTTAAATTCCCAATCCTTCCTTGAGGGACGCACAATGTGTTCCAATATTCCCTTAATTTGCCTATCACTTACTTCCACAAAACCATAAGTTTGAGGATGATATGGAGTAGCTACTTTATATGTGATGTTGTACTTGTTTAGTACTCCATCAAAGATCTTGTTACAAAAATGGCTACCTCCATCACTTATTATAGCTCTAGGCATTCCGAACCTGTTGAATATTAAATCCTTCAAGAATTTAACAACAACATAGCATTATTGGTTTTAGTAGGGATAACTTCTACCCACTTAGATACATAATCCACAGCAACCAAAATATATTGAAAACCATTGGATGGGGGAAAAGGACCCATAAAGTCAATCCTCTATACATCGAAGAGTTCAACAACTAAATTAGATGTCAAAGGCATTTCATCTCTTTTGCTTATGTTTCTTGTTCTTTGACATCTATCACATTGTGTACAAAACATATGAACATCTTTAAAAAGAGTGGGCCAAATGAATCCAAACTGTAATACCTTACGGGCTATCTTTTCACCACCGAAATGGCCCCCACAATGAAGTTCATGGCAAAAAGTTAGAATGCTCTTATTATCTTCTTTAGGCACACATCTATGGATGACTTGATCTTGACCAATCTTGTATAAATAAGGGTCATCCTAGAAATAGTCCTTAATAGTTTTAAAAAACCTTTTCTTGTCCTGATATGAAGTGTTAGGTCGCAAAACAACAGTGGCAAGATAGTTTACAATATCAGTATACCATGGGTTTGGACCTATTGAACACAACTGTTCATCAGGAAAGGTTTAAACTATATCTTCATTACTCTCATCTTTAAGAGAATTGAAGTCAGAAATCAACCTAGACAAATGGTCAGCTACTAAGTTTTCAATGCCTTTCTTATCCTTGATTTCTAGGTCAAATTCTTGTAAGAGTAAGACCCACCCAATTAATCTTAGCTTGGAATTTGGTTTACTTAATAGGTATATTAAAGCAGCATGATCAGAATGCACAATCACTTTAGATCCTACTAAATAAGACCTAAATTTGTATAAAGAAAACACTATAGCCAAGATTTCCTTTTCAATGGTGGTTTAATTCATTTGGGCATCATTGAGTGTTTTGCTAGCATAGTAGATGACATGCAAACACTTATCCACTCTTTGTCCCAAGACTGCTTCGATAGCATAATCAGAAGCGTCACACATTATTTCAAAAGGTAAAGACCAATTTGGTGCCATAATAACAGGGGTAGATGTTAGTTTCTCTTTCAAGGTATTAAAGGCAATAAGGCAGTTGATGAGCGAAAACCGGCATCGCCGATTCTCGCAAATACTTTGGTTTTAATATTTGTAAAACTCTCGCAAGTGCATGAATCATTTCGTAGAAAATGATAAGTATACTCCCAAGGTCGATCTAAGGAAGGAATGTATGTGGTTTTTAATTTATTATTCAAACTTTTAAAAACGAAATTAAATCCTAAACATCCTGTCACGATATTTTGGGGTTTTGTGTTTTTAATCTAATAACAGAAAATTAAACATAGATTCAATAAACATTCATGCAAATTTTATCTTTTATAAATAGTGGAGTATTTATGGATATAATAACTAAGTTAATTATGCTTGCTCGTATTATCTAGGTTATTAAAGATATGAATTGATATTTATTGATTCTCCCTTTTTGTATGAATACCACCTTTGGTGGGTTAGATATTCTTTGTTAACTAAACAAATCAATTAACACCTATGGGTGGGGCTGATAACTAATTTGGTTAGTTAAATTAATTCCTTTTTCTAAGAGATTGAAAATGAACCATTTAAATGCCACCTTTGGTGGGGTTAGACAGTTTAAACATTATTCAAGGTGTCCAAATTAAACCTAAGAATTTAGTTATCCGAGTACTAACTTTCAAGTTTTAAAATCACTACCGAAAACATGTCGTCAATACATTTTCAGATAATAATTCTTATAAAAACTTTTGAAATAGAGCTTCACTCTAACTACCGGGCGATTGTACCATCAAATAAAAGAGCACTACTCTAAATCGACAGGATAACTAAACCTTAAAATCTAATTTTCAGATTTAAGTTTGTAATGAAAAATAATATATTTCTCTCTAACATTCTTAATATAAAATCTTGGATAAAAATAAAATCAATTCATTTTAGAGATTTTTACCTATTTAATATTTCGCAAGCATAACAACGTTATTATTATATCATGTTTACAAATAGCTAGCACGGTTAAATTTAATCACAGACAAATTAAATATAACATGTAAGAATAAAGCATAAAAAATAACTGCAAAGAAAATAAAATCCTTACAAGATTGATGCCATTCCGTTGCTAGAAAAACTCCAAGCGGAATTTGCACTCCCATTTATTGAATCAAAAAGCTAAAATATTACAAAAACATAACTAGTTCTTCCCAAAGAAGGAAGAACTCTAAAACTAAGAGAAACTAGCTAAAACATAAGAAAAACTAGCTAAAACATAAGAAAAACTAAAAAAAACTAAAAACTAAGAAATGGAGAGAAAGAAAGAAGAGAGAAGTGAGTTTTGAAGGTGTTTGAAGGTGTATTTATAGGTGAGGATGGAGAGAAAAATGAGTAAAAAATGTTAAAAAAAAAATAAAAAAAATAAAAAACGTGTAGTGGACATTGCGAGGTCATCAATGACGTCGATGACGTCATGGGCTGCACGTGAAAAATGGGTCAAAACGCGTTAGTACGGTGGTAGGCGGCGCATGGCGTGCTTGATACAGTAACAGCGTAAACGATACCGCCAGTTTTGCGGATTGAGTCTGGTAGCGCGGTGGCGTATGATGCGCGTTCTACGCTTTTTGACATTTTTGACCTTTTCGACCCATTTTGTCCAATTTTTCCATGTTTGTTGACCTTTTTCCACTTATTTATTAATTTATTTGTGATGTATTGCTTCAAGTATTCTTCTTTGAGTCTTTAAATTGCGTTTTTAAGCCAAAATACCTGAAAAACAATAAAAATACCCGTGATTCCGAAAAAGACAAATTTATATAAATATATGATAAAACATATAAATATATATATTTTTAATCAATTAATGTGCATAAAATCATGGTTATTTTAGTGCTTTTTGAGCACTCATCAGCAGTCATTGTTAAAATTAAAATAAACATCATTTGATAGCATGTTACATAAGGGATGACTTATTTTAGAGAAATCTTTAATAAATCGTCTGTAAAATCCTGCATGTCCTAAGAAGCTTCTTATCCCCTTCACAGATGTAGGGGAGGTAGTTTGGAAATCAATTCAACTTTTTCCTTATCAACTTCAATACCCTTGTTTGAAATTATATGTCCTAAAACTATCCATTGTTGAACCATAAAATGACTTTTCTCCCAACTAAGGGTGAGATTGCATTCAATGCATCTTTCTAAAACCAAAGTCAATTTATGTAAGCAATCATCAAATGAGTTCCCAAAGACAGAGAAATCGTCCATGAAAATCTCAATGAATTTTCCACCATGTTCGAGAAAATAGATATCATGCATCTCTGGAAAGTGGCAGGGGCATTGCATGACCCAAATTGCATTCTTCGAAAAGAAAATGTCCCAAAAGGACATGTAAATGTGGTCTTTTCCTGATCTTCTGGTGCTATGGTTACTTTACAATATCTAGACAATCCATCTAGAAAACAGTAAAATTTGTGCCCAACTAATCTTTCCAACATTTGATCAATGAATGGAAGAGAAAAGTGATTGTTTTTAGTATATAAATTTAGCTTCCTAAAATCTATACACATTCTCCATCCCGTGATTATCCTAGTGGACACTAATTCACTTTTGTCATTTTTAACAACTGTTATCCCAGTTTTCTTAGGTACCACATGCACTGGGCTAACCCATTTACTATCTGCAATAGGATAGATAATTCCTTCTTCTAACAATTTAAGAATTTCTTTCTTAACTACCTCTTGCATATTTGGGTTTAGTCTTCTTTGGGCCTTTCGTATAGGTTTAGCATCATCCTCCAAGTTGATCTTGTGCATACACATCGTAGGACTAATGCCTCTTATATCCCCGATACTCTAGCCTATAGATTTCTTAAACTGTTTAAGCACTTTGATAAGTTCCTTTTCTTGGGTTTTGGTCAAGGTTGAAGAAATTATCACTGGATAAGTTTCTCCTTCTACCAAAAACACATATTTTAAGTGCTCAAGTAAGTCTTTGAGTTCAAGTTCAGATGGATTGGCCTCTTTACTAGATGAAGAACTGGGTAGATGTAAAAGTGTACTAGATTTTGTCATTACTTCATCATTGTCTAGTCGTTTTTGTCATTACTTCATCATTGTCTAGTCATTCAAGGTACCCCTTAATTTCTTCATCTAAATCTTCTTCGACCTCTTCAAGTGTAAGAACAATTTCAAGCTTGTCTTCTATTCTGGTTCGGGAAAAGGTGCTTTGGATAAGATTATCCAAAGGGTCAACATCGAATATTTCATCGATGACAAAAATAGAAGGAAAAGGTGAAGAATCAAAAACTTTAAAATGAATAGTCTCTCCTAAGACTGTCATTGTCAAATTTCCATCTTAGACATCAATAATAGTTTTAGTAGTTGCCATAAACGGTCTACCAAGCAGTATTATGTGCTATCTATCCAAGGCTGGATTTTCTTGCATATCTAGAACCACAAAGTCAACATGTATTATCAGTTTGTCTACTTGTACCAACACATCCTCAACTATTCCCTTTGGATACTTAAGAGATCTATCTGCAAGTTGAAGGGACATAGTTGTGGGTTTTAAATCTCCTAGATTGAGCTGTAAGAATATAGAGTAGGGCATCAAATTTATACTAGCACCTAAATCAAGCATTGCTTTAGCAACCTTCCTATCCCTCATAGTTATGTTTATAATAAAACTTCCAGGGTCTTTCAACTTAGGGGTAGTTTGTGCTGAAGTACAGTGCTAGAAATTTCTGATACTACTACTCGTTCATTCAGTTCATACCTCCTTTTCTTAGTGTTCAACTCTTTGAAAAACTTAGCATATGAGGGCACATTCATGATCACTTATAATAATGGTAAATTGATATTTACTTTAGATAGCATATTAAAAAGATCATAGAATTGCTTATCTTGTTTGGATTCTTTTAAAAGGTGTGGAAAAGGTACTTGCAGCTGGTATGGTTCTGTTGTCTTTTGAATTTTGGGGATGACAAATGACTCCCCAATGAGTTTTTCAGAAGGCTTGTTAAGTTTAACACTTGTTTCTCCTTTTTGCGAGACTAGAATATCACCTTCTTTGTTACCTGAACTACAAGGTAGATCATTAGAGATTTTAGGTAAACTGGTATTGACTACCTTACCACTTCAAAGGGTTCTTACATCATTTGCTTGTTCTGGTTGACTGGGAAACTTTCCTGATTCTTTCTTTTGCATTTGTTCAGCCAGTTGCCCAACTTTAGATTCAATCCTTTTAACCAAAGCCTCCATGGTGTTCAACCTTTGATTATTCATTAATTGGTTGTCATGACTAACTGATGAACGAAAACCGGCATCGCCAATTCTCGCAAATACTTTGGTTTTAATATTTGTAAAACTCTCGCAAGTGCACGAATCATTTCGTAGAAAATGATAAGTATACTCCCAAGGTCGATCTAAGGAAGGAATGTATGTGGTTTTTAATTTATTATTCAAACTTTTAAAAACGAAATTAAATCCTAAACATCCTGTCACGATAGTTTTGTTTTTGTGTTCCTAATCTAATAACATAAAATAAACATATATCTGATTAATTAAATATAATAAAAAAAATAAACATAGATACAAATTCAATAAATAAATATAAATATAGATTCAATAAATATTCATGCAAATTTTATCATTTATATTAGTGGAGTATTTATGGATATAATAACTAAATTAATTATGCTTGCTCATATTATCTAGGTTATTAAAGATATAAATTGATATTTTATTGATTCTCTCTTTTTGTATGAATACCACCTTTGGTGGGGTTAGATATTCTTTGTTAACTAAACAAATCAATTAACACCTATGGGTGGGGTTGATAACTAATTTGGTTAATTAAATTAATTCCTTTTTCTAAGAGATTGAAAATGAACCATTTAAATGCCACCTTTGGTGGGGTTAGACGATTTAAACTTTATTCAAGGTGTCCAAATTAAACCCAAGAATTTAGTTATCCAGAGTACTAACTTTCAAGTTTTAAAACCACTACTTGAAAACATGTTGTCAATACATTTTCACATAATAATTCTTATAAAACTTTTGAAATAGAGCTTCACTCTAACTACGAGGCGATTGTACCAACAAATAAAAACCTACTCTAAATTAGACCAGGATAACTAAACCTTAAAGTCTAATCTTGATTTAAGTTTGTAATGAAAAATAATATATTTCTCTCTAACATCCTTAATATAAAATCTTGAATAAAAATAAAATCAATTCATTTTAGAAATTTTCACCTATTTAATATTTATGAAGCATAACAACGTTATTATTATATCATGATTATGAGCTATTGCAGAGTTAAATTTAATCACAGACAAAATTAAATATAACATGTAAGAATAAAGCATAAAAATAAGCTGTAAAGAAAATAAAATCCTTCGTAACTTCGACGCTATTCCGTTGCTAGAAAACCTCCAAGCGGAATTTGCACTTCCATTTATTGAATCAAAAATCTAAATTATTACAAAAACATTACAAGTTCCTCTCAAAAAGAGAAGAACTCTAAACCTAAGAGAATTGAACTAAAAACTAAGAGAAAAAGCTAAGAAAAGCTTAGAAACTAAGAAAGAAACTAAGAAAAACTTAAAAACTAAGAAATGAGAGAAAGAAAGAAGAGAGAAGTGTGGTTTTGAGGTGTTTTGAAGGTGTTTTGAGGTGAAGGGAAGGGGGGTATTTATAGGTGAGGATGGAGAGAAAAAATAGAGAAAAAAATGTTAAAAAAATGTAAAAACGCGGATTAGTGATTGCCGACGTCATTGATGACGTCGGCTGACAGGCGGTACACGCGTGCGCGTAGATAAACGAAGACCGCGGATGAACGGTGTCCGCGGATGAACAGTGTCACGGATGAACGGTGTCCGCGGATGAGCGATTATCGCGGATGAACGAGTACGCATGAGGATGAATAGTGCACGCGGATGATGAACGAGTGTTAAGCTGACTTAGCGAGTTGGGCGTTGGGGCGCTGGCGCGTTTTTCTCCTTTTTGACATTTTTGACCTTTCACCCATTTTGTCCAGTTTTCCATATTTGTCGACCTTTACGCATTTATTTATTGATATTTTTGTGATGTATTGCTTCAAGTATTCCTCTTTGAGTCTTTAAATTGCGTTTTGAAGCCAAAATGCAATTAAAAACAATAAAAATACCCGTGATTCCGAAAAAGACAAATTTATATAAATATATGATAAAACATATAAATATATATATTTTTAATCAATTAATGTGCATAAAATCATGGTTATTTTAGTGTTTTTTGAGCACTCATCACTAACTTGAATAAAAGCATTCAAGCTATCCTTTAAGGTTGGATTAAAAAGATTGGCTTGGTGGGTAAGGGTGGTTTTTATTCAACTTTAGTTTTGGACATTGGGTGTATGTTGGGTAATTTTTTTGTTTCCAATGATGGTTAGGGTGATTATAGGTGTTTGGATGATACCTTTGAAAGGATTTGACTTCCTTCGTGGTATTGACACTAGAATCACAAGTATTTGAACAATTATGAGTACCATGCCCAATTGAAAAACACACTCCACACACCTCTTGATTTGGCATTTGGTGGGTAGTGAGAAGTTGCACTTGCTTAGTCAATTCAGCAAGTTGCAAGGTTATCTCATTATCGGAGCCAAATTCATTGACTCTTGCTCTCCTTCTAGCACTTCTTTGTTGGGAATTAGAACCCAACAACTCATAAAGATTATAGGTTTCTTCTGCGGTTTTTTCTCCCACAACACCTCTAGCAGTATTATCAACCATGTATTGACTCTGCAGTGTCAATCCATCATAAAAGAATTGGTTCTATAGCTGTAATGGAAAGCTATGATGATGACATTGAATGAAAAGGAGTTTGAATCGTTCCCAAGCTTCATGAAAAGGCTCTTCATACATTTGAGAAAATGTTTCTATCTTCATCCTTAGATAAACAGTCTTTTGATGGGAATAGAACCTACCCATAAACATTTCATATACTACCTCCCAAATTTTTAGAGAACACGACTGTAGAGTAATGAACCATGACCAAGCTTTATCCTTGAGGGTGTAAGGAAAACATCTCATCCTAAGTTGATCTTCATTAATTGCATGTAGTGGAAAGTTTTGGACAATAGCATAGAATTCTCGAATGAAATGCAAAGGGTCTTCATTAGGGACACCATAAAAGGAAGGCAAAAAAGAATAATGAATCTTTTTCAATTCATAATTCCTTGCAGCCTCTTTTAATTGTATCCTGGAAGTTACATTGCCAATGAATGGCATTATATAGTCTTTCATCATTTTCCGCCTATCTTCAACATCTCCCATGGTTATTTGTAGTTGAAATTGATCCTCCTCCTATTGTGTATCAACATTTAGCTCTTAAAAAGGTGTAGAGAACCTAATTTTTTTTATATATTTTTATTTTTTGTACATATTTATTATTTTATTTTTTTTTAGAATAAAAAATTAAGTAAAGAGAAAATGTAAATTTTTTTAATGCTAAATTTAAAGACTAAAAACTAAGAAATGGAGAGAAAGAAAAAGAGAAGAAGATGGGTTTTTAGGTGTGGTATGAAGTTAAGAGAATGAGGGTATTTATAGGTGAGAAGATGAAGAAAAAGTGGGTGAAAAAATGATTAAAAATGGTGGAAACGCGGAGTAGTGAATGATGATATCATTGATGACGTGGGGGGCGACGGTGCGTGCGGATTGGGGCAGATGGACGCAGCGGTATGCGCGGAATGGAGCAGGGGTGTGCGCGGACTAGACGCTGTGCTGGCGTGGCTTGCGCGTTGCTCGGTGCGACTGGGCGAGCTGCGCGCGTTGGCCGGCGCGGCTGGGAGGTTGCGTGCACGATGTCCTCCTTTTTGACCCTTTTGATCCATTTTGTTCATATTTGTTGACCTTTCCTTATTTAATTTATGAATATATTTGCGATGTATTGCCTCTGGTATTTTTCTTTGAGTTTTTAAGTTACTTTTTTAAGTGAAAATACCTAAAAAACAATAAAAATACCCGTGATTCCGAAAAGACAGATTTATATAAATATATGATATAATCATATAAATATATATATTTTTAATCAATTAACGTACATAAAATCATAGTAATTTTAGTACTTTTTGAGCACTTATCAATACACACTAGTGATGATGTGCCTCACATACTACTCTCCAAACTAGAAACATGCATACATGGAAAATAATACACATCTTATGATACAGGCATATATATCGAAAAGCAAAAAGGATTTTCAATAATTTCCAGACCTCGTATATTGGAACATATATGTTAAATGATGATTGTGCTTTCACATCATGCAATCAAGCATACATAGCAAACCTTACTAAAGAGTCCGACACTTGAAACACCTCTAGGCTTAAGAGATATACACTTCTTAGAGACTCACACTAAACTTGCATGTAGATAAAAGATAGATTATACTAACACACAATATAGTAATTCATGACTACAAATAAAGAGTCCGAGATCTGATATAGAATTAGGTTAAGGAGACACTAACTCCTTAAGGTCTCAACCCAAATAGTCATACAACAAAGAAATAAATCCTAATAAATAATCACAATTGTAGTTAAAATAATTACAGATATATAGTATAAAGAAACAGTAATATTTAAGAGTCAAAAAGATGAAAATAAATAATAGAAGCTTTCTAATCAAAGTTTAAACTTTAGTATGTAGAAATATATACCATTTAGACTTTGATTGTACTAACCACACATTAGAGCCAACATAACACCAAATATAACAAGGAAAACTCATATAGAGATCCTATCCATGTGATAACATCCTTTGGTTACTTAAGGTAACCACTCAGTAGAAAACAATCCACTAATCAATATAATAGTTACAACTCTGAAAGAAATAATACCAATACTACCTTTATTAGTTGGGACCTTTGTCCTAACTGCCTATTATTACTTTTGCTTGCTACTTTCACCACAACCCAATTCGACTCATGAACCCAACTCTCCTTTAAAGCCCACACCACCCTTTCTCTTATTTCACATAATAAAAAATATGAGAACTTAAAGCATTTAACTTAGCTCACTCTTACAAATAAGTTCTCACAACATCGATAAATATAGTCTTAAGCACTCACAGCTTAAGAACGCTATTTTACACTAATTAGCAAACACTTTCTCGAGTACTCATAACTCACATGCACATTTTTGCTCACATAATCATGAATCACTAATACTAAACAACACTTAAGGTATTAATGATCCGAAAATAGAAAAATGAGATGGCAATTTGACAACACTCCACTGCATTTTTCTAGATACCAAATAAGAAGAAATGAGGGTATTAATAGAACTTAAATTTTCCAACTCATTAATAACCTTAGCAACCACCTTGCCAGGTTAGTGGAAAGCTTGGTGATAAGGTACTAAAAATTCATATTTTTTTGTTCCAAAAAATTAATGAGTACTTTCCATAAATACTTGCACTCAAAATGAACCAAAAACATAATTGGCAATGTTGACTTACTCGTGAGAGTAACTTGCAAAAAACCAACACTCCATTTAGCATGCACATTATAAAAACCAATTTTGTGGCATGTGTAGACATGCTTGCATACAAATTTTTCCTAACTATGTGCGTATTTGTATTATTGATCCATAGTCATCAACTTTACACAGAAGAAAACAAAATACTAAGTAAAATAAAATAGATATCGTATTTTGTACCCAAAAAACCAACACATAGATATGAGAACGAAACTTACACCATATGGTGTCCATCCTAACAATAAACACCAATAGTGATGCGAATGGGTCGAGACTGGGGCAGATAGGCTATTCACATCTCCCTTTTAAAAATTACACGTAACGAAGCAAGGTTTTCCCATCATAGGTTTTTTTTACTTGTATTGAGGATTCCCTACTAATAAATAAATTGAATCTTCAATAGCTCAAGTACCACAAAATCTATAATATATTTATTTATTATGCAATTAAATCTAAATAGTTCAAATGTAAAGTGTAAATTTTAAGTATAATTAAATTACCTATGTTAATTATTATAATAATTTAGGTTTCATATATCATAATATTGAATTTTTATAATTAAAATATTTATTTATTGATAAAAATATTATATTTGATCAACATTAATTTTATTTGACAATAAATTTTTAAAATATATAATATATTTTAAATATAAGAAAATGAGGTTCGGGGGACACGGGTGAGAAGGGTAGTTTTCAATCTTACCCCATCCCCTATTGAGGCATTCTCCACTATTGTTAAAATCAAAGTTTTTTCACAGATTTCGATTCTTATGAAGCAAATTGACATCCCTACACAACACCAAACAATCAATAATATTCAAGAAACATGCATTAAACCATTCTCTATCAAGATTGCTATCAAGCGAAATAAGATGACATAAAGATAATAGAATCATAACATGTCATATGCATGGTTCATACAAAGTGATATCAGGAATAACAAAATACATAGAAGCATCACAATAAACATATGAGTATAACAACAAATCATGAACAAGATAAACACATACATCAAGAATGAAAAACAAGCATAATACTCCCCCATAACATTATACATTAGACAAACATATATCCCCTTAAATGTATGCATACCAGAAAATACCAATGTTTTGCAACCTACACTCTCAAAAATCCCCTTAAATTACAAATGTATCTATGGACAATAGATAATATACAATAAAGAAATAGAAAAATATACTAAACATATATTAAGAGAAACAAAACTTGCAACCTCATTAAAAGAGATATATGCTAACGAGAGAGTAAAATTGTCAATCTTTGAAAACAACAAAACATATCAAACAAGCAAGATGTTCCCTCAAAATAGATCATAGGCCAAAAGATAGTTAAACGTACTAGTTTATTCACAACAATGCATGTAAGTTAAGTGTCCTAAAGACAAGTAAACAATCTATATAACCTACACATGGACGTAGCAAACCAAAACAAGCAACAAGTATGGAGAAAAAATAAGACAATACTCAAGTACTTAAGCTTGAAAAATATACATCAGTTTTCTCAAAAAGACATCTAATATGAAATATAAGAAAAAACTTACAAAAGATGAACATTAAACAAAATGAGATAAACTGAGAAAAACACAACACAAACTAGGCAAAAGAAAGAACAACCTAGTAGGCCAGATGAGATATAGTCTCTATGATATGAAAAATGATCCTAATACATTGAAACTACATGATGAAATCATGTGATGTTATGAACATGTAAAAATCTACAAATGATGGTGTAGCCAAAAAAGTTATATAAACACACATAAAAAGCATGTTAAAGTTACTAGCAAAGGAGAACAATAGTAAATAATGAGAAAAACACAAGACAAACTAGGTAAAAGAAAGAACAACCTAGGAGGCCAAATGAGATACAATCTATATGATATGAAAAATGAATGACATGACTACAAAAAGGGAAATCCTAATACATTGAAACTAAATGATGAAACCATGGGATATTATGCTCATGCAAAAATCTACAAAAGAATGTGTAAGTAGAAAATCTATATAAACACATATAAAAAGCATGTTTAAGTAACTAGTAAAGGAGAACATTAGTAAATAATGAAACAACTGACCATAACAATCGATATAACAACTAAAAAACTACATATAGCAATAAGCATTGAATAAAAGTTATGCAATAAACACATAAATCAAATACTTCAAAAAAAATGTACTTATAAAGCATTATAATACAATTACATATGCAATCTACATTAGACCCTAGTAATAAAATGCATACTTTAAAGAGAGTTGCACAAAGTAAAGATGTAAGAGCATAAAAACATGGATGATGTAATCATCTCATGTGCAATGAGATAAAAAAGACCTAACATAACACAAAAAAATGTACTCCACTAGAGAAAAAGGGCATAAACATATAACAATGTGTGTATGTGTAAAAATATTTCTAGAATTGGGCATCGAGATGATTGAACAAAAATAGGGGTGACCTACTGTAATCATAACTAAAAGTACATTCGTCAAAATAATTGCGCATAGATGAATTAAACTACCGAACTAAATAGTTAACTATGATCTTTTCGTGAGTTTATTCTAACTTACCAAGCAAGGTTTCAAAGGGTGAATAAAAAATGGCACAATAGAATAAACAATAATAAGATGTGTAATTCAATATACCATGTAAATACAAAGCAAATAAGAAAGAATAATCTACGATAAATATATTAGTGATAGTGTGCCTTATAGGCTCCTATCTAGGCTAATAACATGCAATAGATAACCAGTAAGCACACATGTGAATCAAGCAAAAACATAGTCAAATCTATAAAGGATTTTTAATCACTTCAAGATCTTCTATATGTAAACATATTTGGTAAATGATTATTATACTATCACCACATTAGAACATACATAATACATCTTATAATGCGGTAAACCATTAATGATTCAATACCTAGTGAAAACATCCATAGGTTTCTCAACAACAATTGGCTACAAGAAATTCACTAAGGATCAACATTTTAGAAGCTAAGAAGATATAAACGTATATACTTCTGTCAATTGAAACACCATGCTTAACTGCACCAAAGTTGTCAAATGTTGTCAACACAACACCTAAGTATATTCAAGATCGTCTTGAAGCTCTATCATCATGTGATACGATCAACTACTAAAGACTCCACCTCTTAGAATGCATTCATATAAGCTCTTTACCTATGGAAACTGAAGTTATCACTACAGAGGATCCTTAACAATGGGAACCATTGCAAGCTTGCAACAACCAACTAACACACAATAAAAAAACACTAAGAGTTTTCACCACTTAAGCTCTTTGGCTATGGGAACCATTGCAAACTCGCAGCATTGAGTTAACCCATGACAAACTAACATGGACAAAAACACCTAAATTGATATGTCTTTTCACTAGTCATCCATGCATTTTCCCTCACCAAATACTCATTCAATAAAACTTTTTTAGACTCACCCTAGTGTTTGAAAGTATGAGTGAAAATCTTATTTGATGTTCTATATCCTATAAATGAATACATTGGTTACTGGACCTAACACTTAAAGGAAAATGGACCAAGAATGGACTGGGAAAGTTTGAAGGCAAATAAAAGGGTTTGGATTTGACCAACGATACACAAATTTTAATTGTTCAAAAGGACACAAATCACTAGTAGACTAAAGAAAATATTATCATAAAGTTGGTCTCTAAATGAATTGGTATGTGTTTTAAAACTTTAATTATTTTCTGAATTAGCTAAAAGAAACAACCTTAAACATTATAACAAGTGTCCGTTGAAAGAGATATTGTAAATTCTACAAATATTTAATAACTAAAATAAATAGAGTAAATTATAATTGAATAACGGTGAATGAACAAACATGGGAAATTAGCTAGATATCCATTTATGGAAATAAAAAATTAAATGATTATCACAATTGGAATTATTGATTTTTTCTTTTTAAATAAGAGAATTTCCAATGATCATGGTGAGCCCCCACAATTTTTAATTAACCAATAACTTCTTAGATTGGGATTGAAATTGATCAATTGATAAACCTATATAAAATCAATAAACCATCTAATTTAACACGAATTAATGAAATTAAATTAGGCTCTTGTTCATAAATGCACAACCAAACACATATGATATGTCTAAGCTTAGTTCTAAAATATTCTCTTTAATTATAAATCCATATTTGATCCATAATTAATTTATAATTAAAGATATGAAAAATAGGAACAAGAAATAAATCAATTTTTATTTAAATAAAAACATAAAATTGTTATTTTAATCATGGAAGCAAAACTAAAATCTTATATACAAAATTTATCCTAACATAATTAAATTAGCCAAAATAATTTATTACAAAAGATATATTTAGATTATAGAGATAAATAAGATCTAACAATAAAAATATCCTTTTTTTTATCTATGATCTCCAAATCCTTGAATTGGTTAATCACCTTCTTCAAATTCTTAAAAATACTTCATAATTGGGAGCTTTCTCTCTAATATTTGTGTTATGGAAGGTGAAATTCAGCTATAGGTTTTTGGTTATGTTTAAGAGGGGTTTGTAGTGTATTTGTAGGTTAGGTTTTGTGTAAACAATGCTTCGTACATGTATAGGATTTTTGTCCAACAAACACATGCAAGTCATGACACGTTTTTATCTACACCGTGACACGAAACATAATTTAGATCCTTAGTTGCACCCCGAGACTACCTCCATATCGTATGACTATTTCTATGCTTTGAAGTGCGTGGAAATTCCAAAATCACTAAATGCCACCTAAGAGCACCTCACCGTCCCATGTAAAAGTTTGCTCCATAGTGTACATTGATATCCTAGTTTTTTTATATTTTGGTTTGTTTTGACTTGTATGAGGTTCCATATATTGCCTTGTTTTTACTCTTTTTGCTTGTGTTCATCCATGATTTTTTGAAAAGTACACTAACCTATAAAATACAAAAATATTCTCCAGAATAAGGTTTCAAGCACTGAGAAAGGCTATTATTGTTTGTGTCTCTCCTTGAGAACTGCTTCTTATGTTCTTCATATTTTTGTGAGTACGAAGAATTCTATGTTCCTGATTTTCTTTCTTTCTTACATTGTATTTTTTTGTTTTCTTTTAATATTTTTTGCGATGCTGCATGAGTGAAAGGATTATTGCATGTTTGTATGCCTTTTCTTCCTTAAATAGGGGTTTTTCTTTGACTTTCTATATCAAAAGAGGGATAAGTTTATTGCATAACTATGTGTTTTTTTCCATAATATGTGCTGTATGGGTAGTGAGTGTAAGATTACACTGCATTTTGTTGCCTAACTTACATACACTTTAGGGGAGTGTTGCATGAAGTTAGGGGAATTTATGTTTATTGCATGTGTTTCTGTTATATGTATGCATGTGTCTTGGCTATGATTGTATACCTATGTAAGGGTAACACAATAGTATATGAATATACTACACCCTATTTCTCTATGTTATATTCATAGGGTATATGTTTGTTTCATGTGTGTAGGTTACAAGTGTATCTTAAATTCATCAAGTTTCAAATGTGTTATATGTAGTTGTGTTGAGATCTTCGTGTTTCTATGTGTTAAAGTGTGGATGATTTTATTTGAGAAGATGGATGCAATATACAATATTAATGCACATGGAGTAGTGTTTTTTTAGGTTTTGGGTATGCGTCGTTATTTTGTTTATAGGAACAAACTACTTTAGGTCATCTTCATAATCATCCATGTTTGATGTGTGTTTGTACTTAGTTGTTCATTGTTTTAACACAAAAAGCCAAAAGGGGAGATTATAAGTTTGTTTGTACCTTGAGTCTGTGTGTTGACTTTCCGTGTGCAAAACTGCTTATTTTATTTTGCATCCTTTATTTATTTCTTGCGCTTTCTTAAGTTGTATATCAAGTTTGTGCTTTTAAACTTCCTATTTGAGTTTACTTCCATAATTGTTATTTGTTGTTCTACTACTTATGGGAACGAGTTCATTATAGGAATAAATATCTTCTTACTCTAGTAGTATACCAGATCTAGAACTTTTTCATTCTTCGTCTAAGCTAGAGTTTTCATCGCTAGTCATTAATGCATTCCAAATGCAATAGTCGATTTAAAACTTTCTTTAAATATCTTAAAATTCCATGTTTCATTATAGAGCAAGCAATGGTCTTTTCTATAAAGGATTTTAGAAAATAACTCATATTTATGAAATTCGAGGGGTTTGTTGTTTGTGAAAGGAAAAATAAAGAAATCAACTAAAAACTAGTACAGTAAAAAATAAGTATTAAGTAATATTATTAAAACACGATTGAAGGATCATCCTCTACCACTAATATGAATTAAAATTTTAATAAAATCCAATCCTAACTTCCTATTCCTTTGATTATACCAATTTAGATAAATTCATAAACTCGAAAATCTCCACCTCTTCTTACTTAATCATTGAATTAAGTAAGCTCTTAATTCATTTTATTTCTAATAAACAATATAGAATAGTTTTCTAAATTTAATCTATTAGAAACATTTAATTTTAAGAACATTTTGGATTAAGGTTAAACATATAAGCTCGGTTTATTTATTTAAGTGTTAATTCTTATTGAAAAATAATTTATCATTATTTATTTAAATTAATTAAGTAATTACGTACATAATCAACTAAATTGACCATCGATGAACTAACCTAATTATTCAATTGTACACTTAAAATAATCAATAAAATCCATAATAATATTGAAACAGTGACTTAAACACATAATCAAGAGAATATAAAATAGGAATATAGAAAATTTTATAAATAAATGCAATTTTAGGGGTTTGAAATCATCCTCAATCAACAAAAAAGTTAGCTATCCATTAAGACCAATAACATCATTAAAATATTCATGAGAACATAAATAGAAAGGAGAAGAAAGATTAAGACTATTGTCGATGAATATGGTCTCCAACTCTCCCAATTGCCTATTTTTTTCTTTTTCTTGCCTCTAACCACATTTACATTCCCTTAATAACCCCAATTATCATATTTATAGTGCTAGATTTTCAAGAGGAAAAAGTGGGAAAGACATTTCATATTGGGACATACATGTGGGTTTACAAGGCATGGGCCACAACATTCAATATAGCATGCCACATCATGAAATAATTTCCAAACCTCATAGTAAAATCTATGGTTATAATGTTGTGGCATGAAAAATACAATGCCTTGGAGCAAAGTTATATTTTCAGATTCCATAGTTAGACCCGTGGGTACAATCTTACATCATTGATGTTGTAAGGCATCGACATGTGGTCATTTTCTTTAGCCCTCCTACTAATAAAAATATGATGTATCTTATGTAGAAAATGGCACATAGGTCCTCCAATGTTTGACATTTTACGTTTCAAGTACTAAATTTTCAATTCTTGTCACTTTAATCCCTTGCTTTTAACTTTAAGTCTTTCATTTATATGTTTTAATGATCACAATACCTTAAATACATAAAAACATATTCCATGATTTCGAAAACAAATTTTGTAAAATAATTAAGTAAAAATACAATATTAAAACCTAATTCTCCTAATTAATTCCAATAAATCACAAGGTAAGTATGCTTTTCGAGCACTTATCAGTCACAACTTTGCTAGCAATATTGCTACTACAACTTCCTTTTATGGATTTAAGAGCAATGATTTTTTTATCTCTTAGCAGTAAGTCTTCCTCTAAGAAAATGATGTATCTCGTAGGCCTAGAGATCACCAACTAAATCATTTGCAACTAACTTGCCAGGTTTGAACTAAGTCTCCACTGATGTAGTCTTTGCATGAAAGCACAAAAAGGTGACTATCGAGAATCTTCTAAACTTATTTTTCTTCATCTATAGGCCTTCCAAGGTTGTGAGAATAGTTGGCAATGGTTGAAAAATGAGCATAAACTTGTCAAAGGTATCATCCTTCTCCATTTGGCATAACTCAAAATCTTTATTGAGTCTTATAATTTTGGATCTCTTAACTACCTAGGTACCCTTATATGTAGCCTTTAGAATATCCCAAGCTTCTTTGGAGGTATGTCATCTCTGAATTATTTGATACTCATTCAGAGTGACGAATCTTACGATGGTATATAGCCTCTTACTATTTAATTCAAACTCCTTACTTTATTCTTTTGTACATTCAATCATAGGGTTCCGGATGACTAAGTTATTGATGATAGCTAGCCATTTCAAATAAGAAACTAGACGTAGTCTTCAAGTATTCGCAAGATATCCCGCATCTTGAACTTACAATAGGAATAATTATGCCTATTCAAAAGAAGAGTTCTACCTACGTTTCTTCCTCCAAAATTTATATAGAGAAACTGAGTATGTGTAAAGTAGTGAATCAATAGAATCAACATTGTAGCGGTTAAGCCTAATGAGGGTATACCCACTCTAATACCAATTGAGAAAGTCCACTACTTGATAAATAACTAGGGTAAGGAGTCAAAAACTCCTGAAGACTCACCTCCAATTGGAAGGTAGTAGAAGAAAAGCAGTTAAGGTAAATATAAAAGTAAAGCAATAAGATAGAAAGTAGCAAAAGTAAATTAAATAGATAGGCATGCAACTTAACTTATAATAAGAAAGATAACAATGTCGAGAAAGTAGAAACAAGGTCTAGTAGGAAATAATAAATCATACATTATGTGATAGACAATAAGAAGTTCTTTCCAATCACAATATGATTCTCTGTGTTGGCACATACTTGGATAGAATTGTGCTTGTACTAAAAAATGAGGTAAGCCCACTTGGATCCCTACATATGTGATAAAATCCTAAAGTTGCTTATGATAACCACTTAATAGCCAACAATATATTAATAGAGAATAAAAACAATTTACAACTCAATAGAAATATAACTCTAATACCTCTATATATTAGGACATCTACCCTTATTCCTCCTAAGTTTCACTCCATATCTACATCCATAACTATTGTGATCCAAGCTGAATCTAACTTTTCTTTAAAACCCTACCATCACCTAGTGTAATGGATAGTCACAAAAGAATATGGGTGTGGCTTAACCCAAGCATAGGGACCTAAACAAACAATCTAAGTATCAAATGTTAGTTCAATTTTTAATTAACCTGATAAAATAGTTTTTTTCTCAAAACACTCATAAATCATTAATATAGAAAATATACTCAAAGTATTAAAAACCCAGAATTAGAAAACAATTTAAATACTTGAAAATCTAATTTTCAAATTGACAACGTTTTCCCACGTTTTTCTAATTACACAAACATTTAGAAGAGGGGAATATTCATTGAAAATTCCAAGCAGTCTGAGTACCTCACCAACCACTTGTTTCCCTTCTTGCTTTATAGGGTAGGGAGGGTAATAGCCATTGCACCCTCACCGAAAAAGGGAAGTGGGGGGTAACGAGACCCTGATGAACACAAAAAAAATTGTTTTTTTTTCTTCTAAAAATTACCAAATAATTTTTCACAATACTCGCATAACAACATAAATAAAAACATGAAACACATCCTAACATGCATACTAAACAAACCAAACCACATGGTGCATGTAATGTAAACATACGAAGTTTTCCTAACTACACAAGTGTGGTCAATACTGTCTATTATTGATCTTACATAGATGAAGATAAAACAATAAGTAAAATAAATAGATTTCGTGTTTAGTACACACGAGAATACCAACAAAGAAAAAATGACTTCCTGGACTTACATTATCTTATATCAAAATTCAACCTAGATCTACCACACATATTATTTCATGAGAAAATCACTTCTCAAGAATTCAAGCTAATAGTAGTTATCATGCTAGGAACTCTTTGGCATACAAGAAATCAAGTGGTGTTTCAACAAGTATAATTAAAATTCATTAGCCATTCTGAACTCCATCACCATCATAATTCAAGAGTTTAAATTAATCTATAATTGAAAGAAAAGGGATTGAGATCTTAAATCCAAAACAAGACATAGATGTATATGTCCCAACTTAGTGGTAACCACCCCAAAAGAATGGGGTCAAGTACAACGTGGATGCAGGATGGATATAAGGTCAATCAATATAATATGCTTTACAATTTTAGATCATCCCAGCAATATTATGTACACCTGAAAAGCTCAAACTATGACCCCAACACCTGATTCTATATAAGCATTCGCTTTACAGTAGCTATAATACATCCCTTACAACAAAGAGGAAAAGCCACATATATAGAGGGTGATGTACAATTTGTGGTTCAAGCCATTATGGAGAATAAAGAGGAAACCATTTCAAGCATGGCCAAGCAAATAACTGCATATATCGAAGTCTTAATTCAAAGCTTCAACATAATCACCATTAAATGGATTCCGAAACATTTAAACATAAGATCCCATAATGTTAGTAAGGCTCCCTTTAGAGTTTGGGAGATCATCTTCTAAGTTTTTAGGATCTCCCACCACTGTAGGCCCTCACAATGGATAAGCATAAATGCCATCACTTTTAGAAAGAGAAAAAAACTTAATTTAATTTAGTAAAGGTAATACTTCTTTTGAAAAAAAAATGAAATATGTGCATTTATATTTATTAAAAATAGGTTCCTATTATATAAAAATCACACTCTAAATGAAATGATTCCTTCTCTTTTTTTCTTTTTTTCTTTTTAAAAAAGAAGTTAATTCTCCACTTTTCTCTTTAAAGATATGAATGTCTGTTGTTTAGGTCTGCATAATGTCACGTCCCGCTCGAATTGTCTTGCAAAATCCAAATAAATGGTGCTTGTTTAAAGGATATAGACTTTTCTGCTTAGGAAAGTTCTAGAGTGGCCTAGAGATGTCTAGAAAGGGCTAGAGTTGGACGGAGTGAACTCAAGCTTTGAAGACCCTAGAATGTTCTAGAGCACGTTGGAGGGTGCTAGAATGGACTAGAATATTCTAGAATGTGCCGGATGGTTCATAAAGGATGTAGAAATCACTGGAAGCTTACGGAACATCCCAGAACCTGCATGAAGAAGCTAGACAAACCTAGAAGACTCTAGAGTTGGCTAGAAGGTCCTAGAACCTTGTGGCATATTGTAGATAAAACAAGAAATCTCTTGTATATTCTAGACCTAGAAGAATCTAGAAAGTGGTGGCATAGCCTTAAGCTTAGAGCGACACTATAAATAGACCCATTGGTCTCCATTTGTATTCATCCTTAGGAATTCTTAGCATCTTGTAAGATAAACTCTCTCTAGAGCAATACAAAGCATTCTTTACAAACTCTCTTTCTAGTCTCTTTGGAGTTTCATTCGGATTAAAAGATAGGTTTAGTGCAATGGACGGTGCTAAGTGCCGCACGATCGCTACTTGAAATTTAAGGTCGTGACAGTTGGTATCAGAGCTTTCGGTTGAAGCATTTCTACCTTTATCATAATGAAGAACGTTGATCCATCTACACCAAGCGTCGATGTTCCACCTATGGAACATGGCCACGAGGAAGTTTAGAAACCATCAAAAAAATCTCGAGCCAAGTCGAAAGACATACTTTCTAGCTTAGAAGCAAGTGTGGGGAGTGCGCAGGACAACTTATGGGAGTTGTTCGACAGGGTGGACAACTTGGAGGAACATTGTAATGGCTTGGAGCTAAGGATGTGGAGATCCATGTAGCGGTTAAGATGTCCCTTAATGAGGTAGATGGTGGCTACTTTTTCAATCGATTGAGTAACCTATATGCAAAATGTTTCTATGTGTCTAATATGAAATCTAACATCCATAAGAACAGAGATATACTTGAAATGTATTTGTTTGGAGTTTGATAGTTTCTTAAATTTGAAAGTATTCTTGAAAGACACATCTAGAAACTATATTGCATTTAAATGTTTTGTTCACGAATATTGTCAACACTCATAAATCTTACAATCTCTCCCTTTGGTATATTCATGTAATAAAACCTCTCTTTCATTACATAACACTCATAAAAAGGTAAATTTATACAGTGAAACAATCTTCCTTAAATCTTGATTGCTCATATGTACACTGAAAAGAAAAAACATAAAAAATCATGAAACTTATCTCAAAAGACTCATTGTTTATTAGTTCAGTTTATAAAAAAATATATAAGTAAAGAAGAGTAAATAATAGTTAGGAAATTTTAAATGTTACTCCCATATATGTAATCTCTCTAGAATAAAAGCTTTTATATAAGCAAAGAACCATTGAGTAAATATAAAGTTTTAGTCGTATGACAAAAAGATTTTTAGATTTTCAATTAATGCTTAATAATTTTCTCTCCCTTTTTTTCATACGACTAAACTACATGGAGAAAAAGTAAAGACGAGTAGGTGTAGCAAAAGCAAAGTGTATTGAATGATGAAGTAAAGTATATAAGCGTACTCAATTACACTTCAAAACAAAAAACCAAGGCACAAGCATAATGCAAAAAAACTGTACAATGTGAAAGGAAGAAAGATCATTGTTTGGATACTAACTCTCTTGACATATGATTTGAGAGTGTATAACATTGATCGTAGAGTACATGGCCTATTGATGGTCATCCATCGTAGTCAATTTTTTTATTAGAGGCCTTCCATTTGAGTTCATAGTGATTCCATTCATGTTTTCATTTCATCCTCAAATAAGTCCTTTACTGGTACCAACATTAGCAAACCTTTATCTCTTTGAGGTAGGAATAGAGTATCTTGAGATGGCTGTGTAAGTCCTATTGCACATGTGTTTATGTGTTGGCTTTCCATATACAAAATAAGGTGTTTGTTTATTTTACTTAGTGTATATGTCTTCTTTTATGTAAGGTCGGTTACTATGGATCCACAATTCAAACATACACTTAGTTAGGTATACTTTATATGCGAGAATGTTTACACACATCATGGGATTGGTTTTTTCAGTATATATGCTATGTGGATTTTTGGTTTTCGATAAGTGAGCATATAAGTAGGTTGACATTTTATTCAAGTTTTTGGTTCATTTTGAGTGCGAGTATTTATGAAAATTACTCGATAATTTTTGGAAATAAAAAATGTAATTTTGGCACCTCAATATGGTACCTTACCAGATGATGGTGAGTTGGTGGCGAAGTGGTGTCGAGGTTGGCTATAGCTTTGGGAATTTTTATAAATCCCCCATTTCTTCTTATTTAGTATCTAGAAAAGATGTAACAAAGCTCTATTAAATTTATATCTTGTCTTTTTATTTCAAGATCACTAATACCTCGTGTATTTTTTAGCATTAGTGATTCATGAATGTATGAAAAAAATCATGCTTATGAATGGTGAATACTCAAGAGGGTTTTTGTGAATGGGTTGTATATGAGTCGTGTGTCTGTTAGAAGTATCTTGGATGCAACTTGTTGTTTGTGAGAACTTCATTGTGAGAGTGAGTCAAGTTAAATTTATTTGAGTTCTCATATCTTGTACTGTATGCCCATTGGTTGTTTAATTAGATGTTCATACTCGTGGGTGGTTATGTTGATTGTTCATTTTACACATTATGGATCTTTAGTTTCTGATCACACCACATAGGGTGGTGTTAGCTTTGGAAGAAAGTTGAATAATGTGTCTGACCAGGTTATTAGAAAGGCAGCAAGTAAGAGTAGCAATAGGTAGTAAGCAAGAGCAACAATAGGCAGTTAGATAGGTGTCTCGACTAATAAATGTATTTGTGTTTATACTTTTCTATCAAGTTGTATCTATTAATTATTTTTAGCGGATTGTTTGTTATTGAATGATTATCTTAACCAATCCAAGGATATTATCACATAGATAAGGTTTCTATGTAAGTTTACCTCATTATATCTAGGGTTTTGTATGCTAGAATGTGTGGCTAGTATAATTAGAGTTTAAATGGTGTATGTTCATACATACTAAAGTTTAAACTCTGATTAGAAAGCTTATGATATTTATCACATGCTTTCCATTTATTGAATTATATATCTGATGCTTTATAATACTACTTGTGTTTGATTATATATACTATAGCTATGTTTATCTCCCTATGATTTACATGTTTGAGTTAAGTCTTTAAGTAGTCAGCATCTTCTCAGACTGATTGTGTATCGAATCTCGGACTACTTCAATGTTATTTTGCATGATCAATATGTTTGTAAGTATAATATAAGTTTTATCATATATGTTTCAATATACTAGATGTAGGCTCTGATTAGAAAGTGTATTTGTTATATGCTATCGCATGCTTTCTTTATTTTCTATGTAACATGTTTATAGCTTTGTAATTATTTCTTATAATGTATTAAATTAATTTGCCTATTTTTTGATTAATTGATATTGCTTATGTTTATTATATATATATATATATATGTGTGTGTGTGTGTGTGTGTGTGTGTGTGAGTTTGGTATGAATCTCTAATAAATCTGTGTCTCCTTACCCTAGTTGTGTCCTAAGTGTCGAATTCTTTAATTAGTTTGCTTTGTTTAGTTTGAAATTATATCATGAGAGTACAATCATCATTTACGAAATATGTTTCCACATATAAAGTCTTAAAGTGATTATAAATCCGTTATTGTTTAGTATAAAATTCATGTCTCAAATGCTATGTGTTAATTGTTATGTATGCTTATTGCTAGTCTGGATAGGAGCTTTTGAGACACACCATCACTAGTATGTTTATTACAGATTGTAGATTTTATATATGCTAAGTGTTTTAGTTATGTGTTGAATTGAGCATGTTGTTTTGTACTTCTACTATGTAATTTGCTTAATTCATTTCTATGAGACTGACTTGGCTGAGTTGATATAGAGCTCACGAAAATAATTTTATGGGTTGACGCTTCCATCTCTCATATGGTCCCTGTTATCTATTTAAGTCAAAAGAATAATTGATCTTTGTGTAATTATTCCTATGTATGAGAATCTTCAATTGGTATCAGAGCAGGTCACCCTCGTTTAGGCTTAACTACATGGGTGCTTGATCTAAGAGCTTTATCTACACACACATATTGTATATTTGTGCCCTATTGTATAGGGTGTTATTGTTATATTAGGTTGTTTATCTCCGTGAATTTTTGTTGTCAGTATATTCTCTATTTAATTTTTTATATTAAAAATATTTAAATATTTAAATATTAATAAAATTAGGTTTCAGGTTCGGGTTTGGGGCAACCCTACTTGTCCACGATCCAAAAACATAATTACTAACACGAGATCATTTGAAATTAAAATTCAATCCAAAAATATCCCATCTAAAGCTAAACTTGTTATGACAATCCCATGGATACCCAATCTAATGGGTATACTTGACATTTTTACAACAAATCCTCACTCAATTTTCATTTTTTTGCACTTAATCCAATGTCTAAAAATATGAGAGATCCTCTTTGATATTTTACATCCTACACATTACACAATATTTTTCGAATCTGACACTCAAAAGGAAAACAGCCCAAAAATAGATTGAGAAAGTATGAAATCAAATGGGTAGAGCTTTCCTCAAAAATTTTGGCTAAGAAAACAAAAGAAATTGGAAGGTTTTATTTCAAAAAATCAATAGGCTTTGATGGCCTTGCTGACAACTTAGTGTGTCTTAATGAACTCTCCATAACAACTCAATGACGGGGTTAGTGAGGAACACAAATCCACTTCAAATCGTCCTTGAACTGGCCAGGACACTACAATGGTTCAATTCGACCCTAAACTAATTTGGACCAATCAGTTCAAAAGAAGTTCCAAGATCCTCTTGTAAATGCCAACTTTCTATACAAACATGTCTTCCAAATATGCAAGTATATGCAATCTGTGTAATCAAACTCAATATATGTTCTATGTGCATGTGTGATACTGCCGCTAGTAATCAGCCTTATATAGAGACCAATATAAATATAAAGTAAAAGATTGACACTTTGTCTTACACACGAAAATACCAACACAAAACACAAAGAATTTATAAGATCAATCTTGTTTAACTAATTATGGAACTTCCATACCTCTAAAAGCTTTCAAGAGAAATCTTAAGCGCATATAAAGCAAGAACAAACAAAGGAAAGAAATAAGAGAAAAGACAAACTGAGCTTCATTTAAATTGAATCACAAATCACACTTCGAACCATTACACTACAAGCCTATATATAGGCAGCTCCTAAGCTAGTAACTAAGTACCTATGTGCCAATGTAGTAACAAACTTTACAGCCTTCTCATAACCATCTAACAAACATAGCTTAGCTTGACTTAAATTCTTGAAACAAAGTTTTTTTTATTACGAGTTGTTGCAAGAGAATAACACACGTGATAGATTATAACTGAATATTTCAAATGGACCTATTTGAAACATCTAGTCATAACCTGTCACGTGCATTATTGTCTTACAACGACTTGTGATGAAAGGAATTGTTAGTAATGCTATATAATATTAGTGGGGATGCTTTCCTATTTAGATGTCCAATCAAGACACGAAGAGATGTTAATATAACATGGAAAGAGATTTATGAGATTTTGATATCTAAGTGGTATTAAGTAGTATAGTTACGACCATATACATTTTTCAAGAATTGTTCTTCGAAAACCACCTTGTACAAACATGGAAGTTGAGGTGGGTAATGAGCTAGTGTTCTCAACACCAAAACCTTAAAAATATGTCAAAAACTAACAGAAAAATTTACTAATTACAATTTAAAGTTTTCGCAGTACTCTTGTAACAACCAAGTTTTCACATTACTCTTGTAACAATCACTATAATTTAGTGGTAAATATATTATTTACCCAATACACTTTATGCGAATGATGAAGGGTTATCTGAGTTTGTATCTTTAGTAAAAATACACTTTAAATCATTACTTATTATGTTGAGTAACATAAGATTATTACATTTATAAAAAGTGTCACCAAAGTCCATTTTTGTAAAGTAATGGATTTGTGATGCCCCATGTGTCAACTTCAAAACTAAGGCAACATAATTTCATTACTTTATAAAACGAACTTATGCTATCCCCTTTTATAAATATAACATATTGTGATTGTAGATTTAATAGGTAGAAAACTAAAGTATATTTTTGTTAAAAGTAACGAACATGGTTATACTTTTTTCTTATACAAAATTTATAATATGCTAATATATTTTGAACCAAAACAAAGCATCTAAACTCCAAACAAATGTTGCTTGAATTTGTGCCAACAATCATGTACAAATTGTTCCAAAGAGAAAGATCAACATCCATCATGTAGTAATAATGCAATTTCAAAACCTTTTACAATCTTATCTTCAAAGTTGTTTTTTCCTCGTTACAAAACCATACTTATGTAAATTTGTGAACATAGCGATTTGATACACCCTACCCATATATAGTGGGGAAAAAACAATGGTGGATTGAACATATACCTTTACTCTTATAATATGAAAAGAATGGCTAATATTACTTAAGTATGATACTAATTTAAGGTTTATAAATAATTATGATCATCATTATCGTTGGAAGTTAACCTTTTAAGATTTGATGTCTTATGTTGTTTATACATTTTACAAAATTTACATGGTATCAAAGCTTAAGTAAATCAATAGGTAAGAAAAAAGAGAAAAAAAATATAAAGTCATTCAATCCTAAAAGTTTAATCTCAAAAGAATATAAATCTCATATTACTTATAAACACTAAACTATTATCTTTCCTAGTGAGATTAAGGCTCCTATTACCACATGTCCTTTCAAGTATTACCCGAAGAAAGGAGAATAAATTGAATTTGCAGATGCCACTCCAATTTGCCTAGCAAATAAATGGTTGATTCAACTCTTGGTAATTTCTTGAATCTCAAAATTGCAACCAGCACCTCATGAATCATCCACATGGTCATATTCCATCCCTGAGAAGTTAAAAGCAAAAGCAGATAAGTAGTTACGCCTTTAATTCCAGATATTAGGTATTTCAAACATTGGATGAAACAAACCTGACCTTCCATGTTGTGGGTTCCGATTACTCTCATCATCATTATGATGATTAAATCGGCCAGACCTGGACAATTCATGAGAAGCTAATTTGTATTGGCAATAGGCTGAATGCAACTCTTGATAGATCTCTTCTAATCTCCCAGACTGATGATCTCGCTGATCCATCTCAATTAGAACCTAAAACATATCTCTCTTATTAAGCTTGGAAATAAGTGCTGATACACAAAACTCACTCCTTTATGAACAACTCTACCTGTGCAACGTGACTCTTGAATACTGGATGAAACCGCTGCCGGCAGTACACATTAAACAGAAGAGTGCAAATAATTAGTGGAATAGTGAAGCCCGCTGAAATTTTTGATCTTTTAATCCCAAAAGTCGCAAGAGCAAGGACTTGCATGGTAACCATTGAAAAGATAAATGTAGTGTGAATGATTGGCCAGTATTGCCCTCTACTTTCATATTTTGAAACATATACATTAAGAATCTGATTGAAATATATCCAAAATTAGGATAACATAGAAACTCAACAAGAACCATAAACTAAATGAAAAACCACTATTTTTCAACCTTTTGTGTACTAATTAATTAGTAGTTTTCTATTAGAAAAAGTCTATATTAGCATAATATTTTCAATTAATTAGTATTATTCCTTTTTTTCCTTTTGCACAATGTAATAGTATTTATAAACCAAATACTACCTATGGCGAAGAACAATACAAGCTCAGGAAATGAACAAGGTAATGAATGCATGAGGCGGAAAAAGAAGAAGAAAAGAAATGTAGGTGGAACCATGGATAAAATTCAATTCTATAAAAAAAATTAATAAGGGTTAGTCGAGAAATTGTAGCTTTTTAAAACGTAAATGTGTAGTTTTGAACCATTTAAACAGAATACAAAATTATATTAGAAAAGAAGTCATCACCTGGTTTCGATACACAAGATATGCAAGAACAAAGTAAAAGAGCAAGAAGGGTGTTATTAGGGGCACCAAGATAGAACAGATGAAGCCAAGGAATCCAAAAACCAAAACTCTAGGAATTTCAGTGTGAAACGGAAAAGACCAAACACTCTCAGGAGAATCATCCTTTATTCCAAGTACAAATTGCTTAAGCAGCTTGCATATAAGAGAAAGAGGTTGCATTAATTCACATGCCAAACTTGCCCAACCAGATGATAGAACAAAAGTAAGAAAAAAGCTAGCCTGCATATTTTAAAAGATCAAATTTAGTTAGAAAAGCACATAGCAACAGTTACTTCCACTATATTGCTTTTGTATGTTTGTGCTCTTGAAATGGTACACTTAGCAACCCTTTATTTTTTATGAGTATCACTATCATCCACATGACTATTTAGTTGAGGGTTGTCATTTCCTTATTATCCCACAATATGAACAGGACATCAAACTTTTAAAAACATTTTAGTATTTGTTTTTCCTCATTTTCACCCAGATTTAGGGGACTCGAGGTATATAAATAAATGAAAAATGGGATGTATTACGCAGAGAGAGAGAGAAACACAAAAGTGCATAATTTTTTTCTCCCCTAAAAATAACACATTTAGTAGTAGTTAAAAGTTTCATTTTACCAAAAATATCACAACATGTTAGATAAATTATATTCTCTCTCCAACATTAACATTATCGATCATTTACTAAGATTAATTCGTTGATTTGATTGACCTATTTAGACTATAGGTTGATTGTTATTGGTCAATTTTTAATTGATATTGATTTATTATCGATCAAAATGACATTCATTCTCAATGAAACAGATAAAGATCATCAAAATTAAATGGACTTCATCAAGCTAAAGGACATGCATGAAATGACCTTCATCCTATTGATGTTCAATTGAACGAAGATCTTCGTTCAATTGAAGTGAACTTCATCTTCAATAAGAGGATTGTATTATTTTTGAAAAAAAAAATAGTTTTTTTTGTTTTGTTTCTTAGATTTGAGTTATTTTTGGGAGAAAAAATGGTTTAATTAATTTTGTGCTATTTTTTGTACATGGCCCAAAATGTGTCCTCGATAGCACAAACCTCTATGAGATTTCAAATCATAGAAATTAATATACTCATATTATCAAACAAAGTTGACAATAATATATATATATATATATATTATCAAAGGAAGTTGTTAGCTCACCACCTTTATAAATATATATAATAAAAGAAGTCGTGAGCTTACCACATTTATAAATAGACGAGTACAGACGAGACACTTTTGATATAATTTTCTCATAATCGAATTATAAAATCTATATCTTAAATCACTCAAAAATTGTTACGGTTCGAGAATGATTTTTTACCCACAGATAAAAATTCAAGATAATTATTAAAAATTACTCAAAAAAATTATTTTTTCCAAACATTTTAAAAAATTTCTTAATAAACATTAATTATTAATTAATATATAATTTAATTTAATAAATATATAAATTAATTAAATAAATATAATTAATTTTAAGTACGGGTGGGTATGGTTATCAGTATAACCGTATCCGAACTATGTCCGTCCTAAAAATTTATTGAATAAAAATCAAACCAATGGTACAGATAATCGAATCTATCGTTTTTTGTCAACTCTTTCCTTTTTAGATAAAATATGTGGTAAATATCATGATTACCTTAAAATTTTAAAAATTTATTAATCTAGTCCTCACATTTCAAGAATAATCAATTAGAACTCAAAATATTTAATATACTAAATTTACATTTTGAAATCTTTAAATATACTTCTACATTATTCTAATTAATATGTATGCATAAAAATATATGCACAAAAATTAATAATAATTAACAATAAGAAATGAACAACAAAGAAAAGAGAGAAGACTAATAAAAATGAAAAATAAATATTTATAGAAAAGTAAATTCTCCAATAAATTTAATATATTTTTAAAATTTATTTCAGTCATTTACAAATTTATAAATGTAAAGTTACTCTTACTTCTACCATTTTGTCCTTAAGCCAACATGTCAAATTTGACTATAGAAAACTAGTTGATTGATTTTTAAATGTGAAAGACTAAACTAATAAATTAATCTAATCTTACGATGATATGTCATGATATTTACTCAAACAAATAAAAATAATATCTTATATATTAATAAAAAAATTTAAAAATTCACCGTGAAATATACATAATGGTTTACAGGAAAAAAAAAAGAGTTTATGATCACATTAAGAAAAGTGGCCAAAAAGGCTGATAACGATGGCAATGGAGGGGAATAGGTTTGGATGGTTATAGAGAGAAAGAGAGGCAACATCAAAGAAGAAAGGTGAAAAAATGAATGTTAGGGTTTTTTTTAATTATAATTATTAGGCTTTTTTAATCTTTATTTAAAAAAATGAAAAGCAAGAAAATAACATGTTTTTAATACCTTCATTAAAGGAAAACTAACAGTTGGAAGTTCTTGATATTTTTGAAACCTCAAGAAGGATTGTGCTATTCTTCCAAAGTTTAGGGAGGTTTGTGATAAATACCCTCAAAATATGAATAAGAAGATAATAGAATGACAGACTATGACTTATGTGTCGCAATACATACGATAGTAGACGGTGGTCCCTAATAAATCCAGTTTTTTCATCTTAAATTTTTTAATCCAATTTGCTCCACGTGGAATTCTTTTTACCCAATTTACTACCTATTATTTCAGGTTTAGTGAAATTAGGACCTAAAAGGAGATTTCCATTCAAAACAAACAGGCAACATCGATTATGCTTGGTTAAAATTTAAAAAACACAAGTATCCTTTTATGTCTAATTTTCAACACAAAATTAACAATAATAATATTTGGTTAGCTTTCCTCGGTTTTTTTAAATTCTTTGTTTGTTAGAATAACTTCTAACGTACAATTTAATGGTAGGATACTGGTTCAATTTATTGTTCGATTTAAGCAAAGAATTAGTGACAATTGTTCTATGGCACTTGTATAAAAGCACGAAAGAAAATATGAAGTTTTTTTAAAAAAATTTATCACAATGTACGTTGACAGTTAGTTTCAAAATCTACATGGGGGACCTAATGTCATCAAATCAGAAACAACATAGAGCAAATTCGATGCACTTGATGTAATAGGGGCGTATAATGTGGTTAGTCCTAATATATAAAACCTAATATAAGAAAATATATTGCATTGAGATATTTTAGAAGGGGTTTCTCACCTGTGATGGAACTGCATTGGCAAATGTGGTAGGTAAGTCATTCACACTAGTAAAAACATGCAATCGACTAACAACGGATCCTGTAAAGACATTTGCAAAAAAGACATTCCAGATTGTGAAGTACAAGACTTTTATGCATGCACTCTTTTTCCTCCCACTGCGAGAGATAGATCCCTCCACTGCAGAAAACAGCATCATTGTTGGTGGAACCGTGTAAAGAAATAAGATTAAAATCACGCTTGGCATGTAACCTGTTAACATCTGGACCATGAATTTCCTACAAGTGAAAGTATAGGATGAGTTTGACATAAATGTGCATAATCTGTTGGCTAACACAAATATAAACCAGTTCATAATAATAGGTCTTGCACAAAGAAGAGATAAAATCTTCTTTATGGCAACATTTGTAGTAAACACATAAATAGATGGCATCAAATATGCTCAACATGTTAAAAGATTATTGTTATAAAGCTCCTTAATTTAAGCAGCAAATTAAGGAGCAAAACATGGAACAAAACAAGGAGTAAAACATGGAGCTTAATTCAAGAAGCAATTCAAGGAACCATTAATTTAAGGAGTAATTCAAGGAGTGAATTTTCCTATAAATAGATGTGTAATTGTAATGAATTAACCATCCAAAGTTTTCATTCCAATTGAGAGAAAAGCTTAGAGAGAAAAGCTTTTGTGAGAGAAAATTGAGAGTAATTTTCTTGAGTGTAATTGGGTTGTGGGTTGTGAGCGTTGTAAACACCTTGTGTAATTTCTACTCTTTCAGTAAAAAGATCTGCAGCAGGTCCGGAGACGTAAGCAAGATTGGCCGAACTCCGTTATCAAATTTATGTGTTATTTTATATTCTTGCTTTCTCATAAGTTTGGCTTATCGGGAATTTGCGTTATTTCCCAACAACTGGTATCAGAGCTATTAGTAGTGATTTCTGTCAATTTTCTGCAAGAAATAATCAGAAACGATCCAGAGGAAGTCAGATTTTAGTGGGAGCAATGGCCGCAGATGAAGGAAGGGTGAAACTCGAGAAATTTGATGGCACAGATTTCGGGTTTTGGAAAATACAGATAGAGGATTATCTGTATCAAAGAAATCTATATCAACCTCTCTCAGGGAAGAAGCCAGAGGCTATGAAGGAAGAAGATTGGAATCTTCTAGACAGACAAGCCCTCAGAGTTATTAGATTGACGTTATCCCGTAATGTTGCTTTCAACATAGCAAAGGAAAAGACCACGGCGGGTCTTATGGCAGCTCTCTCCAATATGTATGAGAAGCCATCAGCCTCAAACAAAGTGCACTTGATGAGGCGCTTGTTCAATTTACGGATGACGGAAGGCGCATCGGTAGCTCAACATCTCAATGAACTCAACACAGTTACAACCCAGTTGAGTTCAGTGGAAATTGAATTCGATGAAGAAGTACGAGCATTGATACTTTTGTCTTCTACCGAGAAAGTCGGAATGCTAGTCTACGGTGTGAGTAGCTCATCGGGAAGCAATAAGTTGAAATTTGCCGATGTTCGTGATTTGGTTCTCAGTGAAGAGATCCGACGTAGAGAGATAGGTGAATCGTCAACCTCTTCAGTTTTGCATACAGAGTCAAGAGGAAGAAATTCAACCAAAGGAAATGGATGTGGTAGAACTGACTACCGAGGTAGATCAAAAGACAGGAGGTCCAAATCCAGGAATCCTAATAATTCCCATAGCTCGAAGACTATCGAGTGTTGGAATTGTGGAAGAACCGGGCACTACAAAAATCAGTGCAAGAATGCAGAAGGACAAACAAGTGAAGGCGAGGCAAATGTTACTTCCACCTCGGGAGGAGATGATGCATTGATATGCTCTTTGGGAGAGCAAGGAAGAATCTTGGGTGTTAGACTCTGGAGCATCGTTCCATGCTACTTCACAAAAAGAATTCTTCGATAAATATGTCCCCGGAAACCTTGGAAAGGTATATCTTGGTGATGATCAACCATGTGCTATTATTGGCAAAGGTGTAGTGAAGATTAAGTTGAACGGATTTGTTTGGGAACTGAAGGATGTCAGGCATATTCCCGATCTCAGAAGGAACTTAATCTCAGTGGGACAGTTGGCCAGTGAAGGCTACACTACGATCTTCCATGGTGATGATTGGAAGATTTCAAAGGGTGCAATGAAAGTTGCTCGAGGCAAGAAAAGTGGCACTCTTTACATGACAGCGGAGGCACGTTGTTCAATTACAGTTGCAACAAGCAATGAAACACCAAATCTGTGGCACCAGAGACTAGGCCATATGAGTGAGAAGGGGATGAAGATTATGCACTCAAAGGGAAAACTTCCAGGTGCAGTCAAGGAGATAGACATGTGCGAAGATTGCATACTTGGAAAGCAAAAGAGAGTCAGCTTTCAGACAAGTTGCAGAATCCCAAAGAAGGAAAGGCTAGAGCTTATTCACTCTGATGTTTGGGGACCAACGACCGTCTCATCTATTGGTGGGAAACACTACTTCGTGACTTTCATCGATGATCACTCTCGAAAGGTATGGGTTTACTTTCTAAAGCATAAGTTTGAAGTATTTGAGGCTTTCAGAAGATGGAAAGCTATGGTGGAAAATGAGACGGGTTTAAAGATCAAAAAGCTCAGAACCGATAATGGTGGTGAATATGAAGACACCAGATTCAAAAATTTCTGCTATGAGCACGGGATCAGAATGGAAAGAACTGTGCCAGGCACGCCTCAACACAATGGTGTAGCTGAGCGTATGAACCGAACGTTGACAGAAAGAGCCAGAAGCATTCGTATACAGTCAGGTCTCAGAAGCAGTGCAGGTAGAAGCGATCAACACGGCGGCCTTACTTGATCAACCGAGGCCCATCTGTTCCATTGGAGCATAGAATACCGGAGGAGGTATGGAGCGGAAAAGAGGTGAAACTATCACATCTAAAAGTTTTCGGTTGTGTAGCATTTGTGCATATCAGTGATCAAGGCAGGAATAAGCTTGATCCCAAATCCAAGAAATGCACATTCATTGGCTATGGTGAGGATGAGTTTGGCTACCGCATTTGGGATGACGAAAAGAAGAAAGTTATCCGTAGCAGAGATGTGATTTTCAACGAAAGGGTGATGTATAAGGACATGCATAAAATAGACGCCAATGACTCGCAGCGTAATGAGTCGGTATTTGCGGTGCGAGATGATGTCCCGTATACTTCCGCAATGTAACCAATTGTAACAAGTCCTCGGCCAGGAGGAACTTGTTGGACAAAGCGTACACATCATTCCGACACACCACAACCTCTTACTCCAGCTCCGTATTGAGAAAGTCTTCTCGACCTCATGTGCCTAACAGGAGATACATGAACTATATGTTCTTTGGTCGATGGAGGGAGCCCGAATGCTATAATGAAGCTTGTCGGACTCGAGATTCCAACAAGTGGGAGCTTGCTATGAAAGAAGAAATGAAATCTCTCATCTCCAACGGACATACGGGAACTAGTGAGTTACCTATGGGAAAGAAGGCACTTCACAACAAATGGGTGTACCGGGTGAAAGAGCGTACGATGGTTCCAAGAGATACAAAGCCCGCCTAGTTGTCAAAGGGTTTCAACAGAAGGAAGGAGTTGACTACACTGACATTTTTGCTCCCGTTGTGAAGCTCAATACTATCAGATCAGTATTGAGCATTGTAGCCATCGAAGATCTTCATCTTGAACAGTTGGATGTGAAGACTGCATTCCTTCATGGAGATTTAGATGAAGAAATATATATGTACCAGCCAGAAGGTTTCTCAAAAAGGGGGAAGAAGAACATGATGTGCAGACTTAAGAAGAGTTTGTATGGCCTGAAACAAGCCCCGAGACAATGGTACAAAACATTTGACAGCTTCATGCACAAGGAAGGTTTCCAGAAGTGCAATGTTGATCATTGTTGCTACTTCAAGAGATATAGGTCCAGTTATATCATTTTACTACTTTATGTTGATGATATGTTAGTAGCAGGTTCAGATATGGATGATATTAAAAGGTTGAAGCAGCAATTGTCAAAGGAATTTGACATGAAAGACTTGGGTCCAGCAAAGAAGATTCTTGGAATGCAAATCACAAGAAATAAGAAGAAAGGATCCTTGCAATTATCTCGTGCAGTACATCAATCGTGTTTTGCAAAGATTCAACACGGGCGATGCTGCCGGTTCAAGCACACCCTTGGCACCATTTTCGCCTATCCAAGGATCACCCCTCGAGACAGGAAGAGAGAGAATTCATGGCTAAGGTTCCTTATGCCTCGGCCATTGGAAGTTTGATGCACGCAATGGTCTGTACAAGACCGAGACATTGGCCACGCGATGGGAGTTGTTAGCGTGATTTATGTCAAATCCAGGGAAAATTCATTGGGAAGCGATCAGTGGATTTTGAGGTATCTGCGAGGCACCACGAAAAGTGTTTGTACTTTAGTAAAGGAGAGTTAAAAGTACAAGGATACGTAGATGCAGACTTTGGAGGTGAAGTTGATCAGAAGAAGCACCACCGGTTATATATTCTTGTTGGAACTACAAATGTTAGTTGGATGTCACAAATACGTAAAATTGTCACTCTATCCACTACTGAGGTGAGTATGTAGCGATGGCGAAGCTAGTAAAGAGATGATATGGCTTCAAGGTTTGTTAATTGAGTTGGGATTCAAACAAGAGAAGAATGTTCTGCGTAGTGATAGTCAAAGTGCAATACATTTGACGAAGAATTCAAAGATTTCATTCTAGAACCAAACATATTGACTTCGTTATCACTTCATCGATCTCTATTAAAAGATGATGTGTTATCTTTGGAGAAGATTCAAGGAAGCAAAAATCCAGAGATATGTTAACAAAGGTGGTGATTATTGACAAGTGAAGTTGTGCTCAACTTCAGGTTGGTCTCAGAGTAACAAAGACTAGAAAAGTTCTTTGCATTGATCGAGGTGTGAAGGCAGTTGAAATCGGTCTTAGTGGGAGATTGTTAGAGATTATTGTTATAAAGCTCCTTAATTTAAGGAGCAAATTAAGGAGCAAAACATGGAACAAAACAAGGAGTAAAACATGGAGCAAAACATGGAACAAAACAAGGAGTAAAACATGGAGCTTAATTCAAGGAGCAATTCAAGGAACCATTAATTTAAGGAGTAATTCAAGGAGTGAATTTTCCTATAAATAGATGTGTAATTGTAATGAATTAACCATCTAAAGTTTTCATTCCAATTGAGATAAAAGCTTAGAGAGCAAAGCTTTTGTGAGAGAAAATTGAGAGTAATTTTCTTGAGTGTAATTGGGTTGTGGGTTGTGAGCGTTGTAAACACCTTGTGTAATTTCTACTCTTTCAGTAAAAAGATGCAATGGTCAGGAGACGTAAGCAAGATTGGCCGAACTCCGTTATCAAATTTGTGTGTTATTTTATATTCTTGCTTTCTCATAAGTTTGGCTTATCGGGAATTTGCGTTATTTCCCAACACAACATTCTATGACCAACATGATTACAATACTATAACTAACATAACTTCATTAATAACTAATGACAATTCAACAACAAAGAGAAAGTAGAGCCAAAGTACAATTTCTATTGTACAGTTTATTGCAACAAACTTATGCCACACTGACTCATGTAATAACAAAATTGCTGAAGAAACAAGCATAATAAAGGGAAGTGAAAAGGGATATATTTACTCACTTCTTCAAAATTCCTTTAAGAAAGGGTAATCTTTGTTTTAGCTTGTCAAGCTGACTCAAGCCTTGTACAAATGCGACTGGAAATAGAAAAGCAATCATAAATGCAATAGAAGCTACAAGTATTCCTATCTTACGGATCCACAATAGTTTATAAGGTATCCAAAGATTTGACCAATAAATATCATGTGGTTCTGGAGCCAAGTCTGTCACCCATAACATAGGATTTGATGACTGAAGAACCTGTGCAGCAACAACAGCAGAATAGCGGGTCTTAAAAAATACAAAAGCAGCTGCACAATCCTGTATGTAAGACATGGTGAGTATTAGACTACGCTGCTTCAATGTTCACATAACAAATGGGTAATAATAATTATCATAAATATCCTTTGGATAAGTCCAAATATCACAAACCTACCAAACATTTGAAACTATATTAAAGACTTCCCATGTGGTTTGTCATGTTTTCATAGTACTTTAAGAGCAAATAGGATTACACATCTCCGTTAAGTGTCCTTTTTAATAAGGTTAATAATTTACAATTTTACCGCACCCTCAATTTGAGTTAGTTCTCAGATATAAGGTTCAATTTTCTGATATTTTTCAAACCTCAAGAAGGCATGTGATATTTCAGTAAACTCAAAGTCAAAGGCTGTTTATCGTAATTACCAATAACATATATATATTCAAACAATTACATGAAAAAAAAAATCCCAAGGGGATAAGAGTTGCATTGAGTTTCTATGAGGAAAAATTTAAAGAATTAGCCATGTGTTTGCAAGAATTTCAAAGATAAAGTGGCTAGTCTTTTGAGAGGCTTGGTGGAATTGGCTCATCTTCGCTCTTATCCAAAACATTTTTTTTTTGTCGTTTTAGAACCCAAAAAATAATCAAGAATAAGAAGGTCGATTTTCAATTCATAGGAATGGGAACCAGAAACGTTCAGAGCACCTAGCCCCTAATTCAATGGCCTACTAATGAAGGCAGTTGATTGAAAAATCAGTTATTGCCAGAGATCATGTCAAGGAGACGATTATTACTCATGGCAATGCGAAGTTATGGATGAAAATTTAAAGGTACTAAGGTTAATTAGAATAATAGAAATGTGAACCAACCAATTCATCAGCTGTTTATAATATATGTGCATGAAACAGGGCCGGCCTAAGGCTAAGGTCATAGAGGCTGTCGCCTATGGCCCAGGTAATAAAGGATCCCCTGTTCTTTTTTTTTTAATATAGACAATTAATTATAATCTGATCTAGGGACCATTACCAAGAATTTATTAGCCTAAAAAGTAGCAATAGATGTTTTGATTTTTTAAGAATCTGATAAATGTATTAGATTACTTTATCAATATTTACTTTCTTAATTAATGAAGAATCTTTTAATAATTATGTCAAATCTATCCGATATCTATACATATCTAATTATTACGAGCAATTAATTTTCATTTAATTTTTTTTATCTTCTCTGTTTTGCAACAACTTTTTTCCTTTTTTTAGATATCGATGTCTTATCAAATTTTTAAAACTTTGGGTGCTTTAATTGGAGTCTTTCAAAACTACTTTTAAGATTCAAATAATGTTTAAATTTATTTTTTTTGCAAATATACATATGGCTAAACCACCGGCAAATTTCATCTACCAAAATATTAGCATTTTACATCCTAACTTATGTATCTTATCGATTGAAAAATAATTGTAATTGGATCTTGTAATTCAGAGCTTAATTGATACTTTTGCATCTAAAAAACAAAATAAATAAATAAATTTAAAATAATAACGATCCTAATTAATATGGAGCCTATGATTAAACTTGAAAAAAAACAAAGAAGAAGATCCAATAAAGGTAAGCACATTATGAAGTAAGAATTAAACTGATCAATTATATAATAATATATACATGTGTAAATTAAGTTTTATTTTGTATCGATACATTGTATAATGAAAACTATTATTAATTTAATTTTTTAAACAGATTTTAATACAAAATATTTTTTATATTTCTTTAATTATTTAAAATATTATGTATATGGGACACATGACAAGTCTCGCCCAGTGCCCTTAAATACTACTGCTTGACAATAAGATAAAAAAACACCATATAACACAAACAAAATTATGTCAAAAACACAAAAGCTACTAGCTTTTATCTGCAAGAATAAGGTGAAACCAGAGCTAAGAATTATTAGATGCTTCTCAAAAATATTTCAAATTAATAAAATTTAATATTAATATATTTAAAATAAAAAATACTGCAAAAACAATAAATAATAACTCTTATCAATCATAACAAAAATTGTAATCACCTTTATTTTAGCCAAATATGGGGTAAAATCTGCCTTTCCGTTAACACTTTCTGGCTCAGAGGCAAGCATCCTAAAAGAATTTGGCTGTTCCCCACATAGGCAACATTTCATTAAGGTTGGTCTAACATTTTGTTCAGCAGAAGCAGGTTTTAAAATCTTGCATATCTTCCCAGCATCACTCTGCAAAATTAAGCAAGTTATCATTAATATTAAAAAAGCAAAGCAAGCCTTGTAGTTTTCACAAGAATCTGGCAATAATTTACATATCAGCTAACAAACCCATAAATAGTTAAAAAACAAATGTAGGTAATTGAAAAGACAACTTCCCCAAAAGAAATTAAGAAACGAATAATCTTTTAAGATGAAGAAGAATTCTCCATCGGAAATGATAAAGGCAGATACTCACCAACAGTTTCTGCATTGTGCCAGTCCGATAAACCATTTGGTGTGATAAGTAGGTGGATTCATGATACTTCGAGAAGTATTTTAAGACTGAATCGTTGTATGATTCTTGAGGTGACCAGGGAATGGAACGAACGATAACTGTAAAATTGCTTGGATTTGTAGAAGAATCAGTAATATGATTTAGCCTCATTTTAGTTATGCGCTTGTACTCCTGTAGAAATATGGAAGTAGTTCACTAACGTTTCCAAAGTTGAAAATATTCAAGAGAATTATATGACATGAACTTGATGAACATTTTATTGTAATTAAAAGATGCCAATAAAACTAGAAAAGGAGACATAGTTGTACATCCTTACAAAGTAAAGGAGAATACAAGCTGAGGAGGTTATGATATATAGTACAAGACAATGTGCCCAAAGCCTGAGGTTGAAGAAAACAAGAGACCACTAATTAGGAGTATTTGACCAAAAGTTAATAGCTATAGCACCACGTCCAAATAAAAGAGTATCAATTGACCTATCGATAAAGTTAACAGATCATTTCCATTATTCATCAGAAGGAAGAAGGCAAAAACAGTCAAGGGATCGTATTCTAGTTACATGAATACGAGTGCCAAAATATAAAAATGTTAATCGATTAACAAATGATACATGGTCATTGGTCCAATCTTAGTAACAGGCAATAACACAGCAGCAGGTTCAATTCCCTCGTGAAAACTTTATTAGGTCTCCACATCTGTACATCCAATCATCCATACTCACTCTTCTGAATATTAAACAGTAAACTTAACAACAAATCCTTTTAACATGTTCTAAAATTTAATGATTAAGATTGCGTACCATTTTGAGCCCTCTGAAACATTCAAGATGGTGAATACTTGTAGAGACTCTAAATGAATGTGATGGTACTGCCTCTTCTTACCATAATAATTAACTGGAGTCACTAAAAATATACAGAAAGCACTAGCAATGCAAAACACCCGAGTACTGTAGAGTAACAAGAATTAGTTCCAAAAGCAGGCGAGAAACTAGTAAATTAACATCGGTTTAAGAAACAAAAAAAAAAAAAACCCTAGTAAACTAACATCAAGATTTTTTAATTTTTATGGAACTATGTAGTGAAGTTGAAATAAACATATAAAACGGTAGATATTGTTCGCTTAAGTAGAAACATGCTACATGAAAATATAATTATTCCTGCACTAAATAAAAACTCAATTAAGAGATAAAATTGATTAACAGTCACAAATTGAATGAAATATTATAAGGAAATACTCTTAAAACTTTGAAAGAAAAAAATAACTCATATAACATCGAACGAATCTGCTTGAAGCTAAACAATGAACGAAATCTAATTAGTTGAAATTTAACTTGAATGATTTAATGATATACAATATGAAACATTTAAATGGAACTTTCTAATTTTATAATTATAAGTTTTAAGTATATAACATTTTTTTCAAAATTATATTAAAATATAGTCTTTCAAAAATTTCAACAGTAAATAATTTGTATATACATAAATTAGAGTGAAAAATGGAATGAGTGTACTTTTTTTATTTATAAAAGGTAGTTTTTAGGTTATAAAATATCATTTAGTTTTATTACAGAAAAAGTGCTATTTAGTCAAAAAAAAAAATCTTTCTTAAAGACTCTTGACAAAAAAATTTAATAAAAAAATAACAAAACTTTCTTTTTTGTTGCTTTATAAGTAAGTTAAATGAATAAAAATCAACTTTTGTAAATTATTTTCATCCAAAATAATATTCTTCCTACCACCAATTGTGCGTTTCTAGGCCCTGACCAATAACGCAAGCAAATTGGCTCTATTTCAAATTTTTTTTATCAATTGGGTGATCGAGATAAGCACATAACAAGAATCCTGATTAATTTTAAAAATAGTTCTCAAACTGTGAGTACGGATTTTAATTATCTAGATGTTTAAATAATTTAATTATTTAACTGATTTTATTTTAATTTTTTTTAAAAATATATATTAAAATTTTCATACATTAAAAAATATATATTTATTTATGTTACAAAAAAATTAACATATATTTAACTGAAAATAAAAATTATTTCATAAAATTAAACCTTTTAATTATCACATCCAACAATTTTAGAGAGGCTTGTGAATTTTATTACCTTAAAACAATCATCCTGAGAAAAACGATAGCATCCATGCCACAACGAACCAAAATTTCTTCATCAGTTGTTTCCCAGGCTTTTACAACCCAACTAACAGAAGGAACCAATCTCTCGAAACAAAAAGACTCATTGTGGCGTAAACGTGCTGAAGCAAGCTTCCGCCCGAAATACACACCGACAAGATTCGGCTGCTTTCTTAATATGGAATATAATGAGAAAAGTACGACACATACCCCAATATTAATTCCAGCTGAAGTCAAAAGAGCCGAGAGAATCATCTCCAGAAATTTTTCTGCAAACTTTATGTATCATGTTACCTAGAATGAAATACCAAACAATTAGATGGAAGATTAACATACGTGAATTAGTGGTGGACCAATCAAGATTACGAGTCTCACCGCCTAGCTGGGATTTGATATGGATCAAATAAAGGGTGTCGCCATTATTCAGAAGATTATCAATCGCCCATTTCATAGCAATCTTGCTTCCCCAATCTTCTTGTCTTTTGTCTTTAACATTTTATTTTATTTACTTGTTCTCTTGATTAAAAAAAAAAGTCTAAACTAAGCAATGCCAATCTTCAACAATGACATCATTATTCCGGAGATTTATGATATGATATCAAAATTGAGATTGCTTCTGCCGGAGAGGTCGGAGTGGGGAATGTTGTCGTTGGGTTGATGGAGCGCTCATTAGCATCCTTTGCCAACAACGACAACCAGAAATGGAGAGAATCAGAAAGGAATGATAGCTTAAAAGGCAGCGAGAGATCTGGAATGCATAACCGTGAAAATCAACCCAATGCTAAAAGTGTAAAGAACAGATCATAGAATATAATTAATATTTATCAAAGAATAAAATTATGTAGACGAATCAATTAAATTTCAACAAATAATTTGAAAAATGTATAATATAACTTTCAACCTATCACATATGTATTGTTTCGTATATTAAAGAGCGAAAATATAGCCACTGCCGAAGTTAAAAGGAGAAATTTGGAGTCTAGGCTAACCTTAAAAAGGGGAAATTTGAGCAAATTATTAGCAAGTGCACGAAACGTAGTAAGTGCAATTATTACAATATAATTAGTCATATCGTTACTTCAACATTTTACTCTTTTAAGTTTATCATTCATTACAACACGGACACTTTACTCTATCCATGTAATAATTTGATAAAAATAGTATTATTCTTTCAAAATTAAGATAACTATTCCAATTGTGACCTCCCTGTGCCATCTCATGAAAAATTTTAAATGCTTCTCAGAATACATTGAGGTGAATAGAGAAATACACTCACTCATATATTGTACACTATTATGGTTGAATTTAAGAGGCGAGGAAGAAGAAGAATAGAGGTGAGAGAGAAGCTGAATTGTTTATAATTTTTTATATTCATTCTTGAAATAACTATGGCTATATATAGCATTACATGCACATGGGATTACAAGGAAATCATTTTAACTAATTCTAACATTCCTAACTGAATTGTAACCCTTCTTACGTTGTAATGGTCGGTGGTTTTCTCAATCTGCGTTGCGTGCACTTCAACGCCGTGTGTGGTCCTCCTCTGCGTTTCGTGCGCCCATGCGTTGCACCAAGCAGCCCGTGAAATCGTATGCTCGTATCATTCCTTCCCCCTTTTAGAATCTTTGTCCTCAAGGATAAAATAGATGTATGAATTAGTAAGATTACAGCTTGTGCTTCGAGACAGAAGCAAAAGGTAACCTTGAATTGACCTTAGAGCAAGCCCATACTTCCAGGGCAAGTTGCTTTGATGCTAAGGCCACGCCCATTTGTTATTATTTCCCATTAAGCTGACTGCTCTTCCATTAGCTGTAGTTTGCACAAAATTACCCATTTTTTTAGAGTCTGCTGATGATTGGTAAATCCCCTTGATGGGCGGTAATTCAAGCAATAAAGAAGATAAACTTTCGTTCACTCCCACTACATTTCCATAATCAAATATTGTACACAATCTAACATATGCCTTAACATGGCTTGGTTCAACCAAGGGTGATACAAACATGCAATACTGGTCCTTTATATGTATGCCTATAGGCGACAGCAAATGGTTATTAGCCTTTTCCTCATTCTCAAGCTTAAAATCATTTGAAGGCATTACATCCAAAACACCCACAACCTGCGGCTCAAAACCCATATCAATCATTCTATCGGCCTCATTAAGAACAACATAATTACATTGATTGAGAACACAGTATCTCTGTTTCAAGTAATCACTCAACTACCCAGGGGTGGCAATTACCACTTCACATCCCTACATAATCTTAAAACCTTGTTCCACAATAGACTACCTACCAACAATTGACAGCACTTTCACAACCAAATAATGAGTGAATTTCACAGTCTCATCCTCAATCTTCTAAGCAATTTTACGAGTAGGAGCCAAAACAATAGCATAAGGCCCTTCAGCCTCATTCTCTTCACTAATAGGAAACAATCTAGAATTACAAGTCAGTATAGGAAGTACTATAGCAACATTCTTACCTGAACTAGTCTCAACAACACCAATAACATCTATATGTTGAAGGCCACGAGGAATAGCTGCCATTTGAATTGGGGAAGGCTTCTTATAACCAGCCCTCTCAACATCTTTTAGAAGCTCAGCATTCAATTTACTCTCAAGCCAATTCCTCATATGATGAGGAATTTTAGAACCCTTGTAAGAGATATTAAAGTCTTCACCGACTAGTTTCTTTTGGACTTTTATACTCACAAGAACCTGTTTGTATCGGTCAATCTTAAGCTCACTCAATTCTTCAACCCACCAATCCTTTGGCATAGAACTGATTGTAACACCATTACGGCTAAGTTGTTACCATTTCCATCTGGAAGTGTCTTCCAATTATAGGAGTATAACCTGTCAACTTTGGAAACATCTCTACAAGCTTTGGTAGCTATAGAGTAAAAGGAATTGCTAAAATTTTGTTGATGGCCAGGTTGGGTGACCCCTGAAGAAGCCATTGCTTGTAAAGTTAAATTAGTTAGGAAATTTAATCGGCCAATTATCCAGTATGTGCATAAGATGAAAAGGTAGTGTTTCCAAGTGTAATAACAAATATGAATCCAAGAAGAATGCCTAAAGGCAATCCAAAAATGTAATAACACCAAATATTGATATATGTAACAAGAGATTTCCAACCAGCTCTAACAGCAACACCAGATAAAACTGGTTGGAGACTGTTTAGAAGCACTGTAATGCCAAGCAAGATTGCAAGTTGGGTAGTTTCTTTAGCAACATCATCACTTGTTGTGAAAAGGTAAGGGAAATAGTCTCTTATGGCATAAACAACAGTTATGAAAATAACTCCAATGGCCACAAATGTTACAGAAACCACTACCATTGAAAATTTTGCTACCTTGGCATTACCAGCCCCAAGTTCATTTGATACTCTCATACTGATTGCAGCATTAAACCCAAGTGCACTCATGGCATCCCATCCTTGTATGTTCATGTAGATTAAAATGGCATCAAATGCTATCAAAGGATTTGGAAAACGACCTATAATGACCACCAACACTATCAAGTACCAAAACTCTAAACATAACATAACAACAAAAGCCAAAGAAATCTTAACAAAGCCATATAAGTCAGAAAATGAAAGCCATGAGAAACCAGTCCAAGCACCATCTAACTTAGTAATGAAGATGTACAACAATTGGCCAATAACAATGAGCCACCAAGATGTGTTTAGTGTAATATCAGCTTTAACTAAGTCTCATCCCAACCTTAATATTAGCAACTAGATGAAAGATGTGTGTAGCACTAAATAAACTTATTTGCTACTATTTGAAATTGAACAAAAATTCAAGACGTAGTGATCAATGTGACCAACATCATAAATTAACTGAATTGCTACTATTTGAAAATAAACAATAACTCGTAACTTGCCTTGGATTTTCTTCTTTCACTTTTCTACCCTCAAGTCTTGAAGAGTTGTAGCCACCATCAAAGTGGCTGGGGAAGCATCTTCCAGTGGAGTACCCATATGGGTCATCTGGGTGTCAGGAATTGCTATAGGAGTTTGTTCGTAGAGCTTAATAGTCCGATAAAGTTTCCTCAGGTGACTGTCTCTAGGTTCTCTGATTGAACCTTCATCAGCATGAATTGGCTTTAGTTACATGCCGTGATGGTTGAAAATGATTCTCTTATCACCATATTAACTTAATCTTTTTCTTTATTTCTCGTGTGCCTATCGATTGATCGAATGATCTATTGCTCTGATTATGTTCAGAGGGGTGGACGAAGAAGAGAGAGTGTAGACAAAAGGAAGCTTGTCTCTTTCATGGGTAGGGGCAATATGGATAGATAATGGGCCAAATCCAAGCCCTTTACGAGGTAGTTCAGCTAATGGAGGGAAACTACCTTTACGAGGTATGCTTGCTTCTTGGACCGGTTCATGGGCCAATTCTGGAAGCCCAAGTAGTGCGATCCATAGAACCTTAGCTTAGGATCTGAATAAGCCATCGTCATCTCTTTGTGTAACCTAGGAACTAGATGGCTTTCTACAGATTATGATTCTCTTAGAGCGTTCTCCGAACAAGCACCAGAGGCGAAAGACCCCATGGTTGGTACTTTGAATTTCTCGAAGGTCTTAGACGATCCACTCATCACAACGCCAAGAGAAAGAGTTGGTGGTGAGTTGAGGTAGGTACGAAGAGCTCATTTCTTGATCAACACCGCTTGTATAGTAGTGCTCACTCGCTCGAATTTGGACTCATGTAGTGCCAAGATCTCGGATATCTTGTTGAAGAACTTGACGTCATATTCGTTGATTTTTTCCCTTAATATGCATTTCATGCACTTCAGCGCCATGCATGGTCCTCGTCTGCGTCTCATGTGCCCATGTGCTACACCAAGTAGCCCAAGAAATCGTATGCTCGTATCATACACCTCACCATCCTCTCACTTTAACTATATTTTTATCTCTATCGAAAAGAGTATGGACTCCTAAGAGAAATCTTTCAAAAATTAGAGGAATGTTAATGTTACCTAAGTTTGAATCTATATTTACACTTGTATTATTTATGGTATGACACATGACAAAAATTTCTTGAAAAATGAATCTTCTTTTTTTTCAAAATTATTTAATCACCTATCATACTTTAATTGTGAGTGGAGAAAATATAGGTATAAATTTATATGAATATGTCATTACTCTCAAAAATACTATCAGCTTTGTAAAACATTCAATGTTTTCCATTATCATAGAAGGGGAGAAGGGGACTACGGTGCTTAAGTCAAGATCACTTAGCATTTATGAAGAAGTAATAATGAGCTATTTTTATTGAAGGCATGTCATGGGCTTTATTCGTAAGAATCTATGTAATGGTCCTTTAGGGAAATTGAAATTAAGAAAACATTCCCATGTAGGCATAGATGGAGAATTTAGTTGAGAAATGGTGTTCTAGACTTTATTGTGATGTAACTTGTTGTATTCTTTGGAATATATGCATTCTTTGAGCAGAGGTTAACAATTATAGGTTTTTGTTATGTTTGTATAATTAAAGCATAATTTCCTATACAAGCATCGTAGGTGTGTATGAACACATGTAATGAAATATTGTTTGATATTCTGACTACCTACTTTAATATGGATTTTTTGCGTGGGCAAATTATGCTACCATTGCAATGAAATATTGTTTGATATTTTAACTACACTACACCATTGGCCTTATAGCCTAGTTGGTATTATGGCTTATTGAAATGGATGGTTAAGGTTGTGAAATCAAGCCTCATTAAATATTTGTGTGTATGAAACTTGAATTTGATGAAAAAATTATACTACTACGAACTGAATTTTTTATATGATTTTTTAACTCAAATTAACATTTACATGGATTTTATTGTAAAACACACGTAAAGTTTGTGTGGCCTTTTTTGTATAACCCACTTGTTTGAACCACGCCTAGTTCAACGGAGGAAACAAGGCATCTCGGGATATCCACGTGCGGTACAAGGGTAAGGCGTTGATGCTCAAGCTAGTTCCTAACTAAGCAGGGTGACCTTTTCCTAACACGTGTTTGTTTCGCTCTCCCCAGCTAGGCGAGGTACAAACACCACTCAAATTTGTTTGAATTTTTCTATAAAATCTACGCAAATTTATCCATGGCTCTTTTCTCTATAACCCATGCAAAATAATATTTTTCCTAATTCTATATTATCCATTTTAATTTATAAATATATACCTATGAATTCAATAACACTAACTACAAAAAAGGATTTGATGATATAACTACAAATTATAAATCTTCAAATACAAAATGATATTTATTGCTACCAAGTTCAAATACATAATGAATTCAAACTTAGTCTAATTTCTAAAAAGTGTAAATATAGACTTGCATACATAGCTCTAGGCATTAGCAATAGTTTTGCTAATCATATATCTTCATCATCTTTATTATTGGTCATAAATTGTATCATATGCTTCGTCCATACTTATCGTAGGCTACTAAAATTATTTTCGATATATTTCTTACAATTTGATTTCTTGAATTATTTAATTTAATAGAAAAATTAAATAATTATCTCTCTATATAACCTAAAATTTAACTTATTGTGAAATGAGATAAGTAAAACTCATCAAATTGTAGGTGAAAACCAATGATCTATTTATGATTTCTTCCATGAATTTTATCACATAAAATACGAACATTATTTCATCATCTTATGATGGTATATACTATACATAAGTTATGTCACGTACTATACATAAATTATGTCAATAATTGAAAATTATAATCTAAATCTATATATGTAGATAACATATTAAATAAATTTATACTATCTTTATATGTATGAAAACAGTCAAAGTCTATGTGAGTAATCTTCTCTAAATAATCAGTCTAAGTAGAATACCACCTCTACGGTACTGAAAGCGATAGTATATAAAAATAAGTCACAATATAAGTAGAGTTTGAATCCAACCACAGTGTCTATCACGAAAAAGTGGTAGCATCACCACATGAATGACAACCACAAGCTCTACCCCAAAATCATAGATGACCCCAGTGAGATACACAAGCAACCTTTAACAAAGGATCTCGAGGTCCAAAAGACATCTGCATATCTAGCTAAGCCTAGTGATCCAAAAGTAGAACCATCTGAATTGAACTTTTATCAACTCGAGGGTGCTTTCCAAGTAATTTCTACAATCCTAGGAGCACATTATGGAATACCTTGTATCTGAAGATGCAAAATCACCTAAAGATCATCAATTGTATTTTGCATAGACCAGTGCTAAGATATACCCACTTCACAAATAAATCTCCAAGCTGTGACGAATGCATAACTCAAAATTTTTGCTTGTTCCCAATAGAACAATCATTTCTCATATCCAAATCACCCAGATGATTGAGAGAACCTTTTTTCCCCTAGAATGCCAAGTTGTGACCCAAAGTTAAGTGCCATTGCGCCTATGCATAATCTAGGATGGAAGAGTCCATGTGAGGTCACCTACCAAAAAAGAAGCATAAAAGTCCTAGAGTGCACCTATAAAATGAAAACTCAAAAAAATGTGAGAAATAGTTTACTCTACTAAACCACAAAGAAGCATCCATAAGGGAAATATTGCTCCCTCTTTTTTAACTAACGATTAGTGATGTAAGGCTTATGATTATCAACGATATTTGTGAATAAAACATTTAAATATAATTTAGTTTCTAGGTAAGTCTTTCAAGAATACTTTTCAAGACAAAGAAACTATCGAACTCCAAATGAACACATCATAAGTATATCTCTATTCTTATATACGTTAGATTTCATATTAGACACATAGGAACATTTTCCACTTAGCTACTCAATCTACCTTGATTAAAAAGTTATTGATTTAATTTTCAATTGAGATAGATCGATCGAGATTTAATGATAAAATGGTAGACCGATCTACTTATCTTAGGATTTATTTATTTAATATCCTAGATCGATCAAGGATTGATACATCGATTGAACTTTTTAGATCGATCAGTGGAGCTCGACCTAGATCGATCTAGCAGCTATATTTTCAACTTTAACCTAATTTTTACTCAAGCTAATTTGTTTCATTAAAATATTTTCCATACATTTTAAAGCTCTTTTAAATGTTTTTAAGGATATAATTTAATAGGTCATTAATCTAAGGCTTCAACATATTCTATTTCTACATATCTATGGTTTATAGTTTTCTCAACCATACATGAATCAACTTTTGCATTCCAAACTTTCTCTCCAAATCTGTTTTGCAAAAAACTATTATGGTAGGCTTTTTTTAGTTTAATTTTTCAAACATTTGATGGTTTTGCTTGAATGAGTAACAAGCCTACAATATTTGTGATATTGTGTTTTAATATTTGTTCTTGGATTACTAGTGATTTTTATTTTTCTATCATTCTATTAAATCATATAGCTAGGATTTTTCATTGTTGAGTCCACTCTAGGACACACATTGCACTTATATATTTTGTGCTAACATTTCAAGTGCTAACTAAATGGGTTCGATAACTGTGAAAGAAAAATGAGGCTTTTATGTAGGTTACTTTGGGGCATTACCTTGATAGGTAGTTTGAGTTCTAGCCTTGTATTTGAACATTATTTTCATAGTGGATAGTTAAATGGTCCAGTAGATTGGTGGTTTTCTTCTTAAGTCATTGTTGTGGCATAAGTTATATCCACCTAGAAATTCTTGTGTTATTTCATTTTTTCTTATTTTTTATTTACATATGATTGCATGTCTAACTATCTACGAAAATTTTAATTTTTCATATTTTTACTAATTATCTATTCACCCTATCTAATTAATCAGATCCATAACTAAAAAACTTTGAGGTGGAAAATTTGTTCCAAATCACACGTCAAAATAAGATCGATTGAGAAGGTAGTATTTAAGGGATTCAAATAGTTTTGCCCCAATTCCTAAAGTCCCCGACAACACATAAAGAATCATAAATCTCACTAATTGTGACTCTACCCTTATTTGAGTATGTCCAAATTCTATATTCATTTATGTTCAAACAATTACGGAACGAATCTATAAGGTAATATCAGAATAGGAATCCTCAAAAGATTGCGACAAATGTCACCTATCTACGTGTATATAATCTCCTAAAACAAATATAGTGATGGATCCACTGAAAAGCTATTTATATTAGCAATTAGAGGAGTCCCAGCCCATTATCATTCCGAAACCACAACATATGAAACTTTAGTTAAAGAGTTTCAGAATTTATAACTTGTACAAAATTATAATTTTATTTTATTCTTTATCCATATATTTTAATTTTTTATATAATATTAAATTAAAAAATAAAATACTTTCATATAATTATTTTTTGGATGTTTTCATGTGCAAAGCACCTAAATAATGTTATATAGATATATATATTTCTTGTAAATGCCATGATTAGTTAGTATAAAAATGTGAATTTTAATATCTTCTCGTTTTTTGGATTTCTCTTTGATTATGGTTTCGATTTTCATCAAATCCAATTTTGGTTTAATTGCTACAACATTGCACAAGGGTAATTTCTTGTATCTTTACTCTCTTACATCTTGTATTTTGATATACCAATAGTTACAGTATATTTAAAATCTGATTGTTAATTATTTTTTGAAGAACTACTTATATTTTGAATGAAAGATTATACGTGACAAGTTTTGCTAGGTACTCTAGGATATCCCACCACCAAATTGTTATACAAATAATAAGACCTTTAGAGGCTATATCGTCAAATGCAACATTACCCTCTTTATAAATATGAGAACAGTTCAACTCCATGCAAACAATTTTCTCTGAGCAGTTAACCCAAGAAGAATATCATCTTCATAACACCCAAAGTGATGAAATCTATAAAAGTGTGACAATAAAAAGTGTCTAAATCAAATCAAAGTTTCTACACCCAAAGGTGGTAGCATACATCACCTCATGAGCTGCTACTATTAGTTCTATCTCAAAAGCATATGAGACCACAACTGGGATACAAAAACATTCCTTAATGAAGGATCTTAATGTTCGAAAAATGCTCATACCACTAGATAACCCTAGCAATATAAAAGCAACACCATCTGAATTAGCCTTGATCCATACAAAAGGTGATTCCCTCCAAGTAACCTATCTAATCCATGGAGGCTATCAAGGGATGACTTGTATCTATAGATTATAGAGGATATGACAATCATCCATTGTATTTCACATGGATTAGCAATGTGTAAGTCCCACCTTATGAATAAATCACAAAACTATGGAAAATGTAGAGCTCAAATTCATATGTATATCCTTAAACCGATAATCATTTATGGTTGTCAATATCACCCAAATGATGAAAAAATCCCCAATTTCAATAAGTTACCAATCTTTGACCCAAATTCAATTACCATTATGCTTATCTATAAACCTAGGAAGGAAAAATATATGCAAGATTGCCCGTTAAAAAATAAGCATACAAGGTCCCAAAATGCACCTACGAAATGACAACTTAAAAAGATAAGAGATAGTTTCCTTCACTAAGTCACAAAAATTGCATGCCATAGTAAGATGGATCTTAAAGGTGTTATGAAAGGGCCCCAGATAGTCGTGTCCCAACTATTGAGTTCCCTGGCCACACTTAGGGAAACATAGGCCTCATTAGTTGTAACTCCTCCTTTAATTAAACCTATCCAAATTATGGTATCTTTACCTATCCTGGCTATTATCAAGTGAATCTTTGAGCTAATATTAGGATATAGGTTTGCAAAATCCTAAGGTAGATACCATCCATCTTTTTGTAAATAATCTCCCATCAAAGAATGAATTGATGTATCCATTAGAGGTTGTTCATTTTTCAATTAGACGAGTGCCCAGCTGATTTCTTTTCAAAATCATACTGAAGAGTCTCTGCCAACTAACCATTGAGATTTCTTTAATATAGTCAAATAATGGGGCCATAAATCGAGTTAGATGGAAAAAGGACCATAATAACTTTATAAAGCATCCTTCCTATCCAAGTACCATCTACATAAGTAAATTATCATGCTTGAGTTTCCTATGATAACCCATCATGCAAACTTTATTAACATAACCTCATTTAAGAGATCGACGTTCCTTAAGCTAAGGCTCTCTTCCTCTTTTGGGTGAGTCATTTCCATGCTTTTATTATGTACAACTTTTATCGACTAATCTTTAAAAACAACATTTTCTTGGAGCCCTTCGAAATAAGATGACACCTAAGTAGGATAAATAGGCACCCCCAGTATACTTCCCAACTATTTCTTGTGTTTTTATGCTAACCCTTTTTGCAATTGATTTGTGAACGTATCTGATTAGCAAAAAGCTTATTGGAACGTTGGTCTGGAAACCGCCCACGTTAAGTGTAGAAACTGTGAAAACAGAACAGAGGCTCGTAAGTAAAGTACATTGGGGCAGTATCTTAGGGAGGGTAGCATAAGACCGAGTTTGTACTTAAACATTTGATTTTCATAGTGGAAAGTTATGTGGTTCGGGGAACTGTTGGTTTTCCTCTTAGGTCATGATTGTGGCCTTGGTTGTTTCCACCTAAAAATATTATGTTATTATTTTACTTCTGCACCTTATTTTTACACGCGATTGCATGTCTGGCTAGTTTGTTTAGGTTATTGAGCTATAAATTGATAAAAATTAAAAATAACTTATTCACCCCCTCTAGGTTAATTAGGTCCATATCTTATAAACTTTCAATTTGGAAGAAAAATTTCATATTTTAGTTTTATTAAAGGAAAATTTCTCATGATTTTGCCATAAGCATGTGATTTTGTGATACTGAATGCTATGTCTTACATTGTTATACAGAACCCTTTATTTATTTATTTTAATGAAAAATTGTAAGTGATAGGCCTTAGTAGGTGCATTGGGACATCCCAACTAGGCACCTTTGTAGAATTCTTCTTATCTAGCCTCTAAATTATGAGTATTATTAAATAGAGAAAAACTAAATATAAACTAAAAATTAGCAAAACTTATAATCTTGATGTTAGAATTTGAATAAACAAAAGGGCTAGCAAATATTGGGGCATCCCATCACCAAGTTGCAGTACAAATTCTAGGAGCCCTAGAGGCCATACTCTCAACTATAACATTGCATTCTCTATAAATATAAGAACAGTAAAACTTCATGCAAGAAAATTTCTCTAAACAATCAAACCATACAAAATACCATTTCCATGGCACCAAAAGAGATCAAGTTTGAAAAAGAGTGACAATATAAACAGAATTTAAGTGCAGCCAAAGTTTCTACCACCCAAATATGATTACACACATCACCACATGAATGTTCATATCTAGTTATTCCTCAAAAGTATATGAGAACGTAAGTGGGATATAGAAACATTACTTAACAAAGAATATTGATGTTCGAAAACACCAACTCAACCAAATAACCCTAACTATCTAAAAGCAGCACTTTTTGTACTAGCCTTGGTCTATCTCGAAGGTGTTTCCCTCCAAGTAACCTCTACAATTTGTGGACCCATCATGAAATGCCTTGTATCCATAGACAGTGAAGGACCTAAAGATTTGAATGTCCCACCTCTCAAATAGACCACTAAAATATGGAAAATGTAAAGCTTGAGTTTTCCATGATTTCATGTTTTGTACACAAAAATTCCAACATAAATCACAAGGACCTTGCAATCTTCTCTTTGGCTTTCCATGAAAAAATCCTACACAACTCTAAAATATATATGGCATCATACATAATAAAATCATGAAATATGTACCTAAAGAATTTATTCTAGTGAATGAACTCATATGCATAACTCTAACATCCAAACAGACTAAACTCTAATGCATATGTTTGTTGTTCTCTATCCATCTTGATGATCCATACCAAGTTGCATGTTTGTATACTCCAATGAGATCTAACTAAGCTCCAAGTCTTTAACTACACTTGTATCATGCAAACATAAGGCACTGCATATTTGGGAAAACCAGCAAGCACAAAAATGTATAGTCTACTCAAATACTATCAAGTCATTCCTACACAGTTGAATTATGATAGGCTAAGCACAATCAAACACACAACACAACAAACATAACTCTCTCAAGCACATGATACACTCTATCTAAATGCATACATATCAAGTAATAAAGATAAAGTACAAACTACACCCACCAACCCCATGCAAGAAATAAGATGTTATGCCTGATGCAAACCCATAAGAATATGGATCGTCCAAGTAATATAGTGATAACAAAGTATTGTCCTCAAGGAGTGTAATTCTAACTTTCTCACAATTATACTATTTGAGCTAACAAAAATAATGATAAACTAATTTAAACTACTAAATTAATGATTAACTAATTCTAATTAACAATCACAACTCAAATTTTTCACAATCATTAAGAGTCCTAAGGAATTCAATTTCTTCCATTTTAATCCTATGATTTTATAAATCTTTTTAATATTAAAATAAAATTCTTAGATCATTAATCTAATTCTACTCAAATAATTACCACCCATATGTTTATGATCATAGTAATCGTAATCCATATATTCCTAGACAAAATGTATATGGTCATCTAAGCATACATGAGACATAAGCACCGAGAATTAATAATTGATTACATACACAATAATAAGAATATCTTGCCTTATTACATATATGCTAATTTAATGCAAGTTTACAATTTCATACCAATCTTCCAATTGTGCACAAAATTAACAAATCATCTAAATTAAATAGGAGCATTAAGCACCTTAAACTAGATAATCCAAATACACACAAATATTAAATTAATAATATAAAATCATATTCATAAATTAGATTCCATATGGCATGGAGAAAGGTGGACCAAATGCATGCACAATTCATGCCTACGAAACAAAGCTGACTAAGGATGAGGAAAAAAATAGCATCATCACATACTGACCATCTCAATTATATGATCAAACAACATTCCTTTTTTTGGATTTTTTTAAGGAACCTCTACCATTATGTAACTCATGGTTCAAATCCTTCTAAATAGTTTGAAATTATTGTTTTATTTTTAATTAACACTCTTGAAAAACCTACGAATTCATCTTCAAAATAATGATTACGCAAGTTATTATAAAATGGTTTTTAATTCCTTTTAGCACTATGTCGTTGATGCATTACACATCCAAATTGAAAGTGCTCAGGTGAACCACAATAGTAATATGGGTAGTTAGAATACGAAAAATGATAACAAGACATCCTAGAATAGCTCTAAGAATATCTTAGGTGTATATACCATCATTGTTGCGAAGAGAGGAAGAAGTAAAAGGTGAAATGTTCACCTTACTAGAATAGAATAGCTAGGGAGAAACTTGATTCTTGAACTATAGGCTTGGTGAACATTGGAACAGTACTAGAAGAAGTAGTATTATCATTTCTTTACTCTAGTTATGTCTTTTCTCTATTACTTTATAGTCTCCTTAAAGTGATCCAACTCTTTTATTCAATTTAGGATTGTTAACTATCAAAGATTTTATATGTTCATCTTTTTCTCTTATATAGGACTCTAGAAAACCAGTAGTGCAACTCATGTCCTTGAGTTTGGATTGAAGACTCTTCACTTCTCCATCCTTATAGAGGGAGTATAACCAAGGTACTCTCTTCACTTATAGCACAATCCCCTTCTTTTCAAAAACGGCGATCTCTTCAACTTGAGCTTTAGTCAAATAAGGGCTAATAGTCCTCTTATTTTCTTGACCAACTTCAATTCTGTCAAGTTATCCTCAAGAAACCTCAACATAGCCTTGTTAGATTTACACTCAACAAGAATATCATTGTATCTCTTTTGTATGATCACATTCTTCTTAGAAAGATCACTCTTATTAGTGTTAGTTGAGGATTTCTTATTATCTAAAGAAACTTTTAGCTCACTTAACTTCTTTTCTTTATATTTAAGACATTATCCATTGCCTTTTTTGAGTTTTTTTAGACTTTATATGTGTAAGTCTTGTAATTCTTGGTCTATCTTGTTGGCATGCTCGTGTGCAAAACACTAAGTCTATATTATTTTACTTAGTATTTTGTCTTCCTCAATGTAAGGTTAATTATTAATGGTTTAATATTGCACATACCCATATAGTTGAAATACATTATATGTTTTCATATTTCACACACAACCAGGTGCTTGGGAGCATGTAGTTTTCTTGTTAGGTTATATTTATAGTTTGGATTATTTTTTGTATTGCTTTGTAGCTATTTGTGGAAAACTATTTGGCAAAATTTCCAAACAAAAATAATTTTTTCTGAGCTCACCAAGGTGGTTAGTGAGGTAGTCAAAGAGAACCCAACAAGGTATTGTGGCTATATCCATACTATAACAACTATTACCCTCACCAAGGTGATCAATAAAGGCTTGCTGACATGGTTTGCGAGGTGGCTGATGAATTACTTAGTAACCCATGCATTTTATATAAATACACCTATTTCAAAGTTTGAAATTAATTTAAAAATATTGAAAAATTCTTGTAGTTTATACACTCAGGATTTTTCCGTTTAAATTCTATATCATCAGTACTTTTAGTGGTTTTCAATATTGGTGATACGTCGAGGGATTTACAAAATCATTTTTTGGTAGGTTAATTAAAATTGGAATTAACATCAAGACGTAGTTTTCATCTAGGAACATGTACATAAGATTTCCCTCACTTTAGTATTTCACAAATACTAACCATTGGTGATTATGTCATATCACATAATGGTGAGGCTCCAAAGGAGAGTCAAATTTGGTGATTAGATCGTAGTTGTTATGCAAACAATAGTAGAGGTAGCATAGGTACAATTAAGCATGGTGCTCCAATTGTGAGAGGTATTAGATAATATCGTCTTTAGGTTATGAACTATTGATTTTCTATATACGGTAAATTGCTTGTTATAGAGTGGTTATCTTAGGTAACTCGTGGATGTTACCATATAGATATGGATCGTATAAGATTTATCATGTTCTATTGTCATGTTTGTTTGATTGAATGTGTTGTTAGTACAATTAGGATCACATCTAAATATGTTCATACATAAGAGGATCTATTGTGATCGTAAGCCTTTCTTTCTTTTTTTCTTTTTGTATATTACATGCTTTATTTCTTTCTTTCTTTCTTGATATCACATGCTTTCTCTCTTTTCTTTTTTACTATCATATGCTATCTATTTATGTTTGTTTCTATATTGTTGAGGCCATATTATATGTTCATTATTAAACTTTCTATCTAGGTTGTTTAATATATATGATGTTTCTTTTTCCTTACATATTTGGATGTATTGTTAATTATTTACCTATTTATACTATTTTTGAGATTGGGGTGAGTCTTAAGAAGTCATGATCTTCTTTCAATGGTTATACAATAGGTCTCAAACTCTTTCAATATCCTATCTCAAAATCTTATTGTACGTTTCTAGAAACTCATCCTCATCATCATTGCTAGTATCAAATACTAACATTCTTAACAAAAGAAGTTTCTTTAAAAGGTTTAAATACCATAAAGTAATGAAGTTACTGTCATCTTCATCTGTGTCACTCTTAGTATTATGTAAAATAATAACTTCTACCTTCATTGTTCTCTTTCCATTTTTGTTTTTTCTACTATAGAAATTTGAGGCTATATAACCATGCTTTCCATACTTAAAGCAATGAATTAGTTTAAGAGTGATCTAATTTGATGTTTTTTTTTTGTTTTCGTCATCATAGTCATTAGTCTTTTTAACAAATCTTGAGTCGCTTCTACTTGAGCTTTCCTTCCTAAAACTTTCAAAAATCTTCTATGCTTTAAGAACTTGGTGAACTTATTAGGATGTAAAGCCATTTCGTCTTCATCATTGCTTAACTTTCATCACTAGAAAAAATATTTTTCTTCTTACTGCTCTATTCTTAGTAGTCATGAAAATGATATTTTTCTCATATCAATGGCAGCTTTTACCCTTTTGGGAAGATGTGATGGATTTCGTAGGCTTGAAAATCTCCTATAAGTTCATAAATCTTGATAAATCCAATATCAAAGGAAGTTTCAATTGCACTGAACTTGTCTGAAAGAAATCAGGAATGCAAGTAAAAATATGTCCACTTACTTCTCTTCAAAAATTGTACAAATAGATAATAGCATATTAGGCTTCAAACACAAGATGAATACATAAGAGAAAAGTAATCTTTTGAGAAACATGGGTAGTGGCTGAACGGTCCGTAGGGGTTCCAAGAAGCTATCAGACAATAGTGTGATTGGCTTTGCAAGGTACTTAGGTAGCCCTATAAGGCACCTATGTGGTTCATCTAGTTTTACTAAGGCTAAAATAAATAAATAAAACTAACAATACATAGGTATATTATTCATAAAAGCATCTCTTCCAACATTTCCTCCAATACACACATTTTTGACAAAAAGTATTCCCCTCAAAGATTGTACAATCCTATAATGAAGACTTTCACTCAGTTATCAATTAACATTACATTACTACAATGGTATGCATAGATTTTAACAAAATAATCTATGTGTGTGTGTGACTTTGAAATTGATGTCATTCAATGCATTAAAGAGATAAAACTTATGTGAGCATGTCATTAGATTACAATCTTAAAATGCTTCATAAATCTACTTTTCACATACATCTCTACTAATGTAGATTACATATTTAGTTTGACATTAAAAGGACTTTAATGCTTGAAAACTTAGGTAAGGGTAGATAAATCGGCATATTTAGGTTCAAATCCACACCTTATCTTACTTTTTCATTATCGTGCAATTGAACTTTTATTCAATAAGGTGCATCTTTTTAATATATATTTTTTTGCTTCTAAATTTCATTTCTTTTTTTATTTTTCTTTGTAACTCAATGAAAAAATTATTTTAAGTTTATTCATTTTCTTTTTATGGGGTTAATAGTGTTAAGAGTTTACATTTATTTTTATTTTCAATGAATCATCTTTCATCTAACTCTTTAACATTCCATGTGATGTCACATATTCACAAGCTAAATGTATTAGAGTAGAGGTAATACATTTAGTTTAGGCTAAAATGTGGTTTAAAGACATAAATGGTGTCAACTTAGACTCAAATGGGTGACTCGGGTTATATATTATTTAATGGTTTGCTTGAAAGACTCAATAAATCCAACTAAAGCCTAAATTATTTCCCAAACTAATACTATCTATAAGTTAACCTTAAGGGATGATCAAGTAGATTCTTAAAGACGAAAGATTCATATCACATAACAATACTCATGCAAAGTGTGCTCTCAATAAGTACAACAAATAATCAATCACTTGTATTGTGCATATATAATGAATTATTTCAATTAAAAGAAAGTAAGCATACCACATAATTTATATAATTATCTCAATAGTTAAATGCTAGATTCTTTGTCAGAGTAAAGACAATCAATTGTATCATTGGGTTCATTTATTTCTTACCAAACATACATGCATTTTATTTTAACATAGTCATGACTTTCAGTAATAAAAGTGTTGGGTTTCCTTCCAACAAGCACCACATTCAACATCCTTAGCTAGAAAAGTTCACAACTTTCTAAGGTGGATCCATCAAGCTATCATTTCTAGTAGTACTCTTGGAGCTTCTCCATAACTTCACTTCTTTCTTGGTATTTTCTTGGTATTTTCATGATAATTACTCCAAAGCACTTAATATATTGTGATTTTATGTATGTTTAATGATTAAATAGTAATGTATTTACTTAGTTTTACTAAAATTTAAGCAAATCTATCTTTTCCAAATCACAGGTATATTTTATTATTTTTTAGATATTTCTTGTATTTAAATGATTTAACTTGAAGAAATATACTTGAAACACTTCATTACAACTATTGGAGCTTAAAAAGATAACATATGTAAAGCATTACATATGTTTCAAAAATTGAAAAAAGGATATACAAATAAAGGGTTCCAAGTGATGTGGAGACGAGTATGATACACCATGAAAGTTTTGTAAGTCGCGGTACAAATATAGTGGATCATGCCTAAACCATGTACAACTTATATATACTAGGGCTTGGAACAAATGTATGCCACAGTGCTAGCCTAAAAAATCTACATTTTTATCCTTTTCTCACCCTATAAATAGGACCCTATTTCTATTGCAAAAAATATCCCTTAATCTTTTATCCTTCATTCTTTACATTCTTAGTTTTTCTTAAGCTTTTCAATTTTTATTTTATTTGTTTAAAGTTCTTCTCTCATTTAAGAGTTGAAAAAAATTAGTTTATGTAATAGTTTTAAGTTTCAATTCAATAAACATTGCAGCAATTCTATTTGGAGGTTTTCTAAAATTTAAGCAATTCTAAATAATTATGTTGAGGTATATTTAAATGTATTATTTCATATCATCTCTAAGTGTTGTTTTATATGTTATATGTTGAATATATTGATTACTTATTAAACTATGCATATTTGACTATAAATAATATGGGATATTAGTAATATTGTTAAGCTTATGAAATATTAAAGTAGATTAATCATTTTTATAAAATGAATTAAGTTTTACTGTTTTTACCAATATCAAAACGAAGTTTATAAATGAAAAATATATTGCTGAAGTATTTTTCACAATAAAAAAGAGATTTAGATTTAAATTATTTTAATATGATTTATAGTAATTCTCCTAGATATTAGACAATTGTAGTCTAAATATGATGTCAAGGCATGTTCTACTTTAAGGATTTTTATAAGAATTATTATTGACACACATATTAACAACATATTTAAAATTTGAATGTTTTTTTCTATATACTTAAATCATAAACCTAACTAGGACATCTTGATGTGAGCTTAAATTGTTAGATACGACAAAAGGAAACAATTGAATGGTTCAATAATCTCTTAGAAAAAAAAGCATAATTTAATAAAAATTAACTGCTACGTCTAACAAAAGGTGGTAAGTAGTTTTAATTAATAACAAATTATAGACCTAATTAATCTTCTATTTGTATATATAAGAGAGAATCAATAATCTTAATTTGTATTTTTAATAACCTACTTAATATTGAGTAAGCATAAATAAATAACTAATATATCCCATAAATTCTCCACTATATGATAAATATTTAATTGTCTAAATATTTATTAGATATATCTTTATTTTTATGTCAATAGTTTAGATCTTCAAGCCAAAATAATCGTGATAGAATGTTTAGGTTTATTGTTTTTGCTTTGAAGAATTTGTTGAATTATTTAAAAACCATACGACTCCTTTTTAAACTGACCTAGAAAATATACTTATCAATTTCTATGTGTGATTCTTGCACTTACGAGCTATTTTTTAAATCATACAAAATTTATATGCAACAATTTTATGTATCATTTCACTACCACCTTGGGTAATGTTTCCATTCGAGTTCTTCACTATATAAAACTCCTCCTTAGATGGCTTGTTCTCATTATCACTATCCAAGTAATAGCTCTTTTTTATCTAGATTTCTTTTATTTTCTTCGTCTCTTCGAACCATCATTTTCTTCATTTTATTGTTGTCTTTTTCTTGGTCTTGGCCTACTACATCATTCACTTCCTATATTTCCCTAAAGTTAAAGGGATTCTTTGAACATATAAGAAATTTGAAAGTGATTTTTTATTTTATACTCACATTATTAGCTCCTATCTTTCCACATCTATTAAAGTCCTCCCCATAGGTGGGAAGGGTCTCCCTAAGAAGATGTGTATTTTGTTTTTTTTTCTCAATGTCTATAATAATGAAATCTATTAGGAATATAAATTTCTCCACCTTGACTAACACATCTTCCACAATACCAAATGGTTTCTTGCTCGTACCATCTACCACTTTCATCCTATAGCTAGCCCAAACCCACTTATTATTTGCTTTCAACATTTTGGGTACCACGCTACTCAATTCCAAGGCATATTTGCTATAATAAAGCTATAGCAAACTGTGAACCTACTCCAATTTTTACTCTCTTCATTCCCTATAATGATAGCAAGTATAAATTTCATGAATAAGATTTAAAATATGATTATTTCCAATGAAATACAGTCTAAATTTAGGTTTTATACTTAAAAGCACACTCAATTCTAAAAATCACAATTAAGGTCCATTTAAGCACAATATGTACAATTTCTAAAAGAATCAAGCAAGCTTTTAAGATAGTAAAGTTAATATTAACTATAATAAATTAGAGTTATCAACTCCCCCAAACTTAGCATCTTGTTTGCCCTCACACAATTAAAACCGAAAATACTATCCAATTACCACAAAAGAAACTACAAAAGCCAAGAAACTAAGAATTCTTGCTAAAAAATAAAATGAAAAATAATAGACAAAGGAATTCCATATTCAACTATGTATAATGACGTAGGATGCTTGTTTTCTCAAGTGCTAGTGACAAGTGCTCAAAAGCACTTAATATATTGTGATTTTATGCATGTTAAATGATTAAATATATTTATATTTTCATATTTTTACTATTATTTTAAGCAAATCTATCCTTTCAAAATCATTGGTATATTTTATTATTTTTTAGGTATTTCTTGTGTTTAAATGTAAAACTTGAAAAATTATATTTGCAGCACCCATTATAACTTAGAAGATTAAAAAGAAAACAATTGTTAAGCATTACATATGTTTTAAAACTTGAAAAATAAAATACAAGAAATAATGGATTCCAAGTGATGCACAACAGAGCATGCCATGGCATGAAAGTTTTATATGCTATGGCGAGAGGCAACAAGAGTGACATCAACGCATCTCAAATATGATCTAGGTTATGGCATGAAAAAAGTTATATGTCATGGCTTGAACGTAATGTATCAAGCCAAAACCTTATATAATTTGTGTATTCTGTGGCATGAAACAATTGTATGTCACAACACTTGTCTAAAAATTCATATTTCTCTCCTTTCCTCCACCTATAAATAGGATCCTATTTTCATTGTAATCCATATCCCACAGTATATCCATGTCACAGAACTTGTCTAAGAATTTTTATTGAAGGATATATTGATGACATATCCTTCATAGTAGTTTTAAAATTTAAAAGTTAGTTTCAGATATTTAAAATGTAAACCTAACTTAAATACCTTGATGTGTGTTTAAATTGATATCTCCACCAAAAGCATCGACTAAACGATTTATTAATTCCATAGAAATAAAACAAAATTTAGTCAATTATCAATTACTAATCCACGCCAAAAGACTTTAGTTGATAATTTATTAACAAAAGAATATGATACATCTCTTAGGATATTTTCTTATTAAAAAGGGAGAATCAATAATCTTAATATATTTTTAATAACCTACTTAAATATTGATCAAACATAATTAACTAGCTAATGCATTACATAAATTCTCCATTTCATGGTAAATGTTTAATTGCTTAAATGTTTATTGAATCTATCTTTATTTTTATAAGATTACATTTTCAAACCAAAAAATTGTGATAGGATGTTTAGGTTTTATTTTCATTTTTAAGAATTTGTTGAATTATTTAAAAACCAAATGATTCTTCTTCAAACTAACCTTAGAAGTATACTTATCATTTTCTATAAGTGATTCGTGCACTTGTGAGCTATTTTATAAATTATACAAAATTTGTACGCCTAATTTTGGCACATCAAGTTTTTGGTGTAATTGTCAGGTAAAACGATAATAGTATTGAGAACTAGATGACTTTTGCACGCATCAAGTTTTTGGCATTGTTTTTAGGGAATGAACACGGGTCACCTATGTGATAAGCGAGAATACTTACCATTGCAATCCCTTTGTAAGAAACAACATGTCCTAAGAAATGAAAGAAATAAGAAAGATGAGGGATATATGATGACTCTATGAAGGTAGAGTCATTAGCGCACTTTTTACTTAATATTTACTTTTTGTATTTAATAAAAAGTATTTTTTTTGGATAAAAATATTAAAATATAAACTTTTTAGTGAAAAATGGTGAAATTATAATTTTTGGAATTTTTTAGGATGTTTCTAAAAATTTTATGGATTTTGAACGCAAAACTAATAAGGAGCTTCCATGTGGTATGCCACGCAAGTAGGGGAGCTGACTGTGTAAGCCACAGGGATGCCACCCAAGTACAGAGAGAAAATCACGCAATGCCACATGTGAGGAGGATGAAATGCATGACACGTGTCAACACGATGTTCAATCCAAGTTCAGAGATTGGTCAACAAGCCATGTCACGTGTCACTATGCCATTGCTCTGCACGTTCCACCCATGTGCCATGCCATCTGTTTCCACAAATATCGTTATGTCACGTATCATTGACTCAACGAGCATTGACTTTGATCGGTATCCCCTGCCACACATCGCTCCCTGATTCATCCAATGAATTCATGCTGCCATGAGTTGCGTTGTGTTTGGTTGGAATTAATTTTACTTGTTTTGATCGTAGCTCTTGATATGAAGCTGATCTGACGGTCCAAATCACACCTGAGCAATATTTAAGCCCCTAATCACTCCATAAACCCTAAGTGGCCTCCATTAGTATAATTTTGGTCAATTTTTGGATCTAAAAAGAGAGAAAAATACAGAAAAATTAAAGAGATGACACAATTTTGGTGGAGATTTAAGAGGAGATTAATTCTACAATTTAAGAGATTTATTGTATTTCTTATTCTACTCTTTTTTTTATCAATTTTTATGTCTTTATTTATGAAAAATATGAACTTTATGAACATAATTATGTGGAGTTAATTTATTAAATTAGGGATCTTATGAACTCTACTTTCACCATGTGATGATTTAATATTTTATCCTAATCATAATTTTAATTTAATTATATTATTTAATATAATTTGTATGCTAGTAATTGTTTGACCAATAATTTATCTATAGAGGCAATTAAATAAATTTAAGAGCAATTAAAAAAATTTAAAAAAATTATTTAATTGTTTGTCTTGATTAAATAACATGCATAGTTTCTAGGCAGAGATATATGATTCTTATGTATATGATCTATAATTGATTAACTTAATGAATAATATGCAATTTAATTGGCATGAGACTGTGATTAAATTAATTACTACATGGTGTGTAGTTTATTTGAGAAATAAATACATACTATGTGAGATTCAATTGATCATGTAATTAATTAATAATTATATTTGGAGGATTTTAGCGATTCGTATGTTTATAAAATTGGGGGATTAAGTATTCGTAGCTATTTTCTCATATGTATTTTTAGTTACCAAATTTAATTTAATTAATTATTGCTATTTACTTTTAGTTATTTTAATTTTGTTTCCTTAAAATATAAAAACATAAAAAAATTGATTTTTATTCTTTTTAATTTTAAAAAATTTAATTTCTAATAAAATAATCTATGTGGGAACGATCTTTTCTTATCATTATATTACTTGTTGCGATACGTATACTTGTGTATTCATTGCACACACTTCGTGTATTACATTCAACTTTTTGGCATTGTTGTCTGAATTATAAATATTAGAAATTAATAATTTTTATTATTATTTTTGTTTTAGATATTTGTCTTAATATTTTTTACTTTAATTTTAATTTTAATTTACTTACTTTCTTTTACTAACTTCTTTATTTATTTATTTTATTTATTTTTAACTTTAATTTATTTATTTAGTTGTTTATTATTATTTATTTATTTAGTTTTTATTTAGACATCTCCTTTAGTATTGTAGAAACATAGTTGAGTTTATTGCATGAGTAGAGTTCGTGAGGGAGAAATCTTACCTTTAGATCTTGAAAATAAGCATATTTTGAGATTAATTAGAAAACAAGTTGTCACCAAAGAGGAAAAAATGACTAATCCATTAGAAATATATAATAATGAGCTAAACTTGAACAATCAAATACTTTTAGTTTATAATAGAGATAAAGCTATGAATGAATATGTAATACTTACGTTGAAAGAGTTGAATCCAAGTATTACAAGACCAAATATTCAAGCTAATCAGCTTGAAGTAAAGCTAGTGATGTTTCAAATGCTACAAATAATTGGAGAATTTAGTGGATTACCAATAGAGGATCCTCATCTTTATCTTAGATTGTTTATTGAAGTTGTAGATTCATTTTAAGTTCAATGGTGTGATAGAGAAGGCATTTAGGCTTTTATTGCTCCCTTACTCTTTATGAGACCATGCTCGAGCTTGGCCAAACTCTTTGCCACCTGATTCCATTACAACTTGGAATGCTTTGGCAGATAAATTCTTGATGAAATACTTCCCACCAACAAAGAATGTCAAGCTCAAGAATGACATTACTTCCTACCAATAACACGAAAGAGAATCTCTATATGAAGCATGGGAAAGATTCAAGGAAATGCTAAGAAAGTGTCCTCATCATAGTATTCCTTCTTGGGTTCAAATGGAGAGTTTTTACAATGGTCTCAATGCTCAAATAAGAACTATTTTTGATGCATCTGCTAATAGAGCCTTACTAGCCAAATCTTACAATCAAGCTTATGATTTACTTGAGAAAATGGCTAGCAATAATTATCAATGGCCAATGGATAGAATGATAGCTACAAGAAGAGTAGCCGGAGTGCATGAGGTAAATGATATCACAACACTTATAGCTCAAGTTTCATCTTTGGTTAATATTTTGAAGGCTCAAAACTCATCAGTAAGTATAAACCAGGTCCAAGATTCAGGAGTGTCATGTGTGTTTTGTGAAAGAGCTCATTTGTTTGATAATTGTCCAAATAATCCTGAATCCATTTTCTATGTGGGTAATGTGAATCTAAACAATAATCCATACTCGAACACATATAACCCAGGATGGAGACAACATTGAAATTTCTCTTAGAGTAACATCAATCAAGGTGGTAATCAATTCAACCGTCAATCATTTCAACCACCTGGTTTTCAAAAACCACACCATTCACAAGCCCAAGAGAAGAAGCTATCTATTGAGGACAATACAAATGCCTTAATGGGGATAATGAAAGACTTCATCCAATCCGTAAATACAAAAGTGTCCACTCAAGAGGTTTCAATTCTAAATTTGGAGAACCAAATAGGGAAACTTGCTCAGGCCTTAAGCCAAAGGCCTCAAGGTAACCTTCCAAGTGACACAATTATAAACCCAAGAAGATAAGGGAAGGACCATTGCAGTGTTATAGCCTTGAGGAGTGGTAAAACTCTATGGGAGATGAGACTCAAAAGAATAAGGAGGACTATGAGTCCAAAAAGGATAGGGAGGAACCAAAGACTCAAAAGGATGAGGAGGAATTAGTGGATAAAGAGAGCAATGGAAAGGAAATAATTCAGCAAAAAAAGAGCAAGCTCTACAAACCCACCATTCCTTTTCCTCAAAGGCTGCAAAAGGAAAAGTCAGACACGTAGTTTTCATAAAATTTGGAAGTCTTTAAGAAGCTGTACAAAAACATACCATTTGTAGAGGCAGTAGAACAAATGTCATCTTATTCCAAATTCAAAAAGGATATACTATCAAAGAAAAGGAGGCTTGGAGATCATGAAACAATAACCTTTACTAAAGGTTATAGTGCCATCCTTAATAGAAAACTACCACAAAAACTAAAAGATCAAGTAGTTTTGACATCCCTTGCACTATTGGGAACATTCATTTTGGCAAGGCATTATATGATTTATGTTCTAGCATTAACCTCATGCCATTATCAGTCTTCTAGAGATTGGGGGTTGGTAAAGCTAAACCCACTTTAGTAACATTGTATATGGAAAATAGGTCAATTAAAAGACCTAGGGGTGTGGTATAATATTTGCTAGTAAAAGTAGACAAATTCATCTTTCTAGTGGACATCGTTGTGCTAGATATGGAAGAGGACCATGACATTCCTATCATACTTAGTCGTCCATTCTTAGCAACCAAAAGAGCACTAATTGATGTACAAAAGGTGAACTTACAATAAGAGTGCAAGATGAACAAGTAACATTTAATGTGTTCAAAGCAATTAAATTTTTTGAGGATGATAATGTTGGTGATTGCTTTCGAATAGATAATATTGATGAGCTAACCACTTACGTGCTTTATAACATATGTCCTATTGATGCTTTAGAGTCTATGCTTGTTAATTCTATAAACACACATACTAATGAATACCATGACACTCATGTAGGCACACAAATTCATGTGAGTAGCTTAACAACACTTGTTGAATCACCCCTACTTATGACTTTAACACATGATGCTATAAATAAGGACAGTAACTCAATAGAAAACAACTCAACTTCTTTTAATTTTGAAAATATGGAATGAAAGGTTGATATTGTGAACTGTGTGAACTTTTTGGAGGACACGCCTCTCATGTGTGTATCAAATGCATTTCTGGAATGTCTTGAAATGAGCTCATGGTTGAAAACATCCATTGAGAAGCCACCCAAAATAGAGCTTAAACCTTTACCTTCTCATCTTCATTATACATTTTTAGCTGATAACAAGACACTTCCAATCATAATCTCAACTAATCTAAGTATGGAGCAAGTGGAAGCACTACTAAAGGTGCTAAGGAAATTCAAAAGAGCTATAGGTTGGTCTATTACTAACATCAAATGCATAAGCCCATCTATATGCATACACAAAATCTTGCTAGAGGATGGAGCTACACCCATCAGGGATGCACAATGCCGCTTAAATCCCATTATGAAAGAAGTGGTGAAGAAGGAAATTATCAAGTGGCTAGACATGGGCATTATTTACCCAATATAAATTGTGAATGGGTAAGTCCAATCCAATGTGTACCAAAGAAAGGAAGAATCACTATGGTGGAAAATGAGTCTAATGATTTAATACCTACTAGGACTATCACCGGGATGGAGAGTATGTATGTATTTTCATAAAGTAATTAAAACTACAAGGAAGGATCATTTTCCTCTCCCATTCATGGATCAAACGCTTGCTCGATTAGCTGGGAATTCTTTATTTTGCCTTCTAGATGGATACTTTGGTTATAACCAAATTGTTGTGGCACCTGAAGACCAAGAAAAGACCATTTTGACTTATCCTTATGGAACTTTTGCTTTCAGGAGAATTCCCTTTGGATTATGTAATGCACCTGCTACATTTCAACACTGAATTATGGCCATTTTCTCAGACATGGTGGAAAAGCATCAAGAAATATTCATGGTTGATTTTTTGGTCTTTGGAAACTTATTTGATAAATGTCTACACTATCTCTCCTTAGTGTTACAATGATGTGAAGAAACAAATTTGGTTTTGAACGGGGAGAAATGTCATTTCATGGTACATGAAAGTATAATCTTGGGCCATAAAATCTCAGTTAATGGTATTGACGTGGATAGAGCTAAGATAGAAGTGATTGAGAAACTACCACTACTTACAAATGTACTAGGAGTAAGGAGTTTTCTTGGACATGCATGTTTTTATCGTAGATTCATAAAAGATTTTTCCCAAATCTCCAAACCCTTGTGTAATCTTTTGGAAAAGGATATGCCTTTCAAGTTTGATCATAAATGTTTAACAGAATTTCAAGATCTTAAAGAGAGACTAGTGTCAGCTCCAATTATAGTCACCTTGGATTGGAACAAGCCCTTTGAGTTGATGTGTGACGCAAATAATTTTGCTATTAGAGCTATTCTTAGACAATGAAGAGACAAAATGTTTAGTGCCTATTACTATGCAAGAAAGACATTGAATGAGGCCCAAATGAATTATGCTACTACAAAGAAAGAGTTCATTTCCATTGTATATGCCTTTGAGAAATTCATATCTTACTTGGTTGGCACCATAGTGACTATCTACATGGATCATTCTGCAATAAAGTATCTCATGACAAAGAAGGATGCCAAATAAAGATTGATAAGATGGGTGCTCCTTCTATAAGAATTTGAATTGGAAATTCATGATAAAAAAGGAACAAAAAATTAGGTAGTAGACCATCTGTCTAGACTAGAGAGGGAAGCAAAAATGGATGATAATATGGTGATTGGGAAATCTTTTCTAGATGAATAACTATTTTCTATACCTTAAACAGAAGTTCCATGGTATGGAGACATTGCAAATTTTCTTGCCACCAACATTCTTCCACTGAACCTCATATGGCAATAAAGGAACAAGTTTTTCCATGACATTAAACAGTATTTTTAGGATGACCCTTACCTCTATAAATAATGTGGTGATGGTATTTTGAGAAGGTGTGTCCCTAATGATGAAGTTGAAAGTATCCTTTACCATTGCCATAGCTCAGACTATAGAGGTCATTTTGGGAGCTCAAAAACAGTAGCTAAGGTACTTCAATCTGGTTATTTTTGGCCTACACTATTTAAAGATGCTTACAATTATGTAAAGATATGTGACAAATTTCAAAGGATAGGTAATATTTCGAAAATAGATTAGATGTCTCTGAATAGTATACTTCAAGTGGAATTGTTTGATGTATGGGGCATAGAATTTATGGGACCATTTCCTCCATCATTTGGCAACCAATACATACTTATAGGAGTGGATTACGTGTCCAAGTGGGTAGAAACCATTGCTAGCAAAAAATGTGATGCCAAAGTTGTCATGAAATTTTTGAAGAAAAATATTTTCACTAGGTTTGGAACTCCTAGGATCATTATTAGTAATGAAGGAAGTCATTTTTGCAATAAAGCATTTAATTCCTTATTTTTTAAGTATGGGATTAATCATAAAGTGTCTACCCCTTACCATCCCCAAATAAGTGGGCAAGTAGAGGTATCTAATAGAGAAATGAAAATAATTTTGGAGAAAACTGTGAACATCTCTTGGAAGGATTGGTCATCCAAGTTGGATGATGCATTATGGGCATACATAACTGCATTTAAAACACCAATTGGTACGACCCCGTATAAGCTATTTTATGGAAAGGCTTATCACTTACCATTAGAATGGGAGCACAAAACATATTGGGCATTGAAATAGTTAAATATATCCATAGTTTCAATTTACTGCATTTATTAATCTAGGGATCTTATGAACCTAATTTATTTTACCCTAATTATAATTATAATTTAATTATATTATTTAATCTGATTTGTATGCTAGTAATTGTTTGGCCAACAATTTATCTATAGAGGCAATTAAATAGATTTAAGAGAATTATTTAATTACTTGTCTTGATTAAATAACATGCATAGTTTCTAGGCAGAGATGTATGATTCTTATGTATGTGATCCATAACTGATGAACTTAACGAATAGTATGCAATTTAATTGGCATGAGAGTGTGATTAAATCAATTACTATATGATGTGTAGTTTACTTGAGAGATGAATACATGCTAGGTTAGATTCAATTGATCATGTAATTAATTGATAATTATATTTTAGGGATTTTAGCGATTCACATATTTAGAAAATTGGGGGATTAAGTATTCCTAGATATTTTCTCATATATCTTTTTAGTTACCAAATTTGATTTAATTAATTATTACTATTTACTTATAGTTATTTTAATTTTGTTTCCTTAAAATATAAAAAAATTGATTTTTATTCTTTTTAGTTTTAAAAAAATTAGCTTCTAATAAAATAATCTCTATGGGAATGATATTTTCTTATCATTATATTACTTGTTGCAATACTTGTACTTGCGTATTCATTGCACACACTTAGTGTGTGGCGATCAATATACTATGGGATATTGATTACAATAAAAATATGGTCCTATTTATAGGTGGAGAAAAGGAGAGAAATACGAATTTTTGGACTGGCACTAGGGCATATAATTGTTTCATGTCATGGTATACATAGGTTGTACACTGTTTTGGCTCGATCTATTACTTTCGAGCTATAGCATACAACTTTTTTACATCACGACCTGTATTTTATTTGGGATGCATTGGTATTACTCCTATTGCCTCGTGCCACAGCATATAAAACTTTCACGCTGTAGCATGTTCTGTTCAGCATCACTTGAAGCCTTTTATTTCTTATATTTCCCTTTTCAAGTTTTAAAACATATGTAATGCTTAACATATGTTTTCTTTTTAATCTTCTAAGTTATAATATGTGATTCAAATATAATTCTTCAAGTTTAATCATTTACATACAAGAAATACATGAAAAATAACAAAATATACTCATGATTATGAAAATGTGGATTTGTTTAAAATGATAGTAAAAGTAAGAAAATACAAATCTATTTAATCATTTAACTTGCATAAAATCACGATATACTAAGTCTTTTTGAGCTCTTATCAGCTAGCTCAAACCATCTCAAAACTCATCCCAAAATACTTCCCCAATATGTGTGTGTGATGTCTATAGTTAATCATTTGGGATCCTCAAATCAAGCTATACTACGATTCTTAAGCCTAAATATATGTCTCCATAAGTTAGAGACATATATTTAGGCTTAAGGATTGTGTCCACTACTGTTGATAATCAATTAGCCAAAGATCAAAAAGACTTTGTTAAGCTTTTAATGTAAGGCTTGGTTTAAGGTAGGATATAGGATGTGTTTAGGATCATTAATTCACAAGCACAAACATCAATCAAGGAACCCTTGAAAGCTTCAACACAACAAAGTTTGACACTCCTAAACTTTTCTCCAACTTCCTTTTATCACCATAATCTACTACCAAACCTCTAATTTTTGAGACCTATTGTCATGTTCAAACTTTCTTAACTTAACTCAAAGTAAGAATCTACATTCAAACTTGTGATTTGTACTTGAAAAAGAAGACTTATAGCTCAAAACTACATAAATATCCTCCAAAAACTCCTCAACATTTGTCAAATTTTCAAACATAGCCCTAAAGCAATCATTATAGTAATATTAAGCTTGCGAGGTAAGGAAAGGATATAAATCAAAAGGCTAGGCTATATTGTGGGTTATCAAAGACATAAGTGGATTCAATTAGGCTCAAAGGAGTGTACTATAGATACAATATAAATCAAGGTTGGCTAGAAAGGCTCAATCAATGCAAAGAATGCCTAAATCATTTGATTAGCAAATAGACATCTAGGATTTTACCTCAAATTTTCTCTAAAACAATTCTAGAGACTTAAGTTATCCCATGAGTTTAACTCTCTTAAGGTTCACATCAAAATTAAACCAAGATTAGTGCACAAATGGTTATGGGATTAGCATAGTAAGACAAGTTTTTGAAAGTTTTTACCATTACCTAATCAAACTAATTCTTTACACATATAAAAGGTATTCTTTATAAAAAATCATCAAATAAAATAAAATGACCAAACATTAATAAAATAAAATTTAAATATCAACATCATTTCATTTTAACAAAGCAAGTAAACCAAACCATAGAAAAAAAAATTCAAATAACCAAAATAACACCACCACTTAAACCATGTTATGCATATTTGACTATAAATAATATGGGATATTAGTAATGTTGTTAAGCTTATGAAATATTAAAGTAGATTAATCATTTTTATAAAATGAATTAAGTTTTAGTTTTTTTATCAATATCAAAACGAAGTTTATAAATGAAAAATATATTACCAAAGTATTTTTCACAATAAAGAAGAGATTTAGATTTAAATTATTTTAATCTGATTTAGAGTAATTCTCCTAGATATTAAACAATTGTAGTCTAAATATGATGTCAAGGCATGTTCTACTGCAAGGAGTTTTATAAAAATTATTATTGATAGATATATTAACAACATATCTTTCTTAGTAGTTTTAAAATTTGAAATTTTTTTCCATATACTTAAATCATAAATCTAACTAGGACATCTTGATGTGAGCTAAAATTGTTAGACACGACCAAAGGAAACATTTGAATGGTTCAATAATCTCTTAGAAAAAAAACATAATTTAATTAAAATTAGCTGTTATGTCTAACCAAAGGTGGTAAGTGGTTTTAATTAATAATAAATTATAGACCTAATTAATCTTCTATTTGTATATATAAGAGAGAATCAATAATCTTAATTTGTATTTTTAGTAACCTACTTAATATTGAGTAAGCATAATTAACTAACTAATATATCTCATAAATTCTCCACTACATGATAAATATTTAATTTTCTAAATATTTATTAGATCTATCTTTATTTTTATGTGAGTAGTTTAGATCTTCAAGCCAAAATAATTGTGATAGAATGTTTAGGTTTATTGTTTTTGTTTCGAAGAATTTTTTGAATTATTTAAAAACCATACGATTCCTTTTTAAACTGACCTTGAAAGTATACTTATCAATTTCTATGAGTGATTCTTGCACTTACGAGCTATTTTGTAAATCATACAAAATTTATATGCAACAATTTTATGTATCATTTCACTACCATCTTGGGTAATGTTTCCACTTTTCGAGTTCTTCACTATATAAAACTCCTTCTTAGATGGCTTGTTCTCATTATCACTATCCAAGTAATATCTATTTTTTATCTAGATTTCTTTTATTTTCTTCATCTCTTTGAACCATCATTTTCTTCATTTTAGTGTTGTATTTCTCTTGGTCATGGCCTACTACATCATTCACAGCTCTATATTTCCCTAAAGTTTAAGGGATTATTTGAACATTTAAGAAATTTGAAAGTGAATTTTCATTTTATACTCACATTATTAGCTCTCATTTTTTCACATCTATTAAAGTCATCCCCATAGCTAGGAAGGGTCTCCCCAAGAAGATGTGTATCTTTTTTTTTCTCAATGTTTATAATAATTAAATCTATTAGGAATATAAATTTCTCCACCTTGACTAACACATCTTCCATAATCCCAAATGGTTTCTTGCTTGTACCATCTACCATTTGTAGGATGAAAAACATGGCTTTAGGTTTTTCAAGCCCAAGTTTTCAAAATATTGAAAGGGATATAATGTTCGCATGTGCTCCAAGGTCACCTAGTGCATTGTCAAAGTGTAGATTACAATTTGTATAAGGGATTACAAAGCTTCCCATATCTTTTTTGCTTAAGAGGTAATTTTCTTTTCAATATAGTATAATTCTCTCCAGTTAAAGGTATTGTGCCATAGTTTTATAGTTTCCTCTTCCTAGGCACAATTTATTTCATAAATTTTAAGTTAGAGAGCATTTTCATTAGAGAACTAGTAAAGGGTATGTTAATGTGCAACTTTTTAAATATATGTAAGCATTTTGAAAATTGATTGCCTACCTTTTGTTTTTGTAGCCTTTAAGAAAAAGGTGTTGTTGGAGTGTTGACATTTACTTTCTTAGGAGGATTAACTTCCTCATTATGCTTTTTTTTGTTCTTTTATTTTCTTTCTAAATCATCCGGTTTGTGTTCTTTCATTTCTTGTTTTCCATTTATCTTGAAAGCTCTTCCTGATTTTTATTCAACTAATTCCATAACCCCAAATGGAAAAAATATGAGTTATTTAGAATAGATCTCACCAACATGCCTTTAGTTTCCCAATAAAGAGTTTCAACCTTGAATTGAATATAAGCACACTCTATCCAACTTCAAAGGCTTTAGGAGCTATCCTCATAACTTGGCATTACATTGTTCTACCTTTGTAAAGCTTGGCATTTTCATAAAAAAGGTTTGTAGACTCCTCTAGTTCATTTAGTTGTAGCAACCTCTTTCTCTAACAGATATAAAATCAAAATTGAGCTTCCTATTAGCCCAATATGTATGTTGCTCAAGCTCCAATAGTAAATGATAATATTTTTTGAACATTATAAGGAGACATTACGAAAGGTTTTTTGAATGCCATCTTATAGTCTCATGATGCCTCGTTCACTCGGGTATACTAATATTTATGGCTTGGACCAATGGTTTTTTCTAAGATTCTCTTGATTTCTCAATTAGAGATTTTGACTTGGCCACTAGTTTGGGAATGGTAAAGTATTGTAGCCTTATGCTTGAATTCTTATTTTTCCAATAATTCCTTAAATAATTTGTTGCAAAAATGAGTCCCTCCATCACTTATAATGGATGGAGGATACCCAAACAGGTAAAGATGTTTTTCTTGAGGAATCTCACCACTACCTTTGCATCATTGGAAAGAAGTGCAGCGACTTCCACCCACTTTGAAACATAGTCCACAATCACTAAGATATATCGATTCCTATAGCTTAAAGGAAATTCCCCCATTAAGTCTCTATCCCAAACATCAAACAATTCAACCTTCAAGATGTTATTTAGAGGCATTTCTTGCTTCCTAGAGAATTTTGAAACCCATGGGCATCTATCACATTGAAGCACAAAGTTATGAGCATCCTTGAACAAGGAAGGCCAATAAAATATAGCTTGCAAAACCTTGGAGGCTTTCTAGTTCCTCCAAAATGGCCTCCTAAGGTAAGGATTGACATTATCGCAAGATATTCACCATTTATCCTTTGGGAATACACTTTCTAATCATTTGAGATCTTAGAGAGTCTCAAATAAATCAACTATAAAAACTTGCATGCCTAAGAAAGCTTTGAATTCCCTTCATGGAATTTGGTAGTGGTAGCTTCTATATGATGTCAATCTTTGATTTACCAACTTCAAGCGTATTCTTTGGCACTTTGTGCCCCAAAAAATCCTTTTTTTTACCTTAAGTTTCATTTTTCTTAATTTAGGGCTAGGTTTGTTTTTTCACACCTTTGCCAGAGTTTAGTCAAAATTTCAAACAAAATTCATATGAATCTATAAACAGCAAAAAATTATCCATGAATACCATAACAAAATGCTTCACCAAATTAGTAAAAATTGCCATCATACATCTATGAAATGTGTTCGATGCATCGTAAAGCCCAAATGACATCCACTATAAGGAAAAGTACCATATGGACAAGTGAAGGTTGTCTTGCTTATTCCTCATGTGCTATATCAATCTAATTATCCTTGGAATACCTATCTAAACACCAATATAACTATTTTCTTATAGGAAGATCCAAATTTTGTCAATGTAAGCAAGAGGAAAATGATATTTCCAAGAGGCTTTGTTCAACATTCTATACTCTTTTCAAACTCTCTAACTGATGATAATTCTTATGGGAATCAACTAATTATGTGCATTCTTCACTACATTCATCCCTCCTTTCTCAAGAACACATTGGACTAGCCCAACCCAAGAGTTGTCAGAAATAAGGTAAATGATATATACATAGAGCCACTTATTGATCTCTTTTTTTACACCTTCTTTCATAATTAGGTTGAATCTTCTTTAAGCTTCTACGGATCTCTTATAATTATTTTCTAACAATATTTTATGCATGAAAAATGAGGGACTAATAATCATTATATCCACAATAGTATAGCTAATAGCTTCTTATAAGTTCTCTAACACCTCAAGTAATTATTTTTCTTATTTTTCAAACAAATAAGCTAAAATGATCACCATAATAGTGAAACAATTACCCAAATAAGCATATCTCAAGTGAGAAGGAAAAAGCTTCAAATCCAAAATTGGTGACTTATCAAGCAAATGATCAAGAAGCCTGGAGCCTCAAGATGAAGTGTTTAAAAACTCAAATTTATCTCTCAACTTGTATGCATTCGGATTTACTTCTAACCAAGATAATTGCTCCCCATCTTCATCTTCAAAAGCTAAATCACATTGCAAAAATAATTCTAGAGAATTATCATAGCAACATCTCTCAAGCTCTTTAGATGCCAAGGAATCCATAATCGAGATAGATGAGCACTCTTGAACCTCATCAGGGAATTTCATGGCCTTGAACACATTAAAAATAACTTGTTCATCTTAAACTCTCATAGCTAATTCATCTTTTTGTACATCAATTAAAGTATGATCCATAGCAAGGAATGACCTCCCAAAATCATAGGCCCTTCTCTATCCGCCACATAGTCAAGTATAATAAAATCCATCAAGAAGAAGAATTTATCCACTTTCTCCAAAATCTCTTCAATTTTCCCTTTCGGATGAGCAATGAATCTAACTACTAATTGAAAAGATACAGTTGTAAGCCTTGCTTCACCAATCCCTAACTTCTTGAAAAATAACTTAGTCATCAAATTTATACTCGCACCTAAATCACATAAAGCCATGACAAAATATTTATTTCCTATAGAGCATGGAATTGTGAAACTCCCTTGGTCTTTAAGCTTAAGAGGAATTGTATTTTGTAACATATCACAACAATCCCTCGTCAAAGCAACCATCTCAAATTCACCAAAACATTCTCTTCTTGGATAAGATGTCTTTCATGAACTTCACATGATTCAACATTCATTCCAAAGCTTATACTAATGGAATGTTGACATGGAGTTTCTTAAGAATATCAATAAATATTTGGAATTGAATGTCTTACTAATGTTTTTGAAATCACGGAGGAAATGGTAGAGGTGGCCTGTTTTGTTGGAAATTTTGCAACGATGATGCTATGGCATTTCGAGCTATATATTTTTTAGATTTTTATCAGCTTATTCCTACTATTTCTCCTCTTTGTCTTGGATAGAAATGGGTTTATTTTTACTTTTCCTAAATAACTGGTGACTCAAACTTCTTTCCACTTCTAAGAGAAATAGCCTTGAAAAACTCCTTCTTCTCCCTTCTTGGAATTTTGGTATCACTTAGAAGTGTTCCTTAAGGTCAATTTTTAAGCTCAATAGTAAGCTAACCCACTTGATTTTCTAGATTCCTTACTAATGTAGCTTGGCTTTTAATCATTGCATCATTCTTGGCCATGTATTCTTTAAGCAAAGATTCCAAAGGACAAAATTACTCATTAGACTAGTGTCTTTATTGCTACTAAAATCCAAGTGGATAAACTGGTCAATTAGGCATAGTAGAGCTTTCTTGATTAGAACCTTGATTTCTCCAAGAGAAATCGGAGTGTTGCCTCCATCCTAAATTGTAAGTGTTCAAGTATGGATTATGGTTTCGATTCACATTACCCATAAAGCATGTTGATTTGGGGATTATAATGACAACTATCAAACAAGTGAAAGACATATGGATAAATTAGTAGTTCTTGTTTGACAAATTAAATGCAAAAATATAAATCAAGAGAAAATAATATGATTCAAGTGGATTAAGTTGGTGAAATTGAAATCCTAGAATTTTCTTACATATTGTTATAAAAAATTATTTTAGTTAAACTCTATCCAACTATCGATTGTTTGGATAAAATTAGGTTGAAACAATTTTAGTACTTAACAAATATTAGTAACCAATCTCCATGGAAACAATATCTTACTTATCACTTATTACTTGTGATCGCGTATACTTACACGTTCATGTTCTCTTAAGAGACCAACAAAAGTCCAAGTTGAACAGTTGGCAGAGTATTTACAAAAACAAGCAAAGACTCATTGAGTTCAACAAAGAGCATATAAAATTCAATGATATGGAGATATTATCTTTAAATTTTTGGAATCTCCTAGGTAACGTATTACTAAAAGATAATAAATTTTAGTCCTGAATAGGAGGTCACCCATTTTGTTATTTCATTTATGTAATCGTATTTATTTTAATATAAGATAATTTTTTTAATTGTTCATTTTTATTTATGTTCTTTAAATTCTTGTATAGTATTTAATTTTCTTTTTTGTATAGTATTTTTCTTATACTTCTTATAGTAATTAGACAAAAATTAGGTCCTTTGCATTCTTAAAACACTAAACTTAGTCTTAATCATATAAAAGTAAGAAATATCTTTAAAAGATATACTTTTTATTTGAATAGGATCCCTTTAGAAGCTGAACGTTGATAATCAAAAGGAGGAGATTCATTTTCAAGTATGAGAATCCATAGGAGATGTTGAAGCTAGGCAGAAAAGGAATACATAACACCAATCATTGGCAATGCTACTTCCGGCATACAAGTGTAAGAGGCTGCAAGGAATTATGAATTGAAAAAGATTCATCATTCACTGTTGCCTTCCTTTTACATTATCCCTACTGTTGACCCTCTAAATTTCATTAGAGATTTCTATGCTATTGTGCAAACCTTTCCACTGTAAGGAATTGATGAAGACCAACTTAGGATTAGATGTTTTCCATACATCCTCAAGGATAAAGCGGGATCATGGTTCATGACTTTACAACCAAGTTCTTTGACTACTTGGGAAGTAGTCTATGAAAATTTTATGAGTAGATTCTATTCCCATCAAAAGGTTGCTAACTTAAGGACAAAAATAGCAACGTTTTCTCAAATGAATAAATAGCCCTTTCATGAAACTTGAGAAAGATTCAAACTTTTTTTCATTCAGTATCCATACCATAGCTTTCCATTACAGCTATAGAACCAGTTCTTTTATGATGGATTGACACTATAGAGTCAAAACATGGTTGATAATGTTGCTGGAGGAGCTATTGAAGAAAAGATTGAAGGGAAAACCTTTGAGCTTTATGAGTTGTTGGGTATTAATTCCCAAAAAAAATAGTACTAGATGAAAGAGAGTAGGAATCAATAAAGCATGCTCTGGGAATGAAATGGCTTTTGCAACTTTCTGATTTGACTAAGCAAGTGCAACTTCTTACTACCCATCAATTGTCAAAAGAAAAGGTATGCAAAGTTTGTTGTTCAATCGGGCATAATGCTAATAATTGTTTATATGCTTGTGATTCTAGTGAATAATGCTAATAATTGTTTATATGCTTGTGATTCTAGTGCTGATGTCATGTAGGAAGTCAATTCTTTTCAGAGGTATCATCCTAACACCTATAGACACTCTAACCATTCATGGGAAGTAAAAACTTACCAAGCCTACACCCAATTCCAAACACAAAGCCCAAATGCAAACCACCTTTACCAACTAAATCAATCTTTTAAGCCAACCTTAGAGGATAACTTGAATACTTTTATTCAAGTTAGTTATGAAAAACAATGGATGAACAATCAAAGGTTGATCTTCATATAGGCTTCAATGAAAAGGATTGAAGCAAACATTGGGCAACTAATTGAGCAAATGCAAAAACAAGGACCAAAAAGATTGCCCAGTCAAGCACAACAAGCAAATGGCGTAGGAATTATTCGAAGTGGTATGGTAGTCAATAAAACTTTACCTAAAATTTCTAACTATCTACCTATTAGTTCAGGTAATGAAGAAGGTGAAAATTTAGTCTCTCAAGAAGGAGAGATGAGTGCTAATCTTGACAAACCTTCTGAGAATAAAATTGGGGAGTTATCTGACGTTCCCAAAATTCAAAAGATAGGAGAACCACACCAACTACAAGTAATGTTCCCATACCAGCTGAAGGAATCCAAACAAGATAAGCAATTCTACGATCTTTTTAAAATTATTTCTAAAGTAAATATTAATTTACCTTTTTTGCAAGTGATCATTAATTTTCCCTCCTATGCTAATTTTTTCAAGGAATTGAACATTAAGAAAAAAAGGTATGAACTTAATGAACGAGTAGTAGTATCAGAAATTTCTAGTGCTGTGCTTCATCATCAACTTCCCCCAAAGTTGAAAGACCCTAGATATTTTATCATAAACATAACTATGAGGGATAGGAAGGTGGCTAAAGCAATGCTTGATTTAGGAGCTAGCATAAATCTAATGCCCTACTTTATATTCTTACAGTTAGGTCTAGGATACCTAAAATAAACAACTATATCCCTTCAACTTGGGGATAGATCTCTTAAATATTCAAAGGGAATAATTAAGGATGTACTCTTATAGGTAAACAAACTAATCATACCTATTGATTTTGTGGTTCTGGATATGCAAAAAATGCAACCTTAGATAGAGAACACATAATATTTTTTGGTAGACCATTTATGGCAACTACTAATACTATTATTGATATCCATGATGGAAATTTTATAATGACAGTCTTAGGAGAGACTGTTCATTTCAAAGTCTTTGACTCTTCACTTTTTCCGTCTATTTATGCCACTGATAACATTTTCAAAGTTGATCCTTTGGATAATCTTATCCAAAGTACCTTTCTTTAGGATAGAATAGAAGAAAAACTAGAAATATCTAGGAGAATAAAAGGTACCTTGAAATTTTGGATAATGCTAAACCAAAAAGAAATCCTAGTACACCTTTAGATCTACCTAGTTCCCCATTTAGGAAAATGGCCAATCCATCTAAACTTGAACTGAAAAACTTACCTTGGAATTTAAAATATGTGTTCTTGGGAGAAGGAGAAACTTATCCAGTGATAATTTCTTCAACTTTGACTAAAGCATAGGAAAAAGAACTCATTAAAGAACTTAAGAAGTTTTAAAAAGCCATGGGTTGGAGTATCGATGATATAAGAGGCATTAGTCCTACTATGTGTATGCATAAGGTCAATTTGGAGGATGATGCTAAACTTATAAGAGAGGCCCAAAGAAGACTAACCCTTATCATACAAGATATGGTTAAGGAATAAATTCTTAAACTCTTGAAAGTAGGAATCATTTACCCAATTGTTGATAGTAAATGGGTTATTCCAATGCATGTGGTACCAAAGAAATCTAGAATAACAAACTTTAAGAATGATAAAAGTGAACTAGTACCCACAAGGATAATCACTGAATGGAGGATGTGTGTAGACTTCAAGAAACTGAGTTTATACACTAAAAAGGATCATTTTCCTCTTCCATTTATTGATCATATGCTTGAAAGATTAGTTGAGTACGAATTTTACTATTTTCTTGATGGACTTTCCAGATACTATCAAGTACTGATAGCATTTAAAGATCAAGAAAAGACCACCTTTATGTTTCCTTTTACGACATTTGCTTTTGGAAGAATGTCATTTGGGTTATGCAATGCCCCAACCACATTCTAGAGATGTATGGTGTCTATATTCTTGGAACTGGTAAAAAAATTCATTGAAGTTTTCATGGACTATTTTTGTGTCTTTGGAACTTCATTTGATGATTGCTTACCTAATTGAATTTGGTTTAAGAAAGATGCATTGAATGTAATCTAACCCTTAGTTAGGATAAAAGTCATTTTATGGTTCAACAAGAGATTGTGTTGGGACATGCATGTGATTTCAAACAAGGGTATTGAAGTGGATAAGGCTAAAATTGAATTGATTTCCAAACTTCCTCCCCCTACATTTGTAAGAGAGATAAGAAGCTTCTTAGGACATACATGATTTTACAGACGATTTATTAAAGGGTATTTTAATTGTAATATTTTTTATTTCATTTTGTAATATGATTTCTTTCATAGTTTAATTAAATTAATTTAGCTAAGGATTGGCTAATTTTATATTGTGAGATTTTAGCATATGCTTTCAAAAATTGGAAGAACAATTTTTTGATTTAGATAAATAAAATTTTAGATTCATTTATTGTTCATAATCTTCAATTCTTTAATTATAATTTCATAATGGGTCAAGTTTTGATTTATTATTAAAGAAAATATTTAGAATTAAATATTAAAAACATCATTTGTGCTTAGTTGTTCATAATGAATAAGAGTCTATTTTTAATTTTATTGATTTGTATTAAATTAAATGGTTGAAAATATCTTTAATTATAAATTAATGATGGACCAAATCTTAATTTATTATTAAAGAATATATTTACCTTCGGTTCAACAATTTATTAATTTTAGTGCCGACCAAAGAAAGTTATTAATTAATAGAAGAACATGGTTCTCATATGTATTTCTTTAGTTTACCAATTAATCAATTTCATCCCTTGTCAAAAAATAATTGATTAATTAAATATAATTGAGAACTCATCATAATTATAGGGAGTTCGCTTATTTAAAAATAAAAATTCGATAAATCTAGTTTATATTTAAATCACTTAATTTGTTTTTGTGTATCATCCTAATTTGCTAAATTATTGCATTTTTTTATGATTTAAAGGTTGATATTTGTGTGAAAATTGCGTTTTATTTTATTATTTAATCCACAAATGTCATTTCACGGGTATTTTGTGTTTAAAGTGCAATTTCAGGTAAAATCATAATTATGGAGAAGTTTGGGACAAATTTCAATGACCGGGATTGAGTGCAAATAAAAAGAAAACAAAAGTTCAACATTTGGAATTTCGCCGCCGGCGAGAATATTCTCGCCGCTGGCGAAAATCTTACCAAGAAAATGTTGATTTTCATATAACATGACTTGAAATCAGATTGAATTGATTTAGCGAAATCAAATGCCTTAGCGTTTTTAATCATTTGTGAACAACATTAAATTTTGTTATTTGCGTTTAGTTTTATGTTAATTTGCTTTTAAAACAATTTCAACAATTCGGTTTTCAAATAAAATTAGGGTTAGTCAATTTCGGTACTTAGTAACGCCATTCCTTGTGGGTTCGATATCCGTACTTTTGTACACTTTATTACTTGAACGATTCGTACACTTGCAAAAATAAGCATCAAGTTTTTGGCACTGTTGCCGAGGAATGGTTTGATTTTATTAATATCGATACTACCTAATCTTAGTTTTAATTTGAAGTTAATTTGCTTTATCTTTCTTTCATTTTTTTAATTTTGTTTATTTTGCTGTTTTATTTTATTTATCATAAAAAAAAAGTAACCTTGTGTTGTTTGTGTGTTAGTTGATTTTCTGGTTGTAGGATTTTTGTATGAGACATACAAGAAGCCTTAACCTTCTTCCATTTGATCCAGAGATTGATAGAACATATAGGCATCTAAACCGAGAGAGAAGACGTTCAATTAGCCATGGATCCACCATTTGTTGAGGGAGGTGGAAATTGTAGAGCTTTGAGGGATTATGCTGCGCCTAATGTTGTTGGAACTATTTTGGGTATAAGGAGGCCAGCTATTCAAGCCAATAACTTTGAGATAAAACCATTCTTTATCCAAATGGTTCAATCAAATCAGTTTGGGGGAATGTCAAAGGATGATCCAAATGCACATATTTCTTACTTTCTGGAGGTGTGTGATCTTTACAAGATAAATGGTGTGTCCAAAGATGCTGTAAGATTGAGGGTTTTTCCTTTTTCACTTCGGGATAAAGCCAAGGAGTGGCTAAACTCATTACCACCAGGATCAATTACAACATGGAATGAATTGGTTCAGAAATTCTTGTCCAAGTTCTTTCCTCCTGTAAGACTGCAAAATTGAGGAATGAAATCACATCTTTTACACAGTATGACCAAGAATCATTGTATGAATCTTGGGAAAGATTCAAAGAAATGTTGAGGAAGTGCCCACATCATGGTATACCAATTTGGCTACAAGTCTCTACATTTTATAATGGGTTGGTTTCAAACTATCGTGCAATGATTGATGTTGCACCTGGAGGATCTTTAATGGGAAAAACACCGGAGGATGCTCATGAGTTGTTAGAGGTTATGGCAAAAAACAACAATCAGTGGCATTTAGAGCGGGTAATTGCAAAAAGACCAGCAGTAGTGCATGAAATTGATTAAGTGATTGCTTTGTCGGCTCAAGTTGCTGTTCTTTCAAGAAAGATGGATTCTTTGTCCTCCAAATTTGAATCCAAACCAACTGCACAATGTGATTTATGTGGTGGAAATCATGCTAGCATTGAGTGCCAAGTTGGAAATCCATTTGCTTCACCAAATGCTGAGCAAGCAAATTATGTTTCAAATTTCCAAAAACCTCAACATAACCCATACTCGAACACCTACAAACCAGGTAGGAGAAATCATCCAAATTTGTAATGGGGAAATAACCAAGGGGGATTCAAACCGTCATCATATTCCTACCAACCCCAAGAGAAAAAACAAACAAATTTGGAAGAAATTTTAGGAAAGTTCATTGAGGAGTCTAGAACAAATTTCAGAAATCAAGAGGCAATTAACAAGGATATCCAAAACCAACTGGGGCAACTTTCAAAGCAGATTGCAGAAAGGTCTCAAGGATCGTTGCCTAGTGACACAATAAATCCTAAAGAACATGAAAAGGCTATCACATTAAGAAGCGGTAGAGAACTTGAGAATCAGAAGAAATCGGAGAAAAAGATGGAAGAATCTAAAGAAAATCCATCAACATCCCAAGATGTTCAACCTACCCCAAATGCGAAATATGAGCCTCCTATCCCATATCCTCAACGATTGAATAAGAAAAAGCTTGATAATCAATTTGATAAATTTCTGGATATTTTTAAGAAATTGCATATTAACATTCCTTTTGCAGAGATGTTGGAACAAATGCCCAAATATGCAAAATTCATGAAGGAAATTCTATCAAAGAAGAGGAGGTTGGGAGATTATGAAACTGTCATGCTAAATGAGGAGTGCAGTGCAGTTCTTCAAAGAAAATTGCCACAAAAATTGAAAGACCCAGGGAGTTTTACTATACCTTGCACTATAGGAAGTTGCAATTTTGATAAAGTCCTATGTGATTTAGGAGCAAGAATTAATTTGATGCCACTTTCTGTTTTCAAGAAACTAGGCCTGGGAGAAGTGAAGCCCACTTCAATCTCTCTACAATTAGCGGATCGATCGGTGAAATATCCTCGAGGGGTAATTGAGGATGTTTTAATTAAAGTTGACAAATTTATTTTCCCTGTAGATTTCGTGGTGCTTGACATGGAGGAAGATAGAGAGGTACCGTTGATATTGGGGAGACCATTCCTTGCGACTGGAAGAACATTGATCGATGTTCAGCAAGGAAAGCTCATTCTACGGGTGCAAGATGAACAAGTGACCTTTGATGTTTTTGAAGCAATGAAATTTCCAAGTGAAGTACATTCGTGTTTTCAAATTAACAATCTTGATAGGTTAATCTCATAAACTTTTGAGGAGAGAACTCCATTGCTACCACTAGAAGCTTGCCTTGTGAAATCTGCAACAATTGAGGAGGATGATGAGGGAGTGAGACAATGTTCCGAATTACTGGCAGCACTTGATGAATATTTTTCCAGTGATGGAACATTCAAGGAGTTGGGAACAAATGAAACTCCAACCTCAGTTGTAAAGAAGGAAGCTAACAAGATTGAGCTAAAGCCATTGCCATCCCATCTAAGGTATGCCTATCTTGAAGACTCTGAATCGTTTCCTGTTATTATTAACAATTCCTTGAATGATGAAGAGGAAAACAAGCTATTAGGAGTTCTTCGGACTCACAAAACGGCAATTGGATGGACAATGGCGGACATCAAAGGGATTAGCAACTCTGTGTGCATGCATAAAATCTTGATGAATGAGGATTACAAGCCCACAATTCAGCCACAAAGGCGCTTAAACCCAACAATGCAAGAAGTGGTCAAGGCTGAGGTGATCAAGCTTTTGGATGCCGGGATAATTTATCCGATTTCAGACAGTGCTTGGGTAAGTCCAATTCATTGTGTACCAAAGAAAGGAGGAATCACAGTTGTAGAAAATGAAAAAAAATGAGCTTATTCCAAAAAGGACAGTGACTGGGTGGAAAGTGTGTATTGATTATCGAAAGTCGAACGATGCTACCCGAAAAGATCATTTTACTTTACCATTTATTGATCAGATGTTGGAAAGATTGGCTGGACATGCTTATTATTGTTTTCTTGATGGATATTCGGGGTACAACCAAATTGCAATTGCACCAGAGGATCAAGAGAAGACAACATTTACATGCCCTTATGGTACTTTTGCATACAGAAGGATGCCATTCGGTTTATGTAATGCACCTGCAACTTTCCAAAGATGCATGATAGCAATTTTCTCTGATATGGTCGAAAAGTTTATTGAGGTTTTTATGGATGATTTTTCTGTTTTTGGCCATTCTTTTGATAATTGCTTGCATAATCTCTCGTTAGTCTTGCAGTGTTGTAAAGACACAAATTTAGAGCTAAATTGGGAGAAATTTCACTTCATGGTTCAAGAAGGAATTGATCTTGGCCATCGGATTTCAACAAAGGGAATAGAAGTGGACCGTGCAAAGGTGGAAGTGATCGAACAATTACCACCTCCAACAACTGTAAAGGGTGTTAGAAGTTTCTTAGGACATGCTGGGTTTTATAGAAGATTTATTAAAGATTTTTCAAAAATAACAAAACCTCTTTGCAGTTTGTTAGTTAAAAATGCACAATTTGATTTTTCTCCTTATTGTTTGCAAGCTTTTAACCTTTTGAAGGAAAAGCTCACTTCAGCCCCTATAATTTGTGCACCAGATTGGAGTCTTCCATTTGAGGTAATGTGTGATGCTAGTGACTATGCTATAGGTGCTGTTTTGGGCCAAAGGAAGAATAAGTTGCTGCGTATGTGATTTATTATGCAAGCGGACATTGATAGATGCACAACTTAATTATGCAACAACCGAGAAAGAGCTTTTGTGATAGTGTTTGCATTTGATAAGTTTAGATGTTATTTCATTGCGTCTAAAATCATTGTTTATCCTGACCATTCTGCTCTTAACTATTTGCTAGCCAAGCAAGATGCGAAACCACGATTACTAAGATGGATTCTTCTCTTGCAAGAATTTAACTTAGAAATACGGAGACAAAAAGGACCGAAAATTTGGTTCTTGACCATTTGTCCAGGTTGGAAGAAGATTACATTGAGGTTGAAGACCAAATTAATGAAAAATTTCCGGATTAGCAATTGCTTGCTATCCGAACGGCTCCATGGTTTGCTGATTATGCAAATTATTTGGTCAAGAAAGTTTTACCTCCTGACATGTCTTATCAACAAAAAAAGAAATTCTTTTCCGATCTGAAACATTATTTTTGGGATGAACCTTACTTGTATAAACATTGTGCAGATCAAATTATTAGAAGATGTGTGCCGAAGGAAGAAATGGAAAGCATTCTTCGTCATTGCCATTCGAAGGAAGTTGGGGAACATTTTGGTGGAACAAAAACTGCAGCAAAAATTTTGCAATCTGGATTTTATTGGCCTTCATTGTTTAAAGATGCTTTCAAGTTTGTTTCAATATGTGATGATTGCTAAAGGAGTGGAAATATTTCACGGAGACATGAAATGCCCTTAAATAATATTTTAATAATTGATTTATTTGATGTTTGAGGTATTGATTTTATGGGGCCTTTTCCTTCATCTCACTCAAATAAATACATTCTTTTTGGTGTAGATTATGTCTCTAAATGGGTGGAAGCAGTTGCCTTGCCTATCAATGATGCTAGGGTTGTGATAAATTTTCTCAAGAAGAACATATTTTCCAGATTTGGCACACCTAGAGCAATTATAAGTGATGGAGGTAAGCATTTCTGTAATAACCAATTTGAGGCTTTGTTGCAAAAATATGGAGTAACACACCGAATAGCTACACCTTACCATCCTCAAACTAGTGGACAAGTTGAAGTGTAAAACCGAGAGTTGAAGAGCATCCTTGAAAAGACCGTAAATAACTCACGCAAGGATTGGTCAAGGAAACTAGATGATGCACTTTGGGCCTATAAGACAGCTTTCAAGACACCTATCGGCATGTCCCCATACCGATTGGTGTATGGAAAAGCTTGTCACCTTCCAGTTGAATTGGAACATCGGGCATATTGGGCAATTAAAATTCTGAATTTTGATCTTAAGGTAGCAGGTGAGAAGAGGGTGTTGCAATTAAATGAGATGGATGAAATAAGGAATGATACTTATGAGAATGCCCGAATATACAAGGACAAGACGAAGGTTTGGCATGATAAGCACATCTTGAAGTGAAACGTAGAGGCGGGATAGAAAGTGTTGCTTTATAATTCCTGTCTTAGACTTTTTCCAGGAAAGTTAAGATCTCATTGGTCAGGGCCTTTTCTAGTAACCAAGGGGTTTCCTTATGGAGCAGTCGAGATCAGTCATGAAATAAAAGGAACTTTCAAGGTGAATAGACAACGGTTGAAACCATATTTTGACGGAGATTTCAACAAGCAAAAAGACTCTCTTGAGTTACAAAAACCGTAGTAAAGAATGACAGAAAGTCTAGCTAATGACTATAACTTAAAGCGCTTAATGGGAGGCAACCCATCAGATTTGTTTTCACATCTTTTATCTCATTTTATTTTAGAAATTTTAAATTCTGCACTTCATTTTATGATAATTTTATTTTTAATTAAATTTGCTTATTTTATTTGTCTTGCAGGTAAAAAAAATCATTTGTAGTTTTTCTTTATTACATTGATGACAATGTAAGGTTTTGGTTGAGGGTGCGGTAAACGGTAAATCTTTTCTCCCCTTCATTTTTAGTAGTTTTGTTTATGTGTTTAGTTATGTTTAATTTTGATTTTTTATTTATTTTTCTGCATTTTGATTTAATTTTTTTATTTCTTTATTGTCTTATTTTATTATTATTATTTGCATTTTACTTGTTTTAATTTGCACGTTGATGATAGTAATGTGATTGTGATAACAAGTAGCTGTTAGAAGATATTAAATTTTTCTTTGGTTTAAAGAGAATTTCAAATGTTGATTTTACCTAGTTGGCGACTCTTTTGGTAGGTGGTATGATTTGGTTGATTAGTCTAAATGCTTAGAGAAGTCTTATGTGTAAATTTTGCATGGACATTTTTGTGATTTCAACAAACTCTAGAACTCATTTGAAAACCTCTTGAGGCGAAATAATTTGGAATTGCACTATATAGGATATGATGTAGGCCATTTTTGGATCTATTGTACCATTTTAAGCCTACCTTGTTATCTTTATATCACTAGTTACCTCTTTGAGCCTATTTAAATGTATTGTTGGCCTTACTTTTATTTCTTTTTGCCTTCTATAACCTACCTTTTATTGAGCCAGAAATATATATATATATATAATTCGTACCTTATTTGTTAAGAGCACTTAATTTTGAACATAAACTTTGCAAGAGCAATTGGAGAAATCTTCCACATATATTGGAAGAAATTGGTTGGGGGTTATGTCTTTTCAAGAACAATTGGAGTAAGGATGATGAAAAAAAATTAAAAAAATAAAAAATAAAAATAAAAAATAAAAAAAAAGAAGAAGAAGAAAGCCTTCACATTCTAATAAATAAAAGAATGTTAGTGATGGATGTACTAAGGTGAAAGATTGAGGAAGAATTTTTTTTATCTGTGGAAAAATGGGTTATGATCGGAAGAAACAATTTGGGTTAAATGGTGTTACTATTTTACTTAATTGGTTGTGTTTAATCTAATAAGTGCCCTTATTTATTTTGACACTTCCCGTTCTTTCTTAACCAAATACCTAAGCCTAACATTACAAGCCTCATAAAGTCCTATTGATCCAAAGTGGTGTATTTTCCTTCATTAGTGGAGAGAGGTTTGAAAAGTGAGCCTATGGAGTTCTAGATTTCACATTTCTGTTTGTGGATGTTATGCATAATATTATCCAGGCAGTATGGCTATTGGTTTGTGGTTTGATGGATGTTTAAGAGTCAATAATAAAAATGAAATTGGCATTTGAGATTTCTTAAAACTTAGGTGACATTTAATTATTCTATATGTTGGGTGTTATTTACAATTTTTGAGACATTTGTGCAAATTATTTTTTATGTTATGTTATTGTTTTAAGTTAGGATAGTTATAGGTAAGATGTTTGTGGGTGTCATCACTGGAAGCCCTCATGAGACTACAACTCGTCCTACTAGGGCCGCCTAGGGGTTTAAAGGCTTATTGCATACGCTTAATGTAATGTTGTAAATAGAATAAATTTCCTTTGAATTTTTCTTTTAATGTCTCCTTTGAAATTATTCATAGATCGCTTTTCTTGCTAGAGACTAGCAAGAAGCTGGTTGGGGGTTGTTGATAGGAGTCAAATTATTGCATTTTTGTTATGATTTAAAGGTTGATATTTGTGTGAAAATTGCGTTTTATTTTATTATTTAATCCACAAATGTCATTTCACGGGTATTTCGTGTTTAAAGTGCAATTTCAGGTAAAATCATAATTATGGAGAAGTTTGGGACACATTTCAATGACCGGAATTGAGTGCAAATAAAAAGAAAACAAAAGTTCAACATTTGGAATTTCGCCGCCGGCGAAAATCTTACCAAGAAAATGTTGAAAATCACGCAAGGAGCACAGATTTTGGCAAAGCAATTTCGCCGCCGGCCAAGTACATCTCGCTGTTGGCCAAATACATCTCGCCGCCGGCCAAGTGCATCTCGCCGCCGACCACAATAATCCCGCCGCCAGCGAGATTTAGCGGAACAGAAATCCTAAGTTTTCCAGAAATCTCGCCGTGGCAAGAATAATTTCGCCGCCTGCGAGGTTCGTTCGAAAACATTTTTTTATGCTATTTTATTCCAAAATTGTCCTTCAAAACCCTAGATCTATATATACATTACGATGGAGAAGGAGGGAACGATAGAAAGCAGAGTTCAAAGGCATTTTTGGAGAAGAGGAGGAAATTTTGGAGAAACTTGAAGGATCTTCACCATTATTGCTACCAAGCCTTCATCTTCTAGAGTTTTTCATCTCTTCTCCTTAGTTTTTATATTCTGCAGTTTATTGATATTTGTTATTCTTGGATTCAATTGAAATAATGGTTATTCTTATTTCCGTTATGAACTAATTTGTTTTTTTTTTTTGCTAAGGCTATGATGTAGTTAGATCAAGGAAATCTGATTTCTTTTGTTATGGTTATATGAATTCATTGTTTTCAAGTCGAGTATTTATTTCCATGCTTAATGCTTTTAAATTTCTGATCAAGATTTAGATGATTTGTTGCATTATATTGAGACCGAGAGGAGATGTGTAATGAATGCTTCTTGTGATAAATACCATATGTTGAATGCGAGTTTGACACCTAATGCATGATGTATGTGGTTATTCCAGAAATTCCATAAATCGTAATGTGCTTATTTGTGATTAAATCTTCATAGAAATATAGTCGGTTTTCATAGATAAGTAATTCTAATATAACTTGAGAAAGAGTATTAGATAAGTTTGGGTTTTTCAACCATCACTTTTAGCTTTGATTTTCATATAACATGACTTGAAATCGGATTGAATTGATTTAGCGAAATCAAATGCCTTAGCGTTTTTAATCATTTGTGAACAACATTAAATTTTGTTATTTGTATTTAGTTTTATGTTAATTTGCTTTTAAAACAATTTCAACAATTCGGTTTTCAAATAAAATTAGGGTTAGTCAATTTCGGTATTTAGTAACGCCATTCCTTGTGGGTTCGATATCCGTACTTTTGTACAGTTTATTACTTGAACGATTCGTACACTTACGAAAATAAGCATTATTAATTAATTTAGAATTTTCAATATCTTAGGATCAAAATATTCAAAAGTATCACGTGTCAATCTAAACATATTATAGAAATATGAAAATAAAAATATCTAAACTAGTATAGTAATATTTGTTATTGATATCATTCACAGAGTGATTAAAATTTCTCCAAATCTAGAAAAAATTTATCACTTTAATTGTAAATGCACGAGTCATGTAAGTAATATATTACATTCATTGCTAAAAATAACTTTTTGCTTCAGTTTTTAATAGTTAACTTATAGTTATCTTGAAAGTCAAAAAAATACCAACGTATCCAATGTAACGTAGGTACCCACCTACACAATAGTATTACCATGCTTAAAAGAAATGCGGCTTCCAAGGGGTTTCCTTCCCCGGGAATTAAGCATAGACAAACTTGTACAAAAGAACACAGAACTTGACATCTACACAAATAATTTCTAAAAGAAACAAATGAAATTATCGTACTAATTTCTAGGCTTGACGGCATATTTGGGGCTACGAGATTGCCCGAATGATGTCAATTTTCACCAAGATAACTAAATCACAAGGGAAAAATCATAAGCTTGTTTTGTTAGTGGGGCTACGAGATTGCCAGCATGATGTCAAACAAGATTAGATGTTATAACTTACATGACTAGTTCCTCTTCTATCCTGATAGACACGAAGTTCAAGCAACCTTCTTATCATCATAGACGAAATCTCCAATTAGAAGATCAAGATACAGTAAATATTTTTAAAAGAATTCTACTTTAATTTTTTTAAATAGTAACAAACAAAATAAATATGTAAAGCTTTTTGGAAAGAAAGATAGAAGTTTGAAGCTTTATGTACCAAAAATGACATTAGGAGCTGTAAACAGCCCAAAATGACATGGAAAGGGAGAAAAAGGGTGGGAAATTTCAGCCCAAAAAGCTCCTAACTACTTATTTTGTCTGTTATTACTTAAAAGGATTAAAATAAATTTTTTGGAAAAATATGGATACTAAATAGTAGAAGTTTCTATTGAATCAGGATCTAAAGATAAAAAAGAATCGAATAATCATTCTATGATAGATGAAAATAGAATGAATAAATGTTTATTTTGTGATATGTGTATAACATGTATACGTCATATAATCAAATATAAAAAACCATAAATTGTGAAACCTTTTTCATATTGTGTATATTAAGAGAAAACCTCTTTAAAACATGGTTAATAAGTATAACTTTTGATGAAATATAATTATTGAAAAATACCCAACCACGAATTGTTACATTGTTGTTTTTCATTTGTAGAGTGAAATTTTTTTTTAAAAAGGAATCATTATCTTCTTTAACATAAACAATTTTAGTCATGTATACTTCTTTTCGTTAGTTTTCACAAAAAATTATTAAAATAAAAATAATATATTTTGACGGTTTTTAAAAACCTACAAAATATCCTACCTTGGTAGTTTTTAAAAAACCTCAACTATAAAATTTTGTCTAGAAAAGTTATTTTTGTAGTAGTAATTTTTAAGTATAGATATATATCTCATAAAGAATTTAATTACTTTATAATTGAATAACAATTTAAATATTAATAATACTATTTGAACAATGGAAATATAAGTTGCATAAAATTATTGAATTAATGATTAAAATTACTAAATTAATGAGTAAATAAATATAATAGTAAAGATCTAGGAATCTTAATCCTCTGATTTTCTACACATGTAAATGACTAAAAATCACTATATAATTGTTGTAATAATCATAAAATCAATTATATTTAAACTAGTATATAATTCTTCTCTCAAGCAAACTACATTCTATGTAATAAATAATTTGATTACACTCTTATGCTCATCAAATTACATACTATTCATTAAATTTGTAATTATCAATCTCATAAATATGAATCATACATCTTTACCTAGAAACACAATATATGTTATTTAATCATGATAAGAAATCATGTAACTCCCTTGAATCTACTTAATCACCTTTGTAGATTAATTGTTGGCCAAACAACTCTAGAATGAAATCCATATTAAATAATGAGAATTACATGCACAAGAACAATTAAGCAAAACACCAACCCATTGAATCTTTTGGCCAGCACTATTCCAACTCGGTAGAGTAGGGCTCACAACGTAAATTAAGCAAATAACACAACAGAAGTACACAACATGTTCAATTCAACATACAACAAAAACAACTAACACTAAGAAAGAATAAACGATGGTAAACATACTAGTGACATTATGCCTAACAAGCTTTTGTCTAGGCTAGCTACCTATATAAACATAGCAAACATTACACAACATGTGAAACAATCATACATGCTGAAAAGCAATAAATGGTTTCCAATCACTTCAACATATTCGATAAAAGATGATCGCACTCTTAGAGCATGTAATTATACATAACACAGTAAACCAACAGAACAAGTCCAACACTTGGCAAACAACTAGGGTAAAATCTAAAATTTTAATTTAGAATAAAATAAAAATAAAAAAGCTATTGTTCTGGATATTGTTTGGTAAACAATAAATCCAAGAACAGTAATTTCATTAAAAAAATAAAAAATTTGAAAAAATAGTTCAGAGTTTGTTTAGGAAAATTTGAATAGAAAAATCTAAAATTTTTAATTTAAAAATAAAAAATAAAAAGTTATTGTTCCGAATAATGGTCCGTGAACAGTTAATTTAGGAATAGTAATTTAATTTTAAAAAATACATCTTAAATTTGAATTTAATTTCAATTTAAAATTTATAAAATAAAATAAAAATTAATTTTTAATTTAATTTTTATTTTAAATTTAATTATCTAAATAAATAAATTAAATATTAATAATGAATTAAATAAATATTTGAAATTAATTTTAATTAATTAATAAATAAAAAATATGGAGTTCATACCGAACCCAATTTGCCGCATCATAGAAAAAATGTTCGTTGTGATACCATTAAAGAAAAATAAAAACAATATAAAAATAATAATTGTGTAATAGCATGAAAAGTAAATATATAAGGGAGTTCTATCTAGGAAACTAGTTCTTAGAAGCCTTTGTACTATTAATCTTTCCTAGGAACGTTGCTTTGTTTATGAGGATGGTTTTTGAGGAGGTTTTGCCCCACCATTCTTTTATAGGAACACTCTTGGTTAATACTGATTATGTTATTTAATTTAGAGATTAACTTAACTTGTTTGTTTAGTATTTTGTACTAAATACTATGTATATTTTCTCTAAATATTTGTATAGTTACTTTATTATTCTTTTTCTTTTTAATTGACAGATGTTTTAAATTTATGCTTTCAATAGTCCATACATGGTAGGAGATCCTTAGGAAACCCTCTTACACCATACATAGATAATATTCATACATTTAATCAATTGTCCACAAGGCAATACTTTTGGGATGACCCTTATTTATTTAGAATTGGTCAAGATCAAGTCATTCAGATGTGTGTGCATGAAGAAGAACGTAAAAGCATTTTAACATTTTGTCATGAACTTCATTGTGGAGGCCATTTTTAATGGTAAGAAAATTTCCCTAAAGGTATCACATTCTAGATTCTATTGGACAACTCTTTTCAAAGATGCTAATATGTTTTGTGTACAATGTGATCGATGTCAAAGAACATGCAATATAAGCAAAAAAGATTAAATGTCTTTGACATCTAATTTAGTTGTTGAACTCTTTGATGTATGAAAAATTGAATTTATGGGTCCGTTTTCCCCCATCCAATGGTTTCGAATATATCTTGGTTGTTGTAGATTATGTATCCAAGTGGGTGGAAGCTATACCCACTAAAACCAATGAGACAAATGTTGTTATGAAATTCATTAAGGATTCGATATTTAGCATATTCGGGAAACATAGAGCAATAATAAGTTATGGGGGTAACCATTTTTGCAATAGACTCTTTGATATAGTACTGAAGAAGTACAATGTTTCATATAGAGTAATAACTTCTTATCATCCTCAAACTTCCGATCAAGTGGAAGTAAGTAATAGGAAAATCAAGAGAATTTTGGAATGTACCGTGCGTTCTTCAAGAAAGGACTAGGCAATCAAGTTGAATGATGCCTTATAGATATACCACATAGCTTACAAAACACCCATTTGGATGAGTTCTTACTTGTTAATCTTTGGGAAAGCGTACCACCTTCCCATTGAACTAGAATATAAGGCTTACTGGGAAATTAAAGAGTTAAACATAGATTTAGATAAAGCAAGAGAAAAATGGTTTCTCCATCTTAATGAGTTGGAAGAGATTAAGGATGAGGCCTATGAAAATGCAAAATTATACAAAGAGCGTACTAAATGTTATTATGACAAGATGCTAGTTCCTAAGTCATTTCGTCCTAGAATGAAAGTTGTTTTATTTAAATCTCATTTGATATTGTTTCTAGGAAAATTGAGATCAAGATAGGATGGACCTTACACAAATGTCAAAGTTTTTTCACATGGAGCAATAGAGTTATTGAATCCAAAGAGACAAATAACTTTCAAAGTCAATGGGCACCATGTAAAGCCTTATTTAGAAGGAGAATACAACATGGTTGACATTGATTCCATTTTGATATATTGATCCTCAGCACTATGAAGATGTGTCTTGCTGCGACGTTAAACCAAGCGCTGAATGGAAGGTAACTCATCACTATAAGTAATTTTTCTTTTATGAAATTTTATTTCATTAGTTTCTTTTATGTTTTTTTATTTTATTTTAAGCATTAATATAATTAACATTTTGAGATGTAGAATTTACAGTATTCTGTTTGTGAGCATAATTATTTCAAGTTAATGTTGGTTACACCTTATTTTCCACATCAAATCATTAACACATCAAATGTATCGGTAACTTTTCTATCTCAATTATTATAATTTACATTTCTTAAACATTAAGGACAATGTAGATTCTAGGTTGGGATGGATATATAAAAGTTACACATTTTACACTTTTTTTATTCTTAGATAATTTATTAATTTTATTTGTAATTTATTTATTTAGTAATTTTTAGTTTTTTTAGAGTAATTTTAAAAAAAAATTCATGTCTTAGAATTAAATTATAAAAAATGATTAAATATTTTTTATACTATTAGATTAATTTCCAAAAACATATCATAAAGTAATGTGATAATTAGTTAGTTTTTTTCATTACTAGTATTTATTGATAAAGTGTGAAAATTATATTAAACCCAAAATCGATGTCTATGAATCAAATAGTGGAGATTACCCTTGTGAAAAATATTTTGAGCCTATTATCCTTTATTTTGAGTGATAAATATTATTTTTTTCAACTCTAAACATTTTTCTTATTTCTTCAGCATTATTAGATTATCTCTATAAGACTTATCATTGAATGTTTGGATTTTTACATCTTAATAAAGTGTTGTATATTTATTTTTTATTTACATATATTAAATTATTTAAGTAAAAATTGATAATATATGTCTTTCTTCATTCATGCATGATTTCTATTAAAAAGAGATATATGTAGGGTTATCTAAACAAATATAAACAGAAAAACCAAATATTAACCACTTATCTTACCATATAAAAAATGTACAATCTGTACATAGGTTCACTCTCTAAAAAATGGATTCTCTTATAAAAAAGACTATAAGAGAAAGAGAGGAAAATGAATAGTATAATCTATATACTATGACCCAAAAAGCCTAAACAATTGTGAGAAATGGTTTAATGCAAAAGAAAATATAGGAAGTAATTTCCTAAGAAGTCATTGCATTTTCCTACATTTTATAAAAGGCATATTACTTGATATTTTGATTTGATAAATTTAATTGATGCATGAAAGTAATGTATAATATTTTATAAATTCTTAAATTTTTATACATATGCATGAGATTAATGTTATAATAACATTTTGAGTCTTTCTTCTTTATACATATGCAAACATATTAGTTCATTTTTATACATCAACTCTTTCACATATAAATTAGTACGAGTGTTTGAACCTATAGGATTCAGTTTTTTTGGGAGTATTGACTTGTGAGGAATATAGTTGAAGTGAATTCAAATTCTTGACACCGAGTTTGAGTGAAATTAAATTGATACATTTTTTATATGAAATATGAAAATAATTTTCAACTAATTATTATAATAAATCATTAATATTTAGAAAGTTGAAATAATCCATGCTTAAGATTTTAATTATGAAATTTAAAAGAGATTACAAGAATGAGATATTTTTGTATTTCATTTCCTTATTTTATTTTAGTCTTTTTACTTTATTTTAAATTTTAGTTAACTTCTTATTTTATTTGTTTTATTTTGTTTTCATTTTTAGTTAATGTTTGTGGGTATCATTACTGAAAACTTTTACGAGACTTAAACTCGTCCACTAGGGTAACCTAGGGGTTTAATGACGTTGTATATGCTAAATGGAACCATTTCAATGCACAAAAGTGTTTTGTGTTAGTTTAATTTTTAGTTTTTTAGTTTTAACTGCTTATCTTGCTAAGAGACTAACAAAAAGTTGGTTAGGGGTTGTGATGAACGCTTAAAAAGCACTAAATATACCATGTGTTTAGTGTTATTTAATTAATTAAATGCATTTATATTTGCATTATTCTATTATATTTTAGGCAAATATATTTGTTGTGACTAATAGATATATTGTAGCGTTTTACAAGTATTTTAATATATAAATATTAAAATAAATAAAAATACTTGAAGCATGTTTATAATACTTTTTGGAGCTTAAATGAATATCATTTATTTAATATTTACTAAAGTGAAGAAAAGAGATAATGGAAAATAAATAAATAAGTAAGTGTATGCCGCAGCCTAAGGAGGTTTGAATTGGTTAAAAATCTAGTTATGATCCGAACGCGCCACGACAAAAATACAATTTTTTCTCACATTCTTACCTATAAATAGGACCCTCTATATACCAAAAAAATAAGCTTCTAAGTTGTGTTTTTAGCAACTTTCTCTCCCACTTTTTTGTACATTTTTATATTTTTAGCTTTTAGAATTTATTTAATTCTTCCTTCAATTTTAAGGAAGAACATGTTTATGTTTTAGTAGTTTCTAGTTTTCAACTCAAAAAATTCTTGAGTGCAATTACTATAGGAGTTTTTCCAGTCTTTGAATCAACTCTTCAAAGTTCTGTAAGGATATTGTTAAGGTATTAATTATATTATTTTTGTAATCCATATATCTATGTTGCTTCTTCTGTGTCATTCTTGATTTGTCTGTAATCAATTATAACATGTATGATTGATAGTGAATATAATATAATAATTACGTTCTTATGCCTACAAAATATTGAATAGATAAAATAATTTCAAAAAAAAAATTAATTTTATTTTTATTCAAGATTTTTATTAATAATATTATTTGAAAGAGTACATTACTCTTAATAACAAACTTTATATGAGAGTTAAAATTAAGATTTAATTACTTGGACTTAATTTGAAGTAATACTCTTCTATTTTAGATTTAATTATTTAGATATTTAAAACAAAACTCTATTTCAAAAGGTTTTTTACAAAGAATTATTATTTGAAAATGTATTGATAACATATTTTCTTAAATAGTTTTAAAACCTAAAAGTTATTTTTTAGATAGTTAAATTCTTAAGTTTAATTTAGACACCTTGAATAACGTCTAATTAACTGACTCTGCCTAAAAAATTTGATTAGATTGTTTGCTATTTTCTTAGAAATAAAATTGAAATTTAATACTTAATAAATTAATAGGTTCTGCCTAAAGATAATAGTTATTTAATATTAAACAAAATAATTTGGGTCTCGCCTAAAGACAATGTCATACCAAAAAGAGAAAATCAATAAATATCAATTTATATCTTTAATAACCTAAATAATATGAGAAAACATAATTATTGAATTATTATATCAATTATTCTACATTGTTTATGAATGTATTAAATTGCATGGGTATTTGTTGAATCTATGTCTATCTTTATCTTTTTGCATTAGATTAGTTTTTTCAAAGACCAAATCATTCTTACAGAATTTTTAGGTTTAATTTTGTTTTTAAAATGTGAATAATATTTAAAAACCACACAATATTACTTCCTTGAATTGACTTTGGGAGTATACTTATAATTTCTATAAATGATTTGTACACTTGTGAGAATTAACAAAATTTAAAATGGATAAGTATTTACAAAATCGGTATTATCCTCGATTTCGTTCATCAGTTATTTATTTTACTTACTACTATGCCGGACTATTTAACTCGTTACTAGTTTTCTATACTCCTTACTTCTTACTACTTACTTCTTATGAGCATCACATCAGGTGTTTTTATAATGTAGTATTAAAGTATTAGGATTTTTTATTGTTTTATCATTCTTATGCCATGTCTTATAGAATGCATCTATTCTATTTTACTAGGTTCTTTGTTCATATACCTAGTATATTGTGTGTTGGTGCTCTACATGTTTCTTTTTGGTTTTTTTCCACCTTTTGCTTGCTCGTCATTAAATTATGCTTTAATTGTTTCCCTAAAGTTAATTGAAGTATCATTACAAGCTTGTATTCATGAGTGTTGATAAGAGTCAAATTATTGTATTTTTGTTATGATTTAAATGTTGATATTTGTGTGAAAATTGTGTTTATTTGATTATTTAATCCACAAATGTCATTTCATGGGTATTTTGTGTTTAAAGTGCAATTTTAGGTAAAATCATGATTTTGGAGAAGTTTGGGACAAATTTCAATGATCGGGATTGAGTGAGAATAAAAAAAACAAAGTTTCAAAATTTAAAAATCCCACCGCCGATGAAAATCTTACAGAGAGCACGGTGAAAATCTTACAGAGAGTGCAGGTTTTGGCAGATACAAATCTCGCCGCCGGCTAAAGCCATCTCGCCGCCGATGAGAATTATAAGAGCCAAATGAAAATCTTATTGAGAGCACAAGTTTTGGTATATGCAAATATCGCCGCCGGCCAAATTCATCTCATAACCGGTGAGAATCAGAGGAACCGAAATTTTAATTTTTCCAGAAATCTCGCCGCGGCGAGAATAATGTCGCTACTGGCGAGTTTCGTCCGAAAACACATTTTTTATATTGTTTTGTTCCAAAATTACCCCCAAAACCCTAGATCTATATATACCATAAGATAGAGAAAAGAGGAGATAGCAGAGAGGAGGAAGTTTGAGACATTTTGGAGGAGAGAAGGCAATTTTGGAGAGAAAGTTTGGAGAAGCTTGAAGGATTATCACCATTGTTGCCACCAAGGGTTCATCTTCAAGAGTTTTTCATCTCTTCTCCTTAGCTTTCATTTTCTGTATTTTAGTCAGATTTGTTATTCATGGATTCAATTGAGATAATGTTTGTTCTTATTTCCATTATGAACTAATTCATTTTTGCTAAGGCTATGATGTAGTTGAATCAAGAAAATCTGATTTCTTTTGTTATTGTTATATGAGTTCAATGTTTTCAAGTTGAGTATTTATTTCCATGCTTAATGCTTTTAAATTTCTGGCCAAGATTTAGATGATTTGTTGCATTATATTGAGACCGAGAGGAGATGTGTAATGAATGCTTCTTGTGATAAATACCGTATGTTGAATGCAAGTGTGAGACCTAATGCATGATGTATGTGTTTATTCTAGAAATTCCACAAATCGTAATGTGCTTGTTTGTGATTAAATCTTCATAGAAATATAGTTGCTTTTCATAGATAAGTAATTCTAATATAACTCGAGAGAGAGTATTAGGTGAATTTGGGTTTTTCAACCATCACTTTTAGCTTTGATTCTCATATAACATGACTTGAAACCGGATTGAATTGATTTAGCGAAATCAATTGCCTTAGCATTTTTAATCATTTGTGAACAACATTCAATTGTGTTATTTGCATTTAGTTTTAAGTTAATTTGCTTCTTAAACAATTTCAACAATTCGGTTTTTAAATAAAATTAGGATTAGTCAATTTCAGTACTTAGTAATGCCATTCCTTGTGGGTTCGATATCCGTACTTTTGTACACTTTATTACTTGAACGATTCGTACACTTGCGAAAATACGCATCAAGTGTTTTTCTTTATTCTGTGTATATTCTAGTTTGCCATGTGTATTTGTATGTCATATAGATTACTTGCCTATCATTAATATTGTTGACCTATTTGCATTGTTATAACTAAACATGTTTCTTTTGTTTGTACTCATGTTTTTTGGGATGTTAACCCTGTCTAAGCATGTCATTTATTTTTGTATTGAAAATCGTCCTTTTCTCACTTGCTTAGTAGTTTTAGTAGCATCCCTTGTCTCTTCACACTCTTAAGGATGTTATTTATGTTGTTCACTAGTTAGTCAAATTCCTTCTTTCTCTTGACTAGCAATAATGTGAGTATTCCTATTGATTTAATATTAGGAACTTTCCTCTTCTACTTGGAATTTGATCTACTTTAAGACCTCTCTAGTCCTCTCTCTTATTAGTTATTGATATTGTGATTTGTGAGACTGACGGCTTTAGTTTTTGTTATCTTGCTACACATAAAATGACTTTAAGAAGGACCATGTTTATATATGGTTGGTATGTATTTCTCTTAAATTGAAATATGGATGTTTTGACATGTATATTTCTTGATAGTATGTATGGCTAAATTTGTCTTGTTCATTTTATCTAAAATACATTTTTGCTTTTGCACATGTCATAACTTTGTGAATTTGTATGGTTATTTTGAACTACTTGTGTGAATCTTATGCTTTGATGATTTATATGTCTCTAACAAGCTCTAGAATCCTCTTTAGTGTCTCTTGAGGTGAAATTCTAGGTGCCACTTAGATAGAGAAAGGATTTAGGCATTCTTTGGATCATTTGAACATTTCAAGCCATTAATGTTTACCCATCCTTAGTTACCCCATTTAAGCCATTATGTTATCATTTCATTTATTTGCACCTAAATACTAGCTAAGCCTAAATGTCTATTCGTCCTTACCTTATACACCCTTTCTTGAGCATGTTTGTTTTAGGATTGTCTATTTTTCCCTCTTGGTTTCTATCAACAAAAAGGAGAAAGTTAAGAATGGATTGATGAATATAAAAAACAAATTGGTGGAAAGATAGAGAAAAGAAAAATAAAATGAAGTATTAAGAATTGTTTATTTTAGAGACAAAAGGAAGGAAGAAAGAAAAGTAAAATGATGAGGAATATGAAAAGGAAGTAGTGCATAAATTACTGAAGTTTTTGTACTGTTCTCACAACATCATTGGTTAAAATTTGAGAAGTAAAGAGAAAAGAACAATGTTTGAGGGTATATATGTTATGGACATGAACTTATTTATTTGAATTGGATTGATAAAGGTGTGTTTGAGCCTAAATGTCACTTCTTTCCTACTCAAACCTTAGCCTATCATTACAAGCTATGAAATACCTATTGATTTCATCTAGTTTGGCGCCTATATTAGTGGATATAGAGGTTAAATATAGACATATGAAGTTTGATTCTACTTGAGTTTATATTTATATTTTCTTGATTTGCATAATCATATATTAATGGTGTATAAAGTAAACAAGTTTAGCATATCACACACAATGCATGTTATCAAAAATTTAGTCATACCTTTACATGAATACATCATAGATTAATGGACATGTGGATATTTTCCTTGAGTATATTGATTAATCTCTAAGGACCCTCTAGTTCTTTGAACATGCTTAGTTTGCTTCCCTATTTCTGTATCACTTGTTTTCTACTATGTGTAGATGCTTCTATTTTGGGGGACTCCCGCATGCATACTTTAAGTAGAGAGGTGTGCGTTAATTGTATGTTGTTAGGAAAAGTGTTATGTTTGTTTTACTTCCTGTTGTTTGTTTTGTTTATGAGTTATTTATTGTATGAACGATGTATAAATATGACTATTAGTATAATATGTATCATGCATTGTACACAATCTTTTGTTTTACATGTCTATCTATGTGTTTACTTACTTTCCTATTATAGTGAGTTTTTGCTTATTTCTTGTATTGCATGCTTTTATCTTGTTGTTGTCTCGATATTATTTTGTGTCCTTTTCACACGACTACATGTATTTCTTCTTATTGTGTCTACTTTAATCTTATTTGCAATGTTGCATATATGTTAGGATTGCTACATTTTTGTATGCCTTCTTTCCCTCATATAGTGTTTTGGTATGTTGCATACTGTGTGTGCTTGTTTTGACTTTTTATGTAATAAATGGGAGAAGAGTTTGCAAAACCTAATCTTTGTTGCCATGTTGTATGTTGTATGGGTGGTGAGTGTAGGATTACACTATATATATTGTTGCCTAACTTTCATGCATTCAGGGGGAGTGTTGTATGAAGTCAAGGGGAGTTATGTACTTTGTATGTGCTTTTGCCTATCGTGTTTACCTGTGTAGGGGTAACACGATAGTTTATGGTTAGACTATATATTGTATTTGTATGATATGTTCACAGGATATATGTTTGTTTCATGTGTACATGTTACAAGTGTAGATTGAAGTCTTTGAGCTTTATATGTGTTTATGTATAGCAGTGCTAAGACCCTCATATTTCAGAGTGATAGAATGGATGAGTTGTTAAATGAAGATGGATAGAGCGCACAAGATAGAGGCATTTGGCTTAAGTGTGTGTTTAGGTTTAGGTGTTAGTCAATGTTTTGTTCATGAGAACAAAAATCTTTAGGTTATCTTCATGATCATCTCATGATAGATGTGTGTCTATATGTAGTTATGCAGTGTTTTGACATGGAAAACCAAAAGAGGCAAATGTAAATGGTATAGGCCTCTGTGTTATTATTGGCTTTCCATGAGCAAAATATGGTGTCTATTTTATTTTACTTGTGTAAGGTTAGTTACTATGGATTAGTAACGCATGCACACAAGAAGCCAATATAGACACAAACAACTACAAGACTTACAAATAATATGAATTGTAAATATCAATTATAATGGGTTCACAATAATTAATTCACATAATAGAAAATTTGGTTCATAAGATCTATAGATAATAAATTCTAACCTCTACATATCATAATCAAAGCCATAAATTCAATATATAATATCATGAAAATTAATAAAAGATAAGAAAAAATAGAATATAATCAATCTCTTGACTTATACTGGCTCCGTCTTCATTCTTTTCTATTCTCCTTTATTTGTTTGCTTTTGATTTTGTAGTTCTTCTCTTTGCTACGAGAATTGTGTTTCCTTTTGAATTTGTATTTCTTATGTTAATTGTGTCTCTCTTAATTATGGGCTTTACCATTGTTTAAATATGTTGAAATATTTTCTAATCAGTTTAGGAATTGTAAGCTTTAATCCAAAGGTTGAAAATGAAAGTTGGACTTAAAAATGGTTAATGTGTAAAATTTTGCTCCACTCGATCGATCTAAATATGTCATCGTTTAATCAGAGAGCACCCAATAGATTACTTCTTTATTGATTGAGACCCTTCTCGATTGATCTACATTTGTTTGTCGCTTGTCAATGTAGATGCTCTGCTTCCTTGATCGATCTTCCATTGATCGAGTCTTTTCTAGATCTATTGAGCCTATTTTGATCTTAATTTATCCCAATTTTCTCCTTTCAACTATTTGGCATCATCTCACCAATATTAACATATTTAAATATAAAATAAGTCTTTTTAATAATATTTCTATCAAAACATAACAATTAGCTAGCTTTAAATGGTAAAAAAAAGATAAAAAAGTGGTTAAATAAAGTTACTTTCATAAAGTTATCATTGCCATACATTTTACTTGTTTATAAGGATTCATATAGAATCATAAAATGATATAAGTCTTAGATAAAAATCTATAACAAATTAAAAAACCCTTATTTACGATTCTTTAATCCAATATTATCAAAGATTTGTGAAACAATGTGATATCATACACCAAGTTAATCCTTACATTAATATATTGTTTTCTTTAATTGCATAATATTAAAATTTTAAAACCTATTGGTTCTAAGTTTATTTTTTTATCTAATAAATTTTTAATATTTATATTTTCAAGTTTTGAATCTAAAATTTAACCTTATAAATTAATGTTTTTACAAACCAAAATCTAATTTAACCTTATAAGTTAATGTTTTTACAAACCAAAATCTAATTTAACATTATTAAAATTAATCGAACATTATTGAATTATTTATAATTAGTTTGTAAAATATGAAAACTTAAATCATGTGGTTAAATGAAATAATTTATATTTAAAATAACATAAATTTATTTTATATATTTTTTAAATATAAAAATAATTTTATTATATTTAGATTAATACTTAATTTATTTATATACATATTTTGCATTTTTAAAATAAAATATATTAATTTTAGTTTAGGATAAAAAAAAACACTATACATAACCATGCATCCAATAAAGTCTGACTCGACACCATTACCGTTTGACAAACCTGCTGTAAGGAATTTCTTTGCGCTTAATTCTTTCCTCATTTTTTTCGATTTGCCAAATCCTTCAACAAGAACTCTGTTCAATTGAAATTAAAAAGAGAAAAAAGGAGTCCTATTTGGAAGAGGTTTGATTGAATAGAAGCCAAAAGAAGATTAGGGAAACAAAGAAAAGGGAAAAAAGAAGATAAAACCCTAAGTATGGTTTTCAATTACATCAACATCTTTTTGTTTGTTGTAATGGTTTAATACAATCTTTTCGAGTTTCAATTATGGGGGATGATGATCGTAATCGTAATGAGGGTAATCCATGGCCACCTCCGAACAGACCTTATCAGGAGAAAGAGGAGGATACGAAGCTTTGGGGAGTTTTTCTCTTCGGTTTAATTGGCGCCACTGTCACCACTTTCGCAGTAAGTTTCGTGTTCTTCATTCGAGCTAGCAAAATTATTAAATTAGAAATTTCGAATATGATTTAGAACCTTGGTGGTGAGTTGTTCATAACTGAAGCAATTTAATACTAAAGCTAAGATTTTCTCCTCTTTTTTGAATCCGAAACCAGGATTTGCAGTATCATCGTTCTTTGCTCATATAATCGCATATGCAACTTTTGGTTCTGAATGAATTGCGACGTCTATACTCAGCCTAATGCGTTTCAATATACTTCTTTCTGGCGATTTTTTTTACATGTGCCATCCTTACCACCCATGCAAATAAATTTACAATTTTCAACTTTAGGCATGGATAGTATGTGAGAAATTTGTGCCCATAGGTTTGTTCATTTATTCTACATTTCCTTAAATCAGCTTTATAACTTCTACTTCCACAATTTAATTGTAGTTAGTGGAGACTGTTCCTTTAGACGCTGCATGTTGATTCTTGTGCCAATTTGGCAGGTTAGTCAGCTGCGAAGGAATGTTGATTGGTTCTATGCTCAGGTAGACTCAACACACTATCTAGGATGTATAAGTGCTAAGTATTATTTGGTGCTATTCTCGAAAATTGTAATTGCTAAAGCCTTCTGCTTATTGGAACCGTGAATTTGTCATACAATTAGGGTAACTTATATGCATCTCAGCTACTAGAATATAAATATGGATATTCTTTTTAACAGTACAACTAGGGGTGTGTAGTGGCCAGCAATCACAAGTTTTTGGCCAATCCAATCCAATTCGACCATCTGATCAGATTTGAAATTTTCCAACCGCAATGGATTTGAAATTTTATAACCACCACGGATTTGATGAACACTTCAATCCAATCAAAATAGTCTTTTATCCCAATTTTTGAGATCTTTATTGTTTTATTTCATTTTTTTCATCAATACTATTTGACATATAGCAATCCTTTTTTAGTATACATTACATTAACTATATGAATTTTAGACAGCCAAGCCATAGGTACTAATAACTAATAAAAGAGTTATACATTTACACATAAAAATATAATTTTTGTGTTGGTGGGCTATATATCTAGGGACTGGACTTGCTAAATTTTCAAATTTAGGACATTTGGACATGGATATAAAGTGTCCAATTTTCGGACACGGCTATTAAGTATATATATATTTATATATTTTCAAATTTTATGTTTGTGTCTAAATATATTATTATTTATATACTAATATAATATATATCATGTATTGAAATTGTTAAAATTTAAAATATAAAATACAAAATGAAAACAATAAATTGAGTCCAGAGACTGCTAGAATTCCATAAAAATAATAAATTTATAATAAAGAGGAAAAATGGTAACTTTGGGTCCTTGGGAAGTGAAAGTATTAAATAAAAACAATTTTTGAGAAATGAAAGGTCTTTCTATCTCATTGATAATATTTAAAAAAATTATTTTAATGTTTATTAAAATAAAGTCTAGCCCAAGTTTGAATTTCTTTAATCTTGCTAATAATATTAAAAAAATAAATTTGTTTTACTGTTTATTAAAATAAAGCCCAACCTAAGTCTTAATCTCTTTAATCTTTCCTTCTTTTTCTTAATCTCAACTTCTTTTTAATTTCTTTTTCTATATTAGTTTTTCCTCCTTTTCTTTCTTTTTCTTTCTTCTTTCTTCAGATTTGTTTGCTTTTTTCCTCTGTTGTGTCCAAAAATATTTTGCCAGATTGGACACATCCTATATCGGTGCCAAAGTCTTGTCGTGTGGAAACCGGTACGGTAGGATAAAGAGGCAGAGTAACTTAAATGGTCGGTATAGATCGAATTGCAACAAATAATATATAGTTCAATCCACCATCCATACGTAGCGGGTTGAATTTTTTTTAATTTTTATATACCAATCAAATCCAACCATCGATTTGAAATTGTTAAGAATTCAATGACTAGGTTGGATTCATGTGATATTTTGCTCGCCCTCTAAGTACAACATTAAAGCAAATTTTGAAAATTGGTCGACTGCTTTTATTTCCTTCTCTTAGTTAGTTCCTTCACTTTGACACCTCTTTAATGTTCCTAGCTATTACTTGTTTGTTAGCCAAAAAGTCGTATTATTGGAGATTTACTTATCATCAATAATTGAATTCTACCAACTACAAGCTTATAAAAACCTCATTCAGTTGCAAACCTCAATCATTCATAAATTGCCAGTACTTCATCAACTAGAATAGAAGTCAAGCTTTACAAAAGGTCGGTAATCACTAATCACCATAGCTATCTCGAATGAACATTCACTCCTTAATCTTATTCTTTACATTATATTCTTACCACCTAGTGTCATTCTTACCTTGTGGTGCAATTAATCGTTTTTTATGTTTACACATTATTACTAGGGCAAACAGTTACAACTAATTGATTTTGAAAACTTAATATTATTATTAGTCCAATAGTGTATTTACACATAAAATTATCTGATAAGGATAAGTGATAATGATAAATAATCGTAATTATACTCAAACTAATAGAATTTATCCTAGAAGAGCTAGAATAAATACAATATATATCTATACATGTTAACTTTTCCCTTCAAGTTGGGGTATATATGTCACACATACCCAATTTAGATAATGTAGTATGAAAAGAACTTCTAGATTTCTAGTTACACTATGAGTCATAATGTCGGTTTACTGATCAACACTCTTGATGTACGGAACTTTGATATTACTAGAGTTCAAATTGTCTTTGATGTAGTTACTGTCAAACTCAATGTGTTTTGATCGGTCATGTTGTGCTGGGTTATTAGCAATTTCAAAAGCTATAATGTTATCAAAAAATAGAATCATAGGCTCCTTAGAACCAAAACCAAGTTCACTTAACAAAATCTTCAACCAAGAAAGCTCAGTAATACCACGGTGAAGAGCGCGATATTTAGCTTATGTACTAGACAATGATACTACTTGTTTCTTACTCTTCAAAGTCATCAAATTTCCTCTAATAAATGTAAGATATCTTGAAGTTGACTTGTTATCCACCTTAGAACCAGCAAAGGCTTGCGGAGAATTTTAAATAAGCTAAGATCCGGTTCACCGCATTCATGTACTACTCAATACATGAATTGACTTACCACACTAACTACATATAACAAATTAGGTTAAGTATGAGTCAAATAAATTTCATACTAATTTTTGATACCTTTTCTTATTAGTCGGGATCCAATTAGAATAAACAGTCAAGCCATGGTTCACTTCAATTGGAGTGTCTAGAATAGCATAAACAAAATTACCAGTTTTAGCCAAAAGATCTAAGGCATATTTTCGTTGAGGGAGAAATAGTTCTTGCTTAGAATGAGAAACTTCAATACCTAGTATCAAACAGACAAATTGGTATCAGAGTTGGAAAAAAAGAAAAAAATATTATTCGCTGACCTAGCTAGCAGCAAGACTCTAGCCTCTCTTGCTTTGTTGCCATTGCTGCCCTCCTAACCTCTCCAGTGAACCCACCTCCTACGAACCTAGCTTGTGTCACGATTCGGCCTTGATCGAATTGTGTCGCGAATATGTAAATTTTTTTGGGCTCTTTTCTGTGCTGCTTTGCTTCTTTGGCCTCTACTTGGACAAGTGGTAACTTTTTCTTTGCTTCATTTGTTGCCCTCCATGCATGTTTGGCTTCTTGCACTTTCAGCTTCTTTTGAAATTTCTTTGGATTTCAATTTGATCTATTTAGACTCCTTTAATTCCTTTTTTATTTTTGGGTTATTCAACTTGGGTTATTTTCAGGTTCTCCTCAGTAAGAGACTTGGGTTATTTTTCTAGCATCTTTGGGACCTTCTCAATAAGAGACTTGGGTTTTTTCTATTTAGTAACAAAGTATTTTCTGGGGTATCTTTCATATTTGGGTTACGTCTAATTCTATCACTAATAAAACTAAGCTATGTTTGAAACAAAAGATTCAGAATCTTTAGAATCTTCATATGTAATTGGGGATCAATTTGATAGTAAAATTGTGTCTACTACAACCATACATAATAGGTCCTCTTCAATTAATATTACATTGGATGGTTCTAATTATTGTGTTTGGTTCAAAATTTTGAAGATGCATATTGTCGGCAAGGAGAAAAAAAGGATACTTTATAGGGAGAAAAGTTGCTCTAAAAGAAGATGATCTAACTTTTGATAAATGGGAAGCTGAAGATACTTAATTAAGTCTTGGCTCATCATTTCTATGACATACAAGTTGGTATCTCACTTGTTCAATGTGGAATTGCAAAGGATGTTTGGGATGTAGTTATAAAGAGTTATCTTGATGTTTTTGACTTTTCTTAGGTGTATAAACTTACGAAAAAGTTGTTTCAACTATGACAAAGTAGACGACCTGTTGCTGAATACTACAATGAGTTAAATTTCATTTTTATGAAACTTGATTAGCAAAAACCTAATGATATGAAGCGTACTAATGGTATTAAAAAATTGGGAAAAGTATTGCTGAGGATTGGGTTACTATGTTTTTAACTAAATTAGATTAGAGTTTGGATCAGATTAGCAGCAAGATCTTTGCTACTTCTCCTTTGCTTAGTCTAAAAGAAGCCTATTCACATGTTTGTCGTGAAGTGCAAAGACAAGCTACTATGGACCCTGAGGGATACTCGGGGGACTCAAGCCCTTATTATCCAAAAGTATAGGAACTATTCAAATAACACCACAGTTGATCCTAGTTATCGACTTTGCACCTACTGCAATAATACTAGATATGCTTTGACATTTGTTGGAGAAAAAAGCATGGCTATACAAAATGGGTCAAACTTAAGCAAGTTGAAAAAAAAAATCCATGGTATAAAGAAATCCGCTAATGTCCTTATAGACATCCCTCTATCGTTTGCCTATCATGTTTCTCAGTTGACTACTAATGGAGGTAATTATGGTTCTGTATTTATTTCTTCTGCTTTTAACACTTGGCTATTGATTCAGGAACTATTGATCATATGACTAGTTACTCTTTTATTCTTGACCCTAACATCTTCTTCTATTAAGTCTGCTCAGGTCGTCAATGGGACACCAATGCCCAATACATGGGCTAGAAATGTCTCACTATCACCCATATTTTCCATGTCTTCCGTTGTACTTGCACCAAATTTTTCTAATAATCTCTTATCAATTAGTAAAATTACAAAGAATCTTAATTGTTCTGTAACATTTTGTTCTACTCATTATGTATTCTCGAACAATCTAACGAGATGATTGGTACTAGTAAAAAGAGGGTTCCTTTATTGCTTGGAAACATGGGTGGGCAATCCGAATTGTAGCTTTCAAGTGAATAAAGAGACTGAAAAGGAGAAAGTTATGCTATGGTACTGTTATTTAAGACATTCATCTTTTTTATACTCAGAATGTTTGTTTCCTAGATTGTTTTATAATAATTCTGCTTCTAGCTTTAGATGCGAACAATTTTTGCTAAAAATCATTGTGTTCCTTTAAGTTGGTGCGAATAAAAGTTTTATTCCTTTTAGTCGTGTTTATATTGATATATGGGATCCTTTCTCTATTCTTACTATTTCTGATAAAAAATATTTTGTTTCCTTTATTGATGATTGCATTAGGGTCACTTTGGATTTATTTGATGAAGTACAAGGGTAATGTTATACATGTTATTCCATAGTTTTATGATATGATAGTTACACAGTTTCATGCTAAGTTTTAGGCGTTTCACTTTGATAATGGTAGTGAGTTTATGAATCAGTCTCTTACTGATTTCTTTCAAAGTTATGATATCCTTCTTCAGACAACATGTGCTTATATGACACAATAAAATATCATAATGGAGTGTTAAGAACCCTCGTCTTCTTGAGATGACACGTGCCTTATGCTTCATTATGCATGTTCCTAATTAGTTTTAGGTTGAGGCTGTCATGATTATTGCTTTACTTATTAACAGAATGCCTACTCGTACTATTGACTATCAAACTCCGTTGAGGATGTTGTCTCTTTTTCACTCTATATTGTTTGCCCTGAATCTATGTCCTAAAGTTTTTGGGCGTGTCTTTACATTCATGTTCATGCCGTCCATAGTGACAAACTTGACCCATGTATTCTTAAATGTGTTTTTCTCAGTTATTCTAATACACAATAGGGTTATAAATGTCTTCATTCTCTATTGGTAAATATTATGTCTTTATGGATGTTTAATTCTGTGAAAGAGTTATTTTTCTAGAAACATTTTTCTGGCTCCTCTTCGGGGGGGAGATTAGTAGTAAGGAAAAGGAGAAATTGCGGATTTTTGGTAAGGGGGAGAATTTTTCTCCTATTAAATGTAGTAACTCTTTAGAGTCTTCTCATTCCGTGGGAGAACACGAAACTCTGATACCAAATTGATTTTGAAAGCTTAATATTGTTATTAGTCCAATGGTTTATTTATACACATTTACAAACTTATATGATAAGGATAAGTGATAATGATAAATAGTTTTAATTGTACTCTAATAGAATTTATCTTAAAATAACTAGAGTAAATACAATATATATCTATACACGTTAACTCTGCTCATATCAAGTTATCAACTAATCATCCTAGAATACATTGTAACTCTCAAATGTCACTCCCGGGTTTCTAGCTTTATAGGTCCATATTTCTCCGATTCTATTAGTTTCACTTGAGATCCACATTCATTCATTTCATCCGCTGTCATAACCAACCAATGGTTGTCTAATAGGGCACCAACCATATGACGGATTGTACTTGTATCTCTCAACAGGTAAGATTAAAAGCTTTTCAAGCATTGGCTGTGTGGCCTTTCCATCATTGTGGGATGTGATATCTGCTATGTCAAGGGCTGGCATAAAAACGGACCATTAGTAAAACATTTTGAATGCTACAGTTTAGGATTATGGTGTTGCTGTTTTGCATTGATTTTCTTTATTTGTGTGTGTGTGTTTTTTTTTGTTTTTTTTTAATGTAATGGCCTTGTCTGGAATTGACAAAGGCAATAATGAACATGCATTGTTTCATGTGTTGGTGCAACTCCGTGTTTTAAGAATTGATGTCATTGTGTTTAATATTCCTTGTTCTGCATTTGGAATATTAAATTTTAGCTACATGACAAAGTATCACGATTTATGAGCAAAGTTGTGGATAGTTGATCTCTGAAAATAGATTTGGATTTTAAATGTGCTGTACATTAGTTGCATTCTTACTCCTAAATTCTCATGAATTTATCCATGGATCTGTAAGAGCCGTTACGTGCCTTATTAATTCTACTATGATAATTTATTGTATAAATTTGGTTACTGTTTTCCCCCTGTTTAGACTTTAAGAAAAATATGATTAATATGCATGTTAGTTGATCCCATTAGAATTGAGACTAATGGTGTTTGCAATGGCAACTTAAAAAGATGAGCAGGTCACAATCATTCTCTAGAGGGGCAAGTGGCAGGTCATTCCGATCAGCTTTTCAAGAGGAAGCTTGGAAAAGATATAATCGCCGCATGCAAGAGGAGTATGAAGAAGAAATGGAGAGAGTTGTGAGTTTTTTTATCTCATCTATTTGTCTTAATTCTTTCATGGAAAAGTTTTTTTTATCACTCACAACAGTTACCTTTTGCTGTTTGTTAGCTACAATTATTTAGACTAGGTTTTTCCCCATTCATGATGGGGTTTGAAGAACAATATCACCCCATAGTTGGAAACTTGTTTTTGTAGGAAATCAATCTAAGCGTATGATTGATTCTTGATTTTTAGAATGTAATTAGCTCTTGATTTTTAGGAAGTAGTTTCCAAAAAATCTGATTTACATTCTGATTTTTAGCTGTATATTAGTTAAGATTTAATCTAGATTCTGATTTATAGGAAAAAGTTAAGGTCATAACAACTGTATATATATGTATCTGGTATCAATAAATAAATAAAGTAATTTTTTTTGTAAAATTCATACAACTTCATGGTATCAGAGCTTTAGGCAAAGAAATCAAATCACTGCTCTTATCTATCTCCTTTATTTTCAAATAACATTTCGTCATGGCAGAGCATTTCTCTACATCCAATCCCTCTTTTAATATTCCCATTGCTCCTCGATTAACATCAGGAAACACAAACAATAATTTCGTCCCTTTCACCACACACAAACTGAATGGCTAAAACTATCTTCAATGGTCTCAATCAATGATGATGTTCATAAGCGGGCGAAGCAAGGATGAATAACTCAATGGAGATATCCCAAAACCCTATCCCAATACTACTGATTCCAGGATCTGAAAAGCAGAAAACAATCTAGTTATGTCTTGGTTAATCAGTTCTATGACAACCGAAATATGAGAAAATTTCTTGTTGTATACCACAACAAAGGAAACATGGGAAGCTGCACGAGAAACATTCTCCAGCAGTGAGAACACTTCCGAGCTCTTCTATGTGGAGAGATCTCTCCAGGACTTTTGTCATGGCGACAACTCTATGACTATTTATTTCACAACTTTTACTCGTCATTGGCAACAACTAGACTTGTTTGAGATACATGAATGGAAATGTCCAGAAGATCGCGTATATTTTAGAAAGATTGTGGAGACTAAGCGTGCCTTCAAATTCTTGATGGGACTCGATAAATCTCTTGATGAAGTAAGGGATAGAATTCTTGGAACAAAACCACTACTACTATGTCTGCGAGAGGCATTCTCTGAGGTGCGCAGAGAGGAGAGTCGAAAACGTGTCATGCTTGGACAATCAGATCCTTCCACGATTCCTAAAGTCCTAGCATTTTTCGCAATCAAAGGAAATTTAACAGATTTTGATGCATTCATTGCATGAAGCAATACTCAACATACCAACACTAATCGAATAAGGAAAGGTCGCCCATGGTGTGACTATTGTCGAAAGCCTGGGCATTTGAAGAAGACCTGTTGGAAATTACATGGATAACCTTGTAACTTGAAAATAAATCGAAATCGAGAGGCAAAGGGAAATGATGCAATTACTGAAGTATCTCAATCTGATAATCATGTCCCATTCACTAAGGATCAGTTGGATCTCCTCCAGCAACTTATACAAGAAACAAGCATTAACCTTGCTCATAGCTTTAGTAATTCAGCAATTCATGCAGGCAAATTCCCTTCCTCATCTTAGATAGTAGACTCAAGTGCCTCCAATCACATGGTAGGTGATCAATCACTTTTCACAACCTACTTACCTTGTAATGGATTTCAAATGGTGCGTATGGCCAATGGTACAAGCACCACAGTGGTCGAAACAGGGATTATTTGTCTCTTAAACAACCTTGACTACAATCTCATATCAGTTAGTCGACTAAATCACGATCTTAACTTTGAAACTAAATTCTTGGCTAAATCTTGTGCTTTTTAGGACCTGAGCTTTGGAAAGATGATTGACAGTATTGAGTTCTGTGCGGGTCTCTGTGTTCTTAATGTCATCACTCTTTCAATCCATTATGTTAGTCATCTGTCATAGTCTTAAGTCTAATAGTCATACTAATAAAAAAGTGAAATCATGCAGTGACACTTTCGCCTAGGTCATCCCAATTTTCTGTATTTGAAACATTTGTTTCCATCCTTATTCATCAATTAAAATATCAATTTATTTCGTTGTGAAGTTTGTCAGTTGGCAAAACATACTCGAAACACTTTTTCACCTCGCACGTACAAACTAAGTCACCCTTTTTCCCTTATTCACGGTGACATTTGGGCACCATGTTGCATTCCTAGTATTACTAGAGCTCGATGGTTCTTGTTGTTAGTTAATGATCATACTCGATTGTGTTGGACATTTCTTATGAAAGACAAATAAGAAACCAGGCACATATTTTCACCTTTTCATGCTATGATCTAAACTTAGTTCAATACCAATATCAAATCCTAAAAACTGATAATGCTAGGGATTTCTTTAATTTCAATATTAGTAGATATCTCAAATCACATGGTATTGTCCAATAAAACTCCTGCGTTGATACACCACAACAAAACGGTGTAGCTGAATGTAAAAACCATCATATACTTGAGGTTGCTCGAACTTTTCTTTTTCAAACCAATGTTCCTAAAAAATTCTAGGGTAAAGCCATTCTTACTATAACATACTTGATCAACCTAATGTCTTATCAAGTTCTCAAATTTCACTCACCTTTACAAATGTTTCAGGGTCAATATTCTACCTCACAACTTGTGTCACCAATTCTTTCAAGGTTTTTGGTTGCACTGTTTTTGTCCATATTCATTCACAATATCGTGGTAAATTTGATGCCCGTGCCATTAAATGCATCTTCCTTGGCTACTCAGCAAATCAAAAAAGTTACAAATGTTTCTCTCCCATCACTCATAACTTTTACAATTCCATAGACGTTACTTTCTTTGAAGAAACTCCATTCTATTCTAAATCTACAATTCAAGGAGAGATTCACTCTAATGAATTGTATAATTGAGATTGGTCATCACTCATTGAATCGAATTTACCAACTCATTTATCTTCCACTACCTTGTCTTCTTCCAACTTGGTTCCCATTCCAGATTCTTTTTTAAAAACCAAACTTGATCAATCTCCCATTGTCTATCTTAGACATCTTCTCCTTTCTAATGATGCCATAAAAGTCTATGGAAGAAAGAGAAATCTTGACTTGCTCACACGAAATCAGCAAAGTCAAGAATGTCTCTCGAGACAGATTGAATTTGAAAGATTACAAGATGAATCAAAATCTAGCCCAAAACTAGGTTCTGACCTTGAGTTAGATTTTTCTATTGCACAGAGAAAAAGTGTTCGATCATGCACTCAACATTCTTTTCGAAGTTACATTTTTTACGCAAATCTATCCCCAAAATTTTAGACATTTGTGACATCCCTAGACAACATCAAGATTCATAATTCTGTCAATGGGACTCTAAAGGTTTTTGAATGGTATAAGGCAACCTTAGAAGAATAGACTACACTTAAAAATAATGATTCATGGATGTTAATAGAGCTACTACCTGGAAAGAAGATAGTGTGCTGTAAATGGATATTCTCGTTTAAACAGAAGACAGATGAAAATATAGACATATAAAACTCGACTGGTGGCTAAAGGGTTCACCCTATCATATGGAATTGATTATCAAGAGATTTTTGCTCTTGTAGCAAAACTTAACACAGTTCGTGACTTGCTGTCTATTGCAATCAATAAGAATTGGCCACTGTTTTAACTTGATGTTAAGAACGCATTCTTAAATAGAGATTTGATCGAAAAAGTTTACATGGATGTACTTTCTAGCTTTGAGACTAAGGATACATAAGGGAAGGTATGCAAGTTGAGAAAGGCATTATATGGACTTAAACAGTCACCTAGAGCATGGTTCGACAGATTCATTAAGGTCCTCAAACATGATGGATACTCTCAGACATATGCAGACCACACTCTGTTTGTCAAACACTTTATAGATGGAAAAATCATAGCTTTGATTGTATATGTTGATGATATAGTTCTTACAGAAAATCATGTAGGAGAGATGAAGAAGCTTGAGATGCTATTATCCAAGGAATTCGAGATTAAAGACTTGAGATATTTGAAATATTTCTTAGGGATGGAGGTAGCATGTAGCACCAAAGAAATTTCAGTTTCTCAACACAAATATGTTCTAGATCTCTTACGTGAGACTGGCATGAGTGGATGTAAGCCTGTTGAAACACCATGGATCCTAACACCAAACTAATGCCTCGAACTAATGAATTGACGATTGACAAGGGGCAATATCAACGTTTGGTAGGTAAGTTAATATATCTGACTCATACATGTCCAGATATAATTTTTCCAAGTCAGTGTTAGCCAATTTCTTGGCAACTCATCAGTAGATCACTTGGAGGCAGTAAATCGTATTCTAAGGTACTTGAATAAGGATTCTGGAAAGGGGCTCATGTTCAGGAAAACAATTAATAAAACGTTAGAAATTTATACTGAAACTAATTGGGTTAGATCTCTTAGTGATCGAAAATCCACATCTAGATATTGCTCATTTATTTGGAAAATTTGGTGACATGACGTAGCAAAAAGCAGGTTGTGGTAGCACGTAGTAGTGCTGAGGTTAAGTTCTGTGGATTAGCGTTGGGTATCTGTGAAGGAATTTGGTTAGAACTACTGCTAAACGAACTCAAGGCTGAAAATTCAGAATCTATTATAATCATATGTGACAACCAGTCGGCAATTGTAATTGTCAAAAATCCAGTCCACCATGATCGAACTAAACATATGGAAATTAATACACTTCATCAGTGAAAAAATTGAAGAAAAGGTGATCTCCCTCAACTATGTTCCATCTGGACAAGTAGCAAATATCTTAACCAAAACTTTGTTTGACCTAATTTCACTGAGTTAGGTGTAGGACTTGGTTTGGAAAACATATATCGTCTAGCTTGAGGGAAAATGTAGGAAATCAATCTACGCGGACGATTGATTCTTGATTTTCAAGGTGTAATTAGTTTTTGATTTTCAAGGTGTAATTAGTTTTTGATTTTCAGGAGTTCAGTTTCCTAAATTTATTCTTGATTTTCAGGAAGTTTCCTAAAAATCTGATGTACATTCTTATTCCCAGCTGTATATTAGTTAAGATTTAATCTAGATCCTGATTTATAGGAAAAGTTAAGATCATAACAACTGTATATATATGTATCTGGTAACAAGAAATAAATAAAGTAATTTTTATGTAAAATTCATACAGCTTCATGTTTTATGAAAGATAATCAATGTCTGTTCTTTAGCTTCCATCCCTCTTGGATTACCTTTTTGCTTGGGACCTCCTGAATTGTATTGCTTTAGCATTTTATATCTCTACAGGCGAGGTTGTGAGAATATCAGGATTTCAAATTAATTGAAGTTTCAAGCTTTCACTTGTAACCGTCTATATAGAATAACTCTTGAGTTCACTCTTACTGAAAATTGACAGTATCTATTTAGGAACGTATAAGGCGTATGCAAAGCGTGTTTAACAGAGAGAGGAACAAGTATAAGAGGAGTTATGAGAGTTGGAAGGAAAATGGACCCGGTGCATACCATCAACATTTTCAGCGAGATGATTGGTATTGGAAAGGAGATGCATCCTTCAAAGACCAAAGGACCAGCTACAAACAAACTCCAATAGAAAATGCCAGCTATTCAGCACTGCATCACTACTCAGTTTTGGGCCTCGACAGGTAATAAAAATGTTTCAGATTTGGATTTTTTATTTATTTTTGCTTAAGATTCTATTCAAATGGAATTGGTATTGTTGCCATTGGTCGTACTAGTCATGGACCTTTTGCACTCTCCATGTCCTCAAAATTGGATTAGAATGAGAGTATGGGAGCTATATTCTAGTTATTCTAACATTAAAATTTGAATAAATTTAGATTAACTCGTAGTTAATAGAAATAATAGAAGAACACTGCATATATGAAGCTCTGTTATTCATAACGTTGAAAACAAAGGTATTAAGGAGCATAAAGTTGTGCATTTGCATACTAAATCTCTTTGTAAATGAATTGAAAGCTGCTAAAATAATTCTTGTTTTTGCCCAAATTTTAGATTTCTTTTTTTTAATGAATTGAAGTAATTCCATAGTGAATTATTTGCATTAAGAAAAATAAACGCATTTTGTAGTTGACATTACTTTGAGGGGAAAATGTCACAAACACCCTAGGATTTGCTTTAATATCAGAGCAATCCCAAACTTTTCACTTTCTATCAATTACCTTTGGTTTAAACTGATTACAAAGAAATACTTGCTTTGTCTAGTAACTGATGTAGGTGGAAGCGCTCGGAGAGACGCGAACATGAGATTTTGTCAAATCTTAAAACCTGTTCATTAGAATACCAGGGCCTAGGCATAAACTATTTGTTGATTCCTAAGAATATAAAATAATTGGGAATGAAATGATAGAGATAAATCTCTAAATTTTATTTTAACACAATCTTCAATATGTTCTCTGTCTATGAGCTTACATATTATAGAGTAACAAAACTTAGAGACCAAGAAAAATATTGTTTCTTTTTTCTTTTATATAAAATATGCTTGTCTTGCAGTATAATTACTTTTTTTTTCAAGTAGAAGTAATTTTACTTGCTCTCTAAGTAAATGAAAAATTACTTGTTCTCCAAGTATAAATAAAATATACTTAAATTTCTTAGAAGTAAGCCTAAATATTATTTCTTTAAATGTGTTGGATCATCTTCCCCACTTCTAGGGTGGTGAAAAATCGTCCTCGAATTTGGAGCATCATCATCATCAGACTTGTCACTGTGAATATGTTTGGAAAGCCTTAGATGATATGCATTGGAGTTAATCTTCTCTATAATCTCAAGTGATCAATCTTTCTAATAGACAACTTGTTATATTCTTCGAACCAAAAACGGTCTTTAGTCAACATAGCCCATAATATCATCGTAAAGGGTTATTTGAGGTTTACCTCGATGTGAAGCTAAAAAAAGTTTGAGGTTATATCATGACATGGTAAAGTAAAGGTTGCACCTTTTTAGTACGAGGCACATGTCTTAAGGCTATTACACCTCAAGGTGATTGAGGTTGTAGCCTTAAATGGTTTGTTTCATGGGTTTCCTATAAAATCCCATATTCGATTTCATTAAAATTTTAAAAAGTTATAAAGTCAAAAGTTATAAAAACAAAAAGAGGAATATCGTAATCTTACTAACAAATATAATTAGGATTGCTTCATTTATATTCTTAGGTCTTCATCCACTTCCTAGAATACCTTTTCATTACTTCTGGCACCACCAAATTATTGTAATTATTAAGCTCTAGCTTTGCAAGCAACATTTTTTTCTATTTGACTATTTATATTTATATTTCTTCTTCCTTTACTTTTGAGTCTATATCTCCATCTTGTTTATACATATTGTTCAAACTTTTTTGTTCAACTTTAATTTTGTGTTCTGTTTTCACTATAATTAATGCCTCTGATATCCCTAAATGGACATCTGAGGAATACAGCTACAATCTGATATGATTTACTTGTGTTTTTCATTATTATTTTCCTACTTATTTCTTATAATTTCTTTTATTTATTTTTTATAAGTCTTTAAGGTAATGTTTGAGGCTTCTGCCTCATCTTGAATGTGAAAAATGTCTCGGTACCATCTTCATTTAAATTCACGTGGCATTGTTTGCGGTCATCAGCTAGCTTGTAGATTGTGGAAGCCTTATTGAGATGGTTGAATGTCTGCTCATGATTTGGTGTAATTGTGTGACAAAATCTTCAGCCTTCCCATGGATTCTGGTATTAATGGGAATATTTTCCAAATCAAGTGGGCAACGTGACACAATATCATAAATAACCAGCAAATGACTCACGATCTCTACCTAGTTTTCCTGTTGACTACATAGTTATGGGTGAAATCTGCTTGACAAAGTTTATGTTTCCAATATTTTATATGCTCACCAATTAAGCAATGCAAAAGGTCCCCATGGGAACAATTAGCTACGTCTATTTGTTTGTTTGAGGATGATAGGCACTGTTCTTGTATTAGCCAATTTCCAAGACTGCCAAAAATGATTGAGGAAGCGAGTGTCATGATAAAAAACAATAGAGGTTGGAAAACCATGGAAATGATACACCTCCTTAAAGTACGTGGCAATGTTGATGACATCATTAGTCTTTATCCGGGTATGAAGTGCACTATTTTTAGACAAATGATCCACCATTACAAATATAGAATCATTACCCTTTTGAGTCTAAGGCAAACCCAACATAATGTCCAAGCTAGAATTAGTCCATGGTTGAGTTGGAATTGGCAATAGCATATGCAGGCCTACATTTGTTTTCCCTTTGGCATTTGGCAAACACATTATTGTTCTACATATTGCTCGACTTCTTTCTTAATGGTAGGCCAATAATAAGGGGGATGCAACTAATTTAAGAGTGCAGTTTCAACCCATGTAACTCTCGTCATATAACTTGTAATTCTTAAGTGCAAGCAACAATTAGGATGTATGGTTGATTTTCTTTGAAGGGGAAACCTTCATGCCACAAAAATTCAGATTGTTCTCGAGCCTTAAAACGTTGAATCACTGCAGCGAAAAAGGGGTTAACAAACAAATCTTTAAGGGAGTCAAAGTCAAGTACCTTCACCTTCATGGTTGTGAGAAGATTAGATCTTCTACTCAATGCACCGATAACTTTGTTTAAACTTGTGTTTCATGACAATGTGAACATCTATAGGTGTATTGCCCAATTTGCATGTGTGCAAACAATTTATCTTGTTCATGGAGGTGTTTAAGTGAAGGTTTGAAATGTCGGTGTCGTTTAATATGTTGAAATATAGTTTTTATTGAAATATCAAAGATATTATCATTGTCTACGGAAATTTTAGAAAAAATCATGGAAATTCTATAAAAAATATGGATTTTTTTTATAAAACTTTGTAAAACATAAAAACAATCAATTATTTATATTTTAAACTAATTTTTTATTTAATATATGTATTTTAAATACTTATAATACTTATATTAAGTAAACAATAAGTTGATTAATTAATTAAAATATATATTATTTTTTAAAATATTGTAGAATAAGTAGTTAAAAGGTTTGAAATAATTTAAGTAGATTATTTCATTGTATTAACTATTATAAATAGTAAATTTTGACAATTGTTTTTAATAGTACTCATAGTTAGGAGAATATAACGAGTCTTATCCTTTAATGTAATTTCTATGTTATAATATTAATATAAAATAGTAGAAAATAAAACATCCATGTAATGATTACAACAAATATTATATATCAAACTCACTAAAGCCAAAAGCAATTATTAAACATCAAACTAATTACCACCAAAAATTGTCTTGGATATTCAATGATTGGATATAAAGCACTGTTATCTACAAAGACACAATAGTTATGCCATGTCATCTAGTAAAGATAATGTTGTCTATAGTTATTAACATGAAATTTGTATGTAGCTTGATTCCTTCCGACTTTAACACTAATCTAATAAGAGGAAATTGTGGGTCCATCTAATTTATAGAATGCAAATGATTGTGAAATTCAAATGAATTGTATCCGTATTGAGTATTAGGATCATTACCACTCCTTGTATTAATGCATATGGTGGAAATTTTTTGAAGATAGTGAATCCTCATCTATCACATTCATTGTGTTATGTCGAGTATCACATCTTATGAATTCCTTTCCAATTGCTCCAATACTAGGATCGGCATCTTTGCATCCAAGGTTTTCATCTTGTGTAGCATGTGTGAAATTTTATTCATTGGTGAATGGACTAAGTGGTGGATTTCTCAAGGCCCCACTTTTATATAGTTGCATGTCACCATTATCACCATTACCACCATCATCATCATCATTATTGTCACCATTGTTATCATTGTCATCATCATTTCCATGCTCACTCGTCTTAAAAGCGGAAGACATTGAATGTCTATTAGGAAAAGGACCTGCACTAGATTGTGCACTTGGCCCTCACATTAACACGTAGGAATCTGTTTCTTCATTGCTACCACTACTACGAACTTCTTCTATCATCACTTGATCAACATCAATGCCAAGCTCTCAAGTCTTTTCAGTATCTAGTGTATCGGGATTTCCTTGATTATCATCAAGATGGATGGGCTTAACTTATTGATATAATTAATCATCATCTTCTCTTACCTCCATAGCAATGTCAAGAAGATCAAGCAAATCCACTTTTGCAACTGTGGCCTTTTCAGCTTCCATGTCACTTATTCTCAACTTCATGTTATAATAACAAAATACAAGTTGCTTAAGCCATAAGCGAGTCGATTAAGTTGCTTTGTATGTACGAGGGAAAATATGCTCCAGTCCCTCTCACATGTTGATGATGACGATGCTTTAAAAGGATACGAATAGCAAGTTTTCTTATTGTAGGTGAACTATCTTTGTATGTTATCCACCATTCAGCTATTAAATTAAGAAAACAAAATAAAATGTAATTTTAAAGCTTAAGCTTGCATGAATACATTATTTATTTGTAACAATGCATAATTTTTCATTTACTTGGGACCTTTGTTGTCTTAACTGTAATAGTTGTCCTATCTCCAAAACCTCTTTTACCATCTCTAAAGTACGTCAACTATAACTCAAGAAATTATTAGGAAATCACATAAAGTATAAGCATCATTTAAAAATCAAGTCACTTGTAAAAAAATACTTAATCTTACTTCATTTTCAAATTGAGATATTTTAGTAGAGTTAGGATATGGTGTTTTAAAGATATGATTAACAACATCTATCAACTTAGGATTATGTCCAATACCTTCTATATGTTGTAACCTTGGATTTAAATAAAATACTACAATAAACCATGGTGAAAGATTAAAAATAGTTATTAAAATGAAAAAAAAATGATGCTACTCACCAACTTTATCTAGAGGATGAAGAAGCATATCCCATTGAATATTTTTGATTCAAAGAACCCACTTTATTCCTTTTTGTTGGGATAAGTTCTCTTTTGTTTTTTGCATTAACTCGTACAAAATAGGCATGGTTGGATAAAATTTTTTATATACCAAATGAATTATAGTGTATAATGGCTCATAAATATTGACATGTTTAACATTACTTCAAAAAGAATGGTCTAAAATAAGACTTTTAATGTCTTTTTCCGTCTTATTTCTGCTTAAATTATGTTCAACTTAGTTGTCAAATGTGAAAAATTGCTTGAGTGTTACTTTTTTCATTAGTAAACTATCCAAAGCAATATAATTAGTGGGAAATCAAGTTCCTGGACAAACTAAATCTCCTTGACAAATTTCACGCATTTTTGCCGACAACGGTCCATGTTTGTAAATGTAATTTTTTCTCATCCTTGCTCTTACGATAACTTGTGTCACTATCTATTGTTTACCTATATCAAATCTTGGGTAGACTTGTGATACGAAGACAAACCCAGAGAGAAAAGAGACAGGGGAGGGGGGGTGGAATTTACCCCTGCCTTTTTTATATTATTGTTACTTGATGTGAAAAATGCTGAAACCAGGTTTTGATATAATGCATATTTTTAAGAATCTTGCATTTTCTTTACTTTGTTTATTTTATTTCTTGTTTTAGTTGACAATTAATGAGAAGGTGATTGATTCACTGGATACGTGATATCTATCTGAAATGCATTTGTCTGTTTTTGCAACAGGTTCAGAACAAAACCTTATACTGACGCTGAGATTAAGGTAGTCCTTATAATCTACGTTGTTTTTATCTCTTTGCCTTCTTTGGGCCATGGTTAACCTGTATCTCTTTTTCCTTCTTCTTTGACTAGGGAATTTCATTATTCTTTACTTGGAGCCACTCATAATTCTGAAAGAGTATTTTGTAACTTGAGAGGATTCATGGCAGAATAGATGTGAAAGTTCAGATAGTAGTTGAAAATAGGAGAGCTGTGGATGTTTGGTCCTATTAATCAATAAAAAAATTCATGGCAGAATAGATGTGAAAGTTCAGATAGTAGTTGAAAATAGGAGAGCTGTAGATGTATGGTCCTATTAATCAATTTTTTTATTAAACTTTTTTTCATCTTTGGATGAGTTGAATCGTGCAACTTATGACATTGAAATTATAAGCTGATACTTATTCATCAAGTACTTGTCAGGATTGAAATTGTTGAGGAAAACCTGGAATGGATACTGTGACAATTGATAGTTTGTTGAATTTCTAGTTGTTACAAATGCAAGTCTTTTTTTTCCCAGTAAAATCGTCCATTTGTTATACGTTTTTGAAAATGTAAAAATATTTCTTTTTATTGCTGCAGACAGCTTTCAGAGCAAAAGCAATGGAATTTCACCCCGATCAAAATCAAGATAATAAAGGTTGGATACTACTTAATGTCCTTTATCCTAGTCCTGCAATGCAGTTGATGTGCATTATTATTTATTATTTTATTAAATTCGTCACTGGGTGGTGGTTGCAGAGGCCGCAGAGGCTAAGTTTAAGGAGGTTCTAACGTCTTATGAAGCCATAAAGAAAGACAGGAGGAACATGAATGGCAGCACAGTTTGAGAGTTGAGATTGTTTAAGAATGCATGCCCAGTTTACCAGTATTTCACAAAGCAGAAACTGCATAAATATATTACCTACTCCCCCCCCCCCCAAAAAAAAAAAAACCCCACCGCCACCACCATAGCATAAATGTCCGTGAACTAGAATTTTTGGGGACAAGTTTTTGAGGCATAATGTTTTAAGGGCAGAGTGAAGGCCAGAGAACCTGTTAGTACAAGTGCAAAGCCATTGTAACATGTTCACTATTACCCCAATAATGTAATGCATAACAATTAATTTTTTCCCCTGCATTTAATATTATTTGTATATCTATTATCATCTAAAAACATTGTTTTGTAAAGGCTTGGATTTTAAGTGCATCTCACAACAAGCTGAGTCTAAAGGGCAAGAGTGCTTCCAAAGGAAATAATTATTGCCAAGGAATATTTGGATTTGTCCCAAGGAAATTTTTCAAAAATATTAGCTAAATCATTCAAATATGATATCATTTTTTTTATGATAAAGTTAAATCTTTCTCGACAATGGTCATTTGTACTTCAACGGTTTCTAAAATAAATAAATAAATGAACTTTAAATTAATAAAAAAGGTTAATTACAAATTCAAAGCTGTCCCATATTTTTCCTGTATACCCACACATACAATTTTTAAGTAGTAATTATAATTATTAAAAAATTAACTAGCCTTATTTATACATTCTTCAATCTTTCAACCTCATTCTTCTGTTGGTTTTACAAAATTAACTATTATCGTGAAATAAAATTTGTCCATTATGTGTAACATTCCCTAGAAAAAGATCGATAAATTTAAGAGACAAATATTTATAACAATTAATAAATGAGTTTTGCGTTTTGGTTTAAAACTACTTTTTATTATAAGAAATTGTTTTTGTATTTTTAAAATAGTATTTGCTCCATGAAACTATTTTTTCTTCTTATTTGGATTTGAATTCTCTTATTGTTTTTTTTATCCTTATTTTTCCTTGATTTTTTCATTTCAATTTTTTATTTCATAGCTAAACAACTAATAAGTTTATGATAATTGTGAAGAGTATAGAGAGATAAGAAGAAAGAATGATTTAATATTTTATTAGTGTGTTATAGAATGTACACAGAGAACCCTATTTATAGGGTTATAACAAGTGTAGTACAAGTGAAATAGTGGAAGTATAGTACAAGTGAAATAGTGAAAGTGTAGTACAAGTAAAATAGTGGAAGTGTAGTACAAGTAAAATAGTGGAAGTGTAGTACAAGTGAAATAATACAAGTGTAGTAAAAGTGAAGTATAAGTGAATTACAATATAAAATATAACTTAACATCTCCCCTCAAACTCAAGGAGGAAGAGAAACAATCAACTTGAGTTTGGAAACTAATTCTTGATATCTGCCTTGTAGATGAGATTTGGTGAAGATGTTAGATGTTTGATCTGTGGAGGATATTGATTTGAGACAAACAGTGTCTTGAAGAACATGTTGACGAACAAAATGACAATCAATCTCGATATGTTTTATTCGTTCATGAAATACATTATTGTGAGCAATCTGAATAGCACTATGATTGTCACAATATAGAATAGTTGCAGTTGATTGAAGAACACCCATATCAACAAGTAACCAACGGAGCCAAGAGAAGTTCTTGAGTGGTGTCAGCAAGAGCACGATATTCAGCTTCAGTGCTGGATCGAGAAGTGAGGGATTGTTTCTTGCTTCGCCAAGATATGAGAGAGTTTCCAAGAAAAAAACAGTATCCAGTGGTAGAGCGACGATCAGTTGGATCACCTACCCAATCAGCATCAGAGTAGGCGGAAAAAAGAAGATTAAACTTGTTGGAGAAATGGAGACCGTGAAACATGGTGCCTTTGATGTAGCGGAGAATGCGAAGAACCACAATATAATGTGTAGACCGTGGAGTAGAAATGAATTGACTAACCAGATGAACAACATAGGCAATGTTAGGACGAGTGATTGTGAGATAAACAAGACTGCTTACTAATTGTCTGTATAATGTGGCATCTGAGAGAATAGTACCATCTAATGGAGTAAGTTTGACATTGGTTTCTAGAGGTATTGATGCAGTTTTGCAATCAGTAAGGCCAGCCCGATTAAGAATATCAGAAGAGTACTTTGCTTGAGAGAGATAATATCCTTGAGAATCAGATGCGATTTCTAGGCCCAAGAAGAAGTGGAGACGACCAAGGTCTTTCATTTCAAATTGATGGCTCAGAAACTATTTGAGATCAATAATGCCATTAGAGTCATTCCCTGTTATGATCATATCATCTACATAAAGAAGTAGAAGTGTTACACTAGTGGGAGTCTTCTGAATAAAGAGACCGGAGTCATAAGAGCTAGAAGTAAAGACAAAGTCAGTAAATGTAGACTTGAATTTGGCAAACCAAGCCCGAGGAGCTTGTTTGAGGCCATAGAGAGCACGGCGAAGTCTGCATACTTGATGAGGTGAATAAGTGTATCCAGAAGAAGGTTTCATATAAACTTCCTAGGTTATGTCTCCATTGAGAAAAGCATTTTTGACATCCATTTGAAACATGTTCCAATTTCGGACAGCAATAACAACAATGATACTTCGAATAGAGGTGAGGCGAGCTACAGGTGCAAAAGTTTCTTCATAGTCGATTCCATATTCTTGTGTAAAACCCTTTGCAACCAGACGAGCTTTATATCGCTCCACAGACCCATCTGAATGATTTTTGATTTTGAAAATCTACTTACAACCAATCAGAGATTTATTAGATGGAAGATCAACAAGATCCATGGTATGTGCTTTTGTTAATGCTTGTAATTCATCTGTCATAGTTTGCTGCCAATGAGGGTTAAAACTAGTTTCTCTATAGTTTTGGGGTTCATGATGAGACAAAATAGTAGAGAAACATTGGTAATCGTGAATATGAAAAGGAAGACTACTTACATGAGTAGAACGACGAAGTGATGACTCTGGACAATCAGGTAGTTAGTCTTCAGAAGATGTTGTTATGGTAGGATCAGCAGAAGGAGTATACACATTAGGAGAAGCCATAGTAGACGATGGTGAGGGTAATGGAGCAATGTCAGGAGGAAATAAATCAATAGTTGGGTCATTAAAAAATGAGAGTAAGGTAAGAGATGAGACATGAAATGAGGAAATAGAGGAAAACATTTTATGTTCCCAAAAGATGACATGACGAGAGATGTGCAATCGTTTAGAGATAGGGTCCTAACAACGATAGCCTTTGTGTTCTATTCCATACCCTAAGAAACAATAAAGACGAGCACGAGGTTCTAATTTATTGCATTTATGAGGGTGAAGAAGAACAAAATAGGCACGACCAAACACTTTGAGCAGTTCATAAGATGGAAAAGTACTATAGAGACGCTCATAAGGGAATTGATTGTGAATAATAGACATGGGAACACGATTGATGGTATAAAAAGCCATAAGAGCTACTTCACCCCAAAAGCGTTTTGGACAAGAATTAGAAATGAGGAGAGTGCGAACAATATCAAGAATATGTCTATGTTTTCGCTCATCTTTTTCATTTTGTTGAGATGTGCCAAGACAAGAATATTGAGAAAGAGTCCCATTTTGTCAAAGAAAATTTAAAAAAATTGTTTCTTTATATTCCATAGCATTATCAGCTCTAAGTACTTTGATATTTTGAGAAAATTGGGTTTTAATCATTTGGGCAAAATCATAATAAATTTTGGGTAATTCAGATCTATGTTTCATGAGAAAAATCTATGTGAATCTTGAATAATTATCAATAAAAATGACAAAGTAAACACATCCCTCCATAGTAGGATGTGGGGATGGACCCCAAACATTAGAATGAATTAAGTCAAAAAGGATGACAGAAGTAGAATCACTTTTATTAAAACATAAAGCAGGTTGTTTTCCCAATTGACAAGGCAAACAATTTACATTATCAGAAATAGAAACAGATCCTAATTTACCAGAAGATGCTAAGGGACAAAGACGTCCTATAGACGTATGGCCTAGATGAGCATGCCATAGGTTGATAGGAGTAGTAGAAGAAGCAACGGAAGTATGAGGAGAATTGGGTAGATGAAGGTTGATAAATTCAAATAATCGTCCAACCTTACGGCCTATCCCAAGGATCTATCCTATCTGTAGATCCTGCACATGACAACCAGAAGAGGAAAAAGTAATAGTAAGACCAAGTTCACATAATTGACCAACAAAGATAAGATTTAGAGTAAGGTTGGGAATATGAAAGGTGTTAGAAAGTGATATAGAAGATCTGGAAACTTGTCCTACAGCATTAACATGAATATGTGAACCATTGACAGTTTGAATTAAAGGTTTGGAGATGGAAGATTGTGTGGGAGAGAAGATGTGAGTATCATGAGTCATATGGTTATAACAAGTAGAATCAAAATACCATAAAGATTTACCTGATGTGAGAGACAAGGCATTAGAAGGAGGATTACTAGATTGTGAGAGAACATGTTTAAGAAGACCTTTAAGTTCTTTAGTAGAAAAGGTAAATTTGTCATGATTATCCTCAGAAATAGCAGCAATGATAGATGAGTTATTATTTTTACCTGAAGCATATTGAGAAGGATTCCGAAAGAAATCTATGTGAAAGTGTCCTGGACCCTTCTTTATACATACCTGAATGGGACATGTAAGAAGCTCATGAATGGGGTTGTGACAGTAGGTGCAACCTTGATGTTTGAAGCCCTCTTTAGAACCTCCTTTAGGGCGATAAGAGGGGGTGGCAAGAACAGAATCTGTATGATGAACTTTGAAAACCCCCATTCGAGTTTCTTCAGAGCGAAGCTCGGTCACAACAATATCTAAGGATGGAAAAGGACTCCGATGGAGTAAGGAAGCTCAAACAGGTTCAAATCGATCATAGGGAGCCATGAGAAAATAATAAGACGCTGGTGATTACGGTAAGTTGCAAACATCTCAACATCAATCTTGTTTGTCCAAGTTGGTTCGGAGAGAGCGAGTTCAGAGAGAGTGAGTTGATCACAAATAGTATGCATTTCCGAAAGAAATTGGTTAATGGTTTGATCAGCTCTTTAGTGTTTGGTATAAAGAGTTGTTAGGAGTTGATATTGGTTGGTCAAATCTGTTGTAGTGAAGCGAGCCTTAACAAATTCCCAAACTTCTTTGGCAGTGTCAAAATGCCCAAATTCACCATGGATGAAGGGTAAGGTGATGTTACGAAACCAGGTAATAATTTGATGATGTTTACTCTCCTAGTCTTCAAGGCGGTCAGCAAATAAGGAGTTGTTTTCAATGGTTTCTTGGATAGGTATAAAGATATCACCAGTTATGAAATGCCATAGCTTGCGTCCTTTCAAGAAACTTTTCATTACTTGTGCCCAGGCTAGGTAGTTAGTATCATCAAGGGTGATAAAGATTGGTTTTGGGACATCATTTCGGTTTATTTTAACGAAATAATGGAGGAAATATAAAGCAAATATATAGAAACAGTATAAAGTATCCTTAAAAATGAAAAGAGGAGTTGAAAACAAGCCTAGAACCGGGTTGGGGTGAGCCAGGTTGGAGTGAGCTGGGTTGGAATGAGCCGGGTTGAGGTGAGTCGGGTTGGAGTGAGTTGGGTTGGGGTGAACTAGGTTGAGAGTGAACCGAGTTGGTTGTGATGAAGAGAGGCAAAATTTTGATAGAAATTCTAGAGGTATATGAGAGGCTCTGATACCGTGTGAAGAGTATAGAGAGATAAGAAGAAATAATGATTTAATGTTGTATTGGTGTGTTATAGAATGTACATAGAGGACCATATTTATAAGGTTGTAACAAGTGTAGTAAAAGTGAAATATTAAGTGTAGTACAAGTGAAATAGTAGAAGTGTAGTACAAGTGTATTACAAGTGAAATAGTAGAAGTGTAGTACAAGTGAAATAGTGGAAGTGTAGTACAAGTGAAATAGTGAAAGTGTAGTACAAGTGAAATAATACAAGTATAGTATAAGTGAAATAATACAAGTGTACTACAAATAAAGTACAAATAAAGTATAAGTGAATTAAAATATCAAATATAAATTAACAATAATCATTTGAAAAATGAACATATATGTTATGTATAATATCTATTACAAAATTAAATCGGATTTACCTTCGTTTAGAAAACATGATTAAAAAAACAATAAGTGGAGCAATTAATAAAAAATTAATACGATTTTTTTTAACTCCGTTAACAATTATTTATAAATCTTTTTTTTTTAATTACACTCGTTATCTTAAGATTTGAATCCAACTAATCTATTGACACAAATAATTAATACTAGAAAATTGAGTTATCTCGAGGGTTATTAATATAATATATTTTTGAAATATTAGTTGAATTAACTACTATTTAAGACTTTATATACTTCATTGGATCAATTAAAAATAAATATGGAGATGAAAAACAAGTAAAGAATCTTAACTCATATTTTATGAGTTTAAAATAGTCAAGTTTTAGCATTAACACGTAGGCTTACTTACAACATTTACTAATTTAGAAATATAATTAAAAAATTGTGAGTCATTTTATAAGCCTAAATATATTTTATGGTAAAATAATTTAGAAATATAATTAAAAAATTGTGATTCATTTTATAAGCCTAAATATATTTTATGGTAAAATATAAATATTTGTTGACTTATTTAGTATTATTATTTAAACTTATTAATATTTTCCCGTGGCCTTACTTTAGAATGTAGGGTAACTTGTAAAAAAATTTGTACCAAGTTAGAAGTGCACAATAAGTAAATAATGTTTTGTTTTTTTAATATATAAAATAAGGTTTTCTTTAGAGAAACGTAAATAATTTTTTGGAGATATGATTTTATGATAATGCAAGAGGGATACGCCGACCATCTTCAATGTTCATTTTATCAAACGTAAAGCAATGGAGGTAGTTTAGTGGTAAGTCCATGTACTTTTCACCCCTTGTTGAGCTTGATATGTAAAAGTCGCGAATGACATTTTCTTTTCCTAATTTCTTATAATATGGATGGAGCTTCTTGGGTTATATCAGAAATTTGGTAAAAGAGCAATAATCTAAATGTCTAAGTCTAGTGTTTCTCAATCAATTGCATTAATTCTTGGAAAAAATCTTTATATTTTCAATTTGTGATGAATTTTATATTATTAATAAATACAGTCAAATAATGTAATTATAACTAATATAAAACTATCAGGTTATTTATAATTTTGATATATTTTTTATATAAAATAATTCGAATAAATTTGGTACGGTCAGAGGGTTGCTATTTTTTTTTTAATGGCCACATGGGAACACGCAAAATGGTGGGGTTGGCAATCTTAAGTTTTGACGTGTCACAAAAACATTATTATTACAAAGCGAAAAAAAATTAATTTATTATTATTTATTTTATATAGATAATCTTATTTCTTATTGTGAAAAATTAGTTACATAGTAAAATATTGAAACGGACGTGACTAAACACAAGAACACGTCCTGATTCCCCTATAATCCAGTTATTTGACTTCTTTTTGTTGTGGAACTGTTTCTCTTCAAAGGGTTGATTTCATGGGCTATTTTGTAATGGAGTAGTTAGAAAAGGGTTTGAACTTTGAAGCTAGGTTTTATTTTTGTTTTCCTTCCAATGAAATTAGCCTTGTAATCATGCTTGAGTTGTTCCTTAATGAATTCTCTTTTGAACAATAATAATAATAATAAACTACACGAAACCAACGAATTAGAGGTAGTAGTTAAGTTCTCAATTTTTGGTTAGAAAAATAAATGTGTGTATATATAGTTATGAACAAACTATAATGCAACAAAAATGTTTTTACTACAAACCTCTATTAAAGCATTTGCCTTCTCCTCAACTTTAACACAGGAGAGGCTTAAACTTAATACAATTTCTGATTCATTTTCGTTATTACCGTTGTTTGTCATCAGCAACTAACATGAGGGGCTCTATAGTATGCAGGGACGGTCACTGGAAAGAACATCTGCCTGACTCCTTCTGCCTTGATAATGGGAAAGATGATTCCAGAGGCACCCTGAAAAATACACGAAATTTTAGCACAAGTATCAACTTATTTACTGGGTCATAGCAAAAGAATTAGAAAAGGAACCGGCTTATTATACATACCGAAATCAATCTGGCTCCAATCCAGATTCGTTTAGGTGATGGAAATGGAAGCAACAATCGACCAACGCCATATATTGCAACGGCAAAGAAATGGAGAACCAAGCTCAATGGACGAGGGTTTAATCCTGAAAGTAGAGAGATTGGTCCTGTTGAGAATATTCCTCCAAGACTTAAATAATCAAAGCATGCCTGGCGCATTTCTTTCCTTGCTGGATCAGGTGATGCACAAAAGACCTTGTACAGAGCCCCAGCTAATGTGTTTATTGTGGATGCCACTGGCTGTGCATTTAACCATTAAGGAATAATCAGTTGAAATCCAAACCTAAAAGGGAAAGAAGCAGAAGTCCAATCCACTACTGCTTGTAATATCGACAAAAAAGAACGTTATGGATCTTAGTAACTCACCTTGCGCAAGGTGTAGAAGGATTCGAGATATTTGCATAGCTTAGGTGCATCATTCAGATCACGTAAAGGCCTGAGAAGATCTCGCAACACAACAATATCAGACAGAGCGACTGTCATGCCTCCCCCAGTCAATGGATGGCGCATGTTGAATGCATCCCCCATTAACAAGGCTCCTGGAGTAGGATAAGGAGCTGCAGGCATGCTTCTATTTGGCATTGTCCTTATGTTACCCTTATCAACTGCAGCCACAAAGGCATCATATATTTGAGAAGGAACCTGTTAAAATATGTTTCAGTCAGCAGATGTCATAAAAATGCAATGGCAAAGAGAAAACACAAGCAGGGAAGCGAATATGAAACTAAGGAGTTTCCTGTTTACCTGAGGAGCTACCACACCCTTCAAATATTTTGCCATTTCACCATTTGAGATGGAAGGAACTTTCTGCCCAGGGACATCAACTAGACAGCGAATTTCTGTACTACTAATTTGATAGAACAAAATTGGAGAAGGATCTCCTAATATAACATGCCCATGATTTATATATGGTAATTCGCAATTTTCAAGTACCAGGCCAACAAAACAAGAGGGCACATCTACCTGCAGAATTTAAAAGAGACGTGAGATTTCACATACTAGAAAAATATATTTCAGTAATAAAATTACTTAATTTTCCAGGAAAAATTATAGCCAATATATTTTCATGTGTGGATTACAAGTTGAGCTAGGTGTGACTATGGAACAGGATTAAAAAGAAATGTCACCTTAGGGTTACAGAGGGAGCGACGCAAGTTTGAGAAACAGCCATCACAGACAATAGTGAGCGGTGCATATGCTGTCAGTTCATCACCAATTTTAGTCTTGTATTGCACACCTTTGATTGTTCCTTTTTCTTCAAATAGAGATGTAACTGTTCCTTGCTCCAATTTTACACTGAAAAAATATGCAAACAAAAAAGCATGAGTAGCAATGGCAGAAATGCAAGCATCTATCTAATTAGTTTTTAATGGTTTCTGAATAAATTTAATCAAGCATCAAATACTAAAGTGAACTATCATATTATTAGAGATTCAAGATATTATATAATGCATCTAAAATCAGTCAAAGTATTGACTGAGTAGGTGTGTTTAGCTTTTCAGTTAGTAAAGAAGGAAGCAGATGATGGACGTTGTGCCATCAATACCACATCTAGAAATGGAGAAGAGGGGTACTTTTATGTAGAATGGACATACTTTGGAAGAGTTGCAGCCTTTTCCCGCATCTTCTGAATGAAGCGTCCATTGTGAAAACTTCTACCAGATACATCCGAGTGAAATTTCTCCAAGGGATACGAAAGCTTAGCATCTTTTCCATCTTTGAAAAGAGCATAACCAAAAACTCGCTGAGCGTCAATTTCCTCGACACAATCTGCAAGCATAAGTGGTAAACAGCTTATTTGGCAACAGGTTTCATTTAACATTCAAGCAACATCGAACCGACTTTTTTAAGTTATCATCAATAAGATTCTCGATTGTTAGTGGTAAGACGAGATATATCCGCAATTAACATATAAAGTTCATCAAAATCTACCTTTGAGTCCCAACTCAATTAGTTTGAGGTAACCACCAGGTTGAAGTAATTCACCAACAATACGGTCTGGTTCTGTCAAATCCCTTTCAATCACATGGACCTTGTGTCCATCCTGCACATAAAAAAAAATTCAATGTTCAATCAAGTAAGTTATCTGAATTGATCTTTCACCAAGAAAAGTAGGTTATCTAAAAACAGAAAGTATTGTTCAATAAGAAGCAAAATAATAAACTACAAACTAATTGATAATGAACGTACAATGAGATAAATCTTATGAACATCATAATAAATTATGGACAATGAGGTCCCCACCATACAATTATAGATACAAAATAAGGACGCAACTACTCATGACCAAAAACATAAAAAACAAAATAGCAACCTTACCTTGAATCAAAAGCAGCATGAGTTAGTATTGGGGTGTGTTATTTTTGTTGTTAAAAGTTTTAGGGGTCTTAGTTTTGTAGTTTTCTCAAGAGTTTTCTACAGTCTCCATATAGTTCCTGTAAATATGTTTTAAAAAAAGATACTTAAGGGACATAGAGTGCTTAAGTTCATGTGGTTGTCATTGTTTAGTATTTATTTAACTAGATTTTTGATGAAATACAAATATACAATTTCATGCATAATTGATGGTTGTTTTGAACTAAAGTTGCCATACAAAAGTATGCCAGTTTTTTAAGTCAACGCTACTCTTTCGTATACAACAAAACCAGTTCTGTATACAGCAATGAAATGGTCAACGGTTAATTTCTTCCCACAGCATTAATCCTCAGCAAATTGATTGAGAACAAAATTGCACCGGAAACCATAATCCACAGCACCATAAACCAATCAATAAAAAGAAAAAATTCTATTCGACATGTTTAGACACGGAACAGCGAAAATACTCAAATATAAGAAAATTTTGAACTAAAAGTATTACAGAACATTAATTCTCTGAACCGTAATAGACAGCATATTAATTTCAAAAATCTTGGGGAAGTTTGCAGCTTTGCACCTATTCCAGAATAAATCCTTGAAACCACAGAAATTAAAGCTTCAAAGAAGCAGGCATCAACAAATTTTAGTCATTTTCTCTTTCCTTTTGTGTAATTACTTCAAGTGAAATATAAAAAATGTTTATTACTTTTGTTTTTTTCCTTGTATTATAGAGAATGAAATTCAAACATAAATTTCATAGCACAATATATATTCAACATAATTTCGTAGCTATCTAATGTTTCAACTAAAACGTTGCACTGTACGGATAGGAAGAAAATGCAGGAGAAGGTAATCAGCCTACTAGTAAGAAAATGAAGGAAAAGGCAATCAGCATAACAATTCACCTTTCCAAGGGTGTAAGCCAGAGCAGAACCGGCGACACCAGCTCCGACAATGATTACATCAACATCGTCGTTTTTGGATCCACAGTCTCCGTTCAAGGCCTTCGCAATTTCGACGCATTCACTCTTTCTTGTGGATGAAGAATTCTTCTTCATGATCAAACTGTAAAGCGCGAGGAGGCTCAAGACCGAAACAAAGATCCAGCCGAAAACGTACTGATCCACCATCTCCAAATGCAAATCTCAGGCGAGTTCACAGATATCACAACAAACACGAAGACTGGTCTCCAGCCCCTCTCTCTCTCTCTCTCACACGCACAGTTTTGGTTACTTTTTAAATTTGCTTTGTTCAACGGACAACGATTTTAAAGGGACAAGTTCGCTTTTAATAGACCTCATAAGTCACAAGTTTTATACTCAAGCGGAAAGGACCAAATCAACTCGACCCGGGATCATATTACAGCTAAGCACGGAGCCGCTACGTTTGCTTGCTATCTTACGCTAACTTAGCCTTGTGTCTAAATAAATAGATTATTTTAATTTGTTTTTGAACGACTGATTCTAAGTTATTTTATTTTTAAAATAAATGAGTCTATTTTAATTTATATTATTATATTTAAATTATAAAAAAATACATACATGATAAATAGATATAATTAGAAATTAACTAATTTATTTCATTTTTTGTCATTTTTTTTAAATAATATTTTTAACTTAATTGTCAAGTAGTCACTAATATATCATATTACATAAAATTAAAGAGATTAGTTGATTTTTAATAATATTTTTTATTATTTAGATATTTTTTAATTTAAATATAATAATATAAATTAAAATAATTTTTTTCAATTAAAAAAAACGATTTAACCATAAAAAAATAACTAAAATATATTTTGTGTTGGGTTGGATTTGTTTGAATTGATAAATTTTTTTTATATTATAGTTTTTTATTAATTAAACAACTATTGAACTAAATTTTTAATTTTAAAAATTAATTAAAATTAAAACTTTAAAATATATTTTTTTCAAAAAATAAGTAAACAAATATGATATTTGTTGAATTTTAAATTTTAAATAGTATAAAAATAAATTATTTACTTTTAAATTTTATATACCAGATTACGTAAGTAAATTAATGTTTAATTTAAATGAAAATCATATGAGTAAATAAATAATATCATGATTTATATAAATTTATATGAAACTGAAAACATATATTTGATAAGGTTAGGAATTAATCGAAAACGAAGGCCGCCAAACTGAGAAAACTACTAGTTTTTCAAATTTTTATTTAATAAAATTATTATATTAAAATAAAAAGAAAATTAATACAATATAATATAAATATAAACTCTGCTTTCTAACTTCAATAACGTATGTATAGGTTTTATACCTTGTGAATTCTAATCAATACAATGACACTAAAAAAAAAAAATACTGTGTAACTAGACTGGGTGGCTTTAAGATTGTATGAACCAGATTCTTACATTATTAAACACTCCTAATGCTAATTATAGGCTGTCGTTTGGTTTTATAGCAGTTTTAATAATGAAAATTAGTATTTTCGAAGTAATAAAAATTCATGTTAAAGTAATATAATTTTTTTTACGATTTAATGTTTAAGTATTTTAAAAAATAATAATAATAAAAAAAACTATACAACGGATTTGGCAGCATTCATTTTTAAAATTTTTTAAATCTTGGGTTATAAGAAGAATTTTTATACGATTTGAATGCAGCCATTTGGTCGATTTTGTCGTTTTGGAAAAAAATTGTCCCCCAATTAATTTCTTTTTTTCTTTTTTTATACTTTCATAACACTATGTTTTCTATTTTTTTTTAAAGGGTTTATGCCACCGACTATAAAAAAAAAATAAATAAAATGAAAAACAGTGAACGTGCAGTACCAAGAGATTTTATAAGTACGCTTCAAAATTGGGTATTGGTGTTAGATGTATTAAAATTATATGATTTATATATTTTAATTTTTTAAATGAGTTTTATTAATTTTAAAATTTTAGATATTGAATTTTTTTTTAAATAAAATAAAAATTATATATTTTATTAATAAAAAATATTAGAAAAAATCATTCTCCCTTTATACTTTCTCTTTTTTTTCTTTATCTATCTTCTTCTCTTACTCACTCATTTATTCTTTTAATTTTATTTTTTTATTAATAAAATATATAATTTTTATTTTATTTTTAAAAAATTAATTTAATTAATTATATTTTTAGATTATAAAATTAATAAAAATTATCTTAAAAATTATAAAAATAAAATAAAATTAACACCAATAACTAATTAAAAGATTGTGAACAGAGAAAAAGAGGGATGATGATGAAAGTTGCGCTGTCTTATGTTGAAAACATCAACACTCTGCGTAGTCAATTGTGGCATATTAACGAGTTTAGGGGGAAAAAATTAGTCAAATTCTCTCAAATGCGGTATTAATTGTTATTATTAAGAACCATGATGAAAATGCGGAGGAGGAGGAGGTAGATATTCTCACGATAATATTATTATTTTATATATTTTAATATTAAAATTTGATATTTTTTATTTTTATTAAATTATTATAAAATTATTAAAAATATCAATAAATTATCACTTAAATTTTGATATTATTAAATTTTTGTTTATATATCTTTTCTTGACTAAAATATTTTAAATATTATAAATATTATCGTTAAAATGTCGATAAAAATAGACAAAATATAAAAAGTATCAATAATATTTTTTTAATAATATCGAGATCTATTTATTTATAATAGTTAATACAATTAGAAAATTTATTTAATTATTTCAACCATTTAAACTACTTATTCTATAATATTTGAAAAAAATAATATATGTATATATTTATTATACAGTATTTTAATTAATTAGTCAACTTTTTGATTAATATAAATATTATAACTATTAAAAAATATATGTATTAAATAAAAAATTAAAGTAAAATATAAATAATTTTTTTTATGTTTTATAAAATTTTATTAAAAAAATTCATATTTTTGATAGAATTTTCAAAGTTTTTGTAATTTTTTTCAAAGTTTTTATAGATAACAACGATATCTTTAATAATTTTGTAAAAATTATATCCGTATATTTTGATTCATACACCTTAGTTAAGAGAACCATGGTTGGATATTGGAAAGAGAAATGATAAATAAATACATATTTATATTTATATAAATTTTGGTATAATATGTAATAAATTTTTGAATTAAAAAATTAATAGCATTAAAAATTATAGTAGTAAAACTAGTACCTTAATAACAACGAATGAGATTTAATTAGATGAGATTCAATATTAAGAGAATATAAATGATTATAATTCAACTTAAACGATGTTCAAAATAATACGATGAGTTGAAAATTTTTTAATAAAAAAAATATATGAGTTGAGTACAAGGGATGTTATTTATATTGTTATAAGTTTTAAATGTGTTATCTTTTGTGTTTTTTTAAAAAATATTAAAAAATGAATAATTTTTTTCATTTTTAAAATGATTTGATAGTTTATCCCATAATAATTAACATCAATATAAATTTATATGTTATTTTCATTCATCTATTTAAAAAACTTCATTATGAGAAAGCTAAATATTATTTATGGCTGAAGTAAAAAATAACACATATATATTATATATAATAAAATTGATATATAAATATTATATTAACTTATACATATTATTATATATACATATACATCTATATATTTAAAATACATCTATAATATATATAATTAACTTATTAATTTACGATGAATTTAATTATATACAACATATTCCCAGAAGTGTTAAGTAAACGTTCACAACCATAATTTGAAATTTATTATTTGTATTAATATATGTATAAAAATAATAAATTTAAAAATTAAGTAAAAAATACACACATCTAAAATATAAAAATATTTGAATACAAATATAATTCTTTTAATTTTTAAACATATATTATCAAAAATATGATAATGATAGATATATTATTCTAATAAAAACATTTAAATTTTGTTTTTATTTGTCATAATATCTAAAGTCTAATTGATAGATATGTCTTCAATATAAATTAATGTGATTAAAAAAAAATAACATAAGGTACGCAGCATTACTCCTTCACAATAAATAATATATATGGTTTGGTTACAACCTAACTTAATATATATTCAAAAATATTTTTTGTGAGTAGCATTGAGTTCGTTCTCTTCATGATGAAGTGATTAAACTATAAAGAAATGGAGTTCGAATATCAATGATCGAATTATCTATTGACAATGAAAAGGTCAATTAATGCAAGCACCCACCAAACTATAACTTTGACTTGATAAAGTTGACTAATTTGCGTACCTACTTCCACGCAGAGTACCATTGACAATTTGATATTCACACGCTAGTTATTGGCGTGCTCACATGCTTTTAAATGACTTAGTGGCTATGTTTTTGGTTAAAAATAATAAGTAATGACCGTATATAATATTTTAATAATAATAAAAATGTTTATTTTTCTTACATTTTTCAATAATATTTTCAAATATTTTATCTTTTATATATTTATATAATTATTTATTATTTCATTTCATTTAAAATAAAAAAAAAATTATATTTTTTAATTATACTTTACTTATAATTTTATAAATTATATTTTAATATTTATCATTATTTTAATTCTATTATTTAAACATACATAATAATAATATTATTATATATATTGAATTATATTATTATTATTATTATTAATTTATTTTTATTCCGAAAACAAATCATATCTTAAATGTCATTCCCACGTAACCAAATAAATAAATGTTATTACTTTTTTTTTTCAAGGTCATATTTACTTGTATATGTCTTGATCTAAAAAAATGTTTATGATATTATTAATAATTATTTTTAATTTTATAACTTCAACAAATTTTTATCAATATTAATAATATCTTAGTTTTTTTTTTAATTTTTGTAAAATTAAAATTTTATGTTGATATTATAATTCATAGACAGTATATATATATATATACTATTTTGAAATTTTATTGTGCTAAAAATAAAGAAATCTATTAACTAGCACTGTTTAAAGATTGTACGTTTTACACTATAATTGATGCACGATATTAAATAGAAATTAGCTAGTTGAGAATATAAGCATATATATAACCAACTAAATTAGACATATATTGTCATCATGGACGTGGTAAATATAATTTCTCGAAAATAAACTTCATAAGATGTTACTACTTAGGACCATATATACATTGTTTTATTCAAACCATTAGCCTCATCTCAATAAATCTCAGCCATTGAATTTGTTTAGAGAGAAACTGGTTGCCTTTTTTCTAAGTTGCATGATTTTATTTTGTTACTGTGTCTTTTTTTCTTTTACCTGATTGTTATCTAAGAGAATCACAATAGCTCCAAAATTGACTAAATCATGCTGGGAGGCTTTGCATAGAGAAGGTGACTAAGTGGAGTCATTTCTTATTTAGCAAAAGTTCTAAACTCATTTTAGGCATGTTTAATTGGGTTTGTTACTGCATATTAGCATGCAAACTTGAAACGAATTGTTTAATTACATGATATAATTCATTTATATATAGAGTTTTATTTTTATTCTTTCTTAGAAAAAAACATATGTTCATTTTTCTTAACGTAAATAAACACATGTTTTTTAACGTTGTATAAAAATCAACATATGTTTTTTTTATTAGATGGTTAAAAATGAAACTATATTGAATAAGTTGGTCATTTATGCACCGGTTAAGAATTCTGCAAATCTAGATATGTTAAATCATTTAACACCTTTGCCTTTCAAAGTAGAGATCCTAGTAAGTTAATAGGTGGAATCTTAGCTTAAATTCCTTAGATGAAGATGTGTTGTGATTTTCCCTAGTCTTGTTTAGTCTCACATAAATAGAGTCATCTCGTGAATCGGTTGTTACCAAATCAAACAATGAGTAAAATGAGAATTAAATGAAAACCAACCAATAAACAACAATCACAAATGCAACTATACCAATTTAATGACAAGGAATAAAATCAAGCAAAGAAAGCAATAAATCATCACATAAGATTTAACATGGTTCTTCTCCAAAATAATAGAGCTTACATCCATAACCCAAGCACCTGAATAAAAAAAGATTACAACTTATACTACTCAATGACTTATAATCATTTACTCTTATCATCATACAAGCATTACCCAGCCCATTTAAGTCCTAAGAATATCCTTAAGCTTCACACTCCTTCAATGGAGATATACTTAGATTCTAATACTTATAATGTATTGAATATGAGAAAATAATACCTTAGAGATGTTACATCCAAAAAGTTGCCCAAGAAACACCAAGCTTCCTTTCCCACCTTCAATGAAGAAAATCCTTAATCCTCACTTGCCTTTCTTTCTTTCTAAGCCTTCCAAGCATATAATTCTTTCCCAAAAGAATTCTAGGGCAAAAGGAGGCATATACACATCCCTAGGGTCATTTACTAAAATGTCATTTCATTTTCAAGCCCTTATGTGCAGATTCTTGTGTATTTTTTTTTTTTGCAATTTTGCATAAAAAATTATAGGTTCAATTGATCGATCCCTTGTTTGATAGAATGACTCATTAAAGCCAAAAATCCAAAAATTGGGTAGAAATTCCTGAATCAATGCATAATTGGTTTCAATTGATCGAGCTATCCAGAATCCATCCAAAACTGCATATGCGATGCTTTTAATCCAACATTTGATGCTTGATCACCCATATTTATTTTCAAGCATCTCTTATGGATTTGCATCATATTATAATTCTCCATCTTGATGCCAATCCTTTGAAATAACCATTGCTTGGATCCTTTACCACTTTTCAACTAGCATGAATAGATGGTTACCTCCATCAAGTAACACCACTCAATTAATGTAATAAGTCTAATATCCGTTGAGTTTTTAACCATGTGATTTGTCACCAACTCCACCTCAAAATATTCTTCAATAGCCTCCCAAATCAACCATATCAACCATGAAGCTTCATTCACATTCACCAACCAGTAACATATCTTATAATGATAGAATACCAAGCCTCAACTAGTTGTACCATGACCTTATAACTTATTGAATCAAATACAACTATGAAATTCAAAATCACATAACCCAACATATCAAACTTCACACAAAAAAGTAGACCACATATATGACCAACTCTAACCATATCTCCTAGGTACATCAACATTATACTCATTACATATCCAATGTTTCTTACATAAAGTGAATCCATAAATTTTACCATCTTCACATCCACAATAACAGTATTAGGAGGTAATGCAATAAACAAGTCAAAGTGTTAAACCATGATACCTTTTTGTTGTACAAGCTCTGTTGCATTAACATTGACCTCGTATCCCACCGAATCAAGCTCATATACACCATCTTTCAGTGTGCTCTCTATATACTCTTCACTATTACTTGTATGTCTTGGAAAAAGTGCTTGTGCTTCGTTATCATATAGAGAATTATTTTTATCAACTATGGACTCATACCATATATGGGCATCCTCCCTACTCATTGCATAGGCAAGGTCTAACATCCCAAGAGTCACTTTGTCACGATGAACTCAATTTCTTACTATAGAGTAATCACAAACTAGCCTATATGGCTCGGCTAGCCCAATGTCGATTACTATCTTTGTGTTCACTTGATAATGTTCTTCATCATCACTAAGTCTCTCTTCCTATTGCTTATGCATCTCCATAAAATTTCTTTACGCACATTCCAATTTCTCCACCTCACTACAAATTCGTTTGGCCAGACTTGGTGAGCTAATGGAATCATGAAACTGACTTGTGAAAACATCACATTCTCTTAAAATTTTACATCCCTACTAATGATGCACTTCTTGCTATCATCACACCAGAGCTTGTAACCATTAACACCATTTGGATAACTCAATAATAAATGTTTTAGTATCCTCTTATCTAACTTTCCACACCTAACTTGTGCATAACATCATAACTAAACACTCTCAAATGATTGTATTTCACTGGATGTCCAATCCATATTTCTTCAGGTACCTTGAAGTCAAGAGGTATTGATAGGCACCTTTAATAAGATACCTAGGTGTAGAAACTACTTTACCCTAAAATCTTAGGGGTACGTTAGCACCAGAAAGCATACACTCAACTATTTTTAGAAGATTCATTCGTTCTACACAAACCAATAAAGGCTTCACAACAAAACTCCAACCCTCACTCTATCAAAAGGTTCTTCACCTTCCTCCTAGTTTGGTTCTTAACAGGAAACCTCCACTATTCAAACTTCTCTAAAGCTCCGTCTCTAGTATTCAGTAAATATACCTAAAGCTTCCTAGAGTAGTCATAACAATAGAAACAATATGCCTGGAACCATTCATTGACGATATCTTCTTTGGCCTATGAATAACTATGCACATACTACAATATGCTATATTCCTTGTACCTTGCTAAAGATAATGAAACTTTCTTGTCATTGCTAATTTTACAATGATCATAGAAATTCATCCCAATAATCAATCTGTCACCAAGAGATTTCCTTTTGCCTAGTTCCTTCAACCCTCGAGCACTAATGTGGCCTAACTTCTTGTGCCATCGATTCACATCCACTTCAATGTGGGTACCCATAACATCTTTAGTCTCTGAAAATCATTAAGAATATACAACCTATTTATATGCTTATCACAAAAAAACACCAATGAACCCCTACACACCTTAATTTGATCGCGTTCACATTTGAAATTTAAGTCCATACTCTCCAACATACCAAAGGAGATAAGTTTATTTTTCAAATCCAAAACATGTAACACATTCTTAAGAATGAAAATCAAACCATCATCCAATGAAAGATGTAGTATGCCAATACTCACAGTTTCACACTATGATTATATGACAAATTTGTAACACCACACTTTAGTGATTTGTACTCAACAAATTAACTTCTTTGAGGTGTAAAATGGTATGTGCACCTTGAGTCCAAAACCCATGTGCCATAATTTCCATCATTAGTCAAGATTGAAAGTGTTTTGACATACTCATAACATGTCTCTTTATCCACTGCTTGATGCTTCTGTTTCTTGTCCTACCCTTTCAGGATACCATATTCTCTAAAGAGATTTTATATCTTCCATACTTGAGCCTCATCTTCACTTCACAATACAACTTTGGTAGATTATGCTATAAGATATGTGCATGATCCTCATCTCCAAGACCTTATTTAATTTAAGCCAAGTCACTAGAAAGCTTCCAAAAATCTAAAAGATTAGACTCCAAGACCTTTGACATATCCATCTTGAAACCGAACAATTATTCTTTTAAATGGAATTTTTGAGACAAAGCCTTTTGAGTATAAATCTTATCCAACCTCTCCCATGTACCCTTTATGGTCACCTCACCTTTCACCTCACGAATCATATCATCATTCAAGTGGACATAATAAGTGGTTACTTCCAATTCCTTCTTTAGAAAATTGGTGAATCCATCCAAAAACTCAGAATTACTTTCTAAGGCTTGCGCTACTTTTTGTTGAATCAAGATGCTCTTCTTCTTTGCCTTCCATATGTAAAAGTCACCAGAACCATCCTATTTCTCTATCTCAACTTTACTTATAATTGATTACTTCAAAATTATCTTCAATCCAACAACATCCACAAAACTTCTACCAACAAGACTTTATAACAAACCATGAAATTTAACAATACCTAAAACAACCCAAAGTCAAAACCTTGGGTAGTTCTAATATCACTCTGTTGTGATTTTTTCAAGTCTTATTTAGGCCCACATAAACTGAGTTATCCTATGAACCGATTGTTACCCAATCAAACAATGAGAAAAAAGAGAACCCAACCAATAAACAATAAGATTTAACGTGGTTCTTTTCCAAAAAATGGAGCTTACATCTAAAACCTAAACAATTTTTGACTATGAATCAAATAAGATTATAGCCTATCCTACTCAATAGCATTACAATCATCTATTCTCATCAATATACAAGCATCACCCAATCCATTTAAGCCCCAAGAATATCCCTAAGTTTCACAATCCTTCAATGGAGATATACTTAGATTCTAATGCTTACAATGGATTGAAGTGGAGAGAACAATACCTTAGAAAAGCTTACACCCAAAGAGTTGTCTAAGAAACACCAAGCTGCCCTTCCTGCCTTTAATGAAGAAAATCCCTAATCCTCACTTGTCTCTCTTTCTTTTTAAGCTCTCCAAGCACACACTGGTCTTCAAAGAATTCTAGAGCACAAAAGGGCATATACACGTCTTCAGGGTCATTGATAACTGTATTTTATATAGTTATTTTCATTGATTTTATTAATGATAATTGCTATGTTATTTACATTTTTGTTTAATTTTAGTTAAATTAATTAATATTTACCTTTTATGTGTTAAGAAATACATTTTTAATAAAATTAAATAATTTGTATCGAAAATGTACTTAATTTCATATTTATGTCCACAAATATAATTTCAAATAATATTGTTCTTAATTACAATTTATAAAAATCGAAAATATAATTTAAATTGAATTTGGGCTTAATTATAATTATTAAAAGTTTAAAAATTTAATTTAAAATTAGCAAAGGGTTTAACTGTAATTTAAGAAAGTTCAAAATGTAATTTGAATTAAATTTGTGGGTCAAAATACAATTAATTGAAGTTTAATTTTCGCGCAGGAGAGACGAAGTCCACGCACAAGATCACACTCACCCAACACGGACCGTCCGATCAGAAAATAAACGGCCAGATGTGCGCGTTACAAGCACACCCGACCAACGCGAGTGGGTGCAGAATTCCTCTTCACGTGGCTCGGTGACCGAGTAGGGCCCACCTGCCACGCATGCCGGCGTGCAAGGTGGGACCCATCCGTCTGGTGCCGTGCAGACCCTATCCCCTACATTCGCTCGCCATTTTCCCGTACGGTCGATTCACGTGCTCCCGGTTATTCCACGAACCAGAATCTGCCACGTGTCCCACTTAATATTTCAGAAAATCATATTCCGACACGTGGTATGTTACAATGCGCCCAAAAGCGCAAGAGCCCGGCCGCGTTGCAGCCGTTGTCCCCCACGTTCGGCCTGCCATTTTCCCGTGTGCCGTTCCTGTGTGCAGCCGGTTTGTTCACCCAATGAAATGCTGCCACCTGTTTCTAGTAATTCTTCAGCCAATCATAGATTGACACGTGGCATGCACATTAAATTTAAAACAAAGCAGCACGACGCCCTCTGTTTCTGTCGTGCACGCGTAAAATTATATAATATTCCATTTCGTATGCGTGTACGTAGAATTTAAGAAAAATGTCTGGTTTTATTTTCGATACAAATTGTTACGCGTGTATGATATTTTAATATTTTTGATGTATTTTTTTGTGCTATAAATAGGTGATATTATGATAGAGTTAAGAAGTTTTTTTGGAGAGTTTAGTTTTGGAGATTATTTTGTGTTGTTCGGTTTTGGACTGCAGAACACGCAGAAGCCATTTTTTGGCTTTTGTTGTGTTCTGCGTGTGCCAAATATTTTGTCTATGTGATGTTTTAATTTTCCTTCTTGTTCATCTTATTTTTCTGTATCTGTTGTAATTTTTATTTTAATTTAATGAAGTAATTTAATTTTTCTAGGGTTGCATTTGATCTAAATTTATGAAGCTTTGATTTTAACTATTTTTGAAAGATTTATAAGACGTTCGATTTGTTCATTCTATTTTGTGCTTAATGCTGTTTGATTATTTACGAATCTTATCAAAACGATCCGTGGCACATAAATAAACTTGGAAGAGGCATTTGTGTGTGTATTGCTCGTAAATAGAATGACATGTATAATGAAGGATAGAAATACACCCTAATTGTATGTGTGGCCATTTGAGAACTTAGAACTTAATGAATCTTATTAAATTTAATTCTCATAGAGATATAGTGAATTAGTTTAACGAGGTGTGTTTATACGGAGCTCGGAAGAGATGTATGAATAAAATTAGAAGTTTTCGGTTGACAAATTAAATGTACTAAAAAATATAAATCAAAAGAAAATAACACGATTAGAGTGGATTAGTTTAGTGAAAAATTGCAATCCTAGATTTCTTTTATTTTATTTTTAAACCTTTTTCTTAACTTGTTACCATCAACGATTATTTTGGATAAAATTAGAGAGATACAATTTTAGTACTCAACAAACTATAGTAACAAATCTCTGTGGGAACGATCTTTACTTACAAATCTCTGTGAGAACGATCTTTACTTACAAATCTTTATTACTTGTGACCGTGTATGCTTGCACGTTTTTATGTTCTCCAAAAGAGACAACAGTCATTTACCATAATGTCTTTTCATTTTCAAGCCCTTATATGTAGATTCCCGTGCACTTGTTCGTCATTTTGTGTCAAAACTTACAAGCTCGATTGATCGACCCCTTGCTCGATTGATTGACTCATTAATACTAAAAATTTAAAAATTGGGTAGAAACTCCTTGATTGATCGACCATGCTCTATTGATCGATTCCTATCTCAATTGATTGAACTACCAAAAATCCATCCAAAACTGCATATGTATTGCTTCAAGTCCAACCTTTGATGTTTGATCATTTATATTGGTTTTCAAGCATCCTCATGAATTTGCATCACACATTGTGAGATGCTAGAAGGATGCATCAATAAAAGGCTATGCAACAATGATTGAGAAGTCGAATGGTAGTTTTTAATGTCAATGTTCCTCAAATTATATTGTTTAACATATCATATTTTACTATTTATTTGTTTATTTTAAACATAGTGCATTAGAAAACACAATAATAAACATATACTAGGCTTTCATAAGACAAATTAAACCAGACTAGCATTAGGTCAAACTAATCCTAAGATTACTTTTTTACATTAAATGTCATAACAAAATAAACTTCTCCCATTAAATTTCACAATAGTTAAATGTCAATAAGCTTCTCTTTTCAGTAACATTCCACTAATTAATTAACGTAATCACTCTCATTCTTTCAACAAATAATTTCAATTAATTGAAAAAAAAACACTATCCATTTGAGAGACTCCAACCGTCTTCACATTTCTTATGAAAGGATCACGATCATCTACTTATTTTTTACTTTTTTGTGTTTATTTTTAAATCTTAACTGTCTATTTTACATTCAATGCATATGGTGAATTTGAAGTTATTAATAAAAAATAATATTTAACATTTATATTAATAATGTATGACTTAGATTTGATAAATAAAAACAAGAACAATGATCTTATTCTCTTACAAAAACATTTTCTTTATTTTTATCATCTCAATAATATTTTTTTGTTAATTCTCTTCAAGTTTAAATCGTTTTTGAAATGGTTGAGCATTTTGAGGAAATAAGTTTATCAATAGAGCTTCAAAATGATCTTTCACTACATCAAAAATGAATTTTAAAAATGGTTATTAACCGTCGTTATAAGACTATTATGACGCTCTAAAAAAAGAGCGATTGTCATCTATCCAGATGTACGTTATAGTAAATATAAGTTTTCATGATAGGTTGGACCGTCATGGAAAATAAAAAATGACTCATAAAAAATTTATAAAAACCTAACAATCGACATAAAAAATTAGAAATGACTAAACTAATTCATTTTACAACGAAGGTTGTTTTGTAACGAATGTGTCAAAAAATAAAATTTATTCTTTTTAATAGTATAGTTTGATTTTACTATTTTTTGCACGCTTGCACGTATAATGGAAAATATAATGTATTACTTACAAGTAATAATAGAAGTTTCTCAATAATTAAACAAGGCAAATTAATTAAATCAATATTATTGTTATAAGGCAGCACAAAAAATCATAAACATCAATAATTAAGTTTTTCAAAGTATCAATCAATATAGTTTCTAACCTAACACTTTACTTCTTAGAAAACTATAAACCACCAGATTATGGAAAAACTTAAAATTACACATTTTCGTTGTTAAAAAGAAATAAAATATTTACTACTAAATAATGACTAAATATGAACATAAAGTAGAAAGTTAAGGTCTAATCCATTGGATAATGCCAGCAGCCACTTGTTTGTACCTAATTTAAAAACATGGAAAAACTACTTTACGGTTGCAAGGGATCAGGGTAGAGTTATCAAAGTTATTGTATAACAAATAATAATTAACTACAAAATTTTTTAAATGGGACAAAATAAAACTGAGAGGAAAAATGGTATAACCTTTCATAATCCTCAATTACAATAGCACTTAATTGTTATCTTCCATAGATTTATTGAGCAATTATTCTAGTTACAATAGGAGGCTAAAGAGAAAGAAGCAATTCATAGAGGGAAAGACATTACAACAGTATTTTCCAAGGAGTACATAAGAGCGAGAATCATTTTTACCCAGTCTTGATTGACAAGATACATGGCTCCATGCATGCTGGAACATGCATGTAATTTTTTAAAGAAGACAAGAAGATTAAAAAAATATATACATATAAGAAAACAAATAAGTAAAACAGTTTATAGATATGAGACTCACACAAAAATGAAGTGCATTTGAAATGTTACTCATTCTTAATTTGCATAGAAATTGTTAACATGTGACTTGATAAAACTTATATCCAAGATTACATGATTAAAGCATGATATGTTTACGTACAAGAAAAAACAAAGTGATATAAATAGAGGGTGTAAGGTAAATTATCACCAAAGAAAACAAAGCTGTGAACGTGGAGTAGTTTTATATCTATGTATGTATTGGGGTTGCGTCCCCGCCTGGGTGTCTATCTTTTGTTAATTATTATAAGTCGTGAGGTTCATTATCAAATCATATAAAATTTATAATAATTAATAAAATATTTAATTATTTTTTAGTGTGTATAGAAAGAAGATGAGATAACAATGGTAATATTTGAAGTTTTTTTTTTTTTTGGAAGTGGGTCATGCAATGTGAATTGGGAACAACAGAATTGGAATGGTAAAAATTAATTTACCTCGATCGGATAAATAATGCATAAATTTATGATTTTTTATATTAATAAATTTATGATGTTAAAATTAATTTAATATATTTTAATTGATATTATTTTAACTTATGGACGAATTTACCAAAAAAATTGTATGCCAAGCATGATTTCTTAAATGTTTTAATTTGATGATGTCGATTAAATGGGTGAGTGGGCCGGGCTGATCTTCAAGCACTGAAGCCTTATGGTTTGTATGTACTTTTTTTTTTCAAATCCCTAATAAGTAGATAATAAAAAATTTATAATTGACCGCAAGACACAACTAAAGACAAAGAGCTTTTTTCTTCGTTATTCTTATTTCTTTGTTGAATTTTGATAATTGAGTCTTGATAACTGAACGTTTTAGAGTTATTTTGTCCATTTTATTAAATATATTTGCTATGTTTTTAATATTTTTATTAATTTTAAATTTTTAAATTAATATTTACTGTTAGTTTTTTAAGGAATAAATTTTTAGAGAAAATTAAATAATTTAAATTGAAAAAAGACTTAATTGCAAATAACAAAAGTTGAAAATTTAATTTGAATTAATAAAGAGGGTTTAAATGTAATTAATAAAAGTTAAAAATTTAATTTGAATTAATAAAGAGGGCTTAAATACAATTAACAAAACTTTTGTTTTTCTGTGCAGAGGAGTACCATGTGCGGCATTGTTCAACGCGCCTTACGCACCGTCAGATTAAACTTTGAACTTAATGAATCTTGCACCGTTTGGTGCGTAGAGTGGGGCCCACTTGTCTACGTAGCTGATTTTCTCAAGATGCATCCTCTGTCATGCACCGTCAGATCAAACCACGAACAGTCCAAATCATGCGTGCTTCCCATGCCCCACACGAGAGAGTTACAAGTTGATTCTAGTTGTTTCGTACAGTCCAACACGCAGATTTCTCGTGCGACACTGTCCACCTGATCCGCGTGCGCTCTCGCATCCCACCCAATACAAAGTGGACACATGTCTTGTTATTCTTCCAGCGAATCAGATGTCTCCATGTGACATGCATATTGTGAAATAAAAATGCAGGAAATTTCTCTCACGAACTTATTTTTTTACGCTTTATCTCCCACTTCTACATGTGTGTTTTAAAGAATATTTTGTGATGTATTTTTTTGTCTCCCACTTCTACACGCATGTTTTGAAGAATATTGTGTGATATTTTTTTTTTAGATAGTAGAAGGTATAAATATTAGGTTATTATGATGTTGAAGGAGACGGGGAGAACACGCGGAAGCCATTTTTGGCTTTTGTTGTGGTTCTGGTAAGGAAGAAAAATAGAGAATGTAGAGAGCAAATACTTCTAATCCTTTTTTTTTGTTCTTCATTTAATGTTCCTTAAATGTCTAAATATTTTCGTATCGTAATTTCAATATTTGCTATGAAATAATTTAATTGTTCTAGGGTTGCCATGTAACTTACATTATGAAGCTTGGATTAATTATTTTTGAATGATTTATGATATGTTTAATTTGTTTATTCTATTTGTGCTTAATGCTTTTGATTGTTGGAAGACTAATCAATTGATATGAAACACTTAAATAAATTTGGAAAAGGCATTTTTGTGTTTTGCTCGTGGATAGAATAACATATATATATATATATATATATATATATATATATAAGAGATAAGAATATACCTTTATTGTATGTGTAACTATTTGAGAACTTTGAACTTAATGAATCTTGGTAAATTTAATTCTCATAGGAATATAGTGAATTATTTTAGCGAAATGTGTCTATTTGTTATCAGAAGAGACATATGGATAAATTAGGAGTTCTTGGTTGACAAATTAAATGCGAAAACATAAATCAAGAGAAAATAATATGATTCAAGTGGATTAATTTGGTGAAACTATAATCTTAGAATTTTCTTATATATTGTTATCAAAAATTAGTTTAGTGAAACTCTATCAAACTTTCGATTGTTTGGATAAAATTAGATTGAAACAATTTTAGTACTTAACAAATATTAGTAATAAATCTCCAAAGGGAACGATATTTTACTTATCATTTATTACGTGTATACTTGCACGTTCATGTTCTCTTAAAGAGACAACAAGTCTATTTGGAGAGAATTTCAAGTGTAAGATTCTAGTGATTTTTAGTGAGAAGTAAGAAATTGAACAACTAAATTAGATTTTGTATTCTCCTCATTTAAGAGATATATATGTGTATAACATCCTACGTACATATGAGGGTACGTATAAGGGACTTGGATATACTGTTTACATGTAATAAAATGATATGAGAACTAATATAAATAGAAAGAAGATTGCTATGTGTTACATTATGAGGTCGTTACATACATATAAGGAAGATCGCTATTTGTAGGTCGTTTTAGGTTCCTAAGCAGCTTTCTTTAGGTTGCTCATAGAGAGGAAGGGCCATGATCATGTTGGCATAAGAGGGTTCATAGTTTCATCATATCTTGACATCTAGGACCTCACAATTGGACAACAAGGTATTTTGTCGACTGGGTTATGCATTTTACCAAACTCCTTGGGCCCAGGTCATCATTGAGGTAGTCCTATTACCCCGCTACACAATAGCGGGATACCTACACATCTAAGGTCGTATATCTATTACACATTTAATACCAAACATTAACTCCCCTATTCTCTTGATTTTGAGAAGTCAAGGGAATAATATCTGGTCATATGTTCCATTTTAAGTAATTCTTATTGATAGATTCAATGTGTTTAGATACATAACGGCTTCTCAGACAATGCAAATTCTAATTTCAAAGTCGTTTAATTGTAATATGTATATATTTTGATTAATTTTATTTTTGGTTGAGACCTTTCAACTTCTATTTTTTCCTTTATAAATAGTAAAAGAATTTACTTTTATCTTTTACCTATTTTTAACTTAGTAATTTTATCTTCAGAGAATTTTAGCCCATTGATTTATCAAAAGTCGTATTATTCTTTAATAAGGTCATTCAAAAGTTACTTGACAGTCATTTCAGCTTGTTTATATAACAATGTTTACTAGAATTCAGGTTGATGCTATATCCTTACCTCTTGATTTGATATAATCTTCTCATTTATTTAAGTAATTATTCATCTTCTCTTTTTTAATGTCGCATAAGGGAAAAGAAGTGAGTAGATCTTCAAAGGGAGACCCAACCAAAAATGTATCTCCTGGTCGTATTCCCTCGGGGTTGTTACAAACCAAATGACCTGAAATGATAGGGAGTAGTGACAATAGGCCTACTCTGACGGTTGTTAAGGAAGGGATTCTCGCTCTTCCTACTTCCTAGGGGTCCAAGGCGGTATCTACCTCATTGTCACGGGGTTCAATTCTTGTCATCAGGATTCCTATGTTGGTATCCACCAAAGTACCTCGCCCAAAAAAGAAAAGGGAAAACAAGGGTGAGCCTACACATAGAACTAAAGATAAGCATCAAATTGAAAATTGGTGTAGCGTTCTAACAGCTAAAGATTTAGAGTAAATTAGGAAAACGTATGACATTCTAGCTCGTGTAGGGGTAATGCCAGTGCCTCCCCATTTATGTGATGCTGATGATCCTCCACCAGGGTGGTGGGTGATACATCTAGCGGCCTTTAAAATAGGTCTATGTTGCCCCTTTCTCAAATTAATGGCCCGTGCTTTGAGCACTTTTGACATTAATTTTTCCCAAATAAATCCAAATGTATGGTGACTACTCTTATGTCTCTCCATGGTGGTTGGAGAACATGGAATAGACCTCAAAAATGATGAATTGAGGTGTTTATATTGTTTAAAAAGGAATGGGTTAAACAAAGGGATGGTGTACATATCCTATGTTATCGGCCATGTGTTGCATCGCAAACTCCCCGACAACACCGCTGGCTGAAAAGATAAATATTTTTACATTATTGGGGATATTTGGGGTGATGTGGTGGATTTCCCAGTTCGATACACTTGGAGCCATGATTTTAATACCTCACAACCTTGGGCTAGCGAGCTCATCAGTATGCTGGATATTAGTAGTAAAGAAAAATAAGTCAAATTGAGGTACAAAATACCTCGCATGAAGGTTACCTCGATATCCTGACTATAACTTACTTAAAGAAGTCTGGGGTGTGGAGAGATTATACAAATGAATATCAAGGTCATTTTTTATTTTTATGTTATGTATATTTATATATGTTTCGTTATTATGTATATTTGTTTTATACATCGTTGGTGAAGTTATTGATGTGTTTATATTTTGCAGGAATGGACTACTCACATGTCGATTTAGGAGATCTAATTGACACTTCAAGTGTTCAAGATCTACCTCCCACTTATCCTCATTTGGCATCCAATGACCTTGGGTAATCCAAGCTCATTCTCACCTCACGAACCGGAGGTTTCAAAGAAGAGGAAAGTTAGGGAGGAGTATACCCCCTGAATGGAAGCGATGGATATGGACGACTTTGAATTTGACGAGGTCGTTCTAGAGAATGTCGGGGTCCTAGTGACCCCCGTTACTTATTTTGACGAGGGGATCTTTGGGTGAACATATTTTAAAAGAGATCTGTTTCATTATTTTGGAATAGAAGCTGAAAGTTCGCAAGTGAGAGTGGCCCGTAGGAGTGAAGGGGGGACCCATGGGGAGCTAATAGTAGATCATCTTTTTGAGGTGAATAGTTTCATTAATTCTCCACTTTAAAACTTTTATTATTTATTTATTTTTTAACTTATCTTGTTTGTAGGCGGTGTGTTTGGCAAGGGAGGGCAAGCTATACCTCAAAGGCTACAAGCGTGAGGTTCAAGTTAGCCGTTTGTAGATAGCCAAATATGAGAAGTCAGTAAAAGACAAAGATGTTTTGATTTTGGAAAAATATACAAAAATTTTGAACCTAGAAAATGAGGTTATTGAAAAGTGGAGAAGCTAGGAAAAATGGTCACCTATTGTTTTGAGAAGGGTGATGCAGCTAAGCACTTTGAAAAGCTCCCAAAGGAGGCCGAGGAAAAGAACAATTCTCTACAAGAGCAATTGGCTACCATGTCGAGTAGGTTAGTTTGTTGTCTATAATGGTAGATACCTTAAAAGCTGAGTGTACTAAAACTATCGTAATGGTGTGAGCTTCATAGTGAGCAACCTTAAAGCTCAAGCTGAAAAGCTAGACTTAACTGTGCCTTACCTGGCTTTGATGTGAGCTTTTCAAAGTAGTAGATCCAAGACATCTAGAGCTATTACTCCTTAAGATTCACCTCGTAACACAGAGGCCACACCAAGTTGTCGACCCGAGAGCATGGTAGAAGAAGCCACTCCTTGATGGATTTAATTGATTATTTTGTAAAACCAAATGTAAATGAAAAATTTTGGGACGCGAAATTAATTTTATTAAATGTGGCATTTATTTCTATGTACCTTCATATATTTTGCTTTGATTGAAGTATATTTGTTTTTCTTTTATCATTCGTATAGTACTCATAATTTGGAGGATTTGAGGCCGCGTTGACTTGATATAATAATACTGAACGACCTGATAAATTTCAAGAAATAATCATAGTCCGTTTAGTTTTCAAATGGATTATAGTAAAGTAAGTTTGGATGATTTGTTTGAAATGGGGCATCGTCGTCCATAAGAGTACTCCTTGCGATAGAGGCATGAACTGTCTCTTGTTATAGTGAAAAGATAAATACAAAAACTTTACTCACGATGCAGTATTATGTTTAATGTACCACTTGCGTAAGAAGAATTATATCATCATTTTAGGGTGCCTGAAGATCATCCATCTATCTACATAGCCCATAAAAGAGAGGGGGGACAATGTGGCATATGATAGCGAGGCATATGTTTGATGTAAGTGTTTGTGACGTAATGGTTCACAACAAAGTGGATGTATTTACTCTATGTGATATGTTTTAATTTATTAGTATTCTATGTGATATGCTTTTTATTGTAGGCCATAGTCTTGGCAAAAGATGCATAAAAAGAGGTTGAAATGTGTCGAGAAGTAGGTGAATTCATGGATAAAGAATTATGCGTGTTGATATCACGATGTAAAGTTCTGGCATAAGATTTAGCGGACTCTCGTGAAGACTTGAAATTAGCACATCTTGAATAGGAAAGATACAAAGAAGAGGGAGACAGATTGCGCAAATTAGTGAAATGTTGGAAACACAAGGTGCTTGATAAAAAACAACCATGAAGTTCCTATTAGGAAGAAATACTACACTCGTATAATGTTAGTAATAATTTGTAATAATGTTGATAATAATTTGTAATATTAGATGGCATGATTGATTTGGTAATCATTAGATCTACTATTATTCATTTCATCATTTTTTTATCCATCGTGAATAATGAAGTAGTATCTGACATCTTGAGTGGGGGGGTCAGGGGACTCCACTTCCAATCATGAGGCATAGGGAATATCCCGCATCTGAGTGGGGGGTCAGGGGACTCCACCTACAATCATGAGGCATGGGTTATGTCTCGCATCTCAAGCAAGAAGTTCAAATGACTCTTTCCAACTTGGGGGCATTAAATAAGATACCCAAGGCATGCTTACACTCTTTTGAGTATATTTTGCATTGCAAGTAGGGGGTCGAAGGACTCCACCTCCAATCATGAGGCATGATATAAATCCCGCATCCCAAGTGAGAAGGTCAAATGACTCTTTCCAATTTGGGTGCACGAAATAAGATACTCAAGGCATGCTTCCACTCCTTTGAGCATATTTCGCATCTCAAGTGGGGAGGGGGGGTCGAGAGACTCCACCTCCAATCATGAGGCATGGGATAAATCCCACATCCCAAGAGAAAAGGTCATTGGAATACTTCTAGGTTGGTAGTTCATTAAACCTTGCCATCGATAATTGATCAAAAGATAATTGTACCTCTCATATATAAGTACTCGCTGTGTACAAAGTATTTGCATGTAATATTTTTTGAGGAATTCTCCATTCTAGCTCAGGGCCTCCTTTATACCATCATGTTCTATCAAGTAAAAGCCTACTGGTATGATATCATATATTTGATATGGACCTTCCCATGTTGCGGCAAATTTTCCTACATTAGTTTCAATTTTGTTGCTCAATGCTCTTCGCAGAACCTATTCTCTAATATCGAAGCTCTTGTGTGTAAAAAAATTGTTATATGTCTTTTAGAGTGTTCTCTTTTGTGATTCGAGTCTTATTAAAGCCTATTCTCATTTTTCTTCAACTAATAACAAGTCCTCTCATCTTAGGTGGTCACTATCGTCATGGGTGATATTGGATCGAATGGTGGGTTCTTGTATTTCAAGAGGTATGACTGCTTCAATTCTGTAAACGAGGGAGAAAAGAGTATCTCCTGTTAACGTTCTGGGAGTAGTTTGTGTGGCCTAAAGAGCACCAGGTAACATATTAACCCATTTTCCCTTAGCCCCCTCTAAACTTTTTCGTAGTATATTAATGAGAGTCTTATTAGATGATTCAGCTTGACCATTTGCTTGGGGTCAGTAAGGGGTAGAGTGAGATAATTTGATACCCTTCTTATTGGAAAAAGATATTATTATTTTTTCCGGTGAACTGTCTACCATTATCGATAACCAGTTCACGAGGTAGGCCATATCTGCATATAATGTTGTGCCATATGAATTTCTCCACATCCAATTCTTGGATTCGAGCTAAAGGTTCTGCCTCTATCCATTTAGTAAGATAATCAGTTGCCACGATGGGGAACTTTCTTTGGCTTGAAGCAATAGGTAATGGTTCCACGATATCCAAACCATATTTTTGAAATGTCAAGGGCTAATAATAGATCTCAGACCAGTGCTCAGTCGGTGTGGCACATTGGCATGCCATTGACACTTATCGCACCTTTTGACATAAGAGATGCAATATTTAAGAAGCACAGGCCAGTAGTAACCTTACTAGATAATCCTTTGAGAAAGCGTTCTTCCTCCAGAATGAGCTCCACATTGGCCGTCATGTAAGTCACTTAGGACCATCTGAGCCTCAGCTGTAGGTAGTCATTTTAACCATGAGCCACGATAATTCTTCCTATATAAAACTCCCTGAATGAGGGCTTAGTTTCCCGCTTTTGTTATGAGTTTACATGCTAAGTGCTTGTCTTTTGGGAGAGTACCATTGATAATGTATTCTGTATATGGCTTCAACCAAGAATCATGAATCATGCATATGACGTTCGTTTGAGTTTTTTTTTTCATTTATGCTAACACTAGGTCTTGATAAGCAAGATACTGGGATGACTCTCTTTGAACCTGAGTTTACTACAGATGCCAACATGGCCAAGGAATCATCATGGGTGTTTTCTCCTTGAGGTATCTGCTTGATTTGAAAAGTTTCAAACATAGCTTTTGCTTTCTTCACCTCTTGTACATAGAGTTTCATTCTCTCCTCCTTAGCTTCAAAATCATCGTTGGCTTGGTTGTGAATCACTATGAATTAAGACCTTCTTAGCTCCAAGGGATATCAATTGTTGCAATGCCAAAAGTAGGCCTTCATACTCTACGACATTATTGGTCTCTTGGAAGGTGATATGAAGGCATTGTTCTATTAAGGCTCCCATTGGGGTGAATATAACTATTCCAACTCCTACTTCTAGTGAATTTCTTGATCCATACACATATACCCTCCACAACTTCGCTTTTAGGGATGGTGTTTCTCCTATGGAGATTGACCCTATCGCACGTATTGAAGTACATTCTTGGGTATTCTCATGTGTGCATTCCATGATAAAATCTACGAAGGCTTATCCCTTGATTGCGGCCAAAGGTTTATAATGTATTTAAAATTTGCTTAGTTCAATAGCTATTTGGGAGAGACGGTCGGATAGATCAGGTTTGCCCAAAATGTTTTTCAAGGGGTATGAGGTAAGGACCATTACCTTATGTGCACCAAAGTCATGTCTGAGTTTCCGTGCCATCATTCTTATAGTAAATGATGCCTTTTCTAAAGGAAGATATCGCTATTGTGCTCTTGTCAATGAATGACTCACGTAATACACAAGGTATTGGGTTCCCTCGTGGTCGACCACCAATATGGCACTAACAGCCTTGTCCATGAAGGACATGTACATATATAAGTCTTCTCCCACCATGAGACTGACTAAAAGAGGTGCTCTTCCCAAGTAATCTTTAATGGACTAGAAAGCTTGTTCACACTCATTATCTCAAAGGTATTCCGTGTTCTTTTTTAGTAGTCGAAAGAACTGTAGGCATTTTTCAATGTATTTAAAAATGAAGCGACTTAATGCTGCAATACACTCGTTCAACTATTGGATTTCCTGGAGGCAGTAAGGGGATTTCATGTTGAATAAGGCTGAAATTTTATCTGGATTGGCTTCGATACCTCTTGATGTGACTAGGTACCCTAAAAAATTCCCTAAGACTAAACACACACTTTTTTGGGTTGAGGTGCCTTTTATAATTCTAAATTATGATGAATAATTATTTAAGGTCATTAATATAGTCTTTAGCGTATTTAGTTTTGACCATCATGTCATCAAAATATACCTTCATGTTTCATCCTATTTGGGTTGGAAACATATTAGTCCTCATCCGTTGATAAGCAGCACCTGCATTTTTCAAACCGAATGACATATTTTTGTAGCAAAACGTCCCTTCTTCCGTGATAAATGCCTTTTTTCCTCATCTCTGGGATGCATTTGGATTTGGTGGTAACCTGAATAAGCGTCCATAAAACTCATTGATTCAAATCCAGCCATGGAATATACCAATTGGTCAATATTTGGCAAAGGAAAGCAATTTTTTGGTGTCATTTTATTCAAATCTGTGAAGTTCATGCACATTCTGTGCTCACCTCCTACTTTGTTTACTAACACCACATTTGATATCCAGGTTGGATACTTGACCTCACGAATCCAACCCACATTTTTCAAGGACTCGATCTTCTTTTTGATAATTTCATTCTTATCTCTAGCAAATTTCTACTTTCTTTGTTGAACCATCTTTTTGGTATGATCTAAGCATAACTCATGAGAGATGATATCTGTATCTATGCCAGGCATGTCCTCAGGTTTCCATGCGAATAAATCCATGTTATTTTTCAAAAAATCAACAAGGGTAACTTTAAATGAAGGAGGTAGTGCATAATTGATTTTAACATATGGATCACTCTCTGTGTCTCCTATAAGGACCATAACATAGTCACCATGTACTTCCATCATAGTATGTTCATCTGTATGTAGTTTCTTAAATTTTTTGGGATGGCCTTTACTCTTTAATTTCTATTTCGAGGTTTGGGGTAGCGTGTTTTTCATAGCAATGTTATAACAACTTTGTGCCCTATCTTTTTCTCCCTCAATTTTTCGGATCCCATCAACAGTAGGGTATTTAATCAACTGGTGATTTTGTGAAGGCACCACTTTTATTTTGTGTATCCACCGGTAACCCAAAATAGCATTATAAGTGTGGGAGTATTTAGAACAACGATGGTTGTCAAAATTATAGCACCTTCTACTAACACTGGTAAGCATATGGTTCCTACCAACATTATTACACTGCCATTGAAACCAACCAGTAGCATTTATTATTGAGTGATTTCTTTAGTGTCTATGCTCATGTCAAGCAAAGCGGATAATTATAAGAGGTTGAATGAGCTACCATTGTCAAATAGTATCTAACATACCTTGCAATGAGCTATTCGTACTATGATCACTAGAGGGTCATCATGGGGATGTTGGCATTCTCTTATTTCAAAGGTGATTGGATAAGCAGGTCTCTTAGGTCTTAGGCTATATACCAAATGTCCTGTATCTCAAGCCTCCCGTGCATATCTCTTCTTGTAATTTCTAGAGTGCCCGACCATGGTAGGGCCACCATATATGGTGTGTATTATCTACACACCCCCTAATCGAATATGGTGTGCTCAATTTGGTTCATTCAGAATTGGAATCGGTTTGGCTGGTGCCCTGACCCTTTGATCTGAGTTCTCTCTTTGAATCTCTTATCGTGGATTTTTGGCTTTTTTAATAATATCTGCTAGGTATCCTTCTGAAAGGAGGTGTTCAATCTCCCACTTTAAATGGCGATAATCCTAAGTTCAGTGCCCTGTGTCTCTATAGAATGAGAAATATTTTTTGGGGTTTTTAAGCAGAGCTTTCATGGTAGGTGGCCAATTCATATTATTGAGGCTTTCCATTTGACACACTACTTCTACCAATGTGACGCGTAAGGGGGGTCCTCGAAAAGGAGATAGGGCATGGCCCCAAGTGTCTGAATTACCCCTCAATCGAAAGGCATGTTTGAAATGGGGAAAATTAGGATGTTTATCTCCTATAGGTCTTCTATATGCTTCTATAAACCATTTTCTTGATTTCATCTCCCTTTCCACATTGACAAATTTATGGGTTTCCTTATAAATTGCGTTTGGGGAACGTGGTGTGGATTTTGTCAGTTCTATGAAGAGGCCTATTGTCTCTTTAAAAGAACATAAAAACATGCAAGTATACATGGTCACAAGTAATAAAATTGATAAGTAAAATATCGTTTCTACGGAGATTTGTTACTACAGTTTGTTAAGTACTAAAATTGTTTCACTCTAATTTTATCCAAACGATTGAAAAGTTGGAAGATGTTTAACTACCTAATTTTTTTTAACAATAAATAAGAAAATTCTAGGATTATAGTTTCACCAAATTAATCCACTCGAATTATACTATTTTCTCTTGATTTATATTCTTGAATTGAATTTGTCAATAAAGAACTACTAATTTTATCCATATGTCTCTTCCGATAATAAATAGACACATCTCGCCAAAATAATTCACTATATTCTTATGAGAATTAAATTCACCAAGATTCATTACGTTCAAAGTTCTCAAATAGCTACACATACATTAAAGAATGTTCCTCTTCTTTCATCATACATGTTATCCTAAACACGAGCAATACACACAAAAATGCCTTTTTCAAGTTTATTTAAGTGCAACGGATCAATTGATAAATTTTTCAATAATCAAAAGCATTAAGTACAAATAGAATAAATAACTTAAAAAATTTCACAAATAATTCCAAAATAATTAAATTCAAGCTTCATAAATTTAGCTACATAGTAACCCTAGAAAAATTAAATTAATTCATAACAAAAATTAAAATTACAAAACGAAAATACTAAAACATTTAAGGAATATTAGACGAAGAACAACAAAAGAAAATTAAAAATGTTTCATCTACGTAGAAACACAACAGAAGCCAAAAATGACTTCTACGTGTTCCATGGTCCCCTGTCCAAACCCCCTCCAAGTCCTAACAAGAAACACATATTTATACCGACAAGAAGATATAAAAAATATTACGCGTGGGAGACAAATTATTCTTTAAACACACAAATATGTGTGTAAAAAGTTGAAAAAATATTGTGCAATAAAAACCGTGTACAACGTGTGTCATTTCTGCATATTTTATTTCAAAACACACATGCCACATGTCAACATCTGATTGATGAAAGAATAATTCAGACACATGGCATCTTTTAATTCGTTGTGATGATAGGATGCACGTGGACCGCATCGCACGGGAAAATTGCAAGCGTAGACACGTGGGTCTATAGAACTAGTTGGAAAAGCATGCACCGATTTTGCGTTTTCATTTTACACAACTTATGCCAAGTGTCAGCATCTGATTTTCTGGAAGAATAATCAAGACACATGGCATCTTCTAAAATCGGTGGAATAGGAGGGCACACACATGTTGTATGGACCGTATCACACGGGAAAATTGCTTGCGCAGACACATGGGTCCCACTCTATGCACCGAGCAGTGTGCCACCTGGGAAACATGTCTACTCACCTGGGTAGTGCGTGTATCGTACGCGCCTAGTCCTTACCGTTGATTACCTGATCGGACGGTGCGTGATGCGCGTTGCGAATGGCGCGCGTGGTTCTCCTTTCCTGTACAGAAAAACAAAGTTTTATTTAATTACATTTTAGCCCTCCTTTTTAATTTAAATTAACTTTTTAACTTTTGATATTTGCAATTAATCCCTCTTTTAATTTAAATTATATTGTCAGCTTTTATTGTTTGCAATTAAGTCCTTTTGCAATACAAATTCTTTAATTTTTTTAAAAATATATTCCTTAAAAAACTAACAGTAAATATTAATTTATTACATTAAAATTAACTAAAAATATTAATAACATAGCAATTATAATTAATAAAATGGAAAAAATAACTGTATAATATACAGTTATCAAGGCCATTATCACGCTTTATTCCTTTTCAAAAAGCTTCTATGGCTATAGAATCAGAGCATTGATTAATCTCCATCTTTTCCATTTTGAATCTTCACATGTAAGCCTCAATTGTCTCATCCTCCTCTTGGATGATTGAGAATAAGTGGTGAGACTTTTTCTTGATAGGTTTGTTGCAATCGTAGTTGGTGATGAGTATTTTGACCAGAGCATTAAAACTAATAATACTCTTAGGGAGCAACTCCATGAACCATTGTTGGGTCAAATCTTGAAAAGTAGCTAGAAATAGTTTGTAGTACATTGATTCCCGCTTGTCTTTTGATAGACTAACTGTAGTATGGCCATTTTGAATTGAAGAACATGTGCAACTGGATCTTTGGTTCCTTTATATGCAGGACATTTGGGAGCACTAAATTTGGGAGGGGGGTCAATGTTAACTCGATGAGATCCGAGAAAGGTGACGTAGATAATTGATTACAAACATTTTCAATATCACCCCAAGGCTTTTCCCTATCCTATCTTGCGAATCTATTGTTAACCTTTATCCACATTTTTTCTTCACCTTTTTTAATCTTTTATCCAATTCATCACTTGGATTATGCAGTTGAGTTGGTTTAATTACTAGTCCATAAGTAGGGGTATTTACATAGGAAGTTCCCCCAATGATAGGAGGATCAGAAACTATGTAGGGGCATTGCTCACCATCTATACATCAATGAGGATTAGAGGCATAAGGTATATGCTCTCTTCTAGAGGGTTGCCATACTTTCCGAGGATTATAGGGTGTAAAAAAGGAACTCTCTGTGTTTGAATATACGTTTTGTTCTAACTGAGATCTTAACTTGTTGCTATCCTTTTGGCATTCAATGAAGGCTTGTTGCAGTTTTGTTTTTAAAGTCCTTGTATCATCGCATTTCCTTCATAAGAAGGGTTATTCGAGCTGTAATATGGGAAATTACCAAAAGGTCATGTAGCTTGAGTGGACGGATCCATATCACGAAGGTTCAAAACCCGTTCCTCGCTAGCTAAAGTAGTTATTAAGTCATGATTCGATAATAACCTGATGGGTGAGGAGTGGTGTGCCTTATCATTAAGGTCGAATTCTTGAGCCAATGGAATGGGGTTATCTGTTTGTACATTAACTATGGACATATGATCCATCTGAAGGTATGTAATCAAAACACTAGTTAATTCTCTTAGAATAAAAATAGGTCTCAGATGTTGGACTAAAAAGATTTGAGTTTCCCATAGACGGTTCCAATTGTTTGGAGAGAATTTCAAGTGTAAAATTCTAGTGATTTTTAGTGAGAAGTAAGAAATTAAAAAACTAACTTAGATTCAGTATTCTCCTCATTTAAGGGGTATATATATGTATAACATCCTACGTACATAGCATGATATGTATAAGCGACCTATATATACCGTTTACATGTAATAAAATGATATGCGAACTAATATAAACAGAAAGAAGATCGCTATGTGTTACATTATGAGGTCGTTACATACATATAAGAAAGATCGCTATATGTAGGTCGCTTTAGGTTCCTAAGTATCTTTCTTGAGGTTGTTCATAGAAAGAAAGGACTATGATCATGTTGGTATAAGAGGGTTTATAGTTTTATCAGATCTTAATGTTTAGGACCTCACATTTGGACAATGAGGAATTCTATCGACTGGGTTATGCATTTTACCAAACTCTTTGGGCCCAGGTAATCGTTGAGCTAGTCCTATTACCCTGATGCACCATAGCGGGTACCTGCATATCTAAGGTCGTATGTCTATTACACATTTAATACCTTATAGAGTCAATCAAGTTTTATTACTATCAAATATAGTTGTAATAATGCCGCATTTGCTAGTACCAAATTTGCTTCTACTGTGTTAAATTGTGATCCAAAATTACTTAAGGTGCTCATGGTCACTAAATATCATCAAGTAAGGCATGTGATAGTTAGTTAGTTAGTTGTTTATGTGGACATTTTGAGGGATTTTATTTGGTGCATTGAAGATAAAAAAACTAACTTGGGCACAATAAATATAGAGTTTGATAGGTTGATTTTTATAAATATAGGGTTGGATGGGTTGATTTTTGTATTGGTATCAAACCTGATTCAACTGTGTGATTTGTTCGAGGAGTGTGTGAAAGTATTCTTGATTGCATAAGGCAGTTTCTTGGCTCTAGTTTGCACCAAGAATTATTGAAGTAGTGGATTGGAACTTTGACTACCATTGTTGTACTTGATTCTTGAAGTAGTGGATTGGAACTTTCAATTGGTTCTCTTGGATCTAAGATCCAAAAAATTTGGATGCTGAACCATATAAAAATCTTATGTACTTGTCTTCTTTAATTTTCTCCATTGTTTACGTGTGTGCTTTAAGGGAAGACTCCACTTGAGTAGTTATATAATTTCTATCAAATTGGTATAACACAAGGGAAATTTAAAAGCCCAGTGAAAAAATGTGTGCTTTTCTTGGATACTCTGAGGATGTTAAATGGTATAGATTATGGGACCTAGAGTCAAGAAGGTGCTTTATAGTAGAAATGTTACTTTGGTTGAGACAGCTACATTAATGGACAAACCTATACAAAATTATGAAACTAGTGTGATAAAGACAACTGAGAAGATTGATGGTGAGATGGAGTATGCTACAAACAAAAGCATAGGGATAATAGATGGAAATTTGAGTGATAACTGTGGGATAAATGGTCAATAAGTACAAACAAATGAGTCAGATATGGGTTTAACTGTAAGGCATGAGATAAAAGCTACATCAAAATCATAACACTATTAGAACTGTTCACTAGCAAGTGATAGAGTTAAGAGAGTCCCAAAGTAAGTGTTAAGGTATGGCCATGAAGATCTCATTGCATATGCTTTAAGTGTTAGTGAAGAACTTGATCAACCAGAACCAAAAACATACACTAAGAAATCATATACATGAGGCAACCTCAGGATTTTGAGGTGAAGGAAAAAGAAGATCATGTTTTCTTACTCAAGAAGTCCTTGTATGGACTAAAATAATCACCAAGGTAATGGAACATAAATTTTGATAATTTTATGAGAAAAATGGAAATTCAGATATGTGAATATAACTCTTGAGTGTACTTGAAGAGGCTAAAAAGTGGAAACATGATGTACTTGTTAATGTATATTGATGATATATCACTAACTAGTAAACACATAGAAGACATCATTTAGTTTAAAGGCATGCTTAAGTTAGAATTAAATATGAAAGATTTAGGGAGTACCAAAAGAATTATGAGCATGGAATTGAGAAAAGATGGAGTTAGAGGAATCATGTATGTGTCTCAAACAAGATACATTAAAAAAGTGTTGAAAAGGTTTGGGATGAATAAATCCAAATCTGTTTCAACACCATTTGTAGCTCATTTTAAATATGGTGCATCTCAGAGTCCCAAGTCTAAGATTGAGAAGCATGAGATGAGGAATGTGCCTTACTTAAATGTAGTGAGTTGTTTAATGTATGCAATGATTGGTACAAGGCCTGACTTGGCTTATACACTTAGCATGATGAGTAGATATATGGTAAACCTATGGAAATAACACTAGAAATGTGTAAAATGGATCTTAAGGTACCTTAGGGGATCAAAAATATGGGGATTATGTTTCAAAAGAGGGAATACAGACTTTATAGGAGATTTGGATTAAAGAAGATCAATCTCAGGGTATGTGTTTACATTGTTTGGAAATCAAATCAGTTGGAAGAGCAATTTGCAATCAGTTGTTGCATTTTCAACAATTGAGGTAGAATACATTGCATATAGTGAAGCCGTGAAGGAAGCTCTCTGGATAAAAGGATTGGTAGAGAGAATAAGGTTGTGTAAGAATGTAGTGAAGGTGTATTGTGACAATCAGAATTCAATTTACCTAACCAAAAATCCTATGGTCTATGAAAGGACATATTGATGTTAGGTTCATTTCATTAGAGATGTAACTGCTCAAGGGTTGGTAAAGGTTGAGAAAATCAAACTGAATAAAAATTCTTGTGACATGCTAATGAAGATAGTGACACTTAGCAAATTCAAGCAATTTCTTGATATGGTAAGGATTACCAATACTTAAAATGAGATAACATGGAACCAGATAAAGGTTGGAAATTACACTACTAAGAACGGTACTACAGAGGCAAGTAATTTTGGTTCAATTTGGAGAATTGGTAAAAATGTGATCCAAAGTTACTTAAAGTGCTCATGCTCATGTAAGATCATCAAGTAAGGCACATGATAGTGATAACTGTATTTTATATAGTTATTTTCATCTATTTTATCAATTATAATTGCTATGTTCTTTACATTTTTGGTTAATTTTAGTTAAATAAATTAATATTCACCTTTTATAGGTTATGGAATACATTTTTTAGAAAATTCAATAATTTATATCGAAAATGTACTTTATTGCAAGTTTTTTTGTCCAAAAATATAATTTCAAATAAATGAGTGCTTAATTGCAATTTTTAAAAGTCAAAAATATAATTAAAATTAAAAATGGGCTTGATTGTAATTTAAGAAAGATTAAAATCTAATTTGAAATAAATTTGTGGGTGAAAATGTAATTAATAAAAATTGAATTCTCTGCGCAGGAGAAGAATGTCACTCGCATCATTCAACGCTTCCATCACTTACCGTTCGATCATCAAATCAACGGTCCAAATTTGGCGAGTACAACCAGATGAGACAAAATCGCGTGTATAATTCTCGCAATCGGCTGCGTTCGTGGGGCCCACTGCGCTTGTGCCGGCGTGCGTAGTGGGACCCACATGTCCGAGCGAGAAATTCCCGAGGCGCATCTCTCACCGTTGGATCGATGAACGGTCCAGATTGAGCGTGTGGAACCAAGTGTCCGCACACCGAACCGTTTGTCTAAAAATCGTGTGCGACGCGGTTCATCCAAGCGGCGTGCACCATCAAGGTCTCCTGAATAAGAAGTAGCCACGTTTCTCCTTTATTTTTAAGCCAACAATATTATGACACATGGTATTTTACAATGCGCGTGACCGCGCTGGATCACGCCCGATTTGTAGCCGTTGGCTCCCATGCGACAATCCATCGTGCGCCCGTTTCCCGCAGCTAATGAAATGCTGCCACATGTCCACATTAATCCTTGCAGCGAATCAGAGGTGGACACGTGGCATGCACTTTGAATTTAAATAAAATCCGAATGGCGCCTGTCTACGCGTGATTTTTAAGTTTTTCGAGGGAATATTTTTTTACGCGTTTCTGAAAAGTAAAAATATGTATTATTTTAGATGTATTTTTTAGCTATAAATTGGTGATATTATGATAGAGTTTAAAATTTTTTTTTTTGGTTTAGAATTTTTGTGTTGTTCAGTTTTGGACTGCAGAACACGCAGAAGCCATTTTTTGGCTTTTGTTGTGTTCTGCGTGTGCCAAATATTTTCACTACATGATTTTTTTAATTTCCTTTCTTCTTCTTTTAATTTTTCTGAATGTGTTGTAATTTGTTTTTAATTTAATGAAGTAATTTAATTTTTCTAGGGTTGTATTTGATCTAAATTTATGAAGCTTTGATTTTAAATATTTTTGAAAGATTTATAAGATGTTCGATTTGTTCATTCTATTTTGTGCTTAATGCTTTTTGATTATTTACGAATCTTATTAAAACGATCCGTGGCACATAAATAAACTTGGAAGAGGCATTTGTATGTGTATTGCTCATAAATAGAATGACATGTATGATGAAGGATAGGAATATACCCTAATTGTATGTGTGACCTTTCGAAAACTTAGAACGTAATGAATCTTGGTGAATTTAATTCTCATAGAGATATAGTGAATTAATTTAACGCGGTGTGTTTATACGGAGCTCGGAAGAGATGTATGAATAAAAATAGAAGTTTTCGGTTGACAAATTAAATGTACTAAAAAATATAAATCAAGAGAAAATAATATAATTAGAGTGGAATAAGTTGGTAAAATATTGCAATCCTAGATTTCTTTTATTTTGTTAACTCTTTTCTTTTAACTTTTTTTATAAATCAACGATTGTTTTTGATAAAATCAGAGGGAAATAATTTTAGTAATCAACAAACTAGAGTACAAATCTCCGTGGGAACGATACTTTACTTACAAATCTTTATTACTTGTGACCGTGTATACTTGCACGATTTATGTGTGTTGCAAAACACACAACAATAGTTAGTTATGTGGAAAGTTTTGGAGATTTTATCTTGTGCTTTGAAGATCAAGAAAAACCAACTTAGGCCTTATAAATATAGAGTTGGATAGGTTGAGTTTTATATTGGTATCAAACCTAAAACACCTATGTGATTTGTTAGAGGAGTGTATGAAATTATTCTTGATTATGTAAGACAGTTTCTTGGCTCTTGTTTGCAATAAGAATTGTGTTGATTGATGTAGCAATTCTTGGAGGATAACACTAGAAACTTGAATTGGTGATAACTGAAATTGTTGTACTTGATTTTTGAAGTAGTGGATTGGAACTTTCAGCTGGTTCCTATAGATGTAAGATCCAAGAAATTCGGATGTTGAACCACGTAAAAATATGGTGTATTTGTCTTCTTTAATTTTCTCTTTTGTTTATGTGTGTGCTTTAAGGAGAGAATCCAATTGAGTAGTTATATAATTTCTATCATACCGCATTCTCAATATTAAGGAAATTCATGTTATTGCTTCAAGTTTAGTTATTGTTTCTATCCTAATGTTACAATCACAAAATACGTCATTCAGTTTTATGAGTATTATTACATAGATGTTGGAAGATGAAAGCTTTAGAAGGCTCTAGGAAGTTTTGGAAAAGAATAGAAAACAATAATATTTTGGTAGAAGAGAATACTTGTCATTGCTTTCTTGAACTCTTCAAATATATTTGGATTATTTCCTATGAAGATCAAGTCATCAACATATAAGAACACGATCAAGATATCTCCTTCTTTGATCTTAACCTAAAGTTTATGCTCATATGGGCATTTTGTGAAGTTGTTCTCTTTTTAGTACTTTTCGATCCTACTATTCCATTCTCTTGGTGCTTGTTTCAACCCATAGAGAGCCTTCTTATGTTTTAAGACTTTTTCTTCTTATCCCTTAACCATATAACCCATCATTTGTTCGATGTAGGCTTATTCCTTAAAACCTCCATTTAGGAATGTGGATTTTACATCCATTTGATGTATTCTCCACTTGTTCTAAGTTGCCAAAGAAAATAAGTATAATAGTTTCTAGTCGAGTAATGAGAGAAAATACCTCATTATATTCGATTCTAGCTCTTTAATTGTAGCCTTTTGTAATTAGTCTCGCCTTGTATCTTTTGACTTCTCCATTAGTATTCTTCTTTGTTTTGTACACCCACTTAACTTCTATACTTAATGACATTTTGGAAGTGAAACAAGCCTCCTGTATCATTCTTCCTTATTACTTTAATTTCCTCATCCATAGCCTCTTTCCATTTTCTTTCTTGTTAGGCTTCTTTGAAGCATTTAGGTTCGCAGTCGGAAAATACACAAACGAGTGTGAGATTTTCTATGCTTTTAGTGTCCTCCTAAATTTCTTCAAGATTCTTTGTGCGTAGGATGCTCTTTTCATTTAGAAATGGTGATGTAGAGTCTCCAACTTCTATTATTAGTGAAGTAGGTGGAGTGGTTGGATCTTATTGGACTTATCTTTCTTGTTCTATTATTCTATTATCATTTTGTTCTTCAAAATGAAGAAAGAAATTGAAATCATCAAAATGATAATCAAAATCCCATTCTCCTTCTTCGTTAAACTCCACATCTCGACTTATCAAAGTCTTCTTAGAATTTGGATTGTATAATTTATAGCCTTTAGAGCTTGAGTCATACTTGATGAAGATAAATGCCTCACTTTTTTCATTGAGCTTGCTCCTTATCTCGTCCAATACATGAGTATAGGCTAATCTTCCAAATACTCTTAGGTGGTGTTTGGTTCATGAAATGGAATCGAAATCGAAATCAGAATGGAATGGAATGGAAAAGAAACAATGTTGTTTGGTTTGATCACTGGAATCAAGCTCGGAATTAGAATTACAGTGTTTGGTTTGCCATTGGAATTGAATGAAAAAAACTATAAATTACCTTAATACCCCTACATTTAGTAAAGTTCAAATAATGTCATTTAATTACTATTTTTTCGTGAGACAAAATACATTATTGAAATCATTATTTTTTAAATAATTATTACTTAATTAAAAAGAAATATATTATTAAAATTATTATTTTTCTAAATAGGGTTTAGGGTTTTGAGGTTTGGGATTTAGGATTTAGGGTTTAAGGTTTATGGTTATATTTATGGGTTAAGGTTTAGGGTTAAAATTATTATTTTTCTAAAAATGGTTTAGGGTTTTAGAATTTGGGATTTTGGATTTACGGTATAGGGTTTAAGGTTTAGGGATTTGAGGTTTAGGGGTTTAGGGTTTAGGGATTTTAGGTTTTGGGTTTTGGGTTTAGGGTTTTAGGATTTAGGTTTTAGGGTTTAGTGTTTTGGGTTTTGGGATTTGAAGTTTAGGGATTTGAGGTTTAGGGTTTAGGGATTTGGGGTTTAGGGTTTTAGTATTTAGGGTTTTAGGATTTGGATTTAGGGTTTTGGGTTTGGGAATTGAGTTTAGGGTTATATTTTGGGTGAGGGTAAAATTGGAAAAAAAGAGTTTAGATGGGAATGGAATTATGATTCGTAAATGGGGGAGATCTTTTAGTAATCGATTCCATTCCATCCCCCCATTCTGCCCAACCAAACACACAAAATGGAAGGAATCAATTCTGATTCCTTTCCATTCCCTCCAACCAAATATCACCTTAGATGAGATATGTTAGGCTTTCTTCCACTCCATGCTTCTTGTAGTGTCTTACCCAAATGCTTCTTTTAAGAGATCAATTGGATAGATAGACTGAACACATCATTACTTTAGCCTAGAACTCATTTTGTAATTTCTTACTTTTGAGCATGCTTCACTCTATATTGAGGATTGCTTTATTCTTCCTTTCTACCACTATATTTTGTTGGGGAATCTTGGAACAGTTAAAGAGCATCTAATTCCATTTACTTAACAAAATTCATAGAACTCCTTGGAAGTGAATTTTCCTTCTTGATCAGATCACATGGTCTTGATCTCTCATCTACTTTCCTTCTCCACTACAACTTTTAACTTCTTGAACACTCCTAATACTTATAATTTTTGTTTCAAGAAATAGACCCATGTCTTTCTTAAAAAATAATCTATAAATAGAAAGAAGTAATTACTATTACTCAGAGAGCTTGGCTTAATGAGGTTGCACATATTAGTATGAATGAGTTCCAATGGCTTTAAACTCTCGAGCTTGACTACTTTGAAAAGATTTTTCTGAATTGCTTCTAAGCAAACATCCTTGACAAAGTTGGTCTAGATGATTGATACATGGTAATCCTTTCACCATTTTCATTTTGAAAATAGGTCTAATCCTTCAAAACTGAGATGTCGAAATAAAAAATGCCACAACCATGATGCATATTTGTAGCAATTTTTAAGATACTTTGCTACATCGTTTAGAATATTCAATAAGAACATCCTATTTCTTGACATTGGTACCTTGGTGATCAAATTATTTCTATAATCTTTTATTGAAAGATTGTTATCTTTCATATGAATATCATAGTATTTCTCTAAGAGTTGACCTAAATTTAAAATATTGTTTTTCATATTAGAAATTTAGTAGACATTTGAAATAAATTGATGTAGACCATCCTTCAACTGGATTAACATTTTATCTTTCTTTTATCGAGATCTTAGGTTCATCACCAAATGAAACATGGATATTCATTAACTCATTTAGCTCTACAAATATGCTTCTTTTTCCACACATATGGTTGCTTGCATTGGTGTCAAGATACCAAGTGTTATCTTGTCTTTCATCATCACCTTTATATGATAGTTATAAAGTTCCCTCATGTTGACTCTTATCTTCAACTTTGGTTTTGAAATTTCTATATTCTAAAGAGTAGTGTCCAAATATCTAACAATTATAGCATTGAATTTGGGATTTGACATACCTCAAGTTTGAATTTTATCATTTCACTATCTTGTGTTGAGCTTTCTCCTTTCTCATAATTATTGGAATTGTTAATGTTGTAATTCCAACCTTGTCCATGACCATAACCTCTCTTTCTTCCTTATCCTTGACCTCTTCCATGACTGCAATTATATCTATCATAGCCTTGAATTTTTTTTTCTCCTTGAGTTGCATCTTGAGGAGTTGTTTGATGATCTATTGCTTTTTCTTATTCTTTTTTTCATAAGCTTGAAATGACCCCAATAGTTGGTCGATGGTCATCTTTCCAAAATATTTGTTTTCCTCAATTGTCTCCGCAATGTGCTCAAACTTTGAATCTAGTGAGTGGATTATTTTCTCCATGATTGTCACATCTTCTATGTTCTCATCATTTCTTTTCATTTGATTAGAAACAACCAAAACTTTAGAGAAATAATCAAAAATGGGTTTGGACTCTTTAATATGTGAAGCTTAAAACTCACATCTTAGTGTTTAGAGATGCAATATCTTTACTTGCTAGGCTCCTTTAGAAGAGATTTGAAGCTTCTCTCATGCTTCCTTGGTAGATATTTCACTTAAAATCTTCTCAAAATCATCATTATCTATTGCTTGATAGGTGAGATATAAGGCTTTCTTGTCTCTCTTTCGTGAGAATTTTAAACAATCCTTTTGAACTTGAGATGGTGTAGCCTCATCTTGTGGTTTTGTATCATTTCTCTACAATCTTCCATTCATCATGTGCACCTAGTAAAGCCTTCATCTTGATACTATAATTATTTTTTGTTCAGTATAGGGACTTGAAATGATACCATACTATTAGTTATATCTCTTAATACAACTAGTTTTGATTGCACAAATGGATTCAAAACGTCGAAATACCTTTGAAGGGTGTTTGACTCAGTTCAAATTTGGCATCTCATTTCAATTAGTTCTAACTCGGTTCCAACTCGGCCTAGCTTAGCTTGATTCAGTTCAACTTGATGGTTTATGTGCAGCAAGCTTCTGTCAACGCCTGATTGTTCTTCCAATCTTCAATCATGATGATTTTTATGGCATTGTATTTCTCTCATCAAGAGCTTCAATTTCATATGCTATAGTGATATGTTTGGAACCATTTTACTAGCTGTGATATTACTTTGTTGGAAGATGAAAGCTTTATAAGGCTTTAGGAAGTTGTGGAAGAGAAGAGGAAACAAAAAATATTTTGTTGGAAGAGAATACTTGTTATTGATGTTTAAATTTTACCTTGGTACAAAATGAGAAAAACCACCTCTATTTATACTAAATCACCTCATAACCAATGGTTATGATCATGATAATACATTTTTAATCTAATGATCATAATTGATGCACTATAATTATCTATCAAAATATCTAGTTTGCATATTTTTCTATTATTCTCTTCTATTAAAATATCAAGATATTTTTTAAGAGAATTTTAAAACAAATTTCTAAAAGTTGGGTCTATTGGACTTTAATAGAATAGATTCTTAATTTAACTTCTAAATAGACACTTATTAATTCTTAATTAACGAAGCAGAGAAATTTGAGAAAATTTTCGAAGAGAACAATTCAGAGCAACTTATAAAAGCATCTTATGTTGGGATGATAGAGAAGAAGCAAAACGGTACTATGAAAATTATGGTCAAAAAGAGGGTTTTTGGATTCACATAAGATTTTCATCTAAGACAAGGTGTGGTTCAAATGAGATAACTAGTAGGAAATTTGTTTGTACACATCAAGGAAAATATGTGGCAGAAAAGGAAAAAAGAGAGGAAAAAAGTACATGATAATGCTATGAACGAATTAGGTAACACAAGGAAAGGGAATTATAATGAAGATATAAATTGTTCAACCATCAAAGGTTGATGCATGGCCGATATGCGGGGGTCGTTCATGAATGTTAGACCAATAAATAGAAAGTTTCAGTATTTTGTGACACTTACAATCACAAAGTAGTGATTCCATCAAGAAGAAGGAAAATAAGGTCAAATTGATATATGCCTAAATCTGTTAGGGATTTAACTGAAGCATTTCATAGGGAAAATTTACAAGTTGGAAAAGTTCTTTCAATTATGGGTGGTTCTCAGATTGGGTTTAATAGCTGAGATTGCTATAATCATTCAAGAAATGTACGTTATAAGCAATTAGATGCACGCGATGCTCAATCAATCCTCAATCATTTTAGGAGAAAACAAGCAAACAATCCTTGACTATTTTATGCAACCCAAAGTGAGGGGAATAGTAGGACAGTAAATGTCTTTAGGTACTCTTGATCTTGTATAGAAAATCCCTATTTTGGAGACGAAGTCCCATTTAATAGAACTTATAAGACGAACAAGTATGATATGATATTTTTAAAATTTGTTAAAAGATATAAGTTCTTCTAAAAGCTTAAGTTATTATGAAAAAAATCAATTATATTTTTTATACATTTACCACTTCATTACAAATATTGATTTTTAAACACTTAGAATTATTAAGATTCGAAAATAAGAACTCTAATTTTGATACTATGTGTTGGAGAATAAAATATTAAATATTTAGTTTATTTACCTTCACACACACATCCTCTGTTATGCAGTCAAGAGAAGGAGGTAATATAGGTAGAGTTTCATTTTTCGATGGGCTTAGCTATGCCTATTAGAAATCTTAAATGAGGGTCTTCTTATGGTCTGAAGGAGACCATGTGTGGTTTCTTGTTGGGAAAGGTTGGATCTATTCCACTAAAACCCTACCTGATAATACTATGATTACAAAACTAATGATTGAATGGACTAAAGAAGAATCTAAAGAGTTTGAATGGAATAATAAGGGTTTATATGGTATCATCAAGGTTATGTCACTTGATGAATATAGAAGAATTCAAAGTTGTACCTCATTAGAATAAGCTTGGGATATCCTTAAGATAACTCATGAATGGACATCTATTATGAAGAGGTCTAAAATGCTTAAGCTAAATAGAATCTTTGAATTGTGCATTGTGTAAGAAGACGAGACATTTGAAATTTTTTATGCACAATTCTCTAACATTGTTAACGGTTATTACAACCTAGGTAGACCTATTATCAAGGAAAAGTAGATAGAAAACATCATCGATAGTCTACCTTATAGATTTCAAGTTAATTTTATTATACTTAAGTCAATGTATAAACTTGGTGACCTTTCTATGAATGAGCTAGTTGGTGACTTGCAAGTCTTCAAACTGCACCCCCTATTATCAAGGCAGGAACATACCACTCCTAATAGAGATAAGATCTTGGCTCTTAAAACTACCAAAGGAAGTAACTCAATCAAGGATGTGCCATAGTTTGTAGTAATGATGGTTCTGATCCTAATAAGGAGGAAATGACCTTTCTTACCGAAAGATTTACCAAGTTCTTTAGAAAGAAGAAACCAAAATTTGGGATTATTGGAAGTGATACTTCAAGTTCCAAATCCTCAAAATCTATTAAATCTAATAAAGACTCAGAAAATGAATATAAGAGTCAAGTAAAGGACACTTGAACAAAATCAGATGCTTTGAATGTGGGAAGCCTGATCATATTGTTGCAAGGTTCTTTTAGAAACAAAATCATATGAACAAACGTGCTATGAAAGTTGAGTTTACTGTTTTGGATAGTAATAGTAGTGATGATGAGGATGGAATTAATATTTTAGCCTTTGTTGCCTCTAGTAGTGTCATTGATCCTCCAACTGCTACCTCAAAAGTTCAAGAGGTAATTGATAATGATAGTGATGATGATAAGTAAGATGAGTTGCTTAAATCCTACAATGGTCTCCTGTTGGAGGACATCAAGTATGAAAAGGAAAAGAAAAAGGCCTTAGAAAGCCTTGACAAAAAGGAGCACAAGATATATTATTTGAAGAAAAATATTGAGGAAAAGAAGTCCTCTATTGATAACTAACAAATTTATCTAACCAGATAATGTGAGGTGATACAAAAGAGACATTTAGATATGCTTAGGAAATTTAATGCTTGAAAAGGTTAAAAAAAATTAAGAAACAACTAAAGGTTCCCATCTATGGTAAAACTACTTAGCTATTTGTGAGTACTACTCCCTTTTTTATAAGAATGTCGAGGTAGAAAGATTGAAGAAGAAGATCATATTTTTAGAGAGTACAAAGGAATGCATGGCATACTTTCTTACCGAGAGGGAAATTGAGATTGAATAATTAAATAAGAAAGTTGGAATTATGAATAATCGAGTAGATTCTCTTGAAACATTTCTTAAAGAAAAAGAAGATTTGATTATTTCCCTAAAGGACAAACTCAAAGTCAATGAGAAGGAACTAGTGCACTCTACCTCTAGTTTAAATAAAATGATGATTGGATTGAAGAACCTAAATGATATTCTTAGTAGCACAAAGATGTTTGGGAACATGCATGGTATTGGCTACAATGAAAAGGTTTCAACTTCCATAATGGGTTTGACTAGGTTTGTTAAAGTTTATAATCAAAATGAAAAATTAAAGTATGCTACCACTGACCCAAGAGGTAAGTCTATTGTGTTTATTTAGCGAGATCCTTCTTACAAGGTGAACCATTCACATAAGGCTAGCACTTCCTCTTACTCCAATGATGGTCTTTTGCCTCTACCTATTATTCTTCCTACTTGTCACCATTATGGTGAAATCGAACACTTGAGACCACACTACTAGAAATTGACTATTCATCATTGTGTTAAAGTTAATATAAGTACTTCATCCTCTTCTCTTCCACGTTTTACTTCTTGGAGTTAGGGACCTAGATTTTCTAACTCCAATGTTCATGTTTTTTATCTATGTGGCATTACAAGCCATCTTGCTAGGCATTGTTCTAGGTACATGAGAAGTACTACTCAGAGTTCTCTTCCTCACTCACCCCCATTTTCTATGTTATAATGTAAATATTATGGCTCATCTGAGCATATTCAAGCTGGTTGCATCATGCACTTAGGACACAGTATAAAAAGAGACAACTCTACTTTGAAGGACCATCTGGTTTGACGTATTTGAGTAACTTGACAGGATTTTCAGGAGATAATAAACAAAGCAAAACTTGAGTACCTTATATTGCACATGCTCACATGAACAAAGTCTATTTCTTAAATCATTTGCCTCTCATAAATACTTTAAATGGAGGGGTGCTATTTGATCACTATTTTTGGATTATCTTTTGGGGAGTTATTTTGCTCTTTTCTCTTATCTCTTTTGGTTTTAGTCATTCTTCTTGCGACTCCTATTATTTGTCTACATGTTTTATTTATTTTTGTTTAAACAAAAAAATAATAATAAATATGCTATATGTTTTCGTTATATTTGGTAATGTGGCATTCATTCCTTCCCCTCTCCATCTTTTCTCAAAAATATTTAGCAAATTATTATGTCTCGCTTTCCTACCTTTTTAAGTTTACTTGTTGTTGTGATCTCTATTGCTTGTTGGTTGAGAGGTTTTTGACATAAATGGATGTGGGGCTATTATGACACTTGTATTCTCTAAGAGATTGTATGACTAATCTCTTATGAGGTTTTTATAAAATATAAAAAAAGAACTTTTTCTAACAGATGTAATAACGTTGTGAATCTGTATTATTATGTTTGGGAATTTTGTGTGGATTCTTTGCTTGAATGATTTGTATGTCTCTAATAATCTTTATAATTCATGTATAGTTTCTCTTGAGGCGAAATCCTAGGTGATGCTCTGATAGAAAAATGATTTAGACCATCTCTTGAATGTTTGATGCTTCTTTCCACCCTTGTCTATCTATCTACATTTCCCTTTTTGAGCCTTTTGGTTATACTTTCATTTCTATGCACCTACTAGCCTAACTTAATTGTTTAATCTAAGTTACCGTGCACTCCTTTTCTTAAGTTTCAACTTTATATTGTTGAACATTTTTTCTTTAAGATCATTTCTTTTCTATCAAGCCTTTTTAAAAAAGGGAGAGAAAGAAAGAAACAAAGAAGAAAGAAGAAAAAGAAATAAGAGAAACAAAGGAAAAGGAAAAGAAGGAGGTTCAATGATTAAATGTTATTTCACAAATGAAAAAGACTCTTTTTTTGGGAATTTTTTTAAGAGTTTCAATATTAAAAAGTTCAAGGAAAAGATCTTAAGTTTAAAGGATTACCTCTTATGGCTATAAGCTCTTTGCTTAAAGTGAAAGTTTGTTTGTCTTAAGGTGTTCCTTTGCTTAAATTTATCTTCTCTTCTACCCAAAACTTAGCTCATCTTTACAAGCTTTTTAAGACCTTTTGATTTCTATTGAGATTTAATTTACATTAGTGGAGAGAAAGACTACATGTGGACTTATGAAGTTTGGATCAATTTGAGAATGCATTTCCTTTTGCTTGATTCATATAAATATTTCTTGATGATACATATAGTTAACATATTTTTCATTTCTCACAAAATGTATGTTCCCATAAATTATTGGTCATATTCTCAAATGAACCCATTTTGGATGGATTGTCATGTGGATGTTAATGTTGAGTATTTTCAGCTATTTTGCATCAATTGTTGGGTCCAACGACCACCTTGCTAGGTGGCTTACAACTATACTCACCACTACATCGCAACGTGGCTCGCCAAACACCCTAGCAAGGTGGATGGCAAGGTACTTAACAAGGTCTCTCTTTACTTATTTAAAGAACCTCTAGCTCATATTTGCTTCATACCTCAGAATAACTTCCTTATATTCTTAATGTACCAGTTTATCTTACCATTTTTCTTTTACCAATTATGGCCCTAAAACATTCTAGAAGTGGTAAGAAGTGAAAGTAACATGATCCTACCAATCCGTGTAGTGGTGCATCTTTTCTTGTTAAGTGTTCTATCAATATTCATGATTTTTATAAATATAAACAAAGGTTTCATACTCTTCTTGGCTTTCACTCTATTCTCTAAATTATTCCTATAATGACAAGTTCGTTTGGGAATTATATACTACCATACCCCATACTCCTACAAATGTATTCTCTAGTACTTCTTTCATCCTTATAGAACATAGAGTTACCTTATATTAGGATGATATTTATAATTTTTTGTCCCATCCTGTTATTGGGTTCCTTTCTTTTCTTGTCATCTCTTTTGAATTTGGAAATATTTCTTCGCCTACCTTTCTGAATTTGGTATTATGAATGCTCACAATTCTAAAGAAATTGTTATTCAGTTGGCCAAACTTGACTACTCTTTTACTGGTAATGCCTTTGTTGTTGGTGCCTCTATCTTAGGTTGTTCTCTTAATCCTGTTGTCAATGCTATTATTCATCCTCACTCCCATCTTTTTTTCTATTCCTCAATGTGAAGGAAACTTCCTCTATGCGATTCTAAATAATGATGATATAGATCTTGTTGGTATAGATCTCAATAAGAAGAAGCTTCTTGAGAAGGAATACATTAGCATCATATTGAATTTGGATGAGATACTCTTGATGAAATCATTATCAAGTCGTATCATTTTAAAGGTTTAGTTATTTGGATTTAAAATGGATCTAAATAAAAGCTTGGAAGCAAATCTTGATGAATTAAAGAAGATAAAAATAAAGTTGGTAGATTCAGATTCAGATTTATTAGGGGAAAACCAAGCTATAATCTTGTTAAACTCTATACCCGAACACTTTTGAGATGTAAGGAATGCTATAGTATAGGAGAAATAGCTTACAATTTGACACAATGATCTTTGAAATTAATACAAGAGATTCTAAGCTAAAGAAAGAAAAAAAAGAATTAGGAAAAAGAGATAAAAGGGAAACTAGCTCTAGTGTTGCCTTGTATACAAGAGGAAGATCCACCAAAAGAGATGAAGGACATAATAAAAAATAAATTCTAGAGAAAGATCATAATCTAGGCAAGGAGGAATTAAGTATTGGGCTTGTCAAAAAGAAGGGAATTATAAGGAGGACTATCCTATCCTAAAGAAAGGTTTGAAAATTTTAGTGATTGTTAGATTGATTTGGTTAGAGATCAGTTTGATGGCTTAGATATTCTTACCGTTTCATCTATAAAGTCTAAAAGAGAATGGATACTTTATTCATAGAGTCCATTCTACAGTTTTCCAATGAAAAATGGTTCTTGAACTTCAAGAATGTTGCTAAAGGTCATATGTTGTTAGGGAATAATTCATATTGTCAAATAAAGGGAATTGGTCATATTAAATTAAAGCTTACTAATAGATCCTAGAAGTTATTATTTGATGTGAGATTTGTGCCTGATATTAAGAAAAACCTAATATTAGGTGGGATGTTAATGCTGTGTTTTTACAATTAAGATTGTGCATGAAAAAAAATGAGAAATTCAAAAGGCTCTCTTTTAGTCTTGAAGGAATGCAAGTAAAGGAAATTTATGTTCTTGAAGGTGAAAATTGGATTGGGACTATTGTAGTTATAGATTTGAGTGTTAAGTAGACTCTTATTTGGCATAAGACAATAGGGTATCTTAGTGAGCAAAGACTATTAGAATTATCTAAAAGGGGTCTTCTTGGTGAATATAAGCAAATAAATGTTGGACTCTGTGATCATTGTATCATGGGAAAACAAAAGAGGGTGAAATTCACAACTAGTATGAATACCACCAAAGGTATCTTGGAGTATGTTCATTCCGATCTTTAGGGACCTACATTTGTAACCTCTTTGGGAGGGAACATGTATTTCTCATATTGATTGATGACCTTTTGAGAAAGAATTGGATCTATATTCCAAAAAGTAAAGATGAGGTATTTGATAAGTTCAAGCAGTGGAAAGTGTAAACTAAGAATATTATTGGTAAAAGGGTAAAAGGACTATGCACATGCAATGCCATCGAGTATTGCAATAATGTCTTTACATAAGTTTTTCAAAATCATGGAATTGAGAGACATAGAACTGTATGACTCACTCCTTAATAGAATAGGATTGATGAGAGGCTCAATAGGAATATTTTGGAAAATTTTAGATGCTTACTTTCTAATTACAATCTTCCTAAAGTATTTTGAGCAAAGGGTAGTGCAAATTGCATCTTACATTATTAATAAAAGTTCATTTAGTTCATCTTAGTTTGTTTGGATGTGTAGGATATGTTCATGTCAATGTAGGTAAATTGCATTGAAGAGCGAAAATACGTGTGTTTTTAGGTTATCTCGAGGGAGTAAAGTGTTACAAGCTTTGGTGCCTAAACTTTAATAAAATAATAGTTGGTAGAGATTTCATCTTTGATGAATCTTTAACTATCTTAGTTCTTAACATGAAGAATAGTAATGAAATCTTAACTACTAGTTCAATTACTAACCAATTGAAGGTAGAGCATGTTAATTCTCATGAAACTGATGTAATTACACCTATACCTATGCCAAAACCAAGTGATACTACTATGTAAAACAACTTAAAAGACTATCAACAGGTAGAACGAATGGAAACAAATGATTAGCAAGAAGTATGACATTATATAGATCCATAGTTTTAAGACACTTTAAGAAACTATCAACTAAGTTGTGATAGGATAAGAAGAGAAATTAGAAGGCCATCCAAATATGTTGAAGTAGATTTGATTCACTATATGATGAAGTGGATTTGATTCACTATGTGTTATCAACATCACAGAAGCCATGTTATTCATAACTAGGAAATTATAAAGAAGTAATCACATGCAGTGAAGCTAAGCTTTGGAAGAAAGCAATGGATGAAGAACATAACTTTCTTATCAATAACAATACATGAGTACTAGTTAGAAAATCAAAAAATGTTAAGATAGTGGGATGTAAATGGCTTTATAAACACAAGGAAAGGATTTATAATGTTGAGTCTAAGAAAGTTAAATCAATATTGATTGCCTAAAGATATATCCAAGTTGAAGGTATAGAATACAATGAGAATTTCTCACATCTGGTCAATACAATTCCATTAGATTATTGTTGTCATTTATGGCTAATTTGGACATCCGTGTTGAATAAATGGATGTCAAAACAATGTTTTTACATGGTGAATTGGAAGAACCAATATATATGAAGTAACTATGGGGTATATTTGTAAAGGAAAAAAAAGATAAAGTCTGCTTGTTGAAAAGATCACTCTATTGACTAAAATAGTCCCCAAGATAATGATATAGAAGATTTAACGAGTTTATAACTTCAAATGGGTTTAAAACATGTAGTTTTGATTCATTTATGTACATTAAGGTGGAGATCAGTAATCATAGGGTATTCTTGTTGCTCTATATGGATGATATGCTTATTGCAAGTAAAAATTCATCTAAAATTTAAAAAGTGAAGAAGTTGTTGTCATCATAATTTGATACGAAGGACTTTAGGGAAGCCAATAAAATTATTGGGAAAGAAATCACAAGAAATATAAGCACTAGTAAGTTTTTCATTTCTCAAAAGATTTATTTCAAGAAAATTTTAAAAATTTTTAATGTGGTAGATGTACATCTAGTTTATATGCCTTGATTTCACATTTTTGGCTTTCACATTTATGCAAGTACTATAGGTAGCCTTATGTTGGCTATGATCAATACTAGCCTAGATATAGCTTATATAATGAGTCTTATAAGTAGATTGATGCTTAATCCTAGAAAGTACATCTTAAGGTTGTCAAATGCATCATAAGGTATCTAAAGGGTCACTCAATGTTGGGTTAATATTTGGTAAGTATTCATAAAAGGTAAGAATTTTGAATGGATTTATAGATGCTGATTATGTTGGAGATTTGGATAAGAAGGGATTACAAGCTGGATATGTGGTTGCTATCTTTGGAAACACAATCAGTTGGAAAGAAACTTTGAAAAATGTCGTGTTCTTCTCATCAACCGAATCTGAGTTCATAACTTTAACTGTGGCCATTAAAGAGGCTATCAACATACAAGGTATAACTAACAGTTTCAGCTTGATGATTCATAAGGTACCAGTGCATTGTGATAACCAAAGTTTTGTTTGCATCTCTGATAACTGTATTTTATACACTTATTTTCACCTATTTTATTAATTGTAATTGCTATGTTCTTAATGTTTTTAGTTAATTTTCGATAAATAAATTAGTATTTACCATTTTTTATATTTTTTATGAAAAGTAAATAATTTGTATCGAAAACGTAATTAATTGCAAGTTTTCGTCCAAAAATATAATTTCAAAATAAATGAGTATTTAATTGCAATTTATAAATGTTGAAAATATAAATTAAATTAAATTTGGGCTTAATTTTAATTATTAAAAGTTTAAAATTTAATTTAAAATTACTAAAGGGCTGTATTGCAATTAAACAAAGTTTAAAATGTAATTTGAAATATATTTGTGGGTGAAAATATAATTAATAAAAGTTATTTTTCTTCGCAGGAGAGAGATTCCACGCGCCGTTATCCACGCGTCATTTTGGACCGTCACATCAACGCATCAACGGTTCGGATGCACGCGTGCTGTTCACACCCGACCAAAGAGAGTGGGTGCAGGTCTCAATTTTTCACGCGGCTCGCTGCCCGAGTGGGGCCCACCTGCCGCGCAGGCCGGCGTGCAGCTTTGGACACACGTGTCTGACGCAGCCAGCCGCTGTCCCCCACGTACGCCCGCCTCTGATCCCGTGCGTTGATCTCTGCATGCAACCGGAGTTTCAGTGAATCGGAAGCTGCGACGTGTCCACCTGAATCCATTCCTGAAATCAAAAATTGCCACGTGTCCTACTATATTTTCAGCCAATCATGTGATGACACGTGTCATGTTATCATGAGTGCGAAACTGCAGGATGAAGCCCGTGTGTAGCCGTTGTCTCCTGCGCACGTTCTTAGAAGCCAATCAGAAGCTGCCACGTGTCCGTATTAATTCCTTTCAGCAAATTAGGCGCTGACATGTGGCATGCATAAAGAATTTAAAAAATGCAGAATCGGCACCCCTAGTTCATGCGTGATTTAATTAATAAAATCGATACGCGTGATTTTTGTTTTTCGGTACAAATTATTACGCATTTTTTATAAAAAAATAAAATAAAAAATGTAATATTTTAGATGTATTATTTTTAGCTATAAATAGGAGATAAGATGATAGTTTTAGGAGGTTTTTGGAGTTTTTGGGTAGAGTTTAATTTTCGTGTGTTGCTCGGTTTTGGACGGCAGAACACGCAGAAGCCATTTTTTGGCTTTTGTTGTGTTCTGCGTGTGCCAAATATTTGTTCTATGTGATGTTTTAATTTTCCTTCTTGTTCATCTTATTTTTCTGTATCTATTGTAATTTTTATTTTTATTTAATGAAGTAATTTAATTTTTCTAGGGTTGCATTTGATCTAAATTTATGAAGCTTTGATTTTAACTATTTTTGAAAGATTTATAAGACGTTCGATTTATTTATTCTATTTTGTGCGTAATGCTTTTTGATTATTGATGAATCTTATCAAAACGATCCGTGGCACATAAATAAACTTGGAAGATGCATTTGTGTGTGTATTGCTCGTAAATAGAATGACATGTATGATGAAGGATATGAATATACCCTAATTGTATGTGTGGCCATTTGAGAACTTAAAACTTAATGAATCTTATTAAAGTTAATTCTCATAGAGATATAGTGAATTAATTTAACGAGGTGTGTTTATACGGAGCTCGGAAGAGATGTATGAATAAAAATAGAAGTTTTCAGTTGACAAATTAAATGTACTAAAAAATATAAATCAAAAGAAAATAACACGATTTGAGTGGATTAGTTTAGTGAAAAATTGCAATCCTATATTTCTTTTATTTTATTTTTAAACAATTTTCTTAACTTTTACAACCAACGATTATTTTGGATAAAATTAGAGAGATACAATTTTAGTAATCAACAAACTATAGTAACAAATCTCCGTGGGAACGATACTTTACTTACAAATCTTTATTACTTGTGACCGTGTATACTTGCACGATTTCTGTGTGTTACCAAACACACAACAATCTCCAAGAATTTTATGCACCATGAACATACTGTGCATATTGTTGTTAAAATTTACATCCTCAGAGATATAATGACTGAAGGTAAAGTGAATGTGATAAAAATTGCAACATCTTAGAAACCAATAGATATACTCACAAAACCTACATATGTAAGAAATTCATGCTATGTATAGAGTTACTAAAAGTTGGAGAATGTTAGTTGAGAGGTGTAACTAGGCATGAATAAAGCCATACTAACTTTGAAGTGAGATGCATTGAGGCAAGGTGGAGAATTGTGAGATATATGACCTAAGCATATGTTTTTATGCCTATTGTGTAATGCTATTATTGGTGATAGAATACATATGTAAGGCTATCAAAATTTTTCCAACCACTTAAACCATTTTAATGAAGTGCACAATAATTCAATCACAACTCATCATACCTAATTAAGATTGGGTCCAACTAGTCATAACATACTTGTACTTATAAATAGCACTCTAATTGTGTGCATTAGGGATGAGAAATAGATTAGTAAGTTTTGAATGTAGAGTGGTTCCTCTCTTAAAATAGTGAATTTTTTATCTTGTACTCGAGTGAGAATAGTTATGCACCCTTGCTTCCTTGGCTTGTTGAGGATGTAATCTTTGAAGCTTTCACAGTGAAGGTGGGTAGTGTTTACCCTCTTATAGATTAGGTTTATGAATTGTGGACTGAACTAAATAAAATTGTCTATATTCTTGGTGTTTATTTGCATGCATTTGATAGTTCATAATTTATTAGGATGTTCATTGTACCTAGTGTGCCTATCTACAATTTTCATTAAATGGATGGCACTTTACATGTATACTAAAAAGAAAAAAAAGGAATGGTGTCCTTCATGCACCTACACATAGCTAAAAAATTAGTTCTATGTGCAAACTTTTAACTTGGAAAAAAATTAAGAAAAGTAAAATCATGTAGGCCTAAGGAAGAATAATTAAAAAAGTGATATATATATATATATATATATATATATATATATATATATATATATATATATAAACTAAATTGAGATCCTATTGTAAGGACCGATGCATCATATGGTCCTTGTATTACTATTGATCAAGGTACAAGTGATAATTTGCAATAGCATAGAGTAGCTAAAAGTATGGGGATTGATAAAATGGTGCAAGCCTGTGATCAACAATGTGATGCATATGGTATGGAAGCTTGTGGTCATGATTAGTAGAAGATATGCAAGATAGTATCCACAGTGTACAAGCATTAGCAACTTATGTAAAGGTTGAGCCTAAGCCTCCCATAATGTCATATGCATTAGCATGTGAGTCAAAGACATATGTAGATGTTGTAAAGACAAATGTGGTATAATATAGAAGTCTACACTAGAATATAAGAGATCTTTTGTATAAATTTGTTACAAAGTTAGTTACATGAATAAGTGTGTAGAAGAATAGTGTTCCAATCATATGTTTCTTGGCACACATAATCCATTGTAAACAATATTTGTTTTTGATAACTGTATTTTATATAGTTATTTTCATCAATTTTAATAATGATAATTGCTATGTTCTTTTAATATTTAGTTAATTTTTGTTAAATAAATTAATATTTTCCTTTTATGTGCTAAAAATACATTTTTAATAAAATTAAATAATTTGTATCGAAAATGTACTTAATTTCATATTTCTGTCCACAAATATAATTTCAGATATTATAGTTATTAATTACAATTTATAAAAATCAAAAATATAATTTAAATTAAATTTGGGCTTAATTATAATTATTAAAAGTTTAAAAATTTAATTTAAAATTAGCAGGGCTTTAATCAGAATTTAAGAAAGTTTAAAATGTAATTTGGATTAAATTTGTGGGTCAAAATACAATTAATGGAAGTTTAATTTTCGCGCAGGAGAGATGAAGTCCACGCACAAGATCACAATTGCCCAACATGGACCGTCCGATCAAAGACTCAATGGCTCAGATTCGCGCGTGCTCATCAAACCCGACCAAAGCGATTGGGTGCAGGCTCTGGGCTTTCACACAGCTCGGCATCTCGATGGGGCCCACCTCGTCGCAGCAGTCGGCGTGCAAGTGGGACCCACGTGTCCGACGCGTTGGCCGGCCGCTGCCCCCACCATCGCGCTCTTTTTCCAAATCAAGGTTGATTCACGTGCACCCGGTTATTCCACGAACCAGAATATGCCACGTGTCCCACTTAATATTTTAGCAATTAATATTCCGACTCGTGGCATGTTACAATGAGCACGACCGCGTTGGATCTCACCCCTCGATGGAGCCGTTGGCTCCCGTGCGACAAGCAATCGTGCGCTCGTTTTCTTCAACCAATGAGATACTGCCACGTGTCCCACGAATTGTTTCCGCGAATCATAACGCGACACGTGGCAGCGTGGAAGAAAAAAAAAAGGAACGCGTAGCATCTCCACTCACTTTTTCGATTCCATTTTCGATACAATTTTTGTCCCCCACGCGTGTAATTTATTATTCTCGCCATACTTCATCGTCTCCGCCAAAGGTATTAATTTTAAATATTTTTGATGTATTTTTTTAGCTATAAATAGGTGATATTATGATAGTAGTTTAAAAGTTTTTTTGGTTTAGAATTTTTTGTGGTATTAAGTTGAATTTGCATAACACACGTAGCCATTTTTTGGCTTTTATTACAGTGTACAAAATATTTACGATCCGAAATGTTTTAATTTTCTTTTCTTCTTATTCTAATTTTTCTCGTAGCATTGTAATTTTTATTTTAATTTAATGAAGTAATTTAATTTTTCTAGGGTTGCATTTGATCTAAATTTATGAAGCTTTGATTTTAATTATTTTTGATAGATTTATAAGACGTTCGATTTGTTCGTTCTATTTTGTGCTTAATGCTTTTTGATTATTTACGAATTTTATCAAAACGATTTTTGGCATAAAAATAAACTTGAGAAAGGCATTTTTGTGTATATTGCTCGTAAATAGAATAACATGTATGATAAAAGATAGGAATATACCCTAATTGTATGTGTGGCCATTGGAAAACTTAGAGCTTAATGAATCTTATTAAATTTAATTCTCATAGAGATATAGTGAATAAATTTAACTAGGTGTGTTTATATGGAGCTCGGAAGAGATGTATGAATAAAAAAGAAGTTTTCGGTTGACAAATTAAATGTACTAAAAAATATAAATCAAAAGAAAATAACATGATTTGAGTGGAATAATTTGGTGAAAAATTGCAATCCTAGAGTTCTCTTATTTTCTTTTTACCTTTTTCTCAATTAACGATTGTTTTGGATAAAATCAGAGAGATACAATTTTAGTACTCAACAAACTATAGTAACAAATCCTCGTGGGAACGATACTCTACTTACAAATCTTTATTACTTGTGACCGTGTATGCTTGCACGATTTCTGTGTGTTGTAAAACACACAACAGTTTTCTTGTATAGATATTTATACATGTAAGACTCTAATTAATCAGTTCAAGTAAGCATTCTTATTTTTCTTTCTTTTATTTTTCTCTTAGTTTCTTTCTCTTTTCTTCTCACATTTGCATTGGTATCAAAACTAATGAAACTGTGTTAGTTTCATTCTTGCTTTCTCTACAACAACGAATATGCCAAAAGTGATACATAATCAAGATCAAAATCTTCATACACTTGCAGCAATAGGAAATGAAACACCTTACAAAATATTCTCCTTCCATAAAATTTTAGTAATATTCAAGCTCAATAACTCCAACTTCATGATATGGAGACATCAAATTATGAGAATCTTATAGAGTTTAGAACTAGATCAATTTATTCGTCAAAATCCTCCAAAGAAAAGACTCGATAAGGGAGGTGAAAATCCACAGTTCAAACATTGGAAGAAACAAAATGATATGTTTGGATATTGGATCATGAATTGTATAATTGATGAATTGATGAAACAAGTGTCTAGGAGGTATGATGCATGCTTGAAAAGAATTTTTCATCCAAATCTAGATGTTAGAATGATCTAGATATAAGAAGAATTGGATAATTTTAAGAAGAAATATCTAATGATGAATGATTGCATTCTCAATATTGAAGTTCTATGTGATGAACTTGAATCTACAAGATGTGTTGTAAACAAAGAAGATAAGTTTATGTATATTCTAGGTGGACTAGATCAAACATTTGACAATGTCTTCTCAATTCTAACTAAAAATGCTTTCTGAGAAAAAAACTACTAAGGATGCTAAGGCCTTAATGCTTAGTTATGAGAGAAGAGTTGAAAGAAGAAGAGTTGTACTTGTTTCAACTTTTCCTAGTGTTAATATACCATAGAAAAATGACCTTGAATTTGGAAATGGTTCTGTTCAAAAACAACATCAACCTCCTGGGAACATATAGCAAGGATTTAGATCCTCTCAAAGTAATGTAGATACTAAACAAAATTCTAATATGAAAAACATGCAATCTAGTGGTAGTAGATAAGGATATGGAAGAGGAAGGTCAGGCAACAAACGTAAGTTCCAAGTCTATGGTAAGTTAGGTCACATGGCTTTCAACTATTGGCTTAGGTTTGATCAAGGTTTTCAACCACCAAAAAACAATATTACACCTAATTCTAAAATTAGTCTCAATATACCTGGTCAGGTGTTTAATTCCAATTTGTTTCAACCCCATGTGAACAATAACTTGAATTTTCCTCGAGGATCCTCATCATAACTAAATTCTATACCTGTTGCTACTAATCATTCTGGCTTATCATAAATGCCTTATGTGAACAATGGATCTAGTTTACTTCCTACACCTTCATATCCATCATCTCATTTATCCCTACCAATAACTGGTGTTATTCACCATCTAGCATCCTTTCATGGCTCTAGTTTCTTATCTCAAGTCTCTTAGGATCCTTACTAGTTTCTAAATTCTAGAGCTAGTCATCATATGATAGCTAATACCAACAATCTAGCCTCTAATCGGTGATATATATGTAATCAAACTCTTATGATAGGTAATGGAACTAGTTTGGAAATTTCTCATATAGATCACCACAAGTTCTAATCAAAATTTTATTCTTTCCAAACCCTCAATATGTATAATATTCTGCTTATTTCTAGCATTGCTAAAACTTTCTTAGTGTATCACAATTTCCTAAAAATAATTGTGTATAGTTTTAGTTCCATTCTAACACTTGTAATGTTAAGGATAATTCCACAAGAGAAGTGCTTCTTCAAGGCATACTCAATGATGGCTTATACAGGTTTGACTTCATCCTACCAAAAGAACCAAAATCTACTACTTTTCATTCTATTCCTAGTAATATGCCTACTATTTTTTCAAACAATAAAGCTTTTATAAATGTTGTCACTATTGTTGATATTTATTTGTGGTACTAGAGGTTAGGACATGCTTCTCTTCCTTTTTTTAAGAGATCATGTAAAGTTCCTTTTTCCAATCTAATGGAAATGATGACATGTATAGCTTGTAATAATAGTAAAACATATAAACTTCCTTTCTCTTATTCTATAACTAGGGCAACTCAACCACTTGAAATAATTGATTTAGATGTATGGGTGTTCCTTATCATATTCTCTAATGGCCATCACTATTACCTATATTTCACTAATGCATACTCACATTTTACATGGTTTTTTTTCCTACAAACCAAGCTAGTAGTATATCATGTACTTTTACAATTCAAAGCTCAAGCTGAGCTACAAACAAATGGTAAAATAAAAGTTCTCCAAAGTGACTGAGGAGGGGAGCTTTAGTGCATTATTTTGTTCAATTAGTGTGGTAATATTCATCATACTTTTTGTCATCATACTCATGAAAAAATGGCATATTATTGATTTAGGCTTAGCCATGGTAAATCATGCCTCTATGGCACTTATGTTTTGGGATGAAGCTATTTTTTCTTGTATCTTTCTTATTAATAGTCACCCTAGCACTATTTTCAATGAATGCTCTCCCTTAGAAGTCTTGTTTAGAATTAAACCAGATTATCATTTCTTGAAAGTCTTTGGTTGTCTATGCTCCTTAGACCATACACTTCTCACAAACTAGAAGTGTCATGCTATTGATGGTAGACTTTTCTTGAGTCGAGATGTCATTCTTTATGAAAATTGTTTCCCCTTTTAGTCCCTCTCTTTTGTTTCAAATTTAGGTCCACAAACTCATAATTTTTAGTCTGTTAAGATAGTCTTGCCTCTTCTTATCACAATTCCACATAAACTATTGATTCTCTTCCTTTGGATGAGCCTTCTATTTCCCTTAGTCCCTAACATATCAATCAATATCCTATCTTATCTTCATTTGATCTTTCTTTATCTTCCTAGCTTCATACACAAGTTTGTAGTTATCTTCCTGACAATTCTCTTTCTCTTTCCCCTCTATGATTAATGCTAATGCCAATGTTTCTATTCAGCCTCTACATTCTACTTCCAATCACGATACTATTGTTAACTCGAATGTTCATATGCCTAATGTAAATAAACATTCCATGGTTACTCTATCCAAAAATGGAATTTATAAACCATAGGAATATATGACCATAATGATTGAATTTTATGAGAAAGAATCAACCTTAGTTAAATAGGCTCTAGCTAATGCAACATGGCTCGAATCTATGATAGCTGACTATAATGCCTTACTCAAAAATAAAACCTATGTTTTGGTTCTATCACCACCTAACAAAACTTTCATAGGTAGTAAATGGATTTGTGTGAAAAGAATTGTTTCTGGTCAATTGGACAAACATAAATCTCAGGTAATGGCTCAAGGGTATAAGTAGGTTCCTCGATTTAATTTTTCAGAAACATTTAGCTCCGTGGTTAAATAGGTTACCATTCGAGTCATCCTTACTTTTTCTTTGTCCAAAGGGTGGAAATTGCACTAATTAGATGTCAACAATGGTGTTCTTAATGGAACTTTTGAAGAAGAAGAGTATACGAAGCAATCTCAAGGTTTTGAACATTTTCAATATGTCAATCATGTTTGCAAGTTACATAAAGCAATCTATGGTTTAAAACAAGCTCTTAGGTCTTGGTTCACACATTAAGTTTTTCTCTTAGTCTCATGGGCTTTGATCGATCTAAAGTATATTTTTTCCTATTTTTCAAGGTTTCATTACATGCAACCATTTATCTATTGGTATATATGGTGAAATAATAATCATAGGGAATGATAAGGGTGCTATCCAGAACCTTATCTCTACTCTAAATACAAAATTTTCGCTTAAATACATGTGTTTTTTAAGATACTTATTAGGAGTTGAGGTTCATACATTGGAAAATGTTGATATACTGCTTACACAACAAAATTACATCAAGAAGTTACTTGTCAAGGTCAAACTGGAATTCTAAACCTATAAGAATTCATATGCTAACCCCACCTTCTATAGAAGAATTGTAGATGTTCTTAAATGTATTATAATCACATGGCTTGATCTAACTTTTTCTATGAACAAATCTTTCCAGTTCATGGCATCTCCTTGCGAACCTCACTGGCTAGCTATAAAAAGGATTCTACAATATTTTAAAGGGAGTTTGTGTCATGTTTTATTTCTTTAACCTTCTTCTCAACTACTCTTCCAAGGATTTTTTGATGTAGATTGGTGTTCTTGTCCAGATGATAGGAGGTTTACTTCTAGGGTAATTATATACCTTGGTGAAAATCCCATCTATTAGTTTTCCAAGAAAGAAGCCTTAGTCTATCATTCGAGTGCTAAGGCTGAGGCTTTACTTTATGAACTGCATATCTCCATTGGTTCTATACCTATTATTTGGTGTGACAACTTAAGCATAGTTATATTAGCTATTAATCCCATTCTTCATTCTTGCATGAAGCATAAGGAATTAGATTTTCATTTCATCTAGGAAAAAGTTCAAACAAAGTAGCTCATTGTCTAACACATTCCTTCTTTTAAGCAACATGCTGAAATCCTTACTAAATCCCTTCTAGTTGCTTCTTTCGTTCCTTTATGCAGTAAGCTAAGTGTCATTATCATGCCACCTAGTTTAAAAGGGGTGTAATGACTAATACATAATATGGTACTTGTGTCACTAGTGATCAAGGTGCAAGTGATAACTTGCAGCAACATAGAGTAGTTGAAAGTATGAGGATTGATAAAATGGTGCAAGCCGATGATCAATAATGGGATGCACTTGGTGTGACAACTTATATACATGATCAATAGAAGGATATGCAAGACAATTTCCATAGTGTACATGCATTAACAGCTTGTGTGAAGGTTAAGCCCAAGCCTACCATCACTGCCCATGCATGAGTGTGTGAGTCGAAGACATATGTAGTATTTGATTCAAAGACATAGGAAGATGTTGTAAAGACAAATGTGGTGCCATATAGCAATCTACACATCCACATAGGAGATCTTTTGTATATGTTTGTTACAAAGTTAGTTAGATGAAAACGGTGTAGAATAATAGTGATCCAATCATATGTTTGTCAACTCATATAAGCCAATTCAAACCATAGTTTTTTTATTGTATAAATAGCTATATATATAAGACTATAATCAATCAATTTAAGTAAGCATTCTCAGTTTTCATTATTTTTTACTTCTATGAGTTTCTTTATCTTTTCTTCTCGCATTTGTCACCTATTATGAACTATAAATGACAAACAAAATAAAGGAAACTTTATTTCTTTTAGTAGAAGAGAATTATCATGGTTTAAGTCTAAAACAACTAATAAAAAAGGGGGAAACTATTGAGTAAGATAAAACAAAACTTATGAAAAAAAATAGCTACAAAAGAGTAGTACGAATGTGGAAGAGTTTTAAGACTAATGAAACCTTGAAATTTGATTTTACTTTTACTAGGTTTATTATATTGTTAGTGGGATAGTTAATAGGAGAGAGAAATTATGGGAGGATTGATGAATAGGACCGGTATAGCCGATTCTACAAATAATTTGGTTTTATGTTTGTAAAACTCTAGTAAGTACACAAATCATTTTATAGAAAATGAAAAGTATACTCCCAAGGTCGATTTAAGGAAGGAATATATGTGGTTTTTAATTTATTATTCAAAATCTTAAAATGAAATTAAATCCTAAACATCTTGTCACAATATTTTGGTTTGTTTGTTCCCTAATCTAATAACATTAAAAATAAACATAGATATAGATTCAATAAATAATTATGCAAATTTTTATAATTCATAAGAGTGAGGTATTTAAGGATATAATAATTAAGTTAATTATATTTGCTCATATTATTTATGTTATTAAAAATATAAATTGATATTTATTGATTCTCTCTTTTTTATATGAATACCACATTTGGTGTGGTTAGATATTATTTATTAATTAAAATCAATTAATACCTATGGGTAGGGTCGATAATTAATTTAGTTAATTAAATTATTCTTTTTTCTAAGAGATTGAAAATGAACCATTTAATTATCACCTTTGGTGGGTTTAGATATTTTAAACTTTATTCAAGGTATCTAAATTAAACCTAAGAATTTAATTACTGGCGTACTAACTTTCAAGTTTTAAAACCATTACTAAAAATATATTGTTAATACATTTTCGAATAAAAGTTCTTATAAAAAAAATTGAAATAGAGCTCCACTCTAACTACCAGGCGATTGTACCAACAAATAAAAGAGCACTACTCTAAATCAGAATGGATAATTAAAATTTAAAATCTAATTTTAAGATTTAAGTTTGTAATGAAAAATAATATATTTCTCTTTAACATCATTAATATAAAATCTTGAATACAAACAAAATCAATTTATTTTATAAAAATGTTTTACCCATTTAATATTTCGCAAGCATAACAACTTATTATTATATCATTTTTATAAACATCCATCATTATTAAATTTAATCATAGACAAATTAAATATAACATATAAGAATAAAACATAAAAATAACTGTAAAATTATTTTAAGAATATCATTTTAAAATTATACCATAAAAGAAGCTGTACAACACTTTGATGCTAATTATGTTTCTTGAAAACCTCTAAATGGATATGCATTTCTGTTTATTGAATAAAAAAAATAAAAATCTATAAAAGCATAGTTAGTTCTTCACAAAAAGAGAAAAACTTTAAAACTAAAAACTAAAAAAAATTAAGAAAACTTTCTAGAGAGAGAAAAAGTTGAGAAAATTGTGTCTTAAGGTATGTTTTTTACAATGGGGAAGAGGGGATTATTTATAAGTGAGTAAAAGGCTAAACAATTGGAAAAATATCTTAAAAATGATGATAGATGTGTATTGGAAAAGTTGACATGCATGTAGGGCTCTGATGTGCACAATTGGTCTAGAATGCGGTCGAAAATGTGCTGATGCGTATGGGATTCGCGGAGTGAATGGGGGCGGATATAGGTACTGATGCAAACATTGACACACATAGAAATTTAGCATAATGCACGCACTGAATTGCAACATGAATGGGCACCGCTGCAAGTAGACTTGTGGTGTGAACATACTTTCAGCGTGATGCACATGCGATTGGGCAATTTTGTCTATTTTTTTAATTTTTCTCATTTGTTTCTTAACATATTTGTGATGTATTACCTCTAGTATTATTTTTTGAGTCTTTAAATTATTTTTGAAGCGAAAATACCTGAAAACACAATAAAAATACTCGTGATTCTAAAAAGACAAATTTATATTTATATGATAAAATCATATAAATATAAATCTTTTTAATCAATTAAAGTACATTAAATTATGGTAATGTTAGTGCTTTTTAAGCACTCATCAAGGATATTTAATTTATAAGAAGACATCTAATTTAGAGAGAGAATGTAGAGAGATACAATAAATGGGAAATAAATGAGGATGATATTTAGTATTGCATTGAACGTATATATAGGGATACATACACGTGACCATTGCTTAGGGGGTCCACATGGACTTACAAAGATGAACTCTAAAATACGTATCAAATAAGCATAAATTAATAAATATATTTGGTCTCACTCTAATAGTAAACACACTAATCTAGTCTTCTCCTCAACAAATACATGTAGGACACATTCAAACATCGAGTCCCCAATTTTTTAGCTTGACCATAAGATCGAGATGGAAGAGTGTCCAACATGTCTAGTTGGTAATCTTTTTTGTTATTTTTTAACTTTCACGCCCTGGTGAGTGCTTGTCTGTTTATCCCTAAACCTGAAACATCAATCGAGGGATTAAAAAAGTACAAAGAGGGGTCAAAAATCACATATATCACATTCTTTTCCTTTACGATTAGCTATTTTATGCAAAACTTTCTCTATTGCTTGTCCTCGATTTTTAATCTCATTACCCCCATTATTTCCATCTTTTGTACGAATCTTATTATTTCCAAGTCATTAGTAAAAATTTATTGTCTGCTTAACATGCCTTAAGATAGTTAGGGTTTCTTCTCTTTAGATCAGATATGACATATTCATTTTATTTCAGGTCAATTTTCATATTACCTAAAATCATTACATATGATAATGAGATCAAAATTTTCTCTTATTGTTTCATCTCCTTTTATATATAGGTTAACCCCAAATTTTAGGATCCTTAAATAGACATGGCCAATAAGCAACTTAGGAACATCCCTAAAGTGGATAGTGTTATAATTTCTGAGAGCGAGGAGAAGTCTGTAAGCTCCAAAGGATCTAGATTTCTATAAGCTTTGAGCTCAATTCTTGAGATGAGCTTATCAAGTTACTTAGGTAGCTCTCTAGATGTGATTGTAGCCATATCATTGATAAGTGAAGCTTGACCGTCAACCAATACTTCAATCCCTATGCCCATTTCAATTAGTATAGTGGTTCTTTGAGTTTCTTGTCAGGAAACTTTAAGCACATAAAGGTAAAGGAAAGCCAACTTATAGGACTAGGGGATGGAGTTCATAGCTCATACCTTGCAAATTTAAACTAAAAGATGAGGCTAAATTTAAGGTTGTGTATGAAATTTTAGAGAATGTTTGAATCTATATTCCTAGTCTAATAGCTCATGATAAAGACATTCCCCCAAAAGGTTGGACTTCTTTTCATAAGAAGCTACTTTTCTTGGGTCTACATTTTCCTCTTAAACTTTATCAGGGATTTCTTGAGGTAGACCCAAATAAGTTATGATCAACTATTCCCTAATGGGTGAAGTTATTTACTCTATATCATCCTACTTGGAAAATCTTTTGGTGAAATGATTGGGATAATCGAGTTCAAAAAGGAATACAATCTTAAACAAAATCCTTCAAATCTATGGCATATTTACATGCCATCTTAACAGGATCGAGGTGTGAATGTTATGCTTACAAATAATGATAGCAATTGGAAGTAGTTTTTTTAATGTTTTTGGTAGTTGAGAGTTCAAGGATGGAAGTAATATGATATTTTCAGTCTAGGACAATGTAAAATCTATTTTAAAGAGGCCATGTTTTCATGTGTCCTCTATGAGCAGTAAGGTGAAGTGCATGTTGTCCAAGCTACAAAATTGTTTGCCTAAACATATCCCTTAGGATAATATTTCATTGAAGAACAGACTAGCTATTGATGAGATGATACTTTTAGGTTCAGGTATGTCATAGACCTAGGTAGTTCACAAGCTACGCTCAGTGTCAAAGAAAAAGAGTTTCAAGCGTAAGCAGATTCCTCTTAAGTTCGACTCTAATTTTAAGTTGATACCTGAAGGTTATGAGCTTTTTAGGAATTCTATTTTCTTTTCAAGTTATTCCTCTACTAATCATGATTTATTTATATTGTGTAGATATGGATCTATAATCAATATTGTTGGATGACCTACCAAAGTTTTTTGCAACTATCTAGGAAAATCCTATCGACATTTCCAAAACCAAAAGGAGAACATTTTTACTCAAGAGAAAGGGTGAAAAAAAGGATGTGCTCCCAAGATCTACCAACACTGCTTATTTATATAGGGATGATCCCCACTTTGATCTCCGCTCTAGATTCTTCCACCACTCCTCCCCCAACCTTTATGACGAAGGAGAAGTCTGTTGATTTTGTAGACTTTACTGGATTTAACAAGCTTTTAATGGGTAACCTAACTACTCAAGATGAGAACATCAACTTGATGTTGATAGGTTCAGATGAACCCATATTGGCTAACATGTGCATGAAGTTTGATGCTCTTACACTGACTAACTAAAAAGCTCTTGAGGTGAGTTTGCTAATGTAATTTTATAATTGAATTGTTATAGTTAATTGGTCAAAAAAGACCTTATCATTTATTTTCTAGCTTGTTTTCAAACCATTCTTTTTTTTAAAAATGGTAGGTGATGAAATTAATCTATTATTACAAGTTGTGGGAAGCAGAACAGATTAAAGTATAGCTAAAAAAGGAGAATAAGGATCACTTGAACACTCTCTCCAAAATTATGGCTCTATATGCTCAAAATTTGTAGCTAGCATGCGAGTAGGAAGACATCCTAAGGGACCAATAAGATGTCTAATTGATCACTTGGGGAGCTTCATGAGGAATTCAATAGGATGAAAGTGGCTAAGGAGAAGGCTTACCAGGAGGTGGAGAGAGTGAAGATGCAATCAATGGAAGAGCTACAGATTGGGTATTAACGAGACCATAGAGTCTTTGAAAGTGAAGGCCAAGGATAAATGGAGGGTTGGTGACTACTACTAGATTTTAGACCTTCATCCACCCCAACCAAAATCTTTGGGGATAGTAGTCGAGGATGATTATCAAGATCTTAAAGGCAGTGATGAGGACGAGACCGAATTTCTTACTTCCATCATGAAGATAACCAGTAGTTCTATAGACTAGCATTCCATCCTTTTTTGTTCATGTAAATTTTTTTGTCTTTTTGTTCAATTAGTTTTTATGTAAGGAACAATCAATACCTCTTTTTTTCTTCAATTTAATGAGTACATTTTCTCATTACTCTATTCATGTTGAAGTTGAAATTTCTTTATATGCAAATGATAAAATTTTCCCAATTTTGAGAAAGTGTGGGACATATGGGACCCATTAATTTCCATAAAAGGAGTGTATGTTCCATTTAGAAAATATGTTTGGAAACATTGTCTCTTTTTTTCATAGTTTGTCATGTATTTTTCTCATTTATTATGGCAACTGATCGTTCATCTTGTCTTTTAGCTCAACTTTATAAGAGAGATAGCTCGAATCTTGAGAGCGAGGTTAAAAAATTAAGGATCAAGGTTGACCAACACAAGGCATTCATAGAACTTCTCAAGGATGAGTATAGTGACCAGACATATTAAATAGAAGGCCTATTGGGCTAACACTTATTTGAGATGTGGAGAGATAGTGTTTTTGGAGGTGATGAAAATCACTTAGGGTCTTCAAAGTCAACTCAAAAGTCCTAACTTTTGCCCTATTGAGATTCAACAGTGATTGACCTTGTTTGTTAACGAGATTCAGGCTGAGATTTTTCCACTTGTTCTCCCCAAAGTGTTCAATAGGAATAGTTTTTGGGAAGCCAAGAGTTTGATAGGTGCTCTGTGATTGCTATTTTTTACTTTCTAACAGGTAACTACATACTCGTACTTTAATAAAATGAAATTTGTATATTTTCTCATATATTCTTGATAAAGACTTGTATGTTTACCTATCTTGTCATTTCCTCTCATTTGTAGTCATTATAATATACAAGCCCATTTTTGGTGCATGCTCACTTTTAGTTTCTACTCATTTTTATCATTCTTGGGCCAATATTTATCTTAGTTTCAAACGATTTGTTTGTGTTTTTTGTGGGCTACCTTTCGACTTGGAGTTTGTATGATGCTATTTTCTTGAGGCTCCTAGCATTTTTCCCAAGCAGTTTGCCTAGTTCCTTACCAAGGTGACCAATCTTTTATCATAGGTTCCCATTTAGCCTGGAACTAGTATGATGCCAGGTTCAAAGGCTTTGGGTTTTTTCCCAAGTGATTGTCTTGGTTCTTTACCTAAGTGATCAAATTATTTTATCCAAGGCACCCCTTCAGCCTTGAGCTAGTACAATGCTAGCTTATGGAAGCTTCTAAGGGTTTTCCCAAGTGATCTATGTGGTTCCTTACTTAGATGATCAAATTCTTTCATCGAGTGCTCCCCTTTGGCCCAAAACTAGTATGATGCCATATTCTCGAGGCTCCCAAGCGATCTACCTGGTTTCTTACCTAGGAAATATAATTCTTTCATCATACCCTTTTTGGCCTAGTGTTGGTATGGTACTAGTTTGTCAAGGCTCTCGATATTTTGCCTGAATAATTTGAGGACATCGTAGAATATTTTATTCACCAATTTTTCGTAAGTCACCCTCTTATTTTTAGGGCCAAATGGCATCCTATTGTAGCCAAAGGTTCCATACTCCATTATGAAGGATGCCTTTTCTTCATCCTAGTGACTCATGTGTATTTGGTGGTAACTAGAATAGGCATTGAGGAAATACAAGGTATCATATCCAACTGTTGCATCTACAAGCCGGTTAATGCTTGGGAGGGGATAACAGTCTTTTGGGCATGCATCATTCAAGTAAGTAACATTAACACATATTTGAGGGACACCACATGAATTTAAGACTAGGACCATATTTGAAAACTAGGTCGAGTAATCCACCCCTCTTATAATTTCGGTTTCTTTTAATCAATTGAGTTGTGTTTAGATGATTTCATTTTCTCCCATGAGAATTTACTTTTCCTTTGTTCCATGGGCTTCTTGATAGAGTCGACATTCAATCTATGTGATATTAGCTTAGGGTCAAATCTTGGTATGTCCTCAAGCTTCCAAACAAAGACATCCAGGTTGGTTTGGAAGATTTTGATGATAACCCTCTTGCTTACATTGTCAAGGTTTGAATTCAACTTGAGTGCCTGACTTTCTCCTTCTTCAAATTCGATCAACTCAACCTCTTCTACATAGATCATCCCCACGAGTGATGGTCTAGGTTTTCCTTGATCAAACTAAATGAATTTTAATTTCTATTTTGTGTTTACTTGTTTCATGGTTGCATTGTAGTAACTATGCACATTTTCTTGCTCTCTTCGAATTTCCATGGCACCATCCTCAGAAAGGTATTTTATTACTTGATGATAATTAGATGGAACAAGCTTCATTTTATGTATCCATAGTTTCTTTATAATCAAATTGCAATGGGTAGGTGCATTAACCATAATAAAGTTTGCCATCACGACAGTTACTTTGGCCATCACGAGGAACCTGATAGTTCCCAAGGCATAGGTCATGCTATTGTTGGACCCTATTAGGGGAATTTTATTTTTTATGACGTCTTTCTTATACACTCCCAGAGTGTGAAGTGTGGACAAGAATAGATGATGGATTGAACTTCCTGCATCTACCAATAAAAGAAAAACGTCATATGGTCCAACTCTCAAGGTTAGTACCAGTGGTCCTCATGGTGGAAATTCACTTCATCATCTTCATTAAACGTTATTGGGAGAACATCATCCTTTCTATGTAGGCTGTATATGCTCGTGTTGGTCTCAATTTGAGCCTCCCTAGCATATCTTTTTAGAGCATTATTGGACTCACCGTTCAAGCCAGGCCCTCAATGGATGGAGTGTGGTTGATAACTCTATGGTTTAGAGTTATTTTGTACATTTTATTAATTATAATTGCTATGTTCTTAATGTTTTTAGTTAATTTTAAGTTCTTAAATTAATGTTTACTGTTAGTTTTTTAAGAAATGTATTTTTTAGAGAAAATTAAATAATTTAAATTAAAAAAGACTTAATTGCAAATAATAAAAGTTGAAAATATAATTTGAATTAAAGAAGGGTTTAATTGTAAATAACAAAAATTTAAAATTTAATTTGAATTAATATAGAGGGCTAAAATGAAATTAACCAAACTTTGTTTTTCTGCTTAGGGAAAGAGTACCATGCGCGGCATTGTCAACACGCCTCACGCACCGTCAGATTAGACAATCAACGGTGAGGATCAGGCGAGTGAGATGCATGTGCTACACGTGTGATTGGATGCATTTCTAGTTATGGCACACTACTTAGCGCACAAAGTGGGGTCCACCTGTCTGCGTAGTTTGACACACATGTATCTCGTGTGACGCGGTCCACCAAAGCCACATGCACCCTATCATCCCGCCCAATATGAAGCTTCCACCTGTCTTGTTGTTTTTCCAGTGATTCATATGTTGCCACATGTCACACGTATTGTAAAATAAAAAACACAGAATATTTCTCTCACCATTTTCATTTTTCACGCTTTGTCTCCCACTACAAGCGTGTTTTGAGGAGGGGATGTATATTTTGGAGACGCGGGGGAAGAAGAAGGGATTTTTTTGAGGTTTTCGTTTTTAGTTTTGTGTTTTTAGTTTTCTCTACGTGTTTGAAAAGATAGATAGAACACGTAGAACCTATATTTTTTACTTGTGTTGTTATTCTGTTAGGGAAAAATACAGAGAAAAGAGACAACAAAGAAGAAGAAAAGGGAAGGAATTTTATTTTTCATTGAGGAATCGTGAAAGAGTGTGTTCTAATCTTTTTCTTTTAATTTTATTTCTCTAAAATCTATAAATATTTTGTTATTGTAATATCTATTTTTGCTATAAACTAATTTATTTGTTCTAGGGTTGTAGTGTTGCTTAAATTATGAAACTTGAATTAATTATTTTTGAATGATTTATGGAATGTTTTTAAGTTGTTTATTTTATCTGTGCTTAATGCTTTTTATTGTTGGAAGATTAATTAATTGATCTGTGACATTTAAATAAACTTGGAAAAGACATTTTTGTGTATTGCTCGTGGATAGAATAACATATATATATAAGGGATATGAATATATCTTTATTGTATGTGTAGCTATTTGAGAATTTTGAACTTAATGAATCTTGGTGAATTTAATTCTCATAGGAATATAGTGAATTATTTTAGCGAGATGTGTCTATTTGTTATCGGAAGAGACATATGGATAAATTATGAGTTCTTGGTTGACAAATTAAATGGGTTAACATAAATCAATAGAAAATAATATGACTCAAGTGGATTAATTTGGTGAAACTACAATCCTAGAATTTTCTTATAAATTGTTATAAAAAATTAGTTAGTTAAACTCCATCCAACTATCGATTGTTTGGATAAAATTAGGTTGAAACCATTTTAGTACTTAACGAATATTAGTAAAAAATCTCTGTGGGAACGATATGTTACTTATCATTTATTACTTGTGATCGTGTATACTTGCACATTCATGTTCTCCTAAAGAGACAACAAGTTTTTGGCACCGTTGTCGGGGGAATTGTTTTACTATTTTTATTGATATTAATACCAATCAATCTAATTTTAGTTCAAACCTTTTATTTATGTGTTTATTTTTATTTTTACTTTATTAGATTTTTTCGGATAAATTGGGACTTTGTATGCGACACATAAGAAATCTTGACATTGTTCCTTTGGATCTAGAAATTGAGATAACTATTTTAAAATTAAAAAAAGACAAGAAAGAAACTTCAAAACATCGAATTATGGATGAGGAAATTCCTGAAATGGAAGAACCAAGATCTTTAAGAGACTATGCAATGCTTATGGTTGGTGGGATTCCTTCGAGCATTAGAAGACTAGCAATTCATGCCAACAATTTTTAAATTAAGCCTGCGATCATTCATATGATTCAAACGTCAGTTCACTTTGGTGGCTTACCCCACGATGACCGAAACTCCCATGTAGCTAATTTTTTAGAGATTTGTGACATCTTTAGGCATAATGGAGTCACTGATGATGCTATCTAGTTGAGACTTTTTTCCTTTTTCACTTAGGGATAAGGCAAAGAGTTCGTTGAGTTCATTTCCATGTGGTTCTATCACTACTTGGGATGATTTGGCTCAAAAATTCTTAGCCAAAATTTTTCCACCAGTAAAGACTACAAGGATGAGAAATGAAATCACCACCTTTGTATAGTTCGACTTAGAATCATTATATGAAGCTTGGGAGAGGTATAAGGAGCTAATTCGAAGATGCACTCACCATGGTTTACCAAAGTGGCTTCAAGTTCAAACATTTTATAATAGTTTGATGGGTCCAATTAGAAACATGATTGACGCTACAGCAGATGATGCTCTTATGGGAAAATCTATTGATGAATCCTATAACTTATTAGAGGAAATGGCTTCCAATAGCTACAAGTGGCCATTAGAGAGGATGATGCCTAAGAGAGCGGCTGGAATTCATGAGATTGATGCTTTGTTTGCTTTAACTACTCGAGTAACTACTTTAGTAAAGAAGATGGATACTCTAGGTGTCCATTCTATTCAGAGTCCTTTTGTTGCATGTGAAATTTGTAAAGGAATACATACCATTGAGAGATGTCCTCACAACTCTGAATCTGTCAGTTTTGTTTCCAACTACAATAGGAATCAAAACAACCCGTATGCCAACACTTACAATCTAGGGTGGAAGAATCACCCTAATTTTCTTGGAGTAATAATCAAGGCCAATCATCTTCTATGAAGCCTACATACCCTCTAGGTTTTCATAACTAAGCTCCACCACAAGAGAAAAAACCATCACTAGAAGATACCGGTGTCAACAACCACCCTTAGGGAGCTTTATCTAGTGATACTAAAACCAATCCAAAGAGGGAAGGAAAAGAGCATTGTAAGGAAATTACACTCAGAATTGGAAAAAAGTTGAAAGAAATACAAAAGCCCATTTCTTTGCGAACTCCTATTGTTGAATCTATTGACCCAGAAAAACAAGAGAGAGCTTAAGAAAGAGCCGAAGAGAATGAAGCAACAGAAAAGCCTATGATGAAACCAGTTTTAGAAAGTCTCAAGCCTTACACTCCACCAATTCCGTTTCCTTAACGCTTCTATAAGAAAAAGCTTGATAAGTAGTTTTCTAAGTTTTGTTGAAGTATTTAAAAAGTTTCATATTAACATTCCTTTTCCTGATGCTTTGGAGAAAATGCCTAGCTATGTAAAATTTATGAAGGATATCTTGTCTAAAAAGAGAAGGTTAGGTGATTTTGAGACAGTTGCTCTTATAGAGGAGTGTAGCGCCATCCTTTAGAAGAAGCTACCGCCTAAGCTTAAATATCTAGGAAGTTTCACCATTTCTTGAACTATTAGTGAGAACTTCTTTGGTAGAGCTCTATACGATCTGGGTGCCAGCATTAATTTGATGCCATTTTCGATCTATTAGAGACTTTGACTAGGAGAAGCACACCCGACCACTGTAACTCTTCAGCTTACAGATAGGTCTTTGAAGTACCCAAGAGGCATTATAGAGTATGTGCTTGTGAAGGTAGAGAAGTTTATCTTTTTCTGTATATTTCATAATCCTTGATATGGAGGAAGACAAAGAGATCCCTATCATTCTCGGGAGACCATTTTTAGCAACAGGTAGGACTTTGATTGATGTTCAAAAAATGGAGCTCACCATGAGAGTTCAAGACCAAGAGGTAACTTTAAATGTTTTTAAAGCTATGAAATTTCTAGGTGAATTTGATGATTGTTTTAGAGTTGACATGGTGAATGAGTTAGTTGAATGTAGCTTCATAGAAAACTTGACTACTAATTCTTTGGAAGTTGCGCTTGTGAATGCTAATGTTATTGATAACCTTAAATCTCTTGAGTATCTTAAGCTACTTAAAGCATCTCCACAACTCTTTAGTTCTCAAACTAAAGTAGATGTATCACAAGTTGTGACACCATTTAAATCTACTCATATGAAACCATCTATAGAAAAACAACCATTATTAAAGCTTAAGCCATTGCCTAACCATCTATGGTATGATTATTTGGGTGAAATTTATACTCTACCTATGATTATTTCATCCTCTCTAGATGAAGATAAAGAAAAGAAGTTGTTAAGAGTGTTGAGAAATTACAAGATAGCTTTGGGATGGTCTATAACTGATATTAAAGGGATTAACCCTTCATTATGCACATATAAGATCTTGTTTGAGGAAGATTACATGCCTACTATTGAGCCTCAACATCGTTTGAATCCAATCATGAAGGATGTAGTGAAAGACGAGATCATTAAGTGGTTAGATGCATGTATTATCTATCCTATTTCAGATAGCTCTTGGGTTAGCCCAATTCATTGTATGCGAAGAAAAGAGGAATTACAGTGGAGTCCAATACCAATAATGAGCTTATTCCCACAAGAAAAGTGATAGGTTTACGAGTGTGCATGGATTATAGAAAGTGATCAGATGCTTGATAGATTGGCAAGACATTCATTCTATTATTTCATGGATGGTTATTCTGGATACAACCAAATTGCTATCGCTCCCAAGGATCAAGAGAAGACCACTTTCACTTATCCATATGGAACTTGCGTTTCAGAGAATGCCTTTTGGACTTTGCAATGCCCCAACTATTTTTCAAAGGTGTATAATGGCTATCTTTTTAGACATGGTGGAAAATTTTATTGAGGTATTTATGGATGACTTCTCAGTGTTTGGTGATTCATTTGATATGTGTCTGCATAACCTTTCTTTGGTTCTACAAAGATGTGAAGAGACAAACTTGGTGTTAAATTGGGAAAAGTTCCATTTCATGGTACAAGAAGGTTTCGTTCTTAGCTATCTAATTTCTTTAAAAGGAATTGAAGTGGATAGGGAAAAGATTGAGACTATTGAGATGTTACTGCCTCCAACATCTGTCAAAGGAATTAGAAGTTTTCTTGGTCATGCGGGATTCAACAGGTGGTTCATCAAGGATTTTTTCAAGATCTCTAAGCCTCTTTGAAATCTTTTGGAGAAAGATACGAAATTCACGTTTGATGAAAATAGTCTAGAAGCTTTCCTCGCATTGAAAGAGAAGCTGATCACTACTTCCATCATTATTACACCAAATTGGAATCTACCTTTTGAGCTCATGTGTGATGCTAGTGACTTTGCAGTTGGAGCTATTTTGGGACAGCTAAAAGAGAGAGTTTTCCATGCCATTTACTATGCCAACAAAACTTTGATTGATGCTCAAATTAATTATGCAACCATAGAAAAAGAATTAATTGCTATTGTATATGCTTTTGAAAAGTTTTGATCCTATCTAATTGGTACTAAGGTGATAGTTTACATTGATCATTCTTCCATAAAATATCTTATTGCTAAGAGAGATGCAAAACCGAGATTGATTAGATGGATACTCCTATTGCAAGAATTTGATTTGGAGATCAAGGATAAGAAGGGAACTGAAAATTAAGTGGCAGATCATCTTTCTAGATTGGAGAATAATGATGGTGTCTTGGAAAAGACTATCATTAGCGAGACTTTTCCATATGAGCAACTATTTTCCTTTAATCATAGAAGTGTGCCATGGTACGCAGACTATGTTAATTATATTGGAAGCAATGTGCTCCCACTAGATTTATCTTTCCAACATAAGAAGAAATTCTTACATGATCTCAAGTATTATGTATGGGATGAGCCTTTCTTGTTTAAGCAGTGTGCAGATAAAATTATTAGAAGGTGTGTTCCAAAGGAAGAAATTGAACACATACTTAGGCATTGTCATTCTTCAGCCTATAGGGGTCATTTTAGAGGAAAAAGAACAGTGGCTAAGGTTCTTCAATCAAGGTTTTACTGGTCAAATCTATTCAAAGATGCACATTTCTTTGTCTCACGCTATGACAGGTGCTAAAGAATTGGTAACATTTCCAAGAAACACGAGATGCCTCTAAACAACATTCTTGAGGTGGAAATATTTGATGTTTGGGGTATTGATTTCATGGGACCTTTTATCTCTTCCTATAAAAACATCTACGTTCTTGTTATTGTGGATTATGTTTCTAAGTCGGTAGAAGCAATTGCGTTGCCTACCAATGACTCCAAGGTAGTGCTAAATTTCTTAAAGAAAAACATTTTTACTCGTTTTGGCACTCCAAGGGCAATCATCAGCAATGAGGGAACTCATTTCTGCAACAAATATTTTGAAGCCCTCTTTTCATTGTTCATCTTCTTTTATTACACCAGATATGTCTTAGCTTGTTCTAGCCTTAACATCCTTATGGTAATAGAAAATCTCTTATATCAGTACATAGTATGATGTCCAATAGACTCAATAGAGAATAAAAAAAGAGTGACTACAATCTATTTTATTCATAATATTAATAATTATTACAATTCTTAAAGTTAACTAATAACATTGAAGAGATTTTTAATCGCTCATAGTTTCTAGATAAATAATTTTTATAGTACAAAGTTTTCTATTGAAGAAGATGTGTCCAACTAAATGAAATAAGGGTTTTTTTATAGGATAAGGAATCCATGTTTACAATAATGAGAAATCATTGTTCATCATACTTTAATAATTCTCACTTAATTTTATACTTTTGACGTTTTAATTTACACCTTTATAGTTTTTTACATAACATGCCTACTAAAGATGTGGGTTCTACCTCGTTATTCTTTTTTGTCATTTTCTACCGACAATCCTTTTGATGATGTAACTAATGATACATCATCATCTTCTTGATCTCAAATGCAGTAAATGCATTTTATTTTTATTTTTATTTTTTGATATTTTTAACTACATTAGATAGATATTGTTTTAACTTAAATAAACTATAACTGAAAGAATCGAAGAAACAATTACATAAAAAACATCAAAAAATCATTATTTATCCTTATGCGGTTACTTTTTCGTAACAATATGTCTAAAACTACAAAAATTTCTTTTTGGGATGGTTATTGATTATCCCTAAAAATCTATCGAGATGATTGTTTTTTCAATCACAATCATCCTCTATGTAGGCGACGTCCCTATAAGTGTGATTTTTCTAGATGATTATTAAGGTAAATAACAACCATCTCTAAAGAAACAATCTCAAAAGACTTTTAGGGATGGTTGTAAACTGAAATACAAAAAAAAATTAAAAATTAAAATCTTATAAATATAATGAATAGAATATACCAATAAAATATATCAATTTCTCAATATCCACTATCAATAGTGATAATATTATCATTACATTAATTCAAATATATGCTGAAATTGGCACACCGTCTTCATGTATGTTGGTAGTGGATATGATATCTATATTTCTTTCATATATTGCATTCTATTAGATTATTGTTTATCTCACAATTTGTCAAATGTATTATATTGATCTTATTTATTTTATGTAATAAGCCATGTGTTTATTTGATATAGTTTTTATTGGATGTGATGAATTAAGCAATCCGTTTTTATTTGACTAACCAAATAAGAATAGAGTTTGATAAAATATTTCATGGGCTAACATACTTACCCTTTTTAGGTCCTTGTTTCTTGTTTTAGTTGAAAGTTCAATTTACATATGTATAATTTTTCAAAAATAAAATATCAATTTCACAATTTCATCTTCTCAAATCGTTCTCTTTTCATAATCATAACATTACCAAAACCAAAATGAAACAAATTAGAAAATATAGTGTTTCACTTGATCAAAATCACCATAGCCATTACTAAAGCCCTTGAAAGGCTTCCTAACTGAATGAAACTCAACCGTAATTTGATATAGAGCATATCCATGTGAAGATTTAAGCATGCATGAATTGAGAAATACCATTATATAGGATTGTCTAGGGTTCACAATTTTCATCATAGTGTTGATTCATGAAGAATATGGTTATAAAAGGCACCGAAGTTTACAAAAATTTTGATTCATGAAGAATATGGTTATAAAAGGCACCGAAGTTTACAAAAATTTTGATTCATGAAGAATATGGTTATTTTTTTCTCCTTTCTTGGGTTTTTTTGAAGGTTTGTAGAAACAGATAGATTGTAATTTTATGATGCAAATTCATTGGGTTGCTTGAAAACCATTTTGGGTGATCAAGTATCAAATATTAGACTAGAAGAGTTGCATGGAGTAGAGAAAATGACATTTTGAAAGTTGATCGATCGAGCCTCGATTAAGCATCATGCAAGGAGTTTTTGTGTCAAATTTTATAGGCTTGATTTATCGAGCACTAGAATTTGGAACTTTATTTTCAAGCTAAATTACCAAAATAGATAAGGGTTTATACTATTAGGCTCAATTTTGGCTTGGAATTATTGTAAATGTTCCTTTAGGCATGTACAAGCACACATTGTGTGCCTTAGAACATAGAAAGAACATTTGAGCATTTGTGAGAGAGGCTCAAAAAGATAGGAAGAAGGTTTTTTTTACCATTGTTAATGCGAGAGCTTGTTGATTGGACACACAATTTTTATTCCATGAATACACAAGTATATATATCGCAAAAGTAATATAATGATAGAAAAAGATCGTTCCCACGAAAATTACGTTATTAGAAACTAATTTTTAAAACAAAAAAATAAAAATCAATATTTTTATTTCTGTTGTTTTTATATTTTATGAAAGCAAGATTAAAAGAACTAAAAATAAATAAAAACAACTAATTAAATCAAATTTCTAAAATAAGAATATATATGAGAAAATATCTAAGAATATTTAATCTCTTAATTTTCTAAACATGTGAATCACTAAAATTCCTCCCAATATAATTATTAATTAATTACATGATCAATTGAATCAAATCTAGCATGTATTCCTCTCTCAAGTAAACTACATACCATATAGTAATTAACTTAATTACACTCTTATGTCAATTAAATTGCATACTACTCATTAAGTTCATCAATTATGGATCACATACATAAGAATCATACATCTCTCCCTAAAAACTATGCATTTTATTTAATCAAGACAAACAATTAAATAATTCTCTCACACTATTTAATTACCTCTATAGATAAATTGTTGGCCAAAACATTAATAACATAAAAATCACATTAAATAATATAATTAAATTTAAATCATAATTGGGGTAAAATATTGGATTATTACATGGTAAAAATTGGGTTCATAAGACCTATAGATTAATAAATTAAAGATATAATTTTGTTCATGAAGCTCATATTTTTCATAAAGAAAGACATGAAAATTGATAAAGAAATGAGTAGAAGAAGAAAGAATATCAATCTCTTGATTTGTAATACTAATCTCCTTTTGAATCTCTACCAAAATTGTATCTCCTTATGAATGTTTCTATACTTTTCTCAATTCTTAGCTCCAAAAACTAAGATAAGATCATTTAAAATTAATAGGGCAGCCAATAACAACATGACATGTGGCACACGAAATTCATTATGAAAATTAGAGTGTGAAGCATGGCAAGGGAAGACTAGTTTAGTCAATTCATGCTCAATGAACACCATGCGACACAACATGATGTGTGGTAATGGATGGTGTGGTGCACATGTGGAAAGAATGAACGATTTAGGTAAGGACACGTGGTAGGCTGACACGTGGCACATGGCACAGTGTTGCATCACATTACATATGTCGCGGTCTATGATTGAGATTTTTGTTGATACGGCATCTGTGTGACCTGCCCAGTCATCTCTTCTACTTGTATGGAATCCAAGTGGAAGCTTCTGATTAGTCTTGGGTTAAAAATTCCAAAAACTCCTAATAAATGCCAAAAATTATATTTTTATCCCTTTTCACTAAAAAATTTATATTTTAATACTTGTAACCCAAAAAAACTATTTATTGAATAAAATAAGAAAATATTAAGTTAAAACATGTAATGATGACTCTACATTGATAGAGTCATCACTTGTGAGATCTCTGTAAGTTCTTTTTTTAAATCTAAAATGAGTGTTTCTCTTCAAGGTTTTCTCCTATTGTATTTGTGAGCTCCAACATTGAAGCCAATGGGACTCATTCTTTGGAGGGGTAAATAATTGGAGTAGACTTACCATAATTATTTTCTTAAACCATTATAAATTTGGTATGTTCATTCCTTTATTAATCTTGTCTTATATTTTCATTATTATTGATATACATGTCTAGGGTTTGGTAGTGTGTTTATTGAAGTATCTTCATTAGGTGTTTTCTTGATATTTGTATTGTGCTTGATTTATTCAATATTTGCAATATCTATGAGTTTCATTTTCATAATAAGTGGTATCAGAGCCCTATTCGGCTTTGGTGTATTCCATAGTTGTTGTGTGTGAATTTTTCAGGTTTTTATTATGGTGTGAAGTTATGTTCTATAAACAAGTTATGTTATATAAACAACTTTGATATTTAAAATGAGTAGGATGCAAAGGTGAGAAGTTTGATGGCATAGAGGACTTCCCTACTTGGAAGAGTAAAATGAAGAATTTATTGGTCTAACAAAAGGTAGCTCAAGTTTTTGATGAGAATTAGGAGTATCTGAAGGGTTTATAAATGATAAAAAGAAGAAAATGTTGTTGATGGATTACACCTCAATGTTCTTGAACTTGCACAATTATTTTATTTGAGAGTTCAAAGTGTAAAGACCACAAAGGCCTATGGAAGAAGTTGGATGCGATTTATATATATGCAAAAAAAAATGTCTCTGAGGTTTGATAACTGTATTTTATACAGTTATTTGCATCATTTTTAGTAATGATAATTGCTATGTTCGTTTAATATTTATTAATTTTTGTTAAATAAATTAATATTTTCCTTTTATTTGCTAAAAATACATTTTTAATAAAATTAAATAATTTGTATCGAAAATGTACTTAATTTCATATTTTTGTCCACAAATATAATTTATGATAATATAGTTTCTTAATTACAATTTATATAAATCAAAAATATAATTTAAATTAAATTTGCGCTTAATTATAATTATTAAAGTTAAAAATTTAATTTAAAATTAGTAAAGGGCTAAACTGTAATTTAAGAAAGTTTAAAATGTAATTTGAAATATATTTGTGGGTAAAAACATAATTTATAAAAGTTTGAATATTTGCGTGCAGGAGATAAGTCCACGCTATGAACATCTGACTCGCTAAACGTGGACCGTCTGATCCGGATCAACGGCTCGATTCGCTGCGGTCCATCAAGCCCGACCAAGGAGATCGGGACAGAGATATTCGATTACAAGCAGTCGGGCGGCAAATGCCGGCCCCACGTGTCGCTACAGTTTGTGTCGAAATGGGACCCATACGTTGCCGCGCATTCCTCGAGATTCTCGCCGACCGCTGATCATTGGATCGACGGCCCTGAATTGGAAGCGCGTTTATCCAAGTTGGCCGCGCACCGAGCCGCTAATGTAATAATCCCGCGTGACGCGGCCCATACAGCTGCCGCGGCATCTTCAATTTTTACAGACCGGGACCGCCACGTGTCCCACGAATATTTAAGCCAATCAAAGTCCGACACGTGGCTATTTACAATGCGCGCGACCGCGCTGGATCACGTCTCCGTTTCCACCGCCGCCTCGGCGCGCGCCAATCCTACGCGCCGTTCCTACGGCACGGCTCAGGTACCCACGATGACGTACGCCACACGGCCTTGGAAATCTTTTCAACGAACGAGACGCCGACACGTGGTACGCACTTTGAATTTAAAAATCGTAACGGCCCGTTCACGCGTGATAATAATTTATATTTTTCGATACAAAATTGGGTAGGCGTGTTTTTTGTTTTTCGATAAAAAATTATTACGCGTTTTCGATAAAAAAATAAAATAAAAATGTTATATTTTAGATGTATTTTTTAGCTATAAATAGGAGATAGTTTTTAGTTGTAAAAGAGTTTTTTTTTTTGGTTGGAGAAGAGTTTTTTTTGGAGTGTAGAAATTTAGTAGTTGTTCGGTTTTTGGACTACGTAGAACACGCAGTAAGCCATTTTTTGGCTTTTGTCAGAAATTAAGGTGTGCCAAATATTTTCGTTTTTTTTTTATGTTTTAATTTTCCTTCTTCTTCATCTTATTTTTCCGACCGTTGTAATTTTAATTTTAATTTTATGAAGTAATTTAATTTTTCTAGGCTTGCATTTGATCTAAATTTATAAGCTTTTAATTTTAATTATTTTTGTTTATGATTTATAAGACGTTCGATTTGTTCGTTTCTATTTTGTGCTTAATGCTTTTGATTATTTACGAATTTTATCAAACGATTATGTGGCATAAAAATAAACTCGAGAAAGGCATTTTTGGTATATATCGTGAACAGAATGACATGTATGACGCGATGATGGAATATACCCTAATTGTAATGTGGTGGCCATTTGAGAACTTAGAACTTAATCAATCTTATTAAATTTAATTCTCATAGAGATATAGTGAATTAATTTAACGAGGTGTGTTTTGTAATGATTTCTAAGAGATGTATGAATAAAAAAGAAGTTTTCGGTTGACAAATTAAATGTACTAAAAAAATATAAATCCAAAGAAAATAATATGATTGTAGTGGATTAGTTTGGTGAAAAATTGCAATCCTAGAGTTCTTTTAATTTCTTTTTACCTTTTTTCCATATGAACGATTATTTTGGATAAAATCAGAGAGAAATAATTTTAGTACTCAACAAACTATAGTAACAAATCTCGTGGGATCGATCTTTACTTATAAATGTTATTACTTGCGACCGTGTATACTTGCACGAGTTCGTGTGTTGAAAAACACGCAACAAGTTTTTGGCGCCGTTGCCGGGGAGTATCTGAAGGGTTTATAAATGATAAAAGAAGAAAATGTTGTTGATGGATTACACCTCAATGTTCTTGAACTTGCACAATTATTTTATTTGAGAGTTCAAAGTGTAAAGACCACAAAGGCCTATGGAAGAAGTTGGATGCGATTTATATATATGCAAAAAACAATGTCTATGAGGTTCCACTTGAAAGAACAATTACGTAGGTTTTGAATGGATATGTCAAAAGTTTTGGAGCCTAATTTGGAAGAATTTTGGATAATTTTAAATGATTTTTCAAACATTAGGGAGGGTCTTAGCGATGAAAATCTTAATCATTTGCTGTTACACAACCTACTAGAGTCCTATCGAGAAGTGAAAACAAGTCTCAAATATGGAAGAGATGATATCTCTTAGTATCTAGTTATCTCTTAATTGAGAATTAAAGAACTAGATTTGAAGAGAAAGAACTAGATTTGAAGATGAAGAAGCTTCACATTTATGGGAGTTGATGTGATGATTATGCTTTGTATTCAGGTGGTAGAAGTGAATAAATTATCCAGAGTTATAGTAAAGGAATATACCGATCAAGTTCCCTTGGTTAGAAAGACAAGTTGATATGCTACTTTTGTAACAAGAAATGGATTTTCAAGCAAAAGTGTCTAGAATAAGGTTAAATCATCAAGGGAGACACAGTAGTGGAGATAGGTTATGATAGTTTCGAGGAACTTACGATATTTTCAACAAAAAATGAAGCTACATGGGTCTTACACTTGTGGTATGCTTTTCACATGACACCTTACAAGGAGTGGTTTGTTGAGTATAATGAAATGGATGGTAGCATTTTTAGATAGGAAATAATCATCCTTGTAATGTGACTATAGAGTTGGGCCGGTAAGGCTTTACTTCAATGATGATTAAAAATTTGTGATGAAGAATGTGAGGCATTTTCCAACATTAAAGAATAAACTTGATTTCAATTGGTACTTATTGGGATGATCTAATTTAGAGAGAGAAACTAGAGAAATATTTTGAAATGAAAAAGTCAATATATTTGGTTTCATACCAGGCTTATATATATAGGATATTGCATACATGTACACATGTCCATTACATAGGAGTACACGTCATTATGTGTCAATGGGTTGCAATAATAAAAGCATAAATTGAACTAAGTATGACCTCATTGTAACACCAAACTATTGGTCAAATCTCTAGTGCTTTAAACTCACAGGATTACTTGGAACATCCAACATTAAGGCATGATCATGACTCAAGGCTCAAGTACTATATCTCATAGCTCAGGCACCATAAATATCAAACAATAGATCATAACTTATGCTTAAAAACTACTTCCCCATACTCTATTAGCTCAGTTTCTTAATCAAGGTGGAAGTGTAAAACACTAGGCAAGACATATGAAACATTGAATCTCAAATGGTTTTGTATACCCTGATAAATGTTTCAGAAACTTTTGGACTTGTCACCTGATTGGAGAGAGAATTATGGAAACCTATATTAATGGAGAGGCAAGGCACTCATTTTAATGGTTCTTAGAAAACTAAGTAAACTCTCTCAAAAAGGCTATACCACTTCACCTCACACTTTTTTAATTTTCTTGCTCGGATTGTAAGATTATCAGTTCAAACTTTTAAATGTATTTGTTCATTTATAAAATATCTATACTTATGTCTAACCATATCTTCATTCTTTTCAGGTTGGTTCTTAATTTCACTCCTTGACACTTTAATTTCAATCCTTGACTTTAGGTCACTACCTGACTCTTGATACCTTCTTTTTTTTGTTCTTTTGTAGCAAACATGCATAAGGAAGTAGTGACTATGGAAATAGGTAAACTGGTCCTCCCTTTCACCCTTCTTGAGATCTTCTTCTTCTTGGAATGTCCCCAATATCCCCCTTATTTAGATAAGGAGGAAAATGTGAGCTCAATCTCAGCCATGGATGAGAGCACATTGTTGTCTCTTTTAAGAGAACATAAAATCGTACAAGTATACACAGTCACAAGTATTAAATTTGATAAGTAAGTTATCGTTTCCACAGAGATTTGTTATTATTTTTTTTTGTTAAGTACTAAAATTATTTCAATCTGATTTTATCAAAAACAAGTGAAAGTTTGAAGATGTTTTAAGTAACTAAAAGTTTTATAACAAAATAGAAGAAAATTATAGGATTGCAGTTCTCACTAAATTAATCCACTCGAATCATATTATTCCGTCTTGATTTATTTTTTTGTAAATTTAATTTGTCAACCAAGAACTTCTAATATTATCCATACATCTCTTCCGAGCTCCGTATAGACACATCTCGCTTAAATTAATTCACTATATTCCTATGAGAATTAAATTCACCAAGATTCATTACGTTCTAAGTTATCAAATGGCCACACGTATATACGATAAAGGTATATTCCTATCCTTCGTATATACATATTATTCTATCCATGAGAAATATACAAAAAAATGTCTCTTCCAAGTTTAATTAAGTGCCACAGATCAATTGATAAATTTTCCAATAATTAAAAGTATTAAGCACAAATAGAATAAACAAATTATAAATCTTATAAATCTTTCAAAAATAATTTATTCAAGCTTCATAAATTTAGCAATAACACAACCCTAGAAATATTAAATTACTCCATACGAAAAATTAAAATTACAATAACCATTTAAGGAATAATGGATGAAGAACAAAGAAAATTAATATGTTTCTGCTCTTAAATTTTATGGCACACGCAGCACACAATAGAAGCCAAAAATGGCTTCTGTGTGTACCACCGTCCAACACTCCAAACTCTCCATCCGAACCCCTTTTTTCTGGAAGTAAATGCCCTATTTATAACTAAAAATATACATTAAAAAATATTCTCTTAAAACCATGCGTGAATAGTGGGCGACATCGAAAATAATAATTTAAGTCACGCATGGAAGAAATACAAAACAATTGGAAAGGGCCACCGATTCTGCATTTTCATTTCAATTCATGCATGCCATGTGTCATCATCTGATTGGCTGCAAGAAATAATGGGACACGTGGAAGCATTTCATACGGTGTCATGAACGGGCGCACGTAGAACGCATTGCACAGGATAATCGCTGGCGAGACACATGGTGGACACAAAAGCTACTGAAAACGCATGTTGTTTCTTTGTTTTAACCAACACATGCCACGTATTAGATCCCAATTTGCTGAAATAATATTCGAGACACGTGGTAATTCCTGATTAGTTATCATATCCAGGCGCACGTCGGCCTGCGCGGTAGGTAGGCCCCATTCAGCACCGAGCAACGTGTAATCCAGGAAAACCAATTCCAATAGCCTGTGTCGCATCTATGATACACATGCTTGATTCTCACCATTGATTTCTTGATCGTACGGTGCGTGTCGTGCGTGGATAATAGCTGCGCGTGGTCTTCTTTCCTAAGCAGAAAAATAAATTTTCCTTAATTGCATTTTAGCCTTCCAATTTAATTCAAATTAACTTTTAAACTTTTGTTAATTGCAATTAAGCCCTTTTTCTAATTTAAATTAATTTTTATACTTTTATTAATTATAATTAAACACTCTTTTCATTTAAATTATATTTTCAAACATTTATTATCTACAATTAAGTCCTTTTTCAATTCAAATTCTTTAATTTTCTTAAAAATATATTCCTTAAGAAATTAACAGTAAATATTAATTAATTCCATTAAAATTAACTAAAAATGTCAAGAACATAGCTATTATAATTAATAAAATAGATAAAAATAACTATAAAAAATACAGTTATCACACATCCTTAGATGATGAAGAGATGCAACTTGAGGTTCCTTCCACATCAACATCTCAACCAAAAACCACTCTAAGCATTAAACTAAGTGTCCTTTACTCACAAATATCTACTCCAAGATTAGTGAAGAAAGAAGATACATGAAAAAGGTATCGAGGAGCTAGTAGGTCAAACAACGGGTTAGAATGCCTTGGTGCCTGATGAGCAAAACCGGCATCACCGATCTTGCCAATACTTTGGTTTTATATTTATAAAACTCTCGCAAGTGCATGAATCATTTCATAGAAAATGATAAGTATACTCCCAAGGTCGATCTAAGGAAGGAATATATGTGGTTTTTAATTTATTATTCAAACTTTTAAAAACGAAATTAAATCCTAAACATCCTGTCACGATATTTTAGGGTTTTGTTTTTTTAATCTAATAACATAAAAATAAACATAGATACAGATTCAATAAAAATTTATGCAAATTTTATCATTTATAATAGTGGAGTATTTATGGATATAATAACTAAGTTAATTATGCTTGCTCATACTTTTTAGGTTATTAAAGATATAAATTGATATTTATTGATTCTCTTTTTTATATGAATACCATTTTGGTGGGGTTAGATATTCTTTGTTAATTAAAAAAATCAATTAACGCTTATGGGTGGAGTTGATAACTAATTTGATTAATTAAATTAATTCTTTTTTTGTAAGAGATTGAAAATGAACCATTTAAATGCCACCTTTGGTGGGGTTAGACAGTTTAAACTTTATTCAAGGTGTCCAAATTAAACCTAAGAATTTAATTTTCCGAGTACTAACTTTCAAGTTTTAAAACCATTACTGAAAACATGTTGTCGATACATTTTCAGATAATAATTCTTATAAAAACTTTTGAAATAGAGCTTCACTCTAAGTACCGAGCGATTGTTCCAACAAATAAAAGAGTACTACTCTAAACCAGATCGGATAACTAAACCGTAAAATATAATTTTCAGATTTAAGTTTGTAATGTAAAATAATATATTTCTCTCTAACATTCTTAATATAAAATCTTGAATAAAAACAAAATCAATTCATTTTAGAGATTTTTACCTATTTAATATTTCGCAAGCATAACAACGTTATTATTATATCATGTTTACAAATAGCCAGCAAAGTTAAATTTAATCACAGACAAATTAAATATAGCATGTAAGAATAAAGCATAAAAAATAACTGTAAAGAAAATAAAATCTTTACAGTACTTTGATGTTATTCTTTTTGCTAGAAAACCTCCAAACGGAATTTGCACTTCCATTTATTGAATCAAAAAGCAAATAAATTAAAAAAAAACATAATTAGTTCTTATCAAAAAGATAAAAACTCTAAAACTAAGAAAAACTAACTAAGGAAAAACTAAAAACTAAGAAAAACTAAGAAACTAAGAAAGGAGAGAAAGAAAGAGAGAAGAAGATGTGTTTTTAGGTGTGTTTTGAAGTTAAGAGAATGAGGGTATTTATAGGTGAGGAGAGGAAGAAAATGTGGGTGAAAAAATGATTAAAAATGGTGGAAACGTGTAATGAATGATGACATCATTGCTAACGTGGGGCATAGCAGCCCACGCAGACTGGGCGTAGATGGACGCTGGCGCGTGCAGACTGGGTGTTGATGGGCACAGGGGCACGCGGAATGGACAAAAGGCGGGCGTGGACTGGGCATGCTGCGCACATGGACTGGGTGTTGTGCTGGCGCACTGCTCGCGTTGGCCGGTGCAGTTGGCTGCTGCGTGCACGATTTCCTCATTTTTGACCTTTTTGACCCATTTTGTCTAATTTTTTCATATTTGTTGAGCTTTCCTCATTTAATTTATGAATATATTTGTGATGTATTGCCTCCGATATTTTTCTTTGAGTCTTTAAGTTACTTTTTTAAGCAAAAATACCTTAAAAACAATAAAAATACCTATAATTCCGAAAAGACAGATTTATATAAATATATGATAAAATCGTATAAATATATATATTTTTAATCAATTAACTTGCATAAAATCATGGTAATTTTAGAACTTTTTGAGCACTCATCAGTGCCCACTAGTGGCTTAACTCCAAAGGATGAGGAAAGACTAAGAAAAACATATTACATACCATCAACCATCAATATATTAATCCTCAACCCAAATTCATTAGAGAGTCAACCTTGTCTTGATGGTTGGACAACCTTTCATGAAACGATTTTGTGGCTCGGGCTCAAGTTTTCTTTATACCCATTCATAAGGAAATTTATGATAAAGATGTAGCTTACACCTAGTTAACTAATGCCAAATAGGTGAAGGTATCTTTTTTTCCTTACTTTAATATGTAGAGAGTTTAGAATAAAGTTGGAGATGACAGAGCTAAATGAAGTATACATATTGAAAAAAATTCCACTAACATAAGGAAATTCTATATGTTAGCCAAACAGGACAAAGATTTAAATGTTGTACTTCCAAAATTTTAAAAGAACTAGAAGCAATATTTCTTCTATGTCTTTACTCAATAGGAGATAGATGACACTGATGAGTGACTTATGAGAATTTATTAGGCCAATTTAAAGCTTGTGATTAGAAACATGAGCCCATATTCTTGAAATACATTTTCTTTCCCAAGGTTTGTAGGTAATGTTCGGGTTTTCACTAACTTCCCTGGCTCAACAGATGATTGAATCAATCTCCTCAGGCTAGTATATATCACCTTCTAGTGCTCAAGTCATAGGGCAAGGAGTCATCGAGAAGTTAACCTAGAATGAACCTGAGGGTATGGCTTATAACCATATTCACCATTTCCTCTAACACCTCTCAAACATGGCTCTAAAGAAAGACCTTAATACCTTGTGTAAGGACATCGAGCCTTCTCTTGTAGTGAGTAGGCTTCTATTTTAGGTAAGAAAGAAGTCTTTTCTAGTACTTTTATTCTCTTTGTGCCTGTTATATATCTCATTTTTTTTTATGTTTAGGCTCAGTTGGTGCATGATGAGTGCTCAAAAAGCACTAAAATTACCATGAGTTTATGCACATTAATTGATTAAAAATATACATATTTATATGTTTTATCATATATTTATATAAATTTGTCTTTTTCGGAATCACGGGTATTTTTATTGTTTTTCAGGTATTTTCGCTTAAAAAGCGTCTTAAAGACTCAAAAAGGAATCTTGGAAGCAATACATCACAAATATATTAATAAATAAATGGGGAAAGCTTCGACAAATATGGAAAAATTAGACAAAATGGGTCGAAAAAGGTCAAAAATGTCAAAAATGAGAAAATCGCGCCCAGAACCCGTCACGGGCGCGCCGGCCTAATGGCCGGCCGCGGCCGCATGAAGACGATGCCGTCAGCGCTAGATACGCGCTACTTCCTCCATATCTGCAGTACTGGCCATTAATCGCCCCATTCACGTCTTGTACGCGCGTCTCATTCGCCCCATTTTTTCACGTGCGGCCTTTACGACGCGTCGTGTTGACGTCATCAATGACTCTCGCCGTCGCAGCTAACATTTTCACCATTTTTTAACATTTTTTCACCCATTTTCTCTCCATTTCACTTTATAAATACCCCATTCTCTTCACACCATACCACACCTAAAAACACACTTCTCTCTTCCTTCTTTCTCTCATTTTCTTAGTTTTTAGTTTTCTTAGTTTTTTCTTATGTTTCTTAGTTTTATTAGTTAATTTCTCTTAGTTTTAGATTCTTCCCTTTTTGGGAAGAACTAGTTTTGTTTTTTTGTAATAATTTAGCTTTTTGATTCAATAAATGGGAGTGCAAATTCGACATTGGAGGTTTTCTAGCAAGAATAGCGTCGAAGTTACGTAAGGATTTTATTTTCTTCTGATTATTTTTATGCTTTACATGTTATATTTAATTTATCTGTGATTAAATTTAACTATCTATTTAGTAAACATGATGTAATAATAGCGTTGTTATGCTTGCGAAATATTAAATAGGTAAAATCTCTAAAATGAATTTATTTTATTTTTATTCAAGATTTTATATTAAGAATGTTAGAAGAAATATATTATTTTTCATTACAAACTTAAATTAAAATTAGATTTTAAGGTTTAGTTATCGATTCGATTTATAGTAGTGCTCTTTTATTTGTTGGTACAATGGCCAGTAGTTAGAGTGAAGCTCTATTTCAAAAGTTTTATAAATTATTATCTGAAAATGTATTGACAAGAATAGTGGTTTTAAAACTTGAAAGTTAGTACTCGGATAACTAAATTCTTATGTTTAATTTGGACACCTTGAATAAAGTTTAAACTGTCTAACCCAACCAAAGGTGGCATTTAATGGTTCATTTTCAATCTCTTAGAAAAAGGAATTAGGAATTAATTTAATTAACCAAATTAGTTATCAACCCCACCCATAGGTGTTAATTGATTTGTTTAGTTAACAAAGAATATCTAACCCCACCAAAGGTGGTATTCATACAAAAAAGGGAGAATCAATAAATATCAATTCATATATTTAATAACCTAAATAATATGAGCAAGCATAATTAACTTAGTTATTATATCCATAAATACTCCTCCATTATAAATGAACATAATTTGCATGAATGTTTATTGAATCTATGTTTATTTTTATGTAAGTAGATTAAAACACAAAAAACCCCAAAATATCGTGACAGGATGTTTAGGATTTAATTTCGTTTTTAAAAGTTTGAATAATAAATTAAAAACCACATTACATTCCTTTCCTTAGATCGACCTTGAGTATACTTATCATTTTCTACGAAATGATTTGCGTACTGCGAGAGTTTTATAAATATAAAACCAAAGTATTTGCGGATCAGCGATCACCGATTTTAGTTCGACAAGTTTTGTGATGAAGCAGAATCGGGATTGCCAAAAACTTTGATGCCATCCCCTGAACGGAGTCATCCCGAGGCGCCAAAAACTTGATGAAGCAGAATCGGGATTGTCCAAAAACTTTGATGGCCTTGGCATCCCAGAGATCACACTGCCAATACTTTGGTTTTATATTTATAAAACTCTCGCTAGTGCACGAATCATTTCGTAGAAAATGATAAGTATACTACCAAGATCGATCTAAGGAAGGAATGTATGTGGTTTTTAATTTATTATTCAAATTTTTACAAACGAAATTAAATACTAAACATCCTGTCACGATATTTTGGGTTTTGTGTTTTTAATCTACTAACATAAAAATAAACATAGATTCAATAAATATTTATGAAAATTTTATCATTTATAATAGTGGAGTATTTATGGATATAATAACTAAGTTAATTATGCTTGCTCATATTATTTAGGTTATTAAAGATATGAATTGATATTTATTGATTCTCCCTTTTTTGTATGAATACCACCTTTGGTGGGGTTAGATATTCTTTGTTAACTAAACAAATCAATTAACACCTACATAGTGAGTTGATAACTAATTTGGTTAATTAAATTAATTCCTAATTCCTTTTTCTAAATTGAAAATGAACCATTAAATGCCACCTTTGGTTGGGTTAGGCGAGTTTAAACTTTATTCAAGATGTCCAAATTAAACCTAAGAATTTAGTTATCCGTACTAACTTTCAAGTTTTAAAACCACTACTGAAAACGTGTTGTCAATACATTTTCAGATAATAATTCTTATAAAAAACTTTTGAAATAGAAGCTTCACTTAACTACCTGATTGTACCAACAAATAAAGAGCACTACTATAAATCGACAGGATAACTAAACCTTAAAATCTAATTTTCAGATTTAAGTTTGTAATGAAAAATAATATATTTCTCTCTAACATTCTTAATATAAAATCTTGAATAAAAATAAAATAAATTCATTTTAGAGATTTTTACCTATTTAATATTTCGCAAGCATAACAACGTTATTATTACATCATGTTTACTAAACAGCCAGCATAGTTAAATTTAATCACAGACAAATTAAATATAACATGTAAGAATAAAGCATAAAAAATAACTGTAAGAAAATAAAATCCTTACAGAACTTCGACGCTATTCCTGTTGCTAGAAAACTTCCAAGCGGAATTTGCACTCCCATTTATTGAATCAAAAAGCTAAATTATTACAAAAAAACATAACTAGTTCTTCCCAAAAAGGGAAGAACTCTAAAACTAAGAGAAATTAACTAAGAAAAACTAAAAACTAAGAAAACATAAGAAAAACTAAGAAAAACTAAAAAAACTAAGAAATGAGAGAAAGAAGCAAGAGAGAACTGTGTTTTTTGGTGTGGTATGAAGTGAAGAGAAGGGTGGTATTTATAGGTGAGAATGGAGAGAAAAAGTGGGTGAAAAAATGGTGAAAACGCGTAGTGCACATGGTGAGGTCATTGATGATGTCATTATGACGTCATGGGGGCGGCTGCACGTGAAAAATGGGGCGAAATGGCTTCGGCGCACGCGGAAAGAGCACCATGTATGTACGTGAAACGATGACAGCCTTGGCTACTTGTGTCTGAGGATCTGGAGGAAAGGCGCGTGCATCCGCGCTGCGTGGCAGATTGGCCGTCTTCTTGTAGCGCCCTTTAGGCACTCGGCGCAATTTTCTCCTTTGACATTTTTTACCTTTTCGACCCATTTTGTCCAATTTTTCCATATTTGTTGAGCTTTCCCGTTTATTTATTAATATATTTGTGATGTATTGCTTCGATTATTCCTTTTTGAGTCTTTAAGTAGCGTTTTTAAGCGAAAATACCTGAAAAACAATAAAAATACCCGTGATTCCGAAAAAGACAAATTTATATAAATATATGATAAAACATATAAATATATATATTTTTAATCAATTAATGTGCATAAAATCATGGTAATTTTAGTGCTTTTTGAGCACTCATCAGTGCATAACCTGGGCAAGGTGAGAAGTGTGGTTAAGATCAAGGAAGAGCTTAAGAAAGGGAAACGATGCACCATTCTACTCGGTCCAAACTAGCCTTCTAGTTTACTAAGGACACTCAATGGGAGCAAAGGCCATTGAAAAAGAGGAAAAGCTAGCTTGGGTTGCCAAAGAGCTAAATAATTATGTAAAAAATCTCAAGGCTTCCAAAGAAAAGGATAGGAGAGCCCTAGTTGAGAGTGATGAGATTAGGCACGAGCTAAAAAATACCAAGCATGAGTTGGAAGAGATCAAGCATGAGTTTGGAAAAAAATGTGATATGTGTGCAAGTAAGAAATGGTGATCAAATTAGCTATAACATGGATATGGATTCTTTCAAATAGGAATCCAAAAAGAAGTAATTTGGCAAGTACTATTATAAGATTCTAAACATTCGAGTCAGCACCAGATTCACCTACTCACACTTAAATGAATGATGAAAATTTAGAGTAAACTAAAAGATGAAACTAAGGTATAAGATGCAACGAATGATCCTAGAAATGTTTAAATTTTGTAAGAGGTTCAAGATAAGTGGTTTTGTAAAGCTCGACCTCCTTTTTTAGTTGTAAGATTTCCCTTTTCTTTTTGTAATAGGTTTGAGTTTCTTATTTGGCTCGACCTTCCTCTTTGTAATAGATTTTAAAATTTTCCAAAAAAATTTAATTTATGATATTGAATTTATCATATAATTTAGGCATGCATTTACATATATATATATGGATATATGTACACATAAGTCTTTATTTATTTATGGCATTCATTTATTTATTTATAGGCAATTGGATTACTTGTTGAAGCATATAGGTAAAGATATCCTTAATTTCTTTCAAAGATTAGAAGCACCAAACTATCTTTTGTTCTCAAGAGTCATGGCTGCTAATCGAGCTAAGAGACATTTAGCATGTGCCTTGAAATAAGGGAATGCCAAGCTTGCCACTAAGGTGGAAACGTTAATAAGTGAGTTGGATCCTTCTAAGGACAAGGCTTCATTTGTTATTTAACTCAAGTGTTAGGTCAAGCTTTACAAAGAGCAATTGTTTAAAATATGATCATGCGAAAGGAAAACTATGTTAAGATGGATGTGCTAGCAAATGGCGAGATGCATTGGGCCAACTTTGACCTGATGTGAGATGAGCATGTGTTCCTCAAATTATGACCATTTTTGAGGAATTAGAAAGATTGAGCCTATCCTTAACAATGATGGGTGAGGAAATATGAAAAAAAGTGAGTGACATTTAGTTCTAGCCTTTTCCTTTAGTGAAGGGTGATACAGTGGATTGTTACCTAAGTTGCATGTCCAAATATTTGAAGAGTTTCTAGGAAATACACTCTATCCTTGAGCTTATCTTCCTTTATTTTTAATAATGTAGTTGTCATATTTGTAAGCTTGATCCATGAATAAATGTTTGTTTAAATGAATTACTATAATCACTTTGTCATTAGCTCCTGAATTTATCATTTTATATGCCCGTGAATTCTAACTACTTTCCAATTACGGTGATCAACTCATGGCTAAGACATTGGGCTAGCTTGATTACTAGAGTTGGAGATACCACTTTCCTCATGCCAAACACTTAACACTACTACAAAATGGGGTATTTAAGTCACTTTGTAAAGTCTATTTTTGGAAAAAACTGACTTATAATGAATTTAAAGTCGGTTCGGTATAGAACCGATGCTACATGTAAAGTTGGTTCACGCGGTCAACCAACTTTACACATAAAGTCGGTTCACGCGGTCAACCAACTTTTCACATAAAGTCGGTTCATGTGTTGAACCGAATTTACATTTTAAGTCACTCAATTTAAATTCAGTTCAACGAACTGACTTTAAATTTGTTTAAAGTTAGTTTTTAACCGACTTTAAAGCCCATTTTTGTAGTAGTGTAAATTACAACAAATTAAAATTTTTGCAAATGGCCACAACATAGGTCATACTAATGACCTAAGAGGAAAGCCACCAGTCTATTGGACCACTTAACTATCCTCTATGAAAATAAGGTCCAACTATAAGGCTAGGACTCAAACTACCCACCAAGTTAATGCCCTCAAGTAATCTACTTACAAGTCGCTGCTTTCATGATAATATTTACAAGAAAGGTGTTTGAATCTAGACCAAAGTTTCGAAAACTTGAGTCACATAAGACTTCAGACCTAACCAGTACCTAAAATGTTAGCATAATAACACAAGCACAAATGTATGTCCTAAAGCAAAATTCAATAATGAATAATCCTAATTAGATGATTTAATAAATTTATCAAATAAATTGAAATTACCTAACAACCCTAGAATAATTAATTTAAAGAACAATATCACAAATATTGTAGGTTTGTCAATCTATCAAACACAACCACAAATGTTTGATAAATTAACTCAATGAAAAAGCTTACTTGAATATTGTTTTTTTGCAAAACAAAAGAAAGGGATAGTAAGATGAAGAAAATAATGCTCTTGTGGGATTAAATAAATTTGTGTGCTTAGGTTTGTATATATAACATATTTTGAAGCACTCGGTGAAAGTAAAGTTAATATGTTGTCCATAAAATCAGTTAAAAGAGTTTTAAAAAAGGACAACATAGTAAAAAGCCAATTCAATTTGAGTTAGAAATAGGTTTTAAGATCAAAGCCCTAGATACTCAATTGATCTAACATATGCTTAATCAATCGAGCACTTAGTTTGATCCATCTAGTTAATGAAAAAATTAATTTAGGAATTTTTAAATTGATTATATTGATCCTCACTCGAGCTACATAGCTTGATTATCTAGACATATTTCAATCAATCGAGTAACCTAATCTCAAAATATTCCTAGATGTCTAATATGAAATCTAACTTACATAAGAACGGAGATATACTTGAATTGTGATCATTGAAGCTCGATAGTTTCTATGGCTTGAAAATATTCTTGAAGGGCACACCTAGAAGCTAAAATTACATACGTATGTTTTGTTCATGAATATCGTAAACACTCACATAAACCTTACACATTTCTTACAAAATGATTCATTCACTTTCAAGCTATTTCTAAAATACAAAACTTGAGCATCAACTAGGGAGAAAGGTGTTTCCTTACCTGTACCTTAAGGACTAGTCCTAATGGCCCATAGAACATGACTTAGATCATCCACCCATTTTCCTTTAGCTATCTCCAACGTCATTTTCAGTAAATTTAATGTCAATTTATTCAAAGATTCTACTTAATCATTCACTTACAGATAGTATATAGTTCAATGACACAATTTGATATTGTAACATAGGACATATTCTTTGGTTTTATGGCCTATAAATTGTTTTTCATTATGAGTGACAAGTTCCTTGGGCAAACTAAAGCAGCATACTATGTTCTTTCATATGAATCAAATTACCTCATCTTTCCTTATTCTTCCTAAGGGCCTACCCTTAATCAAATTTGTGAATTATCCAGTGGTAACTAATAAGAACTTCTTTTGACCCACCCTTTATGGTAAAGGTCCCACTTTATCAAGTCCCCATTTGTAAGATAGCCATGGGCTAACTAAACTTATCATTTATGCTAATGGGACATGGGACAATGGAACGAATCGTTGACATTTATCACATGCCTAGATATTCCTTGTACAATCTTCCAACATCATTGGCAAGAAGTAACCTTGTCTCATGATGTTTTGTGAAAGCTTTCTTCGATCGGAATGAGAACCACATTCCTCTTCATGAACCTCATAAATGAATCTGGCTTAGCATTCTTTAGCTATGCATAGGAGTCCAGGTCTGAGGGTAATTTTTTATATAACTTATCATCTTGTATCATGCATTGTTTGACCTTGATTTCTATTACCTTTTTCTTATCTTCAGGTAGATGGGTCTTTGAGAAAACAAAGAAGTGGTGTAAACCATGGAATGGCAACCTCATGAATGTTTTCAACAATTTTTTCTACTTCTTCCATACTAACCTTAATGAAAATTGTTAGTGTGACTAACTTGTTTCTATTAGCTATACGTACAATTGATATAATGGCCAAGGCATTAGTATGACTATTCTCATTTTGTGGTAGTTGCTTGACCTCAAAGTTAGCAAAATTTGAGTATTCCTTCTTCAATCGTTCTACATACCTTCAAATTTTGATATCTTTGTCTTCAAATATGCCTATATATTGGGCTACAACCAACCATGAACTGCTATGTAGTATGATATCATTTGCTCTGAGTTTCTTTGTGGTCATGACTCCAAAGATAACCACTTCGTATTTGCAACATTGTTAGTTACATGGTAGTCCATCCTTACAAAATGTTTGAAGTAGTTTCCATCAAGATCCAATATGACAACCCCTAATTCTACTCTTTTGAAGTTATAAGCACCATCCATGAATACATGCCATGTTTGGGCTTTCTTCACCTCTATATTACACACTTCCACTACATTTTCATTATCAATAACATTAGGTGAGTCACTATATTCAACAATAAAATTTACCAAGGCTTGGGATTTTATAGAATATTTTTTATAAACATGATATCATAATCTCTCAGCTCAATTTCGATGTGTACCAACCTCCCTATAGGCTCTAGCTTCATAGTACACTTTTTAGGGGATGTGAGGTGAATATCACTACTCTATACAAGCCAAGGTATTATTGTAGCTTTTATGCAACAATTTTAAAGTTGAAGGCTAGCTTGTCACTTGTAAGTTATCTACCATGTGCTCTAGTTAAGATTTTATTGATGTAGTATATAAGGTGTTGGACTTTGTCTCTTTCTATAAGGAATATTGTGCTTGATGTTTGGGGGGTGACAACAAAGTATAAATATATTGTCTCTTCTGAGATGGGACTAACCAAGATAAGAGGTGTGCCCAAATATTGATTGATAACTTCGAAGGTTATGTCACAATCCTCGTTAAAAAAAATGATGTGTTCTTTCTTAATAACTTGAAGAATGGTAGACATTTGTTGGTACACATAGAAATGAACTTGTCTATAATTCTCCCATTCAATTGTTTGATTCCTTTCAAGTCATTGAGTGGCTTCATATTGGCTAGGAGTTGGATCTTATCTAGATTTCCTTTGATCCAATGCGAAATAATATATCCTAAGAAACACACTTTTTTGGATTAAGTATCATTCATACTTCCTGGTGACCCCAAACACTTCTTTTATATCTTTGATGTGGTTTAAATGCTACATAGATTTATTCAATATATCATCCATGTATGCCTCCATAACTAATCTTTGAATATTTTGTTGACCAAACATTGATAGGCAGCTCCAATGTTCTTCAACCTAAAAGGCATTTAGGTGTAATAGAAAGTACCATCCTCAGTGATTAATAAGTTTCTTTCTCATCTTTTGGATGCATTTTGATTTGATGATAATTGAAATAAGCATCATGAAAACTCATCAAAATGAATCTAATAGTGGTATCAACAAGTTGATCAATAATTGGTAAAGGAAAATAGTCTTTTGGGTATGTAGCATTCAAATTAGTCAAAGCTACACACATTCGATGTGATCCACATGCCTTTTTTTTACCAACCCAAAATTAGATAGCCATGGGATAATCTTCTCCACTAACAATCTTCATTTCCTTAAGTGTAGCCACCTGAGTCTTGAAGACCTTATTTGTTTCCCTTAAGAATTTTCTTTTCTTCTATTAGACAAGTCTAGCCTTAGGTTCAACATTTAACTTATGTGTTATAAGTTTGGGGTCAATACAAGACATATCTCTAGGATTTCTTATGAAAACATCAATATTGGACCTCAAGAAATGTAACATATGTTCTATAACCTTTATTTTAAGGTGGGTGCTCATTCTCAAGGAGAGGTCTTTGCCTTCATAGCCAACTTTTATAGCTTCAACCCTATTTGTATTGATCAAGCCAATATGGCATCCTTTGCTCAGGCATTATTGTGATTACTCGCACTGTGGTTGCTACTTTTAAACTACTTCTTTCATAGTAGCATTATGACAACTTTGAGCCTTTTACTAGTCATCCCTTACTTCTTTTATACCTTATTCAACTAGGTATTTGATGACTTCATGGTAAGTAGATGGAAATTCCCTCATTTTATATATCTAATTCCTCTCTAAAATTCCATTATAGAGAGCAAAGACATCAATCACTATGAATTTTGTCATAATAATATAATTAGTTACCATGACTAGCAATACCACTTTTCTCACAACATATATGGTGATGATGTTGAATCCCAACAAAGGAATCTCTTTCTTAGTAATGTCGTTATCTTTCACCCATAATACCTGTATGGTTTTAAAAAAAAGGAGATCTACTGAGCTTTCAATATCAACTAGGATCATGAAAATATCATATGATCCTACCCAAAGTGTTATTACTAAAGGATTTTCATAAGGGCATGATGCTTTATCATTATTGGTGAAAATGATAAAGGTAGATGGTGAGCTTTCATGTAAAGTATAAACATAGTGAGCCATATGCATTCCTCATATATATCACTTTCATGCATTGTTAGAGGTTCTATTAAGCCTAAATTCTCTATATATGGAGCATATTATCATCATATTGTCATCATTGCGTAGCTCTACCCTATTGATAGGTGGTGCAAGTGATCTCATCACCTCTTATTGAGGCTGGTACTATCCCTCTTCTCTCATTATTTCCCACAAGATCACCCAAGTAATCCATTGATAATAAATCATTAATTTCTTTCTTTAAGTACTTGAAATCTTGCATCTCATGCCCTATCTCTTGATAAGAGTCGCACAATTTAGAAGCATCTCTTAGAGGTTCCTTCATCTTTGGTAGCCATCTAACATTTTATTCATTTTCCATCCTTAAGCCTAAGCCAAGCTTACTCTTAGAGATGGGCCCCTAAAAAATGAGAGTGTTCTTCCCTAAGGCCCAAGATTCCTAGACCATTGACCTCATCCTCTGTGATTCAAGGTGAAGTGTTTATTTTTGTTAGAAACTATTTTCTCTAGAATCATTTTATCTAGACTCAACTATCTCTTCTCCTTTTCTAAGGAAGTTTCAAACATTGGCCTCCCCATTTTGACAAGTCTAAACTCTTTCTCAAGGTTAACAAATTTACTAGCCTCATAATAAGCTACTTCTATGGTATATGGTACTACCTTTTAATTTAAAAAATAGATTCAAATTTCTTAATAAACCTCTTCTTAATGTTTTAAATGCTATTAAAATTGAACAATCCAAGATTTCTAACTTCTTTTCTTTGAATCTCCTTATGTACTTCTCTATATAAGTAGTTCCCACAACCTCATTTCCTTAAGCAATTGTTCATTGTTATATCAATTTTCCTCTACCTCAAACTGAGCTAGTTGTTCCTTAGCTCAAGCATTATGGTATAAGACCTCCTCATCTTCATCATCCAATCTATTAGGCTGATTTATTCTTGGTATCAACCCAAACTCCTTGATCAAGTCTATAGCTTAACCTACTTATGGGGTAGCTTCTTTTTATGCATGTAATGTTTTATTTTCTTCTCTTATTTCCTCGAGTTCCCTTTTAAGCTTGAGAAATTATTATACTAGGTCGGTGTGAGGACCAACTACTTATGGTGAGTTATGTTGAGGTCCATCTCAATCCCCTTTGTATCTAGGCATAAGGTCATTTTCTAGTGCCAGCTCATTAGCTAGCCTTAATCTTTCATTAGCTCAAGTACCAACCATGGTACAAATCATTAGTAAAAACATAAGGTGAAATTTTTATGTTTGGGTTTCTCTCTTGGAAATACGTTGGTGCCAAAATATTAGGAATGATCTAATTAGAGAGAGAAACTATAAAGATATTGTGAAGTGATAGTGAATATGTCTGGTTTTATACCAAGTTCGTATATATAAGATATTACATGTACATATGCCAATTACATAGGGGTACATGTCACCGTGTGTCAAAGGGGTAAAATAGTAAAAACATAAACTAATATAAGTGCTATCATATTATAACACTAAGCTAGATGTTAAACCTCTAATGCCTCATACTTATAGGGTTGCTTGGAACATCTAGCTTCAAGGTACGAGTATGAGTCAAGGCGCAGGCATAGTCTCTCATAACTCGAACACCATAAAGGTTGGATAGTAGATCATACCTTATGCTTAAATAGTACATTAGACAAAATGGGGTATAACTATAAGGGTGAGCACGGCTAATTGAAGGTATGTAGATATTCTTTTGTAAATTTCAAAGGTATACAAAGGAATGGGCTCTATTACTTTTATGCTACAATAGAAACCAATGTTGTTGTAGTTGGCCATCAATAGGAGAATGTCAACCTTTGGTACAAAAGGTTGGTCACATTAGTGAGAAAGGCCTAAAGGAACTATCTAGGAGGTAGAGTTTTGTTAATGGCAAGCATACTAGGCTTTCATTTTGCAATCATTATAATTTTGTAAGATGAAGAATGTGAAGTTAACACCAAAAAATTAAAGGAATGTGGCATACTTGACAATGAGCATTGTGATTTATGGGGATCCAAGAAACACCATTAATGGGTGGTACATGGTACATAAAAGCTATTATTGGTCATTTCGCTAGAAGGTTGTGATTTTACTTTCTAAAAAGCAAAGATGAAAATTTTGAGAAATTTGTGGAGTAGAAGAAATTTATAGAAACTCAAACTAGGAAGAAGGTTAAGTTTTAAGGACCGATAATGGGTTGTAGTTTTACAATAAGGCTTTCATAATCTTATGTACAGAGAATCATATCATAAGGCACAAGACTGTCACTAGAAATCCTCAACAAAATTATTTGACATAGAGGACAATTACAACACTCTTAGAGAGGGTGAGGTGAATTATTTCTAATGAAAACAAGCCCATAAAGTTTTAAGGGGAAGCCATTGCTATGACTAGATACCATATCTATAGGTGTCCTTCAATTCTACTTAAATTCAAGATGTTGGAGGAGGTATGTTTGGAAAACCTATTAAATATGATTATTTATGAGTTTTGTAGTGTTGCATATGTATATGTGAGGCAAGGAAAGTTGGAACCAAAGGCATTAAAGTATGTTTTGGGGGTATACTAGTGGTGTGAATAGTTACAAGATACGTCATGGTAATGCTGGGAAGTACATTACTAGTAGAGATGTAACTTTCAAGGATGATGAAAAGTATATGAATGGATCTTCCGAAGACATAAATGACTCATCTCAATAGTCTAGATGTGGACGTGTTAATTTTTAGGGGGAACCATTGAGGTTTAATAATCAGTCCATGGGTGAGCATAGGCGACCATAAGAGCCTACTATATAAAAACCTTATAATGATGATGATTATAGTATAAAGATTGAAGAAAAAGAAGACATCATGGAGCTTAAGCCATCTAGGTTGCAAAACGACTAATTGTTGGCATGAGATCAGAGTCGATGTGTGACAAGAGCTCTTGTGAGGTTGAACCTTATTTCCTATACATTGAATATGGAGTTAGAGATCTTTGGACTTAAGCCAAAGTCTTATGAAGAAGCCATAAATGGAAAGGACGCCAATAAATGACAAAAGACCATGGAAGAAGAAATGAGTTCTCTATACAAGAAAAAGAAATGGACACTTGTTCCTTGGCCAAAAGGTCAAAAGTTGTGTGCAATAAATGGGTCTACAAGTGAAGGAAATTGTACCAGATTTTGAGGCTAGAGTTGTTACAAAGGGGTTCGTCCAAAGAGAATGTATTAACTTTACCAAAATTTTCTCACCAATTATTAAGCATAGCTCCATCAAATTATTATTATCTTGTGAATATGGAGTATGATCAATTGGATGTGAAAATAACTTTTTTTTCATGGTTACCTTAAAGAGGAGATTTTCATAGAGCGACCCAAGGGGTTTATGGAAATTAAAAGGGTGACATGGTGTGTCTCTTAAAAAATTTATTGTATGGCTTGAAGAAATCTCATAGATGTGGAAACATGACATTTGATTACTTAATTTTAAAGATCAAGCATAAAAGGAGTAAGCATGAAAATTATGTTTATTTGAAAGGTACAACTAGCTTTTCTATGGTCTATTTATTATTAGAAAAAAGGGTAGTATAAGTCTACTATCTTTAACAAAAGTATACTTTAACCCATTACTTATTGGGTGGGTAGCATGATAAGTGCTTGAAAAGCACTCAAATTTTGTGATTTTATTGTGCTTAATTTTAATAAATGGATTTGATTATAGCATATTCATATCATTATTTATGTAAATCATTATGTTCAAAATCATGGGTATGTTTCGTTATATTTCAAGTTATTTTAGCTTCAAAATACATAAACCTATCAACTCACAAAAAACAACACTTAGAGCACTTATTTTACACCTAAGAGCTTAAAAGATTGAGGATGTAAGCCTTACATCCAGAACTAACCATTTTGTAAGGGATAAAAGGCACAATTCAAGAAAAGTAAAGTGTATAGCGACGCACACTTTTTGGGATGAAGTAGTGGGCATGTTGACTTTTCTATGTCGTAGCATGAAATATTGTATGCCATGATAAGACTCCTTTCGGTTGATTTGGTATAAGTTGATTGAAACTTGTGTGGTAGCAAGGAAAAGTTTGAGCTACCATACACAAACATAAAATTGGTCTAAAGCCATCTATACATGAGCTTTTTCTAATAATAAACATTATTAGCTTTAGGTTGAAAGACATAGAAGATAGTTTTTTAATATTTATTTCTCTACCTTTAGTTTTATATTTCATTATATTAGTTTATATATAAAGTAGATTCATAACTAATTAGAGGCAATATTCTTGGGAGATTTTCCAAGTCAAGAAAATATAAAATATATCTAAATATTCAAGAAAAATTTGAAGATCAAGATTATAATTTTATAGTGGGACATAACATCCATCCTTAATTGATAATGTAGATCTAATTCTTAATAATTTTATATTCAAATTAATCTTTTTTATTTTTAAATATTTGAATGATATTTTTATTTCATTAATCATAGCATTTAATTTAAGCATGTCTTACTAAATTTTAACTATGGGAATTTAGTTTTGTTTCATGTTTACGTTGATTTGTTTAGGTGAATATTTGTATAAAATCAATAAAGATTATTTTTTATTCAAGATTCGTCAAAAATTTTAGTTATTATTAATTTATTTATAATTTTTTTCATAATGAATTTAAAATATAAGAATTAGGTTTCAGAAAAGTCATTGAGATCTAATTTAGACAACTTAAACAAGAGTTTAAATTAGTGAACCTGTAAAAAGCATTAATTTTACATGGTTTGCTATGTCCTGAGGAATAATGCATCATTTAATCAATTAGTTAACGATAACCTGAAAGACTTTAATTGGTTTGATTAAAAAATAAACTCATCTCAGTCAAAAGAATATTTCATACTAAAAAGAGAAAATCAATAGTCTAAATTTATATTTTAATTAACCTAATTAATTCAAAGCAAGTATGGTTAACTAGTAAATATTCTCATAAATTTTCCATTGAGCATTGATTTTATATCTACTTTAATTTGTTTGAATCGAATCTATATTTAGGTATTTTTAATTATTTTGTTATTAGATTAGGATTTTCAAAACTAACTCACTGTGATAGAATGTTTAGTTTTTATTTTCGTATTTGTTTAAGTTTTTACGAAATTTGAAGCATTATTTAGAACCACATAGTTTCTCTTATGACCAACCTCTGAAGTACACTTTATGTTTATTATAAATGATTCATGCATCTACAAACTATTTTATAAATACGAATTTGAGCATCAAGTTTTTTGTGTTGTTGCTCGGGAGAAAATAACGTTTTAAATTTTTATTCAAAATTATTAAAAACTCTTTGTTAATATTCTTGATTTTCCTTTGTGATTTTTGAGAATATTTGTTAGTTTTTTCGTTTAATTTTTTTTTCTTTTATTTATTTGTTCCTAGTTGTTTATTTTCATTTTCATTTGCTTTTATCTATTTAATTTAATTTATTTTTTCTTATTATAATTTTTTAGTATTTATTTTAATTTAGTACTTAGTATTATTCTAATTTATTTAAATATTATTTATTGTAATAAAAATTTTGAAATTGGGTCACATCATGGCTTTTATTAAGTCGTTGCATGGGACTCTCGGGATAAAATTAGGGTCAAACAGTTGACTTCGTAAAATGGCATGAATTTTAAGTGCGTCGCGACACATTATTTTTGGGTTGTTAAGTTGGAAAACTTTATGTTCATGCCACAACATGAAACTATATGTGTTGCAGCCTACATATAATTTTTATACTAAACACCCTATAAAACGTGTCCATACTAGTTCAAACTCCATATTTTCTTTTCTTCTTCTCCAAACCTTAATTTTCTTACTCCAAAAATGCAAATGCCATCTAAAAACTTTATCTTTTCCTCTAAATCTTTTCAATTTGTTCTTATACTTTTCATCCTCAAGTGGTTTCAAGCCACTCTTATGAGATTTTTTTCAAGTCTTTTTCATGTTCTTCAAGTATTTATCTTTTTAAAGGAGTATTCCATAAATCTTCATCTTCTTCAAAATACGTTGCACAAAATCACAAGTAAGTGATCAAAAAATTTAAAAAAATTTACTAGAATTTATTTTCTAAATTTTTATGAGTTATTTCTAAAAACTTTTATTTAAGAGAACCAAAACCCTAAATTGGTATAGAGAGAGCGAAGAGAAAATTTGTTGGATTAATTTCTAGAATTTTATGCTATAATTTTTGAAATATTATGGGTTTTTAAAAACTTGATTTAAATGGTTCCCAAAAGAAAGAGTAGTGAGACATGAAAGGAAAATGAGGCTCTTATAGATTACAATAGAGTTAAATTTGCTAGTCTAGTGGCTAAAGTATGGTCTACTAAAGCTACTAAGATTAATAAGAATTTTATAGTGCAACGGGGAATGAAGTTTGAGGTTAAACAATATCCATTCTAGGTGATTACTGCAAAATAGTGGTAGTCGGGTGGAAACGATTCGTTAAAAACCCAGATGCTATTGTTAAGTCAATTTTTTTGGAATTTTATACCAATATTCTCGATGTTGTAAATAATAGGAATATTATTAGTGGTATGCTTTTCCCTTTTGGCACATATGATATCAATTCTTTTTATGGATTAAGCAACGTTGGCTAAGGTGAATATGAAAGTTACATCGATGATATGGATTAGGAAGAGGTAATAGAAAACCTAACTGTGGAGGGTGCTAAATGAAAACATCGATGATATTGTAGCCAAGTACTTATCTACGGTCTCCCGTATTTGGCAATATTTTTTCTATTCTAGGGCTTATGTCCTCTACACACTATAGTTCTATTGATAAAGAGCAGGCTATAGTACTGTTTTCCATAACATTCACCAAGAGTATGGATGTTGAGGAAATAATTAACCAAAGGATAAGACTTTTCACTAACAGTCATCCTTTGAGTTTTTTTCCTTCCCTAACTCGTTACAATCCTTTGTGTTAAAGTAGGGGTGAAATTTTCAAAAGGTGAGATTTTGCTACAACTTGGTGAATTATTGACTCCAATGTCAATGAACGAACTCCCTTTTAGGACAAAAGGCACCCAAAAGAATAAAAGAGCCACCTCATCTTCACAAACTTCAATGAAAGATGAAGTTTAGCAGTTAAGAGAAGAGGTTAATTATATGAAAAATTATGTTTGAGAATATCATTCCCAACATGCAAAATATACAAGTGGGCAAATACGATTTCAAAGGGAATTTATGCAACCTATACAAGAGATGTAAAGGTTACATCTCCCTCATGCAGAAATTGATTTTAGTCAAGTGAGAGTACCCAAGAACCTTAGATATGATTTTGTTTTCAAACCACCTGAACCCTCATATGGTTATGAAAAAGGATCAGAAGATATGGAGGAATGAACTCCAATATTTGTTCAGGCTTTATTTTTGTGTACTTTTATTTTATTTTCTAATAGTGTAAACAATGTTTATTTTATTTAGAAATGTTAATTTTATACCTTTTTAATAATATGTGATTATTGATAAGTACACAATATTTCTATCTGTGTGATATAACCAAGTTAGATGATGGATGCACCATGAGTAACCACATCACCTACTTATATTTGAAACATTGAGTACAATGTAGATTCCAAGTTGAGGTTACTTATGAAATTATGCATTTTTAAAATTTTTTTATTAAGCATTTTTTTTGTTATTGTTTAGTTTAGTTGGGGATTAGGGACATTTAGGTCCAAATATATTATAAAATTATCTTCTTCTTTTTCAAAATTATCATGCTTTTAATTAATTTAATTTAAAGTGAATGATTGAATCTTTACATTGTTTGTTTGATGTCTTAAACATGTTCGTGGATTAATTTAAAACTTAGTTTTATTCATAGTTTTTATTTCATGCATATATGTTGAAATTGAGAAAATCCCAAAATTAGTGTTTAGGAATTAAATAGTAGAAACTACTTTATGAGATAATTTTGAGCCTATAAGCATTTATTCTGAGTAATGATTTTTCTTCTACTCCTTAAAAACCTTCCTTGTTACTTCAAGTTGTTAAATGATCTTTATAGGTTTTTTATTGAATGTTAAGATTTTAAACATTTGATGAAGTATCATATACTTATTTTCATTGCTTAGATTAAATTATTTGAGTAGAAATTGAAAGTATGTACCTATCTTTAGTCAAGCTTGATATCTATATCTATGGGGTTTCCTTGGAACAAAAAGAGCTAAAATAACCTCTTACCAAAACACACATACATATATGGGGCCATTCTCCTAAAAACGAGAAAGAAAAAAAAGAATAAAAAAAGAGAGAAAAAAATAGTATAACTAAATACTATAACCCTATCTTATTCAAAGTAGTGAGATAGTTATTACAAATAAATAGGAATAATCTCCTTGAAATCAATTGTATTTTCATTCATCTTGAGGCAAATACTTGAATGTTTTGCTTAATGATTTTGATTGAAATATGAAATTAGTAATATGATATCTTCATAAATCCTATCATTTGATTCCTTTCATGAGATCAATGGTATGCACCTTTGAGCCTTTCTCGTTTACATATGCAAACATTTTTACTTTATTATTTACATAACCTATGTTCATATATACCTTGTTGAGTGTTTGAACTCATACGACTAGTGTGAAATTGAGAGTATATCTCGCGAGGATAAAAATTTAAGAAAATTTTGATTCTTAACACTAGGATTGGGTGAGTCAATGTTGATATGTTCTAGTAATGAGATATGAATTTGTGATGCTTAACTCGTTTGAACAATAAACTGTGAACCTTTAAAATGTTGAATTAACTTGTTCTTGACATTTTTCTTATGAAATGAAACAAAAAAAAAACTATAGCATGAAAAGTTTTGTTGATTTTAGTTTTTATTTTATTATTTTTAGTTTTAATTTTTTCTTTTTATGATATTTGTGGGCATCATCACTAAAATCTCTCACGAGACTTTAATTCGTCTACTAGGGACGAGGTTTAAAGGCTTATTTCATACGCTAAATGCAACTGTGTCAATATATGAAAATGATTTATGTTAGTATAGTTTAGTTTTTTTATTTTTATTTTAGTTTTTAAATTACTTTATTTTCTAGAGGCAAACAAGAAGCTTGTTAGGGTTATGATAAGTGCTTGAAAACACTCATATTTCGTAATTTTATTATGCTTAATTGTCATAAATAGATTTTATTATAGCATGTTTATATCATTATTTATGCAAATCAGCCTATTCGAAATCACAGATATGTTTTGTTGTATTTTAGATATTTTTATCTTAAAAATACATAAATTTGTCAATTCACGAAAAATAAAACTTTGAACACTTATTTTACACCCTATGAGCTTAAAAGATTAAGACATATAACTTTACATCAAGAACCAACCATTTTATAAGGTGTACAATTCACAATTCAAGAAAAATAAAGTATGTGGTTGTGAGGAAATTAGTGTGTCACACGAAATATTGTATGTCGTAGCAAGACTCACTTGGGATGATTTGGTGCAAGTTGATCGATCCTTATGGCAAGGCGGAGAAAAGCATTGTACCATGGCACACGAACATAAGATTGACCTTAAGCACACTATAGAACATTATTAGGTTTAGGTTAAAAGACATAGAATGTCACTTTTTAATATTTCTTTCTCGGTCATCATTTTATATTTCATTATATTAGTTTTTATATAGAGTGGATTTATAACTAATCAGAGGTAGTATTTTTAGGAGATTTTCCAAATCAAGAAAATATAAAAGATATATGAATATTCAAGAATACTTTGAAGATCAAAATCATAATTTTGGAGCCGGACATGACATTCATCCTTAATTGGTATTATAGTTCTGATTTGTAACAATTTTATATTCAAATTAATCTTTTCATATTTTTTGAATATTTAAATGTTATTTTTAATCCACTAATCCTGAAATTTAATTTTAGCATGTCTGGCTGATTTTAACATTGATATTTTAGCTATTTTACCATGTTTTTGTAGATTGATTTAGGTGAACATTTTATAAAATAAATAAAGACTATTTCTTTGTTCAAGATTCATTACAAAATTTATTTATGATTGATTTATTGACAATTTATTTTTTATAATACATTTAAAATATGAGAATTAGTTTTCATAAGCATCATCACGATCTAATTTAGATAACTTGAATAATAGTCTAAATTGGTGACTCTTCCAAAAATATTGATTTAAATGGTTTGCTATTTTCTTAAAAATAATGCACAATTTAATTAATTAGTTAATGATCCCTATTAAAAGATTTTAATTGGTTTAATTAACAAAGAAAATGATTCTTGTCAAAAGACTTTTTCATACTTAAAAGGAAAATTCAATAATCTAAATTTATATTTTAATTACTGAATTAATTCTAAGCAAGCATAATTAACTACTTAAATATTCCAATAAATTTTTCATTGAGTATTAATTGTATACTTGCTTTGATTTGTTTGAATTAAATCTATTTTTAGGTATTTTTAATTATTTCGTTATTAGATTAGGATTTTCAAAACTAGCTCACTGTGATAGAATGTTTAGATTTTATTTTCATATTCGTTTAAATTTTTTAAGAAATTTGAAAAATTATTTAAAACCACGTAATTACTCTTGAGACCATTATTAAGAATATACTTATCATTTATTAAAAATGATTCGTACACTTGTGAGCTATTTTACAAATGATGGTGAAAAGGTAACGTTTTAACAATGAGAGTGAGTTCCAAGGATCGGTATCAAGGTGGATGATTATAATTTTATGATAAGAATCTACAGGAGCTGCTTGAAAATCATTATGAATGGTTACATAGAATAGAGAAAATTACATTTTAGAGATTGATCAATTGTGGTTCGCTTAAGCATTACATTTTTAAGTGTGAGAGCATGTGAAGTTTTTATAGTACTTTTCTCTAAAGTGTTTGTTTATCTTCAAGGTTTTTTCCTATTATACTTATAATCTTAGATTTTATCTATTTAAAGTGGTGAAAAAATAGAGTAGACTCACTGTATAAATCATATAAATTGATTGAATTATTATTTTTTTTCTTATATTTTTATTATTATCAATATATATTTCTAAGACTCACTAATATATTTGTTGAAATATCTTCATTTAATGTTTGCTTGAGCACTAAGCTTGAATTGAGGAACTAGCGGAGTACTTACACGTTTTTTCTGTTCGTTCATACCAAACTGTTGTAGTATCCGCTTCAAATATTGACTCTGGGTCAAACTAAGCTTCCCCTTCTTCCTGTCTCTCCTTATCTCCATACCGAGAATCTTCTTGGCTTCTCCCAAATCTTTCATCTCGAACTCCTGACTTAGTTGAGCCTTCAACTTTTCAATTTCTGCTTGGCTCTTTGATGCAATCAACATATCATCGACGTACAATAGGAGATAGACGAAAGACTCATTTTGTAGCTTGCAAAAATACACACAATGATCATGTGTGCTTCTGGTATACTTTTGTTGCAACATAAACTGATCAAATCGTTTGTACCACTGCCTTGGAGATTGCTTCAATCCATACAATGATTTGTTCAGCTTACAAACCCAATTCTCTTTACCAGCAACAATAAACCCTTCTGGCTGAGACATATAGATCTCCTCTTCTAAGTCACCGTGTAGAAACGCGGTTTTCACATCAAGTTGAACTAGTTCCAAATCGAACTGTGTTACCAAGGCCAACAAAATTCTAATGGAAGAATGTTTTACAACTGGAGAAAATACCTCATTATAATCGATTCTCTCCTTCTGAACGTAGCCCTTAGCCACCAACCTTGCCTTGTAGTGAATACCATCTTTGTTAGGAGATCCATCTTTCTTTGCATACACCCATTTGCATCCAATTGCCTTCTTGCCCTTAGGTAGTTATGTCAACTTCCATGTTTTATTCTTCTGAAGGGACAGAAGTTCATCGTCTGATTGCTTCTTTATATATGGAAGGAACATCATCATGCACAAATGAAAGTACACATGCTACCGTATTCTTAAATTGAGCATGTAGGTCTTCAAAATCCTTGTATCGAGCAGGTACCTTGACATTTTGTCGTCGTGGCCTATCAACTGCAGTTTCTTCTTATTGCTGTGGAGGTTCTTGGGTTAAAACCTCTTCATCTGATTCATCTTCTATCAATGGAGGATCAGCTTCTGTCTTATCTTCACTAACTGGATTAACAATTTTGCTTTCAAACTCCACTTGTTTCGGAGTTTGCTCCACCTGCTCTAAAGTGCCATCAATCTTCTTAATTACCTTTCTCAACAATGCAGATTCATCAAAGGTAACAAATCTGCTAAAGATTATCTTTTTCGTTTCAAGGCACCATAGTCGATATCCCTTAGAACCAGAAGGGATCCCTAAAAAAATGGCTTTCTTGGCTCTTGGGTCCAATTTTGATTCTGTTACATGATAGTATGCAATTGAACGAAACATATGTAAGAAATCGTAATCTCTAGCAGGTTTTCCATACCATACCTCCATAGGCGTCTTGCCTTCAAGAGCAGACGATGGTAGACGGTTGATAAGATGGCATGCATATGTCATAGCCTCAGCCCAATACTGCTTGCCTAAACCAGCATTTGACAACATACACTGAACCTTCTCCAGCAAAGTTCGGTTCATACGTTCTGCAACTCCGTTTTGTTGTGGTGTTTTTTGAATAGTGAAGTGTCACACTATCCCTTCTTCTTCACAAACTTTCATAAATGGATCATCTGTGTACTCAGTGCCATTATCAGACCTCAGACGCTTGATCTTTTTAATAGTCTGAGTCTCGATCATCTTCTTCCACTTGAGAAAAATCCCCAACAGTTCATCCTTTTTCTTCATGAGATACACCCAAACTCTTCTGGAGAAGTCATCAACGAAAGTGACATAATAATGTTTGCCACTCATGGATGGAGTTCTTGTTGGCCCCCATACATCAGTATGGATGTAATTCAAAATTCCCTTTGTATTATGAAGAGCAGTGTCAAAGCTACTCTTTTATGCTTCCTCAATACACAATACTCACAGAATTCCAACTTGCCTATTCTCGCACCTTTTAATAGGCCTTGCTTTACTAGAATCTGTAAAGCTTTTTCACCAGCATGTCCCAAACGCATATGCCACAACTTGGTAGTTTCTAAATCTCTTTCTTCATCTGAAACTGCTGTTGATGCTGTCCCAATAACCGTACTACCAAGGTAGTAGTACAAGTTATTCTTCCGAACACCTTTCATCGCCACCAGTGCTCCAGAAGTAACCTTCAATGTCCCATTTTGTATGGTCACAGTGAAGCCTTTTGATTCTAAGACTCCCATAGCAATGAGATTCTTCTTCATATCTGGAACATAATGAACATCTGTCAAGACCCTGGTTGAACCATCTTGATTCTTCAAACGAATTGTACCGATTCCCAAAACTTTGCATGGATAATCATTACCCATGAAAACAACTCCACCGTATAGTTCTTCAAAGTTAAAGAACCACTCCTTGTTAGGAGACATATGGAAAGTACATGCTGAATCAAAAATCCAATCACCAGGATGAGATGCTGTTGACGAACCAACCAATGAAAAATCTAAATTTGAATTGCTTTCAACTACACATGCATCAGATTGCACAATTTTTCCTTCTTTTGAAGCTTCGGACAATTTTTCTTCCAATGGTCTTTCTCATGACAAAAGGCACATTCATATTTACCAAGTATTCCTTTTGATAGAGATCTACCTCTCCTTCCTTTATGTTGTGTTTGCGGATGTTTTCTTACAGACAATGCCTCTGCTGCTTCATTCTTGCTTTCTCTTTTATATTTCTTTCTAATTTCATAACTATACAAAGCAGTACAAACTTCCTCAAAAGATACTTTATCCTTCCCAATGAGTAAGCTCGTAATAAGATGATCAAACTCATCAGGAAGGGAGGCTAACAACATCAAGGCTAAATCTTCATCTTTAAAAGTTTCATCCATATTTAACAAATCTGCTACTAATTTATTAAAGGCAGTAATGTGGTCGTTTATTGTAGTACCTGGAAGGTATTCAAACCGGAACAACTTCTTCTTCAAATATAGCCAATTTTGTCCATTCTTCTTCATGAACTTGTTCTCCAACGCCTTCCACAACTTACTTGCATATGTCTCCTTCATGAACGTGTACTTTTATTCTCTTGAGAGACACGAACGGATTGTACCACATGCCAATCGGTTGATATTTTTCCACTCTACTTCATCTGCTCCATCTGGTTTCTCTTTTTCAATGGCGATGTCTAGATCTTGTTGAAACAGAGCATTTACAACTTCGCCTTGCCACATGCCGAAATGACCGGTTCCATCAAACTTCTCCACCTCGAACCTTGCATTCATCACCATAGTTCTGCTTGACGTGGATGACTAGCCTTTGTTTGAAAGAATTTTTTCTTCCGCCATTTCTTCAAATTACAACAACTAACAACTATATTCCAATAGCAAACAAACGGAATACAAACAAATACCTAGGTAGAAAACCTTCGGGTTTGATACCAATTGTTGGGAAAATCGGGTATATTTTCCCTATTCTAAGTAGTTACTATTCACTTATGATTTAAATGAATAGAACTCAAACTAACCCGACAAAATAATGCCATTGGAAATATAATGCTAAAATAAACTAAAACAGATATTGAAACAGAAATATTAAAGCAGAAAAATAATAACACTAGAAAATTTAACGAGGTTCGGTATAAATGTTACCTAGGTCCTCGAACGTCGTTGACCACTTCCACTATATTCAAATGAATGAACTTCAAAATTACAACTAATTGGGAAAAATTGAGCTAATCAATTACCCTTACAAAAGAGAGGAAGATTTACAAATTTTGGTATGTTTACAAATGGTGAAGGAGGGCTTTATTTATAGCCCCAAAACCAACACACATCTTCATTCCTAATCAATGTGAGATTTTTCTAATTTTCTCACTAAGGAACAATATATAACAACCAACATATCAAGTGGTTAATAGGTCATACAAGGCCACTTTTTGACAACCCTAACCATTCCTTTGACTTTGAATTTGAATGTCATGGGCAGCCTTAAGAACAGTTTGGACAGTCTAGTCAGTTTTAAAAAGATTTTATATATTTCTATTCGGATTGGATCATTTAGTGCAATTAACTTGTACGTTCTCGCGTCTAGCTTCTTCTGCTCCAATTTATCGACTTTGTCTAAGTTATTCAATTTTATAGATATCCTAGTTGTATACACAGTAAGATACGTAACTTAAGATCGATGAATTTGTTATATAAATATATAATTAATAAGATTTGACATGTAATTAAATAAATAAAATTTATTCTTTATTTTTTGTTCAAAAAATCAAAAATATATTACTGAAAATTAAACATTTTTGGATGGTTATCCTTTTTCCTTAATTTGAAATTAGGGTTATCAATGGAACGGAATAAAATAGAAGACTTTCTCATTTTTTATCCACAATTTAAAATTTAATTATCATCTTCACTTAAAATTTTTAAGGAAACATATTAGGGATCATTAATGGGAAACAGGATCTTCAAATATAGAAGTAAGATTCAAGTAATATTTTAAATATTATTTTTATTTTTTTAATAATTTTATATTTTTATTATAAAAAAATTTTAAAAAAATAAGTTAATAATAAATATTTTATATTAGAAAAAATAAAAAAAATTGAGTCAATAAATTATATTTATGCAAAAGGGAGAAAAATAAATTATATAATCATTTTATATTAAACAACATTGATAGTATATTGTTATAAAATAATTTTAAATAGTAAAAATAAATTATAAAATAATTATAAGATTTTATATTTTTAGAATTAAAATAAATAATTTTTATAAAAACATTATTGCTATTTTAATAAAATAAAAAATAAAAATATATATAATATATAATATATTACTTACTATTAATTTAGGTTTAAATATAATTAAAGTTATGAAGAAAAATTAAAAATATTAAATTTTTATATATTTTTTAAAATATGGTATATTTCAAAAGATAAGACTATATATTATAAAATTCGAATTCCGATTTCTCATTATTTATTCTCCGTTTTATTATTCTTATCGTTATTTCTAATCGGTTAATCTTCTTAAAAATTTACCCCATCATACAAAATTAACAACCCTATTTGGAACCTAAGTGGTCGGTCATTTAGTGGAACTTTTCTATATTGTCCGTCTATTTTTGCCCCTCTTATCAAATGTTTGCTATGCAATACTAAAAATCCCATTTATATATTTTTTTTGTTAGTAATATATCATATAAAAAAAATAATAAGATTATATATAAACTTTATCCCGCCGAGAAATGTTTATCTAATCACGCACTAAATATTTAACTTAATTTGTATAAATTTTTAATATATTGTAAAATTATTTGTATTTACTTTTTTTAATATCAAATAAAAATTAATATTTTTTATCTATAAAATGTATATAAAAAATTATATATTAATTTAAAGAATTTTTAAAACAAAATTATTTTATATGTAAAAAAACTACTATAACGTCCTAAATAATGGAGGTGCAATTGGGAAAGCAAAATATAAATAATAGAATGAGGAAAAAAAGATTAATATAGATAAACAAATGGGGTCAATTTAAAGCTTGAAAATACATAGAAGCTCAATTGTGATGAACTTGTTGGAATATGAAAATTAAAGTAAGCAGTTAGAATATATGTACCCATAACTATATAAAATTAAAATGATAGTGTATGAAATAATATATAAATAAATAAATTAAGAATAAAATTATATTATTTAAAATTAAAAAAACATAAATATAAATTGTAAATGTAAAAGTTAAATAATATAAAACTTAAATAGTAAAAGAAAAGACGAGATCTGATCTGTATATCACAAAGTGTTATTAAGATAATTTTTTTCCTTATCGTAAGTGTTAAAAACTCTAAAAACTTATATCTTAAAATGCAACGATCAAATGGTAACAAACTTATAACACAATTTATTATATTATGAGATTTGAAGTATCTAAACCTTATTAAAGGAATCTAATTTTAAATTGAAAATAAAAAAAATTCTTTTCATTTTTTTTCATATTCTGCTTTATGTGTTTCTCTATTTTTTTTCTTCTTTCTTTTATCTTTTCCTGCTCATAAAAGGATATAAATATATACCCAAAACAACATTCAAGCCTTTAAAAGCAATAAAGCCACTAACGGAAGGAAAAAGAAATGAAAAAAAAGAGTAAAAATCGTTTCTCATTAAAACAATTTTAATTCATTCGTTTCAAATTTAAAATAATTTTAATTCATAAAATTTTTCAACAATCACCCATGTAAATGAGAATTGACGAAGAACTTAAATCATATTTTAATAGAAAAATAAAATTCAATGGTTCGAAACTTATATAAAATATGTTAGTGTTACCTTTTGAATCTTCCCTTGTAAAAATATATTTATCTTACTAACTGAATAATAGACGTGATGTCCTTGAGCTTTCTATCATTTATATAAGTGATGACATACTTCACACATGAGTTTTTTCTAATACAGTTAAGTTTTCACTATTATGTTCATTTGGCTCATAAATATATGCCTAGTTCTGTGAGAGTTTCTAAAGAATTGATTCTATATAATTCATTTTCAAAGTGGCCACACTTCTCTCTCACATAGTCGATCTTTTATCTATAAGAGTAATTTGCAAAGAGTAACCAACATACTTTGCCCAATATTTTTTTTGTAAGAATCATTGAAAGCCTTATCTTAACTTGTATCTTATGGGTATTATTGTTTTCATTATAAGAATGGACTTGTGGGTAAACCCCCACAATGGTCTTGTTAAGTCTTTACAACTAAGTTGTCTTTTTGAACCTAGATTTTAGAATCTTCAATCAACTAGGTTATGTTTTGTTTGCAAATCTTTATTCATTCATGGGCTTCAGTTTCATTCTCCTTGATGACTTATCAACTAACTCTCAACCTAACCCTTTAGTTAGCAAATATGCAATGTTATCATTTGACTTCATATAGTCGATAGAGATCACCCCGATTGAAAATAATTGTCTAATATTATTATGTCTATGACATATATGTCGAGACTTACTATTATACATATTATTATGCTCTATCAATAGCAGATTGACTATTGAAATGGGTGCATATTGTAGGTACAGGCTTTACCACATAAAAATGTCCTCTAAAAAATTGCATAGGCGTTCGGCTTCTTTACCACATTTATCTAAAGTGATGAACTCAAATTCTATTAGGGATCTAGCAATACACACCTATTTAGGGGACTTCTATGAAACAAGTACACCACCTAATGTGGACACATATCTACTAGTAGACTTTGAATCTTTCATGTCATATATTTAGTTTGTATCACTGTATTCTTTTTATACAACTAGATCTCATATGTAGTGTAGTCCATTGCTACATGTGCATCTTAAGTATTTAAGTAATCTTATAATGCATTTCCAATTATCAAATTTTGGATTAGTGATATATCGACTTAATTTACTTACAATGTAAGTTATGTCCGATCTTGTATAACTCATCAAGTACATAAGATATCCTATCCGTTTAGAATATTTCAATTGAGATATACGATTATCTTTATTTTTTGATAGGTATAGATTTATATCTACACGTGTTCTAATAATTTCATAATCATCATTATTGAATTTCTTAAGTAACCTGTCAATTAACTTAGAATGTGATCACTTAAAATCCTTGATATCTTAATTTCTAGAATTTCATCAGTAAGTCTCATGTCTTTCTACATATTTTTAATGGATTTGATCATTTGATCATTTGATCATTATTATCTACAATTAGCATGTCATCAATGTAAAGACACAAGATGATATAATCATCTTCAATGTCCTTGACATAACCATCCTAGTCCTAACTATCTTCATTCATAGTCCCACAAGTTTGTTTAAATAAACTTGATTCTCCTAATTGGGACTTACAAGAAAATACATGTTCATAGAACAATTAATTTCTTGATTCCATTATCAAGATCTTGTGCGATCTTTGACACATGCACCAAAAGTTGATAAACATTGATATGATAAGCATATCCAATAAATGCAATCTATTGTTTCCGAGCCTATCTTCACTTTCTAAGGTATAGATATAGTCACTTTTGTAAAGCACTCATACACTCGTAAGTATTCATAAGAATCCATTATTTCTTTAAATAATTGATGGAGTGTCTCATATGCCTTCTTCCGAGATACCTTATTAAAAGATAATTAGCCTACAATATGACCTCTCCTATAAGTTATGAGTTAATCTAGAACTTAATAGTATTACATTCATCATTTATATCAAGACATGATCTTTACCATTCAATAACATCGTTGTGGTTTTATGTATGATTTTATGTTATGCATAAAGTTCACCAAACAATGCTTTATACTTACCATCATGATCACTTCACAAAATTTTGATTTTCTTGTTGAATTGATTCTCAACTTCAGTTTTACAAAAATTAATTTCTCTGTAGCTTCATCTTTGGTTTTATGCAAATACACATAGTAATATGTCATGCTATCATCGACAAAAGTAATAAAATATTTATCGCCACCCATATTCAAAGAAATTTCAAATCACATAAAACACTATAGATCAAATGAAAGGGTTTCATGTTCCTCTCAGTTGATTAAAAAGAAGACAACTATTTTATCTCTACACAAATCTCACACTTATGTTTGGAACTAATTTGTAAAAAATGTATATAAATATGCAGATAAATTAATAATATAATTAATCTTTGGCTTAAATATCATTAAATCAAGCTTGAAGAGCCCATCAATTGCATAATCTTTTAATACAATTGTTCCATACTTGATCAATATGACCTTCATAGACTCCATATCTATGTAGAATCCATGCTTCTTAAGCAATGAATGTTGTCTCTTTTAGAGAACATAAAATCGTGCAAGTATACACGGTCACAAGTAATAAAGATTTGTAAATAGAGTATCGTTCTTACGGAGATTTGTTACTACAATTTGTTGACTACTAAAATTGTATCGCTCTGATTTTATCCAAAACAAGCATTGATTTAGAAAAATAAGAAAAGAGTTAACAAAATAAAAGAAATCTAGGATTGCAATTTTTCACCAAACTAATCCACTCTAATCATATTATTTTTTCTTGATTTATATTTTTTAGTACATTTAATTTGTCAACCGAAAACTTCTATTTTTATCCATACATCTCTTCCGAGCTCCGTATAGACATACATCGTTAAATTAATTCACTATATCTCTATGAGAATTAAATTCACCAAGATTCATTACGTTCTAAGTTTTCAAATGGCCACACATACAATTAGGGTATATTCCTATCCTTCATCATACATGTCATTCTATCTACGAGCAATATACACACAAATGCCTCTTCCAAGTTTATTTATGTGCCACGGATCGTTTTGATAAAATTCATAAATAATCAAAAAGCATTAAGCACAAAATAGAATGAACAAATCGAACGTCTTATAAATCTATCAAAAATAATTAAAATCAAAGCTTCATAAATTTAGATCAAATGCAACCCTAGAAAAATTAAATTACTTCATAAATTAAAAATAAACTTACAACAAATACAGAAAATTAGAAGAAAAAGAAATGAAATTAAAATATCAAGAAATGAAAATATTTGGAAAACATAGAACAAAACAGAAGCCAAAAATGGCTCCTGCGTGTTCCACAATCCAAAACCCAACAACACACAAATTCTAAAACTAAACTCCAAAAAAAAACTCTTTAACTCTATCATAATATCACCTATTTATAGCACCAAAAAAATACATTAAAAATATTAAAATACATACATGCGTAACAATTTGTATCGAAAATAAAATCGACGCGTATCGATATTCGATATCGAAATAATATTTTAATTCACGAGTGAGATAGAGACGTCGTTGCTGATTTAAAATTCAAAGTGCATGCCACGTGTCAGCTTTTGATTCGCTGAAAAGATTTAAAGTGGGCACGTGGTAGCATTTCATTGGCTCCGGGAAACGAGCGCACGATGGATAGTCACACGGGAGACAACGGCTCTAACGAAGGCATGATTCTGCACGTTCACGTTCATTGTAAAATGCCGCGTGTCATAAAATTATTCGTTGATAGATAAAATGGGACACGTGGCAGATTCTGTTTCGTGGAATAACCGGGCGCACGTGGATCGATCGCACGAGAAAAAGGGCGCCCGAAGGTGGGGGACAGCTGCTGGATGCATCAGACACGTGGGTTCCACCCTACATGCCGGCCTGCGTAGTAGGTGGGCCCCACTAGTGCCAAGCCGCATAAAGAATAAAGACCTGCACCCACTCGCTTTGGTTGGGTGTAATAAGGACGCGCGAATCTCAGCCGTTTCTTCTTTGATCGGACGGTCCACGTTTCACGCATGCAGATTAGCGCATGGATTCTTCTCACATGCGCAGAAAATTAAACTTTAATTAATTGCATTTTGACCCACAAATTTAATCCAATTACATTTTCAAACTTTCTTTAATTACAATTAAACCCTTTTCAAAATTTAAATTAAATTTTCAAACTTTTAATAATTGCAATTAAGCCTAAATTTAATTTAAATTACATTTTCAACTTTTATAAATTGTAATTAAGAACTCTATTATTTGAAATTATATTTGTGGACATTAATTGGAAAATAAGTACGATTTCGATTCAAATTGTTTAATTTTATTAAAAATGTATTTGTTAACACAAAAAAGTAAATATTAATTTATTTAACTAAAATTAAACAAAAATGTTAAGAACATAGCAATTATCATTAATAAAATTGACGAAAATAACTATATAAAATACAGTTATTAACACCCCCAAACTTAAGTTTTTGCTAGTCCTCGAGCAAAAGGAAAGAAATAAAACAAAGATAACTCCAATAAAAATAGTGATTTTCAAAATATTTCCTTTTAAACATTCCAAATAACATAACTCATTATCAAATTAGTGCTCACACTAATAACTTATATCCCCAAAATTATGTATAAAATTATCTTACCAAATAACATAATAATCAATAAGATTGTAAGTACCCATTATCAAAACCACAACCTAAGTCATACTATGATTGAATACATATATAAAAATCAAATTATAACTTAAAAAAGTCAAAAGATTGAAACCATATACAAGATCTGTAAGCAATTAATGTAATCAATAAATCGAAAAGGTTGAAGCATGTTAATTATGGCCTAACACATTGAGGCACAAAACCATCTATTATTAAACCTTTCCCCTTTTTCCCTTTATGTATATAACCAAGTTTTTCTTGTTGCGTAAAAAAAACAATAGCCAAAGAAGCTACGTTCCAAGCAAAAGAGAAGACTTTCAGAGCAACCAGAGAAGACTTTCAGAGGTGAGCAGCGGCATTAAGGGAAATTAATCCCTAAAAGACAAACTGTCCATTATTGTTTCCATTTGGTAGAGTTTCTCTCATTTGTATGGTAATATTTTGATTTAATAGTAAGTTTGTTAATTTATCTTGTTATATATTACCAGTAAATTAAAGGAGATATTTTGTGGGTTGATTTTGAATTTTGGTATAATTTGTGAAGCTCTCTGGAAATTGGTATTTATATCTCCATTTGATTATTAATGGATTTTTTCTTGGTGTACCGTCGTTAGTGGAGTAGACTTTTCATATTGAAAAGTTGAACTACTTAAATCATTGTGTGCCATTGAAGTACATAAACCTTCTAGTTATCATGAAGCTGTCACCTGTGATGAGTCTGTTCAGTGGTTGGTTGCTATGAATGAAGAGATTGAATCACTTTATAAGAATCATACTTGGGAATTGGTGAAACCTCCTAAGGGCCAAAAGATTGTTGGAAACAAATAGATCTTTAAGAAAAAGGAAGGTACACCCGAGGTTGAAGCAGCTAGGTTCAAGGCACGTGTTGTTGCAAAGGGCTATTGTCAGAAGAAAGGTATTGACTTCAATGAAGTATTTTCACATGTTGTGAAACATAGCTCTATTCGTGTTTTGCTTGATATGGTTGTATTGTTTGACATGGAACTAGAACAACTTGATGTTGAGACATCCTTCTTACATGGTGAGCTTGAGGAACAAATATATATGCATCAATCAGAGGGGTTTGTTGTTCCATGTAAGGAAGATCATGTTTGCTTATTGAAAAAGTCTTTATATAGGCTGAAGCAATCTCCTAGGCAGTGGTATAAGCGGTTTGATTCTTTTATGATTGATCATGGTTACTCTAGGAATGATTATGATAGTTGTGTTTATCATAAAAGATTTCATGATGGTTCATCCATTTATTTGTTCCTTTATGTTGATGACATGCTTATTACTTCTAAGAATAAGTCTGAGATTCAGAAATTAAAGTCTCAACTTATGGTGAATTTGAGATGAAAGATTTGCTGCAGCGAAGAAAATTTTGGGCATGGAAATTTACAGGGATAGACAAATGGGCAAGTTTTATTTGACTCAGAAAAGTTATATTGAAAAAGTTCTTGAATGCTTTGGTATGAAAGATTCTAAACCTGTGAGTACGCCGTTACCTGCGCATTTCAGGCTTTCTTTGGATTTTTCACCACAGTCAAAAGAAGATATTTCACCACAGTCAGAAGAAGAAGAGCGGTACATGTCTCAGGTTCCATATTCTAGTGCCGTTGGCAGTTTGATGTACGCTATGGTTTATACTCGTCCAGACATTTCACATGCAGTTAGTGTTGTCAGCAGATATATGGGTAATCATGGTAAGGGTCCATTGGCAAGTAGTGAAATGGATACTCCAATATTTGAGAGGTACATTTAATTTTGGTTTGGTATATGATGGGAGTTCTAATACTAGTTGCAATGTTATTGGTTATGTTGACTCTGATTATGCTGGTGATTTGGATAGAAGAAGATCTCTGACAGGTTATGTCTTCACTCTTTCTCATTGTGCTATTAGTTGGAAGGCTACTTTACAGTCTACAGTTGCTTTGTCTACAAAAGAGGCAGAATATATGGCAGCAACAGAAGCAGTGAAAGAAGCCATTTGGCTTAGAGGTTTGGTTTGTGATTTGGGTTTACAGTAGGATACTTCTGTTGTATTTTGTGTTGGTCAGAGTGCGATACACTTGACTAAGAATACTATGTATCATAAAAGAACCAAACATATTGATATCATATATAACTTTATTCGTGACATTTTCTCTCAGGGTGCTATTGTTGTCAATAAGATAGTCACTACAGAGAATCTAGCTGATATGTTAACCAAACCAGTTCCATTTAATAAGTTCAAGCATTGCTTGGACTTGATTGGTATTTGCAGAAGATGATCACCCTTTGGGGCTCTAAACGACAATTATTTGATAATCCGAGGAATTTCATTTGAAGAATTTGTTTTCTGTTTTGAGCCAAGGTGGAGATTTGTTAATTGTGGCCCAAAACATTGAGGCCTAAAAACCATCTATTATTAAACCTTTCCCCCTTTTCCCTTTATATATATAACCAAGTTTCCCTTGTTGCGTAAAAAAAAAGTAGTAGCCGTAGAAGCTTCGTTCCAAGCAAAAGAGAAGACTTTCAGAGCTGCCAGAGAAGAAAAATTGAAACAGCCACAAAAGAGAATTAAATTTGAATCCAGAAATTGCATGAAGAAGCTATTGGAGAAGACTTTTAGACTTGAGCAGCTGCAGTAAAGGAAATCAACCCCTAAAAGACAAGCTGTCCATTATTGTTTCTATTTGGTAGAGTTTCTCTTATTTATACGATAATATTTTGATTTAATAGTAAATTTGTTAATTTATCTTGTTATATATTACCAGTAAATTAGAGGGGATATTTTGTGGGTTGATTTTGGATTTTGGTATAATTTGTGAAGCTCTCTAGAAATTGGTGTTTGTATCTCTATTTAATTATTAGTAGATTTTTTCTCGGTGTGCTGTCGTTAGTGGATTAGACTTTTCACATTAAAAAATTGAACCACTTAAATCATTGTGTGCCATTTATTTTCTTACTAGTTATTATTTTGCTGTTATCTATTATTATTAATTTATACAACCAAAATTGAATCTAATCTTAATTTTCGTAATTGCTAATTTATAACAAAACAAAATCCTATAACTACGATCAATAGTAGAGAAAAATTGAAAATTCAATAATTAAATTAAATTCCTGAACTGAAACCAGAAAATAAACCAAAAGGTTAAGCAGAAAAGTAACATCAAAGAAGTAATAAATATGTTTATAAATGGTTGAAGAAGATATGAAGTACAACGAACCGAACTATATAAAACATATACCTATGATTAGAAAATATAAACCTAATTAAAGAAGTGCAAAACATAAAATGATTAATAAAGAATTAAAGCAAAACACAATTATTAGTCACACTATCAGATAAATATTTAGAAGTAATAAATAGCTGTAAGGTTAAGGCTACCAACTGGAGTAAGAAAACTAAAACAAATAATATGATAAAGCAAAGAGAAAAGGAACATTAAATTAAGAAAAATGCTAAATAACGTTTACGTAAACTTGTTGTAGACATTGTTACTAGAAGAGATAAAATAGAAACAAAATAAAGGAACACCTGCAGAATTTGTTTGTTCCGTAAAGTGACGGAAAAGGAAACAGAAATTTTGCAAAAGCATCAGTCACGGAATATTCTTTTTTGTCTAAACATATAGTGGAAAAAATTTGTTACTGTTATAGAAAATAATACAAGTTAATAATAAAATTATATTATTTAAAATTAAAAATACACAAATATAAATATATAAATTATAAATAAAAAATTTAAATAACATAAAACTTGAAAAAGTTAAGAAAATAAGAAAACATGTGTATTACACGGTTTAAAATAATTTTTTTGAATTTAATAAAGGTGGTAGATAATTTAAAAAAATTATTTTTTAAAATATAACATTCAAATGATAATAAACTTATTTATACTTTATTATTTTAAGAACTTTTAAAGTTACAAATCTATTAAAAAATCATAATTTTAAATTGAAAATACAAAAAAAATTCTTTTACATTTTCTTTTTCTGTACTCTGGTTTCTCTGTTTTTCTTCTTTCTTTTCCTGCTCATAAAAATGATTGAATAACCATTGATAGATTACGTTTATCAAACACAAAATACGAAAGGCTTATTACTCAAAACTAGATTGACTACTGTCAAGGTCTAAGTTGTTATATATGTACTGATAAATGAAAATGTCATATTTAATATATAAAGGAGGTGTTTTAAGTTGTTAAGATCACACCATTCACATAGATGATATCAAACTATCATAATAATATATATTAAAATAACTTTAATTTTTTTTTTTGTTAAAAATAAAGTGATTTAAAAGGAACTACTCAAAAAGAATTCAATTAAAGTGATCTATTTATAAAAAAAAATTGAATTATGATGTATCTTATTCAGATACCAAAGTTTAAATCTTAGAAAATAAATCATAATCAAAACTTTCACATACACCAGCTTTTATAAAAGAATATCGAACTGTAAATTTTTCATAGAATGAGGCCAAAATAGGAACAGTACAAATTTAGCCACATCTCATCTAAATGATAGAACAACATCGACGAATCTACCAAAACAATTATCTTAAACCATCAGACCAATTACATAAATCAGTCATCCATTTAAACTCTTTCTAGGGTTCACAAACACTTACCTGTGTCTTCTACTGGCTTATGATCTGATCTGATCTTAGAAGGCCCTTTTTCCAAACAAAGCTATCTGTTAAATTCAGATCAAGAAGATTACTGTGGAGAGGGAAAAGAAGAGAGAAATCTTTGTAATATTTATTGAATGTATAAAGAAAATACAATTTGATTACATCTCTCACAACAAGAGAAGTATTTTTCAATGATAAACCACTTTATCGAGGAAAAATAAAGTTTTGTCGTCAAAAAGTTTTCTTCGACAAAATATTTTATAGGGATGATCGTACCAATATCCTCACAGTAGAAATTGTTTTGGGAACAAAATCAAATTGATCCTTAAAAATATTTTCTTCCGTGAATGTTTTTACAGTAAAAAATATTTTTTTCAAATAAATTTCTTCAATAACTTTTGTTGCAAAATATAGTTAGTAAATTGTTTATTCCATATTCGAGGTTGAAAAAGAACGAAAAGAATGAGTTACAATTGTGAGTTTAATCAAATACTCTTCGTATGTACGAAAACTGTGGATTTTAATTAAGTTCAAACATTAAAGACGTCATTTTTGTTAAAGATATCTACGTGAAGTTCCTAGGCATTGATGGTTCTTGACCAACCTAAACACACATTTCTTTAATATTTTTCCAACTTCAAACCTATGACATACCTTTATAGCCACAGATTCTTAGAAGTTGGTACTATATGGGTTACGGGTCCAAATATTTTTCATATGTACGAACACTGTAGATTTCAATCAGATTCAAACAACCCACAAAACTTGTCGTAAAAAATGTGTGTTTAAAATATAATAATAATAAAACGTGCCAATTTCATATATGTATTCATAAATTTTCAATAAATACTTTAGTAACTTTATTTTTCTTATCTCAAAGTCTACAAAAATATCTCAAAAAAATAAAATTAATAAGAATTATGTTACAATATTCTTTACTAATCAATAGTAATAACTTATTAAATCATAATAACCTATTACAACATATTGAAATCATACTTAACAAAATTATATAGTCCAATAGGCACTTAGCTCCATCCATATATCTTGCCCTCAAAACCTAAAAATATGTACATTAAATGCTATAAGGCAATGAAAGATGCAAAAATAATAAACTGAAAATGCATACTTAATGTAGCAAAATCATACATGCATGCGAAAGTTAACTAAATTATATAATTACAAAATTGTTTAGCAAAACAGAAAAACGACAATACAAAACGTTACGGCCGGCTTACTTGTGTACAATTTCAACAAGGTAGCACAATATAGATGGAAAGAACGTTAAAAAAAAGGGTGTAAAGAATCATTATTTTGTAAATTTAATTAATTTGTGTCCTCCACTTAATTAGTATCATGAAACAAAATAATTCAAATCATTAGCATAAAATTGCTTCATAAATGATCAATCAATCGGGATGAGTGAAGTATAAAAGAACTACATAAATAATTAATAATAACAAAATAGTTACTAATTTCTTAAAAATAACAACAATCTTGTTATTATTTTATTAAAAACATCTATTAGAATTAATATAACATTACTTTATTTTTAGTGATTTTATTGGTCGTTCCTAAATTTGCAATTGCAAAATATTAACTTGAAGTACACGAGTCCAACCCACCTTGAGTAATTCTGTAGCTACAATAACCACTGAAGTTGTCCGATATTCAATTCCACAAACCCTTACACACCCTAAAATAAGTTAGTGATAATTTAGAAAGCATTAGAAATTTGTTGGACCAAAAAGAAAAACATAGAGATATGTGAAAGAAATAAAATAAAGTTAAGCTTCCACTACAAAAGCTTCAATATCTCTTAATATCTTTATTATTTGACGATTAATCACAAATTAAGCAATTCTACATAATATATTCCATTTTAGTTTCCTTACATATATAGATCACCCTCCTCAAAACAAAATCAGTAGATATCAATCATCCTGCACAAACAACATAGTTAAAAGTGACTGCAAAGGTAAAAGTTGAGAGATATGGAGAAAGAGAAAAACCTTGATGTCTAAACCAACTAAGCCAAGTGAGGTTTTAACAATTAATGTTTGTTGAGAGGACAATAAAATATAGTGGTGGAAAAATAGAGACTATGCCAAAGTGTGTTAAACTACCTTTCAAATTGTTAAACATTATATCTATTGTAAACAAGACAGTCCAAGCTCACAGGCTATAGAGCAAGAAGCAGGAAAGATCAAACCTAAAAAGTAAACAGGACAATGTTGGTGTGTGTTGTGGTGCATGCTGCAACAGTGTCAGACACTAATGCTCAGTGGAGTAAAACATGAAGCAGACAATAATATTGTGGAGCCATAAAACATGGATGTGCATGAATTATGGTTATTGTTTAATTTTCGTTTTCTTTGTATACATATATCTCAACTCTTGTATAGAAACAGAACGAAAATAATAATGAAATACACTGATAATTATCAGAGAAACACAATATTTTGACATGGTATCAGAGTAAGTTATTGCTGATTAATGGAATTACCTACTGATTTCTGTTTTTTTTTTTGCTGATTTCTGATTCTGATTCTGGGGTGGTTGATTTCTGTGGCTGCTGATTTCTGTTTTGCTGATTGCTAATTGTGGCTACTGATTGAGGCTGTTGATCTCTGAATCTGATTTATGAGGTGGCCATTTCTGATCTCTCAACACTGGTTCGATCTAGGTGGTCGTTCTGACTTACTCATCGGTTCCACCATCAGTTTTTTTTTCTGGAAAAGAAACAGAACACAACGATAAACGGCGCTGAGGTTGGGTTCTGTGTATTTGCTTGTTCGTAGTCTCTGTACGTAGCCGTGGGCAACTGCGCCAGTTTCCTGCCTCCGTGAAACTTGAAACACAGCAACACATATTTTGTGTTCTGTCTTTGTACGTTTGACAAGGGTAACCATACTGTTCTTCTAAGCTCGGACAAGCTTGGAACGAGAAGGAGCTGCACATAGGCTGTGTGAAGAAAGAGTTGCTGTGAAGCCACGCAGAAGAAGTTGCGCTGAGGAACGCAGAAGAAGTTGGCCGAGGAACGTAGAAGAAGTTGGCTGAGGAACACAGAAGAAGTTGGCTGAGGAACGCAGAAGAAGCTGTGCTGAGGAACGCAGAAGAAGTTGGTTGAGGAACGTAGAAGAAGCTGTGCAAATTTGGCTAAGAAGAAGCTGCACGAATTTGGGTGAGCAGAAGCTGCATGAATGTGGAAATTTTCCTTAGGGTTAGGAACGCGCAAAAGAAGCTGCGCTCATTTGTAAAATTTTTTTTAGGGTTACGAATTTTTCTATATATAGTGTACGAAAGAAGTATAAAAAAAAGGAAAAACAGAAGGAAAAAAATTTAGATTTCATGGCAGAATCTAGAGATTTAACCACCAATTTCATATTGGAAGATTTGACGATGAAAATGACGAAAGTTCTAACTAGAGCTCATATCGTCTCACAACCTCCACTAACTCAAGCGTCGACTGCCCCCATTAGTATCAAGTTGGGAGGATCCAACTATGCCTTGTGGTCCCAAGTGGTGGAGATGTATATCTCTGGCAAAGACAAACTGGGATATATTAATGGGGAATTTTCTCAACCTACTGAAACCGACCCCTCATTCAGGAGATGGCGTACTGAAAATGCCATTGTTAAAGGATGGTTGATCAATTCAATGGACCCCTCCTTGATTGCAAATTTTATTCGATTCCTAACTGCGAAACAAGTTTGGGATTCTGCTGCTACCACCTATTATGATGGGATAGACATGTCTCAAGTATATGATCTTCGTCGTCGAGTTACTCGTATGAAGCAGGCGGGTGGATCCATTGAAAAATACTACAATGATCTTCAAGGTTTGTGGCGAGAAATTGATTTTCGTCGTCCTAATCCAATGGAGTGTGTGAATGATATACAAAAATACAACTCCATCGTACAGGAAGATCGAGTGTATACCTTCCTCGATGGACTGGATGATAGATTAGATGAAACTCGAAGTGATGTGCTTCAAATCAAACCATTCCCTACGGTGGAACAAGCCTATGGATTCATACGTAGGGAAGAAGTCCGGCAGACCATGATGATCACAGGTATAGATACGACACCAGGAGAAGTTATGGCTTTTAAAGGGGTCAAGGGACACCATAATCTGATGCCACCAAAAGTAGGAACTTCTTTTGGTAGCAAGAAATCCATGTGAAATCCACCATCTCTTGACATGAAATGTGGTCATTGCGGAAACTCCAAAAACACCCGTGAAAACTGCTTCAAACTACATGGGTATCCAGAATGGTGGAATGATCTTCAAGCACGGAAGAAAGGGGACACCATTGGGCGAGCAGCTGTGGCTACCAATAATGCCTCACTATCCCTTACTTCTCAGGCCGAATCTTCCCAGGATCCAGGTATTTCAAGTAAAGCATTTCACATCTCTACTCATAGTGATAAAGAGGATTGGATTCTAGACTCTAGAGCTACATATCACATGACATTTGACCCAAACGATCTCTCCAATAGAACCCAGCCAAGACGGAGCCGTGTTGCCAATGCAAATGGGGTCACTTATCCAGTTACAGGAGCTGGAACAATGACCTTATCTCCTTCATTATCATTATCTAATACTTTTCTTGTACCCTCTCTGTCAAACCGACTAATGTCTGTAAGTTAGGTCACTTCAGACCTTAACTGTGTAGTATTGATGTATTCTACTTTTTGCCTTCTACAGGATATTCTCACCAAGGAGATCATTGGGCGTGGTACTAGGAGAGGAGGGCTATATTATGTGGATGACCTCAGTTCAGGAAGAGCCAATCACATGCAACATACTGTTGGTAACAAGGAACGACAGATTTGGCTATGTCATCGTAGATTTGGGCATCCATCATTCGGGTATTTAAAGCACCTACTCCCCAGTTTATTTTCAAATATCACACATTCAGATTTCAAATGTGATACTTGTATCCTAGCAAAAAGTCATAGGGCGTCTTATCCTATGAGCATGAATAAAAGTATGACTCATTTTGCTTTGGTACATTCTGATGTTTGGGGACCTTCCCCGGTTATTACGTCATCGGGTCATCGTTGGTTTGTTATTTTTGTTGATGATTGTACACGAATGACATGGCTTTACCTTCTCAAACATAAAGATGAAGTATTTGCTACATTTCACCTGTTTCACACCATGATTCAGACACAATTTTCTGAAAAAATTAAGATACTTAGGTCTGATAATGGAGGGGAGTATGTTAATCAACAATTCCGGACATACTTGGACAACCATGGTATTCTCCATGAAACCTCGTGTTCACAAACCCCACAACAGAATGGGACTGCAAAGAGGAAGAATCGGCATATTTTAGAAACGGATCGGGCCTTACTAATTGGTGCACATATGCCTAATAAATACTGGAGTGATGCTATTACTACAGTTGTGTATCTACTGAATCGTATGACCATAAAAACCTTACAATTTCAGACTCCATTAAAGGTGTTATCTGATCATCTTCCCTTGCCTACTATTTTGATGCTTCCGCCCTGAATTTTTGGATGTGTTGGTTTTTTCCACCTCCATAAAAATCAACGAACTAAGTTGGATCCATGTGTTGTCCGATGTGTATTCTTGGGGTATGGTGTACAAAAAAAGGGTTACCGATGTTATGATCCAATTACTAAAAGAATCTATACTACCATGGATGTCACTTTCCTCGAATCAGAATGGTTTTTCCCATCACCGGTATCCAATTACACTCTTCAGGAGGAGAGTTATGGTGAAGAACGAAATTGGCTTGATGTTGAAATATTAGACACTAGTCCAACATACTCGGATCATGCCAATAATATGGAGGAGCCAGTATCTAGACCCGAGCTTGAACTTCCAAGAACTAAAGCTGAAGTAGTAATTGAATCTCCTGAAGATGAAGTGGTTGATGTATCCCTCCATTCTCTAGTACCCAATGATCCTCCTGCTGAGAACACTCCTGAGGTAAGCTATCATATCACACCTTTGCAAACTAATGCTATAGATACATCTGTTGGTTATGTTTTACCTTTCAGACACAATCGAGGTAAACCTCCAAATCGATACTCCCCAAAAAGAGAAGAACGACAACCCAAGTATCCAATAGCAAATTATGTATCTACTCAAATTTTATCAGAACCTATCAGAGAATTTGCACAAACACTCTCCTCGTGTCAAATTCCGAGTAGCATTGAAGAAGCCTTATCTGATCCAAAATGGGCTTAAGCTATAAAAAAGGAATTTGAGGCATTGCAGAAGAATAAGACATGGGTGTTAAGCGAGTTTCCTCAAGGGAGGAAGATGGTAGGATGCAAGTGGATTTTCTCCATTAAGTATAAAGCAGATGGGTTAGTTGATCGATACAAGGCGAGGCTTGTAGCAAAAGGATATACACAGAAACATGGGATAGATTATCAAAAAACCTTCTCACCTATGGCTAAACTTAAAACTGTGAGAGTTTTTTTTATCTCTTATAGCAAATTTAGATTGGCCATTGCACCAACTTGACGTGAAGAATGCCTTCCTTCATGGTGACCTTGAAGAAGAGATTTACATGGATATCCCACCAGGATATACTGTTACATCAGGAAAAGAAACTGCATGTAGATTACAACGAGCATTTTATGGACTAAAACAATCACCTCGAGCGTGGTTTGGTAGGTTGAGTTCAGCAATGAAGAAATATGGGTTCCAACAAAGCAACTCTGATCATACTCTTTTCCTAAAACATCGATCAGGGAAGATAACAACCCTTATAGTCTATGTAGACGACATGATCATTACAGGGGATGATAAAGAAGAAATCTCTAAGCTTCAAGAACAATTGTCAAATGAGTTTGAAATGAAGAACTTGGGAGGGCTCAAATACTTCTTAGGTATTGAGGTAACAAGATCAAAACAAGGCATATGTCTTTCCCAAAGGAAATATACTCTGGACCTACTAGCAGAGGCAGGACTACTAGATTGTAAACCTGTCGATATTCCAATGGTTCAAAATCATAAACTCGGAGAATATGTGGACCAAGTACCAGCAGATAAACAGAGATATCAACGGTTAGTAGGTAAACTCATATATTTATCTCATACTCGACCTGATATTGCTTATGCTGTGAGTGTCGTGAGTCAGTTCATGCACTGCCCAAGTGAAGACCATATGGATGCGGTCATGCGAATACTTCGTTACTTAAAATCCTCCCCTGGGAAAGGACTTATGTTTTCAAAGAATGGTCAATTGGAAGTCCTTGGATATACAGATTCAGACTGGGCAGGGAATATGAAGGATAGGAAATCTACTGCTGGGTACTTTACTTTTGTGGGGGGCAACCTTGTTACATGGAGGAGCAAGAAGCAAAATGTAGTTGCCTTATCCAGTGCTGAAGCTGAATTTCGAGGAATGGTCAAGGGAATATGTGAGCTCCTTTGGTTAAAAAACTTCTAACTGAGATTGGTATTGCTCCTAACTCTGAAATGAACTTATTTTGTGATAACAAAGCAGCCATTGCCATCTCTAACAATCCAGTTCAACATGATCGCATGAAGCACGTTGAAGTGGATCGGAACTTCATCAAATAGAATCTTGAAGAAAAGATTATTAAGCTTCCATTTGTTAAATCAGAAGATCAATTGGCTGATATACTCACAAAATCTGTGTCTGCAAGGAACTTCTACAACTCACTTGACAAGTTGGGCATAAGAGACATATATGCACCAACTTGAGGAGGAGTGTTGGTGTGTGTTGTGGTGCATGCTGCAACAGTGGCAGACACCAATGCTCAGTGGAGTAAAACATGGAGCAGACAATAATATTAGTGGAGCCATAAAACATGGATGTGCAGGAATTATGGTTATTGTTTAATTTTTGTTTTCTTTGTATACATATATCTCAACTCTTGTATAGAAACAGAACGAAAATAATAATGAAATACACTGATAATTATCAGAGAAACACAATAATTTGATAGACAAATGGTAAACAGGTACTGATAAAAACCAAGTCAGGGGTTTCTTTTTTATCTCAAGCATAGAGAACTTCATATTCTTTTCACTTTGGGGATCTTTTAACACAGAGTATAGGAAGAAGAAAAATAATTGGAAGATCGCTAATCTAATAGAGTTCATTTTGGTCTCTTTTAGAATAATGCCACGGCTATAAAGGCTTCTTTTCTCTGCCAGACTTCGACAAGCAAGAGATGGCATGGACTTTGGGAGATTTCCATCAGTGGGTGGTGTTGAATTGTTGTGATGATGTTTATGGCACATAACACTATGTGTTGGTACTCTTCGTTCACCATTGGAATTTCTATGATGTGTACATCTTTCACTCTATCCATTGATGGGAGTAAATATTCAATATGAAAACCAGGAAAGAAAGAAAAAAAGCAATGGAATAATGGTTACACTGCCATTTTTGGACTTCACTTTTAGAAGGCACAAAAGAAAACAAACCCTGAGTTCCAGTCTCTCTAAAATATAATAAAACTCTATTTGCAAGGAAATCTGATTCAAAGGTAAAGATGGAGGAGGGAATGGGTGGGTTGGGTTCGGGTGGCTGCTTCCTTGGTTAGTATCGAAACTCTATTTACAAGGAAATCATTCAAAGAAACGGAGATAATTCGAGAAAGAAAGATATAGAAATAAAGATAGAGAGATATAGGTGTTGAAAATAAAACTTGTTTGAAGCCTAAGATGGAGTCCAAGCAAATTGAAGCCTAATTTGAGAAAGGTTTCATCGTAATTCAAAAAGTTATTCAAGGTGATGAGTTGTGAGACAACTAGTGGAGGTTGAATTGGATTATAGGAAAGATGATGGGTTGTGTGTGGTAATTAGAGTGAGTGTTAACTTTATATCGTGTGCCTTGTATTAATTTTACAATAACATAAATACCTTGCATTATTTGTTATTTAATATATCTCAATTAAGTTTAAGAAATAAGAAGTAAGAGTTTGAGAGTTTTTAAGAGTTACATGCATAAATTATTCTTTAAGTGTTCTTGAGTATTGAGGAGTTTTAATCTATAAATTTTTTGATGCATAATATTTCTAACAAAGTAATATCAGAGGAGTAGTTGGAAATATATACTATTGTATATCAAATCGAAGCTCTCGACGAGACGAATCTGATGCCGTCCAAATCATCTTGATCAGAGTGCAAATGCGCCGCCACAAGCCATCGAAAGTGTTGCCAAAAAGTGATTCAACTCACCGAGTTGGAACCAAGTCCAGCCGAGTTGACCGAGCCGTGAAGCCTATTGATCGAACCGCTGGCCAAGTAACTGAGCCATTGACCGAGGTGTAGAGTCATTGACCAAGCCGTGACGATCCATTGACCGAGTGACCGAGCCATTGACCAGTAAGTTGACCGTTAACCAAAGAGGGTTGACTTTGAACATTGATCGAAAACATTTTGGACTTCCTCCCAAAGTTTTTCAGTGTTCTGAATTCATCCATGTGGTTGGAATTTACAAATTCTTACTATAATGAGAGTTATGGAAAATAGAGATTTGTCGTCGTTTCAAGTCCCAATACTTAACAACATCAATTTCAATAATTGGAGTATCAAAATGAAAGCACTTTTGGGTGCGCATGATGTATAGGAAGTTGTGGAGAAGGGTTTTTGTTAGCTCGTAGATTTTTTTAAGGACTCGAGAAATAGAGACAAGAAAGCTCTATACCTCATCTATTAAGCCTTGAATGATGACGGGTTTGAGAAGATCTCAAGTGAAATCTCCTCCAAAATAGCATGGAATAACCTTCAAACTTCTTTCAAAGGAGTCAAGAAAGTTTGTCTTTAAACACTAAGGGGGTGAATTTTAATCTTTACATATGAAATTCTCCGAGTCTATTTCTGATTATTTCTCAAGAGTCACAATAGTTTCTAATCAATCGAAAAGAAATGGTGAGACGTTTGAAGATGTGAGAATAATTGAAAAGATACTCCGTTCTTTGGATCCCAAATTTGAGCATATTATTGTAACAACTGAAGAAATTTAAGATTTGGAAGTAATGACGATTGAGCAACTTCAAGGATCGTTGCAAGCTTATGAAAAAAAAGCATAAGAAAAGACAAGGGATCAACAAACAACTCCTCAAGACGCAACTTAAAGAGAAGGAAGAAATCCAAGGCTATGACAGAAATCAACATGGTTATGGTAGAAAATGAGGCCGAGGATGAGAAATTGTCTCCTTCTCTAATTATCTTTATTATTATTATTATTTGATGATTGATCACAAATTAAGAAATTATACATAATATATTTCATTTTAGTTTCCTTACATAGATCACCCTCCTCCAAACAAAATCAATAGATATCAATCATTTGGCATAAACGACATAGTTAAAAGTGACAACAAAAGTAAAAGTTAAAAGGGATTGAGAAAGAGAAAAACCTTGCATGTCTAAACCAACTAAGCCAAGTGAGGTTTTCACATTGTTTGTTGAGACGACAATAAAATATAGTGGTGGAAAAATAGAGACTATGCTAAAGTGTGTTAAACTACCTTTCAAATTCTTAAACATTATATCCATTGGAAACAAGATAGTCCAAGCTCACAAGCAGGAAAGATCAAACCTACAAAGCAAATAAGACAAATGGTAAACGGGTACTAATAAAACCAAGTCATGGGTTTCTTTTTATCTCAAGCATAGAGAGCTTCATATTCTTTTCACTATGGGGCTCTTTTAACATAGAGTAGGAAGAAGCAAAATAATTGGAAGATCGCTAATCTAATAGAGTTCATTTTGGTCTCTTTTAGTATAATGCTACGACCATAAAGGCTTCTTTTCTATGCCAGACTTCGACAAGCAAGAGATGGCATGGACTTTGGGAGATTTCCATTAGTGGGTGGTGTTGAATTGTTGTGATGGTGTTTATGGCACATAACACTATGTGTTGGTACTCTTCGTTCACCATTGGAATTTCTATGATGTGGACATCTTTCACTCCAGCCATTGATGGGGAGTAAATATTCAATATGAAAACCAGGAAAGAAAGAAAAAAAAAGCACAGGAATAATGATTAGACTACCATTTTTGGAGTTCACTTTTACAGGGCACAAAAGAAAACAAACCCTGAGGTCCAGTCTCTCTAAAAAATAATAGAACTCTATTTGCAAGGAAATCTGATTCAAAGGTAAAGATGGAGAAGGGAATGTGTGGGTTGGGTTCGGGTGGCGGACTTGGTTAGTCTCGAAACTCTATTTGCAAGGAAATATGACTCAAAGAAACAGAGATAATTCAAGAAAGAAAGATATAGAAATAAAGATCGAAAGACATATATCTTTTGAAACTAAAACTTGTTTCAAGCCTAAGATGCAATCCAACCAAATTGAAGCCTAATTTGAGAAAGGTTCTATGATAATTCAAGAAATTATTCAAGGTAATGAGTTGTGAGACAGTTAGTGAAGGTTGAATTAGATTATAGGTAAGATGTTGAGTTGTGAAACAGTTAGTGGAGGTTGAGTTGGATTGTAGGTAAGATGATGAGTTGTATGTGATGATTAGAGTGAGTGTTAACTTTATATTGTGTGGCTTGTATTAATTCTATGATAGTATAAATACCTTACATCTTTTTCTATTTAATATATCTCAATCAAGTTTAAGAAATAAGAAATAAGAGTTTGAGAGTTTCTAAGAGTTACTGGAAAACTTTTCTTGAGTGTTCTTAAGTGTTAAAAAGTTTTAATCCATAATCTTTTGATCCATAATATTTCCAACAAAGTAGTATTAGAGTAGTAGTTGGAAATATACACTATTGTATATCAAATTGAAGCTCTCGATGAGACAAATCCGACGCCACCTGAATAATCCCAATCAGAGTACAAACGTGCCGCCACATGCCATTGAAAGTGTTTCCAGAAAGTGTATCAACTCACCAAGCTGGAACCAAGTCCAATCGAGTTGACCGAGCTGTGAAGCCCATTGAGTGAACCACTGACCAAGCAACCAAGTTGTTGACCAAGCTGTAGAGCCATTGATCAAGGTGTAGATTCGTTCACCAAGCCATGACGATCCATTGACCGAGTGATCAAGCCGTTGACAAGTAAGTTTGATCGTTAACCAAAGAGGGTTGACTTTGAATGTTGACCTAAAAAAATTTGGACTTCCTCTCAAAGTTTTTCAATGTTTCGAATTCATCCATATGGTCAGAATTTGAAAATTATTACTACAATGAGAGTTCTGGAAAATGGAGGTTTGTTATCATTTTAAGTCTCAATACTCAATAACATCAATTTAGATAATTGGAGTATCAAAATAAGCACTTTTGGGTGTGCACGATGTATATGAAGTTGTGGAGAAGGGTTTTAGTGAACTTGTAGATGAAGCTACTCTAACTCAACCACAAAGGATTTTTTGAAGGACTCGAGAAAGAGAGACAAGAAAGCTCTCTATCTCATCTATCAAGCAGTGAATGATGACGGGTTTGAGAAGAAGTCAAGTGAAATCTCCTCTAAAGTAGTATAGGATAAGCTTCAAAGGAGTGAAGAAAGTGAAGAAATTTCATCTCCAAACACTATGAGGTGAATTCGAATCTTTACATATGAAATCTTTCGAGTCTATTTCTGATTATTTCTTAAAAGTCACAATTGTTTCTAATAAATTGAAAAGAAATGATGAGACGTTGGAAGATGTGAGAATAATTGAAAAGATACTCCGTTCTTTGAGCATATTATTGTAACAATTGAAGAAACTAAAGATTTGGAGCAATGACGATTGAGCAACTTCAAGGATCCTTGTAAGCTTATGAAGAAAAGCATAAGAAAAGACAAGGGATCAACGAACAACTCCTCAAGACGCAACTCAAGGAGAAGGAAGAAATCCAAGGCTATGATAGAAATCAACATGGTCATGGTAGAAAATGAGGCCGAGGATGAGAAAGAGGTCGCGGTAGTGGAAGAGGTTGGAACTACAACAACAATTCCAACGCCATCTACGAGAAAGGAGAAAGCTCATCAAGAAGTTGTGTGAGAGGCAATTCAAACTAAAGGTATGATAAATCTCAAGTTCAATGTTATAATTTTCAAAAGTTTAGGTATTATACTTCAGAATGTAGAGCTTTCAACAACAATATCAAGGAGAAGACCAACTATGCTGAAGCAAAGAGTGAGGAGAAAGAAATGTTATTCTTAGCATACCAAGACACTGACAGAGGACACGAGAACACTTGGTACCTAGACACCAGTACAAGTAACCATATATGCAGTAGAAGAAGATCGTAGAACTTAACCAATCAATAAATGGCCATGTCTTTTTTAGAGATAATTCAAAAATATCAGTGAAAGGGAAAGGTAACATTCTTATTCGAGTAAAAGATGGTAGTCATCAGATAATTTCAAATGTATACTATGTGCCTAATATGCAAAGCAATATCTTAAGTTTGGGTAAATTCTTAGAAAAAGGCTATAATATTCACATGAAAGATTATAGCCTTTTTATAAGAAATGGCCAAGGAAATCTAATTACCAAGGTGAAAATGTCAAAGAAAAGAATGTTGCAAAGTGTTTAAAGGCTTGTTACAAAGATGCATCCTGGTTATAGCATCTTCGGTTTGGACATCTCATCTTTGGAAGACTAGAGCTATTGTCTAAAAGAGAGATGGTGAAAGGATTACCCTACATCAATCATCCAGACCAACTGTGTGAAGGTTTTTTACTCAGGAAGTAGTTCAGAACGATTTTTTTGAAGGAGTTTAACACAAGAGCTCAAAAGCCTTGAACTTATTCATACTGATGTATGTGGACCCATCACACCAAGTTCTCTTGGTAAAAATAATTATTTTCTTCTCTTCATTGATGATTTTTCAAGGAAAACTTGGGTTTATTTCTTGAAACAAAAATCCAAAGCTTTTGAAGTATTCAAAAAGTTTAAAGACGTTGTGGAAAAATAAACTGGTCGTGCGATCAAGGAAATGCAATTAGATTTAGAAGGAGAATTTACTTCCAAGGGGTTCTAAGAGTTCTATGCATTAAATGGAATCAGATTTCTACTAACAATGCCACGATCCCCCAACATAATGATATTGTAGAAAGAAATAACAGAACCATCTTGAGATGGTACGAAATATGATTAAAAGTAAGAGAATGCCTAAGGAGTTTTAGGCAGAAGCAGTAGCTTGCTCAATCTACCTATCAAACTAATCTCCAATAAGAAATGTGTTTGGCAAGACACCACAAGAAGCATGGACTTGAAGAAAGCCAAGAATATCCCATCTCAGAGTCTTCGGAAATATAGCTCATATATATGTACCGGACAAGAAAAGAACCAAGCTAGATGATAAAAGCAAGAGTTTCATCTTTATCAACTATGATTCAAGTTCAAAGGGATACAATTTTAACAACAAAAAGATTATAACTAGCCGAGATGTGGCATTTGATGAATATAGAGAATGGGATTTTGGCTCACATATAAATGATTTAAATTTCTTTCCACACTTTGAAGAAGTCTATACAGGGCAATCAGGAGAAATTCATCAAGAGTTAATGACTCCATATACTTCACCAATGACAAACACTCATGGAGACCCGTCATCTTCATCATCTTCAAATGGAAGTGAAAGAGCCATGAAATGTACACAAAGTTTCCAAGATCTCTATGAGGTAACAAAATGACAAGATATTCTTACCTTATTCTTTCTCTTTGCTAGTTGTAAACCAGTGAGCTTTCAAGAAGCTACACAAGAGAAGAAGTAGAAAGATGCGATGGATGAAGAAATCAATGCAATTGAAAGAACGACACATGGGAATCCATTTCACTTTCCAAAGGGCACAAGGAAATAGGTGTCAAATGGGTGTACAAGACAAAGAGAAATTCAAAGGGAGAAATTGAAAGGCACGAGGCGAGACTAGTAGCAAAAGGTTATAGTCAAAGAGCTTAAATTGACTATGATGAGGTATTTGCTCATGTTGCCTGATTGGAAACAATTAGACTAATCATTTATATGGAAACCCAACACAAGTGGAGGATACATAAAATGGATGTGAAGTCTGCCTTCCTAAATGGAGTCCTCGAAGAAGAAGTCTATGTACACCAACCAATAGGCTACAAAGTCAAAGGGCACGAAGACAAGGTGTTAAAGTTGAAGAGAGCTCTCTATGGGTTAAAGCAAGCACCAAAGCGTGGAATACTTGCATCAACAAGTACTTCCTCAAAAAAAAACTTCACCAAATTACTATATGAACATGTGCTCTATGTAAAAGTTAAGTATAGAAAGATTTTGATTGTGTGCCTATACGTGGATGATCTCATCTTCTTTGGAAATGACCAAAGCATGTTTAATGAATTCAAGAGAGTTATGACCCACGAGTTTGAGATGATCGACATTGGACTGATGGTATACTACCTCGGTATCAAAGTCAAGAAAAAAGAAGAAGGTATTTTCATCTCCCTACAAAGCTATGCAAAGGAGATACTCTAGAAGTTCAAGATGGATGATTGCAAATCGATAAGCACTCTAGTGGAATGTGGAGTCAAGCTATCCAAGCATGATGAAGGAGAAATTATATATATGACTTTCTTCAAGAGTTTAGTTTGAAGCTTACGTTATTTAACATGCACAAGAGCTGATATTCTTTATGCTGTTGGACTTGTGAGTCGATACATAGAGATCCGGCAACCACTCATTTCAAGACTACTAAGAGAATCCTATGCTACATCAAAGGTACAATTGATTTTGGTTTGTTACCATGTCTAGTTATGAAGCTGAGTACATAGCTATAACCTCAACTGTTTGTCATGTAGTTTGGTTTAGAAACTTATTAAAGAAGCTAAACATGGCACAAAAAGAACCAACGAAGATTCGTGTTGATAACAAGTCAGCAATTACTTTGGCAAAGAATCCAGTCTTCCATGATTGAAGCAAACACATTGACACTCGCTACCATTATATAAGGGAGTGTAACGCCAAAAAGGATGTACAAGTCGAGTATGTCAAGTCACATGATCAAGTTGCTGACATCTTTACCAAGCCACTAAAATTTGAAGAATTTGCAAGGATGAGGAGTTTTCTTGGTCTCATAAAACAAGTTTAAGGGGGAGTGTTGAAAATAAAACTTGTTTGAAGCCTAAGATGGAGTCCAACCAAATGGAAAGCCCAACTTGAGGAAGCTTCCATGGTAGTTTAAGAATTTATTCAAGGTGATGAGTTGTGAGACAGCTAGTGGAGGTTGATTTGGATTGTAGGTAAGATTCTGAGTTGTGAGACACGTAGTGGAGGTTAAGTTGGATTGTAAGTAAGATGATGGGTTGTGTGTGGTGATTAAAGTGAGTGTTAGCTTTATATTGTGTAGCTTGTATTAATTCTATGATAGTATAAATACCTTGCTTCCTTTGCTATGTAATATATCTCAATCAAGTTTAAGAAATAAGAAGTAAGAATTTGAGATTTTCTAAGAGTTGTTGGAAAATTGTTGTTAAGTGTTGAGGAGTTTTGATCCATAATATTTCCAAAAATAGAGGCAAATGCTTACGAGATCAATGGTAAAATGGAAAGAAGACAACACTAAATTAGGAGGTCCCATCAATGACCCTAAGAGAAGGTACTTCTAGCCAATTAAAAGAAAAGGAGTAATAGAGAGAGAGAGAGAAAGACATAACTTCTTACTACATTTGGGAAGGATGGTAATTCTAGAGGAGGAGGTGTCGCTTTCGATCGGGACCATGATCAAATGATGTCATGGGTGGATGTAGAAAATGGTGGGAATATGAATTGAGTTGGGTAAGGGATGACAAGTTTTTTTTATTCATTTATATAATTCCACATATTATCTACTATATAATTATATAATGTCCAGAAAAGTTTACCAAAAGAGAGCATAGATTTCATAAAAATAAAGATTATACTAACTTGTTTGTACACAATCTTAAATAAAAAATATTTAATTCATCATCCAACTTAAATTAATTACAAATTCAAAAATAGAAGGGTACTTATCCAAATCTACAAATTATAGAGAATGAAATTGAGAAAAAAATGAGTTAAAAAAACTTCAACTAAATAGTCTCTTGTCTCATCTTTCTTGATCGAATCTAGCTCTTCTCTAAAATTCCTTGTCGAGCTTGGTTTTGTTGTTCTTCCTCTACATTGTTTATCTCTTCTTCAAAGAAGAAAAGATTATGTAAATTTCAGAGCTCGAGCCATCACTTCTTTTTAATGTCTCTCTAATTTAAGCTCATTTAATTTTCCTTCTATTTATAACTTGGTTTTAAGTTTAAACAAAGTGAGATAGCATTCTTGTGTAACTCCCAAATATGCCTGTTAAAATTGAGTGCTCAATTATCCTTTTTGGTCCTTTAATTGACCAAATCCAATTGTCTCTTGCTTTCATATTTTTAATAACATGTTGCTCAATTTTTGAGCAAACTTGTTGTAACAAAGTTATTGAAAACTATAAACCACTTTAGTTTTTGTTATCTTTATTCCCTACAAAATGAGCAAGTGTTATTTCAATGAATAAGTTTTAAAAAATTAATTATTTTAAAGAGATACATGCTCAATTAGATTTTATACTTAAGAGCAAACGCAATTTAAAGAAAAAACACAATTAAACTCTATTTAAGCACATGATATAGATTTTCTCAACTAATCAAACAAGTTATTAATTATTAAGATAGTAAATTAACATTAACTATAGTAAATTAGAGTTATCAACAATATAAACATAAATGTCTCTATCACTCAAGGCACTTGCCCTAACTACCTATATATGCTGCTTTTGCTTGCTATCAACACAACATTTGATCTTAGTAAATCTAAGCTCGTCCCTAGAGCTCCATCACCATCTAATGTAATCACTATTAATGGCATAAAATCTTAACATACATACAAGTTGCACCCTGTAACACCCAGTTGACTCATGGTATGCAAACACATAGGCTCATCACCTATGATAATTGTTGCATCCTTGTAACTACCAGCCTACACATGACACACCACTATATCAGCTCCTCTCTTATGGGAATTATTCTACTCTTGCAACTACCAGTTGACACGTAGCAGGTCAACATTGAGATTAAATCTTTAAAATGATGTGGCTCTACACTATCCAACCATACATTTTACCACTTATCAAAACCTAAGTTAATCTCATATTTTTTACACTCAACCCAGTGTTTGAGAAATATAAGATAGACTCATCTTTGATGTCCTACATCACATAGATGCTACTTTATTTTTCAAACTTAACATTTACAAGGATAACAAATTGCGAATGGGCGGGGGAAGTCCAATGCCAAACGAGTAGAGTTTTCCATAAATTCTGATCAAGAAAACAACCAAAAGAAAGAGGAAAACTTATAGAAAAATTCCAAATCTCTAGAACCTTCGCCCTTGCTCCTCCCTCCCCACATCGATCACTCATCGCCCAAGATCAATGAGGAAACAAGCCATTGAACTAACTATTACACACTCGATGACAAGGGTCGATGATGGAGTGACGATCACCCCAACAAGGCAACAAAATCCAATAGCAACAACGTCGGCTTGCTCACAAATTTACTCACTTAAAATTACAAATAACAACATTTTTGGCGAGGAGAAATGCCCAATCCTAACAGGACAACCCAACACAAACAAAATTATCAACAGGACACCACATCAACAAACACCCAATAATGCAAATTAAGAAAGTGTGTCTGTGTAACAAGCAAAAATGAAACTGTGTTCTAAGTGATACTGATCCACAAATAACCAACTTTACTAAGGACATACAAAAACATCAAATAAAATATAGACATTATGTTTTGTACACAGGAATACTAACGCCAAAACAACAAGACTTACAAATAAAATGAGACCAAGGTTAGTTCCCACCATATATCCAAATCCCATCACCGGCGACCCCACCAATACTTTGATGACTATCACCAACAACCCCATTAGAGATGTATATAATATAATATGTTACATACAAAGATAGAAGAAGATATAACATGTTACATATAAAGGTAGATGAAGATTTAACATGTTACATACAAAGTAGAGATAGATGTAACATATTACATACAAAGTAGAGATAGATGTAACATATTACATACAAATATAGAGGTATATATAACATATTACATAAAAAGATGCATGTGAATATAATATTTTAAATACAAAGATACATGTGGAAGTAATATGTTATATCTGATGGGTCACTTACGATGATTTTCAAAATTGTGGTGGATGTAACAAATTATATACAAAGATACATATAGATGTAATAAGTTATATTTAGTGAATAGCCACCAAAAATAGCAAGAACTTTGATGGATCATCGGCAAAGATCGATGAAAAATTAGTAGATCGCCTATGGTGGTCATTGGAACTTGATAATTATCAAAAATATTAAGAGATTTTATCGAATTAGTAAACTTTTATCCCAAATTTTATAGTTTTATATTTATAAATATCAAAATTATACTTCCTTTTAAACAATCCTAAAATTCACAAAAATAAGGAGCCCTGTGCCTTTTAAACAATCCTAAAAGTCAGCCCACCTTTGGGCCTTCTTCGCAACTACTTTATATTATATTAGCAGCCCCACAAATTGGGTGTTTTTTATCGGGCCTTTTTTAACTCAAGTAAATATTCACAGTTATTCAAAAATACTTAATGAAAATTAAGTAAACTCACTAATTTAATAATTAATTAAGAAAAAAAAGCTTATATATAATATGTTATTACTCACTTCTTATATTTTTTCCTTTTTTATTTAAATAAAAAGTAAAAATAACAATATTTTATTATGTATTCATATCTCTATTGTACGGAAGATTCTATACTAATAATGAAATTATTAAAAAAAAGAAAATATACATTATCTCTTAGTTCATAACAGGAACTATGGATGTGACAATTAAATAAAAAAAACTATATACTATTTTAAATATACATTATTTTATTAAAATATTTATTATAAATTTATTTAATTATATAATATAAATTATAGTTAAATATTTTATAAATTAATATAATTTAATTTAATATAATTTATCTTAGGATAATTATATTTAACAAATAAGGTGTCCTTTAGATGCTTTTAAAGTATAAAAATTAAATCAAAATGTGATATAATAAATTTAAGAAAATTTGTCCCTTATTATAAAATTAACGTGAAAGATATTGGCCAAAATTACAAAATTTACCGGAATAAAAGTACAAACAAAAAACAGGAGTTTATAATTCACGGCAGTAGGATACTTCTTATGGAGAATAGAAATAGAAAAAGGGAATAAAATTATAAATGGTAAATTAGTTATTATAATTGGGATAAAATATGTTTAAGGTTAAATTGCATTATTTAATTTTAAATTTTAATTAAATTTATACATATATTTTTAAAATATATAATTTAGTCTTTAAAATTTTAAAACTTTATATACCGATTTAATTTTTAAATTTTTAAGATTTTCACACATATATCTTAAATTAATTATTAAAATACATATTTATCAATCAAGAATTGAGGATTTATATATGAAATTTTAATTTTTTTAAAAATAAATAATATAATTTAAAAATTTATTTAATTATGTGTGAAGTTTTAAAAATTTTAGAACCAAATTATACATTTTAAAAGTGCATATCCTGTATATAAATTTAGTTAAATTTTAAAGATAAATAATTCACTTTATTTTATAAATATTTAAGTGTTCAAAAATAAATCTTCGTTATTGTAAGACATTTATATTTTTCATAACTTTTATTAATAGCATTTATTTTTTAATTTCGTTATCTTTAACAATATATGTTACCTTATGTTAAAAATAACGTTGTTAACAAAAAATGAGTACAATAATATAAATGTCACCTCATGATAAAAAATAAGCTTATTTTAATAATAATTTATATATATATTAAAAAATCAATATATATTAATATTATAGATTTGATTTGAACTAATAAGATTAATTTTGATAATTTTTAAGATTTATTTAGATAAAACAACTTTAAAAAAAATATAAGTTTAGTTTTATTTTGTATTTGAATTGATTCGTTGAGTTTTGAAAAATAATTTCCACCCTTAATATTAACCATTACTAACGCTAGACATAAATTTGAATTCTCTAGTTGTGTTTGCTTGACTTCTTATGGTAATATTTTATTTTACATACAATGCAATTAATAAATTATATATTATATTTTTAAAATGTTATCTAAAGTATCTTATATTTATGATTGTATGTATATGTAATTTCATCCTATAAATTAAATAAGGATTAAAAGTTTTTTCGAAGAAGCCTAGAGGAGACATTATTCTACGTCAGTGGACAGCCAGCTGTTTTACTTGTGGCCAGCCGCCAGCATGTTGTATCACGAGTCGACGACTGGGTCCATTGCCGCTCCATGTCTCTCAGTCTCACTCACCCTCGGTTCAGTGATCTCACACTTTAGGAATACTTTTATTTTCTTTCTCAAATATATATTTTATTGTCAATAATCATAATTATACTTAAAATATGATTTTACATTCATATTTAGGGCATCTTAAATCTTAATTTAGTCATTTATTTTTTCTCTTAAAAAATATCAATTTTGGTTTAAAATTAAGTTTAATTTGGATAATTTACCCTTTTTTTCTTAATAATAATTAAGATAATATTTTATTATCAATTTGAGATGTATTTAAAGTGACATATATTATCACATCAATTTAATATTAGAGATTAATAATTGATAGATGATTTGTGAGACTAAGTATACGTAGAGGCCAATTACTTTTTATACATTTGGGTTTATTCATGACACAAATTGTTTTTAAGAAAAAGTTTTTATTAAAAATTAAAATATATAATTTAAATAAAAAATATTAATTTAAATATATCAACAATTAAAATTATTAAACCATAATTAAAAATATTTATTTATGTTTGGATGGATTCCTGTCACAATTTGACATAAAAAAATTTATAAAATTTCTTACGGTGTATAGTCCAATACTTCCTTCACGTTCAAGGTGTTATTTAGTTATTTTTTTAAAATATATTTTTAAGTTCATTTAATTATAAAAAATATGTTAAATAATAATAAAATTTACTTTTTATTTAAATATTTTTATAAATATAACAAATAGTATATAATACATGTATGTTTGTTTCTTCAATTTGTAAAACCTAATAAATAGAGGTTATTTTGAGTAAAGGAAAAAATTGAATAAAATTTAGTAAATAAAATATAAAAAAATAATAATATGTCATGTTTATTTTTTAAAAACTATAAAATTAAATTATCACAAATTTTGCGTCACTTTTAAAGTAAGACCAACTAATATAATCACTTTTCATAAAATTTATTTCCTAGAGGTGTAGTTCAATTAATTAGAGCTTTTTGTGATGCTTTTAATGATTAATCAATGGAAAATAGTTTAACTGTGTCATTTGGCTTATTTTTTACTCGGTAGTATGGGTGTTTATAATCAGATCAAATCAGATTAAATTAAAAAATCAGATCGAATGGGACTGAATTGAACGATTTTATAAATCAAACGGTCCAATTCCATTTATATTAATTAAAATTGTTTTTCAAATGGTTCGATCCAATTATATTAATTTTTAAAACCGGTTGAACCGAATCAAGTCGGTTTAATAATATATTAAAATTTTATATTATTTCTCATTAGAGGTATCCAAAAACCGTATCAAACCGAAAACCGGACAAGACTAAATGGTTTTATAAATCAAACGGTCTGATCCGGTTAATTCTTTTTTCCAAAATTGGACTGGATCGGACCGATAGATACCTATATTGAGTAGTATGTGTTTGCATTTCTAGTGATAAATTTTTACAAAGATTAAGCTGCATTTTACGTTGAAAATAGTTATTCTAATTAAGTAATTTACACAAGTTTCATATAAGATAATTAAATTGATGAATTGGTCAACAAATGAAGCATCTCTCACCAAATGAACCCTTCGACAACTATTCAACACACCAACGTATATGGACAACAATCACTGCATCATAAGTAGATATTTGTGTTGGTTTGAAAAAAAGACAAATGATGACCTTTTAAATTTTTGTATGATTGTGAAAAACTCACACAAATTGTTGTATCGGTTCTTTGAAAAACCAATGTATCTTTGTCGATTATTAGAAGCTATGCAAATTTGCATTGATTTTTCAAATAACCGAAGCAATTGCTCGAATATCTATTATTAAAACTACCTAATTTGCATTATACATCCTATATGTATATAAATTTCTCAATTGAATAACACACAACGAAAACTTGTATAATACACAAGAGTTCTAATAATTAGAACATTTCTTTAACATGTTCAAAACAAGTTACAAAATACTATAAAGTATTCTTAGATATATATACAAAAATAATTAACAATATATAGTAGCTAAATAACACCAAAAAATGTACACTTAATCTTCATCATCTTCATCTTCAATGTCAATCATAAAAGCTAACATATATTTTGATAGTCTTTCGTTGTTTATCCAAAAATATGCTCTTATATAAAACGTTTAATTTTGTTTATTACAAAATGAAAAATAATAATATTCAATAGTTGATATAATTTACAAAATATTAGTAAAATGAAATTAACTAAATTAAAGTTAGAAAACTTACGTGTAATTCCGTAATAGTTTTTCATAAATTGTGTAAATTTCATTCATTAACTTCATGACATAGATAATTTGAGACCAACTTTTTTGATACACTATTAAAATTAAGTGATGTGAGCTAAGTATATAATACTTAATATAAATTAATGACAAATTAAATATAAATATATACTATAGTTGTTTTTCAACATTTTCAATTTTGTCACACTAAAGTCTATGAGCCTTATACAATTTAAATGTAATATTATGTACGATGATTTATGAGGTTGGTGTAATTGTGATATATAATCAATTAAATTCATATGTTAAGTACATTATGAATTACATCTTGTATACAAGAGTCTTTCAAAGAATTCATATAATACCACATACGAAAATATATGGCTCATATACAATCAAAATCCAATGATAATTACAATAGTTAAACAATTAAAGTTAGTATATATACTTTAAAATTGTAGCTCTATTACATTAATCATCTATATAATTAGTGTAAATAAGTTAAAATATAAATTATCTCGTGGAATATGGAATAAGCAAGGTTTGGTTCAATTGTAGCTCTAAAACCCTACTGCTTACTCTAATAGCTTGATTTTATACTGATTTATCTTCAATTTCCACAACCAAGGATGGGTTGAGAAACTTGCATTGCTTAGTTTCATTTTCTAAAACTGAACATCAACTTGTTATATTGAATATAAGCAAAGTATATAATAAGATTTATGATTATTTATTAAAATCATATATATGTGTTTTATGAATGTTACCTTATCTATATCATGACCAATACAATTCATTTTAAAGAAAAGTATCAAGCAATCAACCATCATATTTATGAATTTAAAGTCAAACCCTAAAATATATGAGTGAAATGGCACTCCCTAATACATTTGTTTGCACAAATGTAACTTGTGGGATATGCAAAAAGTAACTTTTGGTTCATCTGTCACTCTAAAGCTCTATTACTTCTTCTAGTAGTTTGATTTGATAGCAATTTATCTCTAATTTCATCGATCAATAATGGGTTAAGCAACTTGTATAGTTGAATTTTATCCTCAAAAACTAAATCATCGTACAACTTCCTTCATTGAATATAAGTAAAGTATATAATAAGACTTATGATTATTTATTAAAATTATATATAAATATGTTTTGAATGTTACCCTATCTACACTTAGATGATATATTGACCAATACAATCCATTTTAAAGAAAAGTATCAAGCAATCAACCCTCATATTTATAAATTTAAACTTAAACCCCAAATATGTGAATCAAATGGGTGAAATGGCACCCTCCAACTATCGTCAAGTTTGTTTGCACAACTTATCATGACCATTATACTCGCCAAATTTGAACTATAGTTTTGGGCATACATAGTGTTGTACTTTTTCTAAGGTTTCTTCTTTCTTGATCTTATTATCTCTATACTACCTTGGGAGCTTGACCATTTTTTACCACTAGCAACCCTAGTATCCGCTTGACGTCTTAATTCTTCAATAATGACCTACATATAAATTGATAAAAACTAATTGGATTGGGGTCTAATTGAACTAAATAAGGAGGCCAAGCTACAAATGAACCTTCTAGCTATAAAGTTTTATAATAGATATTTGAAATTGGAAATATGCACTCGGTGTATAAGCCTCTCCACTGTGATCCTATAATTATTTCCAATAGGCACTTGAAGGATAACATCTACTTGATTTGGTTATATAGATCCAATAGCTGTATATCTCTCATCAAGTACCTCTTACTTTAAAATCATGATCTATATTAATTAGTGATTAATATTATCAGTCAAATATTATATATAATTTGAATAAATACATTAACTTATTGATTTTTTTTAATGTCAAATGGTTGATCGATAGATTAAGAGGAGTTACAATTGGTAACATGTTGTCACATGGGGGATTAACATCCATAGGTTGGTAGTTTTTAGATTGAGTGGCATAATTACATGATTGTTCTCCCAACCTCATCAAATCTTTGTATTAGAGCTATGAGCTTTTCTTTTAAGGATTTATACATACTCACCAAGTTCACATGTTTCATTCACATTTTTGGAATTTTTCCTAAGAAAATGATGATTTTGTATTGGACTTACATATTATAAAGCCTCCTCACTTGTCCCAGGTGATCTAGTCCAATTGTATAAAAGAAAGTGTCCTTTTCAAGTTCATTAAAGAACACCTTTAACTATTTTTTCTTCATTTGTTTTCTGAATAGAAATCAATGCTTTAACTAATAATGCTTTTTGCTCATCCATTAATTCCTTATTAGATCCTTTCTTATGAATCTTGGTAGAAAACAATGAGCCTACTCAAGTGACTTCATGATCCAACTCTTTCTCCTATTCATTCATTAAAATGTATAATCAATACATAGACATCAATTTTGGTACATTGAAATAACATTTATTATTATTATAGAATTTGAATGACCTTACCATATTAACTTTGGTTCTAAGGATTCTCGTTCTCGCACTCCTATTAAGGAATTAATTTTTGATATATGCCATTTTGGATTTTTCATTTCTTTTATACAATAGTTTTATTGAAAAACACAAAAAAAAAATTATTTGAATATATTACAAGACATTATAAAAATAATATATAAATCTATTAAAAGTATACCTTAAACTTCTCACTCTGTCTATAATCAACAATCTTTCGAATAAACATCCTTAATCCAAGATATTTTTGATGGCTTTGTGTACAATTGTTCTAAATTCAATGGGTTTTGGTAATGCCTAGCATAATGAACATTAAGTTTCTTTTATTTATAGTCATTTTATATCGAATCCATTATCCTAGAGAGATTCTTTTCCAAACCTATGAAAGGTTATACCTAACCTAAAAAAGTCATAATAAAATTGTAAGTGTTAATATTTTTCATAAATGAATATTACTATATTTTTGTAATTTTAAATTCTTACCTTAATACTCTTCCGAATTTTTTGTTTATGAGATTTAAGAACTTTTCCCCAATTAGGAATATTGATTGATTATGTTATTCTCACAAATTTACCAATCGTACTCTTATATTGCTCCCTTAAACCATTTATAAGGCCTCAATTAACCTCAATCTCAATAAATGGGCGAGCATATGGGTCATCAATTTTATCAAATATATTATACCATTTTTCTCTTCGCACTTCTTCGCAAGTATATTTGAAATCCTTCATCTTTATATCATTAGATTGATTGACTACTTTATTCATGTTATCATCAAACTTGTTGTCCATGATTTAATATTAGTTAATAATTGGGTATATTAGACAATAAAGATGAAGTGATTTCATAAGAATTAATAAGTATATAACTTGTATATACCTTCTACATGAAAATACTAAGTTACTTTATGTTTTTCTTTATATATGTAAGAACAATAAATCTATTTGTGTAGATATATTGATGAATCATCATCCTTATTGTTAGAATCTAGGATTAAATTTAAAACATGACTAGTGAAATGTTCAAGATTAGACAATGAGTCAAGTACATCATCTTATATGGTTCTATTTTCATGGTAAAACACTTTTTGAAAGGGTGTCAATACAATAGACCATCTTATGTCAATTGGATCGTACACATAAAAAACTTCTTTTGTATGACAGGCTAAGATAAGATGATCATGTTTGTGGACTATTCTTTATATAATGATACAGGTTAAGCTCAATTCATCTACTCTATATCCAACATTGATGTTGTCTTCTACCCAATCACATAAGAATACCAATTCCTTAAACACCTCATGATCAACTTCCCAAATTTCCTAAATTATCACATAATATATCTTATCAGATAGTACAAAATTACCATCTATAGTGCTTGAAAATTTCCATTCTACTATCAACTTTACATCACTATTTTGATTTACTCGAAGTCATCCCATGCTTTAGTAGTTAATTTGCTAATATTGATGACAATACCAAGGTAGTTCGTCACTACATATTTTGGACCATGTATGAGTCATTCCAAATATTTGGTTATCGAATGATTTGAATCTTTAAATTGATCAAACAATATTCACATTCACAAATCCCATTCAAATAATTTTTATGTTCCTAAACACTTACATATTCATGTAACCAATTCACAATTGTTCTCTTGTGCTTATCTTGCAACCATTTTTCTTCTCCTCTTCATTTATAATGTGAGTCTCTTTTTAAGATATTCATGTGCATTCTAATAATAATATATTATAAATATTATTATCGTTTAAAGCGTAAAGGAACATAAATAAAGCAATGTGACAATTTTGGGATGCTCACTTCATATATGGTTTAACCTCCATGTTATTTGCTAGGATTATTCGATAACATTGCTCCCAATAAAAATTATTGACTATCACTTGACAACAAATAGATATTGGAACACTAGTATCTAACATTTTGCCATCCATGGAAAACATATGGGTAGGATTTCCAATAGCATTAACACCAATAAGGGAATTAAAACAAAATTTAATGCTTTTTATGTACATTCCCATTCAACACATTCATATATCTTTCAAAACAACACATCCAACGCAAGTATACATGACCATATAATTTCACTTCTAGAACTAAGTATTTCTTTAGATAAATCATATTATTTAAATAGGAGGAAAAAAATTCTCACTGGGACAAATTGTCTTAATTAGGTCCTATTGGATTGCATCTAGCTCATCAATATAAATTAATTTTTTTGAATATCAAATTGAAGAAGAGACATAAATGGGTGATAATAGACCTAGCATACTTTGTTAGAATGGACTTAATTGGAACGAACAACAAAAATTGTATAAAAGTATGATAATCATGATATTAAAACCATAAGCTTGAGATTTAGTAAGGACATAGTAAGAGTAAAAACTTGGAACCTTCATACTTTCCAAACAACAACATACCAATTATACTTTCCAAACAACAACATACCAACTCTTTACATATGCCTACTGGAACAAAGTCTAATCTAGTCATAAAGTTGTCCTTTGTTTTTACAAGAATACCAAGCAACGTACCAATTATATTATTACACATTTTTTTCCAATACAAATTACATCTAAATAACGATGCACATGTAAACTATTTCAATAAGGCAACTCCCAAAAATTGAATTTATTCTTCCAATATTTGAGGTCTCTATCATTGCTCATTTCCTCATCCATAATTTTTACTTTTACAATTTTCTCCTTTAAAAATTTTCTACTTTTATTTTCCTCCTTCCCTTTATGGTAGTGCATGAAGGGTGTATATCTTTACATTTATCAATCTTTTTAACATGGGTATGATTAATTACTTTTTTAGCAACCTTTTTATTTTAATGTATCTTAAATATCATTCCTTAAATTTAGTGCAATATCTTTGATCCTTGTTTGATTTTAAGAGCCAAGGAATGGAGTTCACATCCATTAAAATATTTCTTTCGAAATTTAAATTTGTATTTGGTGTGTAAGAATCTTTTATGTCATGTATAATACATCTCCCTATTGTGTTGAAGATAATCTATGTAAGCATCATCACTTTAAAGTGGACAAGCTTTATATCCTTGAGTTTCATGTCTTGATAAATTATCATATGTCAAAAAATCATTAATTACCCATAAAAGCATTGTTTTTAATGTGAAATACTCATCTATGTATACATCATATACTTTGATAAATTTGTCCCATAAAGTCTTTAGGTCATCTATCAAAGGTTCTAAGAACATATCAATGTCTAAACCAATTGTCTTAGACCCAGTATCAACAATGTTAACTTCATAATTTGTTTTATGAAAATCCAAGAAGGAAGACTATATATGACCACGATAACTAGCCAACAACTATACCTATTGTCTATGGAATTATGTGCGTTAATTTCATTAGCTATTATGGAAAGTCGAAGATTACTATATTCATTTACAAATATAGGTCCCATGTCATAAACTACTTTCCAAGATGAGGAATCACAAGGGTGGTGCAAAATACTATCCTTCAACTTATTATCTGCATTCTATGTCAACATTTTTGATGTCTCCTTGCTCTTACACATTCTTTGAAAACAAAAAATTGGTGAGAAGTACCATAAAAACTTTACTGGTGTACATTTTTTCATATTTTCATCAAAAGTCATTGTTCACCTTGAATCACCATAAATTGGACAACTTGAGAAATCCACGTATTCCTTTCTATAAAGAATGTAATCATTTGAAAAAGCATGAATCTTCTTATATTTCATGCAAAAATTATGTAAATTCATCTTAACTTCATATGTGGATGAATGCAATAATTTCCATTAGGTAGCAGATCCATAACTACATTTAACATTTCTATAAATCTAGTATTAGTTATCACATGTTTTTCCTTAACATTATACGTATTTATCAATGAAAAACATTTAGTATTATTTTGTACAATTTGGATAGAGAGACTTTTGTCTCTTCCTACATTGCCTAAAATATATCGGAATTTTCAAAAAACTCATCTTCCATAGCATTGATCATTTCATCCTTATCTTCATATACATCAACATCAACTTCAGGTATTTTTGGCCTCCTTCATTGATAGAAAATTTCATTATCACTATCCATTCCATCTCTTATCCATGAAAAACTAATTATCATAGTTAAAATACCTTTATAAACTAGATGGTTCATTATGTTCTTTTTAGGAAAAATTTTTAAATTGTTTCACTTAACACAAGGGCATCGAATCACATCCTCACCATTTGCATTGTTACAAATAAATTTGATAAAAAATATCAACTCATTCTAAGTGCTCTTTAAAAAGCTTAAGTCTAGAGCTTGTCCATTCTATATAAGTATAGTTGACATTTGAAGATAAAAGTAATTTTATTATACTATACGTACATGCATATCTACATGATAAATAAACATCAATCATATCAAACACCTAAATCATACGTGCTTATTACACTAGCAATAATATATATTAATATCATACATTATATGATAACTATAAAGTGTAAAGTAACAACAACTAAATACAAAACAAAAATCTTCATTGTATGTATGAAGATTTATTTATTAAAAAAGTACATAAAATTACACAAATATTTCATGCAAATATTATTCTAAAATTAAAAACAAAAATAAAATCAACTTAAATTGAAATAATCACACCTCTATATGATTAATTCCATAATATGTATGTATAAAAGGGAAGAGAAAAATTACACTACAAAAAAAGTTAAAAACTCAATTTAAATAAAAAATGGTAATATATTTAATAAAAATAAATTAGAATATTACAAAAATAATATTTTCCTAAGTAACCTAGTAATTTATAACATTATTTGAGCTTACTATTAGTGTTTGTCATGTGAGATAATGAAGGAAAGTATAGAGATAGTAAAATGGGGGGAAAATCTCATGGAAAGTTCTAAACAGAGAACTTGTAGCATATGAGAGATTGCTAGGATGAATAGGAATGATAAGGGTAGGTCACTGGAGTCACGACATGCTAGACGACTGGGTTTTATTAGTTCATATGGCGTAAGAATTTGGGGAGAAAAGAGAACACGAAGTAGAAAAATGAAATTGATAGGGTTTATTAAATAAATTTGGATCAGTTGTTAAATATTTTTTGATATAGAATTGAATCGATTATGGTTCAAAATTGAAAGGATTTTTTAATATATGTTATATGTCAATTATCAAAACAATCGATGCAGATTTATGTCGATTGTGTCAATTGATGTAGAGTAAAAAATGTTTTTCCAACCTTTTTGTATTGGTTGTTGATAACAACCAATGCAAATATGCATTTGTTTCTAAAGAATCAATCACAAAGTGTTTTCAAGTATATTTTTGTGTCTTATCTTTTTAAAACTAATGCAAAAAAATAATTAAATAACTAGTTTTGTAGTATTGAATGTACATCATTACATAAATTTATTATAGAGGAAACCTAGCAAAACCAAAGGATAGTAAATCCTAACAAACTCAATTCTTGCATACACACATAAAGATACAAAGAGACATATAGATGAGAGAAGATGAAGCAATGCGTGCAAAAAAGAAAATTGAAAAGAGATGCCTTAAAAAAATTAATAAGGGTATTTATCTAAATATATTATATGTTAAATGACCATTTTTCCTTGAAATCTTTAACCATTACTAGAACAAATGGCCAATGGATCATTTCTTCAAATTGGCCCGGCAAGTAATAAAGCCTAAGGATCTAAAACAAATTTAAAACAATATTGAATTATATATTAAGCATATTTAACAAATTATATATATACATGCATACTACATATCATTTATTCATGCTTTTTATATCTCCTAAGTACCCCAATATCGTAATGGAGCAAAATAATAAATCTCCACCTTGACACTATGAGATTGTGGATGTGTTTTTATGAATCACTTCCATCCTAATGCCTATAAATGAAATATTGTAACCAAACTTAAACAATGCTTAAATTTGGCCGCTATTATTGGTTTTGTATGCATATAAGATAGATTGTTCTTTGTGGATGCTTTACTTGAATGAATGAGATGTTGTGAAATAATATCGTTAATAAAATATATTTTTAAATCTACATGATCTGGAATGAAATATAGGTTGCTTAGATAAGTGAACAACATATTGATTATTACAAAATATAATATTTATAACATGTAAGAAATAATGCACATGGCTAAAATAGCCTTTACTTTGTATGATTATCAATAAAATAAAAGCTTATTTTATACAACAATCTCACATCTTTTATTATAGGTGGGGTAATAGCCAGCTTTGGTATATTGCTAGTCCCTTAGCAAGAGAAGCGATAAAAACTAAAAATTAAACTATCCTAAATCACTTCCGTGGATTGACACGGTTGCATTTAACCTATGCAACAAGCCTTTAAACCCCTAGGTTGCCCTAGTGGACGAGTTTGAGTCTCGTGAGGGTTTTCAGTAATGATACCCATAAACATTGAACTAAATGTAAAAACAAAAGAAACAATAAAAACAAACAACTTAAAAATTAAATTTACAACAAAATCACAAATTAACAACATCTCACAAAAATGTCTCATACTATTTAATCTCCTTTAAGATCATAATTAAAATCTCAAGCATAAGTTATTTTAATCTCTTTAAACAATCATGATTTATTATAATAATTAGTCGAAAATCATTTTCATATTTCATGTCAAAAATGTATCAATTTAATTTCACCCAATTTCAGTGTCATGAATCAGAATTCGCTTCGACTCTATTCCTCACAAGTCAATACTCTCAAAATACTGAATCCTATGGGTTCAAACACTCATACTAATTTATATGCGAAAGAGTTGATGTATAGAAATGAACTAATATGTTCGCATATGTATAAAGAATAAAGGCTCAAAGTGTTATTTTAACATTGATCTCATGAAAGGAATCAAATGTATAAATTATAAAGATATCATATATAAAAATTATTTTCATGCATAAATCAAAATCATTAAGAAAGAATTTCAAGATATATGCCTTTTACAAATGAAGAGAGTGCAATGACTTTTTAGGGAATTATTTCCTATATCTTTCTTTTGTAATTAACTTTTACTCACAACTTTGTAGGCAATGTGGGTTATAGTATGTAGATTATACTATATATTCTTTATCTCTCTATTTTTTCTGAAGATATTTCTCAATATATGTATTTTAGAGAGTCAACCCATGTACAGATTGTACATTTTTTTTTGGTGAGTGGTTAATTTTGTGGCTTTTCTGTTTGATCTTGGTTTAGGTAACCCCATATATGTCTTTTTTTTGTAGCAGTCATGCATGAACGAGATATAAGCATATACTATCAATTTCTACTCAAATCATTTAATCTAAGCAAAAATAATAAAAAATATATGATACTCTATTAAGATGAGAAAAAAATTCATACATTCAATGCTAATACCTATAGAGATCATCTAAAAATTTGAAGAAATAAGAAATGTGTTTGGAGTAGAAAAAATATATATTTTACTCTGAATAAAGGAAATTAGGCTCAAATTATATCTCACAAAGGTAGTCTCCACTAAAAAAAATCATAAACACCGATTTTGGGTTTAATATAATTTCTACATCTTATCAAGAAATACTAGTTATGAAAAAAACTAACTAATTATCAAAAAATAATTACAAAATATTTCATGATATGTTTTCAAAAATTAATCTAACAGTACAAAAGACTTAACTATTTACTTAAATTTTATTTAAAGAAATGATAAAATTTTGTGAGAAATTTTTTTTTAATTCCAAAAATTACTAAATCACACAAAATAGAAATAAAACCAAACACACAAAAAAATGAAAATGTGAACATAAAAATAAAAAAAATATATTATATATATATTTTTTATTTTTTTATTTTTTTTTATTTTTAAATTGTCAAAAAACATTTTAAATTAAGCATGGTAACTTTTCCCCACCCCAACCTAGAACTTAAATTTTCCTCAATGTAACAACTGTAAATTAAAGATAAAGAGAAAAGAGAAGAAATATTACCTATTTCTTGAGAAAGTGCAAGTAGTAATGGAAAATGCAGGTGCATCCATCATATTCATCATTAAAGTGTATACAGACAGATCGCTGTGAACTTCTAACATCTCAACAAATATTTTTAGTTTTAACAATTTAAAAATTATTCACATGTAATTAAAATGAAATAAATAATAAAATTAAGTAAATAAAACAAATAAAAGAAAATTACCTAAAATGATGGGTTGCCTCCCATCCAGCGCTTAGTTTAACGTCTTAGCAAGACGTAACTTGGGGATTGCATTTTAAGTAAACTCAATGTCCCCTCATCATTGAGTCAATCAAACCTTCAGGTAAGACAAGGTTGTCTACCTATACTTTTTCATCACGCCTATTGATTTTCAAATTTCTTTTTGTACTTAAAACTAGAGGCATACTTTGAGTTTTAGATAACCCACAACTAGGTACAAATCAAATAATTAAGGCATAAAAACACAATTGTACCTAGATTAAACAAAGCAACTAACTCCTTAGATTATAATTAAAACTTTAAAATTTTGGAGGTAGTTTCAGAATTTATGTTTTTTTTGTTTTTAAGAAAAAAAAATAACATAATCAGTATTAACCAAGAGTGCTCCCAGGAAAGAATGGTGGTGCAAAGGCTCCTTAAAAACCATCCTCCTAGACAGAACAACGTTCCTAGGAAAGACTAGTGGCACAAAGGCTTCCAAGAACTACTCTCTTAGACAGAACCCCCTTAGATCTTTACGTTTCATGTTATTAAGTTAAATTAAATAAAAATTTAAGTTAATGAAAATCTAAGTTAATTAAGTTTAAAGAAAAGGTTAATTAAGTTAAGTGAATTAAAAAATCTAAGTTAATTAAGTTGTTAAAAAAAGTTAATTAAGTTAAGTAAAGTAAAAAAAAAATCTAAGTTAATTAAGTTAAGTGAAGTAAAAAAAAAACTAAGTTAATATTAAAAAAAATCTAAGTTAATTAAGTTAGTAAAAAAAACTAAGTTAAGTAAGTTAAATAAAAATCAAGAAGAAAAAAAATAGCTAAAGAAAGAAAAATAAAAAAAATAATAAAATAAAATAAAATTGAAAAAGGTAAAAGAAAATAAAAAAAAACAATTATGATTTAAAATAAATAAAAAATAGTAAAAATTAAACAAAGAAAAATTAAAATTTTGGTTTTCTTTTTTTTTTATTTTTTTTTTATTTTTTTTTTAAATTTCAAATTCCATAATTATTTTACTATTAACACTATATTTATTAAACAATTTAAAATTAGAATTTTTTTATTTTTATTTTTTTTATTTTAACTATTTATGAATGGTAACTTTATTTTACTATTTACAATATTTTTTTTTAACCTAAAATTTTTGAATTTTTTTTTTTTTACTATTCCTGAACGGTAATTTTTTTTTCAAATTTTAAATTTCTAAATTATTTTATTATTCAATGTAAAATTTTTATTTAAAAAATGTTCTTTTTTTTTAATTTTTTTTACTATTTATGAACGGTAAAAACTTTTTACTTCAAATTTCAAATTTCTAAATTATTGTATTATTCACGCTACAAAATTTTTTTAATTTTTAATTTTTTTTTTATATTTTTTAATTTTTTTTTAATTTTTTTTTATTATTTCTTATGAAATTTGAAATTTGAAATTTGATTAAATGTTTTATTGTTTTTTTTATTTTTTTTACAAAAACAAAAAAAAAATCACAATTATTTACAGCACAAAAATATTTTTAAAATTTTGATAAATAAATTAAAAACGCTATTCCTTCCCAAGAATCCGCCAAAAACTTGATCAATAAAAACCCAAGATCGCCGATTCTGCCAATACTTTGGTTTTAATATTTATAAAACTCTCGCAAGTGCACGAATCATTTCGTAGAAAATGATAAGTATACTCCCAAGGTCGATCTAAGGAAGGAATGTATGTGGTTTTTAATTTATTATTCAAACTTTTAAAAACGAAATTAAATCTTAAACATCCTGTCACGATATTTTGGGGTTTTGTGTTTTTAATCTAATTACAGAAAATTAAACATAGATTCAATAAATATTTATGCAAATTTTATCATTTATATTAGTGGAGTATTTATGGATATAATAACTAAGTTAATTATGATTGCTCATATTATTTAGGTTATTAAAGATATGAATTGATATTTATTGATTCTCCCTTTTTTGTATGAATACCACCTTTGGTGGGGTTAGATATTCTTTGTTAACTAAACAAATCAATTAACACCTATGGGTGGGGTTGATAACTAATTTGGTTAATTAAATTAATTCCCTTTTCTAAGAGATTGAAAATGAACCATTTAAATGCCACCTTTGGTGAGTTAGACGATTTAAACTTTATTCAAGGTGTCCAAATTAAACCTAAGAATTTAGTTATCCGAGTACTAACTTTCAAATTTTAAAACTACTACTGAAAACATGTTGTCAATACATTTTCAGATAATAATTCTTATAAAAACTTTTGAAATAGAGCTTCACTCTAACTACCGGGCGATTGTACCAACAAATAAAAGAGCACTACTCTAAATCAGACCGGATAACTAAACCTTAAAATCTAATTTTTAGATTTAAGTTTGTAATGAAAAATAATATATTTCTCTCTAACATTCTTAATATAAAATCTTGAATAAAAATAAAATCAATTCATTTTAGAGATTTTTACCTATTTAATATTTCGCAAGCATAACAACGTTATTATTATATCATGTTTACAAATAGCTAGCACAGTTAAATTTAATCATAGAGAGAAAAGAATGTATTTGGAGGTGTTTTTAGGTGTGATTTGAAGTGAAGGGAAAGGGGGGTATTTATAGGTGAGGATGGAGAGAAAAAATGAGTAAAAAAATGTAAAAAAAAATATTAAAAAATTAAAAAACGTGTAATGGAAATGCTGAGGTCATCGATGACGTCAGCATGACGTCACAGGGGCTGCTGCACGTGAAAAATGGCGCGGCGGCGGGTTTTTTTTCTTTTTGACCCATTTTGTCCAATTTTTCCATATTTGTCGACCTTTACGCATTTATTTATTAATATATTTGTGATGTATTGCTTCCAGTTTCCTCTTTGATTTTTTAAGTTGCATTTTTAAGCCAAAATACCTGAAAAACAATAAAAATACCCGTGATTCCGAAAAAGACAAATTTATATAAATATATGATAAAACATATAAATATATATATTTTTAATCAATTAATTTGCATAAAATCATGGTTATTTTAGTGCTTTTTGAGCACTCATCACTGATGCGGGTAGGATTCGTGGGGTGACTAGGTGTTGATGTGCACAAAAATTTAGGATGATGCACATGCGACTATGCTCGGAATTGCAACATGAATGGGCGTAACTGCACATGGACTTTCGGCATGATGGGACCCGGTTGCCCGCATTTTCCGGCATGGTTCGCTCATGGCTGGGTAGTTTTTCCCATTTTCCATTTTTTTTACTTTTTCTCATTTTTTTCTTAAAATATTTGTAATGTATTGCCTCCAGTATTATTTTTCGAGTCTTTAAATTATGTTTTAAGTGAAAATACCTATGATTTCGAAAAGATAAATTTATATAAAAATATGATAAAACCATATAAATATAAATCTTTTTAATCATTTAAAGTACATTAAATCATGATAATTTTAGTGTTTTTTAAGCACTCATCAATAATGGACTGGGAAATATGAATAGTATGGCGTAGAGGACTCTAGTAGGCATTAGCATATAGAAGTAGAAACATGCAAACAACATCAGATGGTTGTTTGATAGAAGTATAAGAATTGGAGGACAAGAGTGAACCATGTCTAGAAGGTTGACACTTTATAGTACAAAGATGTCCACTTATCTACATAACATCTGACTCTAAAAATTCAACGACTGGGTGTTAGTAGCACAGTCTTTGATGACATCATCTAGGCTCTCAGAGATTGAAGTAATCTCCTAGCACAAGAGAGCAAACTCTGATGATTAATGAGAATGAGAATAATGAATAGGGAAATAGGAAGGGAAGGACAAGGAATAGAATGAGAGTATACATAAACTAGATATTTATATATATAGACATTATATGCAAGTTAACTAGCATGATATTTATGGAAAATTTATTCAATTTTGTATTATACATACATATTATTTTAAGGCTTTAAATCCTACTTCTATCGACCTAGTTGGGAATGTATTAATGCATAAACCTATAAAATTAAGTCATGAATGTTTTTCTTCAAGCTTGAGAACTCAAAGGAGATTATTGACCAACAATGGATCTTATAAAACTTCTTTTGTATTCTCTTTTCATCCTCCATGGTTCATGAAAATGTATGTAAACAAAGATGTGGCACTATAGCAAGCACAATATCTATCATGTAGTAGTTTAATTAACGACATTATCTTGTCAATAAATTTTCATATTATTCATTACATTTGCAAGATCATGTATCTCTTCCTAATTTTGAGATTACGTATGCCATTTAACCATGACAAATAATTAAATTGATCTCTCAAACTAACTTAAATGCCCTTAGATCATTCAATTGTAGGCCAACAAATTGATAGCAATAATTACATATCTGTAATAAATGGTTTGAATTACTCATTTACTAATTATAAGAAATGAAAATAAGCCATGTACTAATGGCTTAAAAATATAGAGTAGAGAGATTTTCTCTCCTCAATTCAAGGTATGATATTATAATATTAGTATGTATAATATTATAAAAGATATCTTTGTACACCATAATGAAGACATAGAATTAGATAGAAATAAAAGAGAGACAAAGAGGAAAATGAAAAGGAGAAAAGCAAAGAAGATTTTTCAATTTCAATATTGTTAATTTAATATATATAATCTCTATTATTTTCTAAATTCTAGAATTTCTAAATAAACTTTATTTGTTTTTCAACTAATTTCATTTATTAAATATCTTTATTTTACAAAAATTGGTATCAAATATATGGCTTCAACAAATTTTGATATTCAAATTTATCGACAATAATAATTTTAACTTACGGCAAATGAAGATGCTTGTTTTTCTCAAGCATCAAGAATGTGAGATGGCATTGGAAGGAGAAGAAAATTTACCAAGTGATTTAACATGTGAACAAAAGAAACAATAATAAAAAAAGATAACATACTTTTATTATCACTCGGTGGTAAAGTTGTAGGAGAAGACTCAACAGAAAAGAATGCCAACAAAATGTGAAAAAATCTAGAGAGTTGGTATATAAATAAATCTCTGTATATTCATCTCTATTTGAAGAAATAATTATATAGTCCCCAAATGTAGGAAGAAGAGTCTATTTATACACATATAAATAAATTTAATCAAGTTATTCTTAGTTTAAAAAATATTGATGTTGCGATAGATGACAAGAATCAAGCTATTCTCTTTCTTATTTGCTTGTCAAGATCTTATGATAATTTTTGCAAACACCATAATTTTCATAATTATTTTACTATCTATGGAGGAAATAAAGATTACCTTACAATCTTAGGAACTGAAGAGCCAACAAAATGATTCATATGCTAGATTTAGCTATGGTGAGAGCTTGTCATTTCGAGGTAGAATATAAGAATGGAAGAACTACCAAAGAAATCGATCTAAATCACATAACAAATATAGAAAGAATGACAACAGATGTCATAACTATTAAAAGGAAGGTCATTGGAAAGGAAATTTCCCAAAGCTCAAGAAAAACATGGTGAGTACTTCAAAGTCTGCTTAGAGTAGCTGTTGCCAAAAACAAAGTAAGATGTTGGAAATGTTTTCTTTGTCTCATCTAACGATAATGATGATGATTAGATTCTTGATTTGACATGTACCTTTCATATGATTCCCAATAGAGATTGGTTTTTTTCATTCTAAGAGGTTGATGATGGAAAATCTCTAATGGGAAATGATAGAGCTTACATCAAACCTGTTAACCAATGTAAATCAAGATGAATGAAGGTATTGTGAGAACGTTAATTGATGTGAGGTTTGTGCCTAAACTTTGAAGGACTTGATTTCCTTAAGCACTCTAGATATTCTTGGAATTTCATATTGAGCTAAAGGTGGAGTCTCAATAGTTTCTAGAGGTGTATTTATGGTTATGGAAGGAAAATTGAAAAATTGACTATATATCCTACAAGGTAGCATGGTGGTAAATGTAGCCTTAGTTTCTTCTACTTCTGATTCTAATCAAAAATTATTTTTGGAATATGAGGTTAGGTTAAATAAGTGAGCAAAGATTGAACGAGCTTAGCAAGATAGGCTTCCTTTGTGAACACTAAATTATTAAGCTAGTTTTCTATGAGCATTAAGTTTGTGGGAAAAAAAGCATAGTAAAGTTCAACACTAGAGTTCATAACTCTTGATCACATCCATTCAAGAAAAGTTTAGATATATGTCTTGAAATAAAAAAAAGTGATGTATTCCTCAAGTTTAAGCAATGGAAACCTCACATGGAGAGGCAAACAAAGAAGAAGGTCAAGAAACTTAGAACTAATAACGGATTATAACTTTTTAACAATGAGTTTTGTGCAAATAAAGGTATAACTTGTCATAGAATTGTATGGCATATGCCACAATAGAATGGTATTGAAAAATGAATGAAGAAAATGTTACTTGAGAGAGCCCGATGCATACTTTTAAATGCAAGCTTGCCTGAGAAATTTTGGGTAGAGATAGCTAACACTACATACTATTTAGTGAATAAGTCACTTTCTATAGTTATTGATTACAAGACTCTAGAGGAGATGTGGTTATGTTCTACAACAAATTAATCAATTTTACACGTATTTGGATGTCTAACGTATGCTCTTGTTAATGAAGGAAAGGTAGATCCAAGAGCCAAAAAAATGCATTCTTTTGGGTTACCAAGATGGTGTCAAAGAATATAGGTTGTGGGACCCTATGGAGTCACAACTCATGATCAGTAGAGATATGATTTTGAAGGAGACAACCATACTTAACCCATGACCACATGAGGACTATTATAAAAAAGTTCAAGTTCATAGAGCTAACAAGAAGATGGAACTTGTGATTGAAGTTTCTAAACAAGAACTATAAGAGACAAATAAATACTTTATACCAGTAAAGCATTAGTACGTCTTGGCTAAAGATAGGCCAAAAAGAAAAAGCTAACCACTGTAAAAGATTGATAATTTTATTGCTTTTACATTCAGTGTGGTAGAGAGCATTGAAGAAGATGATCCTAGCTCATTCCATGATGCAGTTACTTATGATGAAGTGTCACAATGGATATGTGCTATGAAAGAAAAGCTCAAATCCATCCATAAGAATCAAACTTTGGAGCTTGTAAAGAAACCAATCGATCAAAAGTTTATGGGTTACAAGTAGGTATTCAAGAAGAAAGATGGAAGGAGTTAAAAAAAACTTGTAGCAAATGAATTCACACAATGATAAGGTATTGACTTTAGTGAATTTTTTCTTCTATGGTGAAGCATATATCTATTCTTGTGCTAATGAAAGGCATAAAAAAGGCAAGGCCCCATACCATGTGGATAGGGATTGCGAGCAACTATGTGTCTTTCCTTTTCTGATGAAATAGAGCACAACGAGCCACCACCTAAATTCATTAATCCCAAGTGCCTATACTATGAAGGGACCAAAGATCCAATAACTCATATGCAACATTTTAAGATGACTATGGCCCCTATGAGTCTCACTTAGGGCAAGAGAGATTCCATGATATGTAATCTTTTTGTTGCCACCTTATATGATGATGCACATAAATGGTTCAATAACTTGTCATCCCATACCATAACCTCATTCTCATAGTTTCCAAGTTATTTATCACCAATTATGTTTGCAACAAGCCATTGAGGAAGGAGTCGCACCACCTCTTCTCAATCACCCAAGGAAATGGTGAGTCTAATGAAGAATATATGAGAAGGTTCAGAGAAGAAAGGCTAGAGATATCAAAATGCTTGAGCTCTATTGCGATATAGGCCTTCAGCCGAGGTCTCCTAAGGGATTATAATTTGTTTGCAAAATTAACCAAGATGATCCCACAAACTTTGAAAGAAGCTTATGGAGAGGCGAGAAAATTTTTCAATCTTGAAAGAGAGCTAGGTCTGGTTTAGAGTAGCAAGGCATTTGTGGAGGCTATGCTAGAAAAGAGAAAAGATGGATGAGCCTAGATAGGGCAAAATAGGATGATAGGATCAATAAAACAAGTGTTTCATACCAAACCATAAAAGGAATAGCCAATGGTCCGGGAATAGGGGCTTTTGGGATAGGTCACTATCTCCCTTCACAGGTCCACCCTTAAGAGTAAGTCTGGCTCAAGAAGTTTTGAGAATGGAGGAGGAATCGAATGTCAGATGGCCCCAAAAAATGAGGGTTTTCCTTAGAGACACATCTAAATGGTATGTCTTTCATAAGGATGTAGGTCATGAGATGAGAGATTGCATGAATCTGAAAAAAGAAATAGAGGATTTTTTGGCCAAAGGATATTTAAAAGAGCTCATAGGAAGCAACAATAGAAAATTAGGGCCACAGCCCATATGTGAAACTTCGAAGCTACCTTCTCTTTCTGGTAGTGAGATAGACCCCTACAATAAGCCCAATATAAGAACTATCCATACCATGGCTCAATGAGACCTCTAATAACTTTCCTAAAAGGTATGCTAAAAACTTATGCAGCTTCCCATATGTTTACAATCTAGGAAAAGAGAGGTTTTCTATTAAATCCACCTTCACTAAAATGGACGAGGCCTTGTCTCCCCATGAGAACCCCTTGGTAATCATTTTAAGAATAGAATCCTACGATGTTTTTTTTGGATCATGATTTACTATGGAAACTCAGTCGACCTTCTTTTTCTGTTGACAATAAAGGCCCTAGGCATAAAAGAATGTGATATTTCAAGAAGAGAGCTACCCCCGGTGAGATTCAACTATAACACCACTTATGCAAATGGAACCGTGGTGCCACCTATCATGGCTAAAGGATCTATAACGATGACTAATTTCATGGTAATTGATGTCCCAGCTCACTAAAATCCCATCCTGGGTAGGCCATTGATACACAAGATGAAGGAAGTTATGCCCATCTTTAACCAAATCATCAAATTCTCGACTGAGGAGGGCATAAAAGAGATAAGGGGAGACCAGGAAAAGGAAAGAAGTTGCTATAATGCCACTATGAAATAGGCCACACCCAAATATCAACCACAACATGGGCCTATTTAAAAAAGAGGCCTGAAGGTAGATGTCCAATACAGTCTGTCAATTTAAAGGAGATGCAAGATCTACCAAGAGGACCTTACGATTCCGATGCACCTTATTTTATCATCTTCATGTACCATCCATGTATATATATTAGGGTGATTTCTTACAAGCAATCGCTATATCCCAATATTACATGCTCATCTTTAGATAAGGTAGAATGCTTTTTCTCAAAGAATTGATCACCTCAAGCTCAGAAAATGTATAACATTCTCCCTCAAAGAGTTGGTTACCTCGAGCTTAGACCAAGTAAAGCACTCTCCTTCAAAAAGAGTTTATCACCTCATCCTTAAGGTAGAATGTTCTTCCTTAGAGAGTTGATTACCTTAAGCTTAGAAAAAGGTACAACGCTCTCCCTTAAAACGAGTTGATCACCTCAAGCTCAGACTAGGTAGAATACTCTCCCTCAAAGAGAGTTTATCACCTCGTCCTTAGAAAAGGTAGAACGCTCTCCCTTGGAGAGTTGATCACCTCAAGCTCAGAAAAAGGTAGAGTGCTTTCTCTCAAAAAGAGTTGATCATCTTGAGCTCATACCAGGTATAACGCTCTCCCTCAAAGAGAATTGATCACTTCATCCTCAGAAAAGGTAGAATCCTTTCCCTTAGAGAGTTGATAACCTTAAGCTCAAACCAGGTATAGCGTTCTCCCTCAAAGAGAGTTGATCACCTCGAGCTCAGACAAGGTAGAGCGTTCTCCCTTAAAGAGAGTTTATCACCTCATCCTTAGAAAACCTAGAACATTCTCCCTCAAAGAGAGTAGATCACCTCAAGCTCAAAAAGGTAAGGCTTTACACCGTGTGGATCATTATATCCAGCACCTCCCATATATGGATGTTGAGAAAGAGCTCGACATCATGCGTAAGGACATAAATCCTATTCTTGTTGTGAATAGGTTTCCTTTTCAGATTCAATGTTTCATTTCTCCTACAAAGCCTTTTACTCTTCCACCTCAGTTGAAGAACTTAGTTAAAATAGTAGGGGGATTGATGTTTTGGGCATAAGGAAGGACCTGTTGTCTAACCTTTGTAGAGCCCGAGCCTTGAGACGTCAACCCAAGCCTTGATACATCAGCCTTAGCCTTGATACATCAGCCCGAGCCTTGAGTCGTCAGGCCGAACCATGGGGTGGTCAACCTCAAGCTATAAATGTATTTTTCTATACTCTTATATCCCTCTGATACGTTGTGACGTGTTCGTTTTATCTAACCGATATTTTTATATATAAAACTCTATATATACATGTATTTTCTAAGAAATCCATACATTCCATCAATTATTTCGACTTCTCTTTAATTTCTCTCTTTGTAAATCGGATCATTCCCAACAGAGTTTATAAGGATCCCTAGTATATTAGATCTAGCTTCTAGGCGTTGATCAAAATCATAAAATCTCTAAGACAATGTAAGGGAAAAAAATAAAAAATTAAAGGGAAATGAGATATTGTCAATTTCTTGGCCTATGTCGAATCCTTTTCAATCTTCTATAATCTACTTGTTTCACCCTAGTGAGACCTTTTTTTCTTTCTAGTTTTCTAAATTTTACCCTCTATTCCTAATAATTGTGAGAGGCTCCGAAATTGCTGCTAAAAATTTAAAAATTGAGTTGATCTAAGCCATTCAGTCTCTCCTATGTGAACCAATGACTCAGATTAAAAACTGTTAGACCTAAAACACCACTGTTCTGAACAATTTTACATGGTAGAGCACGGGTTACTTATCGATCAAGCATGTGCTACATAACCTGGTCATGCTAGATAGGAATAGGGCGCGTGATTGCCTCTATAGGGTTTCGAGCGTCACTCTCCTAATACACATTTGCAAACTAAAACCTGATACATTTCTATCCTTATGATTAATAGTTCATCGAACGAGGATGGGACTGGATCACCCCGACACGGGCCCATGTGCTCCTTATTTACCAATTCCAAAATAAATTTGAGATAGTGACATTGATTGGAATCAAAGTGAGATGTATGTGACATCTAATATCAATTGAAAAAGTTTTAAAGGGATAGTTCCGAAGGGTTTGGTGATACAGTAATTTGATGATTTTATTTTTGTTAGTATTTTTTAATTTAGATTGTTAAGGTGGTATCATAGATTTAAAAACATGGTGTAATGTCACGTTAATTCTTTTATTTATATAAAATAATCATTTAATTTTTTTAATTTTTTTTTAAAAAAATATTTATTAAATTTACTTATGAAAATAGTACCAAAAAGAACTGTTCAATAATTTTGATTTTTTTTAAATTATCATGAATATTTAAATCGTAGTATAGAATTAAAATACAATAATACCCTCGTCAGTTATATTTGAAATTTTTTTATTTAATAGGATGAAGATGAATAACCAAAATATCCTTACTAATATTTATTAAAAAAAAATTTATCAATAAAATTCTTTTGTGACTCATTTTTTATAAATAAAATTACTAATGAACATATTTTTATAAGTAAAAGATCTAATAAGTAATTTTTTTATAAGTAAAAGAACTAATGAGCACACTTTATTATAAGTAAAATGACTAATTAGCACTATTTTCAAGTTAAAGGACTAAAAAAATACTTTAGTTAAAAGAAAAGGGACCCTTGTAAGGTTTTTCTTAAAAATAATGTATCAATTTGGTGTAATTTGTCATTTAATTGAAGATTTTTCATATATATAGTAGTATACATGTAATATTCAAATGATATTTTTAAATAATCAATTAGTTAAATGATATTCAGAATGTATTTTGAGATAATCAATTAATTGATTTTCTAAAATATCATTTTAATATTGGACGTATATTACTACACATATGAAAACCTTCAATTAAATGATATATTGTACTAAATTAGTACTTTTTTTAAATGGGACACCACTAAAATAACACCTCAAAACTTTGGATAAAAAATACCAAAAATAAAATCATGATACTAGTGAAATAATGTATCCCGTTTTGTCTCTAATTTGTGTTGTTCCATCTACAATTGTACAATTTCACAAAATCATTAGCCCCTACAATATTGATATTTATGCATAACGAGTCAAATGGCAAGCTTGTAATGTCCGTATGAGATTCAGAGTAGAGGTGAAAGTTCATGAACCTCTAGTCATAGGATGAAATATTTGCTAGAAGAATTCAGATACAAACTAGTGTGCTACTTCTAAAATTTGGGTAGAATTCAAATGTAAACTACTCCTTAGCTTTTGTACTAATTATGGTGTCATAGATAATTTTGATAATGATTGTCACTATAAAGTGCTTTGGAATACTTCGTGAAGAAATTTGTCTCCAACTTATGGTTAATGATAGGCCTAAAATAGGGTATCAAAAGTTAACCTTATTTTTTTAAAAAAATTGAAAATAATATAATGAAAGTAAGGATCATTATCCACTAAATACTTCTACTTTTAATCGTACATTATTAGCAAGTTAATTTGAATAAAAAACTAAAAATAACAAAAGAGAAAAATAAAATAGCAATGAAACAATTATTGAGAGTAAATAAAAGATATTTGATTACGTGACTATACGCACTATAAGCCTATAATTAAATTAATTATGCCAAAATTTAGATACGTTTCTTAATACTAAATCTAATTCATAATTTAAAATCTTTTTTGAAACTTTAGCTTTAGGAACTTAAGTTTGTCTAAATTCTTTTTATTTTCTTACGTTGTAATTGACTAATAATTCGATTATCAATCAACTTAACACATGAAGAACTCAGAATTTTCTTTTACTAGATTTTATTCATTCATTGAATTACCATAAAAAAAAGTAATAATTAAACTAGATGAAATTGATATGCCAATAATTTATCACCTAAGTATTTAATCCAATTGCATTAAAAATCACAACTTGTGACTCCAATTATAAAAACTAACAATTTTATACCAATTTCATAATTAAGCAATAAACATAAATAAATATTAAACAAGTTGTATACTTTAATCCATGATTTATCGTGCCTCGATACTTAAACATAGAATTAAATACATGAAAAATTCAAGAATTAAAACTAATAATAAATCATGACATGACTTAAATCAAATCATAGTCTAGGATTTAAAATGTCCCACAATTACATTAAAGTTCAGCTATCCATAGAAAGTAGGATAATAAATACAATATCCATGAAATCTATAAAGAAAATGAATAAGAAAATCTTATGAAGAACAATAGATGTAGCTATTACATTCACAAGATCTTCATCCTTCACTTCATAATCCTTTCCAAAAGTTACCCAAGATTTGATATATGTTCTCTCTTCTCTCCCTTGTGTAATATGTAATGGTTGACCTAAATATATGGCATATTTTGAGTGTGTTTTAGCCCTTGAGTTATTTCCTCATTATCCAACAAATGTGATTAAAATATGGTTGAAAAATGTCAAATTTGTGTGATGACTTGACCTCTTGATTATATTAGGTCAATTTTCATTCAAGAGCCTTCAATTGGTGTCGATTGATCGAGTTTCAAAAGAGTCAATCGATTGATCGAGTTTCAAGAGAGTCAATCGATTGATTCAAGAATCCTCTACCGATTTCAAATGATTACCTTGATTTCACTTCAAATACAAGTTTTTACTCCTATTTATTTGTCTATTTGAACACCTACAAAATAGTAACTAAACATATAAAAGGCATTTAGAAAACCAAATAAGTACATGTGCAGAAGAATTTGATAATTAAAATATATATAAATTAGCATCTATTGTCAGCCAACTCTAATTTCACACTTTTGGTTAACAAATACTATAGAGAGTTTACTTGCTCTTTCACATTCGGAAGAATCCAAGAGATAAAATCTCCAACATCAAAAATTGAAACACCATGGAGGTGGATCTTGTAGAGATATACCAAGTAGTACCCAAATCATGATGAAACAATACCAAAAATGTCGAATTCCAGTGGACAGGTCAGCCAAAGAGCATTCAATAAATTATTGTTTAGATTTTCTTATGCGAGGAAGAATGCATTAGTACATTTTTCGAAAATTCATAAAAAGGTTTATAATATATATATATATATATATAAATATATATATATATGAAGTGAGATTAATTTTCTCTCTTTAGAGAAGATATGACAATAAAATAAAATAAAAAATAAACAAGATGATTTAGAGCAAAGAATGATTTGTGTAACCAGGTATTACGTGCATCTAAAATCTTATTTTCCTTTCAAATCTACACATCATCTGATTATGAAGTAATAGGGTGGAAATTTGTGCCTAGACCTGAATATATGAACTACAAACGAACATAACATAAAAGATACGAAATGATATAACCTTAATCGAACTACTCGATTTACAATTAAGGTTAAACATGATACCACATAAAATACAAAAACATGAATTGAAAAGGGGAACAACATATTTAATTGATATTTTATTATTATATATGATTATTTTGGTTTAGGTAAGTGCTCTAAATTCTTTATGTCTTGGTTGACATTCTCATACTCAAAATACGAACTCGGATAATTTTACTTATTGTTATATTTTCTTCTGTGTAAGGTTAGTTACTTTCAATTTAATATTACACACACTTAATTAGTTAAAACACGTTTTATGTTAGCATGTTTACACATACCATAGAGAGTTGAGTTCATGTAGTATGCACACAAGATTGCATTTTGTGTTGTTTTGTTTTTGTGTTCGTTTTACTGTTATTTTTGAAAAATTACTTGGTATATATATTTTTGAGAAAAAAAACTAATTTTTTAGTATTCTACGAGGTGCTTACTAAGGTAATCAATGATGCGGTTGGCAAGCATTGTAAAAATTATTAACCTCGTTGGTATAGCTATTACCCTCGTCGACTTGGTTGACAAGGTGGTCGATTAGGGGTCTCACAGTCCAAGATTTTTCTTTAAAACTTAAATTTTTAGATTAGAAAATTGTTTTCTTAATTCTAGATCATTAATAATTTGAGTGATGTTTCAACATTAAGGATTGTAAGAATTTTGCAAAAAATATTTTTAAGGTTAGGTTAATTAAAAAAGAATTGACACTCAAAACTCAGATTGTATATTAGATTCATATGCATAGATTTGCCATTATCTTACTATTCATTATACTGACTATCGGTGATTTATCACATCATTTGGTGGTGGAGCTTTAAAGGATAGCTAGATTTATTGTTGATCACAATTGTTGTGGAAACAATAGACAAGGGCATGATAGGTATAATTAGAATGAGTGTCTCGATTGATAGAAATATTTGCAATGATATTTTTTATCGAGTTGTATACTGTTAACTTATTTTAGTTTAGTTTTGCTACTAATGAGTTGTCATAAACAATTCAATGATGTTACTACATAGATAGGATTTCTACGTGAGTTTACTTAGATATATCGCTTTCTTTGTATGCTCGCATATACAATCAGAATTTTATCTAGACCTCTTTGCACGTAATAAGATTTTATTGTGATTTGGAAATTTTTTATTTCTATCTTTTTTCTACTATGCCATGCTTCCTACTTTACAATTAATTTGTTTAATAGATCAACCTATTTTTATTGTGTTACATATTTATTTAATTGTTTTCTTTATCTGTTTACTTTTTTCATTGTTTGTAAGTTAGGGGCGAGGTACAAGAGATTTGTATCTCCTTATATTAATTTTTTACCACGTACGAAACTCTATCAATTTAAAATAATAATTTTTGTATTATAATAAGTTAATTTTTTGTTGTTTTTAACTTAGGCTTCTTAAAATGAGATAACAACACTACACGTACAGATTTACATTTGGGTTGATGCAAATAACACAGACTATCATCTCTATTTCTATTGCACATTTAGATAGTAAATTACTAACACTATATAAGAAATACTTTTTAATAATAAACCACTTTGTCGAGATATTAATAAACTACTAATTTTTTCACCAAAGAGGTTTTATTACAAAATCTTTGGTGGAAATGATTGTTTCAGTACCATAGTGTACAAAAGTTTTTCTTGGGACAAAAGTCAAATTTATGAATGAAGATATTTTGTCCAAAAAATCATTTTTCTTGACAAATTTTGTCAATAAATATTAAATTAATTTTATTGATGAAGATGTTTATTGGCAAAATTATCTCAGTTTTAAAAGAATTCATAAAATGTTTCTAAATTTCATCAATTCATAAATTATGAATAAATGTTTGAGTAATATTATTTGTCTTATAAGTCCAATAAGTTAGAATTACAAGACTACTAAATAACTCAAAAAAGATAAATAATAATGATGTTAGAAGATAAGATACAAAAATAATAATAGTAATAACTTAATACAATCATGCATAATAACTTGGTACAATACAACACATCGGAACAGACTCAACAAACATGTACATTAAATATCAAAAGGGAATAAAAGATACAAAGAACAATAAACAAAACATTAATACAAAAAGACTAGCTTGTTTCCTAAGACGTACGATACCACGACGACGATGATAAGTCTTGGTCGAAATATGAAGACTTGTCTTAAAAAGGAATACTAAAAGTTTGAAACGTCCTATGAAGAAATTACTCTATAATTGTATACATGTATTTTTCAACAATATATTGACTTCTGAGAGTTAAATGTTGTAGTTACCAAAATCAGCATTTAGAAAAATGTCATAGATAAACAAATTATGGTAGATAAAAATTACAACATTTATAAAGAAAACACTTCATTTAAATGCATCAAAAACCTTAATTTGTTGTATTGGGTTTTTCCCAATACTTTTTTTTTCTTCTTAACACTTTATTGAAACGATTTTATAGTAAGATTCTAATTCTTGAATAATGTTATGTAACACAACTTTGAATAATCTAATATCATTTATTATCTTATAAATCTAAAAGAAAAAAAAAATCATAAGGCAATGAAAAATCAAAGAAAACATAAATAAAAAAAATAAACAGGTCAAGGGAAAACTAAGTTCATATATTATAACTTTTTATCTAAGCTTCCTTAAATGGGGAGCTGAGTGATGGCTTCAACGTCTCTATCTCTCTCTCTCTCTCTCTCTCTCTATTAAATCTGGTCTGATTTATTTATTTATTTTTATACAAGATTTCAACATTATATCTAAGCTTGACGGATGACAGCGGGATGCCCGTCTATTGGTGCTGGTATTGTGAGGGAAACAGTCTAGTGGAATAGGTTGCAGAAAAACTGCTAAAAGTTAATATGGGTGGTTACGTACGATAGGGAGGATATAGAAAAAGAGGATAAAAACCTACAGATCTCGGAAACTTGTGGTGCTGAGGTCAATGGTGGGTGTTCAGGTAGCTGTCGTGGTCGGGAGGGAAAGAGGGAGGCGCTCTCTCAATCACGCGTACGTGCTTGGGGAAGAGACGTAGGTCGTTTGTTTTGTTTTCTATGATTCATTTTTTTAAACTTAGACCAATAATTATTGTTATTAAGAAAAAGAAAAAAAAAACTTGATATTCTCGACAAAATCAAGTTTTGTCCAAGTTTTTACAGTAAAATTTATTTTATCGAGAGATCTTTAATCTTCTTTGACAAATTTAATCGGTAAGAACATGCGCGTCAAATTCTTCCACACTTTCCTGCCAATTTGTTTTCTAACAAACACTTAATTTATGGATGAATAAGTATTCTACTATAAAATTTGTCCCAAAATGATCGTAGTTTACTAATTGAGTTTATTATTTGATCATAGGTTTTTTTCAATGAATATTATCTTCAAATACACTTTCAGTAATAAATAATTTTCGTGGAGGAAAATATTTGTTGCTAAAAACATTTTTCTTCTAGTATGAAAATTAAACATATTCTCCACGTTATTGTAGCATAATAACACCAAAACCTCATTGTGAGGTCCGCATACTCAAAGTTAAGGGTTCATTCTCAAATGTAAGTTGTGCCCTTTTTAAATAATCGGGATTAAGAAGGGTAAATAGGTCACGCTTAAAAACTTCTCGCTATATGAAATAAACCAACAAAACTATTATATAGATGAACTATGATGAATATAGTTTGGTATTTGATACAGTTTGGAGGTTTATCTATTATATAGATCAACTATGACGAATATAGTTTGGTATTTGATATAGTTTGGAGGTTTATTCGTGAGGTGAGATTTTCACAATACATATCCATGCGAAATGTAGTTGATGATTTTTAGATTCTTCGTCGTCTATGAATACAAGGCATCACAAGATAGGCTCCACAAATTATAGAAGTTGCTTAGAGGATACCACATTTAGGTTGAATCAAGACTAATACAAATGATGCTGTTTTTGGGTCGTTAAGTTTATCTGATTGTACGAGTGTTTTTCCGACATCAACATCCTTCTTTAAGGGATGTTTATGTATCCCATTTGGGGTCTATATGCTTTTTTGATCAAAACTAGCAACACCATTCACGCACTGATGCATGTTACCACCTCTATGTGGTAGAAACTTTAGTTCGAGTCAAACTCTGTTTATGTTGTCAATCTTTTGGGACTTGATTGCTTTTGGTGCCATGGAGATGTTATTCTGCTTGAGTTGACTACTTAAAAAAAATTGCTTCCATGAAGTTTCATTGTTCTCATATTTATAGAGAGAAAAATGTTCTAGCTAATAATATAACCTATATGGATCTTATTTTTTGTACCGTAACTTGTGATGGGGTGTCCTACTACTCATTAGCCCTTTCATTTATTTGAATGTTAACAGTAAGTCTAACTATAGGTTTTGCTGAGATTTGATTTGTATATATTTTTTATATTTAATAATACTCGTAGATAAAGGATTAGATGAAGAAGATGCTACAGAGGTACGAACCTAATTAAGATGTTTGAGTATAACTATTGAGCTTTGTCACCTATAACCTTTCATTAAAAAAATGACAATTCAAGTAAAACCTTTTAACGAATATTTTACTTTTTTTATTTTTATTTTTTTTATATATTAACCTAGTACAAAATGAGTGCATGTAATCCTAACGAATTTAATAAACTATTTTTTCATTAAACAATAGGTTTTTCTAAAAAAAATATTTTAGAGATCAACTACGATTCAACACTAAAATTTGAACAAAACCATTAACCAATATGTTATTATTTATTGACATATTAACTTGACATGAAAACGAGTCACACAATCATAACAAATTTAATAAACTATTTGTTCAAAAAAAAATTGAGTTGTTAAGCCATATATTAGACAACAATACTATGGATTAAATACAAATATAATTCACTCGTGAATAAGCTATTACATCATAGTTTATATTAAACATATAAATTTCATAGAATTGCCAAGCTTATTCAAAATTACTCATAATATATTAATTATTAGTTTAAGTTATATAAGTGTTGACTATTTTTCGTGAACAAAATATTTACTTGTAAATATATTTCTAAGCTCATTTTCAAGTCTATTAAGTAAAGTTGAAGAAAAGTTATCTTTTATAACTATTACATATAATATTGCATTCATGCATTCACCAGCATTCTGACAACTTGAGTCATACAAGAAATCGAACATGTTTTACCAGTACATGAAATGTTAGCACAATAATACAAATATAAATGTGTGTCTTAGAGCATATTCAACAATGAATAACCCTAACAAGATGATTTAATAAATATATTAGATAAATAGAAATCAATTAGAAATCCTAGAACAATAAGTTAAAGCACAAATTCAAATAAAGATAGCTTCTTTAATAATTAATAATCAAACTAAATAATTTTAATATAATATACACAATTATTTGATCTAATAATCCAAGAACAAAAATAAAGAAGAAGTTATAAGAATGTAAGATCAAAATATTATAAACCGAGTAGGCTTATTAATCAATCAAACATAGCCACCAATGTTTGATAGATAACTAAATAAAGAAGCCTAAAGAATTGTAATCTTATATTTGCAAAACAAGAGATAGATTAAGATGAAGAGAATAATGCTCTTGTGTGATTAAATAAAGTTGTGTGCTTAGGTTTGTATATATAGTATATTTTGAAACACTAGGTCAAAGTAAAATTACTATATTGTCCATAAAATTAGCTAAAAGAGTTTTAAAGAAAAAAGATAATTTAGTAACAAACCACTTCAATTCGAGTTAGAAATAGGTTTTACAATTAAAGTCGTGACCGCTTAATCAACTAACATATGCTCAATTAATCTAATATATAGTTCGAATGATCTAGTCAATTCTCGATTAACCTAGTGTAATAAATGATTAATTCATGCTATAGAACATGAAAAACTACCTAAATATCGACTTTAAACAATGAAGAGTACACCACAGCCCATTATAATCCATGCCAAGGCCCGCAGTGCTTGATTATAATTCTGGTTCTTATCTCTTATAAATTGGCTAGTATCACATGTAAGACTTACATGTATAGTTACTTCAATCTTCTAAGGTGAAAATAAGTACTTTAGGCATGATTCTTTAGGTGTTATCAATTTATCAAATTAAAGCTAAAAAATACATGAAAAAAGATAGAAAATATTTGTGATCTTAAACACATAGATTTGTTTAAATAATAATAAAATCATGCATATTCAAATTTATTTATATCATTTAAGTACAAATAAAGCATGAAATATTAGTTCTTTTTAAGAACTCATTAGTAATTTAGTAAGTCAACAAATACGAGTAAGTAAGGAAAAGTAATAGTAGGTATACTAAATTTAGAAAAATTTGTCAATTATAGTATATCTTATTGATCTGCATATATATTTCATAAAAAACCTTAATATTGGTTAATAACTATGTTACAACATATATAATGATGTACAATAATGAAAGGATATATGAGTCTATATGACTTAGCTTAATAATAGTAGGCATACTACCAGTGAAGAGAGCATGTGTAGCAAAAGCAAGAGAAACATGTTAATGAGGTGCAGAGGAGTTAGTGGTGAGATAGATGGAGATAAGAGAGAGAAGCAGAATAAGGATGTTATTCCCTTATGTACAATTTATTGGGTGCAAACAACAATTATTACTCTTTATGAAAGGTAATAACTATTTCAATTATCAATGTAATCTATTAATTAGTCTTGGTCATATACTAATTTATTTATGGTATCAATGTTGGATCTTATTTGATTATAGGGCAAAAAACTCAAATTACCAAAAGTTATATCAGTTTATACAATCGACATTGATTTGTAATCATTGAAGTCCTACTCTAAATGACCAAATTAATGATCTTGCTCTACGAATGTTAGGTGTTGAAAATAATGAACTTTTTTAGTACCTAATTGACCGGAGTGAATATTTTACTAACATTTTCATATATTTAATTTTTATATATATATACTAATTGGTATGCAATACTTGTACAAAATTATATCAATTCATTGATATATTTTTAGCTTTATAGTAATCGTTGGATGCTTGGAGTTATTCACCATGTGTGGTTGAATGGCTTCACTTCGTGAAGATCCAACACAAAACTTTCAAACTTTGGTCAATGGTTAAGATCTATTTACATATCAATGAGATTCTTGTTGTTATGTTTACATTTGAATAATAAAATGATTGTTAATGATAATTGTAGTGCACTCAATCAATAGAGCACTAGTATTACATGTCCATTCAAACCATCGGCTAATTTTTGGAATATCAAAGTTAGTATTATATACTTTTTTTATAAGTATTATTAATTATGTATCAATTTTATTTTTTATTACTTTATATTTGATCATCTTATATATTTGGATAAACTACTATTCAATATAATGACATTGAGTGTGACTTTTATGTGATGCGATATCTACAAGATATTATACACAATCTTAAAAAAATTATCAAGAATTGGTAAGTTTTTTGTTCACTTTACTTATGTTTACAATTTTACTCATTCTTGACATATTAATTAATAAGTACAACTTTCATTTCATTTTTTAATATTCAATTTACATTCTTTTATTTTCTTTTTTATAGTATAGGGAAAGAAAACATATATAAGAGAAGATTTTGATATTTTTCTACGAGAGGTGCGTGAACTCCTCCTTAATAGAAAGGAGACATGAGATCAACTATTTTTTCATCACTAACTAATATGTTGGTTTGAGATAAATATTTTATGTTAATTTAATGATTTAGATTATTTTGTTAACGATGAATTGTACATTTTGAAGCAACAACCTTATCCAAATAGTTTTGCTACAAAGTATCGCAATGAAAAGAAACTTAAGATGTTAAGTTGATTGCATCAATTATTTTGTTAAGCTTGTACTATTATGTCCTTTTATGTAAATTATTTATTTAAAGTTTTGGATGAGATTGTTATAAGTAATAAAAAATAATATATCTCTAAAGATAACTATACCCAAATAGATATTGGACACGGTTAAAAAGTGTACACAAATTGTTATAGGTATGGTACATAAAAGTATCAAAATAGCTATAGATATAGTTGATAATCATATCCAAATAGTTATGATTATGGTTAACAACTCTATACAAATAGATATAGGTACAATTAACAACCATAATATAATGTAATGATAACTTTATACAATTTTACCTAAAAGTCTTTGGGTATACTTGGACAATTGAATCAAAATCTATATGGGTATGATTACTTCTTTAGCAACAACCACCGTACCTAAAGACTTTTTGGTAAGGTTAACAACCAAACCAAAAGTTCTTAACTATATCAAAAAGTTGATTCTTGTTGCAGTGTTACAAACTTTTCCTTTGATATTTTTATGTGACAAAACCACTCTCTCACTACATGATACTTATTGGAATAAAGTAAAATTATATTGATGTCCTAGATTTCATAGTAGAATTATCCTATGATTCGGTAAACCATATTCATTGCAACTTGACTAGCATGTATATAACTAAAACTACATAGACAAAACATACAAAAATTTGGCTTGGAAGCCTCATTGTATATTAGTTCAGGTTACATAGAAATAAGCAAAGTGTAAAGAGAAATCATGCAATGTATGCATTCACATCAATCTAGCTCAAAATAAAACATTATGGTGCAATGTATTCTTCCTATAAATGTGTTCTACCCTATATGCAATTTTCCTTATATGCATAACAACATGAAGTATAAGAATGAAGAGATGTAAATCACTCTCCTCGTTTTTGACTTATAGAAAAAACAAAGCCTAAGAAGAAATACACATGTCAGAAACCATTGTGAAATATGTATGTAAGGATGTTATGAAGCTAAACTCCCCTTAAGGATAAGGTGCAATGAAATATAAACTCCTCCTATGTCCTATGACTCCCTAATTGCAAAACCAATTAAATAGTTAATAAATAAGTAGAAGATGTAAACAAATCAAAATCTATTTTTTATATAAATATTCACATAAGGTAATAAACTCATTTAATCACAAACAAACATAAAATCAATTGAGAACTCATTTTTGTTCAAATTTTATTTATCTATTGTATAAATAAGTAAGTAGAGTAGAAGAGGTTCACAAGCACACTTAGCATATATAATGACATATCGACATTTACTTACAAATAGTATGCATGTTTGAACTCTACTAATATTCCAATTAATTCATTTAGGATCAATCATGAAGGAATCAAAATAAAAAATATCACTTGTCATGTAAACACAAGAATTAAGTCTTCAATCTCACAAAATAAAATATATATCAATCAAGTGAGGATTTAAGAATTTTTATTTCTTTTTATTTTATAAATAAGACACATGATTATTTACTTATTTTTAACCTCTTTTGATTCTTTCTTTTTGTGCATGCTAAGTACATTTTTTATAAGCATGGCTACTTTTTGCACAATTTTTTTTAATTTATTTTTTCACATGCATAAGTCATAAACCTAGCATGATGAGTTTTACATTGGTTGTGAGGTAGCCCTCTCTGCTCACTGTAGTAGCTTCACATATCACAATAGGTAATCCTATCAATACTAGGTGTCTCACTACTATAAAATTTTAGAAAGCAAGAAATTGAACTCAACACAATTTTACAATCAAGAATAGTTGAAGGCTTAAAGTCTTTCAAGAGAAATCATAAACTTCATGTATAACATATATGTGTATTCGTGAGTGTGTGAATAAGTTTATGTCAACATCAATCATCACATTTTAAAATATATGTGTGTGCACAAGTTAAAGTTGTAGAATCATTTATACGATAAAAATCGAAACAGGTTGAGTCAATAAAAACAAGGCTATATGTATATAAGTGTTGTTTAAGACCATTACCTTATTAGCCAATATGGATTCTACTTAGGGGTGTGCAAAAAATCCGATCATCCGACTAATCTCATCCATTAATTTTTTTACGGTTTCAATTCGACCATTGGATCGAATCGAATGAATTTTTTTCAATTCGTTAAGTTCGGATTGGATGACAGATTTCACTATGTATCATCCGATTTCATTTGATCCGACCGAAATTACTTCAATATATATTTATATTTTATAAATTAGTCATATTCTCATTTGTCATTCCTATATTAGTCATATTTTAAGGTTTCTTTTAGCTAAAATAAGTTTATGTTATGTGAAAATTTAAATTTTTATTCAAAAATACCAAAAATAGATTATGGATCGGATTCAAATCTGAATAGATTATGGATCAGATTCAAATCTAAATAGATTATGGATCGAATTTCATCAAATTTGAAAGGTGATCAGATCGGCTGCGGATTAAGATCTTTCAATCCGATCAGATCGAATGAGTATAAACTCAACAGTTTCGATTTGATGCATACCCTTAATTCTACTCATCATTTTTTTAAAAAATAACAATTAAAAACACTAAAAATAAAATAGATGCAATCCTAAGAAAATGCTTACTTAGGGTCATTTAAGCATTCTAACAAAATTAACGGTCAAGTGACCATAAAAGACAATCTTTTCTAATCCAAAATTTCTTAAATTTTTGAGTCTCCATATTTTTCGGTTATGAATCAATTACTCTAGTCTTCATAGGCATGTTCTTAGATGTAGCTTTCCTTTGCATCTTCATTCTAAATGGAGATGCAACATGCATGGTAGTATAATGATAATGAGTCCTAGAATGTATTGAGTTTCACTTGTCTCTTTGGACATATAGCTTCATACTTTTTAGTAGAATTATTGGATATAATATGTATAGATGTATAATAATAATGAGTCCTATAACTAGATGTATTTACATAATTATTAAACTAGGTTGTTTTCAATAAGAATCTAGATATGGGCCTTATATGGAATTTTCTATCACATTGACGATAGACATGTACAAACTTAACAGTTTTTTCTATTATAGGTGCAACAGTTTTGTGCACAATTAATAATAGTAGGAGTAGAGTTAGAAGGCCTTATAAATGTAGTCTTTGATGTTGAATGTGTGAAACTCTCATCTTTATAACCACGGTCACATGTATCAACGTGTGACTTACCAATGCTCAAAATTTTATCTAAATGTTGAGCTCCGATATTAAGTCTTTCTACTACTTCACATGATTTTTTGAGCTCTTACACCACTTTTTTATTATCTGCAGTAAGCTTATTATTTTCTTCTTTCAAACCTACAATACTCAAACTCAAATCATTATTTTGTTCTTGAAAAATAGTCTTCTATTCTTTTAATTTATTAGAAAAGCTTTCATGTGTCTCAAGTTGTTCATTTAATTTTTCTATTTTTACATTTAAACTGGTATTCTCTTCTATGGCTCTAAAACATTTAGAAAATAATTTTTTAGAATTTTTAACATCATATTTAGAGAGAAAAGATGATTTAAGTATATTATTATCTGAGCTATCACCTTTAATAAAATTATCCATAATAAAAATACCTAGAAACAACACTAATTTTATCTAATGTTGGCGGTAATAACAATTAAAAGTTCACAATAGGACCTAATAAACCTAATAAAGGATAAATAGGATATTTTTAGCTTTATCAAAATATAATTATCATAACCTAATCATAATGGCTAGACAATAATTGAATGTCAAAAGTATATGCATAAATAGGTAAATTACATACGAGACTTTTAAGTGGAAAAAACCTAGGCCATAACCATGAACTAAGAAGAAAACCATAATTCCATCAAACCACCTAATCTTTTCATTATGAAAATCAAATGTACAAATACAAACTCGATATTATGCTATACTCTCTAGGATACTGTCACAATGTACTTTACATATGAACCCCTATGATACTTTCATAATTTTCAAGACTAGTGTTCCAATTAGCTATTGACCAATCAGACACAATCACGAATCAATCTGCAAAAGGGTTAGCACAGAAAAACAAGTTCACATGTGTGTTATAGATGAATTTCAATAATGAATAAACCTGCCCGCCCTATCTATCTGCACACTGGCATAAGAAAATAGATTCAACAAATATTTCAATGGATGAAAATTTATGACGACCCTAGAATAACGATTAAAGAACATAATCAATAAACATAGCTTCTATTAACCTAAATAATTAATTCAATAAAGTATTACTACACATGTGAAAAATTGATATAAGCAATAGAAATTCCTAAGAAGAAGAAGCTATATGATCATGAAGTATTTCAGAAGAAATATAAATTGAAAGCTTATCAATTTGTGCTCTTTAGAATTATGTGTTTTGTTTATAGGAAAAATTAAAACCCTAATCTTATGTACTTGATAAATATGTTTTCTATTACAAATATGATTAGTAATACTCACAAATCAAGAAGACTCATATTTAAAGAAAAATTCTTTTTGAAGTAATTTCATTGAGATTTTAAGTTATCTCTTAGGCTATAATTTAGCCAATATTTTAAGCTATATCTTATCCTATATTTTAGCCTATAATTTAAACTATTTCTTAGCCTATATTTTAGGACATATTTTAAAATCATTGAAGCACATTAAAAAAAATATAAGTGATAATTTCACAAGTTGGCTCTAGTTTAAATAAATATTTGAAAAAGAAAAATATTTAGCTCAATCAATTGATTAACAATAACTTGTGCACCAAACTTAAGTACCAAAAATAATTCTAAGTGTGGTGAACATATGCTGGTGAATGCATGAATGCAATATTATATATGATAGTTATAAAAGATACCTTTTTTGTAGCTGCTATGATGAAAGGAGTAGCTTGTAAGTAGATTACTTGATAGCTTTATCTTCGGGGTAGTATAAGATATAGCCTTATAATTGAACCTTATATTTTATAGTGGATAGTTAGGTGTTTCCGTGGACAGGTTGTTTTCCTCTTAGGTTATTGGTTTGACCTAAGTTGTTTTAACCTGAAAATGTCACGTGTTAATTTATATTTCCCCAATATTTTATTTACATGTGATTTCATGCCTAGCTATCTGCAAAAAAAAAATTAATTTTCTAGTAATTTTGTTGATTATCTATTCACCCCTTCTAGCTAATTAAGTTTGTAACTAGAAAAGAAACTTTCAACTGTTTTTAGTGCTGGTCACTAGATACATTTAGTGTACCTAAGACCTTGTGTTGGATTATCTTATTAAGGGTAATAAATTAGATGTTGAGGAAATTAAATTTTCTATTCTTTCTTAAAATAATATTTTGTAAGAACAAAATAATGCTTTGAATTTGAGTCTTATAAGTTTGAAAGAATAAAATAAAAAACTTGCCACTAATAAAGAAAAATCGGTGCAAGAGTTAAAAAATCCATGGAAGCTATAAAAGGCTAACAATTGGAGTTGAAAGGTTAAACAAGATTCTTGATTATGGAAAGCTTTTTGGAGACAAGATAGGGCTAGGATATGTAGATGAGCACACTACACCAACCTCTTCAAAATCAACAATTTTTGTAAAACTTTTAATCCCTACCCTTCAACACAACATACACATCTTTTACATATGCTTCTAAGTTTATTCATATATGTCATAACTATGGTAGAAAGGGACATATTTTACCTAGATGTAGATTCTTGATGACCTATACTTATGTTGATAATCTGCATGCATTATATTCAAGAAATAATAGTCTTGTTTTCATAAACAAGCACATGATTCAAAAAACTAGAAAAGTTTATATTAAAAAGTCTCATTTAAATTGTTGTGAAGCTCATGCTGCATTTAAAGCTAAATCTTCTACTGCCTAGTATTTTGATAGTGGTTGTTCTAGACAGATGACTAATGATCGTTCTCTTTTTAAAACTTTTGAAAAATATAATGAAGAAACAATTACTTTTGGTGATGAAAATAAATCAAGGATTATTGCTAAAAAACAATTCAAATTGATGATATATCTAAGTTGGATGACGTACTCCATGTTGATGGACTTAAAGCCATCCTAATAAGCATCAATTAAATTTATGGCCAAACTATAATGTACAATTTACCAATAATCATTGTATTATAACATATCCAAATGGTAAATGTATGGCTAGAGGAACTAGGTCTTAGGATAATTGATATTGCATTGATATAGGCCTTATTACTATTACTTTTAACTTAACTAATGATCATTCTATTTCATTGTCCCATCAAAGAGGAGACATATCAATTTTAAAAATCTTGCTAACTTAAGTAAAAAGGAAATTATGCGTGGTCTACCTATACTTTTTAAAATTAAAAAACCTTTTATGGACCATGCCAACTTTCCAAACAAACTCACTCTTCTCATAAGAAAATTGAAGGAGTTAACAAAACAGAACACTTGAGTTAATTCACATTAATCTCATAGGTCCTATGACAATTGAGAGTTTGGGTGTCAAGAAATATATTATTGTTATTGTTGATGAGTTTTCTCTCTTTACATGGGTTGGATTCTTGAAAGAAAAATCTAGTGCATTCAATTTCTTTAGTTTTTTTTGTCTTAAAGTGCAGATTAAAGCAGGTGACAAAATATCCAATGTAATGAGACTAAGGATGGATCATGCGAAGGATATATATTTAGGATCCTTAATATATGCTAATACAACCATACTATCATAACGACTTATTAGAGGATCTGAGGCATTAGCAACAACTCTCATCTATTGAAAAATCATCCTTAACCGAAGTGCTTCTTACACTACAGCAGTGCATGCCACAAACTCTACATCTATAGTAGATAAGGCAACATATAATTTCTTTTTACTAATCTAACAAATAGCTCCTCTATTAAGGAGGAAAGCATGTCTAGATGTATATTTTCACTCATTTATATCATCACTCCAATCAGTATCAGTATACCCAACAATGTGTAAATTTGAACTTCGATAACAAAGCATGTAATCAACAATCCCTTTGAGATATCTTAATATTCTGTTGACTACTTTCCAATGAACAAACCCAAGGTTAAATTAATATATACTAACCCATCTAACCCCATAACATTTGTTAAGTTGAGTACACATTATAGCATACATCAGACTTTCAATAGCACTTGAATCTAGTACACGAGCCATCTAATCTCTTTCTTTAAGAATCTTAGGTCCCATCTCACGACTTAAGCTTTCACCTTTAGCAATAAGAGTGTCAATGGGTTTGTATTTTTTTCATTTGAATTCTCTCAAGGATTTTATATATATAAGGCTATTGTGACAAACCGTGCAATCTTTAAGCACGATCTCTTATTATCTTAACTCCATGGACATAATTTGCCTCACTTATGCCTTTCATCTCAAAATATGAAGATGTCCACTGTTTAATGGTGACAATCATCTCTTTATTATTGCTAGCTAGTAGTATGTTGTCAAAATATAATGACAAAATTATGAAATTGCTCTTAGAAAGTTTTACATACACACAATAGTCTTCATCAATCATCGTATACTCGAAAGAAATAACAGCTTGATAAAATCTCAAATACCACTACCTAGATGCTTGCTTTAGGATGTATAGGGATCGATGGAGTCTGCAAAATTTTCCCTATTATCCTTTAACATCCATTTAATGTAGTTCCAAATCAAGGTGTACAATAGTAGCCAATATAAGGAAAATCGAGGTAAATTTAACCACTAGTGAAAAAGTTACCTCATAGTGCACTCCTTCCTCTTGAGTGTAACTTTTTTCCACCAAGTGAGCTTTACACCTATCAATGGAATGGTATGCCTTGAATTTAATTACGAATATCCGTTTATTCCCAATAGTATCATGCCTAGGTGGAAGGTTAAAAAAATTCCAAACATGGCTTTTTCTCATGGACTCCATTGCAATAATCTATTTTTCACTATGAGGAGAAGAAAAAATTCATGTACTATCTTAGGCTCATCTTTATCATGCAAAGCTACCATGAAAGCTTCCCCTTCAATCTCAAAACCACGGAGGGGAATTTTCCCATGTTTGTTTCTACACAACTCAAGTTCATAGGATTCCAAATAATTTTGCCCATCATTAGGCATATCGCTCCCACTATTCTTAAGAACATGAATAATTTCTTCTTCAACATTTATTGGAGTATTGAGAGCAACATTTTGTGGATCCTCAAGTTCATATAACTTTGAGCCATTTTTAACTTCATCCTTTGTAGGAAATTCTTCTTCTGAAAAGACTACCTCACATGACTCAATTTCATTTACACTTCCATTTACATGCTTACCAAAAAATACAAAGCCTTTTGGATGTTCAAGGTATCAAATGAATATACTCTTCCTATCTTTAGGATCAAATTTCATATATTTATGATAACTCTATGTTTTAGAGTTATTTTTTTTCAATTTATTAATTATAATTTCTAAGCTATTAAGATTTTTAGTTAATTTTAAGTTTCTAAATTATTATTTAGTGTTACTTTTGTAAGAAATTATATTTTTAGAGAAAATGAAACAATTTAAATTAAAAAAGGACTTAAATGCAAATAATAAAACTAGAAAATTTAATTTGAATACAAAAGAGGACTTAAATGTAATTAACAAAAATTTGAATTTTAAATTGTTTTCTGGGCAGAAAGGGAGTCCCACACGCAGAATGGATCAATGCGCATCACCCACCATCAGATCAGAAATTCAACGGTGTAGATCAAGAGAGTGAGATTCAAACGCTATGTGGGTGAGTGGAAGAGATTTCCAGTTGTTTTGAATAGTTTGGCATGAAGAGTGGGGTCCACTTGTCTCCGTAGTCCGGCGTGCAAAGTGGGGTCTAGTTGTCTCAGTAGTCTAGCGTGCAGAGTGGGATCCACCTATCTACGCAGTTGATTTTCCCTAAGACGCGCCCTCTATCACTCACTGTTAGATCAAACGATGAATGGTCCAGATCATGCGTGTTGGCCATGCCCCACGCAAGAGAGTCATGAGTGGAATCCAGTTGTTCTGCACTACCCAGCGCGCAAAATTCCCATTTGAAGTGGTCCACCAAATCTGCGTGTGCCCTCACATCTTGCCGAGTCCGAAGTCATTGCGTGTCCAATTATCCTTCCAGAAAATCAGAGCTCGCCATATGTCATGCATGATATATAATAAAAATTCAAAAAATTTCTCTTGCTAGTTTATTTTGCACGGTTTTTCTACCCTTTTTGCACGCTTCTTTTGAGGAATTTTTGGTGTATATTTAAAATAGTTATGGCTCAAAATAAATGAGAAAGAACACATAGAAGACATTTTTTGGGTTTTTGTTGTTATTCTGTTAAGTAAAAAAAATACAGAGAGAACAAGGTAGAAAGCAAAGAAGAAGGAAAAGGGAGGAACTCTATTTTTTTATTGGGAATCAAGAAAGAGTTTCTTCTAATCTCTTTCTATTTTAATTTAATTTCTCTAAAATGTCTAAATATTTTTGAATTATAATTTGAATATTTGCTATGAACTAAATTATTTGTTATAAGGATACAATGTAACTTACATTATGAAGCTTGAATTAATTATTTTTAAATGATTTATGGGATGTTGCTTTTAATTTGTTTATTCTATTTGTGCTTAATGCCTTTGATTGTTGGAAGATTAATCAGTTGATCTGTGAACCCTAATGAAATTGGAAAAGGAATTTTTGTGTTTTGCTCGTAGATAGAGTAACATATATATATGAGATAAGAATATACCATTTATTGTATGTGCAGCTATTGAGAACTTTGAGCTTAATGAATCTTTGGTAAATTTAATTCTCATAGGAATATAGTGAATTATTTTAACAAGATGTGTCTATTTTTTATCGGAAAAGACATGTGGATAAATTAGAAGTTATTGGTTGACAAATTAAATACGAGAACATAAATCAAGAGAAAATAATATGATTCAAGTGGATTAATTTTTTGAAATTGCAATCCTAGAGTTTTCTTTAAGTGCTAATTTCATATATTGTTATTTAAAATTAGTTTAGTTAAACTCTATCCAAATATCAATTGTTTGGATAAAATTAGGTTGAAACAATTTTAGTACTTAACAAAGATTAGTAACAAATCTTCGTAGGAATAATCTCTTATTTATCACTTATTATTTGTGACCGTGTATACTTGCACGTTGATGTTCTTTTAAATCACCAACAATTTATGAGAAATATTATGTATATATGCTGCCAAACTCCAAGGTTGTAGAACACTTAGATCAGGTTTTCTACCAGTCCATAAATCATATGGGGTAGAAGGAACTGATTTTGAAGGCACTCGATTAAGGATATAGGCAGCTATTAATAAAGCATCTCCTTAATAAGATACTGGAAGATTAACTTGAGCTATCATTGACCTAACCATATCTAATAGTGTATGATTCCTCTTTTCTACTACACCATTTTGTTGTAGAGTATAAGGCATCTTCAATTGTCTCATAATTCATTTTTCTTTGCAAAGCTTTTTGAAGAGCTTAGATAGATACTTAAGACCTTGATCAGTTCTTAAAGCTTTAATGATATTTTCTAATTGATTCTCAACTTCTGTGAGATTACGTCTAAAGTAATCTAATGTCTCAAACTTTTGAGAGATCAAGTAGATGTGACCAAAACATGTAAAATCATCTATAAATGTGATGAAAAAGGATGCACCATGCTTTTCCTTCACATTCATTGGATCACATATATTAGAATTGATAAGTTGTAATGGTTTGGATGCCCTTTTGGCTATCCTAAATGGTTTTCTTATTGCTTTTCCCAAAAGGCAAGGATGTATGTGGACATTGTGACCTTAGAAAATGGGCCTAAAAGGCATTCCTTATATAATCTAGTCATTCTTTCTTATCTTATATGACCTAATCTAGCATGCCATGTCATAGAATACATATCACAATGTGAAGAAAAATAAATAGTCATTGACACTATTATTTCTACAATAGTCAATGTTTAATACAATTAAACCATTAAAAATATAATCACAACCATAATAAGTATGTTCCAAATGAATATTTACACCATGCTAATCAAACTTAGATACAAATACTAAACTTAACATGCTACTAGCTAAGAGTAGATTTCATCGAACTCCAAGAGCATACAAGACATCATAGAGATATAGAATGTGTCTACCACTCATGTCCAATTTATAAGTGCCAATGCCAAGCATTTATACATTGGATTCATTTTCCATATAAACTACTCTGCTGCCACTGGAACTCGACAATACTCTATGTATCCATTCCTTTTCCTCTCTATATGGTCAATTATTTCTGAGTCTACAACCCAAAAAATAGGAAAATGAGCAACAAATGCTTAACTAGATACAAATCATTCAAAGCAAGAAGATAAGTTAAGATGTACCTCATTTGGATTAATGCATTCACGAGAAAATTGTCCCAACTTGCCACAGTCAAAACATATCAGTTTTGATTTGTATATCTTTTTATCACTTCTCTTGCTTCTCTTACACTTGGGCTTATCTTCCTTTGGAGCATATCTTCCACCTCTTCCTCCTCTTTTCCATGAAGCACCTCTAGCCTTCTTATGTTTGGACCCAAATGTCCCTCTTGAGTCAAAATCAACAACTAAAGTAGAGGCATTAATATGGCCAACCACTAGGCAATCTTCTTCAAGCTCTAAGTGACGTGAAATGTCATTGAAAATAGATGGAAGAGAGCAAATTATAACTTAAACTTAAACTTGTTTTTCATTAGTAAGGTGATGACCAACATCATCAAAATCACGGATTATACCTGACATGATTCTTAAATGTTGACTAATCATATGATTAGGTTTCTTAATGAAATGATACTAAACTTTTATTTGATGGCCGATCACATTTCATAAATAGTTTCACAATGTTCAAGTTCACCAAGAATATCGTTTTTGCATGCTACTGATTATAATTTATTGTGTACTATGATCTTTGTCAACCTATGCTTTATATGTATTAGCATATCAGCCATATTGAGTAGTGTTATCTTCCTCAAGTCTAAATTGTTTCAAGAACACTTTGCTTATTGAAGAGATATTGAATTTTATAATATTAAATATCATAATTGTCACCACACCGTTTCTCATCCCTTATCAGATTTGTCACAATATTTTTAAAAATCATATTTATAAATAAATAAATAAAAACACGTGAAATATTTATATTAATACCATATATATATATATATATATATCTGTATAATTATTAAAAAAATATCACCGATAAGATTAAAAATTTACTATGCTATAATCATCTCTTGCATTGAAATTATATTTTTTTTATTAATTATTTAATTTATGTGTCAAAAATTTGATATAAAAAGTAAATTTACAATCAAAATAACTCCGACCTAAGATAACATTCATGTCATGTATGATGGGCTTAGAGAATGATTTAATATAAAAATGTTATATTATGTGTTATTTATATGAATTGGTGTGATTTTTAACAAATTTTTTTAAACATTTCGTTTATTAATAAGTTTGATTAAGCCAAAATTAATACAAGTAAGAGAAGAAAAAAAACTAATTTGTAACATACGAATTTCTTTTCAGTTTCTGATTTTTTTAACGTATATATAAAAACAAAAAGAACAGAATTCCGACGGTTCTTTTTTTCTTTTTCTTTTATTATTTTTATTTAATATTTAAATTTTGATTTGATTGTTATGACAAATCAAATCAGAATTATTATTTTTAATGTATATATATTAACCGTCTCTGATAATTTCTTATAAAAAATAGAATGCCGTGATTTCTTCCTTTATTTTCGGGTTTAATACAGTAGTTATTTTTAGAAAAATAAAATAAAACTAATGCATATATTTTCCACAGAACAATCTTACCGTTAACAAAAATTTAAAGGAATCATAACTTTTTAATATTTCAATAAAAAAAATTGCAAATAATATATAGTTAGAAAATTTATCAATTATAAATTATAATAACATAATTTTCGTTATAAATTTATTTTAAAAACGGAATAACCTATTTATTTAAAGGTTATTTTTTAAAAAAAGTTTCATCTTATTTCAAGGATTCAAAATATATACAAACTAAAAAACTTATAATGATTCTACTACCGATGATACAAAAATAATTAATAATAATTATAATAGTATTTGAGAATACCTTTTTAAGGATGAAATTAATAAAAATATTGAGTGTTTTATGTCATTTCAGAATTCTAATACCGAAAAGGGTTAAAACTTGTAAATTTTAAAATTTATAAGCCTTTTTTATTTATTGAATCCTTTGGTAGAAAGAAGAATCAATTGTTATCTTTTTTTCTCTACTCTACAAATCAGTTTTTTTTTTCTTTTTAATTATTATTCAAAACATTGAAAAATAATAGTTTATAATAATTATAACAGTGCTCGAGAAATATCTTTCATCAATGAAATTGATAAGATAGATTATTGAGTGTTTTAAGTATTTTAAGAATTCTAATACGATTAATCATAAAAAAAATTAATATAAAAAAGGATTATAACTTGTCAATCTCATAATCCAAAAGACTTTTTATTTATTCTGATATTTGGTAAAAAGATGAATAAATTTATTTTATCTTTTGTTATTTGACTTTTATCAAAAACATTTATATTTTCTTTTAAAATTAAAATATTTGATAATATTTAATGATTTAAATCAAATATACTCATAAATGATCTGTTTTTAGACCCAAGTATATGTTATAAAGCTCCTTAATTTAAGGAGCAAAACATGGAGTAAAACATGGAGCAAAACATGGAGCAATTCATGTACCAATTCAAGGAACCATTAATTTAAGGAGTAATTCAAGGAGTGAATTTTCTTATAAATAGATGTGTAATTGTAATGAATTAATCATCCAAAGTATTCATTCCAATTGAGAGAAAAGCTTAGAGAGAAAAGCTTTTGTGAGAGAAAATTGAGAGTAATTTTCTTGGGTGTAATTGGGTCATGGAGTTGCTTGTAGGTCAGAAATACCTTGTGTAATTTCTCCTTTCAAAGAAAAGATTCCGCAAAGAAACCGAGACGTAAGCAAGATTGGCGAACTGTTATCAATTTGTGTTATTTTTCTATTCTTGCTTTCTCGCAATCCGCTTATCGGGAATTTGCGTTATTTCCCAACAACCTGGTATCATAGCTACTGGTCATGATTGGCTACAATTTTCCGCAAGGTTACTATTTACATGAATAAAGTGAATTACGTGAATAGTGAAATTTTGTTGACGACGATATTTGTTCGTTGACGAGTGTTCTAATACACGGTGATTTACGTAAATAGTCGTAAACGATCCGCAGGAAGTCGATTTAGTGGAGCAACGCCAGATGGAAGCGGTGAAACTCGAGAAATTTGATGGCACAGATTGTGGGTTTTGGAAAATGCAGATAGAGGATTATCCGTATCAAAGAAATCTATATCAATCTCTCAGGGAAGAAACCGAAAGCTATATGGCGAAGAAGATTGAAATCTTACAGGCAGGCATGCCCTGGAGTTATTCGACACGTTATCCCGTAATGTTGCTCTCAACATAGCAAAGGAAAAGACCACTGCTGGTCTTACTGGCCTTCTCTCCAATATGTAATGGCTTATCACCAAACAAAGTGCACTTGATAAGGCATTTGTTCAATTTGCGGATGAATGAAGGCGATCGTAGCTCAACATCTCAATGAACTCAACACAATCACAACCTACCAGTTCAAGTGAAATTGAATTCACGAAGAAGTATGGCATTAATACTTTTATCTTCTTTACTAGAAAGTTGGAATGCTACCGTTACTACCGTGAGTGGCTCGTCAGAAGCAATAAGTTGAAATTTGACGATGTTCGTGATCTGGTTCTCGGTGAAGAGATCAGAGCGTAGAGTCGTGAATCGTCAACTTCTTGCCAGACATGAGTCAAGAGGAAGAAATTCAATGAAAGGGAAACGGACGTGGCGGAATAACGTACTACCGAGGTAGATCAAAGGACAGTGAGGTCCAAATCCGTGAATCCTAATAATTCCCATAGCTCAAGACTATCGAGTGTTGGAATTGTGGAAGAACCTGGCACTACATAAATCGGGCAAAGAGAGTAATCGAAGGACAAACAAGTGAAGGCAGAGGCAAATGTTACTTACCTCGGAGAGACGATGCATTGATACGCTCTTTGGAGAGCAAAGAAGAATCTTGGGTGTTAGACTGGAGCATTGTTCCACGCTACTTCACAAAAAGAATTCTTCGAGAAATATGTCCCGGAAACCTTGGAAAGGTATATTCGGTGATGATCAACCATGTGCTATTATTGGCAAAAGGTGTAGTGAAGATTAAGTTGAACGGATCTGTTTGGGAACTCGAAGGATGTCGCATATTCTCGATCTTAGAAGAAATTTAATCTGCCGCGCTTGGCCGATAAGGCTTACACTACGATCTTCCATGGTGATAATTGGAAGATTTCAAGGGTGCAATCACGCTTGCTCGAGGCAAGAAAAGTGGCACTCTTTTACATGATACAGAGGCACGTTGTTCAATTACGTTTAAAGCAGGCAATGAAACACCAAATCGGGCACTGCAGACTAGCCATGAGCGAGAAGGGGATGGAAGATTATGCACTCAAAGCGGAAAACTTCTAGGAATACAGCTTCACGCGAGATAGACACGTGTGCGAAGATTGCATACTTGGAAAGCAAAAGAGAGTCACTCTTTCGGACAAGTCAGAATCCCAAAGAAGGAAAGACTGTAGCTTATTCACTCGATGTTTGGGGACCGTCTCATCTATCAAAGGAAACACTACTGCGTGACTTTCATCGATGATCACTCGGAAGGTATGGATTTACTTTCTAAAGCATAAGTCTGAAGTATTCGAGGCTTTCGGTAAGATGGAAAGCTATGGTGGAAAATGAGACGGGTTTAAAGATCAAAAAGCTCGTGAACCGATGTGGTGGTGAATACGAAGACACCGTATTCAATAATTTACGCTATGAGCACGGGATCAAAATGGAAAGAATCGTGCTGTGCACGCCTCAACACAACGGAGTAGCCGAGAGTATGAACCGAACGTTGACAGAAAGAGCCGAAACGTGACATACAATCGTCTATCAAGTACTGGGGCGTGTATCCAACACGGCAGCCTTACTTGATCAACCGAGGCCCATCTCGTTCCATTGGAGCATAGAATAACAGAGGAGGTATGGAGCGGAAAAGAGGTGAAACTATCACATCTAAAAGTTTTCTTGTGTAGCATTTGTGCAGTACACGTTGATCAAGGTAGGAATAAGCTTTCGATCCCAAATCCAAGAAATGCACATTCATCAAGCTATGGTGAGGATGAGTTTAGGCTACCACATTTGGGATGACAAAAAGAAGAAAGTTATCCGTAAGCAGGAGATGTGATTTTCAACGAAAGTGGTGATGTATAAGGACATGTATAAAATAGACGCCAATGACTCGGAGCCAGAATGAGTCAAGATTTGCGTACGCAGATGATGTCCCGTATACTTCCGCAATGTAACCAATTGTAACAAGTCCTCGCAGGAACTTATTGGGACAAAGCACTACACAAAGATTCCGACACACCACAACCTCTTACTCCACCTCGTATCAGAAGGTCTTCCGACTCCATGTGCGGCCTCAATGAGATACATGAACTATATGTCATTGGCCCATGGAGGAGCCCGAATGTTATGATTTAAGCTTATCGTACTCGAGATTCCAACATGGGAGCTTGCTTATGAAGAAGAAATGAAATCTCTCATCTCCAACCAGACATGGGAACTAGTTGAGTTACCCATGAAAGAAGGCACTTCACAACAAACAAATGGGTGTACCGGTGAAAGAGAAATGACGGTTCCAAGAGATACAAAGCCCACCTAGTTGTCAAAGGGTTTCAAATGGAAGGAAGGAGTTGACTACATTGACATTTTTGCTCAGTTGTGAAGCTTAATACTATCATATCGTATCGAGTATTGTAGCTATCGAAGATCTTCATCTTGAACTTGGATGTGACATCGCATTCCTTCAGCAGATTTAGATGAAGAGATATACATGTACCGTACCAAGGTTTCTCGTAAGTGCCGGGAGAACACGGGTATGTGACTTAAGAAGAGTTTGTATGGCTCTGAAACAAGCCCCGAGACAATGTTACGTAAATTTTGACTTTCCACGCACACGAGGAAGGTTTCCGTATGTAATGCTGATCATTGTTGCTACTTCAAGAGATATAGGTCCAGTTATATCATTTTACTACTTTATGTTGATGATATGTTAGTAGCAGGTTTAGATATGGATGATATTAAAAGGTTGAAGCAGCAATTGTCAAAGGAATATGACATGAAAGACTTGGGTCCAGCAAAGAAGATTCTTGGAATGAAAATCACAAGAAATAAGAAGAAAAGATCCTTGCAGTTATCTTAGGTAGGGTACATCAATCGTGTTTTGCAAATATTCAACATGGGCGATGCCAAGCCAGTTAGCACACCCTTGACCAGTCATTTTCGCCTATCCAAGGATTAGTCCCCTCAGACAGAGGAAGAGAGAGAATTCATGGCTAAGGTTCCTTATGCCTCAGCCATTGGAAGTTTGATGTACGCAATGGTTTGTACGAGACCAGACATTGGCCATGCAGTGGAAGTTGTTAGCAGATTTATGTCAAATCCAGGGAAAACTCATTGGGAAGCAAATAAGTGGATTTTGAGGTATTCGCAGGCACCACTGCAGGAAGTGCTTGTACTTTAGTAAAGGAGAGTTAAAAGTACAAGGTACGTAGACGCGACAATTTCTTTGAGGTGAAGTTGATCACCGAAGAAACACCACCGGTTATATATTTATCAGTTGGAACTACAACTCATAGTTGGATGTCACAAATACATAAAATTGTCACTCTATCCACTACAGCAGGAGTATGTAGAAAGAATCGAAGCTAGTAAAAAGATGATACGGCTTCAAGGTTTGTTAATCGAGTGGGATTCAAACAAGAGAAGAATGTTCTGCGTAGTGATAGTCAAAGTGCAATACACTGCTAAGAATTCAACATTTCATTCTAGAACAAAGCATATTGAATTCGCTATCACTTCATCAGATTCTATTGGAAGATGACGTGTTAATACCTGGAGAAGATTCAAGGAAGAAAAAAATCCAGCAGATATATGTTAACAAAGGTGGTGACTATTGACAAACTCGAAGTTGTACTCAACTTGGTCCGCTGTAGTAACAAAGACTAGAAAAGTCACGATTGATCAAGGTGTGAAGACAGATTGAAATAAGCCTTCAAGTTGGGAGATTAAAGAGGAAGCTCCTTAATTTAAGGAGCAAATTAATGCGAGCAAAACATGGGAGTAAAACATGGAGCAAAACAAGGAGCAAAAACAAGGAGTAAAATAAGTGAGCTTAATTCAAGAAGCAATTTAAGGAACCATTAATTTAATGAGTAATTCAAGGAGTTGAATTTTCTTATAAATAGATGTGTAATTGTAATGAATTAATCATCCAAAGTGTTCATTCCAATTGAGAGAAAAGCTAGAGAGAAAAGCTTTGTGAGAGAAAATGAGAGTAATTTTCGGGGTGTAATCGTTGTGAGTTGTAGTGTTGTAAACACCTTGTGTAATTTCTCCTTTCAAAAAAAGATCTGCAGTCCGAGACGTAAGCAAGATTGGCCGAACTCCGTTATCAAATTTGTGTGTTATTTTTCTATTCTTGCTTTCTCGTAAATCTGGCTTATCGAGAATTTGCGTTATTTCCCAACAGTCTAAAATCAAATCAAATATATATATATATATATATATCAACCATGTACGTAATATATATTAAAAATATATTTATATATAATCAACAAATATGTCTGTACCCTAATTTAAAATATAAAAGCATAACTATAACTTTATTTTTGGATACAATAAATAACTCTACGTATTAAAATTAACTAAACTTTTTTAAGTACGGTTGATAACTGTATCGTATTGTATGTAAATTTAAAAATTAACTTTTAGGTATAATTACTAACCTATCTAAAGAATTCCAAAAAGTTAAATTTTGGATACAGTTAGACAACTATATATATTAAAATTACCTTAATTTTATGGTACAATTGATAATTATACCTGTATTTAAATTTAAAAAAAAATTTTAAATACAGTTATTAATTTTACTTAAAAATTTCAAAAAAGTTATGCTTAATAGTCGTGGAAATGATCAATAATTATACTTATTAAAATTAACGTTACTTTTAAGTGCGTTTATGTTTCTAAATTTAAAAAAAAAGTTTCTTATTTAATAAGAATATAATAAGTTAAAATAGGTGAATAGATAATTAATAAAATTATAATAAATTAAAATTTTCGTAGACGACTAAACATATAATCACATATAAATAAAATAATATAAAAATATAAATATTGAGTCATGAAATTTTTAGATAGAAACAACTTAAACCACACCAATGACTTTAAAAGAAAATCATCAGTTTATTGGACCACTTAATTATTTATTATTAAAAATAAGATTAAATTATAAAGCTAAGTCTTATATTGTCTATCGAGATAAAGTCTCCAAGTAATCTACATACAAACCGATGCTTTCATCAAAGCTTTTACAAGAAAGATATTCAATTCTAAACCAACGTTCTATCAGTTTCAGTCACATAAGCAATCAAGCTCATTCTACCGGTACCTGAAACATTAGTATAGTAACACAAGTACAAATATGTGTCTTAGAGTATATTCAATAATAAATACCCCTAACTAGATGATTTAATAAATATATCAAATAAATCAAAATTAACTAGCAATGCACAAAATCACAAATATTATAAGCTTGTTAATTCATCAAATACAACCACAAATGTTTGATAATTAACTCACGGAAAAAACTTATTTGAGTATTTTTGCAAAACAAAAGAGAGAATAAAGTGAAGAGAATAATGCTCTTATGTGGTTGAACAAAATTGTGTCTTTAGATTTATATATATAGTATATTTTGAAGAACTAAGTCAAAGTAAAATTACTATATTGTTTATAAAATTAGTTAAAAGAGTTTTAAAGAAAAATGACAATATAATAAAAATCTAATTTAATTCGAGTTAAAAATAGGTTTTTAAAACAAAGTCTCGATGGTTCGATCGATTTAACCTATAATCGATTGATCTAATCGATCCAATTGATTTAACCTATGCTCGATCGATCCAATCGATTTAACCTAGACATGTCTCGATTGATCAAGTAACATAATCTCAAAATATTTCTACGTGTCTAATATGCATAAGAAAAGATATACATAAATTGTGATCGTTAGAGTTTAATAATTTTTTCAGCTTGAAAATATTCTTGAAGGACACACTTAAGAACTAAAATTATATTTATATGATTTGTTTATAAATATCGCCGACACTCATATCAACCTTAAAATTAATCCCCCCTTTAGCAAATTCGTATAATAAAATTTCTCTCTCACTACATAACACTCATAGAAAAAATAAAAATTTACATAATGATACTATCCTATGATTCAAAAAAAATCATCTTTTCTTGAATCTTGAAAATTTATGTGTATAGTGAAAAAACATAAACATAAACACACAACAACTTTTACCGAAAAATTCACTATTCATGTGTCTATTGTATATTACAATATAAAAAATAAAAAATATTTATTAGTGTGAGTAATCATCCTATAGAATTTAAAAACATTATTATCCCTATTTGTAATATACTCCCGCTTATGTGTAATACTTTCAAAAATTAATTCTTGAAAGTTAATTCTCCTTCTAAATATAATATTTCAATTTTTTTTCTTTTTATAGTGTGAATAAACAAAAATCAAATCTTGCAATTTCAATTAAAATGGATGTGAAATCTCAATAGCAAATTCAAGAAAATAAGTAACATATAGATTAAATATGAGTACATATACGTTCGAAAACCGTTATAATTTGAAAATGATTTTTTATCTGTGTATAACGGTTCGAAATGTTATTAAAAACTAATAGAAAAAACCGTTTTAATAAAATAACATACTAAAATATATAACAATAAAAATAATATTGAAGGATATAAAAACATTATAATGATTCGTTGGTGAAATATATAAATACATTCTTTACAATTCTGATGTTAGGTATAATAACACAGCAGTAGATCCAAGAATAAATCATGAGAAAGTGAAGAGCAAACACAGGCCGATAAAGCATAAAGGCAACTAATATTCAAACACTCGATCAAATTTGGATGAGAACTTTTCTTGAACACTTTTTGAGCACTATACACTTTCAGAACATCAACTTCACAACTCATAGATGACCACTCAACCACTCACACTAAACACAAACAAACGAACCAATAAATCATCGTAGATTTAAAAAAGATCTAAAACTACAGAATTTTCAATTATATTCCACCCAATACTAGTGAAAATACCACACAAACTAGCGAAATATCACGCATAAACTAAATAAAAGAGATTATACAACACATAAAGGGAGATAGAAACAAAAAAAAATATTTGGCACTATTCTGTCATAATTGAATCAGGAAGATAGATTTATGTTTTCCAATGCATGTTTTTTTAAGATAAATCCTAATAACACGTAATCTTTGCATCTAATTTGCACAATTTTTTGTGAGTTTAGCATCCCTCTCCCAATAATTATAACCCATGTTTCACCAACCAGATAAGAATGAAATTAAAATAAACAAATATAATGCAAAATTGTAATAACATATATATAAACACAAACATTGGACAGTTCTTTGAGATGAGTAGTATCCATTTCTGTAAGCACAAATAAATATCATGACACTAACCTTATAGCCGAACGCAGATATCCAAAGAAGAACGTCACTTACCATACAACAAAAACTGGAAAAAGTGATCAGAGATGAAAGCAAAAGCAATACGAAAATGAAGTAAAACCAGAATTTCCACATTTAAAGCTCAGTGGCGATTGTCGAGTTATATATCCAACTTGTTTCATTATTATATTTCTTAAGTTCCATTATGTATCTACCTGTGTAGGGCTCTAAGAACAATTTAAACACCACTAAAAAAAAGTTCCCAAAATTATTTAGGTCCTTGTACCGATTAATGGAAACCCACGACCGAGTGATTATAACATATATAGAACCACAAAAGGAAGTACGTGGAGGGAGAAAATGGTAAAATGAAAGTAAAAGATAATCTAGATCTCACATGACGAGATCACAAAGAAGAAGCAGCTAAGAAGATCGTAGAAGTGAGCAAGAAAAGAACTAACCAGGAGGAGAGAGCAAGAGACGCAGACGACAAACGCAAAGCCTAGAGCGACAGATATACAAAAATTTTGAATCTCTTCTTAGACTACTTTGTTTATATACCTTAAATCCATTATTAATATATAAATTAATTAAATAAATATAATTAATTTTTAATACGACGAGTACGATTATTAATATAACTATATACAAATCATATATGTTGCTTCATTTTTTATTTTTACTTGAATTTATACCCATTTTCAAATTTTATTAGATAAAAATCGAACCGATGATATAAATATCCAAACTCGTAGTTTTTTTACCCATTCTTGATACAGATGAAACTCAAACTATCATATTCAATAAATATAGTGTATTAATTAATATGAACCAATACATTCCAAACAAATATTAATTATACTTTAAAATATGAAAATAACAAATATATTGACTTCCAAACTCAATAATAAAAAATAAAAAAACAACAAAATAAAACGAAGATAAATTATTGTCATGAAGAAGGAAACCTATAACGTGAATGAGTGTCTTTAAACATGGAAAACATTGCTTCTTGATGTTTATTCATAATATTCATGTGTTGTTCCCATACGTATTTCATTTTCATATAAGTTCCAATAAGATGGTTTGTAAGCATGTATATTTTTCATTTTCTCATCTCCAAATATATCATATGTAGCTCCTTCATCGCTTGTTCCAACATCGATAGATCTCTATCTCTTTGATATCTAAGAAGATGATCTTAAGATGGTTGACTTTCTAGTGTCACCTATCAAGTGAACAATATCAAAATCTCTCATTTGTTGTACTCATGTAACTAGAATCAACTCGATGATAAGACAACTATAGGGAAGATCAATCTTCAGGTTAACAATCTAAGATTGGTTTATAATCTCATCCTAAATAACTGAACCTAAATTGAATGCAATACCTTTTCTAATACAATATAACATTTTTGTATGTAAGTGTCTAATCTTAAAGGAATGCTTGGAAGGTAACAAGTTTGCACATGCCATTTTGTTTAACACTTGAAAAAAAAGAGTGAACTCACTAGGGATAAACAACCATTTAACACTGAGATAAACATCAAGTGAACCAGAAAGTTTAGTTAACAAATCTTCCTTAGTAATTCTATATCGTTCTATAATAAAACAAGGATCCTCAATATTCAAAATGAACCAAAAAGTGTTAATTCTCTTAGTCTAAATGTTAACAATTTAGTTTTGAATGAAAAATTTATAGCTCATTGGTCTTGGCAATGGATTTTATGGTCAATATTTGCATAAATTTCAAGAACAAGGGATGTGAAACATATTTTGGCTAGGCTGAAAAAAGGATTTCCAACCTAGAGCCTTAATGGCTTGGGTAATTCCAATTTCATAAAATTCTTCTATCTAAGTTATCCTAAGTTTAAGTAAAATAGGACATTTAGAGAAAGAAAGTGTGATACATCGATTCTGATTCATCATCCTACCATTGAGAGGAATGTGGGGTTTGAGCACTGAGAGGAAATTCAATGCATCTTGCGACCATTGTAGAAACATAGCACAAAACCCAAAATGATAAAAATACCCTTAAACTCAAATTACCTAAATCGCTTAAATTTACCAAAAAATAAAATTGCAAAATCAAGATCAAGGAAATATTATTGAGAAGTGATTGCATAATCAAACTCAAAAAATGTGTTTTCTTGGTGAGAAACGAGAGAAAAGGGGAATAAAGGAATTGGATTGATTTCTACCCAAATATATGTTTTTGTAGAGCTTGATGCTTGCAAAGTAAATAGAAATCAATTCTAAGGGATTTAGGGACAAAATTAGTAGATTCGGTGTATATTTGAGTGAAAAATGTAAGAGGGCCACAATGGGGTTTTAGGGTACAAAGGAAAAAAGAAGAGCAAAAAATGAACCAACTCAATCGATCAAGATTAATTTCGATCTATTGACATTAATACTTCGATTGATTGATGCTTGTCAATCGATCGACGTGATCAATCTAGTTCATCGTTGATCGATCGAATGACATAAACCCAAAAAATGCAAAAACTCCCACTATGTCTTATATTAACTCAAAATTTTCAAATAACCACCCAAAATCAAGATAAAAAAAATCAAACAAAAATAAAAAGACTTCATATTTTTTAAAAAAATCAAGGTAGTAGATTTATTCAAACATGAACTTCACTCAAATAATTAATTTTGAAATAAAAATCATTCTTTAGCAAAATTAAATTATTCACAGTATGCATAAGTATTTTGATAAAACACACATACATTTTTTAACACATATGGTGACATATTGTTAATAGCTCCAAGGGAGATAAATATTGAAACTACAACAGTATGTAAATTAGTTCATTTATGATTAGTTATGAAAGATTTAAAGAATCAAACATTACCTATTATGCAAATATTTCAGTTGAATTCATGCTTACATATAATAAAAAATTTCTTACAAAGAGAGAACATTTTAAATTTTTTTTTGAATTCCCTATCATTATTTATGCGAGGGATGGTTGTTTATTTTTCTTTTTGCATCACCATTTGTGACTCTTTCTTTTTATGTATCTAATTTTTTTATATAGTTATTTCTTTTCGTATTATTTTTATTTTGTAAAGGAAATATGCACGATCCAATATACTTAATATGATAACTTTCACACTAGTTGTGAGATAACCTTCTTCGCTCACTATGATAGTTTTCACACATCATAATAGGTAGTCATTTCAAAATCATATGTCTCTCTATAGCAGCATTTTATACAGTGAAAAAAAAAGTTAAAATATAATTTGTATAGTCAAAGTTATCTCAAGCACTAAAATCTCACACAATTAATTATAAACTTCAAGCATGACATACTTATGTGTCTAGCGAGTGCTCGAGTGAGTTCTTGTTAAACATCGATCACCAAATGTATAGAAGAATATAAATGCACATAATAAGATACTCATTTATACAATGAATAATTAATCAAAGTAAATCATATTATGCAAAATATTTATTTTCTTTATCCAAAATAATATATGAAGCTTATTTCAATGTTAGAACAATTCTACTTCCTTTATTTTTTTTAAATTTTTTGATAACTAATTGTAGATAAATTAAAACAAAATCAAGCATCAAATTACTAAATTCAAAATTGAAAATAATTAAACTAATAAAACTAGCATGGTTATGTAGGATCAAACAAGTACACTGTAAAGATTCCTAGGTGAAGGAAAGATACGATCAGTTAACCAAAACATTTAATCTCTTCTAACCCAAATTTTCTTACATTTTGGTTTCGTAATATCTTTATGTTTAGATTTTATTAATTTAACTATTTTTTAATTAATCTTTTATTTATCCTTATTTTTGACTTTATTATTTTTCCTTTTCATCATTGGTGGAGATTTAGCATACATGTATAGATCATGAAAATTAATTCTAGAATATCTAGCATGAAAAACATTGTTAAAATAAAGATATTTCACAAGAAATCTATAATGTGATCTAATATGACCTTTCCTACTATAGTTATGACAAACAAATACAAATTTAACATCTTTTTCAATCACATGTGCAATTGTTCTTGATGTTGAAGGTGTGGCATATGAGAAAGACATGTTTGAGGGCTTTACAAATTCAATTGATTTTGAAGAAAATAGTGTAGTGTACTCATCTGCATATCCTAGCCCTCTTTTGTCTCTAATTGTCTTTTCATAATCAAAAACTTTGTTTAACTATTCAGCTTCATTTCATAGCATTTTTATAACTTGTTTGAATTGTTCAAATTCATGTACTAGATTTTATTTCTCATGTTCTAAACCTATAAGACTTGAATTCAAAATATTAAAACGTTCAGATAAATTAAAATTATTTTTTCCAATATTGATAAATTTATTTAATAAGATTTCAATTTTTCATTGATACAAGCAACTTATCTTTATCTCTTTTGCATATTACGAATTCTGTGAACACCTCATTAATACTAGTGACATTAAATATTTAAGCAAAAATTTAGATTCATTTTTCTTATTGTCTGAATCAATAGTAGACTTACTGGAGTATCCACCAGTTTTTACAATAAATGCTAAAAATTGGTGTCACTATTTGTTGATTCATCTAGCTTATAGTTATTATTTTTAGAGTCAATAAGTACAATGTTGAAAGCTTTTCTAATGTTGTTCTTATTTGTAAAGTTAGTTACAAAGTGACCAAAACGTATACATTCAAAGCATTGAGGTCTAGTGTGTTTCGGTTTCTTACCATTAGAAATCACAAATTTAAGTTCTCTCATATTGTAATCCTTTTGTTGAGTTGATTTTTGTTTGTTTTGATAATTTTTTGTCGTTGAAGATTCTATTCAGTCTTCTAGTCAAGAGTGCTAGTTCTGCTTCTTCATTGTCACCTTCTTTGTGGGAGGAAACAAACTCATCTCAAAGGCTTGAAGTGAGCTAAAAAGTTCCTTTTATTTTTTTAGTGTTCATATCTTGCTTCAATTAATGGCATTGACATTTGAATAAAAGCGATATGGTAGCAAGCAAATAATTTTTATAACTATTCTGAAATCATGAATTTTCTCTCAAAGATTGGAAATGATATTAGTAATATTACACAATTTAAAAAATTCTCATATTCTTGAGCATAGAATTCAAAAAAAGTCTCATCTTCTTTCAATATAATATTCTCAAATTGTGTACTAAGTGTACAAACTTTTGTTTGTTTAACTTGTGAGTTACACTCATGGACAAACTCTAAAATATCCCAAGCATGCTTAGGGGTATCAATATGAGAAATAAGACGAAACACATAAGCAGACACAGCATTAAAAATAACATTAATACTCTTTTGATTCTAATTACTACAAGTTTTATCTTTAGTGGTTCAATCTTTCCTAGGTTTAAGAATAATAACATTATCTTTGGCAATTGTAGGTGGTTCTTAACCATAAAGCATAGAGTTCTAGATACTCTCATCTATAGACTATAAAAGGGATTTCATACGAGCCTTCTAATATGGATAGTTAGACCCACCAAAGTATGGAACACGGGTTGTAGATGAAACCTTTCTCAAATAATCTATAATAAAGTCTTAGCCACATTAAGTGTATCTAGTAAAGTCTCATTTTATACCTTGCATTCCTTGGTTATGTACCATAATATTGAGGTTATCTATGCCTTGATTCCTCATTTAGTAGGCTCTACATAAATAGACATGATATGTTTGATGAAACAACTTTTCCTTTTAAGAATTCTCTAGCTTCTTCACCATCATCATTAGAAGAATACACTCATTATACCCCTTATTTGTTGCCTATTCTAACAAGTTCTAAAACTTCTACACTAGTTACTACACTAGTTTTTGAAACTATTTCTCCATATCCTATTACATTTTCACCTTTTTTTACCTTTCCAACTTGATACAAGTCTTGTACCCTATTTTGATTCATCTTTTTCAATTTCTTCTCAAGCTCCTACACCTATTGCTTCACCTATACATTTAATTTTTCCTACACTTTCTTCTCTTATATTTCCTCCTTATTCTCAAGCCTCACCAAATCATACTTTGCCTACAAACCATATGGTCACTAGATCAAAAATTGGCTCTTTCAAACCATGATTGTATCTTGCTTCATTTGGATCAACTAAGAAGGTTATTCCTTTAGAGCCTAGTTGTTGTGGTGATGCCAAAGGTACAGAGGAATAGGAACAAGCAATGCAAAAATAATTTCAAGCTTTGTAAGACAATGAAACTTGGGAATTGGTACCATGTCTTCTTGAAGCTGATCCTATAGGTTATAAATGGGTCTACAAAAAAATTTGAAAAGTGAAGGATGACTTGAAAAGAATAAAGCTTAGCTTATAGCCAAGGGCTACCATCAAGTGGAAGGTATTGGTTTTAAACAGACAGTCTCCCTTGTTTTAAAACCACAAGCCATCATATTAGTTCTTTCTCTTGCCCTTATTTAAGCTTGGAAATTACATCAACTTTTGTTGTAAATAATGCACTTTTGAATGAATACCTTAAGGAGACAATGCTTATAAAGTAGCTCTATGGAATTGAGTCATCAGAACATCTAGATTAGGTGTGTTATTTGAGAAAAGCTCTCTATGGTTTGAAATAAATCCTACATCAACCTTGGTTTATCTAGGATTTATGAGCTCCAAAGTAGATACTTCAATGTTTTGTAGATTTCATGATGCTTCCATCGTAGTGGTGTTATTTTATATGGATGACATTATCATTACTTATAGTGATGATAATTACGTTTGTGACTTAAATTTAGTTGCTCAATCAATATTTCTCTTTGAAAGACATAGGTAACGTTCATTTATTTCTTGGCATTGAGGTGAAGAAAACCAGTGATGGTCTACATTTGAGCCAACACAAATATTTCAAGTAGGTGCTTGTTAAAATTGGTCTTGAATTAGTTAAAGCTACTAAATATCCCATGGCTTTAGGACCTATTTTTTTACAATATGTTGGTATCCCTATGGAAGGTCCTAGTTTGTTTCAAAGTACTGGTGGGGCTTTAAAGTATTGTGTAATCACCAAGCTAGAAATAACATATGTAATGAATAAGTTATGCTAATTTCTAGACTCATCCACGAATTTGCATTGTCAAGATGCAAAAAGAGTATTGAAGTATCTCAAAGGGACTTCTTCTCAAGGTTTGTAGTTCCATAATTCAGATGTGTTGGGCCTCAATAGCTTTACAGATTAAGAATATACTAGCAGTCCAAATGATTGACATAACATTAGAGCCTATTGCATCTATTTTGGTGACAATTTGGTGTCGTGGAAGAGCTCTAAATAAAAGGTTGTTGCACACTTAATTGTCAAGGCTAAGTATAGAGATCTAGCCTCAAATTCATTTGAGATCACTTTAGCTATATTCCTTGTTGAAAGAACTGCGTGTTTCTCAAGCTCATACCCAAGTTATATTTATTGATAACATTGGTGTTAAATATCTCACAACCAATCCTATGATGATAAGTGCTCAAAAAGCACTCATATTTTATGATTTTATTGTACTTAAATTTAATAAATAAATTTTTCATAGCATGTTTATATCAATATTTATGAAAATATATATGTTTAGAATCACAAGTATATTTTGTCGTATTTTAGGTTTTTTAGCTTCAAAATGTATAAACTTGTCAACATATGAAGCACTAAATTTGTACGCTAGAAGCTTAGAAGATTAAGGCAAATTTGAAGAAAATTAAAGTGTGCCATGATGCCTTCTGATCGAGATGAAATAACTGGACATATTGAGTAATGTGTGTCACAGCATGAAATAAATTATGCCACATCACTACCCTTTTAGATTTAAATTTGCAAACTTGAACAAACTTCGTAGCGCGATAGTGGAAAATTTGTGCCGTAATGCACCTCTGTTTAATTTGTCTGAAGCCCCCTATACTAACATTTTCCTATAAATGAATTATGTTTAGGTTTGATATATAGAATAACGTAACTTAGTTTTATTTTTCTTTCTCAACTATCTGTTTTTTTAGATTAGTTTTATTTTATACACAATAGATTAGATTTATAATATATCAGAGGTAGACTTTTAGGAGGTTTTAGGAGGTTTTTAAGATCAACAAAAATACAAAAGATATATGTTTATTCAAGAATGCATTAAATTGAGGTTATTTCTTTATTTAAAGTCCATTATAAAATTTATTATAATGAATATATTAACAATATATTTTTCATAATAGATTTAATATATAAGTAATAGGATTCAAAAACACCAATTGGATCTAAATTTGGCACCCTGACTAAGAGTTTAAAGTGGTTACTTTGCCAAAAGTATTGATTTAAATGATTTGTTATTTTCTTAGGAATAAAACATAATTTAATCTATCAATTAATAATCTTCGTCAAAAAAATTTAATTGATTTGATTAATAAAGAAACTAATTCTTGTTAAAAGACTTTTTCATATATAAAAGGAAAAATCAATAATTTGAATTTATATTTTTATTAATTAATTAACTCTAAGCAAACATGCTTAACTAGATAAATATTTTCATAAATTCTTCACTAAGTATTAATTTTATATATGCCTTGATTTTTTTGAATTAAATCTATCTTTAGTTATTTTATTATTTTATCATTAAATTAGTATTTTCAAAATCAACTCATTGTAATAAACTGTTTATGTTTAATTTTCGTATTCATTTTTCAAAAAATTTGATAAATTATTTAAAACCACATAGTTTCTCTTTAGATCAAATTTATGAGTATACTTATTGCTTATTATAAGTTATTCGTATACTTGCGGGTTTTTATAAATATAAAATTTGACCATCAAATTTTTGTGCATCAGATACATGAAGTATGTTGAGGTTAATTTTTATTTTATATGTGATTTGGTTGTTGAGGGAGCATTGGATGTACGATATACACCTGAACCAAGTAGTTGATACACTCACCAAAATCTTCCCTAAATTGTGTTTTAGTTTTTAAGGATCAAACTTATAGTTGTTCCTCAACCATAGGTTTGCGAGAGAGTATTAGAATGTTAGATAGCATTGGTGCACCTATTATTCATGTAATGTGTTACATGGGATTCAATGTAATGTGTTACATGGGATTCAAAACCTATGGTTAGTTAGTTAGGATTTAGTTAAGTGCATCTAGTCTTCATATATTATGTTACATGAGATAGGAGCCTTAAAATGGTTAGTTATAGTTTGTTATTAGCATTGGACTCAAACATGTATGGACTTTTATATATATTACGCTCAGTGCAATGATTAATCTAAGAATCATTTTTATCAATTAAATTTCTATTCTCTCTTTTTTATGATGAAAAATGTGAAAATAGAGCAAAGACTCATAGGTAAGATATATTATGGCAGTATTTTAGGTAGGGTAGCATAAGATTAAATTTGTATTTGTACTTTGATTTTCATAGTGAAAAGATTAGGTGGTTTGTTGGACTGATGATTTTTCTCTTAATTAATATTTCTAACCTAGGTTGTTTTCATCTAAAAATCTCATGTGTTATTTATCTATTTTTGTATTTATTTTTAATACACGATTACTTGTTTAGCCGTTGTGATTAGGTTAGGAAATTATATTTTGATAAAATTAAAAATAAAGTATTCACTCCCTTTTAAAACTATTAGGTCCAATCGTGAAATTTTAATTAATATAACTATATCAAATTGCTCTTCACCTATATTATTAAAGATAAACATTACTAGGGGTGTCCAAAAATCAGACCGAACAGTAATAAATTGAAAAACCGGACTGGACCGAATAGTTTATAAATAAAATGGTCCGGTCCAATTTGTATTAAGTAAAACCGATTTTCAAACGGTCTGGTCCGATTTAAATAAAAAAAATTAATTAAGCATATATATATATCAATACACCATTTTCCATTTCCAGTTACTTTCCCCAATTTAATCTCACACTCTTCTTCTCGGCTTCTCCTCTACGAAGTGTAAACCCTAACATTTTCCTCGTCGTCGCCTCCTCTAGTAGCATCCAACCTCGCTTCGTGTCACCTCCACCACTAGCCAACTGACCTCTCCTCCCGAGCTGCTCCCCGATGGCTCTTATTCTCCAATATCATCAAATTCAGGTTGGAAAGTAAGCAAGACTATAGAGACTGAAATGGATAATGCTAGAATGGTTAGTTTTTTGTTTATAGTATCAAGCATCATAACTATCTTCACTTAACATGAATCTCATTAGTAGTCTCTTGTTGTATATGGTACCTTGAGTTTCGTGCATTCTTTTGTTTCCCCTACCCCTTCCTTGTTAATATGTTTCCTAGCACTTTTTTCTTGTTTCATGTATTTATTTGTGTAAGCAAATTTCTACTTATTTTCTTATTGAACTTAAAAATATTACTCTTTTAATGGTATAATGAAGATCCTTTTTGTCTTTTTTGTTTTATATTTCTCAAAACATTTTCATGATTCAATTTTGTGTTGGGAAAAATAAATGGCCAAAAATTTGTGAACTTAATCATGTAATACTATCAGGATTCTGATTTGGCTTTTTCCTATGTTACTTTGTTGGAATATTTCACTTTGGTGAAAAAGAATTATTGTAGGTTGTTGTCAAATATTTTGTTTCCAAAACAATTGTCTCGCATTTCAAGGCTTACACTAGTCCAATATCTATTCTTTGTTTTGATTCGAGTGGGACGCTTCTCGTTATTGTTTCCATATATGGGAATAAAATAAATTTCTTTTAGATAATGCCATCACGTGGGCGCAATAGTTCGATCGGGTAGCTAGAGCTTTGACCAGAGTTCATCTCATGTGCATCTTTACAAACTGCACCTTGGCATAACATCAGCTATGAGTATATTTTATTTTGAGATATATTTGGTTTACTCCCCCTTATCCTTTCTAATTCATTCTTAATCATTTTTTTTCTAAATTTCAAATGATTCAAGATATTTGTTTTAGTCACTACAGTCAATGGATTGCTGTTGTTTCGTCCAAGGGGACTTGTCATGTTTTTATTTTATGCCTTTTTGGTGGCGATGTTGGGTTCTAAATGTTGGGAAATAACGCAAATTCCCGATAAGCCAAACTTATGAGAAAACAAGGAGCTTAATTCAAGGAGCAAAACAAGGAGCTTAATTCAAGGAGTAAAACAAGGAATCCTTAATTCAAGGAGTAAAACAAGAAATTCTTAATTCAAGGAGTAAATCAAGGGATGCTTAATTCAAAGAGTAATTAAAGAAGTAAAATTTCCTTATAAATAGCTATACAATTGTAATGAAAACATGAAGAAAATAATAAGAGCTCTTTTGTGTAGAGTTATTTCTTGTTATCCTTTCTAATTCATTCTTAATCATTTTTTTTCTAAATTTCAAATGATTCAAGATATTTGTTTTAGTCACTACAGTCAATGGATTGCTGTTGTTTCGTCCAAGGGGACTTGTCATGTTTTTATTTTATGCCTTTTTGGTGGCGATGTTGGGTTCTAGATTCTTAATTCTTAGGGTGAAAGGCAACCCTTCATGTTTCTAATTTGTCACTACCTTGGTGGTCTGCATCATTGTACACTACAAGCCAGCAATCTTTTCCACCCCTCTACCCATTGTTCTTTCAGTCATGAGTAGAATAAAATATAGTAGCTTTAGATGGCTTAATACAGTCAATGGTAATGCTTCTTCAACAAGAAAAGTTTTTGTTTCTTCTGTTATTGTTGCAGCTGTTTTTCATAATTCTCTATTTCATGGTCTTCATCATGGTACCTCGAGGACTAATTCCTTGGAGCATCTGCTAGTCTACACACTATCAGGTCACGTGGTTTAGCATGAACTTCTACCATTGATAGGGGTAGAACAAAGCCAAGGTGGTTTAGGTCCCTAATAACTTCATTTGTGCACCCAGTTGAGGATGAATTGAGGGTAAAAGTAGAACCTATTAAATGGTGGGATGTATTGATTAGTGCTCAAAAAATACTAAAATTACCATGATTTTATACACATTAATTGATTAATATATATATATATATATATATGTTTTATCATATATTTATATAAATTTGTCTTTTTCGGAATCACGGATATTTTTATTGTTTTTCAAGTATTTTCGCTTAAAAACGTAACTTAAAGACTCAAAGAGGAATACTGGAAGCAATACATCACAAATATATTAATAAATAAATGCGGAAAGGTCAACAAATATGAAAAAATTGGACAAAATGGGTCAAAAAGGTTAAAAGGAGAAAATCGTGTCATTGTGCCGCTACCACGCTGAAGACGCGCGATGCACACGTCCGCATACAGATCAGACGCGCCTTGCTCCATATCCACGCGCGGCTAACACGCCAGAATCGTTCCCACGCGCGCGCTAACCTTCCGTGTGCGCTGGCGCACTTAACCGCTCTCCGCGCGCCAAGGCCGCTTATGATGTCATCAATTACCTCAGCAATTGCACTCCGCGTTTTCACAATTTTTTAACATTTTTTCACTTACTTTTTCTCCCTATCCTCACCTATAAATACCTACCTTCTCTTCACTTCATAAAACACCTCAAAACACACTTCTCTCTTCTTTCTTTCTCTCCAATTCTTAGTTTTTAGTTTTTTTAAGTTTTTTTTATTTTTTAACAAGTTTATCTTAGTTTTAGAGTTCTTCCCTTTTTGGATAATCAAACGGTTCAGTCTAGTCCGATTTGAACATTATGAATAGTCCAATTTAATTAAATCTTTTTTACTCAAACTAAATCGAAACGGACCGTGAACATCCCTAGACATTACAATCGATAAACCAATATACTCGAGTTTAACTTAGTTAAGGCAAACTATCTTTTTTGGTTTTATAAGTTAAAAGTAACTAGATTTTGGTTCTTAAAATGTAAAAATAGACTTAAATAGGTCAAATTTGGTTTTAAGTTTTGTAAATTAAAACCTAACCAAATCCACGTATACATAATTAATACATGTATTTTTCATTTCTCTTAGTTGTCTTTCTTTATCTCCATGCTTATGTGTTTTGTGTTATATCATTTACTAATGCTTTAATATTAATTTTTAATCATTTTTTGTCCATGCTTTTATGTATTATATGTTATATTGTTTACTTGTGCTTTTTATTTCAGTAAATCTTTTATTTTTTTAGTATTTTTTATAATTGTGCTAACTATTGGGATTAAAAATTACTAAATTTGAAGAACAAATATAAATCTAAATGGACAATGGAGACTTATGGTGACTTAATTTTTTTTTTAATTTTCTTTGGATTATTTAGCACTAAATTATTTTGAATTGTATTTGAACTTTGATTTATTTCACTGTTTATGATGGTATTCAAATTAATGTTTTGGATTGATTTTTTATATAATCTAGCAAAATATTTTTTAAATTTATTGAGAAAATTGTAATAAAATATCGAGTCAAAATATAGATTGTAATAGAATCATGAACTCAACTTAACAATCCAACTTAAAAAGATTTTTTAATATCTTTAGTTCATAAAATTAGTTTCGGTTAACAACTTTTATGAACAAGGATTCTCATGTGATTAAAAAATTAAAAAAAGGTAAAGAAGTTGTATTATTTTGAATAATTTTTTACACCAATTTGTATAAAAAATTGTATCAAATATTTTTTCATCTTTAATATATAATACAAAATATTATACTAAAAAATATATTCTTTTATAAAATAAAATGTTCTTTTTATTTTACTAGTCTTTATGTTGTATTTATTAATTTTTTTACTAATTTTGTATAATATATTTAATTTTAATTTATTATATGTAATAAAATATTTAACAAAATACTTTTAAAATTTTTCTTTAAAAAATGGCTCTTGAATTATGTTAAATAAATAGTTTCACATCAAATTTGAGTCAATACTATTTATCGTCTCAAATTTAGAAAATTTATTATTAATATTGATGACAGTTTATATTATAAAAATTAAAAATTATTAATAACTAAAATATTAAATAATTAAATTAAAAATAATAATAGAATAATTACATAAATCATTGCTACCGAAAATAATAGAAATAATGAGTTAAATGATTGAGAATTAATTTAATAGATAATTTATATTAGAACGTAAAATATCTTAATAACAAGAGAAATCTTTATTTCTCCTATTTAAAATACATTGAAATATTTTATTTTTTTTTACATATTTTTATAATTATTTATTATTTTATCTTATTTAAAATTCAAAAAAAATTATTTTAATTTTATTTTATTAATAATTTTATAAATCTTATTCCAATATTTATTATTATTTTAATTATATTGTTAAAAACAAACATAACAATTACAATATTATTTTTATTCATTTGATTCATATTATTATTTTTATTATTGTAAAATAAATTTTATGAATCAAATATAATCTAAATATCATAATATAAAGTGTTATTAAAAAAAATAGACAGTCTAAGGTCTCAAAAACATAAAGAGTATTGCTATGTATATATTAAATTTCAATTAAAAATTACCCTCCAGTCAATATGAATCAAAATGTCGAGAAAAAAGATTAGAATGAGATAACAGAAAATAAATAAAATAATAAATAAAAAAGGAAAAAAAATAATGATAATAAAATTTATAAAGACTTGTTATATTGATGATACATAAAAAATTAAAATAAATACAAATAAAGTATAGATGGAATAAATTTTTTTACATTTTAATTAAAAAAATAGTAACTTTTTTTAAGATTAATAAATAAATAAAAATTTAAATCTTTAATTTTTTTATAGAATTCAAATAAAAAATATTAAATTATTAATACAAATAATATAATTATTTAATATAATTTTACTTCAATGAGCTAAACCAAAAATATATATTTATTTTTATATAATTTTTTTAAAAATATATTTATTTACGTTTAAAAAATAAATTATAACATATAATTAAATTTAAGACATATATATAAATATCTAATCATTAACTACATAACTTAATCATTGAGATAAAAGAAATTAAAGAAATAAAAAGAAGTAAAAGAAAAGGTAAAAAATAATTACAACTAAAAACAGTAACAAAAAACAAAATTCTTTTTTGTTTTTCACTTTTTTCCGCTTTGAGATCCATATGGTTGCTGTGATCGTTATCCTCCTCCTCTTGGTTTCTCGTTTGTTTCCTTTGTTTTCCTTTAAAACTTTCTCGAACTGGGCTTGCGCGCATGTGTACGTTGTTGATTCTTCTTCTTCAGACAATTTAGGAGAAAAAGTTCAGAAATTTTTTTGGGGTAAAATTACCAAACACGTTATTAAATAATTTGTTCATTTTAACATAGGAAACAGACCAACCGATTCATAAAGAGGAAGGAAGAGCGATGGATTCATCAAATTATTATTTCAAGCAGTTTATTCCATGTAAAATTCTCTCTCGAACTTGCATTATAAAATTCTGAAAAATAAAAAAGTTATATTTTTTAAGGAATTTTGTAGGTCTAGGGCTTACGTTGTTATGATTATTATTATTTAATTTTTTATCAGTGCTTTAAGAAGAGTAGGTGAGTGAAAAGGTAAGGAAAGAAAAGACAAGGGAGAGAATAGGTAACTATCTGTCGTTGTCTGAAAGCCTGTATTATCATTTTTGAATTTGATTAGTTTTCAAATTGGAGTGAGTCTTCCGTTGATTATTGCTAAATTATGATCTGGGTATTTTTCTACATGGTCTAATTGAAGAGAAGATTTGGTCATTTTATGGTTAAAAAAACAAAAAAAAAAAAACATTGATTTTGAAAGTATTAGTGGAATCGACCTGTGAAAATGCCGATCTGTGTTTGTATTTTATCTTAGTTGTTCTATTTTTTTTTGTCTCCTTAATCATTTCTTAATCGAATCAAAATCAAAAACGTGTTGAGCTGTTACCATCTCTTTCCCAAAATTTATCTCTTTATCTTCCCCCTTTCACTCTCTCTCATCCAACTTCTTATTACGTTTGGGGCTCTTTGCAAGCTGTAATTGAACGGGAGCACATTTGGACTGATCCCAAAAAGACATAGTTTTGTCATCTCTACTTTTCTCTCTATAAACTTTTTTATTTATTTATTTCTTTTGACCCATAAAACAAGTTTCGTATAACTTGTCAACGAATGTCACCATGATTTAGAGCCTCCTTGCTCTGCATTTTCCTCCACTTGTCTTCGTTTTTTCATCCTGTTTTCTGACAATGAGATCAAATTCATAGCCTTTCCTTTTCTGGGTTTTGATTTTCAAGCGGTTTGAAGAGCCTCTAAACCAGGGCGAGAGGTTGAGTCTCTGAAAAAAAAGAAGAGGGAAAAATATTTGTTTTTGTGTAGCGGGTATTTGAGATCGGACCCCTAAAATGGCACCCATATTCGATTGGTCGGAAAAAGAGAGTCGCCGAGGTACACCGGTGGTAGTGAAGATGGAGAACCCAAACTGGTCCATGGTTGAGCTTGAGGGTCCTTCTGAGGAAGATTTCCTTATCACTGAGTCACCGAGTCGTGTCAGAGATAAAGGCCGTGGAAAGAACGCTAAGCAGCTCACTTGGGTCCTCCTTCTCAAAGCCCATCGAGCCGCTGGTTGTTTAACCTCCATTGCCTCTGCAATGCTAAGCCTTGCTTCTATTATACGGCGTCGTGTTTTGTCTGGCCGTACAGACGCCGATACCGACAATGACAACGACATTGACGCTGGCGTTGGTCGTGAAATTGAGAACCCAACTGTGAAAAGCAAGTTCTATGGATTTATAAAGGTGATTCTTGGGTTGTCTCTTCTTTTGTTAGGGTTTGAAGTGGCAGCTTATTTTCAAGGTTGGCATTTTCGTGCACCAAATCTTCAATTACAATATTTGTGGGAAACACCATTTGTGGTTATGGGTGTTTTCAATTGGGTTTATAGCAAGTGGGTTTTAATTCGTGTGGACTATCTCGCTCCTCCTCTTCAGTTCTTGGCCAATGCGTGTATTGTGCTCTTTCTTATTCAGAGTTTAGATCGGTTAATACTTTGTTTGGGTTGTTTCTGGATAAAATTCAAAAAGATCAAACCAGTACCTAAACAAGGTGTTTTGGATCTTGAATCTGGGGAGAAGGGTTTCTTCCCTATGGTTCTTGTGCAGATCCCCATGTGTAATGAAAAAGAGGTAAGCTTGAATTAATTTTATCAAATTATCTTTTATATGATTATCTTTTGAAGAATTGGGCTTTTGATTTTAGTTGTTGTAAAATCAGGTTTATCAACAATCAATTGCAGCCGTATGCAATTTGGACTGGCCAAAATCAAAGTTGTTAATTCAAATTCTTGATGATTCAGATGATCCAACAACACAGTCTTTAATTAAAGAGGAAGTTCATAAATGGCAGCAAGAGGGTGTTAATATTCTATATAGACATAGGATAATTAGAGATGGTTACAAAGCTGGTAATCTTAAGTCTGCTATGAATTGCAGTTACGTCAAGGACTATGAGTTTGTTGCCATATTTGATGCTGATTTTCAGCCCACACCTGATTTTCTCAAGAAAACAGTTCCTCACTTCAAGGTATTGTAATAGTTTTCTTTTTCTTTTTCTTTTTTTAAAAAAGAAGAAGAAGAAAGTTTTGTTCTTTTAATTGAAGACACAACTAAAACTCTTTGGAATGAGTCAATTAATCAACGTTGCTTTGTAACTACAGGACAATGAGAAATTGGGATTGGTTCAAGCAAGGTGGTCTTTCGTAAATAAAGACGAGAACTTGTTGACAAGGTTGCAGAACATTAATTTGTCTTTCCACTTTGAAGTTGAGCAGCAAGTGAATGGTATTTTTCTTCATTTCTTTGGTTTCAATGGGACGGCTGGTGTTTGGAGAATACAGGCTTTGGAGGAAGCTGGTGGGTGGTTAGAGAGAACCACCGTTGAGGACATGGATATAGCCGTCCGTGCTCATCTTCATGGATGGAAATTCATCTTCCTTAATGATGTTGAGGTAATCAATCATTTGCATTCATCTTTTATAGCACGAAAGTAACTTTCTTTATCATTTTGTGTTTGACTAATAAATCCTGCTTTTTTATCTACTTGTACAGTGCCAGTGTGAATTGCCTGAATCTTATGAAGCTTATAGGAAACAACAACACAGATGGCATTCTGGTCCCATGCAATTGTTTCGTCTCTGTTTGCCAGCTATTATCAGATCCAAGGTATGCGTTTCTCCCATTTTTGTTGATTAGAGTAGTGCTCAATTCACAAAAGTATGGCTTTGCTACTGGTGGAATCATTTTGTTACTGTATTTTTCTGATGAATATGTTGTAATGTAACCCTTTTTCATTGTTACAGATCAGTGTTTGGAAAAAATTCAACTTGATATTCCTTTTCTTTCTTCTTCGTAAGCTAATTTTACCATTCTATTCCTTTACCCTCTTTTGCATAATTCTTCCAATGACAATGTTCATCCCTGAGGCTGAGCTTCCTGCCTGGGTTGTATGTTACATCCCGGCTACCATGTCTTTTCTCAATATCCTCCCTGCCCCCAAGTCATTCCCTTTCATTGTCCCTTATCTTCTTTTTGAGAACACTATGTCAGTGACAAAGTTTAATGCTATGATCTCGGGGCTTTTCCAACTTGGTAGTGCATATGAGTGGGTTGTTACTAAGAAATCTGGACGATCATCTGAGGGCGATCTTGTATCCTTGGTTGAGAAAGAACCAAAGCATCAAAGAGGGAGCTCAGAGCCTAATCTTCATGAATTGGATGAGGAAATTTTACAACAAGAGAAATTACTAAAGTCTTCTAAAAAGAAAAAACATAACAGGATTTACATGAAGGAGCTTGCTTTAGCTTTCCTTCTTCTTACAGCTTCGGCGAGGAGCCTGCTTTCTGCTCAGGGTATCCATTTCTATTTCTTGTTGTTTCAAGGAGTATCCTTCCTGCTTGTAGGTCTGGATTTAATCGGTGAACAGGTTAACTAAGTACATGGGAACTGATGGATGATATAAAACTACGAGTGGTCATCAATTCGAAGTAAAGATTCAACGAAATTTTGAAGGAGGATTAAAAGAGGGCTGAGAGTGTTTTCTTTCTTGATTGCTTTTCCACCCCATAGAGCCCCATTACAATCAATACCGAAAATAGTTGTGCTATTATGGACAGAAAGGGGGGAGAGATAGAAGCCTCATTCAGGGATGGTTATGATTTGCAATATTTATAGCTTCAATTTCTTTTTTTATTCTCCTTTGATTCTTTTGTTTTTGGGTCAATTCTTTTGTAAGAAACAAAATGATGCTGAAACGTGAAACATGAAAATTTAGTTTATAGTCGTTAAAAGGCAGGTTATATAGCATACTTGTTGATGCTTCAAATCTGTCACTTGATAACAATGAGTGTGAGGCTTACAGATTGTATTTTTGTCAATTTCTGCAATGTCAAAAATGGATTTTACTCATTTATATTGGTTTTTTCTGGCTTGTGCTTAGAGATCACATCAATTAGCGTCAATGAAGCAAGTGTCTATTTCTTTTCTTTTCTTTTTATTTTATTTTTTATTTTTCGGGAGCTGTCATCATTCTTAAGATACTCATTTAAAACTCATAATATACCCTAAAAGCTCTCTGCCCTTGTCACACAAGTAAATTTGTTAGACTGGTAATTTGCGTTTTTTTTTTTTTACAAATATCCCAAACTTTTTAATAAATGTTGAAGATGTCATTTGATTTTTAAACGATATTTTTATAATATTTTTGCAGTATGTTAATTTATCCTAATTTTTAATATTAAATAATTAATAATAATAAATATCGGCCATAAAATAGTTTAAAGTGGCATAACACGAGTTCTTAGTGAATAATTTATATATAATATCAATATTAGTTAAATATTTAATATAATATAGGATAAATATTTAAATCTTTAATAATCTAATAATGAGATAATTTAATGGATATTATTCTTAACATTTAAACATAAGTATATTAATATTGGTAAATGATATTAATAGTTATATTCTTTTCTATAAATATTTATCATTGTTCACCGTAGACATCAATTACTTCTATACCCAACAACTTCTTCTAACATGAGACACTAAAATTTATATTCTCTCTAACAATCTCTTCATTCTTCTCATTATACTCAACAACTGCTTCTAACAATAGACACTAAAATTTATATTCTCTCTAACAGTCTCTTCATTCTTCTCATTATCTGGACTTGCTTAAGTATCGGATAGTTAAAAACCATCACATCTCATGGTGGTCCAAGGTCCTAATAGTGCGTTCTCTATTCCCAAGTACATAGGAAGCAAGAGGTGTATCAATCATTAATGTTGACAAAAAATGATATCAATATCTGACACCGTTTGCCAAAACGAATGTGCTTTACTAGTTGAATCACAATTAGAGAGCAAAAGATTTAGAGTGTCCTTTAACATTTTGAACTAGATAGTACTTGAAAAAAAAACTCTAAAAGTTGAAGAAATTCACTCTACATGCCTCTAAATGCCCCACATTTCTATCCTTTTCAAGATGAACTAATCTTTTGAATCAAACAACTAATTTTCTGCAAAGGACAATGAGGTTCCATCTCATGTCCAACTAGTTATGAAACCACTTATACAGGTTACCAATCTCGCATTACTACGACCACAGTGGGCTCGAATAAAGCACCAAAAAAGGACACGAATATAAGTCTTTTTGAACACAATGGAGAAAGTGTTTCAGATCATCTTGCAATGCCTACCAAGGCCATAAGCCCTTGAACCAGAAGATGTCCTTATGGCATTTCTAGTGCCCACAGTGCATCATATCTAGCTCATAGCCATACATGCTTAGGCTAGAGATGTGATCCATCCTCGTGAGGACAAAGTCCATGAGTTGGATAGATAATTTTGGCCCACACAATCTAGAGACGTCCACTATTGAGGATCAGATATTGTCCCTCTGTCTATCCATCTTAGATTGCTTGGTACCCGCTCGTCTCGAACTACATGAGCATCTTGAAGCTCGTTGGCGGGATCACTCTATCAAGGTCTGCCATAGAGACAATACGACCTCAGTGGCCAATGACCATTATAGGGACAATCAACCCAGGATATACCTATAGTCCTTCATCCCACCATCGACCAATTGGCTATCGTATAGCAAGAGGTAAAGCAAAGATTGAACAGAGATAGCCTCCCACACATAGACATCCCATTTGTAGAAAAAATTAAGAGGCCCAATCTGAGCTCTTATGATGGTAACAAAGATCCACTGGAACAGCTTGAGAACTTTAAAGGTTGGATGGACTTTTATGCTTACAATGATGCGATTAGGTGTCGAGCCTTCCAACTCACCCTAACTAATAAAGTTTGGGCTTGGTACCATACCTTCAAGCCCACTACAATTGGCACATTCATTGAGTTTGGGAAGCAATTTCTTTCCCACTTTTTTGCAAAGAGAAAAAGACGAACTTGATGACTTTACATCAATGGAAAGATGAAAGCATGGAAGATTTCTTTGACAGGTTCAACAGTAAAAAAATCCAAGTGATTGACTATTCTGATTTAGTGGTTGTGACTGCATTATGTGAAGTCTTTTCCAACGAACCCTTTGGAGAGACATGACGAAAGAATTTCCAGCCACATATGCGGAGGCCACTCAACAAGTGAACACGTACCTCAACATCGAAGAGATGGCTAACAATAGGAGAGTCAATGACTTACTCGTTGATGAAAAATAAGATCACTACCCAAGGTTATGGGATGAGCCTAGACCATCAAGGAATAAAAGACACCACTGAGACCGCAAAGATGAGAAAGATAGAGACGGGTTTTAGGCTACAATAACCCAAATTTTTGTACTTATGCAGCTTTGACTATGCCTAGGGAAACACTCCTTATGCAAGTTGAAAACTAGCGCATAATATGATGGCCTAGGAAACTTAAGAATGCTAGATAGAAAAAATATCAATACTGTAGATTTCATAGGGACTCGGGGCACTCAACTGTAGAGTGTCGAGATTTTAAAAAATAAAATTGAGCACCTTATCAAGGGGAACAACTAAGAGAGTTTGTCTGAAATGAAAGACTAGAACAATGATGGGCATTTTCACCAATAGAGTGAGAACATGCTCCTATACAAGAAGTGATAGAGGTTTGGGTCATCATAGTGGTCCCATAAGAAGGGATTCTAATAATGCCTGCAATGCATATACTAGGGAGGCCTACTAAGAGACCATTTAGATCATTTCTATCCATGGCCCAAACAAAGATCCAAATCTGACGTGATCATAAATATTTTTTAAAAGAAGGAAGGCCGTAGGCTACGTCATCCCCACACTAATGCATTGGTGGTCCCCATCATAGTGGTAAATGAAAACATGCACATAATTTTGATTGATATTGGCAGCTTAGTTGACATCCTGTTCTCTAAGGCATGAAAAGCTATAAAGCTCACTCATCCATTGAGTCTAGTGACCACCCCATTGTGGGATTCTTTGGAACATTAATGACCTTAAAGGATATGTGACCCTACTAGTCACAATGGGATGGTGCATTGACATGAAAACATTCATGGTGGACTTCCTCATATTAAACTACCCATCATTATATAATGGGATTTTAGGATGACTAGTCTTGCATGCCACTTGGGTTGTTGTCTCTACTTACTATCTTGCTCTAAAGCTCCCCATAGAAAGGGTAACAAGGATAGTGCTAGGAGAATAGAAAGTGGCTAGGGAATGCTATGCCTAGGGGGTTCCCATGGGACAAAAATGAGATCCTAAGAAACAAAAGTAAAGTATACCCCACTAGTTTTGTTTTTTATTTCTTCCTTCATTTAAAGTTTTCACATATATAAATTCAAAGACTTAGGTTTCATTTCAATTTTGTACTTTGAAATTAATAAATTAAGGAGAGACTTCTATATTGAACGGCTAAAAAGTGCACTCGATCTACATTCCTACAATTTGACAAGGACGAAAAAAGTCTAAACTACAAAGGGATTGAAATATGTAGACTATGTGAGGTCACATGCCAGCACCCTCAGGGTTATAAGTTGCTACAACTTATACACTCCACCTCTATAGGACACATTGGACCTTTGAATAGGTAGCAACTACACCCTAGATTCAGAAGTTTCTATAACTTATGCATCCCACATCTACGAACTATGTTGGATCTTTGAATAAAAAAACAACTATGCCTCAAGTATAGAAGTTGCTATAACTTCTACACCCCACCTCTAGGGCCATGTTGGACCTCTGAATAGGCAGCAATTATGCCCCAAGTTCAGAAGTTACTACAACTTTTGTACCCCATTTCTACAAACCATGATAAACCTTTGAACATGTAGGAACCATGCCTCGGGTTTAGGTGTTGCAATAATTTTTGCACCCTTTTCGATGGAAACACATATGTGCTCATGTTGGGGACCCTAAGCCCCCAACCCCAATCATTTATAAAAACTATCGGGCACGAATAAAGTGCAATAACACTTATGATAGGCGGAATAATCTTCTACGAACCATAAAAGTTTCTAAGTCTCAAGACCTAATGCTTGGATTACTTGATAATACTCAAGCATATCAAGTAGGGGGCTGGTATACCAGGAACACCCTGGTTCAAACAAATCACCCTTACTTAGACAAAATGAAAACAAATCATAATAAAGCAACAAAGTCCAAGCACTAGCCCAATGGGTACATAGACAAACTGAAAGCGATCGGACTAGCTAATGGACACTGATGAGTGCCTAAAAAGCACTAAAATTATCATGATTTAATGTACTTTAATTAATTAAATAGATTTATATTTGTATGATTTTATCATATTTTATATAAATTTGTATTTTCATAATCACAGGTATTTATATGATTTTTCAAATATTTTTGCTTCCAAAATAATTTAACTACTCGAAGAAATATATCACAATATTTAAAGTTTGGTATTAATTTATTATATAAATAAGTGAGAAAACAATGAGGAAAAGTAAAAAAAATAGAAAGATGGAAAAAATGGGCAAAATTGTCCAACTAGCGCACACCCATGTCGAGTCCCGCATCCGCTAGCTCTTTTTTACTACAAATCCCGCATGTGTTAGTGCCCAAAAGTGCATGTGCTAGTGCACACACACTCGTGCACCCTGTCCAAACACGTCCAACACCCATTTTCAAGATATTTGTTTCCACTTTTTAGTTTTTTCTCACATATAAAAGGACTATTTCCTCTATTGTAAGAATCATCCCTCAAATCACACATTTCTCTCTCTATAAAACTTTCTTTGTTTTTTTAGTTTTAAAGTTCTTTTTTTAGAATAACTAGTTATGCTTTTGTAAATTTCTAGTTTTTTATTCAATAAACAAAAATCTCAAAAACTAGAAATGCAAATCTGTAAGGATTCTTTTGAGGTTTAAAATGAATTTTTTTTACAGTTTTTTTATATGTTTTATTCTTATATGTTATATTTAATTTGTCTATGATTAAATTTAACATAGCTAACTGTTTGTAAATATAATATAATAATAACTTTATTATGCTTACGATATATTAAATAGGTAAAATATTTCTATAAATTGATTTTTTTATTTAAGATTTTATACTAAGGATGTTAGAGAAAAAATATATTATTTTTTATTACAAACTTAAATCTGAAAATTAGACTTTAAGATTTAATTATCCGGTCTGATTTAGAGTAGTGTCATTTTATTTATTGATACAATTGCCTCATAGTTAGAATGAAACTCTATTTCAAATTTTTTTATAAGAAATATTATTCAAAAATGTATTGACAACGTTTTTTCAGTAACAATTTTAAAACTTAAAAGTTAGTAATAAGATAATTAAATTCTTAAGTTTAATTTGGACACCTTGAATAAATTTTAAAATGTATAACTCCATTAAATGTGACATTTAAATGGTTCATTTTCAATCTCTTAAAAAAATAGGAATTAATTTAATTAACCAAATTAATTATCCACCTCACCCATAATTGTTAATTGATTTATTTAATTAATAAAGAATATCTAACCCCACCAAAAGTGATATTTATATAAAAAAGAGAAAATCAATAAATATCAATTTATATATTTAATAACATAAATAATATGAGTAAACATAATTAACTTAATTATTATATCCATAAATACTCCTCTGTTATGAATAATAAAAATTGCATAATTGTTTAGATTATGAAATAAAAAAAATCAAAATATCGTGACCTGATATTTATGATTTAATTTCATTTTTAAGAGTTTGAATAATAAATTAAAAACCATATATATATTCCTTTCTTATATAGTACTTTTCATTTTCTATAAAATGATTCGTACACTTGCGAGTGTTTTACAAATAAAAAACTAAAATATCTACAAAATCAATATTGCTAACCCGATGTTGATTTTGTTTCATCAGACACACTATAAATTGAGCCAACAAGACCTCAATAAATGGCACATGGTTGGACATGACACATATAGCCTAACATAATACACATGGCCAACTATGGTTCACGTGGTCGAATAAAGGGAGCACGGTAGACATAGCATATATGGTAGGACAAAATGTATATGCCTAACTATGGTAGATGTGCATAGACATGCAATCATTTGGATCACTCTAGACTTGCTCCCCAACAAGTACACACAAAAGTGTACTAACGTAGTGGATCACAGATCCTAACAAGAGATATGTTCAAAGGGCACCCTTTATCTCAAAATAGATGAGATCATTGATGGATCTCACCAAAGAGTCACTACCAAAACATAAAAGTGAAGTACATAACTCAAATATACAAACATGAAGAAGCAACAAAACATAAGTGTGGGTGTATATATATATATCTAATAGGTCCATACAAAAACTAAGCCTACTGTTAGAAAGTAAAATCACCAAGTACCACCAAGTATTTATATATATATATATATATATATATCTAAAAGGTCCATACAAAAAATGAGCCTACTGTTAGAAAGTAAAACCACCAAGTACATGGACTTTGGTAAGAACTAAAATTAAAATAGCACAAAGTGGTAGCCTACTGATATCCATCATCATCTTTTGTGTCAACTTCCTACTAAGTCGCCTCTAGACCATCATTGCCTGATCCATTTTGACCATCCTCCTCCTAGTTAGAAATTGATCACATCATGGTGGGATGTCTTTTCTTTTGAGTTTAGAAAAATGGTGGTAGAAAGATTATGTCAGGATAAACCTTCCAGAATCATCATTTCGTAGTTTTAAAAACATAAGCCAAGACGTCCAACATGTCTTAAGTGTAATCATCAGAATCTTTGTACTTTTAAAGTGTGCTTACTCAAAGTTTCCCCATCTCTTTATTGAGCCTAAGTATAAACTCTTGAGATGAACAAAGTTTGGTAGATAATTCTTCAGTTAGCTCTTTCTCTTGGGTCAAAGAGGTATCTCTATTTGCTACTATAGCCTCCAATTTAACTATTGATGAAGCATGAGCCAGTTGGGATACACAATATGCCTCTTCAACTTTCTCTAACTATCACTATGGCTCATGGTGGGTAAGCATAGTAGCATCTCGAGCCTCAATCTCTTTAAGGCACTCATCATTAATGACCCCAAGTGACCTTCTAGATCAGTATAAACCTTAATAGCATGGTCAAAATTTAAGACAAAATTCTAGTCCATAGTAATAAGAGTGTGCAAATTTTAACCCCCCAACTTTTGTAGATTATGAAAAAATGTGGGGTGTAGGTGAAGACACACAAGGACATCAAAGTTCATAAGTTGTGAACTTGTACCACCTGAGAGGTGTTCCAACGATAGGCACTCCAAAGGTGGAGGCTCTTTTCCTTTTTGAACCCCCTGAGATGCGAACCACGCTAGTCCGTAAAGGTGATTTCCCTTTATTAGACTTCTTGAGAAATCTAAAAGCTATCATGCTCATGTTTTTCCTACTAGTTGGAAGATCATAAGTCATACCTATAAAAAGAATACTAGTATCAATTAAGTATTTGAAATAAGATAATGAAAATAATGAGACAATATCAGTACTTATTATCAAGATTTGTAAGATCATCACTCTCTAGCTCAGCTACTATAGGTAGGGGTATACATCAGATCGAAACTGTTGATTTTATATTCATCTGATCTGATCCGACCATCCAATCAGATTGAAACATCCTAATCCGTAACCAATCCGATCACTTTTCAAATCTGATGCAATCCGATCCGTAATCTATTCAGAATGGATCGGTTGAATCCAATCAATCCGTAACCTATTCGAATTGGATTTTTTGAATCCGATCAATCCAATAATAAACTTAATTAACTCTAGTTTTGGTATTTTTGAATAAAATATTTAAATTTTCACATAACATAAACTTATTTGAGCTAAAAGAAACCTTAAAATATGACTAATATAGGAATGACCAATGAGAATATGACTAATATATAAAATATAAATATATATTTAAGTATTTTCGGTCGGATCAGATGATACATAATAAAATTTTTCATTTGATCCGAACTTAACGGATTAAAAAAATTTCCATCCAATCCTAACTATAGGGTCAAACCTCAATAAGTGATATGCTCTCTATGTATGAGTTTACCACTATTTTGCTCCTCCACTAGTATACTGTATAGATAATTGATAAACTTCAATTGCTTCATGGGAGAATTACCTTACAATGAATGAACTGCAAACAAGAAAGGAACATGTTAGAAACAAATAAAGCATACCATAGTAAGGCTTAATCTAAGAATGTCCTACCATTCTTCTCGTACTGTGTGGGTGTAGGTGTGGGAAGGATAAAATCACTTAATATAATGTGATTTTATGCATTTTAAATGATAAAATAGTTTTTTTTATAAATTAATTATTTTTTAAAACAATTTTTTTTAAAACACGGGTATGTTTTGTTATTTTTGATATTTTAGCTTTAAAATGATTTAACTAATCAATAATTGAAGAATAGTACCTGAAAGCACTCCATTGAACCATTGAAGCATAAAATATTTAACATATGTAAAGCTTACATATGCTTCGAACCATTAAAAATGGTGTAAAAGAAAATATGCTTCGAACCATTAAAGTGTGCTACAGTGTAGGTGAATTGGATCAAGGCAATAGCATGTACATCCTATCTCATGTTGTGGCATAGGATAGAAATGTTTCATGTTGCCCATCAATTTGATCATTATTTTCTCATTTTTATAACGTATAAAATGAACCCTAAATTCTCTTTTAGAATCATCCCACAACTCTCTTAACAACTAAATTCTTAGTTTCTATCTAGTCTTTCTTCTCTTTTGGTTGTTTTAAAGTTAATCTCCCAATTGAGAGATGAGCAAACATAATTTATGTAGTAGTTCTACATTCGATTCAATAAATAGTGTTGGAAATTCTATTTAGAGGTTTTTGAGAAACAAAAACAATGCTGAGGTTCTATAAGGACACACTTGACGTATAATTTAAATATATTATTTTTAGATTATCTTTATATGTTATTTTACATGCTACGTTTAATTTATTGATCATATACTAAAATAAGCAAGGTTGGATGAAAATACTATATGATATTATAATGTTGTTATGCTTGTGAAATATTAAAGTAGTTAGATATTTTTATAGAATGAATTTAGTCTTATTTTTTCATGAAGATTTTAACAAAGTTTATAAAAGAAAAATATATCGACAAAATATTTTTCATAATAAATAAGAGAGTTAGATTTATAATTTAATTATCTGATTATGATTTAAAGTCAACTCTTCGATTTTGGATTTGATTATTTAGATCTTTAAATGACTCTATTTCAAAGATTTTTATAAGAATTATTATTGAAAAATATATTGACGATATATTTTTCGTAATAGTTTTAAAATTTGAAAGTTAGTTTTCAGATACCTAAATCATTAACCTAACTTATACACCTTAATGAGAGTTTAAATTAATAGCCTCGTTAAATGTATCCATTAATGGTTAATTAATTTCTTAAGAATAAATCATAATTTAATCAACTAACAATTACTGATACCCACCAAAAGACTTTAATTGATAATTAATTAACAATAAAATTGATCCTTGTTTTAGGATATTTTCTTGCAAATAATGGAGAATCAATAATCTTAATTCATATTTTTAATAACTTACTTAATATTGAAAAGTATAATTAAGTAACTAATTTATCCAATATATTCTTCACTAAATGTAAATTTTTATATGCCTATTGTTTGTTGTATTTATCTTTACTTTAATGTCATTAGATTAGACATATAAAAACTCCAATGTTGTGACAGAATGATTAGGTTTAATTTTTGTTTTTAAGAATTTCTTGAATTATTTAAAAACTATATGATTCCTATTTAGATTGACATTGAAAGTATACTTATTATTTCCTATAAGTGATTTGTATAATTACGAGCTATTTATAAATTTAAAAAAATTTAACTATCAAGTGTCTATGCATCAAGTTTTTCGTGTAGCTGGTGGGGAGGACTAGCATTTTTAAATTTTTATTATCAAATTATTAAAAACAATTGTGTTATAAATATTATAATTTGTATTTAAAATTTTAAAGTATCTATGCTATTAATTAATTCTAGATGATTTAAATTTTAAATTTTATTTAAAAGAAAGGGGAGTAATATAATACTTAGTACAAAGAATAGATTGTTTTGGGCCGTGGCATTGGTGTTTTTGATCAACTTCAAAGATTTATGTTACGGCATGCTTTTATTCTATGCCATGATCAACGTACCAATTTTGGTTGTAAATACCTCCTCTATGCGAATCACACACAAATTTCTCTCATTTTCTCTCATCTCCTTCATAAACTCTAAATTTTTTCTCCCATAAAATACCTAAAAACCCTCAAAAAGCACATATTTCTTCAATAATATTTCAAAATATTTCACAAAAAATCACTTTCTTAACCATTTCCTTCTCATTCCATAAAAAGGATTTTGAAAAACCATAAAAAGTATCAACAAATCTTCATCTTCAAAGAGGTGTGTTATTTTGAATTATTAAGAGTTTCAAACCCTAATTAAGACAAAGACGGGTAAGGACAATTTTGAAATAAATTGCTTTGTGTTGTTTTTATCTGGATTATTTGAAAACCTTTTAGTTTTAGATATTGTTAAAGTTTTGAAATGGCACCTAAAAGGGGTAGACATGATAAAGGGAAAGGGGTTTCAGCTTTTGAAGGATATGATAGGGCTAAATTTGTAAGTTATGGGGCCACATTATATTTTGAAAAGTTGAAAAGTGAATAAATATTTTATATTAGAAAGAGAGATATAATTTGATGCTAGACTTAGGAATTATTGATGGCATAGCAATTTTAGGATGAAAAAAGTTTGTAAAAGAACCTAATGTTGCTATTGAATCTATTGTTCAAGAATTTTATACTAACGTTCCCGAACTGTTAATATTGTTGTTAAAGTATGGGATGTACTAGTCTCGTTTGGACCAAATAATATAAATGGTCATTATTATAATTGAATATTGGATGGAGTGAGTATTAAACATATTTTAGTAATGTCAATTATACTACAATATTTGAAACCTTAAATATATAAGGGATTGAATGGAGTTATATTGGTGAAAACAATAAGGTATTTGAGCAAAGTATATGGATAAGATTGCTAGTATTTGGAAATATTTTGTGTTCAAGACTAATGTCCACTAGGCATTATAATTTTTTTGATAGAGAAAGGGAAATTTTACTGCTATCACATCTAAGATGCCTATAGATGTAGGGAATATAATTCATCACAGGATAAAGTAATTTGCTAACTGTCACCATTTAAATTTCTTTTCCCCTAGGTAATCAATGCTTTATATAAGAAAGTTTGGGTATCTCATTCAAAAGGTGAAGTTGTAATTCAATTTAGAGAATTATTGAACCTGACATATTATGATGAACTCACTTCTTGTATAAACATTATTCAAAGGGAAAGAAGGGAGACTCCATCAAAATTGACTATAAAAGAAGAAATTCATAAATTTGGTGAAAGAATAAGCTACAAGGAAAAGTATCAACAAACCTACACTGCCCAATAAACAACATTTTTTAATTGACAACATCGTAGTTAGGTGCATCATAATCGGTTAATGTATGAAATGAACTGGGTGCAACTCAATCATTTCAAGGTAGATATAAGTCATTTAGTAATACTTGAATATCAATATTATGATTTTACCTTTACACCTCCTGAAATACCACGACAATAACTTGAAGAACAAGACTAGAACGACATGGTGGAGGAGCTCTAAATGGTTTTCTGAGTTTTTAAGTATTTTTTTGTTTTATTTTATTTTGAGAACTTTAGTTTTAGTGTTTTTTAATATTATGTTTGCTTTTGTTTTATATTAATTATTTTATTTCATTTTGTTTCCTGTCATGTGAACATTATTTAGAGCTATTAATTTTATAATTGTTTGTTGAAATTTGTGAGAAGTATACAATATTCTATCTGTATAAATTTAAACGTTTGGATTGATAGATGCATTTGCAATTCCACACCAATACTTGAGCATGTTTAGCAAATGGTTAAATTTTCTATTATTTACTCTTTATCTTTAATTTATAATTGTTATATTGAGGGCCATATAAATACTATATTTTTGGATAGAACAAGTTATATATTTATAAAATTGAGCTGATTTAAATTTTTTACTTAAACATATGTTCACATTTTTATATTTTTACTTGTTTTTGTGTGCTTTAATTTATTTTTATTATATTATAAAATTTTAAGGTAATGTTTTAATTTTTCTTATAAATTTATCATGTCTTTTATTTATGTTTAAGTAAATGAATAAGTTTTTGAATTCTTAAATTAATTTCTTAAAATTTAATGGAGTAATGTGATAATTAGTTAGTTTTTATTATAAATTATATTTCATTATAAAAATGTTAAAATTGCAATAAAACCCAAAATCGTTGTTTATGACTCAAATAGTGAAGACTATTTTGTGAGAATGTTTTGAGCCATTATCTTTCCATTCTATATGATAATATTTTTCTACTATTTTAAACATTCTTTTTATCAATTTAAAATGCTAAATTATCTCTATAGGTTTGTGCATTGAATGTTAGAATTTTTATATCTGATATAGTGTTATATATTTATTTTTAATGCTTAAATTGAATGATTTTAAGTAGAAATTGAAAATATATGCCTTTTTTTCATTTATGCATGAATTTTAAAAATCGATATATATGAGGTTACCTAAGTTAATATAAAAAGAAAAGCCAAAAATCAGTCACACACCATATTATACAAAAATATGTATAAACTACATGAGTTCTCTCTACGAAAAAAAGAAAAAGAGAGGAAAAGTAATAGTATAAACTATATAAATGTGATCGAGAAATATCCTAACAAGTTGTGAGAAATGACTAAATACAAAATAAAAAATAGGAAATAAATATCCAAGAATTCAATGCATTTTCTTCAACTCTAAAAGACATATAACTTGAATTTTTTTATTTGATGAATTTGATTGATACATAAAAGTAGTATTTGATTTATGTATAAAAACCTTTCATTTGATTCCTTTTTATAAGATCAATATTATGCACTACTTTGAGCCTTTTATTCTTTAAACAAATGTAAACTTATTAGTTCATTTTTTGATTAAATTCTATTCGCATATACCTTTGAATGAGTGATTGAACCAATAAAATCAGTGATATTGAAAAGATGCCTTGTGAGGTTAGAATTGAAGAAAATTCGAATTCCATTCATTGAAATTGGACAAATTAATATTGATACATTTTTTCTTTGAATATAAATATGATTTTTCACTAATTATTATAACAAATTGTGAATGTTTAAAATACCAAAATGACTTATGGATGGATTTTAGTTGTGAACTTAAAAGAGATAAGAAGCATGAAAAGTTTTGATATTCTTTTTACTTTGTTATTTACCATTTTTCATTTTTTTGTTTAAAATTTAGTTTATTATTTTTTATTTATTTTTAATTTTTGCATTTTTAGTTTGATGTTTTTCGGTATTATTTTTGAAAGCACTCAAGAGACTTAAACTCATCCACTAGGGAAACTTAAGTGTTTAAAGGCTTGTTGCATATGCTAAATGCAACCATGTCAATCTAAAAAAATAATTTAAGATTTTAATTTTATTCTATTTTTTTTTTTAGTTTTTCACCTTTCTTGCTAAGAGACTATCAAGAAGCTTGTTAGGGGTTGTGATAAGTTTTAAAAGTACTTAACATAACATTATTTTATGCACTTTAAATGATAAAATAGGTTTTTATTTGCATAATCTTATTTTCTTTTAAAGAAAATCTATCTTTTTTAGAACTATAAGAATGTTTTGTTGTTTTTTAGGTATTTGGGCATGAAAATGGTTTAATTCATCAACATTCAAAGAATAGTACCTGAAAGTACTCTATTACAATATTGAAGCGTAAAATATTAACATATGTAAAGATTACATATATTCCAAACCATTGAAAAGAGTGTAAAAGAAAACAAGGTTCCAATTGTTCAGAAGAACGTGGGTCGAGCATGGAAATAAAGTGTGATGTGATGTGGGTAAAGTGGATCGTAGCCAAAGCATGTATAGTTTGTCTCAAGCCATGGCGTAGAATGTAAGTGTGTGTGTCGTGATGCCTGCCTATCTGATCATTATTCTCTCATTTTTCTCACCTATAAAATGGATCCTTACTTCTCTTTTAGAATCAACCCATAACTCTCTTTATAGTTAATTATTAGTTTCTATCTCACTTTTCTTTTCTTTTCTTTTAGTAGTCTTAAAATTCTTTTCTTAATCAAGATTTGAACAAACATAGTTTATATAGTATTTTTACTTTCAATTCAATAAATATTAATGGCAATTTTGTTTGGAGATTTTTTCAGAAATAGAAAAAAATATTTAGGTTATGTAAGAATACACTTATGATATAATTTAAATATATTCTTTTTAGATTATCTTTATCTGTTATTTTACATGTTATGTTTAATTTACTGATCATTTATCAAAATAACCATATCTAGCTAAAAATACTATGTGATATTAGTAATGTTGTTATGCTTGTGAAATATTAAAGTAGGTAAATATTTTTATAAAATAAATTAAGTTTTATTTCTTCATCAAGATTTAAACAAAGTTTGTAAAAGAAAACTATATTAACGAAGTATGTCTCATAATAAACAAGTGATTTATATTTAGGATTTAATTATATGAATCTGATTTAGAATCAACTTTTCGATTTTGGATTTGATTATTTGGATATTTAGAGAATTATATTTCTAAAATTTTTATAAGAATTATTATTGAAAAATATATTGATAACATATTTTTCATAATAGTTTTAAAATTTGAAAACTAATTTTCATTTACCTAAATCATTAATATAATTTAGATACCTTGATGAGAATGTATATTGATAGTCTTGTCAAAAGCATCGAATAAATAGTTTATTAATTCCTTAAGAATAAAGCATAATTTATAATCGCTAAAAGACTTTAATTGATAATTGATTAAGAATGAAATTGATCCCTACACTAGGATATTTTCTTGTAAAAAATAGAGAATCATTAATCTTAATTCATATTTTTAATAACATACTTAATATTGATCAAGCATAATTAATCGACGATCATAAATTCTTTAATGAATGTAAATGTTTATTTTCCTATTGTTTGTTGAATTTATCTTTCTTTTATGTCATTAGATTAGACTTTTAAAAAACAAAATATTGTAACAAAATGTTTAGGTTTAATTTTAATTTTTAAGAATTGGTTGAATTATTTTAAAAACAAGTGATTTCTCCTTAAACAGACCTTGGAAGTATTCTTATCATTTTCTAGAAGTGATTTGTGCACTTGCGAGCTATTCATAAATTTTACAATATTTGACTATCAAGTGTTTGTGCATTCAGGAATCCTTGGGAGATCTAAGTCAAAATCTTCATCCACCATGAAGAGTGAGACATGCTAAACTTTGTTAATATATGAAAGATTCTTAATCTAAATGTAGTTGGGAAAGGGTTTAAGATAGAGCCAACTGCGACTACCTTCTTGAAGCTACAAAAAGTAGAAGTAAGTGAACTCTTCCATGGTCAGTTCATGTCCGTATTCCTTCCAAAGCACCCTACAAGATAATAGTATTCAATAACAGTTGGGGGAAAATAGAATGGTGTAGTGCTAGTATACACGAGAAGTTTTCACACTATTGGTGAAAAGGGAAGTCTCAGTCCAACAAAGAGGTGATCTACAGATAATGTGACCCTAGCCGGAATAGGGTTGCTCCAAATCATATGTAGAACTTGAGTATCAATTTTATTGGTTCAGGTATATTAAAACTTTATCCAATAAAGGATCTATCATTCTAGAATGAACCCTTTTCATAGAAAAGAAAGTGAGGACGTCTTCGTTAGGACCCAATTGGTACTTAGGAATACCAACCGGGATAAAATCCAAGTCTTTATCACTACACGACTTAATAAGTACCTAGTTTTCATCGTATGACCTGAGCTACCACTACCTTGACTCAAGTTGCCACCATGTTCAAAAACCCCATGGTCGGTTGAACCATGGTTAAACACCCCATGGGTGGTCAGAGCATGCTGAAACACCCAATGGATGTTCAGACCATGGCTGGGCACACCATGGGTGGCATAACTATGGCTAGACATGGATCCTACATCCTTCGTCAATCTTACATATAGCGAACACCTTACATGACTCGTCCAATTCATGCTCACTCATCCCCATAATGGCCAAGTTTGATCATATCCATCAATCCTATCCTCCTCATTACCTACGAAAGAAATGATGAGTGTAAGTGTCGTGAGGTGATAGGTGTTTGGATAGTTGGAAAATAAAAATCTTACAATTTCTACAAAATACTTGGAAAATAAAAAAGAAAAAGAACAAGAACAAGAACAAGAAAATAAAATAAATACTTACCAAACCTTGAAGCAAGCTCCCTCATCTTTCTCTCTCTTTCTCTCAAAAGTGTGATTTGAGAGAGAATGATGGGAGAGCTCTCTTTAGATAAGGGATAAGGTGAGATTTCATTCATTCATCAAAGGACCCATCCAAGGTTCCTAGACAATTGGGAAGCTGATGTTCTTGAAATATCACACACTTGGACCTATGACATTTCTTCAACAATAGAAAAGTGAACCTATTAAGTAGTGGTTTCGACGTCGACATAACTTCCTAAGCGAAAGTCTGATTGAGAATCCATCAAAACTACTATCAACAAGACATCACCGTGCACATTTTGAGTGCCTAAGAAAATAATAAATTTGTTATATGAGTAAATAATGGCTACATAAGAGTGACCTTGACACCACTAGTGAGTTTTAGAAGATTGTGAATCTAGATGATGGTGAAAAAATAGACCTTCTAACCCATGTACTCAAGCTTAGTAAGTCTAGGGGTTGATGTTGTATTTAAAGTAATTTATGCCAAGTAACATAATATAAGAGGTCAAGTGTTGAGTTAGCAAATATATGTTAGTATTAGTTAAATATATAAAATGATATATGATTGGAATTCAAACCCTTGATGATCTGACAATGAGATAATTAAGCGAATAACACTCTGAAATACAAAGATAAGTCTATCACTATAGTTAAGAGTCATTAGTAGGTATATTATTTTCTATAAATATTTAACATTGTGCACCATTAAACATTAATCACTTCTACACACAACAACTTCTTCTCTCAATTATAGACATTGAGATCTATATCTTTTCCTAAATTTCTCTATGCATCTTTTAGCATAATAAGGAGAGACATTAGTCTCCTCCTTCTCTTCATCACCTAGACTTACTTAAGCATTGGATGGCCAAAGGTCACCACATCTTGTTATAGTCCAAGGTCTTAACGATATGTTTTATATTCGTAATTACACGAAAAACAAGAGGTGTACCAATCATTGATGTTGAAAAAAATGACATTACTTTTAAATTAATAATATAATTAAAAATGTTCAATTTTTTTAAATGAGAAAAATAAATAACTAAATATGTGAAATAAAATTAATAATATAGATACACATGCTTAAATACTAGGATAATAAAATTGAGATACATACATTGAATGAATAGTTTTATTATTTATCTTAAATCACATGTAGTATAGTGATTTACGTTAATTTTTTATTTTCTAAAAGAGATTTACGATTTTAATTAAATTAAATTACATATAACTCTACATGTATGATAAAAATAAGTGAATATTTTTAATTGAAATATTTATAGTGTAATTAATAATAAAATTAACAAATTAAATTAATATATAAAAATATAAAACATTGACACTAAGAAAATAACTATTATACATTAATTGTTTTAAATTAATTTATAATTATCTCAATTCATAATAAATTCTCTAATTACTATAAACATATATAATGCAATATATGCTTTTTTTTAATTATGTTAAGTAAATCAAAACGTAAATTTTTAAAATAATTTAAGGCATTGATAAAATACTTTAAGATATATTTTCTTAATTTAATTAACTTTTTCATTAATAATACCAAAATTTGGACAATGTATAAGAAAATATTTTATAAAAAATTAAGGAAAAGATGGGAAGGAGTACGAGTGATGAAAGAAATCAAGAATATTATATTAATTTTTTAAAATATTTTTTAACTTAAATAAGATACTCTTGCAATAGCCAAATAATATTATTTCAACTAAGGTTTTGTTATTCTTTTTTTGTCAACATCAATGATTGGTGCACCTCTTGCTTCCTATGTATTTGATAATAGAAAAAATATTATTAGGACCTTGGACCACCACGAGATGACCTTTGGCCTCTGATGCTTAAGTAAATTCATGTAATGAGGAAAAAGAAGGAGGTTATTTCCTTTCTTTATTGTGCTGAAATATACAGAAAGGTATTTAGGGAGAGAGTATAGATTATAGTTTCTATAGTTGAAATAAGAAGTTGTTGTGTGTAGAAGTGATTAATGTCTAATGGTGAACATTGCTAAATATTTGTAAGAAATAATATACCTATTGATGACTCTTGCCCATAGTGATAGAATTATCTTTGAATGTCAAGAGTTTTATCTACTTAATTATCTCATTGTTAGATAATTAAAGGTTTGAATACCTGTATTATATCATATTAGATATTTACCTAATATTGACACTTATTTGTTAACTCAATGCTAATTGGGCTGGCTTATAAATTATTTACTGAGTAGGACATCTCATATCATGCCACTAAGCATGAATTGTATTTTCTTAATGATGAGTAGAATACCGGCATCGCCGATCCTGCCAATACTTTGGTTTTATATTTATAAAACTCTCGCAAGTGCACGAATCATTTCGTAAAAAATGATAAGTATACTCCCAAGGTCGATCTAAGGAAGAAATGTATGTGGTTTTTAATTTATTATTCAAACTTTTAAAAACGAAATTAAATCCTAAACATCCTGTCACGATATTTTGGGGTTTTGTGTTTTTAATCTAATAACATAAAAATAAAAATAGATTCAATAAACATTTGTGCAAATTTTATCTTTTATAATGGTGGAGTATTTATGGATATAATAACTAAGTTAATTATGCTTGCTCATATTATCTAGGTTATTAAAGATATGAATTGATATTTATTGATTCTCCCTTTTTTGTATGAATATCACCTTTGGTGGGGTTAGATATTCTTTGTTAACTAAACAAATCAATTAACACCTATTGGTGGGGTTGATAACTAATTTGGTTAATTAAATTAATTCCTTTTTCTAAGAGATTGAAAATGAACCATTTAAATGCCACCTTTGGTGGGGTTAGACAGTTTAAACTTTATTCAAGGTGTCCAAATTAAACCTAAGAATTTAATTATCCGAGTACTAACTTTCAAGTTTTAAAACTACTACTGAAAACATGTTGTCAATACATTTTCAGATAATAATTCTTATAAAAACTTTTGAAATAGAGCTTCACTCTAACTATCGGGCGATTGTACCAACAAATAAAAGAGCACTACTTTAAATTAGACCGGATAACTAAACCTTAAAATCTAATTTTTAGATTTAAGTTTGTAATAAAAAATAATATATTTCTGCCAAAAATATTCTTAATATAAAATCTTGAATAAAAATAAAATCAATTCATTTTAGAGATTTTCACCTATTTAATATTTCGCAAGCATAACAATGTTATTATTATATCATGTTTACGAACAGCCAGCACAGTTAAATTTAATCACAGACAAATTAAATATAACTCCAAAGAAAATAAAATCCTTACAGTACTTCGATGCCATTCCCGTTGCTAGAAAACCTCTAAACGGAATTTGCACTCCCATTTATTGAATCAAAAAGCTAATAAATTACAAAACCATAACTAGTTCTTCCCAAAAAGGGAAGAACTCTAAAACTAAGCAAAACTAACTAAGAAAAGCTAAAAACTAAGAAAACTAAGAAAAAAAACTAAAAAAACTAAGAAATGAGAGAAAGAAAGAGAGAAGAGAATGTGTTTTGAGGTGTTTTTGACGTGAAGAGAAGGGTGGTATTTATAGGTGAGGATGGAGAGAAAAAGTGGGTGAAAAAATGTTAAAAAATGGTGAAAACGCGTAGTGCAAATGGTGAGGTCATTGATGATGTCAGCATGACATCATTAAGCGCACACGTGAAAAATGGGGCGAAATGACGCCGGCGTGCGTGGAGGCGATTGGGCGCCTGCGCGCGTGAATGCGATAAGGGCGTTGTGTTGCGTGCGGAACTGGAGGAAGGCGCTGATCGACGTCTGCCACCGCTTCGGAGCGGTCGCTCAGGCGCGATTTTCTCCTTTTTGACATTTTTGATCTTTTCGACCCATTTTATCCAATTTTTCCATATTTGTTGACCTTTCCCCATTTATTTATCAATATATTTGTGATGTATTGCTTCCAGTATTCCTTTTTTAGTCTTTAAGTGACGATTTTTAAGCGAAAATACCTGAAAAACAATAAAAATACCCGTGTTTCCGACAAAGACAAATTTATATAAATATATGATAAAACATATAAATATATATATTTTTAATCAATTAATGTGCATAAAATCATGGTAATTTTAGTGCTTTTTGAGCACTCATCACTTAACATCTGCCCCCTAGATTTTCTAGGCTTAGGTATATGGCCTAAAAGGTATATTTTCCCATTATATTGCCATCTAGGTTCACCATATTTTGAACCTCACAAGTGGTGTCAAGTCAATTCTTTATGGTCATTATTTACCCATGTGATGAATTTCTTGTTTTTCCTAGGTACTTAAAATGTGCACAATGATATCATGTTGATGATGGTTTTTATGAATTCTCAATTGGACTCTCAGTTAAGAAGTTCTGTCAATGTTGAAACCCCTACTTAATAGGTTCACTTTCCTATTGTTGAAGAAATGACATGGGTCCAAGTGCTTGGCCTTCCAACCCTATGAGCTTCCCAATTGCCTTAGACCTTTCGATGGGTCATTTGATGAATAAATGAGATCTCACCTTATCCATTATATAAAGAGAGCTCCCCTTTATTCTTTCATTCCCCCTTATTGTAGGATTTTTATTTTCCTACTATCCAAAAACCTCGCACCCTATGACACTTAAACTCATCCTTCCTTACATAGGTAATGATGGAGGATGGGATGATTGATGGACATGATCAGAATTAGCCATTGTAAGGATAAGTAAGTATGAGTATGGACGATTCAGCAAGTCGTGTGAGGTGGTTATTGAATGAAGGACCAACGAAGGAGAGGGATCCATATTTGGTCAGTCATGATATGTCTAACCATGGTGGGTTTTGTCATGATCCACCCACTAATAATGTTTTTAGCCATGGGCCAACCACTCATTGGGTTTCCGACCATGGTTTGGCTATCCATGGTGTGTTTGATCATGGCATGTCCAGCCATGGTTAGGCCCCCCATGGGGTGTCCACCCATTGTGTGGTCGATCATGGGTTGTCCGATTATAGTGGTAGCTCAAGTTCTTATTTTAAAACTACTATAAAAGATATGTCGTCAATATATCTACAATAATAATTCTTATAAAAAAATTTAAATAGAGCATGCTCTAATTATATAGTTAATATAGACCAAAAGATTTAAGAGTACAATTCTAAATAAGATTCAAATAATTTAAATCTTAAATCTAACTCTCTGATTTATTACGAAAAATAATGATCAATACATTTTTCATTTACAAATTTTGGTTTAAATTTTAATGATGAAATAAAACTTAATTCATTTTATAAAAATATTTAATATATTTTAATATTTCACAAGCGTAACAACACTACTAATATCACATATTATTTATAGCAAACGTGCATAGTTTAGTAAATGAACAAAAAAAAAACATATAGCATATAAAACAACACTTAAAGTATTTTGAAAATAATACATTTTAAATATACATAAAGAGAATTCTTAGAATTGCATCTATAAAGCCTTCATACATGATTGTTGTGCTCTTTATTGAATTGAAACTACAAGTTATTACATTAACTAAATTTATTCAACTCTCGAATGAGAGAAGAACTTTAAATTACTAAAAAAAATAAAAAGACTAAAGAAAGATAAGGAATCAACTGCTAAAAGAGCTTTAAGATTCTAGGATATTTTTTACAATAGAAATAAGGTCTTATTTATAATGTGAGGAAAGGAGGAAAAAGTGGAATTTTTAACTTGGTGTCACATCATACATTTTTTTCACGATACGGCCTACACATTTGTACATAGTTTGAGCTAAATCCACTCTTTTAGCACCTTGGCACTTAGTGTTTTCATGTCGTAGTTTGCATTGATTTTGAACACATTCCTTTGGCCTCATGCCATACTTACAAAGTTTTCATGCCGTGGCACACTTCAAACTGTATAACATTAAAACCCTAATTTTCATATAATTTCTTTTTCCAATTTGTAAACATATGTAATGTTTAAAAAATGTTTTCTTTTAATCTTCTAAGTTGTAATAGAGTGCTTCAAGTATGATTCTTCAAGTTGATTTATTTTAATACAAAAAATACTTAAAAAATAATATAATATATTCATGATTCTGAAAAGATAAATTTACGTAAAATGATAGTAAAACAATCAAATACAAAACTATATAATTACTTAACATGTATAAAATTAAGATATATTAAGTACTTTTAAGTACTTTTAAGTACTTTTAAGTACTTATCGTAACTCCTAACTTGTTTCTTGTTAGTCTTTTTGCAAGAATAACAAAAAAACTAAAAACAAAAACTAGAAATTATATCTTAGGAGAAATTATACATCACTTGATGTAGTATTATCTACTAATATCATTCGTTGTTGATCTAGAAAAATAATGAGTTGTTGTCTTTTTTCAAGAAAACTTATTATACTCGTCTTTCTTCTTATTAGTATGAAACATCATATCATCACTAAGTTATAATTTCATATATCTAGATAGATAATATGATTCTAAATATCATTCATATAATAATAATTATTTATCGTGATTAGAGTACGTGATAATATGTTATTTTAGGTTAATAATATTCAAAATTAGTATAAATATTTTTTCAATAAAAAGAGTGATAAAATAATATGATAAATAAAGAATATATTTTAGAAATAATCAATAATTTTAAGTATTTAGATAGATAACAAAATTCAATATCATTGATAGAAGCCATGGATCCGTATAGGATTAAATTAAAGCTCTATCTTTAATGTAATTACAATTATTCTTGAAATCATGATCTTCCGATTCTCTTTCCATGCGAAATTGAAATAGATGGTGGGAATTTTTTTGTTATCGATAAAGGTGATGCTATAGTTTTTATTTTACCTTTCCTTTATACGCAAAAATCCTAATTTTTCACACAGAACATGTGTTGTACCGCAATTTTGGAGAATATCATCTTTATATAACATGTTTTTTATTTTAATAATATTTTTTTTTAATTAACAAAAAATTAACCCAAAACTCATAATCTCATCTATATAAATATAAATATCAAAATTCTATAACAGCATAAATTTAATAAAATAAAAATAAGAATAGATATTATAAGATCTCTAACAACGTACTTGAGTTTTGACGACCTATTAGAATTCCTACGAATGATTAAAATATAGATGACATATTATATTTTATATAACTTATTATATTCATTGCATCGATTCATCTTGTATAGCATGTTATATCCACATATATATTTGTATGTAATATATTATGTTTATCATAGTTTATATTTCAAATGTAATATGCTCTATCTATATGTATCTTTGTATGTAACATATTAAATCACTATAATTTTTGCGATCCATTGAATATAACATGTTACATCAATTTGTATATTTATCTATAACGTGTTATATATACTCAAGTTTTGATAGATCACTAAAGCATTGATAAGTCACCAGAGCTCGGATGGGATCGCTAGTTATGGTTGTCAAAATTTTAGTAGGATCGTCGTAGATGCGGTGTATATGATCTTGTTCTTATTTTATTAAAGTTATTAAATAAAGATTTTTTTTTGTCTCTTTATTATTTAATTTTATACAAAATTATGAGTTTAGAATTAAGTTTTAGTTAGTTAAAAAAAATTAATCAACTTAGGGAGTAATCTGGAAAACATCTCATTTAAGTAAAATATCCTAAACAGATACATATGGAAATCAAATCTCTTATATGATCCTCCTGTCACATTAAGAGTGCTAGTCCACCATCCCACTACAAATGTGTTAGATGATGCTTTCCATTTACATTGCTTAATTTAAATATATATTTAAATATTTAAGTATTGAAACTATATTTTGATAATTCAAAAGCACAATTACAGTAAATTTATTAACTAAATAGATATTTCCAATGTACCATGTAAAAGGGAAATTCCTGCTAAATCTTACAAAATCTCCAAATACGTACATACTTAAATGTTTTAAATTATGAGGGGTATATATGCTTGAAAGTGTTGCGAACCTTCTCAGGTTAGGTGGGGTTGATTTGTGCATGTCGGTATGTTTGAGGTTTTTCTTATCCATCCATATTCCTATTAGAAATAATAAAAAATAAAACACTTGACTTAAATTCAAGTTCAAATCCTACCTAAATATTATATCCTTTATTTAGTAAACACTAATACACTACTTGCCTAGAAATTAAGAAGTTTTATGTGACTGTTTTTGTAATTTCTAAAAGAAGAAAAATATATCTGCATCTCAAATGGTATCGTACATGAGTGAATCAATAACATAACATACAATGAATGATAATATAAAATGTGCACAAATTGAGCTTAAAAAAGGTACAACTAGCATTTTGCTTGTACGCAAACATCCCAAAAGTTAAGCTTTCATTCATCAAAAATTTAAATCTGTAGCAAAAGAGATTAATGGGCTGCATTCAAGCCATATTAACAAAGCAAGAACAAACAAACACTAAATTGTAGTTAGGTAAGACATGAAATCTACATAAGCATCGTATAGTTGGTCAATAAAGATATGCTGAGACAAAGGCAATAAGCCAGCCACAAACTTGAGTTAGTGAGTGTGTGAGTGGGGAGACAAAAACCGTACTCTAAGATTCCATCAAACACAATAAGACAACCACAACTTACCCCACTTTTCTTCTCTCTCTCTATATATATATAACTAAATTATAAATATAATTAATTTTTATATATATAATAATTAAATTAATTATTATGAATATTGGTATCATGTTGTTATAAGTTATTAATTACATGTTATATAGTTAATGCTCATAAATATTGTTATTTGATAATAATATATATGATTTTAAGATTTGTTTATAAGATAATATGTAAGGTCACGATAGAAATGCATTGATGCGGACGAAGGATTGTGTAAGTCTTATTTTAAGAATGATTTTGTTTAGGGTAATTTAGAACCTTATACCTATCGGGGGTAATAATGGACGATATATTATCATAAAAGTTAAAGAAAGTCATAAATATTATATGAAAAGATAGAATAAGAAAAGTAATATCAATCATTTCATGTATCATAACTTAGCATGTCTTCATGACTTAGTCTTATGGTTGTAGTATAATAATCTTGATAGTTGATTAAAGAGAATAATATTAAAGATTAAGATTATTTATTAATATTTAATGATATTATATTGATGATTAGTATTTTATTTATTTACAAACGTTTATTTTAAAATTTTGTTTTAAAGAATTTTTAGTTTATAAATATCTAATTTTAATCCTCAAGAATCACCTTTTATTTACCCTTCATAAAAATCATCATCTTCTTCTACCAAGAAGAACAAAAATATCATCGGTAGTGATGAACTCACTATTGAAAACTTTTAAAAATCAATTGATCAGTGGAAGATCCAAAGATTTACAAAAATCAAATTTATAAAACAAAAAGTGATGAATATTTTCAAAATCTATTACACTATTAAAATAGTGGAGAGAAACATATAATTATCTTCACCTTTTGAAACTATGAAATTATTTTCAAAAGAATCATTACAAAAACATATTGATAAGAATTTCAATTATGTTCATATAGGATTAGTCCAAGTAGGATTAAAACCCTTGACTAGAGATGGTCTAAACACATCAATCCTAGTTGTTCTTAGGGATGTTAAACTTATCAATTTCTAGGATGACTTATTAGGAACTATTAAGTCGAGTCTTTGCTTAGGATCGATATCATTCAATTGCATTCCTAATTTCACAGTTTCCTTAAGTGACCTAAACATTATGAAGGCACTTACATTACAAATCCAAACCCAAAATTACAAGACGATCTCAGGATCAATTCCAATAGCCCTTATTTTCACCATTAAAAAAAGGGAGACACACTCCTCCAATTAACAGACCTTTTTAGGTCTAACAAGGTCATTCCAAAACCTATTGATTGGAACCAAATTGTCTTACCAAACAAATGGTTATTAGAAGGTGTAATTCCACTTGAGTCTAACTCTCAAGAACCTAAGCAAAACACTGAGCTTAGGATTATCACCCAATTCCATAACAGTAGTGTTGAATTAAGTTTTGAGAAGTTCGAGGTATTATTTTGCTTCCACAACAAATATCTCAGACTTGTCTCAAAACATACCATTATTACCCAAACATAAGCATTCCACCTAAGAATTACCTAAACCTAACCTCAAAAACATAGACTTCAGTACATCAGTACCTAAACCAGTCTACACTATTGACAAACTTTTGAGATGAGTGACTCACCTCAATTATCACCAAAGTCATCACCAACCCATTCTATAGCCTTCATCATTTAATATGGCCAAAGAACATGAATTATATAGCTTAGACAAAGAGTTTTTATTACTAGGTATAGAAACCTTACGTCTAGTTATGGAACTCCTAAACAATGGCCATATCAAAACTTGGTTTATTACATTATACTCTAAAGCTTAACAAGAGAGCTTTAAGAGGAAACATTATCGATACGTTAACTAGTGCCAACAAAATATAACATTCTTTGAATGGCTTGAAACATATATCACTGAGAAAGATGATGTATGAAAATTTCATTCTCAAAAATCCAAATCTATTGAACCATTTAAATCAATTAGCATGGTTAACATAAAAAATAAATCACTTATATGGAAGACCCTAGATGGTCCAATTGAGGTTGAAAATCCTCCATTAAGACCTATTAATTTTCCATATGCAAATTCCATGGTTGAAACTTGTCCAATTAATACCCTTAGTTCTGATCCATACACCAACCTCAAAAATATTGTTACTCAAAACAATTTTACCAATATCAGTCTAAGTACCTTAGGTAAATAGCTCACTAGAAGAATCAAAAGACTAATTTTTCCTCTACTTCCTATAAAGCTAGGTAATAAAGTTCAAAACCTTATTTTTAAACCCTTCTAGGTCTCCAAATCAACCCAGGAAGAATTATTGTCAAAAATTGAGCTAGTCAGAGGCATTCACAAGTCTCAGCTTGAACAACAAAGCTCAAACTCAAAATTAGGTGTTATCCTTAAGTCACCTTCGACACCTAAAACCCCACAAAACCAAACTAAGAGTATTAGTGTTCTAAATAATCAAGAACTTACTACGTTTGATGAGGAAGCCTTTCAAGAACCATCTCTTGAATCGACTCCTCAAATTCAAAAATTAGTTTGGAAACAACCTATACCAGTTAGGTACCCACGTGATGTCAATACCCAACCAAACTAGGTTATCCAACCAAAATATAATGCATCATCTATCTATGAATGGAACATAAATGACATGACTGAATATCAAATATTAAATACATTATAGCAAATGATGATGGCTTGAAATACTTATAGAACTCAGTTCGAAGTAACAGACAAAATAATCGTTGAGTTATTAATACTTGGCTTCTTTGGTCAACTAAAAGGATGGTGGGATTACCATTTATCAAAATAACAATAGTAAGACATTTTCAACACAATTCTGACTAGTGGGTGCGGCGAACCCATACTTGATCATCATTTCATGGGAGACTCTTCCCATTTAAAAGATAAAAACATTGATCTTCTCTCCAACCTACATTGTAAGAAGATGAGTAATTTTCAAAAATATAAACCTATTTTTCTTAGCATAGTTATGTTAAGAGAAGATTCTAATCAACCTTTCTGAAAATAAAAGTTCTTAGCAGGACTTTCTCTTCCCTTAGGAGATAAAAACCAAAAAACAATTCGGGAGACTTATGGGAATTACATCCTCCCTTATGATCAACTAATTTATGTTGAATTGATCAGTTTCGCTAAAAAAAAGTCTTCAGGTCTACCAGGATTTGAAGATAAAAAAAATGAAAGAGGAGCTTAAAATCTCCAAAAGGGAACTTCCCACTATTAAACACTATGGTGGAAGTTGCAGCAAAGACATATCAAAACCTTGTAAGACTTATTCAAAATATAGAAAACTTTTTTACCAAAAACCCTGAAGGATTTTTATAAAAAAAACCCTATAATAGAACCTTTAACAAAGGTTCTAAAAATCAAAATAAACCCTTTAAAAAATTTAAGGAGTTTACCTGATATAAATGTGGTAAGAAAGGCCACACCGCCAGTTATTGCTAGATTTCTAAAACATTTCATGAATTAAACCTTGATGAAGAGACCTTAAACAAAATCTTTGCCTTAATGGTGGATGAATCATCATCATCTGAGTCTGAACCTTGGACTGAAGATTCTAATAAATTAAATCCACGGATAGATGAGTTAGCATCATTTAACTCTGAAACTCATTATCAGAAAAATATCAATGTATTAACTAAAGAAGAAGACCAACTTTGAGAAAAAAATCCTTAGGATAAACGACCTTGATCTTACCTAATTATATCTGGATGATTTGACAAATAACCTGGCCAGAGCCTAACCAAAACCAAATAATTTTGAACTTCCATCAACTAGCATAGGCTATTACGACCTCACTACTACATTGGAACAAAAGAACAAAGCATTGAAGCCATAAAATCAAATAGAAGATTTGCAGGCTAAAATCAAAACTATCAAGCTAGAAATCAAATAGCTTAAAAAAGATAATCAAAACATTAAAATATTAGATGTTTACCAAAATCCTAATGATCATAACCACACCACATTGAGTGATTTAGAAGAAGACCTCGACAAAATTGGTGAACCAAATCTAAAAGAATTAGAGAACATGGAAAGAATTCCAAATGATATCCTCTCCCTTCTTAGAAGTATTAGTATAAGGAAATATATGATCATAATCACTCTTGTGCTTCCTGATAACTCAAAACTTGATACCATAGTCTTATTTGACACATGCGTTGATCTCAATTACATTAATCAAGGACTTGTTTAATGACAATTCCATAAAACAGCCATTGAGAAACTCCATTCAGCCAACAATGCAAAAATAAACATCATTGGCAAAACCGAGCTTGGTGTTCTCAACAAAAAATTTCTCATCAAAATTCCATTTGTTATGGTATTTGATGTTAGTCATCAAGTCATACTAGGAACACCTTTTATGGATGTTATCAGTCCATATCTAGTAAGACATGATAAAATCACTTTTAGCCACAAAGGAGCAACACTCAACTTTCTCTTTGTAGATGAACCCAAAACTAAAAATCTCAATATCATCAAGAATAAATCCATCCATCATTATGATATATCCACTCTTATCAAATAAAGAGATAATAACTTCCTTCGCCAAGAATTCCAAGGATTCTTATCTCTTCTCAAAATCCAGAAGGATTCTATATCTTCTAGAGACAAGGAAGACTTCCTAGAAAAACTTAGGAATCAAAACACTGGTAGTATAACTCCAGAAATATTACATAATAATTTCCCACAAATCTTACCAAAAGGTAAAAAGAAATTTTTAAAAAATAACATGTTGTAGATTTAATAAGAAAAATCATTTCTTGGACGATTGCCAAATCTTAATCAAACTTGAGAAACTAAAACTTGGTAGTAAAATATTCTAACAAGCTACAAATCTTCTTACTAGAAATTTGGAAGCTCATTAACAAATCAACCATTTACAAGTGTAGATATGAATCTACTAACAATTGTAAAAATCAAAACTAGTCATATTGAATATAAAAAAATATTAAAAAAATCCAAAATGATAAGAAATTAAAAATCCAAATAATTAATGGTCATTGGGATAATTGTAAAAATAATTCCATTGCATGCAAACCAGCATTATCCATCATCATTTGGTGCATAGCAGGATTTTGATTTTATCTTAACCAAAAGTTTTTATTAAAAACTGATCATAAAACTGCAATTTTACGACACCATGCATAAAAAATTATTACCAAATGTATTTTTTCCCAATGGAAACTTTTATTAAACATCTTTGATTTTATTCTTGAACTTATCAACAAAGATTTCAACTTATATCCGAAATTCCTAACCAAGGAAATTCTTCAAAACAGGTATAATAATGGGTAAAAAGAAGAAAGAAAAGGAAAAGAAGGAACCTCCTCCCTTTACATTAAAGTTCATCATATGCTTACATGTGCAAAGATAGTACATTATAAACCCAAAGTTTTTTCTACAACTGAACTTTACTAAAGGCTTCTAAAAAATTCAATGGGGTATGTATACATCTTGAATGAAGAGAATTTGTGACACTTGAGTATAATGCTTTGGTTAAAAACCAAACTTAGATGCTTGTAGACCCTCCACCTAATGCAAGATAATTGGCAATCTTTGGGATTTTTGTATAAAGGAAAAATCAGATGGCTCCTTGAACATATATACAGTTCATCTTATGGCTGAAGACTTCTTGCAAACTCTTGGTTTGGATTACACAGATACATTCGATCCAATGGTTAAAATGATCTTAGTATGCATTATCATTTCCATTGCCTTGTTTTATGGTTGGAAAATTAGGCAATTGAACATTAATAATACTTTCTAAAATGGTAATTTAGAAGAGGCAGTTTACATGAGACAACCAACTGGTTTTGAGGATCCATTATAGCCAATGAAAGTGTGCAGGTTACACAAAGCTTTGTGTGAATTCAAGCAGGCGCCAAGGGCTTGGTTTATGAATTTTCAATAGTTCTTGGTGGCTTGGGATTTTATCAATAGTAAGACTGATACTAACCTCTTTGTTCGAAGAACTGCATTTTCCATAATGTATATTTTGATCTATATTGATGATGCAGTTTCATAAGCTCCAATCCCTCTGAATTACAACATTTTGTTTATGATCTTCATCACCAATTTTCTATAAAGGATCTCGACTCTTTGAAATTTTTACTAGGCATTGAGGTTGTCAATTCTAGTGCATGTATTCATCTTAATTAGTCCAAATATGTTGGGGACTTACTGGTTAAGGCTGACTTGAGTTAGTCCAAGACAACTTCTTCTCCAATGAAATCTAATGGTGTTCTTAGAAAGAATGATGGTACTGCTCTTGCTAATCCTATAACTTACAAAACTTTGGTAGGTTCCCTCCAATACTGTGTCATTACTCGGCAAGAAATAGCACTTTTAGTTAGTAAATTTTGGCAGTTCCGTAATTGTCTAACAGATGTTCATCTTGTTGCTGTTAAACGTGTGTAGTAGTACCTGAAAGGTTCTTTGAAAGCTGGCTTTATGTTGTTCAAACATTATAGTTTGGATTTGGTATGTTCTATGGACTCTAATTAGGCTTCTTGCTTGTATGACATGCATAATGATAATGGTTATTGCACACTTGTTTGGTGAATACGTGGCTTCTTGACTATCATTCAAACACAATCTAGCAGCCTTGATGGGGCCAATATGGTGTAGTTGAAGACATTACAAGATCAGATGCAAGTGAAAGTTCAATTGCTTTTAAACACAAGCATATATAGTAATTAAAAATAAATATAGAACTAAATATAATAAGTACCAAATGGGAAAAAAAGTTTTGAAAAGTCAAAGTACAGTTCTAATTCTAATACATTGCCCTTATATATAGTGTTGTGAATCATATATAATGATACAATTTTGGATCCAAGGAAGGGAGATAGTTCAAATAATTGTACATATTTAACATAAAGTGCAAGGTGGACTTCAAGGTCGTAATAGATTGAATGTAGTCAAGAAATATAGAAAATGAAGCTATTGTAAGAATACTTAATGAATCAATTCATATGTTAACACTCGGTTAATCTTGGCATGTCATGATCAATAAAACAAAATAGACTCGACGAACATAATATCCAAAAATAAGTTACAATTTATGTGAGGATTATAAGTGTTGGCTATTTTTATGGATAAAATATTTACCTATAAATTTATTTTTAAGCTTGTTATCAAGTCTATCAAGCAAAGTTGAAAAAACGTTAGAATTTCAAATAGTCGTACTTTAGGTATATCTGTTATAACTATAACACTTAGGATTGCACTCATGTATTTAATAGCACATATTTATAAATCTTGAATTATTTTTGTTGCTAAAAAAAAGAATAAGATATATGCTAAAATATTATATAAAATATATTCTAAATTATAGCTTAAATCTTAGCCTAAAATATAGTATAAAATATAATTTAAAAGAACTCTTTTTTAAATAGGAATTTTTATGATTAATTAGTTTATTTTAAAAGAACTCTTTTTTAAATATGAGTTTTCTTAATTAGTGAGTATTACTCACCCTATTTGTAATAGAAAATATATTTATCAATTATATAGGAATATTCTTAATTAATGAGTATTACTAATCTTATTTGTAATAGAAAATATATTTATCAATTACATAAAATTAAGAGTTTTAATTTTTCCTATAAATAAAACTCATTGATCATTGTTTCAATCAACTATAGGAGAATTATTCTTTTCTTCTTAATATATCTTGTTTTGCAATTATAAGATCATAATTCTTTAGGGTTATTTATTTAATTAATTTATCAAATATTGGTGGTTATATTTGATTGATTAATAAGTGTAATTATTTTATGATATTTTGATAATATGTTCTTATAGCTTCTTTTTTATTTTTGTTATTGAATTGTTAGATCAAATAATTGTGTTTGTCATATCATAAATTTTAATTTGATTATTAATCTTTAAATAAGCTATTTTTATTAAACTTATGCTTGATATTTTTGCTATAGGATTTTCTAGTTGATTTGATTTAAGTGACATATGTTTTGAATCATCTAGTTAGGATTATTCATTATTAAATCCGTTCTAGAACACACATAGGTACATTGAGGCATTAATCTAAGGAGGGTAGCATAAGACTGAGCTTTTACTTGAAAATTTGTTTTTCATAGTGTAAAGTTAGGTGTTTCAGTGGGCCGGTGGTTTTCTTCTTAGGTCATGGTTGTGGCTTAGGTTGTTTCCATCTATAAATATTGTGTGTTATTATTTTATTTTTGCACTTTATTATTACAAACGATTGCATGTCTAGCCGTTTTGTTTAGTTTATTAAATTATAAATAACCTATTCACCCCCTCTACATTAATTAGGTCCATAATTTTTAAATTTTCAATTTGTATCAGAACTAACAGTACACACTTAGTGAGTTTGATCCTTAGGTATACACTCATACATATGGACCAAATGAAATAAGGTGGGTCATCTATTAGACCCCCACTCTTTGATGGGTATAATTACCCTTATTGGAAGGCTCGAATGAAAGCCTTTCTCAAACAAGATGAAAATGTGTGGGATGTTATTCTTCATGGTTGGGAACCACCTTCTATAACGAAAAATAGTGTAACAACAATAAAGCTAGGAAAAGTCTGGACCACTGAAGAAAGCACCCTTAGTATTAAAAACAAAAAAGGTTTAAGCTCAATCTTTACTACAGTCTCGATGGATGAGTTACGTTGCATCTCTAATTGTTAGACTGCTAAATATGTATATAATACACTTGCTCTTGATCATGAGGGAACTTCCCAAGTAAAACAAAAAAATTAAGATTACTAACATCTGAGTTTGATTCCATTAAAATGAGAAACATAAAAACTTTTGGTCAATTCTATGCTTGCTTTTGTGATATCACGAATTCTTGTTCTAACCTTGGTGAGAAAATACCATAACCAATACAAGCACGTAAACTCTTAAGCTCTATAACAGTAGACTATAAGATGAAAGTTACAGCGATTGAGGAAAGTAAGAATGTGGACACACTAAACATTGATGAACTCGTTAAGTCAATCCAAACCTATGAGCTTACTCTTGATCTACCCAAGAAAATCAAGGATGTGGCATTCAAAAGCTCCAAAACAGACATCTTTGATAATGATGAGGATATGAATGATGAGTCACTAGTCTCGCTAGCATGAAAATTGAAAATGGTCCCGAAAAAGAAGGGTCAACATAATAATCAATCTAAAAAGGAACAATCTAATTGCTTGAGGGACTTAAAGTAAAAGGAAATCAAGCCTCCTAGCTCCGATGGTAAGAAAACTAAGCTCACTAGTCGTCAATGCTATACTTGTGGGGGCTTTGGTCATATTTCTATAGAATATGCAAACAATAAAAAGAAATTTGGAAAAGTCTTTAATGCTACACTCAATGACACAAAAAGTGAGCAGTATAATGATAGTAGCTTAGAATATAATGACACTAACTATCGTGCCTTCACTGCAACTACCAAAGCATACCATAATGACTCCAACTCTAGCTCGGACAAAGAATATGAGGAAGTAAACTCTTTTTACTTATTGTCTAAGTTTAATGTATCAAATTATGAGGAACAATTCATGGATTGTCTAGGTGTTAGGAAAGAGAGATATAAACTACTTATGAAAGTAACTAAACTTAATGATATCATCCATGTTCACAAAACAAATTCTTCTAGCCTAATAAAAGATAAAAAAATTGTCTGAACATATTAATGCCCTGAATCTGAGACTTATAGAAACCAATAAGAAAAACAAAAATCTTAGACAAGAACTGAGTATTACTAAAGAGACGGTAAGGAATTTGACCATAGGTGTTGAAAAATCGACCAAAGTCCTATACTATGGAAAGCTACATGAAGATAAGAGAGGTCTTAGATACATAGATGAACAATAATACCTTCATCATCAAAGACCATATTTGTAAGGTTCTTAAACTCTACTCATACTGTCATTACTTATGCATAAAGAACTATTGCACATGTGGTAGAAAAAATTGTTAAATTTATGCCTATCTGTCATCATTGTGGTAGGAAAGGTCATATAAGACCAAAATATAGATTTTTGATGAATGATCTTAAATTAATCATTCTTTCCATGTTTCACATAGTAGGACCCATAAGTATCATTCATCTGTACATGCTACATCATATTCAAGAATGAATAAAAATTATAATAACTTGTTCAAAAATTCTACTAGGAAGCATGAAGTCTTATGTTCAAAGAGGCAAGCAAAATTCAATATTTTTAATGCTAGGACTCATTATCATTATCCTACTATGCTTACTACATCTTTATTTGGGATGAATGAGAAAAGTATAACTAAATTCAAGAACACACCTATGAAATCTAAGTTAGTTAAGTCTCAACCCAATAGTATAAAGAAACCAAAATGCAAGAAAATTTGGGTAAGGAAAGATTGTTTTTTCCTGATCACCTAATTATCGTTTATTCCTTCATTTAGGTATTTTTCTTAGAGTGATTAAATGATCCTAGGTAAGTAATATTTATTGTTTTTATTAGTTAAAATTTAAAATAAAAAGAGAAAGATAAGTAGAATCCTTATCTGGCCAACACAATATTGGACTTATTTAATACTTACATATATATAACCTCATTTTTAGTGACTCGACTCATTTGATATTTATTGTATAAATTATTCTACAATTTTGACTTATGCACGCACATATTCTTGTGCATATGATGATCAATGTTGACATTCACACACTCACGAATACACATATATGTTATGCTTGAAGTTTATAAATTTTCTTGAAAGATTCTAGGATTTCAACTAATTTTGACTGTAAAATTGTGTCAAGTTCTATTTCTTACTTTCTAAAACTTTATTGTATAGAGGCCTATAGTATTGAGAGGGCTACCTACTGTGATGTATGAAGCTACCGCAATGGGTAGAAAGGGCTACCTCACAACTAGTGTGAAAATCATCATGCTAGGTTTATGGCTCATGCAAAATATTAGATCATCACATGGTGAAAATTGGGTTCATAAGATCCCTAGATTAATAAATTAATTATACATAATTGTGTTCATAAAGCACATATTTTTCATAAAGAAAGACATAAAATTAATAAATAAAATAGTAGAAAAAGAAATACAATTAATCTCTTGAATTTTAGTATTAATTCTCTCTTGAATCTCCACCAAAAATGTGTCGTTTCTTGATTTTTTCTCTCTTTTTAGCTCTAAAAACTGACCAAAATTATGGTAATGGAGGCTAATTAGGGTTTATGGAGTGATTAGGGGCTTAAATAAAGCTCAAGTGCAATCTGGACTTTTCGATCAGCTTTAGATTAAGGGCTACTATCAAAACAAACAAAATTGACAGTTTCATCCAATCACAAAGCGACATGTGGTATCAAAAATTCATTGGACGAATCAGGAAGCGATGCGTGGAAGGGGCGATCGGTCAAAGTCAACGACTCGCCAAGTTAGCAACACGTGGCACGATGTGATTGGTAGAAACGGATGGCATGGTGCACTACTGGAACGCGTGGAGCAATGATGTTGTTATAATTAGCACGACGTTCAATCCAAGTTTGGAAATCGGTCAACATATGATATTTGATATTTTTTTCTTTTGAGTGTTTCTTGATTGGCCATAAATGAATTAATTGGTATATTAATAAACATATATACTACTTCTAAGTAAATGTCAATATGTCATTATATGTGCTTGTGTGCTTGTGTTCCTCTTCTACTCTACTTGCTTATTCATATGATAAATAATCAAAATTTGAGTTAATAAATGATGAGTTATCAATTGGTTATGTGCTCGTTTGTGATTAAATGAGTCTAATAGCTTATGTGGCTATTTATGAAAATTTCAAAAAAAAATCATATTTTTTTGCATTTACATCTTTTTATTTATTATATTTTTAATTGGTTTCTAAGTTAGAGAGTCATAGAACGTAGGGGGAGTTTAAAGCACAATGTACTTCTGCATTACTCTGCTTTTACATTACTATATCTTTAGGATGAGTTTAGCTTCATTGCTTTGTTTAATGATTTATCCTTCTCGTATGTGAAACTATGGGGGAGTATGTTTCACTTTCATGTTGCAAGAAAATGCAAGATTCACTCCTCAATTAGTTTGAGTCACAACTGTTAGAGATGATCCAGTTTAGAGAGAAACAAGAGAGATGTAATAAAATGAGAAATAATTTGACAAATTTGATATCAAGCTCGCATATATATACACATATCGATTACATAGGAGCTATATATCACAGTATGTTAGAAGAGTATAATAGTAAATGTATAAATTAGTCTAGGGTTAACCACATTGTGAAACCGGGAAGATGGTCGATCCTTAAATGTTTGAAACTTGTGCCACACTTGAGAAATTCATTTTCTATGTGCGAGCTTACCTCAAGGCTCAAGCATCATGATAAGTGCTTAAAAACACTAAATATCACATGATTTTATGTATTTTCAATGTCAAAATAGATTTATATTTGCATAATTGTATCATCATTTTAATAAATCTATCTTTTCAAAATCACGGGTATATTTTTGTATTTTTTGGGTATTTATAGTTTCAAGCTAATCAACTAATATACACTTGAAGAATGATACCTAAAAGCACTCCATAGCAACCATGAAGCATACAAGAATAACATATATAAGCCTTACATATGTGCCAAAATCAATGTAAAGGTGTGAAATACAAAAGGGTTTCTAAAACTACAATAACATATGTTCTACATTGCAGGACAATAGGATACAAATTTCAACACTTTATAGGCTAACTTATGCCACTGAACAAAGAAATGCATACCACGGTGCTCAACAATAAGATCCATAATTTACTCTCTTTTGCATTTTCTAACTCCATATAAACCCCTAAATCATATTGTATTCTACAATCCCATTAGCTTTTTCTTTTGTTGATTTCTTAGTCTTTTCTTTTTAAGTTTTCTTTTCTTAGTTTCAAAGTAACTATGAGAGTTGAACATACTTTAGTTTACATAATAGTTTTCTTTGAAATTAATAAACAATATTGACAAATCTATTTAGAGGTATTTCATATGCAAAAATAATAATAAAAACCTATACTTGGGAGGATACGCTTTAAGGTATAATTTAAAAGCATAATTTAGAAGTATTCTTTTATTTTTAGATTAATTTTATGTATTTTTCTGAATGCTATATTAATTTACTAATTATTCATTAAATTAAGCATATCTAACTAAAAATAATATAAGATATTAGTAATTCTTTTATACTTATGAAATATTAAAGTAGGTAAATATTTTTATAAAATGAATTAAATTTTATTTCTTTATCAAGATTTAAATGAAGTTTGGAAAGAAAAATATATTGACAAAATATTTTTCATAATAAACATTAGAGTTAGATTTAAGATTTAATTATCTGATCTGATTTAAAGTAATACTCTTGGATATATTTTTCTTAATATAATTAAAATTTGAAATTTTTTATATACATAAATCATTAACCTAATTTTGAAACCTAGATGAGATTTTAAATTGTTAGACCCACATATCTTAAAAAAGAAGCATAATTTAATTAAAATTAACTGATAGCCATGATCGAAAGCGTTAAATGATTTTAATTAATTAAAAATAGTAGACCTAATCGTAAGGCGTTATTTGTATATATAAAAGAGAATCTATAATCTTAATTCATATCTTTAATAACATAATTAATATTGTACAAGTATGATTAACTAGCTAATCTATCTCATAATTTTTGATTGAGTGTAAATGTTATTTGCCTAATGTTTTTTTTAATCTATCTTTAATTTTAAATCATTAGTTTAGATATTTTAAAAATCAAAACTTTATGACAAAATGTTTAGGTTTAATTTTTGCTTTTAATAATTTGTTTAATTATTTAAAAATCATATAATTCCTCTTTAGACCGACATTGAAATTATACTTGCAATTTCTTACGAAGTGATTCGTACACTTACGAGCTATTTTATAAATAAAAACTCTTTTGGGGCGGTTATTGGGAAGAAATAGCATTTTTAGCTTTTTATTATCAAGATCTTAAAAAAATGTGTTGTAAATATTATGATTTTTATTTAAAATATAAAAATATATAGGTTATTAATTAACTTTAGATATTTTAAATTTTAAATTTTCAAAAAATTTATAAAATAAATAAATAAATCTATAAAATAAAAAAGTATCTTTAAAATAAAAAATTAATTTTTAATTTAATTTAAAATTATTTTATCTATTATTTTTCTTTTATCTTAAATTTTAATTTACTTTAATTTTCATTTATTTATTTATTTTACATTTATTTTAATTATTTTATATTTAGTGTTTTTGTATACAAACATGTAATGTTTAATATACTTGATGTAATATCGTAAAAATTGTATTATAAATTTCTTATATTATAAATTGTTTGTATCATACTTTTATATTTATTTTATCTTTTATTTTTCTACTTGACATGTGATTTTAATTTTAATTTTCAATGGTTTATGGGAGGTAAGAGATTCTTAGGGTACCCTCTCATACCTATAGAACAAGACCTAGACCTTCCCTTTAACCCAACAATTATGGGAGAAAACCAGCAACTTAGGGAGACCACCATGAAGGAGTATGCAATACCAATCGTTGGCACTGCTACTTCCTTAAGCTAACTAGGTAAAGTTGTCAGGAATTATGACTTGATAAATATTCATCTTTTCATGCTATCTTCTTATAATGGGCTGCCTAATGAATACTCTATGTCCTTCATTAGGGACAACTATTTCACAGTCCAAAAATTTCCTCTCAGTGTACTCATTGAGGATCAACTTAGAATGTGGTTTTTACCTTATACCCACAAAGATAGGGCCAAGGCTTACTAATGCCACTATCCCAAGTTATCTAATGATCTGGAAGGATGTATATAATAAATTCATGAGAAAATTCTATTCCTAATCGAAACACAAATTATATTCAATGAATACGTATGAAAGCAAGTGATAATGATAAGAAAAGATTGTTCATATGGAGATTATGTTATTAGAAACTAGTTTTTAAAACTAAAAAAATAAAAATTAATTTTTTTTGGTATTTTTATATTTTAAGAAAGCAAAATTAAAATAACTAAAAGTAAATAATGATAATCAATTAAATCAGATTTGACAGCTAAAAAGATATATGAGAAAATATCTCAGAATACTTAATCTCCCAATTTTCTAAACATATGAATCACTAAAATCTCCCAATATACTTATCGATCAATTATATGATCAAATGAATCTAACCTAACATGTATTCCTCTCTCAAGTAAACTACACTCCATATAGTAATTAACTTAATCACACTCTTATGTCAATTAAATTGCTTACTATTCATGAATTCATCGATTATGGATCACATACATAAGAATCATATATCTCTACCTAGAAACTATGCATGTTATTTAAATAAGACAAATAATTAAATAATTCTCTTAAATCTATTTAATTGTCTCTATAGATCAATTATTGGCCAAACAATTAATAGCAAAAAAATCAGATTAAATAATATAATTAAATTGAAATCATGATTGGGTAAAATATTAGATCATCACATGGTAAAAATTGGGTTCATAAGACCACTAGACTAATAAATTAAGTGAACATAATTTTGTTCATAAAACTCATAATTTTCATAAAAAAGACATCAAAATTGATAAAGAAAAAAGTAGAAGAAGAAATACAATATATCTCTTAAATTATAGTACCAATCTCCTTTTGAATCTCCACGAAAATTGTATATCTTTTTGAATTTTTCTGTATTTTTCTCTCTTCTTGGCTCCAAAAACTAATAAAAAAATATGTTAATTTCAGCTCCTTCGGGTTTATGGGTGATTAGGGGGTTACATATAGCTCAAGTGGAATCTAGACCATCGGATCAACTTGAGATCAAGGGCTGAGATGAAAACAAGCAAAATTAACAAACCAATAAGAGCACAACACATGGCACATGGTTTTCACAGGCCAAATCAGAGTACGCCGCGTGGCAAGGGATGACATTTAGTTAGTGCCACACAGTGATCTGTGATTCACTATTATGGATTAAGTGGCCCACAATTGGAAGAATTGGATGAATAGCGTGAGGACACTTGGATTGAACATTGATCATGCAACAAACTTATAATGAATGCGGTGTTGACAAGTGGTAAGATACTACATCACTCTATACACGCAACTTTGCATGATTTTCCTACTCTGATTATATGGCATCCACGTGGCTTGCTCCGTTAACTTTCTTGCTTGTGTGGAATCCATATGGCATCTTTTGATTGGTACGGCGTTAAAAATCCATAAAAATTCTAAAAGTTATATTTTCACCCTTTTTACTAAAAATTTCATCTTTTAATTTTTTTAAACCCTAAAAATACTACTTATTGAATAAAACGAGTAAATATTAAGTAAAAAAGTGTACCGATGACTCTACTTTCATAGATTCATTACTTCCTATCAGAAAACATCAAAGCAAAGAGCAAAGATTCTACTTTCTATCCAATGAAGGAAAAACCTTTCCACGAAGCTTGGGATATGTTCAAACTCTTTCTCACTCAATGCCATTTTCATAGCTATCCTCTATAACTACAAAACCAATTATTCTACAATGGATTGACACAACAATGTCAGTTTATCATTGGAAACACAACGGGAAAAGTGATAGAAGAAAAGATTTTCTCAAAGACTTATAATCTCTTTAGATATGTTGGGTGCTAATTCCCAATAGAAAAATTCCCGAGTGAGAAGGGCTAGAGTTCATGTAATAGAATCTAGTATTGAAGTACAAATACAACTTGCACAATTAACCTAGAAAGTTACGCTTCTCACCACACATGCCATACCAAATAAAGAATAATGTGGATTGTGTAGTACTTTAGTACACATTGCTGATATTGTAAAGAAATTGTTGAAATTGAATAGGTTAATACATTAGAGGGTTGCCAACCAAGACCCAAGTACGATCCCAATACAAATACTTATAATCTAGGGTAGATGAGTCATCTTAATTTCTCATAGAGGTAAAATAATCCTTCATTTTCCTAGAGCTCAAATCAACAAGGCTAATAATACCATTCAAATGAGCAAGGACAACCAATCATGAAAAAATTAAAGTTTGGACTCTATGGAGGCTTCCATCGAAAATGTGGAAGTACAAGTTGAGTAGCTAATTGAGTACTTACAAAAGAAAGGTAAAGAATAGTTGTGAACTCAATGATATGGAGACATTAAGTTTGCTAAATGATGAAGTCTCCCAAGTAATTTCTCACTAAAGACGATAAAAATAGTCCTGGATAAGAGGTAACACATTACATTATTTTGTTTTGTCTTTAATTTAATTTATTTTTGTTTCATAGTTATATATATATACACACATATATATTCGTAAAATTAGTGTGAAAAACAAAGTTACATGTTGTGACATAAAATTTACCCCGCCATGACATTGGTGGTTCTGCTCAAATTGGAATAGAATTTCTAAAGCTTGCACCACATCGTGCTTTTACCGGAACACATACATTTTTTGTCCAAAAATACTAGCCCTAATGCATTTTTATCCATATCTCTCTCACACTTTCTCACTTTCTTCACAAAATCCTAAATTTTCTCCCCCATAAACACCAAAAATCTATCAAAATTCACACCTTTCTTCTATTTTCTTTCAAATCTTTTATAAAAATTCTATTTCTAACTATTTCCTAGCTATTCCAATAAAACAATTTGGAAAATCATCAACTCATGAACAAATCTTCATCTTCATCTTATTCAAAAGGAATGTTCTTCAAATTCATCATCCATAACAAAACAAGTAAGTAATCAAAAAAATTTAGAATTTAAGTCTTAAAATAAATTCTCTAAATTTTGAGGATTGTTTTTATATTAAATATAATTACAAACCTTAATTTGGACTAAGTGGGATAAGGAAAATATTCTGGAATAATTTATTTTATGTTCTTTTATCTAGATTATCTGAAAATCTTTGGATTTAGACATTGTTGATTTTTATGAAAGGCACCAAAAGTCATATAAATAATAAAGGAAAAGGGGTATAAACTTTTGAGGATTATGATAGTGGTGAGGCCAACTGAAGATTTGATAAAGCCAAAGAAGTAAACAAAGGTTTTATAATGGAAAGGGATATGGACATTGATTTGGAGCCAAATACCTAATTTGAGAGAATTTCTTATGTAATTGTAATATTAAGATTGAAATACAATAAGATAGGTCAACATCAATAAATGAATGATATAAATAAACATCCACATCTCATTACATATATATGTATAAAGTATTCAATTACTGAAAAATCATATTATATTCAAGGGGAAAGTTGATGAGCGAAAACCGGCATAGCCGATTCTTGCCAATACTTTGGTTTTATATTTATAAAACTCTCGCAAGTGCACGAATCATTTTGTAGAAAATGATAAGTATACTCCTAAGGTCGATCTAAGGAAGGAATGTATGTGGTTTTTAATTTATTATTCAAACTTTTAAAAACGAAATTAAATCCTATACATCTTGTCACGATATTTTGGGTTTTGTGTTTTTAATCTACTTACATAAAAATAAACATAGATTCAATAAATATTTATGCAAATTTTATCTTTTATAATAGTGGAGTATTTATGGATATAATAACTAATTTAATTATGCTTGCTCAAATTATTTAGGTTATTAAAGATATGAATTGATATTTATTAATTCTCCCTTTTTTGTATGAATACCACCTTTGGTGGGGTTAGATATTCTTTGTTAACTAAACAAATCAATTAACACCTATGGGTGGGGTTGATAACTAATTTGGTTAATTAAATTAATTTCTTTTTCTAAGAGATTGAAAATGAACCATTTAAATGCCACCTTTGGTGGGGTTAGACAGTTTAAACTTTATTCAAGGTGTTCAAATTAAACCTAAGAATTTAATTATCCGAGTACTAACTTTCAAGTTTTAAAACCACTACTGAAAACATGTTGTCAATACATTTTCAGATAATAATTCTTATAAAAAACTTTTGAAATAAAGCTTCACTCTAACTACCAGACGATTGTACCAACAAATAAAAGAGCACTACTCTAAATCAGACCGGATAATTAAACCTTAAAATCTAATTTTCAGATTTAAGTTTGTAATGAAAAATAATATATTTCTCTCTAACATTCTTAATATAAAATCTTGAATAAAAATAAAATCAATTCATTTTAGAGATTTTTACCTATTTAATATTTCGCAAGCATAACAAGGTTATTGTTATATCATGTTTACTAATAGCTAGCAAAGTTAAATTTAATCACAGACAAATTAAATATAACATGTAAGAATAAAACATAAAAAAATAACTGTAAAGAAAATAAAATCCTTATAGAACTTCGATGCTATTCCCGTTGCTGGAAAATCTCCAAGCGGAATATGCACTCCCATTTATTGAATCGAAAAGAAAATAAATTACAAAAACATAACTAGTTCTTCTCAAAAAGAGAAGAACTCTAAAACTAAGAGAAACTAGCTAAAAACTAAGAAATACTAAAAAAAACTAAAAACTAAGAAATGGAGAGAAAGAAAGAAGAGAGAAGTATTTTTTGAGGTGTGGTTTGAAGTGAAGAGAAGGGGGTATTTATAGGTGAGAATGGAGAGAAAAAGTTGGTGAAAAATATGTTAAAAAATGGTAAAACGCAGAGTGGTGATTGCTGACGTCATGGGGGAGACTGCGCGCAAAAATGGTAGCGACGCGCGCGGAGGGCAGCTGGGGCGCACGGAAGGCAGGAGCAGCGCGCGCGGGAGTGGGGAACTGGCATGCGCGGTCTGGGCATGCTGCGTGTGCGGGTTGGGCGGCTCCGGGCGTGATTTCCTCCTTTTTGACATTTTTGAACTTTTTGACCCATTTTGTCCAATTTTTCCCTATTTGTTGACCTTTCCTCATTTATTTATTAATATATTTGTGATGTATTGCCTCCAGTACTACGCTTTGAGTCTTTAAGTTACATTTTTAAGTGAAAATACCTGAAAAGCAATAGAAATACTAGTGATTCCGAAAAAGATAAATTTATACAAATATATGATAAAATCATATAAATATATTTATTTTTAATCAATTAATGTGCATAAAATCTTGGTAATTTTAGTGCTTTTTGAGCACTCATCAAAAGTCGATCCTAAAAGTGCTTCGAACTTATTACAAAAAAGGAGAATGAGTTCACAAAAACAATAAAAGATGTCAAGCTTTACATTTAACCACTTACCAAATCATAATATATATATATATATATATAAGGAGAGAGAAAAATCAAGAGTATAGTTATATATCATGACCAAGAGTTCCTCGTGAGTGTGAGAATAGTTATTACAAAAGAAATATAGGAAATAAATCCCCTTGCGGTCATTGCATTTTTATTTATCTCTAAGGCATATACTTGATATTCTTATTTGATTTCTTCATAAATATTTTTATTTGATTTCTTCATAAATCTTTTTATTTGATTCATTTTATGAGATCAATATCATGCACTATTTTGAGCCTTTATTCTTTAAACATATGCAAACTCATTAGTTCATTTCTTTAAATAATTTATATTTGCATATATCTTTGATTGAGTGCTTGAACATATAAGATTAATGTATTATTGATAGTATGACTTATAAGGTTTAGAGTTTAAGCAAATTCAGATTCCAAATACTAAACTTGAGTAAATTAATATCGATACATTATTGATGTGGAATATGAATTTATGATTTGCAACTAATTTTTATAATTATTTGTGAATCTTTGACTTGTTAATTTAACTTATGTTTTGGATTTTAATTATGAACTTAAAAAAAACTAAAGTACGAGAAGTTTTGCTATTTTACTTTTTAATCATAGTTTATTTTGTTATTTCTTATTTCTTTTAATTTTTGCATTTAGTAGGATGTTTGTGAGTATCATCACTGAAAGCTCTCACGAGATTTAAACTCATCTACTGGGGCAACCTAGAGATTTAAATGCTTATTATGTATGCTAAATGTAGTTGTATCAATCTACAAAAACAATTAGATTATTTCAATTTATTTATTTTTAGTTTTAGTTTTTCGCTTTTCATACTTGAGAGTAACAAGAAGCTGGTTAGGAGTTATGGTGAGTGCTTGAAAAGTATTAATATTACATAATTTATTTACACTTAAATGTCACAAATAGATTTAAATTTGAATGATTTTATTATTAATTAAGAAAATACATGTATTCAAAATCACATGTATGTTTTATTGTTTTTTACTAATTTGGCTTCAAATTGATTAAAATTATAAACATTTGAAAAAATATGTCTAAAAGCACTTATTTGTAATTTTGAAGAATAAAATAATAATACATGTACGCATTACATGTGATCCAACTAATTTGTAAAGGGTGAAATAATAAGAGAGTAAAAAAAAGTAGATTAAAGCTGGTTGCGAAGGTGGAAACATCGGGCCTTAGCACGACATTTTCGGGATCTGATTTCACACATACCAAAAGTGACACTAGTAGTGGCATGGATAAAAGGGGGTTTCAATGCCCAGTGATTGTTCCTTCACGATCCACATTTTTCTCTCTTTCTTTATCTATAAATAAGAATCTCATTTCTTGTTTACAAATACACCAAAACTGATATCAGATCATATATCGGTACTAAAGTTCTATTTACTGAATGATACATTTGATGTACAAGTTCTAATTATATTATTTTATTTACATATTTAATTTTAAGTATCGTTCTAAATGCTACTTTTAATATATTGGTCATTTATTAAATTTAAGCATATCTGGTTGAATATTACTATGAGATATTAGCTATGTTGTTATGTTTATGAAATATTAATTTAGGTACATATTTTTTTTTATAAAATCAATTGAGTTTATTTCTTTATTTAAGATTTCTAGAAAATTTATTACTCATAAGAAATATTTTGGTGGGATTAATTTCATTATTAATCCAATCAATTAAAGTATTTTGATAGGAATTATTAACTCATAAGATTAAATTATGTTCTACTTTTAAGAAAATATCAAACCATCTAAATTGATGCTTTTGGCATAGCTATCAATTTAAATACTTATTCAAGGTATCAAAATTAGATTCTAAAGTCTATTTTTGAGCAAACATAGTTAAATAGCTAATATATTCTATATATTCTCCATTGTGTATTAATTGTGTATCTACAAAATATTTGTTAAATCAATTCTATTTTTATCCTTTAATTTTATACCAATAGATTAGATTTTTCAAAACCTAAACCATTTTGATGTGATGTTTAGGTTTAGGTTTAATTTTCCTGTTTGTTTTTAAGAGTTTTGTTGAATTATTTAAAACCATGTAATTTTTCTTTAAATCGACATTGGACTTATACTTGTGAGGCCAGGCAAATGGTTTGTCTTTAAATGTTTTAGACTTGTGGCGACGCTTATAAAATTCATCTTCTAGGTGTGAGTTTACCTCAAGGCTAAAGTATCGTGTAGTAAAGTTTGAGCATTATAAGGATTAGGTTTAAAATAAAGTATTTCAATCACTATAAGAATTAGGTTTGAAATAACTTTGAACACAAAATCAACCATCTAATAACTATATTCATACACATAATCAATTCCTTCCTAATCAAAACAAGAGTAAAGGGAAAGGGAATGTAAAGGTAAGATTGGTTTTATATATAAAAAGTAATAAAAATTTAATTTATTATTAAATATAAATGGAATAAAAATGATATTATAGTTGAAATATTTAAAATTTTCTCGTCAACTTATTAAACAAATCACTTTCGATAGCTCGCCAATAAAATTAGACTACGTGGCTCTATCATCTTTTTCACCGACCGATACAGATAGCATAGCTAAGAGAGCAACAATTGAATATTTAATTGTAGATTGTTATATATATATAACACAATTTTAAGTGAAGTGAATTTCTTTTCATATAATTTTTAATTATATTTATTAATAATATTATAATATGTTATTTATATTTAATCTTAAACTTATCATATATAGCATTTTTTTAAAAACATTACTACAAAAGTTTCATTAGTATCAAAAATACCCCCAAATTTTAAGAAATCTTCAAAAATACTTCTAAAGTTTAAAAAAATTCAAAAATATCACTAAAACATAACGAAAATTAAATCTAACGGAAGTAAATAATAACATTCAATATCAAAAATACCCTTAAGGTTTCAAAAAATTCAAAAATACCTCTTAAACATAACGAAAGTTAAATTTAATAGAAATAACATTCTTAAAATGGTAGAAGAAAAAATAGACCAAGAAATAATAGATATAGAAACAGAAGACTTCTCAGGATATTTCTCAAAAGAAATGGTAATAAGTAAAAATAAATTTGAAGAAATTCAAAAGGCAAAGTTAAATCTTAAAGAAGGAGATGATTAAATACTCATCATTTTTATTAAGAAAATTATTCCCTAAGAAAAATATAATTTATTACGGCATAAGTAATGAAGAAATGAGTATTAAGATTACATATACAAAATAAAGGTATAATATACCATTGATTGATAAATAAACTATATTAAACAAGCTATCAAAAATTCCTTATAAAGACAAAGAAAAAATTGGATACATTCATTTAGGAGGAATTCAAATATTAATAAAAACTCATTTTAGAAAAGGAATAGATACACCAATAAAAATAGCATTATTAGATAACAGAACAATAAATAGGCAAGATGCCTTATTAGGAATGATCCATGATAATTTAGGATACCAAAAGTTAAAATTTACAACATATCTTAGATTTGCTATAAATATACATGATAAAAATCTAAATCAAGTATTAAGTCTAGCTTATGAATTTGAAAAAAAAAGAATTAATGAAAAAAGGAAACCATTCATTTTCAATACATTATCTAGTAGCATATTCTTTAACAAATAGTCATAATAGTTCAATATACGGACAACATGAATTTATAGAAATAGATGAAACTTTTAAGAAACTTAGACAAATAATAAAACTAAAAATACTAATAAGCTTTAAAATACTAATAGAATAGAAATTAGATATAAAAAAACTCTTAATAACAGGAAGAAAAAATAATGTTGTTAAAACTTATTACATGCCAAGGTTTACTTTTATAGACCATAAAGGAGAAACTTCTAACTAAGAAGAAGTTAAAAACTAGAAAATGAAGTTAAATAATGAACTCATTAGTTCATGATTGCATATTAGTGAAAAAATGTTTAGAGATAAAATAAAAAATATGCATTTAAAAGTAAATGGAAGCCTAGTAGGTGTAGCAAAAAATCAAGCAACATTATTTGAATCTGTACAATTATTAACAAAGGAAATTAATTTAGTCCAATAATCAAACACAAAATATTTATAGGAAATAATAGATATACAAAAAGAATTAATAAAGGAAATAAATGAATGAGGTTATAATAAACTACAACAAAATATGCATAAGGAATTTTCAAAATTAAGAAAAGATGTATACAATATACATAGGAATAATGAAATAATAGGTTATAAATATGATCCTTTAGAAGGACTAAAAGAAGAACCACCTAGAAGATCAGATTCCCTAATTCCTAAAAATGATAAAAGAAAAAATGAAGAATAATCTAAGAACAAAGAGATAATTCCAATTTAATAGAATATAGAAAAGAATTAGAAAGAAAATTCATGAACCCTGAAAATAGAGATATAGAAACATTGGTCAGTTTGTTGACATTAACCAATGAAGAAATATAAGGACATTATAATGAGAAATTTTGTACTTACAAAGAAGAGGATGATATGACAATAATAAGTGAAACTGATTCTGAACCAGAAAACATGACTTCAAAAGGTCATATGAAACCAATTTCATTATCAATCCCTTACCAAGAAGGAACATTTGACCCACATAGGGGAGAAAGAAATAGGCAAAGAACAAAACAACCTGATACCATATATAGAAGAAGACAACCATCTAAAATGGAGGAAGGGTTGCATTGGGGAACTAGGGGTAGTATTCCACCATAGTTTAAACTCCATGATAATTATAAGTCTGAACTTCTAGATTTAGACTGTATAAGAGATATGAAGAAAGTCTTAGATGAATGAGCTAGTGGAATAAGTGTGCTCATACAAACTTCTCAAACTACCCAAAAAATCCTTCAACCTGTAGAGTTCTTATAGCACATAAAATGACAAGAAATGTTAAAGTTTGGTTTTCAAACTTAACATATCAACAAAATATTTTAATGCAAGCAAATGCTAATACAGGAAGAGAATATTTGGATACAGTAATAAATGAAATCTACAAAGAATTTATTGGAGGAGATAAATGAAGGACTATCACTGAATCCAGTGAAAATGAAATCAATGAAGCTAAATGGCATCTAACAAATATGAAAATTTGTAACATATGTTACATAGATTCTTTTATTTGTAAACATGAAATGTATTACTATAAATTACCACCCTCTATGCAAACAACTTATAAAGAAATGTTTTTTTCAAAAATTACCTGGAACACTATATAAAACTTTAATAGAAAATTGGGAACAAAGGAATAGATAAAGTATACCGGATACTCTAGGAGGAAGAATAAGAAACCTTAAAGATTGGATCATTATTAATTGCCAAGAAAGAAAAGAATATAAACAGATAAGAGAAAATGATAAAATCTGTTGTGATACAAGAGATTTTAGAATACTAGGGAAATATGGATGTAATATAAAATCTTATAAACAAAAATATAAATATAAAAAATATAAATTCAGGAAATTTTTTTTCCAAAAATATAAAAAGAGATTTAATAGAGAAAACCACAAGAAAAAATATTTTAGAAGAAAGAATTATAAACCTTCTGAAAAAGGGAATTATTGCCCTTAAAGAAAGAAAAAATGCAGATATTGGATTTGTAATGAAGAAGGAAATTATGCTAATGAATATCCAAGAAGACTTCAACATAAAAAGAAATTTCCACAAAAAGCAAAAATCTCAAAAGAAACTTTCAAAATGGAATTAGAATCAATCGAGGAATCTGATATAGATGATACTTATAGTATCTACGTATTGGTAGAAACTTAGGAAAGAATAACTGACTTAGAATATGAACACTCAAATTATGGATATTCTTTATCAGAAGATGAATGATTTGTATAGTATTACAAATCCAAATAGTACTTACATTACAATAGGATTAAAATTTAAAGGCTATAACACTTATCATTTACATACATATAAAGATACATGAGATATTATGTGTGTAGCTAGTAGATATGTATTTCTAGAAGACAACTGGAAACAAGCACCAAAAGATTTAATTGTAAGAATTGCTAATAATATTACAATAAAACTTAATAAGGTATTAAAAGATACTAATACAATGATAGGAAGAGAAAACTTTCACATTCTTACCATATATCAATAGGAAACATGAGTAGATTTGTTAATAGGAAATAATTTCCTAAACATCAACTTTTCACACAAGATTTTGAAAAAATAAGTCTCACAACCTTAGAAGGAGATACCATCTATGTCTCCAAAATAAGAAAAAACTTTAACAATCTTAAACCCAACTTTTATGCAACAACATAAAAAGCGAAAACATGGTGAGATAAAAGACTAGCAAAAACCTTATTTAGAAAATATTTCATTAGATATAAAAGAAAAAAAAAAACTCTTTTATTAATAAATTACAAAAAGACAAAGCCCTAACAGGCATTAGAAAGCTATTAAAAATAGTCAATTCATAAAATCTTTTGGATCCAAAAATAAATAAATCTAAAACAATAGTCAACATAAAATTAAGAGATCCTAACAAGATGATAAGAGTAAAACTAATGATTTATACTCCAAAAGATAGGATTGAATTTGAAAAAAAAATTCAAGAACTTTTGGAATTAAAAGTCATAATACCAAGTAATTCACCTCACTCTAGTCCAACATTCTTAGTTGAAAAAGAATTTGAAAAAAGAAGAGGAAAAAAAGAATGGTAATAAACTTTAAAGCATTGAATAAAGAAATCATTGACGATGGATACTTCATTCCAAAAAAGGAAGAACTACTATCATTAATAAAAGGAAAGAAATATTTCTTGAGTTTTGATTGCAAAAGCAGATTTTGGCAAATAAGACTGGATGAAGAATCTCAAAAACTAACGGCATTTAGTTGCTCCTAAGGAAAATTCAATTGGACAGTTATACCATTTGGATTAAAACAAGCTCTATGTATTTTTCAAAGATATATGGATAACATTTTCAAGAAATTACAATATATTTGTTGTGTTTACATAGATGATATTTTGGTTTTCAATGATGAATTAAATAAACATTATTTGGATATTATCAATATTCTACAAGAATGTAGAAGAGAAGGCATTGTACTCTCTGAAAAGAAAGCAATACTTGCTCAATAAAAGATTAAATACTTAGGTTTGAAAATTGAAGATGAAAAACATAACCTACAACCCCATATACTAAATAATATTCAAGGTTTTCCTAGTGAATTAAAAGATAAAAAACAATTATAGATATATTTAGGATGTGTTAACATATGCAGAAGCATACATCAAGAAACTTACAAGAATGATAAAACCATTACAAGCAAAATTGAAAAAAGATCATATTTGGAAATGGACAGAAGAAGATACTCTATATATGGATAGAGTACAAGCAAAGGTAAAAAATTTACCAACTTTATACCATCTAGGACCATATGATAATTGAAACAAATGCTTCGTAAGAATATTGAGGAATAGTTCTTAAAGCAAAAGTAGATGAAAAAGATGAATATCTTTGTAGATATACATCAAGATCTTTCCAAGGTTTAGAATTAAATTACCATAGTAATGAAAAAGAATATTTAGTTGTTAAAAAAGCTATTAAGAAATTTGCAATATATGTTATAAGCTCCAGATTCATTATTAGAACAGATAATAAGAATTTTGGTTATTTCTTAAGAACTAATATTGCAGGTGATTACAAATAAGGAAGATTAGTTAGATGGTAATAGTGGTTTAACCATTATAATTTTGATGTTGAACATCTTCCATGCCATAAAAATAATTTAGTTGATGCCCTTATTAGAGAATTATCACCTCTAACTATTTTTATGCTTTCAGGAATGGAATATCTTGATATTAAAAGCAAGATAAAGGAAAATGAGATAAAAATCTTACAGGAACAACTCGAGCTATTCTATCTGAGAAATCTCTTATAGAGATAGGAAAGAAACAAGAAGAACTTAATTGTTCAAAACAACCTCTAGAGACTAGAAGATCAAACGAGGACTCTCCATTAAAAAAGGAAGAACCTAATAGTTCATAAAAAACTTCTGAAACCACAAAGCTCAATTTGGTACATGAGGAAAAAAAAGAACATGAAAAAGTTTATATGGTCTATAATGACCCAAAACTAGGAATTTATAACAACTGGGTAGAAGTTAGCAAATCTATTCTAGGAATTAGTGTAGTAACTCATAAAGCCTTCACCAATATAATAGAAGCATAAGGTAATTATGCAACCTACAAAACACCAAAACTGATAACTCTAGAGGAAATAGTAAGAAATTATTCTGCGGGATTACAATAACAACCAACAGCTCCTAGCAAGTTGACAAATCTTGGAAAGATAGCAAGGCCTCTAGTGCTATTTAGAAAAACATCTCTTCCAAAAACATAAAAAATAGTAAAGCATTTAGTATTATTCAGGGAGACATCTCCTAGAACTACTCTAATCATTGAAGATGAAAAGAACCAATATAGAAACCTCAATAAACCACAATGGTTGATTCTTTATAACTTGGCCAAAAAATCTACCCAAGAACATATTGAAGATATGAAGTTTTATACTATAGACAAAGAATTTCCTACATGAAGTAAATTCAATATATTGGAATGAGCTGATCCAATATTTGGGTATAAAGAATTTCATGCAGGAATAATATAAAATATATATCTAGAAATTAATTTAAGTAAATTAAACTATTTCCTAGAGAATTTTAAAAGAGAAATCAAGAACTTTAGAAGGAAGATTAATTCAAGTGATAAACCTATTTATCTTAGATTTTTTAGTTCATTAATGGAATGGAATGAGGAAGGAAGTATTAGTCCTTACCACTTCATCAAGATAGGGATTTCTAACACAAAAGGAGAAGTTTCCAAACCAAAGGAACTTCTAGAAAAGGAATTCAACACAGAAGAACTATGTATACTAAGAGGTCAAATGCTAGGCCAAATTTACTATGAACTCGAAAAGATTGATATTCTTTTGAGATTAAAGTAAATTATTCAACTAGTAAAGTCATTATCATTTCGCACAGTAGCATGACTCTGTCAGAAGAAGATGGTGAAAAATTACCAAATACGAAACCAATTTTAATTGCAACAACCTAGAAATTGGTCAAGAAACAAGGAAGGTGTTCTGCTTCTATGCCAGAAAAGCCACCAAAGACCATAAATGCATTCTCTGCATCAAAGACCAAGAATATGAAGATGTGTCATCATCAACGTCATCAAAGGAACCGTCGATAGAAAATGACAAAGAAAAATAAGAAAAGAAATTGTCGACAGAAGACGAAAAAAGAAATAAAGATGTAAACCCCACATCTTAGTCAGCAACATGTGCCAAGGAAAAAAGTAGTGACTATCCTTTAAAGTAGAAAAGAAAATGAATTAGTAAAGCAAGGGCAAGATAATAATTTCAGTCTTGTAAATAGGGATTCCTTGTTTTATAAAAGAAACCCTTATTATCATTTCAAAACATACAAGAATGCACAAAAATCCAAAGTTCTCTACTCTAAAACACTCTAGCATAGAACACCCCTCTATCTAGAAATCTCAAAACGAATAATGTTATACCCATTAATTATGAGCAACTAAGCACCCCTTCAAGGTTCTTAATTGGCCTTAAGTTGTAATAATTATTATCCTATGAATAAAATGAAGTTTAGTTACTCTTCTCCAGTAAGTCAACTATTAGACAACATTTATGTACGGATGCAGAAGGCTCACCATTGCTAGGAGGGCATTGAGGTTTGAGCAAACCTAAGGCACAATATGTGTAACAAAAGAATACGAACACAAGGGAAGACCGTGGTGGACCCATCAAATTCAAGTATAATAATTATAAATTTAAGCGAGTTAAGAATCTTAAATATTTAAATATTTGCTTACAATAAGACATAATATTGCTAAAATAGAAAAATGGAAACTGTTTTTAGAAATAAACAACTAATAATTCCAAATAAGATCAAAGATAAAAATATAATTCTATTAGCATTATTTAAATGAATATTTTAAAGACGATGATTATGAAACTTGTCTTGAAAATTTTAAAAGATTTAACACTATATTAGATATCTATACAGATTATATTAAAACTATCACAAGTGATGAGTGCTCAAAAAGCACTAAAATTAACATGATTTTATGCACATTAATTGATTAAAAATATATATATTTATATGTTTTATCATATATTTATATAAATTTGTCTTTTTCGGAATTACGGGTATTTTTATTGTTTTTCAGGTATTTTGGCTTAAAAATGTAACTTAAAGACTCAAAGAGGAATACTGGAAGCAATACATCACAAATATATTAATAAATAAATGAGGAAAGGTCAACAAATATGGAAAAAATGGGTCAAAAGGAGAAAAATCACACACAAGGCCGCTACTAACCGTTGCCGAGCTACGCATGCTGGCGCCCTATCGCCCACGCTTAAGTCGTGCGCTCGCACAAGTTGCTTCCTCCTTCCGCATGCTACCGCGAAGCCCACTGCCCTCACAAGCGCCGATGCCCATTTCGCCCCATTTTCGTGCGCAGCCGCCCCATGACGTCATGCTGACATCATCAATGACCTCAACAATTGCACTACGCGTTTTCACAATTTTTTAACATTTTTTCACTCACTTTTTCTCTCCATCCTCACCTATAAATACCCCCCCCCTTTATTCACTTCATAACACACCTCAAAACACATTCTCTTCTCTCTTTCTTTCTCTCATTTCTTAGTTTTTTTCTTTTCTTTGTTAGTTTTGGTTAGTTTTAGAGTTCTTCCCTTTTTGGGAAGAACTAGTTATGTTTTTGTAATTTATTTGCTTTTTGATTCAATAAATGGGAGTGCAAATTCGCTTGAGGTTTTCCACTACTGAATCAAGCATCAAGTAATCCGTAAGGATTTTATTTTCTTTACGCTATTTTTTATGCTTTATTCTTACATGTTATATTTAATTTGTCCGTTATTAAATTTAACGTGACGGGTGTTTGTAAACATGATATAATAATAACGTTGTTATGCTTAAATATTAAATAGGTGAAAATCTCTAAAATGAATTGATTTTATTTTTATTCAAGATTTTATATTAAGAATGTTAGAGAGAAATATATTATTTTTCATTACAAACTTAAATCAAAATTAGATTTTGAAGGTTTAGTTATCCTGGCCGATTTAGAGTAAAGGTTTCTCTTTATTTGTTGCATAATCACGGTAGTTAGAGTGAAGCTCTATTTCAAAAGTTTTTATAAGAATTATTATCCGAAAATGTATTGACAATACGTTTCAAGAATGGTTTTAAAACTTGAAAGTTAGTACTCGGATAACTAAATTCTTAGGTTTAATTTGGACACCTTGAATAAAGTTTAAACGGTCTAACCCCACCAAAGGTGCCATTTAAATGGTTCATTTTCAATCTTTTAGGAAAATGAATTAATTTAATTAATCAAATTAATTATCAACCCCACCCATAGGTGTTAATTGATTTGTTTAGTTAACAAAGAATATCTAACCCCACCAAAGGTGGTATTCATACAAAAAAGGAAGAATCAATAAATATCAATTCATATCTTTAATAACCTAAATAATATGAGCAAGCATAATTAATTTAGTTATTATATCCATAAATACTCCACTATTATAAAAGATAAAATTTGCATAAATATTTATTAAATCTATATTTATTTTTATGTAAGTAGATTAAAAACACAAAACCCAAAATATCGTGATAGGATGTTTAGGATTTAATTTCATTTTTAAAAGTTTGAATAATAAATTAAAAACCACATACATTCCTTCCTTAGATCGACCTTGTGAGTATACTTATCATTTTCTACGAAATGATTCGCAGACTCGAGTTTTATAAATATAAAACCAAAGTATCGCGTGATTCGCCATGCGCTTATTGCTCATCAAGTGTTTGGCAGACCGCTGTCGGAGCATCAAAGTTTTTCGTAATCCCATTCTACTCATCAAGTTTTCGCGCTACGGGACGTGGAATAAATAGTTTTTAATTTATTTATCAAAATTTTAAAAATATTTTTGTGCCGTAAATAAATGTTATTTTTTGTCTCTCTAAAAAAATAAAAAAAAATAAAATATTTAATCAAATTTCAAATTTCAAATTTCATAAGAAATAATAAAAAAATAATAAAATAATAATAATAATAAAATAATTTAGAAATTTGAAATTTAAATAAAAAATTTTACTGTTCATGAATTTAAAAAAAAACTTACCATTCATTAATAGTAAAAAAATAAATTTTTTTAATGAATAAATAAATAAAAATAAAAATTTTAAATTTAAAAAAAAATAAAAAATTATAGCGTTAATAGTAAAATAATTTTGAAATTTAAAATTAAAAAAAAACTTAAATAAATTTTAAATAAAAAAATAATAATAAATTATTATTTTAAAAAATAATAATAAATAAAAATTTTCAAATTTCTTAATAAATAAATAAATAAATTTAATTTAAAAAAATTAATTAAATTAAAGAAAAAAAATAAAAAAATTATAAAAAAATTATAAAAAAATAAAAACTTAATTTTAAATTTTCATTTAATCTTATTTTTTTTATTTTTTTTATTAGAATCTTAATTTTAATTTTTTTTAAAATATAAAAAAATTTATTTTATTTTACTTTTTTCAATTTTATTTTATTTTTATTCTATTTTATTTTATTATTTTAATTTTAATTTTTTTTCTCTATTTAACTTTTTTTTTATTTCTTAATTTTCATTTAACTTAATTAACTTAGGTTTTTACTAACTTAATTAATTTATATTTTTAATTAACTTAAATTAACTTAATTAACTTATTTTTTTTAATTAACTTAGATTTTCATTAACTTAATTAACTTAGATTTTTACTTAAATTAACTTAATTAAGTTACCTTTTTAATTAACTTAGATTTTCATTAACTTAATTAACTTAGATTTTTACTTCATTTAACTTAATTAACTTAATTAGATTTTCATTAACTTAATTTTTTTACTTAACTTAACTTAATTAACATAATTTTAATAGCATGAAAAGTAAAAATCTAAGGGAGTTTTGTAACTTGGAAGCCTTTGTGCCACTAGTCTTTCCTGGAAACGTTGTTCTGTCTAGGAGGATGGTTTTTAAGTTTTGCAGACCACCATTCTTTTTCCTGAAAGTAATTTCTTAATATTGAACGATTATGTTATTTTATTTAAAAAAACAAAACAAAAGAAAAGAAAAGAAAAGAAAAGAAAATTCTGAAACTATCTCCAAAATTTTAAAGTTTTAATTACAATCTAAGGAGTTAGTTGCTTTGTTTGATCTAGGTACAATTGTGTTTTGATACCTTAATTATTTGATTTGCAACTAGATGTGGGTTATCTAAAACCCTAAGTATGCCCCTAGTTTGCTAGCGAGAGAAAAGAAATTTGAAAATCAATAAAGCATGATCAAAAGTATAGGTAGACAACCTCTGTTTTTACATGTAGTTCGATTGACTCAACGATGCAGGACATCGAAGTTTACTTAAAATGCAATCCCCAAGTTATGTCTTCATAAGACGTTAAATTAAGCTACCGACGGGATGCAACCCATCATTTTAGGTAATTTTCTTTTATTTGTTTTATTTACTTAATTTTATTGTTTATTTCATTTTAATTACACGTGAATAATTTTAAAATTGTTAAAACTAAAATTTTTTTTGAGATGTTAAGTTCACAACGACCGTCTGTCAGATACACTTTAATGATTTAATACGTATTGACGACCATATTTTCCATTACTACTTGCACTTTCTCAAGAAATAGGTAATCTTTCTTCTCTTTTCTCTTTATCTTTAATTTACAGTTGTTACATTAGGACAATGTAAGTTCTAGGTTGGGGGTGGTGAAAAGTTACCATGCTTAATTAAAAAAAATAAAATTTTTGACAATTTAAAAATAAAAAAATAAAAAATATATATATAATAATTTTTTATTTTATTTTTATGTTCACATTTTCATTTGTTTGTGTGTTTGGTTTTATTTCTATTTTGTGTGATTTAGTAATTTTTGGAATTAAAAAAAAACTTTTCTTACAAAAATTTATTATTTCTTTAAATCAAATTTAAGTAAATAGTTAAGTCTTTTGTACTGTTAGATTAATTTTTGAAAACATATCATGAAATACTTTGTAATTATTTTTTGATAATTAGTTAGTTTTTGTCATAACTAGTATTTCTTGATAAGATGTAGAAATTATATTAAACCCAAAATCGGTGTTTATGAATTTTTTTAGTGGAAACTACCTTTGTGAGATATAATTTGAGCCTAATTTCCTTTATTCAGAGTGAAACATATATTTTTTCTACTCCAAACACATTTCTTATTTCTTCAAATTTTTAGGTGATCTCTATAGGTATTAGCATTGAATGTATGAATTTTTTCTCATCTTAATAGAATATCGTATATATTTTTTTATTATTTTTGCTTAGATTAAATGATTTGAGTAGAAATTGATAGTATATGCTTATATCTCATTCATACATGACTGCTATAAAGAATATCAACCCCACCAAAGGTGGTAATTGATTTGTTTAGTTAACAAAGAATATCTAACCCCACCAAAGGTGGTATTCATACAAAAAAGGAAGAATCAATAAATATCAATTCATATCTTTAATAACCTAAATAATATGAGCAAGCATAATTAACTTAGTTATTATATCCATAAATACTCCACTATTATAAAAGATAAAATTTGCATAAATATTTATTGAATCTATGTTTATTTTTATATAAGTAGATTAAAAACACAAAACCCAAAATATCATGACAGGATGTTTAGGATTTAATTTCGTTTTTAAAAGTTTGAATAATAAATTAAAAACCACATACATTCCTTCCTTAGATCGACCTTGTGAGTATACTTATCATTTTTTACGAAATGATTCATGCACTTGCGAGAGTTTTATAAATATAAAACCAAAGTATTGGTAGGATCGGCGATGCTGGTTTTCGTTCATCAAGTTTTTGGCACCGTTGCCGGGGATGTCATCAAAGTTTTTGGCAATCCCAATTCTGTTCATCAACAAGCATTATAGATCATCTTGTTTCGAGGTCATTAAAAAACTATTTTAGTCAAAAATATGTAAGAATAGAGGAAGAGAAATTCAACAACTTGATGTTCGGATACTATTTATTTGAAGATTATAAGTACATTGTATATACATAAGAAAAACCTGCTTGTATACTACGAATATGGTAAAATAATATGCATTCAACAAATTTGATTTATCAAGATAATACTCTATAAACAATGAATCTTTAGTACATAAATTAGAACTATTAGATTTAACAAATGAAAGAATAATTTTTAATTTTAAAAGACAATTAATGGATTGAAGATTAGAATTAAGTAATCAACATAATGAAGAACATAATATACTATACAATTGTAATGAATATAGAATAAAATTAAATTTATACCAAAAAATAATAAGTTTTTTAGACAAATTATTGTCTTTAGCAAATAGAAAAAGACCATCAGTTAGATCAATATTAACCCCTGATTAAAAATTGTATCGATCTGCAAAAATTGATATTAAAGCCTAAGAATAGTAGTCTAAATAGTAATGGATGAAAAATTAATACTATTAAAATATAAAGATATTTGTGATATTTTATAAACCTCGAGAACAAGATATGCCAAACCTTAAAAGTCATTTGAGATATTATTCATAAGTTTCCTACTTATTTTAAAAAATTTATTTAGATTATATAATTATTTTTTGTATCAATTTAATTCAAAGATGAATAACTATTTTTATTTTATTTAATTTTTTATTCAATTTTTTTAATTATAGCTTATTTAAGTTAAAATAATTTCTATTTAATATAGTTGAAAAATAAAAAAATGAAATAAAAAATTAACTTTGTTGATATACAGTTACTTTTTAATAAAAATATTACTACATTATCATAGAAAATAAGTACATAATTAAAGTATTATTTTTACAATAAAAGACCCGAACAAAATAGAATATATAGTGAATAATAATTTTCTTTTCTGCCTAATATAATGTTTCAATAAATTATATATTTATAACATATTATGTTTTCAAAAGCTTCAAATATAAAATTTATAATAATTATTTTTAAAAAACCAACATAATTAATTTCAATTCTCACAACCAAATTACTTCAAAATAGGTCAGAAATTGTTAGAAAGCATTGAAAGAATGATATTTTTATTTAGAAATTATCCTTTAAAAATAAGATCACATGCTTATTACATATTTATCGTTGTTACTTTTTAATATAATTTTAAAAATAAGATTATTAAAACCTTTCTTATAAATTATAGATATTCAACCCATAAAGACTAATTTTTTTTAAAATGATTATAAGATTTATGATGTCATAAGTCCATAATATTTTAGTTATTTATGAAAATGATTTTCAATTGTATTAATACTACTAATCATTATATAATATTTAGTTATTTACCACTAATTAAATGAGAAACTTTTAGTTATGTTTAGCTACTCGAGTCTCTTATTTTACTTATCTTAATCAAAACACAAAGTGTTTTATTAAGAAAAAAAAAATAAACTAACCAATTAAAATAAAATATGATTGACCAATTGAGGCTATTGTATAAATATTAATAATTTATGCAATCTTCTAATTAAGGTGATAAAGTATCAATTCTTCTTCCCATATCAATCCTGCCCAAATAGATTTAATTCAAAATCCGTCCATTTCCTTTTTAATTTTAGCTAAAAAAATTATGCATATCATTATAATTTTGAACTTTATAAGAAAATACAAAAATTAAAGTGCAAAATAAGTTTATACATTTAGATTTCCAATAGAAAATAAAAATATACTAATAGGCTGGAATAAAACTAAATAAGGACTTAACTTATCATTAATTAATTGTTTAAGATAAATTTTAAGATGCAAAATGGATATATTTGAAATTTTAAGAGAGCTGTAGCCTAATAATATAGTACCTATGAGATCATTGTGAAATTAATTTAAATATTATAATATAATTAATTTTTATTATATTATATTCTTAATTTAATAATTAAATTAACATTCATAAATTATTTAACACATATAATATTATAGATATTGGTATTAATTATACTCAATGATATTCTAATACATCATAAAAATTTAACATATAAATTACTTTTTATCTTAAATTTAAAATATAATGTAAATAATATAATACATTGTTATTATTTATAAGTTTAATCCAACCTACTACACTATATTAAGTAATAATATTGTCATATATTTCAAGCATTATGGACCTATGACCGCGTGGCCGACAATGAGACCACTCGGGTCTTATTTCATTTGGACTACATATAACGATCTCCTCCCACTTCCACCGTCCACGTGTTCCTCACTAACGTCTCGATTCTCTTTTACGGCAGTACGGTCTTTATCAAATCATACTATATCTCCTTGGCCTTTGAAATTACTTGGAAATCATCTATATAAATTATCTTTTCCTTTGATTCACAGGGTAGTTTAGTATTTTCGAAATCTGTGGCGGGATCATTGTCACGTTGTCTTTGTTATAGGTTTTTTGTTAACTTTTAATATAAATAAAATATTAGAAATATACAGTAAATTGAGACCGCTGAGTAGACGAAGAAAGAAGATATACGGGTGATATTTTGTAAGTGTTCGGTTGTGAACCTCTTCTTTCCTTTGATTTCTTTTACATGGTTTTGATATTCCGGAACCTTTGGATCAAGTTTTCCTGAGAAAAAAAGTTTCCCTAGAAAATTTCGAGCATAGGAAATTTTATAAACCTATGAGATTTGCAAACTAATAGAAGGTTTGTTATCGATGATTTTACCTATTAATATTGCAATGCAAGACCTGTATTCAATTAGCAGAGCTGGTGGTGGGGGATTATTCGGGAAGCAACGACCAACAACGCAGAATCACCATCACTATCGCAACCATGAAGCTTTGAAATGTCCGAGATGTGATTCGGTGAACACAAAGTTTTGCTACTACAACAACTATAATCTCTCTCAACCCCGTCACTTCTGCAAAAGCTGCCGGAGATATTGGACAAAAGGTGGTGTTCTTCGCAACGTTCCCGTCGGTGGAGGTTGCCGGAAAACCAAACGTAGTTCCAGGTCCAAATCAGCTGTAGTAGCATCCTCCTCTTCATACTCGTCGGCAAAAACGATGGCGACGTCACCTAAAAGCGACCGCAATTCAATTCCTCTGTCCAAAGCAGAGACGGTCTCAGTCTTGGCACCTAGTTCTACTGAGTTGCTTAATGTTGAGAGCTCTAAAACGTTTTATTCGAATCTGAGTCTCGAAGTCGGTTCGGAAGACGAAATTGGGAACTTAACGAGCTTCATTAACTCGTCGTTGACGACGACGTCATTTTCGGAGGCTATTCATTTCGGAATTGGATACGGCAACAGTATGATGTCGGATGAACTAAACGGCAATCAGACGGTTCATGAAAGATCTGATATGAATGGTGAACTTTTTGGATTAATCAATGATGGTGATTGGAAAGGAGGAGAAAATCAACATAATCATCATCATATCCATAGTCATCATCATCATCAAGGTTTGTTTGATCTTTCTAATGCAGATATTATTGACCAAGCGTACTGGAGTGAGAATCAGTGGACTGATAAAGACCACCCTAGTGTCTAACTCTCCTAGATTTCTCACTAAGTACTTTTTATTTTTCAAAAGAAGCGAAGCATATAGAAATTATAACTGTGATATCAGAACATATGTATAAGGAAAATTATAAATAAAAATAAAAATCATCTATAGACAGTTTATGAAAGAAAACAAAAATTATGAACATGAGTGGTATGAGATGTAAATTTATTTTATATTTGATGATTTTTGAAGCTGTTTGTGTTGTTCTTGATGTTGTAACTAATTATATGTTGATGTTCACCTGTAAGTATGATTTATTTCTATTTTTGTGACTTGATTTATTTCTATTTTTGTTATGGTCTGTCTATACTCTATATTAACTTGGATAGAAAATGAAGAGCAAATAATAAAAAATTATATAAATAACAATAAAATGGTTGGTGCTGTGTTAGGTTGTGATATTTTACCTACATGTCGGTACTCAAGCGATTATACCGAAAATTATCAGAAATATCTTTAAATCTTCTATTTTTTTAATACATACTTTCAAAATATCATAATTTTTTTTTAATACATACTTTCAAAATATCATAATTTTTTTAACATTAATACGTTGGATTTGATATGATATAATAACAAAATTATCATAAATTTCATCATGAAATTTAATCTTTTATTATATATATTTTTAATGTTTTTAAAATATTACATATATCTTTAATATTAACATCATCACGTTTGATTTTATATTTAAAGGACAAAATTATAATTATATCTTTAAAGTTTAAACGTGACTAGTTATCCTATATTTTACAAAAGCCTTCCTAAATGTAAAGTTAATCTTCTCCATGTACATGTTAATAAGTTTTTTTATTGATAATTAAAATCTTAAATTCTCTATATAATTATTATTTCTGATGGTAATATTATCTCTTATTTATATTATCGACGAAATATTGAATTTCAATAAAAATTATGATTTTTTATTTGAGATTTTGTTTTGGATTTGGATGTGATTATGAATAAATTTTTCTATTAATTTATATTAAATTTTTAATTTAAAATATTTAATATAATTAGTTTTATATAAAGTATTATAATTTTAATCCTTCGATTTCTTTTTAATTTTTAACATGTCCAAAACAACTCATTTTGGGTCAAACTCTGTCGGTATTATGATGTGATTGTTTATTCATTTTTTTTTTGTTCAATAGAGAAGATTTAGTAATATTTTATGCTATATTAGTTAAAGTTATATTTTTTTAATTAAACTTAAAAGTTAACAAGTTAATAAAGAATGTAATTTTTAAGTTAATATCATAAATATTAATTATTTAATTATAAATTTTAAACTTTATAATAGAATTACATAAAAAACTAATAATAAATATTAATAATTTAAAGAAATTTCAGTAATAATATATAAAACTATATATATATATATATATATACATGATAAACAATGAAAATTTACGGATATTTTTTATAATTTATTATATTAAAAATATTTATACTTATAATAATTCAAGAATATTAATATTAATAGAGGTGTAAATTATGTAACATTGGTTTTATGTTATTTATATAGTAGAGTCACGTTAAAAAAATAATAAGATATTTAATAAGATTAAAAATTATTAATTAACTTTTATTTAATTATTTATCTATGTCGTATAATGTTTGTATTATATCATTGTATTGTATTAAATATTATCAATCTTAAATATCATTAACAATATATAAAACATTACAAATATTTATGAAAAAATTATAAATATCGGAGTATACGTAATAAGATGAAAATGTATGTTTACATGTGATAAATTTTTGGAATAAACGTGAACTTCGTATTCCCTCTTGCTAATGCAATTAGACTTTTCCCAAAGCCTTAAACATCAAATACCCACTAAATGAGCCAATTAAGAATGTTCCGCATCGCCATCGTAGATTTTGCTGGGAAGCTATCATGTCATTCTTAAAATTAAAAATTAAAAATACACACTTTTTTTTTTGTAACAAATTAAAAATTATAATAAATTTATAACCGATTCATTATATTATGTATACTAAACATACTTAATCCATCAACTATCATGTTAGCTAATATTTAGATTTTATTATAAAATGAGGATTGATAAAGGAATTTATGGATTTAAATTGACACATTTTAAATAACAATAAAACCTTTAAAATTTTTATTTATATCCAATATAAAATGATAAAAATAATTCATTAATTATATTAAAATGTTCAAAAGTTAATTAATTTTTGAATGAAAATTAAAAATCTATTGATTATTAAAAAATAAACAAGAATTATATTAAAATATATAAAAGTTAATTAATTTTTAGATGTAACTACAATTATATTAATTATTAAAAAATAAACGAGAATTACAAAGCTTCAAAAAAGTATAAAGTGAATTATGTAAACATTAATTTGCGTATTTTTTAATTATTAATGTTATATAAATCAATTATAATTTAAAAGTTATAAATTTATATTATATTTGAATAAATAATAACTCAAAAAAATATGCATGTATATTTATGTGTTTCATTTTCAACATTTTTTAAGTTTTAAATTTTTGATTCATTTTTTAATTAATTTTTTGTGCATTTTGGTGGTAATGAATTAATGCTACCCTAGTACAATTAGTTATATAAAATAATTTAAATTCAAAATATTAAGTATATTAGATAATTATATGAAAACAATATTTAATTTAATGATTAATATATATTATAATATATATAAAAATTTAAAATATACAAAATAATTTTACAAAAAATATATTTATATTTTAAAATATTTAATTTTTTTAATAATAATATATCTTATTATTTATATTTTATTTTAAATTTTAAAAAAATTAAACTAATAATCTTAAATTAAAAAGAACAGCTATTACATTAACGAGTGTATTTCTTTGACAAATATATCATGTTTATGTTTTTATTTAGAACTTAGTAAAAAAAACTGAGTTACATGTTAAAGACACCTTTAAAATTTGATAGTGTTAATTAATAATGTTTATCATATTCATACGATTTTATTGAAATTTTTTTATAATAATTTATTTTTAATTGATTCAAAAATTTGAAAATTTTAATTAATTTAATATTTTTTTTAGTTAAATAGTTGTAGAAATTAATTAAAGACAAAAAATTAAAAGAAGTAGAGAGTTAACAAATAAGGCATGTTAATTTAATTAGTTAAAGAAAAAACTTATATATATTTAAAATTTAAAATAAATAAATAAAATCATAAATATTTTTAATAAAAAATTATTGCAAAATTGTTCTGTTGATTAAGAAGGATAAGGTTTCCTTTTAATTTCTCAATGTGTTCTTTTTTGTAAAGCAATAAAAGGAGGTGCATAAAAGCACGTGGTTGGCCTTATAGTCACCATATTTGTTCTTGTCTTTGTTAGTGAGATAGGCATCGTTACGTTATAATGTATTTAAGAAAATATTAGTACTATGGTTGGCTCCTAATGGTCTACCATGGTGGATTTTACTCTACGAATGTTCGATCTAACAAGGATGACTATCAGAAGCTTAGATCTTCCTTATACCCTTTCTTGTACCAAAAACACATCATTTTGCAAAATCTTGGAGGTACTAGGGTTTCTAATTTGTGTTCTCTAGGAGTATTTATAAGTCATTGTGCATTGTCGACTTTCTTTGGTTTGTTGATTTTGGATCCATTGTGTGATCTTTGTATTGGTAATTTTAATACCTTTTCTCTATGTTGATTATGTTGGAATATGAAATGCATAATGGCAATTATGTTAGTTATTATTGCAATTGTAGTTTCTTTATAAACCTTACAAAGGCATTTTCTTATTCGTTGTAAGCCTTATGTGTAATGCTTTTTTTTATTTTGTTTTAATGTTTCCTTAGCTGTTAAATTTGTATCAAATCAAGCTGTTAAACTTGATTTGTATAAATACCTCATTGTAATTGATAATTCATGAATACAAGCTAATTGTATAATTCATTTACAAGATTATAACAACTTTATCTCTAGTTGTTTAGCATGGTATCAAAGCACAAAAAATCTTAAGATCTAACTAGTGCTTCTTGATTTTTTTCTTCATCTTCTTTTTGAGCATTCATAAATGGTTGGAAAGCATACACTATCATATTGTAATGTTATCAATTTGTCGTTATTTGATCTTCCAAATCAAGTGCATGATTCTAGTTCAACATCATATGCATCTTTACCTTTGTTTGATTTATTAGCTCAATTTTTTTTGCAAATCCTCCTATGAGTGCAAGTTTGTCAATCAAATTTCATCACAGCAATTATCTCGTTTGGAAATAACAAATGGAGAGCTTAATCATTACGTATAGCTTAGAAGGATTCATTAATGGATCCTTTCCTACACCTTCAAGGTTTCTTTATCTCAAAAAGAAAACTTTCAATCATTGATTTACCAAATGGAATCGTCTTAACAATTTGGTGAAGAACTAAATTGATCTATGCATCTGTTATGAGTGATATGAACTTTGTGGTGTCTAGAAAAGGAACATCCTGTTAACAATGGCTTTCACTTGTAGAAACCTTCTCTTCCAACACTCAATCGCACATAATTGATCTTTGTAATCAATTGCAAACATTGCTTAAGGAAGGCTCGTATGATATTAAGTATATTTCTAAGCTTTGCATTATATAACATCATCTAGCATTTTTTGGTAAGTCGATTACAAAAAGAGATATTGTGATGTATGCATTGTTTGGTTTAAGTTGCAATCCTAACTATAATCCGTTGATTATCTTGATTAATATGATGCATGCTAAACCTAATTTCAATTCTTTTCATAGTCAACTTTAAACCTATGAAATAATGTTCTTGCATTAATATGGCCTTGATAAGGATTGAGTGTTTCATGCACATGTTGGATCCACAAACAGATCCTTTTCTAATCAAAATAATAAGAAAAATTCAAGTTCTTTTCGTGGAGAATTTTGGAGTTTACACAATTTTCTCAAGGATATTAATCCTTGGTCTTTATCCTCTAGTAACAATTCTACACGTAATTTTAATTTTGGAAACTCTTCATCCCAAACTGGTCCTTCAAAGAAAGGCATTCATGAGAGGCATGTTTGTTTAATCAATGAGAAAATAAACCATCAAGAATCTTGTTGTTTTGTAATTTAAAACCTTCTTAACAAAACCTACAAGAGTGACAAGATTCCTTCATTTATTGGTATAGTTTTAACACTAAAAATACAGGTAAAGAGTTGAGAAAAGTGAGGGTATTTATAAAGTCTCAATTGGTCATCTCACCAGCTACCTTGCCAAACATGATGGCAAGAATGGTGGAGAGCTTGTTGGAAAGGCATTGAAAAAGATATGTGTTTTGTTTCAAAAAATTCCAAGTAATATCCATAATAACTTGCATTCGAAATGAACCAAAATCTATCATTCTCGACCTAGTATTCATACTAAAAACAACCAACTCCGTGGTATGTGAAAGCATGCTTTTAATCATAGTGTTCCTAACTCTATATGTGTGGTACTGATATGTAGTAATTAACTTTATACCAAGGAAGACAGAACACTGAGTAAAAATAAACATATATCATGTTTTGCACACCGAAAACCAACACACATAAATAGAATAGAATGAGATTAACAAATATAATTGTTTTGTGAACATTGTCAGACTTTGAAGTCACATAAACTATCTTTCTTAGCTAGGACTAATAAGAGTGCATCTATTTTTAGCTTTTTATTTCTTGATCTGTGGTGTTCTCCTATTGTTTCTTGTAGTGATGACATATATTTTTTGTCATTGTTAATGATTTTAGTCACTTTACTTGGATGTTTGCTCTTAAAATTAAAGATAAAACATTAACTACTTTTAAGTCTTTCTTAACTATGGTTAAAGTTCAATTTAGTTGTTCAATAAATAATATTCAAACTGATTCAATAGGTGAGTTTGATGTGTTCAAATCCCTAGTTGCTAAGTCTAGTATTGTTCATCATTTTTCTTGTCATCACACGTCTGAAGAGAGTGGACTTATGGAAAGTAGATATCATCATGTTTTTGAGAAAGGCATGGAAATGATACATCAAGCCTCTATACCAACTATTTTTTAGCTTTATGTCATTAGCACAGCCCTTTACCTCATGAATAGACTTATTTCTAAAGTGCTAAATGGCCTATCTCCCTTTGAGCTTTTGTTTAATAAAGTTTCTACATATAAGTCTTTGAGAACATTTGGTATACAATGTTTTCCCTATTTCCTTGCCTATTGTCATAGTAAACTTCATGCTCAATCTCTTGCTTGTGTTTTCATTGGGTATGCTACTCAATATGGTGGTGACCTTTGTTTACATATTTTCACATGTCGTGTTTATGTTAGTAGACATGTTGTATTTAATGACACTATCTATCCTTTGTCTCAACCACTAAATTCTAGTTCCTCTTTTACTCTCACGTTAAACTTTCTTGTTCCTTCCAGTTATTTATTCTGACTCATTTGTCTCTTCCTTAGCCCCAATTCTTGTTGCCTCTCATTTTTCATCTCATGTTTCATCTTTTGGTGTTTCATCAACTGTATTAACCTCTCTTGTTTCCATTTCACCTCATGTTGTCTATTCTTCTTTACCCATCCTATGGTTACTAGAGCCAAGGATGGCATAAATAATCCAAAGGTTTATATTGTAAATTTTGGTATATTTTTAGCACTTCATTCATGGAAATTTATTGTTAAGATTCTTGAATGGAAAGCCTTAATACAGAAAGAAAATGATGCCTTGGTAAGTAATGGCACTTAGGAATTGGTACCTCTATTCTTTGATCAGAAGGAAATTGGGTGTAAGTGGGTTTATAGGGTTGAGTTGCTTAGCTTAGAATTGTTGGATAATTATAAGAGTAGGGTAATGGCTCTTGGTTATCTACAAGAAGCTGGTGTTGATTTTTATGAGACATTCAATCTAGTCTTTAAACCAGTAACCATTCGAGTTGTTCTTTGTTTGAACTTAACATTTGGCTGGGATTTAGGATAAATATATGTGAATAATTTAATCTTAAATGGTGACTAAGAGGAGCTTGTGTACATGTGTTAACCTACTAGTTTTGAAAAGGCAATTGGATTGGTTTACAAACTTAAAAAAGCTCTCTATGGTCTAAAACAAACACCATGGACATGGTATAAAAAATTGAGTACTTTTTTTCTTAGTTGTGGCTTTGTGAATTATCAGTATGATGTTAGTCTTTTTATTAAGATCACCAAGAACAACATCACGTTGGTTTTTGTTTACATTGATGATATTATTATCATAGGGAACTATTAATCCAACATCTCAAGTTTAATCTCTCAACTCAATGTCACTTTTTTACTCAAAGATCTTGACAAACTTAGTTTCTTCCTCACATTAGAAGTCAATTATACTCCATTTAGTATCCATTTGGGTTAGCAAAAATATGCTCAAGAGTTGGTTCACAAATGTCATCTTCAAGACAACAAACATGCTGCTACTCACATGGTTTCTGATAAGCTACTCAGTAAATATGATGTTGTTCATTTAGAGAATCCCAATGAGTATATAAGTGTTGTTGGTGCCTTATAATATCTTACACTCGTTATACCAAATATTTCATTTTCTATCAATTGATTGTTGTAATTTATGTCTCAACCCAATGATTTCCATTGGCTTATTGTTAAAAGGTTGCTATGATATGCTAATGGTACATTACAACATAGTATGCTAATGAAATGTTCCTCCATTTTAAATCTTGTTGCTTTTAGTGATGCTAAATGTGGAGGATGCTCTGATGATCACAAGTGTACGAGTGCTTAATATGTATTCTTTGGTGATAATCTGGTTTCCTAAAAATGTGCTAAACAGAAGATGGTGTTTAGACCCTTACTTCTATGTGATAATATAAGTGCAAAGTATCTTGCTAAAAACCCCATTCTTCATGCTTGATGCAAACATATAGAATTGGATCACAATTTCATGCGTGCTCATGTGGTGTATGAAGTGTTGCACATTGCACATGTCTCTTTACAATATCAGCTTGTTGATCTCCTCACGAAGCCACTTGTTACTGTTTCCTTTCAAATTTTACGAGCCAAATTAATGGTGCTATCTCACTTATGAATTTGAAGGGGGATGTTGGAGTATGAAATGCATAGTTGTAGTTATGTTAGTTATTATTGCAATTTTAGTTTCTCTAGAAGCCTTACAAAGGCATTACTTATTCATTGTAAGCCTTACATGTAATGCTTCTTTTCATTTTGTTTTAATGTTTCCTTAGCTATTAAGTTTGTAACAGATCAAGCCTAATTGTAATTGATAATTCATTTATACAAGTTAATTATATAATTCAATTACAAAATTATAATAACTTTCTCTCTAGTTGTTTAGTAGATTCGTAGGTCAAAAGTCCCCTCTTTGGAGATTTCGGCTTTTCATTAATAACAAAAATTGGTATAGACTTTTGTTTTCTAAATTTAAATTGATCGAGTACAATAAGCTTAAGAAGTTGTATTGTTGTTGCTATGTCTGTGCTACTTGTGTGGATTGGTTATAGTAGTTGGTATGTATCAAAGGTGAAAAACAAAAATTAAGTGATTAACAAAACTAACAGTTTTTCTCTTACAACTAGTGATTGTTTGTATGAACTGTCGAGGAGCACAGAACACACTAAAAATTCCAAACTTGGGGTCAATCTCTACTCTTTAAAAGTGCTCAACTTTGAATCTAAGAGAATATTGTTTATTAGTAGAGGTATAAATTGAGATAAAATATTAATAAGATTTATTAGAGAATTCATTAATTTTCAAAACCTATCTCATATTGTCTTAATTTTTAATGAAATGAGATGATAATGAAATGGTAATAAGTGAGATATCTCATTGGTCTCGAATGAATCATAAATAATAATACAAAAAAAATATGATAAATAATAATTTATAATTTAGATTTAATAAAAAAAAATAATATAATATATATTTAAAGTTAGACTTATTGTTAAATGAGGTGAAATAATATTTAAATAAAATTATAAAATATTAAAATATTAACTTATTAAAGACACTATATGAATTATAAGATAAGATGAGACGAGAAGTTTTGTTTTACGCCAATAATAATGAGATTAGAAGCAAACTAGGATTTTCACAGTTTCATTGTTAATCCTATTGGTAGGAGCAGTGCAATTTATTTGTTTTGTAGGAATGATTTTACCTTTGAAATTAATGAAAAAAGACATGCAAGATACTTTGTGGAAAGTAGCTATAACGCCTCCAGGGGAACAACAATCCTGGGGGCCTATTGCGATTTATGCCTGTCCCTGTCAAAGAAGTGGTGCGCAGACATCGGTGACAGATCTTGGGTAATATAATTCAGGAATATCAGCAGATTATAGTGCTCGGGGATTTTAATGACATACTATAAAGTCACGAAAAGGAAGGTGGTTGTGTCCGTTCCTAGTCTTTTATGGCTGATTTTAATAATTTTGTTCAAGACAAAAACTTGATCGGGTGTTGGCTAGTATTCTTGGTTGACTCGTTATCTTAAGGTAGAAGTAAATCACCTAGATGGTTTTGGTTCAAACCACAAGATGGTACATCTAAAGCTTCGTAATGCTCCCTCCAAACCAAAAGAAAGATTTATTTTCCGAAATGATGGTTGAAAAACACTGGATATGAAGAAGTTTTGGAGAGATGTTGGCTGAAACTATTTTAGCTAGGTTCATCTTGGTATGTCCTATATATAAAAAATTGAGGGGGTTTGTTAGAGTCTCAATTCAATCCAGAAACATTCATAAAATCATATGAACTGATAATTTAAATGCAGCGGAAACAAAATTGGATTGAAAACATACCTCCTGCCATTGATCAAATTTCAGCACTTACACGGGAATTCCAATGGATTTTCTATTCGACAAGCTTGACCGGTTTCTCACACTTATTCTCTAGCATTGATGGTGTAATCAATTGTTATGCGCTAATAGTGAGAGGACCCAATACTTTATTAAGGTTCTTCCATCAAGAACCTCGCTCGCTTGAACCGACGCATTTGCCCGACGAAACCGAATCCGCCACCACTGCTCACTAACGTTGCACCACTTTCGATTTACATTCTCCCACTTGGTGCAAACGTTAATCGAAATTTTCTTCGAAAGTAACAAAACACATGAATCATAGCGATAGGTCCCTTCAAGAGCGTAGTATTATCTTCCATGTATTACAATGTATTTAGTTTCTTAAGTACTATACTTTACGTGGTAAACTAAACTTAATGAATAAATCCTATATTTATTCTTGGTCCAATAAAATATATATATTTTCTCAAATAAATTAAGGTGCACATGAATATGAGAAAATATCACAATATATAAGAAGTTTCATTAACAAATTGTATATATACATTTACAAAGTGGAACTAATTCCCATTTTCTCTATACATGATCCTTGAATTTCATTTGCGGTACGCCTTTTAGTCAAAGGATCAAAGAATCATTAACTCGCTTACGTGGTTTCAATGACCACTTTCTTTTCCTTAACATCGTTTCTATGGCCAAGTACTTGATGTCGACGTGCTTACTACGACTACCACTTTTGTTGTTCTTAGCCATAAATACAAAGAATTGAGTTGTCACAATATAATCTTAATGGCTCAGAACAGTCAACTACTCTAAGTTCTAAATGAAACTCTTTAACCATACACCATGCGAAAAGTGGCCTCAAAACATGATACGAACTCGCCTCCATAGTGTGGAAGTAGGCAACCAATGACTGCTTTTCGCACTCCTCCAAGACACGCCTCCACCCTAAGATGAAAATGTAACCGCATGTTGATTTTAGGAATCAATACAACAAAGAAAGTCTCAGACGGAGAGCTAATTACTTCCAGCTTCATCTTTCGCCTATACATTTAGCATATAATCCTTGGTTCCTCAGAGGTACCTCATCACTTTCTTTGCAAATTTTCCAATGGTAAACACCGATTACTCCATATCTCCCTAGCATCCCAACAACAAATGCAATGTCGTCCGTGCGATTGAGCATACATCGTTTCCAACAACCTAAAGCATATGGAATGGTTTTCATCTGTTCTCTTTCAAAATCATTCCTCGGGCATTGGTCCAAATTGAACTTATCACCCTTCACAACGGGAGCAACACTTCGCGAACAATCCTTCATCCGAAATCTCTTAAAGCTTTATTGATATAGGTTTCAGAGATAAAACCAAGACACCTCAAGTCTATCTCTACGGATCTTAATGCCAATGACATAAGATACCTCACCCATATCCTTCATATCAAAATTTTTAGAGAGGAATTGTTTTACCTCACGTAGCAAACCCCTAACATTAGTCAGTAAGCAAAGTATCATCCACATATAGCACCAAAAACAAATCTTACTCCCACTAACCTTCTGGGTATATACATTGATCCACGACGTTCTCTTCAAAACCAAATGAAGTGATGACATTATGAAATTTCAAATACCATTGACGGGAGGCTTCGCTTTTAATCCATATATGGATTTATTAAGCTTACAAACCAACGCTTCACCATCACTGTAGAAGAATCCTTTAGGTTGTTTCATATAAACCTCTTTTCTCTAGGTTACCATTAAGGAAAGTCGCTTTCACATCCATTTTTTGTAAATCCAAATCAAAACGGGCAACCAATGCCATGACCACACTAAGTGAATCTTTCTGGGATAGGTGAGAAAATGTCTCCGTAGTCGATTCCTTCCTTTTCAGCTGAACTTTGGCAACGAGTCTTGCCTTATGTCTCTCAATGTCAGCTTCAGTCTTTCTTTGTTTTGAAGACCCATTTACATCCAATGGCTTTCACACCATCGTGCAACTCGACGAGATCCCGTACTGCTAGACACCATAGAATCCATCTCTTCTTTCATGGCATTGTACCATAAGTTCAAAACCTCAACTCATGGACCGTGGAAAACGCTTTCAGATCATTTTCTACTTCCAACATTATAGTCACATTCTCAGATACACAACATAATCATTATGAATTATTGATTTCCTTTACTCTAGTAGATCTTCTTATCGCCAGAACATCAACATTATCCTGGCGAGCAGGATCATGTTGTTCAACTAGTTGTTCTCATCAGCTTGTAGGCATCCGCTGAACTTCAACATCTACAGATCGATAAACAATTGTGGTACTTCTAAGATCGGGGTTCTTCAACACGCATTTGTACTCGAGGCGTGTTGTTAACAATAATGACATATCCCATTACTTGAAGTGCATCGAAAGACCGAATGATCTTTCTCGTAACCAATGCTCGGGGATTGATCGCCCCACTAATCAAGTAATTCTCAAGAAATATTGCATTTCTTGATTCCATAAATCTAGTGTGTGAGATGGACAATAAAAATCTATAACCTTGTAATCGCTCTAAGATATCCAATGAAATACCCACTAACGGGTCCTCGTCCACTTTTCTCTTGTGGATTATATATCCTCACTTCATACCTGCATCCCCAAACGCCGCAAGATATGTTGCAAACTCCTGGCTTTCCAACCTTCCATAATTCAAATGGTTTCTTTGAGACAAACTTTAGTTGGAACCGCTTAATATATACACAGCCATTATCTTTAAAGCTTCAATCCACAAGGATTTAGAGAAGATCGAGCTAAGTGATACCCGCACTACGTCCAAAGTGTTCTGCTTTCTTCTCTTTCTCCTACACCATTCTCGGTTCCGTGAACCAGGCATAAAGTGTATCGGGCAACTATCCCATGTTTTCAAGAAATTTAGCAAACATGTATCAAAGGCGTCATTCATTCTCAGTATCTACCATAATATTCACCACCTCTATCCGATCTCACGATCTTTATTTGCTTTCCACATTGTTTTCTACTTCAACCTTAAAGCTTTTGAAGGCATCCAATGCTTCGCTCTTATTAAGCATACAGAGATACATATATCGAGAAAATCATCAATAAAGGTGATAAAATATTTCTCGACTAATGTCCACGCCTGGACAACATATATCGCATGTATGATTTCTAATATGTTTCAACTCCTATCGCACCTTTCTTTGACTTGTTAGTCCGCTTTCCCTTAACGCAATCCACACATGTTCAAAATCAAGCAAAATCTGTGAGTACTAAGTACCCTATCTTTCACTAATCTTTTAATTCTTTCTACGGAGATATGTCCTAATCTCCTATGCCGTAACGTAGAAGAGTCATCGTCAATAATACACCTTTTAGTGCCACTTGAACATGCATAGCATAGTGGCATTATTTCGTAAATTAATGCAAAGAAAGACCATCGACAAAAATACCATTCCCAACACAATTAGATTTATTAAATAAATTGAAAGATGTTTCTGAAAAGTTAAAGGAATAACCATAAGGTACAATTCTTGAAATTGAAATCAAGTTTCTAGAGAAACTTGGAACATAAAAGGTCTTTTCTAATTTTAAAATAAAACCACTACTTTAAATCAAACTAATGCCCCTACACTTCTCCACATGGAACCCATCTTGTTAACGGATAAGATGTATCAAGCTCACTTCCCACTGCTTCCTTAGATTTTCGTATACCCTCGTAGCGAGTTTGCAACATGGATCAGAGATCCGTAATCAATCCACCAGGTGTTAATATTAACATTAACCATATTATATTCATAACAAACAAACTAGGTTGGATTACCTTTTTCTCAAGCCATTTCTCGAATCCCGATACATAATCCTTCTTCACGGTTCCTTCTTTTTACAAAAGAAACACTTGGATTCTTTCTTAATATCACCGAGGTGGAATTATTCCATTTCCTTTACGCTTGTATTGAGATTTTTCCTTTCCTCGTACGTTGTAGCCAACATTGCACTTTCACCAAATTCCATAACAAGCCTCCTTCCTCTTGAACACACACGGTCATTAGTTCATTGATTGACCATTTATCCTCATGCGTATTGTACGAGATTTTGAATGGTCTGCATCGCGCTGAGAGTGTTAAGCGATATAGTGCACCAGGAAGGATTCACATCTCAACCTCAGATTCTTAAGTCGAGCCGCAATGTCCCTCATTTGCATAATGTGCTTCACGCACACCTTTCACACGCATGTAGTCTTAAAGAAGAGAACTTCATAATAAGTGCGGTGCTTCATAAAGCCTTATCTCAAGGTTACTTAATTGATCATCAACGTCTTTAAGAAGTCTCGAACATTGGTATGTTGATCAAATCAACTACCGAATACCACAGAGATTTTAGTCTTAATGAACATCATACTAAGGCGATTAGATCGCTCCCATTGCTCATAAAGCATGATATTCTGTAGTAATCGGCTCGAGTAATTTTAGGTGGTTCGCTTTTTCCTAATAGCATAATCAATATCCATCCACCCTAATCAAGCGAGAATTCTTTCCTTCCATATTTTATAGTTATCCCCTTTCAGGGACGGAATATCACAAATGATATCGAAAAATTTATAAAGTCGTAGGCTTACAATTAAAGATTATATGCTTATTAAAAATTGAGGCCTAAACTATAGTCATTATTTACCAATGTAAATCATGAATAATATGAATCTAGTGACATAAAAATCACTTGCTACAAAGTTTTAATTCAATTAAATTCATCCTAACTTTACGATAAAACTATCAAATTACGTTCTTTTCTTAATCCCCGTGGTAAATTAGAAAATATAATTTGATATTATATCCTAATTAATCACACAAAAATATAATAAAAATTCCTGTGGGATAAGATTTATTATATCACATATGATTAATTACAATTAATATTTATTTTCTAAATGTGATCCTAAATAAACTTTATTATAGTTTTAATTAATTAAAGATACTGTGGCTACTCCATAATTAATCAAACTATATGAATCACTTAAATATTAATTAAATTCTTATGCTTAATTATTGCATAAAACTATAAGCAATATTAATTTAATATCAAATGTACAGATATTATTTATCTTAAATTGCATATATGACAATAAATTATACAAGCAAAATTAAATAATATAAGCACTAATTAAATCAATAAGAGTTATTAAAAAAAATTTCATTATGCATAAATTATTTAACTCAATTTTATATGTATAATCAATTGCAAAATTTATACATATAAATACACAAAACAAATAATTTAAGCATAATGTATTTAAATAAAATTTTAATGTGTCCCAAAATTATTTAAATAAATATAACATGTATAATAAATATTATACATGTGATAAACATAAATTAAAATTATATTCAAAATTATTTTATATATATATATATATATATATATATATATTTATTTTGTTTTAATAAAAATTAAATATTTGATATATATAAAATATTATACATTGACAACACATAACGGTCAGAAATTTGTTGGTTCGCTTTATTTCATTGTCCTAATACCAAGTTCAAGTCCCAAATGCTAATCCAAATGTTTGATTTTTTTAATAAAACTAACTTCTCGATTCTATAAATATATTCTCGTTACATAAAAATAACAGAATCCATTCATCGTTGGATGGTTAATTGAAAACTTAGCGGTGTAAACTAGGTTCGATTCCCATGCAAAGCAAGTTTTTTTTTAAACTTCATCTTCAACCTCCAACCGGTCAACTTCAATTGACCCTATTGACCCAATGGATACCCGCCAGATATTTCTATTCCGCGATGAAATCCTGCTTTGCTTTTATCGTAATTTTAGAATTGATTTCCGGTGATTCATGATATTAATTTGAAGTAAAACATCATTTTAAATAAAAAGTTAATTAATGAAGCAAATAAATACCCTATAAATTGAATTTATTTTCTTCATTGTTTTTCAAGTTTAATTTTACGTAATCACTAAATATCAATAGTGAAACACTTTATAATTTCCATATGCATCAAAAACAATCAAAATAAAAATCCAAAAATTTCGCTTCTCGTGAAACGTAGCAAAACAGAAGTAGTTTTCAAATCGCTTCGATACCAAATGTTAGAGTCTCAATTCAATCTTAAACATTCATAAAACCATATGAATCGATAATTTAAATGCAGCGAAACAAAATTGGATTGAAAACATACCTCCCGCCATTGATCAAATTTCAAGACTTACACCTGAATTCCAATGGATTTTCTCGCTCGATGCTTAACGGTTTCTCACACTTATTCTCTCAAGATTGATGGTGTAATCAATTGTTACGCATAGCTTAATAATATATAACCCGGATACTTTATTAAGGTTCTTTCATCAAGAACCTCGCCGGCTTTAATCGACGACGACGCATTGCACTTAAACCGAATCACAATTACCATCGCTCACTAACGTTGCACCACTTTGATTTACAGGGCTAGTACTCTAATTATTTAATTTTAGCTGTTTAGTTCAGTAATTATTACTTTAGGTATCATACATCTCATAAGTTTTTAAAATAAATATTTTCATCCTATAATTTTTTAATTGATCACCGATAATTTCGTTAATTATGAAAGTTAAACACAAGAGGTCATTATTTTTTTTATACTTTTAATAGGTTAAAAGTGTTTATTTTAATAAATTATAGGATTAAAAGTATTTATATTTTTAAAATAATAGAATTAACATAATTTTATTCATGAAATTACGGGAGTAAAATATTTATTTTGAAAATTTATGCAATTTTTAATACTTAAATCTATAATTATGAGATTAAATTATTAATTTGATAACAATTACTAATTTATAGAATAATTAAAAAAAAAAAAGGAAAGAAAGATTGTGAAAATGTTATTTTCAATTGGAATAGTGAGTTTGGGGCTAATTCTAGATCACATATTGAAGCTTTACAATTCCAATTGAGAGTTCTTGATTGGGCACAAAAGCTTTACATTATCAAACAGTTTTGAAAGACCTTGCTAAAGCTTACAAGGCTGAAGAGACTTATTGGGCACAAAAGTCTAGAGCACAATGGTTAAAAGAATGGGATTGTAACAGATTTTTTTTCATGCTAAAGTAAAACAAGGAATAAGTAGGGGACAAACAATTGGATCGGGTGACAGTAATAGCTTTTTTGGGAATAACTTAGAAGATATATGAAGAGGTTGGTCGTAAGCCACTTCAAGAGCCTTTTCTCCTCTGCATTCCCCTCTGAAGAAGACATTCAAGATGCTATTCAGGCAATCAACCCAAGAATTACAGTAAAGCATAATGAGAAGTTGGTTAGAATGGTTTCCAATGTTGACATTGGGGACACAATGAATAAAAACCTAATTAAATTTTATTAACTTGATCAGAATGTTTTTCATAATAATATTTCTTTCGATTGTTATAATTACGTACTGATTTTTGTTAATTTAACAATAGATTTTTTCATAATATATTAACTTATTAAAATGAAAATTAAGCTCTTGCATATAGGTGGATAATTTTGATTCCAATTCATAGATAAAACTCAAAAGCAGAGTCCCTTCATAATTTTTTCTTTTGCATTTCTCATTTATCTAATTTTTTAATATAATTTGTCATGTAAAAATTGGATTTATATATCAAAGACCCAAGATATTAAATATATATAAATATGAATAAATATCCATAATTTTATATTAATAATAATTATTAATCATCAGAATTTTAGTTAAGAAAAGGATTTGCTTTAAGAATTAACAATTAATATTAATTATTAATCATGGGAATTTTAGTTATGGAAAGGGTTTGCGTTAAGAATAACAAATTCGTTTTATACTGTTTGACAGTGGATCAAACATATTCAAACCTATTAAATAATAAATATTTTGTATATATATCTAGCACTTGATAAGCATCTTGTTGGGGTGATGTTACAAAAATAGTCAAGAGTATTTTCAGACATGACACTATTTCCACAACTTCAAATAGTGCTCTCATAAAGCTTGTTCTAAAGGTAACTAGTCCTTTTGCCATGATCATTTGAGACCTGTAAGTCTTTGCTCCGCTGTGTATAAAATCATTACATAGATCCTTTCAAAGGGGTTGCAAGTTATTCTTCCTCACATCATTAGTATTTTTCAAAGTGTCTTTGTGCAAAATCGTTCTATCATGGATGGTGTTCTTGTTGTCCATGAGTTTTTTCATCATTTACACTCTAGGCATAAGGGTAAGAATTGGCATATTAGGCTTAAACTCGACTCAAGTAAAGCCTTTGATAGAGTTGATTGGTGCTTGATTACTTCCTTGTTAAGGAAGTTGGGTTTTGATGAGAAGTTTGTTGGACTAATATATTCTTGTATTTCCTCTGTTTCCTATGCTTGTGTAGTGGAAGGCAAGATTACAAGTATTTTCAAACCAGAGAAAGGACTTTGTCAGGATGATCCCTTTTCACCCTTCTTCATAATTTGCATAGAATCAATCTTATCTCTACTTCTTGAATTAGAAAATTAGAGCCTCATTCAAGGGCTAAAAGTCAGTAGAGCTAGCTAGTCCATCTATTTCATACCTTTTCTTCGATAATGATTCTCTTATCTTTTGTAAAGCACAAAGGAATGAGCTCCAAGTTTTGGAGTGACTAATTGCAATATATGGGAGAACTTCTGAACATGTTTTAAATGTTCAAAAAATCCTCCATGTTCTTCAACTCTCACACTAGTTTCTAATATTGTTAAGATAAACTTAGTGGAGATTTTTTTCCATCAACAACTTGGGGTATGTGAATATGTATCTAAGACCCGAACTTTGCTTGCATAAGTGTTAATTTATAACAAATTTAATGGAAAATACTCATTTAAAATTGGCTACAAATTGGCAGTAATTGTTAATGATCGAGGCTATGAAGCAGTGGAAGAGTAAGTGGTTTTTGTTCATTCAGGTATCAAGATTGCTACGGTTGTAGACTAAAAAAGATGTAAGCATTTATGGAAAAATGAAAGTCCCCATCAAATTAAAGAGTTTTATATGGCAATGTTTCAACAATATAATTCTTGTACGCATTTAGTTGCAGAGAAAAACAGTTTCAGTATCGTTGATGTATCCAATGTGCTTAAAAAAACATTCATCAACTTTTGTTTAATTGTAGTATTACCCAACATGTACTCTCAACCCTCCTTTTAATTTATTCATTAAAAATTTCCGTAATACAATAGTGGTGGAAAGTTTCGACAACTTGTTGAATTTTTTCGAGCAAAAAAGTGTCATTGATCCTAAGAATGCAAATATCAACATGGTAAATTTTGCTTGGTGGAAACTATGGAAATCAAGAAATGTATTTTTTTTAGAACGTAAAGATTTTTATTTTTTATTGAAAAAACAAGAAATAACTCTACACAAAAGAGCTCTCTAATTTGTATTATTTTCTTCATATTTTTATTACAATTGGATAGCTATTTATAAAGAATTTTTACTCATTCAATTACTCTTTAAATTAAGCATTCTTTGATTTACTCATTGAATTAAAGATTTCTTGTTTTAATCCTTGAATTAAGGTCCTTGTTTTATTCCTTGAATTAAAGACTACTATCCAATACTCCCCCTCAAGCTGGATCCAGAAGGTTTATGGATCCAAGCTTGGACAAAAGTCGTTGAAACTAATGAGAAGCCAAGGGCTTGGTAAAGATGTCAGCCAATTGGTCAAAACTTCTTGTATAATGTGTTTGAATCACCTGTGATTGAACTTGTTCACGAACGTAATGACAATCAACTTCAATGTATTTCGTCCTCTCATGAAACACGGGGTTTGATGCTATATGCATGGCTGCTTGATTGTCACAAAATAAGGACATAGGAAGAGTTGTAGGAACACCTAAATCACACAGAAGACCTTTAAGCCATATCAACTCACACGCATTTGAAGCCATTGCACGATACTCAGCTTCGGCACTTGATCTGGCGATGAAAATTTTCATCTTACTCTTCCATGTGACCAAGTTTCCACCGACAAATGTACAGTAGATAGTGGTGGACTTGTAATCGATTGCATTCCCTACCCAATCAGCATCACAATACCCCATGATTTGTGTGTTGTCATTCTTCTTCGTGATGATACCACGACCCACTGATCCTTTTAAGTAGCATAAGATCCTTTTAACAAGGGTCAAATGCTCAAGTGTCGGGGAGTGCATGAATTGGCTCACAATACTTACAGAATATATGATGTCAGGTCTGGTGATTGTTAGGTAGATCAACTTACCAATCAGTCGCTGGTAATAACTTATATCTGTGAGTGGTGTGCCCTTCAAGCTAGGTTTGAGCTTGCTGTCAAGAGGGGTAATGGCTGGTTTAGCATCGCTCATGTTAGCTTCCTCGAGCAAATCTAGGACATATTTCCTTTGGTTAAGAAAGAGTCCCTTGTGCGAGGTTTCCATTTCTATACCAAGAAAGTACTTCAATATCCCAAGGTCTTTAATTGCAAACCTTTGTTTGAGGGACTATTTGAGGTTGAAAATCTCGTCAGCATTATCACCTGTAATTATCAGATCATCTACATAAATCAGCACAACCAATTTTCCCATAGCTCCTATGCGAACAGATATTGAGGAATCAACATTGCTACTCTTGAAACCAATACTAGTGATAATTGAGCTTAGCTTGGCATACCAAGCTCGTGGGGACTGTTTCAAACCATAAATGGATTTGTGCAATTTGCACACTAAATCCAAATCATTTCTTTGAGGATGCCTGGGTGGCAATTTCATATAGACTTATTCTTGAGATCACCATGCAAGAATGCATTCTTTACATCCATTTGGTACATGGACCACCCCTTGTTTACAACCATGGACAGTAGCACTCTTACTGTGTTCATTTTTGCAACATGTGAAAATGTTTCTTTGTAATCCACCTCGAATGTTTGAGTGAATCCCCAAGCCACCAATCTTGCTTTATACCTCTCAATTGATCCATATGACTTGAATTTGTCCATTTGCAACCCACGACTTTCTTACTTTTTGGAAGTTTGGTGATGGTCCATATGTTATGTTGATCTAGGGCTTTAAGTTATTCTTGCATGGCTTCTTTCCACACCTCTTGGCTGTTGGCCTCATGAAAGTTTTGAGGCTCACTGTAACTCGATATAATGCTGAGGAATACGGCATGGGCTAGTGTCACTCTCTTATATGACACATAATTTGAGATGGGATGTGTGGGTTTATAGGTGACAAAGTCTTGAAGTCTTGTGGGAGGTTGCCTAACACGCATTGGATTACGTCGTGGAGCAGGAGGAGTTACCTCACACTCGTTCACATCTTGTACCATATTGTAAGGATCATCTTGATTATCACCATCTTCATGCAGTGTACCATTAAGACGAGACCCTTCATTGTTACTTTTAGTGAGAGATGCATCAATGTTGACATGGCTGGGATCTTGTTGTTGTGGAGCCTCAAGTTTGATTCTTGGTAATGGAAACACATCCAAGATGCCATCCCATTGACTTGTGATTTCATGTGACTTGCTGAAAAAAGAGTTAGTTTCATAAAATCGAACATCTTTAGACACAATTAATCTCCTAAGTTGGGGATCATAACACTTATATCCCTTTTGTGTAGATGAATAACCAAGAAAATACATTTAACAGCTCTAGGATCCAATTTATCTCGATGATGAGATTGAATATGTACAAAACAGATGCAGCCAAAGACTCTAAGGTGTGAGAGGTTAATTTTCTTTCCTTTCATGACCTCTAGGGGAGACTTGAAATCCAAGACTCGGTTGGGTAATCTATTGATGATGTAAGCAGCTACCATAACCCCTTGGGATCAGAATCTCTTTGGTACATTCATTTGTAGCATTAATGCTCTAGTTTTTTCAAGTAAGTCCCGGTTTTTGCGTTCAGCTACACCATTTTGTTAAGGTGTGCGAACACAACTTGTTTGATGCATAATGCCATGAATGCTCAAATATTGTTTCATGATATGGGACATGTATTCGGTGCTATTGTTAGACCTTAAGGTTTAAATTTTAGAGGAGAAGTGATTTTTAACAAGGTTATTAAAGTCCTTAAATACTTCCATAACTTCATTCTTAGACTAATTAAAAGATATAACTATGTGACTTGAGAGAAATCATCAACAAAAATCACAAAATATTTATAACCATCAAAAGATTCATTAGTTGGTCCCCATACATCTTAATGAACAAGTTCAAAACACTTACTAGCCCTAGACAAGGAAGAATTAAAAGGAAATCTAGTGGCCTTAGACAAGTGGCAAGTTTCACATGCAATTGCATCATTTCCTAAGTTTGGAAATAAAGTTGACAAAATTGGTGGAGAAGGGTGAGCTAAACGTTGATGCCATAATTGATTATCTTGGGTAGGGTTAAACATGGCTTGAAACCCTCTGGGATGGCTCTTGGATATGTAATAGAGACCATCTAAGTAAAACCCTTCACCAATCGTCTTTTTGGTGGCACAATCCTTAAAAATGACATTGTAAGGAGAAAAAATAGCTAAGCAATTCAAGGTATTTGTGATTTTTCCTACAGACAGAAGTTGGAAGGGAAATGAAGGTACATATAAAATCGTCGACTCAATTTCATCTAACATTAATTTTATTTTTTCCTTTCCTAATACCTTTACATTCTCACCATTTTCAATTGAAACTTGAGAAGGATTTGCTAATTTTTCAAACTTATGAGACTTTGACACATGGTTTGTCATATGATCTGTGGCACCTAAATCTACAACCCAAAATCATGCAACATATTTATTTTAAGAGAAGTTTTAAAGGCTTTTATGATACCTTGCATGTAATCTTGTGGTATGAGTTTTGTATCTGCCAAGAAACCCGCAAACTTGCCTAGCAATGCTGTCGAGTTTCCTTCTTCTATGCTATCCACATAGTTAATTCTAGCTCCTCATGTCTTGCTTTGAAGATACAACATAAAATCATTTATGAGTTTAGTTGGATTTGCTGTGAAGTTCTTGAATGGATTAGACCAATTAGAGGTAGAGGCAAAAGCATGATTTGCACAGTGTGTAGTACGATTCACTTTCTGTAAACCCTTATCCTTTATAAAATCAGGTTTTAATTCTGGATGTAGAATCCAACATGTGTCCTTAACATGGCCCGTATAGTTGCAGTGTTGACACTTCAAGTTTGGATGCTTCCCTTTGTACTTCCTCTTGTTGGTTAGATAGGCTCTTGCCTCAGGTGCACTAGCCATTGTACCCTTGTTCATGACTTTCCTCCTTACTTCTTCACGTTGAATTTTCGCACATACATTGGTGAAGGAAGGAAGTTCAGTATTCATGAGTATGTGGCATTGTATATCTTCATATGTTGAATCGAGACTGGACAAAATTTGAAGTATCTTATCTTTTTCCGCTCTCTTTCGTAGCATAGATACATCAGTTGTATGAGGAAGATATATTTCCAACTCATTCCATATGCTTTTCATGCTTCCTAAGAGTTGTACAAAAGGTTTTCCATCTTGTTGCAGATATGAGACGTCATTCTTTAATTGAAAAACTCGTGCAACATTATTTTGACTTCCATACATTTCCTTGACCGTCTCCCATAGTTGGTATGCAGATTCAGAGTAACTGAATATTTCAGCTAATTTACGTTCCATGGAATTTAGGAGCCATGACATAACCAGCTGATCCTTACTAAGTCAGGATTCATAGGTTGGACCTTCCACCTAGAGCTAGAGACACTGCTCTTGACCAAGGCAAGTAATTAAACTCATTCAACAAGACTGAGCTTAGTCTTTGATTTGGGTTGACATCTACCTCATGCATATTCATAAAGGAAAGCACTGATGAACTTTCAGCTTCTAATCCTAGTTGCTTGTCTTCAGCTATTTCAAAGATTGAAGATGCTAAGATAATAATAAATCATAAGCAAGTTAATTTTCCTGCTCTGATACCATGTTGAAAAAACAAGAAATAACTCTACACAAAAGAGCTCTCTAGTTTGTATTATTTTCTTCATATTTTCATTACAATTGTATAGCTATTTATAAGGAAATTTTACTCCTTCAATTACTCTTTAAATTAAGCATTCCTTGATTTACTCCTTGAATTAAGGATTCTTTGTTTTACTCCTTGAATTAAGATCCTTGTTTTATTCCTTAAATTAAGGTCCTTGTTTTATTCCTTAAATTAAGGACTAATATCCAATATTTCTCTTATGGCGAGGGAAGCTATTACCTTATATTAGATGAATGTCAAATTTTATCATGCTTTCTTTTAATGGTGGATTGTTGGGGTATCTAACAACCTTCAACTTTTGTTTCTTTTTAAATTCATTTATCTTGTGTTCAACTTTGCAGTGTTGTGTGTTATTGCTAGACTTGTGTTTTATTGTCCATTAATCTTTTTTAAGATCTTGTATTAGAACAATTTATTTTCTTTCATAGTAATGAAATTATTACTTGATTTCTGGTGGGACAAAAGTAGTAAATATTAATCCAATACTACGGTGGATTGATTTCTTAAAATTCAAATTAAAACTTCCAATATATACAATTTTACTGTATAATCGAAAAACATGAGTTCGTTGGTACTATCGTAGTCACCATAGTTAGAGTATTATTTTGAAAAAAAGTTAGAATGTCGAGCATTTATGCAAATTTTAGTAGCAGACCTATCATGAGCAAACCCCATTTCCAGGACAAAACTACCCAAACTAGCGTCTATTTGAGGCCCAATTAAATTTTTACAAAAATTGCTAGACGAATGTGTTTGTTAATATTCCCATGTCTTTCCTTCGCTTTCTAGATCTTTAGAAGACTTCTCATGAAAATTCGACAAAGAAGGAATATTCTTTTGATTTCTATGGTCTCTCTTCCTTGCAATTGGAATTTTTCATTGCCTGTGAGAGAAAAAGTTGCATCGACAAGGTATATATCATTCTCTATTTTCTCTCTTCTCTTCATCCAATGAATGAGTTTTAGTTGTGTGGGGGTTGGTCGATCCAGCAACAAGTAAATTAAAAGCATTCAACAATGAAGACATGCGTTGAGAAGAAGAAAAAGAAAATAAAAAAATTAGGTTATTTGTCTCCGTAAAATTGGCTTGAATGGTGGAAGAGATGTTTTGAATCTATAAAAATCTTTACCTCAATCTTAATACATATCAAGTTGAGAGAAATAAATTACAGAGAGCAGATAAAGAGTTTTCTGAGGGAAAAAATTGAGAGTCAATTTGTAAAGTTTTACCCACAAATTGAAAATACATATTTATTATATTTTGTGAGATATCCACATAAAAGCGAAGTTTGTAATCTTATTTTATTATAGTATAAATTTTAAGTGGCCTACGAGTCCCGTGGTTATTACTTTCATTTTTGGAAGGTTTTCCATGCTAAAATCCTTTGGTGTTATTTTTAATCTATTTTGTTTTGTGAAATTATACTCGGTTTGTAGAATATTTCTTTACAATCATTAATTTTTCCCAACAAAGTTGTATCAGAGCTTTAATTGTTTTCAGCAAGGATACTATTAATAGAGTACTATTCATATATATGGTACTCTTCTGTTTATATGACTATTCACATATCCGTACCGTTTTGCCAGTAGCTACTATTCATAAAGTACTATTCATTGATATTATTCACCATAACTATCATTGAAGAAGTAAAAGTAGAAATCCTTGTAACCAAAGTCAGTAAAGAGGACGATCGAAGTCTAGATCAAGGCATGACAAGAAGTGTCATCATTGCGGAAAGCCCAGACAATTCATTCGAGAATGTCAAAATTTAAAGGTAGAATAATCCAGAAATCGGGAAGCAGAAACTCGAACAAATGACTACACAATTGTCACTGAAGAAGTTGTCATTGTTCGAGATGTTAATTATGTCAATCTGGCATGTCAAGAGACTACTTTTGTAGTTGACTTAGGCGCCTCCTATCATGTCACCTCAAGACGGGAATTTTTCTCAGCCCATACTCAAGGTGATTTTGGCAACATTTATCTAGAGACTAATCTTGGATGCATATTACTTCTTAAAGATGTGAGGCATGTTCCTGATATTCGCCTCAATTTGATCTCTACCGGTATGCTTGATGATGATGGACATAATAATTATTTTGGTGAAGGAAAGTGGAAGCTCACTAAAGGCAATTTGGTAGTAGCAAAAGGAAAAAAAGATACATCACTCTACCTCAGAGAAGCTAGATTGTTTAGAGGAGAAGTAAACACCATTGGAAAGAAGTTCCCACTGAGCTATGGCATAAGCGACTCGGCCATATGAGTGAAAAATGTATCAGAATTCTTTCCAAGAAGGAACTCTTGCCAGGAATGAAAGGTACACCCTTGCGAACTTGTGTTGATTGTATTATGGGAAAAGAATATAGAATTTCATTTCGTAGTCTCACACCATTTAGGAAGGAAATATTCTAAATTTAATACACACAGATGTCTGTACAATGAGTTGTAAGTCACTAGGAGGTGCTCATTATCTTGTGACTTTTATTGATGATCATTCTAAAAAGTGTAGAATTTTGCTTTGAAAACTAAAGATCAAGTGCATAAAGTTTTCAAGCAATTTCATGTAAAATTGGAGAGAGAAATTGGCAGATGTTTGAAGTGTGTACGTGCAGACAATAATGATAAGTATGGTGGACCATTCAAGGAGTAATGTAGAACTTTTGGCATCAGGCTGGAAAAATCAGTACCAAAGACACCTTAACACAACGGTGTCACGGAGAGGATGAACAGAACCATTTGTGAAAGAGTCAGATGTATGCTCACAAATGCAAAACTGCCAAACTCCTATTGGGGGGAGACGATGAGGAAAATAGTCGACTTAATCAACCTTTCTCTATTAGTTCCACTAAACTATGACGTATTGGAAAGAGTTTGGATGGGGAAGAGGTTTCTTACAAACACTTGAAAGTATTTGGCTATAGAGCATTTGTTCATATCCTAAAAAGATGAGCGGTCCAAGTTGGATGGAAAAGCAAAGTAATGTATCTTTATGGGATATACCCATAAAAGATTTTCAGAAGTAGAGACGTGGTGTTTCTTGAAGATCAAACAATCGAGGATTTTGAGAAATCTAAGAAACCACAGTTAGATGAAATTCCATTTAATCTGGAACCAATCCCTCCATCAAAAAATTCTGATGATGGGGGAGTTACACAAGATACAGATGATGTTAATCCACCAACTGACAATTTAGAACCAAAACCACTTTCTGAACAAGTCCAACCAAAAGTACAGACAAGGAGATCCACCCGAGTACGACAACCAAGTCGTAGATATTCTCTTAACGAGTATGTGATGCTTATTAAATGGGGAAAACCAAAGAGTTATGGTGAAGCTATCACTAATCAGCATAAGACTGAGTGGTTAAAAACCATGTAGGAAGAAATGAAATCTAACCACACATTTGACCTGATGAAAATACCATATGGAAGGAAAGCTCTCAAGAACAAGTGGGTGTACAGAATCAAAAGCGAAGAAGGAAGCTCGCGACCACGTTACAAAGCAAGATTGGTTGTGACAGGATTCGAGCAAAAGAAGTGCATTGACTTAGATGAAATATTCTCACCAATAGTTAAAATGTCTTCAATCTAAGTTGTTCTTAGTTTAGTAGCTAGCCTTAATTTGGAAGTTGAAAAACTTGATGTAAAGACCACATTCTTACATGGTGATCTTGATGAGGAAATCTATATGGAGCAGCCCGAAAGTTTCCAAGTCAAAAGCAAAGAGAAGTTGGTATCAAAACTAAAGAAGAGCTTGTATGATCTGAAGCAAGCACCAAGGTAGTGGTACAAAAAGTTTGACTCATTCATAGAGAAAATGAATACAACAGAACGACGGTAGATCACTACGTCTTCATCAAGAAATTCTCTGATCGTGATTTTATTATTCTTCTGCTTTATGTTGATGACATGTTAATTATAGGTCAAAATATTAACAAGATTAACAAGTTGAAGAAGGAGTTGAGCAAGTCCTTTGCAATGAAGGACTTAGGACCCACCAAGTAGATTCTTGGCATGATGATTACCCATAATAGGAAAAAATGAAGGATCTGGATTTCCCAAAAGCGGTATGTTGAAAAAGTTCTTGAAAGATTGAACATGAGCAAAGCTAAACCTATTAGTTGTCCACTTGTAAGCCATTTCAAGCTTAATGTGATTCAATTTCCCTTAAGTGAGGAAGATAAATCGGAGATGAGCAAGGTGCCTTATGCATTAGTGGTTGGCAGTAGAATATATGTTATGGTATGCACCAGATCATACATTGTACATGTTGTTAGCGTTGTGAACCAATTCCTATCAAATCCTAGAAAGGAACATTGGACAACTATCAAATGGATACTCAGGTATCTCAGAAGAAATTCTAGTCATTGTTTATTCTTTGGTAATAATAAACTTGTATTAGAAGGATATACAGATTCAAATATGGTTGGCGATATGGATTCGAGAAAGTCTATATCTGGGTACCTAATAACATTTAGAGGGGCAGCTGTTTCATGGAAATCACAATTACAAAAGTGTATTTTCTTAAGTACCATAGAGTAGAGTACATTGTAATCACTGAAGGTTGTAAGGAGATCCCGTGGATGAAAAAGTTTCTACAAGAATTGCATCAGAACCAAGAAAATTATGTTCTTTATTGTGACAGTTAGAGTGCAATTCACCTTAGCAAGAACCCAACCTTCCACTCAAGGTCCAAACACATTGTTATAAGGTATCATTGAATTTGTGATATGTTGGAACATAAACTACTGCAAATTGAGAAGATTCATACCAATGATAACGGGGCAGATATGATGACATAGACCCTAACTAGAGAAAAACTTGTTATTTGTAGAGAGATTGTAGGTGTGGAAGAGTCTTGTTCTACATAAGGTGGAGGGGGAGATTTGTTGGTCCATCTCATATGGGCCAATAACAAGTAAATTAAAAGCATTCAACAACGAAGGCGCTTGCGGTGAGAAGAAGAAAAAGAAGAAAAAAGTCAAACAAATTAGGTTGTTTGTCTCTTTAAAATTGACTTGAATGGTGGAAGGGATTCTTTTGCTCTATACAAATCCTTTGCCTCAATCTTAATACATATCAAGTTGAGATAAAGAAATTATAGAGAGCAAAGAGAGTTTTCTGGGAGTAAAAATTTAGAGTTAATTTGTGAAGTTTTACCCACAAATTGAAGATACATATTTATTATATTTTTGTGAGATATCTACCTAAATGTGAAGTTTGTAATCTTATTTTATTATAGTAGAAGTTTTAAGCAGTCTATGGGTCATGTGGTTGTTACTTTCATTTTTGGAAGGTTTTTCACGCTAAAATCTTTTGGTGTTATTTTTGTTCTATTTTAGTTTAAGAAATTATCTTGAGTTTGTAGAATTTATTTTTTTACAACCATGAATTTTTCCCAACCGTTAGCAAGTCATGAAAAAGGTGAAAATTCCCTTTAGATTAGTTGAATTGAATATGTATGGGCTCAAAAGCTAGTAAATTTTATAAATAGTTTTTTTTTTAGGATTGTCTCCATATCATGCACAGTCACCTGATAACGTAGAACATCTTTAGAGACATAATGACCTAGACAATGTATGCAACCTGTTTGGATCTTTACAGTTCATCTCATTTAGGCAAGGTACACAACCTAAGATAATTAATTTCCTAGACGTGGTACACCTCTTGTGAGGAATAGTGACCTGGGGACAAGGTATACGACCTATTTGGATCTTGAAGGTTACTCTCGTTTAGATAAGGTACAGACTTGAAAAGAGTAGTGACCAAGATGGGGTATATGTCTTGAGAGGAATAATGATCTGGACAAGGTATGCAATCTGTTTAGATCTTCATAGTTCCTACCATTTAGACAAGGTACAAGACATGAGAAGAGTAATGACATATATGAGTTATGCGACCTCTTTGGATCTTGCCAGTTCATCTCGTTGGAAGACAAAGATTATGTGAATGGACCCAAAGCTGATTAAAATGATGGGTTTGTCGATATATGACAATCTATAGAAGACTTGTTCTAAAATATTACACGTGGATTTCTCTAAATAATCGTTGTTCACAATGAGGACTCAAATTTTTTAGTCAAACTATAAGAATTTGAGACCTTAAACTCATTCACGCTGAAGGCTTTACTAAAATATTTTTTCACATATCACAATGACTACTTGTCTCCCGAATACTTGGAAATTGCAAGACCAACCCCCATCAATCTTCCTAATTCCATTCTTCAAGATATCACAAACCCAGCTACTAAATACCCCATACTTCATCCCAGCTTGGCATATGCGTCACCACCTCTATACTACCGACAAGGATTAGAATAAAATGGTAATCCTAAGAAACCTATAAGGAACTTGTAGAATCCCATATACAAGTGATCGAGTTGCAACAAGCTTTCTTAAGATTACCAGAGGACAACGAAGATTTTAGAACTCGTTTAATCCATAAAGACAACCCTCTAGTAAGACGTAACTACCTTGTGCAAGATGAAGAAAGGCCTAGGAATTTTTAGGAAGAAGCTAAGAGTTCATTCAAAATAAGGAGTCCCACTCCTTGACCACCCCCGTGAAATTCTCCATGAACCTCATGAGCCAGATGTGGTACAACCAAATGTAGTATGACTAGAAGCTAATCCCTTAACTAAGTTATGATAAGGTAGAATGAAGAAATTAGATGAACAATTGAAAAATCATGGGGCTGGACATACTCAATATGACATTGACAAAGTAAGTGATTAATTGGTCATATCACCTTTCTCCGACAACATTGAACAGGTTGTACCACCACAAAATTTTCAATTCTAAGGAGAGCAAAGACACTATTGCACACGTTATGCATTTCAAAACAACATTGAAACCTATATGTTTACCCACAGAAAATAAAGAAGCCATGTTTTGTAAAACATTAATTGCCTCCACGTTACAAGATTCAACCCATAAATGCTTTAGTGATGATAGGTCCAAAGCTACTAAATGTAATCAAACTGCTCTCTTTGGGTGTGAGCAAACCACAATTGTAATGTAAATTTTTCTCGACCTTCTTTTCTTATTCATTGAGAGGTTATAAATATATGATTTGTGGCCACCACTTTCTAAGCACTCTTCCTATTTTTATGGCCACTACTCCTAAGCACAAACAACATGATGTAGAAAGTATAACTAAAATTTAAAACTCAATCCAAGTATCTCTACTTGGGCCTAGCAACACATTTTGATCTTCTTGGTTTATCAATACCCCCTTCTATGACTGGAACCTTGTCCTCAAGGTTCAAGGTAGAAAATTGTTCTCGTAGTTTGGCTATATTCTCCCAAGTAGCATCTTCTCTAGGAAGGTTCTTCCACTTGACCAAGCTTTCCTTAAAAAAATTCCACCCCTTCTTTTCTTTTAACGAGTATCTATGATTTCCTCTGGTTCTATAATAATGACATTGTCATCGTTAAGAGGTAGCAAAGTAGGATAACATGCATGTGTATCACCAATCTTCTTTTTCAACAAGGAAACATGGATTACTGGGTGGATGCGAGAGCCTTTAAGAAGTTGGAGTTGATATGCTACTTAGCCGATGTGTCTTTCAATTGTAAAAGGGCCCATAAAACCTATGAGTTATTTTTGAGATGCTCGTTTGAACACTGTTTGTTGTCAATAAGGATGTAGTTTAAGGTAAACAAGATCGCATTCCTTGAACTTTATGTCACGTCTACTTGAATCGGTCATTTTTTTCATCCGATTGGCAGCTGCATTTAAGTTAAGCTTGATTTGGATGATAAGATCATTGAGGGAAGCCAAATTTTAATCCACCCCATGAAAAGGAGTGGAGCCCAACTTATAGTGTTGGGATGAGGGCACCCATACAGGGCTTGAAAAGGTGTCATTCCCATCGAAGCATGGTAGGTTTTATTATACCAAAATTCTACCTAAGGGAGAAGAGAGTGTCAATTTTTTGGTTGTTGGTAAACCAAGCAACGTAGGTAATGCTTAACACATCGATTAACGACTTCTGATTGTCAATTAGTTTGTGGATGGTATGTTGAGCTCATCTTCAATTAAGTGCTAGACCACAGAAAAAATTCAAGCCAAAAGTGGCTAATGAAAATGGGATCACGATAGTTGATGATTGATCTGTGCAGGCCATGTAATTTCACTATGCCCTCGACAAAATTTTCAGCTACCATCTTCGCAAAAAGATGGTGAGTTAGTGCTAAGAAGTGGGATGATTTGCTAAGGCGATCGACCACTACAAGGATGATGTCTTTTCATTTTTGATGGGGGCAGTCCTTCAATGAAATCCATTAAGATGTCATCTCATACTTGACAAGGGGACAAAGTGGATGCCTTAGCTCATTGACCCACTTCATAAGAAGAGATACACTTATCCACCATTTGATACATGGATGTCCAATAGAATTGTTGAGCAAGGCATTTATATGTGTGCAGCACTCCAGAGTGTCCACTAATAGGAGAGTCATGGAACTCATGCAATAGCTTGTATGGAATCTGTGACTTTGGAGACTTCACCACTCTGTTCTTGTATAGTATTACCCCATTATGTTTGGTGTAGGGTAGGCCTGGTTTGGCAACAACTAGCTTGCTTATGTGGTCCATGTAAGCATCTTCTACAGTTGTTGTTTTGATGTCCTCCTAGATGTTAGCCTATGGAATAAATAAGGCATTAAGGGTTGGGGAACCTATCACATGGGAAAGGGCATCAATGGTTAAATTATCCTTGCATCGCTTATAAATTATCTCATAATCATAGCCAAGTAATTTTTTCCACCCATTTTTTCTGTTCTAGTGTTACCATATTCTATTCGATTAAGTATTTGAGGCTTTGTTGATCAGTTTGGATGTAGAATTTATGTCCCAGGAGATAAGGGCACCAAGTCTGTATGGCATGAATGATTTCAAGCATTTCCTTGGCGTATATGGACCAAGACAACTTGGAGACTCCTAAGGCTCGACTCATAAAGGTAACGGGTTTTCCTTTTTGATTAAATATAGCTCCAATTTCTTCTCCTGAAGCATCCGATTCGGTTATGAATGGTTACTAAAAATTGGGCATGGAAAGGGTGTGGGTGGTAGTCATAGCTTGCTTGAGGAGTGTAAATGAGCTCTCAACATCTTCAGTCCACCCAAATTGGCCTTTCTTTAGGAGATTAGTGATTAGTCAAGCTAGGAGGCTATAGTCGCTAACAAAGTTGTGATAATAACCTATAAGACCTAATAATCCATATAATTCTGAAACATTAGTAGGTTGAGGCCAATCAAGCATGGAAAAAGAATGTGTGCTGCATTAAAGTTTCAAAAGCCTTTTTGAGACGTTCAAGATGCATGTTCGAATTGGGGCTATAGATTAAGATGTCATCAAACAACACTAGGATGAATTTACGAAGGTATGGACGAAATATAGAGTTCATTATAGCTTGAAAAGTGGATGGGACATTACATAGACCAAATGGCATAACAAGATATTCATAATGTCCATTATGTATACGAAAGGCAATTTTATGTATGTCAACTAGAGCTACGCGTACCTGGTGATAGCCAGCCTGGATATCTAGTTTGGTGAAGTAGGATGACCGATGGAGTTCATCAAGTATATCCTCAACAGTGGGAATATGAAAGAAATCTTTGATGGTAATAGAATTAAGGGCTCGGTAATTAGTACAAAAACCCCATGTATCATCCTTTTTTTACAAGCAAGATAGGTGATGAAAATGGATTGGTACTTGGTCTAATTATCCCCAATTTTAGCATATCCAGAACTTGTTTTTCAATTTCATCTTTTTGACAATAAACATACCTGTATGAACATACGTTGATCAACTCGGTTCCTTCTTTGAGGGGAATAAAATGGTCAATATCACAAGTTGATGGTAATTGTTGTGGTTCCTTAAAAATGTCAATGTAGGCTTCAATCAGCACTTACATCTCTAGTTGAATGGTCTGCTATGGTGTGTCTAGTGATTGCCGACATATTTCAAAAATGGAGTCATTGGACCTCATCTCCTTCAAAATATTTTCTAGATATGCTTGCCATAGGATTTGAGTATTGGTCTTTTATAAGATCAGTGGTTTGCTGGCCCATTGAAAATCCATTATCATCTTCTTCCAATCATACACAATTGATCCTAGTTTCTCCAACCACTGAACTCTTAATACCATGTCTAAACTAGTTATTGGTAGAGAGTACAAAGTAATGGAAAAGGGAATGCCTTGGATACTGATGTGGACATTTTCAAATGTTCCTTGACATTTCAATGGTCGTCTATTTGCAACTCGCATATTGAAATGCCTTGTAGGTGCCACGGAGAGGCGCAGTAAAGAAGTCATTTTGTCACTGATGAAATTATGTGTAGAGCCATTTTCAATGAGTACAGTCAGTTTATAGCAGCCAACCTTGGCCACAACACACATGGTCTATATAGCTATACAACCTGTCAATACGTGCAATGAAATTTTTGGATCAGAGGGAAGGGCAGTGTTGGATTTGTTAATATCTCCTTCGAGTTCGTCATCCATATTCCCTTCTAGTAGGAGCAGTTGAGGGCTCTTTCACTTATGACCCAAAGAGAATTTCTCATCATAGTTGAAGCAAAGCCTTTGTGCTTACCATCTTTGCATCTCATCCCAAGATAGTCTCTTGACATATGAGAATTTTGTGGTTGTAGGTGGAACTTATGGTGTGCGAATAGGTAGTGGTGGGCATGACATCCTCTTTTTTCTTTGCAATTATTCATCCTTCATTAGAGCTAGGCTCGTTACTTCCTTCAAAAATTTGGGTTTGAACATGTTAATTGATTCAGAGATTTCTGATCGTAATCCACTTATTAATGAGCCTATCAGCACCTTCTGTGACTACTCATATACTCGATTACCTAATCTCTCAAATTATTTTTGGTAATCACAAAGGGACCCCGTCTGTCGCACCTTAGATAGGGCTTCATCGAAGTCTTCACACTTTGTTAGCCCTAAACGAGCTACCAGCTCTTCCTCAAATAATTCCCAAGTCACCAGGCGTCCATCCTCTTGATAGGCCCGACATAACCATTGCTAACATTGATTAGCTTCCCCTTCTAGATGGTAGGATACGAGGGAGAACTTTTGGTCATATGTCGTTCCTTGATATTCAAAGAATTGGGCCACTCTATTGAACCATTCTATGGGATCATCTCCATAGTATTTAGGGAATTCCAGTTTCGCCATTTTGGAAGAAAAGATTTTTCTATTTCCATTGTTCTCTTCTCGATGTGTTTGGTCAAACTCTTCTCGACCATTGTTGTTGCTACTCGATTGGTCCTTTGCTATGAGCAACAATTCAGACAGCTTGTGAATGGTTTCCTCAAGGCGCTAAATTCCATCTTGAATGTTGCTAAGTCCAGCCTCCAAGGTCTCAATTATCTCCTTGTTAGTTGCCATTGGAATGAAGCTCTGATACCAATGATAGCTCCGAGCCAAAGCTCCTAAATGTAATACAAACTTCTCCCTTTGGGTGTGAGCAAACCACAATTGTAATGTAAATTTTTCTTTGCCTTCTTTTCTTATTCATTGAGGGATTATAAATACACAATTTGTGGCCATCACTTTCCAAGCATTCTTCTTATTTTTATGGCCACTACTCTTAAGCACAAACAACATGGTGTAGGAAGTACAACTAAAATTTAAAACTCAACCAAGTATCTCTGAGTGGGCCTAGCAACACGTTTTGATCTTCTTGGTTTATCAAGTGATTTACCCCTTGGAGCATAAATTATTTTGGAAATTTGATCAAAATTTCTATAACTAACTATTCTAGTAATAAGCTCCTAATAAAGGAGTTACATCATTTTTCTACTTCATTCAAGAAAGTCATGAAACCGTAGAGATTTATTTGAAAAGTTTAAAAAAATAAAAAGTTGGAGATATCAGATTGCCCAAACTCAATAGTTATTGAGGCCTTCCTAAGAGGCATTACGAGGAGTGATGCACAAATTTTAATTGCCCAGAAGTGTACAAAGCACTTGTAGACTAATGATAAGTTATCCCAAGGTTGGTCTCTAAAAAAATTAACTGGTTGTTTTAAAATGTCAAATTCTTTTCTAAATTAGTTAAGAAAAACAATTAAAAACAATTCTAAACATTCTATTAGTTGTCATTTGAGATAAAATAACTATAAATTTTAAAAATATTAACTAACTAAAATATCACAATTAAATTTATAGTTGAAAATAAAGATGAATGAATAAAGGAAATTAGTTTGCATGTCCCTTCGTAGAAAGAAAAAATTAAATAATTTAATAAAAGTTAGATTTCCTATTTTTCTTTTTAAATAAGCAAACACTATGTAATCATGATGAGTCCGCAAAATTCTCAATTGATCAATAACTATTTTATTCAGACTTAAAATTGATTAATTTACAAACTAATGAAAATATATAAATCAATCATGATAATCAATTAATTCATAACTTCCTTGGAAGGGCTTGAAATTAATTAAATGGTAAATCTAAGGTAAATATCAATTTATATATTTAATAACCTAAATAATATGAGCAAGTATAATTAACTTAATTATTATATCTATAAATGTTATTATTAATGATAAAAATTTACATTATTGTTTATTGAATCCATATTTATGTTTATTTCTTTTATGTTATTAGATTAAGAAACACAAATCAAAATATGGTGATAAGATGTTTAAGATATAATTTTGTTTTTAAGAGTTTGAATAATAAATTAAAAATCACATATATTTTTTTCCTTAGATTGACATTTAAACACCAGATGAATCAATAAATTACCACAATTTTTTAATCCATTTATTTTTTGGCTGGCCCACGGGAAAGAGCCAAGATACTTTGATTTCTTATATTTTTGTAAACATGATTCTAGATTAGATAGATTCTATCTAATCTATGCTGATTCGAATTTATGAATATTCTAATTTTGATGATTAGTACTACTTATTCAACAAATTGGATTGATTGATGCGGGTTGATTTTCTGTTCCGATAAATTGATGAAACAATAGCTAGTCCAATAGCTGCTTCAGCGGCTGCAATAGCTATAACAAAAATTGAGAAAATATTTCCTTTTAATTGGCGACTATCAAAAAAATCAGAAAATGTTACAAAATTGATATTAACTGCATTCAGTATAAGTTCAAGACACATAAGAGCTCTAACCATATTTCGACTCGTGATCAATCCATAAATACCGATAGAAAATAAGTAGGCACTCAAAACAAGTACATGTTCAAGCATCATTGACCAACTCTTTATCAATTTTGATTTATTTCAATAGAATATGAACAACAATTCAACGGATTCACTAGAATAGAAAAATTACTGAAATATATATATATATATTGATAATAAATCGAATAAAAGATTTCTATTTTAGAAAAAAAAATCTTCAATTATTCTAATTAAAGAGAAATAGATGCAATAACATAGAGTGAGGTTTCTTTTGGATTGTTGTTGCTAATTCTATAGATTTTTTTTTACTGGCGTGCCGTGGCTATTGCACCTATCAAAGCAACTAAAAGAATTATTGAAATAAATTCAAATGGAAGAAAAAAATCTGTTGATAAATGAATTCCAATTTGTTGACTATTACTTATCAAATCTTGCTCTATAATCTGGTTTGACCTTGTAGTCCAAATAATCCCATACCATGACGTATCCATAATAGTAGTCAGTAGTAAAATAAAAATACTTGTACAAACCAGAAAAGTAACCCCGTCTCCAACGGTCCAAAGAGTCAAATCTTTGTAATATTCTGAACCATTCATGAACATCACAGCAAATAAGATTAAAACATTTATAGCCCCCACATAAATAAGCAATTGTGCAGCAGCTACAAAATAGGAGTTTAATAGAATATAGAATAAGGATATACAAACAAGAACCAGTCCCAATGAAAAGGCAGAATAAATTGGATTGGTAAATAAGACTACTCCTATAGCTCCTAATATAAGACCTAATCCTAAAAAGACTAAAAGAAAATCATGTATTGGTCCAGGCAAATCCATTATATGTAAAAAAGAGATAAATAAATCGAAATGTTTTTCATGACCTTATTGAGACACGACCAGAAAAAAATTATTATGAGTCATAATAAATTCCTAATTAAATACTAATAGTAAAGGGTGTAAATTAATGTGGGCCCTGTTATTGGATTCATTTCTTTCGATCAAAACGAAATCTTAGTAATTAAAGTTTTTTTTTAATCAAGAATCCAGGGATTTACTTATTTATTTCGGGCGAATTCAAAATTGTTCGAATTGTATAATCGTCAATTACTGACATTGGTAAACGACCCAAAGCAATTTGATTATAATTCAATTCGTGACGATCATAAGTAGAAAGTTCATATTCTTCAGTCATTGATAAACAATTTGTTGGACAATACTCAACGCAGTTACCACAAAATATACAAATCCCAAAATCAATACTGTAATTAAGTAATCGTTTCTTGCGAATATCCCTTTCCAATTTCCAATCAACAACGGGTAGGTTTATAGGACATACACGAACACATACTTCACAAGCAATACATTTATCAAATTCAAAATGGATTCGACCGCGGAAACGCTCCGCGATGATTAATTTTTCATAAGGGTATTGAATAGTTACAGGTAAACGATTTGCGTGGGATAAGGTAATCATGAAACTTTGACCAATGTACCTTGCCGCTCGTACTGTTTGTTGACCATAATTCATGAATCCTGTTACCATAGGGAACATATTGTAAATATATATATTAAGAATTAAATGTTTATTTTTCTTGTTTAAGCCAAGTTATGAATATAGACTAGTATAGTCCTTTATAGCGAAAAGAGTTGGAAAGATGTTGTTAATAACAGATTCCCGAGAGATATGGGTAAAAGAAATTTCCATCCAAGATTCAACAGTTGGTCCATTCTTAGCCTAGGTAAAGTCCATCTTGTTGCGATAGAAATAAACAAGAACAAATAAGTTTTAGCTAATGTAATAAAGATACCAATTGTTGCTCTAAAAACTCCATAGTTTGTGTTTATTTCAAAAAGATCAGAAACAAATAGATATGGAATTGCGAGATTCCAACCCCCCAAGTACAGAACTGTCACAAATAATGAAGAAACCAATAGGTTTAGATAAGAAGCAACGTAAAATAAACCAAATTTTATACCTGAGTATTCGGTTTGATAACCTGCCACTAATTCTTCTTCTGCTTCTGGTAAATCAAAAGGTAATCTCTCACATTCTGCTAGGGAGGAGATTAAAAAAATGATAAATCCTATGGGTTGACGCCACAAATTCCATCCCCAAAAACCATATTTTGATTGTGCCTCAACTATATCAACTGTACTTGAACTATTAGATAATCATAGTCGGTGATACCATCACTGTTACCATCGCTATTACAGAACCGTACATGAGATTTTCATCTCATACGGCTCCTTGAGGGCCATAAATAAATTTAAGGGCAGGTTGGGATTATTTTATCTCGATATGGTTATAAAATAATATAAAAATAGATCCTGCGGCCCCGAATTAGACCAATTGAATTCTGTCTGTTATGTTTTAATTTATTATTTTTTCATTCTATTTTATTTTTAATTCAATTCTAATAAAAAAGAAAATCATAAATAATTAGAAAAATTATTTTTGAATTCTTTAATAATAAATAAAAAATCAATAAAAAAAAAAAGTACTTCTGAATTGATCTCATCCTTTTTTTAATAATTTGAATACTCATTTCAATTTTTCTTGGTTGAGTAATAACTAAATTCTTCAATAAAATACTCCTTGTAAAAATATCAATAACCTACCCTTTCACTTACGAAAAAAAAAATAATACATTACAGGAGTTCATGAATTCTGATACGAATTGTATATATGGATAGAAGAAAAAAAAAAAGAATATAAGGAAAGAATAAAAAATACTTTTTTTCTATTGTAATTGTATTCTTTTCTATAAAATATTTTTATTTTTTTCGTTCCTATTCTTCTTTCTGTTTCTGAGAAAGAGGGTATTTACAAAAGAAAAGGGGATTATTTCGTTTCCAATAGTCATTTAGTTAATCGGCGGATAGGGGTATACTCTGGATCGGAATCGTGGGGAGTACTGCTTGATCATTTCTACAAATTAAAAGCCCCAATTAGTACTTTTTCTATATTGTGCGATTATGCGAAAAATACCTTTTTGGATAATTTACACAATCTCCATTACTAATCCTTTGTGTACCTTGGTGTTTCTAACCATCCACTCATTTTTGTTTAATCGCCCATTATGGTAATACATGTATGTATGAAAATACATACAAACAATAACGAAAACTTAATACGGTTGATCTTTTGAGCCCGCTTCAAGTCAGGATGACTAATCAACCAACCTTGGGGGAACGGTATCTTCTGCTTATGTTTATTTCCGCTCAACGCTCTAATTCTTATACATAGAAAATGAGACTCAAATTTTTAACTACTTATTTCTATATAAGCTATAAGTCGTTTTTTTTTCACTCATATAACTATTTGGTTTAGTTCATCAATCTGAATAATGAATAAAAAAATCTACTCAAGTCGTTCTGTCTCTTTTTAGAAAGGAGGGAATGTAGAAAATTTCATGTCTCAACGAATCGCACGTAGAGATATTGATAACACACATAAAGTTAATGGTATTTCATAACTAATCGATTGAGCAGCAGCTCGTAGACCACCTAAAAAGGAATATTTATTATTTGATCCGTACCCTGATATAAGAAGTCCAATGGGGGCTATACTTGAAATAGCAATCCATAAAAAAACACCGATGTTTAGATCCGCTAAAACAAGATGATAGCCAAAAGGAACTACCAAATAGCTTAATAAAATGGATATAACTGCTATGGATGGTCCGATACTGAACAAACGCGTATTTCCTCTAGATGGAAGAAGGTTTTCTTTGAAAAGCAGTTTTGTCCCATCTGCTAGAGCTTGAAGAACCCCCAAGGGGCCAGCGTATTCGGGTCCGATACGTTGTTGTATCCCTGCAGAGATTTCTCTTTCTAACCATACAATTACCAGTACACCTATTGTTATTCCCAATACAAGAGTCAAAATGGGAATAATAACCCATATAATTCCATAGACCTCTTTAAAAAATTCCAATCTAGAAAAAGAAATGATATCTTGTACTTCTGTTATATCAATTATCATTTTAACGATCAACTTCTCCCATAATGATATCTATGCTACCCAGTATCGTCATAATATCAGCCAATTTCATTCTTTTAACTAACTGGGGAAGAATTTGTAAGTTGATAAAACCCGGCGGTCGAATTTTCCACCGCCAAGGAAAACCACTCTGATCTCCTATCAGAAAAATTCCCAATTCCCCCTTTGGTGCTTCAACTCTCACATAGAGTTCTTGTTTAGGCAATTCAAATGCCGGAGAAGAGTTTTTACTAATAAATCTATATTGAAAATCATTCCATTCTGGATTCTTGTCTCTATCTAAGTATCTGATTTCTAAATTCTCATAGGGTCCTCCTGGAATTCCTTCCAGGGCCTGTTGAATAATTTTTATGGATTCTACCATTTCACCAATTCGGACTAGATAACGAGCCAATGAATCCCCCTCTTTTTGCCACTGTACTTCCCAATCAAATTCGTCGTAACATTCATAATTATCAACTTTACGAAGATCCCACTGTATTCCGGAAGCTCGCAACATTGGTCCAGATAAACCCCAATTTATTACTTCCTCTCTACCAATAGTGCCTACTCCTTCAACTCGTTCTAAAAAAACAGGATTTCTTGTAATAAGTTTTTGATAGTCAGCAACTCCTGTTAAAAAATAATCGCAAAAATCCAAACATTTATCTATCCATCCATGAGGTAAATCAGCCGCTACCCCTCCTATACGAAAAAAATTATGCATCATTCGCATACCAGTGGCAGCTTCGAATAGATCATATATCAATTCTCTTTCTTTAAAAATATAGAAAAAAGGAGTTTGTGCACCAATATCTGCCATAAAAGGACCAAGCCATAATAGGTGAGAGGCTATACGACTCAACTCCAACATAATTACTCTGATATAGCTAGCTCTTTTAGGTATTTGAATATTTCCCAACTGTTCCGGTCCATTTACAGTTATTGCTTCTGTGAACATAGTAGCTAAATAATCCCAACGCGTTACATAAGGCAGGTATTGTATAATTGTTCGGTTTTCCGCAATTTTTTCCATTCCTCGGTGTAAATAGCCCAAAATTGGTTCACAATCAACAACATCTTCACCATCTAGGGTAACGATGAGTCGAAGAACACCGTGCATTGATGGGTGATGGGGGCCCATATTTACTATCATAAGGTCTTTTCTTGTAGCCGGTATATTCATAGGTTTTTCCTCTATTCATTCTTCCATGAATTGTTGAAAACGAAAAGAAAAGGGTTCATTAAAATTCAAAACCGAATAAATCAAATAATGTAAAATATCATTACCGAATAAATCAAATAATGTAAAATATCATTATTTTAAAAATTAACGAGTTTTTAATTCCCGAATACCCAACTGATTAATTAATTCTTTATAGTGCATTCTATTTTTCTTTGACAAATAAGACAACAGCCGTTGCCGTTTTCCCAAAATTTTGCGCACCAGATGACATTTTCTATAAAATGATCTCCGTACATGCAAGAGTTTTACAAATATAAAACAAAAATATCTATAAAATCATTATTGCTAACTCGATGTCGGTCTTGTCTCATCAAGTTTTTGATGCCATTGTGGGAGAGATAATTGCATTTTTAAATTATTTATCAAAACTTTGAAAAACTTTTGTGTTGAAAATAATTGTGATTTTTTTATTTTAAACTTTAAATTCTTTTTTAAAGTAACAGTAAAATTAAAAAAAATTAAAAATCAAGAGCTACGGTTTCGTGAACAGTAAATCAAAAATTAAAAATTAAAAATTTAATTTTAATTTTAAATTTTTCTTTAAAAAAAACTTTAATTTATTTAATTATTTTATTTTCTAAAAAATTATAAAAATTTATAAAAAAACAAAAAAAAATAATTGTGTAATAGCATGAAAAGTAAAAATCAAAAGAAGTTTTTTCTAGAATACTAGTTCTTAGAAGCCTGTGTGCCACTAGTTTTTCTTAAGAACGTTGCTCTATCTAGTACAATGGTTTTTTGGGAAGTTTTGGCGCACCATTCTTTCGCGAGAACACTTTTGATCAATACTAATTATGTTATTTAACTTATAGATTAACTTAACTATTATAAATATTATATAATATAACATGTATAAAAATATGTTTAAATTATATATTAGATAGAGTGTATTATAAAATATTTTTACTGTATAATTTAATCATGTATATTTATTTGTATAAAAAATGTGTTTGTATTATATAATAGATAGAGTGTATTATAAATTTGTATAGTTTAAGTATGTATAATTATATGAATCAAAATTTATATAAAAGTTTGTATTATATATATATTATAAAATGCGTATAATTATTTTATTTTTTATTCTTTTCTTTATTTTACTAACTTTATTTTTTTGTTTTTCTTTTTGTTTCTTTTACTTAATTTTTATTTCTATTGTTTAATATTTATTTTAATACTAAGTGTTAGATTAGTTTAAAAACAATTCTAAAGCTATATCCAAAATTTCAAAGTTTTTAATCACGATACGTGATAAAAAGGAGTTAGTTACTTTGTTAGATCTATGAACAAATATGTTTTGATGCCTTAGTCATTTCACTTGCACCAAGAAGTGGTTTATCTAAAACACACAATAATGTCCTTAGTTTTAAGTAAATAAAATTTCAAAAATCCAGAGGGCATGACTTAAAAACTATAGGTAGATAAACTTGTCTTACCTATAGGTTTGATTGACTCAATAATGTAGGGATATTGAGTTTATTTAAAATGAAATCCCTCATTCACATCTTGCTAAGATGTTAAACTAAACGCTGGATGGGAGGCAACCCATCATTTTAGGTAATTTTCTTTTATTTCTTTTATTTATTTAGTTTATGTTATTTATTTTAGTTTGACTGCATATGAATAATTTTAGAATGGTTAAAACTAAAAATATTTTTTGAGATGTTAGAAGTTCACAAGTATCTGTCTGTGTGGATATTAATGATGAACATGATGGATGCACCTATATTTCTCCGTCACTACTTGCATATTCTCAAGAAATAGGCAACTTTTCTTCTCTTTCCTCTTTATCTTTAATTTACAATTATTACGTTGATGATAATGTAAGTTCTAGGTTGGAGGTGGTAAAAAGTTACCATGCTTAATTTGAAAAATTTAACAATTTTAAAATTTTTATGTTCACATTTTCATTTTTATTATATTTTATTTTATTTTCTGTGTGATTTAGTAATTTTTAGAATTTTAGGATTAGTTTTAAAAAATTTCTCACAAAAATTTCATATCTTAAATCAAATTAAGTAAATAGTTAAGTTTTTTACACTGTTAGATTAATTTTTGAAAACATATCACAAAGTATATGATAATAAGTTAGTTTTTTTCATAAGTAGTATTTCATGATAAAGTGTGAAAATTATAATAAACCTAAAATTAACATTTAGGAATCAAATAGTGGAGACTAATATTGTGAGATATTATTTGAGCCTTAATTTCCTTTATTCTGAGTTAAATATTTTATTTCTACTCAAAACACTTATTCTATCTCTTCAAATTTTTAAATGATCTCTATAGGTATTGGTATTGAATATTAGGATTTTCACATCTAGTAAAGTGTCATATGTTGTTTTTACAGCTTAGCTTGAATGACTTAAGTAGAAATTGATATTATATGCAATTTATCTCATTCATGCATGACTTCTACTAAAAAGAGACATATTTGGGATTACCTAAACCAAAATCAAATAAAAAAGTCACAAAATTTAGCCAGTCAACTTATCATACCAAAAATAAAATGTACAAACTGTATATGGGTCATCTCTCTAAAAATATATATATTAAAAAAATGAATAGTATAATCTACATACTATGACCCACATAGCCTACAAAGTTGTGCAAATTCAAATTTCTAACACTGAAATTGGGTAAAGTTAAATTGAAACATTTTTTAAATGAAGTATGAAAATGATTTTTAACTAATTATTATTATAAACTATGAATTTTAAAAAGTTGAACATAACTTATGCTTTAGATTTTAATTATGATCTTAAAGGAGATTAAAAAGCATGAGACATTTTTATGTTTTATTTTATTTTGTTTTGTTTTCTTAGTTTATTTTATTTTGTTTTTATTTTAGTTTTTGATTTGTTTACTTTTGTTATTTGTTTTTAATTTTTACATTTAGTTTAAGGTTTGTTAGTATCATTACTGAAAACCTTTACGAGACTCAAACTTGCCCACTAGGGCAACCTAAGGGTTTAAAAGCTTGTTACATACACTAAATGCAACCATGTAAATCCACGAAAGTGATTTAGGATAGTTTAATTTTTAGTTTTTACCACTTCTCTTACTAAGGAACTAGGAAGAAACTGGTTAGAAGGTGTGATTAATGCTTAAAAAGCACTAAATTATCATAATTTAATGTATTTTAATTGATTAAATATATTCACATTTGTAATTTTATCATATTTATTTATAAATTTTTCTTTTCGAAATCATGGGTATTTTTATTTTTTCTAGGTATTTTCGTTTAAAAATAATAATTTAAAGACTCAAAGAAAAATACTGGAGTCAATACATCACAAATATGTTGAAAAAAAATGAAGAAAAGTCAAGAAAATGGAAAAATTGGACAAAATCGATCAAAACAGTCAAAAATGTCAAAAATACTAACTCCCGTGCATAGCCAGCACATGCCCGCATCTGTCTCAAGCCCCCCACACACATGTCATGCCAAGCCCGTGGGCGCTTGATAACTGTATTTTATATAGTTATTTTCATCAATTTTAGTAATGATAATTGCTATGTTCTTTTCATATTTAGTTAATTTTTGTTAAATAAATTAATATTTTCCTTTTATGTGCTAAAAATACATTTTTAATAAAATTAAATAATTTGTATCAAAAATGTACTTAATTTCATATTTCTGTCCACAAATATAATTTCAAATAATATTGTTCTTAATTACAATTTATAAAAATCGAAAATATAATTTAAATTGAATTTGGGCTTAATTATAATTATTAAAAGTTTAAAAATTTAATTTAAAATTAGCAAAGTGGTTTGACCGTAATTTAAGAAAGTTCAAAATGTAATTTGAAATATATTTCAGGTGAAAACATAATTAATAGAAGTTATTTGTCTTCGCCGAGAGAAGTTCCACGCATCAACATCCACGCGTACAACGTGGTCCATCGATCAAAGCATAAACGGTCAAGATTGGCGCGTGTAAATAAGCCCGACCAAAGCGAACGCGTGCGTACTTCGCGCTTTCACGCGGCTCGGCCGTCCGAGCTGTGGCCCACTCGTCGCGCAAAGTCGGCGTGTGGGGCGGGACCCACGTGTTTGACGCGTTGTGCCCATTGTTCCCCACCATCGCGCGCTCCTTTTCCAAGGCGGTTGATTCACGTGCGCCCTGCTATTCCACGAACCAAGCATATGCCACGTGTCCCACTTAATATTTCAAAGAAATAATATTCGACCTATGGCATGTTACAATGAATCGCGCCGCGCCCTCGATCGCACTCCTCGATGCACTGCCGTTGGCTTCCGTGCGACAAGCAATCGTGCGCCCGCTTTCTTCAACGAACGAGATGCTTCCACGTGTCCCATTAATTTTTTCCGCGAATCATAACGCGACACGTGGCAGCCGTGGAAGAAAAAAAAACGTAAAATGCGCAAAGATTTCCACTCACTTTTTTCGATTCCATTTTCGATACAATTTTGTCCCCCATGCGCGTGTAATTTATTATTTTCGCCATACTTCATCGTCTCCCCGCGTGTATTAATTGTAAATATTTTTGATGTATTTTTTTAGCTATAAATAGGTGATATTATGACGAGAGTTTAAAACTTTTTTTGGTTTAGAATTTCGTAGTGTTCTGGGTCGACGGAACACGCAGAAGCCATTTTTGGCTTCTGTTGTGTTCTACATGTGCCAAATATTTACGATCTGAATTGTTTTAATTTCCTTTCTTCTTCCTTTAATTTTTCTGCATCTGTTGTAATTTTTATTTTAATTTTATGAAGTAATTTAATTTTTCTAGGCTTGCATTTGATCTAAATTTATGAAACTTTAATTTTAATTATTTTTTTGAAATATTTATAAGACGTTCGATTTGTTCGTTCTATTTTGTGCTTAATGCTTTTTGGTTATTTACGAATCTTATCAAAACGATCCGTGGCACATGAATAAACTTGGAAGAGGCATTTGTGTGTGTATTGCTCATAAATAGAATAACATGTATGATGAATGATAGCAATATACCCGAATGGTATGTGTGGCCTTTTGAAAACTTAGAACGTAATGAATCTTGGTGTATTTAATTCTCATAGAGATATAGTGAATTAATTTAACGAGGTGTGTCTATATGGAGCTCGGAAGAGATGTATGGATAAAAATAGAAGTTTTCGGTTGACAAATTAAATATACTAAAAAATATAAATCAAAAGAAAATATCACGATTTGAGTGGATTAGTTTGGGGAAAAATTGCAATCCTAGATTTCTTTTATTTTCTTATTAAACTTTTTTCTTCTTTTTCTAAATCAACGGTTGTTTTGGTTAAAATCAGAAAGATACAATTTTAGTACTCAACAAACTATAGTAACAAATCCTCGTGGAAATGATACTCTACATACAAATCTTTATTACTTGTGACTGTGTATACTTGCACGATTTCTGTGTGTTGCAAAACACACAACAGCGCTCACACACGCGAGCACACATTTGCTACAAATCTCACCCCCCACACATGTGCTAGCCTATTCAAACACATCGAAAATCAATTTTCAAGATATTTTCCACTTTTTTGGCCTTTTCTTTATCTATAAAAGGAATTTCCCCCATTGTAAAAATTATCCTTAAAAATCTCTTCACTTTCTCTCTCTATATTTCTCTTTCTAGAAAGCTTCCTTAGTTTTTTGTTTTTTTTAAAGTTATTCTCCTCTTTAGAAGAACTAGCTATTCTTTTGTAAATTTCTAACTTTTGATTCAATAAAAAGAAATGCAAATTTGTTTAGAGGTTTTCCAAAAAAGGAAACTTCTGTAAGGATTCTTTTGAGGTATAATTTTAAAATGAATTCTTTATATTTATTTTTATATTTTATTATTATATGTTATATTTAATTTTTTTGTGATTAAATTTAACATAACTGACTCTTTGTAAATATGATATAATAATAACGTTGTTATGCTTACGAAATTTTAAATAGGTAAAATATTTTTATAAAAAATTGATATTTTTATTCAAGATTTTATATTAAGGATGCTAGAGAGAAATATATTATTTTTTATTACAAACTTATATCTAAAAATTAGATTTTAAAGTTTAATTATCCGGTCCAATTTAGTGTAATGTCATTTTATTTATTGGTATAATCTCCCAGTAGTTAGAGTGAAGCTCTATTTTAAAAAGTTTTTATAATAAATATTATTAATTTGAAAATGTATTAACAATATAGTTTCAATAATGGTTTTAAAACTTGAAAGTTAATACTCGAATAATTAAATTATTAGGTTTAATTTAGACACCTTAAATGTAGTTTAATTAACTGACTCTGGCTAAAGTTGTGATTAGATGATTTGTAATTTATTAAAAATAAAGTTAAAATTTAATACTTAATTAATTAATAGGCCTACCTAAGGATATTAGTTAATAAATATTAAACAAAAGAATTGGGGGCCCATCTAAGGACAGTTTCATACCAAAAAGTATAAAATCAATAAATATCAATTTATATCTTTAATAACCTAAATAATATGAGCAAATATAATTAACTTAATTATTATATCTATAAATACTCCACTGTTATGAATTATCAAAATTTTCATTATTGTTTATTGTATCCATATATATGTTTATTTTTTTATGTTGTTAGATTAGGAAATCTAAATCAAAATATCGTGACAGGATGTTTAGGATTTAATTTTGTTATTAAGAGTTTGAATGATAAATTAAAAATCACATATATTCCTTTCTTAGATCAATTTTGGGAGTATACTTGTCATTTTATATAAAATAATTAGTGCACTTTCAAGAGTTTTACAAATATAAAACCAAAGTATCTGCAAGATCGGTCTTGCAAACCCGATGGGTCTCATCACCAAACAGGCCTCACAACATGAATTAAGCATATAATACAGCAAATGGACAAATAAATACACTTAATTCAACATACAACTGAAACAACCAATAGATAAGAAACAATAATCTATAAAACATAATAGTGACGATGTGTCTCACAAGTTCCTTTCCAAGCCAGCAATATGTATAAACAGGGAAAGTATCACACAACATGTGAATTAGGCATACATACTGAAAATCTAAAAAAGATTTCCAATCAATTCAAGACCTCATATATGGAAACATAATTGATAAATGATGATTGTACTCTCAAAGTATGCAATAATACACAACACATCATATCAAAAGAGATAGTCTTACACCTGTCACACTACAAGGATAAAAAGATACTAACTTCTTAGAGACTCACATCAAAACACACATGCATATAGATTAATTTAAATAAGTAAAAGCAATAAAATAAAGCTATAATCCTATTACAAGGAATGCAAAGAAAGCATGCCACAACAAAAATCATATAAGCTTTCTAATCAGAGTCTAAATCTAGTATATTGGTACGCACATGATAGAAACTCAGACTAACACAATAGCTAATCATACAAACACAGTCACACAATGAGGTAAACACATATAGAACCCCTACCTATGCGGTACCATCCTTGAGTTGCTTATGGAAACCACTCGATGATAAATAATCCACTAAAAATAATAAACATATAAAATTTGATAAAAGTATAAATGCAAATACCTCTATCAATCGAGATCACCCTACCCTAACTACATATAGTTGTCCTCGCTTGTTGCTTCCATAACAACTTGATCCGACACACGAATCTGAATCTTCTCCAAAGCAAACACAACACACAATAGTGCAATTGGCTACCAATGATCAACAATATGTACAATAATATGGGAGCTCCCTCAAATATAAACACTAGCAATCACTGGCTTGGGTATCCATAGACAACTTATCTCAATCCCAAGAGAAAAGTATTACTCATACCTCACTAGTAATATAGTTTGAAATACTCAAAACTTAAGAATGTTATTTTACTTTCACTACCAAACTCTACCTTGAGTACTCACCACTCAAAATCATGGTTTTTCTCACACAATCATGAATCGCTATTATTGAAAAACACCCAATATAATAGTGACTAGGAATCATAAAAATGAGATGTCTAATTGATAAATCTTCGCTATATTTTTTTCATTAAAAAAACAAGAGATGGGGTATTTATAAAAACTTTGGGCTATCTAGGGGTACCTCATTAAGGCTTCACTGACCACCCTCGTCGTGGCTTCGCTGACCACCCGATAAAGTGGTAGGGTGAGGGGTTTGGTGAGGACCTCGTCAAGGCATACAAAAGTTGAATTTTTTGTTTTAGAAAATGTTGAGTAATTTTTCATAAATACCCACACATACAACTAAATAAAAATCGCAACTCACAACCTAGCATACATACTAAGAAAACCAACCTAGTGGTGTATGTATAATGTGCTTTCATATAAAGTGTGACTAACTTTTGCATGTGAGCATTACTAATCACAGTAACAAACCTTACAAAGAGGATGAAAATACACTAAGTAAAATAAGTAGACTCTATATCTTGCATTTGGGAAAGCAAAAAAAGACTCAAAGGACTATAGAACTTACAATATTTTAATTATGATTATGCCTAACTAATTTATTTATGTAATTGTGGGTAATTTTCAAACCCTAGACTATGATTTTAACTAATAAAATGTTATAATAATTTTTAGAACTACATCCTTAAGTTTTGATGTGTTTGACTCTATATTTAAATTCTATAACTATGTAGGTATGATTTAGAGTAATTAATTAGTTTACTGCATATATATGTTTAAGGCTAGTTTAAGATGTTATCATTATATCCTAGGAATATATAGATTTTTATTCATTTCATAAATTATGATATTTACTGATATTCTTATTCTAACTGATAATATATTGTTTTGTGACAATGTGATGAGTAAAGTTGATGCCTTTGTTAAAGGTTACTAAGAAGTGTGATCCTGCGAAGTTTAGTTATATCCTTTTAGAACATAATGCAATGAATGAATTTATCTAGCAAGTATAACTGGGTTTACTTTCTTATTTAGGATTGATTTACGATGGTATTCTATTTAAATTAAAAGTAAGAAAATGTGGTTTGGAAGTCACATTAAGTCCACTCATGGTACGAAAAGTAAGAATTGTGATCTTGTGAAGTTTAGTTATCTTACTTTCGATACTATCTGTGTTCACTTTTTCTTTCTCATCTTTTTTAGTTTCCTACCTTTCTTTTAAAGTTTTACCACTCCTTAAGGCTATTACTTTACAATGCTCCATACCTTCTCTTTTTGGGTTTACTTCTGTATTGCTTGGAAGGTTACTCTGAGGCCTTTGACTTATGGTTTGAAAAACTTTCCCTATTTGTATCTCCAAATTTAGGATAAAATCACCATGAGTGCACTTTCTCAATCCACTTTTGTATTTACTGAATAAATGAAGTCTTTCATCATTCCCATTAAATCACTTGCGTTGTCCTCACTTGGTGGATTCTTCTTTGCTTATGGTTGTTATGGTTATTGAAAACTAGGTGGTAGGAAGCGTTGACAATTGATATAATATTTTTAATTGCCTCTATAAATTAATCATTGGCCAAACAATTAATATCATAAGATTCAGATTAAATAATATTGTTGAATTGAAATCATAATTGGGACAAAATATTATATCATCACATATAGAAAATTGGGTTCATAAGACCCAATAAATTAGCTAGACATAATTAAGTTCATAAAGATCAAATTTCTCATAAAGAAAGACATAAAAACTAATAAAGAGTGGAGAAGAAAAGGAGATACACTCAATCTCTTGATTTGTAGCACTAATATTCTCTTGAACTTTCACAAAATTGTGTCTTCTTTAACCTTCCCTTGAAACTTTTCTCTTCTTTCTCTTCTTGTCAACTATTAGGTCTTTTAATTCTTAATTGTATGTTTTATTTTGTGAAATAATGATGTTTATTTAAAGGAAAATGACCTAATATAAACCATTAGGTCATCTGTTAAAATGATCCAAAGTTTGAGGACTAAAGCTGAGAGTCATTGTTTGATTAAAAATAGGATTCATGCTTAGTTACAAATGCGCGCTACAACATGGTTTCTTACACGTCGCAACATGGTCCTCGCTGTGTATTTTTTCTTCATGTGAGCCATAGCACAGAAAAATGTTTGTCGTGGTATACTGCTAATTTTTTCCATTTTATCATTCCACCTACATTGATATAATTAAACACAAATTAAACTTTTTAATGATATTTTATCACATAACAAGACATATAAGTGGTTGAAAAGTGGTTAAATAACTCTACTTTTGTAAGGTTGTTATTTATATCTCCAAACCATTAAGTGAGCCACAAGCACAATATAAGGTGATTTTTATAAGGTAATTCTTCCCTTGAAAGTAATCTTGATGATTCATTAGATGAAGAAGATGTAGAAAAAGATAGTGATGAGCATGATAGTGTAAGAAGTGGTGATAATGATGGAGATGGAGGGAACATAACAATTAGCTCTAGAAATAACCAACTTTTAAGTACATTCACTTGTGAAGTTAACTATTCACAAGCCATACAAGATGAAGACTATAGGTGTGATCTAGAAATATTTTATATTGGAAAGGAATACACAAGGAAACATCATGGAGGATAAGATGATATGCAAGGATAAGATGACAAAACTATACTACATATTTATCTTTAATGAGCATTAATATGAATGAAAGTGATATCTCAAATAACATGGGTATACATTATGCTTATGGAATATTTGAAAATCATCCATAATAATTTGTATATTGGGTAACCTCAAAATTTCCTATTCATGGAAAAAAAATAGGAAGAGCTCAATAAACATATTCATGGAATCTTAATCATTGTATTGAAACAATATTTAACTACATGTTATAGCCCCATTATTTCTTGAATCAAGATTGCATGTGTTTTGAACTCATCAAAAAATCCATTTATATGTAATTATAAGATAATTTATAAATTTTTAATATTAGAATCTTATTTTCACACAAGTTATTCTTTTATTTGGCATGTCGATATTAATTTATTGAGAATACTACTATGTTAGATGCAATATTATTTCATTTTCTATATCTTAAGTTATTATCTAAAATTTCAATACGTTGAAATAATTTTTCATACTTTTTTTTACTTTTACATGAATTTTCATTGATATCGATAATATTCTCGATATTTCCATAAGATTGAATTATCGATATATCCATAAATATTGATATTTAAATCCTTGGCTACTACACAACATGTAATCTAGGATTATAAAAATTATACTTCTCCCTAATCTAACCCACGCTTAGACTAGTCTTCCTGGAAGACTATATCATTTAGCTCCAAATATAATGAGGTAATATGACAACATATCCTCATTACTCCAAATAATGCCAACACTAAAAGCATGATATGCTTGCATAAGTCTACCAAATAAAGGGCTAGGAGATAAAGAGGCTTCCAAAAGTAACACCCTACAAAATAAACCAACCAACACTTAGAACATGTTTTCAATAGAAAATATCAAAAGTTAGACTCAACATCATCCACAGGTCGCATGGTTAACCAAGTGGACATAAAAACACTAGATGGAAAGAAGTTAAATGTAGACCGCATGGGAGCAACATATTGCCATAGCTATGGAACTATGCCTACTAGCCATCGATCACCAAGGTTGTGGCCAACTAGTACTATTTACCTAAAGCTTAGTCAGCTAGCAGACCAACGGCCCAATGACTCAATCACTAAGATGGCACAACATCAATCGACCAACCAATCACCATCTACGCCAACCACCGCTGGTTCAATGCAAAACTATTTTGGTCATATCTCAAAATTTATGGATTGTATGGAAAATTCAAGATCTCCACTAGAAAAATCATCGTTTGATTATTTTACAAAAAATTAGGCTTCATTAGTGATGAGCAGAATCGGGATTGTCTAAAACTTTGATGAGCGAAAACCGGCATCGCCGATCCTGCCAATACTTTGGTTTTAATATTTATAAAACTCTCGCAAGTGTACGAATCATTTCGTAGAAAATGATAAGTATACTCCCAAGGTCGATCTAAGGAAGGAATGTATGTGGTTTTTAATTTATTATTCAAACTTTTATAAACGAAATTAAATCCTAAACATCCTGTCACGATATTTTGGGGTTTTATGTTTTTAATCTAATTATAGAAAATTAAACATAGATTCAATAAACATTCATGCAAATTTTATCTTTTATAAATAGTGGAGTATTTATGGATATAATAAATAAGTTAATTATGCTTGCTCATATTATCTAGGTTATTAAAGATATGAATTGATATTTATTGATTCTCCCTTTTTTGTATGAATACCACATTTGGTGGGGTTAGATATTCTTTGTTAACGAAACAAATCAATTAACACCTATGGGTGGGGTTGATAACTAATTTGGTTAATTAAATTAATTCCTTTTTCTAAGAGATTGAAAATGAACCATTTAAATGCCACCTTTGGTGGGGTTAAACAGTTTAAACTTTATTCAAGGTGTCCAAATTAAACCTAAGAATTTAGTTATCCGAGAACTAACTTTCAAGTTTTAAAACTACTCTTGAAAACATGTTGTCAATACATTTTCGGATAATAATTCTTATAAAAACTTAAAATAGAGCTTCACTCTAACTAGGGCGATTGTACCAACAAATAAAAAAGCACTACTCTAAATCGATAGGATAACTAAACCTTAAAATCTAATTTTGATTTAAGTTTGTAATCATAAATAATCTATTTCTGTCTAACAGTCTTAATATAAAATCTTGAATAAAAATAAAGTCGATTCATTTTAGAGATTTTTACCTATTTAATATTTAAGCAAGCATAACAACGTTATTATTATATCATGTTTACAAGCTATACAGTTAAATTTAATCACAGACAAATTAAATATAACATGTAAGAATAAAGCATAAAAAATAAGCGCAAAGAAAATAAAATCCTTACATGCTTGATGCTTATTCCCGTTGCTAGAGAACCTTCAAGCGGAATTTGCACTCCCATTTATTGAATCAAAAAGCTAATAAATTACAAAAACATAACTAGTTCTTCCCACAAAGGGAAGAACTCTAAAACTAAGAGAAACTAGCTAAAACATAAGAGAAACTAGCTAAAACATAAGAAAAACTAGCTAAAACATAAGAAAAACTAAAAAAAACTAAAAACTAAGAAATGGAGAGAAAGAAAGAAGAGAGAAGTGTGTTTTGAGGTGTTGTATGAAGTGAAGAGAATGGGTGTATTTATAGGTGAGAATGGAGAGAAAAAGTGGGTGCAAAAATGTTAAAAAATGGTGAAAATGCGTAGTGCACATGGTGAGGTCATTGATGACGTCAGCATGACGTCAAAGGGGCGGCTGCACGTGAAAAATGGGGCGCGCACAGGCACGCGCGGAAGGAAGCAGCAGCGCGTGCGGATGCACGCGTGACTCGGCGCTGAAGTGGCGCGTAGCGGGATGGCTCGAGCGCGATTTCCTCCTTTTTGACATTTTTGACCTTTTCGACCCATTTTGTCCAATTTTTCCATATTTGTTGACCTTTCCCCATTTATTTATTAATATATTTGTGATGTATTGCTTCCAGTATTCCTTTTTGAATCTTTAAGTGACGTTTTTAAGCGAAAATACCTGAAAAACAATAAAAATACCCGTGATTCCGAAAAAGATAAATTTATATAAATATATGATAAAACATATAAATATATTTATTTTTAATCAATTAATGTGCATAAAATCATGGTAATTTTAGTGCTTTTTGAGCACTCATCAATTAGACACTACACGTGTCCCTATATGCCACAAAGAGAGTGGCTAAAAAAATCTGCAATTTTGGTCTGTAAAACTTACTATGTTCAAACCAAATCAGTTTATAAGAATATAGTATAAATGGACTTGGTTCACTATGATTTAGATTAGTACTTGGAGATCTCAGATCGATTTCAAGATCATCAAGTTGAGATGATTTTGACTTTGTAAACCATCCAATTAGTCAACCAACTGATCAATGAACCAACTATAGCACAATCGGTCTAAATCTAACGAGAATCGATCAAACTAGGTTTGGTTTGACCAGCTAACTAGACATGTTTAACTAGCTAACCAAGTAGGTCTGACTAGTTGACCAAACAAGTCTAACCATATGAGCAAACAGGTTTGACCAATTGGTCCCCCAAGCTCTGGTTTGTAGCAACTGTTAACTTTTTTCAATACAACTTTGACGACTCATATCTTTTTATGTAGTGATCAAATTCAAGCACAGGGCTTATTGTTAGAAAGCTTGTAATCTAATACTCGTTATTATATCAATAAAATCAAGGTATCAATTATAAAACATCAAAGACATCAATAATTACACCTAACTTCCTCGCATACACAGATTATACAATTAGGCATACATATGCACCAAAGATGCACAGGGGTTGATGTTAGGGAGATCATTATTAGGTATGTTTGACAAAGTATCATCGTTGCACATCACAATTTAACTTTTCAATGGTCAATGGTCAGCGTATAATCAACACTCAGTCTGTGCATAGTCAACATATGGTTTAAACTAAATCATATGGCATATTTCGTGAATATTCTTCCACTATGATAGTTATCTTATTTATTTAATATTATGAAGAGATATTATCATATATGAATTATTATTTAATATTTGAATGATATTCTATAAGAAAATAATATATTCGACCATATTTACATGAATACCAACCTATAAATAGGATTGATATCACACCCTATAAATAGGATTGATATCCCACCATTCTAGATAAAGGTGAGCAAATAATCTAATCAATCTTCTTAAATAGAGAAATCATATCTCTTCCATCATATTCGAATTAGATTGGATCAAAAATTTATAGTCAGATCATATTCAGATTTGAAAGCATACAATCTGTTCGGATTCAAAATGGATTTGAATTAACATATTTTATAATCAGCTGCAAGATGATTCGATTATTATACATACTACAATTATATTAAATTACTATTTTAATTTAAAAATAAATATAAATATTAAATTTTTATAATAATTTTTCAAGCATACTTCTTATTCTTTTGATTTTTTTATTTATAATTATAAGTAATAAAATTCGTTAAAGATAGACAAATTTAAAATTTAAATATTATGTATATTGTGTTTTATATATGACAATAATTCATAAATAATTTTTAACATCAATTCTTATACGAATTTAGATTGGTTTAGATCTATTATATCAATGGATTGGATTCGAAATAAAAATCTTCAAATCCGATTCAGATCAAATCATATTCGAATTGTTAAAAACATTCCGTTTCTATTCATTGGCCCCATCCTTAATTCTAAGTACGCTCTCTATTCCTTTACTAAGCTTCATTTTTTTCTGTCAATTACAAGAAAACTAATTCAAGCGTGGAAGTAGATTTGACACCACCTCAGTCTCTATCCCTTGTTTTGTAGAATCTGAACTTCAATAAAAACTAAGAATGTAGCTAGCAAAAATTGGTTCCAACCCTATCTTTGTCAAATGCGATTGAGAATACAAAATAGATGTTGGGCCTAAGTATATTGTTTTTTTCTTGGTGTTATCACTTTTTAAAAATAAGTGGACAATAATAAATCTAAGCACTATAATTACCATAGTTAGTGAACAGGCGAACCTCCAGGTATTTAATTAAATAATCATGATTTTTGAAGCTTTAGGTTTGTGAAATTTGATTTAAAACCCAAGTATGGGACGCACCTTGCACGCTGTTATTTGTACGAATGATAACATAAAGTGGAATGAACCTATTCGGTGCCTCAAAGTATATTGAAGCGTTGTTCTAGATCAAACACGAAACTTGTACCAAATGTAAAGAAGAAGCCACGACTCATAAATAGAATACACTGAGGATTTATAAAATTAAGGTAGTAAGCATTAGACCTTTTTGTATTAAATTAATTCTTTCATGATTAACATGTTAGTTGGTGTATAAACATGTAGTTTTCATTTAGGTCGTGTTTACATATTTTATTTCTATTTAAAAATTATTAGATGTCGATGTTTACTTTAAGCATTTATTTGGCCGCCATCTGGGTTAAACTTTAATTTTGCAATAATTAGGTCCTAATTGACACTTTTCTTGTTGAAACTGATTTGAATACTGTTTCCAGTTGCATTACTGGTAAGATGCAGCTTTGACAGTGGCAGTTGGATTCTCTATATGTCCGACGGTAAATCAAACATGTTTCCCCTCTTTAGCCTTTGTTCTGTGCAATGGATTTAGTTGGGTGGCTAATCAAGTAGCAGACAGGGTTGCTAAGTTTACTAAAGCTCAAGTTTGCTTATAATTAATAACATCTACGATCCAAGAGAAAATTTGTAAGCTCTTTGAATCTTGCAATTGTTTCCTCTACCATGTGACGCAAGTAGTAAATTATTGAATATACACATAGACGTTGGACGTACTAACTTTTCTAAAGTTTTCTCATATTCCTTAAATACCGATACTTCACTAAAAATAAAGAGTCAAAGAAATGCTGTTCATTGAAATAACAACTTTACTAGGCATCCCAAAATTATATGCCAACCAAAACAGATTAATTGATCTATTTCCTTATGATGTTTCTTTCCTTCATAAATTCCCCAATACCCTCAAAGCCTCAAACCCACTACCACTACCAGTCAAAAAGTCCAAGTTTGTTGCCTGAACGTACAAGATTTGAAATTGAAACAACAGCTATAAACTGAGCATATACAACTGAATAATCTTTTTTTTTATTTTTTTCCATGATCAAGTCAAATCAGTCAGCTAGAAAATTTAAATCTCCATTAGGAGGAGAAAAAGCCCAATTAGATCTTCCAATGCCTATAGCTCTGGTTTCAAACGTCCTGCCAAACATGACAAAGTACCTTCAAACTTAGAATAAAAGAAATATACACGCACACATACATGTGTGTGTATATATATATATATATGTTAGAAGACAAACTAGTGATCTCGTGCCAATACCATTTGGTCCCAAACTGTCAATGCCCAAATTAGAATCGAATCCCATATGAAAGAGACCTTGTAGCTCATTGTCAAGTGCAGTCTGCATATTATACATGCCTAAGTTAGTGAGGAGATTTTGACAAGCAGCAGCAACACAACTTTAAGATTTAAGACTTGCCTGATTCAAAGAAGGAAATTGCGGAGTTGTGCTGGGTATTGTTGGCATGGTTCCAGGAAAGATACCACACGGATAGGGCTGAGAAGTGGTTATGCCAGGAGTAAAACCAAAGAGACTGCTGCCAGACCTTGAATTAAGAATCTGAAGACGAGAAGGCAAGAAGATATGCTATACTATTAGAGTTTCAAATGCTTAATTTTTTTATTTTTTTTAATCATAATATATTGGATAATTCGACTTACATCTTTGGATAAAAGTCGATCTATATCAATGTTCAGTTCGGGATTGACAGTTGAAAGTTTCATTGACAAGAACTGAAAGATGAAAGAAAAATACTGTCTGAATCATACAACATTGATAGAACAGTAACTAGTATACATGATCTAAATATTGATAGAATTAACCATTCTCAACACTCACCATAATTCATCAAGCTGTGAATACAATAGAAAGATACTTATAGTAGTCATTGCTATCCTATGGGCCTTATTGCACTCAAATGAAAGAAACACTTAAAAGAAGAAAATGGCAAAGCTTATAAATTCCTATAGGTGCTTATGGTAGCTTCTATAGATTAAAGGGCACCTATCTCCAACCTAAGTTACTTGAACTCTTCATTTTTCGTAAAGTACGGGTGTCCAAGTAACATGACATGGAACATAGATGTGAAAAAAATTGGCATGTAAAACACTAGGATACGTATCCAAATATTTACAACTTCTAGTATCTTAAAAGAGTCTGTCTAATATAGTACCAACATACTTATCATCTTATAAGAAATCAAATTCATCATTTTAGAAAGCATAATAGTTTACCTCAACTTGTTGTTGCAGTGATTGTACATAGTTGATAATCTCATCAAGCATTACCGCCTTACCAGTAATCTAGAACAATGAAGGAATTAAGCACATAGGTGATAATCTCATCAAGCATTACCACCTTACCAGTAATTTAGAACAATGAAGGAATTAAGCACAACGAATGTATGTAAACTTGACCGTTCAAATACCTTAGTACCAAGAATTTACCTTATTACATCCTGGAACAAGTTCTTGTAGCAACCTCATCCTCTCACTAATTTTTTCTCTTCTCACCTACAAAAACAGAGTTTCAATATAACGATACATGTATAAAACCAAAAAGATTATTGAAAAATCTCATGTATTATGGTGAAAGATATACCCTTTCAGCGAGGCTATGACTATTTGTGGCCTGACCTCTTCTGGCCCTCACATGTATGTAATTTTCCTTAGAAGCTTCTCCACTGTTATTACTGTCCTTAGCTTGTTTACCATTCTGCTTATTATGCCCACCTCCATTTATAGTTTCTTCAACTTTTAGCTTCTTCTCATCTTGTTCTTTCAGAACATCAGTGCTCTCAGCCAACCGATCCATCTGTTGTTCCGTTTCAGCATTCTTTCAAACAAAAACACTCAAGTCACATGGTGTGGTAGACTAACTGAAAGCACAATAAGATCATTAACACTATAACTGATAATATTAATATAAAGCTCTTAAACTTGCCTTATTTGAACTTGAATCTAGGCCTCGTTTTCTATTCTTTCCATCAGGAGAGGTTCCTAAACCAACATCTTGAGATTGAATGACAACCGATGAAGTCCTTTCATGAAACCCAGTTTTAGAACTTTGAGTACAGTCAGGTAAGCCAAAAGAACCAACCATCTCTGAGAAATTTCCACTTCCAAAGCATGAAAGCTTAGGCCCCATGTCAATGAAATTTGGATCAGATGGATAATGAGGTAAGTGGGAGGTAGTTGTGCTATGCATTCCTTGATTATCCATCACAACAGGATAAGGAAGAGTGGAAAATCCACTGTGCTGAATCATTGAAGAACCATCAAAATTCTCAGACTGAGATAATGAAATAAGTGGATCCCAATTGGAATTAAAGAAAGGGTTAGCTTCATTTGAAGGTTTAAACAAGGGCAAAGAACAACTCATTGTAACTCCTGAAACCTTTTCTGACATGGGTTTGGTGCTCATTCCTGAAGTGGGTGCATCAGAAACACCCACATTTCTAAGATTATTATTATCAGTTCCATGACTACCCATCTTCTGAATCCCCAAATTAAAGCTCCCAAAGAAGATTTTAAATTCAACAGTTGCAAATAATGAAGAGAATTGGGAAAATAAGTTTGACCAAAATTGACTGGTAATGTCTTGTAAGATGGAACAAGGAACAAAGTGAAATAAGCTTTATACAACTAATAGGGTATTGAAGTAAAAGAAGCCTCTCATTGCAGCAACCACATAGACAAAAAGTAAAAGGAATAAAATCTATATAGACACCAATTTCTCACCTCCTCCTTTAAAAACCCTTAAGGATCAATCTTGCTCTCTATTAACAAGAAAAGTGAACCTTTCAGAGCATAAAGTAGAAATAGACATTAGCTAAGTAACAGCTCACCAAAGACAAACAAAAAAGCAGATTCCCTTTTTTTTCTCTATTTTGTTTAGAGGGAACTACTACTTTCGTATCATTTATTCAATCAAGCACAAATGTGATTGATGTTAAGGGTTTGAATCTCTTTAACAATGACCCGATTGATGAGGAACACTGTAGTCCCCAGATGAGCAAATGACTAATTATTTCAATTTGGAAAAAAGAACCACAAGATCCCAATAATCAAGAAATTGTTGCAGAAACCCTTTTGAGATATTCTCCCAAAAAAAAAGTATCAAATTCTAATTGAATTGTGCGAAAACTGAAATGGGCAAGATCAATAGCACAGTACCCAGCTAGGCGTTTGATTGTACCTCCACAAGCATCAAATGCTTGCCTAAATTTGACAAGAAAATTCAGTTTCACCAGTTGGGTTCTTGCATAAACAGCAAAAGAGTTTATAGTTCTAGCTTATATAGATCACAGACAATATAATATATATATATATATATATATATAGAGAGAGAGAGAGAGAGAGAGAGGCAGAGCTTTAGCACTAAAGAGAAAGAACATCAAAAATATGGTGCAAGAGAGAGAGAGTGAAACTTTGCTTACCTGCCCAAGTTAACTGGTGACATGTATGATTTTAAAGAACAGAATAACTACTGCCAACTGCTCTTGTTGGAAAATCATTACAGAACCTAATGTCTCTTTCCCTTCCACACTTTTTACTTTACTCTTGTAATTTGTTTATTATTTTTATTACACAGATTATTTAATCACACCGTGTTTCGAGAATCATAAATTTTGTAATACTAAAAGATCTATATTCATAATTAAATAAAAAATCTATATTTAAAAATTAATATGTTATTAAAATTGATATTTCTTTAGATACAAATAAAATTATTCTTACCAATTTAAATTAAATTAAAAAGTAATAATATTTATATTCATTTTAATCATATTGTTTTATCATGAATACTTTTAAAAATTAAAAATTAAAAAATTTAAATAACGTAGAAATCTTTTAATTTTTATACAATATAAATTATTTACTTTTCTCCGAAGTCCTTTAACTTTTTTTATTTTTATTTTTAAAGAAAAAAAGGTTTTGAAAGGAGATTAGTTAAGAATAGTATAGAGGTTCTTCTCTTCACGGCCAAGCTTCCTTCCTCCTTTGACATACTTTATATTTTTTACTGACACATTTGCCAATTATTCTAACTCTCTTTGCTGTTACACACTCATTTTTCTCCGGTGCCAACTAACCCTCTTTCTATTTCTTTTTAAAATACTCATTATGTTCCTAACCTCCATTATCCACCATCAACATCATTGCCCATCAATCCAACAACTATGAACCCATTTGACAAATGTATGGCTCTGATTAAGTGACTCAAAGTATTACAATGTGTTTGCAAAGCAGATTAAGATTACCCACTTTTGTTTAAGCAATTTAATATTTATTTATAGTACATGAAATGTATATATATATAATTTTTTTAACCTTAGGGTCTGGTCTCTCAGGAACACAAGGAATAATGGAATCTAATCATCAATTTTACCTCTTTGTCCTGGTACGATGTCCAGCTGTAGTAGGTGTTTTGCTTAAACCAACCAAATTCAGTCAAACAAAAATTATACGGTCAACGTCTTCTACCCAAGTTGTGATCTTGCTGTAGAAACCCAAATTGTTTCCGAAAATAACGCCTATTTTATTGCCATCATCTTCTGTTAAACCATCCGGTGTACCCTTGTAATTAAATAATAAATATATTTTTTTTAATTACAGAGACAATTGATGGTGTATCACTTGGCCACACACAGAGTGTTAATCCAATTCAATATAATTTATGCTAGAATGCTAAATAGTTGCAAGACATTAAGTGTTCCGATTTTCACAATAGAATGTAAGAGAGTTAAAAATAGCTAGATGTAACTCAGAGAACAACAAAAGATGTCATAGTATGATACTCTGATTCATTGCTCAAATCTGATTGTCACAATAGAATGTAAGAGAGTTAAAAATAATTAGATGTAATTCAGAGAACAACGAATGATGCCATAGTATGATACTATGATTTATTGCTCGAATTTGAGACAATCTTTTGCTTAACTGTGTGCTATAAGAGATGAGATTGTGGCATAAGAATACACAATGTGCACCTATCAATAAATGATGCCCAATTAGCATTACTATAAGCAATTAGAAAGCTAAGCTATGAGTGTTTGTACCCTTGATGTACTTAAGCAATTTTTTTACTACAATCCCGTACATATCTAAAGCTTGAGACATAAAATGACATAATTTATTAACCCTAAATGAGATATCAAGCCTTGTTAAGGAGCAATATTGTAAGCCTCCCACAATGCTTCCATACAAGCTAGCGTCATTCTCAGTGAAATGCCATCAGATTTACTAAGCCCTAAATCTATAGATATTGGAGTGTCATAATCTTGGATTCCAACAAGCCACAACGATACAAAAGTTTCCTGAGATACTTTTGTTGAAGGAGATACACACATTATTGTGAAACAAAACTTCAATGCCCAAAAAATAACTAAGATGACCTAAATCCTTTAGGTGGTGTTTGGTTCAAGGAATAGAATTAGAATGAAAATGAGAATAGAAAAGAAACAATATTATTTGGTTTGACTACTAGAATCAAATAATGAATCAGTATTACACTGCTTGGTTTACAATTGAAATAAAATAAAAAACACTATATATTATCTTAATACTTTTATATTCAATAAATTTTAAGTAATATCATTTAATTATTATTTTTTCGTCAAACAAAATACATTATTGGAATCATAATTTTTCAAAATAATTATTACTTAAAAATAAAATATATTATTAAAATTATTATTTTTCTAAATAGGGTTTAAGGTATTGAGGTTTGGGTTTGAGATTTAAGGGTATAGGGTTTAGGGTATATGATTTAGGGTATAGGGTTTAGTGTATATGATTTAGGATTTAGAGTTTAGGTTTAGGATTGAAATTATTATTTTTCTAAATAGGGTTTTAGGTTTTAGGATTTAGGGTATATGGTATAGAGTATAAGGTATAATGTTTAGGGTTTAAGTTATAGGGCTTAGGGTTATATTTTGTGGGTTAAGGTTCAAGTTTAAAATTATTATTTATCTAAAGAGTTTAAGATTTTGGGATTTTGGGATTTAGGGTTTAGGGTTTAGGGTTAAGATTTAAGGTTATATTTGAGGTTGGGGTAAAATTGAAACAAAATATTAAGATGGGAATGCAATCATGATTCCTTAAGGGGGAGAAAGAATTCACATTCATTCTCTTTTAGGAATCATTGTATTCCATTCCCACTTTTTAGCCCAACCAAATATAAAATTGGGAGTAATTAATTTTGATTGCATTCCATTCCAATCAACCAAACACCACCTTAATGCAAACACAAAATTGAGCTTAGCAATAAGAGTCTCAACTGCACTAGAATCACTTCTATTGATTACAATGTCATCTACACAACCAAGAACAACAATGTATGCCTCAAAATTATCTTAAATAAAGAGTGAAGTATTAGACTCAACAAATACAGCCAAAATCTAGCAAATACTCACTCAGTTTAGAGAACTAAGTACGGGATGCTTGCTTAAGCCGATACAATGCTTATGAAGCTTGTAGACTAGGCCATCACCTTGCTCAACCCCAGGGGGTTACACTATATAAACATCCTCTGAAGACTCCCTAATAAGAAAAGTATTATTGACATGAATTATCTCAACTTCCAACCTTTAGAGACAACAAGAGTCAAGACTACTCTAATAGTAGTAGGCTTAATCACAGATGAAAAAGTTTCAAATAAATAAATCTCTATCACCTACAAGAACCCATTTGCTTCCAATATGGCTTTGTACCCATCTAGAGTACGAACAACTTTAAGATTCACCCTAAAATCCATTTTACTAATCTATTGCATGTTTTCTAGCTGAATATTAACCAGCTCCTATGTACCATTTTGAATAAGAGCTTCAAACACTAATTGCATGGCATTTTCCACTTTGAAACTTTGAAAGCTTCTTTATAGCCACAAGGTTCTGGTAAGACAACCACACCGTGCATAATGAATGCATATAGTTTAAGCTTAGAGATGCAAGACTTGGATCTAGTAACCATTCCATCAGAAATAGGTTGAGAAGCTAATGTACGAGCTATAGGAAGCAAAGTTTGATCAATGCTTGAAATAAGAAATTGAAGAGAAATATCAAGTTTATTTTAAAGTGATGGAGGTATTAAGATAGGCGAAATAGATGAGATAAGTTCTACACAAGGGGAAAAGGTAAAGTGGGTAGAGATATGTTAGAGAAATGCTTAGGTAGACTAGTCTAAAAAGAGTCTAAAGTTGACAACTCAATAGATATGAGAAGTACTAGACATAGAGATATCAATGGTGGGAAATGGAACAAATAAAACAGGTTGAGAAAAAGGGAAAGTAGAGGTAAAGATACATTTGAATCAAAGGAGCCTATCATTTCCAAGTTAGAGGAAGGTACAATAAGCTCGGAAGTATAAGGAAAATTTACTTCATTGAAGATTACATGTCTACTCATATAAAACTTGTCTCTCTTTATGTTATAACAAACATAACCATGATGTTTTGCTTCATGTCTCAAGAATACACTGATGCACAAAAACTTGATGGTCAAATTTTATATTTATAAAAAACTTGTAAGTGCATGAATCACTTATAGTAAGCGACAAATATACTATTGAGATCGTCTCTCAAGGAATTGTGATAGTTTTAAAAAGTTAAATTATATTCTAATTTAGTTAGAAAAACACAAATCATAAACATTCTAACAAATTGTTTGTTTGAAAGAACAAAAATGCAAATTCTAAATTAAATTAACATCTAAAGAAAGCAAGTAAATAAAAGCAGATAAATTAAAGCGATAAATAAAAGGAGATAAATGAAAGCAAGGAAACTATGCCGAACAGGTGATGAATGTTGATAGGATTTTAGCAAGCATAACCTTTCATGGGTTAGATTCAATGCATCATTCTAAAACATTCCTCTGTTATACCATAAAATGAATTTTCTCCCAACCAAATGTTAGATTACATTTAATGAATCATTCTAAAACTAAAGTCAATTTATGCAAGTAATCATTAAATAAGGTTCCAAAAATAGAAAAGTTTTCCATAAATACCTCCATGAATTTCTCCACCATATTTGAGAAGATTGACATCATACATCTTTGAAACATGACTGGGGTATTGCATAACTCAAATGACATCCTCCTTAAAACAAATATCCCAAAAGGAAATATGAACTTGGCCTTCTCCTAATCCTCTGGTGCAATAGATACTTGATAATAACCTGAAAGACCATCCAAAAAATGGTAAAATTCATGCCTAACTACTCTTTCTAACATGTGATCAATGAATGGAAAAGAAAAACGATAATTTTTAGTGTATAAATGTAGTTTTATAAAATATATACATATTCTCCATCTTGTGATTGTTCTGGTGGGCGTTAATTCATTTTTATCATTTTTAACCATAGTTATTTTAGATTTATTCGGTACCACATGAACCTGACTGACCCATATACTATCAACAATTGACTGATTTTAGTCCCATTTAGGCCTATCTCACGAGTTTAGCAACATCTTCAAGATTGATTTTATGCATACATATAAATGGATTAATGCCTCTTATATACATGATACTCCAACCTATTACCTTCTTGAATTTCTTAAGCACCTTAAAAAGTTCTTTTTCTTGGGTTTTGGTCAAGATGAATGAAATAATTACTGGATAAGTTTTCCTTCCCCCAAAGACACATATTTCAAGTTCTTAAGAAAATATTTTAGTTCTAACTTAGGTGAAGTGGTCTCTTCCTCAGAGAAGGTACTAGATAGACCTAAAGGTATACTAGGCTTTCTCATTGGTTCAATATTATCCAACAATTCAAGGTATCCCTTAGTCTCCTAATATAAATCCTCTTCTATCTTTTCAATTGTTAAAAGGACTTCATTTTGTCTTCCAATCTATTCTACAAAAAATCGTTATGAACAAGTCTATCTAAAGAATCCATACTAAAACATTCATCAATGGTAAAGATAGAAGGAATAGGTGAAGAGTTAAAAACTTTAAAATGAAAAACCTCTCTCAAGACTATCATTGTTAAATTCCTATCTTGGACATCAATAATAATCTTAGTAGTTGTTATGAATAATATACCAAGAAATATTGTATATTCTTTTTCCAAGGCTAGGTTTTTCTGCATATTTAGAACCACAAAATCAATAAGTATTATTAATTTATCTACCTATACCAGTACATCCTTAACCATTTCCTTTGGATATTTAATAGATTTATCCGCAAATTGAAGGGACATAGTTGTAGGTTTTAAGTCTCCTAAACCTAGCTACAAGAAAAAAAATGGCATCAAATTATACTAACACTTAAAGCAAGCACTACTTTACCTACCTTTCTATCCCTATAGTGATGTTAATAATAAAAATTTCTAGGTCTTTCCACTTTGAGGATAGTTGATGCTGAAGCACATTACTAGAAACCTCTAATACCACAACTATCTCATTAAGGTCATACCTAATTTTCTTATTGTTTAATTCCTTCAAGAACTTATAATAAGAAAGCATATTCTTGATTACATCTAATAAAGGTAAATTTATATTAACCTTAGAAAGTATAGTAAAAGAAATTAGAGAATTGTTTATCTTGTTTTGATTCTTTCTACTAGTGTAGAAATGGTATTGGTGGCTGTTGTGGTTCTAATGTCTTTTACATTTTGGGAATGTCTATCGAATCCCCAATTTCTTTTATCATAAGATTTTTCTTTATTGGCACTTGTATATCCATCTTCTTAGAAGGCCATATTTTCACCTTATTACCTATATTAGATGGTAAAACATTAGATGGTAAATTATTAGAAATCTTAAGTAAACTTTTGTTAGATACCTTACCATTTTGAAGGATTATGACATCCTTTGCTTTCTTTGGTTTACTAGGTAGCTTTTTTTATTACTGCTTTTGCATATGCTCTGCTAGCTACCCAACTTGAGCTTCAACCCTTTTTATTGAAGTTTCTTAGAGTCTAACCTATAATTATTTATCATCAGGTTATCCTTGTTAAATTGAATAAAGGCATTCAAATTATATTCTAAAGTTGGCCTAAAGGGTTGATTTTGTGGGCATGGTTGGTTTATATATGACCTTTGTATTTGGTTTTGGGTATATGCCAGATTATTTTTTGGTTTCCATTTAAGGTTATTGTAAGTGTTAAAATGATACCCTTTCATAAGATTGGCTTCTTCCAATGTACTAGCACTAAAATCACATACAATGGAACAAACATTAGCACTATACCCAAATGTACTACAAAATTCATATACCTCTTGATTAGGGATTTTTTGGGTAATGAGGAGTTTTACTTTCTTAGTTAATTCTACAAGTTTCAAGGTCATTTCATTCTCGAGGCCAACTCCATTGATTCCTACTCTCCTTCATCTAGCACTCTTTTATTGGGAATTAGTACCTAATAAATTATACAGCTCATAAGTTTTCTCTACTATCTTATTTTTCATAGCTGCTCATACCGTATCAACCATATACTCACATTGTTGTGTCAATCTATCATAAAATAATTTGTTATGTAATCTAGTGAAAAACTATAGTGTGGGCATTGGATCAAAATGAATTTGAATCTATCTTCCTAGAAAGGCTCATTGTCTATTTAGAAAAATCTTGCTATCTTTTCCCTCAAGTCGATAGTCTTTTGGTGAGAATAGATCTACCCATAAATCTGTTATAAATTGTTTCCCAAGTAATTAATAAATCCGATTGTAGAGTCATAACCTAAGACTTAGCTTTATCCTTGAGTGTGTAAGGAAAACACCTCCTCCTAAGCTACTCTTCATCAATTCTCTAGAGTGGAAATGTTTGCATAATAACATAAAAATCTCTAATAAAACTTAAAAGGGACTTCCTTAGGGATACCATGGCTAAAGGCAACATGAGATAATGAATAGTTTTCAATTTATAGTTCTTTATAGCCTCTTCTGATTGTATGCAAAAAGTAGCCTTATTAGTGATGAGTGCTCAAAAAACACTAAAATAACCATGATTTTATGCAAATTAATTGATTAAAAATATATATATTTATATGTTTTATCGTATATTTATATAAATTTGTCTTTTTCGGAATCACGGGTATTTTTATTGTTTTTCAGGTATTTTGGCTTAAAAATGCAACTTAAAGACTCAAAGAGGAATACTAGAAGCAATACATCACAAATATATTATAAAAAAAATGCGTAAAGGTCGACAAATATGGAAAAATTGGACAAAATGGGTCAAAAAGTTCAAAAATGTCAAAAAGGAGAAAAACACGCCGCGCTTGACTCAGCTCCGCCCAACCGCATGGTAATCGTTTCATGCGCGTGCGCGCTGGCATGTTCACGCAGCCAACGACAGCCTTGCGCCCAGCGCATAACGCGGGCCGCCTCCGCGTGCCCAACGCGTTTTCACCCCATTTTTCACGTGTAGCCTCGTGACGTCATGCGATGTCATTGATGGCCTCAGGATTTCCATTACACGTTTTTTTATTTTTTAATATTTTTTTTAACATTTTTGTACTCATTTTTTTCTCTCCATCCTCACCTATAAATACCCCCCTTTCCTTCACTTCAAAACACACCTAAAAAAATACCTCCAAATAAATTATTTTCTCTCTTTTCTTAGATTTTTAGGATTCTTTAGTTTTTCTTAGTTTTTTTTATGTTTTCTTAGTTTTTAGTTTTTCTTAGTTAATTTTTCTTAGTTTTAGAGTTCTTCCCTCTTTGGGAAGAACTAGTTATGTTTTTGTAATTTATTAGCTTTTTGATTCAATAAATGGGAGTGCAAATTCCGTTTGGAGGTTTTCTAGCAAAGGGAATGGCAAATTCCGTTTGGAGTGTAATTTATTACCTATAAGGATTTTATTTTCTTTGCAGTTATTTTTTATGCTTTATTCTTACATGTTATATTTAATTTGTCTATGATTAAATTTAACTATGCTAGCTATTTGTAAACATGATATAATAATAACGTTGTTATGCTTCATAAATATTAAATAGGTAAAAATCTCTAAAATGAATTGATTTTATTTTTATTCAAGATTTTATATTAAGAATGTTAGAGAGAAATATATTATTTTTCATTACAAACTTAAATCAAAATTAGATTTTAAGGTTTAGTTATCGGTCTGATTTAGAGTAGTGCTCTTTTATTTGTTGGTACAATCGGTAGTTAGAGTGAAGCTTCTATTTCAAAAGTTTTTATAAGAATTATTATATGAAAATGTATTGACAACATGTTTTCGGTAGTGGTTTTAAAACTTGAAAGTTAGTACCTGGATAACTAAATTCTTAGGTTTAATTTGGACACCTTGAATAAAGTTTAAACTGTCTAACCCCACCAAAGGTGGCATTTAAATGGTTCATTTTCAATCTCTTAGAAAAAGGAATTAATTTAATTAACCAAATTAGTTATCAACCCCACCCATAGGTGTTAATTGATTTGTTTAGTTAACAAAGAATATCTAACCCCACCAAAGGTGGTATTCATACAAAAAAGGGAGAATCAATAAATATCAATTCATATCTTTAATAACCTAAATAATACGAGCAAGCATAATTAACTTAGTTATTATATCCATAAATACTCCACTATTTATAAAAGATAAAATTTTCATGAATGTTTATTGAATCTATGTTTATTTTTATGTAAGTAGATTAAAAACACAAAACCCCAAAATATCGTGACAGGATGTTTATGATTTAATTTCGTTTTTAAAAGTTTGAATAATAAATTAAAAACCACATACATTCCTTCCTTAGATCGACCTTGGGAGTATACTTATCATTTTCTACGAAATGATTCGTGAACTTGCGAGAGTTTTATAAGTATAAAACCAAAGTATTGGCAGGATCGGCGATGCCGGTTTTCGTTCATCAAAGTATTTGGCGATCACGATTCTGCTCATCAGTTAGTGATTGACCTTGCATACTTGTTCATCATTTTGTGCTTATCTCCAACATCATTGATGTCTACTTGCAACTAAAATTGTACTTCCTTCTCATGAGTGTCAATTTTAGCTTCCTTAAAAATATTTTGATCCTTTAGATGTTAATAAAAATTATGAGTTCTTTTCTCAAAGTTCTCTTACCTTTTATACACTACTAAAAACAACAATCAAGATGGCAGATAACTTAACATTAAAATAAGCACTATTAGAAGTATACACAAAAACAAATATAAATAAAAATAAACAACCAAGTAAACTAGCTACCAAAAACTAACATATAATAGATAAGTAAATAAAAATTAAAGAAAAATAAATGTAATATACAATATATATATGATACAAATAATTTATTATGCAATAATACAAGTTAAAAAATCAATTACAATATGTTGATAAAATATATCATACAAGGAATACATGTTAGTACGTAGAAATACGAAATCAAATAATTAACAAAAAATATTAAAATAAAGTTAAGTAAAACAAAAAAATTGAAATTGAAATTAAAAAGAATTGAGTTAATAATTAATTAAATAAATAAAATAAAATAAATTTAAGTTCAAGATTAAAAATTAAAAGTAATACAAAAATACTAAAAAGAAAAAATTCAAAAGAAATTAAGTTAATAACTAATTAAATACCGAAATTCAAAAAATAAAAATTAGATTTTTTTAAAACAAAAATAAATTGCAATTACTTAAAAAAAAGTTTTTAAGATTTTAGATAATAAAAATTTAAAATGCTATTTATCCCCCAATAACGGCGTCAAAAACTTGGTGCATAAAAATTTAATAGTTAAATTTTGTAAAAGTTATAATAGCTCGTAAATGTACGAATCACTTTATGAAAAATAAATAAGTATATTTTCAAGTTCGGACTAAGGAAAAACTACAAGATTTTAAATAATTTAAAAAAAGTTTACAAAATGAAAAATAAATCTAAACAAATTCTATCACAATATTTTGGATTTGGAAAGTTTAAATTAATGACATTAAATTAAAAAATAAGAATAGAATTGGATCAACAAATATTAGTGAGATGAACAATTAAAAATCAATAAAGAATTTATGAGATATAGGTCAAAATTAATTAAGTTATTAAAAATTATAAATTAATATTATTGATTTTTCTTTTTTTGTATGAAAATATCTTAAGGTGTGGATCAAATTCTTTGTTAATAAAAATCAATTCATATCCTAAGCTAGTGACCATTAATTGATTTAAATTAAATTATGATTTATTTTTAATAAAATAACAAATCATCTAAATCACTCTTTAAGGTAAAACACATAATTTTAACTATCATTAAAGGTATCTAAATCAAATTTTAGATTGATATATCTGAAACGTAACTTTTATATTTTAAATTTATTAACAAAAATATATTACTTAATATATTCCTCAATAATAAATATTGTAAAAATCATGAAATAAAAAATAATTATAAATTAGATCTAGATAATCATATCCTAAAATCTAATTTTTAGATTTTAAATTTATTACGAAAAAATATATCATCAATATATTTTGCTATAATAAATTTTGTAGAAATCTTGGATTGACAAATAAACTTAATTTATTTTATAAAAATATTCACCTAAATTAATCTTTCACAAATATGATAATATAACAAATATCCTTTAGTAATATTCATCCAAACATGTTCAAATTTAATAAATTATCATTAAATAAAAAATAATATTTAGAATTATACATATAATTAAATCTGTAAATAATAGAATACAATTAAAATTTATATCTCAATTGTATTCTTCAATATACAAAACTTAAATGCCAATATGTGATCTAAAAAACCTCCAAATAAATCTTTATATATTGTTTATTGAATTAAAACTACTACATAAAATATAAAACTGTAGCTACCTAAAATTCCTAAATTGTTAAAAACATTGAAACTATAAAAACTTTTTGATAAATAAAATGTTCTTTGATTTTGGTGCGTCTGTAACAAAGAAGGTGAGGTTGCTTTTATAATTGAAGAAATGCTAAGGAAATGGAGAAAATGTGGATCGTGACCGTAGTCTATTTTTATTCACACCAAGGCCCACATCTATTTTGGTATGCATTAAATTTAAATTTGAAAAAGTCATACAATAGCCCACAGCTTAAACCATCATGATCTGTGTCTATTTTTTTATTCATTTTCTTGGTGTTTCTCCCCTTATAAACTTGGTTGGAATACATGTAAGACTTATATGTATTTGTTTTATTTTTCTTCTAAGTTGAAAATAAGTACTTTCAGGTATGATTCTTCAAGTGTTTATCATTTGAATCATTTTAAAGCCAAAAGTACTTTAAAAATAAAAAAAAACATACTCATGATTTTGAAAACATAATTTTTCTTAAATAATAATAAGATTATATAAATTCAAATTTATTTATGACGTTTAAGTACAAACAAATCACATAATATTAGTATATTTCAAGCACTCATCACACATAAGCCATTATTCTAACTTTAAGTTTGTTTTTAGTGTATTCAAAAGCATTGAGTGCCAAATATCCTAAACTGAGTTATGTTACACTTCTTGACATAAAGCATATCATAGGGATTGATCATTCAACGCTTTAAATGGTAGTCTATTTGAGAGAAAAACAACTATTTTGAAAGTATATGGGCAAAAATGAAATGGCACATATGACTGAAGTGACAAGACAAGACCCTTCTCTACAATTCTTTTATGCCTTGACTCAACTATTCCATTATGCTTAGACATATATGGATGAATGACTCCTTTTCAAGAGCATTCATAAGTAATTTAAACTTATAGCCACCATTTGTTTGAATGGTTAAAATATGTTTAGAAAACTACTTCTCAACCATGGACTTAAAATATAAGAATGTAGTAGTAATATGATATTTAGTTATCAAAGGAAAAAAAATATACCTATTATCATCACCCACCATAGATAAAAAAAAATACTTATCATTATTGTAGGAAAGCTTAGGAGAAATACACAAGTCTAAATACAATAAGGCAAAAGGAATAGTACTTATATAATGTTTAGCAAAAAATAGCCACTTGTGAGATTTTGAAACTTGACATGAAGTACAAAATACAAGATCTTTTGAGAGATCAATTAGAGAAATACCATTTGCTCGAAGGATCATTGAAGTTGTATCAAAAGATGGATGTCCTAACTTTTGATGTCATTGATTGTACAAGGAAATTGACTTATCTGAAGTAGTAAGAAACAATAAGCCACCACTTAGACCAGCACCCATATGACAAACTCTAGCTTCTGAGTCACCCTCAAGTATTGAACCAGTAACCTTATATAGGCCATTCTCATTAGTATCACATAAAATGGTTGTCTTAGTCACAAGATCCTTGACATAAAAAAAGAATTCGAGTGAAATTCAATGAACGCACAATTCTCATAAAATAATTTATGAATAAAAATAAGTTGGTAGAGGCATTAAGAGTGTGTAATACATTAGAGGCAAAAAGAATACATTGATCAAGAGTATGCAAAATCCTATACCCTAAATTGAAAATTGGCAACCTATTTCCATTACTAACAAGTATGCTTGCATTACCTTAATGAGAGACTAATTGGGAACATGTTATTGATGACTTGCTTATAAATCAAAACGCCATTTACATTCTGAAGATTTTATAGTGTTCATTGAAGAAATAGCAGTCATAGCACTTGGTTCAATTACATGACAACCTTGAGGCTTTGCCAATAGCACATAAATAAAAAGTAAGAAGATGCTACAAGACTAGGCTTGTCACAAATTTAACAAACATGTCTATCTTTCAGCATCAAGAAATGGTAAAGGTCTTGGTAAACTACCATTTATAAAACTCTCTAACCTATATGCCATGATAAAGCAAAGAAGTTGATCATGCCAAGTTAGATGGTTATAATCATCTAATTTAATCTAGAAAACTATGTTGTTCGGAGGAAATATAGAAAAATTCTGTGAAGAATATCAAGAACCAAATTATTACCCATTCATCGAGTCAAGAATGACATTGTTATGTTTGTATTCCTAAGAACTTCATTGCTTGTAACTCCATTAGGACGATTTTGTAGCTTGGTTGCATCTATACCAACATTTTGGGCAGTATTGATTGCTTGATGAACAATTGATGAATTTCTATATGTAGCCAACATTACATCTCTATGTGAACTTTTAGAGCTCATTATGAATAGTCTTATAGAATCTTTAATTGTTGTGATATCATATTAGAAGATGTTGGAAAACTAAATATTACAAAAGTTTAAATAGTAGGAGAATGGTCAACAATAATACATTTGTCATTCATATGTATAAATGTATAAAGTTATTGTTGACTTTTATCCAACTATTTTAAGTTTTTGGAAGTATTGGTTTTTCAATATTTTCTGACATTTATTTTAAATATTCATTTATTAAAATTAAATTAAATATTGTTTATTTTAAAAAAATATCACAATTATTAATATGATAGGAAAAACCAAAAAAACAAAAAAAATCCTGAAAATAATAAAATTTACTGTGTTTGGAATAGCAATTACACTCCAGAATTCAAAATATAATACTATTTTGAATTAATTGATATAAAAAAAATAATAAATATTTTTACATATATGTGTTGATATTTTCCATACTTTGTTTAAAATTTAAATTTAAAAAAATATATATTTATATAAAATATTTCTTAGAAATTTAAGTAAAATAAAATTTTTTAACTTTTATAAATATGGATATTTTCGTTAATTAAGTACAATAAGAATTGAAATATCAATATTTATAAATGTGGCAATGTGAATTTGATAGAAAATGTTAAAAAAAGATCAAAACATATTATATTGACAAACATTTTTATAAATTTTATAAAACTTAAAAGAGTTTTTCACTTATATAATTACTTTTTTTCCCACGGGCATAACTTTACAACTAGTTGTACAGTTATACAATATAGCTTAATTATTGTATAGTTGGGCAATAAGTGGACATATAAGGGGAAAAAATATTTTGGGCTAAAAATTAGACATATAAAGCAATTTTCGCAACTTGAAAACAATTTTAGAAAATATCAACAATTTTTAAAATATCAATTTCTTTTCATAAATGAATATATTATTGATACATGAACATTTTATTCTTTTTTTTCATTCACAAAAAAGAGTCGGACAAAGAAAAAATCCAAATGTTCACTTTTTATAATAGTTGAAAGATTAGATGTGCAATGTTCAAAATATTTAAGACAAGTAGAGATGTACATAGGTATGGACGATGACAAATTTTGATATAATTATCACTTAATCGAATTATAAAAATTATACCCGAAATTATCTGAAATATTTATGATTCGGGGATAGTTTTTTATCCACGGGTAACGATTTGAAATAGTTATTAAAAAATATAAAAAAAATCATTTTTTTCAAATTTTTTAAAACATTTCTTAATAAATCCTAATTATTAATTAATATATAATTTAATTTAATAAATATATAAATTAATTAAATAAATATAATTAATTTTGGATATAGGTGGGTACAATTATCAATATAATCGTACCCGTTGTTGAATGTTCGATTTTTACCCAAAATTATTCTCGTCCCTAAAAATTTTCAGATAAAAACCGAACCAACGGTGCTGATAATCAAACCCGTGATTTTTTTATACATTCCTGGAGACAAGTGCCTCTTTGTAATAGAACATGTGAGCCCTTAATCTTTGCTATTTTTGTTATCTAGAGTTTTAGGTTTATTATTTGTGCATTTTTATTAAAAATATTAAGTGAGATATGTTTGAAAATAAATTTGATTTAGTTTAAATAATATTGTAGATATTCTTTAGAATTGTAGAGAATTATAAAGCGTAGATATTTTGATGAATAATTGAAAAAATATACATATTATGTCAATTATGATTATTAGATTAAATGTATTTTGGTATTGTACTACTCATCGGTTAGGATGAGTCTTTAGTATAAATATGGGGTTTTCTTTTTTATATTGAGCCAAAATTTGAGAATCAATTACAAATCTTCTCTTTTGAAATTTCCTAAAGCTTTCTAAAACCTTTATCTTCCAACAAAATAGTATAAGAGTTAGTAAAGTGATGTCAAACATATCACTATATCATATCAAATTGAAGTTTTCGAAAAGAACAATACGACATCACAAAATTCATTCCAATCAAATTTTGGATGCAACAAATGCATTGATGGAAGTTTTCTGTTAAGAAACTACTAAGTTGAATCGAGTTTGTGTAAGTTGGAGTCGAGTTAGAGAATTCCTAAGGTATTTCAACATTTCAAATGTGTCTACGAAGTTATAATTAAAAATACTAACTATATTAAGAAATATAACTAATAATATAGCATTATTTCAAGTCTCCATGCTCAATAAGAGCAACTATGATAATTGAAGTATTAAGATGAAGGCTCTACTGGATGCATATGCATTTTGAGAGATTTATGAGGAAATGTTACAATGAGCCACAAGATGAAGCTGTATTATCTCAAACTCAAAAGGATAATTTAGGGGATTCAAGAAAGAGATCAAAGAAATTTCTATATCTTATAAATTAATCTTTAGTCGATGATGATTTTGAGAAGATTTCAAGTTCAGTGCTTGCTACAGAAGCGTGGGAAAGCTTCATACCTCATGTAAGGGAGCTATGAAAGTCAAGAAGGTACATCTCTAAACATTAAGAGGTGAGTTTAAAGTTTTATGAAAATGAAATATTCCAAATCCATCTACGTTCCATCTTTAGAGTTTTGATTGTTTCTAATCAAATGAAAAGAAATAATCAAAAATAAAGAGACGTGAGGATCATGGAGAAAATACTTCACTCATTGGATCTTAAATTTGAGGATATTGTTATGATGATTGAGAAAATAAAAGACTTGGAGAGGAAGACTATCAACTAATTATTGAAGTCATTGTAAACTTATGAAGAAATGCATAAGATGAAGTAACTACTTGCAGAATGATTATATAAATTTTTTTTTATCTCTACTCATTATAAAAATACTTGTAAAAGTATTTATTATTGATTTTATACACCAAAACAATTGATTTCAAATTCAAGTATTGTAAAATATACATTTACTAATAACATTTTTCTCAAAATTTGGACTAGGCTGCCTTGTCGAGCCCTTAGTACCCTTTGTGCCTAATTTACACTTTATTGCTAAGTATATATTTGGATCTTTCATATTGATTTGTTTCTTTTTGATAAAAATACTTAATGATTGTATTGTATTCTCTATATCTTAAGGAATATATATGATGCCTTTATATAGGAGTTACAAGTAAACTAAATATGTTTAAAGAGTATAACATGATATACATTAGTAGATATCATATATATTAATAGATATACATTAATCTGTTAATAGATATACATTAACATCCCCCCTCAAACTCAAGGTGGATGTGAGACCAGCTTGAGGTTATCAACCAAATTACGAGTAAACTAAATATGTTTAAAGAGTATGACATGATATACATTAGTAGATACCATATACATTAATAGATATACATTAATCTATTAACATATATACATTAACATCCCCCCTCAAATTCAAGGTGGATGTGAAACCAACTTGAGGTTGTCAACTAAATTATGAGTGCGTCCCTTAGGAAGTGCCTTGGTGAAGATATTTGTAAGTTGATCATTGGCGGAGATGGGGAAAATCTTGAGAGCATCATGGACAAGAAGAGAATGAATAAAGTGATAATAAATCTCGATGTGTTTAGTCCATTCATGGAAGACGTCATTGTGAGCAATATGAGTGACACTCTAATTGTCATAATAAAGGGGAGTAGTAGAGGATGTAGACATACCGAAATCCTTAAGAAGCTATCGTAGCCAAAGGATTTCAAATGTGGTAGCAACAAGAGCACAATATTTTGTTTCAATACTGAAGTAGGCCATGAAAGTTTGTTTCTTACTTCGCCAAGAAATCAAAGAAGAAATAAGGAGAAAGCAATAACATGTAATGGATCTACGATTAGTGGGATCTCCTACCCAATTAGCATCAGAGAATGCATGAAGTACAAGAGGAGACTGAGCTGAGTAGAAAAGGCCATGGAAGAGAGTGCCCTTCAAGTATCGTAGAATGCACAGAACAACAGCATAATGAGTCGATCATGGAGCAGACAGATACTGGCTCACCTGAAGAACAACATAAGAAATGTCTAGATGAGTAACTATAAGATAAATTAGGCTACCAACCAATCATCTGTAAAGAGAGGGATTAGACAATGGTTCCCCCCCCCCCCCGAGGGTGTCAAATGCGCATTAAGTTCAATTGGAGTGTCAAAAGTCTTGCTATCAGTGAGTCCAGCTCGAGATAAAAGGTTAGATGCATACTTGGCTTGAGTAATATAAAGAACATATATGGAATGAATGATCTCAAGACCTAAGAAATAGTTGAGATTTCCAAGGTCTTTTGTCTCAAACTATTGACTAAGAAAATCCTTGAGTTCTTGAATACCATTGAGGTCATCACCAATTATTATCATATCATCCACATATAGGAGAACCAAAATAATGCCTTTATCATTGCAACGAAGAAAAAAGGAAAAATCATAAGGATTGGTAGTGTAACCTAAGCGAAGGATGGTGGAGCTAAACTTGGCAAACCATGCTCATATAGCTTGTTTAAGGCCATAAAGTGCACATCGAAGGCGACAAACCTTATTTGTTTCAACAGAAAGACCAGGAAGAGGTTACATATAGACTTCTTCATGAATATCCTCTTTAAGGAAGACATTTTTAACATCCATCTGAAAAAGGTCCCATTTACTAGTAGTGGCAACAACTAAAAGGGCACAAATAGAGGAGATATAGACAATTGGAGGAAAAGTCTCTTCATAATCAATCTCATACTCTTATGTAAAACCTTTTTGCAACAAGATGAGCCTTGTAGCACAAGATGGACCCATCAGAGTGAGTCTTGATCTTATAGATCCACTTACAACCAACCACAGATTGACTAGGAGGGAGAGTAACCAAATCCCAAGTATGGTTTTTGCTTAATGCATCAATTTCCTCTTTCATTACAATCTTCCATAAAGGGTAAGTAGATGCCTCATGATAGGTGTGAGGCTTATGGAGTGTAGCAAGGGTAGTGTAACAATGATAGTCAAGTAAATGTGCAGGAATGGATCTTACTTGGGTTGAGTGGCGAGATGGAATGTCTTGTGGAGGATCTTTAGGTGAAGTAGGAGTATGGGACCTACGCTCAAGGTGGGGTAGCTCATCATCAACTTGGTCATCTACAACCTGTCTAGGAGAATCATAAAAAATATCTAAAGATTGAATAGAGAAGTCCAAAGGATGATCAAGAGCATTTGTAGAAGGAATAAGAGACTCATTTGGAAAGATTTCTAAAATAGAAGAGTTAGTTAGGGAAGAACGAAAATGAAAGAGTTCAAAAAATAAGTGGTATTTCCAAAAGACAACATTACTGGAAACACAAAGATGATGCGAGATAGGATCATAGCATCGATACCCTTTTTTGAGTTTCAACATAACCAAGAAAACAACAAAGTCTAGATTGAGGCTCAAGTTTGTTGTGCTCATGAGGCTGAAAAAGAACAAAATAGGCAGCTCCAAAGGAGAGAAGGTAATTATAGTAGGGGATGACCCAAAAAGGCACTCATACGGAGTCTGATTATGAATGATATCTCTTGGAAAGTGATTAATGGCATGAATAGCATAAAAAGATGCTTCACCCCAAATGAGACAGGAACTTTAGTAGAAATAAGAAGAGCACGTACAATGTTAAGAATATGACAAAGTTTTCTTTTGGCTCGACCATTTTCTTGAGAGATTCCTGGACGGGTTAGATAATGTACAGTTCCATAGGAATGTAATAGAGCTTGAAAATCATATTGATTATATTCAAGAGCATTATCATATCAAAATTTTTTGATATGTTGGGAGAATTGTGTTTTCAACCATTTTGCAAAGTTACTATATATTGGTAAGATTTTAGAATGAGATTTCATAACAAAGATCTAACTATAATGAGAATAATCATCAATATAAACAATAAAATAACGAGATCCACCAATACTAGTAACAAGAGAAGGTCCCCAAATATTAGAATGAATTAACTCAAAAATACTATTAAACCTGACCCCAGATAGGCTCAAAGTTCTTGTGAAGTGACATTAGGAACTCATAAAGATGAAACTCATCTCTAACTGCAACATATTGCTGAGCATCCTTTAATCATGCCTAAATTGGATCACAAAGGTCAATTTAGTCCTAAATAAAACAAAACTAATCATAGTAGTCATTGATGGATTGTCTTGGTTCCTGTCAAAGTTGATGCAATTCAACTACTAACTAATATTTCATAGATCCGTGAGTAATGAAGTACCTTTTGGCCAACATATCCCATGCTGATTTTGCATCATCAAAGCTGCCCAATAAATTAGAGATGAAGGCAACAAAATTATTTTGAATCCATGTGAGGATCATGTGGTTGTGACTATCCCATTCAATCATGCTACCAAGGTAGGCAACATCTTTTTCACTTACTTCTTTGATAGGAATGGTAATTGCACCACTATAGTAATTCTAGAGCATGCGACCCTTAAGAAAACTGTGCATAGCTTTAGACTAAGATAAGTTATTCTTGGTCCCCTCCAATACAGTATTGATGGGGCGAGGAAGAAAAAACATATTTTTATCCATTTAGAAATACAATATGAAAAAAAGACTACAAAAACAAGGTCTACATGAAAAACTGGGTAGGGAGAACCTGATATGCAATCTGAGTGGTGTGGGACGGTCAATGAAAGTCAACGATGATTGTAGCAATCTGAGTGGTGTGGAACTCCTTAAGGATGGTTGTTGCAAGATCGGAACCTAAGGATAAGGGTTGAGAGACGTCGAAGGTTCAACGGTGAGTGGCTACAATGACTATTGTGACGGCGGAAGCGATATGGGTGAAGTAACACTAGAAAAGACAAGACTGCTAAAACAAATGTTAGAGCAGTGGCTCTGATACCATGATATAAATACTTAATGATTGTATTATATTTTCTACATCTTAAGGAATATACATGGTGCATGTATATAGGTGTTACAAGTAAACTAGATATGTCTAAAGAGCATACACTACTACAAAATGTGGCATTTAAGTCGATATGTAAAGTTTATTTTTGAAGAAAACCGACTTATATTGAATTTAAAGTTGGTTTGGTAAAGAACCAATGCTACGTATAGAGTCGGTTGACGTGTTGAACCGATGCTACACATATCAACCGATACTATCCACATGTCAACTGATGCTATCCACGTGTGTAGCATCGATTGACACGTAGAACCGACGTTATACACATGGATTTTTATTTTTCTCTTCTTTCTTCCCTCATCAGACACAATTTTTAATTTGCAATGCTGTAAACAACACCCAAAAACCCAAAACTGAGCTTCACCTCCTCCACTATTTCTCATTTTTCGGCCACCTACGACCATCAATTCTAGCACCATTTAATAAGTTTTCTTCCTCTCCAAATTATCTTTCAGATCCCCTATTTTTTTGAGCAAAATACTCAAATTTTTTATACCCATTTTCCTCACTTACAAAACACCCTTTCTTTCTTCATTTCCTTCATTTTTTCACTTCATCTCTTGTAAGTATTTCTATTAATTCTACGCACTTATTATTCACTTTGCATTATTTTTTGTATATTATGTGTATAAATTTTATTATATGTATGTTATTATTTTTATTATGTAGGTTTTGTATAAGTATTATGAAATGGGAAAGACATGATTCAACAATATGATGCTCATTAAAATATATGTGATTTGAAGTAGTGTATTTATTTAAGAAAAACCTTAATAATCACAAAATTGTTATATAAATTTATATGTCATTGAATCTTAAGTAAGTATAAAATGAGTAAAATATGTAAAAATAAAACTTTAAAGTCGGTTCAACCCATGAACCAACTTTAAATTTTAAGTCTTTCCATTTAAAATCGATTTTTAACTGAGTTTAAAGCCCATTTTTATAGTAGTAATAACATGATATATATTAATCTGTTAACAAATATACATTTAATCTGTTAACAAATATATATTGATACTTTTCACGTTACTCTTTTAAGTTTCTAAAAATGCATCTATATATTTTTTATATAGAATACTCTAGAAATTAAAATCATAAATTAACGATGTCAAAAAGCACTCATTTGGATTGAGTAACTTGCGGTCACTATACTTGTGTTGATGTGATGATTGCGATGATACACCAAACTAGTTAATGTAGATACTTTCACTGAATTGTTTCTTTGATCAATGCGTTATTGCTGCGAAGTTGTATACAAAAAAGAACCTTGTTGATCTTAAACTTATTTTAAGGTTTTTGTTTGCTTGCTTGTTGAAATTTGGAAGAATTTAAAAGAGTTGATACTTAAATGAGGTTTCAGATATGTTAAAAGGTTAATAAAAAAAAGAAAAAGAAAAAAAGAAGAAAAGGATTTCACTGTAAGCACATATTTACATTAATACAGATAGATAGAATATAGGAAAAAATAGTGCAATTATTTTTTGAAAAATAATACAACTATTAAATGCTCACTTTTCCATTCTTAACTTAACCATCAGCCACCATCAGACCCTCCTTACTTACAGGAGGGTGAGTTCCTTCTCATTTGAACATTCTTTCTCCGGTAGTTTCTTATTTACTATTTATTATTATTATTATTATTATTTTAATATTTGTCTTTCTTGGTTGATAATTTTGTAGTTTTCTCTTGGTGAAGTTGGGTTGTGCCTTTTTAATGGGGTTGGTTGTGGTTTCTTGGTAGATTTCTTTGCGCCTTTATCATGACATTGTGTTGGTTTGATAGGCGTCTTCCAAGTGTTTGACAAGAGCCTTCAACGGGAGTTCACTCATATTAAATTTCCCTGTTGTTGGATAAAATTTTTCTATGCATGGCATTTTTAAAAAGCCTTGAGATGGTTGACTTGGGTACTTTTTTGACCTAAATTTCTTGGGTCCAAAATTTGTTAATAATGAAAGTAATTATTTTTACTCTATACTTTAACATCATTTTAATGTTTAAATTTATGCATAGTGTTATATAACTTTTATATATCTAAATAGTAGTCAAATAATCGAAGTTGAGTTAATACTTAATTTAAAAATAAATAAATAAATAAATAAATTATGATGAATCTCTAAAAATTTAACAGTAAAAATACTTATTTGTTAAATATAAATGATACATAGAGTTCTTTTTACAATTCTATGCATATTTTTTATGTCCATTATTTTTTTAAATTTTAAATTGTATATTGTTTATATTAGATGAAAAAGGAGTGAGGTATAATTTTTTTTTTTAAATAATTACATTATTCATGTAACTTTGATTCGTATCCCAAATAATTTATATATTCAAATAGCTAGCTAGCTTCATGTGGTTGAGCATTAGGTGTCGGTTATTTTTGAGTTATATATGTTAAATAAGTGAGTCATAAAAAGAAAATAACTTTTATTTATTGCATTTATTTTTTAACATAAATAAATTATTTATTGAAAAGTGAATTAATAGAACCTTATTGTTATATTATTTGTAAATTATTAAAAATTTGTGCTTGCATTTGTTGAATAGACTTTGCCAAAGCTGCCAACCATACCTTTTAAGTAGCAAATTAACTGCAGTATTGTATTAATTAATTATTTTGTTTGAATCTGAAAGCACCACATAACTCATTAGTTACATATTAATAAACATTATTAACATGGGCCACTTATTAATGTAAAATTATGATATGTAAATTATTGTTATGTATTAAATAGTGATAAAAAAACATTATTTTATCAATAAACAAATATTGGATATGATTTTTTTAATAACAACATTAGATATGATAGTTAAAATTCCGTTGACGATGAACTTTACTTAGAGAGAAGTTAAGCTTTTAAATCTACAGTATAAATAATTTTAAAAGCTATCCCTATTATTTACGTTACAATTTAAAAACACATTTTTTTCGTAAATTGTTAACTTTTGTATTTTTTAAATTTTTATAATATAAAATTATTTATTTAATAAATATTTAATAAAGAATAAAAATTAACCCTAATAATTTATTAAAATTTTATTATTATAAAAATTTCTTAATCATATATATATATATATATATATGTATGTATGTTTTGAAAACTATGAATTTTGAAATTGTTTTGAACATATGCATATATTCTTTTTTTCTAACAAATACCATAAAATAATAATATAAAGATAAAATATCAATCAAGGGATATTTTTGTTAAAAATTTATTTAAACCTGATTTAAATTTTTATATTGTTATTATTATTATTATTATTATTATTATTATTATTATATAAATACGACCTTTTAATTTAATTTATAAATTATAGTGATATTTAATTATTACATAGAAATTTAAAGAAACTGTACAATAAAATTATAGAAAGTAGAAATTTAAAGAAACTGTACAATAAAAATATACTTTCGTTACGTAAACTCAATATTTTTTTATATAAACTTGTTGGAATAAATATGTAAAAAACTATCTAAGAATAATATTACCGATATATTGAAATATATTGTTTGGGTTGAGTCGTAGACTACGTCATTCTCTTTAAGATGTTTCGCGACTCTGTCCAAACTTGTGCTAACAAACACAGCCTCGTCGTCCCTAGGATAAAACAACTCATAATATTTTTTCTGTCTCAGAGCTTCACTACACTAATGAAGTCGAGAGTACTATACCTCTCAAATATTTATGTTGCTCAGAAATATGAAAAAACAATTATGAATTTTCTTTCCTTTGATTTTACTATGAAAAATCGTAGAACTGTTTTTGAGTTGTTAAGTTGTGTTATAAAACTGAGGGCTATTACCCTCTATTTATAGTTGAAAAATTATGTGTAACGGTCACATAATTATGAAAATAATGGTTATAAAATAACGGACACATAATTATGAAAATAATAGTTATAAAATAACGGATACATAATTATGAAAATAATGGTCATAAAATAACGGACACATAATTATGAAAATAACGGTTATAAAATGACGAAAAATATTTTTTATTTAAATTCATTTCCAACAATCCTTCACTTGAATTTTACATAAAAATAGTTTCATCGAACAACCGATCAATTAGAAGTATAAGATTGTGCATAAGCAAAAGATGTCTATCAACTTGAACCTTTGCATAGTATTGATGCTTTAAAATATACTAGAGTAACTCATAGTTTTGAACTCTATCTCTAACAACATTACACACACAACATTTCCAAGTTGTATTTCAAAAAGTTGTATTTTTTATAGTGAATGCTCTAGTAAATTTTGCCCAAAATTTACATAGGAAGCGACTACACTTTCACATTCACATAGGTGAGTCTATCAAGAGTACTCATGTAACTATGTACTCCACTCCACATAGAGTATAAAACTTATTAAGAGTTTTAATAATTAACTCATCCTTCTTTGTCGCTTCAGAACTTCATACTTCTAACAATATAGAATGAGACTTTATAATAGCATGATTCATCTCATATCACTTCATGACTTGTTATTACCCTTTGAACTTATTTCTTGAGATCTCCAGTCTATAAGTTGGGTTACCATCACGAGTGACTCTTCATTCTAAAGGCATTAGTCTCATTCCTTTTCAGGTTTTCAAAACCTTTTCTCTCGATAATCTTTTCATTAAAGGATTTGTCAAATTTTCATCAGAACGTACATGATCCACTCTTACAGCTCCTGTAGAAAGAAATTCTCTAATAGTACTATGCTTATAACGTATCTATCATCTCTTGCCATTGTAGTAATGGTTCTGAATCTTTGCAATAGCCGCGGTACTATCGTAGTGGATCAGGATAGCTAGTATCGATCTTTCCGATAAAGAGATCTAAGCTACAGACTTCTTAACCAAGCTGCTTCTTCACTAGCAGTAGCTAGTGCTATCATTTCATACTCCATCATAGATTGATCCAATATTGTTTGTTTGTTAGACTTCTAAGAAACAGCTTCACCAGCTATGCTAAATATATAGCCGCTAGTAGCTTTGGTGTCTTCTGATAAAGTGTTCTAATCAACATCGTTGTATCCTTCTAGAACAACGGGAAACTTCTTATAATGTATTCCAAGGTTCATAGTTCTCTTAAGGTATCTTATGACCCTTTCAAGAGCATTCCAATGTTCTATACTAGGTCTACTGGTAAACCTACATAGTAGTCCCACAATATAAGCTATATTTGGTCTAGTGCAGTCAGTAGCATAACGCAAGTTACTAATGATGTTCGCATACTTAATCTGTCTAATACCATCTTCGATGTTCTTGAACAACTTTACACTAGGATCATAAAGAGTACATACAAGTTTGTAGTTAAAGTAATTATATTTTTTCTCAATGTAATGAGATTGATCTAGAGAAAATCCCTTTTCAGACCTAGTAATCTTTATACCAAGGATTACACTCACTTCTCTGAGGTCTTTCATATCAAAGTTAGCACACAAATGTTTTCACATTAACATGAATATTTGACCAAAAAATAATCATATCATCCACATATAAACATATAATAGTATAAATGTCATTTTCTGATTTATAATAAATGCATTTGTCACTTTTATTCATTTTGAATTCACGTGGAATGACTATATTATCAAAAACAATTATGACATTACTTAGGTGCTAGTTTTAGACCATAAAGAGATTTATCTAGTTTATAAACTTTATTTTCTTGATCTGGGACAGTAAAACCCCCAGGTTGGTTCATATGAATTTCTTCTTCTAAGTCATCATTTAAGAAGACAATCTTAACATCCATTTGGTGCACTACTAAATCATGAATAGAAGTAAGAGAGAAAAACACATGTATGGAAGTTATTCGTGTGACTGGTGAAAAGGTATCGAAGAAGTCTATATTTTCCTTTTGCCTATACCCTTTGACTTCAAGACGAGCTTTGTACTTAATAATACCATCGGGTTTCAATTTATTCTTTAGTATCCATTTACATCCTATGGTTTTTCAACTAGGAGGTAAGCCAACTAAATGCCAAGTTCTATTATACTTAAGAGATCCCATTTCATCATTTATGGCTTCTTCCCATAAGTTGGCATCTAAAAAAGATAATGCTTCTTTAAGAGTTTGGGGATCTTCCTCTAAGGTATAAGCATAAAAATCAGACCCAAAATCCTTAAGGGTTTGAGCTCACTTACTTCTCCTAATTTCAGTGTCTAATTCCTCATTTTGTTCACTAGTTTTAGTTATGGGTAAACAACTAGAAGACGAGCCCCTAATATTCTTCAATTTAAATGGAGACCTATGTTCACAGTAGTCAACATCATTTGATTCTATAACTATGATCATTTAAGTTATAGAATTTATAAGATTTACTATTCACAACATATCTTATATTCACACATGTATGTTCTACTAGTAAGTTTATTTCTTTTAAGGATCATGGATCCTAACATAGACTAAACAACCTCAAGTTTTAAAATAAATTAAGTTTCTTATTTTTCAAAATTTCAGATGGTGAAATTTTACTAGTAGATTTAGGTACTCTATTTAGCAAATAGCAAACAGTTAATAAAATTTCTTCCCACCAATGGGAAGCAACGCCAGAGTTTAATAAAATTGCAATAACTGATTCATCAAAAGTTTCAAATTTTTTGTTCAACTTTACCATTTATTTCAGGAGAATCAGGTGCAGTTTTTTCATGTATGATTCCATGAGTTTTAAAAAGAAACATTGAAAAAATTGGAATCATATTCAGTGCCTTTATCATTTAGAAATCTTTTTATTTTCCTATTAAGTTGATTTTCAATTTAAGTCATAAGTATTTTAAAAAGTCAAACGCTTCACTTTTATTTTTTATTAGATATACATAAATATAATCTGAACAGTCATCAATAGAAATTATAAAATAGAATTTTCCATTTCTTGTTAAATTTCATCAAGTTCGCATATGTCAGAGTGTATTAAGTCTAAAGGTTCAGATTCTCTAACTACTGACTTATGTGAAGTTTTGGTTATTTTAGCTTGACTACAAAAGTCACATTTTTCAAAATAATTTAAAGATAGTTTAGGAATTAATTCTAAGGTAATCATATTCTTAATTATGTATTTATTAACATGACAAAGTCTAACATGCCAAATATTAAAAGAACTCAACATTCAATTTAAACATACCATTAGTTGCATACCCTTTCCCAACAAAATATATTATTTTTAGTTATTGTATATAAATCAGCCCCTATAGTTTGAGTAAACCTAACTTTGTAAAGAAGATATCACAAAACTAAGTTCTTTCTCATCTTTGGAGTATATAGGACATCCTTCAAAATGACAGTCTTTCCATAGGTAAACTTCAATTCCACCTCACTAGTACCAGCAACTTTAGTGGAGTGAGAGTCGCCCAGCAGCACTTTATTATCCTCAGAGTTAGAGTAGGACTTGAACATGTCTCGATCATAGCAAACATGGCAAGAAGCAACAGTGTCCACCCACCATCCCTCAGATCCACTAACAAAATTGATTTTAGATATCATAGCAATAAGCTGATCTTCGGTAAGGTTCGCCTGCGGGGAAAGACGATTCTTGTTTCAGCAGTTCCTGGCCAAGTAGAGAGGTCTATTACAACTATAACACATGAATGTGTTATTTCTTCGGTCCATTTTGAGGAGAATAATTTCTGTTTCTATTTTGGTAGTTATAGTTTTGGTTATTATTTTGATTCTGAGTTTTCATGTTTCTTCCTTTAGGTTTCAGAATTGTAGAGGATGATTTCTTATTGGTAGTGTTGTTTGAAACAACGAGTACTTCATCTTTTTGATAATATTTTCAGTCTAATCCTTCTATTCTTAGACGGGTTATAAGACTTTCTAAAGAAAATTCCTTAGTTTTATATCTAAGTACATTCTTAAAATATTTTCATGCAGGGGTAATTTATCTATAATAACAACTTGAAATTGTTCATCTAAAGTCATACCTTCAGAAGTTATTTCATGTGCTATCTTCTACAGTTCGTGTGATTGAGCTTTCACAGATTTGCCATCAATCATTTGGTACTTCATATATCTACTGACAACATACTTCTTAGTTTCAGCTTCCTCAGTGTCGTACTTCTTTTGAAGTGCATCACAAATTTCCTTAGTAGACTTATCAAAATTATAATAGTCATACAAGTCATTAGCTAATCCATTAAGAATAAACTTTTTGTATAGAAAATGATTTTCTATCCAGGTGTTTAAATCCTTTGTTGTAGCTTCAGTATGAGAATTAGACAGTGTTGGTTTTTCAATAATAAGAACAAAAACGACATTTTATATGGTTAAGAAAAATAACATTTTTTGTCTCTATTTTTTAAAATGTAGTTCCTTAAAATGAAATTATTTGTTAAAATTAGCAGTTAATATTTTAGTAGAAAAGAAAGATAGAAAACATCTTAAAATTATTGGAACAAATATATGAAAAGGTATATTAATTGTTTTGTTTCGCTTTGCTTTTTATTCATTTTAAGTGTTTATTTTAACTCAGACTCATCAGATACATAAAGTAGTAACTTAAGTATCAAGGTGCTAGCAAAAGTTTCTTCTAAAATTATATTAAATCATGTATAGTTTCCTTTTTCACCGGCAAACAAAAAGTATCACAGGAATTGATAATTACAATAATACATCGTTTTCTTTCTTTCATTAAGCATATTTTACATTTACATTTTAATATATCTTTATATTAATATATTATCACATAATATAATTTTATTTTATTTTATTTTAGAGTTTTCTATAAAATGATTTACTTGTCATTAAATTTATAAATACTTCTCATTTATATTTATATTTTTTAAAATAAATTTATTTACATTATATTTTCTTCGTATAACTAAAAAACTAATTATATATATACACAGTAAAATATATTATTGATCCCAAACATTAACTGAATTAACGTATAGTTTCAAAAATTATAAAACATGCTATTTTAATCCTTAAAATTTGGGGACTAAATCATACGATTTATTCATCAAATTTTTAAAATTTTATACATATATCTTAAATTTTTAAATTTTTATACATATATCTTAAATTTTTAATTCACAAATATAAATTTTAATAACAAAGTTAGGATTTATGTACGTACGTTTTAAAAAATTGAAGATTAAATTGTAGAATTTAAAAATTTAGAGATCTATGTGTAAAGTTTTAAAAATTTGGTGATCAATTCGTACATTTTAAAAGTTTGAAAAACTTATGTTTAAATTTAGTTAAATTTTGGATATCAATAATACATTTAAGCCATGTATATATGATGAATGCTCCTAATATAATTGATTTAGATAAATAATTTTACCAAATAATCTCTAATTTTGAATAAATATAATGTGAAAGTATATGTATTCATAGTTGTAGTAAAACTTTTCCTACTCATTAATTTAAGTTTTTATATTTATTAATATTTATATTTTTAAATAATTTCATGAAATGATATTATGATTTGTCAATACAATTTGTTTAAATTATTTGTCATTATAATTTGTTTGAATGGATTAGTTCAATAGATAAATAGATATAATAAATAATATAAATAAATCATATTAGTTATATGGTAATCTAAATCAATGATACAAATGATATCATATTTTAAAATTTTAATTGATTTAAAATTAAAAAAAATCAAATCAAATATAAATACGTATTTATAGTTAAATCGACTCAAATCAATATCCATAATGATTTGTCAAAGTTGTTGGTTAAAATATGTAACAATATATATATATATATAAGTATGCATTTAATTATTATATATATTATATAAATGAATGACAGCATGCGCAGAAGAACATTAATCATAATCCTTTTCTAACTAAGATATTTTTTTATATAAAAGAAGTCTATCTTTAAGATTAAAACACGCAAAGGCTGCTTATTGTTAAGTAATGAAGCTGCAAAACCATTATGTATGATTGTTTTATATCATCAACCCGTCAAACCCATCTCTATTAGCAGCAGCAACAACAACAACAAAAAAATAAAGAAATAAATAAAACCCAACAGAGTTTTCTTTGAAAAAAAAATCACAGTTTACATATAAAAAAAAAGTCATTTTGAGAATATAAATTTCCTCAAAAAGAAGTTTATGAGGTGCCTATTTCAATAACAAAAATCCCAAATTTAGCAAGGCTATTAAATATGATAAATAAATAAAATAGTATAAGTTAATTTGAATGTAAGGAAATTTTTTAAATATATAGGCACTTTTACTAATTCATAATACAATTTGAAAGGGATTGAAAAAATAATGAATCGGAAACAGAAGGTATTGAAAACAAGTAGAATTGGAAGTAATTTTTTTTTTTAATTATGTTATTTCATTGTAGAAAGAGGAAAAAAAATTTCTTTTACTTAAATGTCTTGTGAATATAAAAGTAATTATTTTTTTTAGTACACCTACAAATATACATCGGAATTATTATATTTGTATTGTTTATAATACTGAATTAGATTTCATCTGATTTTTATTTTCGAATTATATAAAATGTTTTGTTACCGTTTCATATGTTTTTCCTTCACTCACTGTACCATTAAAAAAACTAATTAAATTTATTGTTAATCGTTTTCCTCGCCAGTTCATGAACAAATAACCTGAATTAAGCCCAGAATCTGACTTTGTTCTCTCTAGCTTCTATGGTGTTCATGTCCACTTTATTCGCATAAACTCCACATCAGTCCTATGCCAAAAATCTTTAATAATTATTTCGTTCAAATTTTCGAAGTGTTGGGTAGGTCATACGTCACTAGATCTTGAAAAAAGATATGAAAGTTTGTATCAAGATGAAGACTTTCAAGACTTTCAAGCGATTCAAAACAATGGGTGTGAAAAATAAAAGTTATTAATTTAAGATTTAATAGCAAAAACTCATAAATAAAAAGGAAAAAGAAACAATGAATATGTAGAAGGGTATAAAGAAAAAAACAAAAAAAAAAGAGCAATAGACCAGATTGAAACAAAATGAAGAGAGCTTAGTACTTGGGCTTTTTCAATTAAAATTTGTAAAATTTAGGTGCTGCACTGAAATTGATAAAAAATGGAGACAGTGATATTTTGAGTGGTGAGGAAGACAATAAATAATATAGAAGAACTCGTTAGGAAGACGATGAATAGTAAATTTATTGATTTGTTTTTTAAATTTTTAACCGTGAAGTGGATGGAAATTAAATCGAAGAAATAGTATAATGAAATATTTTATATAATTTGTTTGAATAAGAGATTTTCGATTTGAGATACTAGGTTAAATATTTTTATCCTTAAAACCTTGTTAAGGAATAACTTGAGTTTTGTCTTATAGATGATATGTCTAAGATATTTTTTATCTTCTGTTTTAGATTGAATTTAATTTGTGTAGTTTATAAGGTTTAAATTTTGATTCGTTTCAAACGTAAAAACATAATTCAATAGTAAAAATAGGATAAAATTTAATTTAATAATATAAATAATATAAATTTATACAATTCTATATTTACAAAGTATCATATTTTACTAAAAGAGTACCTATAACATATTATTAAACTATAAGAGAATAGGTAAATGAAACTATGTGTAGAGCCGAGTTAACAAATGATAATGATTTATGTATTGAAAGCAATGCTAAAAAAAAAAGAAATAGAATGATGATACCAAGAAAATTAAAAGGAGAGATAAGTCTAAAGAGTAGTAGAATAGATAAAGGGACAGATAATTATATTCTTGTTTTGATGGTGAATACTCAGAATTGCCCAAATTGTAATAATTATGTTACGAACAATATCAAATTTGCAGCTTTTTTTACAGCAGATATTACGTAGCTTCATTGTCACTGCAAGCTACTTTTGTTCCAACCAGAGACTATTCCTAAGCTGTCTACATTTTTTTTTTATCTTTATAGATTTTCTTGATGGAACAAGATTTTTTTAATTATAACAAAGTAATCGATCTTGTACTTTCAGGGAGTACATAAGTGATAAGACTCATTTTAATATTAGTTTTAATCCTAAGTTTAAAGTTATGTATATAATAAACAAATTAATATACAGGGTAAATGTGTTATATCTTTTGCAGCGAGCGACTTAAGAATTAGTAGTACAACTACACAAACACGCACTCCATGTAAAAATGAAGGCATAAAGTAGAAATACATACGTAAGAGTTTTTATTTTGAAAGAATTTAAGTAAACAAGTTTTATGATAAAAAAAATTAATATTTAAATTCAAAATTAGTAATTATACAAAAAAATTGTGCACAAAAAATATCATGCAAAATATGTAAGATTAGTACACTTACGTGATATTTACAGAAAATCTGATTTATTCATTAAATATATTAAAGACATTTATGCTTATATTTAGGTGGATTTATAAGTGATGTGTTCAATTCAACTATGATTATTTACAGGTAAATATTTTGAGATTAGATACGTATATTCATTAAATGAATAAGTATGAACTATATAAATTAATATCCTTAATGTTAGAGATTATAAGTATTATAACTTTTGTTCATGTGATTAAAATAATTATCTAAAGATAATATTATAAACACAATACACAATAATTATCTAAAGATAATATTATAAACACAATACACAACTAAACTAGGGATAACAATTATTCATAATACTATAGTATATTTAACAACTATTCATAATACTATAGTATATTTATTGTATGGAACTTTTAGAATTTATCTGTATAAAAAAAAAGCCAACAAATTTTTTTTTAAATGCTAAACCTTTAAAAAAAGAGGAAAGAAATAAAACTAATATATATATATATATATGATGCATCTTATGTAGCCACTCTAAAAATAGAAAATTGGACTGTACATGCGGTGGAAAAGAATGGCAACTTGGGCGGCAGTGACTGACTGATATTCATAACACTGGGTGCGGCTAGTGGCACTTTGTCGCAATTTTGGCTAGTTCTCAAATGGTTGGTTAGTTTCCTAATACCATGCAATTTTCTCTTTTGATACGAATTAATCGTGTTGGTTACAATTTTTGATATAGTTTTTACAAAGAAAAGTCCCAAATTTTCAAAAAAATGTACAACAAATTTTACAAAAGTCCCAATTGTTTTTACAACAATCTACAAATGGAATGAATCAATTGGACCAAGAAATATCAATCTTTCACTAAAGACATATCATGAATAACTATGGAAATGGTTGTAGAATTTTGTAGCAAAAATGTATTTTCTCACAATTGAGTATATTTGAATCAATTAACTTCTCTTTCTCTCACAAAACTCGTGTATATAGTGTACATATATAAAGATGGGATGATTTTAGCAATCACTGATTAATGTAACTCCTAATTTTATTTAAATTAAGGAGTCAATGCACACAACCAAATTGTATGCTACGAGGAATCTTATTCCAACACTCACAGATATATGCATACCATATATGTTTTTAGGCATTTTTTATTTCTATTAATTATTTACATAATTAGTAATCCAACTAAAAAATATATAATCTAATAATCAACTTAAATAAATATTTTTTCTAATAAATTATCACTTAGTATTTATCATTAAATTTGAAATTTATGACACTCACAAATCATTAACATATATTTTTGTCAAATAATTAATTCATAATTAATTATTTATCTATTTAAACTCAACATCTTTTGTTCATTGTTATGCAGCAAACTTGGAACCAATAAAACTTTTATTTCAAGATGAAAAAGACATGATATTTAATTATCCCCTTAATTAAAATTTCAATACCGTTCCCATAATTACTCAACTAAAAATCTAATACTAAACTCTTGAAACTTTCATATCTTATTTAATCAATTCCCTAACCTTGAATAATCCATTAATATAACCATTACTTAAAGCTTGATCGTCCATAACTAGGCCATAATTAGATATAGGTAAATGGTTCCATTTTACCTTACTAATTGCTTATGATGTTTGAGTACCTATAATTAATGTTGAAAAACTTTGTGATCATATCATGAGATTTCACTCTAGTGAACAAACACCCAAATTGTTAAACAAGAAGACTGTTATCTTGCATTTGAAATAATTAGAATGGATTCTTTATATTGTGAGATAATCTCTCAACTAACTACAATGTCATCGTACTAAGATGCAAGACATATTTTCCCAACAATATGAGCATTATTGAGTAATTCAAATTTCAAGGCACTAAAGATATGGCCAATTATAATGCTCAATATAGAGCATCCGGTCATTGATTGATATGTTGAAATTGTTATAGCTTAAACATATCTCTATAGCATTTTTAACACATCTAGTCCATTTTTATATAATCTACCATTATATAAAGTACCTCTAATTAGATGTTTCCATATTAGTAATCTCGATTAGGGTTACTCCATTCTAAATGGAGTAGAGGCCTATATTAATAGACACAATTTATTAACATTGAACGCAATATGAGAATTTGTATAAGTATAATATTGAATAACACCCATTATCTTTCGATATGCACTTGGATCAAGAAGGGCAACCCTCTAATACCAAATAGGAATGGCACCTGAACTCATAGAAGAACCATTAGGCTTTGAATCATATGTACTATGAGTAGCAAGTAAATCATGCACATACTTAGATTGATTCAGGTACTATACGAGAACTTCCTTACTTCAATATCAAGAAAGTAGTTAAGATTACCAAGATCATTAAGGGAAAAATAAGTATTAAGAATTTTGATCAAAGATTCAATCAGTTGAGAATAAATGCTAGTGTTAACAATATCATCATTATATTCAAACACATTCAAAACATACTTAGAAGAATGTTAGAGAAATAAAAAGCTATCATATTTAGTATTAAGAAAATCAATATGAACTAAACAAAAAGCTGGTTTGTTATACCAAGTATGAGACATCTATTTGAGACCATAAATTACCTTTTAAATTTTGCACACCAAACTAGAAATTGCCTCAAAACTTGGTGGTTACATCATAAATACACTTACTTAATAAGATCTCCATTAAGAAAAGAATTATTTATGTCTAACTACCAACTAACCACAAGATAGAGCTAAAGTGATCACATTCTAACTATTGTAAATATGAATAAATGACTAAATATCTCAAAAGAATTAGCACCTTCAAATTTATTTTTTATTTTTTTAAATCTTAGTAAGAAGGAGATCCTTGTATTTATCAAGCTCACTAGAAATTATAAACTTCACCTTTAAAAACTACTTGCAAGGAATGACTTTGTCACTAGTAAGAAGAGGAACAAGCTCCAATGTACCATTACATACAAGAGCATTTAACTCTTCCTTCGTAGCATTTCTCCATTCAGGAATAACCATGGCTTCTTTCAATTTTTTTGGCACAAATAGAATACAAGTAGCAATATAAGCCTTAGGCTTGAATCCCTTGACTTGGATCTTATAGTCATAGAATGAGCATTAGAAGGAATACAAAAAGTATGAGTCTAAGACATATGAGGTGATGGAGAAGAAAAATAAATTGTAAAATGAAGAGTGTTAGAGGGATATAGTGGAATAGTATTCATAATAGGGTGAGAAGAAGAAATAGGTGAAATAGGTGATTCTGAGGATGATAACATATGAGACTTATTAGACATAGGCTCACCAAGCATAGATTTTGACACAAATATCAGAAGTTCATGGGTCATATATAAGTGATAGGTATATAATGAATGAGTGTCTAACGCACGAGGATTGGTTATTTGGTGGTTAAGTACCAAAATTGGGTCACATACAATACTATTTTAACTATTAAAAGTTGAAAAAAAACCAAAATAAAATAAGAAAACACAAAATATTGAAAAAATAATTATCCAAACAAATCTACACAAAACAAGAAATTCAAGAAATAAGAGAATGCCTAGAGTCCATTTATCCCTAATTATGCACTTGTTTCTATTATTCTTTCCAATTGCATATTAATATGAATGATCAATTACATGCACCTCAAATACTCATGTGTTTTTTCCAAACACCCATGAAACTATCCTATGCAATTAGTCACATATTCATGCTATTTCAATCATATATGATGAATTAACTTCACATGTAATTAAAGTTTCACATAATTCAAGATATTCCAACAATGTGTTATTTACCCATGGATTAGTATTTAATTATAATTTTCCAAGCTAAATTAGAGAACTCAAATCATTCAACCAATCATCATCAATTAAAAGCATTAATCATAGCAATAAATTTATCATTTAATCATGTAGAAATAATTAGGGGATTGTGAAGATTCAAATTTATACAATAGGTTTAACAAGATACTCTAAAAAAATGGATTTAGCTTTCCATAAATATACATAATAAAATCCAAATACAAGAGAAATCCATGAAATTCCCATGTTTTCTCTCAATAAAACTATCTCTAACTTTCTCTAAAATCCTAAAAAAATGTAGAAATGGTGATGGGGAGAAATATGGGTGATTTGAAGTGCCAACAATCAAGAGATAAAGATCATATCGTGGCCATCAAATGAAACATAATGGACATCATCCTACTTTTATAGGTGTCATGTGATGGAGATAAGCACAATGAATTTTCTTGAGTTCATCCACATGTTTTCTAGAGATGTCCAATTAAGTGGGCTCCATTCAATTTTTAAAGAACCTTTTAATTGCATAACCAAATTCCTATCTACATTCATCTAAACCAAAAAAAACACAATAAAAATTCCAAAAATATTCTAAAAAATATATTATATTTTCATCCCATTTTTCCCATTTGACCTAAACATGTTATATTTAAGTATTTTAAACTCAAAAATATCCTTTAGCTAATAACACAGCCTAAACATGTTGTCACTTTTGTTTGGTATGTTTCATGTGTGGGTATTTATGAAGTCTACTCTGTTATTTTTGAAAATGAAAAAAAATGTGATTTTTTAGTACCTTGCCAACTAGCTCGCCACTAAATTCGCTACCACCATCACCACTTCCCTTAGCGAGGTGGTTGATGAGTTGGAAAAATTAATCCCTATAAATCCCTCACTCATTTCTCTCTTTTTTATCCCTTGTTTAAGAATCAAAATTCTACCAAAAATCCCTATGAGATTTATATATATATATTGTCAAAATTATTTTGGAGAGACTATATTTGAGTGTGGGTCACTTAGTGAGTTTAGTAATCAAATTGTAGGCTGTGTATGTACATGATTTGATTGTGTCTCACTTATACAATTTGATTGCAGTGGTGGACTATGTGTCCCTTGAGAGTGTAAGTTGTATACTTCTAGTTATTGATCATTAGTTACCAATCACACTATATTGGGTGGTGTTAGTTATGGAGGATAGTTGGGTTCTAGTGTCAAACCAAGGCATTGCAGAAGTAGCAAGTGAAGAGCATCAATAAGAAGTTTGGATGGAGGTATTGGTTGATAGAGGTGATTGTGATTTTACTGCTCATTAGTGTTATAACTTATTTATTGTTAAGTGAATTATTTGCTACTAAGTGGTTGCCTTAAGAAACTCGAGGATGTTACCATATAGATTTGGTCTCTATATGGGTTTGCCTCATTATAATTGGTGTTATGCATGATCACTTATTGAGCTAGTATAAAACGAGTTGTTGTATATATGTCTTAACATATTGAAGCATAAACTTTGATTAGAAAACATTTGTTGTTACTTGCTTTATGTTATTGATATATAATATCTGCATTTAAAAGTTATATGTTTTTGATATTGTACTTTTTGTGATTATGTGCTTTTACTGTGTGAATTGTATAAGTGTTATATTGTTATGTTTCTTGTGAGTTAGGGCCGAGTCTTTTACGAGATTGTATCTCCTCACTCTGGTTGTATATCGGATTGTGGACTCTTTTAATTGATATCAGAATAGGTGCACCCTTTTGGTCTTAATTACTTTAGTATTGATCTTGTTAACTCACTATTTCACACATACACTTCCTCTCTGATGGAGTAAGAAGGAGGAGGTAATGTAGGCAGGTCTCCACTTTTTAATAGGCTTAACTATGCCTATTGGAAATCTCAAATGAAGGCCTTTTATGGTCCCAAAGAGATCGAGTGTGGTTCCTTGTTTAAAATGGCTGGACCTACCTTACCAAAAACCCTACCTCATAATATTGTTATCCCAAAACCTATGATTGAATAGAGTAGGGACAAATCCAAGGAATTTGAATGGAATAGTAAAGGGATATATGCTATCATCATAGATTTGTCGCCTGATGAATACAAAAGTATTCAGAGTTATGTGTCTTTTAAACCAGTTTGGGATATTCTAGAAACAATACATGAAGGTACTTTCTGTAGTAAAGAAATCCAGAATGCTAAAGCTAAATAGAGATTTTGAACTATGCATTATGATAGAAGATGAGACTTTCAATCAGCTTTATGCACAATTCTCCAATATGGTAAATTACTCGCACAACCTAGGTAGATCAATTAGTGAAGAAAAACATATTGAAAAGATAATTATGAGTCTACCTTTTAGGTTTCATGCTAAGGTTATTATACTAAATTCAATGTACAAATTTTGGAGCTTACTGTAAATGAGCTAGTTGGTGACTGGTAAGCCTTTAAATTGCATCACCTTTTACCAAGACAAGGGAAAATTACTTTTGAAAAGGGAAAAATCTTAATGCTTAAGACTATTAAGGAAAATGAACCAATCAAAGATGTATGTATCATAAGTAGTGATAATAATGACTCTGACCCTGATGAGCAGGAAATGGCCTTATTTACTTAGAGATTTACTAGATTCTTTAGGAAGAAGGAACTTTTTTTTGGAACTACTGTGAAAGATAATTCAGAAAATGGTTCTAAGGTCATGTGAATTAAATAAGGTGCTTTGAATGTGGAAAGCCAGAACACATTGCTACTTAGTGTCCTAAAAAACAAAATCACAAAACAAGGCACGTAATGAAAGTTGAGGTTACTATATCAGATACTACTAGTAGTGATAATGATGATAATATTAATTTTATGGCCATTTTTGCATCTAGTATTATTATTAATCCTTTAACTACTACCTTAGATGTTCAAGAGGGGATTGATTAGTATGATAAAGATGAAGATGAAGATGAGTAAGATGAATTACTTGATGCCTACAATGTTCTATTGTTGAAGCATATCAAGTATGAAAAGGATAAGACAAAGGCTATGGAGAGCCTTAATGAAAAAGAATGTGAGATTTGTGCATTAAAGAAATTTGTTGAGGAAAGGAAGTCTCTATTGATGAAGAACAACTAATCTCACAAGTAGGTGTGAGGTTATCCAAAAAAGGTATGATTATTTCCTATAAAAGTTTAATACAAATCATAAGAAAGTTTAAAAACTTAAGGAATAATTAATGGATCCTACTTATGGAAAAACTACTCATTCTCTGGTCAGTCCTATTCCTGCTCCTAATTTGAAGAATGAAATTGAATAATTATAAAGGTAGATAATTGTTCTTGAGGGCTCAAAGAATCATTTGACTGACTCTCTGATGGAAAAGAATGTTAAGATTTAGAAACTACATAAGAAAGTCAAGATTCTTAATAATTTGACCTTTTATCTTGAATCTTTTTCTCTGAGAAAAGAAATAATTGGTTGTGGTCCTTGAAAGAAATGCTCAGCTTACTATGAAAATAATTGGCACATTCCACCATTTCCATCAACAGAATGATTACAGGATTGAAAATGTTAAATGAAATAATTAGCAATGTCAAGCTTTCTTGGGAAAATCATGGAATTGGGTACAATGAGGGGGTTTCAACTTCTATAGGTGCTTCTACTAAGTTTGTCAAAGCTTTGAACCCAGATCCAAAGTTAAAGTCTTCCACTACCACCCTTAAGGGTAAATATGTTGCATGGTCTTAGCCAGATTCTCCTGGTAAGGTAAACCCTTCACTTAAGGCAAACACTTTATGTCACTCTAGTGGTGGTCCACAATATTTACCTATCGTCACTCCCACTTGTCACCACTTTGGTGAGCTTGGGCATTTAAGACCACACTGTGGAAAATTGATTTCTCATCCTTATGTAAAAGTCAATGTGAGTGCTTCCTCTTCTTCTCCTCCACATACTACTTTTAGAGTCAAGAACCCTATTTTTCTAACTCTATTATTCGTACTTGTTATCATTGTGGCATTACTTGCCACATTGCTAGGTAGTGTCCTATATTTATAGGGAGTATAACTCAAAGTCCTCTACTTCTCTCTTCCTCATCTTATTTATTAGGATGTAGCTACTATGGTTCATCTAAGCATGTTCATACACATTGTAAGATGCACATATGGCACAAAGATGAAAGAAATAAATCTAGCTTAAAATGCTCGCCTTGCCTTGCATTTGGATTTTATGGAGATTTTAAACAAAACAAACCACGAGTTTCATATACTCCTTATGCTCATATGATTCAGAGACTATCTTCTAGTTCAATTACCCCTCACAAATTCTTTAAATGGAGGAATGTTGTTTGATCACTATATTAGGTGATCTGTCAGGGTATAGTTGTATATGTTCTTTTCTCTCTTTGTTTGTCTTATGTCTGTATGTGAATTTTTGGTTGCTCGTTATCACATCTCCCTATTTTCCTATTCATGTATATCTCTCCACTTCTTCTTCTTCTTTTGTCTTACATAGTGCATTAACTATTTTACTTGATATGATTCCTGACTATTTCTCGTGTTACTAACTTTCTCCATTGCTTACTATTTACTTCTTCTTATGTAGATTTTTGTATGCGCATCATGTCACATGTTATCATGATAGAGTGTCATTTTAGCAGGATTCTCTACTTGCAGTCCTATCTTTCTTATGACATGACATTTAGAATCCTTCTCGTCTATCTTAGTGTGTTTTACATTCTTGTACCTCGCATATTATGTGTTGATTATCTGTTTGTCTCTTGTTGATTATGTCTTTCTTTTACCTATCTTTTTCCCTCTTATCCTTCTTCCTTTCCTTAGTTATTTCTTTGAAGTTAAATGAGATAGTTTTCTTGCTTCTTTCTTTGTTGACATTCATTTAGTTTGAGTTGTGTCCTTATCTAAGCATATCTTGTGTTTCTGTGTTGAAACTTTTGTTTTTCTCACATGCTTAAAGATTTTAGTAGCATCCCTTGTTTCTTCCTTCTTTTATAAGATGACAAGAAGAATCAGAATAAGAATCTAATGATATTGAATAGTATATAGGTATCTTATAATGTTAAATGATATTGTACTTAGGTTATATATATATGTATGTATTGTATATAAATTATGTATTTTATAAGAGAATATATTTAAAAACTCTTTTTAAACATATTTTGGGTTTTTCTGGTGTTATGTGATCAAAAACATACAGCGAGGCTAGTAGAAAATAACCAAAGTATGTTTTAAAAGGGTTATAGCATTTTAAGTCATTTCAAGGCTAAAACTGACTAAATTTTTAAGTTGGTTGACACGTAAGACTGACTTTAAATTTTAATTCACCTCATTTGAAGTCGATTCATAGGAACTGACTTTAAATCCCTTTTAAGTCAGTTATTAACCGACTTAAAAGCCTTTATTTGTAGTAGTGCCATCAAAATATTTACAACTTTGTCAAAATCACTTGTTATCATATATTCTGTAAATCTTGACAGTTGATTGAAAAGATTCTCATATTATGCGATGGTCATGTCGTTTTGTTACCTTGTTAGCCTTTGCAGCTTCATTAAAGAATATTTTATAAAACAACTCCTCGAATTCTTCCCATGTGACTATCTCTACATCTCTTCCTTTCTTGATAGAGCCTCACCAGTAGTCAGCTTCTCTTGCTAGTTTGTATGCAGCTAAACTTGCTCTAAAATGTGCAGGGATGTTTAAAGCATTCATTTTCTTATTAATTTCCTTAACCCATCTTTTAGCAATGTCAGGACTGGAGATACCATCAAAAAGTATCGATCTCATCTTTTCAAATTATTTGAGGTTGTAAGCTCTATCTCTTTCCTCGAGTTCTCTGCCCCAACTAGTTAACCTTTGTAGTGTATGCAAGAGGCCACCATTTTCATATATGTCTTATGCAAGTGCCTCTTAAGCTTTCCTTGCAAGTGGGTTTTTAGTCATCTTTTTTTTAGGCATGCTAAGTGATGATGAATCATAAGACTGGTAATGCAAATACTAATCTTGCGAAATACCCTTTGTTGTTTTATTTTTTGTAAAACTCTTGCAAGTGCACGAATCATTTTATAGAAAATGATAAGTATATTCCCAAGGTCGATCTAAGGAAAGAATATATGTGGTTTTTAATTTATTATTCAAAATTAAATTCTAAACATCGTGTCATTATATTTTAGTTTTGTGTTATAATCTAATGACATAATATAAATAAACATGGATATGGATTCAATAAACAATAATACAAATATTTATTATTTATATCAGTAGAGTATTTAAGAATATAATAATTAAGTTAATTATATTTGCTCATATTATTTAAGTTATTAAAGATATAAACTAATATTTATTGATTCTCTCTTTTTTATATGAACACTATCTTTGGTGGGGTTAGATGTTCTTTGTTAATTGAACAAGACAATTAACACGTATGGGAGGGGTCGATAACTAATTTTTTTAATTAAATTAATTCCTTTCTTTTTTCTAAGAGATTTAAAATGAACCATTTAAATGTGTTAGACATTTTAAACTTTATTCAAGGTGTCTAAATTAAACCTAAGAATTTAATTATCTAAGTACTAACTTTCTAGTTTTAAAACCGTTATTGAAAATATGTTGTCTATACATTTTCAAATATTAATTCTTATAAAAACTTTTGAAATAGAGTTTCACTCTAACTACCGAGCAATTGTACCAAAAAATAAAATAGTACTACTCTAAATCAGACCGGATATAAAAAATAATGTATTTCTCTCTAACATCATTAATATAAAATCTTGAATAAAAAAAATCAATTTATTTTATGAAAATGTTTTACCTATTTAATATTTTGCAAGCATAACAACGTTATAATTATATCATATTTACAAATAGCTAGTAATGTTAAATGTAATCATAAACAAATTAAATATAACATATAAGAATAAAACATAAAATGATAACCATAAAAAATTATTAAAATAATACCTTAAAAGAATCCTTACAATAGTTTAATGTTAATTTTGTTACTGGAAAACCTGCAAATAGATTTGCATATTTGCTTATTGAATTAAAATCTAAAAATTTATAAAAACATAGCTAGTTCTTCTCAAATAGAAAAGAACTTAAAAAAACTAAAAAAATGAAAATTTTCTAGAGATAAAGTACTCAAAAAATTGTGTGTTTTGGAATGGGGGAAAAGGATCCTTCTATAGGTGAGGAAAAGGCCAAAAAAGAGGGAGAAATATTTCAAAATTTGAATTTGAATGCGTTTGGACAGGTTGGCGTGCATACAGGATGCAAAAATCTCAGTAGACGGGCGACTAGCGTGCACAACTGGGCGATATGGGCAAGCAAATGATCGGCGTTGTGTGGCCTTTTGACCCATTTTGTCCAATTTTTCCATCTTTTTTACTTTTTCTCATTTATTTTCTCAATATATTTATGATGTATTGCCTCCACTATTTTTTCTTTGAGTCTTTAAGTTATTTTTGAACTAAAATACCTGAAAAATAATAAAAAAATATCTATGATTTTGAAAAGACAAATTTATATAAAAATATGATAAAATCATACAAATATAAATATATTTAATCAATTAAAGCACATTAAATCATGATAATTTTAGTACTTTTTAAACACTCATCACTAAGACAAAAATAGTTCAAAAATATTTTAAAGATTGTGAATGGATATTATTTTTGAGGTTAGTACTATGCTATGATACTAAACTGTCACGCCCTGAAAAATTGGTACTTGAGATAAGAATGAGGGTAAATTTTTAAATTATAATTAAATGAAATTCAGAATATTTATTTAAAAAATTCAATTTAATTTGTGATATCCCTATTTAAAACATAATTTAACAAAACTATTTAAATTACAAATCATAAAATACATATATTAGAAATAGGATTCCTTTATACATCATATCTCAGCATTTACTCCAACTAAAGGTTAAAAAAAGAAATACCAAATTATAACCTGCAATTCTCTTTTATTTCCTCATCTCTAAGTCTTCTACCACTTGTGAGATCCTAATATGGAGTTAAGGGGTAAAACGAGGTGCGATACATATAACTTAGTAGGAGTTTACTTTATCATACATTTCCAACAAATAATCATGCATGATGTTTATTAATAAAATTTCATGAATGGTAATATTATCATTATATGGAATGGGGAGATTTTCATCATAAATCCTAAATATACTTGTACCTTATCGCTTCCAAAACAAATGATGGAAAGTACAATACAGGTCCCAATGCATGTCAATATAAAAATATGATGTATAAATCAAATGTATGATATATGATCTCATATATATTGTTCATCCAAATACATGGGCATATGCACAATCCAACTTTGAGAAGCATATGGGTGTACCTTCGACCCATGTACGGCCACAATACATATGGCACATGTATCCATCAAATCACATCATATAGGCCCTCGTCTAAGGGTCCAAAATGCATGTGCCCACGTGCAAACTGCGGTATCAAATCTAGGACCCAATAAAATGCAAGTTCCAAACATAAGAGGGGGTCATAGATGATCCAACTCTGAGGCCTGTGTGTGAGCATCGTGGTAATTCATATCCATAACAATCCACCTCCACAACAATCCACCAATGTAACAATTCGCAACTATGACAATCCATGATCATTGATCATGACTAGAAAGTCTAGTTATAAGGCACCATAAATGGAAAAGTTCACATGATACATGTGATGCAATGCGCACCTATAGTATGTCAAACTTTGTCTATTGTAACCAGTAGCTTATAGGTACTATACTCTACAAGACAATATACATGCAACTCTTTACAACATAAACCATTTCTCTATTACATGTATCAAAATTCTTGAAAGCCATATCAAATTTTCAATGTTCATTTCATAACAACATTTGGTACTCGTTTTATATACAAAACTTTCAATGTATGCATAATAAAACATTTATAATGGGTATCTCATTTTAAACAACATTTCTAACATTATCACATTGTTAATAAAATCATAGCATCCAGTTTCTCACTTTTATTCATAACATATGATGCATGACATTAACCTTATAAAAATAATACTTGTATTTAAAAAGTTAAAGTAAGAATCCCTACCTTGAATCCTTGACTTTAATACTCAAATATTCATCCCCAAAACACCCTCCAAATCGTGCCAAAAAGCCTGAACAACTTAGGGAGAAAATGTATTAGAGTGTGGGAGAAAGGAAAAATGTGAGAAAATTAGGTGGTTCGGCCACCATTTTATAGCAAATCGAGAGAGTTCATTAGGGAACTCTCGAACAGTGGTAGCGAGGTGGCAACGAGATGGTGGTGAAGATCATACCTAATTTTTCTTATTGGATCCGATATTTCACACGAAACTTTTCTGTTACATCCCTACATTGTAAAATATTATTTATAATTACTTTTTGGATACTTTAATTATTTACACTAAAATTATGGGATTTTACAATATTTAATTATTTGTTCTTCTTTTAGGATTTTCAACCCAATCATCTTGGTAGAGTATTTAGGTTAAATTTTTTGTTTACATTTTTAAGAGAGAAAATTATCTAAAACCATTGCAATTCTTTGAGAAATTGACCTTAAAAGTACACTTGTTGTTTATATATGACTAGTGCACTTGCGAGCTATTAATACAAATTTTTGCATCAACTACAGGTAGTGGCTATATCAATAGATTATTCAAAGTTAGGGAATTGAGTAAAGAACATATGTAAGTTTCAAGAGTTTAGTACCAAATTTTTAGTAGAGTAATTATCGGATTTTCAAGATTGATATTTTAGTTAAGGGGATAATTAAATATCAAGTCTGTTTAGCTTGCAAGAATAGTTTCATTGGTCTCTAAGTCTATTTTGTAACAACGACTAAAAGATGTTAAGTTTAAATAGATAAATAATTAATTATAAATTATTTGACCAAAATATAAGAAAAAGTATATTGATGATTATGAGTCATAAATTTTAAATTTAACATAAAGGGTAAAGTGGTAATTTTGCTAGCCAAAATATTTATTTTAGTTGTCTATTAAATTATATATTATTTACTTGGACTATTAATTATATAATTAATTAATAAATTTATGAAAATCATGGTTATATCAATAGATTACTTAAAGTTAAGGAATTGAGTAAATAACAACCATAAGTTTTAAGAGTTCGTTACTATGTTTAGAGTAATTCTAGGGTTTACATTATTGATATTTTAATCAAGGGGATAATTAAATATTAAATCTTGTTTTGCTTAAACCAACAGCTCCATCGGTCCCCAAGTTCCTCTGTAACAATGATAGAAAGATATTGTATTTAAATAGATGAATAATTAATTATTTGATCAAAATATATAATAATATATGTTAATTTATGAGTTTCATAAATTTCTATTTAAAAGGGTAAAATGCTAATTTGCTAGCCAAAAATATTTATCCGTGTGTTGATTAATTAAATTATAGTTATTTGATTGTACTAATAATTATGTAATTGCCTAATAGAAATGAAAAATGTCTAAAAACATATATGGTAGGCATGCATGTGGAAGTGGTGGAAGTGGTGGAATAAAATTTCTAATAGCAAATCATTTAGTTGTGTACGTGACTTCTTAATTTAAATAGAATTAGGAGTTTCAAATCAACTAGTGATTGCTAAAATCACAGCCCCTTATATATGCACGCTATATACACCACTTTTGAGAGAGGAAGAGAAGTTAAATCAATTCCAATATACTCATTGAGAGCAAACACGTGAGAATTTTATGTGATAAAATTTCATAAACACTTCCATAGTTGGTGCATACATGGTCTTTTGGTCAAATATTAATTTTTCTTTGTCAAGTTGATTCACAAGAACGTTCACACACATTGAGAGTAGAACTCGAAATATCGTGATTTTGATCCCGCCAATTCATTGTGTGCAAACTCTTGCTTGTCTCTTTTGCTTACTCAACTCATATCTGTAATAACAATTAAATTATAAATCTCATAAAGTTTCAATAGGTAGAAGTTCTTTGTTATCTACCTATAACATTAACTTAAGATGTTATAATAAAAATAAACATAAAATAAAAGTTAAAAACAGCATAGACATCCCTTTAAGTAGATCTTGGAATCATAAAAAATCTTCTTTTCAGGTTATTGTTTAGTCCAAGAACACGGCTCCCTTGGAAGTGAGTCATAATTCCAAGGTGAGCCATAATGTATAACAACGCCAGTTTCTTGACATGGAAAGGGCTTTGAAGTTTGAAAAGGATGGGTGTATAAGAATCAGAAATTAATTAGGTAGGTTTAATTGAGATGTTTTTCTTTATTTTACAGCCTCGGAAAGGAAAAGGAAACAGTATTGATCGAGATGAAGTCTCTTCCTCATGATAAGGCAGATATTAGCTTGACTCTTTTCGCTTGCACTTGGCTAAAAAACCACCTTCAAGCTCCTTCGTTTTCAAGAAAAAACGGAGATAAAGATCGTGTCTTAGAGGGCAGACCTTGGTTCTATTACCTAGATCTTTGCTCTGACTAAGTGAGCCTACCCCAAGTTTATCACCTTCTCTTTTTGTGCCAAGATAGGAAACTTTCTGGATCAGGATGTTCGATCAACCCTTTGGATCTAAGAATGAGGAAACTGCCCAAGTCATTGGTAACGCCCTAGGCTCTGTTGTTTATTTTGAGAGGAGTAAAATAAGCCTACAATGGGGAAATTGTCTCCGTATTCATGCAATACCTGATCTAATGAAACCACTCTTAAGAGTTTTGAGTACTACCACAACAACAGATGACTCTTTTCAGCCACAGTTTTTAAACATGGTCACAACCTTTTAGCAATTGGCTAAAATAATCGTGGCCAAACACAGAGTGGCCATAAGATACGCCTTTAGTCACAATTTTTAACAGTAGCCGTAAGTACACTTTTGGCCACAGCTTTTAATAGGGGGGATTTGTACATAAAGGGCACATGTAGTATTATAGTTTAAAAATAGGTGTAAGTGGATTTTAATTTAAAAATTTGCATATTATAACTTCTTGCCGGACAAATTTTTTCTTCTCTCTCCTTTTCTACTTGCCGCAAATTCTTTCTTCTTTCTCTCTCCTACCCTAACTTTACTTCTCTAATTACTAGTCACTTCTTCTACAACTTTACACCAACTTTTAATAAATAATAATTTATTTTTATTATAAATAAAAAATAATAAAAATAATTTATATTTATATAATAAAAAATATATAATTTTTTATAACAAATAACTTATCAAAATTTTATTATAAAATAATAATAATAAATAGTTACAATAATTTTATGCAATTTTTTGACATTTTAAAAAAATAAATTATTTAAGATTAAAAAAATTAAAAAAAGATTACATTGTAACATATATCTCTAATATTATTATAATTTTAATTATTACTAAGATAACAAATATTTATTAATAATAATTTTATTTAAGTATTAAAATATAATTAATTAGATATAATTTATATATTTTATTATATTAATAATAAAAATAATTATAATATTATTATATTAAATAATATTTTCATACAAAATTTGCTATATAATATAATATTTTATGTTTGTATTGTATATTGTAAAAAGTTGGATAGAGAGGTTTCCCATTTTTTTTAATAATTTAATTATTTTTATATCATACTTATAATTAATATTATATTATTTATGAATTATCAAAATGTTTAGCATATCATTTTCGTATAAATTTATATTTATTTTATTATAAAATAAAATATTTTTTTATTTTTTAAAATAAAATTTTAATATATAATATGATATAAGAGATTTGTGTAATTAAAATTAATTATAAATTTATAAGGTGTTAATATTTTTTATGATTATAATAATTATGTTTTGTAAAATAAAATTGATATATATTTTTTAAATAAAATTGATTAAAATATGGGTTTTCAAGTTTAAGGTTAAAATATGCCTATTTTTAAACTAAAACTCACTTAAGCTTATTTTTAAACTATAATAAGAAGGATGAAATTTATAGACAAAAACCCTTTAATAGAAACTGTGGCCATAGGTATTAATAATGTAAATGTTTGTCACCTGTGGCCATGGTTTCCTAAAAAATTGTGGCCAAATGTATAGATATGGCCACGGTTTTTTTCAAGAACCGTGGCTAAAAGTTTAGATATAGTCATGGTTTTAATAAAAACCATTACCATGGGTTTACAAATATTGGTACATCATATATCTGCATTTATTACCATAACTGCCTGTATATATATAAAAAACAGAACGCAATAGTATCAAGAATATATATACAGACATACCATACAAGTCCAATTGTATAAAAACATATATATTTATTTCATGAAACAAAATGATGAATTCCTAAATAATAACAATAAAAACATCCTACAAAATCCAACACATGTAATAAAAACATGAAAGTTTCATGTTACGTGATACTTTAAAGTAATCAAAAGTAAGCAATTAAAGTAATATATATTTAAAATTGTATTATAATAACTAAAGTTCAAGGTAGACATATCAAACTATATTCATCTCACATTTTATCAATATCTTCAAGTTTGTAATCCCTTCAACCATTAAATTTCATGTGCAAATAAAAAACTTCTTGTTAATTGAATAATTATGCAAATAAAGTAATTTTATAAATAATGAAGTTAATTAAAATTACCAATTCAACTATTGGAGTGTCAGGATATGCTCAATTGTCCTCGTAAACATTATCACATAATAGCCACAATTTGTTTCATCATCTTGTCTAAAACACTATATACAAGATAAGAAAACGAGTCACTTTTTGTTCACATAAATTTTATCTACTTCACCATCACCAAACAATATCAAGCATAAAGAAAATATCAGTGGTCCAACCTTGTGTCTAAAAGTCTTTCTTCTTCAGTAACTCAAGTGCCTGAAAAGTTAACAATCACATATCATCATATTAATAATAATAAACTTACTCACCATAAGGATATAATAAAATATTTGCAGGAAGAAAAAAGGGAAATCAAATTAAGATTTGTCCATAGATTTCTTGACATTCGTCCAATGTGGACTGGACAATTTTGCCTGTGACAATATGCACTTATGAACTTTATGATAGGTTTGTTGCTCATTTGCTCGATTTCAATCTTCTTATGACAACTCCTTATAACAAAAAGAATTGAATGAATTTGCAGATCAAGTAAACAAATCTTAATTACAGATCACCATAAAAATTATGTGATATCAAAGTATCAATTTGAAGTTCTCTATCACCTGATTCTAATACCCGGACAAAGTAAGACATGATAAAAGCCACACATTAGTAACTCCAAGCTCAATTTAGTTTATTAGTATTTAAATTCCGAAGCATATATCATGCTCATTTGAAATTCTGCAACATATATATGAAGGCATGCAGAAGCCTAATTAATATTTTATTGACTGATATCAGTTCACCTATTCAATGTGCAAAAGAAAAAACCAGGCAAGCCAGAAGAACAAAAGGTCTAAGGTTATAACAATCAATCAGTTTTGGAATTATATTTTGAAGAACCAAAATACAGCTAAGTAGGAAAATTGTTATCAAAGATGCAACTTTCAATTTGTAATTTCTAGTTTTCAAAATTAAAATTAGAATTTGGTTAACAAACAAGTTTTTATTTTTTTCACAAAACATAAATTAGATATCCAATTACAAACTAAGAAATTAAACATTAGAAATTGAAATCGTTATATAATTTTGCATAACAGACCTTTCCAAACTGTTCGCTTTGAGAATGGAGCATTCACATGTACTCTTAAACACAGCTTTCTTTCAACTCATGTGCATTTCTTTCCACATCCCAAAGCCACTATAATCCAACACAAGAAAACGAGGAATGTGAACCTATTGGTAACAAAAATAATCTGAAGAAATCCAGTTAACGAACATCAATAACTTTCTCATTCAATTTTTGCCTACCAGTATGAAACTATACCAGCTCACAACTTTCAAGTGGGAGAATTAGAAAGATCCCAAACAGAAACATAAAAAATAATAAATTACATAACAAGAAGAAGGTATAAATAGATTAATATGTTAGTTTCTGGGTCCCCTTTCCTTGCCCTCTTGTTAAAGAAAAATTTCACAGTTTTGTTTGGGTAATTTTGACAAACAGTTACTGCGCTTAATTGTTAAAGAAAAATTTCGCACCGCGTCTCATCGCTTTCACTCACACAAATTACAATTCCCGCCATCTAAGGATACTGCAAGCGGTCGAAAACACCATCATACCTCAACAATAAAATAAGCTCAGAAGGAACATCGCTAACTTCTTGAGATGTATCATTAAACAAATGACTGAAAAGGTTTGTCAATATGTAAGAAATTAAAGAGAGGGGAAAGAAACCTACCTGATCTGGGGTCGCTGGAAGTGCTTATATCTCGGGTGATAAATGGAGTGGCTGAAGGGGCTAGTTTCGCTGAGAGGTTGGTGCTGCGTTTCGCGCAGAGGGGTTTCTTTTTTTTTTTCTTTTTTTTTTTGATTGAGTTATTTCTTTTCTTTTTTTAATTATTGATACCCATAACCATGATTGTTAAAGCAACCATGGTCATATTTATTTTTATAAAAACCATTGTTATAAATTCGGCTACGGTTTTTATAGAAACCGTGATTAAAATTACGTGAATTTAGCACTCTCTCGCTGTAGTGTAACTTTTTTTCAATATTAATATTAAAAAAAATTTGTTATTACAAGATTTGTCATTGTAAATCAGTAATACACACATGTATTTTGTATGCGAATATGTTTACACATATCGCAATATTAGTTTTCATAGTATGTATGATAGGTTGAGTATTGTGGTATGTTTGCTCGTCGATGTTATCTCTCGTTTTTACTTTGTTTCTAGTATGGATATTTATGAAAATTATTCGATAATTTTTTAATCGAAAATGAAAGTTTTGGTACCTCGACAACGTCCTCAACAAAAGCCTCATTGTACATCGTATCAGACCCCTGATAAGGTGATCAACGAGGCCACGACAAGATTAGTCATTGAGCTTATGTGATGTCTATAAATCTCTTCTTGTTTTCTATCCAAAACAAAATATAGCATAGTTCTTTTATATTGATATATCATTTTCTATTTTTAGATCACTATTAACTTGAGTACTATATGATATTAGTGATTCGTGACTAAGTGAGTGAAATTGTGTTCTTGAGTGGTAAGTATACGAGGCAACACTTGCGAGTAGATTTTATGTGTGAGTTATGTGTCGACTGGTAGTTGCTTTCAAGTAATCTTTTTGTTATGTGAGAGGCCTATATGGTTGTGATCCGTGTGTCAATTAGTAGTGGTCTTCGTGTAACTTTTTCTTATTAGAGGATCCTATATGGCTGTGAGTCGTGTGCCAACTAGTAGTAGTTATTATGATGCAACTTTTTCTTATGTGATAAACTATATTGTGAGAGTAAGTTATGTTGAATTGATTGAGTTCTCATATCAGTGTTCTCAAATAGTTACCTGTGTATGGTACGTGGTCGATGATGTGTCCCACATAGATGATTTGTGATTCATGTTGAAAGTGATTTCCAAGGTGGTTGTTGGGTGTTTGTAATAAAGTATAGTCATCACGTTGGATTCTTCACTTCACATTACTTATCTAAGGTTACTAATCATACCACATCAAGTGGTGTTGGTTTTGTAGGATAATCAGGTTCGTGTGTGGGACTAGGTTGCTGTAGAGGCAACAAGAGAGTGCAACAATAAGAAGTTCGAACAGAGGTCCCCAACTAATAGAGGTAATAGTGATTTTATTTTTGTTAGGGTTGTAATTATTTTATTACTTAGTAGATTTATCTGTTGTCGAGTGGTTGCCATAAGCAACTCGATGATATTACCATATAGGTAGGATTTTACGTGAGTTTACCTTATTATATCTGATATTGTGCATGCTCTATGTTTGGCTCGTACAATCAGCAGTTTAAATTTTGTATGTCTCTACAGACTGATGTTTAAATTCTAATTAGAAAGTTTTTATTATTTATTGCTTGCTTTCTAAATTTCATATAATTAATCTACCTGCTTCTTATTAATTTATATTGCCTCTACCTTTTAACTACATGTGAGTTTGGTGTAAGTCTCTGAGGAATCAATATCTCTTTATTCTAGTTGTATATTAGATGTTGGACTCATTCTCTTGATAAGTTGTATTTTGTTTGATTACATGCTGTGAGAGTACAATCATCATTTATTGAATATGTTCCCACATATGAAGTCTTGAAATGATTGAAAATTATTTGTAGTTTTTCAATATGTATGACTATTTTGCATGTTGTGTGATGTTTGCTATATTTATGCATGCTGCCAGGCTAAACAGGAGCCTGTAAGGCACACCATCACTTATGTGTGTTACCACAACTTGTTCTTTCTTATTGCTGGTAGTCTTTGTTTTGTGTTGAATTGAGCATATTATTTTGTACTTTTACTGTGTTATTTGCTTAATTCACGTTTGTGAACCCAACTTGGCTGAATTGATACAAAGCTCATGATAAGATTTCATCGAGTTGGCATCTTCACCCCTCATCTATGTCTCATTTACTTATTTGAATTGAAAGAACCATTGAGCTTTATGTAATTGTTCATACGTATGGAATTCTCACAAACAATAGAAAAAAAAATGTTAGGGTAAGATAGAATTATGAAGGAAACCCTCAACATAACTATAAGAAAACCAATTAACTAGACTATGAGCAACTTATTTAAATTTATATGTATTCATGAAGTAGAAAAAGGTAAAAAGAGTGTAGCTTGATTGATGACATTTTGAGCTTCCTAAGAAATGATACAATCATCATGCATCACAGTCTTTTATAACATTACGATTGTCACCTTTCACATAAGTAGTTTTGAAATTAAATTACAATAACAACTGAAGGGAAAATAATAATGCAAGTGTTTCACCTTCTTTAGCATAATTTCCTTGTTAGACTTTGGTCCAACAAGTAAGAAGATGACCATTAGTTTCTCTGGTAACAACTATAATAATAATATTATAATTATGAAGAGTTGCATCAAAGTTAATTTTAATAGAACATCTAAGTGATTTTCCCTAAGAGAAATGAGGAGAGGAGAAAAATCTTGAATATTAGAAGAATTTAAGCAATTTATACTATTAAGATAAAGTAATCCTCTAATTCTTGGAATTTGAAATTATTTTAGAAAAATAAAATCGAGATTTAAAGATTTAGAGTTAAAAATAATATCATTTCTAATTTTTCAAATTTGTTCAAAATATATGCACACAAATAAAAAGAACTCAAGATGAGTTAACAATAAATGTGTAAAAATATTATGTTTATCAAAAATTACCTAAGTATACTCTCAAAAGAAATGATATTTCAATTAGTCAAAAGAGAAGTGGAATACTAAATTGACCATATAGAAATAGTAAACTAACTAGAAGTTAAAAAAAGATAATTGATAATTTCAACATTAGAATGACAAAGAGGATAAGAGACATAAGGTAAAATGGTTCTTTGATTAATGTTATCTTTAGTAGAAAGATAATTATAAAAAAGTCTCCAACAAAAAACTTTCAATCTTTTATGAATTTTTTGTTTCCGAGGAAAAAATTCTTGGAAATCTAGCAAAAATAATTTCCCTATAAACAGATTTAGAATTAAATTGACTTTTTCAGTTATGAATCAAAAACCAAGAATCCAATTTATTTGTAGTAGGCAAGGGAAGTTTAGAATTATAAGAACACATTATAGAACCCTATATGGTAAAAATTAATTAAAAACTTCAATCATTATCATGAACATGGAGAAGATTATGAGCTTTGACAGGATATTAAAAGAGAATTTATAACAATCAAAGGAGAAAAACAAAGAAAATAAGTAGACCAAAGAATTCGAGGATCCTTTCAAATATCAATAGATCTTTCATCTCCTATTTGACAAAAAGCATTAGTCTTAAGTACAGATGTTGATGAACAAATACCTTTCCAAATACAAGAACCATAAGACTTGAGATTATAATCAAAGAAATCTTTAAAAGTACCGTACTCATGTTTGAAAAGTTGGACCCAGTTTCTACTATCATTATTTAAGAATTACCAATTGAGCTTAGGAAGAAAACTGACATTAATATCTTCAAATTTACAAAAACCCAAAAATCCAACTTTGGTAAACAAATTTGATCCCAACTTTTGAAAGTGATATACCTTAAGCCATAACTCTCTTTATTAGCACTAGAATTCCACTAGAATTTTCTTAAAATGGAATCTTCTTTTTCACATTGTAAACTCAAAAATTTGAAAGTACTTATAGAATAAGTGGGTAGAGAGAGTAGGAAAGATTTAATGATGTAGCTTTACTAGCTTGGGAAAGAAGACAAGACCTCCAGCTATCAGTTTTCAAAATTAGATTATGAATAACTCATTTGAATTCCCTATTTTTGTATCTATGTAAAAATAAATTATGACCTAAATATTTAACACCACTAGTAGCAGTAGGAACATCTAAAATATTTTGGATATAGGATCTTCTCAGAGAGGAGACACTGGAATAGAAAATGTAGGATTTAGATAAACTTACTTTCTCTCTAAACCACAAAGAATAACATTGTAACTTCTATTGGATCACAATAATATCAATCAAATTATCATGGAAAAAATGATTAAATCATCAACATAAAGGATATGGTTTATAGTAGGAGTATTTATGGCAATTTTGATACCATGAAGACCAGAATAATTTTTAGCACAAAGAAGAAGTCTTAAAAGAGTTCCAGCCCCAATAATAAACAAATAGGGAGAAATAAGATCACCTTGTCTAATACCTCTTTTAGGAATAATATTACCAAAGAGAGCACCATTTAATAACAGAGATTAAGTAACAAATTTTAAGCAAGATAATATTAAATTACATAATTGTTCAGAGAAACCCAAATATCTTATAATTTTAATGATGAAGTTCCATTCCATACTATCATAAGACTTTTTTACGTATCCAATTTAACTCCAAGTAAACCACCTCTACCTCTTTTTCTTTTAATAGTATGGACAATTTCTTGAGCAACAATAACATTATTAGATATCCATCTATTAGGAATAAAGGAAAACTAAAAAGGAGAAATGAAATCTTTAAGTTTACTTCTAAATTGATTAGAGAGAATCTTGGAAATAACTTTGTAAATGACATTGCACGAGATAATAATTCTAAATTGATGTACCAAAGAAAGATTACTCACTTTTTCAATAAGAACGATAAAAGTCTTGTATAACATAAGATTGAGGTAGCTAATCTTGAAAAAATTCTACACAATATCTATCAAACTTTTATTAAGAATGTCCTAGTAATTTTTATACACCATCAGGACCATAGGCTTTGAAAGAACCCATCGTAAATAAAAAATTTTGTTTTCTTTTTTATCGAGGATACTACAAAGTAAATCATTATCGTCAAGAGAAATATATTGAGAAAAAAGTTGAGATAATTCAAAATCTAAATTATTAGTATTATCACGAGAAGAAGAAAGGAAAACCTCAGTGTAATGATTAATAATACATGATCCTACATCATTAGTTTGAGAAAGGCACCTCACATTTGGATCCTTGATATTATAAAGGGTATTATATCTTCTTCTAATCATAGTGGAAGTATGGAAAAATTTTACCATCAACTTCTAACAACTTTCTCTAGAGTTTCAACTCCAAATGATTTCTAATCTATTTTGGTTTTCATCAATGTCTAAAACTAAAAGTTTTTCATAAGTTCTATCCTCATTAATTATTAAACCACTTTGAACTTTACATAAAATATTTTCAGAAATTTTCAATCTATTTTCATAGGAACAAAAATGATGTTTGTTCCACCAAGTAAAATTTCTAGGCAATTGGATAGTGTAAGTCCTATTATCCTTTGTGTCTTTGTTAGTTTCCCATGTACAAAACACAAAATTTGTTTATTTTATTTAGTGTTTATGTCTTCATCTGTGTAAGATTCGTTACTATTGGTCAGTAATACATATATGTAAGATTGATTACTATTGGTCAATAATACATACATTTATAGTTAGGTACACTGTGTTTGAAAGCATTTTTTACACACACTATAAGGTTGGTTTCTTAGCATGCATGCTAGGTTCTGAGTGATAATTTTTTTTTGTGGTATGTGTGCGGGTATTTATGAATAATTACTCGATAATTTTTGGATAAAAAATGAAATTTTTGGGCACTTTGACAAGGCCCTTATGGAACCCCCAACGAGATGGTCGATGAGGATCTCTATGAGATCTTGACAAGGATAGCTAGTAGCTTGGTGGTTGTCTATAAATACCCCTCTTTATTATGAATTTAATTTAAAAAATCTGATGAAACTTTGTCAAAATTTTCTGCGATTCAAATTCCATTTTCACCAATCATCTTGAGTGTTTTGTAGTGATTATGATATGTCTGTGTGATAGTAAAATAGTGTGCTTTAATTGTATGAGCTCTTGACTATTTTACACATTTTGAGAGAACAACACTATAAGATTGGGTTGGGTAGTTATTGTTTGAGATCCTAAATCAAGTGTTTGTTTAAGTTTTGTGGTTAGGTGTATTTCCCATTGTTGATAGTTGGTGGTACGTGATTGAATGTATTTTCTAAGTATAATTCTCATTATTATTTTGATGATATTGAATTGTGGTGATCGGTCATAATATTTTGTATGGTGTGGGTTTTAGAGGAGAGTCTGTTTCATATGACATACCGATTTATTGTAGAGACAGCAAATGAAGGCAGTAATAAGTAGCTAGAGCAAAGGTTCCAACTAATAGAGATATTTGCGTTTATATTTCTATTGAGTTATATCTGTTTTATTACTTAATATATTTTTTTACTTATGGTTATCATAAACAACCCAAGAATGTTACCACATATATAGGAGTTATACGTGGGTTTATCTCGTTATATAATTTTGTTTGAATGATCTATTTTGTTGTGCATATTGAGTCTTAGACTCTTTTAGATAGAATTTGAATGAAAATTTGATTGTACTTAATAATCTTTAAGTTTCCAAGACTATGTAACTACATTGTGACCAGAAGGATCTATATACCAAGAAGCAAAAAAGCAAAAAGGCTTAAAAAGAGGATTGGTAGGTACATACAGGTTTAAGAGGATAGGAGCATAGTCAGAGCTCTTATTTGTAGATTCCTCACTAAACATTTGGAAAGAAGGAAAATTATTCTGCAGATACTAAAACTTTCTCAATTCTTTATTTGATGTTATGTCTACCTATCCTTTTATTGTTCCAAGTAAAAAAGTAATCCAGAAGAACCAAGATCAACGGCTTGAATAGAATCCATGAAATCTCTCAATCTATTTGGCTAAACTGAAATAGGTAAATCCTTTTTTTTCATTTTGAAAAATAACTTCAATAAAATCTCCCAAGTAAATACAGTGAGAATTCAAAGCAGAAATAAGAGCAATAAGAATTTTCAATCATCCTTAAGGGCTTCATGAGCACGAGAGTAATAACAAAATATCTTCATTATTGTTCCATTAGCATCAACATTTCATAATTACAAGAAAATGAGGTGGTGATTAAAAGTAGTCACGGATAGATGGATTCCTAACTTCCACGTAATATATAAATCACTAGCACTATCAGCAACATAAACACTAAAAATATTATAGAAACTTAGTCTTTTTTGGGTAGAAGTACAAAATTTACTATTAGCTTTAGTTTCATAAAGAAAAATATAATCAAGATTATAATACTAACTAATCTATGTAATTATTTAAAAGCTGTGGATTTAACCAATCCTCGTTAGTTCTAAGCAATGTTCCTCTTTTAAAACTTGGCATATTGATAAGGGTCACTTTCTCGCCCATTTGGATTTACAGGGTAGTCAAAATAGAAGTGGAGATGTCCCGTGGTTGTGAAATAAGAGAACAGTCTTTAGCTATTAAGTTGGTAGTACATATAGCATCCAAGAGGATAGGAACATTCATCGGCTCTTTGTTTGCTAGCACTTTGACAAGAATGTAAATCAAAGTGGTGCAACGTTAGTGAACCGTGGTGACGGTTCGGTTCGTCAGGCAAATGCGTCGGTTCGAATCAAACGAGGTTCTTGATGGAAGAACCTTAATAAAGTATCGGTCCTATACCTATTAAGCTGCATAACAATTCGGATTACACCATCAATGCCTTGAGAGAATAAGTGTGAGAAACAAGTGAAAGCATCGAACAGAAAATCCATTGGAATTCCCGTGTAAGTGTTGAAATTTGATCAATGGCAGGAGGTATGTTTTCAATCCAATTTTGTTTCCGCTGCATTTAAATTATGAATTCATATGGTTTTATGAATGTTTTTGGATTGAATTGAGTATCTATCATTTGGTATCAAAGCAATTTGAAAACAACTCTATTTTGCTCTGTTTCACGAGAACTGAAATTTTGGGTTTTTTATTTTGATTGTTTTTGATGCATATGGAAATTATAAAGTGTTTCAATATTGATTTTTGAATGATTCTGTAAAATTAAACTTGAAAAACAATGAAGAAAATAAATCCAATTTGCCGTGGGTATTTATTTCCTTCATTAATTAACTTTTTATTTAAAATGAAGTTTTTACTTAAAATTAAGATCATGAATCACTCAGAAATTGAATTCTGAGAATTTTGATAAAAAAAATCAAATATTCGGATTATCTGGGACTTGGACCTTGGTCCCAGGACTAAGAATTCAAGGACCAGACCAATAGGCTACAGCATATTATGTGTTTTATTTGTGTAATATTTTATATATATTAAATATTTAATTTTATTAAAATAAAATAAATATATATATATATATTAATATATATAAAATAATTATGAATATAATTTTAAATTATGTTTATCATATGTATAATATTTATTATACATATTATATTTATTTAAATAATTTTTGTACACATTAAAATTTTATTTAAATACATTATGCTTAAATTATTTGTTTTTGGTATTTATATGTATAAATTTTGTAATTAATTATACATATAAAATTAAGTTAAAAAAAAAATTTATGTATAATGAAATTAATTTTTAATGGCTCTTATGGATTTAATTAGTGCTTATATTATTTAATTTTGCTTGTATAATTTATTGTCATATATGCAATTTAAGATAAATAATACTTACACATTTGATATTAAATTAATATTGCTTATGGTTTTATGCAATAATTGAGCATAAGAATTTAATTAATATTTAAGTGATTCATATAGTTTGATTAATTAGGGAGTAGCCACAGCATCTTTAATTAATTAAAATTATAATAAAGTTTATTTAGGATCATATTTAGAAAATAAATATTAATTGTAATTAATCATATGTGATATAGTAAATCTTATCCCACAGGAATTTTTATTATATTTTTGTGTGATTAATTAGTATATAATTTCAAATTATATTTTCTAATTTACCCATAAGGATTAGGAAAATGAACATAATTTGATAGTTTTATCGTAAAGTTAGGATGAATTTAATTGAATTAAAACTTTAGCCCACAGTCAAGTTTTATGTCACTAGATTCATATTATTCATTATTTACATTGGTAAAGAATGATTATAGTTTATGCCTCAAATTTTAATAAGCATATAATCTTTAATTGTAAGCTTCAACTTTGTAAATTTCTACGATATCCATTTGTGATATTCCCCGATCTGAAAGGGGATAACTATAAAATATGGAAGGAAAGAATTCTCCTTGATTAGGGTGGATGGATATTGATTATGCTATTAGGAAAAATGAACCACCTAAAATTACTCAAAACAAGACTTCCAGAGAATATCATGCTTTATGAGCAACAGAACGATCTAATCGGCCTTATTATGATGTTCATTAAGACTAAAATCTCTATTTGGTATTCGTGGTTAGTTGATCGCATACCAATGTTCAGAGACTTGCTAAAGGCCATTGATGATCAATTCGTCCACTTCGGATAAGGCTTTAGCAAAGACCCTTATTATGAAGTTCTCTTCTTTAAGACTCGCCGGTGTGAAAGGTGTGCGCGAGCACATTATGCAAATGAGGGACATTGTGGCTCGGCTAAGCATCTCGAGGTTGAGATGTCGGAATCCTTCTGGTGCCTTATATCCTTAACAACTGCTCCCAGCGTCGGTATGGGCCATTCAAAATCTCGTACAATACACGTAAAGATAAATGGTGATCAATGAACTAATGACCGATGTGTGTTCAAGAGGAAGGGAGGCTTGTTATGGAATTTGGTGAAAGTGCAATGTTGGCTACAACGTGCAGAAGGAAAATCTCGATACAAGCGTAAAGGAAAGGGAATAATTCCACCTATCGGTGATATTAAGAAAGAATCTAAGTGTTTCTTTTGTAAAAAGAAGGGACATAAGTATGAAGAAGGATTGTATCGGATTCGAGAAATGGCTTGAGAATAAAGGTAATCCAACCTCGTTTGTTTGTTATGAATCTAATATGGTTAATGTTAATATTAACACCTGGTGGATTGATTCTCGATCTACTGATCCACGTTGCAAATTCCTTACGGGGTATGCAAAATCTAAGGAAGCCGGTGGGAAGTGAAGCGATACATCTTATCCAGGTAACAAGATGGGCTCACACGTGAGAATTGTAGGGACAATGTAGTTTGATTTTAAGTAGTGGTTTTATTTTAAAATTAGAAAAGACCTTTTATGTTCCAAGTTTCTCACAGAAACTTGATTTCAATTTCAAGACTTGTACCTTATGGTTATTCCTTTCACTTTTCGAAACATCTTTCAATTTATTTAATAAATGCGATTGTGTTGGGAATGGTATTTTGTACGATGGTCTTTCTGCATTAATTTACAAAATAATGCCACTCATGCTTACGCATGTTCAAGTGGCACTAAAAGGTGTATTATTGACGATGACTCTTCTACGTTATGGCATAGGAGATTAGCGACGTATCTACATAGAAAGAATTAAAAGATTAGTGAAAGATGGGGTACTTAGTACTACAGATTTTCTTGATTTTGAACATGTGTGGACTGCGTTAAGGGAAAGCGGACTAACAAGTCAAAGAAAGGTGCGATAGAAGTTCAAACATATTAGAAATCATACATACGGATATATGTTGTCCCTCATGGACATTCGAGTCAAAAATATTTTATCACCTTTATTGATGATTTTCTCGATATATGTATCTCTATATGCTTCATAATAAGAGCGAAGCATTGGATGCCTTCAAAAGCTTTAAGGTTGAAGTAGAGAAACAATGTGGAAAGTAAATAAAGATCGTGAGATCGGATAAGAGGTGGTGAATATTATGGTAGATACACGAGAATGAATGACGCTGGTCCGTTTGCTAAATTTCTTCAAGAACGTGGGATAGTTGCCCGTGCACTACCATGGGTTCACGGTAGAGAATGGTGTAGCAGAAAGAAGAAACCGAACACTTTTGGACATGGTGCGGAGTACGCTTAGCAAGCTCCAGTCTTCCCAAATCCTTGTGGATTGAAGCTTTAAAGGCAGTGTGTATATATTAAACCGAGTTCCAACCAGAAATTTGTCTCCAGACACCATTTGAATTATGGAAAGGTTGGAAAACCGAGGAGTTTGCAACATGTGCGTTTCTGGGGATGCCTATCCGAAGTGAGGATATATAATCCACAAGAGAAAAATTTGGACCCGAGTTAGTGGGTATTTCATTGGATATGCCGAACGGTCTAAAGGTTATAGATTTTATTGTCCATCTCACATGACACTAGATTTGTGGAATCAAGAAATGCAAAATTTCTTGAGAATTACTTGATTAGTGGGAGCGATCGATCCTGGGCATTGGTTACGAGAAAGATCATTCGGATGCTCGATGTACCACTTCAAGTAATGGACTGATCATTATTGTTAACAACACGCCAGTACAAACATGTGTTGAAGAACCGGTCTTGGAAGTACCACAATGTTGATCGATCTAGTAGATGTTGAAGTTCGATAGATGCCTACAAGCTTGTTGAACAACTAGTTGAACAACATGATCCTGCTCTCGGGAGAATGTTGATACAACATTAAGAAGATCTACTAGAGTAAGGAAATCGGAGATACCTAATGATTATGTTGTGTATCTGAGAATGTGACTATAATGTTGGAGCCGAAAAATGATCCACGAGACGTTTTCACGGGCCATGAGTTACGAGGTTTTCGAGCTTATGGTATGATGCCATGAAAGAAGAGATGGATTCTATGGCGTCTAGCAGTGCAGGATCTCGTCAAGTTGCGATGGTGTGAAAGCCATTGGATGTAAATGGGTCTTGAAAACAAAGAAAAGACTGTGACAAGCAAATATCGTTGAGAGGCATAAGGCAAGACTCGTTGCCAAAGGATTCACTCAAAGGGAAGGAATCGACTACACGGAGACATTTTCTCACGTATCTAAGAAAGATTCACTTCGTGTGGTCATGGGATTAGTTGCCCATTTTGATTTGGATTTGCAACAAATGGATGTGAAAACGGCTTTCTTGTGGTAACCTGAGGAAGAGGTTTATATGAAACAACTGAAGGATTTTTCTCTAGTGATGGTGAGCATTTGGTTTGTAAGCTTAATAAATCCATATATGGATTAAAGCAAGCCTCGATCAATGGTATTTGAAATTCCATAACGTCGTCTACTTCATTTGGTTTTGAAGAGAATGTCATGGATCAATGTATATACCCGGAAAAGTTAGTGGGAGTAAGATTTGTTTCTTGGTGCTATATATGTGAATGATATTTTGCTTGCGACCAATGATGATAGGGGTTTGCTACGTGAGGTAAAACAATTCCTCTCTAAAAATTTTGATATGAAGGATATGGGTGAGGCATCTTATGTCATTGGCATTAAGATCCGTAGAGATAGACTTCGAGGTGTCTTGGGTTTGTCTCGTGAAACCTATATCAATAAAGTTTTAGAGAGATTTCTTGATGAAGGATTGTTCACCAAGTGTTGCTCCCGTTGTGAAGGGTGATAAGTTCAATTTGGACCAATGCCCAAAGAATGATTTTGAAAGAGAGCAGAGATGAAAACCATTCCATATGCTTCGTTGGAAACTCCGATGTATGCTCGGTCTGCACCGGACACGACATTGCATTTGTTGTTGGGATGCTAGGAGATATCGTCAGTAATCGGTGTTGACCATTGGAAAGGCTACGAAAGAAAGTGATGAGGTACCTCTGAGGAACCAAGGATTATATGCTCGTATGCGACGAGACCGATGAACTGGAAGTAATTGGCTACTTTCCGATGCGGACTTTCTTGGCCGTATTGATTCCACGAAAATCAACATCTGGTTTACATTTTCATGCTTGCGATTGGGCTTGTGTCTTGGAGGAGTGCGAAGCAGTCGATGCTACTTACTTCCTTATGGAGGCCGAGTTCGTATCATGTTTTGAGGCCACATCGCATGGTGTATGGTTAAAGAGTTTCATTTACGGGCTTAGAGTAGTTGACTCTATTTCTAGGCCATTAAGATTATCTTGTGATAACTCCGGTGCGTATTTATGGCTAAGAACAACAAGTGGTAGTCGTAGTAAGCACGTACGACATTAAGTACTTGGCCGTAAGAGAATGTGTTAAGGAAAAGAAAGTGGTCATTGAGCACGTAGCTCGAGTTGATGATTCTTGATCCTTTGACTAAAGCGTACGCCACCAATGAAATTCAAAAGGGTCGCGTAGAGAAAATGGGAATTGGTTCCACTTTGTAAATGTATATATACAATTAATTAATGAAACTCTTATATATTGTGATATTTTCTCATATTACGTATGCTTAATTTATTTGAGAATATATATATATTTTATTGGACGAGAATAAATATAGGATTTATTCATTAAGTTTTGTTACCACATAAAGTATAATACTTGAGAAACTAAATACATTGTAATACATGGAAGATAATACTCGCTCTTAGAGGGACCTATCGCTATGATTCATGTGTTTTGTTACTCGAGAGAATTCGCTTAACGTTTGCAAGTGGGAGAATGTAAATCAAAGTGGTGCAATGTTAGTGAACCGTGGTGATTCGGTTCGCTTGCCGGAACTGCGTCGGTTCGGCCAAACGAGGTTCTTGATGGAAGAACCTTAATAAAGTATCGGGTCCTCTCACTATTAACTGCATAACAATTCAGATTACACCATCAATACGCAGAGAATAAGTGTGAGAAACAAGTGAAAGCATCGAACAGAAAATCCATTGGAATTTCCGTGTAAGTGCTGAAATTTGATCAATGACAGGAGGTATGTTTTCAATCCAATTTTGTTTCCGCTGCATTTAAATTATGAATTCATATGATTTTATGAATGTTTCTGGATTGAATTGAGTATCTATCAAAGAAGAGTTAAAGAAGTTGCATGAACTACATCTTCCCATGTGCTTGATACATTAAATTCCTCTAGGTGACCAGAAAACCTTTCAGTTTTGGAAACCAAAACTAGATAGGTTTTGTCCGTGGCATTAGTAACATCGGTAGTACCTTTTGAAATTTAGTTGAGAGAATCCATTTTGTAAGTCACCAAAAAAGTATTACAAAGTAAATTATTACACTTGGTTTACTAGGAAGTTTTAAGTAGGAGAGAATCTGTTTTGGAATGAAGCCATCAGTGGAGTTTGGTTCAGATTTGGTAATAGGACAAATCACTTGAGGAGATACTAAAGGAGATACGCATGCAAGCATTTGAAAGCCAGAGACCAGAAGAATCTTTAAGAAAAGGCATAATCATTATAAAACTAAAAATAGAAAAGATAATCTGCAAGTCAGCAAGAAAATATTAAAAAAAAAGGAAAATAAATAAAGTTTAGTTACTTTTCATAGAGGAGACAAATAATAATCAGCCATGCATACATATAAAAACTCAAGGTTAATTCATGCAAGCATAAGATGAAAGTAAAGCACTCTACTATCTTCCTAGAGAGTAAGCCTTCTCTGATAGACTTTAGAAATGCTAAAATAATATGGAGTTTACTTGGCCTAAGGTGAATATCAGATTGCTTCTGAAAAAGGTAGTTATAAAATTGGTGGGGAGCATTTGAAGATCAAGTACAAGAAGTTGGTGATAACGATGATGATTTTTAATTTTTGATGATTGAAACTGAAACCCAATGGAGAGGGTGATGAAGGATGAAGATGAAACAAAGGTGTGGAAGATGAACTTCCAGAGAAACGCTACACTTTTTAAGTAAAGGAAATGACAGTATGAAAGTTACTTTCAAATATGAAAAAATGTCTCTATTCTGCTTTGGGTATGGCAACTATGACTGTGACAAAGGTCCTTTTGATACAATGAATCTACTTTATGGAAGTTGGTTAAGAGTTCAAACTCATGAAATAATTTTCAAATCTTCTAGTCAAGCTACTCAAGAAAGTAAGGCTGGAAATCAATCATGTTCTGTACGTAAAAAGAAAAAATTGCAATGGAAGAAAAAGGTCCAATCGGTGGATATTTTCACGGTGGTGACGCCGGTTGACAACCCTAGTCTGTCTACAGACAAATTGTTGAATACAGTGAGTATCTCGACTGATTTTAAGGCTAATTATTTGGGTCACCCCTCTGATAGTTCCTAGCGAAAAGATTCCATATCTTCTTTGAATCCTGAACCAACTGTTGTAACTGATATCTCCCCAAAGGACCCTGCAACCGATGATTCTCTCTCCAATCCAACAAAGGAAAAATTCTCTTTTAAGGCAATATCCTCGCCTGAAAACATAAGAAGGCCAGCTATGAAAAAGGAGTTAGCTTTTAGCTTTTAATCCTTTGATTGCAAATACATCAAATTTCCAAGTCAACCACTCCTCTATTACGTCTGCGGTAAAAAAATTTCTTGGCAAACTCTAGAAGACCTTGCTAACTTATTTAAAGTTGTATGTATGGGTGATTTTAATGTGATACTCTTCAGTGATGAATATGAAAGGAAAGGCCAACGCGTATAATGGCAAATGAATAATTTTCATAACGCTTCAGAGGAAGCAAACTTAATATGCGAGGGCGACATTAAACTTTGGTTTCTAATTTACCCAATTTTCATGTTGAGCATGTAGAATCAACCACTTTGTTATTTTACTACACCTTTATAAGAAATCATCTTCCTCTTATAGGCCCAAAAAAACCATTTAAATTAGAGGCCCATAGGGTGAAATTGGAAGATTGTGAAGCTATTATTCACAAGGCTTGGTCTTCAAATTTTTTACATTATCAGCACCCGTCACGGGTTTTTAAGAAAATCCAAATTTGTCGAACTTAGTTGCTTCAATGGAACCAAAACTCCTTTACACAAATTGAATCATGAGATTAAAGGCAAGTTACGCACCCGAAGAGAACAATTCCCATCTGAAATATTAACCAATCAAATTGATAAAGCGGAAATGATTTTTTTTTCTTTTTCAACAATGAGAAGAAAGTTACTAGGCACAAAGGGCTAAGGTGAGTTGGCTTCGAAAAGGGGATCGAAACAGTCATTTCTTTCATGCCAAAGCTTCCCGAAGTAGGAACAGCTTCTTTGAGTCATTTATTGACAATTTTGGGGTTATTTTTACATAAGAAAGAGACTTAAAAGATGGCACTTGAACATTTTAAGGAGCTTTTGCATTCGAATGTTGGTGTGTCGATGAAAATCTCTTCAATTGTGTTGACCCAAGAGATGAACAGTGAGTTGTTAAAACTTTTCATAGTTGATGAAGCCTGTGCTGCTCTCCATTAAATGCATCCCTTAAAAATCACGAGGGTTAGATGGTATGTCTCCTATTTTTTACCAAAAATATTGGTATGTTATTGGTTTTTATATTTGTGATTGCATTCTAAAATTCTTGAACGAGAGAAATTTTCATGAGAGAATAAATTATTTCTCTACTCCCTGAGATCGATAAACTTTCCCATTTATCTCAATTTAGACATATTAGTCTTTGTAACGTGCTTTACAAACGGGCTTTAAAATGCATTACTAATAGACTTAAAAAGATAATGGGTAAGGTTATAAGTGATTATCAAAAGTGTCTTTATTCTTGATAGACTCATAACTAATAATATTTTAATTGCAAAAATTATTTCATACTTTGAATTTTAAAAAAGGAAACATAAAAAGGGGTACATATCAAGTTTAGTGAAATTGATTAGAAGCTAGAATGAGGAAATTGGGATTTCATGATCATTGGATTGATTTAATCATGTTGCGTCTTAAAACTATCTCCTTTTTAGCTCTAATTAATGGTTCCTCGTTCAGGGTTATCCTTCCAACTCGAGGGATTCGATAAGTTCATCCTATCTCCTCTTTTTATTTATTTTTGGTCTAGATGGCTTATCTTATATTATAAAAGCAGTAGAGCAAGATGGAAAGATTACTGGTCTTTCATGCTCTCCATGAAGACTTATAATTTCACACTTCACTACTAAAATATGTGCTTGTTATTTTTTTATAAGAGTCTTTTATTCCTTGAAGCTTCTTTTGCTTGTGTTGAAAATGTTAGGAAACTTTTAGATGCCTAAAAGAATATTTCAAGACAAAAGGTCAACATAAGTAAGTCTGCCTTAACTTCCAGTCCAAATGTTAACCACATGATTAGACAAATATATTGTGCTGTATATTCCTATTGTAGCATATCAAGCTAAATATCTTGGGCTTCGCACCTTTGTGGGAAGAAATAAATCTAATGCTTTTGAATTCTTGAAGGATTACCTCTGCAAACAAGCTCAGGGTTGGAAACAAAGATTTATTCCCAAGGTTAGAAAAGAGATTTTAATTAAAGCAGTTGGGTAAGCAATTCCCCAATACGTTATTGGCATGCTCTTTTTATGTGTTTTCCTTACTTACTGGTTACTTCTTCTATGACTATTTGCATGAGTATCATGTCATATGATTATTAATATGTAGTGTCAAAATATTAGGATTTTTCTTCTTACAATCTTGTCATTTATATGCTATAACATATAGAATGCATCTCTTCTGTTTTCCTAGGTTCTTCTCTCTTGTAATTAGTATCTTGGGTGTTAGTTTTTTATTTGTCTCTTGTTGATAAGTTTTCATCTTTTACCTGCGCTTCCATCTCTTTTGCTTTAGATGTCAATTTGGAGGATTCTAAGGTGTGTTAAAAGTTTGATTACATGAGTGTTTATTTATATTGTGCTTGTTTGGGTTTGATATGTGTATTTGTATGTCATATAGATTATTTACATACCTTTAAGACTCTTGACTTACATGCATTATTGTGACTAGACTTGTGTGTTTAGTTGGCATCCCTAGTGTTTGTGGTGTTGACCCAGTCTAAGCATGCCTCTTGTTTCTGTGATGTAATGTAGGCCTTTCTCACATACTTAGATATTTTTTTTGTAGAATCCCTTGTTTCTTCTCTTTCTTGGGGATGTTTCCCGTGTTGCTCACTAATTATACAATTTCTTTCCTTCACTTAACTAGCAATAATGTGAGTGTTACCAATGATATCATTTGAGACAACTGTGTATAATTTGTTGCATTTTCTCTCTATAGAGGCAACACGGTATGATTTATGTAGATAACCTCTCTTGGCATACTTCCTTTTCTTTTTGGCCTATATGATGTTCTTTTAGACCATGCTTGTCATATTAGTTGCTTGTTATTGTGTTACTTATTTGTTTCTTTGAATTGTATTAATCTTTATTTACTGCTTTAAAAATTAAAAAATATTTCTCTGTAGTCAATTAACATTCCCTTTTTCTCCTTTCTTTCTCTGATCGGGATTGTTCTGCATGTTTTTCTATCCTATTAACTTTGAACATGTGAAATGAACTTTGTTTGAGTGACCTTTGATTTTTTATGGTTAGCATGATTTTGACTTAAATTGAAATAAGGTTGTCTTGATGTTGTATTTCTTAAGGTGTATGTATGACTAAATTCTTGATGTCTTCTTAAAATGAATTGCTTCTTATACATATCTTTGTCAACGGACAACTTTGCTATCCATATTTGTTTCTATTTATTTTGAGATTTGTTTCCATATTTGTTTCATATATTTATTTTTCGTTTATTTCAAGATTTGTTTCCTTGATTTATAGTTATTGTAATTAGCTTAATATTTGATAAATTGTTTAGGAATAATATTAGTATATGTAGCTTTTCTCATATATAGAATTCTTGTGTAGTTTATATAATAAACAGAAATCATAAGGCTAGCAAGGAAGCCATTTCATACAATATTTTTGAATTATTTTTGACATGGTATTAGAGCAAGGTTGAAATTTGGTCTCTTTTCTTGGTTTCGTGTGTCGACGTCTTCAGAGTCTTGGTAGCATATTTAGGCACCTTTTAGTTCTGGTGTATCAAGAAACGACATCACCACTTTGTGTTTTTCGCTATTCTATTTCTGAGGAAATCTTCATTAGAAATTTTTTTGACATTTTCTATTGTAGTGGTGTCCTTCAACAATCTCTATTTAAGGTCCTTCTATTGGTTCCTTTATTTTTTGGATTTTTTTTGTTGTCTCAGGTTCCATTTATTTGCAATGGACATTGAAATAGTATGTGTCTAGTTTAGAGGCAAAAATTACTCTACTTGGGCTTTTCAGTTTGAGTTTTTCCTCAAAGGAAAAGACCTTTAGGGCCATATTGATGGCACAGATATTGCATCAAAATCAACATCTGACATTGACAAATCTAAGGAAGTCATGTCTTCTCCTTCTTGAGCTATGCTTAATGCTCGAATCATATCTTAGCTTCTTGGTTCGGTGGAGTCACATATCTTCACCAACTTGTGGGCTCATCGCTCCACTCAATTCATGTGATTTCTATGTTTCAACACGGTAGTATTTCAATCCAAGACTATTACTAGGAATTTTTGACTCTTTGGCATGAACATATTGATTTGTTTATAATAGATGTTCCTATTACTTTTCTTTCAACTATTTATAATCTTCACAAGACTATCCAATGTGATTAGTTTCTTATGAAACTACGCCCGAAATATCAATCGGTTCACTCCTCTCTACTAAATAGATCTCATGTTCCTTCTCTTGATACTTTTTTGGTGAGTTACTTCGCGAATAACAATGTCATAGTACTCAAGATATTCTGGAACAATCTCATGGCAGTTTCGAGGTGCAACTATGGCTTATGTTGCCCAAGGAAATGGATCATCTGTGACTTCTAAAAGTCTGAAATGTTTTTGCTGCAAAGAATACAAGCATATTGCTGCCAATTATCCTAAATAATATTGTACTTATTGCAAGAAAAATGGTCATATTATCAAAGAATGTCGTATCCATCCCATAATCGTCAAGCCTAAGCATTTCAGACTTCTATTACTATTCCTCCAATAGCAACTTATGTAACATATGGCTTTTCCTACAGTGCTTCCTCTGATCTTGCACCTCTTACAGCAACTTACTACACCCCTAAAATGGTGCAACAGATGCTAATTTTAGCATTATCTACGATGGGGTTTCAAGGTAAAAGTTCTACTACACTTTGGTATGTAGACCCAAGGGCTTCTAATCACATGATGAATACTCCTACAACCTTGTCTCATGTTTGGCCCTATACTAGTCAATCTATCATTCAGACTGCCAATGGTAGTTCTTTACCAATTATTGTTGTTAGAAATGCATATTCTACAATTACTGATGTGTTTTTCTTGCTCCTCAAATTTCCACGAATCTCATTTATGTTGGCCAATTATTTGATAACAATTGTGTTGCTAACTTTTCTAAAGATGGCTAATGTCTGCAAGACCAGGTAATGGGGGAACCGATCGCGAAAGGAGCTTAGTAGGGCATTTGTTTCCACTTTTTTTCTTATTCCAACATTTTCTCCAATTTCTTCTATTAAGTATTTTTCTTATAATAATGTCCTGATCTTGAGTATGGTGTGTCATCATGTTTAGGCCATCACAATACTCACATCTAATCTCATGTATTGAACTCAGGCTTTCTTCGTAATAAATAATGTTCTTCTTTATATCTTGAGTGTGATTCTTGTAAACTTGGTAAAGGCAAAACTCTTTCCATTTTCTTTGCATGCTAGTAGAGCTTATCATTACTTTGATCTTATCCATAATGATGTTTGGGGACCTTCCTCAGTTAGTTCACATGAAAAATATAAATTCTATATGACTTTCATTGATGATCATAGCAGATTCGTTTGGCTTTATTTTCTTCACTCTAAATCTGGGGTTTTTCGTACTTTTACTTAGTTTTTAGTGTATGTTGAAAAATCGATTTTCTATGAATAATAAAACATTACGCATATATTCTGGTAGTGAATATTTGTCTATTGAGTTTCAGACATTCTTGACTTCTAAAGGTATTATCCATCAATGTTCATGTCCGGTTACTCCCCAACAAAATGGAGTACCAAAACACAAAAATCGTCATCTTCTTGATACTGTACGTACTTTCTTGTTAAAATCTTCTATTCCATCCATGTTTTGGGTTAAGACTCTAAAAACTAATACTCACTTGATTAATCATTTACCCTCCCAAGTTTTACACCTGAAGTCTCCCTATTTTTGCTTGTTTGCTAAGCAACCTAGTTACGATAATCTACGTATCTTTGGTTGTGTATGTTTAGTCCATTTACCTCTTCATGAACGATATAAATTATCTCCTCAATCTATTAGATGTGCATTCTTAGGACATAATGTGGGTCAAAAGGGATTATTTTTGCTATGATCCAACATTCCATCGTACACATATTTTTAAGAATGTTACTTTCTTTGAAAATCAACACTTCTTTCTTGTGTCATCTGTGCCCTCTTCTTTTACTGCGGTCCTCCCCTTCTTTGAATAGCATTTCTCATATATTCCTTAAGTTAGTTCTCACCCATGGTCTCTTTCGATGACTCATTTGATATCTGATCCTAACATGCACTAGAATCAGTCAGTTGTAGCACTTCCAAAGCCTTTGGTACGTCACTCTTCTCGAGTGTCTTTACCCCCGGTGGGTTTTCTTCTGAAAATTCTATTTCAGCTCTTACTATTGCATTGTCTAATTTTGATATTCCTATATACTAATCACATGCTATCAAGCACGTCTATTCGCAACAAGATATGCAATAAGAAATTTCCTCTCTAGAAGCCAATCACACCTCGGACATTGATCCTTGTCCTTCCATTATAGTTCCTTTGGGTTGTAAATGGGTTTACTCAATCAAGGTTCGTTCTAATGAAAGTTTCGATTGTTATAAAGCTCAACTTGTTGTCCTTGGGAACAATTAAGAATATGGTGTCAATTATGAGGAGATATTTACTCCTATGACTAAGATGACTACTATTTGAATGATCCTAGCTCTTGCTACTTCCAATGATTGGCCACTACATCAAATGGATGTTAAGAATTCTTTCCTTTATAGAGATCTTAAAAAGTGTATTTATATGAAACCACCCCAGGATTGTTTCCCTTTCTGACCTCCAATATGTGTAAACTTCATCACCCTCTTTATTGTCTCAAACAAGCTCCACAAGCCTGGTTTGATAAATTTTGAATCACTTTATTACAATTTTCCTTCAAGTAGAGCAAGTATAACAATTCATTTTTCTTTAAAAATGAGATTTAGGTATTATTGTCCTTTGGGTTTATATTGATGATATTGTGATCACTGGTTCTATTTTTTCTTTACTTGTCCAACTCAAGACCCATCTATCAAAATCCATTCATATGAAAAATCTTGGGTCTCTCACATATTTTCTTGGTCTTGAGGTGCATCATAGTCCCTCTGATATTTTACTAAATCAATAGGATTCTACCTCTGTCAATAATCCCATGGAATTAAATGTTAATCTTTGTAAAGAGGAAGGTGACTTACTTATTGATCCTCATTTATATCAAAAATTGGTAGGTAGCCTTATTTATCTCACTATCACTAGATCAGATATTTATTTTGTTGTATAACAAGTCAGTCAATATCTTCAGACTGACCTTCATCTTTATTTAACTATTTTTTGTAGGATCATACGCTATATTTAAGGCACTTCTACCAGTAGCTTATTCTTTCATGTAGGAAATTCTCCTCGTCTTGTTGCTTATAGCGATGCTGATTGGGCTAGCTGTATTGATACATGTCGCTCCATCACTGGTTGGTGCATGTTCATATTTGATGCATTGATCTTCTAGAAAAGTAAGAAGCAAGATAGAATTTCTAAGTCATGTACATCATTTGAGTGCCGAACGATGTCTCTTGCTTGTTTTGAAATTATTTGGCTTTGAGGTTTGCTTACTGAGTTAGACTTCTCTAAGTTTGATCCTACACCTTTACACGTAAATAATACAAGTGCTATTCAGATCATGATCAATCCTATCTGTCATGACCGCACAAAGCATATTGAAGTCGACTATCACTTTATTCATGAAACTTTTGAAGCTTGTGTTGTCACTCTTCCACACATTTCCATTGAACTAAAAATTGTTGATATCTTCACCAAGGTTCTCACTCGTCATCAACATTAATTTATTCCAAAATAGAAAATTGATGTTTATTGATCAACCCACATCAACGGATAGCTTTACTATCCATATTTATTTCCATTTATTTCGAGATTTGTTTCCATATTTGTTTCATATATTTATTTCCATTTATTTTGAGATTTGTTTACATATTTGTTTCCTTGATTTTTGGTTATTTTAACTAGCTTAATATTTGATAGATTGTATATGGATAATATTAGCAGTTATGTAGTTGTTTCCATATATATAATTCTTTTATACAATTTATATAATAGAGAGAAATCACAAGGCTAGTAAAGTGGCCATTTCATATAGCATATTTGACTTATTTTTGACAATTTTAACAGTGTAAATTTGTATGGCTATTTTAAGAAGAGTGTGGATTCTTGCTTAAATTATTTGTATGCCTCTAACATTCTTTAGAAGCCATATGTAGTGTCTATTGAGGTAAAATCCTAAGTGATTCTTAAATAGAAAATGAGTTAGGCCATCCTTGGACCTTTTGATCCTTGTTACCAACCTTGTGTAATTATCCTCATTTTCCTCTCTTAAGATCTTATGTTATACATTTGTTTCCTTGTACATATTAGCCTAGTTTAAATATTAAATCCCACTTACCTACAATTCTTTTGTTGAGGTTCAACTTTGACTTGTTGAACATTTTTTCTTTAGGATTGTTTATGTTACTCTCGAGCTTAAAAATAAAGGAAGAAGAAAAAGAAAAAGCAGAGGTTCAATGAATAATGGAAAAATCAAAAATGAAAAAAGATTCCTTGTTTGAGAAATTTTTAAGTGTTTCAAAATTGAGAAGTACAAGGAAAACATTCTCTATTTGAAGGATGACCTCTTATGGTTATGAGCCATATGCTTAAAGTGGAGGTATGTTTGTCTAAAGCTGTGCATTTATTTAACTTTTTCTTCTCTTCTACCCAAACCTCAGACTTTTCTTACAAATCTTGAAAGTCCTTTTGATTTCTTTTGAGCTTGCACTTACATTAGTGGAGAGAGAGAGAGAGAGAGAATACATGTGGACTTATACAGTTTGGTTCAATTTGAGTCTATATTTCCATTTTCTTGATTCACTTAAGCATTTCTTGATGACATATAGAGTAAACATGTTTTCCACAACACATACTAAGCATGAAATCAATTTTTTAGTCATACTCCAACTTGGATGCATTATGTATTGATGGCATCATGAATATTTAGGTTGAGTTTATGGTTTAATCTAAGGACACTATTGTTCTTTAAGCTTACTCGGTTTGCTTTCCTATGTCTATATTTCTTGTTTTCTACTCCGTGTAAATGCTTTTTTCTTGGGAGAGTTTTGAGAATGTAGAATGCATAACATGTTTATTACCTCATATATATACTTTTAGGGGAGATTGTGTGTAAAATGCACATTGTCAAAGGGAGTGTTATGATTGTTTTCCATTATTGGTGTTTGTTCTATTTATGAGTTTATATTATGCTATTGTGTTCTTGTGATGCTCTCTTTTTTTTACATCACTTTATATGAACCATGCATAAATAGGATTTTTGGCATGACTTATTTCATGTGTTATTTACAATCTCTTGTTTCACATGTCTTCCTATATGTTTACCTGCATCCTTGTTGTCGTGCAGTATTGCATTTTTATCACTTGTAGTTGATATCTTGGTATTTGTCCTTGGAATGCATGACAAATGTTTTCTTTAGTCGACTAGGATGTCTTTTCCTATATGTATGCATAGTATGGGGTGAGGTTATAGGATTGAATACACCCAAGGGTTATTAGGGAAAGATAGTTGAATCATTAGGAGTGTGTCAACTCAAAAAATAGTTGGACGTCTTGTCAACTCCTTCTTAGGTATTTGCTAACCCATTTAAATGGGTTTGATGTTTGGGGAAAAATTTTGAGCCACTAGGAGTGTGCAAACTTGGAAGATAGTTGGACTCCTAATCAACATCTTCTTTCTATTCATTGACACATTTATGTACCATTGATGTGTTGTATGCATATTGTGAATCCCCTTATGCTCTCTCATAGCATCTATAGATGTGAGACTCCATGCTATGTATCATATTAGGAAGATTTTTTTTTGTCGACCCTACTCTTGGTTTGTTTTTTGCATTCAAGTTGTTTGTTACATGCTTTTACCTTGCTATTGTCTCGATGTTTTTTCTTTTTCTATTTCACATAACTGCATGTGTTGCTTCTTTTTATGTTTTCTTTAATCTTCTTTGCTATATTACATGAGTGTTAGGATTATTGCATTTCTATCTGGCTTCTCTCCTTTATATAGGGGTTGTTATGTTACATATCCTATGTGTGTGCTTACTTTGACATTCCATGTCAAAAGGGGAGAGAAGTGTGCACAACTTGTGTTTTTTTATGCATTGTATTTGTTTGTTTGTCTATGCATTGTATTTGTTTGTTCACATGCTAGTTGCTGCATAGGATGGTGAGTGTAATTTGTAATGTGTCATGGTTATGTGATATGCATACACTAAGGAGTAGTATTGCATATGTTAAGGGATGAGTCTACATACTTGTGGTCTTGTGGATTGTGCTTAGCTTATCGGTGTTTACCTGTGTAGGGGTCATATGCTAGTATGTGTTTAGACTACCTATTATTTCTACATGATACATTCATGGGTACGTGTTTGTTTCATATGTGTTTTGCAGGTGTAGAGTGAAGTCTTATTGCTTCAGGTGTGTTGTGTGTAATGGTGTTGAGATCCTTATGTCTCTGAGTGATAGAGTGGATGAGATGTTACATGAAGATGGATAGAGCACACAAGTTAGATGAACTTGGTTTAGGTATGTTTTTCTAGTTTAGGTGTGTGTCGATGTTTTGTTCATGGGAGCAAACATTTTTAGGTCATCATTATGATCATCTCATGATTGATGTAAGTATGTATTTAGTTGTGTAGTGTTTTGACAAGGAAAGCCAAAGAGGGAGATTGTAAGTTCCATTGTACTAGTGTATGTGTGTTGGATTCCCGTGTATAAAATACGGTGTCTATTTTATTTTACTCAGTGTTATGTCATCCTCTATGTAAGGTCTGTTATTGTTATGTCATCCTCTATATAAGATTGGTTACTACAAATCAGTAATGTATAAATGCACATAGTTAGAAACACTTTGTATATGAGCATGTTCACACATACCACAATGTTGGTTTTCATAGTATGCATGGTAGGTTGAGAGTGTTGGTTTTTGAAGAATGAACATCTAAGCGAGCAAACATTTTTTCTCATGGTTTTGGTTCATTTTGGGTATGGGTATTTATGGAAATTACTCAAAAAAATTTGAAAACAAAAAATGTGATTTTTACCACCTTGCCACCACTTTTAGGGAGGTATTTTGCTAGGTGGTCATTTGAGGCTCTATAAATGACCCCATTTCTTCTTGTTTTGTATCCAGAGAAATGTAGCAGAGTTTTATCAAATTGACATCTTCTTGTCCTATTTTCATATCACTAATACCTCAATGTTATTCGGTATTAATGATTCATAATTATGTGAGTAAAATCATGCTTGTGAATGTTGAGTACTCGAGACAGTGCTTGTGAGTGGGTTAGATGTGAGTCGTGTGTCGGCCAATGGTTTCATTTGTGCAATGTTTTCTTATTCATTTTACACTATACTGGTATGTGGTTACTTATCAAACCACTTTGGATGGTATGGGCTTTAAAGGAGAGCCTGTTCGTGTGTCAAACCAGGTTATTATGGAAGTAGCAAGCAAGAGTAGTATTAGACAGTTAGAGTAGGTGTCCCGACTGATAGAGGTATTTAGATTTATTGTTTTCTATATAGTTGTATCTGTTTATTGTTTGTAGTGGATTGTTTACTACTGAGTGCTTGCTTTAAGCAACCCAAAGATGTTACTGTAGAGATAGGATTTCTATGTGAGTTTTGATGAGTGCTTAAAAAATACTAAAATTATCATAATTTAATGTTTTTTAATTTATTAAATAGATTTATATTTGTACGATTTTATCATAATTTATATAAATTTGTAGTTTTGAAATCATGGTTATTAATATTTTTTTAAGTATTTTCGTTTCAAAAATAATTTAAAGACTAAATGAAAAATACTGAAAGCAATACATCGTAATATTTAAAGTGTAATATTCATTTATTATAAAAATAAGTGAGAATAAATGAAAAAAGTCAAAAAAATGGAAAAATAGACAAAACTACCCAACTGAGCACACCCATACCAAGTCCTGCATATGCCATGTTGAGCCACACGCATATGCTAAGTCCCACTTGTGTCAGCGCCCGTTTTGCCTCAAATCTCACCATCCACATGTGCCAACATCCCAACACGCGTGCCAGCCTATCCAAACGCATCCAAGACCAATTTTTGAGATATTTTTTCACTTTTTTTTTTATTTTCCTCACCTATAAAAGGATCCTTTCCCTCATTGTAAAACTTTTCCCTCAAAATATCTTTGTCTCTCTCTGTCTCTCTAGAAAGCTTTCTTAGTTTTTTTAGTTTTAATGTTCTCTTTTTGAGAAAAACTTGCTATGCTTTTGTAAATTTCTAGTTTTTGATTCAATAAAGGGAAATAAAAATTCGTTTGGAGGTTTTCTAGAAACAGAATTAGCATCAAAGTTCTGTAAAGATTCTTTTGAGGTGTAATTTTAAAATGATATTTTTTAAAATTTATTTTTATGTTTTATTCTTATATGTTATATTTAATTTGTATGTGATTAAATTTAACATGACTAGGTATTTGTAAATATGATATAATAATAATGTTGTTATGCTTATAAAATATTAAATAGGTAAAACATTTCTATAAAATAAATTGATTTTGTTTTTATTCAAGATTTTATATTAAAAATGTTAGATAGAAATATATTATTTTTCATTACAAACTTAAATCTGAAAATTAGATTTTTAGATTTAATTATCCGATTTGATTTATAGTAGTGCCCTTTTATTTGTTAGTACAATCGCCGAGTTGTTAGAATGAAACTTTATTTCAAATTTTTTTATAAGAACTATTATTCGGAAATGTATCGACAATATATTTTTAGTAATGGTTTTAAAACTTGAAAGTTAGTACTCGGAAAATTAAATTCTTAGGTTTAATTTGGACACCTTGAATAAAGTTTAAAATGTCTAATCCCACTAAAAAGTGTCAATTAAATGGTTCATTTTCAATCTCTTAGAAAAAAATGAATTAATTTAATTAACCAAATTAATTATCGACCCCACCTATAGGTGTTGTTTGATTTATTTAATTAACAAATAATATTTAACAACACTAAAGGTGGTATTTATATAAAAAAAGAAATAATCAATAAATACCAATTTATATCTTTAATAACCTTAATAATATGAGCAAGCATGATTAACTTAATTATTATATCCATAAATACTCAATTTTTATGAATTATAAAAATATGCATAACTATTTATTGAATTCATATCTATGTTTACTTTTTTAAGTTATTAGATTAGGAAACACAAAGAAAATAAAAATATCGTGACACAATATTTAGGATTTAATTTCGTTTTTTAAAGTTTAAATAATAAATTAAAAACCATAAATATTCCTTTCATAGATCGACCTTAGGAGTATACTTGTTAATTTTTATAAAATGATTTGTGCACTTGCGAGAGTTTTACAAATATAAAACCAAAGTATTTGCAAAACCGGTATTGCTAAACCGATGCCAATTTTTGTTCATCAAGTTTACCTTGTTATATCAATTGTTATGAATGATTTGCTATTGTGATAATATAATCTGAGTTTCTATCATGTATATTCTAACAAACTAAATTTACACCCTTATTAGAAAGCTTATTTGTTTTGTATAGTTGTATGGTTTCTTTCCTTTCTTTGTAGCATGCCTATATCTTTCTAATTATTACTTCTTCTTTATGATCATGCATTTTGGTGCCAGTCACTAAGCAGTTTATATCTCCTTACCCTGATAATGTACCAAGTGTTGAACTCTTTATTAAGGTTTGTATGTAATGTATGATTGCATGCTGTGAAAATACAATCATTTACCAAATATGTTCCCATATATGAGTTCTTGAAGAGATTGAAAATCCATTATAGCCTTTTAGTATATATGACTATTTCACATGTTGTATGATGGTTGTTATATTTATGCATGCTATTAGCCCATATAGGAGCCTGTGAGCCACACTGTCACTAGTGTGTTTATTGCAGTTTCTTCTTTCTTAATGCATGTTGTTTTAGTTATGTATTGAATTGAAAATGTTGTTTTGTACTTTCATTGTATTAATTGCTCAATTTATGTTGTGAGTCCTGTTTGGCCGAATTGATATAGAACTCACGAAAAGTTTCCATGGGTTGATACTTTCACCCTTCATCTATATTCCGGTTACGTATTTGAATCGTAAGAACAATTAACCTTCGTATAATTGTTCCTATGTATGATAATCTTCATCTATGAATATTTTAAACTCCCCAAATGTCTCTATGATGAGTTAAATAAAATACATAGAGACTTTTAGTGGAGTAAGAGAAAAAAGGAAGTGTTAACTAGATTTCACAAGAGAAAATGTGTTTTCCTAAGAATCATGGTGGTATAGGTTTTTGAGACTTTGAAAGCTTTAATCTTGCCTTGCTTGATAAGCAAGGTTGGTGATTGATTTAAGAACCTCATTCCCTTTATACGAGGGTCCTAAAATCTAAGTATTTTCCTAATGATTCTTTCTTAAAGTGTCATATTAAAAAATCAATCTCTTATACATTTGATAGTATTACATAGGCATCATAGGTTATACACAAAGGAATTAAATTAATGGAGAGTGGGGATAGATTAAATATAACTATTTGGACTTTTAGTTACCAAATCCCAATTTTAAAGTGTTTACATCAAATCAGCACATTGGTTTTACTAAAGTTTTTGATCTCGTTGAATCAACAAGTATAATTTAGAATGTTCATAGAGTGTGGCAAATTTTTATGCCTCTTGAAGTAGAAGATATTCTATCTATACCCACTTAGTAATATTGGCTTGCATAATGAGTTACATTAACACTTTAACATATAATCTAATAATTAAATCTAAAATAATATTGAATGCAAATACATCTTACGTGGATGCAAATCTTAATGTTCACCCTTGCTTTCCATGGGTTAAGATCTAGAACCTAAAGTTTTCAAATAAGATCACAAATTTTGCTTGGTGAGCCCCCTATGTAAATCTTTTAATGATGTTGGAGGGGATACAATGTTGCACGTACTTGTTCTTAGCGAGAAGGCAAATAAAGTTTGGACTATCTGAAGTGGAATCTTAATGTGCCTCATGATATCCCTGTACCTATTTGACTGGAAAAGAATTTTAAGAATCTAAGTAAATCTTATTTGGATTTATTTTTTTTTGTATTCTTTGTTCTACTTGGCATGCTAAAAAGAGTCTGGTGCATGATAAAAAGAATTAGTTGGGCGTTAACATTTTATGATATGCAATATTCTTTCTTCGTAAATTCAATAGGTATTTTTCTATTCTTAATCGGTGTTCACCATATTATGGAAAACCACCTAACCTTGTTTGAATAAAGAAAAGGAAAATTAGGTAGCCTAATTTTGTTGAATAAAGAAATGTTTGGCATATGAAATGAGAACTTGAAGGCTATAAATATGGCTTCATTTCTTCATTGATAATCATCAAAAAATAGAGAAAAGCTTGTATGAGAAGTTCTAAGTGAGAGAGTTTTGTGGGAAAATTCTCTTGGGCTTGTAATTGCTCTTGTCTTTTGGGTGTGTGAGAAAATTACTGAGAGTGTGGTTGTAACAATTTTCCACATAGTGAATTTTTTTCTGGTTGTCTTTTGACAACGAAAGTGGTTTTTCTCTAATTTGGAGTTTCCACTATAATTCATGTGTTGTGTATTATCTATTTCTCTGTAATTTGATATTTTGCTAAGGAAGATCTTGGGAGGGAGAATTTGTGATTATACCATTTTATCCAAATTTCCTAACTACTGGTATCAGAGCCAATTTCAAAGATAGAAGGAGAAATGTTAGGAGTCAAGATTGACATTGAGAAATTTGATGGGAGAATCAATTTTGGCTTGTGGCAAGTACAAGTCAAATATTTTTTGATCCAATATGGGTTACACAAGGCGTTAAAGGGGAAACCAAATACATCGGTATTGAGTCCAGTAAAACCAATATAAGTGATGAAGATTGGGAAGATCTTGATATAAGAGTTGCAAGGGCAATTCGGCTTTGTTTGGCCAAAAATATTCTTGCAAATGTGCATGGAATATCTATGGCCAAAGAACTTTGGAAAAAGCTTGAAGAATTGTATCAGGCAAAAGGCGTTTCAAATCGGGTGTATTTGAAAGAGAAGTTTCATACTTTGCGTATGAATGAAGGAACTATTATGTCTGACCATCTAACTGTTCTCAATGGTATTGTCTCTGAACTGGAAACCATTGGAGTTAAACTTGATGATGAAGATATAGCTTTAAGGCTCATCTGGTCTCTTCCATCTTCTATGATCACATGAAACCTATCTTGATTCATGGAAAGGAGAAAATAATTTTTTCAGAAGTTACTAGCAAGTTGTTTTCTGAAGAAAAAAGGCTGAGTGCTGAAAGAAATGTTTCGTCTGAAAACTCAGCATTGGTAGCTCACAACCGAAAGAAAAAAAATTTCATGAAAAAAAAGATAGTGTGTTGGGGGTATGGACAATCTGGGCACCTCAAAATAAATTGTCCAAAGGGTGGAGTTGATCCTGCAAGAAGCTCAAATACCGACGGTGACGCTAATAGTATGTATGTTTTCAAAGACTATAGTGATGCTCTTTGAAAAGAGCGTGTACATCCTCATGGCATGCCACTAGTCTCTAAATATTGCCATGAAAGAGGGTCTATTACTGGTAGCGGGTCCACAAGTTTGCACACGGGCATTGGCTTGGTATAGATGCAAGGTGTGTGGTGGAAAGAATGTCGATGGCTGATGAACTCTCGGGAAAACCAAGTATGATAGTTGCACCATAAATTTCAGCAAGTTTTTTTTTTCGACATGAGTCGATGTGAAATTCTTAGAATTGGTGATTAATTCTAAGTGGGTGTACTATTTATGGTGGAGTATGAAAATTCTCTGTGTAGAGAATTACGACATGGAATAGATAGTGTTGTAGTGATAACCATGTTTATTTTTAATCAAGGTGGAGATTGTTATGATTGATTAAAAATAATATTAGGTTTGTTAGTCAAAATAGGAGGTGCCTAATTTAGAAGAAAATTCATGGAAGGTGGCTTACCATATTGTCAAAGATGGAGGTGCCTAACCTTGTTTGAATAAAGAAAAGGAAAATTAGGTAGCCTAATTTTGTGGAATAAAGAAATGTTTGGCATATGAAATGAGAACTTGAAGGCTATAAATATGGCTTCATTTCTTCATTGATAATCATCCCAAAAATAGAGAAAAGCTTGTACGAGAAGTTCTTAAGTGAGAGAGTTTTGTGGGAAAATTCTCTTGGGCTTGTAATTGCTCTTGTCTTTTGGGTGTGTGAGAAAAATCGAGAGTGTGGTTGTAACAATTTTCCACATAGTGAATTTTTTTCTGGTTGTCTTTTGACAACGAAAGTGGTTTTTCTCTAATTTGGAGTTTCCACTATAATTCATGTGTTATGTATTATCTATTTCTATGTAATTTGATATTTTGCTAAGGAAGATCTTGGGAGGAGAATTTGTGATTATACCATTTTATCCAAATTTCTAACTGTGGTATCGAGCCAATTTCAAAGAGAGAAGGAGAAATGTTAGGAGTCAATTGACATTGAGAAATTTGATGGGAGAATCAATTTTGGCTTGTGGCAAGTACAAGTCGTATTTTTGATCAATATAGGTTACCTGAGCGTTAAAGGGAAACTTGACTTATTCTTGGTATTGAGTCGATAAAACCAATATAAGTGATGAAGATTGGGAAGATCTTGATCTAGAAGTATGATGGTCGGCTTTGTTTGGCCAAAAATATTCTTGCAAATGTGCATGGAATATCTATAGCGAAGAACTTTGGGAAAAGCTTGAAGAATTGTATCGAGGCAAAAGGCGTTTCAAATCGGTGTATTTGAAAGAGAAGTTTCACACTGCGTATGAATGAAGGAAGTATTATGTCGACCATCTAAGTGTTCTCGATGGTATTATCTCTAAGCTGAAACCATTGGAGTTAAACTTGATGATGAGGATATAGTTTTAAGGCTGTCATTCGGTCTCTTCCATCTTCTTATGATCACGTGAAACCTATCTTGATTCATGGAAAGGAGAAAATAATTTTCGGTAGTTACTAGCAGTTGTTTTACTGAAGAAAAAAATTTGAGTCTTGAAAGAAATGTTTCGTCTGAAAACTTCGGCATTGGTAGTGACATAGAAAGAAAAAAAATTTCATGAAAAAAAGATAGTGTGTTGGGGGTATGGACAATGCTGGGCGAAAAGAAATTGTCCAAAGGGTGGAGTTGATCCTGAAGCTCGAATACTGACGGTGGCCTAATAGTATGTTTGTTTTCAAAGACTATAGTGATGCTCTTTGAAAAGAGGTTGTACATCCACGTGGCATGCAGTAGTCTACTACGTATTGCCATGAAAGAGGGTCTATTCTTGGTAGCGGGTCCACGAGTTTGCACACAGGGTATTGGCTTAGTATAGATGAGGTGTGTGGTGGAAAGAATGTCGATGGGTGATGAACTCGCGGGGAAAACCAAGTGTGAGAGTTCGCGCGTAAATTTGACAAGTTTTTTTTTCGACATGTGTCGATGTGAAATTCTTAGAATTGGTGATTAATTCTAAATGGGTGTACTCTTTATGGTGGAGTATGATAATTCTCGGTGTGAAAAATTATAAGCGTGGAATAGACAGTGTTGTAGTGGTAACCATGTTTATTTTTAATCAAGGTGGAGATTGTTATGATTGATTTAAAATAATATTAGGTTTGTTAGTCAAAATAGGAGGTGCCTAATTTAGAAGAAAATTCATGGAAGGTGGCTTACCATATTGTCAAAGATGGAGGTGCCTAACCTTGTTTGAATAAAGAAAAGGAAAATTAGGTAGCCTAATTTTGTTGAATAAAGAAATGTTTGGCATATGAAATGAGAACTTGAAGGCTATAAATATGGCTTCATTTCTTCATTGATAATCATCGCAAAAATATAGAAAAGCTTGGATGAGAAGTTCTTAAGTGAGAGAATTTTGTGGGAAAATTCTCTTGGGCTTGTAATTGCTCTTGTCTTTTGGGTGTGTGAGAAATTTACTGAGAGTGTGGTTGTAACAATTTTCCACATAGTGAATATTTCTCTGGTTGTCTTTTGACAACGAAAGTGGTTTTTCTCTAATTTGGAGTTTCCACTATAATTCATGTGTTGTGTATTATCTATTTCTCTGTAATTTGATATTTTGCTAAGGAAGATCTTGGGAGGGAGAATTTGTGATTATACCATTTTATCCAAAATTTCTAACTCTGGGTATCGAGCCAATTTCAAAGATAGAAGGAGAAATGTTAGGAGTCAGATTGACATTGAGAAATTTGATGGGAGAATCAATTTTGGCTTGTGGCAAGTACAAGTCGAAATATTTTTTGATCAATATGGGTTACCTGAGCGTTAAAGGGAAACTAGCCGCATTCTTGGTATTGAGTCATTAAAACCAATATAAGTGATGAAGATTGGGAAGATCTTGATATAAGAGTTACGGGCAATTCGGCTTTGTTTGGCCAAAAATATTCTTGCAAATGTGCATGGAATATCTATGGCGAAAGAACTTTGGAAAAAGCTTGAAGAATTGTATCGAGCAAAAGGCGTTTCAAATCGGGTGTATTTGAAAGATCGGTTTCATGCTTTGCATTATGAATGAAGGAACTATTATGTCGACCATCTAAGTGTTCTCAATGGTATTGTCTACGAGACGGGAAACCATTGGAGTTAAACTTGATGATGAAGATGTAGCTTTAAGGCCTAAATCTGGTCTCTTCCGTCTTACATGATCACATGGAAACCTATCTTGATTCATGGAAAGGAGAAAATAATTTTTTCGAAGTTACTAGCAAGTTGTTTTAGAAGAAAAAGAGTTTGAGTGATGAAAGAAATGTTTAGTCGAAAACTTCGGCATTGGTAGTTGACAATTAGAAAGAAAAAAATTTCATGAAAAAAGATAGTGTGTTGGGGGTATGGACAATCTGGGCACCTTAAAATAAATTGTCCAAAGGGTGGAGTTGATCCTGAGAAGCTCGAATACCAATTGTGGTAATAGTATGTCTGTTTTCAAAGACTATAGTGATGCTCTTTGAAAGAGCGTGTACATCTCGTGGCGTGCCAGTCTCTAAATATTACCATGAAGAGTGCATTCTTGGTAGCGGGTCCTGAAGTTTACACGGGCATTGGCTTGGTATAGATGCAAGGTGTGTGGTGGAAAGAATGTCGATGGTGATGAACTCTCGGGAAAACCAAGTGTGAGAGTTGCAATAAATTTCGAAGTTTTTTTTTTGGACATGAGTCGATGTGAAATTCTTAGAATTGGTGATTAATTCTAAGTGGGTGTACTCTTTATGGTGGAGTATGATAATTCTCGGTGTAGAGAATTATTACTGTTTGGAATAGACAGTGTTGTAGTGGTAACCATGTTTATTTTTAATCCAAGAGAGATTGTTATGATTGATTAAAAATAATATTAGGTTTGTTAGTCAAAATAGGAGGTGCCTAATTTAGAAGAAAATTCATGGAAGGTGGCTTACCATATTGTCGAAGATGGAGGTGCCTAACCTTGTTTGAATAAAGAAAAGGAAAATTAGGTAGCCTAATTTTGTTGAATAAAGAAATGTTTGGCATATGAAATGAGAACTTGAAGGCTATAAATATGGCTTCATTTCTTCATTGATAATCATCCCAGAAATAGAGAAACGCTTGTATGAGAAGTTCTTAAGTGAGAGAATTTTGTGGGAAAATTTTCTTGGGCTTGTAATTGCTCTTGTCTTTTGGGTGTGTGAGAAAATTACTGAGAGTGTGGTTGTAGCAATTTTCCACATAGTGAATTTTTCTCTGGTTGTCTTTTGACAACGAAAGTGATTTTTCTTTAATTTGGAGTTTCCACTATAATTCCTATGTTGTGTATTATCTATTTCTCTGTAATTTGATATTTTGCTAAGGAAGATCTTTGGAGGGAGAATTTGTGATTATACCATTTTAAGAACATATTTGATAAATGATTATTTTACCCTCATAGCATGCAATCAAACAAAACACAGGTTATCAAGAGAAAGATTCTAAAATCTAGTATCAAGAGAAAGATTCTAACATCTGGTATACAACCAGAGTAAAGAGATACAAACTACTTGGAGACTTACAACAATCTTACACACACAAAAATAACAAAAGCAATATAAATTATTCAGGAAGAAGACAAATTACTTTAATACTACAAAAGTAATACATAGAAAGCTATAGGCATTCTACAAGTAAAGGAAAGAAAGCATGCAACTACACAAAATAAATAAGATTTCTAATCAAAGTCTAGATCTAGAATGTTTCCACATAGATGATAGAAAATCATATTAAACTAACACAACAATCAAATCTTGTTTAACAATATTTAAGGAGTCCAAGACCCGATATACAATCAAGTTAAAATATATTGACTCCTTAAGCACTCTACCTAACCATACTTAAATAAAAAAGATAAAGACTTAAATGATAATCATAGCAACATAAAGAAGCACAAACAGGTTGTAAATAAGTAGCATATATATTATCAATAATCAACATAGAAGCTTTAAATATTAAAGGCTTTCTAATCAAAGTATAAACCATAATATGTAGAGACATCTACAATTTATATCTAAATTGTACTAGCCAAACAATAGAGCATGCACAACACTAAATGTAACATGGTAAACCCACATAGAACCCTTGCTTAAGTGGTAATATCCTCGATATACTTATGGAAACACTCGACAACAAATAAATCTACTATATAATAAAACAATTACAACCCTAGTGGAATAAAATCTCTATTACTCTATCAGCTGAAACTATTGTCCAAATTATCTATTGTTGCCCTTGCTTGCTATCTCCACAATGACTTTGTTCAACTGATGAACCCATTTTTCTTCCAAAGCCAACACCACACAATGTAGTGCAATCAGTTACTATAGATCAATAATGTGTAATATGAACAATATTTGAACACCTAACGTGGGAAACCACTCAACCACCATCACTTATAAACCAAAATACAATCAACCACTTATCGCAAAAAGCCAAAGATATGAAAACTTCAATTCAACTCTACCCACTTTCATTGAGTTGTTCTCATATAATGAAAAGTTGCATGAAGGAAACTACCAGCCAATACATGACTCACAGCCATAAAGGCTCCTCATATAATAAAATGTTACATGATGGCAACTACCAGCCAAGTACATAGCCATTCAAGCTCCTCATAAAAATATGCTTGCAAACACTACCTCGAGTACTCACCACTCAAGAGCATAGTTTTGCCAACAAAGTCATGAATCACTAATACCTAACAACACTTAAGCTAATAGTGATATAAAAATAGAAAAAACAAGATATGAATTTTACAAAGCTCTGCTACATATTTTTTTGAATAAGAAACAAGAAAAGAGAGAGTATTTATAGTGGAATACCAACAGCTAGACCATCTTCGCATGGCCTAACCTTGGTCCTTGCCAACCACCTCACCATGACCTTGTAAAAGGGTGTGATGAGACCCTCATCAAAGGGTGTGGCGTGGTGTTAAAAATCATATTTTTTTTCAAAAAATTATCGAGAATTTTTCACAAATATTGGCACCAAAATGGAGCCAAAATATGCCAATCACGGCCTAGCATGCATACTAAACAATCAACCCCATGGTGTGTGAAAAAATATTCTTTCAATAACAATATTCCTAACTATATGTGTATTATTGATCCATAATAACCAATCTTACAAAAAGAAAGATAAAACATTAAGTAAAATATATAGACTTTGTATTTTACACATGATAAGCTAACACACAAGCACAAACTACAAGCGGACTTACAATCTCCCCTTTGGCTTTCCCTGTCAAAACATTGCACAACTAAATAGATATGCACATCAATCATGAGATAATCATGAAGATGACCTAAAGTTTTTTGTTCCTATGAACAAAATAACGACGTGCTTGAAAGCCCAAAAATCACACCTATTCCAAGTGCATCCACTCTATCACTTTGAAACATAAGGGTTTCAACAAAAATTGTACACAATACATCTAAAGCTCAAAGACTTCAATGTACACCTATAACCTACACACACGAAACAAACACATACCCTCTAAATGTATCATGTATAAATAGCGTGTAGTCTATCCAAATACTATCATGCTATCCCTACACAAATACACATCGATAAGTTAAGCACAAACAAACATAATCTACATGCAATACCAATATGAAAAATCCTTCTAAACATATGCAATGCTTCCTGTAAGTGTATGCATATCAGGTAATCATGATGTAGTGAAACTACACTCACCATTCCATATAGTAAATAGCATGTTAACAAAAAAATTATGCATAAACAAACACAAGTTATGCATACTTTTCCCTCTTTTAAACATGGAAAGTCAAACAACTCATACGCATAGTATACAGCATACCATACCCCTTTTACGAAGGAGAAAAGTTACATAGAAATACAATAACCCTAATACTCGTAAACACAACGGAGAAAATTAGAGCAAACATAATAAGAAGTAACATATATAGTGACTTAAAGTAGACAAAGAATAGCATCGAGGCAACACCAAGGTAAAAACATGCAACAAACAATAAATTGAATGCATAGACAAACTAAGAAGAATGTAGATAGAAAAATCTCCCAAAATTAATACATGCCACAAAGCCCCATGCCTATACATGCTATAGGAGGGCATAAGTGGCTTTGCAATATGCTTATGACACATCGATGTGATGAACTATCAAACACCAATGCCACATAAATGTGTTAGAGAATCCATAAGAAGAAGTTTACTAGAAGTCCAACTATCTTTCAAGTTGACACACTCGTAATGACTCAACTATATTCCCTCAAACACCAATTCTATATAAATGTGTCAACAAATCCCTAAGAAGAGGTTGACAAAGAGTCCAACTATTTTTCAATTTGACACACTCTTGGTGACTCAACTATCTTCCCCCAACAATACTTGGGTGTATTCAATCCTATAACCTCACCCCATACTATGCATACACATATAGAAAGACATCCCAATCTATAAAAAAAACATATATCATGCATTCTAATAATAAAAACCAAGCAAATAACTATATGTAGTAATCATGCAATAAATTACTATATAACAGGAATGTTGGTAAACATATAAGTTGACATGAGAATGCATGCATACTACACATGCTACATGTCATACTAATAGTCATACTTATGTATGATTCACACAAAGTGATATCATGAAGAAGGAAACATCATAAGAACATACAACATAAGGAAGCATCACAAGAACATACAACATAAGGAAGCATCACAAGAACATACAGCATAACATAAACTCATAAACATGACAAATACCAAAGATGTAAGAACAAACTCAACACTTCCCTTGACATCATGCAACAAATACACTCTTGCCCTAAATGTGAGCATGTCAAGAAAGAAACATGCCATACATTCTACACGCTCAAAACTCCCCCAAAGAAAAATCATATACACAGTAGACCATATATAATATAGAAGTATGGAAGAATACTAAACAAGTTGAGATAAGCATAGCTCACAAACTCACACAAGAGAAACGAGCTAGTAAGAGAGAAAAACATTCAATCTCATGAATCAGAACAATAAACAAGTGAGATGACAAAGATGGCTTCAAAAGATATCGTAGCCCAAAAAGACAAGGATGTGATTAAAGAGATATCATTAGCACAAACTATACAGTGTTGCATCCAAAAAGAGAAATGACAACAAATTGCACATAGTTTCCTCAAAAGAGATCATTAACAACACTCATATTATCGCTAGTCAAGAAAAGGAAAGAAACTAACTAACTAGTTAGCAACACAAGAAACACCCCTAAGAGAGAAAGAGAGAGAGAGAGAGAGAGAGAGAAGAAGAAAAAGGCATGCTACTAAAACATGTAAGCATATAAGGAAGACTTAGGTTCAAAGAAAGAAGCAAGAGACATGCTCAAGTAGGGTGAACAACCCAACCCCTAGTAATGCCAACTAAACACATAAGTCTAGTCACAATAATGCATGTAAGTCAAGAGTCTTAACAATAGGTAAATATATTATATGCCATAAAAATGCACAACAAAAACCCAAACAAGCACAATACAAAGAAAAGTAAATAAACACTCATGTACCCAAGCTTCTAACACACAATAGTTTTCTCCAAATATACATCTAAAGCACAGTAGGAAAAATATGAATAGAAACAAACAAAAAGCCAAATAGAGAACCAACACACAACATACTAGGCACAAGAAAGAAAAATCTAGTAAAAAGAAGAGATGCGATCTATATGACATGGCATGTCAAAGCAACTAGTAGGGGAGAATACTAGTAAATGATCAAAAAAATAGGAATATCAACAAATATGACAAGTAACATACTATACAAGACAAGGAAGTAGTGAGAAAGAGATATGCATGAACAAAAAATAAGGAACATACAAACAACAAAAGTTTATAGAGATAAACAACCTCATATAATAACAACAACCTATACCACTAGTGACAAAGAACATAAACATATAAGGTGTGTGTATATGTAGATAGAGCTCTAGGATCGAGCACCCAGGTGGTTAAGCCTAAAGAGGGCTGACCCGTTCTAATACCAATTGAGAAGTCTATACATAGTAACAATTACACAAAGTAAATTGTTCTTCTAACTCATATGTAACCAAGACTTAGATGAGGGATAGAGATACTAACTCATAAACTCTTTTTGTGGGTTCTATACCAATTCAATCAAGTAGGCCTTACAAATGTGAATTAAGTAAATAACATGAAAAAGTACAAAACAACATGTTCAATTCAATACACAACGAAAACAACCAATAGTAAGGAAGAGCAAACTGTGGTAAACATAATAGTGGTAGTGTACCTCACAGGCTCATGTCCAGGCTAGTAGTATGCTTAAACATAGTAAACAAAAAAAAGCATGTGAAAAAGTTATACATATTGAAAAGCTATAAAGGATTTTCAATCACTTCAAGACCGTGAAAACATATTCGATTAATAATGATTGTACCCTCATAACATATAATCGAACAAAACATAGCTTATGATTTGAAAGAGTCTGATATCTAGTACATAACCAAATTAATAAGATACATACTCCTTAGAGACTTATACTAAACTCACATGTAGAAAAACAATAGAAGCAATATAAATTAATTAGAAAGTAGGCAAATTAATTTGATATTGCAAAAAGCAATAAACAGAAAGCTATAGGCATGCTATGAGTAAAATAAATGCAAAACTACATAAAATAAATAAGCTTTCTAATCAGAGTCTAGATCAAGTATGATTGCTCATACATGATAAAAACTTAGATTATACTAACATAACAATCTAATCATGTAAAATAATACCAAAGAAACCCAAGACTCGATATAGAATCAGGTTAAGAACATATTGACTCCTTAAGGACTCTACCCAAACATGCATACAATAGAAAGATAAACACTTAACTGATAATCAAAGCAGCAGTATAGTAAGTACAAACAGGTAGTAAATAAGTAGCAAATATATTATCAGTAATCAAAAAGTAAGAAATAAATATTAAAGGCTTTCTTATCATAATTTAAACCTCAGTATGTAGAAGTATACCTAATATATCTCACATGAAAGTCTTACCTATGTGATAACATCCTCGAGTTGTTTATGGAAACTACTCAATAGCAAATAAATCCACTAAGCAATAATCAATTACAACCCTCATAGAAATAAAACCCCCATTATCTCTATCAACTAGGACCATTATAATAACTACCTATTATTGCCCTTGCTCGCTACCTCTGTAACGTCTTGATTCAATACACTTACCTGAATTCTCTTCAAAGCCAACGACACTCAATTTAGTACAATCAGTTACCATAGATTAGTAATATGCAATATGAACAAGATTTGAACACTCAATGTGGGAAACCATTCAACCATGATCACCCTCAAACCCAAGTGGGATACACAGTTCATCACTTATCATACGCAGACAAAGATATGAGAACTCAAATAATTAAACTCAACCCATTCTCAAATAGTTGTTCTCATGTAAGAAAAAGATTCATGAAGATAACTACCAGTAGACATAAAGCTCATAGCCACAAAGGCTTCTCACATAAGAAAATTTTAATGAAGGCAATTACCAACCGACACATGGCTCACAACCACTAAGCTCCTCACAAAAATCCACTTGCAAACACCACCTCGATTACTTACCATTCAAGAGAATAATTTTACCCACATAGTCACGAATAACTAATACATAATAACACTTAAGGTAATAGCGATCTAAAAAAAGAAAAAATGAGATGTCAATTGGATAGAGCCTTGCTACATATTTTCTGGATAAGAAATAAAGAGGGAGGGGGTATTTATATAGGAATACCAACGATTGGACCACATCACCATGGCCTTTAAAAGGATGCTTATCGAGGGGTGAGGCGAGTAGCCAAAAATCATATTTTTTTGTTCCAAAAATTACCGAGTAATTACCATAAATACCAGCACCAAAATTGGGCCAAAAATTTGGCGCTTATGGCTTAACATGCATACTAAACAATCAACCCTATGGTGTGAAAAAATTTTCTTTCAATCATAGTGTTCATAATTATGTGCATGTGTACATTACTGATCTATCGTAACCAACTTTACATGTATGAAGTCAAAAACTGAGTACAATAAATAGACCTAGTAATATAGTTTAGTGTACAAAATGAAGTGATGTTACGTTAATAGAGAGATTTTTTATTTTAAATAAAAAAAGATATTACACGTAATGATATAGAAAATATTGAGTGTTAGTGTTGTGGATGATTCCAAAGTTTAAAGGGAAGGGATGATGTGTGATTTGTACCTTTAATTATGAGTAATTTTATTTCTATTTATTGGATCATAAAACCTATTAATATGTCAGTTTTGTATTGGTTTTAAATATGGACCTCGCTATTAAAAATAAGTGAGACCTACAAGCACTTATGAAACATGTAATTTATTTTCAAATTGGGATGGAGTTGAGATACAATAATAAGGATATATAGAGTTTTTCTTATAACAAATATAAGAACATTACAAATACGTATGTAGCATTTACATTAGGGGTACATGTAAGAATGTGTCAAATGAGGTAAAGTCTTTATGTATAGGTCGTGCCTTATACTCAAAATAGTTATAAAAAAAGTCTTCGCCTTTCTCCCCCTTCTGTTAAAAACCTAGTCATCTTTCTTTGTGCTTCTTACTGCATACTCTGATATTATAGGAGATCTCTATCCGATAGTTCGTTATTTTCATATAGCTTATTTCAATAAACACATGATATTTATTTATTACACCTAGATTTTAATCTCGTATTTTTATTTCATCTAGATTTGCATCTAAATGTGATTTTAGACATGTTTGGTTTATGTTTTGATTTTTTTTGGATTTACATTGATCTTATACTTTCATTTACATATTTTTAAAATTCAAAATGTGAAGATCTCAAGGTATAAAATGATTAAGTTGGATTTAAAATATAAAAAGTATACATAGGGTCCATTTACTTTCTCAAATTGGACTCATTAGTCACTTTGCTTTAAATTGATATACATTAATTACCTTACTATTAGATTTTTTGACATTTTAGTCATTTTAGGTCAATTTTGATCATTTTAATTACTATTTTTTATAATATTTTGAGACATATTTCTCTTCAATCATCTACCAACCCCTACTAATAAGATTATATTCAATCCAATTTAAGTTCGTCCACCAAAACAATGATTAAAAAAATTGGTAAAAAATAACTAAAATACCTAAAAAAGCAATAATAAATTGACTAAACTGTATCAATTAATTTTTAAAAAATTGATTACTATGTCCAATTTGTAAAAATAAATTAGTCAAAGTGTCATATTATCCAAGAAAATATGCCATCTTATCAATAGAAAGAACCAGAGAAGAAAACTTGAAAACAATTTTATCTTTTGTTACAAATAAATTTGATTGATTCGTATGATAATTTATGCATTTTTATTTTATTACTTTAATTATTCTTCTACTTTTGATTTAAATGAACAAAATTGAAATTTTAAAAAATTACATTCTTAGAGAAAGAAGGGAACTCATTTTCTTATGGTGGGATAAATGAAAAAAACTATTCCCCCTTGATAAAATGGACTATCATTTCCGATTAATTTAGAAACAATTAAAAATAATATATTGCAAAGAAACAATAGTAATGCATAAATATGCACTCATTTTTCACACAAATTTGATATATTGCTCCACGTGTGACTATTATCTAAAGAAATAAATATTTGTTTCAATTTTTATGACATCTTATACAATATAAATAATACTGGTATAGAAATTTGTATACATTTATGTGATATTAGTATTTGTTTCTTATGACAAAACATGAAAAATCTAGTAGTCATTGAGAATTTACATTAATTACTTTTTTATATGTATTAAATTTTTAATAAAACCCTATTTTATAAGAAAATAAAATAAATATAAACAAGCTACTTAACTATTAATTAAAATCTTAACCTTCGACTATTATCTTGCAAAAACAAATAATAAATAATATACAATCAACAATTCAACCTCATAAACAAAAGTTTTAGATCCGACAATACTCTTTGTTCCCTCACTTAAGTTATATTACATTTACAAGGGTTATGGTAATTAATAAGCACCACCTCACCAGCAAACCTCTAATTTCCTCCTTTAAGAAAATATTCATTATTCTTAAAATATATGATAATATATTAATAAAGTTTATAATTTAAATAAATTTTTTCTTAAAAAAATATCAATAAAATGTGAAGAGAGAAAACTAAGTAGTGTATTCCAATAATAATTACTAATACCTTCAACCAACCAAAAATCACCTACTATTTAATTATATTCTAGTAATATTAATGGTTGAATTCAGATATTAATTAAATTTGAAGTGGGTTGCATTAATAATAAGGCTCTTGGAAAGTGAGGGAAAAAAGCAGGAAGAAGCAGAAGAAGAAAAGAAGAATTCTACTATTTCTTTATACAAACTTTTTTTCATGTAAGGAGTACGAGCCTTTTATTCATTTTTATAAGGCTTACAAAAATTATGATATTTTTTTATTTTCTTTCTCATGACTAAGGATCATATTAGCTAAAATCATATGATTCTAGTTGATCATATTTATCGATCATATATTGAATTTAATTCAATATATCCTGGATTAAATTCAATATCTAACCAATGACTTAATTCTTATATTACATTATTTTATTCTATATCTAATATGATAGGTTCAAATGGCTTCTAGATTTAAAAACTCTTTATCAAATCATTTTTATTATATTACATCTTTTTTTCTATTTTTGAAAAATAATCAATTAATCCTTATAAGTTTTCAATTACTTTTGATCTTTTAGTGATAACAGTGAAGTTTTCTATTATAAATTTCCCAAAATGTAGAAAATATGCTTTAAGATATATAACATGTTTTAAACTTTCTTCGATTTTTTATTTTCCTTTTATTTTACTTCCATATAAATTAATTGAGTCATAAACAAATTAATAAGCAATCAACATCTTTAGTATCCTTATAATATGTAATTGTAACTAACCTGATAAATATGAGTCCATGTAGACATTCAGCTTAGTTATTTTTCTTTCTTATTCCTTAAGTTTATGCCTCAACTAGATCCAACCATATGTCCTTCTTATGGACACCTATAGTATTTATACGTTACATCTAAGATTATAATGATAAATAAGAATTTTTGTTCTAAGATGAAATTTTATTTATCATAATAGTTTATTACAGCTAGAGTACTTGAAGAAGGTTTTAGCAACTCATTCCTAGATAAAAGATTACAAAACATACAAAGATAGGAGCTAAGTTCTCAAAGAATGTAAAAGATGTGTCTTCCTATAAAATAAGAGTTCCCCTTTATAGACACAAGGGTTCTTGTAGACATATTGAAAGTTTATAAAATACAGACCTAAATTAACCTAGAACGGGGTGAATTGGTTATTTTCAATTTTAATCAATTTATAATTTAATAACCTATACAAAATGACCATGCATGCAATCGCATGTAAAATAAAGTGCGAAAATGAAAGAATAACACACAAGATTTTAGGTGGAAACAACTTAGGCCACAATCACAACCAAAGAGAAAAACCACCGAACCATCTAACTTTCCACAATCGTAATCTCAATATTATGTTACCCTCCCTATGATACTGCCCTAATATACCTTACTTACGAGCCCCTTATTTGTTTTCACAGTTTCTAATATTAGCATGAGCGGTATCCGAACCAAGATTTCAATAAGATTCTCACCAAGCAGATACGTTCACGAATCAACTACAAAAGGGTTAGCACAAAAATACAAGTATGTATGTGTTCTAGAATGGATTTAATAATAAATAATCCTAACTAGATGATTCAAAACATATGTCACTTAAATCAAATCTACTAGCAAATTCTAGATCAAAAATATTAAGCACAAGTTCAATAAAACTAACTTCTTTGAAATTTAATAATCAAATCAAATAATTATGATCACACATAAAACTATTTAATCTAACCATGTAATAGTTTAATAAAGAAGAAGCTATATAAAGATAAAAATACCAAAAAAATTACTAATAAATACCTTTGGGATGGTATCAATTTGGTATTAACTAGCCTATTTAATCCCTTATGCTCCAATTACTTTATAACTTCGTTGCTGCCAATATTAGGAACTCACTCTGAAGTCAAAATGAGCATACCTACACACAAAGGGAGAGCAAATATGAAGTACGACTATCTAGAACTTAAGTATTTATTCATTTTTTCTTGATAAACTTGATAGAAACCTCTCCAAATGGAATAGTTTCTATTATTTTGGTTCCTCGAATGACTGGATTATGCCTTATTAGATTGATTATTCTGTTGGTACTTTTTTTAGGAACTTCTTAAATTTTTGTTCTAGCAAGACTAGTGGGTCATAATTCATATCCTCATCACTATCAAATATGTCCTTTTAAGAGCTTTTGAATGCCACATCCTTGTTTTGTTAGATGGATCAAGAGTAAGCTCATAAGTTTGGATTGACCCAACAAGTTCATCAATGTTTATTGTGTCCACATTCTTACTTCTTCTATTGTTATAACTTTTATCTTGTAGTCCATTGTTAAAGAGCTTAGGATTTTATGTACTTGTATAGGTTATGGAATTTTCTCACAGAGATTAAAAAAAGCATTAGTGATATCATAAAAGCAAGTATAAAATTGACCAAAAGTTTGAGTGTTGCTTATTTTAATGGAATCAAACTAAGATGTTAGTAATCTCAATTTTCTTTGTTTTACTTGGGAGTTCCCTCATAAGAAAGAGTAAAGGCGAGGACATTCCATGCATCTTTAGAAGTTTCACAGTCAAAGATGCAATAGAACTCATCCATCAACACTACAATAAAGATTGAGCTTAGACCTTTTTGGTTTTCCCTATTAAGGGTACGTTCTTCAATGGTTTAGTCTTTTCTTGGCTTTATGGTTGTTAAACCATATTTTGTTATCGAAAGTGGTTCCCAACCATCAAGAATAGCATCCTAAACTTTTTTATCTTGTCTAAGAAAGGCTTACATGCGAGCCTTCCAATAACGGTAATTATACCCATAAAAAAATAGAGGTCTAAAAATGACCAACCTTCTTTGATTTAATCCATAAGTAGGAGTGTTTCTTCCTAAGCATCAAACTCACTAAGTATCTCTAGTTTTTTTTCTGATAACAATTGAAAATTTATAAAATATGGACCTAATTAACCTAGAGGGGGTGAATAGGTTATTCTCAATTTTTATCAATTTATAATTTAATAACCTAAATAAAGCGACCAAGCATGCAATCACGTGAAAAATAAAGTGCAAAAATGAAAGAATAACAAATGATATTTTTAGGTTGAAACAACTTGGGTCATAACCATAACCTAAGAGGAAACCCACCAGTCCATAAGACTACCTAACTTTCCACTATGAACACCAAATGTTCAAGTACAAACTCAATCTTATGCTATCCTCCCTAAGATACTGACCCAATGTACCTTACTTATAAACCCCTGCTCTGTTTTCAATGTTTCTAATATTAGTGTGAGCGGTATCCATACTAACGTTCCAATAAGCTTTCCGCCAATCAGATATGTTCACAAATCAACTACAAAAGGGTTAACACAAAAATACAAGTATATGTGTGTGTTCTAGAATGCATTTAATAATAAATAATACTAACAAGATGATTCAAAACATATGTCACTTAAATCAAATACTCTAACAAATTCTAGAGCAAAAAGATTAAGCACAAGTTCAATAAAAATAACTTCTTTGAAATTTAATAATCAAATCAAATAATTATGATCACACATAAAATTATTTAATCTAAACATGTAAAAACCTAATAAAGAAGAAGTTATATAAAGAGAAAAATAGAAAATAAATTTACTAATAAATAACTCTAGTACGATATCAATTTGTTATTAACCAATTTATTGAATCCCTTGTTCTCCAATTACTTTCTAACTTCGTTGCTACCAAATATGTTACCAAGAATTCAATTTCAATTCCAAAAGAGCATACTTATGCATAAAGGGAAAGCAAAACTAAAGTATGACTATCTGAAACTCAAGTATTTGTTTGGATTTTCTTGATAGCAAGCTCTCCAAACCAAATAGCTTCTTTTATATTAGTCACCCTTATCAAATGAATTAATTCCCCATATCCCTTACACTTTGTATATATAAGTATTGCCATTGTTCTCCTGATGAGATATAAGGGATAATATATATAACTCATTAATCCAATTTTAAAGCTTCTTTTCTTTTTCTTTTCTTTTCGGCACAAGTTTGTTTTGGCAAACTCATTTGGCAATTTCAGCAACTGTCTCCTATTCAACCCTAGTACGTATATATGTATATAGATAATAGTAATAACCTAGTAATATTAGGGTTAAATATTTTTTTCTTGGCTTAATTTTCCAATGCGCATTAAAAGCCTTAATATTATAAAAATTCATTTTTAAGACATGTCCTAAAAATATTGAAATACATTTAAGAAATGGTTGATTTGTAATTTCATAAATGGATTCAATTTTAAATAAATATTTTAGCAAAAAATATCATTCTAGTTTTATGAACATGTGTTATTAAATGCATGAGTATGATATTATATGTGATAGTTATGAAAGATATACTTGAAGTATGACTATATAAAATTCTGATGTTTCTTTGGCTTTGCTTGATAGACTTGATAGAAGGCTTAATAACAAGTTTGCATGCAAATATTTAGTCCATAAAAATAGCCAACAATTATAATTCTTACACATGTGATAACAATTGCTCGGTAGATTGCAGCAAAGAGAAGCATGGAATATGCATGCACATACAATGGGAAATATGCAACACATGGTGCATGGCATGCCACCATAAGTAAGGGTAACACAGCACATCATGAAATCACTTTGTTAGGATATTATGATATGTCTGTTGGTGCACCATAGTGTGTTCTTTTTGCTATAAATATGATCAAATAACTCGTATTCAGTACAAGATAGTAACATATGATTGTAGATTAAGAAAGTGAGTTGTATAGGTTATGCAAAGAGAAAGGCTTGTGAAAGAAAGAATTTTTTGAGAGCTCATGTTCATCTTTCTAGGATCAAATATGAGAAAGATTTGATTGGGAAAGGTTGTAACTAGTGTAAGGATTACTCATTGTTGCTAGTGGATTGGAATCATATTGGTTCTTGTGGAGGCGAGATTTGTATCTGCCAAAACCTGCGCTCTCTGTAAGATTTTCGTCGGTGGCTAGAATCTTCTCGCCAGCTGTGGGATTTCCAAATTTTGAAACTTTGTTTTTTTATTCTTACTCAATCCCGATCATTGAAATTTGTCCCAAACTTCTCTAAAATCATGATTTTACCTAAAATTGCACTTTAAACACGAAATACCCGTGAAATGACATTTATGGATTAAATAATCAAATAAACACAATTTTCACACAAATATCAACATTTAAATCATAACAAAAAATGCAATAATTTGACTCTTATCAGTAAGCCTCATAATGAGGAAGAACCATGTAACAATTCTTGTGTCTTTCTATGATTTTATGTGCTTATTTCTATCACTTTTTTATGCTACCAATCAAGACTATCTTGTAGGCATGTCTGTGTTTGTGTCAAGGTGGTAGAAGAACTAGTGATTGTCCTAAAAATTAGTGGTATTAGAACTTGATTCAAGAAGGTTGAGGAATTTATTTACAGGAACAAAAATTGTGGTAATCAATAAAGACTCAAGCTACTCAAAAGAAAGTTTTTCAATTCTCAAAAATTCTTGATTCTATTGATCTTCTTAAGGGGGTAAAAACTTAAGAAGATATCAATGGCTACCACTAACTATAATGTTGAGAAGTTTCATGGAATGGTTAACTTTGCACTATGGAAAAGAAAGATGAAGAATGTATTGATATAACAAGAGTTAGACCTACCTATTGATGAATTGTTTCTTGCTGAAACTAAAGAGGAAGAAAAATAGAGAACCTTGAAGAAAGCAAGTTGCTACATAGAGCTATGTTTGGCTAATAATGTCCTATGGATAATTAAAGATTTGAAGACTGCTAAATAAATCTGAGAAAGGCTTGAGACCTTATATGATCATAAGACATTTTCAAACAATATATTATTGAAAGAAAGGCTTTTTAATTTCAAGCTTGATGAATCAAAGACACTTCATTATAATCTTGATCAATTCAAGATGATTAATGCTCAATTAGCCAATCTAGACAAAAAAGGTTAATCAAGAGGATCAAGCAATAATCCTACTCAATAGTTTACCTAAGTCTTTTAGTGAACTTAAGACAACAATCAAGTATAGAAAGGAAGAACTAAAGCTCAATTTTGTTATTTCATCTTTGAAATCTTACGAACTTGATCCAACAAGTTCAAGAAAGTAGAAGATACCAGTGAAGGGTTGTTCGTCAGAAGGAGATATGAGAAGAGAATTAATGGGTCTAAGGGAGAGAGAAGTCCATATCAAAATCCAGAAAAAAGGAAAACTTTAGGTGCTTTTTATGTTACAAGGAAGGCCATTTCAAGAGAAATTGTTCATCAAGAAAAGGTAAGAAATATGACTCTAAAAATGAGGGTTCTGTAGATGCAAATATTATGAAAGATGGATATGAAAGCTCTAATATTTTAATTGTTACAATTAAAAAGTTTATGAATACTGCACATTTCATATGTGCCCTAACAAGAATTAGTTCAGGGAGTTGAACAAAGGCTACCATAAGAAGGTTGATAAGAGATAAATTATTGCATTTTTGTTATGATTGAAATATTGATATTTGTGTGAAAATTGTGTTTATTTGATTATTTAATCCACAAATGTCATTTCACGGGTATTTCGGGTTTAAAGTGCAATTTTAGGTAAAATCATGATTTTGGAGAACTTAGGGACAAAGTACAATGCTTGGGATTCAATGAAATTAAAAAGAAAACAAAGTTTCAAAATTTAGAAATTCCACCGCCGGCGAGAATATTCTCGCCGTCGGTCAAAAATCTTATTCAAAGCACGGCGAAATTCATCCCGAGAGCACGGATTTTGGCCAAGTGAATCTCACCGCCGGCCAAAGTATCTCGCCATCGGCCAAAATATCTCGCCGCTGGCCATATTCATCTAGCCGCCGGCGAAAATCCTAAAAAAGCACGACGAAAATCTTCTCAAGAGCACAAATTTTGGTAAACTCATCTCGCCGCCGGCCAAATAATTCTCGCCGCCAGCCAAATAATTCTCGCGCGCCGGCCAAAATCATAAAAACAAAAAAAAATTATTTTCTAGAAATCTCGCCGCAGCGAGAATAATGTAGCCGCCGGCGAGTTTCGTCCGAAAACACATTTTTTTTGTTGTTTTGTTCCAAAATTTCCCTCCAAACCCTAGATCTATATATACATTATGATGGAAAAGAGGGGGACGACATAGAGAGTAGATCTAAGTTATTTTTGGAGGAGAAAAGGAAATTTTGGAGAGAAAGGTTGGAAAAGCTTGAAGGATCATCACCATTGTTTCTACCAAGTCTTCATCTTCAAGAGTTTTTCATCTCTTCTCCTTAGCTTTTATTTTTTGCATTTTATTCAGATTGTTTGTTCATGGATTCAATTGAGAATATGTTTGTTCTTATTTTCATTATGAACTAATTCATTTTTCCTAAGGCAATGATGTAGTTAAATCAAGAAAATCTGATTTCTTGTGTTATCGTTATATGAATTCATTGTTTTCAAGTTAAGTATATATTTCCATGCTTAATGCTTTTAAATTTCTGATCAAGATTTAGATGATTTGTTGCATTATATTGAGACTGAGAGGAGATGTGTAATGAATGCTTCTTGTGATAAATACCGTATGTGGAATGCGAGTTTGACACCTAATGCATGATGATGTGGTTATTCTAGAAATTCCATAAATCGTAATGTGCTTATTTGTGATTAAATCTTCATAGAAATATAATTGGTTTTCATATATAAGTAATTCTAATATAACTCGAGAGAGAGTATTAGATAAGTTTGGATTTTTCAACCATCACTTCTAACTTTGATTTTCATATAACATGACTTGAAATCGGATTGAATTGATTTAGCAAAATCAAATGCCTTAGCATTTTTAATCATTTGTGAACAACATTAAATTTTGTTAGTTGCGTTAGTTTTAAGTTAATTTACTTCTTAAACAAATTCAAAAATTCGGTCTTCAAATAAAATTAGGATTAGTCAATTTCGGTACTTAGTAACGCCATTCCTTGTGGGTTCGATATCCGTACTTTTGTACACTTTATTACTTGAACGATTCGTACACTTGCAAAATTACGTATCAAATTTTTGGCGCCATTGCCAGGGAATGGTTTGATTTTATTAATATCGATACTACCTAATCTTAGTTTTAATTTGAAGTTATTTTGCTTTATCATTGTTTCATTTTTAATTTTGTTTATTTTAATCTTTTATTTCATTTATCATAAAAAAAGGGGTAACTTTGTGTTGTTTTTGTGCTAGTTAATTTTCTGGTTGTAGGATTGTTGTATGAGACATACAAGAAGCCTTAACCATTTTCCATTTGATCCGGAGATTGATAGAACATATAGGCGTCTAAACCGAGAGAGAAGGCGTTCAACCTCACCTCCTAATAGAAAATCAGCTATGGATCCACCATTTGTTGAGGGAGGTGGAAATCATGAGCTGAGGGATTATGACGTGCCTAATGTTGCTGGAACTACTTCGGGTATAAGGAGGCCAACTATTCAAGCAAATAACTTTGAGATAAAACCATCCTTTATCCAAATGGTTCAATCAAATCAGTTTGGGGGAATGTCAAAGGATGATCCAAATGCACATATTGCTTACTTTCTGGAGGTGTGCGATCTTTACAAGATAAATGGGCGTGTCCGAAGATGCTATAAGATCGGGGGTTTTTTCCTTTTTCACTTCGGGATAAAGCCAAGGAGTTGGCTAAATTCATTACCACCGGGATCAATTACAACATGGAATGAGTTGTTCAAATTCTTCGTCCAAGTTCTTTTCCTCCCGCTAAGACGGAAAAATCGAGGAATGAAATCACATCTTTTACACAAGATTTACCAAGAATCATTGTACGAAGCTTCGGGAAAGATTCAAAGAAATGTTGAGAAAGTGCCCACATCATGGTATACCAATTTGGTCAGTAAGTCTCTACATTTTATAACGGGTTGGTTTCAAACTATCGCAGGAATGATTGGCCGTCAGTACCTCTGAGTGGTCTTTAATGGGAAAAACGCTGGAGGATGCTCATGAGTTATTAGAGATTATGGCAGAAAACAACAATCAATGGCATTCAGAGTGGGTAATTGTAAAAAAGAATAGCAATAGTGCATGAAATTGATTCAGTGAATGCTTTGTCGGCTCAAGTTGCTGCTCTTTCAAGAAAGATGGATTCTTTGTCATCCAAATTTGAATCCAAACCAACTACACAATGTGATTTATGTGGTGGAAATCATGATAGTATCGAGTGCCAAGCTGGAAATCTATTTGCTTCACCAAATGCTAAGCAAGAAAATTATGTTTCAAATTTCCAAAAACCTCAACATAACCCATATTCAAACACCTACAATCCAGGTTGGAGAAATCATCCAAATTTGTCATGGGGAAATAACCAAGGGGGATTCAAACCATCATCATCTTCCTACCAACCCCAAGAGAAGAAACAAACAAATTTGGAAGGAATTTTGGGAAAGTTCATTGAGAAGACAAGAACAAATTTCAGAAATAAAGAGGCAATAAACAGGGATGTACCAAAAACCAACTAGTAAGGTTTTTCAAAGCAAATTGCGTAAAGGTCTCAAGGATTGTTGCCTAGTGACACAATAAATCCCAAAGAGCATGTAAAGGCTATCACATCGAGAAGCCAGAAAGAACTTGAATGTATGTGGGAAATCGAGAAAAAGACGAAAAAATCTAAAGAAAACCCATCAACATCCCAAGATGTTCAACCTTCCCCAAATGCGAAATATCAGCCTCCTATCCCATATGCTCAAAGACTGAATAAGAAAAAGCTTGATAATCAATTTGATAAATTTTTGGATATTTTTAAGAAATTGCATATTAACATTCCTTTTGCAGAGATGTTGGAACAAATTCCCAAGTATGCAAAATTCATGAAAGAAATTCTATCAAAGAAGAGGAAGCTCTGAGATTATGAAACTGTCATGCTAAATAAGGAGTGCAGTGCAATTCTTCAAAGAAAACTACCATAGAAATTGAAAGACCCAGGGAGTTTTACTATACCTTGTACTATAGGAAGTTGCAATTTTGATAAAGTCCTATGTGATTTAGGAACAAGCATTAATTTGATGCCACTTTCTATTTTCAGGAAACTAGGCCTGGGAGAAGTGAAGCCCACTTCAATCTTTCTACAATTAGCGGATCGATCGGTGAAATATCCTCGAGGGGTAATTGAGGATGTTTTAATTAAAGTTGACAAATTTATTTTCCCTGTAGATTTCGTGGTGCTTAACATGGAGGAAGATAGAGAGGTACCCTTGATATTGGGGAGACCATTCCTTGCAACTGGAAGAACATTGATTGATGTTCAAAAAGGAAAGCTCATTCTACGGTTGCAAGATGAACAAGTGCCTTTTTATGTTTCTGAAGCAATGAAATTTCCAAGTGAGGAACATTCTTGTTTTCGAATTAACACTCTTAACAGGTTAATCTCAGAAACTTTTGAGAAGAGAACTCCATTGCTACCACTAGAAGCTTGCCTTGTGAAATCTGCAACAAATGAGATGGATGAAATGAGGAATGATGCTTATGAGAATGCCCGAATATACAAGGACAAGACGAAGTTTTGGCATGATAAGCACATTTTGAGGCAAAACTTTGAGGTGGGACAGAAAGTGCTGCTTTATAAATCCCGTCTCAGACTTTTTCCAAGAAAGCTAAAATCTCATTGGTTAGGAATTTTCTAGTAACCAAGGTGTTTCCTTATGGAACAATTGAGATCAGTCATGAAACAAAGGGAACTTTCAAGGTAAATGGACAATGGTTGAGGCCATATTTTGACGGAGAATTCAGCAAGCAGAAAGAATGACATAAAGTCTAGCTAATGACTATAACTTAAAGCGCTTAATGGGAGGCAACCCATCAGATTTTTTTTCTCATCTTTTATCTCATTTTATTTTAGAAATTTTAAATTCTGCACTTCATTTTATGATAATTTTATTTTAATTAAATTTACTTATTTTATTTGTCTCAGTAAAAAAAAAAAAAAGCCATTTGCTTTTTCTTTCTACGCTGAGGACAATGTAAGGTTTTGGTTTGGGGTGCGATAAATGGTAAATCTTTTCTTCCCTTCATTTTTTTTAGTAGTTTTGTTTCATGGTGTTTATTTGTATTTAATTTTGATTTTCCATTTATTTTTCTGCATCTTGGTTTAATTTCTTGTATTTGTTTATTATCTTATTTTTATTTATTTATTTATTTATGTTTATGTTTATGTTTATTTTATTTTTCTCTCAATTGCAATTTCACTTGTTTTAATTTGCACATTGATGATAATAACGTGATTGTGATAACAAGTAGCTTTTAGAAGACATTAAATTTTGCTTCGGTTTAAAGATAATTTCAAATGTTGATTTTACCAAATTGGCGACTCTTTTGGTATGTGGTATGATTTGGTTGATTAGTCTAAATGCTTAGAGAAGTCTTATGTGCGAATTTTTCATGGACATTTTTGTGATCTAAAAAAACTCTAGAACTCATTTGAAAACCTCTTAAGGCGAAATAATTTGGAATTGCACTGTTTAGGATATGATGTAGGCCATTTTTGGATCGATTGTGCCATTTTAAGCCTACATTGTTATCTTTATATCACTAGTTACCTCCTTGAGCCTATTTAAATATATTGTTAACCTTATTTTTGTTTCTTTTTGCCTTCTATAACCTACCTTTTATTTAGCCAATATATATATATATATAATTCCTACCTTATTTGTTAAGAGCACTTAATTTTGAACACAAACTTTTCAAGAGCAATTGGAGTAAGGATGGAATAATAAAAAAAATAAAAAAAAACAAAAAAAAACAAAAAAAAGACATCTTCCACATATATTGGAAGAAATTGGTTGGGGTTGTGTTAAAAAAAAAGAAAAGAAAAGAAAAGAAAAAAAAGGAAAAAGAAAAAAAGGGCCTTCACACTCTAGTAAATAAAAGAGTGTTACTGATGGATGTACTGATGAGTGCTCAAAAATCACTAAATTAACCATGATTTTATGCACATTAATTGATTAAAAATATATATATTTATATGTTTTATCATATATTTATATAAATTTGTCTTTTTCGGAATCACGGGTATTTTTATTGTTTTTCAAGAATTTTGCCTAAAAACGTAATGTAAAGACTCGTTAAGAATACTTGAAGCAATACATCACAAATATATTAATAAATAAGTTGGGAAAAGGTCAACAAACATGGAAAAATTGGACAAAATGGGTCGAAAAGGTCAAAAATGTCAAAAGATTTAAATCACACAAGAACTCCACCTCTGGGCCAACAAGGCTTCATACGTGCCGCAAGGCTCAAGCGTTGACTCCTCACATGCTGGCACTGTTCACTGCTCAAATAAGCACATGACAATGACAGGCCATACAAGGGCTACACGCTGGGCCAGCCGCTGCTCGCGCCTCAACTTATTTATTTTTCACGCTAAGAAGAAGCCCTTTGATGACGTCACGCCGACGTCATTGATGACCTCAAAGATGTCTACTACACGTTTTTTTAATTTTTAATATTTTTTTTAACATTTTTTTACTCATTTTTTCTCTCCATCCTCACCTATAAATACCCCCTTCCATTCACCTTCAAAACACACTTCTCTCTTCTTTCTTTCTCTCCATTTCTTAGTTTTTAGTTTTTCTTAGTTTTTCTTATGTTTTAGCTAGTTTTTCTTATGTTTTAGCTAGTTTCTCTTGTTTTAGAGTTCTTCCTTTGGGAAGAACTAGTTATGTTTTTGTAATATTTTAGCTTTTTGATTCAATAAACGGGAGCAAATTCCGCTTGGAGCTTTTCTAGCAACTGGAATAAGGTCAAGTTCGTAAGGATTTTATTTTTTTATAGTTATTTTTATGCTTTATTCTTACATGTTATATTTAATTTGTCTGTGGTTAAATTTAACTGTGCTGGCTGTTTAGTAAACATGATGTAATAATGACGCTGGGGCGCTGGGGCGCTGGGCTGGGCGCGCGGCTGGGCTGCGGCGCGTGATTTCCGTCTTTTTGACATTTTTTACCTTTTCGACCCATTTTGTTCAATTTTTCCATGTTTGTTGACCTTTTCCCACTTATTTATTAATATATTTGTGATGTATTGCTTCAAGTATTCTTCTTTGAGTCTTTACATTACGTTTTTAGGCCAAAATTCCTGAAAAACAATAAAAATACCCGTGATTCCGAAAAAGACAAATTTATATAAATATATGATAAAACATATAAATATATATATTTTTAATCAATTAATGTGCATAAAATCATGGTTATTTTAGTGATTTTTGAGCACTCATCATGTACTAAGGTTAAAGATTGAGGAAGAATTTTGTTTATCTTTGGAAAAATGGGTTATGATTGGAAGAAACAATTTGGGTTAAATGGTGTTACTCTTTTACTTAATTGGTTGTGTTTAATCTAATAAGTGCTATTATTTGTATTTTGACACTTCCCATTCTTTCTTAACCAAATACCTAAGCCTAACATTACAAGCCTCATAAAGTCCTATTGATCCGAAGTGTGTATTTTCCTTCATTAGTGGAGAGAGTTTTGAAAAGTGAGCCTGTGGAGTTTGAGATTTCACCTTTTTGTTTGTGGATGTTATGCGTAATATTATCCGGGCATTACGGCAATTGGTTTGTGGTTTGATGGATATTTAAGAGTCAATAACAAAAGTGAAATTTGCATTTGAGATTTCTTAAAGCTTAGGTGATATTTAATTATTCTATGTGTTATGTGTTATTTACAATTTTTGAGACATTTGTACAAATTAATTTTTGTGTGATTTTATTGATTTGAGTTAGAATAGTTATAGGTAAGATGTTTGTGGGTATCATCACTAGAATCCCTCACGAGACTACAACTCGTCCTACTAGGGCCGCTTAGGGGTTTAAAGGCTTATTGCATATGCTTAATGTAATTTTGTAAAACGAATGAATTTTTTTTTTTGAAGTTTCTCTTAATGTCTCCTTTGAATTTATTAAATAGCTCGCTTTTCTTGCTAGAGACTAGCAAGAAGCTGGTTGGGGTTATTGATAAGAGCTAAATTATTTCATTTTTGTTATGATTTAAATGTTGATATTTGTGTGAAAATTGTTTTTATTTGATTATTTAATCCACAAATGTCATTTCACGGGTCTTTCGTGTTTAAAGTGCAATTTCAGGTAAAATCATGATTTTGGAGAAGTTAGGGACAAAGTACAATTATAGGGATTGAATGAAATTAAAAAGAAAACAAAGTTTTAAAATTCAGAAATCCCACCGCCGGCGAGAATATTCTCGCCGCCGACGAAAAATCTTATTCAGAGCACGGCGAATTCTTCCCGAGAGCACGGATTTTGGCCAAGTGAATCTTGTCGCCGGCCAAAGTATTCTCGCTGCCGGCCAAAGTTTCTCGCCGTCGGCCATATTCATCTCACCACCGGAAAAAATCTTCCCGAGAGCACAAATTTTGGTAAACTCATCTTGCCGCCAGCCAAATAATTCTCTCCGTCGGAAAAAATCAGAAAAAAAATTTATTTTCCATAAATTTCACCGCGGCGAGAATAATGTAGCCGCCGGCGAGTTTTGTCCGAAAACACATTTGTTTTGTTGTTTTGTTCCAAAATTTCCCCCCAAACCCTAGATCTATATATACATTATGATGGAAAAGAGAGGGACGGTAGAGAGAGCAGATCTAAGTTATTTTTGGAGGAGAAAAGGAAATTTTGGAGAGAAAGGTTGGAAAAGCTTGAAGGATCATCACCATTGTTGCTACCAAGTCTTCATCTTCAAGATTTTTTCATCTCTTCTCCTTAGCTTTATTTTCTGCATTTTATTCAGATTGTTTGTTCATGGATTCAATTGAGAATATGTTTGTTCTTATTTTTGTTATGAACTAATTCGTTATTGCTAAGGCTATGATGTAGTTAAATCAAGAAAATCTGATTTCTTGTGTTATCGTTATATGAATTCATTGTTTTCAAGTTAAGTATTTATTTCCCATGCTTAATGCTTTTAAATTTCTCGATCAAGATTTAGATGATTTGTTGCATTATATCGAGACCGAGTAGGAGATGTGTAATGAATGCTTCTCAGATAAATGTCGTATGTTGAATGCGAGTTTGACACCTAATGCATGATGTATGTGGTTATTCTAGAAATTCCATAAATCGTAATGTGCTTATTTGTGATTAAATCTTCATAGAAATATAGTTGGTTTTCATAGATAAGTAATTCTAATATAACTCGAGAGAGAGTATTAGATAAGTTTGGGTTTTTCAACCATCACTTCTAACTTTGATTTTCATATAACATGACTTGAAATCGGATTGAATTGATTTAGCAATCAAATGCCTTAGCATTTTTAATCATTTGTGAACAACATTAAATTTTGTTATTTGTGTTAGTTTTAAGTTAATTTACTTCTTAAACAAATTCAAAAATTCGGTCTTCAAATAAAATTAGGATTAGTCAATTTCGGTACTTAGTAACGCCATTCCTTGTGGGTTCGATATCTGTACTTTTGTACACTTTATTACTTGAACAATTCGTACACTTGCGAAATTACGCATCAAAGGTATTACTTGGGAACAATTATGAATGTGAAATGAAACGCATTGGCTACATTGATATTAGGCTCAGTGATAACACAATATAGATACTATCAGATGTGAGATTAGTGCCAGACTTAAGGAGAAATTTAATTTCTATTGGAGCACTCGATGTTTCCAGGTATTCAGTCATAGTAGAAAAAGGTACATTGAAGGTATTCAAGGGATCTTTAGTTGTTATGAAGGGCTTAATGCAATATTTGATTTAAATCCTTCAAGGTAAAGCAGTTCTTGATCATTTAAATGCTTTGACAACTTCATCAGAACTTACAAGTACTCTCTAGCACACTAGGTTAACGCATATCAGTGATAGAGGTCTCACAGAACTATACAAACAAGTTGTACTATGAGGAGATAAGGTTAAAACAATTAGAATTTGTGAACATAGTATATATATGGAAAGAATACTAAGGTGAAATTAGATACTGGAAAGCATATAATAAAGGCCATTTTAGATTACATACACATAGATCATTGGAGCCTTCATTGACACCATCACTGCGTGGGAGTATGTATTATTTGTGTCTTATTCATGACTACTCAAGAAAGATTTGAACTTATATTTTCAAGAGCAAGGATAAGACATTTGCCAAGATTCAATCCTGGAAGGCTCTAATGGAAAATCATATAGGAAAAAGAATCAAAGTGCTTAAAATTGATAAGGGAATGGAATTTTGCAATGCGAAGATTGAAAAGATGTGTGAGAATATGGTATTTAGAGGCACATGATAGTAGCAGGTACTCCCTAACAAAATGGTTTAGAGGAATACAAAAATGGAACTATCATAAACAAGGTGATGTGCATGCTTTTAACTATAAATTGTTTAAGAGATTAGAGATTAGGAAATTCAAACTTATACTTAATTAATAGATCACCATATTTAGTAATTGATTTTAAAACCCTAGAATATAAGTGGATTAGAAGTCATGCATATTATAACAACCTTAGGGTGTTTGGATGTTTAGCCTTCACTCACCTGAATGATGGAAAGTTTCAAGCAAGAGCAAAAATATTGTTTTTCAAGGCTATCCTGATAGAGTAAAAGGATATGGGTTCTAGGATCTAGAAGTAAATAAGTATTATAATAGTAAAAATGTGAATTCTATTGATAATGCTACTTATTATGAAAGAAATTTTGAACCAATTACTAAGAAAGCAAAGGTACCTATCTCTATTATGGTGGAGAATCACCTTGGGAACTCTAAATCAGATCAAGGTATGTAAGAGAGATCTTATGGAAATGAGTTTGATCCAATTAATGTTAACTCTAGTGAGTCATCTATGAGTGAACAATAAGATGTTACAAGAATTGAATATCAGGATCTTTAGGATTATTCAATGGCTAGAGATAAGTCAAGAAGAATGAGAAAGGAAATTATGAGATATAGCTATACTGACTTTATTACCTATGCTCTTACAATTAGTGAAGATATTGATAGAGTTAAGCCTTAAAATTATGTAGAAGCTATATTTGGTATAAAAGCAAGATAGAGGGAAGAAATAATGATGGAAGAAATTAAATCATTCTTGAAAAATGGCACATGGGTTCTTGTAAAGAAACCAAAAAAGGAAAGATTGGTTGGAAGCAAATGGGTGCTAAAATTTAAATAAAGAATAGAAGGGATTGAATCAACAAGGTACAAGGAAAGAGTTGATTCTCAAGGCTTATCATAAAGGGAAAGGATATACTACAATGATATTTATTTCACCTATTACCAAGTAAACTTCAATCAGACATCTTCATTTGGATCAAATGGATGTGAAGACTGCATTCTTACATAAGGAGCTTAAAGAAACCATTTATATGAAGAAACCATATGGCTTCAAGGTTAAGGGAAGAGATGATGATATTTTTCTCTTGAAGAGATCATTGAATTGACTTAAGCTGTCCCTATGACAATGGTACATGATGTGAGTATAATGCTTGTGTTTATTCAAAAAATAAATTAGTGGGAGCATAATTTATCTATTATTATATGTAGATGATATGTTGTTTCCAAGAAAGGATCCTAAAGATTTGATGCATCTCAAACAACTTCTAAAAACTGAGTTTGGGATGAAATACTTAGGGAAGGTTAAGAAGATCCTTGGTATGGATATTTCAAGACATAGAGAAAATGAGAGTTATTGGTAACTAAAACTAGATAACTAGAAAAGATACTCAAGAAATTTGGAATAAAATCAGCCAAAATAAGTTTCAACACCTCTAGCATCCCTTTTTATACTTTCTACATATCGATCTCCTAAAATTGACCAAAAGATAAAAGAAATGAAAAGTATGCCTTACTTAAGTGCTATTGGTAGCCTTATGTTTGCTGTAATTGTAATAAGACTAGACTTAGCATACTCAGTCAATGTTGTAAGCAAGTTTATGTCAAAACATAAGAAGGAAAATTGGACAAGAGCAAAGTGGATCTTATGATATATAAAGGGAAACCCAAAGCTGGGTTTCATTTATAGAAGAAAGTCAAATAAAGTGGTAAAGGTAGAAGGATTCATGGATAAAAATTTTGCAAGAGACCTTGACCAAACAAGGTCACTAACTGGTTATATTTTCACTTTATTTGGAAACACTGTGAGTTGGAAAAAGCAATTTGCAATCAATTATGTCTCTTTCCACTACTGAGGTAGAATACATTGCATGTATTGAGGTAGTTAAAGAAGCTTTATGGATAAAAGAGTTTACAAGTAAATTGGGGTTGTCATAAAAAGTTGTTGAAGTCAATTGTGATAACCAGAGTTCGATTTACTTATCCAAGAATCTAGTATTCCATAAGAGGACAAAACACATCAATGTAAGGCTATATTTAATTGGGGATATTATTAGTAGTAGGTTCAAGCACTGTATGAACTTGCTCATGGTTGGTGAAGATTAGAGATGATGGTAGAATAAATAGTAATGGGTTATTTTTCATCAAGGTGGAGATCTGTGGACATGTGATACCAAATGTGTTGATTTGTTATAACAAGTGCTTAATAGATTACAACAAAGAGTAGCCTCATACGTACATATGCGTAGAATGGGAAATTCCTAGTGCATCATGCATGGCATGCCACCATATGCAAGGACAACACAGCACAATATTACATCACTTTGTTAGGCTATTATCATATGTAGGTTATAACTTGTATTCAAGATAAGATTGTAACATATGATTATAGAATGAGAAAGTGAGTTGTATGGATTATGGAATTCTAGAGAGGGAAAGGATTATGAAAGAAATCATTTCTTGAGGAGTTCATGTTCATCTTTATCGGATCAAATGTGAGAAAGAACTAATTAGGAAAAGTTGTAATTGGTGTAAGGATTACTCATTATTTCTACTAGATTGGAATCGTATTGGTTCCTGTGGATGTAAGCCTCACAATAGGTAGAACCACGTAATAATTCTTATGTCTTTCTATGATTTTATATGCTTGTTTCTATCAATTTTCTATGCTTCCAATCAAGGCAATATTTCGTATCAAGGTGGTGGAAGAACTGGTGATTGTCCTAACAGTTCTCTTTTAAATAGGTGGGATTTTACTATTTCACCAAACTTTCCTAGTTACACATACATTAGTGAGGTTGAGGCACCAATTTACTATTATGGATCCTACATTTATTTATAGTCATTTTCTAACACTGATTCTTATGAAGCTGAACTCTCCATGTCTTGTTCCTTATCTTTAATGAAATAAATGCATTTGTGGTCTCTAGTTTATTGTCTGACATAATGTAGAATACCTTCTTGCTTTCTACATTTGCTTCCAATTCATTGTAATTGAAAGAAGCTTCATATTTACTGATATTTTCACCATCTTCCTCAATGATATACAGATTACTTTGTGAGGTGATAATCACTTTACTGGTAGAATAATTAACTTTAACTTCATAAAAGTTGTTAAATTTTCTTAGTTCATAATAGATCTGGCTTAGCATTTAGTCATGTTCTATGCTTAATTCCTCTAAATCAAATTCCTTTTCTAACAAAACTTTGGGATGATTAAATTTCCTATTGGTGTTGGCAAGTCCGAGCTTAATGAAATGATATAGACTTACTAAAATTTCTTGGTTCCAATCCATAATGGATTTCTTAAAGTTTTCAGGAAAGTAATTTAACTCATTTAAATTATTTCCTGGATACAAGTTTTCTATTAACCCAACGTGAAATGCTTTGTATATAAACACTAGATCTGCTCCTTTTTGGATTTTCTACATGTAGTAAATTATTTCTCTAAAGTATAGAACTTCTTATCATCAATGTAAGTCTTGTAGGCCTCGGTGTTGTTATAGGCTTCCTATGTGCAAAGCACAAAGTCTGTTTATTTTACTTAGTGTATTATTCTTCCTCTATGTAAGGCTGGTCACTACAGATCAATAATTCACACATGCTCATAGTTAGGTACATTTTGTATACAAGTATGTTAACACACATGACAGGATTGGTTTTGTAGTGTACATGTTAGATAAAGCATTGGTTTTACTCATTTTTTGGTTCACTTTTGATGCAAGTATTTATGAAAATTACTTAAAACTTTTAAGAAAGAAAAAAATTAATTTTTAGCACCTCACCACCAAGCTTGACACCAAACTTGCCACCACCATTGACACCATCTTTGAAGAGGTAACTAGCGAAATGGTTGGCAAGGTGGCTATCCGAGGCTCTATAAATACCCCTATTTCTTATTATTTGGTATCCAAAAAAATGTAGCAAAGCTCTATCAAATTGACATCTTTTTTTTCTATTACCAAATCACTAGTACTTTGAGTGTTGTTTTATATGAATAACTCATGATTATGTCAGCAAAATTGTGCTTATAAGTGGTGAGTACTCAAGATGGTGTTTGCAAGTAGGTTGTATATGAGCCATCTGTATGCAATTGTTTCTTTGTGAGAACCTAATTGTGAGAATGAGCTAATTTAAATGCATGGAGTTCTCATATCTCTTTTTATATGTAACAAGAGATATGTTGTTTGAGCTTGAGGGTGGTCCTCAAGATTGGGAGTTGTCACAATTCTTATTACTAATCTGTAGTTATTGATCACAACATTTTGGGTGCTATGGGCTTTGGAAAAGAGTCAGGTTTTTGTGTTAAATTAAGTCATTACAGAAGCAACAAGTAAGAGTAGCAATAAGTAGTTAAAATAAAGATCCCAACTGATAAAGGTATTGTTGGTTTTATTTTCTATCAGAGTTGTGCTTGTTTTATTGATTAGTATATTGTTTATTGTTGAGTGGTTACCTGAAGCAACCCAAATATGTTACCACATAGATAGGGTTTTTAAATAGGTTTATCTCATTATATCTAATGTTATGCATGCTCTAATGGGTGGCCAGTAAAATCAAAGATGAAATGGTGTATATTTCTACATACTAAAGTTTAAACTTTGATTAGAAAGCTTTTATTATTTATTGTTTCCTTTTTTACTTTTGAATATTGCTTCTACTTTATATTGTTTATCTATGATTATTTATCAAGAGTGTATCTCTCTATTATTTACCTATTTGGGTTGAGTCCTTAAAGAGTCATATCCCCTTAACTTGATTATGTATTGGGTTTTGGACTCATTCTTTGTAGTCATACTTGATCAGACTGTGTGTTAGTAGAATCTGTCTTTTTATCTACATGTGAATATGTTAAAGGAGTCTATATCTCCTTACCCAAGAAATTACCAGATGTCAAACTCTCTATTATACTTTAGTATGTAATGTTTGATTGCATGTTGTGTGATATTTTCTATGTTGATGAATGCATCTAGCTTGGACAAAAGCCTTTGAGGTGTGTATGTACTACAATTTCTTCTTTCCTACAGTATGTTTTTTGTTTTCTTTTGAATTGAGCATGATGCTTTGTATTTCCACTTTGTTAATTGCTTAATTAATTATTTGAGGCCTACCAGGTTGAATTGATATAGAGCTCCCAAAATTATTTCTTGGTTTAGCATCTCCACCTATCATCTAAGTCTCAATTACCTATTTGAGTTAGAAGAACAAATGACCCTTGTGTAATTACTCCTAAGTATGGGAATCTTCAATTGGTATCGCTGTGAGTCACCCCTATTTAGGCTTAACCATTTGAATGCTCGATCCTAGAGCACTATCTACACATATACACATCTTGTATGTTTGTGCCCTATGTCACTAATGGTGTGGGTTATTTTTCTTCTGTGAGGTTTTTTATCCACATGAAATTTTGTTGTCTATATGTTCCCTATTTTCTTTTTCATGCATATCTCTTTCTCTCTATTTACCTTTTCGTCATGCATAGTATGTTAATTGCTTTAGTTGTTCCTATGATTAAATGTTTAATTATTTACTACTTTTCTTTTCTACTAGTTACTTTGATATGCTCATTATGTGTGTCTGCCTTGCCCATTACTTGTTTCTTTTTCTCTGAATTTTTGCATGAGTGTTACATGTTTGTCAGAATGTAATGTCAAAGTATTAGGATCCTTCTTCTTACAGTATTATCATCCATATGCCATGCCATATATAATACATCTCTTGTGCTTTAGATGTCTGTTTGGAGAAAAGTGAGGTATGTTCCAAGTTTATATACATGAGTATTTATCTATAATATGCTTATTCAGGTTTGCCATATGCATTTGCATATCATATAGAATGTTTACCTATATTTAGGAATCTTGACTTAGATGCATTGTTGTGCTTATAATAGTGTCTTATTGGCATTCCTAGTGCTTGGGGTGTTGACCCTATATAAGCTTGTCTCTTTTTTGTGTTGAAACCTAAGCCTTTCTCAAATGCTTAGATGTTTTTGTAGCACATGTTTCTTCTCTATCTTGGGGATATTGTTTGTATTTCTCACTAAGTAGTCAAGTTCTTTCCTTCTCTTAACTACCAATGATGTGATTGTTATCGATTATCTCTTTTGAGGAAACTGTGTGTAGTTTATTTTCTTTTCTCTCTCTCGAGGCAACATTGTAAAAATTGTGGTGATAATCTCTCTTGAGACAAATACTTATCTTTTGGGGCTCTAATCTCCTTTGAAGCCATCTTTGTCATCTCATTTATTTATTATTGTGTTACTTATTTGTTTCTTTAAACTATGTTTTATCTTCCTTTAATGCTTCAAAATAAAAATAAAAAAATTTCTTTGGTCATTTGGCGTTCTCCTTTTCTCCTTTCTCTCTCTTTTCAGAACTATTATGCATGTTTTTCTATCCTCCTAACATTCTGCATGTGAAATGAACTTTTTTAAGGGATCAATGATTTTTTTATGATTGGCATGCTTTTGACTTGAATTGAAGTGTGGTAGTTATGGCTAAATGTTTTGATTATTTATATATCTCTAACAAGCTCTAGAATCCACTTTAGCTTCTCTTGAGCAAAATCCTAGGTGATACTTAGACTAAGAGAAGATTTAGTCCTTCATTAGATCGTTTAAACCTTTCAAGCCTATACTGATTATTTAGGTCTTAATTACCCATCTTTGAGCCTTTATGTAAACCCTTCTTTTCATTTCACCTACATATTATCCAAGCATAAATGACTAATCCCACCGACCTTATACACTCTTCATTGAACCTATATATTGTGGGAACATCTGCATTACCTCCGTGGGTTATAATATAAAAAGGGAGAGATAAAGAAAAAAATGTATATGAAATGTTAAGAAGAATAGAAAAAATTAGGAAGAAAAGAAAAGGAAAAATGAAATGTTCAATATGAAAAGGAAAGATATATAAATTTTTTAATTTGTTGTACCTTTCTAATAACAACATTGTTTGTGAATGAATTTTGAGAAGTGAAGAGTAAAGAACCCGTGTTTGAGGGTTTTTTTATGGACCTGAACCCATTGGCTTGTGTTTGGTTTGTCAAAGTTGTATTTGAGCCTAAAAAATCATTTCTCTCCTACCTCCACCTTAGCCTATCATTATAAGCTTTGAAAGACCTATTGATTTCTTCTAAGTTGACACTTACTTTAATGGAAAGATAGGCTAAATATGGACTTATGATGTTTGGTATAATTTGAGTTTATATTTCTAAAAGCTTGGTTCACATGAGATTATCTTAATGTCATATAGAGTAAACAAGTTTGGCATAACACCCACAGAGCATGTCATTAAAAGTTTATTCATATCCATATTTACGTTGAGTGTATTGGTTAATCTATAAAGACCCTTTAGTTCTTGAAGATTCTTAGTTTGTTTCCCTTTTTCTGTATTGCTTATTTTCTACTGTGTGTAGATGCTTCTATTTTGGGGGAGTTTGAAAGTGTAGAATGCATAACATGTTCATTGCCTCACATGCATACATTTAGGGAGAGAGGTGTCTTTCAATCGCATATTAGCAAAGGGAGTGTTATGATTTTTTTTCATTCTTGTTATTTTTATTGTTTATGAATTTATGTTATGTTGTTATGTTTTAATTCCTTCATGTTCTTGATATCACTTTGTATGAACCTTGCATAAATAGGACTATTAGTATAGTTTATTACATGCATAGTTTTCATTCTCCTATTTTACAAGCCTCCTTATATGTTTAGTTACTTTCCTATTATATTGAGTTATTACATGTTTATCACATGTAGTTGATAGCTTGGTATTTGTTGTTGAAATGCACTACACATATTTTCTTTAGTAGATTGTGATGTATTTTCATATATGTATGCATCGTATAGGGTGAGGTTGCATGATTGAATACACCCAAGTGTTTTTAAGGGAACATAGTTAAGTCACTAGGAGTGTGTCAACTTGGAAAATAGTTAGACTCCTAGTCAACTTCTTCTTAGGAATTTGCTAACTGTTGTTGTGTTTTGCAACACACAGAAAACGTGCAAGTATACACGGTCACAAGTAATAAAGATTTGTAAGTAGAGTATCGTTCCCACGAGGATTTGTTACTATAGTTTGTTGAGTACTAAAATTGTATCTCTCTGATTTTATCCAAAACAATCATTGATATGGAAAAAGGTAACAAAAATAAATAAGAGAACTATAGGATTGCAATTCTTCACCAAATTAATCCACTCCAATCATATTAGTTTCTTTGGATTTATATTTTTTAGTACATTTAATTTGTCAACCGAAAACTTCTTTTTTATTCATACATCTCTTCCGAGCTCCGTATAAACACACCTCGTTAAATTAATTCACTATATCTCTATGAGAATTAAATTTAATAAGATTCATTAAGTTCTAAGTTCTCAAATGGTCACACATACAATTAGGGTATATTCCTATCCTTCATCATACATGTCATTCTATTTACGAGCAATATACACAAAAATGCCTTTCTCAAGTTTATTTTTATGCCACAAATCGTTTTGATAAAATTCGTAAATAATCAAAAAGCATTAAGCACAAAATAGAACGAACAAATCGAACGTCTTATAAATCTATCAAAAAAAATAATTAAAATCAAAGCTTCATAAATTTAGATCAAATGCAACCCTAGAAAAATTAAATTACTTCATTAAATTAAAATAAAAATTACAACAGATTCAGAAAAATTAGAAGAAGAAGAAGGAAAATTAAAATATCAAGTAACGAAAATATTTGGCACACGCAAAACACAACAAAAGCCAAAAAATGGCTTCTGCGTGTTCTGCAGTCCAAAACCGAACACTACAAAAATTCTAAACTAAAAAAAACTTTTTTTACTCTATCATAACATCACCTATTTATAGCTAAAAAATACATCTAAAATATTATATTTTTATTTTATTTTTTTATCAAAAACGCGTAATAATTTTTATCGAAAAACAAAAATCACGCGTATCGATTTTCGTATCGAAAAATATTATTTAATTCACGCGTGAGGCAACGGCGCCAAAAACTTGTTGTGGTGTGTTTTGCAACACACAGAAAATCGTGCAAGTATACACGGTTACAAGTAATAAAGATTTGTAAGTAGAGTATCGTTCCCACGAGGATTTGTTACTATAGTTTGTTGAGTACTAAAATTGTATCTCTCTGATTTTATCCAAAACAATCGTTGATATGGAAAAAGGTAACAAAAATAAATAAGAGAACTCTAGGATTGCAATTCTTCACCAAATTAATCCACTCCAATCATATTATTTTCTTTGGATTTATATTTTTTAGTACATTTAATTTGTCAACCGAAAACTTCTTTTTTATTCATACATCTCTTCCGAGCTCCGTATAAACACACCTCGTTAAATTAATTCACTATATCTCTATGATAATTAAATTTAATAAGATTCATTAAGTTCTAAGTTCTCAAATGGTCACACATACAATTAGGATATACTCCTATCCTTCATCATACATTTCATTCTATTTACGAGCAATATACACAAAAAATGCCTTTCTCAAGTTTATTTTTATACCCACAAATCGTTTGATAAAATTAAGTAAATAATCAAAAGCATTAAGCACAAAATAGAGCTAACAAATCGAACGTCTTATAAATCTAATAAAAAAATAATTAAAATCAAAGCTTCATAGAAATTTAGATCAAATGCAACCTGAAAAAATTAAATTACTTCATTAAATTAAAATAAAAATTACAACAGATTCAGAAAGATTAGAAGAAGAAGAAGGAAAATTAAAATATCAAGTAACAAAAATATTTGGCACACGCAGAACACAACAAAAGCCAAAAAATGGATCTGCGTGTTCTACAGTCCAAAACCGAACACTACAAAAATTCTAAACTAAAAAAAACTCTTTAACTTTATCATAACATCACCTACTTATAGCTAAAAAATACATCTAAAATATTACATTTTTATTTTATTTTTTATCAAAAATGCGTAATAATTTGTATAGAAAATGTACTTAATTTCATATTTTTTTGTTCAAAAATATAATTTCAAATAAAAGAGTTGTTAATTGCAATTTAAAAAAGTTGAAAATATAATTTAAATTAAAATTGGGCTTAATTTCAATTATTAAAGTTTAAAATTTAATTTAAATTATCAAAAGGGCTGTATTGTAATTAAACAAAGTTGAAAATGTAAATTGAAATATATTTGTGGGTGAAAATGTAATTAATAAAAATTGAATTTTCTGCGCAGGAGAAGAATTCCACTCGCATTATTCAACGCGTCCATCACTCACCGTTCGATCATCAATTCAACGGTCCATGATTCTGGCGAAGACAACCAGACGAGGCAAAGCGACGTGTAGAATTTTCGCGTAGCGGCTCGGTGCCAATGGGCCACTTTGTCGTGCCGGCGGCGTCGATGGGACCTACGCCGGCCTAGCGTAAATTTCCCAGCGCGCATCGGGCCAGATTGGATCTCTTGAACGGTCAGTTAGGCAACGTGGACTTAAATCTTCTCTGGCGCGAAAATTAAACTTTTATTAATTATATTTTCACCAACAAATATATTTCAAATTACATTTTAAACTTTCTTAAATTACAGTTAAGCCCTTTACTAATTTTAAATTAAATTTTTAAACTTTTAATAATTATAATTAAGCCCAAATTTAATTTAAATTATATTTTCAATTTTTATAAATTGTAATTAAGAACTATATTATTTGAAATTATATTTGTGGACAAAAAATATGAAATTAGGTACATTTTCGATACAAATTATTTAATTTTATTAAAAATGTATTTTTAGCACATAAAAGGAAAATATAATTTATTTAACAAAAATTAACTAAATATTAAAAGAACATAGCAATTATCATTACTAAAATTGATGAAAATAACTATATAAAATACAGTTATCACTAACACATTCATGTGGCATTGGTGTTTAGGGAAAGAGAGTTGAGCCACTTGGAGTTTGTCAACTTGGAATATAGTAGGACTCTTAATCAACATCTTCTTACTAATTTTTTGACACATAAATGTGACATTGGTGTTTGACCTCATTTCTAGTCAATGTGTTGTATACACATTAAGAAACCCCTTATGCCCTCCTACAGCACGTATAGAAATGGGGTTCTATGCTATGTATTGCATTAGGGAGGTGTTTTTTATCTGGACTACCCTTGGTTTATCTATGCATTCAAGTTGTAGTTTGTTACATGCTTTTACCTAACTATTGTCTTGGTGTTATTCTTTACTTTTTTTACTTGACTACATATGCTACTTTTTTTGTGTTTGCTTTAATCTTCTCTACTGTGTTGCATTTCTTTTTAACTTCTTTTCTTCATATAGGGATATGTTATGATGCATATTATGTGTGTGCTTGTTTTAACTTTTCATGTCAAAAAGGGGGAAAAGTGTGCACAACTTATGTTTGTTTGTTAACATGCTATTTTTTGCATAGGAAAGTTAGTGTAGTTTGCACTATGTCATGATTAATTATTGTGCATACACTTATGAGGAGTGTTGCGTATGTTTAGAGGGAGTTTTTATTTTTATGTTGCACACATATTGTGTTTGTTTTTGCTATATTTTGATTGTGCTTAGCCTATCATTGTGTACCTGGGTAGAGGTAACACGATAGTATTTGGATAGAATACATGATACATTCATAGGATATATGTTTGTTTTGTGCATGTAGGTTATAAAGGTAGAGTGAAGACTTCATGCTTCAAGTGTGTTATGAGCATTGGTGCTGAGTACTTTATGCTACAGAGTAATAGAAAATGGATTAGTTGATACATGAAGTTGGATAAAGTAATCAAGATGGCTACACTTGGAGTAGATGTGTCTTTTGAGATTTGATGTGTGCCATTATGCTGTTCATGGAAACAAACAATTTTAGGACATCTTCATGATCATCTCATATTTGATGAGTTTATGTACCTCGTTGTGCAATGTTTTGACACGGAAAGATAAAATAGGATAATGTAAGTCCTGTAAGCCTTTGTGTCATTGTTGGCTTCTTGTGTGCAAAACACAAAGTCTATTTATTTTACTTAGTGCATCTATTTTCCTCTATGTAAGCTTGGTTACTATGGATCAGTAATTCACACATATATAGTTAGATTTACTTTATATGCGAGCATGTTTACAAACACCACAGGGTTGGTTTTTGTAGTATGAATGCTAGGTGGAGTGTTAGTTTTTTATGAGCGAGCTGACATTTTTACTCATTTTTTTGGTTCATTTTTGGTATAGGTATTTATAGAAATTACGCAACAATTTTTAGGAACAAAAAAAAATGCGATTTTTAGCACCTTGCGACCACATTCGCCATCACCTTTATTGAGTGGTTAATGAGGTGGTTGGCAAGGTAGCTACCAAGTTGGCCATCTGAGGCTCTACAAATACCCCTCATTTCTTCTTACTTGGTATCTAAAAAAATGTAGTGAAGCTCTATCAAATTAACATCTCATTTTTCTGTTTTTAGATCACAGTGTTGTTCATTATTAGTGATTTGTGACTATGTGAGCAAAATAATGCTTGTAAGTGGTGAGTACTTGAGAGGGTGCTTGCAAGTGGGTTGTATATGAGTCATGCGTCATCTTGGATGGAAATTTTTATTTATAAGAACCTCATCCAAAGAGTGAGCTAAGTTAAATGCATTGAATTCGCATATCTCTTATTATGTGCAATAAGAGATAGGTTATTAGAGTGAGGATGGTCCTCAAGATTGGGAGTTTTCACACTTCTTGTTATTGATCACACCACATTGGGTGGTGTGGACTTTGGAGAAAAGATAGGTTTGTGTGTCGAATGAGGTCATTGTGGAAGCAATAAGCAAAAATAGCAATAGACAGTTTGAATAGAGGTCCCAGTTTATTAAGGTATTGGTGGTTTTACTTTGTATTATAGTTGTAACTATTTTATTAATTAGTGGATTGTTTGCTACTGAGTGGTTGCCTTAAGCAATCCAAGGATGTTACCACATAGATAGGGTTTCTATGTGGCTTTACCTTCTTATATATGGTATTATGCATGCTCTAATGTGTGGCCAGTGGCTAGTACGATCAAAGTTTAAATGGTGTATATTTCTACATATTGAAGTTTAAACTCTAATTAGAAAGCTTTTATTATTTATTGCTAGCTTCTAACTTTTGAATATTACTTCTGCTTTATACTGTCTGTCTATGATTATTTGTCAAGAATGTATCTCTCTATTATTTTCCTATTTGGGTTAAGTACTTAAGGAGTCAATATCTTCTTAACCTGTATCGAGTCTTAGACTTTTTCTTTATAGTCACACTTGATCAAATTGTGTGTAAGTATAATCTTTATTTTCATCTGCATGCAAGTTTTGCATGAGTCTCTAAGGAATTTTTATCTCTTTACCTTCAAAGTGTACTGACTCTCTATTATGCTTTGGTATGTAATGCTTGATTGCATGCTGTGTGATATTTGGTATGTTTATGCATGCTTCTAGCCTACATAAGAGTCTTTAAGGCACACCATCACTAATGTATTTACTGTAGTTTCTTTTATCCTACTGCATGTTGTTTTTGTTCTGTGTTGAATTAAGCCTGATGTTTTGTACTTTCACTTTGTTAATTGATTAATTCACTTTTTTGAGACCTGTTTACCAAATTGATATAGAGCTCACAAAAAGATTCCTTTAGTTGGCATCTTCATCCCTTATCTAAGTCCTAATTACCTATTTGAGTAAGAAGAACAATTGACCCTTATGTAATTGTTGCTACGTATGGGAATCTTCAATCAATATGTTCCTTTATATATTTTCCAGCTAGGTTATACAAACTTAACCATTCTTTTCATGAGGTTCCTATGTTGAACTCTTACTTCTTCTAAAACAAGAGAGGTTGTTGGTTGCTTCTATGAATATCACTAGTTTAGGTATGCTTCCGAGTGTCTTCAATATGCTAATACTAGCTTATTGTTGTATTGCTTAGGAATAGTTATTAGTTACCTCCAAAGGAGTTAATAATTTTGGCATTCTATAATTGGCAAAACTACCTTCTACTTCTATTATGTTGTTGAATGATTTGTGGATTATTCCACTAAACCCTATTATGAATTTTCTAGTTTCTAGCCAACAACTATAAATTCTTGATTTAGGGCCTTTGTAAACTACATAAAGCTTAGTCTTTGAAGGTTCTTCATTTTTTGTTTCATTTTCCCAATTGAGCTTTTCTTTCTTCTTCTTCATAGAGAGATTGTTTTCTTCTTTATTTATTTTGGGAATTTTGATTTTTTTCTTTTCATCTAAGATAATCTCATCATTTTTGTAGTTTGAACATTTAAGTTCGCTTAGCCGAGGGGTTAACCTCTTTGATGTTATGTTTTAAGGATTTCTTAAGATATAATATCTCAAGTTGGTGTTGTAGGATTTTGATTTCTTTTTCTTTGATCTTGATGTCTATGTTAAAAGGATCAAATCCTGATAAATAAAAAATGATTAAAGGTGTTAATTCTCTAACTAATACATCAACCAAACTTTTTTTATTTCCTAGTAAATGGTCAATATCATACTTATGATGGTTGAATCGTTGTTACCATCTAATTAAATGACCTTGCTTATAATCACTACAATATTAGTCCTTAAGAAATAACCAAAGTTTTTATTATTCATTATGTCAATAAACCTTGAAGTGATAACATATATTATAAATTTTTTTATAGTTTTTAAAACAACTAAATAATCTTTTTCATTACTATGATATTTTGATTCTGGTCCCTGAAAAAGTCCTTATGTGTATCTGCAAAGATATTCATCTTTATCATCTACCTTTGCTTTTAATTCTAAATTTTTTTGAATTTGTTTTCCAAATTCATCTCTGTCTTGTAGACTATAAATCATTGGTTTTACTCTTATTACTTTTTTAAGGTCTTTGAGTTTAATGTTTGCTCTTATTTTAGGCATATAGATCTTAGGATCTAAAGGGTTTTTTGAACTTACTGTTTGTAACAATTTTCTTATTTATATTAAGACTTTATCTTCCTATATTTCATTAGAAAATGAGTTTTGTTTCTCTTATATGTCTAATGAAATTTCTTCTAAATAAGGTTGTTACTTTGTATCTTTCTTACCACGTTTTTTTCTTTTTATGTTGTTGCATAAAAGTTGGGTTTGATATTGTAAAAACTTTTCTCATTTTTGTTACATAAATGGCTTCACCATCTAATGCTGTTAAACTTATTTTTTAAAAATATTGAGAAAATTATTAGTAAAAGTTTAGAAAGTTATTTCCTATTAATAAATCAACTATTGTTTCTTGTTGGTATATGATAGGAATATGAAATTTCTCTCCTCCTATCATTGTATCTATATATTTTTAGACTTTATTAATATTTATTGTAGTATTGTCAGTAATTTTTACAATTAAATATTCTAAAACTTTTTCCATAGTTCTTCTAATAATACATATTTGCTAGCTACACACATACTAGCTTTTGTATTTATATATGTACTTAAATAGTAATTTGTAACCTTTAATTCTTAATCCTATTTTAATACAAATACTATTCTGATTTATAATATCATACAAATCATATACCATCTGATGAAAAATATTATAATTCTAAGTCATTTATTTCTTTCGTAGTTTCTTTTAATAAATAAATACTACAAGTATTATTTATATCTAATTCTTCTTTATGTTAAAGCCTGATAGGACATTTATTAGCATAATGACTTTGCTCATTGCAAATCCAACAAGTACATTTCTTTTTTCCTAATGGACAATAATTTTTCATTTTTGATGGCTTATATATATTTTTCCTAAAATATTTTTTTATAAGGTTCTTTATTATACCTTCTCTTATATTTTTGAAAGTCTTGTTTCTTAAATTTATATCTTTCGAATTTTTTGTATTTTTATATTTTTTATACTTTGTTTATAATATTTTATATTACATTCATATTTTCCTACATCCTAAAATCTCTTGAATCACAACAGATTTTATCATTTCCTCTTCTTTTTTTTATATTATTATATTTCTTGACATTTAATAATTATCTAGTTCTTAAGATTTTGTATTCTTCCCCCTAAGGTGTGTAGCATAATTTCTCTACGCCTTCTTCTCTTATCATTGTATATATATCTTTTAAGACTTTATTAATATTTATTGTAGTATTGTTAGCAATTCTTACAATTAAATCTTCTAGAACTTGTTTCAATAGTTCTTTTGGGAATACATATTTGCTAACTATACACATATTAGCTTATGTGTCTATATATGTATGTAAATAGTAATTTGTATTACCTTTAATTCTTAATCCTATTTTAATACAAGTACTATTTGGATTTATAATACTATACAAATTATATTTCATCTAATGAAAAATATTCGAATTTTGAGTCAGTTATTTCTTCCTTAGTTTCTTCTAATAGATAAATACTATAAGTATCATTTAATTCTGATTCATCTATTGGTTCTAATTTTAAAAGCTTATGTGAAAATTTCTTTTTAAATTCTTCTTTATGTTGAAGCCTATCAGGGAATTTATTAGCATATTGACCTTGATCATTGCAAATCCAACAACTACATTTCTTTTTTCCAAATGTGCAATAATTTTTCTTTTTTGATAGCTCATATATCTTTTTCCTAAAATATCTTCTTTTATAAGGTTCTCTGTTATACCTTCTCTTATATTTTTGAAAGTCTTGTTTCCTAAATTTATACCTTTCAATTTTTTTGTATTTTGTATTTTTTTATACTTTGTTTATAATATTTTATATTACATTCATATTTTCTTAGCATCCAAAAATCTCTTGAATCACAACATATTTTATCATTTTCTCTTCTTTGTTTATATTCTTATCTTTATTAACATTTAATAATTATCCATCTTTTAAGATGTTGTATTCTTCCCCTTAAGGTGTGTAGCATAGTTTCTCTATTCCTTCTATTCCATCATTCTATTATCATTTTGTGTAATGTTTCATGTAATTTTTGAAAAAACATTTCTTTATAAGTTTCTTGCATATATGGGGTAAGTTATGATGATACATATCATATTCACAAGTAAATGAATCTATATATCATATGTCACATAATTTTATATTTGTTAAATGTCATGTGGGTTCTTCAATTTCATTCTCACTGGATTCAGTGAAATATCTACCTTTGTCTTCTCCAATAAATTTTATGTATATTTCATTTACTACAATATCTAAGTATTCCCCACCTATGTAAGCATTCCCTATAATTGTAAATTTTGTTGTTTTGTTAAATTTATAAACCAAATTTTAACATTTTTTATCATTTTAGGAGTTATTAAAACTCTACAAATTGAAGGGTTTGATTATGTGATTGGAGAAGTTTGTTTGATTACACTCGTACCACTAGACCATTCTTCTAAAGTTTTTTTCCTATCTCATATGCAATTTAAATCGAAAAATATCATATATGCAATTTGCATAAAGTTTGAATTTTGGTAGAATATTACCCTTTGTTCCCCAATGTAATCCTTCTTTCATTTTGGGTCGTTATTTCTTTTTATAAGGAAGATTAGGTTCTTTTGGTCTTTACCTATTTTTTTTCTTCTCTATATGGATTATATGTTATTTTTTGATAAGAGCCTAGTAATGAAATAGGTTTCATGTGGTTTTTTGGGGTTATATTTTCTAGCTCAGAATTAGTTTCATAGACTATTGTCATATCATCTTCCTCTTTATTTGTACAAAGTTTTTCTTCATAATATTTTTCTAGTTCTTCATCTGTCAGGGTTAACAAACTAATTAATTTTTCTATGTTTCTATTTTTAAGATTCATAAATTATTCTTCTAAATCTTTTCTATATTCGATTAAACTGGAATTATAGCTTCTTTATCTTTGGGATTTTTCTCATTCTTTCTCTTCTTATTCTTAAGTATCAATGCATCTAATCTCTTAAGTACTTCTTCTTTTAATCCTACTAAATGATCAAACTTATAACCTATAATTTCATTATCATTAGGTATGTTATTTACGTCACTTCTTAATTCTGTAAATTCTTTATATATGTCTTGTAATTTCTTATTATAACCATATTCTTTTATTTCTTTTAGAAGTTCTTTTGTGTTTTTTTATATATTGTAAGAACTTGATATTTGATTATTGTACTATATCCATTTCTTCTACTAAAAGAATTAAAAATTTCATTATTGTTATTTAGTTTTTTTATACACCTATTAGATTTTCATCAAAATTTAATTATATATTCTATAGTTTGTTTTTAAACATTATTGAGATAACAATTGTATCATTTTCTTTCTAATATTATATTATGGACTAATACATTCATTATTTTAACTTTTTGTTTTAAACTCTCACATGTTTTTCTTTGTGAGAGATTTCTTCTTCAGACAACCTTAATACATTACCTTTTCTTGTTGCATTACTCTTTTTTCTTGTTATCAAAAGTTTTTCTTTTACATCTAAATTATATTTTTTGGCATTTCAAAGTTTGTTAATATTTTTTATTTTTTTATTTGTCCATTTTCTTGAAATTTTTTGTCTATTTCTATGAATTTATTTTCTTCATATATTAAACCCTTATAACTATTTATTAATAAATATCCTACAATATAATATACTGAAAATTGATGATTTTCTTCTTTCATTATATTTCTTGTTTTAAATTTATAGGCTAAACTTAATATGAGTTTAATTTGTTATCATTAATATTAATGATCAACCTAAGGTATGTTATGAATTTAAATTTTTGATATCCTAAGTTTTATACCTTATTTCTAATAAAGGATCATTCATATTTATTATTCTATTATCTGACAGCGATAGTTTTATTGGTGTATAAATTATTTCTCTAAAATATGATTTTATTAATATTTGGATTCATCCTAAATAGATGTATCGATTTTTTCTTTTTTCGTTCAGAGAGATCTTTGATAGTTTATCTACAATGATTTTCTTGTTAATTAATAGTATATTATATCTTACTTTTGAATCCATAATATTAATATTTATTTCTTTATTACTTATTACATAATAAACTATATCTTTTTTTGAAAATATTTTTCTAAATCTTGAGAATAATTAATATTTAAATACATCTTTTTTTTTAATTTAATCTTGTTTTTTATATTTCTATAATTTTTTTATTTTTGTTTTGTTAATTAACATTTCTTGTGAAAAATATTTTCAAAAGGGAGAATCATTTATTCCCCAAATCCACATGGATTTCTCCAATGAATCCATCTTACACATCTACTTTGTTTACTAGATCACATTTCAATCCGTTTTTAGCCCCCATAATGTTATGTTAACGTTTTTTTAGGGATTTTCGTAATCTAAATCCGCAAATGCCTTACCCCAACCTACTTCCTCGGGGCTCGTTCCTTGATGACATGCCCAAGAACCTCTCAGGTGACTTCTTATATTTTTATTTCTATTATTTGTTTTTTAATTTTTTATTATTACTATCATTTTAAGAATAATGTAAAAAAAATAAAAAAAATTGTTTATTTTTAAGACTTACAAATTATTACCTTTTATTTTGTAAGGTCTTGTAAAATTATTTTTTTTATTTTATAATATTTTTTATAAAGATATGGAGTATGTATTTTAATCGTAAATAGTGGACGTTATTAGTAGCTCTAAAAAAAAGTGTTCACGAACATTTGATCCAAACAGATAGACCCATTAGTGGCTTCAATTTTCATGGGCTTTATAACAAATAGCGAGATCATAATCTCACTGAATCTTAAACAATTTGGGCCCGAGAATAGTCCAAAGATTATTGATGCTGGTAAATATATCATTAAGAGTATGGATTTCGTACCAATTTTCTTTTATTACAATAATATATTTTCTTTGTTTGCAGACAGAGGATTGAGATTTAAATGACTCATTATAAATCTACGTGGATGTAGTATAATTATTTTAAAAAAATAAAAAAATATATATATATAAATTTGAGAGGGAAAAAAAGAGAGAATTATTTTTTAAGAAATTATAAAAGTAATACAGTTAAAATTTATAAATTTCTATTGATAAAAAGAAAAAAATTGTCTAAACTTCAAAGTACATGATTGTACCGCATTTAAAATGAATTTTCTTAAAAGTAGAATATGGAAAATGATAATTTATTACTGATATCTACCCTTTAAGTTATTTTCTTAAAATTTGAATGATATTATATATATTAAATTATAAAAATAAAATATGAATTAATTATATCATGATAATTAATTAAATGTATATAAATAATAATAAAAAACATTTTAATTAAAATATAATATTTGTTTAGCTGGAACGCAATTAATATTAATTATCATACCTACTTTTTTCACTTTAAGGAAAATAAAAAAAATAAAAAGAAGAGAATAAAAGATGATAAGATTAGAGAAGAAAGAGAAAACGAATTACAAGTGTAATAATAATAATAATAATAATAATAATAATAATAATAATAATAATAATAATATTGTAAAATTTTGATATATGGCGTGAAATAATGTAGAAAGATATATATAGGATCCGTTAGAAGAAAAACGAAGAAACCCATAAAGAAACAGCTGGATCATATCACGAGGAGGCAAAGCAGACAGAAGAGAAAGAGTGGGGTCCAGTGAGATCCTTAGTTAGATATGAAGACGTTGACATCTCTTCAACCCCAGTTTTCAACATTTAATTTCTAATTTGTCTCCTCTCAATTTTGTCTTATCACCCTTTTTTACACCTTTAGACCCCACAACCAGTACAATTCTCGTGTGACTGTATGAGCGATTATTATAGTATAAACGCATTTTAGGTTTTTTTATTTATTTTATTTAAAAAAATATAACTAAGTCTCTTTTTATGAAAACAACAGTTTTTAACTTGCGAAAAAAATACTTAAGAGATGATTTAAATTTAATAAATATTTAATAATATTAATTATTTTTTAATAATTATTATTATTTAAAATATATATATTTATTTTATAAAATAAAAAATCTTTAAACTATATTTTGCCTTTTAAGTTATTTTTATTATATAATTGTTATTGGTTTTAAAATTTTGTATAAAAGTTTGCATAAATATTTTTAAAATATATAATTAATTTAATTTATTATTTTAATGAAAAATAAATATTTAATAAAAAATATAATATTAAAAATAAATATGTCAATTTATAAAAATTAAATTTAAATATGATATAAACATAAATAATTTAATACATTATAATAATATTTACATAATTTAATTTAATAAATAAGTTAGTTATATTAATATTTTTATTATTATTTAAAACGTTAACTCGTAAAACATAATAAGAATTTTATAAAATATTATTTTTTACTTAAAAATATAATAGTTAAATATTTATAAATTTATCTTATTAACAAAAAAAATATATTAATTTAATAAAAATATAATCATCTTATAAATGAGTTTATCATATTCAATCTAAATTACTTATTAAATGTACATAAAATTATTACTTTTAATAAAATTAAAAAACTTATTCAAAAGTTATATATAATTTCAATACATAATAAAAATATTAAAATAATTATTCAAAAGAAATAAATTTATTTTATTTATATTTTGATATTTATTAGCGTATAAAAAAATACGACGATGATAAGATTCAAATAATAATTTAAAATTAATACTTTATAAAATTATTAAAATAATTATTCATTAAAGTATATTTAATTTATAGATATTTTATATTTATTAGTATAAAATAATTAAAGAATTAAAAAAACAACACAAGATCCACCAAAGATTTGGGATTTTAAAATATAATAAAGAAAATATATATATATATTTTTTTTCCTTTTCGTTTCATAATCAAAAACATTATATTTCTTATGGTATTTTTAACTTTTTGCCTTATTTTTACTCATATTATTTACTAACATTTAAAATGTGAAGGTCGATTATGATTTTTGATAAACTTTTTGAAAAAAATCATAAAAACTGTTACAAACTCTAATTATTTTATAAAACTTGATAATAACATTAAAATAATCAATTATTTATATTTTAAATTAAATTTTTATTTAATATATATATTTTTAATTATTTACAATATTTATTTTAATCGATTAATGAAATAATTTTATAATAAAATATAATTTTTTTAAAATATTATATGATAAAAAATTAAAAAATTAAAAATAATTAAGTATAATATCTAATTGTATTAACTATAATATATAGATAAATCTTTACTACATAAAAATGAATTACATTGATTATTTATTTTTAAAAGTACTTATAATTAGGATAACATAACGAGTTTTACCCTTAAATGTAATATATATGTTATAACATTAATATAAAATTTATCAACATTCTCGATAATTTAATGATAATTTAAACAAAAGATATAGATATTACATTATGATATCAGGAGGTATAAAATACCGATATTCTGGCGACAAACTACTCAAAAATTTCATTCTTGATATCAAAAACCATAATTTTTATACAGGTTTTTCTTGGTATTAACATTCCTAATTTTTTTTAAATCATTTTTTATACTCTCGTATATTAATGGTTAAGGTTTATAAAAGATTAAAATATGAAAATTACTCCATTAAATTTAAACTATTAGAATTGGGGTAAGTTAACATAAAAGTCTCTTGCATTATGAATTTATGTTAATTAATTCATTATATTATTAAAATATTATTTAATCCTTTATATTTTGTAAAATATATAAAAGAATGACAAATTTTAGTATTTATTTAATATTTTAATCATTTTATGATAAATTTTAACTATTTATTCAATATTTTAATAATTTTATGATAAAATATTATAATAAAATATTATTTTTATTCTTTCATTATTTACTAATAAAATAAAACATTAAGAAAAAAATATTATTTTATTCAATATATTAATAAAAAAATTATTTTTGTCATTCTTTTGAATTTTTACAAAAATAAAAGATTAAATAATATTTTTTAAAAAATAAAATAATCTATTTAACTTAATCTGAGAGATTTAAATATATTTTTCTGTTAAGAATTTATTCAATATATTACTGTGTAAGAATTTATTCAATATATTACTGTGTAATATTTTAGTATGATTGCTATAAAAATATGTCTTTTCACCTTATATTTTGCCTATCATTTTGTCAAGGGAGATGACGAGTTCACACATTTTCATTTTTGCTTTATTTTTTATGGATTTGTTTTTCCATCTCTAATATTATTAACCCACTTTGTATTATTATGCAGTTATAAAGTAAAAAACAAAAAATTATCAAACAATTCTTGTGAAATAAATATTGTTAGGAGCAACTTCCCTTTCATATAAGAGTATATGAATGGCAATTAAGTCATCTTTTTATCAAAATAAAAAATTATGAAAATTAGATTAAAGTGTTTTAAGATTAAAAAAAAGAATTAAGTGTCCATTTCATAAAATAAACATAAGCCCACATTTTTATTGAAAAAAATTCTTGAGTTAGTTATTTTTTCACTAATATATGATAAATATAGGGCAAAAAAGTGATTAAAAAATATATATGTAGATTTTTATTTTTTATCTACGCATTTAATGTTAGTGATTCACAAAGTATACGTGTTAAGTTAATCCATTAATTTTAATAAATTGTATAATTTTAATCTATAGATAGTATTATAAAAATCCATTATGTTTACAAATTAAAATTTCAAAAATTTTAATAGATTTATAATTTCTCAATTTTTAAATTTAATGGACTTTTATTATACCACAAGTAATACACAATATGTTGCCTAGGTATACAAAATAGGACAACATAGTTCTATTAGGTTGGAAAAAAAAAGACTAGATATATTCGCATATTTATAGTATCACACTTTTCAGATTTAATAAACTTTTTAAACATTATCTAAAAGTGAGTGGAATTAACGGTTGGATTTATCTACACCTATTAAATTTTTAGGATATTTTTTTCAAAATAAAAAATTTTATATATCAAATTATATGTAATAGTATGATTGTAACTACATAAATATTTCTAATTAAAATCAATTATGTATAATTCTATAGTATATAATACTTTTTTCAAAGATTTAATCATATGATTTGAGTCCCCATCGACACACTACCTATCTCTTCGTCATTTCACCTTCTCACACTCCAATCCATCTTATACATTCACATCTACTCTTTTTTTATTTTCTTCTTGAAAACAAATTCAAACAAAAAGATAACAATAGTAATTAATATCAAAATTCTATAAAATAATACTTACAAAGATTTCAATTATAAGAGCGCATGTAATTTGAAACAAATATATATATATATAATAGAATTAGCAAGATGAAACCTCATTCATTAATTAGTATTAGTGTTTAGTATACTGATCTATACATAAACAATATGGTTAAAATTATGTGCACTATTTTCTCTCTAACAAATTTACAAAATCTTGGAGAGTGTATGGTTGATATGATTAGGATATAATAATTTATACTAGTGAGTAATTGTATAGTTGATATGGCTAAGATATAATACTTTATACTAGTGAGTAATGTAAGCTATATTATGAGTCATAATAAAAAAACATCACATAGTTCATAAATAAGCCTTACATCAAACAACATTAGAACATTCTACCTTATAGCCATCATCAAGTTCAAGTCCTTGAACTTGGTTCTTAATTCTTCAAGAGGCATATTACCTAGCGACTTGATCATATTTTTTGCAGGTTGCTCTTAAGATTAAGTATAATTCACCGTTTAAAACTTTTTTTATATATAAAGTGAAAATCCATCTCAATTTGTTTAATACGATAATATAAAACGTGATGCTTAGCTAGACACTCTATTGCCATGTTGTCACAATAGACATAAGAAACACTAGTAAGAAAAACCTCTAAGTCATTGAGAAAATTCTTAATCCATAGAATATATGAAACTATCAAAGCAAATATGTGAACTTCAAATTGAGTGGAAGGACGAGAAACCACCTTATGCTTCCTTGAAATCCATGACACCAATGAACATCCTAAGAAGACACACAAAATACAAGTCCATCTTTTATCATCACGACAATCAGAACAATTTGTATTAGTGTAAGAAATGAGCTGAATTGGATCATTCTTTTGAAATTAAATCACATGAGTGAGTGGGCCCTTTACCATGTATCATAAATCATTTCATAGTTTTCCATTAAATATTAATTTAACATTTTAAAAGCTAACAATACTCATTAATAGTGTAGGAAATATCATGTCTATTAGAGGTATAATACAACAATGCTTATACTATTGACCTATATTAAGTTGTATCCTCCAAAGTTTGGACATATTTTTTGAAGGTGCTATACCATGAGCCATAAGTGTAAATATAAATTTAGATTAATTCAATTGAATTTTTTTCGAGACTTGTTTTATGTATGATTAAGATGAAAATCTATCTCAATTTTGGACATTTCTATAACAAGAAAATAATGAAGCTTAGCAAAATATTTTAGAAAAACATGCTATGTCACCTTGAAATTAACTATTGAATGCACAAAGAATCACTCCTAATGATCAAACTATAATTTGTATAGATCAAAATAATAGCTTTATGAATATCATCATTCATCATCATCGTTGATGTATCAATGGTTCATTTTTTGAAACTCACAAGAAAAAGAGAGCTACTAAGCTTTGTATACCAAGCCTTAGGTGCCTCTTTTAAACTATATAAAGTCATTTTTAGCTAGCACACATAGTATGGGTATCTCTCATAAAAAAACCCTCAAGTTGACACATGTAAACCCATTCCTCCAACTCTATAGTAAGAAAACATTATTCATATCTAATTACCATAGGAGCTCATATACTGTATATGATAGATGATTCAGATGATAGACAATGAAAGAAATGGCTTTATATTAATTGTTGGTCTATGGATATGGACAAAATGAATAGGTGGGAGATGGGATTGATCAAAACTAGGTAAGTTAGAATGTTCTTAATCTTCGTACATTTGAAGTAAATGGAAATCTCTTGATGGAACATAAGATGGAGAGTAGAGTATATTTTCTTAAAAGTTTGATCGAGACACATATATCCTTTTGACATAAAGGATAACCTAAAAAGAGATAAAGAATTGATTTTAAGTCTAGCTTGGTGTAAATGGTCTCGTATAAGGATAACATAAGCATCCAAACACTTTAAGATGAAATTAACCAAGCTTACTTTTAAACAACAACTCAAAAGGACTTACATTATCCAACACACATGAGGGCATTCTATTTATGAGATTAGAAGTCATATGAAATCCATAGAACTAATAAAGGAAAAGCAGACCACCTATCAACTGATGAGTGCTCAAAAAGCACTAAAATTACCATGATTTTATGCACATTAATTGATTAAAAATATATATATTTATATGATTTTATCATATATTTATATAAATTTTTCTTTTCAGAATCACGGATATTCTTATTGTTTTTCAGGTATTTTCGCTTAAAAATGTAACTTAAAGACTCAAAGAGGAATACTGGAGGCAACACATCACAAATATATTCAAAAATAAATGAGAAAAAGTCAACAAATATGGAAAAATTGGACAAAATGAGTTAAAAGGGAAGCAATCGCGCCACCGCGCCACCCAACTGCCTAGTCCCGCGCGCGCCTTGCTCCTATCCCGCGCCACCCAACTGCCTAGTCCCTGCGTACCCCTACTCCTATCCACGCATGCCACTGCCCATCTACACCCTAATCCGCACGCATCCGCCCTCCACGTCATGCTGATGTCATCAAATGACATTATCATTCACTAATCCACATTTCCACCATTTTTTATCATTTTTTCACCCACTTTTTCTTCCCATCCTCACCTATAAATACTCTCATTCTCTTCATATATAAACACACCTCAAAACACGCCTTCTCTTCTCTTTCTTTCTCTCATTTCTTAGTTGTTTTTTATTTTTTCTAGTTTTTCTTAGTTTTTAGCTTTTCTTAGTTTTAGAGTTCTTCTTTTTTTGAGAAAAAACTAGTTATGTTTTTGTAATTTATTTACTTTTTGATTCAATAAATGGGAGTAAAAATTCCGTTTGGAGGTTTTCCAACAACAAGAATAGCATTAAAGTACTGTAAAGATTTTATTTTCTTTACAGTTATTTTTTTATGCTTTATTCTTACATGTTATATTTAATTTATCTGTGATTAAATTTAACTTTGCTGGTTATTTGTAAACATAATATAATAATAACGTTGTTATGCTTGCGAAATATTAAATAGGTAAAAATCTCTAAAATGAATTGATTTTATTTTTATTGAAGATTTTATATTAAGAATGTTAGAGAGAAATATATTATTTTTCATTACAAACTTAAATCTAAAAATTAGATTTTAAGGTTTAGTTATCTGGTCTGATTTAGAGTAGTGCTCTTTTATTTGTTGGTACAATCGCCCGATAGTTAGGGTGAAGCTCTATTTCAAAGGTTTTTATAAGAATTATTATCTAAAAATATATTGACAACATGTTTTCAGTAGTAGTTTTAAAACTTGAAAGTTAGTACTGGGATAATTAAATTCTTAGGTTTAATTTGGACACCTTGAATAAATTTTAAACTGTCTAACCCCACCAAATGTGTCATTTAAATGGTTCATTTTCAATCTCTTAGAAAAAGAAATTAATTTAATTAATCAAATTAGTTATCAACCCCACCCATAGGTGTTAATTGATTTGTTTAGTTAACAAAGAATATCTAACCCCACCAAAGGTGGTATTCATATAAAAAAGAGAGAATCAAAAAATATCAATTCATATATTTAATAACTTAAATAATATGAGCAAGCATAATTAACTTAGTTATTATATCCATAAATACTCTACTATTATAAATGATAAAATTTACATAAATATTTATTTAATCTATATCTATGTTTATTTTTATGTTCTTAGATTAGAAACACAAAAACCCAAATATCGTGACAAGATGTTTAGGATTTAATTTCGTTTTTAAAAGTTTGAATAATAAATTAAAAATCACATATATTCCTTCCTTAGATCGACCTTGGGAGTATACTTATCATTTTCTATGAAATGATTTGTGCACTTGCGAGAGTTTTATAAATATAAAACCAAAGTATTGGCAGGATCGGCGATTCCGGTTTTCGCTTATCATCAACATAATAGATAATCATATCTCCATAACATACAATCATGTGCAAAAAATATAAAGTAAATATATATAAAAATTGACACATGATATTTTAGGTGAAAACAATCTAGGCTACAACAATGATCTAAGAGAAAAATCATCGGTTTATCGAACCATCTAATTATCTATTATGAAAATATGTTCGATTTTAAGGTAAGGACTCAAACTACCCACCAAGTTAATGCCCCAAAGTAACCTACTTATAAGCCTCCACTTTCTTTCATAGTCTCCACAAGTAAGGTGTTCAGATCTGGACCAAAGCTCTGATAAACTTGAGCCACATGAGTTATTAAACCTGTTTATCTGGCACCTAAAAAGTTAACATGATAACACAAGTGTAAAGTGTTTCCTATAGTGGATTAAACAATGAAAAATTCTAACTAGATGGTTTAAAAGAAAAATAGATAAATCAAAATCACTAGCAATACTATAATAGATGTTTAAGCACAATAACTTACATATTGTAGGCTTTTTAATCAATTAAACATAACCACACACATGTTTGATAAATTAACAAATTAAAAAAGCCAATCAGAATAAATCTTGCAAAATAGATTTAAAGAGAAAGCTTAGAATATAAAAGTTAATTCAATTGTGGTTAAATAAAATATAAAGTATTAGGTTCTTTATATATGAAATATTGAAGCCCTAATGCTATATTACGGTCTAATTACAATTTTGTCCATTAAACAATTCATAAAATAGTAAATAATAGTGAAAAAATAATAATTAAAATATTTGACTTAAGTAAAAATTATGTTAAAGTTTAAAACCTAGCTGCTCAATCAATATAAGTCACACTCAATCGATCAAATCAAAAAGGTTGATTGATATAACCAATCATCGGTAGATTTAGGCTAATAAAAAATAAATTTTGAAACAAGTAGATTAATTGAGGGATTTTTTAATCAAGGTAGATCAATTTTCGATCGATCAAGTGACCCATATGTAAAATATTTTTGTGTGTCTAATATGAAATTTAATGTGCATAATAGCATATATATACTTGAGATGTGTTCATTGGAGCTTGATAGTTTCTTTGGCTTGAAAAATATTCTTGAAAAACTCACTTAGATACTAAAATTACATTTGGATATTTTTTCACAAATATTTTCGACACTCATATACCTTACAATCTCCCCATTTGGCATATTTATACGATAAAACATCTCCCTCACTACATAACACTCATAGGAAAAAATAAATTTTACATAGTGAAACTATTCTATGATCTAATGAAACCATCTTTACTTGAATCTTGACAAGTCATATGTACACTAAAAAAAACAAGAGGCATATAAGTTGTCCCAAAAAACTCATTGTTTATTAATTCAGTATATATAATAACATAAAATAAAATAAATAGACAAGTGATGAGTAACAATAGATAAAAAATATTAAGTATTATTATCCCAATATGAAATCTATCTCAAAGAAAATTTTCAAAAAATAACTCTCTTTTTATCTGTTTTTAATTAATGCTCAATAACTCTCTCTCCTTTCATGTCATATGAATAAATAATATAATTATGAAACAATGATAAACAAGTGGAGCAAGCAAGTAGTGTATATAATAACTAAAAAGAAGAGTATCATTTTGAAAAGCTCAATAACAATCAAAACAAAGAGCTAAAAACAGTATGTTCTCTAAAATAAATAAACTCGCCTAAGTTCTACGACTTTCCTAAATAAATTAGAATAAAACAAAAATTTATAAAAATTAATATATAATTTTTTTTGAATTGAGGATAGTAGACTTAGTTAAATATAACTACAATAGTACACACAAAAGAAAAATTAATTTTATTCAAAGTGTGACTATTCATTGACAATATAAATATACGTTGACAAGGTATACAAACATACTAACACATATGATGACATATCGACAATCACCAAAAGTAAAATAGGTGTTAAAACCATAAAATGATGTCAATTTGTTCATTTATGATCAATTATGAAAGATTCAAAAAAAATAGTATCACATATCATGAAAGAATTATAGTTGAATTCATACCTACAAATAATAAAATTTTACTTACCAAAAGAACTTAATTAACTTTTTTTTCGTACTCTTTTCTTGTATTTATTTTTTTTTTATGAGAGATAGTTTATTTTTTTTTGTATAACCATTTTGGCTTTTTCTTTTTGTGCAAAAGAAATATTTTGTTATTATTTTAAGGAAATATGCAAGAACCAAAGACCTAGTATAATGACTTTCACGCTAGTTGTGAGGTAACCATTTTCACTCACTGAGGTAGCTTCACACAACACAGTATGTAGCACTCTAAAAAATAAATGTATCCCTATAGTAACATTTTATAAAGTGAAAGATAGAACTCAACCATAATTTTATATTAAAAATTATCTCAAGCCCTCAAATCTCACAATATTAATCATAAACTTCAAGTATAACATACATATATATATGTATAGTGAATGTGTAAGTAGGTTCATGTTGACATCAATCACTAGATGTGAAAAATATGTAAATGCACAAGTTACAATATCCATTTTCATAATACATAATAAATAAATATAAAGATAACATGTAATGTTTAAGTCAATGTTACGTAATCTACTTCCCTAACTTTTTGTTCTTTTATTTTTTTATTTTTATTTTGTTTAAAACTAAAGAAACATCAATAAAGATAAAAATGACATACATACATATGCTCACGTATGGTCAATTCAACACTCAAACAAAAGTATTTAAATAAATAATTATCAAGTGAATGTACTACAAGAGGCAATCTTTCTTAACCTAAATTTTCTTGAATTTTGGTTTTTCTATATCTCTTTGGATTGGAAATCAATTACCTTAGTTGTCATAGAAATTTTCTTGGACTTACATTTAGATTTCACATTTATCTTGAATGAAGATGCAACATGCATGGTAGGATGATAATTAGTCCTAGAATTAAACATTTTGAAATTTTTTGCCACTTTGAACCAACAACTTCGTGCTTTCTAGTTGACTTATCGGAGATATTATGCATAGATGGATAATAATAATAATAATAATAATAATAATAATAATAATAAGTCATATAACTAGAAGCTTGAAATGAATTATTAAATTTAAGAGCATTCATCGAAAATCTACACTTTGGTCATATATGACCTTTCTTACCACAATCATGACTGACAGGCACAAGCTTAACAATCTTTTCTATTATAGGAATAACAGTTCTTTGTGCTTAATAATAACAGTAAGAGTAGATTTAGAATCCCTTATATGTGTGGCCTTTGATGTTGGATGTGAATGTGTCCCATATGAAGAAGGGTTGGAGGGTTTTACAAATATAATTGATTTTGAAGAGGATGGTATAATATGATCATCTACATATCCTAACCCTCTTTTATCTCCAAAATTTTTTCCATAGTCAAGGACTTTGTTTAGTCTTTCAACTCCTATGGTTAATCTCTTCATAACTTCGTATGTTTCTTTGAACTCTTACACCAATTTTTTATTATCTATAACAAGCTTATTATTTTCTTCTTTCAAACCTACCATACTCAAATTCAAAGTATTATTTTGTTCTTACAAAATATTATTCTCTTCTTTTAACTTATTGAAAAAGCTTTCATATGTCTCAAGTTGTTTATTTAACTTTTCCATTTTTACATTTAAACTAGTATTCTTTTCTATAACTCTAAAACATTTAGAAAACATTTAGAAAACAATTATTCAAAACTTTTAACATTATATTTGGAGAAAAAAAGAAGATTTAAATTCCTTAACATTTAAGCCATCACCCTCAATAAGTTAATCCATAAAAAGGTCCTCGAAAATACTAAGTGTATCTAGTGAGTTGCTTTGATACCAATTGAATTTTTTTATGTTATAGATCTAATTAACTAGAGGGATGAACAGATAATTAATCAAATTATGTCAAATTAAAATTTTCACAAATAGCCAGAGATGCAATCGTATGTAATAAATATAAAAAAGAAATGAATAAAACTTGACACATAACATTTTAGGTGGAAACAACCTAGGCCATACTAATGACCTAAGAAAAAAACTACTGACCTACCGGATCATATAACTATCGACTATGAAAATATGTTCGATTACAACACAAGGATTCAAACTACTCATCAAGATAATGCCCCCAAGTAACCTATTTACAACCCTCTACTTTCTTTCACAGTCTTCACAAGCAAGGTATTTTGATTCAGACCAACATTCCAATAAACTCAAGTCACATAAGTTATCAAATCTGTTCAACTGGCACATAAAAAATTAGCACAATAACATAAGTGTAAAATGTGTCCTATAGTGGATTAAACAATGAAAAACCATAACTAGGTGATTTAAAAGAATAACATATAAATCAAAATCACTAACAACACTAGAATAGATATTTAAGCACAATAACTTAAATACTATAGGCTTTTTAATCAATCAAAGTCAATCATAAAATGTTTAATAAATTAACTAATGAAAAAAGCATACCATAATAGTTTTTACAAAATAGATTTAGAGATAAACCTTAGAATGCAAAATTTGATTCAATTATGGTTAAATAATATATGGAGCATTAAGTTCTTTATACAGGAAAGATTGAAGCTCTAATGTTATGTTAAGGTCCAATTACGACTATGCCTATTAAACAATTCATAGAGTAGTAAATAATATGGAGAAAATAGTAATTAAAATTTACTCGAGAAAAAATTAGATTAAAGTTTAAACCTAGTTGCTTATTGGATCTAAGTCGAGCTCAATTGATTGCTCCAAAAGGTCAATCGATCCAGGGTAATAAAAAATAAATTTTGAAATAGGTATATCGGTCTACTCAATTTTGACCAATCTAGTGCTTGATCGATCGAAAATTAATATCGTTATTGATCTATCTCAATTGAAGAATAATTTAGGGACTTCTTAATCAAAGTAGATCAATTCTCGATCGATCTAATCGATCTATTCACCTCGATCGATTGAGTGACCTAGATGAAAAATATTTCTACGTGTCTAATATGAAATTTAGTATAACATATATATACCCGAGATTTGATCGTTGGAGTTCGATAGTTTCTTTTGTTTGAAAAATATTTTTGAAAGACTCTTAGAAACTAAAATTATATTTAGATGTTTTGTCCATAAATATCTCCATCACTCGTATACTTTACAATATCAAGTACTTGTTAAGTGACAAGTTGAGCCTTACCATGAAAAACGCCATTAAAAGAGAAAAGAAAGCAATATTGAATATAGAGAAGACAATAGGATTAGGAAAAAGAAACTCATTTATTAGTACACTATATAGTATATTGCATCAATGTATAAACGATACTAGTAAAGTTTTGTGCACTGCCACTCCCTCTAATAAACTATCAAACTCTTGGAGAGAGTGTGGATGACATGGCACAGAGACAATATTCTATAGTAGTCAATATCATAAGTTATACTATTACTCAATAAACATATATCACATCGTTTATATGTAAGCCTTACATCAAAGGTGCATTACTAAATTCTGCCTTGCATTATATATAGGATAGTATTAGTGGCTCTAATTTATTACAAAACTTTTTACATTCCCATGTCTTGACGGTAGAGATATATAAGGAATATGGAAGAGTAAATTAGTCCTTTAAATATAAACCGTTGAAATATAAATGTAAAAAATTGTGTAATAAAATTGGAATCACTGATCATATCCTTATATGTATTGATAAAATACATACACAAGTGGTATGTTAAGATTTTAACACTAGATCTAAATTAATATTAGTTTAGTAAACTAAGTAAATTAAAAAATTCATTGTAAAAATTTAAAATTTCACCATTTCAATCATCCTATCATGTTTAAGCATTTATTCTTTAAACAAAATAGAAAATAAATATATGCAAATGAAGAAGAAGATTTAGGAGTATTTTAACAAGAATATACTATTTTTTGGGAGTAAAATAAAGCATATTAGATCTTTTTACTCCATTATAAATTTAAATTAATCTTTATTAAATGTGTTTGTCTGTATTAACTCTACGTATATTCTAAATAAAAATCAATCTCGGATAAAAATGATAAAAGTTGAGGCTAATGATCTTGCCCTTTATTAATTTACTTAAAGACTTCTTTTTATTTAGGAACTTCACTTGCATCCTCCAATTTTAACAGATTTTTTAGAAATAAATTTCCAAAAAAAAAGTATTATAAACATGATAAATCATAATTTTGAATAAATCTAATTTTTATTTTCATGTTTTTCGTTAAAATATAACTATTAAATTAAGCATAAGTATTAAATATATATCAATTTTATTATTAATTTATTCTATAAAAAATTTATGATAAGATTTATAAGAGGATGTTTCCATTATATGTTTCACTGATTAATATTATCAAATAAATTAAATTTAATAATAATGAAAAAAATAGTAATTAATGTAAATAATTAAATAATATCGTCCAAAAGTAAAAAACAACTACATTTAAGTATAAGATTTAATAATAATAGTAATACTTATAATTAAAGTAAATAATTAAAGTAAAATTCGTTCAACATTTAAGTATAAGATTTAATAATAATAGTAATAATACTTATAATTAAAGTAAATAATTAGATAAATTCGTTCCACATTTAAAATGTATACAAGGCTGAAGATATAAGATACATACTATTTTTTTCTTTTCCTTAAGAAATGTAAGACATTTAATGAAGATATATTTATGGTTGCTTGTAAGGACCAATATGAAGACAAAGATTTTGTTGGGAGAGTAACGAGGGTTTCTCAGTTTTAGCGTGTACGAGCTACACTCATCCACATCTAAAAGCGACGAGAGGAAAAGCAATTAAAACTTCAAACAAACAATATGAAATATGATTTACTAATGATATATATACAACCTTCATTAAAATATAAAATTATTTAATTTATTATCAAGTTTTATAATAAATTTAATATAATTAACAATAATGCAACACGAAATTATTCATCCCATTAACCCTTATCAGGTATCATTAGTTTTTAGAAAAAATTTAAAAATATTGTTAAATTTTTTATTATATATAATAAATTAAAATTAAATATATGATATAAAGTTAAAAAAAATTAAAATAAAAAAGTATTATATATTATAAAAAAAATTATTTTTTAATATAATATTTATTGTTAGTGGATAAAAAATGATAAAAATTTAATATAATTTTCAGTATAAAATAATATTAAAAGTTAAAAGATGGTGTGACAGGTTATGGTTAACAACACCAAATTATAAACATAGATTTCAAATCATATTACATAAGTTTATACTGTATAAATCAAATGTACGATATTACATGTTATTTATTATAAATATAATTAAATTTATAATTAAAAATTATTATATTAGTTAGGATAAGATGTATGATATAATGTTTCTATATATATAAAAGCGACATAAAAATATGAAATATGATTGTATTATTTTATTTTCCGACCAATCTGAAACGAAAACATATGATTGTAGTATGATCAAAATCTCACCATTAATTGCATAAGGTCCTCTATCTGAAGCTTCCGTACATTAACGTGTTATTTATTGGGCCCCTTGATTTGCAAAATCAACGTGAAATATTATTGCTCTTGTCTCATTTGTTTCTTTCTCTGGCCCTTCCTGCTTTTGCAATTTCATTTTCTTAAACACATTTTTTTTTCCTCTTCAACTGGCCATGTCTGAATCAGTGTTGTAAAACTAAAATTATATATCATTATTTCTTATCATAAAAATATTATAAATATAATTTATTAAAATAATTTTATATCTTATATGACATTTAAAAAATAATTCAAATCAATAAATAACTCCATGAGTTAAGCCTTATAAATTCTTAATCATTATACAAATATGAATACAATATAATTATCTTAAAATGATATGGGTTCAATAATTATCATAAATTAATAAATATTCAAAGATTATTTTTTATCAATCTTAAAAAATAATCTATTAAATAATTAATAATATCTCTATAATAAATAACTTATCAAGTTATAATAGTTGAATCCTAATAAGACAATGATAGCTACTAGGTTTTTTTTTCCTATAAATAATCATATACTTATGACATAAAGTTATAAATAGATAAAAAAAAATATCTTATATATTATTAAAATTATTATATCTTATAACAAAGAATCATAATCAACCACTCTTTTTATAAAATTACTATAGCGAAACTAAAATGTCCATTTTTTTTATAAAATTATTAGAGCGAGACTAAAATCTCTTATATCCTACATCTTGTAGTTATTTACTTACGGATCGTAGGGTCGAGAACCATCCCCTACAAGGTGGTCCAAGGTTTGATCTTGTAAATTCTACGAAGAATAGTTATACTTATTATTGACAAAAATTGGTATCAATATCTCACGTCATTTGTGAGAAAGAAGTGTGTTCTATTTGGATGAAAATTTCAAAATTGTATGACTCTTAAAAAAGTTATCCAAGTTCTTAATCTACTAAGAAAGAAATCAAAAAAATATTTTAAAAAAAGAGAAACTATAAACCTAGGGGCAGTATTTTTTGAAAAGAAAACTTCAAAATCTTTTGATCTACGATTTTCATCTATTTTTATGGACTTGTAAAAAGATTCATGGATCAAATAGATAGATGCACCTCTCAAGCCCTTACAACTAGTCAAGACGTCCAACCTGTTAACCAATAGGACATTCTTCCAACTTCACCATAACTTGCCAGAAATATAAATGCTACACTTGGACCTACCTACCTACAATGCGCTAGGTAGGCCAAAAAGTTAAGATGAGCTCGAAACCGAGCACACATAGAGAAGGTGAAAAATGCACTCCAAACCATCTTGGAGCACCTACTAAAGCCACTGGCTCTCGAACCAATCATAGTCCTAGAAAGCATCCATATGTCATCCTCTAATGCCTAGAGTGCATAAGGTCAGACCCATAGCCATCCAGGGCTTAGTTAGTAAGATGACCATAAAATATAGGACCCAAGTACTGTCAGCCAAGATATGGCCTACCAAGGAATGCTGTCCAAGTCTAGTACCATCACCCAAGAAGTGGCCGACTAGTAAGTGTTGACCAAGCCAAGTGTTACTGCCAAGGATTTGGATAGCTAGAGATTGTCACCCAAAACCAGCACCATCAGTTAGAACATGGCTAGCCAGGGATAGTCGTTAAGGATAATGTCACTATCCTGGGTGTGATCTGTTTGGAACCACCTACTAGGTTGACCTTTACCCATCAACCGCTCACTAGATGTGCGAGGTGGACCCAAGTTACTTTTTCCCCATGGCATGCCATCCACCATTATGCTTCACTAGGAACTTGACCTCCACCAAGGGAACGTTCCCACATCTAAACCAAAAGAACAAATACATCTCTTAATCCTATCTGAGGATGAACCTCATAAGATCGTTCACATAGGTACATCATTGCCACCAAACGAACAAGAAAGTTAGATGAGTTCCTAAGAAAAAATAAAGATGTGTTTGCGTAGTCCAATGAGGATATACTTGACATAGATATAAAAATATAACGCACCACCTCAATGTTGATCCAAAATTTAGACCTATCACACAAAGGAGAAGATTATATAATCAAGAAAGATACTCTGCCATGAAAATAGAAGTTGAAAACTTTTAAAAGATGGATATATAATAGAAGTGTACTATCTAGATTGGATGGCCAATGTTGTCTTGGTGAAAAAAGCCAATGGGCAATGAAGAATGTGTGTAAATTTCACTAACCTAAATAAGTTCTATCTAAAAGACAATTTTTCACTGCCATGTATAGACCAAATTGTGGATGTCATCACAAGACATGTTGTCTTCTTCTTTGTGGATACTTGCTTTGGGTACAATCAAATCCAAATGTATGACTTTGATTAAGAAATGAAGGATTTCATGACCAAAATGGAGCTAATTGTTTTTTACAAAGCCATGCTCTTAGCCTGAAAAATGTTGGTGCCACATATTAGAGAAAATATGGAATGAAGCTAAACTTGGTCATATATGTGTTTGAAGTAGGTTTTGTAAAGTTCTTGGGGTTTATGGTTAACCAAAGAGGAATTGAGGTCAACCTTGAGAAAATAAAAGCATTGATAGATATACAATCTCCAAAGACTAACAAGGAAGTCCAAAGATTGATAGGGAGAGTGGCTGCTCGTAACCACTTCATTTCACGGACAACAAACAAGTATGCACCTTTCTTCAAAATATTACCAGAAAAATCTAATTTTTCCTAAGACTAGTACTGTGAGAAAGTATTTTAAGAGTTAAAGAAATATTTGAGTAGTCCATAACTGTTGGCTAGTCTATAGCTAGGTAACGTCCTTACCCTGTACCTAGAAACCTAAAAAAAAACTATTAGTGTAGCCTTAGTAAAGAAGTGTCTGAATATATATATATATATATATATATATATCCCAAGAAATATTTCAAAAGTGGGTATGTGAGAGTACTTCATGAACGTACTCTGGAGATCTATACAAGTCCTCCATAAAGACAACTTGGATAAGAAAGATACATCAAGTCCAAAACATATTCTGACCCCTTATGGGCCATTGAGATTCAAAAAATGCTCAAAAGTCTAGAACATATTCCAATTAATTTTACGCTTAGGAGATTCACATAATACCCAAAACAAAATATACACCTAAGATGTGAAAGTAGGCTAGGAAAGCTCTGTAACAAAAGTTTAGAAAGGTCATTTCTATATATGACTAGGGCTATCGCCCCTACATGTCATTTCTTCTTGAGCCTCTAAATATAATGGTAGTCATGAAAGGACATAAAGTAGCATATGATGATATGCATGAAGAATCTACATAAGCTAGAAATAAAAACCTTACTATGACAGAATGACAAACAATGATTTATCAGTACTTTTATTATAATAAAATTGTATTTAAAGGTCCTTAGGTCACGTATGACCACACTAAAAAGATTCAAAGGGAAAAAAAGTCCACTCTCAAATGAATAATAAGCTTGAGCTTTCTAGGCCTGAAAAGTTTTGAAGCTGTCAGTGCCTTACACCCAACTAGGGATTGCATCCTTGCCCAAACAATGAATAAGAAGTAACCCTACAAGTGAGTAATGTGCCTTAAGGCGCAGGCCACTAAATAGACTATAAAAGATGGGCATGTTAGGTAACCTTGAAGAATGCACCTTGATCATAGATAGCACCGTCTAGGTCAAACCTACATAGAAAATAGCAAAACTTGGTCTAATCACCTTTTAATTAGCCTTAGACCTTGAAAGGGGTGTCGTGGCTAGAGAGCTATGACACCAAGATTCGTCTTTCATTTTATGCCAACAAATCCTCCCCCACACTTGCATGTCAACTCAAAGATTCATGACTTCCCAAAGATATGGGCTGATGGTCGGGTCAAGAAACAATGTTACAAGTACAAGTTAGAGATAAATTATATAAAGTAATACATGGCCATCAAATAGGCCAAAAAACTCTAGCTATTGCCTTTTTAAGTCCTGGCATAATATGTGTCCTACTAGAGAATAGACACCCATTAGGATGCATCTCAGTGCATCTTTCTTCATCAAATGCCTTTTTAAAGGTTCAACTACTTGTTTACATTTGAACAAAGTCCAGGTACAAGCCAATGGTATAATTTATTAAAGTATACTAGGATACTTTTCCTATTAGAACTTGAGATGATCAATTCCATCTCCTCTTGGACTTCCTAAAGGTATCCAACTTTCTATATCTCCATATAACTTCATTTTGAAAAAAATGGGAGTATTTGGGTTAAGAAAAGGTTATGAAAAAGAGAACACGTGTTTGAAAATAAGGGCACCCATAAAAATAATATCAAGACTCTCTACACTTTTAAAAATCCTCTTAAAAGAAGGAAGTCATCCCATTAATAGATCGTATTAGGATCTTAAAACTGCTTTCATAGATGTACCCCAAAAGATTATATTGATTAGAAAGACCAGACCTATCAATTGATCTAGACCTTCTCGATTGGAACATCACCGACTAAAGCATAGCTAGCAAGGAATAGGCTACCCAAGAATGGGCAAACATTAATATCACTACCCAAGATGTCACCAGTCAGGACATTGCTAGCTAGGACTTGGTTGCCCATAGCTTCGTTGGCCAGAATGTTGATAGCCACCACTTTTATTTGTCCAAACTCTTTTGGTTACCACTTCATCTGCCAAGACTTTGTTAGTCATAACTTCGTTGGATAAAACTTTGTCACCTAGCGGGCTACTACACAAAAGATTTCCAACCAAAGGAAAGCCACCAATGATGTTAGTGGTAGGTATATATTTTTTATATATAATATGTATATATGTTTTGGTCACTCGTTATGTAGTATATATATATATATATATGTTTTTTTATAAAATAAAAATTTTATATTTTTATATATATATTAAAAATATGATATAAATATATTTTCCATAAGGTAAAAATATTTTTTATAAAGTAATTTTTTTAAATAAATTAAATGTAAAATCAAATAAATAATTAAGTTATAGGAGAATTGGTGGATTAAATAATCCATGAGGTCAACATAATGTGTTATGGTCGACATATGACAAGGGACATTTATTAATATACGGCAATCTCGCACAAGACCTAATAAGGGTGTTCAAAAATCGGACCAAATCAAATTAAATCAGAAAATTTGACCGAATCAAATCAAACAGTTTTATAAATTAAATGGTCTGATTCGGTTATATTAATTTTTAATAATATATTAAATTTTTTATATTATATCTCACAAACCATTGATTAAATTTCTTATATTTTAATCAAAAATATATTATTATGCATATCGTATTTATATATTATTAATCAAATTAAACTGTTGAAAATAGTTAACCAAATCGGACCAAACTGTTCAGTTCAATATTTTTAATAATCAAACGGTTTGGTTCGATCCAATTTTGTTAAAAAACTTTTACTCAAAATCGAACCAGACCGAACCGTGAACACGCCTAAGACCTAACACTGAAAAATGGCCAACATGTAAATATTAAATAACATATTTAAATTACATTGCATTATTATGTTAACCATGAGAAAAATACATAAATTTTTTTACTTATTATAAAAATAATATTTAAATTTTATATTTATTTTTATTATTATGAAAAAGTAATCTCAAAAGAATAAAAATATATTTTTTAATTGTTTCAATTATATTGAATAGAAATAATTATAACTTAAATTAAATATAACTGAAAAAATTGAATAAAATAAATAAATCAAATAAATAAAAACATAAAAAATAATTATTTGTCTTTGTAGGGGTGTTTATAAATCGGTTTGATCGTAAAACCGGATCGAATCGGACTGGATCGAACAGTTTTACAAATCAAACGGTCTGGTCTGGTTTGTATTAATTAAAACAATTTTTCAAACAGTTCGATCTAGTTTGTATTAATTTTTAAACCTATCGAATTGGACCGAACCGATTTAATAATATATTAAAATTTTCACATTATTTCTCATTAAAAGTATCCAAAAACCAAATCAAACCGGACCGGATCGAACGGTTTTATAAATCGAACGGTTTGGTCCGATTTGTATTAATTAAAACCATTTCAAACGGTCCAGTCCGGTCTGAGTAATATAAACGGTCCGATTTGATTAAATATTTTTAACTAAAACCAGACGGGATCGAACCGGTGGACACCCCTACTTTATACAGTCATTATTTCATATAATAGTACTAAATTATCATAAAAAATAAGTATAAAAACTAAATATTATTTTTAAAATAAGTATACGATTTTTACAATAATATTCCCTTAATTTAAATGTTTTTTTTAATAAAATATTTGTTAAACTTATTGTTTTGCCCTTAAATATTTTCATCCTTAGTGATTTAAATGTCACTACTTATTAATAAGTGTGACTCAATGTCTAGAGTTCAAGTATCCATTACGAATACTTAAATAATGTAATTATTTTTTAAAAAAATAATCACTACTAATTGAAGCATAACCCATGGAGAAGTTTAATGGAAAATATAAAAATATTAACCTCACATAAATTTACATACATCTTTGTATCTTATATTATACTATGTGTTAGAACTATTTTAGAGATCGAAGAATTGATTCATTTTACTATATAATCGATACATGGTATAATATGAAATGTGTGATAGCAAAAATGAATGTAAATTTATGTATTTTTATTAATATTCCTCGTGTAAAAGAACTTGTTCATTCAATGGATTTCCATGAGTAAAATTTAAGAGTTGATGATATGGAGTGAGTTTAGCCAACAACTCCTAGTATATATTGTCCACGCTATATGCACAACAAGTGATCCTTCCTTGTTTCTCAAACACCCCCACAATGTGGGAAGAAGCCAAAACACCGGTGTTAATTTTAAACATACTAAATAATACTAATTAATTAATATAGACTCACTTGGTATCTTTTATTGAAGTCATGATAAAAACTAAATACAATGGATATATAGATATCTTGGTATTCAAGATATATTCAAGATATATAAATATGAATTCTCAAATTAGTTTATAATATTTGAGGTAATAGAAGCATCCTATTCAAACTCTAAATAATAGAGATATTTAATCAGAAAATATCTCCCAATGATATAACTAAATAAGATAATAGCTAAAATTATAGGACATTCTTCGCATAAATAAAAAAAATTAAATTTGGAGTTTTTTTTTTTTTTTAAAAAAAGAGAGAAGATGTTGGAGTTTGTTTATAAAATAATGAATGATGCAATTGGACCAAAGATACGAATGGACAAAAAATGTATTTAGAAAATTACAAATTAAGAGAGGTTGTGGTCCAAATAGATACAGAAAATAAAATTTTATTAGTTGTAATTAGTAGGTCTCTTGCAAAGGAACATGACTCCTCTGAGGGAGCATCTATTGACAATTTAGCATATTTTCAATACAACTAAAAAACTAGCAAATAGAAACAACATATATATACCTCCAACAATTTAAATTAAATTAAATGGTCCTAACTTCAAATTGGGATTCTTTATTTGTACAATTGTACCACCTGATCAGACAAACATGTGATTGTATATTATCACGTGACTCTACACTAATAATAGAAACATTAATGATTTGTGAAAAATAAAAATTACACATAAATTATTAAGACGAGGATAAACTTAACTTTATATATCATCATAGTAAATTTAAAAATATAAATGTTAAAAATATACTAATAAAAAATATAAATAATAAGATGAGAAAAGATTTATATCAATTATTTATAATAAAAAAATGTATTATTTAGTCCCTTATAATTTATAAAACATACCAAAGAAGAATAAATTTTACTATTCATTAGATATTTTAATACTTTTTATGATAAAAATTTCACTTTAATTTTATTTAATATTTTTATTATAAATAAATTTTTTTTTTACAAAAATAATAAATAAAATTGTAAAAATTAACTTTTACATCTACTTATTTACTAATAAAATAAATTATTAAAAAAAATTATTCTATTCAGAATATTAATAAAAAATATTTTTTTTACAAAAGTAAATAATTAAATAATTTTTTTTTTAAAGAATTTAATGATACTTTTGATTTAATATAAGATAGTTATGTAATTTTTTTTCCTTCTAAATTATAATGTGTCATAAGCAGATCATCTCATAAAATAATTTAGAAATTAAAAATTTATTTACAGTCATATTTGCCCTCGTGCCCATAAAAGACGTGAAAACCAATTCTAAGTAGTAGAATGCATAATTTGTTGTTTTACTTTTCTTTGAAATGAGGCTATTTAAGTTGTTACATTGAAAATTCTCTCTTATGTCAATTGCGTGCAGTAACATCAATATAAATAGTGTATTTTATATCCGTTATTATTTTTCTTATAGTATAAATTTATTATTCTTTTATAAAAGAGTAACCAAAGTTTATTTGAAAATTTTAGATTAATTTTTTAAGAAATAAAATTGATATTTTAAAAAATATTTAATTTTTTTAACCAAAAATGACAACAATAAATATTTAATGACTATTTTTTGTTCACTATTATACCATAATCTATTTTCCTATGCTATTAATAATATTAGTAATTTTAAACATAAATTATAATCATTTAATTTTTTTTCATGAATAATTTATATTTTATTCCTACCTATGTAAGATTTCTTTATCCATTTTGAGTATATTTTTTAATGAAATCATTTTAATTTTTCTATTATTTACTCTCTTTTTGGTCTTTTTATACCTTCAATTATAGTTTATCCTGAACTTTCTTTCATTTTATCATTCTAATATAAGTTTTTCAATTCCACGTTAAATTTTGAAAAGATTTATCATTCATTTTTCAATTGATAACTAGATCTAATAAATGCATTGAATTTTGGAAAGAATTATCATTTATTTTTTCAATTGGAAACTAGATAGCAAATACTGATGTGCCATTTATTGTTAGCAAATCAAGACCCTACTAAGAAAAATCGTTGGATTCATAATTATGTGATTTTTTGATTTTTATTTTTTTGAAAATTTGAGCAATAGTATCAAGATAATCTAATTAGAATAATGTGAAATGAATATGAACAAATGATTTGCCGTATAAACAAAAAATAAATAATTGATGTGTATGTAATTTATAGCAATTACATAATGAATTTTTTTTTTCTAAAATGAATAATTATTACTTCAAATAATATAACTACCAAAAAAATATAAATATACATATAACACATGTGTTATTCTATTATATTTAACAAAAACACTTAATGAAAAATTAATTATTTCATTACCTATTATATTTTTCATTCATAAATAAACTTAAATGACACTATTTTTTTTATAAATAAGTGGACTTAAAAAAAAATTATAAGCTATGATAATAATACATCTGACCTAAACTAAGTACCGTTTGGATACTTCACCCGTGTTAAAATAGTTTCATGTTCGAACATATTACTTAAAGATTGACTTCACTATTCCATAACCTCCAAATTAACTTTGCATGACATTATATATAAATTTTTAAGCTATAAAATTATAAAATTTAATTAATAAATTTTTAAATCATTTGATTTAGTATTTTTATTTTTAAAATTTTACATATATGTCCTAGATTAATAATTAAATACATATTTATGATTTAAAATTTTAAAACATGTTGGATGAAAAAACTCACCTTATACCTTATATGTGTGGCGTTATTTGATTTGCCTATATCACCGTTGAAAAAGCATTTGTGTACTATCAATATTCAGTAAGTTTTTAGAATTTAATATAAAATATATATTAATAACTCAATTTTATATTTATGAAAATTTATTAATATATTAAATAATTTGCATTAATTATTTAATATACACATTATGATAAAATATTATTAATTTTCATTGATCAATTGTCATTATTTTTTATTAGATATTTATTCAATTTGCAGGCTAAAATTTTATAGTTGGTCGATAACTTGACTATTAGAGTCAAGTTGGAGACATATCCAACTAATCGGATTTTGATTTGTCGATAACTTCATGAGTCGAATTCAAATTAGACATATGTCCAACATATGCTAACTCAATTGGATAAGTATCGAACTCACCAAATTTCATCACACTATTAGAGCCAAATTTGACACTATTGGAGGGGAAAATCATTGTTGAAAAGTCAAATGAGTACATATAGCTCTATTTGATTGGTTCACGTCATCGTTGAAAAGTAAAATGAATATAGTAAACACTTAATTAGCAAATTTTAAATTCAAAACAATCTGTTTATAGTAAGCTTCTTGAACTCAGTATAAAATATATATTAATAACTCAAATCCATATTTATGGAAAGTTATTAATATATATAATAATTTATATTAATTATTAATTATTTAATTAATTTAAATATTAATTATAAGTATAATTTATTTATAAAATTATCATTGATTCAAGTCTATAAATAGATCATTTTCAATTCAAAAGGATAAGCATAAAAAAATGCTCAAAATCTCCAATTTTTCTCTAATCTAAGCTCATTTAGGTAGAAATTGACAACATTAGAGTTAATATGATACCCCACAATGTCTTTCGTTCTAACATGTTTATTAGTGACTTGCAAGATAAATGTAATAAGAACATTGTGAACATAAAAGTTAACCTTAACATCTAGTGCCATCTGTGGAGGAAAAATAGTATTCTAATATATTTGAGCTAACAAAAATCTTAAGAACATTCATTGTGTTCTCGTTCTTCGTCCATATTTTCTTTCGAAATCACGTTCAATCCACTAAATTGTTAAAATGAACTCTTAGCAAAGTTATGGGAACTCTTTCCTCTGCCTTCATGCGAGTAGAACCAACTTAAGACCCAGGTGAGTGACCCAACAACACCTAGGAAAGCCAAGAGAAAAAAAAGGACACCAAGCCTAAAAAGTCAATAATGGAGCAAATGTCGGAATACTTGGAGGGCATTTTGGAGAAATAGATGCAATTTTGGACAAGACTATAGGTATAACCAAGCATCAATGCCAATAGCTCGTAACCTTTGGGTTTTGCTAGGCATAACACTTTAAAGTTGCAACATCAATTGCCCATCATCAACAATAGCTCCTAAGGCCTAGTTTATAGCAGATTGGATCCTCGTATTTAGGATCCAAAAGATCAAGGTCTAACCAATAGGAATAATGATGATGCCTAGCTCCTAGTAACCTTACTAACCACTTTCCAAGCCCATGGGAGCTAAAAAAACCTAGATTGCCCGTGTATAAGATGTACTAACTTGAGGGAAAACCTCAAGGCCAAGTGGTTTGCACACTCTAATTAGGATAGCTTCCTCGACATCATCACTAATTTTGGCTACAACTTTCTAGGCCAAGAATATGTAATCAACCTAAGCCTATCCCACCAATAGATGAGTTTGAGCATCTACTCTAGAGAATGGAGCAATTCCTAGATGGAGAAAAGGTCTGGAATATATAGACTCCACTTAGGCTCTCTTTACTTAAGATTCCTATCCATTCCTTTTGGAAGAAAATTCAAGCTTCGTACTGTCTAGGCATACGATGGGTCCCTCACCCCACTAGACCATCTAGACACCTTTAGAGATTAGGTGAACCTTTATATGCACAAAAATGTTGTCAGCTATAAAGAGTTCCTTTTACACTAACAAGGAAGACTCAAGTTTGGTACATGACTTTAAAAATATATGAACAATTGGGAATTTCATGAAATTAATAAGATAGTTCCTCATCCACTTATCTACCAAAAGGGGATAACCTAAGACCCCAACTCATTTGATCAGGGGGACTCAAAAGGAGAATAAGTTACTCAAAGAATTCTTCAATCCATTTAGAAATGAAAAGATCCAAGTAAAAGACTACCCTTATTCACTAGCAGTCAATGCATTTCTCAACAATCTCTAAATAAAGTCTGTCTGAAATAAAATTCAAGAAAACCTTCCTATGTTATTATATAAAAAGATGACAAGAATAGTGGTAGTATCTATCAATGTGGATGACATGACAAGTCATCACAGGGTTGAGTCAAGGAACCAAACCCAAAAATGAAATACAAAGGATAAGCCCAAGAACATGGAGACTAAGAATTCAAAGGCAGAGTCCAAGGGTGAAGAGGCATTCAAGAGGGCTAGAAACTCCCAATATAGAGACTAAATTCAAAGAGTTTTTCCTATAACATTAAAGAATACTAGGAACTAAAAAGGTAAATAGAGTATTGGATTAAGAAAAGGCTACAGAAAGACTATGTGCTAGCCAAGAGAGCACTCCTCCCATTAGCATGGGAAGTTAGAAAGAGGACAACAGACCTTTAATGATAAATGAGGTCCACATGATCTTGGAAGGGCAACTAATGGAGACACGAACCATGCAAGGAAAGTGCATACCACGAGGATTACTACCAATTAGAAGGTGTTAAGCATTATCTTGAGTTAAGGAAAAGGAAAAGAGTCCTTGATGATCAGGGAAGGATAGGTGTTCACGAAAAAAATAGCTAGACGATGAGTGTATCCACATTATGATGCTTTAGTTGTCACCTTAAAAGTATTCAAAAACATGATATTGGTAGACACTAAAATTTTAATGGACATTTTATTCATAGTTGCCTTAAAATGTATGAAGTTACAACATCTTGGGCACTTAATCACCAGATATTAGGAACTCATAATAGATTGCTAAAGATCATGATACACTTCTAGAAATGTGGAGCTTGTGATTAGAGCACTCAATCACACATGCTTAAAAATTACTTAATCAGATTCTCACTCAATCACTTCAAAAGATGGAAGCTACATATTGGCATCTAAAAAATATTCATTTCTTATCATACTCAGAAAGTATACCAAGCAAAGGGTTGGGAGATATTATACTCCACAAGAAAAGGAAGTAGCTCATGAGTAGATCACCCATACACTTAGAAAGATTTTCAAGAAAAGGAGCATATTTTCAAAAATTATTCCAAAGAACTGAGGCACTTAGAAAAATATTCAGTAGAAAAAATTGACGTTAGCAAAAGAGTGTCAAGATTCTATGTTCAAACAAAGTTATGCCAAGAACATGTCGTTGTGCTAGTAGAAAGGGATCGCTAGTCGCTAGACCCCTACCCCAGAGGACTGTGACAAGAAAACCATAATTCACTATGATTGCAACGAAAGATTCTCATCAACTAGCCACCGTTTTCAAATGCCACCATTGATCGAGCAACCGACCAATAAACTAGCTAGTCAATTATTGGCTCACCACTGACCAACCAACTGATCAATCGATCAATCGTCTGTCGATTACGTTGTGATCTATCCACCATTTTTCTTCACCCATACTCACTCTTATCTTTGACATCACTAGCATCACTGAGTACCATTCGAGAATTTTTTGGGTCTACCTCATGGGGTGATGATGTGGTAATGGAGCTGATTCCTTTTGGTCAATATCCAACCCTAGAAAAAGTTTGCATAAATGTCTATGTTCTCTGGGGATTCCCAAGGTCACTAAATGCTAAGTGAACACTTGTGGTCCAAATCTTAACAATGTGTGGGGTTAAGTGTTGTCTCGATACATATATGTTAACAACAAAAAATGAGTGCCACACACCAGCAACAAATAAGCATCTAACATCAATAAAAAATGAATGCCCTGCATCCTCAAAAAATGAATGCTCCATATCAATAAAAAATGAATGCCTCACATTAACCAAAAAAAAAGTACCTATCACTAATAGAAAAATTAATAAGTTCTTATTATTCATTAAAGTCATGATGTTTTTTGAGCTACAAAAAGTAAGACCAAGTGATTACACTTTGGCCAACAAAGTAACTACTAAGTGAATGACAAATAAAAAGAAAGAAAATCCTAAGTTCTATAATGATCACCTTCACCAGCTTCTTCACACAAAAAAATCAAGATAGGTACTACTTGTACTACCTTTTGGACCCTACTGGTCTTTAGGGCTGGAACTCTTCCCCATATAAGGTCTCACTCCTTTCAACGTCTGAGTTGTCATCATAACTATTATGCTCAACCATAATCTTTGAGAAAACTAGAAGGTAGCTTAATTGGAGATCTAACTTGGGGTGCAATTTATTAACCCTCTTTTTGACCAATTCAAAACCATGGGCCCTAGTAATACCCATATCAGTTACAAAGTCATATAAATCTAGATACTCATTGACATCATTCTTAAATGATTTTCATGTTAGGTAGGCAATCTCTAGTTCTCAATTCTCAAACTCTCACATTCTTACTCCTGAGTCATCCCTTCCTGAAGTCAATCTCTGGCAGCCTCAATAAACTCTTAAGCCCTTTCTTCGAGGGCCTGATTTAGCAATTCTATGGCCCGATCTACTTTTAACAGAGCTACCTAAGTAATATCTTTAAAAGGTTGAAAATAAGTCGATGCCTTATTAAAGAATTCTTTAGGTACAACTTTGAATCTTTGAGACTTTTCCCTCAATTTTCCAGAATGATCACCCAATGGTCCAATCTTATTCATATTGGGAGAATAAATAGGGAATGGTGTACGACTAGGTCTCAACCTAGTATCGTTGCCTCTTTAACCACATCAACTTGGAAAGCAACAGATTGGTACACTTACCCACACTATTTCAATTCCTAGAGCAACTTCCTAGATGTTGGCAACCTCAATAAACTCTTAAGCCCTTTCTTCGAGGGCCTGATTTAGTAATTATATGGCTCGATCTCTTTTTAACATAACTACCTAAGTAATATCCTCAAAAGGTTGAAAAATAAACCAATGCCTTATTGAAGAATTCTTTAGCTACAACTTTGTAGCTTCGAGACTTTTTCCTGAATTTTCTAGAATGATCACCTAATGGTCCAGTATTATTCATATTGGGAGAAGAAATAGGGAATGGTGTGCGACTAGGTCTCAACTTAGTACCGCTACCTCTTTAACCACATCAGCATGGAAAGCAACAGACTAGTACACTTACCCACACTATTTCAATTCCTAGAGTGACTTCCTAGATGTTGGGATACAAGCTGGAATACACTAGTAGATGTGCTTTTCTAAGAAGTCACATGGGAGGATGATATATCTACAAAAGAAACAAAGTGTGTTAGACAATAAATACTCATCAAGTATAGATGAAGAAAGTTATAACCCCCAAATATACAACCCTTTTAGCAATGTATAGTCTCTCACAGTTGTGGTTTTGGGGAGCTAGAGTGAATAGTTCCACGATAAAGGTTTGCCTCTTATAATGAACTTCAATTGCTTCCAATGAATTAGACAAGGAAATGACAAGAAAAATATTGCCAAGAAAAAACCAGCAAGAACAGTATTCGCAACAAAATAAGTTAGCCATATGTAAGTAACTTACCATTGGAAACAAATTAAGTAGGTGTAGGGTAGGCCACATCATAAGTGATAGTATATATGAATCAAGAAAATCGTCAACTCTTGATGGACTTAGGAAAATCCTTAATGAATTTTCATTTATCAAAAGGTCTAACACCAAACTAACCTCCATATACAAATTGTGCACAATATAGAGACCAAAATTCCTCCAGAGTCATCTATTTACCATACTCTTTCCAAAAAACATAACCTCCAGACATTAGAAGCCAATTTCCTAAGAGTTTCCCTCACCCTACAAAGAAATTATCACACCAATGACATGAATGAAAGTCTGAGTCCAACAAATAGATGATCCTTATAGGAATGAATCTATTGGGAAGGATACTGTTACTAGAAAGAATGATTTGAATATCATCAAGAATCTCAAACATTTTTCTTAACATGTCTATAATGGGTTTGGTGGTAACTACTACCAAAGAAAACATTTGTAACCAATGTTAGGCTCAAAATCAAATTTTGGATCACCCTTGGGAATGCCTTTATCAACAACAGAACTAGAAGGCCTGGTAGGAATAGTGGGTCCATGACGGGGGGAATTTGGATAAGTACTCAAGATTAAAAGAGGCATCAAGGTCACCATTTACGGATCCATATCCTAGTGTGCTCGTTTGGTCAGCTACCCAACCAATCATTTGATTGGCTTATTCTTCTATCAACTAGGTGTCTGGGTCCCGATACGATTGGCCATTTCAACTTTCAGTCCATTATTTAGCTAAGTTGTAAGATGGTTAGTTGGCTAGGCTTACCCTAGCTGCTCAACGTGTCACTCCTATCCCGTCCTTGCTATGACGAACTATCCTTAACTAGATCCCCACTTCAATTCCTACAACCATCTATACAACAATTATCCATCCATAGTATTCCGAGAATTTCATCATGGTCCCTAGGGTCTTGTGTATGGCTCTTATTGCTATACATGGGGTTTCTAAGTGTTGATCTATAAAATCTTCTACATCGAAACGTGAAACCTATGAATCAATCCTAAGCAAAAAAGAAAAAGAAAACGATGCGAGTAGCCTTCGTGTTCTTGGTGTTCATAGAAGTATTCAAGTCTATTTAGAGAGAAAAATGAAAAAAAGAAGGGATTTCAATCCACTTACCAAGACTAGGATGTTGTACAATTCTACTTTCAGGGTCCTTCACTCTGAAACTCTAACCTTTGACTGTAAAGAATAAGATGTGAAAAGTTGAGAGTGACCATATCTATATATAGGTTGTTAGGCTCAGTGTCAACATTTCAATCAGGTGCCAATCCAAGGGTCCAAATAGGAAAGAAATCTAGGAGAATCAGGTCAAGAAGATATCATATTTGAGAAGTTAAATTCACAACCCGTATTGACTTTTTCTCCCAAATTTTGATAAGTCATAGCTTCTTAATCATGACTCTGATTGAGACAAAGAATTAGGCTTTGGAAAGCTTATGACCCCAACATCATTATGGTATAAATAAAAGCAGGATACTAGGTGTACAATCCAATCAAGACATCCCAAGACCATATATCACTACACCATCGAACCCAGGTGATTAACTAGACCACCTAACCCACGAGAGGTGATCCAAGAGGTCTTGATGGCTTGTATTGGATGGAAAAATTATTTAATATGTGTAAGCTCATTTGATTAGTCTATATCATTATTAAAATGTTAAATGGGTACAATTAGTTTACACTTAGGTCATTTTTAGCTAAAAACAAACTGTATATGGAAAATATTTTGAATTTAATATAAATATATGTTAATAACTCAAATTTAAATTCATAAAAGATTATTAATTTATTAAATAATTTATATTAATTTTTTAATATTCAAATTTTTTTAATTAATTTAAATATTAATTAATAACTAAAGTTATTTATGAGATTCCATGGAATTAAGTTTATAAATAGTTCCATTACACCTCAAAAAATTATATATAAACAAATGTTCAAATTCTCTAAATCTTTTCTCAAATTTTTTAAATCTATTTTGATCATTGTCATTCATACAAAAAATGACTTAAATATTTAAATAGATACAAAATTCTATGATGTCGTTTGTTGTGACATGTTTGTAAATAACTTACAAGATTGAGGTGTAAAAAAAGTAGTAAATATAAAAATCAATATAACATATATATTAAAAATTTAAAAATTTAAAATTAAATTATAAATAATAAATTTAAAGATTACATTTAAAATTTTAAATATTTGAGTGGTAAATCATATATGATTCAACTCAAAGTTTGGGAACTTTTTCATCATACGTTGATCATGGTCTCATCAACGGATGGTCTCATCAATGGGTTGTACATACAGCTCGTGCACAACTGGGTTGAAACCGGGATAATAATTTACAACCAATCACTTTTCACTATATGCTGATAAGCCAAATTGAATCAGAAAATTAAATAAAATAATATTCATTAAATTTATAATAATAAAAATAAAATTTTAATAATATTGATGAGAGTTATAATAGAGTTCATCAAATAAAATTATATAAGTATAGTTTAATTTAAATAATATTAAATTCAAGATTATAGAATAAATATTTTTTAATAATATATATATATATATATATGAATTGAAAATAAGATATATTATTTTTATTATTATAAATTATAAAAAAAATTATTATTTATACTTTTATTTTCCACCATCCAACCTGTGATCAACAAAATTAGTAATCATAAACGTTGACTAAACTCAAATATGGTTAAAAAAATTAATTTTACTAAAGTGTGTGCTACTTGCTTTTGTTTTTTCTTTTAAAAGTGAGAATTAAGCAGCACTCCTGTTTGCTTTGCCACCTTTTTCTACAAGAGCTCTATTCTTTTTGACCATCCATTCTCGTCATTTCTAAGTGAAGAAGCTTTTATTTTGTAGTGTTTTTGGTTGTTGGGATGTTGTTCCCTTTTAACATACTTTTTTTTTATGTTTGGTTAATCATTTAAAATTTATGATAATTATGGTATATATAAAATTGAATTAAATCAAATTATTATTATTAGTTTAGGTTTTAAAAATAAATCAAAATGATGTAAAATTATAATCAACAGAATAAAATAAAAAACACATAGAAATAAGTAATCATTGAAAAAATTACTCTAATGAGGAATTTAACTTAAGTTCAAACATTTTCATGGGCATTGTGTGCATGATATTGGAGAATGTGTAACGATTTTGTGTTTCGTCAAATCCTTTTGATTATGGGATTATATAAAGTTTATTTTTAAAAAATTAAAAATTTAATAACTAAATTAACAAAAAAAAATTAAATTTATTGAGTTTAGTAGCACCTTCATTCAACTTAAAACTAAGGCTGTCATATGCCCGATTTAGCTTTTTTGCGGGTTTATATTTCTGATTTTCGTTCAAATAAATTGTGTGGGATCGTGACACAAATTCCCACCTCTCTTGAAAACGTACATTTTTAATTTTTTCGGGTATATCTGGTAGCATTTTTAATTTTTTAAAAATATTAATTTATATCATAATTATAATTAATATAAATTGTTTTATTTGATATAATTATATGAGTTTAATTATAATTATAAATGAATCACATTAATTATAATATATTATAAACTTATAATAATGTTTTTTTTAAACCAAAAGTTTACATATTATTTTAATAAATGTTAGTTTCGTTTCAAAAAAAAAATGATTAATATATGATCTCTTTTTATTAACTTTATTTTATTATGGACACAGTTGATAATCATAGAATAAAAATAGTAAAAAAAATCATATAAGTTTATCTTCCTTAAAACTATTATAGATAAGTTTAATTATATATCATAACATATTTTATATATAAAGTTTTATTTTTAACTTTAATTTAAATAAGGTACATACATGGATGGAGGCAAGTTGTTTTATTTTTGTATTTATAAATGTATATATTTATTTTACAAAAATATATAATAGTATCCCCTCTTAAGTTTATATTTAAATATTATTTTTTCTTTTGTTATATTATATATTTATTTACATTCTTTGTATATTTTTCACTCTTATTTTACAACTATACATTTTTTTATTAACTCATTCTAATAGAGTCAATGATGAAAATGGTGACGATTTCGCGACAATATCTCTTTTAAATACATCTGAATATCGAAATGTGATATCCATATCTTTTGATCAAATTATTGTAAGATCGTGAAAATAACGTTTAAATGTTGATGTTGCTTAATTATCGCTTAAATATCTTTTTTTGGCTATAATATCTCATATATTTTGAATATTATTACTAAAATGTTGACAAAATATCCAATAAAATATCAAAAATATCAATTCTTGATTTATTTTTCTCTTTTTTCTTCTTCTTTTAAGTAATCATTTCAATTCAATTTTTTTATTACTTTTATAGAAGATAATATATTATCTTTTTTTGTAGCATGTTTGCTATACATATGAAATAAATATGCAAAATATAAAGAGAAAATTATATCATATATTATTTTGTTTAGGTAAATAAAATAAAGAAAAATTATATCATATATCATTTTGTTTAGTAAGCAATTGAGTGAAACACCAACATCTAATTAATTTTTCAAGTACAAAGTTAACATGGACATTTTATTTTCTATTGTTTTATATTAATGTTATAACATGTATATTGTATGGAAGAATAAGGCTTATTATGTCCCTATAAGGTTTATAAGTGTTAGTAATATTCTTGAACAAAGCATTTGAATGCAATTTTAGTTTCTAAGTATGTCATTCCAGAATATTTTCAAGCTGAAGAAACTATTGAGTTTCAACAATCACATCCTAAATATATCTTTATTTTTGTGCACATTAGATTTCATATTAAATACATAGGAATATTCTGCATATAGATTACTCGATCGATCAAGGCATGTCTAGATTGATTAAGCTTAATTACCTCACTGAATTAATTTTTATATGACTAGATTAATTGAGGAATTTATAATCGATCGATCAAGCACTACATCGATTGAGATTAATGAGTAGATCAATCCATTTATTTTAAAATGAATGAATTATTTCACTAGATTGATTATACAACCATGTTCGATTTATCGAGCTAGTTTTTGATATATCAAGTCACTAGGTTTTAAAGTTTGACCTTTTTTTTACTCGAACCAATTTTTTTTATTACTATATTGTTCTTATGTTTTAAAGTTCTTTTAAATATTTTTAAGGATAGATTTGTAATAGACATTTGACTTAGGGTTTCTACTCATGCTATTTAATCATACCATTGACTCACAATTTTGTTAACCACACAAGAGTATTATTCTCTTCATCTTATTCTCTCTCTATCTCTCATGTTTTCTAAAACTATTCAAGTATGCTTTTTTTTAGTTATTTTGTTAAACATTTGTAGTTGTATTTGATAAATTAATAAGCATACAATATTTTTGATATTGTGCTTTAAACTGATTATTTTAGGGTTGCTAGTTAATTTTGATTTATATGATGTATTTATTAAATCATCTAGTTATGATTATTCGTTATTGAATCTATTCTAGGACACACATTTACATTTGTGTTATTGTGTTGACTTTTCAAGTACAAGCTGTACCAGTTCGATTAATTCGAGTGACTTGAATTCATCGAAACGTTAAACCGAATTCGAACATCTTTCTTGTAGAGACTATGATGAAAGCAATGGCTTGTAAGTAGATTAATTGGGGGCATTATCTTGGTGGATAGTTTGAGTCCTAGTCTTGTAATTAGACCTTATGTTTCATTGGTGTGACCTAAGTTATTTACACTTAAAAATATCATGTGTCAATTTTTATTTATTTCCATTTTGTTTTGTTTATACATGATTGCATGTATAGCCATTTGCAAAAAAAATAATTTGTCATAATTCTACTGATATTCTATTTACTCGTCCTTTGGTTAATTGAATCTGTAACTAAAAAATAAATTTTAATTGGTATCAAAGTAGTCAATAGATGCACTCAATATGCCTAGGACTTGGTTATAGATCACTTTAGAGAGGGTATGTGTAAAACTCGTGATCCTTACTTTGATGGGTCTAATTACCCATATTGGAAGCCTTACATGAAAACCATTTTACAATCTATAGACAAAAGCCTCTGAAACTTTGTGCTTTATAGTTGGGAACCACTTAGGGTTACCAAAGATAATATTGTTACTCGTAAATTTGGGAAAGATTGGATCACTGAAGATAAAATTGGTAGTAATTAAAAACAAAAGGGTATTAATGCCATTTTCAATGCTATGTCTACTGATGGGCTTTGTTGTATTTCTTATGTTGAAGCTACTAAGCATGCTTGGGATATTTTGGAGGTTTCCCATGATGGTACCTCACAAGTTAAATGAATAAAGCTTCACATGTAGTACTCAATTTGAGAATATTAGGATGAAAGAAGATGAGAATTTTTCTGAATTCTATGCTAGATTATGTGATATTACTAACACCTCTACTAATCTTGGAGAGAAAATTGATTATTTCAGAATAGTTCGAAAGATTCTTTACTCACTATCAAATCGCTTCTATGCAAAGGTCACTGCCATTGATGAAAGTGAGGATATGGACATAATCAAAATATAAGAAATTGTTGGATCACTTCAAACCTCTGAGATAAGTTTTCGTCCTTCTACTAAGAACAAAGGTGTTGCTTTCAAAACAGCTATGATTGAAAAAAGGTGACAATGAAAAAGAAGAACTAGCACTCTTGACTAGAAGACTGAATAGAATCTTCAATAGAAAGAATCCTTGGAGCAAAGTACAATCATGTAGTCAAAAGGGTCAAAATATGAGAGAATTAAAATATGTGATTTTTGATTGTAAGAAACCTAAACCTACTAGACCTCAATGCTTTGAATGTGTAGGTTTTTCTCACTTTACAACTGACTGTGCAAATAAGAAGTAAAACATTAGAAGACCTTTTAACACTACACTTACTAACTCAGAAAGTGATAGCGACAATCCAGCTGATTCAATAAATAGTGACTCCAATTTTCTAGTATTTACTGCAATTATTGGTGGACAATTCAGTAAAACTGACATTGATTATGATATTGGGGAAAGTGATGTGAAATTCTTACTTAAGAAATTTAATGTTACTAATATTGAAGATGTTTTCATGGATTATGTAAGATGCAAAAGAGACAAAGATAAGTTGCTTGTAGAAGTAACTAAATTCATTGAAAAACTAATATCTTATGAAGTGAATTCATTGATACTAGAAAAAGAAAATCTTGATTTGTCTTAACATATTAATGGTCTCAATTCGAGTCTTTCAAGTTTAGAATAGAAAAAACAAAATCTGATATAGGAACTTGAACAATCCAAAGAAGCTGTAAAAAGGCTATCGGTTGGAGCTGAAAGGTTGAACAAAGTTCTTGATAATAGAATGCTAGTTGGAGACAAAAGAGGAATAGGATACATAGATGAGTACACTATGCTATCTTTCTTAAAATCAACTAAATTTGTAAAACCTTCAAATATTTCTTCCTCACACACTACACCTTCAACATCAAGAACTAAATTGGTATCACTATCTAATTATACTTCTTCTATTACTCATTATACTAAAAGAACAGTTATACATGTGATTGAAAAATATGATAAATTTGTGCCTGTTTATCATAATTGTGGTAGAAAATATCATATTATACCATATTATAGATTTCTTATGAAATATCCTAACTTTAACAATGTCTTTTATGCTAGATATTCTAGAATTAATTTTTATCATCCATACATGAATGCTAAATCTTCATCAATGATGAAAAAGAAAAAAAAAGGGTCAAAATAAGAATAAATCCAAAAACTTATCTAAGTCAATTGAATCCAAACCCAAAAATATAACAAAACCAAAATTGAAGAAAGTTTGGATTAGGAAATATCATCTTTTTTTGATCAATTGATTGTCTTTCTCTCTCACTTAAGAATTTTTATTTTGTGCTTTATTGACCCTAAGTGAGCATGTTGTTGATTTCTTGATTTTAATTTTATTGGTATTTCTAATTTTAGTTTGATTGTTTAATTCTAAATTTTTATTTTAAAAAAATTAAAAATAAATAAACAAAAAACTAAAAAAAATCTTTCAATGGAGTAGAGTTATTTTGACATTGAAATAAACTACATATATGATTTTGAATCACAGAGAAAATATTTTATATATAACTTGATTAATTATTCATTGTGTAATTATGTATCTTGTTTGGTGCATTTATATTTTTCTACATTTGGTGATCAATGTTAACAAGAACTCACTCATACACTCATTGGACACAATTGTATGTCATGTTTAAAATTTATGATTGATTATGTTAGTTTTTAGGACTTGAGATAACCTTGACTGTTAGAATTATGATTGAGTTCTCTCTTTCACTTTATAAAATGCTGCTATAGAGAGACACTTAGTTTTGAGAGGCTATCAACTATAATGTGTAAAGCTACCACAATATGTTGAGAGTGTTACCTTACAACTAGTGTAAACGTTATCATACTAGGTTTTTCATTTGTACATATTTTCAAAAAAATATATATATCAAGGAAAAATAAAAATACAAAAAACATTTATCCACAAATAGTTATCCAAAATAAATAAATAACTCTTCCTTCACAAAAATTAATTAATATACACAAAGACCGGAATATAAAAAATATTATAAGCTCTATTTTAGTTAGGAAAATTTTATGTTGTGCAAATCTAAATTCAACTATAATTCTTTCATGATTGGTGATATTTTTTTATTAAATTCTTGGTAACTAATCATGAATGGAAAAATTGACATGCCATTGTAGTTCCACTATCTTTCATGCTATGAAGAATTGTCAATATGTCACCATGTGGTTGAAAAACATATGTGTGCTTTATTGGAATAATCATGCATACAATAAATAATTTAATCTTGTTGAAGAATAAATTTTTACTTCAAAATTGATTATTTAAGTGATGTTTAAATGACTTTACTATCTAGATATAGAAAAAAAAGTATTTTTATTTTTATTTGAATATTTTTGTCTTTTTATTTTGATTTTGTGTGTTTATTTGAAATAGTTGAGTTAATATAGGACTTAAGAGGAGTTTTTTTTCAAAGTTTTCTAGGTTTATGTTACTCGATCGATCGACGATGAACTATATCCATCAAAATATGAATGTTAATTGATTGACATTAATCTTGATTGATCGAGTAGGTTCAATTTATATACACTCCTTTTTTTCCTCATTCTTGTAAGAAACCTAACCTCTTCTCTTAGTCCCTTCCATTTTTCACTCAAAAATATACTAAATTCACTTATTTTTTTGTCCCTAAACTACTTAGAATTGATTGCTATTCACTTTGCAAGCATTAATCTACACAAAAACACAATTTTGGGAAGAAATCATCATAATTATATTTTTCTTATTTTTTCTCATTTTCTCACCAAACAAACACTCTTTTTGAGCTTGTTCTTAATTTCTTCCGCACCACAATATCCTAATCTTGATTCTGTATTTTGTTTGGAAAATTTCAACAATTTGAGTAAATTTTCAATTTAAAGGTATCTTGTCTTTTTGGATTTTGGCTCAATTTCTACAATGGTTTCCAAATGTCGTGACCTACCTACCAATGCTCTACCCCTATATTCCTCCTAATGGTTGGACGATGAATTTGAATTGAAGTATAACACTACTTTCTCTATACATCCAATTTTATTTGAATGTAGGATTACCTTGATAAAATTTCATGAATTATGAATTACCCGAACCATTAGAGCTCTATGTTGGAAACCATTGTTTATACCAATGAAATTATGTTTCCCATCCTTAATATGTGAATTATATGCAAACATCGATCCCAAAATTTGTCCTCCAAGACTAATAAGCTATAAAGTCTTTGTACAAAATCATTGTTTATACCAATGAAATTATGTTGCCCATCCTTAATATGTGAATTATATGCAAACATCGATCCCAAAATTTGTCCTCCAAGACTAATAAGCTATAAAGTCTTTGTACAAAACAAATTCGTTGATATCTTGGATCATAGATTCAACAATTTTTTGTTCATCACAAACGTTGGGAATCTCGGTCTCAAACTAGAGCGATATAACATCTCCATTGAAGATCTGTAAACTGAACTTTCTGGTTTACCTTATGTTGGTTTTAATACTAAATATTTATTTATCCCAGATGAGTTCACTCCCTTCTATTGGGTGTTGAAAAAAATGGTATATGTTAACTTGCTACTTTTAAAACACTCATCTAAGATCGAGCATCTGCATGCAAAAATGGTGTATTGTAATGGAAAAGGAAATGCATTCAATGTTGGTGAAGTAATTAAGGAAAAGATCATAAACCAATCTCATATCATTAACTCGAGGATAGTTATTTCATTTGGATATCTCATCACCTAAATGATATCAGTTGAGGGTGTGCAACATACAACATACATTCACATTATGGGTTTCCTTCTCAAGGATAATGATTTATTTTTATTTTACTTTGATATTTTATCCTATTTTATTTGTGTTTGGAAATTAATTCATTTTGTTGTTTTTCATATTTTAAAGTGCTATTGAAATTGTTTGTAATGTGCAAATTTTTTTTATCATTCAATACACTTTGTGTTTGCTTCATCTGATTGTGCTTATCTTTTATTTATATTTATTTATTTATATAACAAAAAGGGATTGAAATTTAATTGAAAAATAAAAAAATAAAAAATTCTTTGAAAAATACTTTTTGGAGATAATCCACACAAGGAGAGTTATTTTTAAAATATTTTTTGGAGATATTACATATAAAGAAATTTGTGTTTTTAATTTCTATCTGTTGTTTACTCACTCTACTTTTATGAATATTCTTTGCTCTTCTATTGTTATACTGAACTAATAAACAATGAGTCTTTTGGGATAAGTTGTTTATTTGTTTGGGTTTTTGTTTTCCATTGTAAGTATGAACTATCAAGATTTAAGCGAATATGGTTTATCGAATAATAGGATAGTTGTATTATGTAAAATATATATTTTTTCCTATGAATTTCATATAGTGAGAGATAGTTTTTATCACATAAATATGCCAAAAGGGGAGATTGTAAGGTTTATAAGTGTGGGTGATATTCGTGAACAAAACATTTGAATGTAATTTTAGTTTCTAGATGTGTCTTTCAAGAATATGTTCAAGCCAAATAATCTATTGAGCTCCAATGATGATATCCAAGTTTATTTTTGTTCCAATTCATGTTAGATTTCATATTAGACATATAGAAACATTGTGTATAAAGGCTACTAGATCGATCGAGCTTAATTTTTACATGACTAGATCAATCGAGAAATTAATACTTAATCAATCAAGCACTAGATCGATCAAGATTAATGAGTTGATTGATCCACTAATTTCAAAATGAATTAATTGTTTCACTAAATCAATCGAGCAGCCATGGTCGTTTGATTGAGCTAGTTTTAGATCAATCGATCAACTAGGTTTTCAAGTTTGACTTATTTTTTACTTGAATCAATCTGTTTTATTATTATATTGTCCTTATGTTTTAAAATTATTTTAAATATTTGCAAGAACAGATTTGTAATAGACCTTTGACATAGGGTTTCTACTTATGTTATTTAATCATACCATTGGCTCACAATTTTGTTAACCACACAAGAGCATTATTGCGCATTATTTTCTTTATCTTATTCTCTCTCTTGTTTTGCTAAAACTATGCAAACAAGTTTTTTCATGAGTTATTTTGTCAAACATTTGTGATTTTGTTGATGAATTAATAAACCTACAATATTTTGTGATATTATAATTTAAATTGATTATTCTAATATTGCTAGTTGATTTTGATTTATCTAATATAGTTATTAAATCATTTCATTAGGATTACTCATTATTGAATCTACTATAAGACATACATTTGCATTTGTGTTATTGTGCTAACTTTTTAGATGTCAGTTATACGGATTCGATTAACTTGTGTGACTTGGGTTTATCGGAATATTGGTCTGAATTCGAACACCTTTCTTGTAGAGACTATGATGAAAGTAGAAGCTTGTAAGTATATTACTTAGGAGCATTACCTTGGGGAATAGTCTGAGTTCTAGCCTTATAATTGGACTTTATTTTTCATAATGGATAGTTAAGTAGTCTAGTAGATCGATGGATTTCCTTTTAGGTCATTAGTGTGAACTAGGTTATTTCCACCTTAAAATATCATTTGTTAATCTTTATTTATTTTTGTTTTATTTTATTTACATGGAATTGCATGTATGGTCGCTTGTAAAAATTTTAATTTATCATAATTTCACTGATATTCTATTCACTCGCCCTCTAGTTAATTAGATTCGTAATTAAAAATGAAAGTTTCAATCCCCACTATATAGGAGTACTTTTAAAAAAAATCAATTAAATTTATTTTCATATTATCGAAATTTATATATTTATAATAGTTAATACAATTAGATAGTTTACTTAATTATTTTAAACATTTTAACTAATTATTCTATGATACTTAGTAAAAAAGAATATATATTTTTTTATACATTATTTTAATTAATTTTTTAACTTATTGATTAATATAAATATTTTAAGTATTTAAAAATACATGTATTAAATAAAAAAAATTAGTTTAAAATATATGTAATTGATTGTTTTAAATTTTTATAAAGATTTATAAAAAAAAATTATATTTTTGATAGAGTTTTCATAATTTTAGTTATTTTTTAAAAATATTTCATTGATAATAACAATATCTTCAACATTTTCACTAACATCGATATTTCAAACCTTAATTAGAGTAATAAATGTTTAACATCTTCTCACAAATTTTAAGAGAATTACATTAAATAACACCTAAAACTTATATATAATAGTAAAAATAACATTATAATAATATTAAATAAGTTTAAATTATCGTAGTTCAACTTGAACGTTGTCTAATTGGATAACGTTCAATGTGAAATGATGATAAGACTTTTTTAAATAATAAAAATATATGAAACTAATATAATGAATGTTATTTTTATGATTTAAAATTTTGAAGGTGTAATTTGTTGTTTTTATTAAATATTATTAGTTTAGTTTTCTTAGCATTTTCTTAAAAAATAATATATTTTGTCTTAAATACAATTTTATTATTTTGTGTTACACCATTTATAATTATATTAATATTCATTGTTATTTATAAATTTAATATTAATTTTATCTATTTTTCTTTCACATTTACATGTCTATTATAATTTATGTTGTTCGATTTCTTTCTGTTTTTGTCAGTTCACATAGATATTAAGGTATATTATTTAGTTATGTTATAATTTAATTTACATAGTTTTGAGTTTCTATTTTAATTTTATAAAAATACACATTTAATGTATAATATTTGTGGTATGATATTCAAAAATATTAAAATTCGTAATTTTTCAGATCACTAATTATGATATTTTTTCATATTATTTTATAATAATTAAATTGAAAAATTCATAATTTTTACTAAAATCATTCATTTTTATTTTTAAGTTTAGACATTAATTCTTACTACAATGCTAGGTATATATATAATTTTCCTATAAGATAAAAACATATAATTAATGTATGTTATAAAATATGATGTAAATATTTTTTTATAAAATAAAAAATATATTTTTTGAGATTAAAAATAAAATTTATTAAATTACTAAATCACATGACAATGTTAGCGCTATAAATAAATATGTACATAAAATGTTAAAACTTGTATAAAAATAATACAATGACTAAAATCATAAATATATCATTAAATTATTATAAAAATTATAAATATATTATTTAATTTTTATATATCGATAAAAATAATATTTAAATATTATTACCTATAAAATTTTTACCATTATTGTAAATTTATCAACAAAATTTTTATTATTGTTATAAATTTATTACTAAACTATTTATTAGTGGTATAAATTTACCATCAAATTTTTAATTAATTATATAAATTTATCACAAAAAATGTAATTTAAGTATCAAAAAATTAATGTAATAACACTAATTATAATTAATTGTTATTTTTATTTTTTTTATTATTTGATATGATTAAATATTATATTTATAATTTTTATAATAATTGAATTGTATATACTTAAATTTACCCAAAACCCTTCCTTTACCATGTCTCTCTCCAGCTTTCCCGGCATCATTTCCTCGTTGTACATTCTTTATAATAATATAATTTATAAGCAAGCACGTGATGGTCAAGATTGTAATCACGCTCACACGTGCATAACAAGCCTTATATCCATTCCATTTGGAAAATTAATACACACCGTGACATGTAATAGCTTTTACATGTATGGATTACAAGTGGATTCACAAAAGCTAAAGAGATTTTGGACCCATAATCTACTTTTTTTTTTCTTTCCAAAAAATAGTAGACAAAGTCTCTAACTAATTATGACAATATTTAAAAAAAAAAACCAAAACAAAGTTGAGCTAAAGTGCTTGATTTATGAATTTCTTGCTTTATCTTTTTAGAATGATGGAAGAGAATGTTTGTGGCCTTTGAGGAAAGATGAGATAAAGAAAGGTTTCAAATGATGGTGTTATTCAGATTGAGGAACATATTGATATGTGATGAACTGATGATGATGTAGTCAAATGTCAAACCAATGGTAGCATTATTGGGGTGTTGTAAAATAAGAAATTTTGATTAAAAAAATAGTTGAGTTATAAATAAAATTTATTTAGTAATTTTTAGAATTAAAATAATAATAATATATAATTATATATATTAAATTAACAATATTAAAATAGTAAAATCTTTTATACTTTTTACTTAGAACCGTATGTCCAAACAGACTGAAAAATCAGATACGTTCTCACTTTTATTTGCTTGCCACTCAAGTGTACGACATCTGTCGTGCTTAATCCCTTCTTCCCTTACCTAATGAAAGAGTCCATCGCCTATCTCTTTTTTTAATAGGTGATTCACTACCGAAGCGAAGAAAAGATTGGATCAAGAAAAGAGGGAACTACGACCCTCCTATCCTACGCATTTAATTCCTTCCTTTTCTTTATGTCTCTTTTATTTCTTTCTAATTCTCCTCATTTTTCATACAAAGATGTATTTTTTATAATATTATATATATTAATATTATAATATCATACTTGAATTGAGAATACAAAAGCTTTTCTCATTTATATGTTAGCTTTTTATTTATTTAAGTCATTAATGCATGAATTATTTTTATTTCTTAAAATTAATAAATGATTAATTCTTTCCATTTATTATAAATCTCTACCTTAGGTTGAATTTTTAAAACCATTCAACGATTATCTTCTATCGATGTCGCTCTATTTGCTTCCAGTGCCATCTAGCATTTACATATGTCAATTAAGTCCAAATAATGTTTGAACTTCACTGATGGAAGAACTTTTGTCATCTTGTTTACTGAATTATTAAAAATAGCTATTTTCTCTAACAACATGTCATCTCTTGTTATGACATCGCGAATAAAGTACATCTTGACATTAATGTGATTTGTTCTTTCAAGATACATTTGGTTCTTGATTAAGTAAATTGTACTTTAAATATAGCAAAACATAATAAATTCTTCTTGACTTATATCAAAATCGCCAACTAGACCTTTAAGCCACAAAGTTCTTTTCACTGCTTTTGTAGTTGTCATGTACTTTGCTTCTATTATGAACAAAGAAACAGTGGACTATAATGTCACACGATAACTCATAGCACTACTTCCAATAGTGAAAATATAACATGTGAAGGACTGTATACGATCAAGATCACTAGTATAATCTAAGTGCAGGACCCAAATCTTTCATCTTAAATTAACCACTCAATTGTGTATTCACTTTATTGATCTCGGCTACATGCTTACAAAAAACTAGCATGTCGCTTATATAAAGAAGCAAGTAAATATAAGAGTTATTAGAGAATTGTATGTAATAGACACAACTATCATACTCATTTCGTATGTATCCAATACTAATCATAAAACGAGTCAAACCATTTGTACTATTGTCTTGGTGACTTCTTCAAGCCATATAATGACTTTTTAAGTAGACAAACATGGTTTTCTTTTCCTCACACAACAAACCCTTCATATTGCATCATATAAATTTTTTCTTTCGAATCACTATAGAGAAAATTTGTCTTCACATCTAGTTTCTCCAACTCCAAATCATGTAGAGACACCAAAGCAAGTAACATATGAAAAGAACTATACCTTACCACAAGAGAAAAAACTTCATTAAAGTGAATACCTTCTCGTTATGTAAAGCCTTTTGCTACAACTCTTACTTTGAACCTCATTTCATATTTCTTCTTGAATACCCACTTACAACCCACAATTTTTTGATTGACTGGCTTCTTTACAAGCTCCAAAGTTTGATTCTTGGAGAGAGATTCAAGATTTTCTTCCATGGCAACTATCCACTGTGATGCTTCATCACAAGTAACTACCTCATGGAATGAGTTAGGTTTATGTTTTTCAATGCTCTTTGCCTTACTGAATGCAAAAGTAACAAAATCATCAAATCATTGTGAAAATTTGATTAGTCTTCTTGGTCTATCTTTAGCCAAGATGTACTTAGGCTTTATTGTACAACATTTTCATGTGTCTACTCTAGTTCTTACTTAGAAATTTCAATCTCAAGCTCTACCTTCTTGTTAGCTCCATGAATTTGAACTTTGTTATTATAGTCCTTATGTCATCTTAGGCTAAGTATGGTCATCCAATCGAAAGTCATGTCTCTAATTATAAGGAGTTTGGACTCCTTCAGGTTCCCACAACCTATATCCTTTGAAAACATATTGATAACTCAAAAGTATGTATTTCTTAGCTCTTTGCTCTAGCTTTCCTTCATTAATATGAGCATAAGCTGGACACCCAAAATACCCGCAAAATCGAACAATTTGTTATAGAACCTTACCACATATCCTTTAGAGTCTTGCAATCAATAGCTATAAAAGGAGATCTATTCACTAAATAGTATGTCTGCCTCTACCTAAAATTGCTTAGGCAAGCTTACATTTGAGAGAATGTATTGGGCTCTCTCAAGCATCGTTTTGTTCGTTTTGTTCATTCAATCTGCCATGCCATTCTGTTATGGCATATGTCGCACCATTCTAAGGCAAGCTATACTTTAATTTCCACATAACTCATTAAACTCATTGCTACTAAATTCTAACCCGTTTTCAGTTTTAAGTCGCTTGACCTTCTTCTCTGTTTACCTCTCCATGAGATCTTTCCATTGCTTGAACTTGAGAAATATATCATTTTTTTTTATTTCAAGACATATATCCAAACTTTTCTTAAATAATCATCAATGAAAATATACATGTACTTCACTTTATCGTGAGAAGGAACACTTGATGGGCCTCATAAGTCGGAATGTACGTAATCAAGAGTAACTTCATTATGTGCAAACAAGTGTTGAACTTCACTTTACTTTATTTCCAATAAACACAATGCTCATTAATTATATAGCTTCCATGTCCAGTGTCCCTCAAGCAAGCCTTTCTTGTTAAGTTCATCCAATCCTTATTTACTCATATGACCTAACCTCATATGCCATAAATAGGTTTGGCATAATCAAAAATAGAAAAAACTGAGATTGTACCTACCATCGTGCTATCTTGCAAAATATACAATCCATTTTTCAACTTCCCTTTCATAATTGTCAAGTTACCTCGAGAAACTCTTAAGACTCTACCTTTAACTTGATATGAACAACTAAGAGTGTCTTGAGTGCTTCATGAAATCAAGTTTTTTGAAGTTCTAGTACATACTTTACATTGGTTAACGTTCTCACAAAATCATCGTTAATCTTGATTTGCACTATACCTTTACCTATTATGCTACAAGTTCCATCATTTTTCATTAGAACTTTGCCACCATCAACCTCTTGGAATGTAGCAAACTAATCTATGGTGTATATCATGTGAAAAGTACATGCCGAATCAAGATTCTAGTCATCATTATTATCGTTAGATGAGACAAAGTAAACATTATCACACGCTTCTAAGTCAACAACTACTCCACCGAATTCTAAAGTACATGCCTTATCTTTTTTAAGCTTGAAAAATTTCTTTTCCAATATCCTTCCTTTTGATAGTTATGACATTTATTGTTATTCTTTATATATTTGTTGTGTGATTTATATTAACTTCTTTTGTAATTCTTCTTCCATTCTTTTATTCTACTTCGAATCGTCAAGCCTTCACCAGAGTTGCCCCACCATATGAATTGTTGAGTTGCTTCTTTAATTCCCAATACTATAAGGCCCTTTTTACTTTCTCGATTGCAACATCAATTTTCTTCCTACCAAGAATAATTTAATTAAATTTATCAATATTTATAAATAGATTCATCTTCTTACGTCTAAAAACTATATAACTGTTTTTCAAATAGAGATAATTATATAGAGATTTTATCATATACTAACTCTTTAACTTTTTTCATCGGACAAATTTTTTTTTTTTTAGACTTCTCTTAAAATTGTCACCCATATATAATAAAAATGTATTATAAACCTTTTGTATTATAGTTTAAATCATATGTAAGTTAAAATTATTCTTATTATTAAATTTATCGATATTAATTTTATTAAAATTAAAATTCTAATACCAATTGGTAAAATAAGAATATTTGATAATAAAAAATTAGTTAAGAATAAATAAAATATATTTAAAAATTTTAAATTGAGAAAATAATATATGATTATATATTGAATTAATAATATTAATATTACAAAATCTTTTATGCTTCTCTTTTTTTCTTCTAGTTATCTCTTATTTCTTTCTAATTTTCCTTCGTTATGGCATAGGATGATACTTTTTGCAATATTATACATACTAATATTATAATATTATATCTTAAATTAAGAGGAGAAAAGCTTTTCTTTTGCTGTTTATTTATTAAAGTTATTAATTGTATGATTTATTTTCATTTCTTAGAAATAATAAATGAATTATTCAAAAACACATGGGAAACATTGAATTGTTTTTAGAGGATTTATGATACATGTATCAAATAGTTATACATATTAATTGATGTTTTTGATTTGAACATTAAATTAGGAACATAAAATATCAAAATAATCATGCAACTACCTTATCAACAATATATAAAATAAAGTTGCTATATAAAAAACATTTTCCGGTAAAAACATATTTCTTTAAAAAGATATTCAATAATGCGATAGAGTACCTAATTTTCATATTGCCCATATCAATGAGCACCCATTTAACAACTTCCCTCCATTTTTGCAATCAATAACCAGAAAGTTCGGTCTGGAATAGATAATTGTCCCCCACTAATCAAAACTAGTTTTAGTAAGATAATCAAAATATAACTTCAACTCTTGTTCCACTAACATCAATTTCTTCTACCTTGTTAATTTCTTTGTTGTACATGCACGTTTTGAACAAACAAGACATAGAATTTCCTTAGGCATCATTCCAGGCAGCAAAAACAGGGAAGTGAGCCATGGAAATAGCTGGAGACCAAGAACTAGCACCAGCAGTTGGATTGACAAGCTTTGAAGCCAATGGAGGTCTTCCAAAGTGGGTGGCCGGACCAGTTTTATCTGGGCTATGTTCCCTTGAGCTACTTAAACTTGTTACCAAAGATGAGGGGTTTGAGAAATGAGTTCCAATCTTAGTTGATGAATCAACCAATGATTGGCTAGTAGAGTTCATTGCCTCAATGCCAATAAGATCTTGGATTGCCATTGAAAACGACGAGTTTCGATAATTTCCCGAGTTAACTGGTTTCTGATCAACTACTGACTGAAGAAAGTTGTTAGGTTGAGGAGAAACCATCTTCCAATCAGAACCAATCGCACCATTATTTTGAGGCTGCAAGTTGTTTTGAATGGAATCAAGAGACTCATTGTTGATTTCTACCTCCTTGTTTCGCCTAGCTAGTTCTCCGGCGAGCAAGGTATTGCTGGCCATGATCTTCTCAACATCATATCTAGTTATGTCGAAGTTGGTAACAGCATTAGCTCCACGGAATTTTATAGCAGCAATATCATAAGCCTCTGCTGCTTCCTCTTGAGTACCTATAATAATTTATAATATTAAAGAGAAACCAATTCAATAAAACTTTGCATCAAAGAATAAAACAAAAGCTAAATGCTTTCAAATTATATTTTTTAGCCTTTAATCAAAAGCATTTTAGGCTTTTAGCTGGATCATACTTTATTTACATCCAGTACAAGAGAACAGCAGCCTTAAAAAAGCTCATTCTTACAGTAACAAAGAAGACAAAAACAGCCTTGTAAAAGAATCCATGACCAGTGAAAACATGGGATCAGAGTTTTTCCTAAGAGCACCTTTAAAAGAACAGGAAGAACACTAACAACATTTTGAATTTTAGATACAAACGGATAGAAACTCAAGGCTAAATAAATGAATCAAATAATAAAAAAACCGAGTATTGAGGAAAAAGAACAATGTGGAGCTCCTTGTTTCTATTTTCAATGTTTTTAGATTTCATAATTAAATTTCAAATCCTACTCAAACACATTTTTCATCGATCACAGTCCCACATTTTTTTTCTATCCTCGTTCTCAATAAAAAAAATTAATTTAAGAATATAAAAAGAAAAAATAAGTATTACACCGATACACGGAACACATTTTAATATATGATTATGAACTTACTGAAAGTCCCCAGATACAGGTCTTTATTTCCTGCTACCCTTCCAATCCGAGCTTGCCATCTTCCATGCTGATGATGTCTGAATAAAATTAATAATAACAAAAAATATAAGATTTTGTTTCAGATGCTTTATGCTCTCACAAATTGATGTTCATTGGCAACAAGGAAAAGAAAAAAGGTAAAAAAAGGAAGAAAAAAAAAAACCTTGTTACTCCTCTGTACATTGAAGCTCCTCTTGAAAATCCACTGCTTTTCCTGGAAAGAAAAAAAAGATTTTCCACTGAAACACTTCTCTCGATGCTTATATAAAACAATCAAATCATATATCAGTATTATTTTACCTTCTCAAGTGGGCCACATATTCCTGGCGGGTCATGTTCTTCATTATATCAAGTTCTGCTGTATAATTTTCCAACTGTAAAACCAAAATGGGATGTTTAGACTTAAAAAGTGAACAAAAACAATTAAAAAAAATGACATTAAAAAAAATTGTGAAATCATACAGGAAAGTTAATATGTGTAGAAGGTCCCCAATACTTAAGTGCTGCAAGATCATAAGCTCTTGCAGCTTTCTCTTCCATGTCATATCCTCCTGATAATCAAATGATAAAAAATTAAAATTAATTTAATGATAATCTTAAATAATAATATTAAAAAAGTGGATTAAGTTAAAAACTCGTATATTTTACAAATAAGTTGCTTACCAAGATAAACTGAAGATACACATAATTTGATTCGAATGGTATCCACAAATGGCACGAACATGACAAGCAAGAAAATTAATGACAATAAGTCAGATAATCAGAAGGTAGGGACCAAAGATTTGCAGTCAAAGAAATACTTCCAAATGTAGGCAAATGGGTTTTGGTTACTCTGACCAACCTTGCCTTCCTTTCCTTGTTTGCCCTTCCTTCTTGCAACTGTTATCCCAAAGATGAGCTTCATATCTACCAGTCCATCTATGTCTGTTGCAATCAAATTTAAGTAACGTTCACTAACAAATCATTCAACTCTCTTTTTTATGTTTTTATAATAAATGAGGAAAATACTACATTGCCAGTCAGATGCAAACTCAACTTAACAACAAAACCTATGTTTATTTGTGTTTTTAAGAACACCCATTTGGGTTTTCGGACACACCCATTTTCTCAAATTTATGTAAAATTTTTCCATTATGTAAAAAATATAAATATTTGCTGTGATGTTTAAACAAACCTTGTAACACCTCTATACTGTGATGTTCTCTGCCCAAATGTGTCAATGGACTTTCTATGCACTGGCTGTTTTTGTCCCAGTTTTGTAGGACCTCTCTTCTTGGAGTCCATAACCACACATTCAGCTCCAGTAGGTGAGAATTGTCTTGGAGCTGTAACACAGCTAGACTGAGAGCCTGGACTCATGGAAAGGCTAAGCGATTGTAAATCCCCACAATTCATAGTACCAACTGACCCAGAAGCTCCACTTTCATCACCAATGTTTCCACTTACTTGCTGCTCCAGAGAAGTTTGAGTTGAGTATTGCCTTGCCACCCAGTTTTTCAAGCAATAAATGGACTGTTCTGGCATTTGAGACATTTGGGGTTCACAATTTGAAATGTTGGTTTGTTTAGATACATCCTGTAATGGTGTTTGGTAAATTCCATGAAAGGGGATTCCAGAATAAAATGTGTGTGATTGAATTGGAATCTGTTGTTCTTGGGTCCTAAAGGGTTGTTGAAGAAGATCCAGAGAATGTTCTCTGTTATTTTCTGCGTCCGCATTTTGGTTATAGTAAATGCTGTCTAAGCTAAGAGCCATTGCTTCTCTTTCATGGCTACCATATTGATGGCTTGTACCTCCCAGAAAGTCCTCCAACTTTGGAGATGAATTTGGCACCAAAGCTATAAAATTATAAAGAAAAAGGAACTTCTTTTAAGCACTAAGCATAATATCTATGTAGAGCAGAGCAAATATTAAATGAAAATAGGAGTAAAGTAAAGCTAAGCAAACCTTCAGTCTGTGACCTGTTAAGAGCTTCAATAATACAGAGAGAACCATCAGACTTAAGTGGCATTACAGACAAGGGTGAACTAAACCCACCATTATCTCCAACTGCATAACACATTGCAGAGCTGTTGATTTGAGGAGGAGGAATATAGAAGCTAGTTGGAACAATATTTGAAGAAGAAGAAGAAGCAGCAGCTTGAACTTGATGGTACTGATTATGAGGATCAGAAGGAGCCTCCATTTTCATGTGGGTTGAGAGAGAGAAACCCAACCAGTTACAGTTACCATCATTACGATGATCATTCATGGACTTCATCTTCACACACTCTTGTTGTTTTTCCTCTCTTTCTCTCTCTCTCTGTTTTATAAGTTAGAAAGTTTCCTACTTCTTAGTAGTGAATCACTGGCTATAAGGCAACTCAATCATTAGATGAAAATAAACTAATCATATCAAAATCCTCTTACTTGAGAAGTTAGTTCTTTTGTTGTCTAGCTATAGAGAAACTCGTTTTGCAAGAAACTAACCAAAAAAAAAACACCCAACTAGCCAAAGAGGCAAGTCTTCATTCTAAGCAACTCAAGGTTTTTTTTTATATAATAAAAAAAATCAATGTTTGTCTCTCTAAAGACAACAAAACTGGTGGTCTGTTTAATCCAAAACAAAAGGAATGAATATAAGCAAGTCATGGAAGAGAGCAACCCAGCATTTCATAGGGATCTGTGTTTTAGAGAAAGACTATGACTTTTGCTTTTCTCCCTCAACTCTTTCACTTTCATTCATATCTTCAAACACCTAATGGGCATATAAATAACAAAACCATTTCTCATTTAACCATAATTTCTTTTTGTTAAAAAAGATAACCCCGAAATTAATATAAACATTTTATGCCATTTTTCTCTCTCTCCTCCCTCCCTCTCTCTTTTCAATGAGACAATTAAGTCAGCTGAAACCAGAGGGTTTGGCAATGACCAATGAAACGAAATATGAAGGGTCAAAATATCCAAAACAAGCAATGCTTTAATTTGCAGTCACAGGGATTTATATGGATTTGACGAGCAGAGCACTGCCCATCCAGTCACTTCATACAGCCGAGCCTACTGAGCTAAGTATATGCATAGGTCGCTGTTTTACACGTCCACTTTAGGATGCGTTTTATTGTAGATTTACTTATCCGATATCAAATAAGTTTATTTCTTTTAAATGTTTTATAAATTTTACTAAATTGAACGGCAAATATCAAATAAGTTTATTTCTTTTAAATGTTCTGAGTTTTTTTAATAATGTTTTTTTTTAATTTTAAATTTTTTAATAATCTTTAATAATTGTTCCTAAATTAAATGTTACACTACACTACCCACCAAATTGCTTCACAAAATTAAAAAAAAATCAAAGTAACAAAACATAATTGATCGTATATAAGCAAACAGTTTACATTTAAATTATTGAAAGATTTTTTTTGACAAATTATTTCTAACCACTAATTTAAGTTTATCTAAGGGTTAATTATTTTGAGTATATATACGACAAGTTATATTTATGTAATATTATCGTGTACAAAATATTAAATTTATATTATATCTAATGTATTATTTTTTTATATACGATTGATTATTGATGATATATACACCACTTGAAAATTGAGCATGTAACTCATATATTTAAGTTATGTGTTTGTATTATTATTTTTCAAATATTTGAAAAAAACTATTTAAACATTTTAAAATAATGTTTTTGATACTCGTCAAGGTCTCATTGAGTTGTCAATGGTGGCTCGTTGAGCTCCTCGAGCCTGCCGTGTTATGACATCTTGACAAGCCAAGGAGAGTGTGTAAGTCAATGAAAGGGTTTTACGACTATTATCCTCGTCAAGAGGTTTGCAAAAGTAATCGACAAGCACCTTAAAAGTTGAAGCCTTTTCTATAAATATCCCAATCTTTTTTCTTTTTTCATTAATAAAAAAGACAAGGAAAGCTCTTGCAAATTTAAAACTCTTTTGAAAATTCTTTTTTTGATTCAATGTATCAACGATAAACTTTATAATTGATTTTGCAAAAACATGTTTTGGGAACGGGTTAAAACCGAGATATAGTTTGGTTATCTAGGTACATGTGCATCTGAGTTGTCCAAACATAGGTTGTTTATATAATATTAAGTCATTGGTGATTAACCACATCATGTAGTGGTGAATTTCGAGGGAGTGTTGGATCGCTTTTATTAGATTGTAGTGCAAAAGCAGAGTTAGTAGCTTAGGTGCAGTTTGGGCATATGCATCTATTGATAGAGATACCTATGTTTATATTTCTATTTGTTGTAAATTATTTATTCATTAGTAAATTACTTATTGCAAATAATTGTTGTACAATCTATAGATGGTTCCACATTATATATTGCGTTTGATTGATCGTATATTGTGTTATTACAATCAAGATTATTACAGAACATGTTCCCACAAAGAAGGTTCTGATTGTTATTGAAAAGCTATTTTTTCTTTATTGCTCTCTTGATTATATTTTTACTTCTATTGCATTTGGTTGTTTCCTACTTTCTTATTATTATTGCTGGATTATTTGTGTAATTCGTATAAGTCCTTTGTGTCTTTGTTGGCAATTTCGTGTGTAAAATACAGAGTCTGTTTTATTTTACTTATTGTATTATCGTCATCTGTGTAAGATTGGTTATTGACAATTAGTAATGCACACACTCATTTAGTTAGGTACACTTTGAATGTGAGTATGTTTACACACACTAAGAGGATGGTTTTCGTAGTATGCTTGCTAGGTTGAGTGTTTGTGATACTATTTCATTTTGTTTGCAGGTATTTGTGAAAAATTACTTAGTCATTTTTGAAAATAAAAAATCACATTTTTATGGGCTCGCCTACCCTAGTCGAAGAGTCTTTAACAACTATTACCCTCCCTAGGGTAATGATTATCCTCGTTGAGGTAGTAGTTTACCCTCGTTGAGGTAGTAGTTTATCCTTGTCGAGGTAGGGTAGGCGAGGTCCTTAGACAATTGAGAATTTTCTATAAATAATTCATTATTTTATTATTGAGTAATTTAGAAGGGTATCCTCTACACATCTACCATACCTTTCCTTCATAGACTACAAAAACAAAAGCTAGGTAGTTTTCCAAATTCTTGGATATATTTAAAAGGCTACATATCAACATACTTTTTTACAAATGCACTTGAATAGATGATACTGTATAATAGGAGGAGGTTTGGTAGTCATGTGACAATAACCTTGACTGAAGGTTGTAGTGACATTCTTGATAGAAAGCTACCATAGAAACTGAACAATTTGAGTAGCTTTGACATCCCTTTCATTATTAGAAACATACATTTTAACAAGGCACTTTGTGACTTGGGTGCCAGTATTAATGTCATGTCATTATCAATTTTCAAGAGATTGAGTATTGGTGAAGCCAAACCCACATAGGTGACATTAAAAATAGCAAACAAGTCAATCAAGCGACCTTAGGGAGTGGTAGAAGATGTGTTGCTAAAAGTTGACATCTTTCTAGTGGATTTCATCATGCTAGACATGGATGAGGGCTACAACATTTCTATCATACTTGATCATCCATCATTAACAACCGAAGGAGTAGTCATTTATGTTCACAAAGGTTAGTTTATAATGAAAGTGCAAGATGAGCAAGTAACATTTAACATTTTTTAAAAAAATTAAATTTTCTAACATTGATATTGCTAGGGATTGCTTTAGGATAGATGTTATTGATAAGCTAGCTACCAATGTGCTTTATGACATGTGCTCTAGTGATGCTTTCGAATATGTGCTTGTTAATTATGTGAAATCACAGGCTGATGAATACCATAAAACTCATGTAGGTACACACACTCATGTTAATAAATTAACAAAATCTGTTAAATTGAACACACTTAAGATTGTTACACACTATGCTGTGAACAATGAGATAAACTCACTAGAAAACTACTTAATCTGTTCTAATATTGAAACTGTAGAATCTTTTATGTAAGTTGATATTATTGACCGTGTGAACTTTTTAGAAGGTATATACCTCTCATTTTTGTATCTAATGTGGTTGTGAAGTGCCTTAAGTCATGTTCTAAACTCAATCATTCCATTGAATAGCCACCAAAATTAGAAATTAAACCTTTATTAAACCATCTATGTTATGCATTTTTAGGTAAGAAAGAGATACTTCTGGTTATCATCTCTGCTAGTTTAAGTATGGGGCAAGAAGAGTCACTACTAAAGGTGATACAAAAATTCAAAAGAGTTATGGGTTGGTTTATTGCTGACATCAAAGGCATAAGCCCATCCATATGCATGCACAAGATCTTGTTAGAGAATGGAGCTAAACCATTAGGGATGCACAACATTGGTTAAACTCTATTATGAAAGAGGTGGTAAAGAAGGAAGTTGTTAAATATCTAGATATAGGAATTATTTGACTAATATTAGACAATGAGTAGGTAAAACTTGTTTATTGTGTACCAAAAAAAGGAAGGATAATTGTGGTGGAAAATGATTCAAATGAGATAATACTTACTATGACAGTCATAGGATGGAAAATGTGTATGAATTTTCACAAAGTGCAAAAAACTATAAGGAAGAACCATTTTCCTTTCCTATCATGGATCAAATGCTTGATAGACTAGTTGGACATTCTTTCTTTTTCTTTGTAGACGGGTACTTCGTCTATAACCAGATCTTTGTGGTGCTTGAAGACCAAGAACTAGCATCTTCATATGTCCTTATAGAACATTTTCTTTCAGGAGAATGCCATTTGGGTTATATAATGCACCTACGACCTTTTATTGCTATATGATTGATATATTCTTAGACATAGTGGAAAAGTATTTAGAGATCTTCATGGATGATTTCTCGATCTTTAGGAACACTTTTGATGAGTGTGCACACTTTCTCTCCCTAGTCCTACAAAGATGTGAGGAAACAAAGTTAGTTTTGAGTTGGGAGAAGTGTCATTTCATGGTATATAAGGGTATCATCTTAGGCCATAAAGTTTCATCTTGAGGTATTGAGATGGATAAGAACTAGGATAGAAGTGATTGAGAAGCTACAAGCATCTACTAGAGTAATAGGAGTGAATAGTTTCCTTGGGCATGGTACCTTTTACCATAGATTCATCAAAGATTTTTCCCAACTATCAAAAGCCATGTGTTATCTATTGGAGAAAGATGTGCCTTTCACATTTGATGATAGAAGTTTGGAGGAATTTCTTATACTTAAGGATAAATTAGTGTCAACACCTATTATAGTATCACCGGATTGAAGCAACCTATTTGAGTTGATGCGTGATGCAAGTGATTTTTCTATTAGGGTTGTTTTGGAGTAGCAAAGAGACAAGATGTTCCATACCTTATACTATATAAACAAGATGCTCAGTACTGCTAAAATGAATTTTGCTACTACAGAGAAGAAACTCTTAGCCATTATGTATGCCTTTGAGAATCTTAGAGTTTAGTAGGTTGGAACCAAAGTGACTATCTACATGGACCATTTTGTAATAAAGTACCTTATGACAAAGAAGGATGTCAAACCAAGATTGATAAGATGAGTTCTTTTTCTACATGAGTTTGACCTAAAAATATGTGATGAAATAGGGATAGAAAATAAGGTGAAAGATCATCTATCTAGATTGGAGAGATAAGCTAATATGGATGATGACATGGTGATTGAGGAATCATTGTCAGATGAGAAACTTCTTTCAGTGACTGAAATAATTTGATGGTATGTAGGCATCGTAAATTTTATAGCTACCAACATTCTCCCAGTGGACCTTACATAGTAATAAAAGAATAAATCTTTCCATTATATCAAACATTATTTTTGGGATGATCCTCACCTTTACAAAGAATGCAATGATGGTATTTTGAGAAGGTGCATCCCTTATGATGTAGTTGGAAGTATTCTTCACCATTGCCACAACTTAGACTACAGTGGCCACTTTGTGAGAAACATCTAAGTTCTTCATTCTAGTTATTTTTTGACTCCATTGTTTAGAGATACTTACCTTTATGTAAAGACATATGAAAGATGTGAAAGGATAGATAATATTTCTAAAAGAGATGAGATGCCCTTGAATAGTATTCTAGAAGTAGAGTTGTTTGATGTTTGGGGCATTGACTTTATGGTACCATTCCCATCATCATTTGGTAATTAGTGCATACTAGTAGGTGTATATTATGTGTCAAAGTGGGTAGAAGCCATAGCTATAATAATAAATGTGATGCCAAACTTTTCCTAAAATATTTGAAGAAAAACATTTTCATTGGGTTTGGAACTACTAGGATCATTATTAGTGATGAATTAGTCACTTTTACAATAGAGCATTTACTTCTTTATTGTCTAAATATGGGATTAAACATAAGGTGTCTACCTCCTGCCATTTCCAAACAAGTGAGCAAACAAAAGTGTCTAATAGAGAAGTGAAAAGAATTTTGGAGAAAGTTGTGAGCATTTATAGAAAGGATTTGGCATCTAAATTGGATGATGCTTTATGGACATAAAAAATTGCATTTAAAACAGCAATTGATACCACCCCATACAGGATAGTTTATGGAATGGCATGTCACTTACCAGTGGAATAGGAATGCAAATCATATTTAGCATTGAACTAGACGAGCCTACAGCGGAGTGCTTTCGAGAATGCCAAGTTGTACAAAGTGAAAAGCAAAAGATGACATGATAAGAAAATTGTGTACCGTATTTTTGACCCGGGACATAAATTATTACTATACAACTCAAGAATCAAACTATTTTTGGGTAAACTCAAAAGTAGATGGTTAGGTCCAAACTATCACTAAGGTAACTAACCATGTAGCCATTGAATTAGATAATAACAGCAAATAATGATTCATGGTTAATGGGCACAAAGTGAAGCACTATCATGATAACAAACTATCAAATGAAACCGTTGATAACCTTGGTAGATGTATCATAGGAGTTGATATGATTGTCTAGCGAAGGAAATTAAATGAAGGGCTTGTTGGGAGGAAATCTAACATTATTATACTTATATTTATTTATTTATTAGGTGAATAAATATGGAGGGAAATGACATAAGAAGATCAAACAATTTTGGTGATAGAATGTGGTATGCCAAGGCTAAAAGAGTTTTCTTTCCCTTTCACCCTTTCATATTCATATGCACACATTGAGGATAATGTACAATTCAAGTGTAGGAGATAAAACTTCGTTATTTACTTTAGTGTTTAGTATTCATTTTCTTTTTTTAGGATGTTTTTAATCATAATTTGGATAGAAATTGATGAATACATGAAAGCTAAATGCATGTATACTTGGTGTGAAATATATGCTTAATAGAATTTCTTGTCATAACTAGGATAAGGAATGTAAAATCCTCATTAAAATACTTACATTAATCATATAATATGCTTGCTAGTTTTCAATGGATTGAATCAATTTTTTTTGCATATGCTTATGATTAATTTTAGTGTTCTTATTGAAAGGATATTTGGGGTGGGTTATACTAGTCGATGAGGTCTACTATGCTTTAGAATCTATTTTATCATCCTTTGAAGTAAAATCCTAGATAGTATTTAGCATGAGAAATGATTTAAGTCTTAATTGGATCGATTGAACCTTTCAAGACAACCATTATTAATATTCTTAGTCATGTATTCGAGCCTAACAAAGAACCATTAATATCTTTAACCCACATTTTAAGCCTAACTAATAAGTATTACCTTTACTCTTACACCTGTAACTTGTAAAAAATGCAATCATGTGTTTTACTATAGAGTGAGTTGAAATGTAATTCACCCTATTTCTAAAAAAGAAAGAAAAAAAACTCGTAATACAATTATCCCTATAAACAAAAAGGAAACAAAAAGAATAAAATTAAATATAAGTTTGGAGATGTTATAAAATTAATAAAAATATGTAGAATAAAAGAATGAAAAATGGTAATATAGGGTGTACTAGAACATCAAGTGAATGCTAAAGTGTAATTAAGCATTGCATGATGAATAAAAAGAAAGATAAGATATAAAAATCCTTTATGTCTCCATTTATCTACCCCATCCTAAACCTTATATTACAAGCATACAAAACTCTCTGGATCTTTAACTAAATGCATAATTTATAATAGTGGAGAGAGGTATGAAAAATAGACCTAAGAAACTTATTCTAAGACTTAGTCTATTAGCATACTTATATAAGTTGCTTGCGAGTTTGGTATGGGTCTCTAAGGAGTCTACATTTCCTTACCTTGGTTATTTACCATGTGTTGGACTAAATAAGTTACTGGATTTATTTAAAATCCACGTACCATGGAATAGTACAAGTAAAGAAAGATAATAACGAACTCATAAAAACAAAGTAACCACACTATAAACAAAGCGAGCCAATAGAAAGATGGCTATTGTAGGCCATAACCTTGACATATTTTTTAAAATCAAATTTAGTAAGCTGAGAAACAATACAACAACCAAAAGGTATATAATAGAACACTAAAGTATTACAAGCTTTCCAAATTCTCCAAAGGCAATTCGCCACAACAATTAGGAGACTTTCTCATTTAGTTTAGCTTGCTTCCCAATCAAGAATAGCATTCAAGCTTATAGCAAAAGACTGTGCACCAAAATCAAGAATGTTAACAATACATATAATACTAGCCTATATTGAGCTAACACTCTCACAACCCAACAAAATATGGAAAGTAGTCTTTCATTTAAGGACATATAGTAGACATTAAATAGGAACTATGTAATGGCTACGAACAAAAGCATCTTTTAATGGAAAGATATCATTCACACAATGCCAAAGAAAAACATTAACCTTTAGCTTAACATTAAATTTCCATATATGCCACCAAAAAGCCAAGTTTGGGCTTCCTGAGCTACCATACAAACATGATTAACAAACCCAAGAGCAACCTGATAGTCAGACTAAACAATATAGTTCCCATGAGAGGTATGTGATACACAAATTTTAATTGTCCACAAGTGCACGAATCATTATTAAACTGATGATAAGTTTACCTTGAGGTCGATCTCTAAATAAATTGACATGTGTTTTAAAACATCAAATTAATTTTTTATTTAGCTAAACAAATAATCCTAAACATTCTAAGAATTTTCAGTTGAGAAAAAGATATTAAATTCTAAAACTATTTAACAACTAAAAAAACAAGTAAATTATAACCTAATTGATATAGATGAATGAATATGAGAAATTAGTCAGCTATCTATTCATAGGGAGAAAAAATTATATGGTTTTCACAGAAGTTAGAAATATTGATTTTTTTTAAATAAGCAAACCCCTAACGATCATGGTAAGCCCCATAATTCCCAATTAACCAATAACTTTTTGGATCGGGCTTGAAATCAGTTAAATAGTAAACCTAAGGAAAATAAATAAACCATCTAATTTAACATAAATCAATGAAATTAAATTAGATCATTGTTTACATAGATAATGTGTATAATGCTAAATTCTAAAAATATTCTCTTTAATCATAAATCAAGATTTGATCTATCATTAATTTATAATTAAAGATATGAAAAAAATGAATAAAAAATAAATCAACTTTTATATAAATAAAATTATAAAGTTATTCTTCTGGAAGTAAAACTAAAATCAAATACACAAAATTTAGCTTAATATAATTAAATTAATTAAAATTAATTCAATTACAAAAGACATTTTCAGATACAAAGATAAATAGATATAATAATAAAAATATTCCCTTTTGATATGCTATCCCAAATCCTTGAATTAGTTGATCCAAATCATCAAATCTTTAAAAAGACTTCGCTAATGATAGGCGGCTGTATATATTTAACAGAGGTTGTAGAGTATATTTATATGTCAAGTTTAGAGTAAAACATGTTACATATGCATACTAGGGTTTTTGACCATTAAACATATGTGGGCTATGTCACACTTTTATCTGTATTGTAGCACGATACAAAAGTCAGATCCTCAAGGTGCAACGCAAGACTACTGCACTACAACATGAATTTTTCTAAACCTCAACGTGTGTTGAAATTCATAAAGCACCAAATGTTACCTAAGTGTTCCTCACCCCAACATGATATTTCTGGGCCTTGGCATACAAATTCGACCTAACTTTATATGGCACCCGAGAGTCTTTGCCCATGGCATGCATTTATGTGGTCCACAATGCGCACTAGCTTTATGATTTTTGATATTCTGATTCGTTTTAACTTGTTTGACTTGCCAATTCTCTCCTCATTTTCACTCTTTTAGCTCGTTTAAGTCCAAGACTCTTCCAAAAGTACATTAACATACAAAACATGAAAATACCTTACAAAATAACATAATTTTGAACTAAAACATAAAATTAACACTTAAAATGATAGCAAATATAGATCAAAATAATATTCACCAGTATGATTTCATATCAAGGAATCTATACAACTTAGCTTAATAGGCATATTTAAATTAATATAAGCCTTTAAGGGATTAAAAATACTACAAACAAGGTCCACATTCCAAGTCACAGTATCAAAATCGATAAAGTCCCTAATAAATAGAGCATAATTAGACCACGACGTAGTAATAAAAAACATTGGGAGTGAAGGATCTAGCGATCATCCTAAATATACACACTAGTAGAAGACTCAATATCACAATGTGTTCCTAGCAAAAGGATAACCCGACCTTCTAAGAACCCCCACCAAGCTTTGGAAGAAGAAAATCCTACCTTAGCACTAAACAAGGGGCAAAGACAAAAATACTTATTTTTAAAGACTTAAGCAAACAAAGAGTTCAAGAAGTTAATCAACTACTAATATTGTTTAGGAAGCATGGCCAAATTAAAAGCTGGTAGATCTATAATCCCTAACTCTCTACCAAGTTTTCGATCGCACAACTTTTTTCAAGAGAGCCAATGGAATTTCCTTACATTCTTTGTTGCCCCGACCATAATCACTGCATAGCCATTGTTTTATATACTTAGGTGTATTTTGATATAATAATTTGGCACACTAAATGTACTCCTATTTTGATTTTAGTTTTGACAATAAATGAATATGTCGTGGCTTAAATGCTTTGTAAAAAATCTGTAAATGCCACATTTTCCTAATTCAATGTTATTATTGTTCGATTTTGTTAAATAAGGTACCAAAAAAGAAATTAGGCAACTTGAGATGTACGAGTTGATAATATGGGTAATTTTGGGTACTCTTAGAGTAACAAACCCTAAATATTTTCAAGTTTACATTTGATACTCTTGAAAATACCTAAAATGGTGAAATTGAAAATGTTAGGCCATTGAATTAGTCAAATTGAAAAAATTAGCTACTAAATCGATTGAACTAATTTTATAATATTAATTAAGTCAAATCATAAAAGTTATGAAATGCTACATGCTCAGTATTGAATAGAATAAATATAATAATATCTGAGCATATTTTATTGAATTATATTATAATTTATATATACAATATTTGATGTAATCTGTCAAATATAATTATGAAAATTGTATAATATTTTGTTATACATTGTTTTAGTAAAATAATTGATAGTTATATAATATTAAATTTTTATGTAACTCTATTCCATATCAAAATAATTTTATTAACAAAAATTTTTTTACAATTAGTATTTAATTTATTTGTTATATTTTTCTTATATTTAAAAATAAAATAAAAGTATTTATAATATGAGATGAAAAATTAGTCTATAATCATAGATAAAAAATTAAAAACTTAAGAAAGATTAAATTAAATATTCATTATGGTTTCAACCTGCATCTTTTAATGGTTTAAAATTTCTTCTACTTATACAAATTTTAATTTTAATTTTATATATTATAATTTGTATTTATAATCATACATATCAATATAAAAAATTATAAAATGAATGCATTTAATAAGGGTTAAAAAAACATTCCCTTAAGGCACTAAATTGGTCATTTATAATGCGTACCAAGTGGAAGTATTGACTATTTATCTAACAATTATTAATTTTTACTTATGATTAAAACATTATGTTGGATCGTTTGTGTTATAATTTATACTAAAAATTTGAAATTGCCACCCCAATGGGTAGTATAAATTCATCTGAAAATAATACAAAATACGTTACCATTAATGCATAAAAACAAATTGATGTAATTGATTAATAATAATATAAGTGTATTATTTATAATTAATATAAAAATTAATTTTAATCTCTTAATTTTATAAAATATATCAAAGAATTACAAATTTTACTATTTGATCAATATTTTTGTAATTTTATTATAAAAAATTAACTATTTATTTGATATTTTAATAGTATTTATGATAAAATAATATAATAAAAAATTATTTTTATCATTTTCTCATTTACCCATTAAATAAAATATTAAAAATAATAATATTATTTTATTAAAAATATAAATAAAAAAATTAAATGAAACTTTTTTCTTAAGTGACTACCTTAAGGTACATATGTGAAATTTTTTCCTATTAAATATAACCTCAAATTTTAGAATATAGTAGTCTTACATTTCAAATATTTGAATTGAAGTCAAAGTACTTTTCAACACAAAATAGTAGGAGAGTCCTATTTTAATCCATTTAACACATGTTCACTGAAAGCAATTGGGTAAAAGCCACAGATGGTGGCAACTGATCAAACAAGGAAATGTTATTGAAAAATGGGAACTTGGGGGGAACAAATTACCTTTCTACACAACCTAAAATGTTGAATTTATTACAAACCAACAAAGAGGGAGACCAAAATTTCAGAATCATGAGAAAGTTAGTGAAAGCTGTACAATAATTATATAAAAAAAAATTTATATAAAATTTGCAAATAGTTTTGTGTACATAATATTAAAATTTAAGAATGTTATCTCAAAAAAAATATTAAAATTTATTATAACAAAAATAACTTTTTTTATTAAATAAAAAGAATATAACTATATGAATTAATATTAAGTATAATAATTTTATTGTTATAAGTTTTATAAATAATAAATTCGTTATTTTTCATCTACTACTAGCCAATTTTTTATGCTCTTCTGTGATAAATATAGATAGGCTTTGAAAACTACCTTAAACGACAATGGAAACAAATGGTCAACATTTAGATGACAATCATATATGCATTCCAACCTCTCTCTCTCTCTCTCTCTCCTCTTTTTTTTTTTTCCTTCATCCCAATCAAATCTAAGTTAAAGAAGCTCCAATTAAAATGCGGGCCAGTTAACAGTTTTCTGTTTGCGATTATTATCTACCGTTTTTAAATTGATAATTCTTTTTATCATAAAATTATGTATGCATTAATCTAAATATTAGATCATTTATTAATAAATAAATTTATAATTATTTTATTATTTTATATTTTTAATTTAAAAATTAGTAGAATAAAAACATAAGAATGATATGAATTGAATTCGATAAAAATAATATTATTATTATATTTATTTGAATAGTATAATCAAAATAATTATAATATTAAAATAAAATTTATAACATGTTAATAAAAAATGTATAATAAATTAACATTCTTATTATTATACTTAATATTATTAAAATTATATTATAAAAATATGGATAATCATTATTATTATTATTATTATTAATCGAACTAAATTCAATAAATAACTAATACTTTACTTGCTAACAAATATTTAAATTTGGTTTGTCGTGGTAATTAGTCAACATTCATCACCTGCTTTCAGACAAAAAGTGGGATGTGGGTCTGTCACAACTCACAAACTTGAAAATATTCCAAAAAATAATGATAAAAGGAGAGACCCCTCCCCACCCCCCCACACATACAAAGACAATATTTCTATGGAATTTCTCTTCTCCATTTTTCTTCCTTGTCCCATGCAATAATTGTTTGCTTTTTTTATATATATCAGAATTTTTTTGATTAACAATCTCGATCGAAAGCTTAAATGGTTAATAGATGAGTAATTTTTTTTATATGTTAACACTTATTTTAAGTGTTAGCAATGATAAATCCTCAATATTTTTTTTTAAAATAAAAGGTTAAAGTTAAGATATTTTAATTAAGTTGATACTTCATTGATATTTTTTTATCAGATAATTCAGTTAAAAGTATTATTAAATATATATAAAAAAAATACAAAATAAATTTCTAACAAAACTTATTATTATATTTGTTGTTAGTATTTGAATAAATAAAAAAACAAAAAAATGATGAGACATCACTCTATCAAATCGTTTAACCCCATAAAACTAAACTATAAACAACAACATTATATTCTTTATAAGCATGGGAGCAACGAAAATCCATGCAAACAACTTTCTCTATGCTATTAACCAGAGCAAAATACCATCTCTATAGAGCAAAATATTATCTCGATGTAATTGTTGGGAAAAATGGATGGTTTTAAAGAGATAAATATTTCACACACCCAGGATAATTTCCCAAATCAAAATAGAATAAAAATGACACCAAAAATTTTGCGTGAAAAAACCTTTCAAAATGAAAGTAACAACGGGACTAGTTGCAGCTTAAACTTCCACTATAATAAGATGAGATTACACTTCGCTTCGGGTGGATCTCTTACAAAAATACAACAAATATGTATCTTGATTTGTGGATAAAACTTCACAAATTGACTCTCTTAATTTCTCTCTCTCAAAGTTTCTGAAACTCTCTCTCTCTTTTTTTTGTTTTCTCCGCACGTCTGTTTGAGATTGAAGCTAAGGCTTTATATAGCCAAAAACTTCATCCTTCTCTCCGGATTACACGGAGAGATTTTTGACTTTTTCTTCTTCTTTTCTTCTTTTCTTTTCGCCACTAACAGTGCAGAGACTTTCTTCTTCCCTCTTTTTTTCTTTGTGGATGGCCCATTAGTTGGACCAACAAATCTCCCCTCCACCTTATGTGGGGCATGGCTCTTCCATACTGCATATCTTTCTACGGATAACAAGTTTTTCTCTAGTCACTAGTCTTTGTCATCATATCCCACAGTTATCATTGGTATGAACCTTTTCAACTTTCGGTAGTTTATGTTCCAACACATCACGAATCCAATGATACCTTACGTCGATGTGTTTGGACCTTGAGTAGAAGGTTGGAGTTCTTGCTAAGATGAATTGCACTCGACTATCGCAATAAAGAACATAATTTTCTTGGTTCGATGCAATTCTTGTAGGAACTTTTTCATCACCAGGGATCTCCTTACAACCTTGGTGATTGCAATGTACTCGCTTACGTGGTACTTAAAGCAATACACTTTTGTAATCGTGATTGCTGAAACGACTCCCCTCCAAATGTTATTAGGTACCGGGATATAGATTTCCTCGTATCTACGTACTTGACCATATCTGACCATGTATCCTTCTAATACAGTTTATTATTACCAAAGTAAAGCAGTAGTGGAGGTTCTACGAGATACCCAGTATCCATTTGACAGTGAGTGTTCCTTTCCGTGATTTGATAGGAATCGGCTCACAACGTCAGCAGAATGTGCAATGTCCGGTCTAGTACATACCATGGCGTACATTAGGGCGCTAACCGTTGCCGATGCATAAGGCACGCTTGCTCATCTGCGATTTATCCTCCTCACTGCGGACATTGACTCACATTAAGTTTGAAGTGGCTTGCAAGTGGACAACTAACGGATTTAGCTTTGCTCATGTTGAATCTTTCAAGAACTTTTTCCACATACCGTTTTTGGGAAAGCGGATCTTTTTCTTTTTCTGTGCGGGTGTCGTCGTACCGTGAATATGCTTGGCATGTCCTAAGTCCTTCATTGCAAAGGACTTGCTCGACTCCTTCTTTAACTTGTTAATCTTGTCAATATTTTGACCCACAATTAACATATATCATCAACATAAAGCAAAAGAATAATAAAATCACCATCGGAGAATTTCTTGATGAAGACGCAGTGATGTCAGTGGATTACGTTTGTATTCATTTTTCTCCGTGAATGAGTCGAACTTTTTGTACCACGCTTGGTGCTTCGCTCGGACCGTACAAGTTTTTCTTTAGTCTGCATACCAACGTTTCTTTGCTTTTGACTTGGAAACGCCGGCCGCCTCCATATAGATTTCTTCATCAAGATCACCATGTAAGAATGCGATCTTTACATCAAGTTGTTCAACTTCCGATTAAGACTAGGCTGCCCAAACCAAGAACAACTGGATTGAAGACATTTTAACCACTTGGTGAGAATATTTCATCGAAGTCAATGCCTTTCTTCTCACTCGAATCCTTTCACAATCAATCTTGCTTTATAAGCGTGGTTCTGTTGCCTTCTACTTTTGATTCTCAGAGCACTTGTTCTTGAGAGCTTTTCTTCCTGTGGTAGTTTCGTGAATTGTCAAATGTGTAGTTCTACGAGAGATTTCATTTCTTCTGCATGGCTTTAAGCCACTCGGTCTTATGTTGATCGATGATAGCTTTGTCATAAGTCTGCGGTTCTCCCCTTCACGGTGAGCATCACATACTCGTTAGGAGAATATATCACGACTAGGTTGTCGTACTCGGGTAGATCTCGCATGCCGTACTTACGGGTTGGACTTGTTCGAGAGACTTGTTCGGGTTACGAGCGCCAGTTGGTGGATTGACATCATCGATTATGCGGTGTGACTCCGTCACATCGGGATTTATTGGTGGAGAGACTGGGTCCGCATTAAGCGGAATTTCATCCGACCGTGGTTTCTGATTTCTCAAAGTCCTCGATTGTTTGGTCTTCAAGAAATATCACGTCTCGCCCCGACAATCCTTTTGTTAATAGGATCCCAAAGTCTCGTAGCCAAATTCTTAGGGCATATCCCATTAAAGATACATTGTTTCGCTTTTCCATCCAACTTGGACCGCTCATCTCTTGGGATGTGAGCGAATGCTCTATGGTACCGAATACTTTCAAGTGTTTGTAAGAAACGTCTCTCCCCGTCCAAACTCTTTCCGGTACATCGTAGTTCGTTCGGCCTGATGGAGAAAAGGTTGATTAAATCGGCTTGTCCGCATTGCCTCCCCTCAAAACGCGTTTGGCTGTTTTGCATTTGAGAGCATACATCTCACTCTTTCCCAGATGGTTCTGTTCCTTCTCGCTGCGCCACTGTTATGTTGAGGTGTCTTTGAATCTTGATTTTTCCACTCGATGCCAAAATTTTTGCGGTACTCTTGAATGGTCCACGATACTCACCACCGTTATCTCGCACGTACCCAAACGTCTCGCAGTTTCTCTCTCACTTTTACATGGAGCGCTTGAAAACTTCATGCACTTGATCTTTAGTTTTCAAAGCAAAAGTCCATACTTTTCTTGAATGGTCATGATAAAGGTCACAAAATAGTGAGCACCTCACAATGACTTACAACTCGTTGTACGGACATCTGTGTGTATTAAATCTAGAATATTTTCCTTTCTAGATGGTGTGAGACTACGAAATGCAACTCTATGTTGTTTTCCCATAATACTGATCAACACAAGTTTGCAGGGTGTACCTTTCATTCTGGCAAGACCTCATTTTTGGAAAGAATTTCGAGACCTTTTTCACTCGTATGGCCGAGTCGCTATGCCATAGCTCGGTAGAAACTTCTTTCCTTGTGGCATTTACTTCTCCTACACACGGTTTGGCTTACATGATGTAGAGTGATGTATCTTTCTTGCCTTTAGCTATTACCGAGATTGCCTTTGGTGAGCTTCCACTTTCCTCCACCAAAATAATTATTGTATCCATCATCATCAAGCATCACAGGTAGAGATTAAATTGAGGCGGATATCGGGAACATGCCTCGCATCTTTCAAGTAATGTCTGCATCCAAGATTAGTCTCTAGATAAATATTTCCAATGCCGACAATTTTTGATGCATCATCATTTCCCATCCTCGCACATCCCGAAAATCACCTTGAGTGTAGGTTGAGAAGAATTCCGTGGCCATGCAGGTGACATGATGGAAGGCTGAGTCGACTACCCAAGTAGTGTCTTGGCATGCAAGATTGACATATCGGCATCTCGAACGATGACAACTTCTTGATGGCAGGTTGTGGTGTCATTTGTTCGGTTTCTTCTTACGATTTACGGATTGTTCCGCTTTTAACCTACTACATTCTCGAATGAAGTGTCCAGACTTACGCAATGATGACAACCGTCATGTCGTACCTTGATCTAGACTTCGGCCGAATCCTTTGTTGACTTTGGTTACGGGGATTTTACTTTTACTTCTCCCAGCCATTCTTGCTTGCCTTGTTTCTACATGACAAAGCGCTTGATGTCGAGTATAGCCTTCGTATTTTAGGTCGAGACTCTTCGTTTAACATTCTGTTTTACCATATCCGTGGTAAGCTTACCGTCGGTGAGTAAGTTGCTAAGCCGACACAATGGAAGTATTCAACTTTTTGGTAGAGAACTCAACATCAACAACGGCTAGCCTTCATACGGTCATCTTCATAGAGTTAAGTTGATCTACTGATGCCTTGAAACTCACTCATATGTTCCGTATGTTACGTCTGCTTAGTCTTTATACTTCAAATTGACTAATCGTCGCATCAGATTTACTTTATTCGTGTAGGTTGTCCTGCGATACATTTTCTCAACTTTTGCCAAAGAACATAAGCATCGTGTTCATTAGCAAAATTTTGAAAAAATGCTTTTGTCGATCCATTGTCTGATTTGAAGAACGACACTTTCGGTTCAGAACGGCCCATTCAATGTCTACATCGGTTACTTCTTTCTCCTTCGGCATTATAATTGGCTTCCATAGATCTTTAATGTATAAAAGATCCTCCATCTTCGGCTTCCAAATTGCATAATTAAATGCGGTTAATTTTATCATATTACCTGTGCTTTCCTCCATTTGAATCGTCAATCACCAGGTTTCGCCGAACTTGATACTTTTCTGACAATGAATAGTACCCGTGAATAGTACCCGTGAATAGTATCCGTGAATAGTATCCGTGAATAGTATCCGTGAATAATACAATACAGTATATATGAATAGTACTGTATATGTGTACAGTCTCTTACTAAAAATAACTTGGCTCTGATACCACTTTGTTGGGAAAAATGGATGGTTTTAAAGAGATAAATATTTCACACACCCAGGATAATTTCCCAAATCAAAATAGAATAAAAATGACACCAAAAATTTTGCGTGGAAAAACCTTTCAAAATGAAAGTAACAACCACGGGACCCGTAGCCAACTTAAGCTTCCCTTTATAATAAGATGGGATTACACAGCTTCACGCTTCAAGTTGGATCTCTTACAAAAATACAACAAATATGTATCTTCAATTTGTGGATAAAACTTCACAAATTGGCTGCTTAATTTCTCTCTCAAAGTTTCCTCGAAACTCTCTCACTCTCTTTTTGTTTTCTCCGCTTCTAATCTGTTTGAGATTGAAGCTAAGGCTTTATATAGCCAAAAACTTCATCCTTCTCTCCGGATTACACGGAGAGATTTTTGACTTTTTTTCTTCTTCTTTTCTTCTTTTCTTCCTTTTCTTTCGGCGCCAGAGACTTTCTTCTTCCCTCTTTTTTTTTTCTTTGTGGATGGCCCACATTAGTTGGACCAACAGTAATTGAGGGTGATTTATTTCAAAAAAGAGTAACAACATAAATAATTTATGGCATATATAACCATGTGTATGGCCACCATAAATTTGACCTTAAAAGAATAGGATATCCCAAGCAGGATGCAAAAATATCTCTTAACAAATAATCTTAAGGTCCAAAAAATACATGCATACTAAGACAGGCCTGACGATCCAAAAGAGCACCATCCGTGTTAACCTTTATCCATCTCAATGGTAACACCCCCCAAATAACCTCTATAATCCATGGAACACATCATGAAATACCTTGTATCTATTGATGTTGAGAAACTGCAGTTCATATATTGTATTTTGTATAGATCTGCATTATGTTACCCTATCTCACAAGTAAATCACAAAATTATGAAAAATACAAAACTCAGAGTCATATGTCTATATATTCTTAACAACAATCATTTTTGACTATCCATATCACCCAGATGACAGAAAAAATCATTGTTACCCAAAGCTCCAAAATGGTAGAATATACTTGCCAAAGGACACCTACAAAATGCAAAACTCAAAAAAATATGAAATGTATTTTCCTTCAATAAGACGCACAAAAAGCATATAGAAGAAAATGATTGACCCCTCTTTTGAACCAAAAATTTGTGTGGAGCTTATTTTGAATAGCTCGTTAGAGTAAAATAAACCATGAGGACAACATGAAAGAAACCCAGATGACCTTTTCCCATCTCTTTAATTCATCGATTACATGTAATGAATCATAAGTCTCATTGATAATGACTTCTCTTTTAATTTAATGTGTCTAAACTCTGGTGTTCGTACCAATTCCTACGATTGTAGCAATATCTGGATAAGAGTCCTCTTCTAGCAAGTGCTACCCACTTGCTTATAAATACTTCCCAGCCAATAAGTTTGAGTAAAGGCTGAACATGATATATATCACTCAACTATTAAGTTTGAGTAATATATTTTAGATTAAATTTTTAAGATAATTAATTATCAATAGCTACCTTTTACCTTTGCCTTTGTATTGCACTCGTATGCTAAGTTTAATTTGTGGATTCCTTTTATTTTATAACATTAGTTTTTTGACCGATGAGTATTGTGTTTATGCAACACGTAATTGGGACTCAACTCAAATCTTCAACATATTTGATTGGGTCTCATACCATTGAATCACAATGTTAACCTTGTAGTACATATTAAGTAGTTACATTAAGTTATATGAGCTTCAAAGCTATCTCATGTGAAAAATAGTAAAATAATTGATATTAAATTGATTAATTTATTCTCCTTCTATAAAATTTAGAAAAGAAAAATTAAATAAATATACGTGCATTATTTAAACTTTGAATAAATTAGAAAAAAAATAATTTAAATTATAAATAAATTTATACGAAAGTAACAACAATAATCCAATGTAAACATAAAAAAAACAAATATATTAATTAATTTGAATTCTTAAATATTTCATGTATTAATAAAACAATTACTCATAGAAAAATATTAAAATAAATTTTAAGGAATTGAGAAGTAATAGATTCATCGACGATATTTGTTAGAAACAAAGAGAAAAGTAACGTAATTAATACGCCAGAATTACTGTGAAAATGTATGTAATTTAATTTAAATAAATTATGAGTATAGTTTTTCCATAATAATTTATATTGAATATAAATATAAATATATTAAATATAATTCAATAAAAATAAATATAGCTAGTTATTGATTTTTTATATCAAACAATATAGTATTGTTTAAATCTTGTCTATAAGTATGAAAATTGTGACTTTAATTATTATCATAGTATTTAAGTAAATAATTTTTTTTTTCTTTTAGAGTTATATATACACACACTGTGTGAAATAAATATCACATATTTCATTCCTTTAATTGTAATTTTATAATAAACGTTAAGGTACTAAGCAATTTATCTACTTATGTCAAGACCTAATATTATTATTTATCATTTGTTTCAATATGTATACGTGAATACTCACTTTTATCTTTTATTTGCATAATTAAATATGCCAAAATTACAAGTATAAGAAATTGAAAATCAACACTCCAACTAATTTGAATGAGTTTATAATCATAAAAAATGAGATGTTTGTTAATTTATGATCATCATTAGCCTATTAAAAAAGATCGAGAGGACTTTATATGATTTTTTTTTGTTTCACTGTAAAGATTGTTTGAAATAACTTATTTTTCTACGTATCAACGTAGTTCGAGTTTTCATGAGTTAATAAAGGAGGCTTATTTATGCATAAATAAATAATTTAAAACATAAATAATTGTATGAATTATAATTATAAAAGATAGTTTTTATTAATTCAAAAGAAATAAAGATAAAATATATCAAAATCTCTCTAATATCAAATTAATATGGGCTTTAAAAAATAACATAAATTAACATAATATAATCTAATTGGTTCTTGTTAGTAAGTGATCTAATTGATTCTTGTTAGTAAGTGATCCCACGATCAGTCAATAAATGATATATACTTAATGTCTATAAGAACTCGATCTATATAGCATTACTCCATCGATATGACTCAAGGAATATACAATTGACAAAAGTAAAAGATTTAATAAAATAACATTAAACATTAAAAAATATATATTATTTTCAATAAATAGATAAATTAACTCCCCTTTGTAAATATAATCACCAACCATCCTTTTATATATATTGAAAATTTTACAAGTATATATAAAATTATCAAACAAAAAATATCAAATAACTACTTAACTAGCAACTCTCCTTTATATGTACATACACTAATAGATGAAAAAATAATAATAATAATCTTACGTTATTTGTTATACTTTGTTATCAATACTTTTTTAAAAATGAAAGGTTGTTGGTGACATGCTTTAGTAGATGCATTGTGATATCTTAACTCAATCGGTTGACATCTCTATAGCATTTTTCTTATCTAATCTCTTAACTATGAGTATTATTAAATAAAAATCAAATATATATATACCAATTCTTAACAAAACCTAGATTTGTTATTAGTATATAAATAAATGAAAGGACTATCGAATAGTAGTACATCTTAGCACTATGTCCTGGTACAAATACTAAGAGTCCTAAAAGTTATACCTTTAGTTAGAACATTACTCTCTCTATATATATATATATATATATATATATATATATATATATATATGAGAACGATAGAATTCCATACAAGTGATTTTTTCTAAGCAATCAACCCATGTAAAATCATATTCATGGTATCGAAAGTGACCGAGTCCAATAAAGAATAACAACATAAAAAAAAAGTTAAACTTCAACCAAAGTTTTCTTCACCCAAAGGTGGTAACATAAATGATCATTACGAGTTCTTTCTTAAAATCATACGAAACCTTAACTAGGATACAAAAACATCTCTTAACAAAGAATCTTGAAATCCAAAAAACACTCATACAACCAAATAACTCTAGTAGTCCAAAAACAATATCATTTGTATTAGCTTTTATCAATCTCCAAACATGCAACCTCTGCAATCCATAGAGCTCATTGTGAGATCATGTCTCTAAGTACTTTTTAACACCTTAAACATTAAATAAATGAAATAAAAAATCATTTTATATGTTTTAATATTTTAATTTCAATTTGATTCATTTATGAACAAGTCACTATTATATTATCTTAGAGCATATTGGTCGACATATTATATTACTCTAATGCTGTAAATGAATTGTTATCTTTTCTTTTTCTTCTTCTAATCACTATCTTACTGTTTTAATTTAGAAAAAAATAAAATGAAGGTTTCCATAGTGTTGGAATGTAAGGTTTAGATTATATAGAGTGTCGCAGATGATCACCTTTGTAGAACTAATTATTGTTAAGAGTATGTTACTGTCTCTTCTGAATGAGATCGATGCTACTTGTATACACAGTGAGCTAATACATTCATGAAATATATTTTTCTTCTTCACGAACAGTCTTCTCTGCTGTTTGATACATATAGTATATATGTTAGTGGAACGTGATCAACTAGATAATAGAGTCCATATTTGTTTTTCGTAGACCTTGTTATAAATTTGATGCTTTCATCGTTTGTAAATTAATGGATATTGAACATTATTAATTCAAGCCAAAAACCATTTGTATATATGCATTAAATATTTTCATTAATTATACGTACATAAATTCCTTTAACTGTGGCTATTTATTCAATGCTACAACAAATTTAATTGTGATCATCCAAAAATTAATATATAATACCAATTGTATCATAGTTAGTAGCCTATATATATATATATATATACATGTGTGTTCAGTCTTATTTTCATTGATATTTGTTTGTCTTAAAATAACTTTATTTATTTTTTTAAATTTAAATTTAGGGAAAGAGTTCTTAACCACCTCAATCCCAGAGCTTAATGATTGCACATTCCTTTGCATGAAGAGTAAAGTATGCATATATATAATTCATTAAATGCATGGAGTTTAGTTTTCATAATCATATGGAGACAGATTTTCAAAGCGAAATGATTTTGGTTTGAATCCTTTTCAAAGAAAGACCAGAATATCAGCCTGAGTGATCAAGTACTAGGGAATGATTCGACAGAAATAATGTGTGATTGTGTGTGTGCATAAATGTGGATATATGAGTGACTCTTTTAATCATATGGTAATCATTATTGTATAGAATAGAAGTCCATATAATCATGTAAACTTGTTCTCGTGGGCATATGTTATCATCCATAATAGAGAGTAGGGTTTTCTACGTATAAATATTTATTAAATATCATTAAATTTTTTGTTATTTTTTATTTTTACAAATAAAAATATAAAAATAAATTAAGTAATTTCTTTTCATACATTAATTAACACATAAATATAATACGATTAAAAATAAAATATGATACAATAATATAATTAATCCAACACAATTACCACCTCATTTTTTAAAATAATTGCACTAATGCAATAATTTAAAGCTCATAACTATATGTCTAAATAATTGATATTGTAATAATCATTTTTATCTCACGTATTATTAATTAAACTTATTTAAAAAAAATTGTCAAATATTTATAAACAATCATAATTTCAATTATATATAGTTGAAATGCACATTATTAGTTGGCATTATCATCTCTAACTTAAGTGACTCATATATAATTGATATTATTCTAATAACATGGTGTATATATATACTTAATATCAATGTTGTATTTCAAATAATATAATATAATATTATTATATTTAACTTTACTCGATCAGAAATCATTTTGTGTCTACATAACAACCTATTTTCTTTGCATGATATTCTTACTAAAAACAACCCATTACAAATGGATTCTATCCCTTTTTTTGTTTTTTCATTACAGTAAATGCATTTGGGGTAAGGATGCAATATGGGTCGATTTGGATCTAATCTGAACTAAACTTAATTGACTCAATGGATAAATTGAACTAAACTGCTTCTAGAATTTTGGATATACGATTTGGTTTGGGTGTTACTTGCATGTAAATGACCAAAATCATTAACCTATTTTGAACCATAATTCAATATAAAAAACTAAAATGATATGTGAAAACATAAATCTATAAACGATTAATACCTGAATTAAACTAAAAAAATATTTTAAAAATGGGTCATGAATTGAAATCATAATCCAAATTGATATGCCCCAATTAAATTGACGCAAATGTGTCGGTTACGTTTGATAAAATTGACGCAAATGTGGCAAATGACGTATATATATTTCTCATATCAAGTTGGGGTTTACTTATGGTGGATAAAAATTACAAATTTTCATATTAGACACCATATGACTTTACTTTGAACCCTTCCTAAATTCATAAACTAAGACTTTAGGACTCTAGTTAATTCTAAGCAATGCTTAAACTTAGTACTTGATACTAGTTTGGTGAGCATATTAGAATAATTATCATCTATGTTAATTTTAATTAAATTTCCCAACCCCTCATTTATAATGTCTTTAATAAAATGAATTTTATGTCAAATAACAACTATGAAACATAAGATGCTTAGAAACATGTAAGTTTAACTCGCTATCACAATAAAATGGATCCTTATCTTTCACTTTTGCAAAGCCTAATTTCCTTGAAAAACCTCTCATCCAAAGGCATTCCTTAACCGCCTCACTGTAAGCAGTGAACTCTATTTCAGTAGTAGATAGAGACTATAGATTAAAGATAATCTTTCTTGCTAATGGGAATGCCAAATATAGTGAACATATAACCAAAAATTGACTTCCTATTATCTCTATCTCCGGGAAAACCTACATCACAATAACCTTCAACAATATACAATTTAGTCTCAAATTTAACATAACATAAACTAGTAACAATATCTCCTTTAAGATATCTCAATATCCAATTAACAACTTGCTAATGTATTTTATTAGGGTTTGATATATCTATTAACCATACTTAAACCATATATCAACTTAGGCTTGTATAAACCATAGCAAATATTAAGGAACCAACAACATTAGAACAAGCAACGTGTTTCATGTATTCCTCATCATCATCAAACACAACACAATTGGCATAATACAGTTTAAACACAATGGTGAAAAATGTATGTAGTGACGTAAGTATATAAAGTTAGAATTTAAACGCGTATGAAATCAACAAATGTCCGATGATTGCTCACTCACGATCCATTATCTTTTTCTCCTTTTGTTGTGTCCTCTACCTTATAAATAACCGCTACCCCTTTTTGTTTCAATTATCCCCCAACTTTTAACTCTCTCTTTCTCTTAGTTTCTTATTTTTTTATTTTTTTTCTTAAAGTTCTTTTCTCAATTTGAGAGTTGAACAAAGTTTAGTTTATGTAGGATTTTTTTATTTAATAAACAGTTTAGATATATCTGTTTGGAGGTTTTCTAGAGGCAATTAATTATTGAAATTCTATATTTTGAAGAATACGCTTAAGGTATAAATTTTAAATGCATTTTTTTATTTTCAAAGTTAATTTTGTATACTATTTTAATGTTATATTTAATTTACTAATCATTTATTAAATTAAGCATGTTTGGTTGAAAATATTATGCAATATTAGTATTTTTTTATGTTGGGGAGATATTAACTTAATTAAAATATTTTTGTAAAATAAATCGATTTTTATTTCTTCATTCAAGAATTCACCAAAGTTTATTACAAAAAAAATGCTTACAACATAATTTTTGTGATAAACTTGAAATAAGAAAGTTTATATTTAAGATTTGATTATCTAAATCTCATTTAGAGTCACTTTATTTCAAAGATTTTTATAAGAATTGTTATTTGAAAATATATTAACAACATATTTTTTGTAATATATTTTAAAATCTGAAAGTTAGTTCTCAAATACATTAATCTTAAATTCAACTTTGACACCTTGAATGATTGTCTAAATTATTTGCTCTGCCTTAAGCAGTAATTTAAATGGTTTTCTATTTATTTAATAATAAATTATAATTTAATATTAATCAATTAGTAGACTTCGACTAAGGATATTAATTGATTTTTATTAATGAAGAATTTGGGCCCGCCTAAAGACATTTTTAGACAAAAATAAATATTAATATTGTTAATTTATATCTTTAATAACTTAATTAATATGAGTAAGCATAATTAACTAACAAATATATCACATAAAATTTTCATTGAATTATTAAATGTTTATTTGCCTAATATCTATTGAGTCTATTCTATCTTTAATTTTACGTCAATAGATTAGATTTTTTCAAACCAAAACAATTGTGACAAGATGCTTAGATTTATATATATATATATATATATTATTTTTAAGAATTTTGTTGAATTATTTAAAAACAACATAATTTCTCTTTAGATTTACTTTGGAAGTATACTTGTTATTTTTTACAAAATGATTTATGCACTTGCAAACTATTTAAAAATATACAAAATTTGTATACCAAGTTTTTTTTGCATTAGTTGCGTCAATTTTTAAGGGAGCCCCAATAACTCTAGTGATTTGTAGAAGGATCTTTTTGTCCCAAAATTCACAGGCCAAGTTGTAAAAACAGACCCACACTTGGGCGTTTGTTGCTTTTTGGTTATGGGGATTGAAGTTTGGTGTCAAAAGTTGAACACAAAAAATTCCTAGCTTGACATTAATTAGCGCATTAGCTTAGAATCTAGCTCAATCCTCATAGGGGTGTAATTATATATAGTAGAAACCACGACCAAGAGTAATGAGTTTTTAATTTATGGGAAATTTTCATATTGAGGTTAGGAGGGATTTTAGATCACCTTGGCTTACGGGATTATTGATTTTATAAAGGATTAGGTGACCAATAACTGAAAATTACAAAAGTTAAGGCAGGGTTCGGAAACATGTGAATCTAGGGTGACATAAGCAATGTCTCAAATTTTCCTTAGAGGTGTTTTACAAGGTTCAAAAAGCAAGTTCCAGATGTTTCCTCTAATGGTTTAAGCATAGATTTTTGCTACATGAAGATTCTGCTTGTGCGATCAACACAACTAAGCGCATGATAGCACAGAACATGGGTAAGAGGGGGACCACTGAGAAAATGGTTAGGCATCAAAGTTGGTTAGCAGATTTGGAGCCAATTCCTTAGTGTTCTTTTGCCTTTGTAATCACGTATATGTAAGGCTATATATAGCCCTAATGATTGGAATAAAGTTAAGAAGAAATTAACCTACTTATCCCTTTTCTCTCCTAGCTCTCCTTCCTTTTCTCTCTCGTTCTCTTCTACATAATTATGCAAAATAACCTTAATAGTGGTATCAAAGCCGGTGATCGAATGTTGAGTTCCGTAATGATGTCTTAGAGACTCTAGCACGCCATGAAATCGAATTCAACCTATTCGGTAACACCATGAAAACACTGCTTATTTAGGTGTAAGCCCTGCACGCTACTCGAAACCTACTGGAAGACAATCCTTTTGCCAAAGATGAAACTATACATTCACACCCCCACACCTCTCGATCAACTAATGAAAACCCACTAACCAATTTGAAATTATCATTTCCAAGGTTTGTCAAAGAAGATCCTACTGGGTGGATTTATAAAGCTGGGTAGTACTTTGAATTTATGAACATTGCTTAAGACCAACGAGTACATCTAGCCTTCTTCCATATGGAGGGCATTGCGTTGCAATGGCACCAATGGCTCGCAAAATTTCATGGACCACTCATCTGGGAGGAGTTCACTAAGGCTACTAACCTGAGATTTGGACCCACTGACTATGAGGATCCTTCGGAAGCCTTATCGCACCTTAAGCACACTATGAGTATGGCCACTTACCAAGAATCCTTTGAAAAGCTATCATATCACGTGGATGGATTACTAGAGGAATTTCTCATCAGATGTTTCATCCCTGGGCTAAGGGATGACATATGGATTGACGTCAAAATCAAATAGCCAAAAACACTAGTTGATGTCATTGAGGTAGCTAGATTGATTGAGGAAAGGAACATCTTACAAATGAAGGCTACAATGAACCCTCATTACCTGTTTCCAATAGCTCAATGTAAACAAGCAATCAACTCTATAGCTGGGTTACTAAGATCGGCATCTGCTCGGTATGTTAATACAGCTCAACTAGTCACCTTCCGAAAGCTGACTAGCCAAGAGGCACGAGAAAGACAAGAGAAGGGATTATGCTACTATAGTGAAGAAACATTTGTGGCTGGCCATCGCTGCACTTGACCACAACTATTTATGATGGAAGATTGGTACCAAGAGGATGTAGTTAAAGGTGAAAAGCTCACACCAGAGGAAGACCCCAACAAAATGTTACCTAAAATCTCCTTCCATGCTGTAACAGCTATTGAACATCCTCAAACCATACGTGTTATGGGAAAACTGAAAAATAAAAGTATATTAGTACTAATAGATGGAGGTAGTACCCATAACTTCAGAGACTAAAACATAGTCATTCACTGCAACCTACCTATAGAAAAAAGTAAGAGATTGAAAGTAATGGTAGCCAACTGTGAGAAATTAGAATGTGTGGGACAATGCTAAAATCTCACTCTCAATATTCAGGGGTGTCCAATGGTGATTGATTACTATGTGCTACCAGTGGCAGCTTGCCAACTGGTGTTAGGGGTTCAGTGGTTGGAGACCCTGGGACCCATCCAGATGGATTACAAGAAGCTCACCTTGAGCTTTCACACAGAAGGAAGCTCCCATACTCTCCAGGGGTTGGGAAAAGCCACTATGTCTGCCCTAACCAACAAGGAGTGTAATAGTCTATAAGGAATGAGGCTCCTCCAACAAATAAGACCCACTGACACCCACAAGGATCCTCCTCAGACATACCATCCTAAGATAAGGAAACTATTGGATGAATTCCCTAAGATATTTGAACCATCCACTAGCTTACCTTCTACAAGAATGTGGGATCATAGAATCCCCTTGCAACCTAGCTTGGGACCAGTGAATGTGAGACCATACCGCTACCCACATTATCAAAAAAATGAGATAGAAAAGATGGTACAAGAACTCTTAAAGTCCCAACTAATAAAGCTAAGTAATAGCCCTTTCTCTTTACCAGTGTTGCTCGTTAAGAAGGCTGGTGGAACTTACAGGTTTTGTGTTGACTACCGAGAGCTGAATGCCATGACTATCAAAGATAAGTACCCTATACCTATCATTGATGAACTGTTATATGAACTTCATGGCACCAAGGTTTACTCCAAGCTGGACCTAAGATCAGGTTATCATCATATTAGGGTTCATGAAGATGATACCCATAAAACAACATTCAGAACTCATGAAGGCTACTATGAGTTTTTGGTGATGCCATGTGGACTAACTAATGCCCCAACCACTTTAAAAAGTCTCATGAATGACATATTATTACCATTCCTCAGGAAGTTTGTCTTAGTTTTCTTTGATGACATACTGGTGTATTCCAGCTCGTGGAAGAATCATATCTCACATCTGCAATCTGTTTTACAGTTTTTAACTTCTCATAGCTTATTTGTTAAAGAATCTAAATATGAGTAGAGTGTAGCACAAGTTGAATACTTAGGCCACCTTATTTCAGAATGCGAGGGGTTTTCTGGGGTTAGAAGGTTACTACAGAAAGTTTATTCGACATTTTGGAAGAATGACTGCATCCCTAAATCAACTACTGGGTAAAGATGGTTTCCATTGGAATGAAACAGCTACAAAAGCCTTCTAACAGCTAAAGAAAGCCCTCACTTCTCCTCCTATCCTTTGGTTTTCTGATTTCTCCCAATGATTTGTGATTGAGTGTGATGCCAGTGGCATTGGTCTTAGGGAAATTCTCAGCCAGGAAAGTAGGTCAGTAACTTACTTTAGGACTGCCTTAAAAGGATTAGCTCTAACACTATCTACCTATGAGAAAGAGATGTTAGCTATGGTAAAGGCTATTCGTATATGGCGTCCCTATTTGTTGGGAGGCACTTCATAGTACGTACTGATCAAAGAAGCCTTAAGTATTTATTGGAGCAAAGGATCATCACACTGGCATAGGCACGTTGGTTGCCTAAGCTCATAGGCTATGACTATAAGATTGAATAAAAAAAGGGAGCTGAGAACCAAGGGGCTAATTCTTTATCCAAAGTAACAAAATTCCAAATACTAGATATCTCTCAATCCCTGTCAGAATGGTGGCCCATCCTCCAACAAGAAGTCCAACAAGATGTTTTCTATGAGAAATTGAGAGACAAAAGACCTTCTACAGGGGGTCTTTGAATATGCTAGCTAGATGAGGTTTGGTTCAAGGGGAATAAGGTATACCTAAGCTCTCAATCTACCTTAATACCTAAAATATTGGGAGACTGCCATTCATCACCCATTGGAGGAAATTTTGAGTTTCACAAAACTCTATCCAGAATTAAACATAATTTCTATTGGCTCCATATGCACCAATAGATAAAAGAGTTCCTGAGTGAGTGTGAAGTATGCCAACGGTGTAAGGTTCATTGCATGAAGCCAGATGGATTGTTACAACCATTGCCAATTCCTAACCGAATATGGACTGGTATCTCAATGGATTTCATAGAAGGATTACCTCTATCCAAGGGAAACACAGTCATTATGGTAGTGGTTGACAAGTTGACAAAGTATGCTCACTTTGCAGCTATAAAACATCCTTTTACTACACTTATGGTAGAAAAAGTTTTTGTGGCCAATTCGTGAGGTTGCATGGCATACCGACTTCTATAGTCAGTGGCCGAGATAAGGTTTTTGTTAGAACTTTCTAGAAAGCATTGTTTAAGCTACAAGGTTCTCATTTGAGCATGAGCTCTAGTTATCATCCACAGACGGATGGATCGACTGAGGTGATTAACTGGACTTTGGAACAATATCTATGTTGCTTTGCTGGTGAAAAACCAAAACAGTGGGTTGAATGGATACCATGGGCTGAGTTTAGTTATAACACCTCCATCCATTCTTCCACCAAATGTACTCCATTAGAGGCAGTTTATGGTATTCCTCCCCCTCAACTGGTGACTTACATACCAAGTACATCCAAAGTTCCCACTGTAGATGAATACCTATGTGATCGAGATACCATCCTACGAGAACTATGCCACAATCTTCTACAAGCTCAAAACCGCATGAAGTGTCAAACCGATCAGCATAGAAGATAACTTTCCTTCCTAGTAGGGGATTATGTCTATTTGAAGCTACAACCCTATCGGCAGACCTTTATAGCTTTTCGTTCGTCCATGAAGCTTGTTCAAAGCTTCTTTGGACCCTAAAAGGTTATTGAGAAAATTGGTCCAATAGCCTAGAGGCTAGCTCTGCCTCTAAACTCACAAATACACAATGTGTTCCATGTCAGCATGTTGAAGAAACATGTAGGGACCATTACCCTTACCGGTCCCCAGTTGCCTCCAATCTTAAAACACTCAACGATCATGCCACAACATGAAGCTATCATGGAGTGCCGATTGATTCAGAAGGGTAGATATCGACCAAAATCTGAAATTCTGGTCAAATGGGTGGGGGTTCTGATTGAGGTAACTACTTGGGAGAATGAATGGCGTTTCTCCAAGTCCTACCCTGACTTCATCCTTGCGAACAAGGATTATGAAAGAGAGGGAGAAATGTTATGTGAAGATTCTGCTCGCCCAACAACCAGCGCACTTACGGCACACGATGGGTGCAACTGAGCTCATGATAGCACAGAACGGGCGCAGGAGGGGGACCATTGAGAAAATGGTTAGGCGTCAAAATTGGTTAGCAGATTTGGAGCCAATTCCTTAGCGTTCTTTTCCCTTTGTAATCATGCATATGTAAGGCTATATATAGCACTAATGATTTGAATAAAGTTTTGAAGAAATTAACCCAATTATCCCTCTTCTCTTCTAGCTCTCCTTCCTTTTCTCTATCGTTCTCTTCTGCAGAATTCTGCAAAATAACCCTAACAGTTTTCAGCGGTGGCTTTTGTGTAGTCATAGAGGATAGGGTTACAGCATGGCTGCATGGCTTGGGTAGCTCGATGTTGTAGGGCTAAATATGAGTTCATTAGTGGTAGGGCTAGGATTAAGATTAGGCTTTTCCATAGGAATGGCCAAAAACCTAAGCATAAATACTACGAAGATATAAAGCAAAATTGCTGCAAAAAGTTGTTTTCATTATCCTGATTGCATGTAGATCACACGATTAGCTTTTGTAAATAATCACAGAATTTGTTTTCCAAACGGCTCCAAGAACAATGATGATGATTGCAAAATAAGACAATAGAATGATGGTGATGATCGTAGCAAAGATCACTGCTCAAACTCCAATGATATTTTCCAATTTAGTGCCATTAAGGAAAACTTCAAAACTCAAGCATCCCTAGAACTCTAGAGTTTATGCCGTCAATGTTGATGATGATAATTTCCAATATCACTTTTCTTGATGTCAACCACTTTCCTTGATGCCACCCAGATGACTGATGACGGTGATCACAGCAATGATGATAATAATTCTAGCCACTTTCCTTGAAGCACCCAGATGACTGATGATGATGATCACATAAATGATGACAATAATTCCTTGATGTCTGCCAATAGAACGATGATGATGATGATGATGATGATGATTGCAAAAATGATGATGATAATTCTTATGTTTGCACCATCAAAGTTAAAGTAAGAAGATAAATCTTTCTACTAAATGAATCACTAATGGTTTTCTTTATTATCATTGTAACATATGCAGAGCAATAGGAATCAACTTCATAATGGAAAATTTCAATATCATTATTAGTTCTAAAAAAATTTATTTTCTTATTAGTTTGGTTTTCAGTCATAGTTTTTTAATTTTTAAAAGAATTGAATGTATCTGATTTTTGTTTCAAAACTTTAGAGAGAAAAGCATCATCAATAAAGGATAATAAAATACTTTTTAACACCAAGGGACACAACTCATGCAGGACTCCACATATCAGAATGCACATAATCAAGAATTCATTTAATTGCAATTTGAAAATAAATCTAGCTTGCTTACCCATGATGAATTTTTAACAAAATTCTAAGTTACTAAATTTAACATTACCAAAACATTTGTTTTCATGTAAAATATTTAGTAACATCAATATCAAAATTTGAAGCTATAACATTTGTAAGTCTTGTTGTACTTGTGTCTATATGTTGTCTTTCCGTGTGCAAAACAAATTGTCTCTTTTGTTCTTACTTAATGTATTTGTCTTTCCTTATATAAAGTTAGTTACTACGGATTAGTAATTCACACACACAGATGGTTAGATATATTTTGTATGTCTGCATGTTTATACATACCACAAGATTGGTTTTCATAGTGTGCATGTTAGGTGAATGTGCTTGCTCATTGAAATTGTTTTACTTGTGTTTTTGTTTCATTTTGTGTGCGGGTATTTTCGAAATTTATTCTATATTTTTCAGAACAAAAAATATCTTTTTTATCAACTCATCACCAATCTCACCACCATACTCACTACAACCTTTAGTGAGGTGGCATGTGAGGTGGCTGGTGAGGTGACCATCCAAGGCTCTATAAATACCATTAATTTATTTTTGTTTGGCATCCAAAAAAGTGTAAGAGAGCTTTATTAAATTGACATCACATTTTTCTATTTCCGGATCACTAATACTTTAAGTGTTGTCCAGTATTAGTGATTGTGATTGTACGAGTAAAACCATGCTTGTGAAAGGTGAATATTAAATATAGTGTTTATGACTAGGTTATATGTGAGCCATGTGTTAGCTGGTAGTTTCCCTTGGGTATCTTTTTCTTATGTGAAAAGCCTTTATGGCTATGAGCAATGTGGTGACTGGTGGTTGCATTCATGGAACATTTTCTTATTCAATTTACACATTATTGGTCTTTGGTTTATGATCACACCACTTTGGATGGTGTGGGCTTTAGAGGAGAGCTGGGTTGGTGTCTAGAACCTAGTTATTGCAAAGACAATAAGGGAGAGTAGAAATAGGTAGTTAGGGTAGGTGTCTTAATTGATAAATATATATGGGTTTATACTTTTCTATCGAGTTGTATCTATTTATTGCTTTTGATAGATTATTGACTGATGAGTGGTTGCCTTAAGTAACCCTAGGATTTTACCATATAGATAGGGTTTCTATGTGAGTTTACCTCTTTATATCTATTGTTATGCATGATCGAATGTGTGGTTAGTACAATGAAAGTTTTAATTCTATATGTCTCTACATACTTAAATTTATACTCTGATTAGAAAGCTTTTCTTGTTTTGTTGCATGCTTTTTGTTTACTGATTATATATAATGTTGTTATGATTATCAATTATGTGTTTATCTACACAATGTTATGCATGATCTAATTACATGTTAGGCTAATCAAAGTATCTATCTTATAGAGCCATAACACTAGATGTAGACTCTGATGAGAAAGTGTATTTGTTATATGTGTTGCATGCTTTCTTTCATTTCTATGTAGCATGCCTACAACTTTATAATAATTGATTATGTTATACTAAATGAATTTTTATGTGAGTCTTTAAGAAGTTTGTATCTCCTTACTATGATTGTATATCCCAGGTGTCAGACCTTTAATTAGTTTGCTATGTTTGGATTGATTGCATGCTATGAGAGTACAATCATTATTTCTCAAATATGTTCTCACATATGATGTCTTGAAGTGATTGGAAATCCTTTTTTGTTTAGTATGTATTCTTATCTCGCTTGTTATTAGTTGTTTACCATTCATACATTTGTTACTAGTCTGAACAGAAGCCTATGAGGCATATTGTCATTAGTATGTTTATTGTGGTTTATTCTTTCTTACTACTGGTTATTTTTATTGTGTATAGAACTAAGCATGAGGTTTTTTACTTCGACTTGGTAAATCGCTTAATTCATGTTGTGAGGTCTGCTTGGTCGGATTGATATTGAGCTCATGAAAATATTCTATAGGTTGGCATTTTCACCCCTTATCTAAGTCCCTAGTTATCTATTTGAGTCAAAAGAACAATTGGCTTTGTACCATTGTTCCTACATATAGGAATCTTCAACATTATTAAATAAAGCATTACCAAATAAAAAATATAAACCATGTTTCTTAACAACATTAATAAAAAACAAGTGACTCATGACTGATTTTCATTAATCCTTTTTCAACTTTCACGATAAAACCAATATCATCTAGGGTACCTACCCATACTAAATTTATTTTTAATTCAATTATAAATTTCACATTATGTAGAATTAATTCAATACCACCTTCTTGAAAAAAGTTTACTTTTCCTAACCTCATTGAAGTCAAATAACCATTGTCTATATATGGACTCATGTGGAAACTACACTCTAAATCTAAAATTCATTATGTGTTAGACATAGATGAGGTCACAACTAGTACATATGAACTCTAATACCCTTATGAAACAATACTTGACTCTAGATTCCTTAAACTTTCTCCTCTTAACTTTTTATTCTTTCTTAGTGGATAATTTCTTCTAATATAATCCTCTTTCTTTCAATGATAACATCTAAATATGATTTTCTCTTTGAACTTAGACCCTAATATATTCTATAGGAATTTGATTTTCTTTTTTAACCTACTTCATGCTTTTAGACCTTCACTATTAGTTTGTCCCTTGTCATCAAGACACAACTTTAATTCTATAGACCTTAAATTAGACACAAAAGATCCAAAGATAAATCATCATGCTTATAAAGAATTCTATTTTTAGAATCTTTAAATTTTTTAGGTAAAGAACTTAATAAAATTATAGCTTGTGTTTTATCTTGCACTTTATGATCAATGGAAAATACACCACTTAGGATTTTCTTAAAACCATTAAGATTGGTTGCAAGATTCTTTGAAGAATTCATTTTAAAAGTGATAAACTTTAATTTTAAAGAAACCTTTCTAGATAATGACTTATTCAACTACAAGTCATGCATGACAAATAGCAAGGAAACTGAATAATTCTTTTTCATTTAATTAAAAATTGATCATCAAATACAACGATACATTCAGGATGGTTGTAAGTTTGTTACAATGAGATACATTACACTTTATTACACTACTCAAAAGCACACATTTCAATGTAATAAACTTTATAAAAATCTTTTGAAAGGATTAGTTATACTATTTACCCCCATAGTTATCATGCATATGCAGATATTTTTATAATATTTGTATATGTGCACTTGCTGTCTTTACTCCTTATGTCTGCTGTGTGTGTAGTGGGCCTAGAAAATGCGGCATATTTGTGGCAATTTCTGATGTATGGTGTACAAAATTTGTACTCTAGTGTCATTGTGTGCAACATTTTCACACATTCCAATGTCATCCTTAGGTGCAATACGCACGGTATATGCGTGCATTTTTGTGTCATCATCAGGTGTAGTATATGATACATGTTTCCTATCACCCACTTGGGCATTGTCATCAAAACTCCTAACACCCACCTCAAATTAAGTGGCATGAGCATGACACTTAATTTGTTACAAAAAGAAAGAAAGGATGTCATAGAGAGCCATAAGTATACTGGTTGCTCCACAGAAGGAATATGATGCACAACAAGTGTCTTGGCCAACACCTTTTCATGCATAAAATGAAAGTCTAACTCAATATATTTCATGCATGAATAAAGAATAGGATTGGTAGCAAGCTGAATGATACTCAAATTTAGCACACCAGATCAATGGAACAGTTGATAAGGAAATGTGCATTTCATTATGCAAAGCCTAAATCCACATGATTTTAGAGGTTACATTGGCAAGAGAATGTGTATTAAGAGGTCAAATGTTAAATTATCACAATAATGAAAAAGAATATCTAGCTGTTAAAAAGGCTATTAAAAAATTTGCAATATATGTCATAAGTTCTAGATTCATTATTAGAACCGATAATAAGAATTGTGGTAATTTCTTAAGAACTAATATTACAGGTGATTATAAACACGAAAGGTTAGTCAGATGGAAACAGTTGTTCAACCATTATAATTTTGACGTCTAACAACTCCTAGAAAATAAGAATAGTTTAGCATATGCTTTTATCAGAGAATTAGCACCTCTAACTATCTTTATGCTAATAGGAATGGAACATCTTGATATCAAGATCAAGATAAAGGAAAAGGAGATAAAAATATTACTGGAACAACTCAAGCTTTTATATCTCAAGAAGTCACTTATGGAGACAGTAAATAAATATGAAGAACTTGATTATTTAGAACAACTCTTAGAGTCCAAAAATATTAAAAGGGAATCTTCATAAAAAATTCAATCTAAAGAAGATAAAACTTCTAAAGAAATAATTCAAGATGAAAAGGAAGAACCTAACGGTTCAAAAGAGAGTAACATCTCTGAAATAAAAAAGCTTTATTGGGTTGATGAAGCAAAAAAAAGACTTAAATGGTTTATAATGGCCCAAAACTAGAAATCCACAACAATTGGGTAGAAGCAAGTAAATATATTCTTGGGTTTAGTAGAGTAACTCAAAGAGCCTTCACAAATAGAATAGAGGCTGAAGTCAGTTATACTAATTAGAAAGTACCAAAACTAATAACTTTGGAGGAGATAGTAAGGAATTACTCTGCAACACTACAACAATAATTAGTAGCACCAAGCTGGTTAACAACTTTAGGAAAAATAGTAAGGATTCTAGAATTATTTAGAGAGACATGTCTCCCAAAAATATCAAAGATAGTAAAGCATCTAGTTCTATTCAGGGAAACATCCCCAAAAAAATCATTTGTTATTGAATATGAGAAAGACTAATATAGAAATCTCAATAAACCATAATGATTGAGTCTATACAACTTGGTTAGAAAATCTACCCAGGAACACATAGAATATATGAAATTCTATACTATATAAAAGGAATTCCCTACAAGAAGTAAAATCAACATTTTGGAAAGAGTTGATTCAATATTTATTTACAAAGTTTTCCATGCAAGACTAAAAGAAAACATATATCCAGGAATAAATTTAAGAAATTAAATTATTTACTAGAAAATTTCAAAAAAGCAGTCAAGAATTTCAAGAAAAGGATAAGAGGTGAGAAGCCTATTTATCTCAAATGTTTTAGTTCACTAATAGACTAGAATGAGGAAGGATATATTATCCCCTATCACTTTCTCAAATTAGGGATTTCTAGCACAAAAAGAGAAGTTCCCAAATAAGGTCGCTTCCAAAAAAGGAATTCAACACAGAACAGTTCTGTGTATTAAGAGGTCAAATGTTAAGCCAAATTTACTATAAATTCAAGAAAATTGATAATTCTATTGAGATCAAAGTAAATTACTCTATTAGTAAAGTCATCATCACTTCTCGTTATAGATGAAGAGGATTCTAAGAAAATCACCAAATATGAGACAAATTTTAGTAGTAACAACCTAAAAACTGGTCAAAAAATAAAAAAAGGTATTATGTTTCTATGCCAAAAAAACCACACAAGATCACATATGCATTTACTACATTAAAGATATAGAATGTGAAGATGCATCATCATCTACGTCATCCAAATAAATGTCGGTAGAAAATGATAAGGAAAAATAAAGAGGATGACAAAGAAGAATAAAGATGTAGACCCACATCTTTGGTTGGCACCATGTACCAAGGAAAAAACAATGGCTAAAATCGATAAGCCAAAAAAGTAGTAAAGTAGATGAATTATTAAAGTAAGAATAAAATAGTAATTCATATCTTATAAATAAGGATTTTTATACTATAAAAGGAATCTTTATTTTCATTTGAGGGACACACAAAGAACATAGCACATATCTTATAAAATACACAACCTCTAGCATAGTAACCCTTTCTATTCAGAAATCCAAACCAGTAATTATGTACCTAGTAATTATGAGTGGTTAAGAATTCTTTCAAGGTACTTAGTTTGCCTTAAGATTATAATAATTATTATATTATGAATAAAATATAGTTTAGTCACTCTTTTCTAGTAAGTCAAAATTGGACACCATCTATAAACGAATGCAAAAGGGTCACCATTGCTAAGAGGATATTAAGGTTTGAGCAAAGGTAAGGCATAATCAGTGTAACAAGAGAATATGAATAGAAGGGAAGACTATGGTAGACCCATTAAATTCATGTATGATAATTATAACTTTTAAGCTAATTAAGGATCTTGAATATTTAATTATTTGCTTATATAAATTAATTATATTGATAAACAAGAAGATGAAGATAAAAATAACACAATTTTATTATAAGAAAAACTATCTTTAATATACAGGGAGGAAAATTATCCTTGATATATAGGAATTACAAGAATTATAGAACATAAATTAACAACAAGTATTAAACAACTAGCCCCTAATTTGGTATCAGAGCCATAAGAATATTAACATAATATGGATGAAAAAGTTAACACCATTAGATTTAAGGATATCAATGGTATTAACCATAAATTTTAGAGGCATTATAACATTTTTTGCAACCTTAAAGGCATAAGTGAAGATATGTTAAACCTTTGAGGCATTTTAAAATAATAATCCAAAGAAAGATAAGGGAGGAGTAGAGATTGGTTCAGAGATAAATATTGAATCTAATGTTGGAACAAGAGGAATGTAAATAGAAGATTCAAAACCAGGTGATGGAGAATCAGAGGAATTCAAAATAGGTGATGAAGGAATAGATGACATAGGAACTTGAGATGAAGGTTCCTTAAGAAAGCTATGTGTTACTAGGTTATTGAAAATAGAAGTAACAATATGAAAAATAGTTTTAATCTATGAAAAACTGGCTGGAAGAGACATAGGTTGAGAACCAACTCACCTTTTGTTAAAAGGAAACATAGGTTCATGAATGATAACATCCCGACTCAAGTAAAGTTTACCATCACTGGTAAGACACTTTTAACCTTTGTGTCTTAGACTATATTCAAGAAAATTACATGCATGAGATCTATTTTGCAATTTATTATATGCATATGATCTTAAGTAGGGAAAACAAAGACACCCAATACTTTAAGAAAATTATAATCAAGTTTGACACCAAAGAGGATCTCCAAAGGAGAAGAGTCATTAAGAACTAAGCTAGGTAGATTATTAGTCAGAAAAACACTTGAAAAGAATGCTTCATCCCAAAAGGCAAAAGGAAAAGAAGCCTTATTTAACATTACTAGTCCTAAATCTAATATGTGTTTATGTTTTCTTTCAACAATTCCATTTTGTTCATGTGCATAAGGACATAATGTGTGATGCATATGCCACACTGATTAAATAGAGATGTGAGAGATTGAAATTTACCACTCTAATCACTTTAAAAACTTTAATTTTGTAGTTTTTTGTAGCTCACATTGTGCCTTAAATTGTAAAAAGCCTTGATAAGTAGAAAATTTGTCTTTGGAAAATAGATCCATGTAAAACGTGAATAGACATTTATAAAATGAATGTAATACCGATGGCCATTTTTGGAAGTGACAGGGGACACCCAAATTTCTAAATGAATCAATTCAAGTGGTTTAGTGGCTTTGTGCCAGGAATGAGAAAAAGGAAATTTGTGAGTTTTTCTATTAATTATGACAAACAACACGCATGAATTCACAATCTTTGTGACTAGAAGAGAAAGGAATCTTGTATTAATTTAATGGTTTTTTTATAATAGGAAATGTAGCATGGCTAATCTCTGGTGCCACAAAGAACGATAAACCATATTAGCAACAAGAGCAAATGTTTTAGTTATATAGCTAGTACGATTTTTACCAATAAATAAATAGGGATTGGTGTTATGACCTTCCACGTATAATGTGATAGGGAATTTGCATAATACATCACTAAGTATGCCCTGGAAAAGCACCTGCCTCGTGTTGTTGTCCTTAATAAAACAAGAATTAGAATGAAATTCAAAGAAAATATAATTATCTTTTGCAAATTGTGACATACTAAGTATATTTTTAGCAATATTAGGTACAAGAAGCATGTTATTCATTTTGAGAGATATATTAGGAGAAAATGTGGATTAAAACTGATTAGGATCTATCTTAAAGATAGGAAAACCTTCACCATTTCCTATTATAAGAGATTGATTACTTGTGTAGGACTAAGATGAAGACAAATTACTTGGATCTACAATCACATGGTGACTTGCACCAAAATCTAGAAACCAAGCAAGATCATAATGAAAAAGAGTTGATACTTGTGACTGAAAAGAAGTTTCATAAGGCATAGATCCATAGCATTGATTTACTAACAAAAAAGGATAAGGAAAAGGAGATATAGAAGTAGGCAATAGTTTAGATGTATTAGTAATATGAGGCATAACTAGTAGGCCAATACTATTAGTAACAACAAGTATAGCATGAAACTGTTGTTATGGCAATTGTGATGGTTAATGTAAGGTTAAGAACTGACTATAATTTTTGTAACCAACTATATTATTATTATTGTTGTTCTAATTTGGTTGAAAATTCATATCAAACCTAAACCAATAATTGAATACCATATGCCCTAATTTTCCACACACTTGACATTGAAGTCTATTTCTTATGTGAACTTTTCCATATCCACGACCTCTAGCACCATGCTGAAGTTATTATTTCCATTGTACTTTTGTGAGTTCTCAACTCCTTACTCATAAGGTTTTGCACTTTGTTGATTATGATCTCCAACACTTAGTAGCTGTAATTGTGATATTATATCATCACTAGTTGAAGAGCTTTTAGTCATAGCCTTATTTCTTGCTGTAGCAATTACACTAGGTAAATGTGAGATAATTTTTGATCTCCTCTTCTCGAGTCTACTCTTATGACTAAGTAGCAATGATTTTGCATCACCAATTTTTATTTTTTTATCTTAGAATTTTTTCTATCATTATAGATAACACATTATTGAAGCTTTCATCAAGATATCCTATCACATACATGAGCTTTTCCTCATCAGTGACTATACAACAGATGGTTCCAATTCATCACAAAGCTTTTTTATATCAAGAACATAGTCATTAACTTTCAAATCTCTTTTCTAGAAATTTTGAATCTCTTCCTTCAATTGAATCATGTGAGATAGTGACTTGGAAGGAAAACTATTTTTTAGCATACATCAAGCCTCTCTTGATGTTTTGAATCCAGTTACACGTTTCATAAGCTCATTAGTCATGCAATTCATCAACCAACAACCGATCATACATCTTACCTTTTCCAATTTTTGTACTCATCTTTGATAGTTCCATTCTCGTGAAATTTATCTATTGAATCTTTATAAATGAAGCTATCCAGCTCTAGCCTTTTTAGAATCTTTAAGATCAGATGTCTCCATATCATGAAATTATTATTTTTGAGCTTAATTGTAAGAAAAATATTATGAAAAGTACATATTTCACTCTTTTTAACAATTGTTGGAACCAATTGAGGATAAGATTGTTTAGGTAGTTCAGCCATTGATGCTTTCTCTAGAAATATAGAAGCTAATACAGCTTCTGAGCTCTAATACCATGACAAATAGCAAGGAAATTGAATAATATTTTTTCATTTACCTAAAAATTGATCATAAAATACAATGATATATCCTATCTATTTATAGAGAAAGGATGGTTGTAAGTTTGTTACAATGAGACACATTACCCTTGATTACACCACTCAAAAGCATACATTTCAATGTAACAAACTTTATAATAACCTTTTGAAAAGATCAGTTGTACTATTAACCACCATAGTTGTTGTGAACATGCAGATATCTTTACAATATCTGCATATATGTACTTATTGTATGTCCTACTTGTGTGTATGCATGCATATTTGTGGTAGTTTTAGATGTAGGGTGTGCATCATTTGTTCGCATTCAAGTGTTATCGTGTGAAAAATCTATGAGTATTCTAGTGTCATCCTTGGGCACAATACATGTAGATCATCCTATGTCATCGCCTGGCATAGTATATTACACATGTTGTCTATCACTCAGGCATTATCACGAACACTTCTAATAATCAAGTTTAAAGATTATCCTCTTTAAAGTTATTTGATGCGATACTTCTTTAAGGACTTTATCACTAAGATTGAGAATTAAGGTTGTATATGCCTTTTTCTTAATTTTCTTTTTATCAGTATCAGTGTTCATCTTAGGAAAATAATCAAAATCAATATCCCCATAAGACTCATACTGAGTCAACAAAGCACACATTTTCTTTTTCCACATAATTAAATCACCATTCACATCGAATAATGGGATTTTATATTTGAAAGAAGTTGTCATAATGTAAGGTAGCAAAAGAAAAAAATTATAGTGATTAACTCAAAAACGAAATCAAAGTGGAAAACACTATTGGATTGCTAAGAAAATACTACAGACCAAAATTGACTTTTTAGAAAACGAAACAAGAATATCCAAATGTCTTTAGGGTACAAGAAACCTAGAATTCCTTTTATTAGCACTATAACAATTTAGGGCATAAAGAACCCTAAATCAAGTTTGTTGTTCCCCAAAGAAAACGAAACAAATATAGGCACAATAAACCTTAATCGTTTCATGGATAACAAAAAGAACAAAGTAAAGGAATAAAAGTATTATATGATAACGTAGAAGATCAAAGGACTCAAAGAGACTCAAAAAGAAAGAAATCCTAAAGTTCTAAAACCATAAAAGAATTTACAATAAAACCACTAAATACAATGAAACATTGGATTGAAACAATGTTTTAATAAACCTAAAAAATCAAGGATGTAGTTACAAAGAGTAAATCAAGAACACTAATACAGAAAATATAAAGATGAAATCATGGATTTTATATGGTTCATTTATTATATCAATAGGAGGGGCCAAATAATCATCCACTATGTCAAATATTTCAAGAATTACAATTACAATATTTCAAGATTCGATCTCAAACCAAAAACATAGATTCAACAAACGAGTCTCCAAGATCAATTAAAACCTTAAGCACTAGAAAACACAAACCATAACTCTAAAGCATCAAAACAACTCAAGAAAACACTAGATAGGGGAGCTTAGGGGAGAAAACAGAGAGAACCAAAAAGGTTGAGTTAATAGTTAGTGATCCTTGGTGAATATGATAATTACATATTAGTCATATTGGGTTTGGGTTTACTTAGTAAAGCCAACTATCCAAACAGAGAAAATCTCTCCACTCACACCCATTAAAAAATAAGCTTAGAGTAAATGCCAACTTTTTCTTGATTAGTTTTTCACCGCAAACTCTCTCTAATGTTACATGAGTCACAGAATGCAAAAAACTTTGCATTTAACCCCATCTATAACAATGAAACTTATATATGGTGGATAAAAATTACATATATGCTAATAGTTTAATAGATTTTATGACATTAATTGTTGAGGATTCTTTTTTGATATTATTTAATCTCTCAATGTAGCAAAAAAAGCTACAGCTAATGTGTTTATATAGGTAAAGAAAAATATGTAAGATCACATGTGAATGAATAATTTAAAAAAATGATGCTTAATTAAGGTTTATAATAAAAAAAATATAATACTAATTTTGATTAACCAATAGGCGGTGGATTGAATGATATAAAATGATAGTGACCATTGAGACAGAGCACTACTAAGGTAGAATAGGTAGAAGTTGGAGAGAGAATTGATTGAAAGGGAAAACAATTAACGACTGGATTAAGATTTATACGAACAAAAAACTGGGAGAAAAATGTGCAGAATAACATGAGAGAAATTAGTTTTGTATTAAATAATTGAAGTCTGCAAATTAATTACTATGAAACATTATATTTGTAGAATTAAAATAATATTTAAAATAAATATTAAATAAACTATCTAATAATTTAAATTATAAATATAAATATATATTAAGTAATAATAATAATAATCATAATCAATATAACCTTAATTTCAAATAACAATATCCTTATTTGCATTCTTGAGCATTAATATGCATTACAATGTACTAATACTTCATAATTGAAAGTATTGATATGAATAAATGTTTACGTATGCACTGAAACTGTTAGATAATAATATTAGTGGAGTAGGAAAATGGCAAACAACAAATGTTAGTAGAACAAAAAATATGGATAAATAACAGCTGTTAGGGTTAGTATTTATATTCGTTTTCTTAGTATACATAATGAGTCTCTTGTACAGAAAGAATACAGAAAAATATATTTTGACATGGTATCAGAGGAGATTATGGTTGGCCTAAAGAAATAAAAACGCTACGTTGCTACTTGTTGGGATACAAATCTTTCCCGTTCTGTTGTGAATGGAGACCTTAGACTTCGAGTTTCCAATTTGGATTCTTGTGGTCTGAATCTAAAACAAAGATCGTTTTTGTTGAACCGAGAGATCAGATTAATAATCAATTCAAAATTATTCAGTAAGGAAATGCAGTTATTGTATACAGATAATCAGTATGAGACATATGAAATACCTTAGGAGTAGTTATCAACAACTACTTTTTTGATGCTTTGGAGTCTTAAACCTTTTAGATCTTCGATCTTCATTTCTACGAAAATAGCTAGGTTTGGCTGATCAGTTGTTTTACTAGGATCAGGGGTGGCTGATTTGGCTTACTCTGTTTACCCCGTTCATCTTCTTAACAACATTTTGTTTTTGTGGAGTGGCTGATCTAGCTTACTCTATTTACTCCGTTCGTCTTCTCAGCAACATTTTTTGTGGTTTTTGTCTCTGTGCGTGTGGTGGTGTCACCTGGTTTGGCTGGATGATGCTTGCTGCCATAGGCGTTGGAGCCATAGTGATCTAGTTGCTCGTTGGAGCCGTTGTAGTTTCCCTGCATTTTAGGTCTATCTACTCGTTGGAGCCATCGTAGTTTCCCAATGTCGCTTGCTCGTTGGGGCCATTGTAGTCCCTCTACGTACCAGTCTAGTTGCTGTCGCGGGCAACCATGGAGAAACTTGGAACGCAGCAGAAGAAGAGAACTGCTCTAGAGTAGGGCTGCGCGAATAGGAAAAAAAATAAATTAGGGTCACAGTTCTAAGTTTTATATATATATTTGCTATAAAAAAAGAAAAAAAAATGAAAAAAATAGAAGTGATAGATTCATGGCAGAATCTAGAGATTTAACCACCAACTCCATATTGAATGAGTTGACTACAAAAATGACTGAAGTTCTAACTAGAGCTCAGAGCATCTCACAACCTTCGCTAATTGAAGCGTCGACTACTCCCATTAGTATCAAGTTGGGAGGATCCAACTATGCCTTGTGGTCCTAAGTGGTTGAGATGTATATCTCTGGCAAAGACAAACTGGGATATATTAATGGGGATTTTCCTCAACCTGCTGAAACCGACCCCTCATTCAAGAGATGGCGCACTGAAAATGCCATTGTCAAAGGATGGTTGATCAATTCGATGGACCCTTCCTTGATTGCAAATTTTATTTGATTCCCAACTGCGAAACAGGTTTGGGATTCTGCTGCTACAACCTACTATGATGGGATAGACACGTCTCAAGTGTATGATCTCCGTTGTTTAGTTACTCGTATGAAGTAGGCAGGTGGATCAATTGAAAAATACTACAATGACCTTCAAGGTTTGTGGCAAGAAATTGATTTTCGTCATCCTAACCCAATGGAGTGTGCAACTGACATACAAAAATACAAATCCATCATACAAGAAGACCAAGTGTATACCTTCCTCAATGGACTTGATGACAAGCTAGATAAAACTCGAAGTGATGTGATTCAAATCAAACCATTCCCTACAGTGAAACAAGCCTATGGATTCATCCGTAGGGAAGAGGTTAGGTAGACCGTGATGATCACAAGTGAAGATACGACACCCGAAGTAGTTATGGCTTTCAAATGGATTAAGGGACACCATAATCCACTGCCACCAAAACCAGGAACTTTTTTGGGTAGCAAGAAATCCACGGGAAATCCACGGGAAATCCACCATCTATTGATATGAAATGTGGCCATTGTGGAAACATAAAACACACCCATGAAAATTGCTTTAAACTACATGGGTATCCAGAATGGTGGAATGATCTTCAAGCACGAAAGAAACGGGAAACCACTGGGAGAGTCGTTGTGGCTACCAATAATGCATCATTATCCCTTATTCCTCAGGTTGAATCTTCCGAGGATCCAGGTATTTCAAGTAAAGCATTTCACATCTCTACTCGTAGTGATAATGAGGATTGGATTCTAGACTCTAGAGCTACAGATCATATGAAATTTGACCCAAAAGATCTCTCCAATACAACCCAACCGAGACGGAGCCATGTTGCCAATGCCAATGGGGTCACTTATCCAGTTACAAGGGCTGGAAACGTGACTTTATCTCCTTCATTATCATTATCTAATAGATTACGTGTACCTTCTCTTTCAAACAGACTAATGTCTGTAAGTCAAGTCACTTCGGATCTTAACTGTGTAGTATTGATGTATTCTAACTTTTGTCTTCTACATGATATTCTCACCAAGGAGATCATTGGGCCTGGTACTAAGAGAGGAGGTTTATATTATGTGGATGACCTCAGTTCAGGAAGAGTCAATCACATGCAAGACACGGTTAGTAACCAGGAACGACAGATTTGGTTATGTCGTCGTGATTTGAGCATCCATCATTTGAGTATTTAAGGCAATTACTACCTAGTTTATTTTCAAATGTTACACACTCCGATTTCAAATGTGATATCTGTATCTTAGCAAAAATTCATAGGGCATCTTATCCTATGAGTATGCATAAAAGTATGATTCCTTTTGCTTTAGTACATCCTAATGTTTGGGGACCTTCCCCAGTAACTACATCATTGGGTCATCGTTGGTTTGTAATTTTTGTTGATGATTGTACACAAATGACATGTCTTTACCTTCTCAAACATAAAGATTAAGTGTTTTCTACATTTCACTTGACTCATACCATGATTCAGACACAATTTTCTAAAAAAATTAAGATCCTTAGGTCTAATAATGGGGGGGAGTATGTTAATTAACAATTTCGAACATACTTGGAAAACCATGGTATTCTCCATGAAACCTTATGTTCACAAACCCCACAACAAAATGGAACTGTTGAGAGGAAGAATAGGCATATTTTAGAAACTTCCCAGGCCTTACTAATCAGTGCACATATGCCTAGTAAATATTGGAGTGATGTTATTAATACAGCTGTGTATCTACTGAATCGCATGCCCACAAAGACCTTACAATTTCAAACTCTATTAAAGGTATTATCCGATCATGTTCCCCTGCCTACTATTTTGATGCTTCCACCCCAAATTTTTGGTTGTGTTGCTTTTGTCCACCTCCAAAAAAATCAACAAACTAAGTTGGATCCATGTGTTGTTTGATGTGTATTCTTGGGGTATGGCGTATAAAAAAAGGGCTACCAATGCTACGATCTGATTACTAAAAGAACCTATATTACCATGGATGTCACTTTCCTAGAATCTGAATGGTTTTTCCCATCACCGGTATCCAATTACCCTCTGCAGGGGGAGAGTTATGGTGAAGAATGAAATTGGCTTAATGTTGAAATATTAGATACTAGTAACAATCCAGCATACTCGAATCATGCCAACAATATGGAAGAGCCCGTACCTAGACCCGAACTTGAACTTCCAAGAACTGAAGCTGAAGTAGTAACTGAATCTCCAGAAGATGAAGTGGTTAATGCACCCCTCCACTCTCTAGTACCCAATGATCCTCCTGTTGATAATACTATTGAGGTAAGCTATCCTATCACACTTTTACAAACTAATGCTATAGATAAATCTATTGGTTATGTTTTACCTTTCAGACACAATTGAGGCAAACCTTCAAATTGATACTCCCTAGAAAGAGAAGAATGACAATCCAAGTATCCAATAGCCAATTATGTATCTACTCAAGGGTTATCAGAACCTATCAGGGCATTTGCACAAACACTCTCCTCATATCAAATTCCAAGTAGCGTTGAAGAAACCTTATCTGATCCAAAATGGGCTCAAGCTCTAAAAGAAGAATTTGAGGCATTGTAGAAGAATAACACATGGGTGTTAAGAAAGTTGCCTCAAGGGAGGAAGATGGTAGGATGCAAGTGGATTTTCTCCATTAAGTATAAAGCAGATGGGTTAGTTGATCGATACAAGGCGAGGCTAGTAGCAAAAGAATATACACAGAAACATAGGATAGATTATCAAGAAACCTTCTCACTTGTGGCTAAACTAAAAAACTGTTAGAGTTTTGTTATCTCTTGCAGCAAATTTAGATTGGCCATTGCACCAAGTTGACATAAAAAATTCCTTCCTTCATAGTGATCTTGAAGAAGAGATTTACATGGATATCCCATCAAGATATACTGTTACATCAGGAAAAGAAATTGCATGTAGATTACAACGAGCATTGTATGGACTAAAACAATCACCTCGAGCATGGTTTGGTAGGTTAAGTTCAGCAATGAAGAAATATGGGTTTCAACAAAGCAACTCTGACCACACTATTTTCCTAAAACATCGATTGGGGAAGATAACAACCCTTATAGTCTATGTAGACGACATGATCATTACAAGAGATGATAAAGAAGAAATCTCTAAGCTTCAGGAACAACTGTCAAATGAGTTTGAAATGAAGAACTTGGGAGGGCTCAAATACTTCTTAGGTATTGAGGTAATAAGATCAAAACAAGGCATATGTCTTTCCCAAAGGAAATATACTCTAGACCTATTGACAGAGATAGGACTAATAGATTGTAAACCTGTTGATATTCCAATGGTTCAAAATCATAAACTTGGAGAATATGTGGACCAAGTACCAACAGATAAACAGAGATATCAAAGGTTAGTGGGTAAACTTATATATTTATCTCATACTCGACATGATATTTCTTATGCTGTGAGTGTCGTGAGTCAGTTCATGCACTGCCCAAGTGAAGAACATATGGATGCCGTCATGCGAATACTTCGTTATTTAAAATCCTCCCTTGGGAAAGGACTTATGTTTTGAAGGAATGGTCAATTGAAAGTCGTTAGATATACAGATTCAAACTAGGTAGGGAATATCAATGATAGGAAATCTACTATTGGGGACTTTACTTTTGTAGGGGGTAATCTTGTTACATGGAGGAGCAAGAAGCAAAATATAGTTGCCTTATCTAGCGCTGAAGCTGAATTTCGAGGAATGGTCAAGGAAATATGTGAGCTCCTTTGGTCGAAAAAACTTCTAACTAAGATTAGTGTTACTCCTAACTCTAAAATGAACTTATTTTGTGATAACAAAGCAGCCATTTTCATCTCCCACAATCTAGTTCAACATGATCGCACGAAGCATATTGAAGTGGATCGGAACTTCATCAAACAAAATCTTGAAGAAAAGATTATTCAGCTTCCATTGGTTAAATTAGAAGATCAATTAGCTGATATACTCACAAAATCTATATCTGCAAAGAACTTCTACAACTCATTTGACAAGTTGGGCATAAGAGACATATATGCACCAACTTGAGGGAGAGTGTTGACGTGTGTAGTGAAAATGGCAGACAACAATGTTAGTGGAGTAGGAAAATGGCAGACAACAAATATTAGTGGAGCAAAAAATATGGATAAACAATAGCTGTTAGGGTTAGGGTTTATATTCGTTTTCTTAGTATACATAATGAATCTCTTGTATAGAAAAAATAGAGAACACAAAAATACATTTTGACAATAAATTCAAATTGTGTCAGTAATAATAAGAAAATAAATTATTATTATCAATGTTCACATCTATTAAAAAATTTCGTACCCATGAAATAAATCTTGAAAAAGTATCCTATGATAATTCGAGTAATGATGTATTAGTAATAATACTCAATCATCTATTATTTTAAATTATATATTTGAATTATATAAAAAGTATCATTTTATCGTTAAAAGAAGAAGGAGTGAATCAAACCATTCAACCCCAATGCCACTATTATTCCTATTTATGAAGGAAAAAAATTTCATTATTAGAGTTGATATTCACGAGCATTCAATAATTTTTAAGAAAGTTAATACTACTATCATACAATTTACAAACTTATCTCAATATTTCACATTATTATTTAATTGAAAACTTAGATATATATATATATATATATATATATATATAAATTTATATTCATTATTTGTGGATGGACATCTATGCTCTTATGTAGCTCCCCTTGTAAAGAAACCGATGCTCCTAAAAGAGGTTATGGTAATGATTTTAATTTCCATTATGTGTTTTCTATAAGTTGGTTAACTATCTCCCTTTTGTTAGAATATTTCTTTTTGGTAGGTCATTTATGGAGTATGTCACGTGGAAAGGCTCATGCTGGTAGCTTAGGATTTGAAAATGGAATCGGTGTAAATTAGTGTAGCATGTTTTTTATTTGGTTTAATTGTAAAACACATAAATTATTTTATAAATTGAATTTTATCGTTAAATTTTTTTTATAAAGTAAATAATTTTTTTTAATGTTTTAAGAAAATAATCATACATTTTGAGAAAATTAAAAATAAAATTAATAAATAATTCAAGATTATTTTATTTTATTCTTTTTAAGTTAATTTTTTTGCATATGTCAGTACGTAGCAATAAATCTTTTTTTTTCTTCAAATAACAATAAATTTTGCTGGTGGTATCAGAGAGTTGTCTTATTATTCTTGATATCTGGCACTAAAGAAATAACCAGGAAAATAGTCCCAATCAAAAAAAAAAAAAAACAAAACAAAACAAGGAAGAAAAAAAGTGTTAAATTAATGGTTATAAATAAAGAAAGTTGTTTAAAATTAAAAAAAAAACAAATAAATCCTTTTTTGAGTTTTATTTTAACACCTTTTTAAGTGCGAAAGTTATGTTTAATTTTTATATACATATGTATTCGATGCATATTCTTAATTCTGTTAAATGCATACTGAATTTTATAAATTTTAAACATACACCGACATGTTATGTTATTTTATAATATAAAAAAATGAGTATGGGTATTACCGTATCATTTTTATTTATTACACATTTTATTTAATATTAATTTTAAAAGTTGATAAATATATATTTTTAAATAATTTAATTAACATGATAGAAATATATTAAAAATAAAAGAATAATTTTATCAATTTTTAAAACTTGTGCTAAATATGATGTTATATAAACAAAAAATAGTGTAATAATTATCCATTAAAAAACTTGAGAAAAAAATCATGGAACATATATTTCATACTTAATAAAGTTACATTATTTTCAACTATTAGGTGACATTTGGTTCACAAGATGAAATCGAAATTGGAACGAGAATAAGAATAAAATTGAATGAGAATAAGAATGAAATGGAATGAAAAGAAAACAATTTTGTTTGGTTTGACCATTGGAATCAAAGAATGAATCAGTATTACAGTGTTTGGTTTGCTATTAGAATAGAAAGGAAAAAATTGTAAATTACCTTAATATCCTTATATTCAGTAAATTTTAAATAATATCATTTAATTATTATTTTTTCGTCAGAAAAAATACATTATTGAAATTATTATTTTTCTAAATAATTATTACTTAGAAAGAAAATATATTATTAAAATTATTATTTTTCTAAATAGGGTTCAGAGTTAAGAGGTTTGTAATTTGGTGTTTAGGGTTATATTTGTGGGTTAAAATTTATGGTTAAAATTATTATTTTTTTTAAATAGGGTTTAGGGTTTTAAGATTTGAGATTTTGGATTTAAGATTTTAAGATTTGGGATTTGAGGTTTAGGGTTTAAGGTTTAGGGATTTGAGATTTAGGGTTTAGGGATTTAGGATTTAGGGTTTTGGGGTTTAGGGTTTTGGGGTTTAGGGTTTAGTGTTTAGTGTTTTGGAATTTGGGGTTTAGGGTTTAGGTTTTAGGTTTTAAGGATTTGGGGTTTAGGGTTTAGGGATTTGAGATTTAAAATTTAGCATTTTAGGTTTAAGGTTTTGGGTTTTGGGCTTTAAGATTTAATGTTTTAGTTTTTAGGATTTAAGATTTAATGTTTTAAGTTTTAGGTTTTGAAATTTAGAGTTTTAAGATTTAAGGTTTTTGGTTTTTGGATGAGAATAAAATCATGATTGTTGATTTTTTTTAAATTAAACCAGACATACAAATGAAAATAATCGATTTTCATTCTTTCTAATCAAATACAGCTTTAGTGTTCATTTATTATTATAAAAATATATTTATCATTAAATAAAAAATTTATTTAAAAAAAAAGTTATATTAATATTAAATTTTATTATAACATATAATAAAAAGTTGTAAGTAACAATTTCTTCCTCGCTTATCACTCTGCAAAGAATCGCGAGGGCATGAAAGTCTCAAAATTCTCAACCTTATGGATCCCAATAAAAACTGTACTTGAAAATTAAATATCTTCCACCCAAGATCTCAAAATAAACTCAGTCATTCAGAAAACTATATTAGTTGTTTTTCTGACAGGTTATGAAACTCAAAATTTAAATATTCATAAATCACCAAGCTTTTTTTAAAAAAATTAAACAATTTATTTTTTACTAATACTTTCTTTATGTATGTCCGAGATTTAATTCAAGCAATATATTAGATGTGTAATTGAAGCATACTGGTCAAGAGCAATATTGTCTAATCTTAAACGTATGCATGGACCAAATTTTTTATAAAATGAAGGTACAAATATGAAAGTATTATTTTAAAATATCTTTTATAATATTTGAAAAAAAAATCAAATAATTTCAATAATTCATTAAGTTGTATCAGAAATTAAAAAATAACAATATGAATATGTAGTGAATATCTGTTTTTAAAATTTTTAATTTTTATCATACTAAAAATACAATATTTATTATATATAACTCAATATTTATGTAAAGATAATTAATTTTATTTTTTTTTCAAAAATTTCACATTTATTTTAATAGTGAATATTTAATTATAACTCATTAGATTTTGATAACGTGTACATACTTAATTACATGGATTTTTTTCCATTATATTTTCGTCATCTTTCTTCCTATTTTATATTTTTAGTTTATGTAATTTTTCTTTTTAAAATAATTTTTTATTAATATTATATACATTTTCTTTAATTTCAATATTATATATATATATATATATATATATAATGAAATCAAGTGTATATCATTTTTATTCATGCAAAAATAATTTTAATCATAATAAATTAGCAATATATGTACATTATATTTTTATCTGTCACAAATAAAATATTTAAATTTAGTATTTACTATTTTTTTAGTAATTTTAATAAAAATGTATATAAAAAAATTCTAAAAATATCTATTGGTAACGATAATATCATCTATTTAGTTAATAACTTTTTAATTTATATAATTTAATTTATAATGTTTAAATTTAATCTAAATATTTAATTTTTTAAAATTAATTTAATTATTACACTTAATTATCATATTACTTGAGTTTTTAATTTATTTAGTACACAACTTATTTATAAATATATAATTTGGTCAATAATTTACTATAAATTTATAATTTGATTATTAATATTTTTAATTATATAATAATTAAATATAATATTATTAAATTAATTTGATAAAAATTATAATTTTAGATTAAATTTATCATATTTAAAAATATCATGACTAAATTGTATTAAATGAAATGCTATTTATTAAGTTTAGTTTAATTTATAATAATTATTTATGATACAATATTTAATACAATTTTTTTGAGATATTATCGTATTAATGAAAAATTTAATTTAATTTATAATAATTATTTATATTATTTAAGATAATAATAATAATAATTTATTAATCGATAAAAATAAGGCTTATAATAATTAAATATCAAAAATATTTATATAAAAAAGATAAATAATTATTAATAAATAAATAGATATTTTTATTTAAAAATTATAATTGAAATAATTTTTTTTATATATAATATAAATTTATAACGGAGTGATAAAAGATTCAAATGTAAGATATCATCCAAACTTCAATATGAATTCATTAGAAGACTAGTCTGATGCAATTGAAATATCAGCTGCTCCAACAGAGAAAGGCCCAGCCCACCACAGACACAGAGTCTGAATCTCTGAAACACAGATATATTGAGAAAAAAGAGAAAATTAAATGAAGAAGATGGTGGGAAGTAGTTAATTTAAGAGAAATCACGTGAGAAGTGAGACAACTGAAAACACAAAATCCAAACAATATCTATAAGAAATATATCAGTTCTTCAATAAAACAATAAAAATATATTCAGAGAAAATATATATATATATATATATATATATATATATATATATATATATATATATTTGTTACACAATATTTTTGATTATATAATTATATAATATAATTTTTATCTCTTTTTATAAAATATAATATATATTTATTTTTTTATAATATAAATTAATATATAATTTTTAAAGATATATAAAAATGAATATATATTTCTTACTGATAGAATTTATAAGTAAAAATATATCGAATAAAATAAAATTATACCTTTATATATAAATTTAATATAATATAACTGAAATTTATTTATTATAATATATCAAATAAAAAGCAAATAAGCTGAGCCTGATGAGAGAGTGAGAGACCCAAACAGCAACAAAGTGGATTATGACTTATTGCTATCACTGCCCTCGACGGTTGCCCATCTCGGAACAACGTCAGTCAGACCCTTGCTGCTTTTGTATTGAGTTGGGTTGAATATTACAATATTTGTCATATCACACTTACATACGAAATGAAATACCATGATTAATCATTGAATTAACAGAATTTGTAATTATTTTTATTATCCAATATACCTTATTTATAAATTATGATAAATAATAATTTTCTTTTGTGTCAATATATAAATTATCCACACGTTTGGTTGGAGTGAATGAAATGGAATAGAATGGAATCAGAATCAATTCCTTCCATTTTGTGTGTTTAGTTGGACGAAATGTAGGGCGGAATGGAATCTGATTACTAAAAGAGAAGGAATCACAATTTCTTCTCACACCTTTGGTAATCATTATTCCATTCCCATCTAAACATTTTTTTTCCAATTTTACCCTTACATAAAATATAATCTTAAATTCAAATCCCAAAATTCCAAAACCCTAAACCCTAAACCCAAAATTTCAAAAACCCAAAATCCAAATCCTAAAATCCTAAAACCCTAAACCCTAAGCCTCAAATCCCTAAACCCTAAACCCTAAACCCTAAATCTTAAAACATAAATCCCAAAACCCTAAACACATAAATCCCAAATCCCTAAACCCTAAATCCTAAATCTTAAAACATTAATCCCAAAACCCTAAACACATAAATCCCAAATCCCTAAACCCTAAATCCAAAACCCCAAATCCCCAAATCCCCAAATCCCTAAACCATAAACCCCAAATCCCTAAACCCTAAACCTTAAAACATAAATCCCAAAACCCAAGACCCTAAAACATAAATCCCAAAACCCTAAACCCCAAATTCCAAATCCTAAAACCCTAAACCCTAAATCCCTAAACCCTAAACGTTAAACCCTAAAACCCTAAACCCTAAATCTCCAAATCTCTAAACCCTAAACCTTAAAACATAAATCCCAAAACCCAAAAACCAAAACCCTAAAACATAAAACCCAAAACCCTAAACCCTAAATTCCAAATCTTAAAACCATAAACCTAAACCTTAAAACCCTAAAACCCTAAACCCTAAATCCAAAATTTTAAAACCCTAAACTATTTTTAGAAAAATAATAATTTTAACCCTAAACCTTAACCTACAAATATAAACTCAAACGCTAAATCCCTAAACCCTAAATCACACATCCCAAACCTCAACACACTAAACACTATTTAGAAAAATAATAATTTTAATAATATATTTCTTTTTAATTAAGTAACACTTATTTAGAAAAATAATGATTTCAATAATGTATTTTGTCTGACGAAAAAATAGTAATTAAATGACATTATTTAAACTTTACAGCATGTAGAGGTATTAAGGTCATTTATAGCTTTTTTCATTCCATTCCAGTGGTAAACCAAACACTATAATCCTAATTCTGAGCTTGATTCCAGTGGTCAAACCAAACAAAATTGTTTCCTTTCCATTCCATTCAATTCCGATTCCGATTCCGATTCCGATTCCATTCCACGAACCAAACGTCACCTATGTGTTATTTTTTATTTGAATCTAAAGTTAGAATATTTAATAATGAAATAATTATAATATTAATTATTAATAAAAATTAATTAAAAGATTTATGTATTGATCAAATTATAATATTTTTTTTATTTCTCTTTTTTATTTAGCAAACATTATGTTAAAAAAAATCTTTTACAAATAGGAAGGATCCTTATTACATAAATGGTACATATGTTATGTCATTATTTTTTTTCGTAATTTATCCTCATTATTACATTTAAAAAATGTGTATAATGATAAAGTAATTTTTTTAACTTTCTTAGATGGATATTATTTGATTTATATAATTATAGCTAAAAAGTTTGAAGAAAAATTAAAATTAAAATATAAAAAAATTGTTACATATTCTTACACAATCAATTTTTAATTATAATAAAATTAAATTATAACAAAAAATTAATTAAATATTATAAATTTCATTTTTGAAAGAAGAATGAGACTGTTCAATTTGTTTTTAATTTCTCAGTTAAAATTTTTTTCTTTGGATATATGACATCATAAGTCTTATAATATCTAAAAAAATTGTTCTTAAAATTTGTAGGTTTTGCATCTTAAATCACATAATTTATAAGAAAATATAAAATTAGTTATATTTTTAAAATTTTGATAAATATTTAATATCAAATAGTATTTATGAGATAAAAAAAAATTCTACTCTCAATGTTTCTCAAAAACGTTTCCTCGTATTTTAACGTAATTCGTATCTAAATATTAAAATGAATTATGTTGATTTTTATAATAATTTCATTGTAATTTTTTATTATTTTAGTTTTTAAAAATGTTACGTCATGAATATGTTATTGAAATTAAAACAATCTATTATAATTGAATGATAAAAACAATTTTAACAAATTTTAAGAAAAGATAAAAAAAATGACATCATATATTCTATATCATTTTCATTTTTTTCTTTATTTAATTTATTAATAAGTGAAGGCTAAAAATTTAAGTATAAATTAATAAATATACTATATCAATAAAGTATTAAAAAAATTACAAACATATCATCTAAATTTATTAAATTATAAATATAATATTGAATTATTATAAATATTACAACAATATTATCTCAACATAATTTACAATATTTTGATGGTATTTTAGATCAATTATAGTATTATATTTATATCCTTATAAATTTATACTATATGCTTTGTAATTTTTTTTAATATTTTAATAATATATTTTTTAATTTATTTAAAAATTAATGTTAAAAATAAAAATACATAAAAATTTTTAATTATCTTATGAGATATGATATCATCATTATAATTATTAAAATAAGTGATTTAACTTATTGGAAATAATTTAATTCATTAAAGAAATTAATATAATAATTTTAATACTCAAATGTATTTCTAATCACAATTTTAAAACTAATCACCACTTCCTTTCTTTTTTCGTGTTTTTTTTTTTACCCCTTCTTTTATGACAAACGCAGTACTCCTCTCTCCATTAATGTTTCTCTGGCTTCTGCTTTGCATGCAAAAATACTCGCTTTATCTAAATTTTCACATCTCTCTCTGAGCTATATATTGTTTCTTTTTTTTTTTACAAGATCTCTAGATAGCTAAGCTATATTCAAGTCAAAATCTAAGCCTTCCTGTCAAGTCACAATCACCGATTAGATTCTGTCTCTGTTGTTGCTTTAAGAGCAGTACCTTTCTCTTTGAATGAGGAGATTGAAATATGTATGAGAGACAGCTAGGTTTATAGCTAGCTAAACTTGAGAAACAAATACCTATTTATGAGTAAATTAATAAATTTAGGTTCTTTTGAATTTTGATAAATTTAATACTAAATTATTATTAGTTTCATGAGTTTATTAATTTTAAGAGAAATTTATGGCGATTTTTTTTAAATGATATAAATTTTTCGGTGTTAATATATTTAGCTATTAATATAAAATTTTAACCATAAATTTACCATAAAAATAATATATTTATAATATTAATAAAATTTTAACCATAAATTCATCTGAACTAAAAATTAATTAATAGATTTATAAAAACTACCTACATTATATGCAATATCTATTAATTTACATTAAGATATTTATATTTATTTAATGTATAGATATAAAACTTACACAAACTTATCAAACAAAAGCTAAAAGCAAAAATGTTAAAAGTATTATTAGCATAACATCTACTGTTTGATTAAAAAAATGTATGCATCACGCAATTTGATAACAAAAAAACTAATGTGAACGGCATAATTAATACAAATAGAAATCAAATTAAATATATTAAGCATAATAAATATTTAATTGATGAAAATAATTGTATTTATTTTGATGGTGTTATTGATAGAAATAAAAATGAATAAAATTAATAAGAAATAAAAATAAAAAGATAGAGTCCCTTATCTTCTTCCATTTGAACTCACTTGATAAAAAAAAAACTTTTAATTTTTAAATTAAAAAAGAATACTTTTAATTTTTAAATTAAAAAAGAATAGAGAAAAAATCATATTTTCTTCCGATATCTTAATTGAATTATATATAATGATTAATAAATTCAATTTAATTCAACACTTATTCATATAAATAAAATTATAGTAATGATTTTATCGATATTAAGGGTGGAGTTGACGAACGATCAATACAAATATTAGTGTTTATTAATGCTAAATAACAATACAAATGGGGTCTGACCAAGTGGTAAGGTATTGGGTTTTGGTCTCGTTATTCGAAGGTTCGAATCATTTCATCTCAGAATATACCTTACCCATTATAACAATATAATAATAACATAATTAGATAAAAAATTTGGATTATAAAATCCATTTAGTTATTTAGTTATATATATCTATTTAGATTCAGATATTGTATGTAATAATAAGTTATTAGTCTATTAAATAACTAGTTCTATCTATTGATTTAAATAGATATAGATTGATTCTTTCTCTGTCTTTATATATTTCTATTGATTTCAATAGAATATATTAAATTCTATTCAATATATATATATTATTTCTATTTTTTTGTTTGTTAATTTTTTTTCATATTCAAGTTGAATATGAAAATTGAGAAATTAAATTTGACTAATATATATATATATATATATATATATGAAGTAAAATTCAATTTTGATTCAAATTTTGTTAAAAAACATCCATTCTTATTTTATAAAGAAGGAAAAGTGTGTACATTATTATTCATTGACTCAACCAATGACTATTCACGATTTAATAATTGAATCAATTACAAATAAGTTTCAAAAGAAAGGAATGTTATGGTAAAACTTCATTTAAAATGATGTGGCAGAAAGCAATGTGCAACTTGAAGAATACAATCCATTGTGGATTTTTACATCCACCATTTTCTATTACTATTTACTACGGTATCGAAGAATCAAATTATCACTATATTTATTCCTTTTTCTACTTCTTCTTCTTCCAAGTGCAAGATAATCTTAAGGAGTTTTGGGTTTTTTTTCTTCCAATTGGGGCCTTTCCTTCGCCACCCCCATAGAGATGGTCTACAAGGTTCATAATTACTCCTCTTACTATAGGATGCTTACTTAGCCAACATTTAGATTTGGCTCTACCCAAAATTTTATGGTTAACATCAATATTCCCTACTTGTTTAACTATTGTTGAGTCATTTTTAGGTATCAAACGGACCTTCCTAGAGAGTAATTTTAATGTGGTTGATTTTTCTTCTTTTGTAATCAGTTTTGCTACTACACTTGCTACGCTATCTATTTGTCCACCCTTTCCAAGTGTGGTTCCGATGTTATGTATGGCCGTGCCTAAAGCCATATCGGTTGAAGTAGATTCTTCTTTTTTATTAATCAAAACCCCTTCCCAAACTCTACAAGCTTCTTCCAAAGCATACAACTTTTTCTTTATCCATAGGTAATGAGTTTTGATGTATTGAGGGTATTTGTATTTATAAAATATTTCATTTCCATGCTTATCCTAACTGTTGGTTTAATTTATGCATGGCGAAAATGAGCACTGAAATGGTCTTAGTTCTTGAATATTCATCAGACAATAAAGAAATAAAAAAAATAACATTGAGACAGTTATGAATTCCATTATTGAGTTTCCCTTATTTGATCGAACAACCAAAAATTCAATTATTTCAATTACATCAAGTGATCTTTCAAATTGGTTAAGACTCTCTAGTTTAAGGCCATTTTCCTATGGTACAAGTTGTTGCTTTATTGAATTTGCTTCATTAATAGGCTCATGATTTGATTTTGATTGTTATGGATTGATGCCAAGATCTAGTCCTAGGCATATACACCTTATTTTAATAGCAGGTACAATAACAATAAAAATGGCCCCCTACTTAGTCAGATTATATGAACAAATGTCTGAACCAAAATATGTTATTGCTATGGTAGCAAAGTTCAAAAAATGAAAAACATTTTCAGGGAGAACCAAAAGGAAGTTTAGTTTCTTTTCCCCAAACTATTAAAAAAATCATTTTTTTATTTTTTATTTTTTTGTTATATCCTTATAAGTTTCTTTTGGTTTCAATTTATGCCAAAGTTTCAAGTGAAAGAGATATAATATTTTTATCTGAATACTGTTTGTTAACCAGTTTTTTGAAAATTCTTTTTATGATAACATAACACTATTATAAGTACATTTAACATGCATTTATGTATTCCAACCTTAATATCCTCAAACCATTCGAGAAATTGAAAGAATAGCATACAAATGATATTTCTAACTATTATCAATGACGGTAATATAACATATTTTCTAAAAATAGAGTGAGTTTCTAATAGAAGACCTCTTAGAACTTGATCAAATAGAAAACTATCCCAAGCTTATGCTATTTCTATGTGTGTTTTCTCTCTTTTTTTTTGTCTTCTATTTTGTTCTCATCTTGTTTTTTTCACTTTCTTCTATCTTTCTTTATGTATAATAAAAAAATTTGAATTCTTTCTTTTTCACTATTTCTTTTTTAAAAATATTTTCATCATTTCGGAGGTATCAAAAGAAAAAACGTATGCTAAATTGATAACCTATGTATAAAGTAAGAAGAATTCTTTGGATTTTAAGAGAAAAAAAGAAACAACCTTGCTGACAATGATTTTTTTTAGTCAGAAGAGTCCTTTGAATATTATATTCATGAATGAAGTATCAATTTTGATATTTTTGAATATGAATAGAGGATAGGCTCATTATATTAAAAATCTATATATATGGGAATTCCTATAAGTAATTGAGTGGGAGAACCAAATGAATTTTAAAATTTATGTTTGGTAAGGGAAGGGATCGTGGAAGTTTTGAAATGAATGGAAAAATAATCTATTTTCATTAAGTGATTAATTAGATAATAAAAAACAAAGGATCTTGAAAAATATTCAAAATTAAGAGGAATTGCAGAAGGGGCCCATGAAACAATTGGAAAAAGCCGGAGGCCACTTACAGAAAGTAAAAATGGAGGCAGACCAGTTTCGAGTGATTGGATACTCTAAAATAGATTAATACACATAACATAAAATTATTAATAAGTAGCTAAAATCACTTCATTATTCACATTTTAACTTTGTATCAAATAAATAATTAACACTTTATTTAATACATTAAACAACTTGATACATACTCTTGTGTTTTAATAATTTAACAAAAATAATTCAAAAAGTTCAAATAAAAAATGTTACTCAATCAATCATTATATATATAAGATTCAATTGTATGAAATAATCTTCTTATATATATATATTTTTTTTTCATAAATATAAAATATATATTTTTCATAAAAATATATGTTGTTAATTATATTTCTTTTATAACATAAACAACATATATTTTGTTTGAGAAATTAAAAGTAGAATATATAAATAATTGGGTCTTATATGAACTTAAGTTTATATAGAAATATAAGTTCAAGTTGCACCTTAATCTCCTACATTTTAATTGATATACTTTAGTCAAGATTTGGTATTGTTTGGATAGATTATAATGTGTTAGGGTTTTAGACAGAAGTATGGAATGTTAATAATGATCACACATTTTATTCATGTCACTAGTGAGATATATATAACACCTACTAGACACACAAAAACTTGTTGTTGTGTTTTGCAACACACAAAAATCGTGCAAGTATACACGGTCACAAGTAATAAAGATTTGTAAGTAGAGTATCGTTCCCACGGAGATTTGTACTATAGTTTGTTGAGTACTAAAATTGTATCTTTCTGATTATATCCAAAATAATCGACGATATGGAAAAAGGTAACAAAAATAAATAAGAGAACTCTAGGATTGCAATTTTTCACCAAACTAATCAACTCCAATCATATTATTTTCTTTGGATTTATATTTTTTAGTACATTTAATTTGTCAACCGAAAACTTCTAATTTTATCCATACATCTCTTCCGAGCTCCGTACAAACACACCTCGTTAAATTAATTCACTATATCTCTATGAGAATTAAATTTAATAAGATTCATTAAGTTCTAAGTTCTCAAATGGTCACACATACAATTAGGGTATATTCCTATCCTTCATCATAAATGTCATTCTATTTACGAGCAATATACACAAAAATGCCTTTCTCAAGTTTATTTTTATGCCACAAATCGTTTTGATAAAATTCGTAAATAATCAAAAAGCATTAAGCACAAAATAGAACAAACAAATCGGACGTGCTATAAATCTTTCAAACATAGTTAAAATAAAACCTTCATAAGTTTAGATCAAATGCAACCGTAGAAAGATTAAGTTACTTCATAAAATTAAAATTAAAATTACAAGAGATTCAGAAAAATAAGATGAACAATAAGGAAAATTAAAACATCAAGAAACGAAAATATTTGGCACACGCAAAACACAACAAAAGCCAAATTTTGGCTTCTGCGTGTTCTGCAGTCCAAAACCGAACACCACAAAAATTCTAAACTAAAAAAACTCCCAAACTCTATCATAACATCACCTATTTATAGCTAAAAAATATATCTAAAATATTACATTTTTATTTTATTTTTTTATCAAAAACGCGTAATAATTTTTATCGAAAAACAAAAATCACGCGTATCGATTTTGGTATCGAAAAATATTATTTAATTCACGCGTGAGATGCGGAGCCTTGGGTGCGCATTTTTTTATTCAATGTGCGTGCCACGTGTCAAAATCCGATTCGCTACAAGATTCCCTAAGGCCACGTGGCAAAGATATCATTAGGTGAACAAACCGGCCGCACTTGAGAACGGTGCACAGGATTGTGGCGCCGAAAAAGTGAGGCAACGGCTGGAAACGGGGCGTGATCCAGCACGGTCGCGCACATTGTAAAATACCACGTTTCGGAACATGATTTGCTTAAATATTAGTGGGACACGAGGCGAGATTCTTATTCTCGTAAGCGAGGATACGTGCCGCTACCATAACCCGCGTCACACGTGATTCTACCACGAACGGTTCGGCCGCGCGATGACTTGGTTCCACGCGGCACCAATGCGGGACCGCTCAAGAGATCCAATGGTCGGCCGATGCGCGCCTCGGGAATATGCGGTACGTATGGGTCCCACTTTGTGTTGACGCTGCGCACAACACGTAGGGCTTTGTACCATGACGCCGAGCCGCACGAAGATTTTACACGCGATTTTGCCTCGTCCGGTTGTACTCGCCAAATCTGGACCGTTGAATTGATGATCAAACGATGAGTGATGGACGCGTTGAATGATGCGAGTGGAATTCGTCTATAACGCGCGAGAAAATTCAATTTTTATTAATTACATTTTCACCCACAACAAATATATTTCAATTTACATTTTCAACTTTGTTTAATTGCAATACTGACCCTTTTGGTAATTTAAATTAAATTTTAAACTTTTAATAATTGAAATTAAGCCCGATTTTAATTTAAATTATATTTTCAACTTTCTTAAATTGCAATTAATAACTCTTTTATTTGAAATTATATTTTTGGACAAAAAAATATGAAATTAAGTACATTTTCGATACAAATTATTTAATTTTATTAAAAATGTATTTTTAGCACATAAAAGGAAAATATTAATTTATTTAACAAAAATTAACTAAATATTAAAAGAACATGGCAATTATCATTACTATAATTGATGAAAATAAATATATAAAATATAGTTATCAACATGTGTCAAGGTTACATTGACAAACACTCTATTTGAGATGCTAGAGTACATTAAAAAATAATTATACTGAATTAGGTTGATGTCCTAAAGTCGCCATATATGAGATGCTTGAGGTTTTACATGTAAAGGTTATCTAGGTTGTTAAGACGCTCTACTTAACAATTGGTAGGTTGCTAATACTAGGCTATTTTTACTTAGGCCAAGTCTTGGTTATCAGAACTGGATCGATTTCTTCCAAGGACCAGGTCATTATAAGCAGGATATTAAATGACTCACCTTCATCATATTAGCGAGGTACCTTAGATGGATAGGGTAGCGTAAATATAAGTGTTTAAAAAGAATTAAAATTACCATGATTTACTGTATTTTAATTGATTAAATAGATTTATATTTGTTTGATTTTCAATTTTTATATAAATTTGGCTTTTTGTAACCGTGAGTATTTTTATTATTTTCAGGTATTTTTTGTTCAAAAATAATTTAAAGACTCAAAGAAAAATACTGGAGGCAATACATCACAAATATGTTGAGAAAAAAAATGAGGAAAAGTAAAAAAAAATGGAAAATATTATGCTTGATATGAGCAACCTCTCAGGGCATTTATTAGTGTATAATGGGGGTAATGTGTAATTTTAACATCCTTTTCTACTTGGTACAGGAAATATCTATCACTAAGGAATCAGAGCAAGAAGCCAATAAATGCGTAATTAATTGATCAAGGCACATAATTAATAGGATAAATACAATGAGGAAAGGGATGAAGTGTGCAATCGATTAAATACTAGACATAGAAGGCATTAGAGAAGAATACTCATCAGGATCCTGTGTTGGAAAGTACCATATCACATCCTGTGAATAAATAAAGACCTTCTTAATTGAGATCCAGTTTAAGTTTGTAATGTTTTCTTCATATTTGGAATTGAAATAAGAAAGCAAGGTATGTATATATTTTTTAGTGTTTTTCCATTTTTTTAGCAAAAGGAAGGCCCCTATTTGGTGGATTCAATATCATTTCATAGGATGGATGACATGCCTCTTATCTCACATCCCAAGTGGGGTCCATTGGCCACCTCACTCCTTACGTGGGGGTTATCGTGTTAATTTTTCACAAGCTAGGAGACATGTTAGGGTGAAATTGAATCCTACTATTACATGTGCTTCCTAAAGAAGGGGTTTACTTTGGTGAACTAAAGACCCTATCTTAGGATATGAGACATGATTTTCATTCTACATCCCAAGTGAGAGGGGTTCATTTCGCTACCTTACTCTATACTTGTGGATTATTGTATTAATTTTTTGCAAGAAAGGACACATGTAAGGGTAAAATTGAATCCAACCCCTACATATGCTTCCCAAAAAGGGGGTTCCATTTGGTAAACTCAAGACTCTTTCTTAGGATAGGCAATATGATTCTTATCCCACATCCCAAGTCAAGGGTCCATTTGGCCACCTCACTCCATACTTGGGGGTTATCACATTAAGTTTTTATGAGATAGGAGACATGTAAGGGTGAAATTGAAACAACCTACATGCACTTCCCAAAGAGGGAGTTTACTTTGGTGAAGTCAAGACCCTTTCTTAGGATAAGTGACATGCCTTTTGTCCCACATCCCAAGTAAGGGGTCCATTTGGCTACCTCACTCCTTACTTGGGGATTATTATGAGAATATAATACACTTGAATGATCTAGAAACAAACTTCATTGCATATCAATATATTGTAAATTTCATACATAATATTTCTTTAAATGTTCCCCATTCTAGCTTAATTCCCCCATTATGCCATTTTTCTCTATCCGATAAGACCTCCTAGAATGATATTATATATTTGGTATGGACCTCCCCACGTTGTAGAAAATTTTCCATGGGTAGTTTCAACTTTATTCCTTAATGATTTTTGTAATACCCAATCACCTACACTAAAGTTCTTATGTTTAACAGATCTATTATATGACCTTTGAATTGTTCTTTTTTATGATTCAATGCACATCAGGGTATTCTTTCTTTTTCTTTCCACTAACAAGAGCTCATATCTTCTGAGGTAATCATTATCTTCTTACGTGATGTCTGAGCAAAGGGTAGGCTCTTGTACCTCCATGTGATAACCGCTTCCATGCTATAAACAAGAGAGAAAGGGCTTTCCACTATTGCCTTCCTAGGGATCATTCTTATAGCCTAAAGAACACCATTTAGTTCATTTATCCATTTCTCTTTGGCCCCTTCCAAATGTTTCTACAATATGTTGATAAGGGTTTTATTTGATGACTCCACTTGATTGTTTGCTTATGGTCTATAAGTGATGGAATGTGATAACTTGATGCCTATTTCATCATAGAAAGACATCAACTACTAACTTGTGAATTGGTGGACATTATATGTAACCAACTCTCTAGGTAAACCATACCTATATATGATATTCCACCAAATAAATTTTTGTATGTCTACCTCTTGGATTCTTTCGAATGGTTTAGCCTCAATCCATTTAAAAAAGTTATCAGTTGCCACTATTAGAAATTTTCTTTGGCCTGGGGCAAGGTGTAAGGGACTGACATTATCCAACCTCTACTTTTGAAATGGCTATGGGCTAACAATAGACTTCAGGTAATTGGCCAAATAGCATAGGATATTAGAATTTCTTTGGCACCTGTCACATATTTTGACATGGTTGGTACAATCTTTGAGAAGATTAGGCCAGTAGTAGCCCTCCCTGATTATTTGTTGAGAAATGGTTCTTCCTCCAGAATGAGCTCCACATTGTCCCTCATCGCAATTCGTTGAAAACTATTTGAGCTTCTAGGGTAGTTAGGCATTTTAGCAATGGTCCACCATAATTATTTTGATATAGTATCCCCTGAATAATGGTGTAATTTCTTTCTTTTGTCATGATTTTATGTGTCTTGTCTTTTTTCTTAAGTAGGGTATCATGAATAAGATATTCCAAGTATGGAGCCAACTAGGATGTGTACATTAAGAAGTTGGTGCTTGACTAACTTTGATCCTTACCTTCATCCCTTATGATGCTTGGTCCCAATAAACATGATACAAGGATCACCTTTTTCAATTCTGATCTCACCACGGATGTTAGAGTAGCCATGTAGTCTACATGTGTGTTTCCCCTTCATAGAATTTGTTTGATCTAGAATGTTTCAAAGGTTGCCCTTGCATTTTTCACCTTTTGCATATTAAGCTTCATCATTTTATCCTTGGCCTCAAATTCATCATCAACTTGGTTTACCACAAGTCATAAGTCACTATGGATGAACACCCTTTTAGCTCCCAAAGTTTTCAGGTGGCATAAAGCTAGGAGCAAGGCCTCATATTCAACAACATTATTGGTTGCCTAGAAAGTGATATAGAGACTTTTCTTTATTAAGCCTCCATATGGAACGAGTATTATTATCCTAATCCCAACTGCTCTCGAATTACTTGCTTAATCAATGTATGCCTTCCAAAGATCGAAAGTGTGGATAGGAACTACCATCATAGACACTAGGACCATAGCATTTTCCTTGGATATGGACTCTTGAGTCCATTCAATGATAAAATTTGTGAGAGCCTACCCCTTGATTGTTGAAAAGGGCTTATAATGTATCTTGAATTTGCTCAACTTAATAGCTATATGAGAAAGGAGACTATACTGATCTAGCTTCGCAAGGATATTCTTCAAGGGATGTGACGTGATGATGACAATATTATATGCTCTAAATTTGTATATGAGCTTGCGTGCCACCATCATTATAGTAAAAACTACTTTATCTAGCGAAGGATACAGTGGTTGCACTCTTGTCAGGGAATGGCTCATATAGTATACATAGTGTTGTCTTCCTTCTCTATTGACCACCAATACAGTACTAGTAGCTTTGTTTGTGAAAGCCATGCACATATACAACACCTGGCTTGTAATAAGATTAGCTAGAAGAGGCACCTTCCCTAAGTAGTCCTTGATGTATTGGAAAACGCGTTAATAGTCTACATCCCATATGTATGTCTTATTTTTCTTTAACAATTGAAAAAAATGGTAGACACTTCTCCGTACACTTGGAAATGAATCGGCTAAGTATAGTTATACAACCATTCAACTGTTAGACCTCTTTAATAAAGCCTAAACACTCACGGGCTTAAAGAAAAAAATCTAGTTTTCCTTAGGACGTATGTAACTTTATATTTGACCTTAATTCTTAGACACGACCTCAAACACTAAAAAAATAAAATTTTGGGATTAGATAAATCACATAAATGATTGGAAGGGAATTAAATTGAAATAAAAACATACTTTTAATGGCCATAAAAAATTAAAATTCCCAAAATATTTCTTACATAAAATATATATCCAAAATTACATCTCAAAAAGTAAATACAATGAGGCATTTTCTACGAAGTGGCATCTTCAATCATGCCTTTAGGTTGGTTGGTAGGTACGAACTCATCACCACGAGGTGGAGGTTATGAAGTATTAGTTGGGGGCATCTTAGACCTACTACTTTGAAAGACCCATATCAAAGTAAATTGAGGCATAATTAGCTCCAACTTCTTGACCTGAGTCTTGAGGTTACTTACCATGAAACTCATGCCATTTCTATATGCTTTAGTCCACTCCATTTTCAAAGTATCTATCAAGGTTGAAAGTGAGCTCACTTGATTTGAAATCATACACATCTAACTTTGCATTGTGCGAGCCTTTTCCTTAGCCTCTTTGGTGACCTACTCGGCCTTCTAAGCAATTTTCTCAAAGTGTTTAGCCTGTTGTCCTTGTTCAAAATAGTAGCTATCTGCTTTCCTTAGTTTATCATTTTTATTCAGCAGGTCACCTTCCATATTTAAAATTTTGATCTCATACTCATCCATAAGGATGTCCTTCTCCTTCGTAACCTTTTCATATGTTGCGATCAGCAGACAACTAGCTTGCATTTCGCATTTTTAACCTCTAAGGGATAGCTTGCCTTCTCCTGTTAAACACATGACCTATATATATTAAAAATTAGGTAAGTCATAATAGGGTTTTAAGTATAACAATGCGAAGATGATGTAGAAACTCACTTCAATCATGTGATCTTCCATCAACTTGGCATTTGAACCACCTCCATTCTATAGGCTTCCCTGACTTGGGAGCTCTCAGCATTGGTGCCAAAATGGTGAAACATGTCCCTCTCTTGGTCAGATCACCTAAATATTCCTTCGTTAAAATAGGTAACTAGGATGTCTAACATGATGGCGTCCTTCAAGATGACTTCATCAAACTCGAATCATCTAGATCCATAGCCTCCATACCGGGGTGTACTCTTCTCTAACCTTCCTCTTTTTTGTTGGCTCATACTTGGGGAGTATGAGAGAAATTGGTTGACTAGATACTGTAAGAAGGGGTACGACCTTAGTTGTAGGTGCAACCTATATGGATTCTATAATAGGAACATGGTCCCTGGTTAGGAAAGGCAACATAGGTTGTATATGTGGCAACGTGGGTTTTAGATGTAGGTAAGTGGGAACCAAGTCTTGGATGCTAGAAGTGTCTATTAAATATTCCAAGTCAATATACGAATAATCCATGCCTCCATAAGAAAATTTAAAAAGTCAATAAAGTGATACGAACCACGAGCAAAAGTAGTTACCTTGTAAACAAAAGGATGGCCTGAATACTCGTATATATATTCCCTTCATACCCTAAACTTTTTTAGGCAAGCTAAAATTTGTATTTCTCGGTAGCTTTCATGGAAGGTATTCTATAGCTCAATTCTTCTAATCTTTTCTTTGTCACTTGGATCTAAATTGTTCATTATTTTACTTACATGAGGTTGGGTGGTGCTAAAATGATGATTCCAAGTGTGACAAACATGAAGGTCTACCCAGCTACCCCAAATATCCTTAGTAATATAAAAATATTTATCCTTCCAGCTTGAACTACTATCGGGGATTTTGAGATGAAACCTGTGTCCAACAACACAAGATATATATGATCTTTCTTTATCTAGGCCATTTTTCTTTAAACAATACATGCTTTTTAAGCTTGTCACTTGTAAGGTCCACCTCATGATCCCCAGAAAAAATGGATAGACACATAAGAGTTCACCACCCATTGGGATTTACTTGGGTCAAACTGATATCAAAAGTGTGAAGGGCGTGAGCTATCATCCTAGGGAAAGGACATCAGATTCCAATTTTAAAGGTTGCTAAATGTATTACCAATCACCCCATTGAGTGATCATCGGTATCACATAGATGAAGAGATAATGGAACTAACCTTACAAGGGGAGGGATGTCGTATTTATGCCTAATTTGAATCAGGTTGTTCACTACTAGAATGCTAGGCATCTGTACTATTTGATGTTTAATTTTGGTCCTATGAGTGGGTTCACTCTAACTCTCATGATTTTTCTTAGGATGAGGAGCTTTGGTTATTTTTTATACAGGGATCCTAATAACAGATACATCACCCTATGAAGATGATGACGAGATAACATGGGATCCCAATAAGGCGAGAAGATCAAGGATGCTCTCCTTGATTGGTGACCCTGAAATAGGCCTCTTATCATGACTCAAAACGATCTCAAAAGGTCATCTAGCTTTTGAAAACCTAGTCACTAAGTTACCTAAATCTTGTGACCTTTCTTTGGAAGGATCCTCCTGAAGGTACATTCTTAGTAGGGGTTTCCTCAGGAAGAGAGCGAACCACCTATTTTCCTTTATGTGATATGGAAAGTAAAATTAAGAGGAACAAATTACTTAACTTATATGATGAGTTCGTTTGAATCAAAAGAGCTAAAATTAAAACTGTGGTTTTTCTAATGGACACATAAAGAACATGATAATATAAAGATAATTAAAGAGTTCAAATTCTTTGAAATCAAATTTCACTAAGTTAAAATAGATAGGGTTAAAGTGAATTTCCTTACTATTTATAAAGGAGATAGGGAAGTTGAAAAGTTTACCCAGTGAATAAAATTAATTAGGAGAATATAACTTGTAACAATCTATTGACTTTTTAATTAGGAGAACTCTTATCAATTAGTCTACTAAATGACTATATAGATGAACTCGTTGTGTCAAATTTTCTATTTATAACATAAACGGTGAGGATCAGATGACGAAGTAGAAAATTTTCTATTTTCTATTTAGGGTTCAAACAAGTGAGACACATGATTGAGGTTATCTCCTTCACCACTAAACCATGTTTAAAAAAAAAAAGATACGAACTAATTCTTTTTCCAATTCTAAACTTGCTATGACATTTATAATAAATTATTTCAAAAAATTTAGCTTTAGGAACCTAAATACACTCAAGATTCTCTATCTTTTCTTATTTTTTTAACTACCAACAATACAGTCATTAATTAATTCTAATTTATTGAAAAAATAGAGATATACTCACTAGATTTAATTCATCAACAACATTAACTTCTAAAAAGGTATTAACTGAACTATATATGCAACATTGAGATATGATTACAATATTTAACATATGTTTTTAATCTATTTTGCCAATAAAAATTCAAAAATTGCTACAAAGAATTAAAATAAGTAGCTCTTAATCATTCAAATTTAGAAATATATCAAACTTCCCAATCAACTAGTTGGACAACTAGTAAATCAAGAATTTAATATTGATATTCAAATAAAAATCAAACACATAGCTATGTACCCAATCATCCAACATATCTTTTTTTCTTTCTCTTTTCACTCCTTTTTTTGTTCCGCTCCCAAATGCCTCTAAAATAGAAAATAAAAAAATAAATTACATTGGGAATATAAGCCAAATGCAAATATGGTGAGATTAATACATAAAAATATGTATAAATTATCATGTATCAATGTGTATATCATAACTATGTTGCAATGTGGTAGCCTAATATTAGAGGTTGCATGTAATGCTAAATGTGTGCTTGTACGAGGTTATGAGTAAATCTTATGGATACATGCTTGTGTGCATCTAAGTATTGGGCATACATTTTTAATTGACAGATTATGTAATTTTGTATTTTTGAACACTTATATCTGCTTGCGTATAGTGATAGTTCCTTGAAAAATTGAGAAAATGACATTGCGAGTCCATAGAGGAAAGTGGCAAGGTGATCTATTAAGGGGTTGTGCCATCACAGTATTAGGCATAGCCGTGTATTTCCTCACACACATTAGTGAACACAAGTAGATGAATCTCATGGACAACCTTTGTTCCATGATCTTTGATTGATTTCTACTTATTTATTGGTTGCCTCAGGGTTCTTCGTTTTCTCTATTGTTTCCACTACTACAAAATGGGCCATTAAAGTCGGTTAAAAATCGATATTAAATTTAAAGTTGGTTTAACGCGTGAACCGACTTTAAAATATATATTGATTTTTTTTACATATTTGTACTCATTTTCTACTGTACTAATAACCTATATTCAATCACATATAGCATAAAAAACCAACATGTGTTTAAGAAAGTGTAAATAATAATACAAATAATTAAAAATTTAAATATAATTAATTACTTGATAATTAAATTTATTACAAAAAAATAATGTATATATAATACATATATATAGTTAACTTAAATTACAAATAAAATGATGTCGTCAAAATGTCATTGATTTTGTGATATTCCCACTTTATTTCAAGGAGAGCAAGCTTGGTTCGCTTAGAATCACCAGCATAGTGATAAGGAAATTGGGCAAAAATCAGTTAGTCCATATAACAATTCATTTCCCTACATACATGAGCGCATAAACATCCATCAAACAAGTAGTCTAAACTTCACAGACATATGAATGGAGAAATTAAAGCATTATAAATATTACCATGATGTTTTCCTATGTTATTCAAGATTATATTCTTCTCATGATGTTATAATTTGAACAAACTGTTCTATCCATTCTTCTTATAAATCATCAAAAATATGCATATCATAGCCCCACTTGTTCCAACCAAAGAAACATAAGTAATTAAATTCAAATTAAGAATATAATATCATGAATTCACAAAAAATAACTTATATATGTTAAAAGATTAGTAAAAGAGATTACTACATCAACATCCGAGTGATATAATAATTACCTTATCCCTTCGAAATCATAGTAGTACTTTATTAATCTTTTGTCTATAAATATGAAGCTATCTGGAATCAAGGTGGTATTTTTAATGTTAAAATCAGCTCTAAATATGAAGTCAAGTGTAACTTCAATTTGTTACTTGGCTTGGTTGAGTTTTGGTGCCCATAAACGTATGGAATAGTTGTCATAAGGAAATACCAGCTTGATTCCAGATAGCTTCATATTTATAGATAAAAGATTAATAAAGTGCTAATATGATTTCGAATGGATAAGGTTATTATTATACCACTCAAGTGTGAATGTGGTAATCTCTTCTAATAATCTTTAAACATACATAAGTTATTTTTTGTGAATTCATGATATTACACAAGAATGATGATTCTTGGTTGGTTATCATGTACTTGGTTGGCCAGTGACTACCATGATGTTGTCATAAGGAAAGTAGGAAAGATAGATGAGATGAAGTTTGAAAAAAAAGGGTCCATAAAACAATGCATTCCCTTAAATACATGAACACATAAATATCCATCAAACAAAACATCCATCAAACAAGGGACTTTAGACACCGGAATAGAGAAATTAAAGCATTATGAAAATTACTGTTATATTGTCATATGCTATTCAAGATTATCAGAATCTTCTCATGATTCTTCTTGTGATGATATAATTTGAAACATGTGTTATGCCCATTCCTCTCATAAATCATCAAAATATTGTGAGTCATAGCCCATCTTGTTCCAATCAAAGAACTACATGTATTTAAAATCAAAATAAAAATGCAATTTCATGAATTCACAAAAAATAACTCATATATGTTAAAAATGTATATTGGTAAAAGATATTACCACATCTTCAATTTGAATTTTGATATTTGTGATAATTTTGCTCATAAAATTCATGACATAATAACCACACATGACTCCATTATTTTGTTGTGGAACCTACAAAAAACAATTGTACATGATTTTTCATATTCGAACATCTTTATTATTTAATAGTAAAATTAATAAAATTATTAATATTCGCTTGTACATACCATAACCTTTTGCCATATAAGCTTATGAGATTTTTTAAGGGCAATGCCCCTAAACTTATTCCATAGCTTCCATGCCCTATCAAAGTTTAAAACGGTTAGGTTTTTACTAAATATTACAAAGAACAATAGAAGAAAAATAGCTAGCTATAACTCTTACATTTCAACAACTGCTTTTGTATCTTTACTTAGTTCTATGGAAGCTGAGTCATAGTACCAAGCATGATTATTGAACAGATCAAGGATTACCAACATCCAATGATCTTGGCCTTGTTCAAACCTTAGTGGCCAAGGGATTATCAACTTTTGATTTCTGTTAAGCATTAATGCCCTATCACATAATTGTTTAGCTATGATGCTAACATCCTTCTCTTGATATTGATTGACATATGAAGAATCATAGAACATTGTTAAATGTTATGAGTGATTATGTTGAAGTCGATAATAACATGCCCTATATAAAATAAATATTTATAAGTAATTAGATAATATAAATATAATTATATATGTTCTACATAAATGAAAGAAATTTACTAATTGAGGACTCACCTTGTCCACACTTGAATTATACTTAAATCGATCATTTGATATTCAAATAGTTGTAATATGCACTCGATGGATATATATGTTTGGCCAATGTTTACACCAGAAATTTCAATAGGAAGTGGCACAGTCCATTCATCATTTATGCTAGATGCCCTCGTAACAATTTTCATCAAAACGCCAAGATTTTTGGTGAAGTTTAAAGCATAATCATAACTATACTTTTTCCAAGGCTTCTTCTTGAACAACTTAGTGCGTGTTGATTGGCCATTAGACATAAATTTACCATGAGATACTTGCTTCGTATCTCTTAAATGTGCCGCATTTAAGAGTTCTGGTATAATAGACTAAAAAAGAAGTATTATATATGTTAGTTACAATAAAAGATATAATAAAATAATAGTAGTAAAAAAGTGTATATTTTAAGTAAAAAAATAGTATCATGTCCAAATTTAGAACAACTTGAATCGATGGCCAAGTCGTATACTATCCAACTGTCTCTTGGACTATGGTAGCATCAAAAGGCACAGGTAGTGGACAATCATGGAGCAATGATTGATCAATTACTATTCGCATATGATTTGGCAAATATTGATTATGAATCATCCGATCATTGCTCAATTATTGTACCATTCCAATAGCAACAAAGTCATTTAATGAAAGATGTTTCAACTTATTTAGTTGTTCTTCTCCTCACTTAGTCAATGGTCTTGACTTCTTCGTTTTGGGAGTCTTTGTTTCTATGTACAATTCAGATTGGGTAACCAGTCTACCCAATTTAGCTTCTTACATAAATTAAATAAATTTATGTACCATGACATCAACTTAAATTTGAGGAAAATAAATATAAAAATATTTATAAATTAACATAAATTAATAATACCATTCTATATTTAACTTCAAGATTTGAAGACCTCCCAGTACGGTTAGGAGGAATGTTATGCATTTTTATATTCTGATGTTCTTCCCTAATAATTTGAAATTCATCCATACGTCTATAATCCACGAAGTCTTTCCAAACTTGAGGTGTAATCCAGGGGTGTCCTTCAGGGATTTTGTAGAGCTCTACTTCATCAAGTGGTTCCAAATATGGAAACACATAATTTCTTGCCAATTTGGAAGTTTTGTATTCTTTCCACGCCTTATTTGCAATCTTATAACACTTGCTCTTCCAAGTGTCATCGAATTTATAACGATTCTGTAAAAACACACTACAAAAGATTAGATATAATTAAAAAAAGATATAATATATGTAATTAGTTATAAAAAATAAGAGACTTACACAAATGGTTTTCCATATTTTTAACTTTTCAACTTTGTCAACTTGAGTCCAATCATTTATATTGATTGGTATACTTGACTTCACAAGTCTACCAAAAGAGGATTTCAATTGTTGGCCATTTTCCCCTGTTGGATTATTAGTAGCATCAAATAGAACGGGTACTCTATCATTTGGGTTAAGTGGAGCATCAGGAATATTCACCCAACCTTTTTTTTCAAATGCTCCAATGGATCATTTGGATCTACAAGCTCTCTTACCTGAGGATCCATGAAATATCTGCAAACAATGAAGAAATATAAATTAATTGAAAATTTTAGGAATATTCATATATATAAACATCCAAGAGTTATTAGAACAATATAGAACATACATTATGTTTAATTGGGTTGTTGATCGTATACGTATATTCCTTCACAATCATTTCAAGTCCATGAAACAGAATCATCGTCATTAACTGGATCATCATATACATTAGGAAATTTGTTTGAGAAATTACTAATATTGGATAATGTATCAAGCATAGGGTCATCATCTTCTAAAGTATCACAATGGTAAAACTCTTTTTGTGGAGGCATTAACACAATAGACCATCTTGTGTCAATTTGATTGCTCACATAAAATACTTGTTTTTCATGAAGTGCTAACGTGAAAGGATCATTAGTGTGACTTATCTTGGATAAATTTACAAGGATAAATCCAAAATCATCTATTTTATATCCAACATTGATAACATCTTCGACCCAATCACACAAAAAAACTGTTTCATGGAAGACCTAATAATCCAATTCCCAAATCTCTTGAATTATACGATAATATGTTCTATCAGAAAGTACATGATTATCATCTTTTGAACTAGAAAATTGCATAGTTTGTGTAACCATCTTCACACCACTATTCTAATTTACTCAGATTTCATCCCTAACTTAAGTCTTAAACCTCGATCCATTAATTGTGAAATTAGAAAATGATTTGACATTGAATTTTGGACCATGTGCAAGCCATTCTAAACTTTCTATTATTTTATGATTGGGTTTATTGAGTTCATCTCGAATCTATATATACAAAAACATGAAATGTGTTTAAAGCAAAGTTTTAAAATATTGCATAGAAGTACTAATGAAATATGTTCATCATACAATCATTTTTCTCCTTCTTTTTTTTATAACGAGAATCGATCTTCAATAAGTTTAAATGCATCTTGTAATGTTATTAAAGATATATCAAGTGATATAATCATTAATAGTTAAATAAAAAATATTTTTTGCATAAATGGAAAGGTTAGACATCACTTACTCTATGGACGGTTGTGCCTCATTATTATTTACCAAAATGATTCGGTGTGCTTTTTCCCATCGAGTGAGATCAATAAACAATTTCTTACTTCCACCAAGTAAAGGGTTACCTACTTGGATCATGTAACGTTCTAAGAACAACTTGTGCAACCACTAAAGTATTCAGAACAAAACTCAATGGCCTCTTCAGCAATGTAACGTTCCACTATGCATCCTTCAGGTCAATTTCTATTATTTACATATCCTTTAAGGACTTGTATATATCCCTCAAAAGGATACATCCACCTTAAGTAAGTAGGACCACACAATTGAATCTCTCGTACTAAATGAACACACAAATGAATCATTATATCAAAGAAAGAAGGAGGAAAATATTTTTCAATTAGACACAAAGTCTCTACAACATCTTTCTGTAAAGAGTTTAACTTGCCAATTGATATATATTTCTTGTATATTATATTGAAGAATGAACAAAGATGAATTATTGATAATCAAACATGTTTTGGAAGAATTGATCTAATAGTAACTGGTAATAATTGTTGCATTAAGATATGACAGTCAGGTGATTTCAATCCATAAAGTTTCTTATTGGTGATAGATACAAAATTTCTTAAGTTGGATGAGTAACCATCAGGAACTTTCACACCCGCCAAACATTTATAAAACACATCCTTCTCTTTTGTTGACATTGTATACAATGATGGTGGTAAGTATGTTCGATTCTTATCATTTTCCACCCTTGGTGCCAATTCAGGTCGTATGCCTAGTTTCTTTAAATCCAGTCTTGCTTTAATTCCATCCTTCATTTTTCTAGGTATATTAAGTAATGTACCAATCAAGCTCTCACATAAATTTTTTTCAATGTGTATGACATCTAAGATATGACGAATTTTAGGTCTTTCCAATAAGGTAATTCCCAAAATATTGATTTTCTACTCCAATAACCATGATCTACTAATTCAGTAACATTATCATTTTCACCCCTTTTATTAGTTGACCTCTTTCATTTCCCTACCTTAGTGAGTATTCTTTTTTTTCATCTTTCCATATCGTTTGAATGTCATACCATTCAATTGCCTTAATATCTCAACACCTCGCAAAGGTCAGGGTGTAGGATCATGATCTTCTTCACCATCAAACAGTTTCTTTTGGTATCTACACTTGTGTCCAGATGAAAAAAATCTTCTATGTATTCTATAAGACATCTTTCATTCATGAACAAGATAATTGTAGAAGTGCCATCACTACATATAGGGTATCCCATATAACCTTTTTTTTTGCATGTCCTGATAAGTTCCCATAGGCAAGAAAATCATTAATTGTCCATAAAAAGACCCCCCTCAAATTAAAGTGTTCTTATTTATATGCATCATAAACATTTACACCATCATTCAACAACATCTTTAAATCATCTATCAAAGGCTACAAATATACATCAATATCAATATCAGGTTGCTTCGATCCTGAGATCAATAATGTTAACATCATGAATTTTCTTTTCATACATAACCAGGGAGGACGATTGTGTATTACCATAATTACTGGCCAACAGATATATCTACTACTAAGGGAACTGTGTGGATTAATTCCATCAGTAGTAATGGCAAGACTAAGATTGCACCGATCAAATGCAAATTGAGGCTATAAATTATCTACTACTTTCCAATTTGGAGAATCATAAGGATGACGTAGCACCCCATCATCAGATCGATTATCTGAATTCCAAGTCAACATCTTTTATGTCTCTTTCCTTTTGAACAACCTTTAAAAGCATGGAATTGGAGGAAAGTACCAAAGAACCTTTGTGAGCACAACTTTCTTAGGTGTTGTCTCATTTGTAGCATGCTTCCATCTCAATTCTTTGCACATCGGACAATCATCTAATGTCTCATATTTTTTTCCTATAAAGAATACAATCATTTGGAAAAGCATGAATCTTATGATATTCCATGCCAAATCGACTAAGAGATTTCTTCACTTCATACATTAAAGATGGTAATTCAATACCCTCAGGAAACATATCTATTAGTAGATTTAGTAATTATATGAACACGTGTTCCATTGGTTGACATGTAGAATCGACGCTATGTCGGTTCTATGTGTTAACCGATACTACATGTAGCATCAGTTTTTCACCGAACTAACTTTAAATTGATTATATGTCGGTTTTATCCAAAAATCAACTTTACATATCGACTTAAATACCACATTTTGTAGTAGTGTGCATGCCATATTTCTATGCTTTCAATGTGAACATGTTGTATTGTTGTGTGATGTCTCAATGTTTGATTGGTGATTACCCCTTATTTATGTGAAATTTTAAAGTTACTAATGTAATTAACCTACAGGGGTGAATTTATATTTTTTGAATTAAGTCTAATTAAAAAAATCACAAGTGACTAGACATGCAATATGGTGTAATTAATTCAAAGTAAAAATAAATCAGAACTTGATACGTATCCAAACAAATACACAAAATTTTATAAATTATATAATTTTAAAAACCAATTGACTAAATAAAAGAAGAAAATATTATACTATATATATATATATATATCCAAATTAAATTTTAAATAGTTTAAATAAAATAATAATTGACAAAAAAAATTGTATATAATAAAAAAAGTAATTACGTGGATAGCGTCGGTTGACACGTAGACGTGTATCGTCGGTTGACACGTACTACATGGTCACGTCTTAAACTATCCTTTATAGATAAATCCTCCAAAGTAATCTACTTACAAGTCATTGCCTCTTTCACAGTCCTTACAAGATAGGTGTATGGATCTGGACCAATGTTTTGATCTCTCAAGTCGTACGAGCAATCGAACCCAATCAGTAAGTACTTGAAAAATTAGCACAAATAGCACAAGTGCGAAGTGTGTCCTAGAGTAGATTTAATAATGAAAAACCTTAGTTAGACTATTCAGGAATTAATCAGTTAAATTTAATCATCTACAAATCATAGAACAAACAGATTAATCATAAGTTCAATAAAAAAACTTATTTAACATTAAGTAGTTAAATCAAATAATTATAATCATACACAAAATTATTTTATCCAAATGTGTAAGAACCTAATTAAGATGAAGCTATATGAACATGAAATCATATTAGCATAAAATATAGGCTTATTAATCAATCAAACATAGTCATATAATGTTTGATAGATCAATTCAAGAAGGAGCCTGACAAAATATGATTCAATTTTAATAAAACAATTTGAGAGAGAAAGCACAAAATAATTAAAAGAATATAATAAGTGTGGTTATTTAAAACAAGTAGCATTAAATTGTTTATATAGGGGAGATGTTACCATAATTCTAGTTTAAAGAACTATTTTATTATGTCCATTAAATAATTCATAGGGCAATAATTAATAGGGATAATATAGTAAGAGAATACTTTGTCTCAAGTACAAAAATAGGTTTTAAGTTGAAACCCTACTTGCTTGATAGATCCACCTCAGGATTGATTGATTGGACCAATAAGGTTGATTGATCAAAATCCTTTTTGATAGATCTCACAATTATTAACAAAATATGAGAGTAGGTAGATTGAACACGATTGATCCTGGGTTGATCCAAACTCTTGATCGATCGAACCAAACTTCGATCTATCTACACCAATTTGAAAATCAAATTGAGAGGACATAGATAGTACAAGATCAATCCTTGTATATACCAAAATTCCTATGTATATAATATATATTCTAACATGTTTAATAATAGGTATATTCTTGAAACATATTGACGTGAAACTCAAAATTTTCTTCGGCTTGAATAACGAACATGAAAACGCGCCTAGAACTAGTTTACATTTAAAACTTTTGTTCGTGAATATCACCAACACTTAGAAATTTTACATATCCCCATTTGGCATAGTCATGTGACAAAACCTCTCTCTCGCTATATGACACATAGTAAAATTAAAATTATCATAATGGTACTCTTCTATGATCTGGTGAAATTATCTTTGCTTGAATCTTGATAGCTTATATGTATACTAGAAAAAAAACAAAAAATAGGCACACAATTTATCTCAAAAGACTCAGACTCATTGTTCATTAATTCAGTGTATATAGCAGTAGTAAAGTGAAAAAAATAAACATAGGTAGTGAGTAATAATAGATAGAACATTTAAATAATATAATTACTCCCTTTATGGGATATATCAAAGTGAACACTTAATAATTAAGAGTTCTTCCTCTACGTATAAAAACAAATAATAAATAGAAGACTTAATCAATGTGTTTTCCCCTTATGTGCAATATCTATGCCTTTATTAACCATTCTCCCCATTTTTGTCATAAAAAAAGATTATTTAACTTTGAAGCTTAAATTCAATATGAGTAAGAATGAAATGTATGGAATGAGTGAACTCCCCCTAATTTCTATGACTCCCCAAAATAAAATAAAATATAACAAACATTTATAAAATTCAGTATATATAAATTTTATCTTTTTAAATGAGGGTAGTAGACTTATTTAAACATGACTTTAACAAAGCATTTAATTGAGAAATTATTCTTATTCAAATTTGGACTATCCATTGTATGCATAGGTATATTAACCAAACACATAGACACATTAACACATAAAATGACATATTAACAATCACCCAAGATAAGATACATGTTTGAATTTAAGGTTATGTCAATTAATTCATTTATAATCAATCATTGAGGATTCAAAGGAAAGATTATCACCTATCACAGAAAACTATAATTGAATCCTTAATTTCATAAAATAAAAAATATCCACCAAGAGAAAACTTATAAATTTTATTCCATTATATACATATATACATACATACATACATACATACATACATACATACATACATACATACATATATATAGGGATTAGTTATTTATTCATGTATTTTCTTTTTATATAACCATTTTTGACTATTTAGTTTTGTGCATGCAAAGCTTTTTCTATTTTATTTCCTTTTTTAAGGAATCATGCACGAGATAGAAACCTATTTTGATGACTTTCACACTAGTTGTGAAGTATCCATCTTTATTCATTATGGTAGTTGCACACATCATTATAGGTAGCTCTCCCAAAACTAGATTTATCTCTATTAAAACAAATTTACGCCCAATTTTTTATTTTTATTTTATTTTATCAAAACTGAAAAAACATCAATAAAAAAGAAACAAAAAACTAATAAAGATGTTCACCTAGGGTTTAGTGAGTACTCAGACAAAAGTACTTAGGTGAACAATAAAATATGATCAGGTGACTGAAAAAAGATGATCTTTCCTAAACCAAACTTTCTTGAATTTTGGTTTATTTATATATTTAGGTTGGAAGTCAACTACCTTAGTTGTCATTGGTATGTTCTTGGACTTACCTTTAGATTTTACATTAATTCTAAATGAAGATGTAACATACGTGGTAGGATGATGATAGTTAGTTCTAGAATTAAATGTGTTGAATTTCTCTTACCTCTTTGAACTAACAACTTCATGCTTTCAAGTAGAATTATTGGCATACTATTCATAATTGATTGATAATAATGAGTCCTATAACTAGAAGCATGATAAGAATTATTAAATTTAAGAGTATTCATCAAAAAACCTACATTTTGTTCATATATGTCCTTTCCTACCATAATTATGATGGACAGACACAAACTTAAAAGTTTTTTCTATCACAGGTGTAATAGTTCTTTATACATAAGTAGTAACAATAAAATTAGAGTTAAAAGGCCTTCAAAATGTGGTTTTCGATGTTTAAGGTGAGGAGCTCTCATTCTTATAAGCAAGGTCACATGTATCACATAAAGAAGAAAGGTTAGAAGGTTGTACAAACTGAATCATTTTTAAAGATGGTGATATAAAGTGCTCATCTATATAGCCTAGTCCTCTATTATCTCCAAAAGGTTTTCCATAGTCATCAACTTTGCTTATCTTTTCAACTACAATGGCCAAACTCTTTAAGGCTTACTTTGATTGTCCAAGTTCTTGCACAATATTCTTGTTTTCCTGATTAAGATCTACAAGACTTGAATTCAAAACATCAACAAGTTCATATAGCTCAATTTTTTTATTTTCCTAAGATGGAGGAATTAATTTCATGATATTTGACTTTATTATTTAATTTTGTTACTTCAACTAGTAACCTATCTTTTTTTACTAAATCTATAAATAGTTCATCAAGACTATTAGCATTATATTTATTGAACAAAAATTCAGAATCATTTTCCTTATTATTTGAGATAATGTTAGACTTGATGGAGTGTCCACCAATAGTTACAATAAATTCCAAATATTTGGTGCCACTATTTTCTAATTCATTTGGATTGTTGTTGTCACTTTTAGAGTCACTAAGTGTACCATTGAAAGCTATTCCAACTATCCACTTTTTGTTAGTACACTCAACTATAAAATGACCCATCCTACTATATTCAAAACATTATGGTCCAATGGGTTTAGTTTTCTTACCTTTTGAACTCATAGGTTGGATTTTGATCCCTTGTATAGGTTGGTTGCCAGTTATTCTATGAGTCTATTTGAAGATTTTCTTAAGTATTTTGGCCAAGAGTTATTATTATTCGTCATCATCCTCATCATTGTTATTGTCACCATTATTAGTCATTGAGGTTTTGAAAGTGACACTTTGTTCTTTGTAGGAGTTTAGAAGCTCATATCATAGGTTTAAAGTGACCCAACGAGTTCCTCTATTTTGATGGTTTCAAAATTCTTGCTTTCATCAATGGTAGTAACCTTTGCATTGAATCAATATGGTAATGAGCAAAGAATGAATTTCTCAATTTCCCCCCCAAATATTTGAAGAGATGTTAGCAATATTACACATTTTAAAATAGAATTTAGAAAAGATTTCAGTTTCTTCTATCTTAAGGTTTTCAAACTTAGTGCTTAGAATGTAAAGTTTGCTTTGTTTTACTTGAGTGGTACCCTCATGGGAAACCTCTAAAGTATCCCAAGCATACTTAGTAGTATCAACATTAGAAATATGATAGAACCTATCAGCATACACAACATTAAAGATAACATTAATTCTTTTTTTATTCCAATTATTACCATTTTTATCTTTAGTGGTCCATTCGCTCCTAGGCTTAAGTATGGCAATATTATCTTTGGTAATCATAAGGGGTATCCAACCATAAATAACATAATTCCACACAAATTCATCTAGAGAACATAGAAAGGCACTCATATTAGCCTTCCAATATGGGTAGTAAGATCTATCAAAGAAAGAAGCACTGGCTGTAGAAGAACCCTCTCTCAAATTATCCATAACAAGGTCTTAGGAAAACATTAAATATATCTAGTGATCCATTTTGATATCAATTGAAAGTTTAAAGTTACAGATTTAATTAAACCATAGGGGGTGAATATGTAATTTTTAAAAAATCACAAGTAGCTAGACATGAATTTATGTGTAATTAATATAAATTAAAAATTAATATGAACTTGACACATGAATTTTTAGATGGAAACAACCTAGGCTACAATAATGGCCTAAGATAAAAATCTTCGATCCACTAGACCGCCTAGCTATCAACTATGAAAATAAATATTTAATTACAAGGCCAGGTCTTGAACTACCCTTCATAGATAAAGTTTCCAAAGTAATATACTTACAAGCCATTACTTCTTTCACAATCTGTATAAGATAGTCGTATAGACCTAGACCAACGTTCTAATATCTTAAGTCACATGAGTAATCGAACGCATTCAACAAGCACCTAAAATTTTAACATAAGTTCAAAGTTTGTCCTAGTGCAGATTCAATAATGGAAAACCTTAGCTAGAAGATTCAAGAATCAATTAGTTAAATTCAATCATGTAGCAAACTCTAGAACAAACAAATTAAGTACAAGTTTAATAAAAATAGGTTCTTTAAAACTAAATAATTAAATCAAAAATTATGATTACGCACAAAATTATTTGATCCAAACATGCAAGAACCTAATGAAGAAAAATATATATAAACATGAAATCATAGTATCATAAAACAAATAGGCTTGTTAATCAATCAATCATAACCACACAATGTTTGATAAATCATTTCAAGAAAGAGCTTAAAAAATATGATTCAGTGTTTAGAAAAACAATTTGAGAGAGAAAGCACAAAATAATTAAAAGAATATAATAAGTGTGGTTCTTTAAAATAAGTAGCATTAGATTGTTTATATAGAAGAGATGAAATCCTAATACTAGGTTAAAGAGCAATTACCATTTTTCCCATTAAATAATTCATAGGGAAATAATTAATAGAGATAATATGGTAAAAGAATACTTTGTCTTGAGTACACAAATAGGTTTTTAGTTAAAACCCTAGCTACTTGATCAATCCAGTCCAAGTTTGATCAATCCAACCAGTAAGGTCGATCGATCGAAACCCTTTTCGATCAATCCAACAATGATTAAAAATTCCAAGATAAGATAGATTGAACATGATCGATATAATCTTTGGATTGATTGAACCAACTTTGATTATCTATGCCAATTTGCAAATCAACTCAAATGGACACAGATTATACAAGATTGATTATCAATCAATCTAACCCTACGATCGATGGACCCACCATTCTGATTGATCAACCAATATATATACCAAAGTTCATAAGTGTATAGTATGTGTTATAATGTGTTTAAGAATAAGTATATACCTGAAACATATTGATTTGAAGCTCAAAAGTTTCTTCAACTTGAATATCAAACATGAAAATGTTCCTAGAAACTAGTTTACATTTAAACATTTTGTTCACTAATATCAACAATACTCATAAACCTTACATTGTGTTTGCAAGTTCCAACAACCATGGTCACATGTGCTGGTCACCTAACTTGCTTCGTTGTAGGCTTAACAAATATCAAACAATTCAAAAGTAAGTAAATGGATCATTACAACTAGTATTAAAGCTTCAAGGTTATGGAAGGCAAGGACACAATAACAAACCAAATTTTTTTGACTCATATGATCAATGACTGGGTGATTTAGCATCTTACTAGAACTCGTGCATGAAGTGAGCGCAAGAATGCATGTAATTGAAGGAATTGTCTTTTGGGGCATTGGGGCTACAATTGAATGTTTAATGGCTAGAGTCATTTCCCTTGAGATAAATAAGGGAGAAAATATTCATTAACTTCTAGATATAATGCGTAAACATATGATGAACATGAAACAAGTGTCCTAAATGTAACATAAGGCTTGTTAGGTGAACTTAGAGATGATGTATGCATGAGAATTTATACAATTACGATATAATTAAGGGAGATGAATGCTAGCAATTCTATGAGTAGTAATAAAGTTTGTTAAGCACCAGTATTGTTCCACAGAGAGTGATTGTATTTTAGAATTAAGTATCAATATACAACAATCACAATACTATCTAGATGAGTGATAAGAACAATTAACTTAGAACTAATTAAATCTAAAATTAATTCAATGAAACCAATAATGATTAAGTAAACAATGTTTAGGGCTTGGGATCAATGATTCCCCAAACTACTCCACATGTAATTCAAATATTGTTAAATGATTTCTCTATCTAATTGATTGGCAACATGCTCTTAAATACTTATGAATATTTTTCAAGCATTCTTTTGGTTATGTGCAAACAATCACATTTCCATACTATTTCAATCACACATAAATTATAATCACATGTAACATGCCACACATTCATTAATCATACTATCATACTATTTCAATTTATGTTATAATAATTTCATGACCAATTTAAATACTTACTTTGTCAAGCTAAGGCAAGAATCTCAAATCATATAATTATTTTCCAAACAATCAAAGTATTAAGACCAAATTATTGTATCAACTAATAATAGAGAAATTAATTCAACTAAATAAAATAAATCCCATGGTTTGTGGCTAGGTTCATCAAAAATCCCAAATATGAGCCTAGCCACTTATATATCTAAAAATAACAATTAGAATATATGATTGGATAAAAGTTATAAGAATGATGAAGAAAATAATTAGATTCAACTTTGAGGAAGAATCCAACTCCTCCTTTATTCTCCTTTGTTAGCTATTCAATTTTCTATTTAACTTTGCTTCACTTGATCTTTATTTGTTCTTGTGAAGTCTCTATGTTCCTCTCTTGTTAGTTTTTTTTATGGTCTCTTAATGATTTTTCAAATAAACCAAAATAGGTCTTATCATTATAGGATTCTTATTAGATTTGATCCAATGGTCAAGATTGAAAGTTGGACATCAAATCAGAGCTAATGTGTCAAAATATACTCCATTCAATTAATCGAGACCCTACTCAGTCGATCTAATAATGCCATCGTTCAACCCAAGAGCATTCGTTTAAAGCTCAACCAATCTATGTATACTTTATTAATCGATACCATTCTCGATCGATTTGTCTCTTTTGTTTTTATTCCAAGGTATAAGCCTATTTTCCTCGATTGATCCTAGATCAAGTGAGTCTTCTCTCAATTGATTAACATATGTCTCAATCTATCAAACCCTTTTGATCCTAAGTTTATTCCCATTTTCCCAATTTTGTTCTATTTGATGTCTTTTCACCTACTTTAACATAGTTGAACTTAAGATTGATCTTTTTACAATACTCATCTCAAAACAAGACAATATCTAGCTTGAAGTGACTAAGTAATTCTACTTTCATAGGGTTATCAATGAAAACCAAGCTCGATGTTACTTATCGAGTTATTACCATCCAATTATTTAACTCATAATGGTGTGGGGTGTAGAAGAGTCAAGGTACCTAAACCTCGAGCTTATAAAAGGGAAAGTGATGCCAAGGTACATAGGAATTTTATCTTTTACATGGAGAAATACTTTTGGATAGTAGGGATTGACTTAGATAGATGCAAAGGTTAGAATTTCCACCATGTATCTCATTAGCAATGCCATGTTTTGATGGAGGACAAATTAAGATGAGATTTTTAAGGGATAGTGCCAGATTATCTCTTGAGAAGGTTTGAGAGGAGAGTTGAGGGATCAATTATTTTTCAAAAATGTTGAATAGATGGTTCGAAAGTAGTTATTCAAACTAATATAGGTTAGGCTAGTGAGAGATTATATGAAGCAACTCTCAATGTTAATGTTTGACCTTTAAGACATTTTGGAGAAGGATAAGATATTTTTCTTTCTAGAAGGGTTAAATACAAGGGTAGGGATTAAATTGTAGAGGTAAAAGGTTCAGGACCTTCCACCATGTATCTCATGTATCTCATTAGCAATGCCATGTTTTTATGGAGGACAAATTAAAATGAGATTTTTAAGGGGTAGTGCCAGATTATCTCTTGGGAAGGTTTGAGAGGAGAGTTGAGGGATCAATTATTTTTCAAAAATGTTGAATAAATGCTTCAAAATAAGTTATTCAAACTAATATAGGTTGGGCGAGTGAGAGATTATATGAAGCAGCTCTCATTGTTTATGTTTGACCTTTAAGACATTTTGGAGAAGGATAAGATATTTTTCTTTCTAGAAGGGTTAAAAACGAGGGTAAGGACTAAATTGTAGAGGCAAAAGGTTCAGGACCTTCCATAATCCCAAGAAACCATAGAGCACTAGACAATTTATGCTATCAAGCCTAGTTAGAATAAGAAGGCTAAACTAACTTCTAGTAGGAAGACAAAAAATTCTCAATACCAAGCATTGGAAAAGGTTAGGAGTAGTATTTGTTCCAAAAGGGTACCCTAAATGGAAAGGCCGTAAAAACTGTGATGGTAGTTTTGAAGGATGTATATCTTAAAAGTTATTCTTTTTTATAAACATTTATGTATTGTTCATGATTTTGAATATTATGTATTCTTGTTCCTTGAGATTAACATGTTATATTTTGGAAGTGTTCAAGAAGATGCACTTGGTCTTGAACCATAGCACTCTTAAAATGAGAAACATATAATCCTAAATATGTTCACAATTGTGGTAATTAAGGAGGAACATTAAATACCGTGAAAGATTGTCATGTCGATTAAAAGTACATTATAGTTCTATAAATGTTGATAAGGGATTATCATTTAATGACATGAGTATATAAAATGTGTATTTTATATATTGAACATGACCTAACTAGATGGAACATTATATGGATTGTGTTTTGTGTCATTAATGTTTCCATTGTGTCTTTAGAATCTTAGATATGAGATGTGTAGGTTTTTCACATGAGAAATATATAATGTGATTGCTATTTAAATACTATCTTATGATAAGAATAAAATAGTAGTTCATTGTGTACAACCTATTCGGGAGAAATCTATATGTTAATATTATCATTGTCCCTCGATTTTGAGTTATGATATTATTGGGCCTCCTTGGTAAAGTGGAATTATATTGTAAGCAATATAACTGATGTAGTTATAATTATAATTCACTTGAGAGACCAAGAAAACGAATATAATGCAAAAGTGACACGATCCTATTTGGCATATTATTCATAATATCATGTGACAAGGATAGACACAAAATTAGTGGATCGAGTAAATAATTACCATCATTTGGAAAACTATAATGTAATTATAGAACCTCTTATAGTCAATAATATAAAGTTTTATATTATTGCAAAGATGATATAGATCCTCTATATGGTCACATCAACTGAAGAGAAACAACTAGTATTCTACATTTCATAATGATGTATAAGATAAAATGCATGAGATGAAATGCTAAAATAAAATGTCATAATATGACATGCTTAGACCATAAATAAATTTATGAAGATATGAAAATATTATTTGGTATAATGTTCGAATGCATTATAAGAATAATAGAGACATTGAATAATAGAATAATATGAATAATATTATTTGTTTATAAATTAATTTATTAAACCAATTACAAGTTGAGATTAAAGAGAGCATGAGATGGCTAAACATGACTAGTGGCATTTGTATAATTGATTCAAACCTTACACATAGAGTTGCCCTAACCCTTGCTTATTTAAGGAGGCATAATTAAGGAAAATGGGATCCATTTTTTTTTGCCTCTAACCCTAGCCAAAAATCTGCCCTATTGTGCATCCATTTTTTTCCTTCTCCTAGGCTAAAACTTGGAAAGGCTTGCTCAAGGCCAAAACCTAGGTGGTTCAACCCTAGGCCGAAAGTCTCTTATCTCATCTCTTCTTGCTAGGTGGTTGGATCTAAGCCTTGAACTCTACATCCATCTATCTAAGAGGTGTGGTATTTCTTTGTTTAGGTTCAAGGTGAACCAAGAGGTGCTCTCGAAAGAGAAGTGATTTCCAAGAGATCTAGAAGGGAAACTGACTTCCCTCTACTCAAGAGATTTGACAATCTCTTTAGGTAAAGATAATCTTCTTCATCTCTAGAAATAAGGTAGATGAGATTTGTTTATTTTATTTAGTGCACATTAGGTGCTTTTTGAAATGCTTAAGAGAAAATCTTGCTTGCAATTGTCATACAAATGAGGTACTTTGTGTATTGAGCCAAGTGGTGTTAGGAAAATTTTAAATTCTCACCATATAGGCATGCCCATGAAATCCCAACAAGATTCAGAAGCCACTTATAACTTCCTTATTGATCATGAAGCCAAGAGACTTGTGTTAAAGTTATAGAAGGATGTAGGTTTAATAAAGGCCATCAACTCTCAAACCAAAGCCATTATAGAATTGGCCAAACAACTAAAAGTTAAACTTGGAGAATGGGAGTGATGCACTAACTTTGTGGTCATTTCTATGGATGATTTTGATGTTATCATAGGGATGGAGTTCATGATGGGACAAAAATCCATTCTTATACCAACTGAAGAGAGTCTCTTAATTATGAGGAATGACCCAAATGTTGTGCAAGGTAAGATGCAACAAATGAGGAAACTAAAGGGCTTATCTAACTTACAATTGAAAACGGGTTTAATGAAGGGTTATCCCTCATTCTTGGAAATTCCTTTACCATAGAAGAAGAAAGAGGGTGAAAAAAAGGAAATTCCTTTCCAAATTGTGCAATTATTAAAGTCTAACAAAGAAATCATACCTGATCAACTTCGAAAGACTTTTCCACTAAGGAAAGATATAAACCACCAAACTGAGATTAAATTTAGAGCCAAGCTGCCTATGAAGGTACCTTGTAGAATGTTATGATTGGTTCTTATGTAGTTTTAGAAATAATCAAATGAGTTACTAGAGTAAAATTCATAAGGCCATGAAAAGCCCTCAATTGTGCACCAATGTTGTATTAGAGGAATCAAGATTAGAGTATGAGATTGTGTATTGATTATCATGCTTATCAAAAGATGATGGTATGGAACACTTTTCCCATTCCTTTGATAGCTAATTTTTTTGATCAACTTAGTGGAGCCAAATATTTCACAAAGGTGATCTAAGATTTGGGTACTACTAAGATAGAATAGTAGGGATGAGTCAAAGAAAACATATGTTACTAGATATAAGGCATCTAAGTTCTCTATGTTTCCTTTTGGTTTCACGAACACTGTTGTCACATTCTACATACTAATGTATAAAGTCTTTTGTAAATATCTCAATAAATTTATGGTGGTCTATCTTGACGAGCATGCAAACCATTTACTCCCTCGCCCACATAATTGAGAACAAGCAAATGAATTTCATATACAACTTGCGTACTAAGTTATTTGATTTATACTTGATTTATACTTTTTTGTTTGCCTCAATTTTCATTATTACCTCAATTATTTCTTGTCATGTTTGTATTCTTTCATTGTGCATATGTTGTGTTGTGTGATGTCTTACTGATTGAGCATTAATTACAATTTGCTTACTTTGTGTTCACAAATTGAAACAACTAAGGTCACATGTGCTAACCTTCTTGTCGTGTTTGTATTCTTTCAATGTGCATGTGTTGTGTTGCATGATGTCTTAATGATTGAGTATTGATTACCCCTTGTTTACTTTGTGTTCACAAAGTGCATCAACCAAGGTCACATGTGCTAACCAATTGACTTGCTTCCTTATAGGTTTAGCAAGTACTGAATGATTCAGAAGTAACTAAGCAGATTGTTACACTTACCTAGTCATAGTGAATGAAGATGCTTTGCAGTTAGAGATGATATGATAAAGCATTCAACATGATTATTGGTTAGTCGTATGAAATTACCAAATGAATGTCACTAGATTTGTATAATCTAACTCATGATAACTCTTAATCACATTGAAAAGTGTAGTTAAGAATATAGAAGTTCGTTACTTTGATTCACTTGTAAATGTAGTACTATTGTTTATACCTTTTCATTTTGGGTAGCCAGTGGGTGCGCTCTATGATAAATAATTCCCTCTATAAATCTATATTTTAAGTATGTGAAGGCATATTCATTTACCTAATAAAAGATGAGTTCAGTTATGGCTGCCTTTATTTGTTGGATAAATGTATGACATATGCAGAGTTTGAAAGTGCATACTGAGATCAACTAAATTCTAGGTACAAAACAATCATAGTTAACCAACTTGAGAATTAATCCATTGTACATAGATGGGGAAAATCCTAATTTGGCCGAATTTATAGTTGGAGCTATAAATAGCACTCATAGAAGTAGTGTAGTGGCAAGAAGATAATAGGTAAGTCACAACAACTAAATAATCTAAGAGAAATGTCCTTGGATTTTGAAAATATGCATCTATAATTATTGGGATCCAATTGTATACCCAATATAGGTCCGCACCTAAAGCTTTCTAAAAAGGAATGTCAAATATCTATGAATGTAAAGTTAACCAGACGCAGAACGATAATTTTCTAGTAAGGGACTTTGTTTTCCCAAAATATGCATGGTAGGTTAGTATTAATTAATTAGGATCTTTTTAATTAATAATTTAGGAATAAATTATTGTTAAGGACCTAGATATAATTAAATTAGGACAAAACGATAAAACAATAAAAATGAGCACTAGAGAAAATATGGTGATGTAGTAAGCCAATAGGGTGACACATGCCTGACAAGTGGTAGCCACGTTGGATCGTGATGCATAAATTTTGATTACCTGTATGTGCATAAATCCCTAGTAGTTATAAGTTACCACCAGGTAAATTTTAAAAGGAATTTGTAGGTTGTTTTAAGAGTTAAATTACCTTTTAAATTAGTTAATAATAACAATCCTAAATACTTTAACAATGGTTGGTTTATAAAGAAGACTCCAAATTCTAATTTAATGATAATTACTAAATTAAGAAAATAATTAAATTATAGGCGAAAATATGATAATGAATGTGATGACTCTATAAAAGTAGTCATTGGTGTACTTTTTTACTTAATATTTACTTGTTTTATTAAATAAATAGTATTTTTGGGGCTAAAAATATTAAAATATAAACTTTTTAGTGAAGAGGGGTAAACATATTATTTTTCAAATTTTATAAGATTTTTTATGAATTTTTAACGTAGCACCAATCATAAGCTACTATATAGCCTATCGCCCAAGCAGATGAACTGATTAGGCAAGCCACGCAACTAAGGACAACGAATCATAAATCGCCATATATGAGGAGTGAAAAAGCACGTGACACATGTCGAAACGACATTCAATTCAAGTTTAGAGTGCGGTCAAATAACCCTACCACGTGTCATCACGCGATTTCTCCCCGTGATCCACCAGCGTACTACGCCATCTACATCCGTGAATCACATTGTGCCACGTGGTTCTGACTCAACATGCATTGACTCGGACCGATCTCCTCTGCCACACATCACGCTCTAATTCCCCTAGTAAATTCTATGTGCCACGTGTCATGTCGTGATTGGCTAATGTTGTTAATTTTTTCTTGTTTTGAACTTAGTCTTTAATGTGAAGCTGATCTGACGATCCAGATTGCACCGGAGGTATAATTAAGCCCCTAATGACCCTATAAAATCAAATGAGCCACCATTAGCATAATGTTGATCAATTTTTGGAGCTAAAAAGAAATAAAAATATAGAAAAATTCAAAAAGAAATAAAATTTTGGTGAAGATTCAAGAGAAAATTAGTGTTGTAATTCAAGAGATTGATTGTATTTCTTCTACTACTATTTTCTTTAGTAATTTTTATGTCTAACTTTATGAAAAATATGAGCTTTATGGAAAAAAATTATGTCTAGTTAATTTATTAATCTAGGGATCTTATGAACACAATTTTCATCATGTGATCTAATTTTTTACCCCAATTATAATTTTTATTTAATTATATTATTTAATCTTATTTTTATGTTATTAATTATTTGGCCAACAATTTATCTATAAAGACAATTAAATAGATTTGAGAGAATTATTTCATTTTTATCTTGATTAAAAAATATGCATAGTTTCTAAGCAAATATATACGATTCTTATGTATGTGATCCATAATTGATGAACTTAATGAGTAGTATACAATTTAATTGACATGAGCGTGTGATTAAATTAATTACTATATGGTGTGTAGTATACTTGAGAGATGAATACATGCTAAGTTAGATTCAATTAATCATGTAATTAATTGATAATTATATTGTGGGGATTTTAGTGATTCACATGTTTAGAAAATTAGGAGATTAAGTATTACAAGATATTGTCTCATATATCTTGTTAGTTATTCAATCTGATTTAATTAATTATTGATATTTATTTTTAGTTATTTTAATTTTGCTTCCTTAAAATATAAAAATAAAAAAAATTGATTTTTATTTTTTTAGTTTTAAAAATTAGTTTCTAATAAAATAATCTCTATGGGAACAATATTTTCTTATTATTATATTACTTATTGTGATATGTATATTTGTTTATTCATTACACATAATTGTTGTGACGATTAGATAACAAATTAATGAATGCCTTATAACAAATTAAATGATTTAAATAACAAGTTCAATTTATTGACTTTTCCATTTTTAAATAAGTGAATGCCATATAATCTTGGTGAGTCTCAATTAATGAATGACTTTCTTAGTCAGGCTCGAAATTGATTAATTAAAAAAACTAAGTAAAAATTGATTAATTAAAAAAAATAAGTAAAATATATAAACCAAGATCCTTAATTAATTAATAACTTGTTTAGATGGGCTTGAAATTAATTAATTGGTTAACTTACAATAAATATATTCTTTAATTATAAATCAAGATTTCTCTCATCATTAATTTATAATTAAAGATGTTTTTTAACCATATAATTTAATACAAATCAATGAAATAAATTAAACTCTTATTTATTATGAACAACCAAACACAAATCACATATCTAATGCTTAAATTAAAATGTTTTCTTTAATAATAAATCAAGATTTGGCCCATCATAAATTTATAATTAAAGATTTGATGATTACGAATAATAAATAAATAAAACTTTTATTTAATCAAACGATGAATTTTTTTTCTTCCAATTATTAGAAGCAAATGCTAAAATCCCATATAACAAGATTAGTTAATCACATTTTAATTAACAAAAGTCAATTCATTTATGAAAGATATTAGATTAAATAGAAAAATAAAAAAATAATAATAAAAATACCCCTTTTTGAATAAGTTGTCACTAGCTTCATCTAATCCTAGGATCTTCTTCATAATTAGGAGTTTTTCTCTCTGTATCTGTATATGGTGGTGGAATGGGTAAGGGTAACTAGTGGCTTGATTCTATATTAATTTATATACATTTAAGAGGGGTTAGGGTTATATTTTAAGGCTAAAATTAGGGTAGATGGTATACAAATTTTGTATTTGATAAATAACTCGTAAGTATATGAATTACTTTGTAAAAAGTAATAAGTATACTCTCGATGTTAGTTTAAAGAAAAATTATGTAGTTTCTAAATAATTCAAAGAAATTCTTAGAAACAAAAAATAAACCTAAAACATTATGTCACAATTGTTTTGGTTTGGAAAAATCTAATCTATTGATATATTATTAAAGATAAAGTTGAAACAAATATTAGGTAGATAAACATTTAATAATTCAATAAAGACTTTATGAGATATATTAGTTAGTAAATTATACTTACTTAAAATTAATTAGATTATTAAAGATATAAATTAAAATTATTGATTCTCTCTTTTTTATATGAAAAATTCATTTGACGATGATCAATTTCGTTATTAATCATAATCAATTAAAGTCTTTTGGTGGGGATCAATTAATTGATTAAGATTAATATTTTTCCTATTGTCCAATCTCATAAAAATTCTCACACTTAATTCCTGTCAATCCAAGTCCTCGTAACTCTACACTTATTCATTCAAATAATCCTTCACCATTTACCACAAGTCCTTCTTTAGCTCAGTTTTTAAATTCCTCACCTATATCACAATGAGATGAAGTTCTAGCTCAAAATCTAGTTTTTGTTATTCCTAATGATACATATACTAATACATAATGTATGATCACACGTTCCAAATTAGGTATTTTTAAACCCAAGGTTTATCTCACTGTTCAGGCAGATGCCTCACTTATTAAGCTTGCTTCTGTTAAGTAAGAATTTCTTGATCTATTTTGGAAGATTTCAATGTAGCTTGAATTCGATGCTCTTGTTAAAAATAAAACATGGGTATTGGTTCTTGCACCCTCACACAGGAAAATTATAAGCAACATATGGATTTTTAAAGTTAAGCAACTGCTTGATGAAACTCTTGATAAAAGAAAATCTTAACTAGTGGTAAAAGGCTATGATCAAATGCCTAGTTTTGATTTCACTCAAACCTTTAGTCCAATGGTTAAACATGTGACTATACAAGTGGTGTTAACCATTGCTCTCCCTAAAGGTTGGACTACAGATCAATTGGATATCAATAATGCATTCCTCAATGGTGCATTAAATGACGAGGTTTACATGAGATAACCATAAGGCTTTGAACATCATTAGTTTCCTAACCATGTGTGTAAGCCCAAAAATACAATTTATAAGCTCAAACAAGTTCCTCGAGTCTAATTTGACACTCTTATAAAAGCTATGCTAGATATACAGTTTATTAAATCTACATCTTATAGTTCTTTGTTTTGTAAGATCACATCTTCCTCCACATTCTACTTACTTATTTACATGGATGATATCATCATTACTGGTAATGATGATTCTCAGATAAAGCAGCTAGCATATACTTTACACAACAAATTTCCATTGAAATATTTGGGTATTGAAGTTCATAAGTTACCCAATGGTGATCTCACACTTACTCAAAGCAAATATATAAGATAATTGCTGGCCAAAACTCATATGATTCAGTCAAAGCCTTTAACCATACCTATGAGGTGTGGGTGACACATATGACAACCCTACACATTATCAAAGTGTTGTTGGTGCTTTGTAATACATTACGATAACCAAACCAGACCTCACCTATATACTCAAAACATTTTGTCAATTTATAGCTTGCCTTTTTGTTCCATATTGGCTAGTTATGAAGAGGATTCTCAAGTACTTGTGTAGCATTGCCACTCATAGGATGGTACTTAGGCCATCTCCATAACTTCATCTTCATGGTTTTTTGAATGCAGATTGGGAAACCGATCCTGATGATAAAAGATCGACTTCAAGGGTTGTGATTTATTTTGGATTGAATCCAGTCATTTGTTATTCAAGGAAAAAACACTCGGTTTCAAGGTCTAGCATAGAGGTTGAGTATAGAGCTTTTGGCTGATACTACTTCTGAGTTAATTTGGTTGCAGAATTTGCTTGCATAATTGCATATTCCTTTTTCCAGTCTATTAATGATATGGTATGGCAATTTGAGTACTGTTTCCTTAGCTGCAAACCCAGTTCTTCATGTTCAAGCAAAACATGTGGAGCTTGATCTTTATTTTGTTCAAGAAAAGGTTGTTAGACGACAATTGCTTGTACATCATATCCTATCCATTCAACAACTCATTAATCTCTTCACCAAATCTCTCTCCATTAAACAATTCTTGTTTCATCGTAGCAAACTCAGTGTCATTTGCATGCCATTGAGTTTGAGGGGGGTATTGGAGGTAAGCTAAGCAATGAGGCTGTGCAAACAACCTACAACTCTAAGGCTCACGAGTATGGCATGCTTGAGCTTCAACCAAAAGTGCAATTGGAGACTCACATGGGTACAAACCTTGAGCACCAAGAAAGTGTGGAATTGGAGGTTCACATGGGTGCAAGACTTGAGCATCAGTCGACTGTGAAGCTAAATGACTCACATGGGTGCAAGTCTAATATACAAGAAAAGACTCACATGGATGCACGAAGGCTCAAGAAAGAGGCTCACATGATGCAAGCCGTGTGGCTCACATGGTGCTATGCTTAATGCCCAAGAGTTTGCTAGGAATTCTGTTAAAAATTGTAGTAAACTTTATTACATTTTCAGTATTTTAATTACTTGTAAAACCTATTATTTGCTTTATTAAATGGTAGTACAATTAACTAATGATAATACAATGTCATTGTTCTATGAATATAAACAATGTGCATGTAAACAATACACTTGAATTACAAGAGAATTAATACAATCTGTTCACAATATATCGTCTTCTTCTTCTGCTGTCTATCTCGTCCTCATTTCCTTCTCTCCTTCTTCCTTTTCTTTCTCTTCTTTATACTCAGCTGCTGCTAGCAATCTTCTTGATGTCTTCTTTAAAGTTCACTGTACTCCAATTACATTCGCATAAAGTACATAACCCTAATAATTTTACATTAAGGGATATATTTTAAAGTTTCATGATATGTAACTATAATTGGCAGCTGGAACAAATGTGGTCGTGAAAAGAAACTAATCAAGGTAGCTAGAGTTAGTGATTGGACTAGGATGTGCTTCTTAAAAAATTTCTTCAAGACTGCTCATTTTTCCCAATGAGTATAGGATCCTTAATATGGACAAAATTAACATCATTCTAATTGGTTGAAGACAAATAATTATGCAGCTTGGAATGGGACTTAAAAAATCTCGACTATAGGCGTACTTGCGGTTGAATATGAACCGAACCAGATTGATTCTTTAAATTGAATCAGTTTTGTTCATTTGGTTTCAGCTTGGATCGGGTAAAATGTGCAAGTCAAAAATCCGAATTATTGATTCATTTGACTTTTTTTTAGTGAAAGTATAGTATTTTATTTTCATAAAATTAAAAAATGTCTTAAATATATATAAGCTTATCGGTGAGTAAACTATATCTAATTAAAAATATTAATTAATATAATTATTTAAAATCATATTAGTTAACAAGTAGTTCATTTACCTTCTTAAGTGTAGTATTGCTTTTCAATAATTGAAAAAATTTTAAAAAATAATAACAAAAATATTCTACACGTCTTATTGGACAAAAAAAACACATCAAGACCCAGAGAATTTTAATGATAAATTAATAAATTTAAATAATCTTAATAAAAAAATTATTTAAGAATATTTATAATCAATAATATAATATATAAATTTAATCCATATTAAATATTATTTTATGTAATAAAAATTTTAAAATCTAAAATATCCATTTACTGATATATAAATAATTTATATATATAGTAAATAATTTTATAGATAAATACTTATATATGTGCAGGATTACCTTCAATTGGAAACAAATTAATAAAGTTAGAATAAAATGGTATCCTTTTAATTTTTTTGTTTAGTTGGATTGAAAAATAATAATTGAATATAATCGATTATTAAAAGAGAAGAATCATAATTTCTTCTCCCATACAAAATCATAATTTTAAAAGAAATCATGATTCCATTCACATCTTAAATATTTTTTTCAATTTTACCCCTACCCCAAATATAACTATAAACTCTAAGTCCTAAACCCTAAATTCTAAATCCTAAATCTTAAACCTTAAGTCATATTTAAGAAAATAATAATTTTAACTCTAAACCTTAACCTACAAATAGAACCATAGAACCTAAACCCTAAACCTCAAATCTCAATCCCAAAACCTTAAACCTTATTTAATCTTAAACTTTAACCCATAAATATAACCCTAAACCTTAAACTCTCTAAATCCCAAATCCGAATACCGAAAACCATATTTAGAAAAATAATAATTTTAACCCTAAACCTTAACTCATAAATAAAATCCTAAAACCTAAAACCTAATCCCAAATCCCAAATCCCTATTTAGAAAAAGAATAGTTTTAACCCTAAATTTTGACCCACAAATATAACCCTAAACTTTCACCCACAAATATAAACCTAAACCTTAAACCCTCCAAATCCCAAATCCTAATACCTTGAACCCTATTTAGAAAAATAATAATTTTAACCCTAAATCTTAACCCATAAATATAACCCTAAACCTTAAACCTCAAATCCTAAATCCCAAAACCTTAAAACCTATTTAGAAAAATAATAATTTTAACTCTAAACCTTAATACACAAATATAAATCTAAACCCTAAACTCTAAATCTTAAATCCCAAAACCCAAAACCCCGTATCCATAAATCCATAAATTCCAAATACCAAATCTCAAAACCCTAAACCTTATTTAAAAAATAATAATTTTAATAATATATTTTATTTTTAAGTAATAATTATTTAGAAAAATAATGATTTCAATAATGTATTTTTTTTATGAAAAAATAATAATTAAATGATATTATTTAAATTTTCTTAAATATATGAGTATTAAGATAATATACAGTGTGTTTTTTTTTATTTCATTTTAATTGTAAACCAAATACAGTAAGACTGATTCTTTTTTTTTTTTATTCTAGTGGTTAAAACAAACAAAATTATTTCCTTTTTATTCCATTATAGTTCTCATTTTCGTTCCGATTTTCTTTCGTAAACCAAATGTCACATAAGTGATTAACTAGTATTACCACCGCGAAAAAAGAGGTACACATATAGAATTTTTTTATTTTTTATTTTTTTCACGGTTAATATCACATCTCATTTATGCCCAGATCTATTCCACCACAATCTAATCCCGGATGGGTAGAGTAGATAGGTACCAACACACCCGACCTGTAGGTCAAAATACCATCTCTAACTAGCCGTGACCATTTGGGAAATTTCAAGTTTCCGGAAGCCCCAAAAGTTGAGAAATGTTATAAGAAAATTCTATATATCTCAACAAAAATTTCATTCTTATTGTATTTCAATTTACAAATAAATTATATATTTTATAAATGTAAATAGATTTTATCTAATTTAATAATATGAAATATTTTTAAAAATAAATATAAAATTAACACGTTGATAAAATTTGTCTAAATAAAAACGAATAACTATTCAATGCTACATAGTACACGATTAAGGCTAAACAATTAGATCACCATCTGTACAAATTAATTGTTTGAGTTTATCAATTAATTAAATGGACGCCCTATATTAACATTAATATTTTTGATCATTTATATATTACCATGTTGAGTCGTTACTCAAAATTACTGCAGTCAAATCGTGGTCTTTACGAGTTATCCGTAAAAGATTGCAGCACACTCACTGTTGATATTGATATGATAGCTCTTAATAAAAAATATTATTAAAATACATGATATACCTTTTATTAATATCAATAGTTGATATTATTCTCAATTCTTATATCTTTTTTTATATTTTTATAAAAATAAATAACGAAGATGATTTTCCTTGTACTGCTTGTATGTATGATTTTCTCTAATGCAAGTGTATCATACACACCAATACTTGGATTCAAATATCATACTTCGAATTATGAGACATAATATCTTTTTTAAATATTTGTTTCCACTGTAGGACATGATATTTCGCAATTTCGAAGTTTTTTTTTTTAGTTGCTAATGAATAATGATATCACACATTATACGGACATATTAGATAGCTTAGTTTTAGTGCAAGGAGTGCAAATTTTCCAACCCACAATATAGCTTTTTTTGGAACATCTGAACTCTTAAGGACCAAATTACCAATTTCATGTACTATGATAAAACATGCATTAGACCTGGATTCTCAGCTATGCACTGATTTTGTTTCAGTTTAATGCATTTAATTTAGTTTTTGGTGTAAAAATAAATGAAATATAATTAAGAAAAAATGCAATATTCTAAGCAAAATGATCATAAAATATTATTATTACTATAAACACTGACGCTTTTAAAAATTGCCCAAACAATCCATCAAATTTAGAAAACATTCAACCACAATTTGGGGATTGGTAAGGTTATCAGTTAATGTATGCATATCTCAAATATCTTATTAAGAGATTCAGTTTCAATACTTAATTTAAATATTATTATCATTTCTATCCTTTTTGAATAGTAACATGTCGTGGACGGAAGCAATAAATAGCGGTATATGAATATATCAAAGCAATAAAATGAACACACAGAATTTACGTGGTTCGGCAATTCGCCTAGATTCACGGGAGACAGCAGATATTATTTGAACTGAGTAGGAAATATACGTAATACAGATACAGATTTCCTCACTAATAATATCTCTCAAGTGTTTCCCCAAACTCATAAGTATTTTCTCTCTTTGAGTTTGCTTATACTCTCTCTGATTTTTTCTGATTTTTGCCTTGTAATTCAATGCATGAACTCTTCCCTATTTATAGATGAAAAAAGGCTCCCTTTTCCTAAATTGTGCCATAAGTTAAGCCTTAAATTAGGCCACCAATTTCCTTAAATTATGCCACTATTTTCCTTAAATCATGCCACAAATCATGCCACAAATTAGGCCACTAATTTTCCTAAATTAGGCCACTAATTTTCCTAAATTATGTCACTAATTTGTTACTTTTAGAGCCAATATTCAATAATCTCCACCTTGGCGAAAAAGTTCATAACGCTGCCTCCAAATGCGCCCTAGGCGCCCTAAGCTCGAGAGATGCTGATCAAGTTCGGCAGTGTTGAAACTCGATCCCCGTAACCACCTTTGTAAGCATATCTCAGTGGTTATCTGCTCCGACTTTCTCGAGTATAACATTCCCTTCATCGACGATTTCCGAACAAAATGAAATCGAACATCGACGTGCTTGGCGCGCGACCACGATGAACTTGGTTCTCTTGCCAAAAAAATGGCACTGGGCCGTCGCAGAAAACCTCTACGTTCTTCCGAACAATACCCAAATCCTTACTCAACCCGAGAAGCCATATAGCTTCTTTGAATGCTTCGATATACCCATATACTCGCCCATAGTGTAAAAGCTACGCTGACTGCAATGTCGATCTCCAACAAACCGGGTCCTCCGCCATTGCGAACACATAACCAAATAGATCGACGCATATCCGCATCTCCAAGATAGTCGAATCCACATATCCAACTCAGGTGTTTACCTTCGGTCTTGTCTCTCTCAAACTTCAAACCAATATCCACGCACTCAGATGTACCGTAGAATCCACTTCACTCTTTCCGGTGTCCTTTGCCCTGACATGACGTATGCCGACTCACCATACTAACAAAGATGGGAAATATCGTGTCCGTGGCAAACCATTGCATACATCAAGGCACCAACGGCATTTGCATATGGAACACGTTCCATTTGCTTCTTCTCATCGGTGGTGCTAGGTGACATTAATGCACTTAATTGAAAGTGAGGAGCAAGCGGTGTACTTACCGGTTTGGTTTTTTTCATCAATGTCAAACCTTTGTAGTACTTTCTTGAGATACCTGAGTCATGTCTATGACTATACTTGTAACTCTATCTCTCGTGATTTCCATCCCAAGAATTTTCTTAGCTTACTCCAAGATCTTTCATTTCAAATTAACTCATCGAGCCTTTCAACTGTGCATCCCCAATTCTCGCTTCTTAGATGCAATCAACATATCATCAACATATAAGAGCAAATAAACGAAGGTACCGTCTCGAGTTTCTCGAAAGTATACACAATGATCAAACCGACCACGTGTGTCGTTGCTTCTAACGAAGCTTATCAAAGCGCTTGTACCATTGTCGTGGTGATCGCTTTCAAACCGTAATTGACTTGCTCAGCTTGAAAGCCCAATTCTCTCGCCCCGGAATTTTGAAGCCATCCTACGAGACATATAGATTTCTTCGTTCAAAGTACCACGTGAGAAAAGTCGTTTTTGACATCGAGTTGAGCTAACTCGAGATCAAACTGTGCTACCAAAGCCAATAGTATCCGAATAGATGAATGATAAACGGCGGTGAGAATATCTCATCAGAAGTCTATTCCTTCTTTCTCGAGCATAGCCTTTTGCTACCAATCCGGCTTTGTATCCGATGTTGTCTTTACCGGTGAAAGACCTTCCTTCTTGGCATGACTCCATTTGCAACCAATAGTTTTCTTTCCTTTGGGAAGTTGAACCAACTCCCAAGTTCGATTACGATGTAGAGACTTCATCTCTTCATCCATTGCCATTTTCCACTTCATACTATCAACTCTTTCGCACGGCTTCTCTATAAGTGCGTGGGACATCATCATCAATTACTAGAAGCGAATGCTACCACGTCTCAGTGTATCCGGTAAGCTTCCTAATCTCCTCTCGCCGAGCAGTGGCAATAGATTCTGGCCGGCCGATTAATCCATGCGATGGTGATGGTGAGAACTCACCTCAACCGAGATCTCTTCGATCATCAATTTCATCTTCACCACGTCGGTAATTGATGCAATCTTATGGATCTTCCGGTCTCAAGCATCACCTTAGAAAGAGTATTTGGACTTTCATTCTCTTTCTCGAATTTGTTTGTCTCAAGATAACTGACTCGTCGAATGTAACATCTCGGGCCAAGACGATCTTCTCGATTCACCACACCAAAGTCAAAATCCTTTAACTCCTTCCTTAAAGCCCAAGAAAATGACTTTCTTTGCTCTCGGATCCAGCTTTGGATTCACTAACATGAAAAATGCAGGACATCCAAATATTCGCAATGAATCATAATCATAGTGCGAGTTGTCAGACCATACCTCTTTAGGATTTTTTCTATCTAATGCATGGGGCCTGCGAAGTCTTATTGACTATATGAGTTGTATGACAAAGCCTCATCCCAAAATGCCTTGCTCAATTTGGAATGAGATAGCATACATCGAACTTTCTCAACCAAAGTACGATTCATTCGTTTCCGCAACTCCATTCTGTTTGTGGTGTATGAGGAACCGAAAAATGTCTCGATTATCCCTTCATCTTGACAAACTTTAAAGAAAGGATCGATTTATACTCACCACCATTATCGATCTCGAGCCTTTTAATCTTCCCCGCCTCGTCTCGGAAGTCTCGATCATTTTCTTCCATTTAAGAAAGATATCTAGAACTTCATCTTTGTGACTCATAAAGTGTATATCCGTACATATCTAGAGAAATCATCAATAAAAGTCACAAACCAACGTTTACCTCCAGTGAAGCATTCTTGGAAGGTCCCCAAACATCCGTGTGAATATAATCAAGAGATCCCTAAGATGATGAACGGTAGTACCGAACTTGACTCTTGCTTTGTTTTCCCATTACACAATGCTCACGGTAAATCAAACTTTCCGCCTTGGCACCTTTCAAAAGACCTTGCTTCTATTAAGCCTTGCAAAGCTCTTTTCACCGACACTCTAAGTCAGTACGCATGTGCCACGGGAAGAATCATTTGCCTTTTCTTCGTAACTACTTCGAGACACCGCTTCTTCCCAGAATCGTACACCCATCTAGGAAATACAAGTTCGCCTTCCGAGTACCCTTCATCGCTACAAATGCACCTCGTACAACTTTCAAGACTCCATTTTCCAATGTTACCTCAGTAACCCTCGAAATCTAGAACACCTAAAGAAATAAGGTTTTTCTTTAGGTGAGAATATACCTTACATTTGTAAGTCGTCGATTGTACCATCGTGCATCTTTAGTCGCATTGTTCCGATCCCTTTTGTCTCGACAGGGCATTGTCGTTGCTCATAAGCACAACTCCTCCATCGAGCTCCTCAAAACTCGAAAACCAATGTCTGTTGGACACATATGATAAGAACATCCGAGAATCAAGGATCCACTTATCCGAGTAGGTTTTGATGATGAACCGAAAAGGCCGATTCTTCATCTTCTTCATCTACTGTGGCAACATTTGCATTTGACTTGTCCTTGTTTGGACAATCTTTCTTCCGGTCTTTCTCTCGCACAATAGTACACGCTCGTCCTTCGCAGACGTCTCTCCTGATGACTCTCTCCGGACTTTGATCTAGATTTCCCCCTATTATTCGATCCGGATTTTTGTTGTTAGTCCTACCATCGCCGTCAATGCTTCGAGACAGTCTCCGTGATCACGCTGATCCTTCTTCCCACTGCTATTTACCAAAGCATTTGAAACATGTACGAACTTAACCTCATCCTTTCCATATAACGGGTCAGGTTAAATGCTCATACCTCTTAGTAATGAATTCAACAACAACAAAGCTTTATCTTTATCGATAATTTCAACATCTAAATTTTGCATAGATCGCCAAAATTTTATTGAAATTATCTAAGTTGCTCAATCATACAGGTACATTTCTTATCGAAACGGAAAAGTTTCTTCTTCAAGTAGAGTCTGTTCTCAATACTTTTCGCTATGTATTTGTCCTCTAGTTTCTTCCAGAATCGCTGCTACATTCTCTTTCGCCACAAAGTACTTTCGATCTTTTCCTGCTAATGTCTAATTGTACACAAGCTCGGTTTGCTGACATAATTCCAATCTTCATTTGAATAGTCTCTTGGCCTGGTTCTGCTGCTATATTAGATCCTTCTAACAATGATCTAATACTTCATGCCACATGCCAAAGTTATCGGTACTGCCGAATTTCTCCACCTCAAACTTTGCATTGGACAACATAGTTCTTTGAGTAGAACTTGGTTTGCCATAAATTCTATGGTCAACTTGTTCACCTTCTTCGATCTCTCCTTTATCAGCCATAAGTATAAATTGATAACAGAAATTTTGCACTTACAACTTAAAGCATGTTGTTTTTCCAAATTTTATACCTTATTTGAAAAACGAGTCCATATTGAATCCCTAATGGTCCAATTAGCTAGGAATAGATCCAACTCAGTTGAAAACGGATGAAAACAGACCAACTCGGTCCAAATATCACTAGTGACCGGAAGTTGACTCGGCCCAACTTTCTACGAGTTGACTCGATTCGGGCGGTAGGACTCGGAAGCTTCCGGCGGTGATTCCGACTTCGATTTGAGCGATTCTTTCACCGCTATGCGTTCGTCTCTGCCGAGAGCTTCGATTTGATATATAATACGCTATATTTGGCTCGATACCAATTTGTCAGTGGGCGGAAGCAATAAATAGCGGTATATGAATATATCAAAGCAATAAAATGAACACACGGAATTTACGTGGTTTGGCAGTCGCCTATAGGTACGGGAGAGATCAAATATTATTTGAACCGAGTAGGAAATATACGAGATACGATACTGATTTCCTCACTAATAATATCTCTTAAGTGTTTCCCAAACTCACAAAGATTTTCTCTCGAGCTCGCTTATATTCTCTCTGATTTTTTCTGATTTTTGCCTTGTAATTCAATGCATGAACTCTTCCCTATTTATAGATGAAAAAAGGCTCCCTTTTCCTAAATTATGCCATAATTTAAGCCTTAAATTAGGCCACCAATTTCCTTAAATTATGCCACTATTTTCCTTAAATCATGCCACAAATTAGCCCACTAATTTTCCTAAATTATGTCACTAATTTGTTACTTTTAGAGCCAATATTCGACATAACAAACGTTTAATTCAACACACCTTTTTCGTGTTTTAATGAAAGATTTTTCTTCTTTTTTTCTTTTTAGAAATTAATTAAAGTTGAAAAATGAATTTTTCTTCTTCTTTTTACTAGAGGTTACATTAAACATTTCCTAAGAAAAGTTAAAAAAAAAATAGAAATCATTAATTTTCGCCTTTAAAAAAATTATAAATAAGTACTAAAAAACATAACATTCCAACAATTTTATTAAGGTAAAATGAAAATATTTTTCATGAGTAATTGATAAGGATAAATTAAGAAGATATGCAAATTTTACAATTTTTCCTTATTAATTTCTTAGTATAAAGTGTCAAAATCCAACCTTTAAAGGAGAAAATGTCTAACAACCAACAATGTATAAACAAATTATGTCTACGGCATATACCCTTAACCAATAAAAATGTCAATTTGTATTAATAATGTTATAAAATAATTAAAAAATAACAAAAAAATTCACTTATTTTTAGCTAGTTAATTTTCAAAAAAAAAAATCATTCATTAAAAGGCCAAAAATGTATTTTGGGCAAAACAATTTAGATATTATTCAAAAATGATAGAGTATAAAATCTCAAATTCCGGTACTAAAACGAAACTTTTTAATAACATGAAATATTTGAAGTAACAACACATTAACTAAAATAACTCTAACATATATGAACCCTAAATTTGTCCCGTACTAATTTCAAAAATGACAATTGGATGCCGTAGTTATTTTTATTATATCCTGTTATTAAAAAATAACTTTACAATTACAAACAAAACGTTTTTCAGTTTTTATTTAATTTTTTTCAATTGTAATTATTCAAATAATAACAATCAGTTGGAAAATAAATTAATTATGTTCTTATAGTTTTACTTTTTAAACAATATAACTTATAGAATAAAGAATAACAATAAAACTATACCGTAACAAAAACAATAAATAAATAACCACCGGACAAAAACTGTATTTTTGTAATAAGTACCAAGGATCCCAACAATATTTTTTCCCCCTTAAAATGTCGAAAAGAATGAAATAACAACGACAATAAAAAAGATATGCTTCTTAGTTCCTACTTTTCAAACTTATCATGCTAACAAGTTTCGTACCGTGTTTAATCTTATTAACAAAAAAATATTTATTTAGATCGTATTATACCAGCTATTTTCTTTAAAAGCTACTCAGAAGGGGGGGAAATGGGTATGAAATGCATCTTTAACCTAAACACGCTTCTGTATGTGTGTAAATTAATACGGTTAAATCTTTACTTTTCTGTTTTATATATAACATACTTATTTATCTAACTTTATTTTTAACTCTTCTAAAAAACACATGCTCATGACTTTATAAATTTATATATATATATATATATATATATATGCATTTATGACAATGCATTAAACGCATGTTCCGTAATAAAAAAATTAACATATTTTCATCTCTTAGAAAGAATAAAAAATGTAACTCTTTATCTCAAGGGTCATGTAATGTACTTAAATCAAATCTTAATGCATAGAAACATGTTTATTGATAGAACATTGAAAAGCACGATAAGAGCTATAATGAAAACTGTGATGTCAAAAATGTAGTTACAAAAACATATTCAACTTAAGTTTCTCGCCTGTTATATTCAACGTTGTTGCCATGTACAAGACAAACAGCTGAGAATATGATTCCTAAATTCACAAAAATTACATTCAAAACGCATGCGAGTAATCGTCACGATTCACGATCACCACCTTCGCACTAATGACATAAGCAGCTGCAACAATAAGCAAAAATCTGCATTAGTAACAATAATCAAATTATTTTGAGGAAAAGAACGATGCTCATGCATATACTTGTGAGATTAGTTGTGACCTTACACTGTTACTCATTACAAGTGACTAATTTCATTGGCATTACACTAAATTCACAAGGTCGGAAAATGCGAAATTATTATATTATCAAATATAACGAGGTCATAATTTAATAATGTTACTCAAAATTCATGCAAAATTTGAATGTGTACCAGTTGAACAAGGTCTCAATTTAAATAGTATTTGATGTCTCATGTCGAAAATGCTGGACCAAATGAAAAGAAACCCTAATTTATGAATTTTTCATGTGTAGATAATTTACTTGATTAAAGTATAAGATTAAGCAAATTTTGCAAACATGAACGAACTTAAAGTTTACAAAGTCCTGACTCAGAGATTCTATTATAAACACTTCTCCGAGGAAAGGAACCACTCCCTATAGTTGTGCTGTTTGGGTTCGTTTGGTATAGCATTTGACACTTTTTCTTTTAAAAACAGAAAACTAGAAAACATGACGAGCATTTGTTTGGTAGAAGTATTTTTGAATGCAAGTTTTGGATAAATCTTAAAAATATATAATTTTAAAAAAACAACTAAATGTTAGGGCTTGTTTGGTCACTTAATTCAAAAATTGTTTTCAAGTCATAACTTAAAAATAATTTTTTATAGATTTTAAAAATAATGAGTTCTTTGGCTGTATTTTAAAAAACTATTCTTAAAACAAAAAACAAAAAACATAATTATGTTTTTGTTTGGCCAAATTATTCTAAAACTTGTTTTCATTATATACTACTTTTTAATATTAAATTTAGTATTTATAAATAATTTTAACTTTATAATTAAACTTAGATTATCTAAATTAAACATAACATATTAATAAAAATGAAATAGAATGAAACACAATCTAATAATTATATTCAATTCTAAAAACAATGGTATACTTCTAGGAGCATATTCCAGTCAAATCGATGGGAAATGCAATGTCAATAAATTATCCACATTTTAAAAGCAAAAAAACGAGTAATTCGAGTTGTATTGTATTGTGTTTTATTATGATTTAGTATCACTGTTATTAAATAATATTATAATCAATAAAAATAATTATGACATGAATAATTTCAATTAATATAAAGATTCTATGTAAGGGACCTTAAAAAGAAATCCAGGAAAGAAATACATTTAATTATTATTTTTTCAATAAAGTTTAAATAATATTATTTAATGATTATTGTTTCGTCAAACAAAATACATTATTGAAATCATAATTTTTCTAAATAGAGTTTAGAGTTTTAAAGTTTGGGATTTAAGGATTTGGGGTTTAGGGTTTAGAGTTATATTTGTGGGTTGAGATTTAGGGTTAAAATTATTATTTCTTTAAATAGGGTTTAGGGTTTTGAGGTTTAAGGTTTAGGATTTATGGTTATATATGTGGGTTAAGATTTAGGGTTACAATTATTATTTTTCTAAATAAGGTTTAGGGTTTAAGTTATATTTGTGCGTTAAGATTTATGGTTAAATTATTATTATTTTAAATAGGGTTTTGGGATTTGGGATTTGAGATTTAGGGTTTAGAAGTTAAGGTTTAGAGTTTAAAGTTTAAGGTTTAGGGTTTTGGGTTATATTTGAGATTGAGGTAAAATTGGAAAAAAATATTGAGATGGGAATGGAATCATAATTCCTTAAGAGGAGAGAAAGAAGTGTGATTCTTTCTCTTTTAGAAATCAATTCCATTCTATTCTCACTTTTAACCCAACCAAACATAAAATTAAAAAGAATTAATTTTGATTCCATTCCATTTCAGTCAACCAAACATGGGGTAAGCGAACTTACACTTCCGAAAAAAATGTTTAACTTACACTTCGAACAAATTTTTTTTCTATTTTTTCATTTTAATTCAAAAAAAGTGAAAACACCCTAAACTTGTTCTCAAGTTTTTGTTTTTCAAAACATTGTTTTGAAAAATAATAACTTGAAAATAATGAAAAAACATCATATGTTTTAAAAAACAATTTTTTTTGAAGTATAGAAAATAGTTTTAAATTATTCGGCCAAACTTGCCCTTATTTTTCATTTTTTTAAAGTTGTATCCAAATATAAACTAACTAATGTCTTTAAAACATTTTTTTAATTTAATAACAAACGCCAACTTAAATTTATAAAAATTTCAAATACAACTCAAAAATTAAAATAATTTTCAGATCATATCTTTATTTTAAAAAATTACTTTTGAATTGTAAACCAATCACACCATTAAATTTGTACCATAAAGTCCAGCATTTTTAAAATCTTACACCAAAGACAAAGAAAACGTTGCAGCTAAGCACAAAAATGTCTTACCTCAAATAGTTCAAAAGGGCTACCACGGCGGTACATGTCATTCTTCTTGTTTTTATCAGCAGGGAGAAGGCTGCAGAAAAGTGCTCGCCATCCAATAAGCAATACACCGGTGCTTCCCATCGTAACTAATATGAAATTATATGGTGGCAAATGACTGCTTGTTGCTGCCCTTATAATCAACCCTAACTGCCATTAGTAGAAAGAACACAAACGTTAAAAAAAATATGAGTATAGACAGGTAAAGTGGGATGGGATGTCTCCTTAACCCACCGTATAACCCACTAATTTTAAAAATCCACCCTATCTTAACCTACTTATTTTTTTATAGGTTGGGATGGTACAAGTTAGGATATTCTATTTGTCACAAATAAGTCTAAATAGAACACGTAAAATACAAAAACAATTGAAAATAAAATGAAACATGACTATTTATAACATGAAAGTTTAATAGAAAGAAAAATGAGGAAAGATTATGTTTAAAATGAGGCCTATTAGGTCAACAATCTAGATGGAATACTATGCGATGGAACAACTTTGAATTATAAGCCCATTAGGAACAGCAAATGGAGACATGGGATGTTGTGGTAGAAATACAACCCATTTTACATGTCTATGAGTTATCATAACCATTGAATGGAAGAAAGATAGGAACTCATATAAAATGATTTAAGAAACAAAGCAAAACATTAACTATGATAGGTTAAATTAGTAAAAATGTAAGGTCACAACTCACAACTTCAAATTAAAATGAAAAAAATTACATATAGAAAACACATGGTAACAACGCAGATAAAAATAGACTCAGGCATAAGTTTACAGTTAACCTGAAAATTATAAACTCATCTTTCATAGTTATTCTTTCTAATATGCATACCCTATGATAAACTTCTGTATAATTTAAAGAAAATGTTAATCTGAACAAGGAGCATCATGAAAAATGGTAATGAGGCATGGTGCAAAAGAAATAGAATATGCAGCTTCAGAAAGTGCAGAGATAGTTTCAGTCACGAAAGCTATGAGATGATGGCCTTGTACCTAGCTATCTAGCTTTCTGTTTTAGTTTTAGCTAGCTATCAGCTAGGTTGTTAGAGTTACTTACTAGACTTTGCCGCGTGTATGGCCAGAATGTATTTGTAAAGATTAGTGGTTGTAAATGCTTTCATCTTTCTGTCTACATTCTTGCTATAAAAGCAATAGTAATCACACTTGATACAATTTTCTTCATACCCTTAGCTTTCAGTGTGCTTCAAGAAAGTTTAAGTTTCTATATGTTATTAGATTTGTGCAAGCATTAGTTGCTTGTCCATGGCAGAACTTGTAAAACCAGAATTCTGAGAATAGCACAGGAAAGATGACTGTGACTCAAGCTCATCGCAGTCTCGTTAATTTCAAAGGACATAGTACAATGATTCATTAGATTGCAACAATTTTATTGTTTGGAGACAACAAATCCTGAAGAATTGCGTGGATTAGATCTTCAAGATTTTCTCACTGATGATCCTCCTCTTCCTCTTACTTCTACGGGTGAAGCAAATTTGCAATACAAATACTGGCTCAAACAAGATCCACTCATTGGAAGTTGGCTGATGAATTGTGTGAGTAATGAAATTCTTAAACAGATTTCTTGCATTGATACATGAGGTATGGTCCTCATTAGAAAATTTTCTCTCCTTGATCAAAAGGAAGGATTATACAGTTAAGACGAGTTGCAATAAATACGTAAAGGAAGTCTAAGTATTACAGACTATATTCTGAAGTTCAAATAACTTGCAGATCAGTTGTAATCTGCTGGAAATGCGTTAACTAAAGATAAGGTTTAGTATATTGTGTCTGGTCTTGAGAGAGACTTTGAGTCTGTTGTTCTACTATTTCCTCAAAAATACAATCTGAAAAGTTACAGTGGTCAGTGGATGATGTTGTTTCATTGTTACTTAGCCATGCTGTGAAAGACAATTTATTACCTTCTGTGAATTTGACTCAGACAAGACAATCTCATTCATCTTCTTCTGATTCTTTGCCATCTAGTTCAATTTCTTCTAACACTAGTCTTGTATAGATACCAAATAATGTTCCCATGCCTTCTATGCATTTGCTTGATTTGCAATTGGCCGGCATGAGTCTTGTTGGGGCACATCCAGGTTTTTGTTTTCCAAATCAAATATTTCCTTATTTTTCTATTTCCCTAATAATTTTGGAAGAGGTTGAGGAAGGAATGGTGATGGAGGTAGAAGGAGGTTTGGCTCTAATAATAAGCCTCAACACTAATTGTGTGGTAAAATTGACCATGTGATCTCAGCTTGCTGGAAACACTATGATGTCAGTTTTCAACCTCAGCTCCAAGGATCTGACTAGCAATCAAGTCAATTTTCCTATAGACCACCTGCACCTCCTCAGCCACCATCCTCACAACCACAAAGCCTTTATTGCTTTTGGGAATCAGTTTAGTCATGCCTCGCAGCCTGTATCACATTCTCATTCTTCACTCGTGGCACCACCTTGTATGGCTCTTGTACACCACGATTTTCTTCCCCTTGATCTAGTTGCTTTTGCACAGCTTGGTGCCTATCCTCCACTATTTAGGGGTGTCTGAGATATCTTCAGAGCCACTTTGGTTTCCAGACTCTGAAGCCATAAATCATGCGATAGTTGATCCTGCAAATTTGGTTGTTTCTCATCCATGCACAGGCAGCAATTTATGTTTCCACCCATAGTCGATGTTGGCTCTTCACTTTTTCATGCCAATAGTCTTGATAAACAATGTTTTCACTTGCACAACATCTTGCATGTTCCTGATATTCCCAATAACTTATTGCTAAAGATAATTCTGCATATTTCGAGTTTCATAACACTTATTCTTGTGTGGACAAAGTCGCACACAGGGAGCTTCTCAAGGGCCACCTCACTGATAGACTCTATGCCTTTGATCTCAGTCTTCACAAGGTTAAAGGTTCTTCTCTTCCTTTGCAAGCCTATGCTTCTTTCTTACTAAATAAGTTCACTGCTTTTGTTTCTTCACTTTCTTCTTTGTGCTTGTGGCATTAGAGATTGGCTTTTGCCTAAATGCCTATCGTAAGAAAGGCTTTGCATCATTGCAAAATACCCTTTGAGGACAATAAAATGAATTTTGTTTGAACTTTATAAAAATGGGGAAGGTTCATAAACTTCCTTTTTCTCCTTCACATTCAGTAGCTCATACTCCTCTTCAAACAATTCATATGATCTTTGAGTGTCAAAAACTTTCTTCCTATATTGGCTTTATTGATATCTCGCATAGAACCTCATGTCCTCACACCCATGAGCAAAATGGGTTGGCAAAGAGAAAGCACATTCAAAATGTTGATTAGGCTCTTGCTCATATACCTTCACTTTATGGGATAAGGCTTGTTATGTGATGGTTTTTACTATAAACAGATTGCCCACTTCTCTTCTTGTTTTTAAAACACATCTTAAGGCCTTGTTTAGTATGTTACCTGATTATACCTTTCTTCTTAAGGTATCTAGATGTCAATGTTTTCCCAATCTTTGTCCCTATAATGATAACAAACTTCAATTCAGTTCCTTGCCATGTACACTCCTAGGATATAGCCCTCATCATAAAAGATAGATATGCTTACATTCCTTAGGTCACATCTATAGTTTGCATGTTATTTTTGATGAATCTATTTTTCCATTTGCTAATGTTACACCATCTGCTCTTCCTGTTGCTAGTCATGTTCAGTCTGTTCTACCTATTGTGTCACCTCCTATTTCCCTGCTTGTCATCATTTCTACTTTTATTCCATCAGATAGTCATGTGTCTTCTTTTGCTCGTGATGATGAGTTATCCTCTTCTTCTAGTCCATTTAGTCTTTCATTTCTAATAATTCTATTGTGCCTGTTTCACAAATTCAATCATCTGGTTCTGAACTTACTCATGTCTCCTTTAGTCATGTTGCTTCTGATTCTATTCCTTCTACATTAGATCCTGTTAATACTAAACCCTCATCTTTGACTTTAACAACTGCTCATCACCCAACGATCACCTAAGCTAAAGCTGGATCTTCAAGCCTAAAACAATTTTAGTTGATATATCTAAAACGAACCAACAACTATGAAGCGCTCTTGGCCACACAGGCTAGTATCAATCAATGAAGGATGAACATGCAGCTCTAGTTAAAACAAAACTTAGGTTTTAGTCCCACCTCTCAAGAATAGAAAAGTAATTGGTTGTTACAGGTTAAAAGAAAACAAAGCATAAGTTGAAGTCTAGGTAGTGAAAAAGGGATATGATCAGGTTCCTAGTTTTTGATGTCAAGGTTCAAACCTGTCACATTTAGGGTGGTTATCACTATTGTTCTTAAGAATAGTGGAAGCTCCATCAATGAACATTAATAATGTTTTTCTTAATGGTGTCCATATGTCCCAACCCCATGGTTTTGTTGATCCAAACTATCCTCCACATTATGTTTGTAAGCTTCGAAAGGCTATATGTTGTCTTAAACAAGCCCCTCAGGTTTGGTTTCATACTTTGATTATTACTTTATGCTCTATGGGTTTTACCAGGTATGTTATAGATTCTTCACCCTTTTGTCAATTTACAGTCCCTAATCTAATCTTTCTTTTTCTGTATGTTGATGATATTGTTATTACTGGAGGTGATGAGAATGCTATTCATGATCTTATTCAGCATTTACATCAAAAAATTTCCTTGAAATACTTGAGATTACTCAATTATTTCCTTGGTTTGGAGTTAATTACTTTGGCCAATGGGAATCTGCTCTTAACTCAGACCACATATATCATGGATTTACTGTGTAAAGCTAAGATGGATTCATCTAAACATATTGGGTCACCCATGCTCACTTCTCCTTTCTTATCTGCTATTGATGGAGCTCCTGTTAAGAACCCTATTTTATTCAAGAGTATTGAAGGTGTTTTACAATACATAACTCTTACCAAACCCGAACTTACTTTTCCAATAATAAGGTATGCTAGTTCATGGCTAGACCCTTTAATGTATATTGGGGTGCGGTCAAATGTATCCTCAAATACCTCCAAGGGACTTTGCATTTTGAAACTGTATTTAAACCTTCATCTTAGCTTCTACTTATTGGTTTTATAGATGTTACCTGAGGTGCATCAGTTGATGACAAAAAATCAATTACAAGTGTTTGTGTTTTTCTTGGGACCAATCCTGTTATGTGATGTTCTTGCAAACAGATAGTGGTTGCTAGGTCCAACACTGAGGCCAAATATAGGGTTCTTACCATAGCTATTACTGATGTTATGAAACTAAAAAGTGATTTATCATCTACATATTCCTTTGCCTATAGTTCCCGTCACATGGTGTCACATGCTAATCCCGTTCTTTCATGCACACACTAAGCATGTAGATACGCACTTCAACCGTGAGAAGGTGTGCGCTATGGAGGTTCTTATGCAACATGTTCCATCACATGAAACCTTAGTTCTTCATATTCTTAGTCCGAATTCTCTTTGTGCTTCATCAAGAAACCTTGAGTTTCTATAAATGGTTGGTTCTTTTTTTCCCTCCATAGGAACACTCCATAGATCCTCTTACATGAATTGTTGATATTATTGAGTATTAAGAAACTATTACGATTCAATAATAACTGTACACATGTAAGTCTCTAGATAAAAACAATCTATAAATAGCTCTAGCTTTAGATTGTAATTCATTTTAATTATTAATTGATCAATAACAACTCTTTGCTTTCTTTAATAGTTCTATTGTTGACTTGTTCTCTTTATGGTTAAGTTTTGCATGGCATCATAGCTTCCCAAAGCCTCATCAATGGCGAGCAAGAGAAATCAAACTAAAAAAGATGCAATAATTAGTCCTTTACTAGCCAACGGCACTTAAGAATTTGTGCTTTTGCCCATTGATTATACCCAAATAACATGCAAATGGATTTTTAGGATCAAATTGCTTGTTGATGGTTCTCTAGATATCAATAACAAGCAAGAGGATGTATGTAATAATTTGGCGTGGACTATACAAATCCTTTTAATCCTAATGCCAAGACTAGTAGTATAATTAGTATTGCCTTGACCGCTAATCCCGTTCTTCATGCACGAACTAAGCATGTGAAATTAGATGTGCACTATATTCGTGAGAAGGTGTGTGCTAAAGAGGTACTTGGGCAACATGTTCCATGACATGAAACCTTGATTTCTTCATACCCTTACTCTGAGTTCTCTATGTGCTTCATCAAGAAACCTTGAGTGTCTATAAATGGTTGGTTCCCCCCTCTCTCACTCTCTATCTCTCTTAGGAACATTCCATAAATCCTCTTACATGAATTGTTGATGTTATTAATTATTAAGAAACTATAGCTCTAGTATGGTTAGAGAGTTGGAGTCAGTTCAATAATAATTATAAACATGTCAGTCTCTAGATATATGTCGTCTATGAATAGCTCTAACTTTAAATTGTAATTAGTTTTGACCATTAATTGATCAATAACAACTCTTTGCTTTCTTCAATAGCTCTATTGTTAACTAGTTCACTTTATGGTTAATGTTTTGTATGGCATTAGAACATCCCGAAGCCTTACTAATGGAAAATAATGGAAATCAAACTTTTACAAAGATGCATTAACTAGTTCTTTCTCTTTTCAATCCTATACTAGCTAATGACACTTGAGAATTTGAGCTTTTGCCCGCTGATTGTACCCAAATAACATGCAAATGGATTTTTAGGGTAAAATTGGTTGCTAATGGTTCTATAGACATCAATAACAAGCAAGAGGATTTATGCAAGAATTTGGGTTAGAATATACAAATCCTTTTAGTCCTAATGATGAGATTAGTACTATAAGAGCGATGTTGAATTTTGAATAATTTATAGGCTCGACAATTCAACGAATGGATATTTATAATGTCTTTTTAAATATAGATTTACTAGAGTATGTATATACATCAACACTAGGCTTTGAGATGAAGAAAAAGGAAAATATTGTGCAAATTGAAAATGATCTTTTTGGTCTAAAACATGCACTGGTATCACAATTTAGGTACATATATCTTCTTGCTTTGGGATTTACAAGGTCTAGAACAAGCACTAGTATCACAATTTATGTACATATATCTTCTTGCTATGGGATTTACAAACTCAAGAATCAATAGTGCTCTATTTCTTAAAGGTTCATCCCTTGTTGACTATACTTGTCTACGTAGATGTCTAGATGAAATGTTAATTGTAGGTGTTGAAACCTATCTTATTGATAAGCTTGTCATAGATCTCAATCTCAAGTTTGCCTTGAAAGACCAAGGCACCATGCATTATTTCTTAGGTGTCGAGGTTTCTAATGCTAGTAATGTTTTTCATCTATCCCAATCAAAATCTATGAATAATCTTTTGGAGGCCACTGGTTTGATGGATAGAAACGAGTTTCTAAAAGGTTTTAAGTAATTTTGATGAACAACCCCTCTCTTATCGTACAAAATATAGAAAATTGGTTGGTTGTTTGAAGCATATTACACCTACATGACATGACATATCTTTTAGGGTTAATAAGTTCTATCAGTTTATGCTTCTCCTAGTGAAATCCAATAGCTTGCAACTACACATTAGTTTGGGTCTTTTAACGGCATGTTTGTTACAAGGCATTAAAATCCCTGAGTGTATAATTTTTATACATTCATACGTTTCGTTGTACTAAGCACTTAATTTAATCTGTCTAAATTTTTAATTATAAAATTATGTATCTTGATTTTTTATTTCATATCAAATTAAAAATAATATTTTTTTATTTTTAAAGTATAATAAATATATAAAAATAATTAAATTTTGATTTAAATATTTTATAAAAAAACTATTTTAAATATAAATTATTTTAATAAAATATTTATAATTAATTTTATCCAACTATATTATACAGTTTCTTACCAAATATTATACAGACTAACTATCATACATTTCAATACAGTTCAATCACGTACAAATACTTAGTTATCCAATATGGTGCACCGAATATACTTTAAGGGTACTTCTCGCTATGGCCACACATCATGCAAGTTTGTCGTACTAGATCTTATGGGTTACTATAGTACTGATTGGGCCGGGTGCCCAATTGATCGAAGGAGCACCAATTATTAGTATCATTTTGGGCGACTACTTGATAACCTAGCATTCCACTAAACAGAAAATAGTCTAAAAAAGTAGTACGGAGAAAATGAGTGAATACTGGGAATGGCCCTTGCTGCTGGAGAAATAATGTGGTTGCAATCATCATGACTTGCAAATTGGTCTTCAAAATCCACCCCTTTTTTTCTCACTGATAGTGTGAGTGCTAAGGTTTGGTCTCATAATCCTACCTTTCCTGTTCCGAGAAATCAAATTAAGGTAGATCACCACTTTCTACATGATCAATTGCTCAAAGGCTCTCTAACAGATCATTTTGTGCCTTCAGCTAAATAGCTTGGTGATGTGTTAACAAAGCTTCTACCAGCTATGTTTGTATCGCTAAGAGCTAAACTCTTGCTTTTGTCAAAACATGCCTTTGAGAGGTGTGTTGGTATTTTTGAGTATTAATAAACTGTTTGTATGGTTAGTTATATTTTATTCAATAATAATTGTTTACGAGTCAGTCTCTAGTTATAAGCCATCTATAAATAGCTATACATTGTATAACTCAGATTGTAATTCAATTTAATCATTGATTTATCAATAATAGCTCTTTGTTTTCTTGACAATAGTTTAAACTTTTAGAAAAATTGATTTCCCAAAAACTCCTAACATAGTATTAGAGCTAGATGTCCTATATTCAAACACCGATAATCCTAATTGTTAAATTATAAGTGTTTGATTTGCACCAAGTCTTGTGGAGAATGATAGAATGTACATAAGTATTGTTAGTCCTTCTCCTAATAGCTTAATCTTTTGTGAAAGTTGATTTCTCAACAAACTCTAACAACTTATTCATCTTATTGTTAAAGTTTTCACATGAGCGAAAAAAAATTTGAAGTGAACTCTCAACCTACCACGCATCATATTCAATATATAGGCAGGATTATATGCTTCACGGTTACTTAAGTATCAGACTAAGTAGCACAATAATCATAATTAGCATAATATTTATGAAGATTTTAATTAAACGTCATTATAATATATATTCAAAATCAAGGTAGGAAAACTTGTGTCAAACATTAATAAATTACATAAAGTGATCAACTTACAGGAATGCCGAGGGCCCATGATTTAGCTGATGCAGTAACAGCCTTTGAGAAACCATTCATTCCACGTCCATTTTCACCATAACCCCCAAGGAAATAAGCACTCAAAAACCACCCTGTTCAACCAAATTCATAATTACTCAAGCCCATAAAAAACCAATAAAAATCTTGCCCAAATTCAAATAATACCAACAAAAACGCTTATGCTTACCAGCAATAAAAGGATCAGCTGTGCGCAACGTCTCAGCATCAAAAACAGAGAAACCATGACTGAACCTCCCAATTGCCGCAAACATAAGCAAAGCCATAACATCCCCACCAGCAAGTAGAGCCAGCCGACTAAAAGTTATACAGACAAAAACCAAAAATTCAAAAAGTTAACAATATATACGAATAAAAGTATCAAAAATTCACAAATCCGGAAAAGAAAATGAGCAAATTCATGAAAAAGGGGAAATCAAATGTGAAGAAATTGAATCACCCCCATTTCTGGAGACGAGTAGATGAACTGGGTTTCTCAAACTGAATTACACCCTCCAAAGGAACATTATCATCGCCCACAAACACAGTTTGGTCATTTTCAAAAGGAGTTATCGAGGAGGTAGAAATAGATTGACTTGTGGCGGAAGCCGAATCAACACCTCGTTCCGCATTAGCGAGAGTGATAGTAGGGAGTTTTCTGGAGTTAAAATTGGGGGCCAGTTTCGATTTACGACGAGAGAAAAGAGGTCCGTTTGGAGCTGTGAATGTGAGAGGAGCTCTAAGAGAACACTCTCTCGCTGATAGAGCTTGGCTTAGCATCAGCATATTTGCTCCCACTTGCGTTACACTAGCACCACCGATTCGCTAATATATCTTTCAATATGATAATCTGTATGCCACGTGCCATTATATATACTCATGATACATTAAAAGAATGGTGGTCATTACTCATTCGCAAAACGGGGCTTATCAATATATATATATTATGCTTAATGATGTCACAGATTTCTAAGAAATTCACAATACAGTCATTGAGTCATTTGTGGGAAAACCTTCAAATTGAGTTTGAGATATTGAACCATTTGGATAGGAGCTGGTATGATTTCGAAGTTCTTAGCTTGAACCCTGATCTTCTAATTGTAAAATGGATTCCATGTACCATAGGCACGATATAGTACCTCAAAGAACATTGTAAAACAACTAGTGGTTCAAGAGGTGGGTTGCATAGGTTGAGATCTGTTAGGCCTTGTTGGGCCATTGGAATTGATTGGTGACTCTGATGCTTCTTCTTTCCTAACCTTGGTATAATTTTTTTGATTTTCGAATCGTAAGGAACAAGTTATTCACGAATAACCTAGACATGAACAAAAACACTAAAAAATAAATTAAAGTACCTAAACTATTATTATGACTTTACATAAAAAATTAATACCTTATTTTTCTTAAAATTATAACAATGTAAATATAATTGCAAGTAAGGGTCGAATTCATAGAGGATTTGTAACAATTTTATTTTTAATTATTGATTTCTGATTAAGTTAATTAAAATTAATAAAGAAGATTTGGTTTCTTGTTAAGTTAAATAAAGTTAATAAAGGAGATTTTGATTGATAGTGAAGAAAATGAAAATTGTATAAGATAATAAAAATAAATTATATAACAATGATGAAATATATGTGATCATAAGACTATTATTAACAATAACATGTAATTTAACTAATCATATTATGAATCAAAATCAATCTCTTAAGTGTTAAATCAATTTTTTTATTTAAAAACCTTCTTGATTTTCTTTACTTCAACTTTAAAAATCTAGATCCACTTAAGATTTTATAAATATTTTTATACTATAATTAATTAATTAATAACAAAATTATCAACCAACTTAATCCTCAATGATATAGATATTCACATACTAGATTTATTTCATTTATTACATTAAGATATGAAAAATTAATAACTAAATTATACAATATCAAAACCATTGTTAAACTTTAACCTAAGCATTCAATCCTACTTATAATAGCACCTACAATATACCACTTCGAATAATAATATTAGCAATTATAGATTAACATCTTAAACTAGTAATAAACTAAATTATCACTCTAAATTATACTCGCATAGTTTTGTCATTCAAATATAAAATTGAACATATCAAGAATTAAGAAATAAAACTAAAATGTATAATGATATTAAATTAATTAGAACATAATTTAAAGCTTATAATTGCCCATAATTATATTATTGAATCAATTAAATATAGATTCTACAAGAATTGACATTATTTCCATAGAAAACTATGAAAAAGGTGATTAAGAAAAGCCAATGAAAAATAAAGGATGAAGTCGATATAACTTTAATCTTCAATCTTAAATCTTCTTTTCAAAATTCTCATTCAAAAGCTTCCCTCTATGTGGTATATGATTTGTCTTATTCCTTGTATCAATTGTTAGATTTTGATGAATCCTCAAGTTGTTTTTATAGTGTATTTCTTGAGCTTAATCTGATTTGGATTTGACTTGATCCAATGGCTTGGATTAAAAGTTGGTTTTAAAAAACATTAGATTTGAATGTAGATTGAACTTCTCAATCGATTGAGTTCTAACTCAATCAATCTAACATTGATGATTTCTAACCCGAAAGCTCTAGATTGATCTAATGATGACAAGTCATCTCTCGATTAATTTCCATATGGCTTGATCAATTGAATCTATTGATCCATATTTTCATTCGAGGATCCTAGATCGATCTCGATCGAAGCTTGATTGATCAAGTTTCATGTTTTTGCTCTAAATACACATTTTTTACTCTTTTGCTTAGTTTATCCCTGAAAAATTGTATTTCACTAACTAAGCACATAAAACGTTTAGGGAACAATAATTTATTGTAAACATGTGAGAGTTGATACATAAATATGTGCATAATTCATCTCAATAATTTAATATTAATAATGTTAAACTACTACAAAAATGGGTATTTAAGTCGTTATATAAAGTCAATTTTTGGAAAAAAACCAACTTATAATGAATTTAAAGTCGATTCGGTGTAGAACCGACGCTACGTCCTACGTGTATTTTTTAAATTAAAAAATGCAGTTTACAATTGAAATTTTTTTAGGTACAATGTTTTTTTAAGTCAATTATTATTTTAGTTGACTCTTTAAAATTTAAGTTGGATATATATAGTATAATTTTTTCTTTTTTTTTATACAATTGATTTTTAAAATTATATAATTTTGTGTATTTGTTTAGATATTTAAATTTATTTATGTATGTACAATATATCTTTATCTAATTTTGTGTTTCTTTTTATATTATTTTAAAATTATTATTTTTTCTTTTTCTATAGTACATATATATATATATATAAGAGTTCAAATAAATAATAATTGACAAAAAACAATTTCAATTTTAAATTGTGTGGATAGCGTCGGTTGACGTAGCGAACCGACGCTACACACGTGGCTAGCGTTGGTTCGCCACGTCAACTGATGCTATCCATGTGGGTAGCGTCGGTTCTCCACGTCAACCGATGCTACGTCCACGTGGATAGCATAGGTTGATGGGAAGAACCGACACTACACACGTGGATAGCGTCAGTTGACGTGACGAACCGACGTTAGTCATATAATATTATCGTTTTGCTCTCTTTTTCACCCCAGAATCTCAAAAAAATTCATTTATCTTCCCCCCTTCTCCCAAAATCGAGCTCACCCACACTCTTTCTCAATTTTCGGCCACCTCCGACCACCATTTTCAACATCGTTTTGTGGGTTATATTCTTCTTCTCATTATCTTTCAGATCCCCTATTTTTTTTAGTGAAATACTCAAATTTTTTATACTCATTTTTTTACTTATTCTCACTTACAAAACACTCATTTCTTCTTCATTTCTTTCATTTAGTTACTTCATTTACTCTTATAAGTATTTGTATTAATTTTTTTTACTTATTATTCAATTTTCTTTATTTTTTGTATAAATTTTTTATTTATGTATGTTTTGTATTATGCTTGTTATTATATATTTGACTTATTTTCTGTAGAAATAATTATACATTCAAACCATTGACCGTTCAATTGTTCTGTGAAAATTGCAATATTTCTGTTACTATATTGCAGCTTTAAAGGAATAGTGGGTACTAATATGGCGATTGAAATATTTTCTTTTTATAATTTAAAATAATTGTGTTTTAGTTTTAAAAAAGATATATTTAATTTTTAAAGTTTAAAATAATACTTATTATTTTAAATTTTTAAGATTTAATTATATAATTTTTTAATCATGGTTGGGATTGGAATGTTTTAATTGAAAATAACATAATTAAAGGATTCATTTTATAAAAACTATGAGTTGTGTTTAAAGAGTAGTTTTTTAATTTTTTTTATAAAATATATTAAATTATTATTATTAAAATAATATTTTTTAAAAATTAAATAATTAAAATGGATAAAATATGAGATAAAATAAAATTTTAATATAAAATTATTTTAAAAATTTTAATATTAAATTCTAACATAAAATTATTTAAATATATTATTTATTTAAAAATAAAAATAATAAAATGTTCAAATAAAAATAGTGACAATAAATAAATATTAAAAAATTATGATTTATAAGTTTGTTTTATAATTTTTAACTATTTATTTATTTAATATATTTTTTTAAGATTATTAAAACTATATATATATATATATTATTTGTATAAAAAGGATATCTCTTAATTATAACATCTCTTAATTTATATATAATAATACTTGAAATATATTCATTCGATACATAATTAATTAATATGCTTAATTAATGTCATTAATATAAAATGGATAAATCTTGGATGTCAAAGTGTAGAATTGAATAGTAGTACATTTCTGGAGTTGAAAGTTTTATGGAATTTGCTTGTAGAAATAGTAATACTAGAACTAGTATGATTCGATACCCACGTGTTAAATGTAAAAATAAGTGATTTCATGAATTTGACGAGTTTAAGTATCACTTTATCCATAGTGGTATTCTTTTGAGCTATAAATGTTGGTATTATCATGGAGAAAATATTAATAATACTCATGGGAAGAGATAAATAAGAATGTGAGTAGATTACATACATCTTATCATAATGTACAGACAGAAAATATGTTTCATGGTGTTGAATATGAACTACGTGTGGATGATCCCGAAACCTTTAAAAAACTTGTAGAAGATGCCGAAAAACCGTTGTATCCAAAATGCAAAAAATACACTAAAATGTTAGGATTGGTTCATTTGTACAATGTAAAGGAAAAACATGGTTTTTCTGACAAGGGATTCACAGAATTATTAAATCTACTAGTCGATATGTTTCCTGAGGGTATTGAATTGTCTTTTTTAATGTATGAAGTGAAGAAATCTCTTAGTCGATTTGGCATGAAATAACATAAGATTCATCATTGTCCAAATGATTGCATTCTTTATAGAAAAAATATGAGACATTAGATGATTGTCTGATGTGTAAAGAATCGAGATGGAAGCATGGTACAAATGAGACAACACATTAGAAAGGCATGCCTGCAAAGGTTCTTTGGTACTTTCCTTCAATTCCTTGCTTTCAAAGGTTGTTCAAAAGTAAAGAGACATCAATGATGTTGACTTGGCATTCAGATAATCGATCTGATAATAGGGTGCTAAGTCATCCTTGTGATTCTCCAAATTAGAAAGTAGTAGATAATTTATCTCCTCAATTTTCATCTAATCTGCACAATCTTCATCTTGCCATTATTGATGATAGAATTAATCCACATAGTTCCCTTAGTAGTAGATATAGCTATTGGCCAGTAATTATGCTAACATACAACCTTCCTTCTTGGTTATGTATGAAAAGAAAATTCATGATGTTAACATTATTGATCTCAGGACCGAAACAACACTTTAACTTCAAAGGGGTCCTTTTATGGACAATTAATGATTTTCTTGCCTATGGAAACTTATCAGGACATGCAACAAAAGGTTACAAGGGATGCCTTATATGTAGTGATGCAACTTCTGCAACTTATCTTGTTCATGGACAAAAGATGTCTTATACAAGACATATAAGATTTTTGCCATCTGGACACAAGTTTAGATACCAAAAGAAACCGTTTGATGGTGAAGAAGATCATAATCATGCACCCCAACCTTTTACGAGGTGTTGAGATATTAAGATAATTAAATGGTATGACATTCAAACAATATGGAAAGATGAAAAAAACTCACTAAGGTAGGGAAACGAAAGAGGACAACTAATGAAATGGGTGAAAATGAAAAAGAGTTTGAACCGACTTACCATGGTTGTTGGAATAAAAAATCAATATTTTGGGAATTACCTTATTGGAAAGACCTACACATTTGTCACATCTTAGATGTCATGCACATTGAGAAAAATGTATGTGAGAGCTTGATTGGTACTTTACTTAATATACTTGGAAAAACAAAGGATGAAATTAAAGCAAGGCTAGATTTAAAGAAACTAAGCATACGACCTGAATTAGCACCAAGGATGGAAAATGATAAGAATAGAACATACTTGCCACCAGCATCATATACAATGTCAACAAAAGAGAAGGATGTGTTTTGTAAATGTTTGGAGAGTGTGAAAGTTCCTGATGGTTACTCATCCAACTTAAGAAATTTTGTGTCTATCACCGATAAGAAACTTTATGGATTGAAATCACATGACTATCATATCTTAAAGGAACAATTATTACCAATTGCTATTAGATCAATTCTTCCAAAACATGTCCAATTTTCAATAATTCATCTTTGTTTATTATTCAATACAATATGCAAGAAATCTATATCAATTAGCGAGTTAAAATCTTTACAGAAAGATGTTGTAGAGATTTTATGTCTAATTGAAAAATATTTTCCTCCTTCTTTCTTCGATATAATGATTCACTTGTGTGTTCATTTATTTCGAGAGGTTCAATTGTGTGGTCCTACTTACTTAAGGTAGATGTATCCTTTTGAGAGAGATATGCAAGTCCTTAAAGGAGATATAAATAATAGAAATCAACTTGAAGGATGCATGGTCGAATGCTACATTGTTGAAGAGGCCATTGAGTTTTGTTCTGAATACTTTAGTGGTTGCACTAAAATTGAAATCCTACGCACCAGTTGTTCATAGAACTCACATGATCCAAGTAGGTAACCCTATGGTTGGTGAAAGTAAGAAATTTTTTATTGATCACACTCGATGGGAAAAAGCACACCGAATCATTTTGGTAAATAATAATGAGACACAACCGTACATAGAGTAAGTGATGTTCAACCTTTCCATTTATGCAAAAATCATTTTTTATTTAACTATTAATGATGATATATACTTCATATATCTTTAATAACATTACAGGATGCATTTAAACTTATTGAAGATCGATCCTCGTTATAAAAAAAAGGAGGAGAAAAATGGTTGTATGATGAACATAAGCGAGAGCTTATTAATTGGTTTCGCAACCATGTAAGTGTCACAAACAAAAATTCATGCATGTATGTTCCTAGATATATGAAATGTTTTAAAACTTTGCTCTAAACACATTTCATGTTTTTGTATACATAGATTTGAGATGAACTCAAGAAACCCAATCATAAAATATCAGAGAGTTTACAATGGCTTGCACATGGGCCAAAATTTGATGTCAAATCATTTTTTAGTTTCACAATAAATGGATCCAGGTTTACGACTCAAGCTAGGGACAAAGTCCGAGTAAATCAAAATAGTGGTGTGAAGATGGTTGCACAAACTATGCAATTTGTTAGTTCAAAAGATGGTAATGTTGTACTTTTTGATAGAACATATTATGGTATAATACAAGAGATTTGGGAATTGGATTATGAGGTCTTCCATGAAACAATTTTCTTATGTGATTGGGTCGAAGATGTTATCAATTTTGGATATAAAATAGATGATTTTTGATTTACCCTTGTAAATTTATCTAAGATAAGTCACACTGATGATCCTTTAATGTTAACACTTCATGCAAAACAAGTATTTTACGTGAATGATCAAATTGACACAAGATGGTCTTTTGTTCTAACACCTCCACAAAAAGAGTTTTACCATTGTGATGATTTAGAAGATGACGACCCTATGCTTGATACATTAACCAATATTAGTAATTTCTCAAATAAACTGCCTAATGTATGTGATGATCTAGTTGATGACGATGATTCTTCGTCATAAGCTCAAAGTGATTGTGAAGGAATATATGTATACGATCAACAACTTAATTAAACATACCGTATGTTCTATATTGTTGTAATAACTCTTATATATATATATATATGTATGTATGTATGTTCTTCAAATTGTTAATTAATTTATATTTCTTCATTGTTTGCAGATATTTCATGGATCCTCGAGTAACAGAGTTTGTAGATCTAAATGATCCATTGGGGCATTTGAAAATAAGAGGTTGGGCGAATATACTTGATGCTCCACTTAACCCAGATGATAGAGTACCTGTACTATTTGATGCTACTGGTAATCCAATAGGGGAAAATGGCCAACAATTGAAATCCTCTATTGGTAGACTTGTGAAGTCCAGTATACCAATCAATATAAATGATTGGTCTTAGGTTGACAATGTAGAAAAGTTCAAAATATGAATAACCATTTGTGTAAGTCTCTTATATTTTATAATCAATTACATATATTATATCTTTTTTGTATTATATCTAATCTTTTGTAGTGTGTTTTTACAGAATCGTTACAAAGTCGATGACAATTGGAAGAGCAAGTGTTATAAGATTGTAAATAAGGCATGGAAGGAATACACGACTTCCAGATTGGCAAGAAATTATGTGTTTCCATATTTGAAACCACTTGATGAGGTAGAGCTCTACAAAATCCCTGAAGGATACCCTTGGATTACCCCTTAAGTTTGGAAAGACTTCGTGGATTATAGACGTACAAATAAATTTCAAATTATTAGGGAAGAACATCAGAATATACGAATGCATAACATTTTTCCTAATCGTACTGGGAGGTCTTCAAATGCTGACGTTAGATATAGAATGGTATTATTAATTTGTATTAATTTATAAATATTTTTATATTTATTTTCCTTAATTTAATTTCATTTCATGGTTAATAAATTTTTCATAATTTATATATGAAGCTGAATTAGGTAGACCAGTTACACGAATTGAATTGTACATAGAAATAAAGACTCCCAAAACAAAGAATTCAAGACTGATGACTAAGTGAGGAGAACAACAACTAAATAAGTTAGTTAGTAATTTCGGTTGATACAAAGTCTTAATGATTTTTAATAATTGGTGTAATAATGAATAATATGTTTGTGTGCTTTATTATTTGTAGAGAGCTATTCAAGAACAAATATCTAAGGGTGAAATAATAGAAGAGCCTGGGAGAGATGCTCTATATCATGCATTCAGACGCTAATATGATGGTTATATGGAGTATTTTAACATTCCAAAGCAAAAGTCTTAGACGGCCACTAAGAAGAAGTACACTAAAATTGAAGAAGAACTCAACTTCTTTAACTCCTCAATGTTAAGTGAGATTTCCACTATAAAAGAATATCAATCGCAACACATGTCAGGCATGACATCATTCTATAACCAGGGTATGCCATATTGGCCAAGCATGCAACCATCCATGCCAGGCATGCCACCATCCATGTCAGGCATGCCACCCACATAATCTTATTGCGCTCAAACTACATCCAGTATAGGATATAGTCATCCTATTGGTCCTCCCTATATACTAGGAATGCATATGCAATCAAGTAGTGGCCATGGTTCATTTTATCCAATGCAATTTGCACATTCTTACCATTAATCAAACCACGATGAACGTTTTGGTAAGAATGTACATCCAATAGCTACCCCATATGGAAGTCCTCCTCTATTTGATGAATCATATGTGGTAAGATTTTAATTTCTGGTGTATATAATCTATTATTTTAATTTCTTATTATATGTTTTATTTTTTATATATAACACTTAATTTTTTACAGAATATGAAATGTTTGTTGAAACATCCTTCGTCAACGGACTTTGTTGCTATTGGAACAGTACAACAATTGAGCAATGATCGGATGATTCATAATCAATATTTGCCTAATCATTAGTGAATAGTAATTGATCAATCATTGCTTTATGATTGTCCACTACATGTGCCTTCTGATGCTACCATAGTCCAAGAGGCGGTTGGACAGTATGTGGCTTGGCCGTCGATTCAAGTTGTTCTAAATTTTGACGTGGTACTATTTTTTAACTTAAAAGATAACACTTGTTTACTACTATTATTTTATTATATATTTTATTATTACTAACATACACAATACTTTTTTTAGTCTATTATACCAGAACTCTTAAATACGACACATTTAAGAGAGACAAAACAAGTATCTCGTGCTAAATCTATGTTTAATGGCCAATCATCGCGCACCAAATCATTCAAGAAGAAGCCTTGGAAAAAGTATACTTATGATTATGCTTTAAACTTCAGTAGAAATCTTGGCACTTTGATGACTATTGTTGGGAGGGCATCTAGCATAAATGATGGATGAACTATGCCACTTCCTATAGAAATTTCTCGTGTAGACCTCGGCCAAACTTATATATCGATCGAATGCATATTGAAACTATTTGAATATCAAATGATCGATTTAAGTATAATTCAAGTGTGGACAAGGTGAGTCCCCAATGTATTTAATTTTCTTTCATTTATATAGAACATAAAAAATTATATTTATATTATCTAATTACTTATATATATATATATATATATATATATCTTTTATATAGGGAGTGTTATTATCGACTTCAACATAATCACTCATCACATTTATCAATGTTCTATGATTCTTCATATGTCAATCAATATCAAGAGAAAGGTGTTAGTATTAGAACTAAACAATTATGTGATAAGGCATTAACGCTTAACAGAAATCAAAAGTTGATAATCCCTTGGCCCCTAAGGTTTGAACAAGGCCAAGATCATTGGATGTTGGTAATCATTGATATGTTCAATAATCATGCTTGGTATTGTGACTCAACTTCCATAGAACTGAGTAAAGATACAAAAACAATTATTGAAATGTAAGAGTTATAACTAAATATTGGTTTATTCTATTATTTTTTGTAATATTTAATAAAAAAAACTAACTGTTTTAAACCTTGATAGGACATGAAAGTTGTGGAACAAGTTTAGGGGAAAATTGAATAATAAAGATGTTCGAATATGAAAAATCATGTACACTTGTTTTTTGTAGATTCCACAACAAAATAATGGAGTCATGTGTGGTTATTATGTCATGAAGTTTATGAGCAAAATCATCACAAATATCAAAATTCCAATTGATGATATAGTAATATCTTTTACCCATATATATAAATTGTTTTAACATATGTGAGTTATTTTTTGTAAATACATGAAATTATATTCTTATTTTGATTTTAAATACATGTAGTTCTTTGGTTGGAACAAGAAGGGCTACAACCAGCAAATTTTTGATGATTTATGAGAGGAATGAGAAGAACACATGGTTCAAATTATATCATCACAAGAAGAATGAGGAGAAGATTCTCATGATCTTGAATAGCATATGACAACATAACATTAATTTTTTTAATGATTTAATTTCTCTATTCCTATATCTGAAGTCCCTTGTTTGATGAATGGTTATGTGCTCATGTATTCAGGAGAATGCATTATTTTATGGACCTGTTTTTGGCCCAAACTTCATCTCATCTCTCTTGCCTACTTTCCTTATGACAATATCATGGTAGCACTTTATTAATCATTTGTCTATAAATATGAAGTTATTTGAAATCTCTGCTGGTATTTTTAATGCTATAATGAGCTCTAATATAAAGTCAGGTGTAACTCATATTTTGTTACTTGGCTTGTATGAGTTTTGGTACCCATGAACGTATTACACAATTGTTCCATATGTTTAATGACACCAAAACTCATACAGGCCAAGTAACAAATCAGAGTTACATTTAATTTCATATTTAGAGCTCATTATAGCATTAAAAATACTAGCAGAGATTCCAGATAATTTCATATTTATAGAAAAATGATTAATAAAGCATTAATATGAGTTCGAAGGGTTATATCACTCGGATGTCGTTGTGGTAGTCTCTTTTTTATGGTAATATTTATAATAATTTAATTTCTCCATTCGTACGTCTTTGAAGTTTAGACTGCTTGTTTGATGGATGTTTACGTGCTCATGTATGTGGGAGGGTGAATTGTTATATGGATCAACTTTTTTTTGTTCAGTTTCCTTGTTACAATGCTAGTGATTCTAAGCCAACCAAGCTTGCTTGCACAATCCAATTACACTTTGACAACATTATTTTATTTGTAATTTAAGTTAACTATATATATATATATATATGTATTGTATATACATTATTTGTTTTTGTAATAAATTTAATTATCAAGTAATTAATTATATTTAAATTTTCAATTATTTGTATTATTATTATATTTTGGTTTTTTATGCTATATTATTGAGTACAGGGTGGAGTGAAAAATGAGAAAAAAAATCTTTACATGTAAAGTCAGTTCACGCGGTGAACCGACTTTACATTTTACGTCACTCAATTTAAAGTCGACTTTTAACCAATTTTAAAGCCCGTTTTTGTAGCAGTGTTATAAAATCTAACAAACATTAGCAAGGTCTATAAGCATTCTTTCTCTTTAGAATTCTCCATAATAATATAGCTCATAATGGGTATGGGTAGCAACTTTATTAGTGGTAGTCAAATTATATGATTTAAACAAGTAAGTTTCATTTAGTTGTAATAAAGCTAAGGCTTATTAATTTAATCAAATGAAAGAGAGAAGGGAAAACAAAAACACACGAGTCCATGGTGTAAGAGGAAGAGATCTATGAACAACACTATCCTAAGACCAATCATATCAACAAAATAGGATCATATTCCATTAGTTTTCTTTGTGTCCAATTCTCTTTATTACAATACCCTATTTACATTTTTTTTGGCTGGTCTTCTTTTTATTTATTTTGTTTTGAACTAAAATTATTCAACAAGGGGTACCTATTAATTAAAGGGATATCTTGATAATGTTGAACCTTTTGTCAATTACATCACCATTTATATTTATAAATCTTATTTGTGTTTTCATAATCTATCTTTTTTTATGTAACTCCACTTTGTCTTGAACTATAGGGTATGGCCAATTTTTTTGGTTCGAAGAGAACAAGTTAGAATATATAATTGACTCATGTAGGCTCAAATTGGGTTACTAAAATGGGTTGTCCTGATTAGAACAACAACATCAAGGGTGTCATTTTAGTCAACAAGATTGATCTTAATGCCTTAATCATTTTTTTAGACAATACCCGATCAACATTAGTTTTGATATAATTCCAAAAAACGTTATAACAACCTAATAATGCTCATTGAATTAAAACAACACTACAAAAAATTAACATACCACTTTACAAATTCAAAGACACTATTCATGCATTTTCTGAACTAGATTATCACAAAGTATGCATTCACTAAAAGAAATTATCAAGATTCTACTAACATTCATTTATCATTCAAAATCTCATGTTTTTAAGAATTTATAATGAATTATATAAGAAAGTAAGGAAGGAATAAGGGATGGTTGTTTCTAAGCTCATCTACTTAATAAATAATTCTAAAAATACAATAACTAATTCTAAAATGCAATAAATAATCCTAAAAATTAAAAATATATATATATACTATCTAGAGCAAGGGCACAATTGAGGAAAATAGGAAGATTTGCCTTAAAGCAAAAGAAAATAAATAGAGGGATATGTTAACACTCCCACACACCTTACATTGTTCTCAGTGGAAGCATATGCATATATGTAATGCAAAAATAAGTAAAAAAGAGTAGAAAAAAAATCTAGTGGGTTGTTTCAGAAAAAGTGCTTGGTTTAACATCTTTATCTTGCCTATCATATTGGTGACCCTGATTCAAACCCTAATAACAACGAAATGTTTTTGACACATTCGAATAGGGTAGTCAAAAGTTAATACCATACTTCTCTTAAAATTGTATTAATATAAATATAGTTGCAAATAAAGGTCGATCTGGTAAAGGATTGGTAATAATTATAATTTTAATTACTAATTCATTAGTAAGCTAATTAAAGTTAACAAATGGGGGGTTTTGATTGGTTGTGAAGAAAACAAAAACAACATAAAATAATAAAAGTAAATTGCATAAGTATGATGAGAGAGAAATGATCATAAGACTATCATCATCACTAGCATATAATTCAATAATCATGTCAAAAATCAAAATAAGTTTGTTGAATTCTAAACTACTTTCATAATTTAAAATCCTTCTTAAATTCTTAACTTTAGCTTTAAAATTCTAGGCTCACTTAAGAATTCCTACCTTATCTTATCATGAAATAAATTAATAACACAATTATTAATCAACATAATACCTGAACAACCTAGAAGTTAGTTACTAGATTTATTCATTCATTACATTAAAAATAAAAAAGTAATAACTAAACTAGACAAGATTAAAAGATTGTTAACCTTTAACCTTAGAATTCAATCCTTCTTATAACAATAGATACAAGATACCACTTCTTTTCATCCACCATCATCAAAGATCTAGAAGTGTGTGATGTTGAACTATTATGTTAGGAGTCCATTAAGCACTTTCTTGTGCTTTGCTAGTAGTCTCCCTTGAAAAACACCCAACACATTTCCTCATCACCTATCGCTTTACTATCCTTAAGCTTGTGCTTAGTTATAAAAAGTTCCTTATATATGTTACTTTCATACCAAGGAACCTACTTAATATCTTCCATAAGAGGTATGTGGATTTCCACCTTGGGAAAGGTTTGTAAAATTTCCCTTTCATGAATCTACTTTGTTGAATTATCTATCTTCTTGAAAAAAGATAAAGTATACTCATTACTAGAAAAGAACTTTTGGTGTGTGCCACATTGGATTATTAGGGGTGAGGGTCTTTTCCTCCTCACTAGTCCCTTATTTGGATATATCATTCTTAAGGACTATCTGAGGCTCCTATAATTTCTTATCTCTCTCCAAAGTACTAGCATTGGTGGTTTCCCTATGATTAGAACTATTTGAGAGGGGAGCTTGACAATGGCTCGTGCCTCCAGTCTTTCCATAGTTGCTACCACTTGGTTAACCTGTTTCTCAAGTGACTTACCCTGAACAGTTGGAGTAGGTCATAGCATTGAGAATGGAAAGTTGGGTATGATGTTGAAATTGTATGTTGGAATTTTATATGAGAGTCTTGGGTATTGATAATCCTACCATCTTTCACTATACAAGTTGAATATGGATCATTCTTGAGCTTCTTTAAAATCTACCCATAGCATTTATGTGCTCTCAATTGACTTATTGTTGCTTAAAGTATGGTTTAGGGAATTCAATATATGTATGGTATGATAAAGCCATATGTGTACATGATCCCATGACATTTAACACTTGAGTTTAATTAATCTCTAGCAAAGTTGAATAAACAAATAAAAAATAAAACATGACCCAAAATAAAAATAAAAAAAGATGAAAAAATGAAAGAAAAAACTATAATTTATTAAATATATTGTGAATTCGATCACCAGCAACGACATCAAAATTTTGACTAGCATCAAAAAGACACGTTAAAAGTTAATACCTTACTTCTCCTAAAATTGTGCCAATGTAAATAAAGTTACAAATAAGTTTTTGATCCCACAGAGGATTGGTAACAATTTTACTTTCAATTACTAGTTCATTAGTAAGTTAATTAAGGTTATAAAATGAGGGTTTTGATTTATTGGGAAGAAAACAAAAATAACATAAAGCAATAAAAGTAAATTACACAAGAATAATGATATATGATCATGTTACTATCCTCACAACTAGCCTACAATTCAACTAATCATGTCATGATTCAAGATTATTCTAATCTTTTATAATTTAAAACTCTTCTTGAATTCTTAATTTTAACTTTAGAAGTCTATGTCCACTTAATACTTCCTACCTTTTCTTATTGTGTAATTAACTAATAACACAATTATCTACTAACCTAAATCTTGAACAACCTAGACATTTATGTATTAGATTTAATTAATTCAATGCATTAAGATTTAAAAAAGTTAATAAATAAACTAGGTAAGATTAAAACCATTGTTAACCTTTAACCTAAACATTCAATCATGCTTGTAATAGTAGCCATAGGGTACCACTTGAATAAGAATATTAGTAATTACAAACTAACATATTAAACTAGTAATAAATATATTCATGCAATAAACTAGTTTATCACTCTAATTCATACATAAATTGAACAAATCAATAATCAAGAATTGAAACTAAAATTTATCATGGAAATAAATTAATTAAACAATAGTCGAGGGCTTGAAATTGTCCACAATCATATTATTGAATTAGCTAGACATATTCTACAAGAATAATAATTATTTCCATGGAACACTATAAAGAAGAGGATTAGGAAAAGCTTATGAAAAATAGAGGATGAAGCCTATATAACCCCAATATTTAATTTTCAATCTTATGTTCAAAAGTATCTTTATAAGTTGACCCTAGTGTGCTTTTTTATTTATCTTATTCTTTGTATCAACTATTATGTTTTTGATGATCCTTTAGGTAATTTTTATAGTGCATTTCTCAAGTCTAATGTGATTTGGGTTTGAATCTACTTAATCCAATGACTAATATTAAAAACTAGTGCTAAAAAACCAAATTTAAGTGCTTACTCACTACTACAAAAATGGGCTTTAAAGTCGCTTAAAATTTAAAATCGGGTCACGCGATCAACCGATTTTATATTTTATGATTTTTTTATTTTTATTCTCATTTTCACTCCACCATGTATTCAATATATATAGCATAAAAAATCAAAATATAAATAATAATACAAATAATTAAAAATTTAAATATAATTAATTACTTGATAATTAAATTTATTATAAAAACAAATAATGTATATACCATACATACATATATATATATATATATAGTTAACGTAAATTACAAATAAAATAATGTCATAAAAGTATAATTGGATTGTGCGAGCAAGCTTGGTTGGCTTAGAATCACCAGTATTGTGACAAGAAAATTGGGCAAAAAACATCGGGTTCATATAACAATTCATTCCCCTACATACATGAGTACGTAAACATCCATCAAACAAGGAGTTTAAGCTTCAAAGATATACAAATGGAGAAATTAAATCATTATAAATATTACCATAAAAAAGAGATTACCACAATGACATCCGAGTGATATAACCCTTCGAACTCATATTAGCACTTTATTAATCATTTGTCTATAAATATGAAGTTATCTGGAATCTCTATTGGTATTTTTAATGTTTTAATGAGCTCTAAATATGAAATCAAGTGTAACTCATATTTTGTTACTTGGCTTGTGTGAGTTTTGGTGCCCTTAAATGTATGGAACAATTTTGTAATACGTTCATGGGCACCAAACTAATACAAGCCAAGTAACAAAATATGAGTTACACTTGATTTCATATTTAAAGCTCATTATAGCATTAAAAATACCAGTAGAAATTCCAGATAACTTCATCGTTATAGACAAATGATTAATAAAGTGCTAATATGATGTTGTCATAAGGAAAGTAGGCAAGAGAGATAAGATGAAGTTTGGGCCAAAAACAGGTCCATCAAACAATGCATTCCCCTAAATACATGAGCATATAACCATCCATCAAACAAGGGAATTCAGACACAGGATTAGAGAAATTAAATCATTAAAAAAGTTATCGTTATGTTGTCATATGCTATTTAAGATCATAAGAATCTTCTCCTTATTATTCTCGTGATGATATAATTTGAACCATGTGTTTTGCCCATTCCTCTCATAAATCATCAAAAATTTGCTAATCATATCCTGTCTTATTCCAACCAAAGAACTACATATATTTAAAATCAAAATAAGAATGTAAATTCATGTATTTACAAAAAATAACTCAAATATGTTAAAAAAATTATGTATATAGGTAAAAGATATTACCACATCATCAATTGAAATTTTGATATTTGTGATGATTTTGCTCATAAACTTCATGACATAATAACCAAACTTGACATATGAAGAATCATAGAACATTACTAAATGTGATGAGTGATTATGTTAAAGTCAATAATAACAAGCCCTATATAAAAAAGGATTTCAATAATTAATTAGATAATATAAATATAATTATATATGTTCTACATAAATGAAAGAAAATTAAATAGATTGAGGACTCACCTTGTCCACACTTGAATTATACTTAAATCGATCATTTGATATTCAAATATTTTCAATATGTACTCGATGGATATATAAGTTTGGCCGAGGTCTACAAGAGAAATTTATATAGGAAGTGGCACAATCCATCCATTATTTATGCTAGATGCCCTCCCAACAATAGTCATTAAAGTGCCATTTCTGCTAAAGTTTAAAGCAAAATCATAAGTATACTTTTTCCAAGGCTTCTTCTTGAATGACTTGGTGCACGATGATTGGCCACTAGACATAGATTTAGCATGAGATACTTGCTTCGTCTCTCTTAAATGTGTCGCATTTAAGAGTTCTGGTATAATAGATGAAAAAAAAGTATCATGTATGTTAGTAACAATAAAAGATATAATAAAATAATAGTAGTAAACAAGTGTTATCTTTTAAGTTAAAAAAATAGTACCACGTCAAAATTTAGAACAACTTGAATCGACGTCCAAGCCATATACTATCCAACCGCCTCTTGGACTATGGTAGCATCAAAAGGCACAAGTAGTGGACAATCATGAAGTAATGATTGATCAATTACTATTCGCTAATGATTAGGAAGCATCCTATCATTGCTCAATTGTTGTACTATTCCAATAGCAATAAAGTCAGTTGACGAAGGATGTTTCAAAAAACATTTCATATTCTGTAAAATATTTAAGTGTTATATATAAAAAATAAAACATATAATAAGAAATTAAAATAATAGATTATATAAACCAGAAATTAAAATCTTACCACATATGATTCATCAAATAGAGGAGGACTCCCATGTGGGGTAGCTATTGGATGTACATTCTTACCAAAACGTTCATCATGGTTTGATTAATGGTAAGAATGCATAGATTGCATTGGAGAAAATGAACCACTACTTGATTGCATATGCATTCCTGACATATAGGGATGACCAATAGGATGACTATATCCCATACTGGTTATAGTTTGAGCACTATGAGATTGTGTGAGTGGCATGGATGGTGGCATGCTTGACATGGATGGTTGTATGCTTGGCCAATATGGCATGCCCTAGTTGTAGAATGATGCCATGCTTGACATGTGTTGTGATTGATAGTCTTTTATAGTGGCAATCTCACTTAACATTGAGGCCTTAAAGGAGTTAAGTTCTTCTTCAATTTTAGTGCACTTCTATTTACTAACCATCCGAGGCTTCTTTTTTGGAATGTTAAAATACTCTATATAACCATCATATTCGCTACCTCCCCTAACACGACTAGGATGGTCACGTCCAAATGCATGATATAGAGCATCTTTCCCAGGCTCTTCATTTTGGTAGTCTTTGTTTCTATGTACAATTCAGTTCGGGTAACAAGTCTACCCAATTCAACTTCCTACATAAATTATGAAAAATTTATTAACCATCACATGAAATTAAATTGTGGAAAATAAATATAAAAGTATTTATAAATTAACACAAATTAATAATACCATTCTATATCTAACTTCAAGATTTGAAGACCTCCTAGTACGGTTAGGATGATTGTTATGCATTTGTATATTTTGATGTTCTTCCTTAATAATTTCAAATTCATCTGAACATCTATAATTCACAAAATCTTTCCAAACTTGAGGTGTAATCCAAGGGTGTCCTTTAGGGATTTTTTAGAGCTCTACCTCATCAAGTGGTTCCAAATATGGAAACACATAATTTGTTGCCAATCTGGAAGTCGTGTATTCCTTCCACGCCTTATTTGCAATCTTATAACACTTGCTCTTCCAATTGTCATCGACTTTGTAACGATTCTGTAAAAATACACTACAAAAAATTAGATATAATACAAAAATATATATAATATATGTACATAATTGTTTATAAAATATAAGAGACTTACACAAATGGTTATCCATATTTTGAACTTTTATGCATCGTCAACCTGAGACCAATCATTTATATTGATTGGTATACTCGACATCACAAGTCGACCAATAGAGGATTTCAATTGTTGGCCATTTCCTACTATTGGATTAACAGTAGCAACAAATAGAATAGGTATTCTATCATCTGGGTTAAGTGAAGCATCAGGTATATTCGCCCAACCCCTTCTTTTCAAATACCCCAATGGATCATTTGGATCTACAAGCTCTGTTACCTGAGGATCCATGAAATATCTGCAAACAATGAAGAAATATAAATTAATTGACAATTTTAGGAACATATATATATATATATATATAAGAGTTATTACAACAATATAGAACATACGTTATGTTTAATTAGGTTGTTGATCATATACATACATTCCTTCACAATCACTTCGAGCCCATGCCGAAAAATCATCGTCATCAACTAGATCATCACATACATTAGGCAATTTATTTGAGAAATTACTAATATTGGTTAATATATCAAGCATATGGTCGTCATCTTATAAAGCATCACAATGGTAAAACTCTTTTTGTGAAGGCATTAACATAACATACCATCTTGTGTCAATTTGATCGCTCACGTAAAATACTTGTTTTGCATGAAGTGCTAACGTTAAAGGATCATCAGTGTGACCTATCTTGGATAAATTTACAAGAGTAAATCCAAAATCATTTATTTTATATCCAACATTGATAACATCTTTGACCTAATCACACAAGAAAACTATTTCATGGAAGACCTCATAATCCAATTCCCAAATCTCTTGTATTATACCATAATATGTTCTATCAAAAAGTACAAGATTACCATCTTTGGAACTAGTAAATTGCATAGTTTATGCAACCATCTTCATACCACTATTCTGATTTACTCGGACTTTGTCCCTAGCTTGAGTCGTAAACCCGATCCATTTATTGTGAAACTAGAAAATGATTTGATATCGAATTTTGGCCCATGTGTAAGCCATTGTAAAATTTCTGATATTTTATGATTGGGTTTCTTGAGTTCATCTCGAATCTATGTATACAAAAACATGAAATGTGTTTAGAGCAAAGTTTTAAAACACTAAATAAATCTAGGAAGATACATGCATGAAATTTTGTTTGTGACACTTACATGGTTGTGAAACCAATTAATAAGCTTTTGCTTATGTTCATCATACAACCATTTTTCTCCTGCTTTTTTTCTATAAGGAGGATCGATCTTCAATAAGTTTAAATGCATCCTGTAATGTTATTAAATATATATGAAGTATATATCATCATTAATAGTTAAATAAAAAATGATTTTTGCATAAATGGAAAGGTTGAACATCACTTACTCTATGTATGGTTGTGCCTCATTATTATTTACCAAAATGATTCGGTGTACTTTTTCCCATCGAGTGCAATCAATAAACAATTTCTTACTTCCACCAAGCATAGGGTTACCTAATTGGATCATGTGACATTCTAGGAACAACTTGTGCATAGGATTCCCAATTTCAGTGCAATCACTAAAGTATTTAGAACAAAACTCAATGGCCTCTTTAGCAATGTAGCATTCCACAATGCATCCTTCAGGTCGATTTCTATTATTTACCTATCCTTTAAGGACTTACATTTATCTCTCAAAAGGATACATCCACCTTAAGTAAGTAGGACCACACAATTGAACCTCTCAAACTAAATGAACACACAAGTGAATCATTATATCGAAGAAAGAAGGAGGAAAATATTTTTTAATTAGACACAAAGTCTCTACAACATATTTCTGTAAAGAATTTAACTTGCCAATTGTTATACATTTCTTGCATATTGTATTGAAGAATGAACAAAGCCAAATTATTGATAATCAAACATGTTTTGGAGGAATTGATCTAATAGCAACTGCTAATAACTGTTGTATTAAGATATGAAAGTCATGTGATTTCAATCCATAAAGTTTCTTATTGGTGATAGACACAAAATTTCTTAAGTTGGATGAGTAATCATCGGGAACTTTCACACCCTCCAAACATTTACAAAACACATCCTTCTCTTTTGTTGAAATTGTATATGATGTTGGTGGCAAGTATGTTCGATTCTTGTCTTTTTCCACCCTTGGTGCCAATTCAGGTTGTATGCTTAGTTTCTTTAAATCCAGTCTTGCTTTAATTCTATCCTTTTTTTTTCAGGTATATTAATTAAAGTTCCAATCAAGCACTCACATACATTTTTCTCAATATGTATGACATCTAAGATATGACGAATGTGTAGGTCTTTCCAATAAGGTAACTCCCAAAATATTGATTTTTTATTCCAACAACCATGGTAAGTCAGTTCAAACTCTTTTTCATTTTCACCCACTTCATTAGTTGACCTCTTTCGTTTCCCTACCTTAGTGAGTTTTTTTTCATCTTTCCATGTTGACGAGTAGAACCGGCATCGCCGATTTTGCCAATACTTTGGTTTTATATTTATAAAACTCTCACAGGTGCACGAAACATTTCGTAGAAAATGATAAGTATACTCCTAAGGTTGACCTAAGGAAGGAATATATGTGGTTTTTAATTTATCATTCAAACTTTTAAAAATGAAATTAAATCCTAAACATCCTGTCATGATATTTGGGTTTTGTGTTTCTAACCTAATAACATAAAAATAAACATAGATACAGATTCAATAAACATTTATGCAAATTTTATTATTTATAATAGTGGAGTATTTATGGATATAATAACTAAGTAATTATGCTTGCTCATATTATTTAGGTTATTAAAGATATGAATTGATATTTATTGATTCTCTCTTTTTTATATGAATACCACCTTTGGTAGGGTTAGATATTCTTTGTTAACTAAACAAATCAATTAACACCTATGGGTGGGGTCGATAACTAATTTGGTTAATTAAATTAATTTATTTTTTCTAAGAGATTGAAAATGAACCATTTAAATGCCAACTTTGGTGGGGTTAGATAGTTTAAACTTTATTCAAGGTGTCCAAATTAAACCTAAGAATTTAGTTATCCGAGTACTAACTTTCATGTATTAAAACTACTAACTTTTATGCACATTAATTGATTAAAAATATATATATTTATATGTTTTATCATATATTTATATAAATTTGTCTTTTTCGGAATCACGGGTATTTTTATTGTTTTTCAGGTATTTTTGCTTAAAAACGTCACTTAAAGACTCAAAAAGGAATATTGGAAGCAATACATCACAATTATATTACTAAATAAATGGGGCAAGGTCAACAAATATAGAAAAATTGGACAAAATGAGTCGAAAAGGTCAAAAATGTCAAAAAGGAGAAAATCACAGCGACCATGATACACAAGACACCAGGTGAGTGCCGCACTAAGTTATGCGCACGCTGGTATCGTGTTCATCCGCGTAGAGCTGTACGGCATTGGTATGTTTCATCGGCGCAAGATACCAGATACGCGCCAATACCACAGCCGACATTTCACCCCATTTTTCACGTGCAGCCGCCCCCATGACGTCACGCCGACGTCATTAATGACCTCAGCATTTCTATTACACGTTTTTACATTTTTTAACATTTTTTTACTCATTTTTTCTCTCCATCCTCACCTATAAATACCCCCCTTCCCTTCACTTCAAAAAAACACCTAAAAACACACTTCTCTCTTTTTTCTTTCTCTCCATTTCTTAGTTTTTAGTTTTTTTTAGTTTTTCTTATGTTTTAGCTAGTTTCTTTTTGTTTTTTATTTCTTCCTCTTTGGGAAGAACTAGTTATGTTTTTGTAATTTATTAGCTTTTGATTCAATAAACGGGAGTGCAAATTCGTTTGGAGGTTTTCTAGCAAAGGGAATGGCATCAAGATCTTGTAAGGATTTTATTTTCTGCGTTATTTTTTATGCTTTATTCTTACATGTTATATTTAATTTGTCATGATTAAATTTAATCAGTGCTAGCTATTTGTAAACATGATATAATAATAACGTTGTTATCTTGAAATATTAAATAGGTAAAAATCTCTAAAATGAATTGATTTTATTTTTATTCAAGATTTTATATTAAGAATGTTAGAGAAATATATTATTTTTCATTACAAACTTAAATACGAAAATTAGATTTTAAGGTTTAGTTATCCTGCGATTTAAGTAGTGCTCTTTTATTTGTTGGTACAATCGCGGTAGTTAGAGTGAAGCTCTATTTCAAAAGTTTTTATAAGAATTATTATCTGAAAATGTATCGACAACATGTTTTCAGTAGTAGTTTTAAAACGTGAAAGTTAGTACTCGGATAACTAAATTCTTAGGTTTAATTTGGACACCTTGAATAAAGTTTAAATTGTCTAACCCCACCAAAGGTGGCATTTAAATGGTTCATTTTCAATCTCTTAGAAAAAGGAATTAATTTAATTAACCAAATTAGTTATCAACCCCACCCATAGGTGTTAATTGATTTGTTTAGTTAACAAAGAATATCTAACCCCACGAAAGGTGGTAATTCATACAAAAAAGGGAGAATCAATAAATATCAATTCATATATTTAATAACCTAAATAATACGAGCAAGCATAATTAACTTAGTTATTATATCCATAAATACTCCACTATTATAAATGATAAAATTTGCATAAATGTTTATTGAATCTATGTTTATTTTTATGTAAGTAGATTAAAAAACAAAAACCCCAAAATATCGTGACAGGATGTTTAGGATTTAATTTCGTTTTTAAAAGTTTGAATAATAAATTAAAAACCACATACATTCCTTCCTTAGATCGACCTTGGGAGTATACTTATCATTTTCTACGAAATGATTCGCACTTGCGAGGTTTTATAAATATAAAACCAAAGTATTGGCAGAATCGGCGATTCGGTTTTCCTTCATCAAGTTTTTGGCGCTATTCTTTGAGATGACTATGAGGATGGCATCAAAGTTTTTGACAATCCCGATTCTGCTCATCAAGTTTTTGGCGCCGTTACTGGGGAAGGAATAGCGTTTTTAATTTATTTATCAAAATTTTAAAAATATTTTTGTGTTGTAAATAATTGTGATTTTTTTTGTTTTTGTAAAAAAATAAAAAAATAAAAAATTTAATCAAATTTCAAATTTCATAAGAAATAATAAAAATAATAAAAATAATAAAAAATAATAAAAAAAATTAATTATAGCATAAATAATAAAATAATTTAGAAATTTGAAATTTGAAATAAAAAGTTTTTACCGTTCATGAATAGTAAAAAAATTAACAAAAAAAAAGAAAATTTTTAAATAAAAATTGTACCGTGAATAATAAAATAATTTAGAACTTTAAAATTTGAATTAAAAAAAATTTACCGTTCATGAATAGTAAAAAAAATTCAAAAATTTTAAGTTAAAAAAAACAAATTAAAAAAAATTAAATTGTAAATAGTAAAATAAAGTTACCATTCATAAATAGTTAAAAAAAGGTTTTAAAAATAAAAAAATAAAATAAAAAAATTCTAATTTTAAATTGTTTAATAAATATAGTGTTAATAGTAAAATAATTTTGGAATTTGAAATTTCGAAAAAATAAAATAAAAAAAATAAAATTTTTTTTACTTAACTTAATTAACCGAGATTTTTACTTTAATTAACTTAGATTTTTATTTAATTTAACTTAATTAACTTAGATTTTCATTAACTTAGATTTTTTTTACTTCACTTAACTTAATTAACTTAGATTTTTTACTTACTTAACTTAATTAACTTAGATTTTTTTTACTTCCCTTAACTTAATTAACTTTTTTTTCACTTAACTTAATTAACTTAGATTTTTTACTTCACTTAGCTTAATTAACTTTTTACTAACTTAATTAACTTAGATTTTTTTTAACTTAACTTAATTAACTTAGATTTTTTAATTCACTTAACTTAATTAACCTTTTCTTTAAACTTAATTAACTTAGATTTTCATTAACTTAAAGTTTTATTTAACTTAACTTAATAACATGAAAAGTAAAGATCTAAGGGAGTTCACTAGGAGACTAGTTCTGGAAGCCTATTGTGCTCATGGTCTTTCCCTGGGAACGCGTTGTTCTATGCCAGGAGGATGGTTTTTAAGCGAGCTCAGACCACCATTCTTTCACAGGAGCAACTTAGTTGGTTAATACCGATTATGTTATTTTTTTTTTAAAAAAAACAAAAATTTCTAAAATATCTCCAAAAATTTTAAAGTTTTAATTACAATCTAAGAGTTAGTTGCTTTGTTTGATCTAGGTACAATTGTGTTTTAATGACTTAATTATTTGATTTGCACCTAGATGTGGGTTATCTAAGCGAATCCAAAGTATGCCTCTAGTTTTAAGTAAAAAAGAAATTTGAAAATCAATAGGGCATGAAAAAGTATAGGTAGACAACCTTGTCTTACCTGAAGGTTTGATTGACTCCAATGATGAGGGGACATTGAGTTTACTTAAAATGCAATCCACGAGTTACGTCTTCCGCTAAAGACGTTAAACTAAGCGGCCACGGATAGGAGGCAACCCATCATTTTAGGTAATTTTCTTTTATTTCTTTTATTTACTTAATTATTTATTTAATTACATGTGAATAATTTTTAAATTGTTAAAACTAAAAATATTTGTTGAGATGTTAGAAGTTCAGCGATTTGTCTGTATACACTTTAACGATGAATATGGATGCACCGCATTTTCCATTACTACTTGCACATTCTCAGGAAATAGGTAATATTTCTTCTCTTTCTCTTTATCTTTAATTTACGCTTGTTAAGTATCAGGGACAATGTAAGTTTTAGGTTGGGGGTGGTGAAAAGTTACCATGCTTAATTAAAAAAAAAGTTTTAACAATTTAAAAATAATAAAATATACTTTTTCATTTTTTTGTGTGTTTGGTTTTATTTCTATTTTGTGTGATTTAGTAATTTTTGGAAAAAAAAACTTTTTCACAAAAATTTATCATTTCTTTAAATCAAATTTAAGTAAATAGTTAAGTCTTTTGTACTATTAGATTAATTTTTGAAAACATATCATGAATATTTTGAAATTATTTTTGATAATTAGTTAGTTTTTGTCATAACTAGGATTTCTTGATAAGATGTAGATTCTACATTAAACCCAAAAACGGTGCTTATGAAATTTTTAGTGGAGACTATCACTTTGTGAGATATAATTTGAGCCTAATTTCCTTTATTCAGAGTGAAATATATATTTTTTCTACTCCAAACACATTTCTTATTTTTTCAAATTTTTAGATGATCTCTATAGGTATTAGCATTGAATGTATGAATTTTTTCTCATCTTAATAGAGTATCATATATTTTTTATTATTATTTTTGCTTAGATTAAATGATTTGAGTAGAAATTGATAGTATATGCTTATATCTCATTCATGCATGATTGCTACAAAAAAAAGACATATGGGGTTACCTAAACCAAGATCAAACAGAAAAGCCACAAAATTAACCACTCACCAAAATCCAAAAAAAAAAATGTACAATCTGTAAATGGGTTGACTCTCTAAAATACATATATTGAGAAATATCTTCAGAAAAAAATAGAGAGATAAAGAATATATAGTATAATCTACATACTATAACCCACATTGCCTACAAAGTTGTGAGTAAAAGTTAATTACAAAAGAAAGATATAGGAAATAATTCCCTAAAAAGTCATTGCACTCTCTTCATTTGTAAAAGGCATATATCTTGAAATTCTTTCTTAATGATTTTGATTTATGCATGAAAATAATTTTTATATATGATATCTTTATAATTTATACATTTGATTCCTTTCATGAGATCAATGTTAAAATAACACTTTGAGCCTTTATTCTTTATACATACGTGCGAACATATTAGTTCATGTCTATACATAAACTCTTTCTCGCATATAAAATAGTATTTGTGTTGAACCCATAGGATTCGGTGTTTCGAGAGTATTGACTTGTGAGAATAGAGTCGAGCAGTCGATTCATGACACCTAAATTGGGTGAAATTAAATTGATACATTTTTGACATGAAATATGAAAATGATTTTCGACTAATTATTATAATAAAATCATGATTGTTTAAAGAGATTAAAATAACTTATGCTTGAGATTTTAATTATGATCTTAAAGGAGATTAAAAAGTATGAGACATTTTTGTGATATGTTGTTTACTCTTATTCTTAAAAATTAAATTTTGATTTTGTTGTAATTTTAGTTTTTGAGTTGATTGTTTTTATTGTTTCTTTTGATTTTTATATTTAGTTCAATGTTTGTGGGTATCATTACTGAAAACCCTCACGAGACTCAAACTCTTCCACTGGGGCAACCTAGGGGTTTAAAGGCTTGTTGCATAGGCTAAATGCAACCGTGTCAATCCACGGAAGTGATTTAGGATAATTTAATTTTTAGTTTTTATCGCTTCATGGGGACTATGCAAGAAGGTTGTGATATTTGCTTTCAAAAAGCACTTAAAATTACCATGATTTTACGACATTAATTGATTAAAAATATATATATTTATATAAATTTGTCTTTTTTCGGAATCACGGGTATTTTTATTGTTTTTCGTGTATTTTTCGCTTAAAAACGTCACTTAAAGACTCAAAAAGGAATACTAGAAGCAATACATCACAATTATATTACTAAATAAATGAGGCAAGGTCAACAAATATGGAAAAATTGGACAAAATGGGTCGAAAAGGTCAAAAATGTCAAAAAGGAGAAAATCGCGCCCATGCTTCATCCCGTCCAACCCGTGCCTAGTCAAGGTGGCTGCGTTGCATTGTACTTATGACATCCGTGACTGCTGCAGCGTGTATTGTTCATCCGCGCTAGCCGCCGAGTCAAGGTATCGTCTTTATCGCGCAGTAGTAACGCGCGGTATTGTTCATCAGCGCACAATACATGCGCATACATGCGCTACTTGTTATGCATTTCGCCCCATTTTTCACGTAGCATTTCATGACGTCATCCCGAGCGTCATTAATATTATCACCATTTCCATTACGCGTTTTTACATTTTTTTAACATGTTTTTACTCATTGTTTCTCTCCATCCTCACCTATAAATACCCCCCTTCCCTTCACTTCAAAAAAACACCTCAAAACACACTTCTCTCTTCTTTCTTTCTCTTCATTTCTTAGTTTTTAGTTTTTTTAGTTTTTCTTTTGTTTTAGCTAGTTTCTCTTTGTTTTAGTGTTCTTTCCTCTTTGGGAAGGACTAGTTATGTTTTTGTAATTTATTAGCTTTTTGATTCAATAAATGGGAGTGCAAATTCCGTTTGGAGGTTTTCTAGCAAAGGGAATGGCATCAAGAATCTTGTAAGGATTTTATTTTCTTTGCAGGTTATTTTTTATGCTTTATTCTTACATGTTATATTTAATTTGTCTATGATTAAATTTAATCGTGCTAGCTATTTGTAAACATGATATATAATAATAAGGTTGTTATGCTTGCGAAATATTAAATAGGTAAAAATCTCTAAAATGAATTGATTTTATTTTTATTCAAGATTTTAGATTAAGAATGTTAGAGAGAAATATATTATTTTTCATTACAAACTTAAATCTAAAAATTAGATTTTAAGGTTTAGTTATCCGGTCTGATTTAGAGTAGTGCTCTTTTATTTGTTGGTACAATCGCCCGGTAGTTAGAGTGAAGCTCTATTTCAAAAGTTTTTATAAGAATTATTATCTGAAAATGTATCGACAACATGTTTTCAGTAGTAGTTTTAAAACGTGAAAGTTAGTACTCGGATAACTAAATTCTTAGGTTTAATTTGGACACCTTGAATAAAGTTTAAATTGTCTAACCCCACCAAAGGTGGCATTTAAATGGTTCATTTTCAATCTCTTAGAAAAAGGAATTAATTTAATTAACCAATTAGTTATCAACCTAACCCATAGGTGTTAATTGATTTGTTTAGTTAACAAAGAATATCTAACCCCACGAAAGGTGGTATTCATACAAAAAAGGGAGAATCAATAAATATCAATTCATATCTTTAATAACCTAAATAATACGAGCAAGCATAATTAACTTAGTTATTATATCCATAAATACTCCACTATTATAAATGATAAAATTTGCATAAATGTTTATTGAATCTATGTTTATTTTTATGTAAGTAGATTAAAAAACAAAAACCCCAAAATATCGTGACAGGATGTTTAGGATTTAATTTCGTTTTTAAAAGTTTGAATAATAAATTAAAAACCACATACATTCCTTCCTTAGATCGACCTTGGGAGTATGCTTATCGTTTTCTATGAAATGATTCTTGAACTTGCGAGAGTTTTATAAATATAAAACCAAAGTATTAAGCGAGAATCGACGTCTCGATTTTTGAATTCAAATCAAGTTTTTGACGCCACACGGAGGATGGCTCCGTCATCTTGAGGATGGCATACAAGTTTTTGGCGATCCTGATTCTGCTCATCATCGATACATTTTTAGATAATAATTCTTATAAAAAATTTTGAAATAGAGCTTCACTCTAACTACCGGGCAATTGTACCAACAAATAAAAGAGTACTACTCTAAATCAGACTGGATAACTGAACCTTAAAATCTAATTTTTAGATTTAAATTTGTAATGAAAAATAATATATTTCTCTATAATATTCTTAATATTAAATCTTGAATAAAAAAAATCAATTCATTCTAGAGATTTTTACCTATTTAATATTTCGCAAGCATAACAACGTTATTATTATATCATGTTTACAAATAGCCAGCAAAGTTAATTTTAATCACAGACAAATTAAATATAACATGTAAGAATAAAACATAAAAAATAACTGTAAAGAAAATAAAATCCTTACAGTACTTTAATGCTATTCCTGTTGCTGGAAAACCTCAAAATGGAATTTGCACTCCCATTTATTGAATCAAAAAGCAAATAAATTACAAAAACATAATTAGTTCTTCTCAAAAAGAGAACTCTAAAACTAAGAAAAATTAACTAAGAAAAGCTAAAAACTAAGAAAAACTAGAAAACTAAGAAATGAGAGAAAGAAAGAGAAGAGAGATGTGTTTTTAGGTGTGTTTAGTTATGAAGAGAATGTGGGTATTTATAGGTGAGGAAAGGAATAAAAAGTGGGTGAAAAAATGATTAAAAATGGAGGAAACGCATAGTAGGTGATGATGACGTCAGCGGGTAGGTGGGGCGCGGCCGCACGTGCGGACTAGGTGCTGCTGGGCGCAAGCGATTGCGAAAAGGGGTAGGGGCGCGCATTGCTTGGCGCGGCTAGGTAGCTCCGTGCGCGACTTCCTCCGTTTTGATATTTTTGACTTATTTTGTCCAATATTTCCATATTTGTTGACCTTTCCTCATTTATTTATGAATATATTTGTGATGTATTGCTTCCAATATTCCTCTTTGAGTTTTTAAGTTACGTTTTTTAAGCAAAAATACCTGAAAAACAATAAAAATACATGTGATTCTGAAAAGACAGATTTATATAAATTTATGATAAAATAATATAAATATATATATTTTTAATCAATTAATGTGTATAAAATCATGGTAATTTTAGTGTTTTTTGAGCACTCATCACATATCGTTTGAATATCATACCATTCAATTGCCTTAATATCTCAACACCTCGCAAAGCTCGGGTTGTATGATCATGATCATGATCTTCTTCACCATGGAACGATTTCTTTTGGTATCTAAACTTGTATCCAGATGGAAAAAAATCTTTTATTTCTTCTATAAGACATCTTTCGTCTATGAACAAGATAAGTTGTAGAAGTTCCATCACTACATATAGGGAATCCCTTGTAACCTTTTGTTGCATGTCCTGATAAGTTTCCATAGGCAGGAAAATCATTAATTGTCCATAAAAAGACCCCTTCAAGTTAAAGTGTTATTCTTTATATGCATCGTAAACATTTACACCATCATTCCACAACGTCTTTAAATCATCTATCAGAGGCTACAAATATACATCAATATCAACATCGGGTTGTTTCAGTCCTGAGATCAATAATGTTAACATCATGAATTTTCTTTTCATACACAACCAGGGAAGAAGGTTATATGTTACCATAATTACTGGCCAATAACTATATCTACTACTAAAGGAACTATGTGGATTAATTCCATTAGCAGCAATGGCAAGATGAAGATTGCGCAGATTAGATGAAAATTGAGGAGATAAATTATCTACTTTTGAACAACCTTTGAAAGCGAGGAATAGGAGGAAAGTACCAAAGAACCTTTACAGGCACGCCTTTCTTATGTGTTGTCTCATTTGTACCATGCTTCCATCTCAATTCTTTACACATCGGACAATCATCTAATGTCTCATATTCTTTTCTATAAAGAATGCAATCATTTGAACAAGCATGAATCTTATGATATTCCATGCCAAATCGATCAAGCGATTTTTTCACTTTATACATTAAAGATGGAAATTCAATACCCTCAGGAAATATATCGACTAGTAGATTTAGTAATTCTGTGAATCCCTTGTCAGAAAAACCATGTTTTGCCTTCACATTGTACAAATGAACCAATCCTGACATTTTAGTGTATTTTTTGAATTTTGGATACAATGGTTTTTTGACATCTTCTAGAAGTTTTTTAAAGATTTCGGGATCATCATCATGTAGTTCATATTTAACACCATGAACCATATTTTCTGTTGTACATTATGATAAGATGTATGTAATCCAATCACATTCTTATTTATCTCTTCCCCATAAGTATTATCAATATTTTCTCCATGATAATGCCAACATTTATAGTTTAAAAGAATACCACTACGGATAAGGTGATACTTAACCTCGTCAAATTCATGAAATCTCTAATTTTTACATTTAACACATGGGCATCGAATCATACTAGTTCAAGTATTACTATTTCTACAAGCAAATTCCATGAAACTTTCAACTCCAGAAATGTAGTCCTGCTCAATTCTACACTTTGACATCCAAGATTTGTCCATTTTCTATTAATGACATCAATTAATCATATTAATTAATTATGTATCCAATGATTATATTTCAAGTATTATTATATAAAAATTTCCTAATTATTAGAATATATATCAAAACATACATAATACAAAACATTTATCATTTTAATCATTTTACAAATGTATTACTTTTACTTAATCAAATATAATTACTTATATATAAATAAATTTATCCACGTATGATAAATATTATGGTCCCTCAAACCCACAACATGTAAATATTATTTCCATAGAAAATAAGCCAAACATATAATAACAAGCATAATACAAAACATACATAAATAAAAAATTTATACAAAAAATAAAGCAAACTGAATAATAAGTAAACAAATTAATAGAAATACTTACAAGAATGTTATGAAGTGACTAAATGAAAGAAATGAAGAAGAAACGAGTGCCTTGTAAGTGAGAATAAATGAGAAAATGGGTATAAATTTTTTAAGTATTTCGCTCAAAATAATAGTGGATCTGAAAGATAATGAGAAGAGGAATATAATCCACAAAACGGCATTGAAAATGGTGGTCGGAGGTGGTTGGAAATTGAGAAAGAGTGTGGGTGAGAGCTTAGTTTTGGGAAAAGGAGGAAGAGAAATGGAAATTTTTTAACATTCTACGGTGAAAAAGAGAGCATAACGGTAATATTATGTGGCTAGCGTCGGTTAATGGGGCAAACCGATGCTATCCATATAGAGGTAGTTTCAATTGACAGGGTGAACCGATGCTAGCTACGCAATTTAAAAATGATTTTTTTGTCAATTATTATTTTATTTAAACTCTTATATATATATGTACTATAGAAAAAGAAAAAAAATAATTTTAAAATAATATAAAAAAAATACAAAAAAATAAATAAAGATATATTGTACGTACGTATATAAAATCCAAACAAATACACAAAATTATATAATTTTAAAAACCAATTGTCTAAAAAAAATAAAAAAATTATACTATATATATCCAACTTAAATTTTAAAGAGTCAAATAAAAAAAACATTGTACCTAAAAAAAATTTCAATTGTAAACTACATGCATTTTTTAATTTAAGAAATACACATAGGACGTAGCGTCGGTTGACGTGGGGAACCGAAATTATCCACGTGTGTAGCATCGGTTCGCCTCGTCAAGCGATGCTATCCATGTAGGACATAGCATCGGTTGATGTGGTGAACCGATGCTACACGTATGGATAGCATCCATTGTCCACATCAACCGTTGCTACGTCCTACGTGGATAGCGTCGGTTCTACACCGAACTGACTTTAAATTCATTATAAGTCGATTGTTTTTTAAAAAAACTAACTTTACATAGCGACTTAAATACCTCTTTTTGGAGTAGTGATTGGTCTTCTTGATCAATTAAGACCCTAACTCGATCAATCTAATATTGACGATTTCCAACCTAAGATCTCTCGATCGATCCTTGATTGATGAACATTATTTTGACCTATAATTTACTTTTAAGCATTAATTTTGTTTTATTTTAGGATTAATTGTTTTTGGAGTATATTTTCATACTTTATAGGTTAACATAATTTTGGAAGAAATTTGAATGAACAAGAGCAAAGAGAGTGAATTTGGAGCAATAAATGGCAACTTAGACAAGTGAGAATCAACTAGAATATCAAAAATAAGATAATCAGTGTGTGCCACAGCCTAGATACAAGCATGCTAAGATGAGGTACTCTTGGGTTACAACTAGGGATTCTAGAATTTTTATGCTCATTGTGGTGGAGAAACAAGTATATCTTGGTGAGGTTCTTTTGGGTTACACTAGAGGATATGATTTTTGTATTGCACTATGGTGCCAACTATCCCATGTTGTGGCCTTGATATATTTCATTGCTAGAAATCTTAATGTGCATACGAAATCTATTTTACCTAAAGCTTAACCTTTAAATACACTATAAACCTCTCTTAAAAACCATCCAATCATAGCCAATTATGATTTTTCTTGAATGTATGAAATCTTGTTAAGGAAACTAAGCTTGAATAAGACTTAGAATGAAAAATCGTCAAGAAATTTATTGAATTTCTAATGTTGTTTCTTTCCATTTTGGCTTAGCTTAAAACAAATCATGCATTTGGTTTTTGTGCTATTAATTCTGTTATAACAAAAAAGAAAGATAGCATTAGCAGTGCAAGAACTAAACTCATAGTCAAGTGAGATTGTTACAAGTGTCTAACTACTATTGGTTTACTTTTACATTTTTACAACTTAACTAATGCATCTCCATGAGAAGTTGCAACTGACTTCACCCTTCCTTGGATAGCTTCACATGTTCAACTAATAACACATAATTTCTTGTGATAACTTGTGCATAGCATATTATTCTTTACCATCACATTCTTCTTCAAGAATAACCTCAGTAATGGTCTCTACACCACCACTCAAACTTAATGGCACTTTAGTGACACTAAGTTTGCATCTAAGGAATTGAGATGGCTAAGGTGATAAAGGTTTTGTTAAAATATTAGCAGTTTTTTCATACGATGGAATGTGCTCCACACTTAACTATTTTCCACAATTTTATCTAGAATAAAATGATAATCCAAATAAATATTCTTTGTTTTGGAATGCAAGACAAGGTTAGCTATTAATGCTGCAAAACTTGTGCTATCACACCATAACATTGGTATTGTAGGCATGGTAATTTATAGTTCATTTATGAGGGAATGAAGCCATATAACCTCAATTATGGCACTAGCAAGGAACCTATATATATTCAACTTTGGCACTAGACTTGGACACAATGGTTTGTTTTCTAGCAGACCAAATAACAAGATTTGCAACAAGGAATATGTATAAGCCAGAAGCAGATCTTCTATTATGAATGCATGAAGCCCAATCAGAATTAGAGAAGCCATTGATGTATAGGGTTGTAGATGGTTGAAATTCCAAGCCATGATTTATGGTACCACGTATGTACCTTAATGCTTGCAAAGGGTAACTAATTTTCAATGCTATTATCGGCATACCTAGTAATTACACCAAAACTTGATGTGCCAAAATTAGGCATACAAAATTTGTATAATTTATAAAATAGCTTGTAAGTACACGAATCACTTATAAAAAATTAAAAGTACACTTCCAAGGTTAATCTAACGTGGAATAATGTGGTTTTTAAATAATTCAACAAATCCTTAAAAACAAAATTAATAACCTCAACATCTTGTTACAATTTTTTTTGGATTAACTTTCTAAACTAATAACATAAAAATAAAGATAGATTCAATAAACATTTAAGCAATTAAGCATTTAGTAAGTAGTGAAGTATTTATGGAATATATTAGCTAGTTAATTATACTTGTTCAATATTAAGTAGGATATTAAAGATATGGATTAAGATTACTAATTCTTTCTTATAGCTATGAAAATATCCTAAGACAATGATTGTTTTCTTTTGTTAATTAATCTTAAACCTGCCACCTTTTGTCGAACCAATAATTTAAACTTTAATGAAATTACGCCATTTTCTAACAAATTAACAAACCATCTAATTGCTACCTTTGGTCGGGTCAATAATTTAAACTCTCATCAATGTGTCAAAATTAGGTTTATGACGTAAGTATATGAAACTAACTTTCAAATTTTGAAATAATTATGAAGGATATGTCGTCAATATATATTGAATAATAATTCTTATAAAAATCTTTGAAATAGAGTTATCTAAAGATTCAAATAATAAATTCCAAAATATAAGAGTTGACTCTAAATTCGTTTCAGATAATTTAAATCTTAAAACTAATTCTCTTGTTTATTATGAAAAATACATCGTCAATACATTTTTCTTTTACAAACTTCATAAATCTTGATGAAGAAATAAACTGAATAAAATTCATAAATCTTAATGAAAAAATAGAACTTAATTCATTTTATAAAAATGGTTACCTATTTTAATATTTCATAAGAGTAAGAATATTACTAATATCCTATACTATTTATATCCAGACATGCATGGTTTAATAAATTATCAATAAATTAAACATATATCATGTAAAAACAACACCAAGCAATATTTTGAAAAAGAATACATTTTTAATATACTTGGACATAATCCTTAGATTTCTTATAGAAGACCTCCAAATAGAATTATTGTTCTATTTATTGATTTGAAACTAAAGCTATTACATTGACTAAATTTGTTTAACACTCAAACGAGAGAAGAACTTTAAACTACTAAAAGGGATAAAAAAAGACTAAAGAAAGCTAATAAATCAACTTCTAAGAAAGTTGTGGGATTCTAGGATATATTTTTACAATAGAAAATAAGGTCCTATTTATAGGGTGATGAATTTTTTAACAACACATTTTATTCACGACGCAACATAGCACACAGTTTGAGGACAATCTGTTATTTTCATGTTGCAACACACAAAATTTTCTTGTTGTAACTTGTATTATTTTGGACAATTTCCTTTAGCCTCGCGCCGTGCTTACAAAGTTTTCATGCCACGGAACGCTTCATACTACATCAATGGAATCCTAATTTTTCATGTAGTTCTTTCTTTTCCAATGTTTCCTTTAATCTTTGAAGTTGTAATGGAGTTCTTCAAGTATAATTCTTCAAGTTCATTTATTTTAATAAAAGAAATACTTGAAAAACAACAAAATACACCCGTGATTTCAAAAAGATAGATTTGCGTACAATGATATTAAAACAACCAAATACAAATCTATATAATCATTAAATATGCATAAAATCATGATATATAAAGTACTTTTGAGCACTTATCATATCTAAAGATCCTTTTAACAATACCGTAATATTTTTTTAGACTAACTCATATATTAAGACACCTTATTTACCATGAAGGCAATGTCAAGCCTAGTAATGATGATGTTGAAAAATTAGTGTTGGAAACGTCAAGGCCAAAGGCCAAGGCCTAAAGGCCTTTCTATATAAAACAAGCTCTCTCAAAGTTGTATTCTTTCTTTCATATTTTCATTACAATTCTATAGCTATATATAAGGAGATTTACTCCTTGAATTACTATTTGAATTAAACATTCCTTGATTTACTCCTTGAATTAAGGATTCCTTGTTTTACTCCTTGAATTAAGGATTCCTTGTTTTTCTTCTTGAATTAATCCTTAAATTAAGGATGATAACTCATTGATTTACTCCTTAATTTATTCCTTAAATTAAGGTTCTTGATTTACTCCTTAAATTAAGAAGTTAGCACTCCTTAAATTACTCATTAAATTACTCCTTAATTTTATCTCCAATACTCCCCCTCAAGCTGGATCCATAAGGTTTATGGATCTAAGCTTGCACAGAAGTCGTTGAAACTGATGAGAAGCCAAGGCAGCAAATGTAAAACTAACAAAAAAAATGCTGATTACGATAGCAAAAAAAAAATATTATTGTTGTCGATATGTGACTTTTCCTTTTACCACAATACTTCCCCTCCACATCGGGCAGGTAAGAGTTGTAGGAGAGATTTAATCCATCATCGCCAAGAGCTTAGTTTCAATGTGGGACCTTTCCTTTTACCATAATACTCCTCCACATCAGGTAGGTAGAAGCTACAGGAGAGATTTAATCCATCATCGCCAAGAGCTTGGTTTCAATGTGGGACCTTTCCTTTTACCACAATACTCCTCCTCCACATCAAGTCGGTAGAAGCTATAGGAGAGCTTTAATCCATCATCGCCAAGAGCTTGGTTTCAATGTGGGACCTTTCCTTTTACCATAATACTCCTCCTCCATATGAAGTCGGTAGAAGCTATATGAGAGATTTAATCCATCATCGCCAAGAGCTTTGGTTTGGAAAAACAAAAAGAATAAGAAATCGCTCTGATAGAGTGTCAAACGCACTTTGAGCAAAGGAATAAAATTTTTTTTAAGAAGATCAACTTGCTTTGATACCATGTTGAAAAATTAGTGTTGGAAACGTCAAGGCCAAAGGCCAAGGCCTAAAGGACTTTCTATATAAAACAAGCTCTCTCAAAGTTGTATTCTTTCTTTCATATTTTCATTACAATTCTATAGCTATATATAAGGAGATTTACTCCTTGAATTACTATTTGAATTAAACATTCCTTGATTTACTCCTTGAATTAAGGATTCCTTGTTTTTCTCCTTGAATTAATCCTTAAATTAAGGATGATAACTCATTGATTTACTCCTTAATTTATTCCTTAAATTAAGGTTCTTGATTTACTCCTTAAATTAAGAAGTTAGCACTCCTTAAACTACTCATTAAATTACTCCTTAATTTTATCTCCAATAGGTGACATATTGTAACACCCCTTATAGTTAAAATCATCGCTTTTATCGGCTCTTAATTTGAAGTTGGACACCATATGTGTAATGGTTGATTTAACATTATCCATTTGAGTTTTATCCAAAATGGTGTTTATATACTTCGATTTCTTGAGTAACAGATGATGGTTTGGGAGAAAGGATACCTCAATGCCCAAAAAATAGTGAAGAACTTCCATATCTTTGACAACAAATTTGGCATATAATATTTTAATGAATTCATCTACTTTGCGAGGATCAAAACAAGTGATTATCATATCATCAACATACATAATAACATATATCCTATAGGAAGATACCACTAGATGAAATAATGAATCATTTGATTCTACATTAGTCAATCCTAGCCGAATCTGAGCTTTAAATAAGTTATCAAACCAAGCACGTATGGCTTACTTAAGTCCATACAATGAATTCTTGAGTTTATAGACATAATCAAAATAAGTCTTGTCAACAAATCTAGTTGGTTTCCTCATAAACACCTTTTCATAAAGTGTACTATTAAGAAATGCATTATTTATGTCTAACTATTGCAGCACCCATTTGTTACTACGAGAAATGGAGATAAGGACCTTGATTGTGGCATGTTTAACCATAGGACTAAAAGTTTCAAGAAAATCAATGCTTGCAACTTAAAGTTAACATTTGGCAACAAGTCTAGATTTGAGTTTTTCTAGTGAAGTAGCCACTAGTTCTTTGATTATGAAAAACCATTTTTTTCAATCACCTTTCTATTTTTAGGATAGGGAACTAGACCCCATATGTTGTTTTTGAAAAATTGATCTTTCATAAATTGAAACCAGCCTTCATTGGCTAGTACTTGTTTGACAATTTTGGGCAAGGTAATATTATGGGCAACATGAAAACTTTTTGGCATTTAGATATTAGCTAGATCAAGTTATCATTGCCTGAGTATTGGATCTAAGTATAGGGTGCTTTATAAATGCTTTTGGAGAAACATGTGAAATATTGTTTTGAAAGGTTGGATTGAAGAAGGAAATAGTGTTTGTGTCAGTTGTTAAAAGGGATATTAAGTAGAGTAGGATTAATGAGAAGTAAAGACATAGGAATGGAAGCACTATTTTGAAGATGTTCAGAACTAGATTGACTGATACTAGACAGGAGATTTTCTAAGACATGTGAAGGATTCTCAATATGATTTGGAAAAGTGGGTCTAGAAAGTGATATTTCACTGGCACAGAAAAATGCATCAAATTAAGGATAGATAGGATAGATACAATTTTCTTTGACACAATGAGTAAGCTTATCTTGTTATGTAAAATTTGAATACCAGTGTCGTTTGTACTAAAAAAAGGAAACAAAGACTCATCAAAGACAACTCGTGTCTATAGATGAGAACTTTTCCTTCACAGGTAAGGCATTTATACCTTTCGTGACAAGGACTATACTCAACAAAACACAAGGAATGGATCTAAAATCAAACTTAACCCCAAAGGTTCATAGAAAATGATAATCTAGGTAATCAATTTAACAAAAAGGTTGGTGCATAAAATGATTCATCCCAATATCTCAATGGTATAGAAGATTGAGTTGGCATACTTAAGTCCATTTCAACTATCTACTTATGATGTATCTCAGCTAGGCCATTTTTCTACTATGTAAGGACAAGATATTTGTCTAGAAATACCAGCTACTTTTAACAAGGAATTCACACTATCATACTCGTCCTTTTCCATCAAATTGAAAACATTTCATTTTATAACTAGTCACTAATTCTAATTTAGCTTTAAATAGTACAAAAGCCTTTTTACAATCAAACTTTCCTTTCAAAAAATAGATCCAGTTGAACCTTGAGAATTCATTAGTGTAATGCAATACCATCTATACCCAAGACTAGAAATATATGTTAAGGTTCCTCTCACGTTAGAATGCACAACTTCTAAAGGTGTTTTAGCTTTATTCAAAGATGATACAAAAGGTAACTTGTGATTATTGCTTAATTGGCAAGCACTACAAACATATTTAGTACTATTAGTACTTGAATGAACTCTAATGTTCCAACTCTTTGTTACATCCTTTATAGTGTGAAAGGAGAGATGTCCTAGACTTTTATGCCATAGGTCTATATTTGAATTACTATTACAAGAGCTATTATTAAATTTAGAGTTAGGTGCTCTATTTATATGTGCCTATGGTTTTCTTAATCGATACCAATGATATAGCTTAAGAGGCTTCTAAATGGATGCATCAAATGCATAAAGTCCATTTTTAAGACTCCCTGCATTAACCTCTAACCCGTAGCCTTATCCTCCAGATATTTACAATCAACATTAAACTCCATGCATACATCGTTATCTTTCATGAACTAAGATACACTGAGAAGTTCTTAGTAATATATAGTATATGTAGCATTTTTTTTAAATAAACTATGTGTCTTGATTACATGTAGGAGAAATGGATGACATACTAATGTTAGCAATGTACATTCCAATGCCATTGCCAACTTGAAGTTATTCATTTTTAGAAAATTTAGTTTTCACAACCAAATTCAAAGGATTTGTAGTGACATGATGAATGGCACCAATATTAAGAAACTTATGGATAGCATATGCAAAGTAACTTGAGAATTTTGTGCATACACTCAATTTATAGATCTACCAAAGTTTCTTGCGTGTAGTTCATGGTAGTATCTTGCACAGGTTAAGTATATAGACTCATAATAGCCAATTGATCTTGAGGCTGAGCAGCATTAGGATATACATTGTTATGATAAGGTTATGGAATAGGTATAACATTTTGACAATTTATAGATCATAATTGAGGGATGGATGTTTGTTGAAACATTTGTTGATGTTGGTTTTGAAATGACTGATAGAAATAGTTATTTGTTGATTAAAGGAAAAAAATGTTGTTATTAAACTTATGCCAACACTTGTTAGCATAGTGGCCTATCCCCCCACATATCTGGAATTAAAGTCTTGTATTCAAAAAATTCTTTAATATTTTACTATTTTAATTCTGGGAGTTGTGAGAATCAATTGGTCTAAAGTATATATTCTATGTTTAATCAAAGTTACCAACCAATATTTTAGATGGGTACATGTGCGATGAAGGATATGATGCTTGAGAAATTTATAATGGTTATATAGTATTTTGGTTAACCTATGGACAAAATCACTTAAAGCCAAAGCTATTATCTATACTTTCACGAGGAACTACCATATGAATTCTATTTCTAGAATTCATCATATCACATGAAGAACTAGAAGTTGCACTATCACTCATTATAGTAAGATTTGTAACACCATTTACTTCAAGATTCACACATCCATTTACTTCAGTAAGATTTGCACTTGGAAACAAAGAAGCATTCACTTCTTTCAAGCCTATTTTCATAACCGAAAAGCATATATAACACTTCTTGAAGGATCACATGACTTTATAGAACCTTTGAAACTACTGAATCATACTCCCCATTGAGTCCATTCAATATTGTCGAAATTTGATCTTCTTCAAATAAACTATCGATGAGTGCATAAAAGAAATAAATATAATGTGATTTGATGTACTTTAAATGTTAAAATAGATTTGTATTTATACAATTTTTTTATCTTTTTAGAAAACTATTATTTTGCCATCACGAGTATGTTTTTTTATTTTTCAAGAATTTTATGTTTTGTTATTTTTCAAGAATTTTATGTTTTGTTATTTTTCAAGTATTTTTAACTTCAATAGGATTTAACTGATTAACACTTGAAGAATTTGACCAGGAAGCATTCCATTGCAACATTCAATCATAAAAGACTTACACATGTAAACTTTACATATATTCCAAACCAATGTAAAAAGTGTAATTAAAAAAGGGCTTCTAGAAGTTCATAGGCATATGTGAAATGGCGTGGTATTTTATATGCCGTGGCACGTGAGCTGTGGATCGAGCATTTCAAACACCTACGAATATCTCATGCCACAACACATATTCAATGCATGTTGCGATACTCGACTTAAGTATTCATTTTTCACTTATTTTCCTCACCTATAAATAATACCCCTAAACCCCAATTGTAAATCATCCCATCAACTTTGTTCTTTGCTCTTTCTTACTTTTATCTAGCTTTTCTTTTCTTTTCATAGTTTTTAAGTTCTTCTCTCAATTTGAAATTTGAGGAAGTTTAGTTTAAGCATGTATGGATAAAAATACAATGAGATATTAGTAATGTTATTATGCTTGCAAAATAGTAAAGTAGGTAAATATTTTTATAAAATGAATCAAGATTTATTTCTTCATCAAGATTTACACAAAAGTTTGTTAAAGAAAAGTATATAGCTTAGTATTTTTCATAATAAACAAGAGAGTTAGATTTAGAATTGAATTATCTAAAATTAATTGAGAGTAGTGCTATTTTGTTTTTGGCCTATATCAAATGTATAGTTAGAGTGAAATTATATTTCAAAGATTTTTATACGAATTACTATTTAAAAATAATTAATGACATATTTTTAGTAGTAGTTTTAAAATTTGAAAGTTAATTTTCATATATTTAAATCATAAACCTAACTTTAACACCTTGAATGAAAGTCTATTTACATGTTCGATCTTAAGTAGTACTATTTGTTAATTCCTCATAAATAAATTATAAATTAATAATTAATCAATTGGTAATCTCAACCTTAGGATATTAATTGATTTATTATTAATAAAGAACCTAATCTTTGCAATAAGATATTGTTTTACTTTAAAAAGAGAATGAATAATCTTAATTTATATTTTTAATAATTTAATAAATTTTAAGAAAATATGATTAACTAACTAATCTATCTAGTAAATTATCCACTGAATGTAAATATTTATTTGTCTAATTTTTGTTAAAAACCATGTTATTCTTCCTTAGACCGACTTTAGAAATATACTTATTATTTCTTACAAGGTTATTTGTGTACTTCCAAGTTAATTTAAAATATACAAAATTTATGTATTACATCAAGTTTTTGTCACTATTATCGAGGAGAAATAACATTTTTAAATTTTTATAATCAAAATCCTAAAAAATATTGTTGTAAATATTGTAATTTTTATTTAAAATCTTAAAATATCTAGTTATAAATTAATAACTTTAGATATTTTAAATTTGTTTAAAAAATTAAAAATATAAAAAATAAATTCTTTCCTTTTATTAAAAAAAGAATATTTTAAGATTAAAAAAATATTACTTTTAACTTTTTTTTTCTTTTTTTTAATTAAAAAATAATAAAACTATTAATTTCCCTTTATATTATTTATTTAATAATTTATCACTTATTTTTCTTTTATTTTAAAATTAATTTTACTTTAAATTTTCTTTTCCTTTACTTACGTACTTTGTGATCGGTACAAAACTGTAAGTGCCTAATATCGTAGTTTTATAACAAAGTAAAAAGTAGAGTATCGTCCTTAGGGATGATAACTTATTTTTGAAAAATATCAAAATTATAGTAATCTTAATTTTATCTAAAGAAGTAACTAAGGTTGTTATAATTTGGAATTTAAAATAAAATTAATTTAAGAAAATATGCAAAATAAGATAAAGATATTATTCGAAAATCAAATCAATGGGTAGAAAATTTATTTCACCTAATCTCTCACTATGCTTTATTCATCTAGTTAATTGAATTTAATTCTCTCTGTTTGTTAGAAATCTCCCAAAACATCAAAAAGCCTCTTTCGAAAGTCAATTAAAAATAATCTTGTTCATTAATTTATACAAGAGTATGCAATTTAATAAATAAAGATAGCATTAATACCAATGATTTTTAAAATTACACAGGTTCATACAAGTCTTTCGATCTCTATATTTACCTATGTCAAAATATTCTAGATATTTCCTACAATTCTCATTTTTGATGGTAAATTACAAGACTAAAATCATCTAATTAATGGCTAGTAAATTAAAAGCATTAAACTCAGAATAAATCAGACAAACATGAAGAGAAATAATTCAAATTAACATAGAAAATCAAGCATAATTCAGAATTAAATTACATCTTTTTCCTAGAAAAAAGATAAATTAGTTGATGTTAAAAATTAAATTAAACATAAACGAATTCAACATAATTTTTTAAGAGAAATTGAAAGAATATTGACTCACAAAAAGAATTTGCTTTCGCCTTAATTTTTTGTTGCTGATCTATCTCTTAGCTCTTTTCATTTTTGCACTGCTTTTTCTATTTTTTTTTTGTTTTCCTCCGCGGCTGTTCCTGCTTTCCTCTTTGCTCCTTTCTGCGTTTCTGCTCTTCTTTTTTTCTCTTGCTCTCTACCGCCGCCTACCTTATCTATTATATATATATATATATATATATTATTTTAAAAACATCTTAATTTAAATTTTATTTAAATTTGAGAGTATTTATATGATATGTTTATTTGATTTTGGATCTTCATCATCTTCAAATCTACAATAAAATTTAAATAATAATAATGGGGTCTAAAATCAATAAATATAAATAAAATTAGACTAAAGTTTAAAGTTGAGAAGTGATAAATTATCTCAAATTATGGAAGTCGTCAAACACCCCAAACTTAAAACTTTTTTTGTCCTCAAACAAAAAGAAAAGAAAAGAAAAGACAATTGTAAGCAGTGTCAACAAGATCTCATAGAGAACTACCATCACTTACCAAGTCATGATTTAAATTTAGATTTCATAACTAATAGCTTACTCTTTTTACATCAAAGATAGCAAAAACAATTAATCAAAATTTAGTAATTTGTCAAGTAAAAGGTAAGGATTTACTTCAACCTAAAGCTAAGTCCCTGAGTGTGTGTGTGAAATAATCAATTTAACTCTAAACTACCAACAAATTCAGATAAAAGTAGAACAACTGAAATCAAAAGAATTCTCTCAAAACTTAACTCCATACGTCCAATTTTCAAAATTCCTCTCCACTAATGTAATCAAATACCAAAATTAGAGATCAAAAGGTCTTCAATCAAGGTTGTAATGATAGTCTATAGGGTAAGGGCTAAGAAAAAAATGGATATGGAAAATCAAGCAAACTGGGAAAATACTTGGTAGAAAGAAACAATAAAAAGAATATCCATATAATTCACATTAAAGCTCTTTTTTGACAATATGTTCATACTAATGACAATATTGTTGCCATGCTCAATAAGTGGAGTACTCTTTTTTTCCTTTTTCTTTTCTTTCTTTACTTTTTTTTCACCTTGATACTCAATAAGTGGGGTGCTTTTTTTACTTTTCTTCTTCTTCTTCTTTTTTTGGTATGGTTGTCTTGTTGTCTTGACACCGAGAGTCTTTTCTAATTTCAACCAATTTTATCCTTTTTTTATTCTTGCCTTCCACTTTCTTTCTTCTTCTTCTTCTTCTTCTTCTTTTTTTGCTTTGATCAAATAGAGTAAACATAACGTGAATTATTTAATTTGAACTAACTTTCTATTTAAATGCAAATTACCACCAAATTATTTTTCAAAATTTAAGTTAATGGTTTTTTAGGATTAGAATGAGAATTGTTTATGTAGTTAGAAGAACAAATAAGGCTTGTATAAAATAAGGCTCAATGGCGTTGACAATGTGAATACACCATTCAATGATGGTGTGATAATTAGATAGTTGGAAAATCTTTTTGGTTGTGAAAAAAGTTTCCTAGATCATTTCTCTAATATTTGGTATCAATTAGGATTTCGCCTCAAGGATCCATCAACGGATTCTAGAGCATAGCAAGATTAAACTTTTCCTAACTCAGTTAATTCAACTCCTTCTCTTCATAGGCAAAATGGAGTAGAGAAAAACTTACTATGTGCTTAATTATTTTCAATTACAAAGATTTAAATCAAAGTACCCATAAAACTCTGACTAACATAATAGTAGATTTTGAAATTTTTTCTCAAACCTATCCTCAATCACAAATTTCATAGTCATAGTGAATTCAATCATACTCAAATACATGCTTGATAAGAGAATTCAACAAATCAAGACTAGAAGTTGACACCCCCAAACATAAACTAAACAATGCCCTTATTGTAATTTAAAAGTGAGACAGATAGAAGAAATGAAAGGAACTTCCCTAGTTTTATGGTGGATCTGCATTAGTTTGTAATTTTTAGCTTTTTATTCCTACAAAATAAATCAGCATCAAAATCCAAATTATTCAAATAAATAATAAAATAAAATAAAATAAAAGAACAAAAGAAAGTTTTATGGGCTGCCTCTCATAAGTGCTTGTTTTATAGTCTACAGCCAAACTTTTCAATCTTCATCAATCATGATTTTGAAAAGGAATAAATGCATGATTCCTCTCCACTTGTTTTCCATAATAGTGCTTCAATCTATGACCATTAACTCTGAATATATTCCCCATCTTTTCCTTCAAGTCTATTTCTCTAAAAGTGGAAACTTTGTCAATTGTATAAGAACCTATCCATCTTGATCTTAACTTGCCCAGGAAGAGTTTTAGTCATAAATTGAAGAGCAAAACATGTTGTCCTAGAGAAAACTCACGCCTAAGAACCTGTTTGTCATGCCACTTCTTTGTACGTTCTTGGTAGATCTTTGCATTTTCATAAGCATTGTTGCGGAACTTATCCATCTCATTCAATTAAAGAAGTCGATTTTCCTCTTCTCTTGGTGTAAGTGATGCCACAATAATCATTGGAAAGGTGTAATCATTACCCAAGGATGCATAGTAAAGATGATCAAGAAATTTCTTTAACTCTAGAGTTTTAGTTTGTTGCACTTTTTCTATAGAGATTACAGAATTTGTCTTTTCTACCATTGGCTCCAACCTCTCATTTTATGTGCTAAATGATGTTCTCTATTGCAATGATCATTCTAGGTTATCAGTTGGTATATCTTCTTGAAAGGCTTCTACTTCACATTATTCAATGATATCTACTCGAAAGCAAGTGCTTGGATCTTCTGGAAATCTCATGGCTTCATAGATGTTTAATGTAACCTCTTCCTTATTCACTCTCATTGTTAACTCACCCTTTTGAACATCTATTAAAGCCCTTCCCGTAGCCAAGAATGGTCGGCCAAGAATTAGTGGGACATCTTGGCTTCATCAATATCTAACACCAAAAAATCGGTAGGAAAAATAAATTTATCGACCTTTACCAATACATCTTCTATGATTCCCCATGGATACTTAATAGATCGGTCTGCTAGTTGCAAAGAAATTGTTGTTTGTTTCATCTCTCCAAGTCCCAATTTCCTAGAAATAGATAGTGGCATAAGATTAATACTATCACCAAGATCATATAAAACTTTCTCAAAAAATGAATTTCCAATAGTGCAAAGCAAAGTGAAACTCCCTAGATCTTTTAATTTTTGAGGCAATTTCTTTTGAAGAATGGTGCTACATTCTTCAGAAAGCTTCACTATTTCGAACTCCTCTAACCTTATCTTCTTGGAAATGATGTCCTTTATAAATTTGGCATAATTTGGCATTTGTTCCAAAGCATCTATAAAAGGAATATTTATGTGAATTTTCTTTAAAATATCCAAAAACTTAGAAAATTGTTTATCTGATTTTTGTTTTTGAAAGTATTGATGAAAGTAGGAGTCCATGAAATAGACTTTAGTACTAAAGTACAAATGCAACTTGCACAATTAAAAATGCAAGTTATTCTTCTCACCATACATTCCATACCCAATAAAGAACAATATTGCTTATGTAGTATTTTTGGACACAATGCGGTTACCTATCCCTATCAAGGAGAATCAAATACTAGACTTGATTAGGTCAATTTATTGGGGCTTACCAGCCAAGACCTAAGTATGACCCCAATGCAAATACCTATGACCCAAGGTGGAGGAATCATCCCAATTTCTCCTATAGTCAAATCAATCCTTCATTCACTCAGAGCTGAAATCAATAGGGCCAACAATTTTTCTAAAAGTTACCTAAGAATCCTCCCAACTAACCAACTCTAGAGGATAACTTGAATGTATTCATTCAAATGAGTAGAGACAAACAATCAAGAACAAAACAAAGGTTGGAATCTATGGAGGCTTCTATAAAAAGGTGGAGTACAAGTGGAGCAACTAAATGAGCACTTGCAAAAGTAAGGAAAATAATAGTTACCAAGTCAGAAAAACTCATGATTTAATGATAGGGGGACATTGAATTTGCTAAATGATGAAGTCCCCTAAAAAAAGTCTTGTTAAGACAATAAAATAGCATTGGATGGGAGGCAATCCATCATTGTAGATAATATTATTTACTGTAGTTAAATTATTTTTTTTTTGAATAGTATGTTTTTTTTGTTTTATGTTATTTATTTTATCCAGTTTTGTGTCATGTAAACATTGTTTAGAACGATTAATTTTATAATTTTCTGTTGAAATTTTTGAAAAGTATACATTATTCTATCTGTGTAAATTTAAATATATGAAATAATAGATGCAACTTGCAATTTGCATCAATATTTGACCATGACAAATCGATAACTTTTATATTCTTTACTCTTTATTTTTAATTTGAAATTGTTACATTGAGGGCAATGTAAGTTATAGGTTGGGGTGAGAAAAGTTACATATTTATAAATTTGAGTCAATTTAAAAAAAAATTTAAACATGTGTTCACATTTTTACATTTTTTTACATTTTCACTTATTTTTGTGTGGTTTTATGTATTTTTATTTTTTTAGAAAATTTAGGTTTGATTAAGTTTTTTACTATTAGATTAATTTCTTGAACATATTATGGAGTTATGTAATAATTAGTTAGTTTTTTTTTCATAATTTATATTTCATAATAAAATATTAAAATTACAATAATCTCAAAATTGGTGTTTGGAATCAAACAGTGGAGACTATCTTGTGAGAATATTTCAAGCATCTATTCATTTTGGGTGATGAAATTTTTTCTACTCTTTTAAACACTCTTATCAATTTTAAATTGTTAGATAATCTCTAAAGGTTTTATATTAAATGTTAGGATTTTTACATCTAATCAAGTTTCATATATTTTTTTTATTGTTTAAATTGAATAACTTAAAGTAAAAGTTAATAAAAGTTAGTCGCTCACTATATCATTAAAAAAAGTACAAACTAATCATGAGTCCCTTCTTAAAAAAATAATATCTTTAAAAAAAGAGAGAAAGAAAAAGAAGAAAAATGAATAGTATAAACTAAATACTATGACTTAGAAAATCCTACAAAGTTATGAGAAATTGCTAAGTACAAAATAAAGATAGAAAATAAATCCCCAAGAAGTCATTGTATTCTCTTCATCTCTAAAAGGCATATATTTTGAAATTTTTATTTGATGATTTTGATTGATGCATGAAAATAGTATTTGATTTCTTTATAAATCCTTTCATAAGATCAATTTTGTACATTACTTTGAGCCTTTTATTCTTTAAGCATATGCAAACTCATTAATTTATTTATTTACATAAAATTTATTTGTATGAATCTTTGATTGAGTGCTTGAACCAATAGGATTACTGTGATATTGAGAGAATGACTTGTAAGGATAAAGTCAAAGCTAATTTGAATTTCTAACACTAAAATTAGGAAAATTAATATTGAAATATTTTTTTTGTAAATATGAATATGATTTTCAACTAATTATTATAATAAAATATGAATTTTTAGGATGTTTAAATAACTTGTGCTTTAGAATTTAGTTATGAACTTAAAAGATACTAAAAGCATGAAAAAATTTGCATTTTCTTAATTTTTAATTTTTATTTTTACTGTGTTAAATTTAAAATTTTTAGTTTGTTATTTATTTATTTTTATTTGTTTTCAAACTTTTTCATATAATTTGATATTTATAAGTATTATTGCTAGAAGCCCTCACGAGACTTGAACTTGTCCATTAAGGTAACCTAGGGGTTTAAAGGCTTGTTGCATATGATAAATGTAATCGTTTCAATCTACGAAAATGATTTAGGATAGTCTAATTTATTTAGTTTTTGCTTTTAGTTTTTTACTTTGTTTTGCTAAAGACTAGAAAGAAGCTAATTGAGGGTTATGATGCATGCTTAAAAGCACTAAATAAAGCGTGATTTTATACACTTTAAATATTAAAATAGATTTATATTTTTATACCTTCATTATATTTTTAACAAATCTATCTTTTCGAAATTATGGTTATGTTTTCATGTTTTTCAAGTATTTTTAGCTTTAAAAAGATTTAATTGATCAACACTTGAAGAATTGCGCCTAGAAACACTACATTACAACATTGATGCATAAAAAAGACTAACATATAATCAATATAAATGGTATAATTCAAATAGGGCCTTTGGATCGAGCATCGTGGTATTTAGTTTACTGTGGCTTAGGAGTAGTAGATCAAGCATTTCAAACTTATACATGGTGTCTTATTTTGCAATGCAAAATCAATGTAAGTCATAATGCCTAACTTAAAGATCCATTTTCACTCATTTTTCTCACCTATAAATAGGACCCCTAAACCCTAATTGTAAATCTTCCCATCAACTTTGTTCTTTGCTGATTTCTTACTTTTCTCTAGTTTTTCTTTTCTTTTCATAGTTTTAGAGTTCTCTCAATTTAAGAGTTGATCAAGTTTAATTTATGTAGTAGCTTTCTTTTTGACTCAATAAGTAGTGTTAGCAATTCTGTTGGAAGCTTTTTAGAAATAGAAACAATATTGAAGTTTTGTACATGAAAGGGTACTCTCCTGGTATAAATTAAATGTGTTCTTTTGTTAATTTTATGTATTGTTTTGAATGATAACTGTAATTCACAATTCATTGATTGAAAGCAAGTCTAGTTGAATATACAATTTGATATTAATAATTTTGTTATGCTTGTGAATTATTAAAGTAGGTAAATATTTTTATAAAATGAATTAAGTTTTATTTCTTCATTAAGATTTGTACAAAAGCTTATTAAAGAAAATATATCACTTAGAATTTTTTGTAATAAAAGAGAGAGTTAGATTTATGATTTAATTATCTAAATCTGATTTAGAGTAGTGCTCTTTTATCTTTAATCTATATAAATTGTATAGTTAGAGTGAAATTCTATTTCAAAGATTTTTACAAGAATTACTATTTAAAAATATATTGATGATATATTTTTTGTAATATTTTTAAAATCTAAACGTTAGTTTTGAAATACTTAAATAATAAACCTAACTTTAGCACCTTGAATGGAAGTCGTATTACATGCTCGATGTTAAGAAATAATTAGATGGTTGTTAATTCCTTAGAAATAAATCACTATTTAATAATTAATCAATTAATAGTACTAACCTTAGGATATTAATTACTAAAAGGAAGAATAAATAATCTTAACTTATATCTTTAATAACTTAATTAGTATTAAGAAAACATGATTAACTAGCTAATATATCCCATAAATTCTTCGCTCAATATAAACGTTTATTTGCCTAATATTTGTTGAATTTATCTTTAATTTTATATCATTAGTTTATATCTTTACAATCACAAACTTTGTGATTTAATGTTTAGGTTTAATTTTGGTTTCTAAGAATTTGTTTAGTTAATCGAAAACTATATGAATCATCTTTAAATTGAACTTGGAAATATACTTATAATTTCTTAAAAAGTGATTCATGCACTTACGAGTTAATTTACAATGCAAAAAATTTGTGTATCAACTTTTTGTGCATCAACTACATCTAGCAAAAATTAGTTGTGAGGCCCAAGTTTGTGCATGCTTCATATACTTACTCATAGTTAATCCATCTTTCTTCACAACTGGTATCAAAATCTAAAACTTCCTTTACAAACTCATTTGCAATTGCACTTACCAACCAAGATCCAATCATTTGACAATGGTGCAACTAGAATTTATTTTCCGGATTTATCATGCCATTTCCATCAGTTTTCTCTTAACATTTAACACTCTCATCTACGTAACCCTCTAAATCATATTTTCTAAGATTTATCATTATGTGTTTCTTCCCTATATTGTGATCATCTTTATCTACTTTAACGGTGGAAACCTAACTCTAGAAAGTGATCAACTCAAACTCAATCATTCTTTGATTGATCATCCTTTGGTTGCCATTTCTTTCTTGATCAACATTTATTCTATTTGCATTTGCATATTGATTTTCCATTGTTCTTTAAACTGTGTTAGCTAAAGGCTCTAAGACCATGTAAAGATCATTATTGAGGTTATGCTTGAAGAAGGATATGATGCTTATAAAGGTTAACTATTTTTTAGTTCCATTACTAGTTTACTTGACAATTACACCAAAAACATGATATGCCATAATTAGGCATGCAAATATTGTATGATTTATAAAATATCTCTCAAATTCAAAAATTATTTAAAGAAAATGATAAGTATATTTTCAAGGTCAATCTAAAAAGGAATCATGTGGTTTTTAAATTTTTCAAAACAATTTTAAAAATGAAATTAAAAACCTTAATATCCTATTATGATAATTTTGGTTAAGAATATAAACTATTGTCATAAAAATAAAAATAGATTCAATAAATATTTAAGTAATTAAAAATTTATTATGTAGTAGAACATTTATAGGATATATTAGCTAGTTAATTATGCTTGTTCAATATTAAGTAGGTTTTTAAAAATATGAATTAAGATTATTGATTCTCCTTTTTTAATAAGAAATATCCTATTGATTTTCTCTTTTTAATAAGAAAATATCTTAAGATAGGGTTCAAAATTTTGTTGTTAATAACAAAACAATTAATATCCTAAGGCTGGAATAACTAACTCATTAATTATAAAATTTAATTTATTTTTAAGGAATTAATAAACCATTTAATTACCATGTAAGTGATGAGTGCTTCAAAAGCACTAAAACTAACATGATTTAATTTCCTTTAATAGATTAAAAAGATTTATATTTATATGATTTTATCATCTTTTTATATAAATTTATCTTTTCAGAGTTATGAGTATTTTTAGTATTTTTCAGGTATTTTAGTTTTAAAAATAATTTAAAGACTCGAAAAAAAATACTAGAGGTAATACATTATAAATATGTTGAGATTTAATATATCACAAAAAAAATTATATTTATTAAAAAAATACTAGAGGTAATACATCACAAAAAAATATTGGAGGTAATACACCAAAAACTATTAGTGTTCTTTTATAGTACAAAAAAACAATTTTAATTTTAATTTTAATTTAAGATTTGAGATTTAAAATTATAAAAAAACATAAAATAAAAAAAATAAAAAATAAAAATTTAAATATAAAAAACATTTACACAAAATAAAAAATAAAACAATTTTAAATAATAAATATAAAAAATTATATTTATTAAAAATATTTAAAATTTATTTTATTTAATTATTTTCTTTTAAAAAATTAAAATAATTATAAAAAATTTAACTTTTAATTTTCATTTAATTTTTAATATTAAATTTATTTATTTTATTTTCTTTAATTTTTAATTTTACTTTTTAATTCATTTTTTTAGTAATTAATTTAATTCTTAATTTTCATTTAATTTTTATTTTATTTTTTTACTTTTTAATTCTCTTTTAGTTTTTAATTTTGTTTTTGTTTTTTTTAATTTATATTTATTTTAAAAAAACTTGATTTATTAAATTAATTAACTTAGATTTTTAACTTAAACTTAATTTATTAATTTAATTAACTTAGATTTTAACTTAACTTCATTTATTATCTTAATTAACTTAGATTTTAACTTAACTTTATTTGTCTATTTATTTAACTTAGATTTTAAGAGCATGAAAAGTAAAGATATAAGGGAGACTAATTCTTGGAAGCCTTTGTTCCACTAGTTTTTCGTGAGAACGTTGCTCTATCTAGGAGCATGGTTTTTAAGGAGCTTTTGCCCTACCATTCTTTCCTAGGAGCACTCTTGTTTAATACAAATTATGTTATTTAACTTAAAGATTATAATAAAAAAAATAAAAATTTTTGAAACTATCTCTAATATTTCAAAGTTTTTAAATCACAATATGTAAAAAAGGGAGATAGTTGCTTTGTTAAATCTAGGTATAACTGTGTTTTGATGCCTTCGTTATTTGACTTGCACCTAGACGTGGGTTATCTAAAACTCACAATCATATCCCTAATTTTAAGTAAAGAAAATTTGAAAATCCATAGGGCATGACTCAAAAGGTATAGGTAGACAATATTGTCCTATCTGAAGGTTTGATTGACTCAATACTGTGGGTACATTGAGTTTACTTAAAATGAAATCCGCTAAGTTACGTCTTGCTAAGATGTTAAATTAAGTGCTAGATTGGAGACAATCCATCATTTTAGGTAATTTTCTATTATTTATTTAATTTTTTTAATTTTTTTTGTTTATTTGAGTTTAATTGAATGTTAATAATTATAGAATTGTTAAAACTAAAAATATTTGTTGAGATGTTAAAAGTTCACAATGATTTATCTGTGCGGACTTTAATGATAAACATGATGGTTGCACTTACATATCTCCAACACTACTTACACATTCTCAGGAAATAGGTAACTTTTCTTCTTCTTTTTTCTTTATCTTTAATTTCCAATTGTTATATTGAAGGCAATGTAAGTTTTAGTTTAGGGGTGGTGAAAAATTACCATGCTTAAATTTAAATTTTTTAACAATATTCATTTTTATTGTGTTTGATTTTATTTTCTTTGTGTGATTTAGTAATTTTTAGAATTAGTTTTAAAACTTTTCTCACAAAAGTTTATCATTTCTTTAAATTAAATTTAAGTAAATAGTTAAGTCTTTTGTACTGTTAGATTAATTTTTGAAAACATATCATGGAGTATTTTTTTTAGTAATTAGTTAGTTTTTGTCATAACTAGTATTTCTTGATAAGATGTGAAAATTGTATTAAAGCCATAATCGGTGTTTAGGAATAGCGGAAACTACCCTTATGAAATATAATTTGAGACTAATTTCCTTTATTTTGAGTGAAAAATATTTTTCTATTCCAAACACATTTCTTATTTCTTCAAATTTTTAGATGATCTCTATAGGTAGAAATTATTTTTACTTAGATTAAATTATTTAAGTAGAAATTGATAATATATGCTTTTATCTCATTCTTGCATGATTTCTACCAAAAAAGAGAGAGATAAAGAATATATAATATAATAGAGAGATAAAAATATATAGTATAATCTACATATTATATATATATATATATTGAAAAATCTCTTTAAAACAAATAGAGAGATAAAAATATAGTATAATCTACATACTATGACCCATATAGACTACAAAGTTGTGAGTAAAGCTTAATTACAAAAGAAAATTATAGGAAATAAATCCCCATAAGTCATTGCATTTATTTTTCCTACACTTCTAAAAGGCATATATCTTGAAATTTTTGCTTAATGAGTTTGATTGATGCATGAAAATAATTTTTATATATGATATCTTTATAATTTATATATATGGTTCCTTTCATGAGATCAACTTTAAAATAACACTTTGAGCCTTTCTTCTTTATACATATGCAAATTTATTAGTTCATTTCTATACATCAACTCTTTTGCATATAAATTAGTATGAGTGTTTGAACTCATAGGATTTAGTGTTTTTGAGAGTATTGACTTGTGAGGAATAGAGTCAAAGTGAATTCGGATTCTTAAGACTAAATTTGGGTGAAATTAAATTGGTACATTTTTAATATGAAATATGAATATGATTTTCAACTAATTATTATAGACTATTTAAGAAGATGAAAATAACTTATGCATTAGATTTTAATTATGATATTAAAGGAGATTAAAAAGTATGAGACATTTTTTTGTTCTGTTTCATTTTCTTTTCTTTATTCTTAAGTTAATTTTTGATTTTGTTGTAATTTTATTTTTTGAGTTGTCATTTTTTTTATTTTTTTTATTTCTTATAACATTTAGTTCAATGTTTATGGGTATCATTATTGAAAACCCTCACGAGACTTAAACTCATCCACTAGGACAACCTACGGGTTTAAAGGCTTGTTTCATATGCTAAATGCAACCGTGTTAATCCACGGAAGTGATTTAGGATAGTATAATTCTTAGTTTTTATTTTACTTTTTATCACTTCTCTTGCTAAGGAACTAGCAAGAAGCTGGTTGGGAGTTATGACGAATACTTAAAAAGCACTAAAATTACCGATTTAATGTACTTTGATTGATTAAAAATATTTATAGTTATATGATTTTATCATATTTTTATATAAATTTATCTTTTTTGAATCACGAGTATTTTTATTATTTTTTAGGTATTTTTGCTTCAAAAATAATTTAAATACTCGAAGAATAATACTGGAGGCAATACATCACAAATATGTTGAGAAAAAATGAGAAAAAATGAAAAATATAGAAAAATGGACAAAACTACCCAGCTCACGCCAAACTAGCCCACGCGCATCTGCATCCAATCGTGCCGCATCATGCCAAATTCGCATCTGTCCATACACGTTTTAACCCAATTTTTATCATTTTGTTTCCCACTCTTTTACCATTTTCCTCACCTATAAATACCACATCTCCCCCATTATACAAAACAGACCTCAAAAAAATGTTCTTAGCTTTTCTTTCTCTAGTTTTCTTAGTTTCTTAGTTTTTAGTTTTTAATGATCTTCTCTTTTTGAGAAGAAATAGGTATGCTTTTGTAAATTTCTAGGTTTTTGCTTCAATAAACATAAATGCAAATCCGTTTGTAGGTTTTCCAACAACGAAATTAACATCAAGGTTCTGTAAGGATTCTTATTCTTTATAGTTATTTTTATGTTTTATTCTTATGTGTTATATTTAATTTATCTATGATTAAATTTAACATGGATGGTTGTTTTCAAACATGATATAATAATAATGTTGTTATGCTTGCAAAATATTAAATAGGTAAAAATATCTATAAAATGAATTGATTTTGTTTTTATTCAAGATTTTATATTAAGAATTTTAGAGAGAAATATATTATTTTTCATTACAAACTTAAATCTAAAAATTATATTTTAAGATTTATTTATCGTGTATGATTTGATGTAGTACTCTTTTATTTGTTGGTACAATCGCCTAATGTTAATTGATTTGTTTAATTAACAAAGAATATATAACCCTACCAAAGGTGTCATTCATATAAAAAAGAAGAATTAATAAATATCAATTTATATCTTTAATAACCTAAATAATGTGAGCAAGCATAATTAACTTAGTCATTGTATCTATGTTTATTTTTATGTTATTAGATTAGGAAAACACAAAAACCCAAAATATCGTGACAAAATGTTTAGGATTTAATTTTATTTTTAAAAGTTTGAATAATAAATTAAAAACCACATATATTCTTTCCTTAGATTGACCTTCGGAGTATACTTATCATTTCCTATAAAATGATTCATACACTTACGAGAGTTTTACAAATATAAAACCAAAGTATTTGTAGGATCGACGATGTCAGTTATGCTCATCAGTAAGGCCAAGCATGTAAGTTAAACTTTTATTCAAGGTGTTGATGTTTGACTCATGATTTAAGTATCTGTAACTAATTTCATATTTAAAAACTATTATGAAAGTTATGTTGACAATATATCTTCAATAATAATTCTTATAAAAGTATTTGAAATAGAACTCACTTGTATATTATGAAAAATACATCATCAAATATTTTTCATTTGCAAACTTTGGTTTTAAATCTTGATGAAGAAATAAAACTTAATTTAATTTATAAACATATTTAATTTACTTTAATATTTCACAAGCATAACAACATTACTAATATCCAATATAATTAATAGCTAGACATGTTTAGTTTAATAAATGATCAATTAATTAAACATATACCATGTAAAACAACACTTAGAGAAAATATGAAAATAAATACATTTAAATATACCTCAATAGAATTCTTTAGAATTATTTCTATTTTGGAAAACCTCCAAACAAAATTGGTGCACTGTTTATTGAATTGGAACTAACAACTATTACATAAACTAAATTTGTTAAACTATTGAATGATAGAAGAACTTTAAACTACTAAAAAAAACGTCAAGAAAAGCTAAGAAATGTAAGAAATCTACTAGAAGAGAGTTGATGGGATATGTATTACAAAGTAAATAGGGTCTTATTTATAAAGTGTGTAAAGGAGGAAAACTTAGATTTTTCAACCTTATGCCATGGCATTGATGAGTGCTCAAAAAGCACTAAAATAACCATGATTTTATGCACATTAATTGATTAAAAATATATATATTTATATGTTTTATCATATATTTATATAAATTTGTCTTTTTCGGAATCACGGGTATTTTTATTGTTTTTCAGGAATTTTGGCCTAAAGCGTAATGTAAAGACTCGAAAGAAGAATACTTGAAGCAATACATCACAAATATATTAATAAATAAGTGGGAAAAAGGTCAACAAACATGGAAAAATTGGACAAAATGGGTGAAAAGGTCAAAAATGTCAAAGACTAAGGCGCTTGACGGCCAACTGGCTACCACTTCGTACCTACGTCATACCGTGCGCGTTGACTCCCCGTTCAGCCGTACAAGCGCAACTGCATTCACGCGGCCGTGTAGTCAAGGCAATGACAATTTGCGCATACAGCCTTACCACTTGCGTACTAGCGTTTTCACCCCATTTTTCACGTGCGGCAGCCTTTATGACGTCATCTTGGCGTCATTGATGACCTCAAAGATGTCCACTACATCGCTTTTTTATTTTTTTAATATTTTTTTTAACATTTTTTTACTCATTTTTTCTCTCCATCCTCACCTATAAATACCCCCCTTCCATACACCTTCAAACACCTCAAAACCACACTTCTCTCTTCTTTCTTTCTTCCATTTCTTAGTTTTTAGTTTTTTTCTTAGTTTTTCTTATGTTTTTGCTAGTTTTTCTTTTGTTTTAGCTAGTTTCTCTAGTTTTAGAGTTCTTCCCTTTTGGAAGAACTAGTTATGTTTTTGTAATATTTTAGCTTTTGATTCAATAAACGGGAGTGCAAATTCCGCATTGAGTTTTTCCAAAGAACGGAATAGCGTCAGTTCTGTAAGGATTTTATTTTTCTTTACGTTATTTTTATGCTTTATTCTTACATGTTATATTTAATTTGCGTGGTTAAATTTAACTGCGGCCGGGCTTAGTAAACATGATGTAATAATGATGTTGTATGCTTCGAAATATTAAATAGGTAAAAATCTCTAAAATGAATTGATTTTATTTTTTATTCATGATTTTATATTAAGAATGTTAGAGAAATATATATTATTTTTCATTACAAACTTAAACACGAAAATTAGATTTTAAGGTTTAGTTATCCTATTGATTTAAGTAGTGCTTTCTTTTATTTGATGGTACAATCGCCCTAGGTAGTTAAGCTCTATTTCAAAAGTTTTTATAAGAATTATTATCTCGAAAATGTCTTGACGATATGTTTTGGTAGTGGTTTTAAAACTTGAAAGTTAGTACTCGGATAACTAAATTCTTAGGTTTAATTTTGACACCTTGAATAAAGTTTAAATCGCTACAACCAAGGTGGCATTTAAATAGTTCATTTTCAATCTTAGAAAAAGGAATTAATTTAATTAACCAAATTAGTTATCAACCCCACCCGTAGGTGTTAATTGATTTGTTTAGTTAACAAAGAATATCTAACTCACCAAAGATTATTCATACAAAAAAAGAGAATCAATAAAATATCAATTTATATCTTTAATAACCCAAATAATACGGCAAGCATAATTAACTTGGTTATTATATCCATAAATACTCCATTATTTATAAAAGATAAAATTTGCATGAATGTTTATTGAATCTACGTTTAATTTTCTATAATTAGATTAAAACACAAAACCCAAAATATCGTGACAGGATGTTTTAGGATTTAATTTCGTTTTTAAAAGTTTGAATAATAAATTAAAACCACATACATTCCTTCCTTAGATCGACTCGGAGTATACTTATCATTTTCTAGAAATGATTGGTACTTCACGAGAGTTTTATAAATATAAAACCAAAGTATTGGCGAGGATTTCCAGCGCCTTTTTCGCTTCCATCAAGTTTTCGTTCATCAAAGTATTTGGCGATCACGACGCCATCAAGTTTTTAAGGCGGGAAGGAATAGCGTTTTTAATTTATTTATCAAAATTTTAAAAATATTTTGTGCTGTAAATAATTGTGATTTTTTTTGTTTTTGTAAAAAAAAAAATAAAAAAATTTAATCAAATTTCAAATTTTAAATTTCATAAGAAATAATAAAAAAATAAAAAAATAAAATTTTTTTTAATAAATTTTAAATAAAAATAAAAAAAATAAAAAATAAAATAAAAAATAAAAAATAAAAAAATAAAAATAAAAAAAGAAATAAAAATAAAAAAAATGAAAATAAAATAAAATAAAATAAAAAATAAAAAATAAAATAAAATAAAAAATAAAATAAAAATAAAATAAAAATAAAATAAAAATAAAATAAAAAAATAAAAAAAAATAAAAAAAAATAAAAAAAAATAAAAAAAACCAAAATTTTAATTTTTTTGAGTTTAATTTTTACTATTTTTTTTATTTATTTTAAATCATAATTTTATTTTTTTTATTTTCTTTTACCTTTTTCAATTTTATTTTATTTTATTATTTTTTTTTCTTTCTTTAGCTATTTTCTTCTTGATTTTTATTTAACTTACTTAACTTAGTTTTTTTTACTAACTTAATTAACTTAAATTTTTTTTTAACATTAACTTAGGTTTTTACTTAAATTTTCATTAACTTAATTAACTTAGATTTTTTTTTACTTCACTTAACTTAATTAACTTTTTTTTTTCACTTTACTTAATTAACTTAACTTTCTTTTACTTCACTTAGCTTAATTAAGTTTTTACTAACTTAATTAACTTAGATTTTTTTAACTTAACTTAATTAACTTAGATTTTTTTTAATTCACTTAACTTAATTAACCTTTTCTTTAAACTTAATTAACTTAGATTTTCATTAACTTAAAGTTTTATTTAACTTAACTTAATAACATGAAAAGTAAAGATCTGAAGTGAGTTACGTCTGGGAGACTAGTTCTTGGAAGCCTCAGGCTTAGTCTTTCCTGGGAACGTTGTTCAGCTTCAGGAGGATGGTTTTAAGGGCGAGCTTGACCACCATTCTTCCCTCGGGAGCACTTTCTTGGTTAATCTTGATTATGTTATTTTAAAAAAAAAAAACAAAAAACAAAATTTTTTTAACTATCTCCAAAATTTTAAAGTTTTAATTACAATCTAAGGAGCTAGTTTCTTTGTTTAATCTAGGTACAATTGTGTTTTTATGCCTTAATTATTTGATTTGTACCTAGATGTGGGTTATCTAAAACTCAAAATATGCCTCTAGTTTTAAGTACAGAAAGATAGGGCATGACTGAAAAAGTATAGGTAGACAACCTTGTCTTACCTGCAGGTTTGATTGACTCAATGATGAGGGGACATTGAGTTTACTTAAAATGCAATCCCCAAGTTACGTCTTGCTAAGACGTTAAACTAAGCGTTGGATGGGAGGCAACCCATCATTTTATGTAATTTCCTTTTATTTCTTTTATTTACTTAATTATTTCATTTTAATTACATGTGAATAATTTTAAATTGTTAAAACTAAAAATATTTGTTGAGATGTTAGAAGTTCACATGACCGTCTGTCTGTATACCCTTTAATGATGAATGTGGATGTAACCATTTTCCATTAATACTTGCACTTTCTCAACAAATAGGTAATCTTTTTCTCTTTTCTCTTTATCTTTAATTTACAGCTTGTTACATTGAGGACAATGTAAGTTCTAGGTTGAGGTGGTGAAAAGTTACCATGCTTAAAAAAAGTTTTAACAATTTAAAAATAAAATATTTAAAAATAAAAAAATATACTTTTTCATTTTTTGTGTGTTCGTTTATTTCTATTTTGTGTGATTTAGTAATTTTTGGAATAAACAAAAAAAAATTTCACAAAAATTTATCTTTTCTTTAAATCAAATTTAAGTAAATAGTTAAGTCTTTTGTAACGTTAGATTAATTTTTTGAAAACATATCATGAAATATTTTGTAATTATTTTTGATAATTAGGTAGATTTTGTCATAATTAGTATTTCTTGATAAGATGTAGAAATTATATTAAACCCAAAATCGGTGTTTATGAGGTTTTTGGAGTGGAGACTACTCAGGAGATATAATTTGAGCCTAATTTCCTTTATTCAGAGTGAAATATATATTTTTTTCTACTCCAAACACATTTCTTATTTCTTCAAATTTTTAGATGATCTCTATAGGTATTAGCATTGAATGTATGAATTTTTTTTCTCATTTTAATAGAGTATCATATATTTTTTATTATTATTTTTGCTTAGATTAAATGATTTGAGTAGAAGTTGATAGTATATGCTTATATCTCATTTATGCATGACTACTACAAAAACAAAAAGACATATCTGGGGTTACCTAAACCAAGATCAAACAGAAAAGCCACAAAATTAACCACTCACCAAAATCCAAAATATGTACAACTGTACATTGGGTTGACTCTCTAAAATACATATATTGAGAAATATCTTGAGAAAAAAATAGAGAGATAAAGAATATATAGTATAATCTACATACTATAACCCACATTGCCTACAAAGTCATGTGAGTAAAGGCTAATTACAAAAGAAGGATATAGGAAATAATTCCCTAAAAAGTCATTGCACTCTCTTCATTTTGTGAAAGGCATATATCTTGAAATTCTTTCTTAATGAGTTTGATTTATGCATGAAAATAATTTTTATATATGATATCTTTATAATTTATACATTTGATTCCTTTCATACGAGATCAATGTTAAAATAACACTTTGAGCCTTTATTCTTTATACATATGCGAACATATTAGGATTCATTTCTATACATCAACTATTTCGCATATAAATTAGTATGAGTGTTTGAACCCATAGGATTCAAAGGTGTTTTTGAGAGTATTGACTTGTGAGGGAATAGAGTCGAGACGGGTCCGATTCATGACAACCGAAATTGGGTGAAATTAAATTGATACATTTTTGATATGAAATATGAAAAATGATTTTCGACTAATTATTATAATAAATCATGATTGTTAAAGAGATTAAAATAACTTATGCTTGAGATTTTAATTATGATCTTAAAGGAGATTAAAAAGTATGAGACATTTTTGTGAGATGTTGATAATTTGTGATTTTGTTGTAAATTTAATTTTTAAGTTGTTTGTTTTTATTGTTTCTTTTGTTTTTACATTTAGTACAATGTTTATGGGTATCATTACTGAAAACCCTCTCGAGACTCAAACTCGTCCACTAGGGAAACCTAAGGGTTTAAAGGCTTGTTGCATAGGCTAAATGCAACCGTTTCAATCCACGAAAGTGATTTAGGATAGTTTAATTTTTAGTTTTTATCGCTTCTCTTGCTAAGGGACTAGCAAGAAGCTGGTTGGGGGTTGTGATGAGTGCTCAAAAAGCACTAAAATAACCATGATTTTATGCACATTAATTGATTAAAAATATATATATTTAAGCATGATTCACTATCTTTCACTACTACAAAAGTGGTCATTTAAGTCGAGTTTAAAGTCAAATTTTGGTGAAAACCAACTTATAATGAATTTAAAGTCGGTTCGCTAAAAAACAGACTTAAAACACGTAGATTGTAGCGTTGGTCCTATGTGTCAACCGACTCTACACATTGATAGTGCCCAACCTATATCCTGTATGAGATATAGTCATCCTATTGGTCCTCTCTTTATGCCAGGAATACAAATGCAATCAGGTAGTGGTTCATTTTCTCCAATGCAATCTATGCATTCTTACCATCCATCACATTATGATGAAGGTTTTGATGAGAATGTACTTCCAATAGCTACCCCACATGGGATTTCTCCTCTATTTGATTAATCATTTTTGGTAAGATTTAAAGTTTATGTAGATAGTCTATTATTTTTATTTTTTATTATATATTTTATTTATTATATATAATGCTTAATTGTTTTACAGAATATGAAATGTTTGTTGAAACATTCTTCATCAATGGAATTTGTTACTATTGGAACAATACAACAATTGAACGATGATCGAATGATTCATAATCAATATTTGCCAAATTATTGGGGAATAGTAATTGATCTATCATTGCTATATGATTGTCCACTACCTATGCCTTCTAATACTACCACAGTCCAACAAGCGGTTAGATAATATGTGGCTTGGCTGTCGAATCAAGTTGTCATTAATTTTGACATGGTACTATTTCTTTTACTTAAAATAACACTTTTCTTACTGCTTTTATATTAATATTCTTTTATTGTTACTAACATATATAATACTTCTTTTTTAGTCTATTATAATAGAATTAGTAAGTGCAACACATTTAAGAGATACAAAGTAAGTATCTCGTGGTAAATCTATGTCCAGTGGTTAATCATCAAGCACTAAGTCATTCAGGAAGAAGCCATGGAAAAAGTATAGTTATGATTATGTTATAAACTTCAGCAGAAATCTTGGAACTTTGATGACTATTATTACAATGGTATCTAGCAGATATAATGGATGTACTGTGCCACTTCCTATAGAAATTTCTGGTGTAGACATTGGCCAAACCTATATATCGATCGAGTGCATATTACAAATATTTGAATATCAAATGTTCGATTTAAGTATAATTCATGTATGGACAAGGTGAGTCCTCAATAGGTAAATAAATTTCATTTATGTAGAACATATATAATTAAATTTATATTAGCTAATTATTTATATATATTTCTTTTACATAGGGCAAGTTATTATGGACTTCAAGCTAATCGCTCATCAAATTTAGCAATGTTCTATGATTCTTCATTTTTCAATCAATATCAAGAGAAGGATGTTAGCATCAGAGCTAAACAATTATCTGATAAGGCATTAACACTTAGCACAAATCAGAAGTTGATAATCCCTTGGCCACTAGAGTTTGAACAAGGCTAATATCATTGGATATTGGTAATCCTTTATCTATATGGAAATCATGTTCGATACTATGACTCAGCTACCAAAGAATTCAGTAAAGATACAAAATTAGTTGTTGAAATGTAAGAGTTATAGCTAGCTATTTTTCTGTTATTGTTCTTTGTAATATTTAATAAAAAACTAACCGTTTTAAAATTTGATAGGGCATGGAAGCTTTGGAACAAGAGTAGGGACATTGCCCTTAAACAATCTCATAAGCTTATATGGGACAAAGTTATAGTATGTACAAGCGAATATTAATAATTTAATTAATTTTAATATTAATTAAATAATACAAATATGTAAAATAATGTACACTTGTTTTTTTGTAGGTTTCACAACAAAATGATGGAGTCATGTGTGGTTACTATGTCATGAAGTTTATGAGCGAAATCATCACAAATATCAAAATTTCAATTAAAGATATGGTAATCTCTTTTACCAATATATCTTTTTAACACATATGAGTTATTTTTTGTGAATTCATGAAAATAAATTCTTATTTTGAGTTTAAATACTTGTAGTTCTTTGGTTGTAACAAGTCGGGCTATGACCCATAAATTTTTGATGATTTACGAGAGAAATGAGCAAAACACATGGTTTAAATTATATCATCACAAGAAGAATCAGGAGAAGATTATGATGATCTTGAATAGCATATGAAAACATCATGGTAATTTTTATAATTCTTTAATTTCTATTTTCCTGTGTCTGAAGTTTAGGTAGCATGTTTTAGGGATGTTTGGGGGAATGAATTGTTATATGGACCTATTTTTTGCCTAAACTTCATCTCAACTCTCTTGCCTAGTTCCCTTGTATGACAACATCATGGTAGCCACTGGCCAACCAAGTATAGGAAAACCACCAAGAATCATCATTCTGGTGTAATATCATGAATTCACAAAAAATAACTTATATATATTAAAAGATTAGTAAAAGAGATTACCACATCGAACCAGAGTGATATAATACTAACTTTATCCCTTCAAAATCATATTAGCACTGTATTAATCTTTTGTATATAAATATAAAGCTATATGGAATCAAACTGGTATTTTTAATGCTATAATGAACTCTAATATGAAGTCAAGTGTAACTCTGATTTGTTACTTGGGTTGGTTGGGAAAAAAAAGCTATTCCATAAGTTTATAGGCTCCAAAACTCAACCAACCCAAGTAACAAATTAAAGTTACACTTGACTTCATATTTAGAGTCATTATAGCATTAAAAATATCACCTTGATTCCAAATAGCTTCATATTTATAGAGAAAAGATTAATACATTGTTAATATGATTTTGACGGGATAAGGCTATTATTATATCACTCCGGTGTCGATGTGGTAATCTATTTTACTAATCTTTTAACATATATAAGTTATTTTTGTGAATTCATGATATTACATTCCTATTTTGAATTTATTTACATATAGTTCTTGGGTTGGAACAAATGGGGCTATGATATGCAAATTTTTGATGATTTATGAGAAGAATGGATAGAACAGTTTGTTCAAATTATAACATCAGAAGAAGAATCTAATGATCTTGAATAACATAGGACAACATCATGGTAATTTTTATAATGCTTTAATTTCTCCATTCCTATGTCTCTAAAGTGTGGATTGTTTGTTTGATGGATGTTTACGTGCTTATATATTTAGGGGAATGAATTGTTATATAAACAAGTTGTTTTTTGCTTAGTTTCTTGGTCACTATGTTGATAATTCTAAGCAAACCAAGCTTCCTCTCCTTGAAATAAAGTGGGAATATCACAAAATCGATTATCAAAAGGACAACATCATTTTATTTGTAATTTAAGTTAAATATATATGTATCGTATATAAATTATTTTTTTGTAATAAATTTGATTCTCAAGTAATTAATTAATATTTAATTTTTCAATTATTTTTATTATTTAAATTATTTGTTAAATAGATTTTGGTTTTTTTCCTACTATTATGTGATCGAATCCAAGTTTTGAGTATAATAGAAAATGAGTAAATTTTGTAAAAAAATGTTAAAAATGTAAATTCAATTCACGCATTGAACCAACTTTACATTTTTAATCATCGTATTTAAAGTCGATTCACCAAACCAAATTTAAGGATTGTTTTTGACGTAGTGTTTTCTCTATGACACAATATTTTCATGTCGTGGCCTGCATCATATCTAGGATGTATTGACTCTTTCCTTTTGCCTCAGGCTATAGCTCACAATAATTTCATGACACGACACACTTCAAACTGCATCATTTTGAAACCCTAATTTCCATGTAATGTTTTACAAATATTTTAGGTATTTCTTGTATTATAGAGATTCATCTTGAAAGAAATATACTATCCTAGAAAAAAAACAAAGTATATCCGTGATTCCGAAAAGATAGATTTATGTAAAATGATAGTAAAACAAGCAAATACAAATCTATGTAATCACTAAACATTCATAAAATTACTATATATTAAGTGCTTTGGAGCACTTATCATAACCTCTAACCAACTTCTTGCTAGTCTCTTAAAAAGAATGGTGAAAAACTAAAAACAAAAACTAGAAATAAAACTATCTTAAATTATTTTTGTAGATTGACGAGGTTGTAATTAGTGTATGGAATAAGCCTTTATACCTTGGGGTTTCCTAGTGGATGGGCTTCAATCTCATGAGAGTTTTCAGATATGATACCTATAAACATTAAAAGTAAAACAATAATTAAAAATAAATAAATAACACAAAAACAAATTAAAAAGAAGTAAAAAGATAGAATAAGAAAAACAAATCTTCTCATGCTTTTCATTTTTTTTAATTCTATAATTAAAATCAATAGCATAGGTTATTTCAATACTCTAAACATTCTCAATATAATAAACCAAAAAAACCTAATTCAATAAAAATAAAAAAAGCACCACAAAAAAATAAATAAAAACATATATAAAAATGTAAACATGTGAACATAAAATTATAATTTTAGCACATAATTTCATAAATATAACTTTTTCTAACCCAAGCTAGAATTTATATTATTCTCAATGTAATAATTATAAATCAAAGATAAAGAGTAAAGCAAGGAAAGTTACTCATTTGTTTGAACTTGTTCAAAAGTTGGTATGGAATTGCAGGTACACTCATCAATTCAAATATATTAAAATTACATAGATGTGTACTCACAAATTCAACAAACAATTATAAAATTAACATTTCTATAGAAAAATATGAAATAACATCTAAAAAGAAATAAAATTCAAGATCACTTAGAGCTCTTCCTCCATATCATCTAGATCTTGATCTTTAGGTTCTCATTATTGTGATCTTTCTGAGTGTTTAAAATCAAAGTCATAATAAGGATATTTAGTTTTTGTTAAATAACTTGTATCTACGATGAGATGACTTAATTGTAATCAGTTCATTTCATACAATAAATGATTATGCTCCACTTGATCATGATGTTGCTGATTTAGGATTGCTACTTGTTAGGCAAAATAAGCTTGTTGGTATTCTTCTATGTTGCTAATTTTCTCACCAAAGTTATGAAATTGATCTTTCATAGATATTCTTTATAGATGAATGGCTTTCCTTTCTCTTTGAACGATGTTCATATTAGATGTAAGCTCATCAAAGTAAGTTATATTCAATAATTCATCATTTGTATAACAACCTCACCTTTTTAATGGTGTACCCTCTTCTTATATGAAGTAGGTATAAGTTGGGGGAAAAAGAAACCCCTACGATGACTATTTATAGATAACTTAATTCGATGGTGAATGTACTTTGTATCATATTAGATTATACATGAATAGATTAGATGTGTTAAAAATTCTATAAAAGATTCGCTTATAATATAGCCATTTTGACATATTAATTGATTGCCAGTTGCAGAATTATCATAATCTTGAGTACTATAAATGACCCATTTGACTTATTCTATGATGCATGTACTGGCTGGCTAAAATGCCTTATGTCTTGGTGTGATGTTGTTGCACTTTCTTAGGAGGTTATCTCAAAAGATGGGAATTATACTCCATTTATTTCATATGTTAGATAGAAGTCCTAATATGCCCAAAATGAGCAAAAAAATTTATTTTGTAGTAGAATATTAGTAATACAATTTAGGCTAAGAATAGAGGAAACCTAAGATCTATGACTACAATTAAGAAACTTCTAATTGAAGAATCTCCTAAACACTTCACATGCCATTCAAACAACCTTGAATTGATTCCTTTAAATGATATGCCTAGCAACGAGAGCTTGGGTGTTGATGAATCTTTTTCAGCATTCATATATGACTTCACATAAATAATCACATTCTAATGGTAATAGGTAAATAAAAGGGGTTTTGGAATGCATTGTTCACCCTTTAAAGAAAGATTGGGAAATCAAGTTGAATAATGCCCTATAAGCTTACACAGCTTACAAAATACCCATTAGGATAAGTCCTTGTAGGTTAATGTTTGGGAAAGCATGCCATCTACCTATTGAACTCAAACATAAGGCTTATTGGGAAATTAAGAGCTAAACATTCATTTAGACAAAGTAATAGAGAGATGGTTACTCCAACTCAATGAACTTGAAGAGATTAGGGAGGAACTCTATGAAAATGCAAATGTGTACAAAGAACATACAAAAAGTTATCTTGATAAGAGCCTAGTTTGTACAACTTATCTTCCTGTAATGAAAGTTCTTTTATTTAACTCTCATCTGAGATCGTTTCCAAGAAAATTGAAATCAAAGTGGGATGGACCATATACAATTACCCAGTTATTTCCAAATGGAGTGGTGGAATTATTGAATCCTAAAACACAAAATAATTTCAAATTCAATGGGCATTGGGAAGCTTTATTTAGAAGTAGGATACAATGCAGAAATCATTGAGATTATATAGATATATAATCATTAGCAACATTAAGCATCTTGTTGAGACATTAAACTACACAATAGATGGGAGGCAATCCATCATTATTGGTAATATTGTATTTATTTTTATTATGTTGAGTTATTTTAATTCCTATTTTGTGAACATTATTTAGAAATTTTAATTTTATAATTATTTGTTGAATTTATGGCAAGTACACATCTGTGTAATTTTAATATATTTCGATTCATCTACAATTCCATATCAACTCTTGAACAAGTTCAAACAAATGGGTAACTTTCCTCTCTTTAGTTTTTTATCTTTGATTTATAATTATTACATTGAGGGCTTGTAAATTCTAGGTTATGGGTAGAAAAAGTTACATTTATAAAATTATGTGCTAAAATTAAAATATTATGTTCATATGTTTATATATTTATATATGTTTGTATTTACTTTTTGTATTCTTCTATTTATTTTTATTGAATTAGCAATTTTTACTTTATTTTTAATTTTCTTGCAAAATTATCAAGACTTGTAAAGTTAATTTTAAAAAAAATGATAAAGTCTTTTCATTATTAGATTAATTTCAAAAATATTTCATGGAATAATATGATAATTAGATTGTTTTTTTAATCATAATTAGTATTTCATAATTAATTGTTAAAATTATGATAAAACCAAAATTGTTAGTTAGAAATCAAATAGTGGAGACTACTCTTACAAGAATATATTTTGAGCTATTATCTTCCCATTTTGAGTTATAATATATTTTCTACTCTTTAAACACTAAGACTTTTCAATTTTAATCGTTAGATGATATCTATCTATCTTTCCATTGAATGTTAGAATTTTTACACCTAACAAGGTATCATGTATTTATTTTTATTGCTTAAATTGAATCAGTTAAATAGAAATTGAAACTATATGTCTTTCTATTCATTTACACATGCCTTTTGAAGAAAAAGAAGACATATATAAGGTTACCTAAATCAATAAAATAAAAGGCCACAAATTAGCTACTCACCTATCATACAATATATGTACAATTTGTATATGGGTCCATTCCCTAAAAAAAGAATATCACTAAAAAAAGAGAGATAAAACGAAAAATAAAAAAAGGGAAAAATAAATAGTATAAACTACATACAATGACTCATTATCCTTTAAAGTTGGGAAAAATTCCTATATATATATATTCTTCAAGAAATCATGGTATTATAATTCCTCAAGATGTCATGGCATTTTCTTCATCTTCTAATAGACATTACTTGAGATTTTTATTTGATTGATATATGAAAAGAATATATGATTTCTTTATAAATCTTTTCATTTGATTCCTTTTATTAGATTAATATGAAGCACCACCTTGAGTTTTTTATTCTTTAAACATATGTGAACTAGGATCAGTATCATTGAAAGTATGTGTTACAAGGATGGAGTCAAGAAAATTAGAATTTTGTACACTAATATTGGGTCAATTTTATATTGGTACATTTTTAAATTGAATATGAAAGTGATTTTGAAACTAATTATTATAGTAAATCATGAATGTTTAGAATAATGAAATGACATGCTATAGATTTTAATTATTGGCTTAAAACTTTTTTTAAAAGTATAAGACATTTTGTTTTTCTTATTCTTTTATTTTTTACTTTTTTGTGTTATTTATTTGTTTTTATTTTTATTTTTGCTTTACATTTGATGTTTGTGGGTATTATATCTTAAAACCCCTATGAGACTTAAACTCGTCCACTAGGAAACCTAGGAGTTTAAAGGCTTGTTGCAATTGTGTCAATCTATGAAAATGATTGAGGATAATTTAATTTCTAGTTTTTGTATTTAGTTTTTCACCATTCTTGATAGGAGAATAACAAAAAGCTGGTTAATGGTTGTGATTAGTACTCAAAAGCGCTTAATATATTGTAATTTTATGCATGTTTAGTGACTATATTGACTTGTATTTTTTTATTTTACATGCTATATGTGATCATTTATTGACCATTTATTAAACTATGCATATTTGGTTATAAATAATATGGGATATTAGTATTATTGTTACAATTGTGAAATATTAAAGTAGATTAAACATTTTTATAAAATTAATTAAGTTTTGTTTATTCATCAAGATTCAAACCAAAGTTTGTGAATAAAAAGTATATGGATGAATTATTTTTCATAATAAACAAGAGATTTAGATTTAGGATTTAAATTATCTGTGTTTTGGTTTTTTTCTTGTTTCATTTTCATTATTCAACTGTAAAGTATTATATAAGCCTCTTAATATACTTTACTTATCTATATTGTATATTTATTTGATTTTTTCAGTTGGCGTTTTCATTTTTGTTTATATAGAAATCAATTAAAATGTTGTTTATAAATTTATTTTCATTTGAAGGAAGATAATATTGTTTTTGGATACAATTTAAATTTAAAAGGTTGCCTAATATTTGTTTTAAGTGTGTTTCTTTTCTACACAAAGACTTGACATGCATAGAAAATGTAGAGCTATTTATTTTTGATGAAGACTTAAGAATTCACCACTGTGCGAACGAGTTTGTCAAAGGAAGTGTTCACCCAAACGGCGTGGCCGTAATAACACTTGATGCTCCTAAAGCTCTCAATGCTAGGTACATAGGTAGGTTTCAATTTCTTGTTATTTTTCTTTTTTGTACCTTATTTTTTTATTTATACTTATATATGGTTTATTTTGGTTTGGAAGGGTATATTTGGTCATCGTATTGAAAGTCCTAGTTTTTTGTTGTTGCTAGGAATGAAATTATACTTAATTGATTATAATGCAGATATGGATATTAAATACAAGAGATTTCCTAATGAATGAAAATCAAACCCAGGATGAAGTGTGTTTTGGTCAATAGTAGCTCATATTGTGCCTTTTATGTAGGTAACATGAAGAGAAAACGAAGCCTTAACTTTTTTGTCAATCAATATTTACTTTGAGGTGTGTTATCTCTTAACCCTACTTGTATTAAATGTTGAAAAGATGTATATTTTGCATCTTCCCTGATTTTGTTTCTTTTTAGTACCAGAAAGTCTATCAAGGTGACCAAAAATGGTTAATGGAGGAATGGATATTAAAAGGGTTATTGCTAAAATTTAAAAGGAAAAAAAACACCTCTTGTTTAGAAGGTTTCTCCATAAAGCTTATTTTTCATTAGTATATTTCTTGTAGGAGTTGTATTAGAGTAAAAAAAAATAGCCATGTTCTACTCACTTTAAGTGAAAATCTTCTATATTCAGGTAAACGAAGAATTATAGTGAAATGAAATTACATGTTGATGCTTTAAATTGAGCTTTGTGATTTATTTAATGATCTGTAGTTGTATTAGAGTAAGTTACTTAGAGTGTATATTATTTGGCAAGCCATTGTTTGCCAACAATTTTGTAAGTGTCATACACATTCTGTTGGATCAAACATGACATGATGAAATGAGAATATTAGGATGCCAAACTCTTTTTGATTTTGTAAATAACTAGGTGTGATGTGCTATTTTGTACTTCATATTTTAAATTTTTAGCATTTCATTCTGGAATGTCTTTCATGTAAAAGTATTCAAGGGTGTAGTATATTAATCAATCGTGCAGATAGACAGTACATATATGTTTAGCCTAGATGGTATGATATCAATAGTGGATGGTCTAGGCACTAGCAGGCACCGACACCAGCACTAGGTACCAGCAAGCACCAACACCAATACCAACCGAATAGAATTCTACTGAAGCCATTATGGACTTAATTATGTTGGTTTGAAATAAACTTATAAATGCTTTGAAGAAGAACACTTGTAAATGATTGTAATAGTAAAAATTCATTTTGTAATACTAAGGATATTATTCATAATCATTATAAATATTATAATTAGCTAGTAAGCTTTTATTATGTTTTGGTGTATAAAATCTCAAATGTAATTGTACTTTTAATTTTAATATAATATGATTTTTAATATTGTAATTAATAATTGCGTTTTTATTTAAATTTATGGCCATTGGGTACATCTATGGCTTCAGTTAAAAAACCAAGGCCATAGGTAACAATCTATGGTCTCTCTCAATTAGGCCTCGGTTCTTATAACCGTGGCCATAGACCTACGGTCACAGTTAAAAATCGAGGCCATATGTATGTATTGTAGTAGTGGTGAATTGGTTTGAGAATTGAGAAATGACCAAAGGCCCAACAACAAATTGAAACTAGTCCCAAAAAGCTAATATTTAGATTCCAACACTCACTTTGACTCTATGGATATTACTCACCAAAGATCCAATGATGATAGGATGCCACAAGATTTGTAAATCACTTAATAAGTTAGTTTGTAAAGGAAAAATGAGGTTTAAATCTCTCAATTTTGATAAATCAAAAGTTTGTTATAAAATATGAACTTTTCTTTCAAAATTGATTGCTAAACCTATTTATAACCAAAAAAATAAGTGAAACCATAAAAATAAAAAATAAAAAACATGTTTGAATTAGGTCAATTAGTTCCAATACTAAATTACATGTGTGTGTGTGTGTTGCATCATACATTGTATCAAGCCACGTTGTAGTCTAAATGGACAACAAATACATCTTGAGAGCCTCATGCCACGGTGGATATCAACTCATGTTTTGGAGTGATATAATTGTTTATGATTACAATTCCAACAAAGAGCTCTATGTCATGGCGGACTATAACTCATACCACTATATGCCATCAATTTTTTGAATCATTCTTATTTCATTGACTAGTTGATGTCATTCCTTGTACTCTATTTATGGCACCCTTTGATCATGATTTATCTCTCGAATGAGTCCATTCAATGCTTTCTTGAGTTGCTTTGCTTTGATCTTATGAATCATTTGTGATTCCTATCAAGAACAAATTAAGAACTTATTTAATTCAATGATTAGGTAAGAAGAGGTGGAGACTTTTGACCTATGAATTTCTCTAAGTTGGTCTAATCAAAAAATAGAATGTTAGTATATGCTTTAATTGATTTGTAATACATGTCAGTAATGAAGGATGGTTCTACAATCAACTTGTATTCATATTTTATTTGTATTCTTTATTACCTGATGAGTGCTCAAAAAACACTAAAATTACCATGATTTTATGCACATTAATTGATTAAATATATATATATTTATATGTTTTATCATATATTTATATAAATTTGTCTTTTTCGGAATCACGGGTATTTTTATTGTTTTTCAGGTATTTTCGCTTAAAAATCGTCACTTAAAGACTCAAAGAGGAATACTGCAAAACAATACATCATAAATATATTAATAAATAAATGGGAAAAGGTCAACAAATATGGAAAAATTGGACAAAATGGGTCGAAAAGGTCAAAAATGTCAAAAATGTCAAAATTGCGCTGAGGCCAACCCGCCACGTCATACCTTCCGCTGGCCGATGCCGTTTTGCCCCATTTTTACGTGCAGCCACCCCCATGATGTCATGCTGACATCATCAATGACCTTCATAATTCGACTTCGTGTTTTCACCATTTTTTAACATTTTTTCACCCACTTTTTCTCTCCATCCTCACCTATAAATACCCCCCTTCTCTTTACTTCATACCACACCTCAAAACACATTCTCTTTTCTCTTTCTTTCTCTCATTTATTAGTTTTTTTCTTAATTTTCTTAGTTTATAGCTTTTCTTAGTTAGTTTTGCTTAGTTTTAGAGTTCTTTCCTTTTTGGGAAGAACTAGTTATGTTTTTGTAATTTATTTGCTTTTTGATTCAATAAATGGGAGTGCAAATTTCGCTTAGAGGTTTTCCAACTACGGGAATAGCATCGATTTTCTGTAAGGATTTTATTTTCTTTGCAGTTATTTTTTTTATGCTTTATTCTTACATGTTATATTTAATTTGTCTGTGATTAAATTTAACTGTGCTGGCTGTTTGTAAACATGATATAATAATAACATTGTTATGCTTGCGAAATATTAAATAGGTGAAAATCTCTAAAATGAATTGATTTTATTTTTAATCAAGATTTTATATTAAGAATTTTAGAGAGAAATATATTATTTTTCATTACAAACTTAAATCTGAAAATTAGATTTTAAGGTTTAGCTATCCGGTCTGATTTAGAGTAATGCTCTTTTATTTGTTGGTACAATCGCCCAGTAGTTAGAGTGAAGCTCTATTTCAAAAGTTTTTATAAGAATTATTATCTGAAAATGTATTGACAACATGTTTTCAGAAGTAGTTTTAAAACATGAAAGTTAGTACTCGGATAATTAAATTCTTAGGTTTAATTTGGACACCTTGAATAAAGTTTAAACTGTCTAACCCCACCAAAGGTGGCATTTAAATGGTTCATTTTTAATCTCTTAGAAAAAGGAATTAATTTAATTAACCAAATTAGTTATCAACCCCACACATAAGTGTTAATTGATTTGTTTAGTTAACAAAGAATATCTAACCCCACCAAAGGTGGTATTCATAAAAAAAAGGGAGAATCAATAAATATCAATTCATATCTTTAATAACCTAAATAATATGAGCAAGCATAATTAACTTAGTTATTATATCCATAAATACTCCACTATTTATAAAAGATAAAATTTGCATAAATGTTTATTGAATCTATGTTTATTTTTATGTAAGTAGATTAAAACACAAAAAAAACCCAAAATATCGTGACAGGATGTTTAAGATTTAATTTCGTTTTTAAAAGTTTGAATAATAAATTAAAAACCACATACATTCATTCCTTAGATCGACCTTGGGAGTATACTTATCATTTTCTACGAAATGATTCGTGCACTTGCGAGAGTTTTATAAATATAAAACCAAAGTATTGGCAGGATCGGCGATGCCGGTTTTCGCTCATCAAGTTTTTGGCGCCGTTGCCAGGGATGACATCAAAGTTTTTGGTGCCGTTGCCGGGGATGGCATCAAAGTTTTTGGCAATCCCAATTCTAATCATCAAGTTTTAATTTAACTTTATTATTTTTTAGTTTATATATTTAATTTCTTTTTAAGCCAAAAAATCCCTTCCAATTTTGTAAATATGAGTTTTTTTCTAAAATCCTTTGTGAAAAAGACCATTACTTGTTATATACTAAATTATGACATTTTAAACAATTTAAAATAATGTTTAAATTGACTGTTACATTTGAATGTGTCAATGCTTACAAAGAGCTCATCCCGATTATCCTCATCTTCTTCAATAGACTTACTTGACTTCGACGTTCTAGTGGAAGGCTTCTTTGTAGACTTTGATGCCACAAAGGTAATGTCGTTACTTTCATCCTCATTAGCACTACAACTACTATCCAAAATAGTAACCTTAGCCTTCATTGTTTTTTTCCTTAAGCTGTTCTACTTAGAAAATAACTAGAAGCAATGTGTCCAAGTTTACTGAACCTAAAATACTTGATCTAATTTACATGGCTACTACTTTGGTCTTTGTCTAATTCATCATTAAAGTCCTTAGTTTTCTTCCCTTGTCTAAAGTCCTTTTTTTTGAGTTTTTGTTGTAGTCCCACCAGAAGGTTTCTCCTTTCTATAGAAGAACTTTGTATCATGGAAAAAAGTGTCATCTCTTCTTCATCTAGGCTAGAGTTTTCATCACTTCCCACAGAGTTGTTCTTTTCTTAACTACTTCTACTATCCTTAGTGAACTTGAGAGTGAGGCTTTTTCTCGTTTCTGCAATAACCTTCCCTTTCTTAGAAAGAGGGTAGGATGGATCCAAAAAGCTTAAAGGTCTTTAATAAGTTTATGTATCTTAAGATCCTTACGTTTATGGATGATTTAAATGGCACATTTTCAACCTAAACTGAGGAGGGAGACTAGTAACAACTTTTTCAACCACATTATCTTCATCGTCAACCCAGGTTATAAGACGTATTGACTAGATCAAAGAATCTTTCTTGAAAACTATCAAAAATTTCATCTTTTTAAACACGCAACAAATCGTAGTCTCCATTTAGGAGAATTAGCCTTAATCCCTTAAACAAAAGGGTACTTTCATTCATAATTTCCTATATTTCCCAAGCTCCTTTTGATGTTATACAAGCTCGGATCCATCTATATTTGTTAATGTTGACTGCTTTGGTGATGGCATACAACCCATTACTATTTTAGTCAAATTCATTATTCTCTTCCTTCATCCATTCAATCATAGGTTTGGAAGTTGAGGAACCATCGGAAAGGATTTTAATGGAATAAGGCTAGACACACCCTCCTAGATACCATAAGAAGGCCTACATTTGGGACTTTCATAGGCGTAGTTTAGCCTATTGAATAGTGGAGATCATAATATGTTTCCTCTTTACTGGAATCCATCCATGTGAATGTGAGCGTGTGTAAAAATTAAGATAGAAAGAGTCAACATTAGTGTGATTAAGCCCATTTAGTTGCACATTCTCTAATACCAATTAAAAGAGTCTAAGACCCAATACACAACCATGATAAGGATATACTAACTCCTTAAGATGTACCTCGATCTTACAAACATCAAAAATAGATAAAAGATAAACCAATATTGCCAAATAATCATGAAAAAATAATTAGCCATATATATTAAAGAACACAAACAAACAGTTTAATAATCATCACATATAATGACAATAGTAGTAATAGAAAGATTGATAAATAAGAGAAGTAAGCAATAAGAAAGAAAACAAAAAGGAAATTAGTTAGAGAAAAAGGCTTTCCAATCAATATTAGACCCTCTTATATAGGAACTTATTTGGATGTAATCTTGATTGTACACTGATGAGCAAAACTAGCAACACCGATCTTGCCAATACTTTGGTTTTATATTTATAAAACTCTTGCAAGTGCACGAATCATTTCACAGAAAATGATAAGTATACTACCAAGGTCGATCTAAGCAAGGAATATATGTGGTTTTTAATTTATTATTCAAACTTTTAAAAACGAAATTAAATCCTAAACATCTTGTCACGATATTTGGGTTTTTGTGTTTCTAATCTAATAACATAAAAATAAACATAGATACAGATACAGATTCAATAAATATTGATGCAAATTTTATCATTTATAATAGTGGAGTATTTATGGATATAATAACTAAGTTATTATGTTTGCTCATATTATTTAGGTTATTAAAGATATAAATTGATATTTATTGATTCTCTCTTTTTTATATGAATATCACCTTTTGGTGGGGTTAGATATTCTTTGTTAACTAAACAAATCAATTAACATCTATGGATGGGGTTAATAACTAATTTGGTTAATTAAATTAATTCTTTTTTTTTCTAAGAGATTGAAAATGAACCATTTAAATGCCACCTTTGGTGGGGTTAGACATTTTAAACTTTATTCAAGGTGTCCAAATTAAACCTAAGAATTTAATTATCCGAGTACTAACTTTCAAGTTTTAAAACCACTACTGAAAACATGTTGTCAATACATTTTCAAATAATAATTCTTATAAAAAATTTTGAAATAGAGCTTCACTCTAACTACTAGGCGATTGTACCAACAAATAAAAGAGCACTACTTTAAATCAGACCTGATAACTAAACCTTAAAATCTAATTTTTAGATTTAAGTTTGTAATGAAAAATAATTTATTTCTCTCTAACATTCTTAATATAAAATATTGAATAAAAACAAAATCAATTCATTTTACAGATTTTTACCTATTTAATATTTCACAAGCATAACAACGTTATTATTACATTATGTTTACAAACAGCCAACAAAGTTAAATTTAATCACAGACAAATTAAATATAACATATAAGAATAAAACATAAAAAATAACTGTAAAGAAAAAAAATCCTTACAGTATTTTGATGTTATTCCTGTTGCTGGAAAACATCCAAATGGAATTTTCATTTCCATTTATTGAATCAAAAAGAAAATAAATTACAAAAGCATAATTAGTTTTTCTCAAAAAGAGAAGAACTCTAAAACTAAGAAATGGAGAGAAAGAAAAAGAGAAAAAGATGTTTTTGAGGTGTGTTTGAGGTGAAGAGAATGTGGGTATTTATAGGTGAGGAGAGGAAGAAAAAGTGAGTGGAAAAATGATTAAAAATGGAGGAAACGTGGAGTAGTGAATGATGGTGTCATTGTTGATGTCATGGTAGTGTGGGGCGCAGCAGCGCGTCCGGATTGGGGCTGAGGTGCACGCAGACTGGGCGCAGATGGGTGCGGGCACACACAGACTGGGCGCAGATGGGTGCGGGCGCACGCAGACTGGGAGCAGATGGGTGTAGGCGCACGCAGACTGGGCGCAGATGGGTGCGGGCGCACGCAGACTAGGCGTAGGTGCGCATGGAATGGAGCAGGGGTGCACGCGGATTGGGCATTATGTGAGCGATGCGCGCATTTTCCGGCGCTGTTGGGAGTGCTGCACACATTGGCTGGCGCGGCTGGGCAGTTGCGTGTGCGATTTCACCCTTTTTGACATTTTTGACCCTTTTGATCCATTTTATCCAATTTTTCCATATTTGTTGATTTTTTTTCTCATTTATTATATGAATATATTTGTGATGTATTACTATTTTTCTTTGAGTCTTTAAGTGACTTTTTTAAGCGAAAATACCTAAAAAATAATAAAAATACTTGTGATTCCGAAAATATAGATTTATATATATATATATATATTAATCAATTAATGTGCATAAAATCATGATAATTTTAGTACTTTTTGAGCACTCATCGTACACATGCAACATGCAATCATCAAATGTATCAATATAATATGGTAAACCCATATAGGATTCACACATATGTTGTAACATCCATGGATTTCTTAAGACAAGCACATGGTAGAAAGAAACTTATTATGTAAAGTAAATCAATATTTCACAACCTAAGCATAATATTAGCAAAAACCTCTATTAGTTGGAGCACCACACTCGAGTATGCTTAAGTTGCCTCCACTACTATCTTCATAGAAACTATGCTTTTGATCACAAAATTTTGCTCTCATTTGGGACCCCCCACTATATGATATGTTACAATCAGTAATGGGTCATTATAATGTCATAACATAAGATAAGGACAATGACATGCACACGTACCTACTTGTAACTACGTCTTGGTGTTAATTTAGATTTTATTTAACCCACCCATAAACCTCTTTGTAAAATCATTCAATGAATCACTAATACTGAAAATTACTCAAAGTATTGATGATATGGATTTTAAAAAACAATTTTTCACCGAAAATATTGATATGCAAACTACATGAGTTTTCCCAAGTTTTCTAATTAAATTAAAAAATCAAAGCGAGGATATTTATAAAACACATTTGAAATACCGAGCACCTCACTAACCATGTTAGTGAGCCCTCATTGACCATCTAAAATCCATATTTCTCTCCTTTCCTCCACCTATAAATAGGATCCTATTTTCATTGTAATCCATATCCCTCGTCCTTCTTATTCCTTTCATTTCTTAGTCTCTTAGTCTCCTAAGTTTTTTAGATTTTTCTTTTAATAATTTAATTTTCTACTCTCAATTGAGAGTTAAACTAATTTAGTTTATATAATTATTTATAGTTTCAATTCAAAAAATAGAGCAACAATTCTATTTGGAGTTTCTCTATAATAGAAACAATTCTAAGCATTCTATTAAGGTATATTTAAATGTATTATTTTTCATATTATCTCTAAGTGTTGTTGTTTTGCATGAAATATTTTTAATTTATTAATCATTTATTAAACTAGGAATAACACGCGATAAATAATATGGTATATTAGTAATGTTATTACCCTTGTGAAATATTAAAGTGGATTAAACCTTTTTATAAAATGAGTTAAGTTATATTTCTTCATCAATATTGAAACAAAGTTCATAAAAAAATATTAACAAATTATTTCTCATAATAAATAAGAGAGTTAGATTTAAGATTTTAATTATATGATACTGATTTTGATTTTGAGTAATACATACAGATATTAGATAATTGTAATCTAAATCTATTTTAAGGCATGTTCTATTTCAAATATTTTTATAAGAATTATTATTAAAAGATATTTTGATTACATATCCTTCATAGTAGTTTTAAAATCTAAAAGTTTGTTTCAGATACTTAAATAATAAATCTAACTTAGACACTTAATAAGAGTTTAAATTGATAGTCACGTTAAAAGTATCAACTAAACGATTTATTAATTCCTTAAAAATAAAGCAAAATTTAGTCAATTATAAATTACAAATCCCCACCCAAAATCTTTAGTTGATAATTGATTAACAAAAGAATTAGATCCATATTTTCTTTTTAAAAGGGAGAATCAATAATCTTAATTCATGTATTTAATAACTTACTTAAATATTGAGCAAGCATAGTTAAGTAGCTAATATTTCTCATAAATTCTCCATTTCATGATAAATTTGTAATTGCCTAAATATTTATTGAATACATATTTATTTTTTTCTCATTAGTTTAGATCTTCAAACCAAAACAATCATGACAGGATGTCTACATTATTATTTTTGTTTTTAAGAATTTATTAAATTATTTAAAAACCACACGATTCTTCTTTAAGCCAACCTTCGAAGTAAATTTATAATTTTATATAAGTGATTCATGTACTTTTGAGCTATTTTATAAATCATACAAAATTTGTACGCAATAATTTTATACATCAAGTTTTTGGTGTAACTGCCAGATAAATCGATAAAAATACTGAAAACTAGATAACCTTTGCAAGTATTAAGTTTTTGGTGCCATTGTCACAGAACTAGTAATGGCACTAAAACCTCACTAAAATTTGTATCATCAAGTTTTTGGCACCATTGTATGAGAAGAATAGCTTTTTAAATTTTTTTATAAAAAAATTAAAAATATTTTTTGTGTTGTAAATATATTAATTTTAATTTTAATTTCTAAAATATCTACATTATTAATTAATTTTAAATATTTTAAATTTTAAATATTCTTTTATTTAAAATAAAAAATATATATCATTAAATTTTCTTTACTTTTAATTTTGAAAAAAAAATTGAATTTAAATTTTACTTTCTTCTAAAAAATTCTTTATTCTTTATTGTTTTTTTTTTGTTTATATATTAACTCTTTAATTCCTTTGTTTTTTTTTTAATTTTTGTTGAAAATTTGTGCAATAAATTATTTTTTGTATAATTTATTTTCTTTTACTAACATATTTACCATTTTATTAATTATTCTTTACTATATGTTTAGTATTTCAGTGTACAAACCTATATTGTTTTATATATTTTATTTATTTATTTTACATTTTTATCTTTCTATTTGTTAGATGAATGTAATTTTTATTTTTATTAGTTTATGCGAGATAGTAGACTCTTAGGGTAACCTCCCACAACTTTTAATAATAATACACATAGATCACATTGATTGTCAAGAATGTTGGATTTTGACATCCCATAGCCTTTTGAATAACATAATTTTTAACCTAATCTTAACCTTTTACCTGGACTTTCAAAAAGGACTTTTACTCTATAGTCCAAAAATTTCCCCTCGGTGTAATCACCAAGGAGAAACTTAAAATAAGGTGTTTCTCCTACACCCTTAAAGATAGGACCAAGTGATCAAATGACCTAGAAGGAAGTATACAATAAGGTTATGGGAAAATTATATTCCCTAGAAAAGACATCAGAGTTGAGAGGTAAGATAGCCACTTTCTCTCATATAGAGGGAGAACCTTCCCATGAAGCATGGGATAGGTTCAAACTTTTTCTTACTCAATACCTCATTATAGCTATCCTTTGTAGCTATAGAACTAATAGTTCATCATTGATCCTTCTACTAAAGGACCAATGGGAAAGAAAACTACCAAAGAGACTTACAATCTCTTGGAGATGTTGGATGCTAATTCCTTGGAAAAGAGCTCCAGAGTGAGGAGAGTTAGAGTCCATCAAATAGACTCTAGTATTGAAGTTCAAATGCGACTTTCCCAACTGTCCAAGAAAGTTTTACTTCTTACAACACATGCCACAATAAAAAAAATAACAATGTGGTGTGTGTTATACATTGGTACATGGTGCAAATATATTTCCCTTTAAAATAGACTAAGGTATGAACCCAATGCTAATACCTACAATCCTAGGTGAAGGAATCATCCCAATTTCTCCTATAGGTATAACAACCCTCCATTTGCCTAAAGCTCAATTCAACTAGGCCAATAATTACACAACAATTTCCCTAGAATCCTCCAAACATGCGAAGTCAAGAAGACAACTTGAAATCATTCATTCAAGTTAGCAAAGACAACTAGTCAAGAACTAGTTAAAGGTTGGATTATGTGGAATTTTCCATAAAAAAATATGGAAGTATAGGTGGAGCAGTTAACCAAGCACTTGTAGAAACAAGGCAAGGAATGGTTGCAAAGTCAAAAAACAAAAGAACTCAATAACGAAGGGATATTGAGTTTACAAAAAGATGAAATCCCCCAAGAAAATATCTCACTAAAGACGATAAAAAATAGTCCTAAAGGGGAGGTAACCAATTATTATTTATTATTTCTCTAATTTATTTATTTTTATTTTGTAGATAATTAATTTAATTTTTTATTATTTTGTGTGTTTTTAATGTATGTATAGTTATTAAGTAGAGATTTTTTTATTTAGAAAAGAAATATTTAACCTAAAAATGAGAAATAAAAGTAGTTTATAGTGCACTATGGCATGCTTTTCTACATATTACAACATGAGGTAATTAATTTCAAATGGTTGGAATACATCAAGTTGCATGCCGTAACATCACAAACACATCATTGCATCCTGCATGCATACATTTTCGAGGATGAAATGCCTTTTTTCACACAAAATTTGTACTGTTCTCTCATTTTTTAACTTTTTCTAACAAAAACCTAATATTTCCCTCCACCAAACACATAAAAACCCTTAAAAGAAGTCCTGCTTTTCTTCTTTTTTTCTTCAAAACTTTTAACATAATCACTTTCCTAACAATTTCCCACCTAACCCACAAAGAAATATTCACTTTCTTCAATAAAACAAAAGGTCTTCAACTTCAATAAAGGAGTGTTCTTAATTTTTCTTCATTCTACAACAATACAAGTTTTCATAATTTTTCAGAATTTGAGTCTTTAAATTAAATTCTTTAAAAAATTTGAAATTATTGTGATTTTTAAGAGTTCTAAAACCCTAACTAGGATAAAAAAGGGTTAGGAAAAATATTGGATTATCTGTATTGTTGTTTGAAATTTTTGTGAACTTGTGAATTTTATATTTTTTTTAAGATTAAAAATGGGACCAAAAAGAAGTAGTAAAGGAAAGGAGGATTCAACTTAAGAGATTATGATAGTTCTAAGTTTTCCAATTATAAGGAAATAGTTCACTTTGAAAAAGCAGCATAAGTTAATATAGGATTTATACTAGAAAGAAGGATGGACTTGAGGGAATTATTGATGTCATAGTACTTCTAGGGTGGAATGGTTTTATAAGGGAACCAAAGGCTGTTATTGAATCTCTTGTTCATGAATTCTATGAGAATTTTCTTAACATTGTTGGTAACCAAGTTTTAGGCAGGAATGTTCTAGTTCCTTGTACGCCTAATGATACAAATGCTCTCTATTATTTTGTGAATATTAGAGAAGGAGATTATGAATAGTATCTTAATAATGTTGATTATTCTACATTTTTAGAAACTTTAATTATACAAGATGTTGAATGGATATATATTGGTAATAAGCATAAGGGTTTCGAAGTAAAGTATTTTGACAAAATTTCAAGAATTTGGCAATACTTGGTGTGTTCTTGGATAATGCCCACCAGACATTATAGCACTATTGATATAGAAAGGGCTATTTTACTATATGAAATCGTATCTAAAATGTCTATAATTGTTAGAGCTATAATTTACCAAAGAATAAAATTGTCTATAAATAATCACCATTTGGGTTTTTCCCCAACTAATAACTGCCTTATGTAAGTACGTGGTGGAACCCCATTTGAAAAGTGAGGTTATATAACCTGATGAATTATTGAACATGGCATATTTTAATGAACTCATCTCTGGTATGAATATTGTTTCTAATAAAATAAGAACCATTCCTCCATCAAGATTGTCTATGAAAGAACAATGTCATATTTTTGGTGAAAAAATGAGTTATATGGAAGAATACTAACAAGCCTATTTTACCTAAAAAGCTGCATTTCTAAATCAACAACATCATGATCATATGGAACATAATCGATTAATGCATGAAATGAATAGATTTCAATTAAATCATCTCAAGGTGAATACAAGTCACTTAACAACACGCAAGTGATTTCACTTTTATACCAATAGAAAGATCATGATAACAACAACCTGAAGATCAAGGTCTAGATTATATGGAAGAAGAGCTCTAAATTGGATAAGAAATTTTATTACTTTTTATGTTTTTTTTTTGTTTCTAGATACTGTATTGTTTTTATTTTATGTTAATTTATTTATTTTGTTTCCTATTTTGTAAACATTGTTATAATTATTAAATTTTATAACTATTTGTTGAAATTTTTGAGAAGTAACACAGTATTCTTTCTGTGTAATATATTTATATTTGGAATAATGGATACACCTGCAATTCCATAGCAACTTTTGAATAGCATCATCAAATGGGTAACTTTTATTTTCATTACATGTTATCTTTAATTTAGAATTGTTACATTAAAGATAATGTAAGTTCTAGGTTGGGGGTAGAAAAAGTTACATTATAAAATTTTGTGCTAACTTTAAATTTTTATATCACATGCTTACATTTTTATATTTTTAATTAATTTGTGTGCTTTTATTTATTTTAATTGAATTAGAAATTTTTGGTTTATTTTAAAAAATTTCTTACGAAACTATCATGTCTTTTTAGTTAATTCTAAGAAAACGATTGAGTCTTTGCATTGTTAGATTATTTTCCAAAACATTTCAAGGAGTAACATAATAGTTAGTTAATTATAATTAGTATTTCATGATAAAATTTTGAAATTGCAATAAACCCAAAAACTTTGTTTAGGAATCGAATAGTGGAGACTACTTGGTGAGAATATGTTTTGAACGATTACCTTCTCAGTCTGAGTGATGATATTTTCCTACTCTTTTAAATGATCTTCTTATCAATTCTAATTTCTACATGATCTTTATAGTCCTTTGCATTGAATGCTAGGATTTTTACATCCAATAGAGTGTCATATATTTATTTTTATTACTTAAATTAAATAAATTAAGAAGAAATTGAAAGTATATGTCCTTCTATTCATTCATGCATGACTTATAAAAAAGAAACATATATGGGGTTTCCTAAACTAAACAAAGAAAAAGCCACAAATTAGTCACTCATTTTATCATACGATATATGTAGGATCTATATATAGGTATTTTCTCTAAAATAATATATATATATATATAAGAGAGAAAAAAGAGAAAAAAATGAATAGTATAAACGAAATACTATGACCCATTACCATACAAATTTGTTAGAATTGGCTAAATACAAAAGAAAGAAATATAGGAAATAATTTCCCAAGAAGTCATTTTCATTTTCTTCATCTTTTAAAGGAATATTACTTGAGATTTTTATTTAATGAATTTGATTGATGTATGAAAATAATATTTCATTTAATTTTGTTCATGAGATCAATGTGATGCACCATTTTGAGCTTTTATTCTTTATACATATGCAAACTTATTAGTTCATTTCTATACATAAACTTTATTCGTATATATCTTTGAATGAGTGCTTGAACCAATAAGATAAGTGTTATTAAGAGTATGCCTTGAGAGGATAGACTTGAAACGAATTTGAATTCCATACACTGAGATTAGTAAATTAATATTGATACATTTTTTATTTAAATATGAAAATAATTTTCAACTAATTATTATAATAAATCATGAATGTTTAGAATGTTAAAATAACTTATGCTATAGATTTAATTAAAGACCTAGAAGATATTAAAAAGCATGATAAGTTTTATTCCTTTTTATTCTTTTTTATTTTTCTTCTTATATGGTTATACTTTTACTTTATTTTAAATTTTATTTGTTCATATGTTGTTTTTTTATATATTTTAAATTTGACATATATGGGTATTATATATGAAAAATCTCACGAGACTTAAACCCTTCCACTAAGGCAACCCTAAGTTTAAATTATTATTACATACGATAAGTGTAACTATGTCAATCTATGAAAATAATTTAGAATAGTTAATTTCTATTTCTATTTTTTATTTTTTATTTTTTGCCATGCTTTCAAAGAAACTAGTTGGAGATTTGTGATAAGTGCTCAAAAGACTTAATATGTTGTAACTTTATACATGTTAAATAATTAAATATATTTGTATTTGTTTATTTTTACTATCATTTTAAACAAAACTATCTTTTCTTTTTGGAACCATGAATATATATTTTTTGTTTTTCAGGCATTTCTTTGTATTCAAATGATTTAACTCGAAGAATTATATTTGGGGCACCCATTACAACTTGGAAGATAGATTAAAAATAAAACATATGTTAACATTACATATGTTTTAAAACTTCAAAAAGCAAATACAAGAAATAAAGGGTTCCAAGTGATGCAAAATAGAGGATGTCATGGCATGAAAGTTTTATATACCATAACATGAGGCAATAGGAATGACATCAATGCATCCTAAATATAATAAGGGTTGTGGCATGAAAATATTGTATGACATAGTGTGAATGTAATGGTTTATAGTTTAAATTTCTCATCCTACTTATTCCTTTCATTTCTTAGTCTCTTAAGCTTTCTAGATTTTTCTTTTAATAGTTTAATTTTCTTTCCTCAATTGAGATTTGAACAAATTTAGTTTATATAATAGTTTATAGTTCCAATTCAATAAATAGCGTGGCAATTCTGTTTAGAAGTTTTCTGGAATAGAAGTTATTCGAAGAATTATGTTAAGATATATTTAAATGTATTCTTTATAGATTATCTCTAAGTTTTATTTTACATGTTATATATTTAATTTATTAATCATTTATTAAACTATGGATGTCTGGCTATAAATAATATGGGATATTAGTAAAACATTTTTAAAATGGATTAAACATTTTTATAAAATTATTACACTTGTGAAATATTAAAGTAGATTAAACATTTTTATAAAATTAATTAGGTTTTATTTCTTCATCAACATTAAAATGAAGTTTGTAAAAGAAAACTTTATTGAGAAAGTATTTTTCATAATAAACAAGAGAGTTAGATTTAGGATTTTAATTATCTGACCTTGATTTCGAGTAATGCACATGGATATTAGATAATTTCAATTTAAATCTATTTTGAGTTATGCTCTATTTCAAAGATTTTTATGAGAATTATTACTAAAAAATATATTGAAAACATATCCTTTAGAGTAGTTTTAAAATTTGAAAGTTAGTTCTAGATACTTAAATCATAAAACTAACTTAGACACCATCAGAGAGTTAAAATAGAGAGCCCCGCCAAAAGCATCAACTAAACGGTTTATTAGTTCCTTAGAAATAAAGCAAAATTTAGTCAATTATCAATTATAGACCTCATCACAAGGCTTTAGTTGATAATTGATTAACAAAATCAAATCCTTGCCTCAGGATATTTTCTTTTTAAAAAGAGATAATCAATAATCTTAATTCATTTTTTTTAATAACGTACTTAAATATTGAGCAAGCATAATTCACTAGTCAATGTATCTCATAAATTCTTTATTGCATGATAAATGTTTAATTACCTAAATATTTGTTGAATCTATTTTTATTTTTATGTTAGTAGTTTAGATCTTCAAACCAAAACAATCATGATAGAATGTTTAGGTTATTATTTTTGTTTTCAAGAATTTGTTGAATTATGTAAAACCATATGAATCCTCTTTTGATCAACCTTGGAAATATACTTGTCATTTTTTATATAAGTGATACACTTATTATTTTTTATAAGTGATTCATACCCTTGCAAATTATTTTATAAATCATACAAAATTTGTACACGATAATTTTATTCATTAATTTTTGTTGTAATTTCTAGGTAAAATGATAATAGCACTAAAAATTAGACAACCTTTGCAAGCCTCAATCAACCTAATTATAATGTTGTTGAATGAAAAATGCATTTTGGTGGGCTCTGTAGGTTTGCTAATACTCTTCTATGTAGCTTATTCTTTCACTAAAATAATAATTTTTTTCCTTTTGTAGTCGGTCAATTTTGATGAAGGAATGGCCCTTCTTTCCATTTGGACTAAACGGGACTAGTACACCCCATTCCTTAAAAAATCAACAACATCAAGAACGTTGGCATAGAATTCTCAAACAAGAGATTCAATAACAGCATTAGTTGTTTTACAAAAAATTTCTATCCTAAAACTGCTACAACATCAATAATTCCCTCAAATTGAAAATTAGACCCCAAATCAAAATCCATCTCTCTTTCATGTATGAAACTTTTATTGGCTTCTACAGCTTTTTCTAAACATAATTTGTCCTTATAACTTCAAAATTTATCCCTATCATATTCTTCAAAAGTTGAAACCTCTTTCCCTTTATCATGTCTACCCATTTGAGGTGCCATTTCAAAAAATAAACAATATCGAAAAATTTTAGGCTCTCAAATATTTCAAAAAATAACACAAATCAAATTATTCCAACATTTTCCTTACCCCTCTTAGTCCTAATTAGTGTTTGGAACTCCTAAAAATTCATAAATAATCTACAAATTTTTATAGAATTTAATTTAAAGACTTAAATTTAAAAAAATTATGAATACTTGTGTTGATATGGATTGAAGAGAATGAAGAATAATCCTCTTTGAAGATAAAGATTTCTTGATATTGTTGATGGTTTTCAAAATTTTGTTAGGAAGTGGGTAGGAAAAGGTTAGAAAGTGATTTTGGTGAAAGGTTTTTAAAGATTATGGAAGAAAGAAATGATTTTGAGGGTTTAAAGGTGTTTATGGGATAGAAAATTTAGGGTTTGTGAAAAAGATGAGAAAATGAGAAAAATTGTGTGTTTTCGTGTAGGGTATTCTTAGCCAGAATAAAGCAAGCTACATCATGAACCTTGATCATCACATAGGAAATGTGTGCAATGAATACACAAGTATACGTATCACAACAAGTAATATAATGATAAGAAAAGATCGTTCCCACGGAGATTATTTTATTAAAAACTAATTTTTAAAACTAAAAATAATAAAAATCAATTTTTTTTTGTTTTTATATTTTAAGGAAGCAAAATTAAAATAACTAAAATTAAATAACAATAATTAATTAAATCAAATTTAGTAACTAAAAAGATATATGAGAAAATATTTAAGAATACTTAATCCCCCAATTTTCTAAACATGCAAATCGCTAAAATCCCTCCAATATAATTATCAATTAATTACATGACCAATTGAATCTAACCTAGCATGTATTTCTCTACACCATATAGTAAATAATTTAATCACACTCCCATGCCAATTAAATTGCATATTGCTCATTAAGTTCATCAATTATAGATCTCATACATAATAATCATACATCTCTCCCTAGAAACTATGCATATTATTTAATCAAGACAAACAATTGAATAATTCTCTCAAATTTATTTAATTGTCTCTATAGATAAATTGTTGGCCAATCAATTAATAGTATAAAAATCAGATCAAAATAATATAATTAAATTATAATTATAATTGGGGTAAAATTTTAGAGCATCACATGGTGAAAATTGGGTTCATAAGATCCCTAGATTAATAAATTAATTACACATAATTGTGTTCATAAAGCTCATATTTTTCGTAAAGAAAGACATAAAATTGATAAATAAAAAAAGAGTAGACAAAGAAATACAATCAATCTCTTGAATTGTAGTATTAATTTCCTCTTGAATTTCCACCAAAATTATGTCTTCTCTTGAATTTTTCTGTATTTTTTTCTCTTTTTTTAGCTCCAAAAAATGACCAAAATTATGCTAATGGAGAAAAATTAGGGTTTATATAGTGATTAGGGGCTTAAATAAAGCTCAGGTACGATCTAGACCATCAGATCAGCTTCAAACAAGGGCTACGATCAAAACAAGCAAAACTAACAATTCCAACCAATCATAGCACGACACATGGCATTAGAAATTCATTGGGTGAATCAAGGAGTTACGCGTGGTAGGAGAGACCGATCAAATTCAATGCTCGCTAAGTCAGTAACACAGGTGGAATGCATAGAACAATGGCATAGCGACACGTGGCATGGTGCATTGACCAATTTCTAAAATTTGATTGAATGTCGTGCTGACATGTGGCATACATTTTGTCCTCCTTACACAAGGCATAACTTGATTCTCTCTCTATGCTTAGGTGGAATCCGTGTGGCTTACCCAGCCAACTCATGTGCTTATGTGACATGCCACGTGGCAACTCCTGGTTGGTCCTACATTAAAAATTCATAAAAAATTCCAAAAATTATATTTTCACCCCTTTTCACTAAAAAGTTTATATTTTAATTTTATTGGCTATAAAAATACTATTTAATAAATAAAATAAGTAAATATTAAGTAAAAAAGTGTACTAATGACTCTACTTTCATATAGTCATCACACCCCTAAACTTAAATCTTTGCTTGTCCTGAGTATAACTAAATAAAATAACTTGGGTAGTATATTCATAAGTATACTTCTATTAGTACATGCATATTTCACGAAAACTATCCCTTTCAAAAGTCATACAATCTTATGATAAAGAAGTTCACATATTCATCAATCAACATTCCATCAATACAAAGATATACAAGGTTTTTGAAAAATTGATTTTTGTGTGTGTGCTGCACATGATATCATCCAATGCACTCATGAAATCAACCTATATGAGCATGCTAATAAATTCAATCTTAGAACAAGTCTCATAAGTCTATTTTTCACATCCCTCTCCACTAATATAAATATGCACTTAGCTCAAGATCAATAAGGACTTTACATGGTTGTAATGTAAGGCTTAGGTGGGGGTCGATAAATGAAGACATTTTAGGCTCTTTCTATACCATAGATTCTTCTTTTTTTCATCATGCACTTTTTAACTACAATTAAGTTTTTACTTGATATTTTAGTGCACCCTCTTTTGACATTCTTTTCATATATTTTTTCATCTTTTTTTCTCTTTTTTTATTGTAATTTCACAACACTCCCAAACTTATTTTCAACTTTATTTTCTTTTCTTTAGAGGGATAATTGTGTTGTGAGTTTTTCTCTTTTTCTTATAGGGTGCATTACATTTCACCTTACTCTAAAGCATAACACATGATTGCAATTTTTTTTCTTTTCATACAAGCTAACGGTGAAAGGGTAAAGATAATGCTTATTGGTTAGGCATAAAATGTGGCTTACAGATATGAAAGGTTCCTTGTTAGGCTTAAATGGGTGACTAAAGATATTAACAATGATTAGCTTGAAAGGCTCAATCAATCCAAATAAGGCTTGAATCATTTCTCTTGCTAAATACTATTTAGGATTTCGCCTCAAGGGATGATCAAATAGATTTTAAAACTTGGTAGATCTCATCAACTCGTATAACTCACTACAAATTTTCTCTTAATAAGAACACCAAAATCAATCAAGAATATGTGTATAAAAATTTAAATCAATCAAATCAAAACTAGCAAGCATATCACATGATTAATGTAAATATCTTAACAAATATGTTACATTCTTTATCCTAGTCATGACAACCAATTTTTATCATTGAGTTCATATGTTTCATATTAAGTATGTATGCATTTAGTTTCCATATATTTATCAATTTCTACCCAAATCATGATTAAAAACATCCTAAAAATTTAAAATGCATACTAAATACTAATGTAGAGAATGAAGTTCCCTCCCCAAAACTTAAGTTACATATTGTCCCCAATGTGCACATATAAATATAAAAAAGTAAACGAAAAGAAAACTCACTTAGTCATGGCATACCACATCTGTCACTGAAATGCTCATTCTTGTTACGTCATTGCTCTCCACATTTATTCACCTACAAAACAAAAACAATGAAAATATAAGTAAAATAACGTTGAGTTACCTTCCAACCAGTGTCACGTTTAACGTCCTTGACTAGACGATCCTATCAAGTCCTAAGGTGCATCTACTAAGGTTATCACAAGTGTTTCATTTGATAATTGATCTTCATAATAGTGGTTCACCCTATGCCCATTAACCATAAATCACTCTTTATCTTTATTTTATAATTCAATGGCTTCATGGTTGGTTACCTAAGTGATGATGAATGGTCCTGACCATCTACTCTTTAATTTGCCCAAAAACAATTTGAGTCTTAAGTTGTACAATAACACTTTTTCACCCAGTTCAAAGATACAGTGCATAATTTTTTTGTCATGCCATCATTTTGTCTTTTCTTTGTAAACCTTGGCATTTTCATAAGCATTCCACCGTAATTCATCCAATTCATTTATTTGAAGCATTCTTTTCTCACCAGCTGCATCTATGGACATATTCAACTATTTCAATGCCCAATATGCTTTGTACTCCAATTCTAATGGTAAGTGACAAGCCTTTCCATAAACTAGCTTATACGGGGTGGTATCAATTGGTGTTTTAAATGCAGTTCTGCACACCTATAAAGCATCATCCAACTTAGATGACCAATCCTTCCTAGAGATGTTTACATTTTTCTCAAAAATTATTTTCACTTCTCTATTAGTACCTCTAATTGCCCACTTATTTGGGGATGATAAGGGGTAGACACTTTATGCTTAATCTCATACTTAGATAATAAGGAATTAAATACTTTATTTTTAAAAGTGACCTCCTCCATCACTAATAATGATCCTAGGAGTTCCAAACCTAGTGAAAATATTTTTCTTCATAAATTTCATGACAACTTTGGCATCACATTTGTTGCTAGCAATGGCTTCTACCTACTTTGACACGTAATATACTCCTATGAGTATGTATTGGTTGCCAAATGATGGAGGAAATGGTCCCATAAAGTTGATGCCCCACACATTAAATAATTTCAATTGAAGTATAATGTTCATAGGCATCTCATCTCTTTTTGAAATATTACATATCCTTTGACATCTATCACATATCTTTACATAATTTTAAGCATCTTTAAATAGTATAGGCCAAAAATAACCAAATTGAAGTACCTTAGCTACTATTTTTGAGCTTCGAAAGTGACCTCCATAGTCTGAGCTATGGCAATGGTAAAGGATACTTTAAACTTCATCATTAGGGACACACCTTCTAAAAATACCATTACCATATTCTTTATAGAGGTAAGGGTCATCCCAAAAATAATATTTAATGTCATGGAAAAACTTGTTCTTTTGTTTCCATGTGAGATTTAGTAGAACAATGTTGGCAGCAAGAAAATTTGCAATGTCTCCATACCATGGAACTTATTTTTGAGCTATAGAAAATAGTTGCTCATCTAGAAAATATTCCCCAATAACCATATTATCATCCATTTTTCCTCCCCTCTCTAGTATAGATAGATGGTCTGTTACCTGAATTTATGTTCCTTTTTTATCATGAATTTCCAAGTCAAATTCGTGTAGAAAGAGCACCCATCTTATCAATCTTGGTTTTGCATCCTTCTTTGTCATGAGATACTTTATTGCAGAATGATCTGTGTAAACAGTCACTTTGGTGCCAACCAAATAAGATCTGAATTTCTCAAAGGCATATACAATGGCTAGGAGCTCTTTCTCTGTAGTAGCATAATTCATTTAGGCCTCATTCAATGACTTTCTTGCATAGTATATGGCACCAAAAATTTTGTCTCTTCGTTGTCCAAGAACAGCTGCAATAGTAATATCATTTGCATCACACATCAATTCAAAGGGCTTGTTCCAATCCAGTGTGACTATAACTTATGCTGACACTAGTCTTTCTTTAAGCACTTGAAATGTTGTTAAACATTTATCATCAAACTTGAAAGGCATATCCTTTTCCAAAAGATTACACAAGGGTTTGGAGATTTGGGAAAAATATTTTATGAATCTACGATAAAATCATGCATGCCTAAGCAAATTTCTTACTCCTTATACATTGGTAGGTGGTGGTAGTTTCTCAATCATTTCTATTTTAGCTCTATCCACCTCAATGCCATTAGCTAAGGTTTTGTGACCTAAGATTATACCTTCATGTACCATGAAATGACATTTCTCCTAGTTTAAAACCAAATTTGTTTCTTCACATCTTTGTAACACTAGGGAGAGATAGTGTAGACATTCATCAAATGAGTTTCCAAAGACCGAAAAATCATCCATGAAGATTTCTAGATGTTTTTCCACCATGTCTGAGAAAATGACCATTATGTAGTGTTGAAATGTAGCAGGTGCATTACATAATCCAAAGGGTATTCTCCTGAAAGAAAAAGTTCCATAAAGACATGCGAATATGGTCTTTTCTTGGTCTTCAAGTGCCACAGCAATCTGGTTATAACCAAAGTATCCATCTAGAAGGTAATAGGAAGAATGCCTAACTAATCAGTCAAGCATTTGATCCATAAATGGTATAGGAAAATGATCATTCCTTGTAGGTTTATTTACTTTATGAAAATCCATACATACTCTCCATCCCATGACAGTCCTAGTAGGTATTAACTCATTTGACTCATTTTTCACCATAGTGATTCCTTCTTTCTTCGATACACATTGGACTAGACTTACCCATTCACTATCTGATATTGGGTAAATAATGCCCATGTCCAACCACTTGACAATTTCCTTCTTCACCACTTCTTTCATAATGGGATTTAAGCGGCATTGTGCATCCTTGGTGGGTTCAACCCCGTCTTCTAGCAAGACTTTATGCATGCATATTGATGGGCTTATGCCTTTTATGTCTGCAATAGACCAACCTAGAGTTCTATTGAAGTTCCTTAGCTAGCAGTGCTTCCACTTGCTCCATACTTAGATCAGTCGAGATTATGACTTGAAGTGTCTCATTATCACCCAAAAATGTATAACGAAGATGAGCAGTTAAAGGTTTAAGCTCTAATTTTGGTGGCTTCTCAATGGATGGTTTCAACCGTGAGCTTATTTCAAGACATTCCATAATTGTATTTGATCCACATATGAGAGGCGTGTCCTCCAAAAAGTTCACATAGTTCACAATATCAACCTTTGATTCCATATTTTCAAAATTAAAACAAGTTGAGTTGTTTTTTGTTGAGTTAATGTCCTTGTTCATAGCATTATATGTTAAAGTCATAAGTGGGGATAATTCAATAAGTGTTGTTAAGCTACCGACATGAATTTGTATGCATGCATGCATGTCATGGTATTCATTAGTATGTGTGTTTATAGAATTAACAAGCACAGATTCTAAAGCATCAATAGGGCACATGCCATAAATCACATCAGTGGTTAGCTCATCAATGCTATCTATTCGAAAGCAATCACTAGCATTATCATCATCAAAAAATTTAATTACTTTGAACACATTAAATGTTACTTGTTCATCTTGCACTCTTATTGTAAGTTCACATTTTTGTACATCAATGAGTGCTCTTCTAGTTACTAAGAATGGACGACCAAGTATGATAGGAATGTCATGGTCCTCTACCATCTGCAATGTTATTGAAGTGGGTTTGACTTTACCAACCCCTAATCTCTAGAAGGCTGATAATGGCATGAGGTTAATGCTAGAACCCAAATCACATAATGCCTTGCCAAAACTAATATTCCCAATAGTGCAAGGGATGTTAAAACTACCTGGATCTTTCATTTTTTGTGATAGTTTTTTATTAAGAATGGCATTACAACCTTCAGTCAGGGTTATTGTTTCATGATCTCTGAGCCTTCTTTTTTTATAGTATATCCTTCATAAATTTGGCATAAGATGGCATTTGTTCAAGTGCCTCTACAAATGGTATTTTTTATGTGCAGCTTCTTGAAGACTTTCAAAAATTTTGAAAACTGTATATCTGCATTTTACTTTTGTAGCCTTTGAAGAAAAGGAATAATGGGTTTGTAGATGTTACTCTTTTCTGGCTGATTATCTCATTTCCATTACTCTATTTATCCACTACTTCCTTTTCATCCTTTTTAGTTTTCGAATTCTCCTTATCCTTTTTAGTCTTATATTCATCCTTATCCTTTTGAGTCTCATCTCCCTCTAGAGTTTTACCACCCCTCAAGGCTATAGCACTGTAATGGTCCTTCCCTTCTCTTCTTGGGTTTATAATTGTGTCACTTGGAAGGTTACCTTGAGGCCTTTGGCTCATGGCCTAGGAAAGTTTCCCCATTTGGTTCTCCAAATTTTGAATCAAAGCCTCTTGAGTGGACACTTTTGTATTTACTGATTGGATGAAGTCTTTCATCATCCCCATTAAGGCATTTGTATTGTCCTCAGTAGGTGGCTTCTTCTCTTGGGCTTGTGATTGATGTGGTTGTTGAAAACCAGGTGGTTGAAACGATTGATGGTTGAATTGATTACCACCTTGATTGTTGTTACTCCAAGAGAAATTTGGATGTTGTATCAATCTTGGGTTATATGTGTTTGAGTATGGATTATTGTTTCGATTCATATTACCCACATAGCAAATGGATTCAGGATTATTTGGACAATTATCAAACAAATGAGCTCCTCCACAAAACACACATGACACTCTTGAATCTTGGACCTGGTTTATACTCGCTGGCGAGTTTTGAGCCTTCAAAAGATTAACCAAAGATGATACTTGAGCTATAAGTGCTGTGATATCATTTACCTCATGCATTCTGACTACTCTTCTTGTGGCTGTCATTCTGTCCATTGGCCATTGATAATTATTTCTGACCATTTTCTCAAGTAAATCATAAGCTTGATTGTAAGATTTGGCTAGCAAAGCTCCATTAGCCGACGCATCAACAATAGTCCTTGTTTGAGCATTGAGACTTATCGCATTATTTAACAAGTGGAGTGTTGTTTGCATGTGTATATTTGTACACTTCTTACAAATTATACCAACTTTGAATTTATTATGTATTTTAATTTGGTAGCAATTATATCATCATTTTGTATGACATTTGAAGATTTATAATTTGTAATTATATCATCAAAATATGCTATGTAGGTGGTGCTTGTGTTCGTTAATACTAATACTTATTTTTTTATTTTACTAATTATAAGTATCATTTTTTACATGATGCAAGACATTGAAGTTGAAGAAATCATTTTAGAAAGGCTATCATAGTGTCAATTATAATGTTAGACATTAATTTTTTAATTTTAGATTACTATTTGTTTTATTACTTATATAAACAAATATAATGCACATCCATTCAATTTTAACTTGATACTCAATATACTCTATATTTACTTTGTATATTGTTTTGTTAAAATGAAAAAAAAATTGTTTTATTTAAGTAATATATCGTCTTACAATTTTGTTAATATTTGTATTTTTATCCAATAATATAATTTTTTGAAACAAATAGTTTAATGTATTTTAAGACAAAAAAAAATCACAAATTTATTTCAATCTAAATAAGTTTGGACAAAACATTTTCACAAATTTTTCCCAAAATTGTTAACTTGAGACAACAAAAACTTTTCACAAAAATGTTATTTAGAGAATCAATATGCTTTAGGGATAAATTTATTTTAAATTAGAACAAATGTTTTTGTCATTAAAAATTAAAAGTTGTTCTTTAAATCTATTATTTTTTGGGACAAAATTAAATTTTGTGTCAATATATTTTATGCGATTTTCATTTGAAACAAAAATAATTGATAAATTTATTGTCCCTAATTTACATTTGAGATAAAATTTTGACTTTTAAGTACAAAATTTCTTATATTAAAAAACTAATTTTCTTGTAGCATAAGTTGCATAATTGGCAGAGGTTTAGTTAAATGAGTAGAGGATATGATGTGAACTAGTAAAATATAAGACTCTAATTAAACTAAACGAATAAAACCCAATTTTACTATCTAAAGTTAAAAAAAAAAACTTAATAATTTTATATCTATGCATGTATATGATTTTACTAATAAAATGCACGTGCTTAGCACGTGTCATGTACATTATCTTAAATAAAAATAACTGTCTATTATTAATAATGTACCAAAATGAGTAAGAGCTATTATTACAATTCTTTTAAATTAATGAGAAAGTAATATTGTTAGGTATAATAATCATGTTTAAATATTGCTAAAGAATATACGCAACAAGGAAGGCTTCAGGGCTAATAAATGACGCTAAATTTATTATGCTTAAAAGTACTTTTGATTCAACACGTATTACATTTCGGTGGGAGAAGGCTTGGGTTCTATCCTTAACTATGAATACGTGAGTTTATATTGTATAAAAAAATATGAAGTTTTTATCTCATATTAATATCAGTCCTAAAAGACCAAATTGAACGAGAAGAATATTATAAAATTTTGAGGGTGATTTCATATATTTCAAGAGACCAAATTGAACGAGAAAAATATTATCAAATATTGAGAGTCATTTCGTATAATCTAAATCATCATATAATCTTATAGGCTAAGCCTAACAAATATATAATCATCGTATATATAAATACGATATCAAGATAATTGTTATAAAGAGATAAAAGTTTAAGAATTATTCTTGAATTATCTTAAAGAAATAAAATTTTAAAGATTATCCTTTACTTAAAACGAAAGAGTAATTAGTAATAGATATCTAGAAAACTACAACAACTCAATCTTATTTTAACAAAAAATATCTATTAAATCAATTATTTCTCCTACATATATTCACATATACAAACAACTATTATAATTTAAAATATCACTTGAATCTCATAACAGAGAATCATAATAAACACTCTCGTTTTATATATTATTAGAACTAGATAGTAGATCTTCTCTATTTACTAACTTAACCATCTAAAGATCAAAGACTACTAATAGTTCAAAGTCCTAATATTTTGTTCATCTCACAAATTCTCATAAAATAGACCTATTTGGTGTTAATAAAAATACATATCAACACCAAATATGAATCATGAATATTAATTCCCTAATCATTAAATGCATCAAAATATCTTCATTAAATTAATACATTTGTAACATCCCATCATCTAACCATTTAATTAGAAGTATAAGAGAAATAAAATATACAAGTTAAATTTTAATAAAATTTATTGTTAATATTCAAATAAATAAATAAAAATAGAAAAAAATAGGATATTTCACCACCAATTTGAGGAACTCGATTTGTAATTTAATGTAGTTTGATAGTTACCCACATGATCGAAAAAAAAAATGGCCCATGTGATAAGATAGTTTGATGCACAAATAAACAAAGTCAAAATATCATCCAAATTGATAGTTTTATCCAAAATAGCGTGGTTATAAAAAGCAATCAATTTAAATTAATCTAAATATTAGTGATAAAATATTATTTTTTTAGAAAGATATAAGATGTATGAATATACTTATAATAATAATTTGCCCGTCTTCATCAATCAGTACTATAAAATTAGCTACTTACATCATTTTTGCATGAATTTTAAAAAAATATGACACAAATGTAGGGGAAAACTATCATAATTATTTTAGCTAGTCATGTTAATATTGATTTTCTATTTTATCATTTCCAAAGATAGTATTCATGGACTGACCACTACAAAGGCCCAAAGGGGCCATGGGCACTGATCTGATATGTGAAAAATGTAGTTTAATATGTTATGACATATAGTAAATAGGAGGAAGATGGTGTAATAGTTATTGACTCCCCTGAGTCTTTCTTTCCTTATCTCATGCCTAGTGGGTTGTGGCTCACTTAAGAAACTTGCTCATTAAAAGATCGATATCAACTTTTTTTTAAATAAAAAGTATACATAATATAGAGTTAACAAATAATAGTTTAAAAGAAATGATGAAATAAATGGGTTGGGTACGTATATAAAAAAATACATGAGGTTTTAAATGGATGTTTTTATAACAGTTAAATAAAAATCATCCAAAACATAAATTATCTACCCATTTCACTCTAAATTTATTTCAAATATTACAATTTAGTCTCTAATATTTCAAAACATCTTTAATATTTTTAATTATAAATTTTATCATAAATTAAAGATCAAATAAATTAAAAATTTAAGTAACGTCCTTATTAACTTTAATACTTTTAAAACAATTTACCCGAAAATTAAATTTTTGATTAAATTTATCAAATTTAATTAAAAATATTATTAATTAAATTATGTGAATTGAAATAGCAGAGATTAAATTATAATATATTAAGTATATTAAGAACTAAATAAATACATAAACAAAAAAATTCAATTAAAGAAAAAAAGAGTGAAAAGAAAACACATGTGTCAACTCAACAACTCAATCGAGCTGATAATTTGAGTGTCTCACATTAAAGGGTTCGTAGTTCAAGCATCATGTGAGTCTTAATTTGTAATTTGATGTAATTACCTTTAAACTAAGGATAAAGAGTGTCCTACTTTATCAAAACTCTTAAATTTATTATAAGTATTTAAAGTATCTTAAAAAGAATTATGAACTATATATTGAAGAGTGGATATATTAAAACATTTTTCATATGAAAAATTGGATTGAATAAAAAAAAATAAGAAATCTCTATGCACCTCGCCAACACCTCACTACCATCACACCAGCACCTTACCACCATTGGTAGCAAGCTCCTCAAAATGGTTATAAAAAGAGATGAACTTCACCCATTTTCTCACACATATTTTCCTCTCTTTTCTCTTCTTTAAAACCTTTTATCTCTAAATTGTTCGGAATTTTCAAGACATTTTTGAAGGTATCTCGAGAATAAAATATCAAAAAGTTCGAGTTTAGAAGCTCAGCGATGGAATAACTTTTCAAGTAGGGGTTCTCACTCTAATATTTTAAATACATGCATTGTTTTGTTTAATAAAATGTCATGCATCATATGTTAGGAAATAAAATGAGAAAATGGATGTCATAATTTTACAAGTCATAGTATAATGTTATAAATGTTGTTTAAAAAATATACCAGTCATAAATGTTTTATTATGCATACATTGAAAAACTTTTGTATAAATAAACAAGTATCAAATGTTGACACGAAATGAGAATTGAAAAGGTTATATGACATCTGAGAATTTTATACATACATCATGAGAATGTTTTATATGTAGGGAGTACATCTATACGTTGTCTTATGGAATATAGTACCCATGAGTTATTGGTTGGAGTAGATTATTTTCGATAGATTATAGATAAGCATTACATCACATGTATCTTTGGAGATTTATTTATCTATAGTGTCTATATGTGATCGAATTATTATGGTCAATATATGTGACCGTTGATAATTATGGTCGCACATGGGGCTTAGAATTGGACCCTGTTATGTTTTTCATCCATTGTGGATTCGTTGACTACACATGAGCCTCAAAATTTGACAATCCATTGTGTTTGGAGTCGACCTACCCATAGACTAGGGCCCATATGACATGATTTGATAGATACATGTGCCCAATATATTGTGATCTTATATAGGGTTAGAGGTGGACCCATATGCATCTCAGAGTTTGAACACGCATATGTCCATGTATTTAGATGACCAATATATATGGGGTTGCATATCATGCATTGGATTTATAACGCATATCATATTTTGTATTATATGAGCATGCATTGGGATACATGTATTGTATTTTCTCTCAATTTCCCCCGAAGAGAGGAGGTATAGATATAGTCAAGTTTATGACTGAAATCTCCATACATTATGAATTGATGATGATTACTTACAATACTCATGAAAATTTATTAAAATGAGCATGCATCATGAATATTTGTTTATTATGATAAAACTTTAAAGTAGACTCCTACTCATTTATGTGTAACTCATCTCTACTTTTCTCTCACTTGCCAACTACATTGTTCAAGATAATTACAACAAAGATAAGGCGATCGTGAATGGGGGATTTTGAAATTATAAGGTTTAACCTAAAAACTTATTTCTTTTGTTGGTTATTATAATTTATGTTAGAGATATTGAGACTACTCTAATAAATTTTAATTAATTTAGATTTAATGATTTTATAATAGATTTTACATTTTAAATAGAAAACTTCTAAAGCATACCCAAATTGCTTATAGCATTGATTTATAACTAATTAATTTTTAAAAAAGAAATTTTTCGTAAACATAATTTAAAATTTACCCTCTTCTATTTCACGTACTCATTTTTCATGATGTTATAAAGTCTGTTACCATTAACGAAAATATATTATATATCTGCATCTATTAAATGAGTTAGTATAAGTCTAATATATTTATAAAAAAAGATTGCATAAGTTCTTTGAGTAAAAATAACAAATTTATATTATCCCATTATCTTTATAAAATAAACTTCCGCGATCGTTTCTATCAGATATCAAACTTATAATGTGTACTTAATAAATACAAAATTAAGATATATTTATATTAAAGATAATAAATTTAACCCATTATTTTTAAAATATTTTCCCTATCTCTCTATAAGGTAGAATAGGAGTAGCGAACTCAATTCCGAGATCTTCCTCACATGTGTAGGCTTGAAGCTCAATGCCTAAAGCAAGGGAAAAAAAATAAACGAACTCCATTTCTATAATAGTATAGGCTTGTGCGTGCGAATATTCGATAAGCAGGTCAGAAAAATTGACTGTATATAAAACATACAGAGGAACTCACTCATATTCATATTAATAAATAATAAATCATTTTTCTAATCAAACTTCTCTCTTTTTTACATTTAAAAGCTTCTTTGCATGTGACATAAGCTTGATTGCTTTGAATAAGTAATGTTAGATTAGCGATAAGTACTTCAAACTACGTGCCAACAAATCCATTAACAAATAGACTTAGAATCATCTTGTAATACTCTAACCATTAAGAATTTATATAATCACATGGACTTGGAGTGATCAAATAAGAGACATATTGATTAATATAATCAAAGTGATGATTAAAGTATAAAATAACAAAACATGATGCATATAATACCTAAACTGTCTAAGGTTAAATATGAAAACCCACGTTGGCATGGGTTTCCAAATTCTAATCAAATGTTTTTAATATACTCTCTAAACTTATCATCTTCTCGTTGCCAAGAAAAACATGCTGCATGTAAAATTAAAAAGGTTTTTCAAAATTATATAAAATTATAATAATAAAAATAATGCTTAAAGTCAAATATTATAGTGCTTAATATTTAATATATTTAAATAATTATATATAAAATTATAATTTAAATTTTTCTAATATCAAAGCTTTGTTCAAAGAATGGATTTTAATTAGTTAAACTCAAGGAATTGATATGCTTATAATAAAAAATATTAATATTAAAATAATTAAATATATTATCTTATAATTTAATATTTTAAAATTTAAAAAAAAAATAAGCTCCAATAACAAGATATATTTCAATAATAAAGCTACACTTGTTTTATCACTACTATTGTTACGTTAATTCTATTAATATTAAATAAAATTATCTTTAATAAATTATTATTTTAAAAATAATAATTTAAACCGTGGTATTATTAGTACCTTGTTGAAAATTTCATGAGGTTTCCGAATTCAAATCAAATCTCTGCAATTTACTTTAAATTTGTCATCTTCTAGACGCATAGAAAAACATGATATATATAATACCCAAAAGCTTTTTGTGGTTCAAAAAGAGCATTTGTTTTCTTCGGGGCTTGAGCCTTTAAAGCGACAATGAACCTTTGCCAGTGGATGCCATGAGTGTAAACACAAATTCCCATGAAAATTAGTAATATAATAATATTATTATTATTACGTTATAATTAATATTATTAAAAAAATATTTTTTTTAATGTTATAATAACAAAATAATAGTAGAAATTTTATTATCATTTTTTTTTTCAAAATAAACTTATAATCATTTAATAAATAATTTATTCAGATGTAAGTAAGAATTTACATTTTGAAAAAAAAAATCCATTTTTCAAGTTTTTGATAAAGGAAATTTATTTATCCATTTCAATATAATAGTATGAACAAACACTTTAAAAATTATTTTCTCAAATCCTTATTAAAATTATTTGATATTTGATAATATTAAAAGTTTGTTAGAGTAGATTTTATTAATACCATAATAATATTTTTATTTTAAAAAAATTTAAAATATTAAATTATAAAGTAAAACATTTAATTATTCTTATATTAATATTATATATTTTAAAAAATATCATTATCAACTATTTAATAGTTGATTAAAACAATGTAATGTAAGAGCACACCTCACCCACTAAAGTAATTAATTATATGTTGGATTCAAAAATTATTCATTAGTCGAAATACATATAATGTCGTATTTCACACTAACTATATTTTTGTTTAAGGGTGTGTTATTATTACATATCATTATTTTATTAGTTTCATAATATATTTAATATTAATTCTAAAAATTGGTCAAAATTCTTAAATGTAATTATAATTAGCGTAGAAGAATTATATTAAATACAAATAGATGTTTTTATCGATCTAAAAATTTGTCCTTAAATTTTACTTGAAACCAGAAAATAAGAGTATCAGTACATCATTGAAATGTGGTTTCGATATGTAAGAAAATGCATTAATGTAAATAATAAATGGATATATAATATTTTCAAAAAAATATAGTGATACTACCAAAACATTTTTACAATTTCTGAAATTATAAATTATTAATGATATTTTTATTTAAAATAAAAAATATAAAAATTATTATAGTTAAAAAAAAAACAATTGTAAAAATAAGCTCAGTTTTGTTTAATAAAGTATTTTATTGTAAAACGTGCAAGTCTAATTTATTATTAAGAGTATAAATTCAGTTACTTCCGAAATAATGACTATGTCCTCCTCGGGTGTGCCTTCACATTATCATGTCTGACTCTTAATCGAGGATTCTTAGTTTGTTAATATTATAATCTTAATATATATATATATATATATATATATATATATATATATATATATTTACTTATTATAAAATAATATTTAAAATTTATATTTATTTTTTATAATAATTTATTTATACTTTTATAAAAAATTATTATTATATATAAAAACAAAAATTTTTTTTTTTTATTTTTTAATTAAATTAAATAGATATAGTTATAATTTAAATAAATTGTAATTAAAAGAATCTAATAAAAAATAAAATAAAAATGTAAAAAAATAATTATTTATTTATAATAATTGAATTAAAATGTTAAGAAAAATAAGTATAATATCTTAATATATTTTTTAAAAATAAATATAAGATGTTTATATTATATATAAAATTGTAGATAATATATATATATAATTAAATAATATTAACATTTTATCGTCTCAGCTACGTAGCTGCGTGTGTTGTGTTTTTTATTTGGGAGACTGTGCGTGTCTATTTTGAGCGCATGATGTAGATTTGTCTCTAGGGGTATATAAATCAGTAAATTTTGTTGGCATTTCAAGAATTACAGATTATTTTTATTCGTTAGTTAGATAAATTGAATGAAAATTTTCAAGACTAATAATGTGTGAATTAAATAATGATTAGTTTTTTTTAAAAAAAAAAATCCTATATATTTTACGAGTTTTTTTTAAATAATTTTACTACACTTATTTTAAAACTTATATTACATAATAATAATTATTATATGAGTTTATTACTTTCAGTTAATTTTTCTTTTTAACCTCTTGAAACTTATTAAAGTAATCATTTTTTTCAAAATTATTGTTAATATTAATTAAAAAAATTATTGAATAAATATAACATATTATAATTTTAAACTTCAATTTATGTGAATTAATAATAATTTACATAATTTTTTATTAAAAATAATTTATTTGATTATGAAAAATATTATTTAACTGACTGTATGATTCAAACAAATTGACATATATATAATAAATTCAATTTGCTTCAATAATTATAATATATCAATAGATTATAAATTATAAAATTTATAATTTCGTATTAAATTAGATTAAAAAATTAGTAAAAATGATCAACCGTACACCCCTACACTTCTTGAAAAACACTTGACGTTGGTTGTGATTTTCTTTTGCACAGATAATAATAATACACATGAATGCAATTTAGCATGTTTTCTTTTAAAGCATTACTAACATGATTCTCTATAAATATATTTAATGAGATTTTTTTGTTTGTTTGAAAGAGATATTAATTTTTTTTTATTAAATAAAAAAATATTATGCATCAAAAATTAAATTTAAATCTATAATTAAAATAAGTTCATACCAGATCGCAAATAAAAGTAAAGAAATTATGATATTATTATAATTTAAATTATTATTTATAATAATAATTTAATTTAATAATAATAAATAAACATTTTGTATATATTTTATTAAGATAATAACAAATATATTTGTATCAATATTATTATATTTAAAAAATAAAAATACTATGTTTTTTTTTAAACACATCACTCATGCATTCGATGGAATTTAAAATTCAGAACTCACACTTTTTACAGCTCTCAAATTAAAGAATATATCACTGAATACAAATACGAGTGATAACTAAGTCATGTTAATTTTATCATGAATAATGATTATAAGAATTTTTCATAACAATAAAAAAAATAAAAGAATATTTATTTGAGGATATGTACTTTTAAAGAAATAAAATTGTTATTTTTTTTAAAAAAATACTAATATTAAAATAATTTAAAATTTTACATAATAATTTATTATTTTATAGGTTTTAAAAAGAATTTTTTTTATATTAATAGAAGTTATTTTGATAATAAAACTATCCTAGGAAAAAAAGAGTTAACTATTTTATTCATTTATGTCCGTCACATAATTGTAAGTAACAATTTAATACAAATATAATATTAAATTACATAAAATAATACTTAATTTTTTACATTTTACATTTTAATCTTTAACTTTTTTTCTTATATATTTTTTTATTTTTTAGTTTTCATCCTTTGATCACTTTACTTTTTTTCTTACAATATAGTCCATTTACATTTTAACTTTTACATTTTAGATCCCATATTTTTAGTTTTTGAAGTTTAATTTCAAATGTCTCAAATTTTAAACCAAATATGAGAAAATTATAAAAAGGGATTAAATTATAAAAAAATTAAGAAACAAAGTGTGAAAATTACAAAATAAACAAAATAAATTATAAGAAAAAATTGAAGCAAAGAATGTAAAAACATTTAGATATTTGTGTTGCTAAGCCATGTACAATTAATTAATGAAGTACTAGAAAAAGATTTTGGTTTGATTATAAATTATTATTTGAAAAATTATAAAAAAATAGAACATTTAAAATTTATAAAAACGAAAATAATACTATAATAATATTGAAGGTGTCTAATTAGACAATGTTTAATATTAAATGAGTCTAAATGATTGTAATTCAATTTAAACGATATTCACTTAGATAACACTTAAAATAAAATAACATATCAAATTTAAGGGTATTATTTTTGTTTTTTTCTTTGTTTTCTTATCAAATAATATTTTTGGTATGATTTGAATCTATAATATAAAGATGTGATTATAAATGGTACGTATGTTATAGGTGCCGAAAAATATATCTTAAAGATAACACCAATTATAATAGGGTTATATACATTTTATGCTCAAAATGTATGGAGTAATTTTTAAAAGTGCCCAAAAAGTTTAAATCATTACAATTATGCCTAAAATGTATGAGGTATGAAAAAATACTCAAAAATTAACTGACGTTAAATTTTCAAACATAAGCAATATACAAACAATACACATGCATTTTCTTAAAGACAAAAAGGTAATTTCATGTTTGGGCTTTAAAAAAACGAAGTAGTAGAACTTTTCTATGGTTGCCACCACTTTCATCCATCAACTCTCTCTTCTTGCCACCAAAACCTCCTTCTACAACATGCTTTCCTAAAAGGGAATTAAAAAGTATCCATCAAATAAAAATAGTAAATCTCTTTTAAGTTTGGTGTGGGAATTAAAGTTTCATATTCATACCACAAACTAAGTCGATTGGTAAGGCCTTCAAGATGGCCATTGGTGTCAAGGGATTGAAAATTAGGAGGAATAGGAGATATGGGTAACCTATTCGCAAATGACAGTGTGAAGGTGGCTAAGATGGATTTAAGAGAAGGTTTTTGATTATGCAAATGGCCTAAGATAAGGAAAGGAAAAAGGAGAGTTAAAGAAGACGAAAGAGGATAAGGGCTTATTGTATTTGTGGTTAAAGAAAGAGAGTGACTTGAAAGTATTTGCAGAGTAGGAAAGCATGCTGTAGAGATCTACTAGTGGTGGTAGCCATAGAAAAGATCTACTGTTTTTATTTAAACCTAGACATAAAATTACCTTTCTGTCCCCAAGAAAATGTCAATGCATATGCATTCTTTCTGTTAGAAACATTTAGCGGTAGTTAGCTTTTGGATTTTTTTCATACCTCATACGTTTTGGACAATAATTGCATTAATTTAAACGTTTTAGACCTAAAACATATTTAAACCATTATAATATAAGCGAGTTAAAGTTTAAAATATCATATAAATACTATTAGACTATAAGGCTTACTATAACAATAATGTAGTGTAACGTAGAATAGCTTGACTCTTCTAACATAACGTAGGTTCTTGTATTAGGTTGTTAAGAGTTGTTATACCAATAACACTACTAGCTTGTATATATATCTTTGTACTCTATCAATAATAATTGCTGAGGTTTATTCACAATCTTTACAAACACTTTCTACTTAACATAACCAAGTTACTTGAGATCTTAAAGAACACAGTACTAGTAACAACATCAATTTCTACTCCATGTCTAAACAACAACCAATCTACTACAATTTCTCATGCTAATCATTTAGCATCATCTTTTTTTTCTTCGATTGCAATGCTACCAATTAATGTCAACTTTTCGATTGAGTTGGATAATAAAAATTATCTCATTTAGAAAGAGCAAATATTATTAGTGATAATTTCCTATGGCCTAATAGGTTTAATTGATACCTAAATTTTACTTTCTTTTCAAATCTTGATTGGAACTACTTGTGTGAATCTTGAGTATTCATAGTTTAATTGGTTCAACAATCTTGTTAAATCCTAGTTATATAGATCAATTTCTTCATCAATGCATCTATATTTACCCAGAGAAGCATCAGCTACAAAACAATGGCAATTGCTTGAGCAAATTTTTTCAATCAATTCTCAGGCATGAATTATAGACCTAAGGCTTTAGTTTCAAATCTTGCATAAGCATAATCTCATTGTAGAAGCATATACCTTGCATTTAAAGTCTATGGCTAATAATCTTGTTACAATTGGTGAAATTGTTACTTCACGAGATCTAGTTCTTTATAGCCTATGAGGTTTAGATTGTGACTACAACTCTTTTGTGCCTTCAATGTCTCTTTTGATGAGATTTGACAAAGAGAGTTTTGAATATTTTTTTAGTGAATTAATGTCTTATGTTATATATCATGCACTTCAAGAAAACATTACTTGTTTTGGCTCATCCACTTCAAGGAATGGAGATTATATGCCTTATTCTAGTAATACTCAAGACTCTAGAAGTATTAGTGGTTGGAATGTCTCTGATTTTCTTTAGAAGAGTAATTTTTTTAAACCTCAATGTAATGACAACAATAGATACAAGAAGTTAGGTGAATCTAGAGGTTCAGGTGGTGGTAATTGTGTTCAATGCCAAATTTGTGGCAAACTTGGTCATCCTACCAACAAGTGCTTTAAATTGAGAGATCTTTTGTCTGGGAAAAGGTTGAATGGATCTCCTACTACAATGCTTGTACATGGATCCAATGAGGTCACCAATTAATTCGAACTCTACCAACAATTTTGATGAAACCCGATAACAATGATGGATTGAAACCCTAAAATCATGAAGACAAGATTTGTTAAGTCTTAACATATCACCTAATAAGATGAAAATCAAGACTACGAAGGATTAAAACGCCACACCAAGAAAACCTAAGAATTCTCACAAAAATTCAAGGTGATAAGTTTGGTTGTTTGAACACCACAACATTAACTTGATAAGTTCAAAAGTTCTTTTTAAGAACTAAGAGAACACAAGATCTCACAAGATGATAATTTTATAAATAATCCAATATCTCTTTAAAATTCTTAGTACTAATCTATATACTTGGAACAACCCTCTAAGAATAGGCAAAGTCATAATTACAACACAAAAATTAGCTTAAATAAGTTCTTTACCTTTTTTGGACCTTTGGACTTCTAAAGATAGCCAATAAATAGCTAAATGACTAGATTTAATGTATTTTAACAAGTCCATCTAAGACCAAGTTATTCTTCTATTTAATATCCTTGAAACTCTGCAAATTCAAATTAGCCTCTTTAATTGCTTTGATGACATAAACTAGGCTTTGATTATTATTTGAGCCCATCTTGGTCTTTTTAGAATCAACCCATTCAGTGCTTCTTTGAAACGTTTGGCTCTAAGTCTTGTAATTGGGCCATTAGGAAGTGACAAAAGGGTCTTGTGCAAATTCAACTCCATTCTCACTTGTATAATTAACATGTCCAGCTCCTTGGTTTGCATCATTCTCCCCCTTTTGAGAAGGATTTGTCCTCAAATCATCACCTACATCAAAAGGAGACAAATCAGCAACATTAAAGTTTGTATTGACACCATACTCACCTAGTAAGTCAAGCTTGTAGGCATTATCATTGATGCATTCCACTACTTGAAATGGTGCGTCACCCCAAGGTAGGAGTTTTGAATGGCATTTCTCTAGAAAATGGTCATTTCTTAAGTGCAACTAAACCCAATCTCTAGGTTTAAACACTACCTTCTTACGTCCATTGTTGGCTTCTTGGACATATTGTTTAGTCCTCTTTTCAATGTTCAACCATGCTTTTTTATGAATCATCTTTACAAATTCTACTTTCTTCTTGTCATCAAAGTTAACACGTTCACTCAAAGGTAAATAAGTTAAATCCAAATGTGACAATGGGTTAAAGCTATAAACAATCTCAAATGGTGAAAACTTAGATACATAATGTACATTTCTATTGTAAGCAAATTCAACATGTGGAAAAAAATCTTCCCATGTTTTCAAGTTCTTTTTAATGATAGCATGCAACAAAGAAGACAAAGTTCTATATACTACTTCAGTTTGACCATCCATCTGTGGATCACAAGTAATACATAACAACAACTTGGTTCCTAAATTTTCTCACAAAGTCTTCCAAATGTAACTCAAAAACTCTATATCCCTATAAAAAAAATGGTCCTAGGCATACCATATAACCTAATAATATCTTTGAAGAACAAATTAGCTAGATGTGATGCATCATCAGTTTTATGGCATGCAATAAAGTGTGCCATCTTAGAAAATCTATCTACCACCACAAAAATTGAATCTCTCTCCTTCTTAGTCCTAGGTAAACCTAAAACAAAATCTATAGAAATATCAATCCAAGGTTTATTAGGTATTGGCAAAGGGGTGTACAAACCATAGGGTTGCAACTTAGAGTTAGACTGTTTACATGTAATACACTTCTCACAAATTCTTTCCACATCACGTTTCATATGAGGCCAAAAAAATGATCATGCAAAATTCTTAAAGTCTTAGCTACACCAAAATGACCCATTAAAACACCACCATGAGCTTTTCTCACAAGCAATTCACTCAATGAACACATAGGCATACATAGCATATTTTCCCAAAACAAAAATCGATCATGCCTATAAAACTTACCAAATGTCACATTTCCTCATGCATTGAATACATCACCAAAATTAGAATCTTGTGCATACAAATCTTTAATAAATTCAAAGCCAAGCAGTTTTGTATCTAAAATGGAGAGTAAAGCATACCTTCAAGATAATGTATCAACCACCACATTTTTCTTACCTTGCTTGTATCTAATCACATAAAGAAATGTTTCAATGAATTCTACCCACTTGGCATTACATTTGTTCAAATAGAGCAATGACTCCTAAGTAAGATGCATTGTGGCAGTATCGTAAGGAGGTCATCAAAAGATCGAATTTATACTTGAATATTTGTTTTTCATAGTGGAAAGTTATGTGATCTGGTGAACCGGTGATTTTTCTCTTAGTTTATAATTATAATATAGATTATTTTTATTTAAAAATATCGTTTGTTATTATTTTATTTTCGTATTTTATTTTTACACGCGATTACATATATGACTACTTTGCTTAGGTTATTAAATTATAAATTAATAAAAATTAAAAATAACATATTTATCCCTCTAGGTTAGTTAGATTTTTATTTTATAAAATTTCACTACCAAACAATGTTCATCGCGACACATTTTTTTTTGTTGTTGTGGTACACCACTTTTCTTCAAGTTTGCATCGTACACTTTGCAAATTAGTTGGTTTTTCATTCAAAACTTATATATCTTATAATCTTTTAAGCTCTTTGGGTATAAATTAAATGGTTTAAATATTGATAAATTTATGTATTTTAAAGCTAAAAACATCTTAAATATAATAAAACATATTTTGTCTATATAGATTTACATAAATTATCACATAAACATTCTATAATAAAATTTATTTATTTCATTTAAGTATAATAAATTCATAAAATATGAATATTTTTAGAGCAATTATAATTTAGATCGATCTTAGAATTTGTGGAGTTTTGATGGAACTTCTAAAGAAGATATTATTTTTAATAAATTTTAAAATATGATAATTTAAAATATATATAAAAATTATTAAAATAAATAAATAAAAAAACCGCATTCACAGTAGCTTTAATTCAAATTATTTTAATTATTGTTTTTATTTTTAATTTACATTAATATAATTGTTTTTTATAAAAATAATTAATTACGTTAATATAAATATAATAATAAATGTTTCAAATTTCCTATCAATTATGTCCAAAAACTTGTTTATTATTTCAATTAATCCTAAAATTATTGAATTTGATATGATCAATAAAATCAATTTTTGTATACTCAAAACTTATTTTATGTACAATATAAAAGTATCTATATTTTACCATTCACATAGCTAAAAATATTAACACAATAACTAAAAATATTAACACAATAATTTAAACGATAAATGATTTTAGAAAATCCTAGTTATTTATCTCTCCTTTTTTACTGAAGTTTTGAAGAGTTAAATTCGATTTGTAGGGGGAGTAATTTTGTTATATAAGAATCTCTCTTCGATACATTATTTTATCAGTAATTTTAAATTTGAATAAAAATACAAATTTGTGCTTCATTCTTACTCTATATTACTTTTTATTTTATTATATCATGTTTATGTATATTAATTTCATATTTTGTTATGAATTTAAATATTCATCTAAATTATTTGCATAAGAGATAAATGTTTTATTTTTTAAAAACTATCAATATATCAATAAAATCAATTAAACAATGGATAAAAAAACATTTGAATATAAGGAAAAAACAAAAACCTAAGCTTTTTTTATATGCAAAACATTTCTTTTGAGAAAGAAAACAATGAAAATAATAATCTCAAAATTTATAAACAAAACCTTTTATATTCACATTATATATTTTTGTTATTAAAAAAATATGAAAATTTATTTTACTTTTTAACATAATTTAATTAAATATAATTAAAAATAAAGTACAATTATTTAGACTTATAGACTTATTTAATGTTTAACGTTGTCTAGTTAAAATTTATTTAATATTATTAAAATGTTATTTTTATTAATATAAATTTTAATATTTTTTTGTAATATTTTAAAAGTTTATATTTTTGGTTTATTAATAATTAATGTATTAATTTTTGTTTATCGACTAATCTTGATTGATAAAAAAAACACTAAATTAATGTACATTTAAACTCTTTTTATCTTCTTTATTTTTACTTGAAAATAAAGGTATAATATCTTTACAAAACTCAATATATATATATTTTTTAGTACAATCAATATTGTGGTCTTGTGGGAGAAAAATGAGTTTTCTCCCTCTATTCTAAAAAGAAAGATATATCCAATCATACGAGCCAGCAGATAATTATCCAAAACTCGATATTTTTTTGTTTGAAAAATATGTATTTTTCTACCAAAACGTGACTATATGCACTTTGACCTTCATGTGCGAATTTTAGTTGAATATTTTTTTGTTTGTGTTATAAAATTAAAAGAAAAGAAAAATATAATAATATAAATAAAAAAATAGAGAGAAGACGAAAAGATAATTGATATTATATTCTTTTATTGCTGTTTTATATATAATACAATGTAATAAATTTTAAAATATAGGATAAAATCAAGATTAAATCTTCCATTACAAAGTAGCTAGTAATAGGTAGAAATCAAATATCTATTTATAAAATAAACATTAAATTAAATTAATGATTATAAAATATATTATTTAAATTATTATAATTTAATATTTGATATTCATATCATAATATTTTCATTTAAATATTAATTACATAGTAAAAAATATATATCTTTTTTAAAATTTTATTAAAAAAATTCAATAGAAAATGGATGGATGGAAAAAGAGTACGTGTGATAAGAATACAAAAAGAAGATATAAAGATGAAAATGACAACCAATAAGGATAATAACATTTCAATTTGATGTTGGAACTAAGATGCAAACATGACATATATCATGACATATATCACCGTAAATAAATATTTAAAGCTATAAAAAAACATAAATTTAAAAGATGCAAACATAAATTTAAAAGATGTTGGAACTAAGATGCAAACATGACATACATCTAAAGCTATAAAAAAACATAAATTTAAAAGATGCAAACATGACATATATCACCGTAAATAAATATTTAAATAAAAAAATAACATCAAATTAAATCTAAGTAAAAAAATAATACAAATATACGTTAGTTAAGAAAACACTTTTACAAACAAATTTAAACATTTTTAAGTTATATTAAAAAAAAATAACTTATCTGTTAATTATCTTTCTAATTTTAAACATATTAATCATCTTATACAAAATTACCACGCACTTATCTCCTTAATATATTATAAGATAATTTAATTTAATTTATCATATTTTAAATTTTAAATTTATTATTTTAATATTTTTAAGCTTAAATCACTTTTAATCACTTTTAAGAAAATTAAAAATAATACTTATTATGGTGAGGTGCTGTAAACGTTTGAGATTTATGTAAATTAATTTTTTATATTATAAAAAAATATCATTTAGTTTTTTTTATATTTTATAAAAGATATTAAAATGAATAAATTTTACTTTTAACTTAATATTTTAATAGTTTTATGATAAAAAAAATTAATTTTACTTAATATTTTAATAATTTTTATGATAAAGTATTATAATAAAAATTCATATTTATCTTTTATTTATTTACTAATAAAATAAAGTATGAAAAATAATAATATTTTATTTAAAATATTAATAAAAAATAATTTTTATTATTTTTAGATTTTTTAAATAATTAAACGATATTTTTAATTTAATATAATTGATATATACAATATATATCTTTATTTGTTATTATCTTATTGTATATGAAAAATGAGAAAATTTGTCTATATTTAAAAAAATTGTCATTATATCTAAAAATAATTAAGATAAGTAAGTCAAGTGTGCCCTAAACTCATTGTTTATTGTTTGTCACGTGTTATAATTTCTTAAAAAATAAATTATTTTTTTTATTTTTAAAATAATTTTAACATTTAAATTGTATGATTAAAATGTATGCATTTAACATCCCTAACCACAGAGTTATTTATTAATTTTATAATATATTTTATCAATAAAATTAGTTATTAAGTATATATATATATATATATATATATATATATATATATATATATATATATATATATTATTTGAAAATGTTATTACATTGATTTTATACTCTATTAATATACAATATTTGATTTTATACTCTATTAAAACACAATATTATATTATCAAATATTTTTATAAAAATAAAAAATATTAATATTATTCAATTTTATACACTTTTATATTTATATTCTTTATATCCAACAATATATCTTAATTATTTTAAAATTTTAATAAATAATTTATTTTTTAAATAATATTAACAATAAATAATAACTAGTAATATTTTCAAAATAATAATCTCTATTGTAATAATAAAATTTTTATTTTTAAAAATACATAATTTATTTTAAAAATAATATTTATTATTTTAAAAATATCAATTTTCAAATTATATTAAAAATATATTTATGATAAATATATAATTAATTATAATTATTATTATATAATATTAATAATTAATTTAATTTAATTTAATTTATGCAACTATAATCAATAATAAATTACCATTAAGAATATAAATATAAAAATATATATAGAATTGAGTGATGTTAATTAGAATGGTATCAAGAATTCGTGGCTCCTAAAAGATTACGTGATTTTATTTATTATTATTTTTAAATATATTCCTCGTTAGTTTTTAAAATATATATATACTTTTATCAATTAAATTTTTTCCTTCTTTACTTTTTATTAAATATTTTTTTTAAAATAAATTATATTAATATAAAATATCATTTAATATAACAAATAATTTCTGAAGATTACAGTCAATTTCTTTAATTTGACTAAAGAACGGCAAAAGGTGATAAGACATACCTTTGGGATTACACACCCTTGACTTGTATCTCTTTAAATGTTTTTCTGATCTATACTGGTGGGTTATTATTGTTTTCTCGAAAACCGACGAATAAATAAAGCTCAACTTTCTGAAAGACAATTGTCACCCACTGTTCTGTGAAAATTAAAAACCTTTAATTACAATAAACAAAAATGTTTTTTTTTTCCATAGTAAACCACTCACAAGTTATTATATTGATATTATTATAATATAAATTACTATTATCATAAAAATTAGATTACTAAAAAAGGATACCATTTCAATTGATCATACCAATATAGGACTAAATATTAACACGTCCAACCAAACAAAACAATTAAAATTGCAACGGAGAAAAAAGATTTAAATGCTTTATTGCTCAACAAATGACTCCATGTCATAATATTCATTATTCATAGAATACATTCTTCTTAAATAGATTAATTATTTTTAGAGTAAGTAATATTATATACCAATATAAATTTAGTATATTTATCTATAGATAAGGAGAAGGAGTTCTATATAGTTGTATAATAAGGTATATTATACATCAATAATATTTTTTACTCTTTTTATTAGGTATTGATAATTTGTATTTTTCAAAAAATTAGTTGTATTAATGTTACACTTCAATAATTTAAAATATCATATTATCATTTAAGAATAATAATAAATAGTCTCCATAAGTATAATAACATGCATTTTTTAAGGAAGGAATTATTTATTGGTTTACTTTCAACTAATATCATGACATTATCAAGAAGGATGAGCTAAAAATAACTCCTACTTTTTTTATTATTAAAATTTATAATAATAATAATTTTTTCATTAGTCTAGACCGTCGTATTAGCATTGATCCAAGATCAATGAATAATTTTTCTTTTGAATGTATGCAAATATTTAAGCTAAATAACTTTTGAGATACCAAAATTTTGACTCAAGTTGATAACTTGTAATTATTTGAAAATTAGGGTCGTGATATTGCACAATGTAATTTGTTATTATCACAAAAAGAATTCATTAATAAAAACTATAAGTTCTATTGTACTCATGTCTGTGTGTTGGCTTTTAATGTACAAAACATGGTATTTGTTTTATTCTTACATAGTATTTTTGCCCTCCTTTATGCAAGGTTAGTTACTGTGGATCAATAATACATACACATACATATTTATGTATACTTTGCATGTAACCATGTTTATATGCATCACATGGTTAGTTTCCCTAGTGTGCATGCTAAGCGGAGTGTTGGTTTTTGGCTAATGAGCGTGTGAACGAGTCGATGTTGTCACATGTGTTTTTGGTTCATTTCGGGTGCAAGTATTTATGAAAAGTACTAGGAAATTTTTGGAACAAAAAAATGTGACTTTTTAGTACCTCCCTACCAAGCTCACCATAGCTCTCGCCACCACCCTTGGCAAGGTGGTTGATGAGGTGCCAGATTTGTATTATATAAATATCATCATTTCTTCTTATTTGGTATTCAGAAAATGTAACAAAGCTCTATTAAATTGACATCTCATTTTCTATTTGTAGATCATTAATATCTCAAGTGTTTTTTAGTATTAGTGATTCGTGAATGTTGATAAGTGCTTAAAATCACTTAATATATCTTGATCTTACTATTATTTTATGTAAATTTATCTTTTTAAAATCATGAGTATATTTTATGATTTTTTAAGTATTTTTTGTATTAAAATCAATCAACTTGAAGAATTATACTTGAAATACTCTATTATAATTTGAAATATTAAAAGAAAACACTTGTAAAACATTACATATGTTCAAAAATTAGAAAAATAAATTACATGAAAATTAGGGTTTCAAGTGGTGCAGTTTAAAATCTATTACACTGTGAAAACATTATAAGCCACGACACGAGGCCAAAAGAATATATCCAAAATCAATGCAAGCCACTGTGTGAAAACAATGTGTTCCACGGTGCAAAAGAGTGGATTGTGCTCAAATTGTGTACAAGCTGTGTATGCTACTGATGAGCGAAAACCGAGATCGCCGATTCTTGCCAATACTTTGGTTTTATATTTATAAAACTCTCGCAAGTGCACGAATCATTTCGTAGAAAATGATAAGTATACTCCCAAGGTCGATCTAAGGAAGGAATGTATATAGTTTTTAATTTATTATTCAAGTTTTTAAAAACGAAATTAAATCCTAAACATCCTGTCACAATATTTGGGTTTTTTTGTATTTTTAATCTAAGAACATAAAAATAAACATAGATATGGATTCAGTAAACATTTATGCAAATTTTATTAGTTAAAAATTGTGGAGTATTTATGGATATAATAACTAAGTTAATTATGCTTGCTCATATTATTTAGGTTATTAAAGATATGAATTGATATTTATTGATTCTCCTTTTTTTGTATGAATACCACCTTTGGTAGGGTTAGATATTATTTGTTAACTAAACAAATCAATTAACACCTATGGGTGGGGTTGATAACTAATTTGGTTAATTAAATTAATTTCTTTTTCTAAGAGATTGAAAATGAACCATTTAAATGCCACCTTTGTTGGGGTTAGACAGTTTAAACTTTATTCAAGGTGTCCAAATTAAACCTAAAAATTTAATTATCCGAGTACTAACTTTCAAGTTTTAAAACTACTACTGAAAATATGTTGTCAATACATTTTCAGATAATAATTCTTATAAAAACTTTTGAAATAGAGCTTCACTCTAATTACCGAGCGATTGTACCAACAAATAAAAGAGCACTACTCTAAATCAGACCGAATAACTAAACCTTAAAATCTAATTTTCATATTTAAGTTTGTAATGAAAAATAATATATTTCTTTCTAACATTCTTAATATAAAATCTTGAATAAAAATAAAATCAATTCATTTTAGAGATTTTTACCTATTTAATATTTCGCAAGCATAACAACGTTATTATTATATCATGTTTACAAAAAGCCAACAAAGTTAAATTTAATCACAGACAAATTAAATATAACATGTAAGAATAAAGCATAAAAAATAACTGCAAAGAAAATAAAATCCTTACAGAACTTCGATGCTATTCCCGTAGCTGGAAAACCTCCAAACGGAATTTGCACTTCTATTTATTGAATTAAAAAACAAATAAATTATAAAAACATAACTAGTTATTCTCAAAAAGATAAGAACTCTAAAACTAAGAAAAACTAACTAAGAAAAGCTAAAAACTAAGAAAAATTAAGAAATAATAGAAAGAAAGAGAAGAAAAGATGTGTTTTGAGGTGTGGTATGAAGTGAAGAGAAGGGGGTATTTATAGGTGAGGATGGAGAGAAAAAGTGTGTGAAAAAATGGTGAAAACGCAGAGTGGTGATTGATGATGTCAGCATGACGTCATGGGGGCAGTTGCACGCAAAAATGAGGTGAAATGGAAGTGGCGCGCACGGAGGGAAGTTGGGGTGCGCACAGGCGCACGCGGGACAGGAGCATGGCACGCACGGAAATGGAGCAAGGCGCACATAGATGTGGGTGCGAGCATGGGCGTGGGCGCGCCCAGGACTGGGCGCATGGTTGGGTAGTTGGGAGGCTGGGCGGCGCGATTTCCTCTTTTTTGACATTTTTGACCTATTTTGTCCAAGTTTTCCATATTTGTTGACCTTTCCTCACTTTTTTATTAATATATTTGTGATGTATTGCTTCCAGTATTCCTTTTTGAGTCTTTAAGTTACGTTTTTTAAGCAAAAATACCTAAAAAACAATAAAAATACACTTGATTCCGAAAAAAGACAAATTTATATAAATATATGACAAAACATATAAATATATATATTTTTAATCAATTAATGTGCATAAAATCATGGTAATTTTAGTGCTTTTTGGGCACTCATCAGCTACAACGCCAAATAAAAAATTCTATTTTTTCCTCTTTTTCTCACCATATAAATAGAACCCTATTTATATTGTGGCCTCTCTTAGTAGCTAATTTCTTATTATTTTTAGTCTTTTTATTTCTTTTAGTAGTTTAAAGTTCCTTTCTCATTTGAGAGTTGAAAAAATTTAATTAATGTATTAGTTTTTAGTTTCAATTTAATAAATAATGCAACAATTCTATCTAGAGGTTTTTCAGAAACAATTCTAAGAATTCTATTAAGATATATTTAAACATATTCTTTCAAAATATTTTCAAGTGTTGTTTTAATACTTTATATTTAATTTATTCATCATTTATTAAACTATGTATGTTTGGTTATAACTAGTATGAGATATTAGCAATGATGTTACACTTGTGAAATATTAAAGTAAATTAAATATTTTAATAAAATGAATTAAGTTTTATTTCATCATCAAGATTTAAACCAAATTTGTAAATGAAAAATATATTGATGAAGTATTTTTCATAATACACAAGAGAGTAAGGTCTAGGATTTAAATTATTTGAATCTGATTTAGAGTTGCACTCATAAATCTTTGAGTCTATATCAATTGTATAATTAGAATGGGTTATATTTTAAAGATTTTTATAAGAATTATTATTCAAGAAATATTCACAAAATTTCGTTCATAATATTTTTAAAATCTAAAAGTTAGTTTTAGATTCTTAAATTATAAACCTAACTTATACACCTTGATGAATTTCAAATTGTCAGTCCAATCGAAGGTGTCAAGCTAAATGGTTTAGTCATTTAGTAAAAAATAAGAGTAATTTAATTAAGGTATAAATGATTGACTCAATCGAAGGTGGAAAGTTAAAGTTTAATTAACAAATAAATGAGAGTGATGATGGAGCCAAGGCGACAGATGTAAAGGGTGGGAACGGGGACCCATGATCTTTATGGATTGAGCATACTATTGAAGTATATTCTAAGGCCTATATGCTTTTAAATTTTTTAAGCTCAATGCCACTTCTACGTGTATGGTTGTGAGCTCAACCTTCTTTTAATTAAAACTTTATTAATGAAAAATCAATTTGTCTACAAAATTGTATATTCATATAATTTATATTGTATATTTATGATGTTTGACCTAGCCACTTACTTTTAGGACACGTGCTAACAGTCTCTTTCTTAACATTATCTTCTATAAAAGTAGGTTAGGGAGACTTGTTCAATCTAAGAAATAAAAATAGTTTCCAACTCCTACATATTTTTCGTTTGAACTTTATGGATTCTGAGCCAACAGACATTCAATTCGAGCTTTGAAAGTGGAAAATGGTAGGCTTAAGAGCAAGGTTAGAGAACTAAAAGTTGAGGTATTCAAACTCGAGGGCAAGTTAAGACCTTTAAAGGATACCAAGTGTGAACTTGCTTCTTTTAAAGAGTACTTGTTCTAAATTCAAACTCAAGAAAGGAGGACCCTCAATAAAATGGCCACTCTTATGGATAAGGATTCCTATTGGGAAAACTTTTATATGAACCGGTCTAAAAGGGTGTTCCTCAAGGTGATGGAGGTTGTTGAAGAATTAGAGTGTGTTGTGCTCACGTTGAGATATGTCCTTCCCGAAAGAGTGGCCAATGCATAGAAGAAAATCACTAAGATTCAGGTTGAGTTGTTGCCCTTAGTAAAGGAAACATATGACACAAGCATCGATCTTCTGTCTAAGGGTCTAAGGAATTTTTTATTTTGTAGGACTAAGATATGTATTAATAAATCTTTAAGGGCATTGTAAGCTTGAGCAATAAAAAAATGTTTTTAATAGAATGCTTTTGCCTTAGTAGGCCAATACGTACTTCCATTTTTCATATTTTGAACCGAAGTGTACCAGTCATGATTTTTGCAAGTTTCAAGTCGCTCTACCTGGTTTTTAATCATGGTGATCAGCCCGTGACTTTTGATAGTTGGAAAGGGAGCTCTACTTGGTTCCTGATCGAGGTGCTTGATGAGTACTCAAAAAGTACTAAAATTACCATGATTTTATGCACGTTAATTGATTAAATATATATATATTTATATGATTTTATCATATATTTATATAAATCTGTCTTTTCGGAATCACGGGTATTTTTATTGTTTTTCAGGTATTTTCGCTTAAAAAAGTAACTTAAAAACTCAAAGAAAAATACCAGAGGTAATACATCGCAAATATATTCATAAATTAAATGAGAAAAGGTCAACAAATATGGAAAAATTGGACAAAATGGGTCAAAAATGTCAAAAAGGAGGAAATCGTGCACGCAGCCGCCCAGCTGTGCCGGCCAACACGCACAGCATGCCCAATCGTGCCGAGCAACGCGCTCGTCGCGCCAGCACAATGCCGAGTCCGCACGGGCCCCTGCTCCATTCCGCGCGTGCCCGCACCCAACCCGTGCGAGCCTGCGTCCATCAGCACTCAGTCCGCGAACGCCAGCGTCCATCTACGCCCAGTCTGCACGCACCACCGCCCCCCACGTCAGCATGATGTCATCATTTACTACTCCATATTTTCACCATTTTTAATCATTTTTTCACCTACTTTTTCTTCCTCTTCTCACCTATAAATACCCTAATTCTCTTCACTTCAAACCACACCTCAAAACACATCTTCTCTTCTCTTTCTTTCTCTCCATTTCTAAGTTTTTAGCTTTTCTTAGTTAATTTTTCTTAGTTTTAGAGTTCTTCTCTTTTTGAGAAGAACTAATTATGTTTTTTTAATTTATTTGCTTTTTGATTCAATAAATGCAAGTACAAATTTCGTTTGTAGGTTTTTTAACAACAGGAATAACATCAAAGTACTGTAAGGATTTTATTTTCTTTGTAGTTATTTTTTATACTTTATTCTTATATGTTATATTTAATTTGTCTGTGATTAAATTTAACTTTGCTGGTTGTCTGTAAACATGATAAAATAATAACGTTGTTATGTTTGCGAAATATTAAATAGGTGAAAATCTCTAAAATGAATTGATTTTATTTTTATTCAAGATTTTATATTAAGAATGTTAGAGAGAAATATATTATTTTTCATTACAAACTTAGATATGAAAATTAGATTTTAAGATTTAGTTATCCGGTCTGATTTAGAGTAGTGGTCTCTTATTTGTTGGTACAATCGCCCGATAGTTAGATCGAAGCTCTATTTCAAAAGTTTTATAAGAATTATTATCTGAAAATGTATTGACAACATATTTTCAGTCGTAGTTTTAAAACTTAAAACTTAGTACTTGGATAATTAAATCTTAGGTTTAATTTGGACACCTTGAATAAAGTTTAAATTGTCTAACCCCACCAAATGTGGCATTTAAACGGTTCATTTTCAATCTCTTAAAAAAAGAAATTAATTTAATTAACCAAATTAGTTATCGACCCCACCCATAGGTGTTAATTGATTCGTTTAGTTAACAAAGAATATCTAACCCCACCAAAGGTGGTATTCATATAAAAAAGAGAGAATCAATAAATATCAATTTATATCTTTAATAACCTAAATAATATGAGCAAGCATAATTAACTTAGTTATTATATCCATAAATACTCCACTATTATAAATGATAAAATTTGCATAAATGTTTGTTGAATCTGTATCTATTTTTATTCTTATTTTTTTAGATTAAAAACACAAAAAGCAAAAATATCATGACAGGATGTTTAGGATCTAATTTCATTTTTAAAAGTTTGAATAATAAATTAAAAACCACATATATTCCTTCCTTAGATCGACATTGGGAGTATACTTATCATTTTCTACCAAATGATTCGTGCACTTGCGAGAGTTTTATAAATATAAAACCAAAGTATTGATAGGATCGACAATCCCGGTTTTGCTCATCAAGTTTTTAGCTTATGACTTTTGTAAGTGTTAGGGCGCTTTTCTTGGTTCTTAATTGAGGTGATCTGCTCGTGAAATATGATAGTAGGAGAATAAGCTATACCTGGTTCTTGATCAAGATGCTCAACTCTTCCTTTAGTATCAAAGTGCCAATCTGGTTCATGATCAAGGTTACCAACTTGTGACTTTTACAAGTATTAGAGCACTCTACCTAGTTCTTAACCGAGGTGATTAGCCCATGACGTATGATAGTAGAAGACTTTGGGGAGAGAATCATTTATTGAAGGAACACACTTCATATGTATGCATATAGTGATGGTATATAGTTGTAGTAAATTAAGATATGTCATAATTAGTATTTTTTTAAAGTGTTTGGAATTCCCACTTGTATCGTCCTTTCTTTAATGCTTCTCAACAAGTAGTCCCCTTCTCAGTGTTGTCTCAATTATTTTAAAAGGTCATTCCCAATTTGCACCCATCTTACCGGCCATCCATTCCTTCTTACAATGGAAAGCCCTTATGAGAATGCAATCACCCATGGAAAAAACTTTGAAATGCACAACCTTGTTATAATACTCTAATACTTTTCTTTTATGCTCGATTATCTTCCTTAAAGTTTCATCATTTTTTCCTTGGTGAGGGTTAACTCGATTTATCTACTTGCATCATTATGTTCTTCTATTAGGGCCGATTTGGTAGTGAGTATCGTAACCTTCGTTGGTATTACTGCTTCAGTTCCATAAACCAGGAAAAAAAGGGTCTCATTGGTGCTCCCCCGAAGGATAGTTCTGATAGCTCATTATACCCCAAACAAATTCTCAACCTATCTTCCCTTTGCACTCTCTAACCTTTTCTTTAGTAGGTTGATGATTAATTTGTTGGAAGATTTTACTTGACCATTGGCTTGGGGATGATAGGGCATTGAGTGACATATTTTGATGGTGAACTCCTTGATGCTAAAACCTATAAATTTATTCCCATTATCGGTAACAAGATCGTTTGGTAGAATAAACGAACAAATTATAGACTTCTAGATAAATTGAATCACTTCTTCCTCCCATTTTCTTCCCAGAGGTTCCGCTTCAATCCATTTAGAAAAGTAATCAGTAACCTCTAGTAGAAACTTCTTTTGACACTTTGTTGGAGGTAGAGGTCCCACTATGTCAACCTCCATTTGTAGAAGGGACAATGGCTTAAAACCTCTGTCATGGTGTTTGGAGGCATGTGTGATAACGGGGTAAATCTTTGCCACTTGTCACACTATATTTTGTATAATATGCCATCATAGTTGGCCAATAGTAGCCTTACATCATAATTCACTGGGATAGCCTCCTTCCACCTAAATGAGAGCCTCACTCTCCTTCATGGGCTTCAAACATCAGTCTTTCAACTCCTTCCTTGGCTACACACAAGAGCCTTGATCTGAGTATGATTCTCCTACACAGCTTACCTACTTCAATCATGTATCGACCTACCTTGGCCTTGATTTATTTTGCAAGCTTATGATCCTCAGGTAGGTCTTCCCTTTCTTTGAAGTTATAGATTGGGGTGAACCATGGGTTAGTAGGAGGATCTACACACCCAACTATTCTTTCAACCTCTTCCAAACTTGATTTTTCCAAGATCATTATTGACACCACTTGAGCATGATTGGCCTTTCTTATAGATGCCAACATGGCCAAAGCATCAATATGACCATTCTTATTTCTAGATATTTGTTTGATCTCAAACTTATAAAATTTTGAGCAAATATCCCTTCATCTTTTCATCCCTAGCTTAAAATGTCCCCAAGAACTGGTTGAACATTAGTCAAAATTTTCTATGCAAGGTGATCTTATTCCCTAAGGTTCTTTTACGTCAAGGCCCTAAATATAGCCATCTCATACTCTGCAACATTATTAGTCGCCTGGAAATCAAGTTTGATAGTATACTTGAAACATTTTTCATCATGATCAATTATGACCACCTCTAGCCCAGTACCATTAAAGTTGTATGCTTCATCAGTGAATACTTTCCAGGTCATCCCTTCCTTTTGATCGACCCTACATACTTCCTTCTGTCCTTCATCATTGATTACTTCCGATGTCTCACTGAATTTGGCCACAAACTTAGCCACCGCTTGCATCTTGATGGCTACTCTAGGCTGTATTTAATGTTATACTCTCCCAATTCTATGGAAATTTCTGCCAATCTTCCTGCCATTTCTGGTCTCATTAAAATGCTTTTATGTGGTTGGGAGGTAAGTACTACCACTGTGTGAGAGCCAAAGTAATGTCTGAGATTGCATGTACTGACTTTGAGGGCAAAGCCAAATTTTCAATGGTTGGGTATCTACTTTGAGGGTTTGTCAATATTTGACTAACGTAATAGATGGGGTGCTAGACCTTGTCTCTTTTGACTAAGAGCACGACACTACAAGTCTAGGGGGCCACAACTTAATATAAATAAAGTGACTCCCCTAGGACTGAGTTGACTAGAACATGAGGGTTGTTCAAGTATTGTTTGATTGCTTCAAAGGCCTTGTTACAATCCCCATCTCAAAAAATTGACTTGTTTTTTTCTTAGCATCTTGAAGAATGGAAAACACTTGTTCGTGTATTTGGAGATGAACCTATTCAGTGCCACTATTCTTCTATTCAGTTGTTGAATCACCTTTTGGTTGGCATATGACTTCATGTTTACCAAGGTCTGTATCTTTTCCAAATTAGCCTCAATCGCTCAGGCAGATACAAGATATCCTAAGAATTTTCCTACAACAACACCAAAGACAGACTTCATAGGATTAAGTCTCATGCGATACCTTCGGATTACCGAAAATACTTACTTTAGGTATTTGACGTGATTCTGGGGTTGTGTTGATTTTACTATCATATCGTCCATTTATAACTCTAGGTTTCTTGCTAACTGATCAACGAACATCTTGTTAACGAGGCTTGATACATGGTGCCTGCATTCTTCATTCCAAAGAACACTCTGGTATAACAAAAGGTCCCTTCCTCGATGATGACATATGTCTTCTCCTTGTCCTTAGGGTGCATTATGATTTGATGGTAGCCAGAATATACATCCAAGAAACTCATTGATGAGATAAAACCGGCATCAGGTTAGCAATATCGATTTTGTAGATACTTTGGTTTTATATTTGTAAAACTCTCGCAAGTGCACAAATCATTTTATAGAAAATGAAAAGTATACTCCCAAGGTCGATCTAAGAAAGGAATATATGTAGTTTTTAATTTATTATTCAAAATTTTAAAAACAAAATTAAATCCTAAACATCTTGTCACGATATTTTGATTTTTTTTGTTTCCTAATCTAATAACATAAAAAAATAAACATATATATGGATTCAATAAACAATTATGCAAATTTTTATCATTCATAAAAAGGAAAATTTATGGATATAATAATTAAATTAATTATGCTTTCCCATAATATTTAGGTTATTAAAGATATATATTGATATTTATTAATTCTCTCTATTTTATATAAATATCACATTTGGTGGGGTTATATATTCTTTATTAATTAAACAAAAACACCTATAAGTGAGGTCGATAACTAATTTGGTTAATTAAATTAATTTTTTTTCTAAGAGATTGAAAATGAATAATTTAAATGTCACTTTTGGTGAGGTTAGACATTTTAAACTTTATTCAATGTGTCCAAATTAAACCTAAGAATTTAATTATCTGTGTATTAACTTTCAAATTTTAATATGCTGTGAATATATTTTCAAATAATTGTTATAATATTTTTTGAAATAGAATTTCACTTTAATTATCGGGCGATTGTACCAACAAATAAAAGAACATTACTCTAAATTAGACCAGATAATTAAACCTTAAAATCTAATTTTCAGATTTAAGTTTGTAATGAAAATATTATATGTTTCTCTAACATCCTTAATATATAATATTGAATAAAAAAAAGTCAATTTATTTTATTGAAATTTTTGACCTATTTAATATTTTGTAAGCATAACAACGTTATTATTATATCATCTTTACAAATAGCCAGTCATGTTAAATTTAATCACAGAAAAAATAAATATAACATATAAGAATAAAACATAAAAATAACTATAAAGAATTAATTTTAAAATTATATCTCAAAAGAATCCTTATAAAATCTTGATGCTAATTCTGTTTCTAGAAAACCTCTAAATAGATTTGTATTTTTTTTATTGAATCAAAAACTAAAAATTTACAAAAGCATAAGTAGTTCTTCTGAAAAAGAGAAGAACTTTAAAACTAAAAAAAACTAAAAAATCTTTCTAGAGAGAGAAAAATAGAGAGAGAAGAAGGATTTTTAGGGATTTGAGGGATGCTTTTTACAATGGGGAGAAGGTTCTTTTGTAAGTGAGAAAAATGATAAAAAAGTGAACAAATATCTTGAAAATTGATTCTGGATGCATTTGACACACGTGTGTAGGTAAGATTTTTCTCCTTGTTCACTAGCTTTAATCGTTCTTCAGCACGGGTTCCTACCATGGCGATAAGGAACAGGTAACCATGATTTTTGGTGTAACTAGTAAGGGGAATAAGTGTTTAGTCCTTTAAATCTTTATCAAAATTTGGGGTGAATCTTGAAAAATATAGTTTCAAAAGCTAACGCCTGACCTTAGAATATGAGCTTCATAGTGGGCGCTAAAATGTTGGGATTGATTCGATTTGTAGAGAGAGAACTTAGAGAGAAGTAAGAACAATTGACTGAATGTGTGGATCTCTTGGGAAGTCTATGTATATATAGAGTTTTATATGTACAAATGTCGATTACATAGGATAGACACATGTAAGTATGTTAAGAAGGGCAAAAAGGTAAAAAAAATAAGTATATTCATAAATTGGGGTCGACCACCCTACAACTCAGACTGGTGGTTGGCCCTATAGATACAAAAGCTAGCTCGGATAGGTCCATCCTATGAGTATGTTGTGGGCATAGTCTAAGGAAGTTCTTTTGGAATGATTTTTCTATTAGCTCAGGTTGTCTTCTAGGCTTGGGATGTGAGGTGGGATGGGCTCCAGGTCGATCCATATGTCCACATGATTTCTATTTGGAGTGACATTGATAATACACTTGTCATTTTTGATATGTGATTCATGTACTAAAGATTTATTTTATAAATTATACAAAATTTGTAGGCATAATTAGGTAAACTAGTAATCGTATCGAAAACTAGTTAATATTTGCAAGCATCAAGTTTTTGACACCATTGTTGGAGAAGAATAGTATTTTTAAATTGTTATTATCAAAATCATAAAAAAATATTTCTATTGTAAATACTATGATTTTCATTTAAAAATTTAAAGTATCTAGGTTATTAATTAATTTATTTTTAAAAACATTTTAAATTTTCTCTTGTTTATAAAATAAATTAATTTAAGTTTCTTTTCTTTTAACAATTCTTTATTGTTTTTTTTAATTTTTAATTTTTTTCTTTATTTTTTTAATTCTTTATTTTCTTTTAAAATTTTGTTTAACTTTTGTATAGTAAATTATTTCATGTATCATTTATTCTACTAACATGTGTATAAATTTTATTATTCAATTATTCTTTACTACATGTTTAGTATTTTTGTGTACGAATATGTAATGTTTTATAATTTTGTAAATTTATTTGATTTTTTTACCTTTTCAACTTAGTAGGTGAAATTAAATTAAATTTTTATTACTATGTGAGAGACAAGAGAATCTTAAGGCACCCTCTCACACCTTTAAATAATAATATTCATATACCCTCTAGACTATAAAGAAGGCTAGACTTTAATGTCCCTATCTTTTATTGAACAAATTTTTGAACCTCACCTTGATCTTTCACCTGAACCACTAAATATGGGAGAAAACACACCACCTTGAGAGACTACACCAAAGGAGTTTACAAGGTCAATAATTGGCAATACAATTGCCTCTATCCATTTGGGAGACACTACTAGGAATTATGGACTGTCAAATATTCATTTTTTCATGCTTCCTTTTTTTCATGGACCAACTAATGAAGACTAAATGTCCTTCATTAGGGACTTTTATTCTACACTCTAAACGTTTCCCCTCAGTATACTCATCGAGGATCAACTTAGAGTGAAGTGTTTTCCCTATACTCTTAAAGACATGGTCAAGGCATGGTTAATGTCACTTCTTCTAGGTTCCATGATGACTTGGGAGGAATTCTACAAAATATTTATGAGAAAAATCTATTCCCATCAGAAGACATTAGAGTTGAGAGGTAAGGTTACTACTTTATTTCAGATAGAGGGAGAACCTTTCTATGAATCATGGGATATGTTCAAACTCTTTCTCAGTCAATGCCCTCATCATAGCAACCCACTACAACTTTAAAACCAATTTTGCTATGATGGATTGACACAACAGTGTCATTCCACCGTTGATAATGATGTTGGTGGAACAATGAGAGAGAAAATAGCCTATCAAACTAACAATCTCTTTAAGATGTTATGTACTAATTTCCAACAAAATAGCTCTAACGATCACGACAATAAGAACTTGAAGATCAAGGTCCAAATGATACGAAGGAGAAGTTCTAAAATGATCCGACATTTTATTTCTTTTTTTGTATTTTTGTTTGGTTTTATTTTATTTTTTAACTTCAGTTGTTCACTATTTTGGATAATGTATTTTTTTAGTTTTATTATGTTATAGATCATTTTTATTTTTATTTTGTGAAGATTTTTTAAAAATGTTAATTTTATAACTGCTTATTGAATTTGTACGAAGTACATATCAATTTAATTATAATATATTTGGATTGATGAATGCACTTATAATTTCTTACCAACTCTTGAACATGTTAAACAAAGAGGTAACTTTTCTCTCTTTACTCTTTATCTTTCATTTATAAATGTTATATTGTAGATAATATAAATTATAGGTTGAGGGTACAAAAAGTTACAATTTATAAAATTATGTGCTAAAATTAAAATTTTATGTTCACATGTTCACATTTTTTTACATTTTTTATTTAATATTTTGTGTGCTTTTATTGAAATAGGAATTTTTGGTTTATTTTTAATTTTCTTACAAAATTATCATGTCTTATAAAGTTAATTTTAAGAAAATGATAAAGTCTTTTGCATTGTTATATTAATTTCAAAAATATGTCATGGAATAATGTGATAATTAGTTAGTTTTTGTTATATTTAGCATTTCATGATAAGATGTTAAAATTGTGATGAATTCAAAATTGATGTTTAGGAATCAAAATAGTGGAGACAACCCTTCTGAGAATATATTTTGAGCAATTATCTTCCCATTTTGAGTGATAATATTTTTATACTCTTTAAACACTCTTATTATTAATTCTAATTATTAGTTAATCTCTATAGGTCTTTGCATTAAATATTAGAATTTTTACATCTAATAAAATGTTATATATTTATTTTTATTACTTTAGTTGAATAAATTAAGTAGAAATTGAAAGTATATACCTTTCTATTCATTCATACATAACTTCCAAAAAAAGACATATACGAGGTTATCTAAATCATTAAAATAAAAAAGCCACAAATGAGCTACTCACCTGTTATACAATATATGTACAATTAGTACATGATCCATTTCTCTAAATAATATATATCTTGGAAAAAATGAGATAAAAGAAAAATAAAAAAAGAAGAGAAAAATAAATAGTATGAAATACATACTATGACCTATTATTCTTTAACGTGATGATAATTAGATAAATACAAAAAAAAGGAAATAAGTCCCTACAAGTTATTGTATTTTCTTCATATCTTAAAAGAAATGAGTTGAGATTTTTATTTGATAAATTTGATTGATTTATGAAAATAATATGTGATTTCTTTATAAATCTTTTCATTTGATTCCTTTCATGAGATCAATTTGATGCATCACTTTGAGCTTTTTATTCTTTATACATATGCTAACTATTAGTTCATTTCTATAAATAAATTTTATCACATATACATTTGAATGAGTATTTGAACCAATAAGATCATCATTATTGAGAATATGCTTCTGAGTTTAGAGTTGAAACGAATTACAATTCCTTACATAGAGGTTGGGTAAATTTTATATTGATATATTTTTGATTTGAATGTAAAAGTGATTTTCTAACTAATTATTACAATAAATAATGAATGTTTAGAATATTGAAATAATTTATGCTATAATTGTTTTTTTGTTGAATTAAAAGAAATTTTAAAAGCATGAGAAATTTTGTTGTTCTTATTCTTTTATCTTTCTTTTTTTAAATTTTATTTGTTTATATATTATTTATTTATTTTACTTTTGATGTTTGTTGGTACCATACTTTAAAATCTTCACGAGACTTAAACCCGTACATTAGGGCATCTTAGGGATTTAAAAGTTTGTTGCATATTTTAAATGCAATCATGTCAATCTACAAAAATGATTTAGGATAGTTTAATTTTAGTTTTTTGTCATTCTTGCTAAAAGACTAGAAAGAAGTTGGTTATGGGTTATGATAAGTGCTAAAAAGCACTTAATATATTATGATTTTATGCATGTTTAATGATTATATGGATTTATATTTTCTTGTTTTACAATCATTTTATACAAATTTATCTTTTCAGAATAATGGGTATATTTTTTTATTTTTCATGTATTTCTTATATTAAAATAAATCAACTCAAAGAATTATATTTGAAGTACTTCATTATAACTTGAAAGATTAAAAAAAATATTTGTGAAACATTACATATGTTTAAAAATTGAAAAAAGAAATTATCTAAAAATTAGGATTTCAAATTGAATTAGCTTGAAGTGTGTGACAGTGTGAAAACATTGTAAGTTACTATATGAGGTCAAAGGAATATGTCAACAATCAATGCGGGCCATAGCATGAAAACAATGTGTGCCGTTGCATAAAAAGAGTGGATCATGCTTAAATTGTGTACATGTTGTGTATGCCATGTCGCCAAGTTAAAAATTTTACTTTTTCCTCCTTTCCTCACCCTATAAATAAAATTATATTTTTTATTGTAAAAAGATATCCTAGAATATCACAGCTCTCTTAGTAGCTGATTTTTAGCTTTCTTTAGCATTTTTACTTCTTTTTATAGTTTAAAGTTCTTCTCATTTGAGAGTTGAAAAAATTTAATTAATGTAATAGTTTTTAGTTTCAATTCAATAAATAGTGTAGAAATTCTCTCTAGTGATTTTTCCCAAGCAATTCTCACAATTCAGTTGAGGTATATTTAAATATATTTATTCAAAATATCTGAAGTGTTGTTTTACATGTTATATGTTTAATTTATTCATTATTTATTAAGCTACGCATGTGGGGCTATAACTAGTATTGTATTTTAGTAATGTTGTTAAGTTTGTGAAATATTAAAGTAGATTAAACATTTTTATAAAATGAATCAAGTTTTATTTCATCATCATGATTTAAACCAAAGTTTGTACATGAAAAATATATTGACAAAATATTTTTCATAATAAAAAAAGGAGTTAGATTTAAGATTTAAATTATCTATATTGGATTTAGAGTTACATTCTCAAATATTTTGGTCTATATCAACTATATAGTTAGAGTAGGCACTATTTCAAAGTTTTTTGTAAGAATTATTAATGAAGATATATTGACAACATATCCTTCATAATAGTTTTAAAATTTAAAAGTTAGTTCCATATACTTACATTATGAACCTAAGTTAGACACATTGATGAAGTTTAAATTTTCGGCCCGCCTAAAGGTGGCAAGTTAAATAGTTTCATAATTTCTTAAAAAATGAGCGTAATTTAATAAAAGTGTAAATTGTCGGCCCGACCACAGGTGGTAAGCTAAATTTTAATTAACAAAGAAAATGATCCATGCTTCAGGATATTTTCATACCTATGATAAAGAATCAATAATTTTAATTTATATATTTAATATCATACTTAATGTCGAACAAGCATGATTAACTAACTAATATTAGGAATCAATAATCTTAATATCCTACTTAACATCAAACAAGTATGATTAATGAACTAATATATCCTATAAATTCTTCACTCCATGATAAATTTTTATTGACTATTTCTTTATTTTTATGTTTTTAGTTTAGATACTAAACCCAAACTAATTGTGACAACATGTTTGGGTTATTTAATTTCATTTTAAAAAAAATTATTGAATGATTTAAAAATCTCATGATTCCTCTTGAGACCGATCTTGGAAGTATACTTATAATTTTTTATAAGTGATTTATATACTTGCGAGCTATTTTATAAATTATACAAAACTTGTAAGCCTAATTTTGGAACATAAGTGTTTGGTGTAGTTGTTAGCTAAATCGGTAATAACACTGAAAACTAGTTAATCTATGCGAGCATTAGTGTGAACAAAACCATGCTTATGAGTGATGAGTACTTAATACGATGTTTGTGAATGGGTTGTATGTGAGTCGTGTATCGGCTAGTAGTTGCCTTCATGCAATTTTTTTTCTTATGTGAGAAGTCTATGTGACTGTGAGCCGTGCATCGGATGGTAGTTGCATTCGTGCAACATTTTTTTTATTTACTTTACACTTTACTAGTCTATGGTCACTGATCATACTACTTTGAGTGGTATGGGTTTTGAAAGAGAGTCAGATTCATATGTCAAACAAGATTATTGTAGAGCAGCAAGCGAGAGGAGCAATAGGTAGTTATGGTAGGTGTCTCCACTAATAAAGGTATTTGGGTTTATACTTTTCTATCGAGTTGTATTTGTTTATTGTTTTTAGTGTATTGTTTGCTGTTAAATGGTTGCTTTATGCAACCCAAAGATAATACCATATAGATAGGATTTCTATATGGGTTTACCTCGTTATATCTATTGTTATACATGATATATTATTGTGATATTATAATATGAGTTTCTATAATATATGTTTCAACATACTAGACTTAGACTCTGATTAGAAAGCTTATTTATTTTGTGTAGTTACATGCTTTCTTTCTTTTCCTTGTAAAATGCCTATAGTTTTCTAATTATTACTTCTGTTTTATGATCATGTACTTTTGGTACGAGTCTTTAAGGAGTTTGTATCTCCTTATCCTAATAATGTACCAGGTGTTGGACTCTTTATTATGGTTTGTTATCTAATGTATGATTGCATGACGTAAAAATATAATAATCATTTATCAAATATGTTCTTAGATATGAGGTCTTGAAGAGATTGAAAATCCCTTATAGTTTTTTCGTTTGTTTTAACATTTTTATATTAGAAATTAAAAACTAATGAAAATTGAAATTATTATAAACGTTGTTAAAATAAATAAATCATAAAGAAAAATGCATTTTGTTTTAACATTTTTATATTAGATAAAGAAAATAAAAATAAAGGTGTTAAAGTATCGATATCTTGTAATTCTTTTAAAAATCTATTTTAGTTTCATATTTTTTATAGTATATAGTTAATTTTCATGCTTTATCAAAAGTATAATTTAATTATTTTTTTTATGTTTATGAAGTTTTTTAATTCTTTAAAAGTTCCAATATAAAAATATTGATAACGAGTGGGACCAAATAATTCAATCGGGGTAGTTGCCGAACCATACCACATAGTTCCAGCAACTACAAAAGCTGCAAAAAAGTTAGCAACGATACTACTGGAAAGGACGGTTTCAATATTTCCCATACGTAATCCTTTGTATAGACGTTGGGGAGGGCGAACACTAAGATAGAATAGACCCGCCAATATGCCCAAGGTTCCTACTGCAATATGATGAGAGGCTATTCCTTTAGGAACAAAAGGATCAAAACCTTCCACACCCCATATTGGATTTATAGGATGTACCCTTCCGGTTAGTCCATAAGGATCGGATACCCATATTTTGGGACCATACAATCCTGTTACATGAAATGCACCAAAACCAAAGCAAGCCACTCCTGAGAGAAATAAATGAATTCCGAAGATCTTGGGCAAATCCAAAGAAAGTTTTCCTGTATGTGCATGACTAAATATTTCTAGATCCCAATACACCCAATGCTAGATAGCTGCCAAAAAACATAAGCCAAAAAACACAATATGTGCACCGACTACACCTTCGTAACTCTAAATACCCTGATTCTTTATTGTCCCTCTTGTGATACTCCAACCGCCCCATGAATTGGTTATTCCTAAACGTGTCATGAAGGGTATAACGAACATACCTTGTCTCCACATTGGATGAAGAACAAGGTCAGAGGGATCAAAAACAGCTAATTCTTATAGAGCCATCGAACCGGCCCAACCAGCAACCAAAGCTGTATGCATTATATGGACAGCAAGCAAACGACCGGGATCATTCAATACGACGGTATGAAAGGCAAACCTATGAAATACCTCTTTATCAGACACTCTGTAACTTTATTGCACTGGAAAATATACTAGGTACCATCCCCTTTAGTGGATTATTTCGGGGAAAGGATAAATATTTGCTCTATTCTTTTAGTAATAATGTCTTTTAGTAATTAGTAATAATGGAATAATTTTGTTCGTAAGAACAAAAAGAAGCAGATCTATTCTACACTCGATAAGTACCAATACGCAATGGTAAGGTGTTGATATCGTTTTATATGAATGACTGCAGTTCTATTTGTTCCTCATTCAAAGGGCCTATTTGTAAGAATATTATTTTTTATGAGCTTATTCAATTAATGGATCAAATATAATAAAAGGTAATAGTCTTAAAACAATAAACCCATTGTTACGCTTTCACATCAAAGTGGGACAGAGTATTTCATTTTTTTCATATAATGCCTATTGGTGTTCCAAAAGTACTTTTCGAAGTCCTGGAGAGGAAGATGCATCGTGGGTTGACGTATAGTGCGACTTAACCAAAAAGTGTAAAAAAAATCAAAATTTTAAAATTAATAAAAAATCAATTATTGAAAAAACTAAAAATTAATAAAAAATAAAAAAAAATGTAATTATATTTGGATTCAAAAATAAATAATTTGTTGTGTTTTTTAAATTTTTTAGTTTTTTTTTTAAAATTTTTTTTATTTTAAAAATTGAACTTTTTAATACTAAAGATACCCAAACTTTAATTAATTTTACAAAAATCAAATACATTAACTATTTTAAGTAGAAAAATGTATTAGATTTTTATTAAGTTTATAGATAAATCTTTTTCTGTGATGATAAATTAATACCATTAATTAAGTTTTATCACATCAATGAATTAATATTAATTAATTGACTTGTTAAAATTTAATCATAAAAATGATATATATTTAAATGAAATAAGAATTTATGAATTTTTATCTAAAAGAAAAAATTCAAACAACTTTATAAAATATATTAAAGTTTGTACAGTTATTTAGCTTTTTTAAAATCTTTTGCATTTTAAAAAAATTTAGGAATTTTTTTAATTTTATATATGTTATTTTAGCTTTTTTTTGTTTATTATTTTTTTATATTATTTTCAAATTTGAATTTATTTTAAAAATATTATTCAAAATTAGTCGAATATCTTTAAAGAATCAGATGATATAAATAATTTTATGCCAAAATAAAAGGTTCATTCTTCCATCACAGCAATGGCCTCATGGTCAGCAAAAGCAGTGACACATTAATACGAGGAGATATGAGGAGACAACGGTCAGAGAATTCTATTAATTATTATAGAATAAATAATATCATAATTATTTTGTTAATTATTAATAATTTTTTAACTTTTTAAAAATAAATAAATAATTTATTTATATAATTTATAAATTAAGTATTACTAATCTTATTATAAGAAAATGAAACATTTTTAATCCATTAAAAATATAAAAAATAAAAATCTATACTACCTAATCTCATAAACAAATAGAATATATATATTTAACTTAAATATTATAGAATTAAAATATTTATTTTAAAAAATTAAAAAAAAAATTCATATTTAACTTAATAATTATGAAATTAAAATAATTAAATTATATAAAACATTTTCATATTTAAAAATTAAAATAATTAAATTATAAAATTATAAAATTTCTGGTGTTAATAAGCATGAGTATATGACGCATGATATTAAGTAATGGTTTTCATTTTACTCTCTTTTAATTAATAAAATAATTGAAAAATTCTATTTATTAAAAATAATTTATTACTATAATTTGTAAGTTATTTATATATTTAAAAAATTATATCTTATTATTTTAATTAATAATTATTTAATATATTAATTATGATCGTTAATAAAAATACTATTAAAATAATAACGAGACTCCGCTTGTTCCAGTGATGCTTGGATTTGAATTATTCATGTGTCATTTCTAAGTCTTATTCACGTTTCAAAGTCTATTGTAATTTACAGTAATTATTTCGTAATATTAATAGTTATTTATTTAATAAAAAATACATAATGTCTAAATTTTGAAAAAAAGTAATACATAGAAAAATAATTTTATCTTTATAAAAATATTTATTACTTTATGTATTTTCTTATTTGTTTATATTCATTTCAAAATAAAAATATCTCATACTATCTTAACAACTATCGTCAATCTTTACTATTTTCTAGATCGTATCTTTGATATTATTTTATTTTTATCAATCAATTTTCATTATTTGATGAAGGTTAATTAAAAGTTGTTTTTTTTAATGAATATGTAGTTAAGCTACCGATAATTCATTTGAAATATACATCTTTGCCTTTGATCGTGCTACCGCTAGCTCTTTTCATATGATTCTATTGTCTCTTTCATCATTTTCAATTACCTTATATTTAATAAAATCTAAGATGAAATTGACTTTGATCAAACATAAGGTGGTCAAAAAATGATAAATAAGCGAAGAAAATCAGAAGGAATGAGTTGACAATAGTTACGATAATTAAGAGAGATGATACTTCAAATAAGTTGGTGATTGTTTGATTTAAATTTTAATAAAAATTATATTTTTGAATTTTTTTGTAGCAAATAATAAATGGTGTTCGGTAAGTGAAAAAATGTGATGGTGTCACATGTAGGAGAACATAGATGGTGGAGAAAGAAATGGTTTGTATGATGGATATGTTATATATATAATTTCTAATCTAAATTTAATCTTACATCATTTAATAACAAATGAATATATTCAAAATTTTATAAATATTTAAGCTATTAAAGATTCAAGTGATCATAACTTAATAATTTTTGGGAAACCCTTGATTCCTGTAAAATATTTGAACCTTTTATGGAGAATTTTCATCCTACTCTCCAAAATATTAAACGGGGATAGGGATAGCATCTCCACCCAATTCTCACCCAAGTCTGAACTACTAAACACAATAAAATGTAAAAAAAAAAGTTAATTACAATATTTTACAAAATAGGTAAAATATTTATTTTATTGTAATTATACCCATAACGTATAGTTAACAATACAAACATACTTAAATTTTGGGCATAATTTTATCATTATTAATATATTGTATGCATAATTGTAACTTTAAAAATGTAAACTATTATATATGTTTTTATCGTTATTCATACGTTATGGGTATAATTGTAACAAAATAAATTTTTTTAATATTTTTACAAATTATCTCATATGTTATAGGCATAAAATGGTGAAAATATATGGTAAAAAACTATGATATCTCATAAAGTAGGTGTAAGATATGGTAAAAACACTATGATAAAATTATCAAGAAAAATCAATAATAATTATAATAATCAAATACAAAATTATTTAAATATGTTTTATTTATTTAATTTAAAGTGTATTACTGATACATTGAAACAAAAAAATAAATCGAGTTTCAATTTTGGAAAAACTTCTCCTTATTTTTCTAATCAACAAAACAAGGAAAATAGAGGTATTTATAGAAAGTTTCTCAACTTCTGGTGAGCTTGCCGACTACTCATGTTGACCACTCAATAAGATTAATATACACTAAGTATGCATGGTACTCGTTGATTGGTTCACATCACATTTGAATAGTAAAATGAGTATAATTAATGTATAGTTAACTAAGGTGTAATTCAAATGAAAAACATTTACAATGATTATCCTCTAATTTGAATGTATGAATATATTAATGATTTGATATCTTTAGATAAGAAAAACCATTAATATATCGATTAATATCAAAATAATATATTATTTATATACTATAAATCAAGATAATATTACAATGTTACCCTTGTTCCAAGCCTCTAAATAGTCCTTTCCATTCACCTTTTAAGTTAGGCCTTTCTGTGCCTTCAAAGCTTTCCTAGCAACAAAACTCATATCCTTTTTTACTTTCTTTAATTAAATCCTTTGAGAATTTACTTAAGCATCGAAGTGAATATGACATCTTCTAATGCCATTCCTTTTAGTAGTTTGCTCATCTATCTCAAGATCCAGATCAACAATGTAATGGTAAGTAAAATGAGTGTAGAATATGGATTTCACATCTAGCATCATCTGTGGAAAAAAATTTAGCATGCCGACTGTTTTGAGCTAAGGAACAAACAAATAACATTCATCGTGTTCTTTGTGTTCTTCGTTTTGTTCTTCATGTTCATCACCCTTTTCATCCTATAAATATTGTTTGAAGCTCCAAATCTAAGTATGGATATCCAATGTGTTTCTAAGGATGTCCCACCTCCTCCCTAAGGGAAAGAGGTAGGTGTAACTCATAAACGCACCTATACCTACTACATACCAAGACGATATAGCCACCTAGGAGGAGCTTGATCGGCCTATCTTCCTAGCCAAGTAGGCCAACCAAGAAAAGCAACCAAGTAGACTAGAAACCTAGGCAAAGAAGCTAGGTAAAATAGTCATGCTAATGATGTTTTGGATTCTAAGAGAATGATAACTCTATGATAATAGAGTTATTTATCCACTTTTAAACCCATTATTTGTTTTCTTTTGTGCTAAAAACCATGAAAATTCCTAATTTATATTTAATTATTTCAATTTTGATGGAATAATGGAAAACAAAGTGAAAACGAGATAAAAATATGAAAAATTAGTCCATGCCACAATAGGCATCTTTTGGTGCCTTGGTGCGCTTTCCTAATAGGCATTCAAAAAGAATGGGAAAAAAATTGTGCCTTGATGCACCTATTTCCACTGGTGATTAGCAAGATCTATGCCTCAGTGGCACTTTTCTATGCCCTAATGCATGTTATTTTTCTAGTTGAATTTTGCTACAATAGATCTCTTTTTAATCTTACTTTTACCCCCCTTAGATCTATTAGGAGTTGATCTAGTGGCACATATTAGGTATTTTTACTTTAATTAACCCTAATGAGGCATAAGTTAAACACATAATAAAGAATCAAAAACCTACAATAGTTGCCAAGAAGAGATAAAGAGAGAAAAAATTTAAGAAAAAATTAAAGAAAACACAATTGTTTTTGAAGAATTCAAGAGAATAGCAGCGGTACAAATAAAGAGATTGACTGTAAATCTTTTTCTTCTCACTTCTTTATCAATTTTTATGTTTTTTTATGAAAAAAATGAGTTTTATGATTTTAATTATGTGTAGTTAATTTATTAATTTAGGAATTTTATGAACCCAATTTTCTACATGTGTTTGTCTAATATTTTACCCAAATGTGATTGCAACTTATACATTTTTGCCACAATAGATCCATTTTTAATCTTGCTTTCACTTTCAACCTTTGGATCTTTTAGGAGCTCATCTAATGGACTATATTAGCTTGTTTTCCTTTTAATTAACCCTAATGATGAATAAGTTAAACATACAATTAAGAATCAAAAACCTACAAAAACTACTAAGAAGAGAGGAAAGAGAGAAAATGTTTAAGAGAATATTAAATAAAACATAATTTTGTGAATAATTTAAGAATATTAGTGTTACAAATTAAGAGATTGAGTGTACCTTTTTTTTCTTCTCTTTTATTAATTTTTATGTCTTTTTTTTTATGAAAAATCTAAACTTTATGAACTTAACTATATTTAGCTAATTTATTAATCTAGGGGTTTATAAACCCAATTTTTTTTATATACGTTTATCTAATATTTTACCCTAATTGTGATGTAAAGAATTAAGAGAATACTAGTGCTAAAAATCAAGATATTAAGTGTATATTTTTTTCTTCTCATTTCTTTATCAATTTTTATGTCTTACTTTATGAAAAATCTGAGCTTTATGAAAAATCTAAGCTCTATGAACTTAATAATATATAACGAATTTATTAATTTAGGAGTCTTATGAACTCAATTTTTTACATATATTAATATAATATTTACCTAATTATTATTACAATTTAATTATATTATTTAATATGATTTTTATGTTATTAATTATTTGGCCAACAATTAATCTATTAAGGCAATTGAATAGATTTGAGAGATTCGTTTAATTATTTGTCTTGATTAAATAACATGTATAGTTTCTGACAGAGATGTATGATTCTTATGTGTGTGATCTATAATTGATGAACTTAATAAGTATTATGCAATCTAAATGGGATGAGAGTGTAGTTTACTTGAGAGAGGAATGCATGCTAAGTTAGATTCAATTGATCATGTAATTGGTTGATAATTAATTTGGGAAAACTTTTAGTAACTCACATGCTTAAAAAATTGGGAGATTAAAGATTCTTAAGTCATTTTCTCATATATTTTTGTAGTTATTGTGTTTTGATTTGAGTAATTAGTTGTTATTTATTTTTATGTTTTTATAATTAGCTATTGTTCAAATGATATTTGTAATAATTATATCGGTACTTGGTTATAAGTTACACAACTCTGTGTGGGATTGATATCTATATTTAGGTACATTATGTTACATGCATGACCCATACACATCTGGTTAACATATGAGAGAGTAGATATTCATGTGGGATCATGCCTCAACAAAATAGGTCACAGCCTAGAAGGCTACATTTTTTGGATTGCTACCCCAAGGTTGTGCTCTCTTAAACACCACATTCTAGGATGCACAATCCAAGATGCCACCACTTAAGATGCCATAGACTTGATGGATTTCCACCTTATAGGTCACTCTATTTAGCCCAGCTTCATTTTAGGTCACATTGCTAAGCTTACCATTCATCAGATTATGAATCCAGGTTGTTGGCATCTAGGCCACCCCCTAATGGGATATATGTGCTACTTATCAAGAGACAACGTCCAAAATCATCACCTTTAGGATGAGTATTCTAGGTTTTTGCCATCTAGACTATGCCAAACTAGAAGCAACTTCTTATTTTGGCTCTAAGAGATGTGACCAACATTGCATCCAGATAAAAATGCTTCAAAAATTGCTAAATTAGGCATTTCTCAAAGGGTCACCATCTCTAAATTTCTCCAAGTTAAGAACGCTTAAGTATAGGATTATAAAAAAAAGGTTACACTATCTTCCTAAATATCAATTGATTTAAATAGTTGACATTAAATTATTTAACTACATCCTTCCATGTCCCAAAGCTCAAGTAGGGTAAAACTTCACCAAGAAGTTCACAAGTAAAAAGTTGAATCCAAAAGCAAGTGTTCACTCCATAGCTAACTCCAGGCATTCTTTGTACGAAGAGATCTATAATCTCACCACTTTCAACGTATCTTACAAGATAAGAGTTGATAGTAAGATGAATTTTGTATCATCACTTTCTAGGCTACCATCTCCTACCCTATAAAGTTGGAAGCCACTTTATCTCTAGACAAACAAAACATATAGAAAATTTCACTCTTAATTAGATGTACTTAGAAAGTCAACATCAACTATCTAAAGCACACCCACGAAAAGCCAACCTAGCCAGCGTTCAACTACAAGAGTTTAGCTAGACGATCCAAAAGACATCTACATAGTTATAAACCAATATTGGTCCTAATATTTTGTTATATTTTTATGCATTATTTTTACATTTATCTAAATATTTTGCTAATTTAAAGGTATTTTTGTTATTTTACATACGTATAAATATTTGAAGAATTTTTTCTACCTTTTGTTTTTTGGAATTTTGTATGAATTGTTGGAGTTGGTGGCTACATTGAGAAACTATTGTGGCTACTTTGAGAAGAAGATAGGCCTATAATCATTTAGAAAAGTCCAAGTTGATGTACATAGAAGATGCATGGATGTGCATAGATGGGCAAACCAGACCAATTCACTTACATGCCATATAGATGTATATAGTATTTGCATGGATGTATTTAGTAATTATGGTGCCAAGACATGTTATTTTTGCTCCCGTTCTAATATGCCTCTAACCACCAAAACAATTTTATTTTGGAACATTTTCAGCATTTTTAATTTCTAAACACCTAGTATCAATTTCTACACTTTTTAGCCATCATATCATATTTTGATCCAACGTTTCATATTTAGGGTAGGTTTTTACATGAAATGTTAACCATAAATTCAGAAAAGCATCATCAAATATAGATATCATCATTTTTTACACTTCGAGAAATAAAATAAATTTCAAAGTTGTGAAATTTCTTCAAGCTTTTAGAAAAAAACAACCAATTCAAAAGTTTGGGTATTTATTTCACCAAGGGTATATTTATCTATAGTTTTATTTAATTTGGATTGTAAAGATGACATATTTAATAATTTTATTCATGATTTTGAGTTTTATTATATCTAGTTAAATCTGGGATTTTAATTAAGCTATCATGATTATTTTGAAAAACTAGGTTATTTTTTTAATAATGATTGACATTAATTATTTATTATTCTTGTTTATTAATATCTTTAATTATGAATATGGATCAAATCTTTATTTAGGATTAAAGAGAATATATGTGGATTAGGTTTTTGGAAGAAAAAAACATATGTTCTCTTAAACAAAAAAACTAAATTAATTACATAATCATTATGTTTATTCGCGTGATTTTATAATTTTCCTATGGTTATTCTAACTAACTAATTAATTCTTTGGAAAAATGATTTTATAATTTTCTTATGCTTATTTTAACTAACTAATTAATTCTTTAGATAAAACAAAATTGGTTTATTAATTGTGGGTGAAAATTACTATGATCAGTGAATTTTTTTTAATTTTAATGAAAAAATCAATAATCTTAACTTAAGTACAATTGTTAAATTAACTTAAATAATCTAAAATAGTATTGGTTAGTTAGCTAAAATACCTATTATTTGTCTCGTCTTTTTAAATATAATTTTTCATTCACTTTTTGTTAATTTAGTTATTTTTATTTATTCCTAATTTCCCAATAATTTATTTAGAGTGTTTAGGATTATTTATTTTATGTTATTAGTTTATTGTTTTTAAGAAAATATATGAAAAATTTAAAACCATTAGAACACGAGAGATCGTCCTCAGAGTAAATTTATTGCTAGGTTATTAGTGATTTGTAAACTCACGAGTATTTATAATTCGTACATTAGATATAATGTAAAAATTAAATGGTAGACCAAGAGTTTATTCAAAATATTCATCCAAGTTCACACTGGGGGAGCTTGAAAAAGCCACAATGGTTGAGTAGTTCTACGTCCAGATCTAGGAAGTCATTACCTTTTCCGGGTGTGAACCTAGAAAGAAGTTGGCAAAAATTTCATAAAAAGAGAATATTAAGAACTTACATCCATAATGTATTATGAGTATGCACAAACAACAATCAAATGTTTGATCCTAAAAGAGCATTCAAGTCATGCCAACTAGAAAAGTATTAGTCAAATTCATAAAGTCCCAAATGCTTGTAACGCTAATCTCAAGAAATATTATCAATAATCATTGAAATATTTGAGCATCTATGTTCCTTAGGTTTTTCTTTGTAATTTTATTTTCAATAAAGTGTTTGGAAAGGTCATGTGCGGTCATGTCAACACCACATCCAAAACTCATAGAAAAGCTAGAGCCAAAATTAAAGATAAAAAATGAAATAAGAAAAAAAAATTAGTGTCATTTTAAGTTCAATAAAGAATAAGTGTAGCCACTTTGGCACTCATATCTTGTGCAATTATAATTACGCTCTTGAGAAATCCACCAACAAAGCATCCAAGCATTCTCCTGAGAATGTATAAACTTCATTCTTAAAAAAGTCAACAAATAGTTGCATCAAACATTTAGCTTAGACCCATAGCTCCAGCAAGTTTGAGAGTGAATACATTCCTCCATCAAGCTCCAGTAGCCATACTTGGCCAAAGTCTTGATATTTTAAAAAATGTAGCTTTTGAATTTAGGCAAAGAAAGGAAAAATACTTGGGAAAGAATATGCTCCTCCAGACAGATTTTAACAGTAACCTCAAGATAGATTTGGGATCCAAATGAATCACCATTGCAAGTTGCAAGTAAAAAACTAGGTTTCACCTTTGGCAAAGAAGTAAGGTTATGAAACTTTTTTGCACCAACAACCTAGAGCTATAACTTGGAATAATAAGTGATCATTCTTTAAGTCATGCACAAAAGTAGGAAAAAATCTTTTGCCTATGAGCACCTTACACTTCGTGTCAATTAAGACTTGCACAGGAGTAAGAAGGACACCTTACTAGAGCCATGCGGTAGTGTTCCTTGTAAAATACTTAAGATGTGTTACAACACATACTATCTTACCAAGGAAGAGTAGATCATCTATATATAACCCAATAACTAATAAGTCTTAGTAAGAGTTTGGTGCAATTTACCACAAGTCTCGCTCGAAAAATGCAGGTCAATTTAGTTAGAACCCAACAATGACTAGGGTCTTGCTCAAGAAATGTACAACAACCTACCTAGAACCCAAAAATGATAGAAATATTACTAGAGAAGTGTAGGCCAATATACCTAGAACCCAACAATGACTACAATCTTGCCCAGAAAGTTTACAACAACTTGCCTAGAACTTAGTAATAATAGTTTCTCAATGGACTAAGGCATGTTTTGCCATTAAGTCTTGTATGGAAAGCAAAGTGAGGAATAACCTACTTTAAAACCTGCAATGATGTTAGTCAAGGAACAAAACACTAAGACACTTTGGGAAGTATACCATTGAGAGAAGCGTGATATTGCCTCTTTCATACCCGAGAAATTACCCTTGGATACTCAAAAATTGTGTTGGACTAGTTAGGTCATGCAACATCATTTGAACATCGAGAGTTGTGTTGAGCTCCTTCTTGTTCCAACCCTTGTTGTTGCCCCATTTGATTGGTTAGTTTTCAAAACCTATACAGTTCTCTTTTACGGTGTGATGCCATGTGCACTCTGGGATGCTAAGGCTATTCTAATTTTGGATCTCAACTTTGTTCTTTGAAGATTTAAAAAAAAAGCTAAGTATTTCTAGAGCAGCCTTCAAGTTACCAACCCATTAACTTTGCATAAGTCCTCAACAAAATGTTACTTCAAGTTGCAGAACGATATGCCAAGTGTTGTCTTGATGAAAAATTATGTCAAGGGAATAAATATCACGTGCAATACATACTACTACATCAAAAATTATTAACAAATTCAAAAGTAATTATGGAGTGCAAAAGTGTCAATAAAATGATGAAGTAACAAAAATGAAGTTTCACTATTAATAAAAAGATAAAGTTCTTGGAGCTAAAAGCTAAATGTTGAGATATTATACTTTAGCATGGAAAACAAAATCTATTACTACAAGCAAAGTTTAAAGGAATGAACAAAAAAGTCCTAAGGTTGATGAATGCCTCCATCGGCATAATATAGGATCATTATAGTAATGGGATCCATCTCTTAAGTGTCATAAGTCAATTGAAGCTAGGGCTTCATAGTATTCTAAGCTCCCACAGGAAGCTAGGGTGCCACCTCAGTTGACTATAGCTTCTGTGAAGTCTCATAGATGACAAGATGGGGAGACTAGGTTTGGATACACTTTCTTAACTCTCTTATTATCAGACTTAAATCCTTAGGCCTATGCCACAAGTATCAACTCAAAATCTTGTTGAATAAAGATATTTACTAATAGCATTCTTAGTGACAACCTCAAGCTAGGATGCTACTCTACAATTCTCAACTTAAAAAATCTCACTATCAGATTTCTCTTGAGACAAGCTTTCCTACAACTAGTTTTTAAAGCCTTATTTGCATCCAAGGTTCTCTTAGTTGCCTCAAGAGTTTACAAATGTGAAAATATTGGTTTAAGTGTTAAACATCCCCAAATTTCTAGTGTGTAACCAAATTTCAAAATAAGAAGAGTGATGTGGTGATATAGAGAACATTACAACAACAAAAAGTCTTTTCTAATCTATTGAACCATCAAGCACAAACACAATTTAAGAAAATTTTTCTAAAGCACCAAAAAGTTTTAATGGCTACAAAAACTTATGGAAGAAAAAGTGCTATAAAAGCATAAATGTACAATTACATCCTGGTGTACTAAAACATTAAGTTAAAGTTGAGCTACAAAGTTATATCCTAAGTGCCACCATTGGCACTATGCAAGATGACAACACTATCATAGAGTCTAGAAGTCTCATTTATGCATCACGTGCCTTAGTTATCCTTGGTCAACTTAGAAATCCTATGCAATATCCTCTTTGGACTTATCAATTCTAAAGGTAGAGCTATTGAATATTGAGACCTAGTTGAGATATAGGTCTAAGTCTGGATGTATATCTATGTACTTTTACACTACCTATTTTCTAGCAGCTACGAAGCTCACATTCGATTCCTAGACTTTTTCCTTCTCATATGCTAGATCCATCTCTTATTAGTAGTGATTTCTCACATCTTAGGGCATCTTGGTAGTAATGCTATACTTCTTTTAGGCATCCCTGGACCTCTTAAGAGTCTTCTTAATGGCTTCTCTGGCCAAACAACTTATATGACAATATGTAATTCCTAGGAAAAAAATTGGGCAAGCATGAGAATCCTACAAGAAAATTCTTATATGACAATATGTAATTCCTAGGAAAAAATTGGGCAAGCATGAGAATCCTACAAGAAAATCACCAAGTCATTTTTGGTCTTTTGGTTCCATCAAAACTACACTAAGAATTTCACTTGGTCTTCTAGTTCAATCTAAGTTATACAATCAGTTCCATCTGGTCTTCCTCTAACATTTTGTTCAAACATTTTGTTCAAACATTTTGTTCAAACATTCACTTCAATACTAGATTTTTCCTCGTTATTGAGAAGACTAGAGATCTAAATACTCAAAGATGTTTGCATCCAGATATCTTAGCCATCTAGAAATCTTGGTCATCCCTTCAATTATAGTCATATAGCCAGATCCTACCAGATTATACTCTAACAATTGCTTGAATGAACTCAAGGTGAATGAGACTAATATAGGCTTGATCTATACATAGCTTCACTAGCTCAATCTCAGCCACCCATCTAGCCCATTATCCAAGGGCTTAAACTAAAGAAGATAATCGAGAATGTAATTAGATAGAAATTAGATTTGGAAGTCAAAATTCACAAGATTTGCATTGACATTTTTCATCAAACTTTTATTGGCCATAACTTTCTAATCAAGAGTCTAATTGAAACACAGAAATAACTGAATGAAAGCTCAAAACCTCAAGATTATTACTGTGCACAAAACATTAGGATAACAACTACACGTTGATGCATAAAAACTTGATAGTCAAATTTGTATTTATAAAAAGCTTGCAAGTGCACGAATCATTTATAATAAGCAATAAACATACTACAAAGATTGCATATCAAGGAATTGTGATGGTTAAAAAAATTAAATTATTTTATAATTCAGCTAAAAAAAATAAGTCCAAAATATTCTAACAATTTGTGAGTTTGATAGAAAATAATGATAAATTAGAAATTAAAATATATAAAGAAAACAAGAAAATTAAAGTAGATAAATGAAAGTGATAAATTAAACTATAGGCGATCCTAGGATAGTGAATGTATATGAGATTTTAGCGAGCATAACCTTTCATGGATAGAATAAATTAAGTAATTTAAATATAAGCTAGATTTATTGATTTGTTTTCTTTTATAAAACCCCCTATAACCATGATAAATTTTCAATGTATTCAATTAATCAATTCTTCCTTTATTAGGGGTTGAAATTGATTAATTGGTATACTAAAAAATATATATGTAACAAAATCTTCAATTAATTAATAACTTCTTTTGGTTGGACTTGAAATTAAATATTGATTAACCTAAGGTAGATATATTCTTCACTTATATATCAAGATTTGTCCCATCTTTAATTTATAGTTAAAGTTATTTTTCAACCATCTAATTTAATTCAAATCAATGAAATTAAAATAAACTCTTATTCACTTTACACAACTAAGCACAAATGATGTGTCTAATACATAATTCTAAAATATTTTTTAATCATAGATCAATACTTGGCACATCATGAATTTAAGAATAAGGACTTGAAGATTGTGAATAAGAAATAAATCCATAACTTTTATTTATTTAAATCCCATAATTGTTATTCCAATTATTGGAAAGAGAGATTAAAATCTCATATACAGATTTAGCCAATCATAACTAAATTAATAAAAGTCAATTAACTATAAAAGACATCATACTACAACAAGAAATAAAAGATACAATAATTAAAAATATATTTTTATTTTCCAAATCTCTAAACAAGTTATCACTGATTTTTTCAATTCCTTGAATCTTCTTTTCAATTGGGAGGATTTCTTTCGATATCTGTATATGGTAGTGGAACAACTAACCTAAATTCTACACTAAAACTAAAAACTATAGATAGCTTCCTATTCGATGTAAAATGAAAGCTATTTGAAAAACCAAAACTAATTTATTTATAGGCATAGTATGGGTATAGAGGGCTTCGAGCTAATTTTTAATGAAGGTGCGTCGCAGCGCCAACTTTTCCATGTTGTGACATAGGGTACATTCAATTTTGTCAAATTGCAAATCGAGAGGATCATGTTTTGGTATCACTTATTTCACATTGTGGCACACATTACTTAACGTGCCTAACAAATCCATACTAAACAATGTGCACTATGGCACATTTATTTATTAATTACGGCAAGCTTTACTCTTCTTGAAAATTACCTTGTATACCTTACAAACTAGTTAGTTCTTAATATAAGGCTTACATGCCTTATTCTTTTAAACTTTTAGGGTGCAAATTAAATGCTTCAAGTGTTGTTCTTTATGTGTTGACAAAGTCATACATTTTAAAGCTAAAAACACCTAAAATACAACAAAAAATACCCATCATTCTAAACATATATATTTACATAAGTTATCACATATACATGCTATAATCAAATCTATTTATTACAATTGAGCAATAAAATCATGAAATATTAGTACTTTTCAAGCACTTATCATATGTTTTAGTCAAGATGTCCCAAACTTAGATGCAACTACTTTGTTATATCCAGGTGAAGTAGTTAGACCACTTCATCCACCAGAGATGGCCTAAGGGACTAATGTTGGGGGAAAATTTCACCAAGTATGCATGATATCCTTTGATTGATCAACATCATCTTTGTGTAGTCAAATGGGTTCAACCAACATACAATCAATGCACAATCAGCATATGTTTAAATTCAAATGGAAAGAATTTATGTTCATTATCCTTTAATTTAAATATAATGAATCTATTAATGATTTGATATTTTTCATATATGAAAGTTCATTAATATATACATACATATATATATATATATCGATTAATATCAAAATGATATATTATAAATCCAGAAAATATTATGATATTTTCCCTAATCTAAGACTATAAATAGGCCCCTTCGTTCACATTTAAGGTATGTCTTTCTACGCCTTTTAAGCTTTTCTAGCAATAAAACTCATACCCTTTTTGAATTTCTTCAGTGAAATCCCTTGACAGCTGACTTAAGTATCAAAGTTGATAAGACACATCACGACATCATTTCTTTTGATAGTTTGCTCATCTATTTTAGAATCTAGATCAGCAATTTAATGGTGAATACAATGAGCGCAGAAATCGAATTCAACAGACACCAAACTCATTCACTGTGTGATACTCGACGAACCACTACTAACCTTAATGAGCCATATGTCATATAGTGAGCTCGACGAGCCTTGCTGACTCCTTAACCAGACCTCGATGAGTGACCAAAAAGTTTAGTTTCTCATTTTTAAAATGCTCAATAAATTTTAACAAATATTTTATTTTACATTTATTAAAAACTCGTGTTCTAGTGTCTTCTAAATTATTTAATAAAAAATAATATTTTACCAATGAATCATTAAAAAATGTAATTGTTTTTTAATTATTTCAATATTATTTCAAAATAAATGAATTAAATTATACCATTTTTATTTTAATGAATAAATAATGTCAATTTCATTAGTTTAGATGACCTTTATGGCTATTTTCTCTACTTTATAAAATGTGTTTTTTTTACATGTGAGTACTCTCTACCCAATTGTGCAACTTTATAAATAGTTCTACAATTTGATATATACGTAGATAAAAATGTGTACAATTGTGCAACTTCACAAATAATTCTACAATTTGATATATGGGTGGAAAAAAATGTGAAAATAAGAAAAAGTAATCCACATCCTGCTAGTACTGAGACTTTCATCTTGTATGAGATATGACATTATATTTTCAAAGAAAATGTATTTTTATTTAAAGAAAATTTTATTTAAGAAAGAAATGAAATATATGCCATTAGAAAATGTGAAAAAGTAATCCACATCCTGCTAGTACTGAGACTTTCGTCGTCTTTCTCATGCAGTAGTTCATTTTAGCCTCTGATTCTTAAAATTATTATACCAATCAACTTCAAATTAAACCCCATTTTACATTTTACATTTTATTTTCCAAACTACCAACTTAATCAAAAAGATGAAAACTTAAATTTATCCATATTTTAAAATTATGTTAAATTAATTAAGGAATTGATGTTAACATGAAACCATTTGAATATTGTTTACTAATTCTCTTTACCATAATGAATTAACGCTAGTTAATTTTGTATATTTCTTTAAAAGCATTTGTTTTCTCAAAGCTAGATAAAAAATGAATTTTGGTAAAATATTAAAAATAAATCAATACTTTAATTACAAAAATTTAATGTATTACGAAAATTATTATAATAATCGTTAAATTTAAAAAAAAACTAAATTTTGTTTATTAAATAAAATTACCTGAGTAAATTTCAAACTTCAATTTGTAGTGATAATGATTCATACCACTTAATAATAAAAAATTGTACTCTAAATTTAAACATACCACTTAATAATAAAAAATTTGTACTCTAAATTTAAATTTAATAAATTAAATTACATAAGAAATAAAAAAATTATACTCTAAATTTAAATTTATTAAATTGAATTACACAAGAAATAAATGTACTTGATATTTGAAATATTTGTTTTTATAGATATTGATCTTAATTTATTAACTAGAATCCATAAGACCAATAAAAAAAAACTTTCAAAGAAGAATCCAACCCCACCCCCACAATATTTAGGTGGTGGATAGAGATGGCTTGTTCCCCTCCGCCTGGTCTACATCACTAGCCACAACGTAAAGCAATGGACCTGGACCTCACATTTTTAAGATATAAGATATCAAAACGAACGCTCCAGTGGAAATGCGTCGAGGAAGAAAACAGAGTAAGAAATTAAATATAAAAAATAACATATTAATTGAAACTCCAAAAACTAAACAGAGTTTATCAGTATAGAGAAAAAGATGGGGATATTATTACAAGGCAGGCAACGAAGAAGAAGAAGAAGAAAATAGAGTTGTTGAACCAAGGAGGTGGTCATTGCACAAACTGGCTCCTTCATGAGTTTTGTTGTTCTCTGCTCTTGGGCTACTTCCTGCACTGCTATTAGAAACTGACCCAAATGAAGTTTTCTGCAAGACTCCAGTTGGAGACGACCCTATTGAAGGACTATTGTCCCATCCTTCAGTCATAAGATTAAGCACTGAAGACCTCTCCTTCTCTAATATGTTGTAGTTATTACTATGATTTAGAACTTCACCAAGAGGACCTCCCACTGAGTTTTGATCCCAAGATATTGGAATCCAATTTGTTTGTTCGCTGTTTTGTTCATTACCCATTCCTAAACCCATTAGCTCTGGGTCTACTTCTCGTGATAGCCTAAGTGGTGACAGAGTAATTTTCTCATTGTTTGTTGAGGAAGATGATGGAATGAAGTCTGTTGATGCCCCCATTGGGATTGAAATTGACAACTGGGTTTTGTTAGGCCAGTCATCAATGAATTGGTGAAGTGAGTGTTGTGATTCTGCTTCTTGGTTAACAAGGTCCTGAGAAGAACCAAAATTTCTACAACTTATCAAGGAAGTACTTTTCTGTGAAGGGTTTAGCAGGGAGTCTGAAGTAACAAGCCCAAATTCTCTAGTGGATTGATCTTCATATGGATTTTTCTGTTTCTGAATCAAGAAAGAGTTTCCTTTAGACATTAAAAAGAGACCTGGTGTGTCTTGTATTTTCTCACCATCATCATTATCTTTCAGAAGCATCCTGCAAGAGAAATTCCCTTGCTGTCAAGAATTGCACCCAAAAAAAAAATGAAACACTAAAAGTTTTCTTTATTCGCCCGAGCATGTGTAGCCCAGTGTAGATCAGTGGATGCGTGAGTAGTTTAATTATTTAAAAAACAACTCTGCATATGGTACCACATTTCCCCTAAATTTAGAAGCTAAGAATGAAGCCCAGTTAGTGAATTAATGCCTAAAGGATATGCACCATGTGGGGGACCAAACCAACAAGGGGATAATAATGAATGATAACCTGTTGGTGTGAGTACCACCAGCAGAAGAGTTAGATGACCGAAGTTCCAGGCTTTGTAGATGCTGATTCGCAAGGCCAGAAGGCAATGCCACCGAGGACAAAGCCAAGGAAGACATGGGTGTCGGTTTGGTAGTTACCATGGAGGTGGTTCGGGTGGCAGATTGGCCAGTTTGGCCTTCCACAGGCTTTCTTGAACGATGGCGGCCTCTATTCAAGTGCCTTTCACAGTACTTTTGATCAGCAACTGCATCTCTTGAGCACCGCCATTTCTTCCCATCAGTCCTTCTACACCTTCCTGGCTCAGGATCAGTGTTGTTGGAGAATCCCAGATGGATAGAACCCCATCCCACTACATATGAGATATCAAACAAAACCGCAACATTCATCAACACATTCAAACAATATATCATAATCTTCAACAACATAACAAGTAAAGAGGGATATTTTGATTCTAACACTAAATGTTCAGTTATAAGACCAAGTAAAGATGAAGAAATTTTTAAGCAAAAACCAAAACAAAGGGAAAAAGTATATCATTTTCTTGGAGTAAATAAACTTACATCTATTGGGTCTTAAATATCCACCAGAAAAGGCAGAGAGTCCAGCAGAATCAAGTGCCCTTTGGATTGGGAGAAGTAGATTAGAAGGTATCGGCACATTTGAAGTAATATATTTGTAGATCAAGGCTTGATGTTCTAGCTCCAGCCACTGAGATGGAGTAAAAGGACCTCTAGCCCCTGTTATAGCTCCATTCCAGTTCAAACAGTTGTTGTGCCCTGAAATGGAAAAACGATAAAAGGTACATTTTTTATCCTAGGATGTAAAATAAGGAAGAGAGAGGAGGGGGGGATTGGAAATCATTTCATAGCTTCATGTATATGAAGGGTTGGTTTTTAATTATACAAGGTAATGAAAAGCAGTTCAAAAAGGGATCCTGGTAACGTTTAATAAGTCCACCACAAGTCCACAGCCATAAGTTTCTGGATTTAGTTACAAGTAAAAAAAACAACAAAAAAGAGAGAGAGAGAATAAAACCAGCATAGAAAGTAGAAAATTAAACTGAACTATTCAAGTAATGAATAATATTTTGCTTTTGTAGTTCCAATTTCTCCTTGACACTGTTCTAAATTTAGCTTTTTAAACCGCACACCAAAAGTCATCTTCTCAAATAAACAAGCAAAAATTTGACCCAAAATAAAATAAAAAATTAGCAAGACAAAGATTTTGGGAAGACAAATCTCTCTCTCTCTTGTTTCACAAGACTAAATACAAATACCATTGATAGATTTCTATGAAAACTTCAATGAAAAGACACCATCACCAGTACTTTGGAATCAAACCCATAATAGTTTTAATGTTTTTCTAACAAAACAGCAGCTTTAAGTTGATTATTGGGTATATATGTACCTGAATTTCTGGTATAAGTAGACAATGAGTTGTAAAGATAAGGCAAAGAAGCATTTTGACAGTTATTAGCTAACAAAGATTCAGGTTTAGGAGAAGAAAAGCTAAGCATTTGCTGATTTTTCTGTTGATGTTCATTAATATCAGAGAAAATCGATCTTAGTGAACAATTGTTATTCCTCTGCTGAAACAGCATATCCTTAGAGGCTAAAAAATCATCAGTCTTTGACAGTTTTGAACTCCTCAAGTTGTCATCAATAGAGTCAGATCTCTCCTGCTTGTATAAACCTGACCCGTACAACTTCTGCTTTGTTTCAGGATCTGAAGCAAGACTAGCATAACCACTGTTATTTGAACTCCCCAACCCATTCAAACCCACTATCCCAAAATCCATTTAGAAGAAGAAATAAAGCCCCTTTCTATCTATTAAACATATAAATAGTTTAGGCTGCTTAAGAAATGAAGCATTGAGTTATGGGCTAAAAGGAATGAGTCTTTAGGGATCAGAAAGAGGCACATTTTTAAGGGCTTAGTGAATGAATGAATAGGTGTTATATGTGATATGGTTTAAAACCAGACTGGTCTACTGGTTGATTTTTGTGAGTGAGCGGTAAAATAATTGGGGAGAGAGAGAGAGAGAACTGACCGGAAAAGTTTTTACCAATACTCTGCAAATCTTGGACATATATACCGATAAAGTTACCAAATTATATTTAAATTATAATTTTTTTATATATATCATAGTTTTTAATTTTTAATTTAATATAATTTTAATGATATTTATTAATAATATTTTAAAATTATTGTTTTTACTAATAATATTAATTATATTTTAATATATTTATTAATTAAATAATTTTATTAAGAAAATCCTCATTGATGACTGATGAGACTTTCAGTTATTTGTGTCCTTTTTTTTTTTCCTATGCAAACTCAAACTTACCGAGTTAATTGGACTGAAATTCTAGGCATTCGATATATTTAAGTAGATTTTATTTCTCTTAATTAGAATTAGTTGGAAATAAATTATATTGTTCTTTTCAATCCAACAATACACACACAAAACTCCGAGTCGTGGTGTCCAAAAAAGAACCGTAAAAAAGCAGCCAAACAGTTAAAACAAAACCGACTGAACCAAGGTTTTTCTTTTTTCAATAAATAATAAATTAAAACACACAAATTTAATTATAGTTATTAGTTTTTGATCCCACGTCCTCTTAAATTAAATATATATATATATATGATATCATTTAATATTATTTTATTTTTAATAATCATTAATTAAAAATATATATATTTATTTTCGTACCATTTTAAAAAATATATAAAATAAACTCATCATTTTTCTTAAAAATGTTTTTTAAAAAAAAAGAGTTATTATTTTTATCCGCAGGTCCAATGTCATAGATAAACTTGTCCGGTTTAGCTATGCAATTTTTTTAAAAAATTGAACCGGATAGGGTTTTAAATACCTCTAAACTCAACCATCAAATGTTTTAATTCGACCATTGTTTTGTATAGTCTTTTACCACCAAATCCTTTCAATTTATCATAAATACTCTTTTCTTTTAAATGATGGAATGTATCTTTACTTAATAGAAAGAAAAAATTATTCATTCTTAATTAATGAAATTTAAAATTAATATAATTTAAAAAAAAACAATACATATGAAAAAGTGAAGAAATAAAACAATTCAATTTATTAAAAATATATTAATTTATAAATAAGTTGATATAAAATTCATTTTTAAAAAAAATATACGAAAATATGATAATTTAATTAATTAAAAATATATTGAATAAATAAAGAATCAAAATTCATAAATAAGTTCCATCATTCGTACTGAAACCCTTATTTGTTGTTATTTTTTCTTCGGATGTCATTTATTTTCTGAAGTGTTTTATGAGGTAGGAGGATAGGGACATTTAAAAGAATTACCTTGCAAAGTCCGCTAGCGGTTTCAAGGTTTCGCACTTGTCTAAATGAGGATGACTACGTACAGAAAAATTTAAGCTTATTTTTACATTAATATTAATATTAATGTCCAATATTAATATTATCTTAAAAAAAAGTATCTTTTATAACTTTTAAAATAATTCTCACACTTCTTAAAATCTAAAATGGTATATATACATATTGAATAATCATATTATCAGAGTTACATTTTTATTTTTAAATTTTTTAAAATATTAAGTTTTAAAGTATAATATTTAATTATTCTAAAATTAATGTTGAATCCTTTTAAAATATCTATTTTTTTTTAAATTCGTGTCTATTTAGTATTTATCAATGTAAATTTATTTATAAGAAAAAGACAGTCAAGTGGTGCGGTGCATGAACAAAGATGCCCGGCCACGTGACACACACGCTACCACTACTCTATCTATCTATGTGTACTCGCTGAGACTGAAACTTTCTGAGTCTTTCTTGGTCAATAATTCTATTTTCACCATTTTTTTTAATACTGAGAACATATCTAAAGAAAGAAGAGAATAAAAAGGTGTAGAGTACAATAAACTGAAAATATTTAAAATCGTCAAGTCGATCGAACCAAGACCAAACAGAAAACGCGTAAGATCTCTCTACGTTGGTTGTCAATGGTTGATCCGAGCAACAAGGATAGAGTACATAATAGGAAGAGGAATGAACATGAATAGATACATCAAGAGAGTGAATATTGTTTTGCTTAGCAATAACTAATATAATAATTGTTGGAAATAAATTTAAATAAAAAAATATTTTTTATTATTTTATAATCATTATTTCATAAATTATATAATTGTCATTTTCATAATTATATGGTCATTATTTTTATGACCGTTATTTTCATAATTATATAGTCGTTATTTTTATGGCCGTTATTTTCATAATTATGTGACCGATACTTTTATAACCGTTATTTTCATAATTACGTGACCGTTACTTTTATGGTCATTATTTTTATAATTATGTGACCGTTACTTTTATGACCATTATTTTCATAATTATGTGATCGTTATTTTCATAATTATGTGTCCGTTATTTTCATAATTATATGACCGTTACACATATTTTTCAACTATAAATAGGGGCAATAGCCCTCAGTTTAGAATATAACTTAACAACTCAAAAAACAGTTCTACGGTTTTCATAGCAAAATCAAAGAAAAGAAAATTCAGAATTATTTTCTCAGATTTCCGAGCAACATAAATATTTGAGAGGTGTAGTATTCCGGACTTCATCAGTGCAGTGAAGTTCCGAGACAGAAAAAAGATTCTAGGCTGTTTTATCCTGGGGACGACGAGGTTGTGTTTGTTTGCACAAATTTGGGCAGAGCCGCGAAACTTCTTAAAGAGAGCGACCTAGTCCGCAACTCAACCCAAACAGTTCATTTCAGGTTATCGGTAATATTGTTCTTACATAGTTTTTCACATATTTATTCCAACAATTTTAAGACGAATTCTATCTGCCATGTCTATTGAAATGTTAACTGCTGATCTTAACAAACCATTTCGTTTTGAAGAACTACACTTTAAAAATGGAGACAAAAAAATGTTATTCTTCTTAACCATATAAGATGTCACTTTTGTTTTTATTATTGAAAAACCAACACTGCCTAATTCTCATACTGAAGCTACAATAAAGGATTTAAACATTTGGATAGAAAATTATTTTCTATGCAAATTTTTTTTATTCTTAATGGATTAGCTGATGACTTGTATGATTATTATAACTCTGATATCGTCTGCTAAGGAAATTTGGGAAGCACTTCAAAAGAAGTACGATACTGAGGAAGCTGGAACTAAGAAGTATGATGTTAGTAGATACATGAAGTATCAAATGATTGATGACAAATCTGTGGAAGCTCAATCACAAGAACTGAAGAAGATAGCAACCGAAATAACTTCTGAAGGTATGACTTTAGATGAACAATTTCAAGTAGTTGTTATTATAGATAAATTACCCCATGCTTAGAAAGATTTTAAGAATACACTTAGACATAAAACTAAGAAATTTTCTTTAGAAAGTCTTATAACCAGTTTAAGAATAGAAGAAGAAGTCCGAAAATAAGACCAAAGAGATGAAGTACTCGTTATCTTAAACAACAGTACCAATAAGAAACCCTCATTTGCAATTTTGAAACCTAAAGGTAGAAATATGAAAACTCATAATCATAATAATAACCAAAACCGCAACCACCAAAATAGAAACAAAAACTATCCTCTCCAGAATGGACCTTAACCCCCTTAAGGAATAACACATTCATGTGTTAAAGTTGTAACAAATCTGGCCACTTGGCTAGGAACTGCCGAAACAGGAATCGTCTTGCCACGTAGGCAAACCTTACTGAAGATCAACTTATTGCTATGATTTCTGAAGTCAATTTTGTTGATGGATCCGAGGGGTGTTGGGTGGACACTGGTACTTCTCGCCATGTTCGCTATAATCGAGACATGTTCAAGTCCTACTCTGAGTCTGAGGATAAGAAAGTGTTGTTGGGTGACTCCCACTCCACTAAAGTTGTTGGTACTGGTGAGGTGGAATTAAAGTTTACCTCTGGAAAGACTATCATCTTGAAAGATGTCTTGCATACTCCAAAGATGAGAAATAACTTAGTTTCAAGATATCTTCTTTACAAAGCTGGGTTTACTCAAACTATAGGGGCTAATTTATATACAATAACTAAAAATAATATTTTTTGTTGGGAAAGGGTATGCCACTAATGTCATGTTTAAATTGAATGTTGATTTCCTTTAATATTTGGCATGCTAGACTTTGTCATGTTAATAAACGCATAATCAAGAACATGAGTAGCTTAGAACTAATTCCTAAACTATCTTTGAATGATTTTGAAAAAATGTGACTTTTATAGTCAAGCTAAAATAACAAAAACTTCACATAAGTCAGTAGTTAGATAATCTGAACCTTTAGAATTAATACATTATGACATATGTGAACTTGATGGAAATTTAACAAGAAATAAAAAACACTATTTTATAACTTTTATAGATGACTGTTCAGATTACACTTATGTATATCTAATGAAAAATAAAAGTGAAGCATTTGACATGTTTAAAATATTTATGACTGAAATTAAGAATCAACTTAACAGAAAAATAAAAAGGTTTCGAAGTGATAGAGGAACTAAATATGATTCCAATATCTTCAATGATTTTTATAAAACTCATGGAATCACTCATGAAAAAATAGCACCTTATTCTCCTTAAATGAATGGCAAAGCTGAAAGAAAAAATAGAACTTTTAATAATTTTTATTATGTGACCGTTATTTTCATAATTATGTGTCCATTATTTTCATAATTATGTGTCCGTTATTTTCATAATTATGTGTCCGTTATTTTCATAATTATATAACCGTTACATATATTTTTTCAACTATAAATAGGGGCAATAGCCCTCAGTTTAGAATATAACTTAACAACTCAAAAAATAGTTCTACGTTTTTCATAGTAAAATCAAAGAAAAGAAAATTCAGAATTATTTTCTCAGATTTCTGAGCAACATAAATATTTGAGAGGTGTAGTATTCCGGACTTCATCAGTGCAGTGAAGTTCCGAGACAGAAAAAAGATTCTGGGTTGTTTTATCCTGGGGACGACGAGGTTGTGTTTGCTTGCACAAATTTGGGCAGAGCCGCGAAACGTCTTAAAAGAGCGACCTAGTCTGCGACTCAATCCAAGCAGTTCATTTTAGGTTATCGGTAATATTGTTCTTACATAGTTTTTCCCATATTTGTTCCAACAATAATAAAAACAATTGTTATTGTTGAGATTATTTTATTAAAAATTAAATTTTAAAATATAAAAAAATAAAAATCATTTTTTTTATGTTTTTATATTTTAAGAAAAAAATTAAAATAAGTAAAAATAAATAACAATAATTAATAAAATTAAATTTGATAATTCAAAATATATAATAAAAAATATTTGATAATACTTAATCCCTCAAATTTTTAAACATACGAATCGCTTAAATCTTTCTAATATAATTATCAATTAATTATATTATTAATTGAATATAACACTAATATGTATTCTTCTTTTAAGTAAACTTTTAATAACACTCTCATACCAACTAAATTAAATAATACTCATTAAGTTAATCAATTATGGATTACATATATAAGAATCATAAATATTTACTTAAAAACTATGCATGTTATTTAATCAAGACAAACAATTAATTAATTTTTTAAAATCTATTTAATTGTGTCTATAGATAAATTATTAGCAAAACAATTAATAACATAAAAATCAGATTAAATTAAAATTATTAAAGTAAAATATTAGATCATCACATGTTTAAAATTGGGTTCATAAGATTCATAAATTAATTACACATAATTGTGTTCATAAAGCTCATATTTTTCATAAAAAAAGACATAAAAATTGATAAAGAAAATAGTAGAAGAAGAAATACAATCAATCTCTTGAATTGTAGTATTAATCTCCTCTTGAATCTCCACCAAAATTGTCCATTGAATTTTTCTATATATATATTTTTTCTCTTTTTAGCTCCAAAACTGACCAAAATTATGCTAATGACGACCTCTTAGGGTTTATAGGGTGATTAGGGGCTTAAATATAGCTCAAGTGCAATCTAGACCGTCACATCAATTTCAGATCAAGGGCTACGATCAAAAAAAGGAAAACTAAAAGCGCCATCCAATCACAGCATGCCACCTGGCATACAGAATTCATTGGGCGAATCATAGTGTGATGCATAGAAGGGGAGATGGGTGAGAGTCAATGCTTATTATGTCAGAACCACGTGGCGAAACATGATTCATAGATATGGATGGCATGGTGCACGGGTGGAATGCTAGGAGCAATGGCATGGAGATAAGTGGTAGGGCGATTTGACTGATTTTCGAACTCAAATTGAATGTTGTGCTCAAACCTGGCAAGTGGTTTATCCTCATCACACGTAGCGTAATGTGATTCATTGTCTCTGCTTGTATGGCATGCCACTTGGTAGCTCTTGATTAGTCTTGTGTTAAAATTCATAAAAATTTCAAAAAAATCAAAAATATTCCAAAAGTTTATATTTTAATATTTTTGGTCTCAAAAATACTATTTATTGAATAAAAAAAGTAAAAATTAAGTAAAAAAAATACACTAATGAATCTAATTTCATAGAGTCATCAAATATTTTATTATATATTCTATGGTGTACTAGCTCTTTATATAGACTGGTAAACTATTTTTAGTAGGGTTGAGCATCGGTGTATCCGATCTGATTTGAAGTAAATTATGAATTATTCAATCTCAATCCAATCTTCTATAAATGTCAATCCGAACAAATCCAAATCTGAATCTGATTGGATTGATCGGATGAGATAGGGTCAAAATCATAATTTCAAGTTTTCAACCTAGAAAATGAAAAATTACATAAAATAAAAAAAATTAAAATTAAAATATTTTCCATACGAATTCAACACTATCTAACAACACGATTAAAAATAATTCAACAAAAATGATCTAGAAGAAAAAAAATTCAATATCAATTACATAATTTAACTCCAAATATTCATAGTAATAATTTAACTCCAAAAAATTCAATATCAATTACATAATTTATGAACAACGAGAAATAGTGATTGAAAGTCTACGAGCTTGGCAGGGAAGATGAGGAACATTGAGAGGGGATGAATTGACAAATAACAACAGCTGGGAACAACGAATAGGTAGGGAGTCCATAAGTTAGGAATGGTGAATGGCAGTTGGTGTCGGGTTGGGAAATGGGACAACACTGGCTTTTGGTTGAGAAATGGAATCACTTGAGAGTTGGGAGAAAATGTCACGCCGACAAACAAATAGGGCTGAGTGAGAGTGTGAGACTTGAGAGGGGATGAACTGATGAAGAACAACAATTGGGTAGGGAGTCCATCAGTCAGGAACGATGAACAACGATTGGCATCGGGCTGGGAAATGGGACAACGATGGAGTCAGGATGGGAAATGAGACATCGTTGTGCCGGTAGAGAAATAGGGCTACGTTGAGTGTGAGACTTGAGAGGTAGAGTCAAGAAAATAGAAATCGATGATTTGGGTTTTCAGTTTATATATATATATATATATATATATATTAAATAATATATTAAATATATCAGATCAGATTTTTTGGATTGATCGGATATTTTACCCACCTCTAATTTTTAGTGTCTCAACAGTTTAATGATGTGGGATTAACAACCTTTATAACAAACAATCAACTATAAGCTAATTCAAGTATATGTTATAGTCTCTTACTTTTAGTTAGTGCATTTTAATTTTATATTTTTGTAAAAATATGCACCTTTTTAGATATAAAACTCTACATTTTAAATCAAAATTATATGGTTAAAGTTCACATTTTTTCACATACACGCATATATATACAAATATACATACATATATATTTGATTTTTGTTAATACTAAGTAGGACTATCATTCATAAATTTACGAGATGAACAAATTGTTAGGACCTCAAAACACCATGTTGGGGTGATTTTTCCCCCTTTGATGCTTAAGTTAGTAACAAGGTGACAAAAATAAGAAGATATCTATAGCCTCGCTCTATAATTATAAGAAAAATAGTGTTTAGTTATGATTCTCTATTATGATATTCAAGTTATTCTGCTTTCGTGATTGTGTACATATATGAGTATATAGGAAAATTTAACTTGATGGCTAACTATTATCATAATAGGATTGACTTGTATAATTGTAGACATTTATTATTAATTATCTCTTTAGGATAATTAAGGGATAATTCATGGGCTTTTATCTCTTTAGGATAATTAAGGGATAATTCATAGGCTTTTATCTCTTTAGGATAATTAAGGGATAATTCATGGACTTTTATCTCTTTAAGATAATTATCTTGCGGCAATACATATCTAATGACTTAGTGCTTATTAGGCTTGACGCATAAAGATCTTTGTTGACTATGACTTCTCTTTGCTTTCCATATGAGACATATGAAATTACACCCAAAATCAACTCCCTAGACTATTTGGCCCTTGGATGAGAAGGTCTAGCTATAATTTCTGTCGATATTTGGGTTTATAACCCTTTTCAATCACATTGGCAGCACTGGGATCACTCTTGTGTGAATTTTTACCTATCTAAGTAAAGGACTTCATGCAATTTTTGGCTACTCAAAATGTGTGTGGCGACATCTTGTCGTTGGCGATGCTTTAGAATTTTGAAACTCTCAATTAGGGAATTATATTGAAGTCAATATTGGCACTTATGAAGTCAACCCTAGGATTTTTCACCTTTTATCTAGTTGGTCATACCTACCAGACTTTCAGATCTTGATAGAAAATGTGTGAGTGAGAGGAATTTTTTAAGCGTATGAAGTCTCATTCTTAATTTTCTTTCTCTTCACAAAAATTGGAAGCTATACTTGTATATTTTTCCTAACACCAAGGGTGGATCTATTATCCATGGGTACATATCAAGGTAGACATAGGTTGGCATGGGTAGCACGAGTTGGTGACCAAAGAAGTCCTGGGCAACAAATTCCTTAGCGATGAAGTCATAGCTAACAAAGTCCTAGACAATGAAGTTCTGGAAAACAAAGTTCTGGATGGTAAAGTTTTGTACATCAAAGTCATAGTTATCGATGTCTTGGCTGGTAACATCCAGGCCGAAAATATCCTGACTAGTGACATTTTAGGTGATGACATCTTGGCGGTCCCATTCCTATTCGCTAGTCTTTTAGACATTATCTCTTAAGCTTTTAAAGTTCTAGTTGTGGAGGTTTAGACCAATTGGTAGGTTTGGTTCTTCCAGGTGATGTGATCCTTTTGGTTATGTCTACGATATGAATTCTAGGATTCTGGTAGGATCTATTGATGAAATAACTTCCTTCTTTTAAGAAGGATTTGTATAAGTGTGGAAGTCTTGATATTATTTTTATAGGTATCGATATTCTTTAAAAATTGTTCTTTTCTTTATAACCCTTTTCTAACTCGTAGACCCTCATTTCTTATGGGAATGAAGTGGCATGGATGTATAGAGGGCTGGATACTTTTGGGAATTGTAGGAAGTAAGGATCATATCTTGACTACCTTAAATTCTTGTAGGACCAGTATCCTGGTATACTTAATAAATTATATGCTTGACTTAGTCTAGATTTTGTCCAAAATGTAAACGTGTGATTGAACCTTTAGGACTATGCTTGATGAAGAAAAATGCATTGAGATGCATGAGAATGAGTGTTCATTATCTAGGAGGACACATATTGTGGCATAGCTTAGATAGGTAGTGGATAGGGCTTTGTGGCCTAGTCCCTAAAAGTTCATTGGTTGTTAGTAAATATGCTTGTTATTCACTACCTTGGTAGGATTGATGCGCTATTGAAATCTCATAAACCTAAGTATACATTTTTTATGTGGTTTAGGAACCTGAAATAATTCCTAGACATAGAACGACATGGATTTTGAGTCATGGATCTCTTTCAAGGTCTATGGCCAATTAAAGGATGATAGGAACCTATTTAAGCTATTATCCATGTTAGTTATAGTATAGAATATAGAGCCTATAGTTAGGGTGCATCTAATATGTTACTTAATGTGCCTAACTTATATGGACTATTAGGTGGCCTGACCTTGAAAGCACGGAGTTCACCTAATGGAATGGCTTTTATTCACTGCTTTAGTAGATATGCATGCCCTAACAAGGTACTAAGGATTTTATTTCACTCGGTTCTAGAGAGCCATGACCCTCTTTCATGGTATATGGCTGATTTAAAGGTGATTAGACCAAGTTAAGTTATTCTCCATATTAGTTGTAGTTTAGAATATAGAGCCTATGAATAGGGTGTATCATATCTATGACTTAATGCGTCCCAACTTCTATGGATCATTTGGTGGTTTGGAATTTAAGGCATAGAGCTCACATACTAGGATGCATCTTATTTACTACTCTAGTAGGGGTGCATGCCCTTTTTAGGTATTGAGGATTTTATTTTTCTTTATCCCTAGTGGTGTCACCCTAAAGGCATTAAACTTGCTAGAGTTAGGGGTAGCTCATACTCGCTTGTTGATTTGATGTTAGACTTTCTTTCCTATCGAATCTTCCGTGTAGCCATATGTGGCCTAAGTACCTATAAACATCATTCTTATTAGAATAGAGGTCTTAGTGAAACACCGAATGCCCTTATATCATAGCAAAGCATTGTTTCTAGCCCATGTAGATTCTTCATGCGTAGTCTCATATGCTTCTTTCTATTCTTTCAGAATTGCATTATATTTGGAGCCATAGGATGAGATGACATGTAAGGATGAAATCCTAAGACGTGTATAGAAATAACCTTTCTAAAATTCATTTGTGGGGTCTTCGTGGCCCATATTTACCTCATGGATATGTGAATCTCTATAGCTTAGGAGAAGTCAAAATACATTATGAACTTCTGGGTATTGTGTGAATCTCAATAGTCCAAGAGGAGTTGGAACATGTTATGGAATTGATGTATCTTCTTACTAAAGTGTATATACTTAATGGCTTTACTTTTATTCTTAAACTTGACTTTAAATTTTTGGGCATGAATATACTTGTATTGTTTCCTTGACTCTTGTATTTTTCACTTTATCTATTACATGTACTTTTATTTTTGAACCTTGTCATTGTCTTATCTAGTTTTGAGATTGGGTCCCTTGAGTCAATATAGGAGGATATAGGGATGTATTGGTGGAAAATAGGTCCTATACCTAAGGTGAAATAGTATGAGGAGAATGGGACACGATTGTTCAACCTACAGGTCAAACCTATCTAGTTGACCATCAATTTTTATGGTCAAGATTTTGGCCATCCATATCTTGGTCGGTGATGTCTAGTCTTGGCCAATCATACTTGGTCTCAATTGGCCACTTTTGGTCCTACCCATCACACTTTGTCTTGGCTTGACATAAGTTTTCTAGTCCCATTCCATCTAGTTGGATGATGGCTTGATGTTTAGGTGATCTTTGACACGTATATTTATGGCTTTAGTTTCTATTCATGCCTTGTTATGTTTGCTTGAAATTTTATAAGTTTAGGTGGTATGTTGGTCTAGTTTTTTCTTGGATAAACCTTGGTCTGTCAGACCCTTTCTTGCAATGCATTGAACTTGTCAAGTGGTTCAAGCATGAGATATCTCTTAACATAGAGAAATATTTGTAGGCGATTTGATGGACTATCCCTGCTTATAGAGGTGTTGAATGACAAAGTCCTAGACTACCAAATTATGTAGCCATACTATGGGCATTGGAATATGCAACATCGATATCCTTTAGGATGAGAAGTAGTCAAGGAGCCTGTAGCTTTGGGATGCATTCCAAGATGGCATAATGGCCTATGTAAGGTTTATATCAGTATTGACGATATTCGTGAACAAAACATATAATTATAATTTTAGTTTCTAGGTGTGTCTTAGAAGAATATTTTTAAGTTGAAGAAACTATTGAGTCTCAATGATTACATATTAAATATATTTTTGTTCCCATACATGTCAGATTAGATATTAGATGAATAAAAACAATGTCAAAATAGGCTACTCGATCGATCGAGTAGTGACTGGATCGATCGAGCAATATTACTTGAATAAATTGATTTTAATACATTACTAGATCAATTAAGGACTATATCAATTAGGTTAAATCACTGGATCGATCCACTGATTTTTGAAAATTAATTAAATGATCATTGGATCGATCGAGCACTTTGTTAGATCGATTGAACATCTGGCTATCTATTTTGAAAATGTAATTCTGTTATGATTTGGATTGGTTTTTTACTGTGTTGTCCCTATTTCTTACAAGTGTATTGTCCCAAAACACACATTTGCAACTAACCACACATGAGTTATCGTGCTTATTCTCTCTTGTTTTGCTAAAAAAATTTAAGTAGGCTTTTTAATTAAGTTAATTTATCAAACTTTTGTGGTTGTGTTTGATGGATTAACAAGCTTATAATAATAAGTTATGTTATTGTACTTTTAATTGATTGTTCTAGAGTTGCTAGTTGTTTTCGATTTATATGATATATTGTTTAAATCAACTAGTTTGGGTTTTTCATTATTGAATCTACTATAGGGAACACAATTGCACTTGTGTTTATGTGCTAACTTTTCAGGTGACAACGGTAAGGGTTCGATTAACTCATGGGACTCGAGTTTGTCAAAATATTGGTTCAAATATGAGCACCTATCTTATAGAGGTTATGATCAAAGTACTAACTTGTAAGTTGGTTAATTTGAGGCAATACTTGGGTAGGTAGTTTGAGTCCTAGCTTTGTAATTGGATACCTATTTTTCATAGTCAATAATGAAGTGGTCTGATAGACTAGTGATTTCCCTCTTAGGTCATTGGTGTGGTCTAGATTATTTCCACCTAAAAATATCATGTGTTAATCTTCTTATTTCTACATTACTTTATGTACATTTGATTGGTTAGTTAACCATTTATGAAATTTTAATTTACCATACTTTTGCTAACTAGATAATTAGATCCATAACTAAATGAACTTTTAGCCTAGAATGCATTCTTCATCATGTTAACATAGGTGAGGGTATTTGCTTGAGATCATCATATACAAGCCAATCAAGCTCATTATGGGCAAGCTAGAGCAAGTGTAGACTCTACCACTTGTGTAGGCTACTGGAGCTCCAGAGGGACTAATGGCCAATTAGAACCCATGATTCTTATCTAATTGTTGGAACTCTTTGATGATTTTATTCTTTTTTGATAGGGTCTTTGTTCTCTTTTTGAAGATTCACTAAAAGAAAATGACCTAAAGAGTAGGTAATATTTTCACAAAGATTTTATAGATGCTCTAAATAGATGGAAGGGTGGATGATCCTTTTTTTCATAAATTTTATTGATTCGGATGGGTATCTCTTTATACATCCATTTTTATACACCCATTTTCTTATGTATACCAAAAAATGTCAAAAATATAGTCATTGAAATCATTTCGTTAAAGGGATTCTGAAACTGATCTTACTTTTTTGAGAATTGGTTCAAATGTGGGTGAATTGGACGTGAATTCATTTATGTGTCTACTATCAAACATAACCGATTTTGACTAGCATGTTTTGCAGAATTATTATAACTAGCATCTACTCGAATTTGTAGCTAGTGGTGGCACGTGCATCTTGTTGATACAAAATTCATTGAGTTTTTGATACTATTACTAGTTCCTCAATAATGGTGCCAAAAACTTGTTGATATAAAATTTAGATATTTTTGATGCCATTACCATTTCCTTAAAAAAGACACTAAAAACTTAATGCATAAAATTATTATGTACAAATTTTGTATAGTTTAAAAATATCTCGTAAGTGCATGAATCACTTATAGAAAATGATAAGTATACTTCCAATACCGATCTAAAAAGGAATCATATGATTTTTAAATTATTCAACAAATTCTTAAAACAAAATTAAATAACCTAAACATCTTATCCTGATTGTTTTGGGTTGAGTATCTAAACCACTAACATAAAAATAAAGATAAATTCAATAAATATTTAGACAATTAAACATTTATAATGTAGTGAAGAATTTATGGGATATATTAGCTAGTTAATTATGCTTGCTCAATATTGAGTATAAAGATATGAACTAAGATTATTGATTCTCTCTTATATATATAAATATAAGATTAATTAGGTCTACTATTTTTTATTAATTAACATTATTAATCGCCTTCGGTCTGGTCTAGCAATTAATTTTAATTAAATTATGTATATTTTATAAGAGATTAATGTTGCCACCTTTGGTAGAATCTAATAATTTAAACATTTATCAAGGTATCCAAGTTAGATTTATAATTTAACTATCTAAAAATTAACTTTGAGATTTTAAAATTTCTATGAAGAATATGTAGTCAATATATCATTTAATAATAATTCTTATAAAAACCCTTTAAATAGAGTATGTATCAAAATATATTTAGACTGTAATCATATAATATTCATGAGTATTACTCTTAATTAGAGTTAGATAATTTAAATTCAAAATATAACTCTATTGTTTATCATGAAAAATATATCGTCAATATATTTTTCATTTACAAACTTTTTTTATTCTTGATGAAAAAATAAAACTTAATTAATTTTATAAAAAAAATATTTATTTACTTTAATATTTCACTAACATAACAACAATACTAATATCCCATACTATTTATAGCCAGACATGCATATTTTAATGAATGATCAATAAATTAAACATATAGCATGTAAAATAATACATAGAGATAATCTGAAAAGAATACATTTTAATATATCAATAGATTCTTAGTATTGTTTATGTTCTAGACAACCTTCAAACAAAATTGCCAAGAATGCTTATTGAATTGAAACTAAAACTATTACATAAAATAAACCATGTTAAACTCTCAATTAGGGGAAAAACTTTAAACTAAGAAACTAAAAGTTAAACAGCTTAGAGAACTAAGAAAAAAACTTAAGAAAAAGTTGTGGGATATGGATTATGTAAGGTCTATGTGGGTGTTGGAGATATTCGTGAAACAAAACACATATAATTTTAATTTTAGTTTCTAGGTATATCTTACAAGAATATTTTCAACCTAACAAAACTATCAAGCCTCAACAATCACATATTAAGTATTTCTAGTATGATCGAACATCCATTTATCTAATTTTAAAATGTATTTCTAATGCAAATTACATTGGTTTTTTATAGTATTGTCCTTATTTTCTAAAAGTGCTTTAATTGATTTTATAGACAATATGGTAATTCCACTTTAATAAAATGTGCTTCAAAAGATTCTATAAATACAAACCATAAGCACACATTTGAAATGAACCACGCAAAATCTATTGTGATTACTCTCTCCATCTTTTAATCTCTTTTTTTTCAAATATAGGATCATAATTTTTTAGGCTTCTTTATTTAGTTAATCTATTAAGTACTGGTAACTGTGTTTGATTAATTAATAATCCTAATTGGTTTAAGATATTTTGGTCATATGTTCTTCTAGCTTCTTCTTTATTTTTGTTTTTGAATTGTTGGATCAAATAATTATGTGTATCATATCATAATTATTTGGTTTGATTATTAATTTTTAAAGAAGCTATATTTATTGAACTTATGCCTTAACTAATTGTTCTAGAGTTGCTAGTTGTTTTTGATTTATCTGAAATATTGTTTAAATTAACTAGTTAGGATTCATTGTTTAGTCTGCTCTAGGATACACACTTGCACTTGTGTTTATGTTTCTAGTTTTATAGGTGATAGCGATGCGGGTTCGATTAACTCGTAAAACTTAAGTTTTTCGAAACAGTAGTCTAGATCCGAATGCTTATCTTGTATAGACTGTGATCAAAGTAGTGACTTGTAAGTAGGTTACTGATGAGTGCTCAAAAAGCACTAAAATAACCATGATTTTATGCACATTAATTGATTAAAAATATATATATTTATATGTTTTATCATATATTTATATAAATTTGTCTTTTTCGGAATCACGGGTATTTTTATTGTTTTTCAGGAATTTTGGCCTAAAAACGCAATGTAAAGACTCAAAGAAGAATACTTGAAGCAATACATCACAAATAAATTAATAAATAAGTGGAAAAAGGTCAACAAACATGGAAAAATTGGACAAAATGGGTCGAAAAGGTCAAAAATGTCAAAAGACGGAAAAATCGCTACCGTAGCCTATACAAGGCTGCGTCACGCTCGCGTTGATCTGCTTCACGCGCCGCGCTGGCACTGTTCACACGCATTGCCTAGTCGCCAATAGCGCGCCCAACGCGTTTTTGACCCATTTTTCACGTGCAGCAGCCCCTATGACGTCATGCTGACGTCATTGATGACCTCAGCATGTCCACTACACGTTTTTTATTTTTTTTATATTTTTTTTAACATTTTTTTTACTCATTTTTTCTCTCCATCCTCACCTATAAATACCCCTCTTCCATTCACTTCAAAACACACCTCAAAACCACACTTCTCTCTTCTTTCTTTCTCTCATTTCTTAGTTTTTAAGTTTTTCTTAGTTTCTTTCTTAGTTTCTAAGCTTTTCTTAGTTTTTCTCTTAGTTTTTAGTTCAATTCTCTTAGGTTTAGAGTTCTTCTCTTTTTGAGAGGAACTTGTAATGTTTTTGTAATAATTTAGATTTTTGATTCAATAAATGGAAGTGCAAATTCCGCTTGGAGGTTTTCTAGCAACGGGAATAGCGTCGAAGTTCTGTAAGGATTTTATTTTCTTTACTGATTATTTTTATGCTTTATTCTTACATGTTATATTTAATTTGTCTGTGATTAAATTTAAGCGTGCTTCATTGTTCATAATCATGATATAATAATAACGTTGTTATGCTTGCGAAATATTAAATAGGTGAAAATTTCTAAAATGAATTGATTTTATTTTTATTCAAGATTTTATATTAAGGATGTTAGAGAGAAATATATTATTTTTCATTACAAACTTAAATCTGAAGATTAGACTTTAAGGTTTAGTTATCAGGTCTAATTTAGAGTAGTGCTCTTTTATTTGTTGGTACAAGCGCCTGGTAGTTAGAGTGTGGCTCGATTTGAAAAGTTTTTATAAGAATTATTATGTGAAAATGTATTGACAACATGTTTTCAAGAGTGGTTTTAAAACTTGAAAGTTAGTACTCGGATAACTAAATTCTTGGGTTTAATTTGGACACCTTGAATAAAGTTTAAATCGTCTAACCCCACCAAAGGTGGCATTTAAATGGTTCATTTTCAATCTCTTAGAAAAAGGAATTAATTTAATTAATCAAATTAGTTATCAACCCCACCTATAGGTGTTAATTGATTTGTTTAGTTAACAAAGAATATCTAACCCCACCAAAGGTGGTATTCATACAAAAAAGAGAGAATCAATAAAATATCAATTTATATCTTTAATAACCTAGATAATATGAGCAAGCATAATTAATTTAGTTATTATATCCATAAATACTCCACTAATATAAATGATAAAATTTGCATGAATATTTATTGAATCTGTATTTATATTTATTTATTGAATTTGTATCTATGTTTATTTTTTTATTATATTTAATTAATCTGTATATATGTTTATTTTATGTTATTAGATTAGGAACACAAAAACCAAACTATCGTGACAGGATGTTTAGGATTTAATTTCGTTTTTAAAAGTTTGAATAATAAATTAAGAACCACATACATTCCTTCCTTAGATCGACCTTGGGAGTATACTTATCATTTTCTACGAAATGATTCGTGCACTTGCGAGAGTTTTACAAATATCTCTTCTTGATTTTTATTTAACTTACTTAACTTAGTTTTTTTTACTAACTTAATTAACTTAAATTTTTTTTTTAACATTAACTTAGGTTTTTACTTAAATTTTCATTAACTTAATTAACTTAGATTTTTTTTACTTCACTTAACTTAATTAATTTTTTTTTTCACTTAACTTAATTAACTTAGATTTTTTTACTTCACTTAGCTTAATTAACTTTTTACTAACTTAATTAACTTAGATTTTTTTAACTTAACTTAATTAACTTAGATTTTTTTTAATTCACTTAACTTAATTAACCTTTTCTTTAAACTTAATTAACTTAGATTTTCATTAACTTAAAGTTTTATTTAACTTAACTTAATAACATGAAAAGTAAAGATCTAAGGGAGTTCTGTCTAGGAGACTAGTTCTTGGAAGCCTTTGTGCCACTAGTCTTTCCTGGGAACGTTGTTCTGTCTAGGAGGATGGTTTTTAAGGAGCCTTTGCACCACCATTCTTTCCTGGGAGCACTCTTGGTTAATACTGATTATGTTATTTAAAAAAAAAAAAAATCTGAACTATCTCCAAAATTTTAATGTTTTAATTACAATCTAAGGAGTTAGTTGCTTTGTTTGATCTAGGTACAACTGTGTTTTAATGACTTAATTATTTGATTTGCACCTAGATGTGGGTTATCTAAAACCGTCAAAGTATGCCTCTAGTTTTAAGTACAGAAAGAAATCTGAAAATCAATAGGGCATGACTGAAAAAGTATAGGTAGACAACCTTGTCTTACCTATAGGTTTGATTGACTCAATGATGAGGGGACATTGAGTTTACTTAAAAGGCAATCCCCAAGTTACGTCTTGCTAAGACGTTAAACTAAGCGCTGGATGGGAGGCAACCCATCATTTTAGGTAATTTTCTTTTATTTGTTTCATTTATTTAATTACATGTGAATAATTTTTAAATTGTTAAAACTAAAAATATTTGTTGAGATGTTAGAAGTTCACAAATGATCCGTCGTATACACTTTAATGATGAATATGATGGATGCACCTGCATTTTCCATTACTACTTGCACTTTCTCAAGAAATAGGTAATCTTTCTTCTCTTTTCTCTTTATCTTTAATTTACAGTTGTTACATTGAGGACAATGTAAATTCTAGGTTGGGGGTGGTGAAAAGTTACCATGCTTAATTAAAAAAAAAGGTTTTAACAATTTAAAAATAAAAAATAAAAAAAAAATTACTTTTTCATTTTTTGTGTGTTTGGTTTTATTTCTATTTTGTGTGATTTAGTAATTTTTCGAATAAAAAAAAATTTTCACAAAAATTTATCTTTTCTTTAAATCAAATTTAAGTAAATAGTTAAGTCTTTTGTACTGTTAGATTAATTTTTGAAAACATATCATGAAATATTTTGTAATTATTTTTGATAATTAGTTAGTTTTTGTCATAATTAGTATTTCTTGATAAGATGTAGAAATTATATCAAACCCAAAATCGGTGTTTATGAGTTTTTTTTAGTGGAGAATACCTTTGTGAGATATAATTTGAGCCTAATTTCCTTTATTCAGAGCGAAATATATATTTTTTCTACTCCAAACACATTTCTTATTTCTTCAAATTTTTAGATGATCTCTATAGGTATTAGCATTGAATGTATGAATTTTTTTCATCTTAATAGAGTATCATATATTTTTGATTATTATTTTTGCTTAGATTAAATGATTTGAGTAGAAATTGATAGTATATGCTTATATCTCATTTATGCATGACTACTACAAAAACAAAAAGACATATCTGGGGTTACCTAAACCAAGATCAAACAGAAAAGCCACAAAATTAACCACTCACCAAAATCCAAAAAAATGTACAATCTGTACATGGGTTGACTCTCTAAAAAAATACACATATTGAAAAATATCTACAGAAAAAAAAAGAGAGAGATAAAAATAGTATCATCTACATACTATAACCCGCATTGCCTACAAAGTTGTGAGTAAAGGCTAATTACAAAAGAAAGATATAAGAAGTAATTCCCTAAAAAGTCATTGCAATTTCTTCATTTGTAAAAGGCATATATCTTGAAATTCTTTCTTAATGAGTTTGATTTATGCATGAAAATAATTTTTATATATGATATCTTTATAATTTATACATTTGATTCCTTTCATGAGATCAATGTTAAAATAACACTTTGAGCCTTTATTCTTTATACATATGCGAACATATTAGTTCATTTCTATACATCAACTCTTTCGCATATAAATTAGTATGAGTATTTGAACCCATAGGATTCAGTGTTTCGAGAGTATTGACTTGTGAGGAATAGAGTCAAGCGAATCGATTCATGACACCGAAATTGGGTGAAATTAAATTGATACATTTTTGATATGAAATATGAAAATGATTTTCGACTAATTATTATAATAAATCATGATTGTTTAAAGAGATTAAAATAACTTATGCTTGAGATTTTAATTATGATCTTAAAGGAGATTAAAAAGTATGAGACATTTTTGTGAGATGTTGATAATTTGTGATTTTGTTGTAAATTTAATTTTTAAGTTGTTTGTTTTTATTGTTTCTTTTGTTTTTACATTTAGTACAATGTTTGTGGGTATCATTACTGAAAACCCTCACGAGACTCAAACTCGTCCACTAGGGCAACCTAGGGGTTTAAAGGCTTGTTGCATAGGCTAAATGCAACCGTGTCAATCCACGGAAGTGATTTAGGATAGTTTAATTTTTTGTTTTTATCGCTTCTCTTGCTAAGGGACTAGCAAGAAGCTGGTTTAGGTTTTGATGAGTGCTCAAAAAGCACTAAAATAACCATGATTTTATGCACATTAATTGATTAAAAATATATATATTTATATGTTTTATCATATATTTATATAAATTTGTCTTTTTCGGAATCACAGGTATTTTTATTGTTTTTCAGGAATTTTGGCCTAAAAACGCAATGTAAAGACTCAAAGAAGAATACTTGAAGCAATACATCACAAATAAATTAATAAATAAGTGGAAAAAGGTCAACAAACATGGAAAAATTGGACAAAATGGGTCGAAAAGGTCAAAAATGTCAAAAGACGGAAAATCGCACGTCATGACCGCGCTACCATCGCCATCGCCCGGCCGCGCAGCGCCGTGCGGCGTTGATGCTCGCCGCGCGCCGGCAGCGCGCGGGCATCGTTCACACGAGATGCGCGCGGCCAGTGGCGCTGCTTAGTCAAGCAGCCGCCCAGCGCGCGCCCAACGCGTTTTTGACCCATTTTTCACGTGCAGCAGCCCCTATGACGTCATGATGACGTCATTGATGACCTCAGCATGTCCACTACACGTTTTTTATTTTTTTTATATTTTTTTTAACATTTTTTTACTCATTTTTTCTCTCCATCCTCACCTATAAATACCCCTCTTCCATTCACTTCAAAACACACCTCAAAACCACACTTCTCTCTTCTTTCTTTCTCTCATTTCTTAGTTTTTAAGTTTTTCTTAGTTTCTTTCTTAGTTTCTAAGCTTTTCTTAGTTTTTCTCTTAGTTTTTAGTTCAATTCTCTTAGGTTTAGAGTTCTTCTCTTTTTGAGAGGAACTTGTAATGTTTTTGTAATAATTTAGATTTTTGATTCAATAAATGGAAGTGCAAATTCCGCTTGGAGGTTTTCTAGCAACGGGAATAGCGTCGAAGTTCTGTAAGGATTTTATTTTCTTTACAGTTATTTTTATGCTTTATTTTTACATGTTATATTTAATTTGTCTGTGATTAAATTTAACTGTGCTAGCTGTTCATAATCATGATATAATAATAACGTTGTTATGCTTGCGAAATATTAAATAGGTGAAAATTTCTAAAATGAATTGATTTTATTTTTATTTAAGATTTTATATTAAGGATGTTAGAGAGAAATATATTATTTTTCATTACAAACTTAAATCTGAAGATTAGACTTTAAGGTTTAGTTATCCGGTCTAATTTAGAGTAGTGCTCTTTTATTTGTTGGTACAATCGCCCGGTAGTTAGAATGAAGCTCTATTTCAAAATTTTTTATAAGAATTATTATCTAAAAATATATTGACAACATGTTTTCATTAGTGGTTTTAAAACTTGAAAGTTACTTCTCGGATAATTAGATTCTTGGGTTTAATTTGGACACCTTGAATAAAATTTAAATTGTCTAACCCCACCAAAGGTGGCATTTAAATGGTTCATTTTCAATCTCTTAGAAAAAGGAATTAATTTAATTAACCAAATTAGTTATCAACCCCACCCATAGGTGTTAATTGATTTGTTTAGTTAACAAAGAATATCTAACCCCACCAAAAAGAGAGAATCAATAAAATATCAATTTATATCTTTAATAACCTAGATAATATGAGCAAGCATAATTAATTTAGTTATTATATCCATAAATACTCCACTAATATAAATGATAAAATTTGCATGAATATTTATTGAATCTGTATTTATATTTATTTATTGAATTTGTATCTATGTTTATTTTTTTATTATATTTAATTAATCTGTATATATGTTTATTTTATGTTATTAGATTAGGAACACAAAAACCAAACTATCGTGACAGGATGTTTAGGATTTAATTTCGTTTTTAAAAGTTTGAATAATAAATTAAGAACCACATACATTCCTTCCTTAGATCGACCTTGGGAGTATACTTATCATTTTCTACGAAATGATTCGTGCACTTGCGAGAGTTTTACAAATATTAAAACCAAAGTATTTACGAGAATCGGCGATGCCGGTTTTCGCTCATCAGTTACTTAGATACCTAGGTAGATAGCTTGAGTCCTTGCCTTGTAATGTGATACTTATTTTTCATAGTGGATATTTAGGTGGTATGGTAGACCTATTGTTTTCCAATTAGGTCATTTGTGTGGCCTAGATTGTTTTCACCTAAAAATCTCGTGTGTTGATATTTTTATTTATGTATTACTTTATGTAGCCGTGATTAGTTGTTTGGCCGGTAACAAAATTTTAATTTTCCATACTTTCACTGACTAGATATTTAGATCCATAACTAAATGAACTTTCATTTGGTATTAGAGTCCATCAATAGATACACTTAGTGTGCCTACGACCTTGTTATGGATTATCTTATTAAGAATGATAACTCAGATGTTGAGTAATTAATATCCTCCTTTCTTTCTAAATATAATGTTGAATTTTTTCAAAAAAAATTCTTTAAAGTTACTAAAGTCATAAAAAAGAATACTAGTTTAAAAGAAAAAAAATAATATTTGACAAGAACAGAATAATGCCTTGAATTTGAGTCTTGTAGGTTTGAAAGAAGAAAATAACTAGCTTGTAGTTGATATAGAAAAATTGGTGCTTGAGCTAAAGAAATTCATGGACCACGTCAACTTGGTAAAAAAACTTGCTCTTATTATAAGAAAATCAAAGAATCTAATTGGTCCTATGATAACTAAGAGTTTGAGTGGCAAGAAATATATTATTATTGTTGTTGACAATTTCTCCCGTTATACATGGGTTGGATTTTTAAAAGAAAAATATGATGCTTTCGACTTTTTTAGTTTCTTTTGTCTTAAAGTGTGATTCAAGAAAGTAACAGAATAACCAATGTAATGAGACTAAGAACGAATCATGGGAAAGAATTTGAAATCTCAAGATATACACAATTATGCAAATAGCATGGTATAGCTCATGAGTTATCAGCACAAATTACCCCATAACAAAATAGGATAGTAGAGAGAAAGAATTGAGCGTTGCGAGAAATAGCAAGAGTCTTACTACATGCAAAGGACATTCCCAAGAAGTTTTAGGCGGGGGTAATAAGTACTTAATGTTACATAATGAACTATGTCTACCTATGTTTAGGTACAAAACAAACCCCCTATGAGATAAGGAAATGCAGGAAAACTAATCTTAAACATTTACATGTGTTTGGAAGTAAATGTTACATTCTTAGAGATTGTGAGATCTAGGAAAATTTGACTCTAGAAGTGATGAAGGTATCTTTCTAGGTTACTTATTAATAAGTCGTTCCTTTAGAGTGCTTAACTTGAGAACTAATACTGTGATGGAGTCCATCAATGTCATTATAGATGATGCAGGTACTAATACTCCAGTGATTGATGAAAAATTTGAAACTTTAAGCAAAAGCTTGCAAAGTAAGGAACAGATTAAAGAAACTCTTGACATTGAAAGGGTAGATAATAAGGTAGATGAAGTGTCAGTCTTGGATGACGAGTTCACCATACCCAACATTCAAACTCTAAGGGTAACATGTACTACCAAAAACCACCCAACCGAAAACATCATTTGTGATCCTAATGTAAGCTTGGGAATTAGAAGGATACATATAAGTGAGATAACTCATTGTTGTTATATTTCTCAAATAGGAAAAAAAATGATAATGAAGCTAAGATGAATTTTAGATAAATGCCATGCAGGATGAGATAGCTCAATTCACTAAGAATGATGTTTGAACTTTAGTACCTAAACCTAAAGATAAAAACATCATAGGAATTAAATGATGTTTAAAAATAAATCCGATGAACATGATGTTGTGATTAGAAACAAGGCTAGACTAGTTTCACAATGAAATAAACAAGTTGAAGGAATTGATTTAGAATTAATTAGGATTTTACTTGTCATTACATGTTTTGTGAAATTCAAACTCTTTCAAATGAAGGTAAATCATGCCTTCTTAAATGGTTAACTTTGTGACGAAGTCTATGTTGAACAACCAAAAGGTCTTATTGACCCAAAATTTTGAGAATATATTCATAAACTTAATAAGGCATTTTGTGATTTGTAACAAGCCCCTAGAGCTTGGTATGAGAGACTTATAGCTTATCTTTTTAACAAAATTTTTGTTTGAGGGGGATTTGATAAGACTTACTTTATTAAAAGGACCAAAGAAGATATATTCATAGCTTAAATATATGTCGATGACATAGTCTTTAGAAAAACATCCAACTCTCTTGTTGATGATTTCTCAAATATTGACTAGTGAATTTGAAATGTCAATTATGGGTGAGCTTACATACTTTCTTAGTTTAAAAATTAAATAATTAAAAAATGGAATCTTTATTTCTAAAACCAAATATGCATGTAATTTAATTAAAACATTTGGACTTGAAAAGGGTAACCATTTGACAACACCCATAAGTACTAGTTCCAAGATCTTAATGGATGAGTTAGGTAAGAGTGTTGATTAAACGCTATATAAAAGCATGATAGAAAGCTTGTTGTACCTCACAACAAGTAGACATGGTATTTTCTTTAATATTGATATTTATGCATGTTATAAATCAATTACCGAGGAATGACACATTGGTCATGTCAAAAGGATCATCAAGTACATATCTAGAGTAAAACAATTTTGGTGTTTGGTTTACTAATGATACGACATGTGAAATTAGTGGATATACGGATGCAAATTAGGCAAACAATCTGGATCGAATAAAAAGCACTTAGGTGGATGCCTCTATATTGGGAACAATCTTGTATCATGGCACAACAAGAAACAAAAATCTATCTCATTATCTACTATAGAAGCATAATACATTACTGTTGGAAGCTCTTACACACAACTTTTGTGGATGAAGAATATGCTTATGGAATATGGCTTTGAACATGATTCAATTTCCTTTTACTGTGATAACAACACTAGTGCTATTTGTATCTCTAAAAATCTAGTTATGTATTCTCTAACAAAACATATAGAAATTATATATCATTTCATTAGGGAACTAGTAAAAGATAATATTTATCACTTGAGTTTATGTCTACTCAAAGACAATTAGCTGATTTATTTTCAAAGGCATTTGATACCCAAAGATTTGAATCCCTTAGAAGTACCTTAGAAATCTGTACTATTGATTAAAATTCTCAAGTATTTTGTTATTCTTTAGAATATTAAAAAAGGGGGGAAGAAGTAGACTTTCTTTAACCTAATATGAACATCAAATGCTACTCTTATACTTTTGACAACAACTTTAACAACTGGATACCGTGACTTATGTACTTACATATTTTATGCATCTAATGATCAATGTCAACATAATCCTATTCATACCCTCACTGGATACATAAATATGTCATGCATGAAATTTCTAATTGATTATGTGAGTATTTTGGGATTTAGACAACCTTAACTGTTAGAATTGTGTTTGAGCTCTCTTTTACACTTTATAAAATGTTGCTATAGAGAGATACCTAGTTTTGAGATGACTACCTACTGTGATGTGTGAAGCTACCACAATGAGCAAAAATGGCTACCTTACAACTAGTGTGAAATTCATCATTCTAAGTTTTTGGCTCATTTATATTTTCTTAAAAATAATATTATTAAAAGGAAAGAGAAAAATGATACAAAAGAAATTACATGCAAAAAAGAAAGAGCCACAAATGGTTATACCAAAAGAAAATAAGTAACCTCTCACAAAAATAATAATAATAGAAGAGAGGAATAGAAAACAAAAAATAATATTAATTAAAGTTCTCTCTTAGTTATTAAAATTTTATTTTGTGTAATTCTGAATCAAACTGCAATTCCTTTATGATTAGTGATACTTTTTCTTTAAATTTTTATAACTAATTATGAATGGACTAATTGACATACTAGTGTTGTTCCAAAACTTAAATCACTTGTGGTGACTATGGGTATGCCATTATATATGTGATAATATTTGTGTGCATTTATTACATATGTTTATATGTTAATGGCTAGTTACACCCTGTACATAAATTAATTTTTCTCATATGTATGTACTGTTGTAGTCATGTTTGGATTAATCTACTACCCCTATTAGAAAGAAATTTTTTCATCTTTACTTCATGATTGATTCATCTATCTATTTTTATCTCCTATTTATGTTATTTTATTCGTATGAAAAAAGAGGGATTTATAAAAGTGGGTATATCAAATTTTTCTTGAAGTATAATTGAAAATAAGGGATAGTTAATTTAGTGGCAATTATTATCTTTTGAATTTTTTAGAGATATTTGACATATGTTAGTTGTTTTAATCACTATTCTTTGTTTAATTTTCTTTTGATCATTCTATGCTTTTCTATTATTAGATACATTGATATATTACGAACAATGAGTCATTCGGGACAAGTTGTTTGCTTGCTATTGTTTTTTGTTTTTCGGTGTAAACAAGAGCTTTCAACATATAAGTACAGATGGTTTACTGGATCATAAGATAGTACCACTATGTAAAAATTCAATTTTTCTATGAGTGTTATGTAATGAGACAGAAGTTTTGTCACACGAATATGCCAAATAGGGAGATTGTAAGGTTTATGTTAGTGTTGACGATATCCGTGAAACAACACATAAAATTATAATTTTAGTTTCGAGCTGTGTCTTAGGAGAATATTTTTAAGCCAAAGAATCTATCGAGTCTCAACGATCACATATCAAAATATTGTTGTTTCCATACACATTAGATTGCATATTAGACACAATAGGAAAATGTGAAAATAGGGTACTCAATTGATTGAGCAGTGACTAGATCTATCGAGAAATAATACCTTATTAAACTAATATTAATGCATTACTAGATAGATCTAGGATTTACTAGATCAATTAAGAACTAGATTGATCAAGTAAGATCATTGGATTGATCCACCTTTTGAATATTAATTAAATAATCACTGGATCAATCGAGAGGATGTTTGATTGATCAATCAATGTACCCGATCGATCAAGCACTTGGTTAGATCGATTGAGCAGCCAGTTTATCTGATTTTAGAACATATTTCTAATTAGAATTGGATTTTTTTACAGTATTTTCCTTATTCCTTAAAAGTATTTTAACTAATTTCATGGATAATATGGTAGTTTTACTTTAAGCTAATATGCTTCAAAATATTTTGTAAATACAAACCACAAGCACACATTTGAAATGAACCACATAAGAGATATTGTGCTTATTCTCTTCATCTTTTTGTTTTGCAAATATAAGATTATAATTTTTTTAGGCTTCGTTATTTAGTTAATCTATCAAACATTTGAGGTTGTGTTTGATTGATTAATAAGCCTATTTGGTTTATGATATTTTGGCCATATGTTCTTATAGCTTCTTCCTTATTTTCATTCTTGAATTGTTTGATCAAATAATTGTGTTTGTCATATCATAATTATTTGGTTTGATTATTAATTTTTTAAATAAACTATCGTTATTGAAATTGTGCTTTAATTGATTATTTTAGAGTTATTCGTTGTTTTTGATTTGTCTAATATATTGTTTAAATCAACTAGTTAAGGTTATTCATTATTGAATCTTCTCTAGGATACGCACATAAACTTGTGTTTAAATGATAACTTTTTAGGTGACTGGAGTGCAAGTTTGATTAGCTCGTGAGACTCAAATTTTTTTAACGTTGGTCCGGATCCAAATGCCTATCTTGTAGAGACTATGAATAAAGCCACACCTTGTAAATAAGTTACTTTGAGGCATTACTTGGGTGGATAGTTTGAGTCATACTAGTTACTTATTTTTCATAGTGGATAGTTAGGTGGTCCGATGGACCAATGGTTTTCTTTTTAGGTTACTAGTGTGGCTTAAGTTGTTTTCACATAAAAATATCAAATGTTGATACTTTTATTTATGCATTACTTTACGTACACATGATTAGTTATTTGGTTACTTACAAAATTTTAATTTACCATACTTTTACTGACTAGATATTTAGATCCATAACTAAACGAACTTTCAGATTACAACTTATTTATCATGAAAAAACTTCGTTAATATATTTTATATTTATAAACTTTTTTTATTCTTGATTGATAAATAAAACTTAATTCATTTTATAAAAATATTTATCTACTTTAATATTTCACAAGTATGATAACATTACTAATATCACATATTATTTATATTGTATATTTTAATGAATGATCAATAAATTAAACATATAGCATGTAAAAAAACACAGATAATTTGAAAAGAATATATTTAAATATACTTTAATAGGTTCTTAGTATTGTTTTTGTTCTAGAAAACCTCCAAACATAATTTCTAAGAGCATTTTTTGAAGCTAAAACTATTACATAAACTAAATAATGTTTAACTTTCAACTTAAAGAAGAACTTTAAATTAAGAAAAGAAAATATAAAAAGCTTGGAGAAATAAGAAAATAGCTTAAGAATGAAGTTGTGGGATATACTATGAGATATGAATTACAATAAAAATAGGATCATATTTATAGGTAGAGGAAAGGAGAGAAATATGGATTTTTAGACTAACACTGCTGCATACAATTTTTTCATGTCATGATATTCACACGCTATACACGGTTTTGGCTCGATCCATTACATTTATGTTGCGACATACAAATTTTTCACGCTATGGACCGCATCATATTTAGGATGCATTGATATCACTCTTATTACCTCGCGTTGTAGCATATAAAACTTTCATGCCACAACATGCTTTATTCTGCATCACTTGGAATCCTTTACTTGTATATATTTTTTCAAGTTTTGAAACATATGTTATGCTTAAAATATGTTTTCTTTTTAATCTTCTAAGTTGTAATGGGTGTTTCAAATATAATTCTTCAAGTTGAATATTTTAAATACAAGAAATATCTAAAAAATAGCAAAATATACCCGTGATTTTTGAAAAAATAGATTTGTTTAAAATAATTATAAAACTAAGAAAATACAAATATATTTTATCATTTAACATGCATAAAATCTTGATATATTAGGTGATTTTGAGCACCTATCACATCAAATCCTAGTGTTTGTTGGCCACCAAATTTTGGCAACTAACTAATCAACACGTACTCCTTTTGGTGTTGGTCTTGGATTTTTTAGGGGACGTACGGATTTCCAAATCATTCTAGAGGCTACTAATTTGTATGTCCAACATATTTGGCTTGTGTTGTCACAATTGGTTGGTGGGCCTTTTTTGTCTCGTAGTTGAGGAAGCGTCCCTTGTTGGAGGTGTCTAAAATAGAATCACGATTTGGTAGTGATAATCGTGGTGCATATATGCTCGACTCATTGATTGAGTGATCACTACTACAATACATGCTTTTGGTCTCGAAAATTTATCCTCGATTTTTTTAAAAACAGAGGCCATAGGGTTTTGGCTACAGTTTAATAAAACCGAGGCTATAGTGTATACATATAGCCTCGGTTTTATCAGTAACCATTGTCATAAGTTAAATTATAAAAACTATTTAAATATGTAGAAACAAATCTATATAGCCACAATTATTAAATGACTATGATTATAATTAAAATAATAGAGTTTTCAATATTTTTAAAACCAAAATCATATAATATATTGTATGTTATTCATTTAAAAGAAATACAAAAATTACTTTACAATTTTTTCATTTTTCTCTATTAATTTAATTTAATGTGTTTTTTTTTCTTTTATAATACATTTATATCAAATTTTTTTCTTTTTCTCTCTATTTTTTTCTCTTTTTTTCTTTTTCCCTCACTCTCTCTTTTTTCTCTTTTCTTTTCTTTTCTCACCCCTCCCTCGTGTTTTTCCGCTCTCCATGCCAGCGCTGCGCCCTCACAAATTTCCCTTTCTCCCCCAACAGCTCCATTATGTCTAGTACCAGAAGCTCGCTTGCTCGATCGGTTTCAACAACTTCCTTTTCCTTCTCTTCTTCCTTTTCCCTCTGTTTTTTTCTTGTTCTTTTCCCTTGTTCGCACCTCATCGGCCGATTGTTTGTATTGTTGTAGCTCGCGACCTAGTTCTACGTATGTGTTGATACCCTCTTTACGGTATGTATTGTTTCTAAAATCCAGTTCAATCTTAAATTTCGTGATTAACTTGATTTGATTTTTTCAAGATCTAGGGTTCGTTCTGTTGCCTAATTTTTCTTGTGGTTTACATTATATATTAATTATTTTTCTTAAATTCAATTTATTTTTTACTTTATATATTAATTGTTTTAGGTAAAGATGATGTAGAACATTGTTGAAGATGAAGAAGAAGAAATTGAAGATGACTACGATGACATGGCATCAAATACTTATGTTGTCGTTGATTCGATAATAAGTTGTTTTTCTCTATGTCTATGTTTCTTTACAAGAGATTAGCTTATACAACATTCACTACATCCACGTTGATTGCTTTTAACATGTTCTCTTGTTTATAGGTTAAGGATGGTGAAATATCTATGCAAAAATATTCATGAATCCTTCTAGTTTATTAACTTTAGTAATTTTATTAAGTGTGTCTTTGACGAAAGCATTGATCCTTCTAGTTGATTAACTTTAGTAATTTTATTAAGTGCGTCTTTAACGAAAACATTGATCCTTCTAGTTGATTAACTTTAATAATTTTATTAAGTGTGTCTTTAACTAAAGCATTGATGATTCTGTTATGATTATAAAATATTTAAATTATGGTCAACCATAGGTACCTCCCATGAGATTTTCGCAAATACTAGGTTGGATCCACAATTTTTAAAAAAGTAGACTAAACATCTTTCACGGGAATAACATCTTTTCTAATTTCTCTATGTTATTTATGCAAACCTCGGGAGGACCTGGAGATATTTTCCCTTGAAATAATACCATAAATAAGACTTATTTTCCTATTCTTGTATCAAGGCATTGAGGTCTAACTCCTTGATAAAACATCGTTAATTTTTATTATTTTTACTTTTTCATTTCTTTACAGTAGAAGGAACTTAAAAAGGAAAAGAAAACAAAAAGAAACTGTCAAATATTCATACAATCCCAATGATGGTGAAAGGGACATACTAAATTATTTCTCTTTTCTTGCTTCATATTTTTAATCATTTATGAAGTTGCTGAAGTGAAAGGTGTACAATGATTTATGAAACTGGTAAGCTTCCTATACATCACTCAGATCTAAACATGGACAGCATATCAAGAACACATTTGTAGGAACTATTTGGTAGTTTTCCATCCATTGGTGCAGCAGGTGAGCTTGAAGTACACGATGCAGATAGCAACGATGAAGAATATCAAATATTTGGGCAAGATAGTGATGGAGACTCGTCCAATGAGGATGACTACTAACATATTTCTCGCATTGCGTAAATTATTACCAGCAGGTTTGAAATTTTCTTAGATCGGATTTATAAATTGACGTTATATACATGTCATTTTTTCACTTTGGGTTGAAGACTTAAGTATGTATATGGCAATTTTGGATTCATCTATTTAGATTATATAGATATCATAGGACTTATATTATGTCTCATATTTTTTTACCCCTAGGAAATATCTGGTGACCAATATGAAATTAGGATTTGTGTACTGAAATCCCCCAACTGCCTTTTATAGTTTCTTTTATTATAATTTCTTGGGTTTAATGTGTGTACATGTTACTTCTTTATTTTATTTAAATGTTGGGTTTGTATTTTTAAATTTGTAACAGAGAGCTTAGAATTCAACCTTTCAAAATGTGTACTTGATTAGTCCTATTACTTTTATGATTATTTGCATATTTATTTGTGTTTTTTTAATAATAAAAAAGTTATTCAAATTGTTTGAAAACAATCATTACTTTATACTTTGTTAATTAAAATTCAACTTCACAATTTAAAAATGTCTGAAGTAATTCCTTATCCTCATGGACAACTATTCCTCTATCTGATGATCATAAACCTAATCGAAGTGATGAGAGGAAGAGGATTGAAATTGTTAGTGGTGTAGTAACATAGGCAGGAAATGTTTTTGAGTATGACCTGTTTAATGGAAGCGCATATTATATAGATAATTATGAATTATAAAAAAATTGGTCTTTTAGTGTGCTTTCAATTTGTGCTAACACCATTGCTCACTTGTACTTTGTTACAAATATTTATTAGGGATCTTATAATTGTATCATGTTTCAGGTCAACCTTAGAGTGCTTCAGGTCAGCCTTACAGTGTTGGACCTGTTATTTTCTATTTACTACAATATAGTACATCACCATTGATATGATTCCATAGATCTAAATTTGAATATGCTAGTATTGATATCAGGTACTTGGAGAGTGGGATGAGTGTTGGCTATGTCTAGAGCTTTTGGAAACCGCATGTTGAAACAATTTGTTGTGGCAGAAACTAAAATCCAAGTAACTTTTGTATAGTACCATAATTTGGAGTTTATGAAAAGGTTTTTTATTCATTGCGTGTGAGGAATCTAATCTTCCTGGGCAGTAGTAATCACTTTATAGTAATTGAGTATTTGGCTAGTCCATTCTCAACTACCAAATTAAATATTATTTGTCTTTTTCTGCCACAATATTTTGTTAAAAGGAAACAATCATTACTAGCTTATTGCAATTACCTTCTTATACTAATATTCTATAATTAATGTGAAGATCTATTTCAGTTCAAGGGTCTCCATATTTGGATTAATTTCACAATTAGTCTCATTAATTTTTCTATAGTTTCACTTTGGTCACCCAAAGTTGAAATAATGCTCTTAAATCATTTAAATGTTGCATCATCAAGATAAAAGCTCAATTTTAGTCAATATAGATATCAAATACATATGTATTTCATATGCTCCCAATTGAAGTGCAATTTTGACTATTTTGAATTACAGTTTTTGTAATGGATAAGATGATGCTGTGTGTAAAGTATATGTGTAGTATGAAGTACAAGTCAAATGTTTCAAAAATGACCTTCAATTGAGAGTTGTGAGTGACACATTATGAATAATTAATGTCTACATTGATGAGTATTTGGCTTCATCCTGATATTGTGACATTGTAATAGGATGAATTAAGTACACCTTTTGATAATAATGTTACTGCTATTATTGATATAGGTAGTATCAAGTTTTCGTATTAGATCGAGTACCACAAGTTTACTTAGAGGCTAGATATGCATTCCACCTTTCACTCTTGAATAGGTTCAAGAACTTACTATGGGTCATTTGTTGTATGTGCAGGATTACATTAATAGAATTTGGATGTTGATGTCAAGGAAGAAGATTTTGAAGAAAAAACATTACAATGGGATATGTAAAATATTTTCAGATTAATTTAGATTGTAGATAATTTGATTAGTTATATTAGTAAAACTTTTTCATGTATACTTCTATATTTTTGGAACACTTTAATTAGCTAATTATATTAAGGTTTTATTATGTTTAGTGTATCTATTAAAATCTTAATTAATGTAATATCTCACTTAAGTTTAATATAATGACTCTTAATTTTCTCAATTTATTTTCATGAGATTAATTGAGATGTATATGGTCATGATTTAAGTGTAACCGAGATAATAGATATCATTTTGATTACATGTCTGTGGCCTCGGTTATTAGATAATCAAGATAATAGTGTATATCTATGGCCTCGGTAATTAGATAACCGAGATAATAGGGTATATCTATGGCCTAGGTTATTACATAACCGAGGTCATAGGGTGTATCTATGGTCTCTCTCACTTAGGCCTCGGTTTTTATAACCGTGACTATAGACCTACGGTCATGGTTAAAAACTAAGGTCATATGTATGTATTGTAGTAGTGGATTGTATATGATGATATTTCTTGGACTCACTCGGGGTGGAAGTCTTAGACCTTATTAATTTATTGCTTTTTGGTTGTAAGCATAATGAGTCGATCTTATAGAGACTATGTAAAACTTTGACTTGGATGCTAGGAGACGTGTCTGCTTAATGGTCTATTTATGAGAACGCATCCCTATCGGTGTCAAGTTCCTGATCAATCATGATGGTGGATGGCATGTCGTGAGAAGAAAGCTACTTGGGCTCCCCATAACTAGAAGGTGGTCAACTAGTAAAGGTCACTCGATAAGGGTCTGCCTAGCTGATGATCTTAGTTAAACCCTGTCTTCGCCAACATTGCCTATCATAGCCATCACTACCTAGCCTATCATGTTATGGCCAGTAGTGCTTGTCTTGGGACTATGGTCCCGTTATGGATGGTCATCTTACTAGAAAAGACCTTGGATGGATGCGGGTATGGTCTTATGCACTTTGGGCATTGAAAGATGTCATAGGGACAATTTCTTGGATGATGATTGGTCTAGGAGCTAGTTGCTCTAGTAGGCACTCCAGGATGAACCATAGTGTATTTTCCTTCAAGTTTAGACAAGCTTGGGCTCATACTTACCTCATCTTTTGGATTTATCGTGCCTATTGTGGGCTGATAGGTACATATGCAACACCTATATTTCTAGTAGGCTATGACAAAGCTAGAAGGACTGGTGGATGTGTGGGTTGCTAGTTGGTAGGCTGGACCTCCTGACTATTAGTCAGGGTCTAAGTGGTAGAGCTAATTGCCTAATCCATAACCTTTCTTAAGAGCCCAGAGAGTTAAGTTGGTGAAAATAATGGACTAGGTGAATATCAGGCCCTTTTTTTTGGAAAACCTTGTTGCTCTTCAATCACTTTTCAAATACCTATGTGAATTTTTTAAAGATTAATAAGTTGGATAAATTTTTTGAGGGTCATACAATTTTTTGATTTTTTTAGTCAAGTAGAATACACTTCTTTCCCATACACAATGTTAGATGTTCATGCCGATTTTCGTCAACACTAGGTACGACTGTTCTCTGTGGATCTACGTGATGAAAAAACTGTTAATATCTTGGATCACCACTTGAAGGGTTGATGTTTGGCCTTTTGATGCTTAAGTTAGTAACAAGATGATGAAGACTAGAAGAGATCTACAATCTTGATATATGATTATGAGGAAAGATAGTGTTTAGTTGTGATTTACTGTTATGATATTCAAGTTATTCCACCTTCATGGTTGTGTACTTATATAAGTATATATAGGGAAAACAATTAACCTAATGGCTATCCCTTATTCAAATATGATTGACTTGTTCTAACATTATAGACATTTATCTTTAATCATCTCTTTAGGATAATTAAGGAATAATTATTGGGTCTTTATATTTTCATGATAATTATCTTGCAGTCATATTTATCTAATGACTCAATGCCTATTGAGCTTGACCTTCAATGCCTATTGGGCTTGACCTATAAGGCTCTTTTTTGACTGTAGCCACTCTTTCCTTTGCTTATCAATTATATTTGATAGCCTCATGCTCTTAACTTGCACTTTATTTTCATATCTTTGTAAAATGTGTACTTCGATTTAAATATAGAAGTAAAGTGAACATTCTAAATTAAAACTATATGATTAAAGTATATATTTTTACATATATATATATATATATATATATATATATATATATATATATGTATGTATTTGTATAATGATATTGGCACAATGCAAAGAGTTATTTCTACAAGAATAATTAATTAATGATAATTTTATCTAATAATAATGGAATTAAGATAATTTGTATTAGGAGTAAAGTAGATATTTTAAGCATTTTTATTCTGACAATAAAAAATGTTATTATGGTAATATCATTACCTTATATATACATGTATTCATTTATATACATTTAATATGATATATATCTTAAATATACTTAACCTTAATTTTATATTAGATATATCAATGTATTTTTATGCTCTTTCTTGTCAAAATTGGAAAAACCTCGTGAAACGTTGGTGGTTAAAGGTCCAAAGGTGCTTAAGCTACAATCTCGAGCAAGAAGTAAGAATAAATTTTGTATTGTTGATAAGAGCTAAATTATTGCATTTTTGTTATGATTTAAATGTTGATATTTGTGTGAAAATTGTGTTTATTTGATTATTTAATCCACAAATGTCATTCACGAGTATTTCATGATTAAAGTGCAATTTCAGGTAAAATCATGATTTTGGAGAAGTTAGGGACAAAGTACAATGATCGGGATTGAATGAAAATAAAAAGAGAACAAAATTTCAAAATTTGGAATTTCGCTGCCGGCGAAAACCTTACGGAGAAAATGTTGAAAATCATGCAGGGAGCATGGATTTTGGCCAAGTGAATCTCGCCCCTGGCCAAAGTGTCTCACCGCCGGCGAAAATCTTGGCAAAAATCTTCCCGAGAGCACAAATTTTGGTAAACTCATCTCGCCGCCGGCCAAAGCATCTCGCCGCCGGCCAAAATCAGAAAAACCAAAATTTAATTTTCCAGAAATCTCGCCGTGGCAAGAATAATGTCGCCGCCGGTGAGTTTCGTCCGAAATCACATTTTTTATGTTGTTTTGTTCCAAAATTGTCCCCAAACCCTAGATCTATATATACATTATGATGGAAAAAGAGGGAGACGACAGAGAGAGCAGAATTAAGTTATTTTTGGAGGAGAAAAGGCAATTTTGGAGAGAAAGGTTGGAGAAGCTTGAAGGATCATCACGATTGTTGCTACCAAGCCTTCATCTTCAAGAGTTTTTCATCTCTTCTCCTTAGCTTTTATTTTATGCATTTTATTCAGATTGTTTGTTCATGGATTCAATTGAGAATATGCTTGTTCTTATTTTCGTTATGAACTAATTCATTTTTGCTAAGGCTATGATGTAGTTGAATCAAGAAAATCTGATTTCTTATGTTATCGTTATATGAATTCATTGTTTTCAAGTTGAGTATTTATTTCCATGCTTAATGCTTTTATATGATGTAGTTGAATCAAAAAAATCTGATTTCTTGTGTTATCGTTATATGAATTCATTGTTTTCAAGTTGAGTATTTATTTCCATACTTAATGCTTTTAAATTTCTGATCAAGATTTAAATGATTTGTTGCATTATATTGAGACCGAGAGAAGATGTGTAATGAACGCTTCTTGTGATAAATACCGTATGTTGAATGCGAGTGTGAGAACTAATGCATGATGTATGTGGTTATTCTAGAAATTCCATAAATCATAATGTACTTGTTTGTGATTAAATCTTCATAGAAATATAGTCGGTTTTCATAGATAAGTAATTCTAATATAACTCGAGAGAGAGTATTAGGTAAATTTGGGTTTTTTAACCATCACTTTTAACTTTGATTCTCATATAACGTGACTTGAAATCGGATTGAATTAATTTAGCGAAATCAAATGCCTTAGTGTTTTTAATCATTTGTGAACAACATTAAATTTTGTTATTTGCGTTAGTTTCAAGTTAATTTACTTCTTAAACAAATTCAAAAATTCAGTTTTCAAATAAAATTAGGATTAGTCAATTTCGGTACTACCTAATCTTAGTTTTAATTTGAATTTAATTTTCTTTATCATTGTTTCATTTTTAATTTTGTTTATTTTGCTCTTTTATTTCATTTATCATAAAAAAGGTAACTTTGTGTTGTTTTTGTGCTAGTTAATTTTCTGGTTGTAGGATTGTTGTATGAGACGTACAAGAAGCCTTAACCAATTTCCATTTGATCCAGAGATTGATAGAACATTTAGGCGTCTAAACCGAGAGAGAAGGCGTTCAACCTCACCTCCTAATAGATAATAAACTATGGATCCACCATTTGTTGAGGGAGGTGGAAATCATAGAGCTTTGAGGGATTATGTTGTGCCTAATGTTGCTGGAACTACTTCGGGTATAAGGATGCCAACTATTCAAGTAAATAACTTTGAGATAAAACCATCCTTTATCCAAATGGTTCAATCAAACCAGTTTGGGGGAATGTCAAAGGATGATCCAAATGCATATATTGCTTACTTTCTGGAGGTGAGTGATCTTTACAAGATAAATGGTGTGTCTGAAGATGCTATAAGATTGAGGGTTTTTCCTTTTTCACTTCGGGATAAAGCCAAGGAGTGGCTAAACTCATTACCACGGGGATCAATTACAACATGGAATGAATTGGTTCATAAATTCTTGTCTAAGTTCTTTCCTCCTGATAAGACGGCAAAATTGAGGAATGAAATCACATCTTTTACACAATATGACCAAGAATCATTGTATGAAGCTTGGGAAAGATTCAAAGAAATGTTGAGGAAGTTCCCACATCATGGTATACCGATTTGGTTGCAAGTCTCTACATTTTATAATGGGTTGGTTTCAAACTATCGTGCAATGATTGATGCTGCAACTGGAGGGTCTTTAAATGGAAAAACACCGGAGGATGCTCATGAGTTGTTAGAGATTATGGTGGAAAACAACAATCAGTGGCATTCAGAGCGGGTAATTGCAAAAAGACCAGCAGCAGTACATGAAATTGATTCAGTGAATGCTTTGTCGGCTCAAGTTGCTATTCTTCCAAGAAAGATGGATTCTTTGTCATCCAAGTTCGAATCCAAACCAACTGCACAATGTGAATTATGTAGTGGAAATCATGCTAGTATCGAGTGCCAAGTTGGAAATCCATTTGCTTCACCAAATGCTGAGCAAGCAAATTATGTTTCAAATTTCCAAAAACCTCAACATAACCCATATTCGAACACCTACAATCCAGGTTGGAGAAATCATCCAAATTTGTCATGGGGAAATAACCAAGGGGGATTCAAACCGTCATCATCTTCCTACCAACCCCAAGAGAAGAAACAAACAGATTTGGAAGGAATTTTGGGAAAGTTCATTGAGGAGTCAAGAACAAATTTCAGAAATCAAGAGGCAATCAACAGGGACATCCAAAACCAACTGGGGCAGCTTTCAAAGCAGATTGCAGAAAGGTCTAAAGGATCGTTGCCCAGTGACACAATAAATCCCAAAGAGCATGTAAAGGCTATCACATTGAGAAGCGGTAAAGAACTTGAAATCCAAGGGAAATCGGAGAAAAAGATGGAAGAATCTAAAGATAAGCCATCAACATCCCAAGATGTGCAACCTTCCCTAGATGCGAAATATGAGCCTCTTATCCCATATCCTCAAAGATTGAATAAGAAAAAGCTTGATAATCAATTTGATAAATTTTTGGATATTTTTAAGAAATTGCATATTAACATTCCTTTTGCAGAGATGTTGGAACAAATGCCAAAGTATGCAAAATTCATGAAAGAAATTCTATCAAAGAAGAGAAGGCTGGGAGATTATGAAACTGTCATGCTAAATGAGGAATGCAGTGCAGTTCTTCAAAGAAAACTACCATAGAAATTGAAAGACCTAGGGAGTTTTACTATACCTTGTACTATAGGAAGTTGCAATTTTCATAAAGTCCTATGTGATTTAGTAGCAAGCATTAATTTGATGCCACTTTCTATTTTCAAGAAACTAGGCCTGGGAGAAGTGAAGCCCACTTCAATCTCTCTACAATTAGCGGATCGATCAGTGAAATATCCTCGAGGGGTAATTGAGGATGTTTTAATTAAAGTTGACAAATTTATTTTCCCTGTAGATTTCGTGGTGCTTGACATGGAGGAAGATAGAGAGGTACCGTTGATATTGGGGAGACCGTTCCTTGCAACTGGAAGAACATTGATTAATGTTCAGCAAGGAAAGCTCATTCTACGGGTGCAAGATGAACAAGTGACTTTTGATGTTTTTGAAGCAATGAAATTTCCAAGTGAGGTACATTCTTGTTTTCAAATTAACACTCTTGACAAGTTAATCTCGGAAATTTTTGAAGAGAGAACTCCATTGCTACCACTAGAAGCTTGCCTTGTAAAATCTACAACAATTTGAGGAGGAAGATGAGGGAATGAGACAATGTTCCAAATTACTGGCAGCACTTGATGAATATTTGTTCAGTGATGAAACATTCAAGGAGTTAGGAACAAATGAAACTCCAACCTCAGTGGTAAAGAAGGAAGCCAATAAGATTGAGCTAAAGCCACTGCAGTCCCATCTAAGGTATGCCTATCTTGGAGACTCAGAATCCTTTCCTGTTATTATTAACAATTCTTTGAATGGTGAAGAGGAAAACAAGCTATTAGGAGTTCTTCAGACTCACAAAATGGCAATTGGATGGACAATGGCGGACATCAAAGGGATTAGCAACTTTGTTTGCATGCATAAAATCTTGATGAATGAGGATTACAAGCCCACAATTCAGCCACAAAGGCGCTTAAACCCAACAATGCAAAAAGTGGTCAAGGATGAGGTGATTAAGCTTTTGGATGCCGGGGTAATTTATCCGATTTTAGATAGTTCTTGGGTAAGCCCAATTCATTGTGTACCAAAGAAAGGAGGAATCACAGTTGTAGAAAATGAAAACAATGAGCTTATTCCAACAAGGACAGTGACTGGGTGGAGAGTATATATTGATTATCGAAATTTGAACGATGCCACCCGAAAAGATCATTTTCCTTTGCCATATATTGATCAGATGTTGGAAAGATTGGTTGGACATGCTTATTATTGTTTCCTTGATGGATATTTGGGGTACAACCAAATTGCAATTGCACCAGAGGATCAAGATAAGACAACATTTACATGCCCTTATGGTACTTTTGCATACAGAAGGATGCCTTTCGGTTTATGTAATGCACCTGCAACTTTCCAAAGATGCATGATAGCAATTTTCTCTGATATGGTCGAAAAGTTTATTGAGGTTTTTATGGATGATTTTTCTGTTTTTGGCCATTCTTTTGATAATTGCTTGCATAATCTCTCTTTAGTCTTATAGCGTTGTAAAGACACAAATTTAGTGCTAAATTGGGAGAAATGTCACTTCATGGTTCAAGAAGGAATTGTTCTTGGCCATCAGATTTCATCAAAGGGGATGGAAGTGGATCGTACAAAGGTGGAGGTGATCGAAAAATTACCACCTCCAACAACTGTAAAGGGAATTAGAAGTTTCTTGGGACATGCTGGGTTTTATAGAAGATTTATTAAGGATTTTTCAAAAATAACAAAACCTCTTTGCAGTTTGTTAGTTAAAAATACACAGTTTGATTTTTCTCCTAACTGTTTGAAGGCTTTTAACCTTTTAAAGGAAAAGCTCACTTCGGCCCCTATAATTTGTGCACCTGATTGGAGTCTTCCATTTGAGGTAATGTGTGATTGATGAACAGAATCGGGATTGCCAAAAAATTTGATGCCATCCCCGGCAATGGCACCAAAAACTTGATGAACAGAATCGGGATTGCCAAAAACTTTGATGCCATCCCTCGCAACGGCGCCAAAAACTTGATGAACGAAAACCGGCATCACCGATTCTGCCAATACTTTGGTTTTATATTTATAAAACTCTCGCAAGTGCACGAATCATTTCATAGAAAATGATAAGTATACTCCCAAGGTCGATCTAAGGAAGGAATGTATGTGGTTTTTAATTTATTATTCAAACTTTTAAAAACAAAATTAAATCCTAAACATCCTGTCATGATATTTTGGGTTTTTTGTGTTTTTAATCTAATTACAGAAAATTAAACATAGATTCAATAAAAATTCATGCAAATTTTATCATTTATAAATAGTGGAGTATTTATGGATATAATAACTAAGTTAATTATGCTTGCTCGTATTATTTAGGTTATTAAAAATATGAATTGATATTTATTGATTTTCCCTTTTTTGTATGAATACCACCTTTGGTGGGGTTAGATATTTTTTGTTAACTAAATAAATCAATTAACACCTATGGGTGGGGTTGATAACTAATTTGGTTAATTAAATTAATTCCTTTTTCTAAGAGATTGAAAATGAACCATTTAAATGCCACCTTTGGTGGGGTTAAACAGTTTAAACTTTATTCAATGTGTCCAAATTAAACCTAAGAATTTAGTTATCCGAGTACTAACTTTCAACTTTTAAAACTACTACTAAAAACATGTTGTCAATACATTTTCAGATAATAATTCTTATAAAAACTTTTGAAATAGAGCTTCACTCTGACTACCGGGCGATTGTACCAACAAATAAAAGGGCACTACTCTAAATCAGACCGGATAACTAAACCTTAAAATCTAATTTTCAGATTTAAGTTTGTAATGAAAAATAATATATTTCTCTCTAACATTCTTAATATAAAATCTTGAATAAAAATAAAATCAATTCATTTTAGAGATTTTTACCTATTTAATATTTCGCAAGCATAACAACGTTATTATTATATCATTTTTACAAACAGCCAGCACAGTTAAATTTAATCACAGACAAATTAAATATAACATGTAAGAATAAAGCATAAAAAATAACTACAAAGAAAATAAAATCTTTACAGTACTTCGATGCCATTCCCATTGCTAGAAAACCTCCAAACGGAATTTGCACTCCCATTTATTGAATCAAAAAGCTAATAAATTACAAAAAACATAACTAGTTCTTCCCAAAGAGGGAAGAACTCTAAAACTAAGAGAAACTAGCTAAAACATAAGAAAAACTAAAAAAAACTAAAAACTAAGAAATGAAGAGAAAGAAAGAAGAGAGAAGTGTGTTTTGAGGTGTGGTATGAAGTGAAGAGAAGGGGGGTATTTATAGGTGAGAATGGAGAGAAAAAGTGGGTGAAAAAATGTTAAAAAATGGTGAAAACGCATAGTGCAAATGGTGAGGTCATTGATGACGTCAGCATGACGTCATGGGGGCAGCTGCACGTGAAAAATGGGGCGAAATGGCGTCGGCGCGCGCGGAGGGCAGCTGGGGCGCGCACAGGCGCGCGCGCGTGAACAGTGACAGCGCGCTGCGGCGCGCGCGGAACTGGAGGAAGGCGCGCGCGGATGCGCGCGGACGTTGGCCGTGCTGCGCGCGCGGATGCGCGCGGACGTTGGTCGTCTTCTTGTAGCGCGGCTCGGCATTGGCCGTCGCGCGGGACGGGTCATTTCCCGGCGCGATTTTCTCCTCTTTGACCTTTTCGACCCATTTTGTCCAATTTTTCCATATTTGTTGACCTTTCCCCATTTATTTATTGATATATTTGTGATGTATTGCTTCCAGTATTCTTCTTTGAGTCTTCAAGTTACGTTTTTAAGCGAAAATACCTGAAAAACAATAAATATACCCGTGATTCCGAAAAAGATAAATTTATATAAATATATGATAAAACATATATATATATATATATATATATATATATATATATATTTTAATCAATTAATGTGCATAAAATCATGGTAATTTTAGTGCTTTTTGAGCACTCATCAGTGATGCTAGTGACTATGCTGTAGGTGCTGTTTTGGGCTAAAGGAAGAATAAGTTGCTGCATGTGATTTATTATGCAATCAGGACATTAACAAATGTACAACTTAATTATGCAACAACTGAGAAAGAGCTTTTGGCAATAGTGTTTGCATTTGATAAGTTTAGATCTTATTTAATTGGGTCTAAAATCATTGTTTATACTGATCATTCTGCTCTTAAGTATTTGCTAGCCAATAAAGATGCCAAACCGCGATTACTAAGATAGATTCTTCTCTTGCAAGAATTTGACTTAGAAATCCGGGACAAAAAGGGGACCGAAATTTTGGTTGCTGACCATTTGTCCAGGTTGGAAGACCAAATTAATGAAACATTTCCTGATGAGCAATTGCTTGCTATCCGAACGGCTCCATGGTTTGCTGATTATGCAAATTATTTGGTCAAGAGAATTTTACCTCCAGACATGTGTTGTGAGTTTTGCAACACACAGAAAATCGTGCAAGCATACACGGTCACAAGTAATAAAGATTTGTAAGTAAAGATCATTCCCTCGGAGATTTGTTACTGTAATTTGTTGATTACTAAAATTGTATCTCTCTAATTTTATCCAAAATAATCATTGTTGGTAAACAAGTTAAGAAAAAGGTTTAAAAATAAAATAAAAGAAATCTAGGATTGCAATTTTTCACCAAACTAATCCACTCAAATCGTGTTATTTTCTTTTGATTTATATTTTTTAGTACATTTAATTTGTCAACCGAAAACTTCTATTTTTATCCATACATCTCTTCCGAGCTCCGTATAGACACACCTCGTTAAATTAATTCACTATATCTCTATGAGAATTAAATTTAATAAGATTCATTAAGTTCTAAGTTCTCAAATGGTCACACATACAATTAGGGTATATTCCTATCCTTCATCATACATGTCATTTTATTTACGAGCAATATACACAAAAATGCCTTTCTCAAGTTTATTTTTATGCCATAAATCGTTTTGACAAAATTCGTAAATAACCAAAAAGCATTAAGCACAAAATAGAACGAACAAATCGAACGTCTTATAAATCTATAAAAAAATAATTAAAATTAAAGCTTCATAAATTTAGATCAAATACAACCCTATAAAAATTAAATTACTTCATAAATTTAAAATAAAAATTACAGTAAATGCAGAAAAATTAAAGGAAGAAGAAAGGAAATTAAAAAAATTCAGATCGTAAATATTTGGCACATGTAGAACACAACAGAAGCCAAAAATGGCTTCTGCGTGTTCCATCGTCCAGCCCCAAACACTACAGAAATTCTAAACAAAAAAAAAACTACCTAACTCTATCATAATATCACCTATTTATAGCATCAAAAAAATACAACAAAAATATTAAAATATCATACACGCGTAACAATTTGTATCGAAAATAAAACCCCGACATTCCCCTTAAAATCCGCGGTCACACGAAAACCAAAACCTTATTTTAATTCACGCGAGACAAGGAGCCGTTTCTGCATTTTTTTAATTCATTGTGCGTGCCACGTGTCAGCGTTTGATTCGCTGAATAGATTGGTGTGACACGTGGCAGCAAATAACAGGGAAGCAAGGACGGGCTCACGGAGAATTGCCGCACCGGATTGCGGCGCGAGACGTGGGGGACAGCGGCTGGAACGGGTGCGAGATTCGGCACTTTTTCATTCCCCGAAACGTACCACGCGTCCGCTCTTGATTCGTGCAAGGGGAACGTTGGACACGTGGCATACATTAAATGGTTGAAGGGAACGATTGCACGTGGTTCAGCCGCACGAGATTACAACCTTTGGCAGACGCGTAACAGACACGTGGGTCCCACCCTGCACGCCGGCCTGCGCGGCAGGTGGGCCCCACTCGGACGCCGAGCCGCGTGAAAGCGCAGAGTTTGCATGCATTCGCTTTGGTCGGGCTTGAAATACACACGCCAATCTTGACTGTTTATGCTTTGATCGGACGGACCACGTTGTACGCGTGGATGTTGACGCATGGAACTTCTCTCCTGCGAAGACAAATAACTTCTATTAATTATGTTTTCACCCACAAATATATTTCAAATTACATTTTAAACTTTCTTAAATTACAGTCAAGCCCTTTGCTAATTTTAAATTAAATTTTTAAACTTTTAATAATTATAATTAAGCCCAAATTCAATTTAAATTATATTTTCGATTTTTATAAATTGTAATTAAGAACAATATTATTTGAAATTGTATTTATGGACAGAAATATGAAATTAAGTACATTTTTGATACAAATTATTTAATTTTATTAAAAATGTATTTTTAGCACATAACAGGAAAATATTAATTTATTTAACAAAAATTAACTAAATATGAAAAGAACATAGCAATTATCATTACTAAAATTGATGAAAATAACTCTATAAAATACAGTTATCAACATGTCTTATCAATAAAAAAAGAAATTCTTTTATGATCTGAAACATTATTTTTGGGATGAACCATACTTGTATAAAAATTGTGCAGATCAAATTATTAGAAGATGTGTGCCGGAGGAGGAAATGGAAAGCATTCTTCATCATTGCCATTCGAAGGAAGTTGGGGTACATTTTGGTGGAACAAACACTGCAGCAAAAATTTTGCAATCTGGATTCTATTGGCCTTCATTGTTTAAAGATGCTTTCAAGTTTGTTTCAATGTGTGATGATTTCCAAAGGAGCGGAAATATTTCACGGAGACATGAAATGCCCTTAAATAATATTTTGATAATTGATTTATTTGATGTTTGGGGTATTGATTTTATGGGGCCTTTTCCTTCATCTCATTCTAATAAATACATTCTTGTTGGTGTAGATTATGTCTCTAAATGGGTGGAAGAAGTTGCCTTCCCTACCAATGATGCTAGGGTTGTGATAAATTTTCTCAAGAAGAACATATTTTCTAGATTTGGCACACCTAGAGCAATTATAAGTGATGGAGGTAAGCATTTTTGCAATAACCAATTTGAGGCTTTGTTGTAGAAATATGGAGTAACACACCGGATAGAAACACCTTACCATCCTCAAACAAGTGGACAAGTTGAGGTGTCAAACTGAGAGTTGAAGAGGATCCTTGAAAAGACCGTAAATAACTCACGCAAGGATTGGTCGAGGAAACTAGATGATGCACTTTGGGCCTATAGGACAGCTTTCAAGACACCTATTGGCATGTCTCCATACCGATTGGTGTATGGAAAAGCTTGTCACCTTCTAGTTGAATTGGAACATCGGGCATATTGGGCAATTAAAATTCTGAATTTTGATCTTAAGGCAGCAAGTGAAAAGAGGGTGTTGCAATTGAATGAGATGGATGAAATGAGGAATGATGCTTATGAGAATGCCCAAATATACAAAGATAAGATGAAGGTTTGGCATGATAAGCACATTTTGAGGCGAAACTTTGAAGTGGGACAGAAAGTGCTGTTGTATAATTCCCGTCTCAGACTTTTTTCAGGAAAGCTTAAATCTCGTTGGTCAGGACCTTTTCTAGTAACCAAGGTGTTTCCTTATGCAGCAATTGAGATCAGTCATGAAACAAAGGGAACTTTCAAGGTGAATGGACAACGGTTGAAGCCATATTTTGACGTAGAATTCAGCAAGCAGAAAGATTCTCTAGAGTTACAACAACCGCAGTAAAGAATGAGAAAAAGTCTAGCTAATGACTATAACTTAAAGCGCTTAATGGGAGGAAACCTATCAGATTTGTTTTCTCATCTTTTATCTCATTTTATTTTAGAAATTTTAAATTCTGCACTTCATTTTATGATAATTTTATTTTTAATTAAATTTTCTTATTGTATTTGTCTTGCAAGTAAAAAAAAAAACCCCATTTGCAGTTTTTCTTTCTTACATTGAGGACAATGTAAGGTTTTGGTTGGGGGTGTGGTAAATGGTAAATCTTTTCTTCCCTTCATTTTTATTAGTTTTGTTTGTGTGTTTATTTGTGTTTGATTTTGATTTTCCATTTATTTTTCTGCATTTTGATTTAATTTCTTTTATTTTTATTTTTATTTTTTATTTTATTTGCATTTTACTTATTTTAATTTGCACGTTGATGATAATAATGTGATTGTGATAACAAGTAGCTTTTAGAAGACATTAAATTTTGCTTCGGTTTAAAGATAATTTCAAATGTTGATTTTACCTAGTTGACGACTCTTGGTATGTGGTATGATTTGGTTGATTAGTCTAAATGCTTAGAGAAGTCGTATGTGAGAATTTTTCATGGACTTTTTTGTGATCTCAACAAACTCTAGAACTCATTTGAAAACCTCTTGAGGCGAAATAATTTGGGATTGCACTATTTAGGAGATGATGTAGGCCATTTTTGGATCGATTGTGCCATTTTAAGCCTACCTTGTTATCCTTATATCACTAGTTACCTCTTTGAGCCTATTTAAATATATTGTTAGCCTTCATTTTCTTTATTTTTGCCTTCTATAACCTACCTTTTACTGAGCCAAATATATATATATATAATTCCTACTTTATTTGTTAAGAGCACTTAATTTTGAACACAAACTTTTCAAGAGCAATTGGAGTAAGGATGGAATAAAAAAAATAAAAAAATAAAAAAAAAATAAGACATCTTCCACATATATTGGAAGAAATTGGTTGGGGGTTGTGTTTAAAAAAAGAGAAAAAAAATAAAAATAAAAAAAGGGCCTTCACACTCTAGTAAATAAAAGAGTGTTAGTGATGGATGTACTAAAGTGAAAGATTGAGGAAGAATTTTGTTTATCTTTGGAAAAATGGGTTATGATCGGAAGAAACAATTTGGGTTAAATGGTGTTACTCTTTTACTTAATTGGTTGTGTTTAATCTAATAAGTGTTATTATTTGTATTTTGACACTTCCCGTTCTTTCTTAACCAAATACCTAAGCCTAACATTACAAGTCTCATAAAGTCCTATTGATCCGAAGTGGTGTATTTTCCTTCATTAGTGGAGAGAGTTTTGAAAAGTGAGCCTATGGAGTTTGAGATTTCACCTTTTTGTTTGTGGATGTTATGCATAATATTATCCGAGCATTATGGAAATTGGTTTGTGGTTTGATGGATGTTTAAGAGTCAATAACAAAAGTGAAATTTGCATTTGAGATTTCTTAAAGCTTAGGTGACATTTAATTATTCTATGTGTTGTGTGTTATTTACAATTTTTGAGACATTTGTGCAAATTAATTTTTGTGTGATTTTATTGTTTTAAGTTAGGATAGTTATAGGTAAGATGTTTATGGGTATCATCACTGGAAGCCCTCACGAGACTACAACTCGTCCTAATAGGGCCGCCTAGGGGTTTAAAGGCTTATTGCATACGCTTAATGTAATTTTGTAAATAGAATAAAATTTTCTTTGAAGTTTCTCTTAATGTCTCCTTTGAATTTATTAAATAGATCGCTTTTCTTGCTAGAGACTAGCAAGAAGGTGGTTGGGGGTTGTTGATAAGAGCTAAATTATTGCATTTTTGTTATGATTTAAATGTTGATATTTGTGTGAAAATTGTGTTTATTTGATTATTTAATCCACAAATTTCATTTCACTGGTATTTCGTGTTTAAAGTACAATTTCAGGTAAAATCATGATTTTGGAGAAGTTAGGGACAAAGTACAATGATCGGGATTGAATGAAAATAAAAAGAGAACAAAATTTCAAAATTTGAAATTTCGTCACCGGCGAGATTACCAACGAAAACCTTACGGAAAAAATGTTGAAAATCATGCAGGGAGCACCGATTTTGGCCAAGTGAATCTCGCCGCCGGCCAAAGTATTCTCGCCGCCGGCCAAAGTGTCTCGTCGCCGATGAAAATCTTGGCAAAAATCTTCCCGAGAGCACAAATTTTGGTAAACTCATCTCGCCGCCGGCCAAAGCATCTCTCCGCCGGCCAAAATTAGAAAAACCAAAATTTAATTTTCCAGAAATCTCGCCGTGGTGAGAATAATGTCGCCGCTGGCAAGTTTTGTCTGAAAACACATTTTTTATGTTGTTTTGTTCCAAAATTGCCCCCCAAACCCTAGATCTATATATAAATTATGATGGAAAAAGAGGGAGATGACAAAGAGAGAAGAATTGAGTTATTTTTGGAGGAGAAAGGCAATTTTGGAGAGAAAGGTTGGAGAAGCTTGAAGGATTATCACCATTGTTGCTACCAAGTCTTCATCTTCAAGAGTTTTTCATCTCTTCTCCTTAGCTTTTATTTTATGCATTTTATTCAGATTGTTTGTTCATGGATTCAATTGAGAATATGCTTGTTCTTATTTTCGTTATGAACTAATTCGTTTTTGCTAAGGCTATGATGTAGTTGAATCAAGAAAATCTGATTTCTTATTTTATCGTTATATGAATTCATTGTTTTCAAGTTGAGTATTTATTTCCATGCTTAATGCTTTTATATGATGTAGTTGAATCAAAAAAATCTGATTTCTTGTGTTATCGTTATATGAATTCATTGTTTTCAAGTTGAGTATTTATTTCCATGCTTAATGATTTTAAATTTCTGATCAAGATTTAAATGATTTGTTGCATTATATTGAGACCGAGAGGAGATGTGTAATGAACGCTTCTTGTGATAAATACCGTATGTTGAATGCGAGTATGAGAACTAATGCATGATGTATGTGGTTATTCTAGAAATTCCATAAATCGTAATGTGCTTGTTTGTGATTAAATCTTCATAGAAATATAGTCGGTTTTCATAGATAAGTAATTCTAATATAACTCGAGAGAGAGTATTAGGTAAATTTGGGTTTTTCAACCATCACTTTTAACTTTGATTCTCATATAACGTGACTTGAAATCGGATTGAATTGATTTAGCAAAATCAAATGCCTTAGCGTTTTTAATCATTTGTGAACAACATTAAATTTTGTTATTTGTGTTAGTTTTAAGTTAATTTACTTCTTAAACAAATTCAAAAATTCGGTTTTCAAATAAAATTAGGATTAGTCAATTTCAATACTTAGTAATGCCATTCCTTATGGGTTCGATATCCGTACTTTTGTACACTTTATTACTTGAACCATTCGTACACTTGCGAATTTACGCATCAATTGTTTAAGAGTGTGTTTGAATGCTCTATTTTAAGAGACAAAACTGTAAGTATGTAGGCATTATAACGACAGAATATATATTTTCATAATCCAATGATAGCTTAGGACCTATTGGTTACACAAATTAAGACTTAATGGATGATAAAGACTCTAGAAATTCAACCTCAACTTATGTACTAATAAGAAAACCATTGTTGGCCAATCATCAAACCATTGGATTTTCAAAGTTAAGATCAACCACCGCCATTCAGATACTGCTCATACTAGAATATAAAACGTGCTTAGAAAACTGCATATTTTCATGGCGGTATCCTTTCTCCATGTTGCCAATGATCTATTGAAACTTGGACTCTTTTTTGGTGCGATCATCATCATTTTTCTTTTTGCTGATTAAGCTGAAGGACTATAAGTGGCGGCTGTTTCTCACGGCAGAAATATTGGATTGATACTATTTTAATTATTTCATTGGCGAAGTGATATCAATTTCTTTAATCCATCACATAATTATTCCAATGATGAATTCAAACTTGGTTATTAGAATGATAAATTATTGAATTAAAGGTACATGTATCTTTTTGTTAATTAACTTGAAATATTTTATTACTGTAAAAATTGTTAAGAAGATTTTGATCTTTTCGTGTTTAGGGTTTGGCCTCCTTTATAGTAAACCTTAATCTTAACCCTAACCCTAACCCTAACCAATCCATGTGTAACCTTACAACATTGAACTACCCGAATCATGCAGTCATGCTTAAAACCTCTCCATTTATGCCTACACAATAGCAGCCCCTAAATACCTATGCTCAAGTGATTTGCTACATCTCGTACTTGTTTATTGAACCTTATGAGATGCCCGCAAGGAAAAGTGGAGACATTGCTTTTGTCACCCTAGATCCCAAATTTTACCAATCCCACCTTAACCTTTGCAAATTCTCACTTATTACTTGCTTGATTCTCTCTAAAGAAGATAAGCTCTAGAACCATGGTGATCTAAAATCCCGCCTAACCTTGATATGAAAATTACCCACAAATTGGAAACTCAGTGCCCTTGGTTGAGGTTTCTACCACATATTACTAACCTCCTTTAAGGATCAAGCTAGACTTTGAACTAACACACCAATCAATATTAAGCCAAAGATTTTTTGGTGTTCAACCATGGACACCTAACTTCAATCCCCATAATCAAAAAGCTACCAATGCCCAAGTATGACTATGTGTTTAATACTTGGCTTGGGAATTCTGAAAAAAACAAATCCTCACATAGATCTTTAAAGTTGTAAGGCCTCCCCTAAAAATGGACAATGCTACCCTCAATAGTGAGCTGGGCTAGTATGTTAGAGTCCTGATAGATATAGATCTAGCCCATAAACTAAAGGAACTAGTAATTAATGGTGGAAATGGGTTCACTCAAGATCTTTGTTGATTTATACTATGAAAATGTGCCCGACTTTTATAGCCTATGCTCCTCCGTGGGTCATGCCACTTATAAATGTAAAAAAAATGCTAATGCTTCCATAGCAAAACCCAGGGATACATAGCCTACTAAGCCTTATACACAAACTCACCCCAATAAGTTTATAGGCCTAAATTAACCATTATCACCAATGAAATTTTAGTAAGTAATCCTTTCATTGCACTTCATGCTTTAGGTACCAATGTTACCCTACCAAGAATATCCCTCATTGTACTGCTCTCATAGACCTAGCCTTACTCATGGACTCCATGGTTCTTACAATACTACAATAGTTATGCCTACTACTTACCATATACTATTATCGATATTTTTTCCTCTAATACTATATCTAATACTATGTAGTTATCTCAACTCCTCGCACATACAGATGTTTTTGAAACTTGTAATATGCATGCAAAGGTTGTTGGTATCTCTGCTGATGTATTAGATATGCTCGACTCCATGATTGTCTTAACTATATATGACCCTACTTCCACTACAAAAACAATACTATCGGGGCCTAACGACTTTTCCATTGGCCCTCTACCGCCTCTTGCCACTCCAATGTTCAATTTTCCTACTCTTACCTTTCCATCCCAATCATCTCTCATAGTGATTGAGCTTAGTGAACATATGTAACAAATAACACATTATGAATTGATTGATGTTGAGAATGGAAGCTAAAAATTAATAACCAGTAAAACCTGATGGGTCAAATTTGTTAGCCCATATCTATGGGATATGACTACACCCCCTCTATAGGGGCCTTTGATAACAATTCCTTATCATAGTCCTATGTTGAAATTTCATAACTCTATGAAAATAAAGTTATTCAGTGACTTATGAATCACTTATTTGTGTTGTTATGTGCTAAAATATCATGAAAAAGATTAATTTGTGTTTAATTATATCAATGTAGGTGGAATGACAACAAATGGGGTGAAAACATGTCAAAAAAGGAAAAATAGCTCATGTCGTAATGATGAATGAAACTATGTTGCGATGTGAATGAAGGAAAAAATGCAGCATGAGCCATGCCCTAACATGCATTTTTCTATGCCCAATGTGCAATCTATGGCTGGAAAAGCAGTAGAGGAATGGTTGTGACGAGATAGGAAATCTTGTTGCGACAAGCAAAAATTTAGGGTAGAATCTGGTTAAAAAATCTTATCTCATATTTTTAATCTCAACTCATAGATTGTTTAGGGTTTGATCTAATGATCCATATTAGGTTATTTCCTTATTAATTAACCCTAATAAGGCACAAATTAAACACAATTAAAGTTCAAAACCTTATATCAGTTGCCAAGGAATAGATAAAAGATAAAAAAATTCAAGGAAAGATAGAAGAAGACATAATTTTGTGAAGAATTCAAGAAAATATTAGTGCTATAAATTAATAGATTGAGTGTATATCTTATTCTTCTCCTTTCTTTATCAATTTTTGTCTTTTTTATAAAAAATGTGAGCTTTATGAAATTAATTATGTTTAGTTAATTTATTAATCTAGAAGTCTTATGAACCAAATTTTTTATATGTGATGATTTAATATTTTATCTTAATTTTTATTTCAATTCAATTATATTATTTAATATGATTTTTTGCTATTAATTACTTGGCCAATAATTGACCTACAGAGACAACTAAATATATTTGAGAAAATTATTTAATTATTTGTCTTGATGAAATAACATGTATAGTTTCTAAGTAGAGATATATGATTCTTATATATGTGATCTATAATGATGAACTTAATGAGTAGTATGCAATCTAATTAGAATAGAAGTGTGATTAAATTAATTACTACATGATGTGTAGCTTACTTGAGAGAAGAATACATGCTAAGTTAGACTCAATTGATTAATTGGTTGGTAATTATTCTAAGAGAATTATATTGATTCAAATGCTTATAATATTGGCGGAATAAATATTCCTATGTCGTTTTCTTATTTTTGTAGTTGTTGAGTTTTGATTTATGTAATTAGTTGTCATTTATTTTTATGTTTTTATAATTTGTTATTGTCCAAATAGTATTCGTAATTGTCACATTAATACTAAGTTATAAGTTCCACAACTCCTTATGGGATAGATATCCATAGTTAATCATATTATATTACTCATATGACCCGTATACTTGCAGTTAGCGTGTCAAGTTTTTAGCGCCGTTGTTGGAGAGTTTAGTACTTATGATGGATATCAATAATAACTACTATTATAATAATTTCAATGCTTTAATTTCCATTTTAGTGTTTATGTTATATGCCCAGGTTGAAAAGTGAAAATATTTTACCTTGTGATCCAAAAATAGAGAGAAAATTACTTCGCCTAAGAAGGAAAATGTTAGCACAACATCAATCAGGGGTTATGATATAATATTTGGATCAACGAACTACAATGATCCCTAAAACTTTAAGGGATTTTATTCTGACAAGTAGATGGAGCCCAATGATTTATCAATAGACCCATTATTAACACTAATAATGTCAAACTCAAGCTAGATATCATTCAGATGGTACAAGCAAACCAGTTTGGAGGGTTAGTCAATGATGATCCAATTCTTCACTTTGCTTCATTCTTAGAGATCTATGACACCTTCAAGATAAATGGTGTCTTGAATGAAAAATTCATCTTCACCTATTTTCTTTCTCACTGAGGACAAAGTTAAGTCTTGCTTATAGTGACTACCTACAAGATCAATCACTATATGAGATCAATTTGCTCATAAATTCTTAACAAATTAATTCCCACCTTCAAAGACAACTAAGCTCAAGAAAGACAACACATCTTTTCAGCAATTTGAAGGGGAATTATTTTATAAAGCTTGGGAATGCTTCAAGGAGCTATTAAGGGGATGTCCACACCATAGTCGTCTTACTTGGCTATAAATGCAAATATTATATAATGGATTAATAGGGTAGCTAAGAACCATAGATGCTGCAGTTAGGAAATCTTTAATGAGTATAATTGAAGAGAAATCCTTTACATTACTTGATAAGATGGAATACAATAATTTCCAATGGCTTATGGAAAGGCTCAACCCAAAGGAAGTGGCTGGAGTCATAGATGTAGATACTATATTAGCATTACAAGCTCAAATGTTAAGTTTAATTAAGAAGTTGGATGGTGGCCCTATGGGAGTAAATATGGTTCAAGGTCCTTTTATGGAGTGTGATTATTGCAATCGATCATATTCCATTGAGGCATGTGGGAACTTTCCATAAGCAATAAAATATGTTTGCAATCAAAATTTCCATGGAAACACATACTCAAACACATACAACCCAGGATGAAGAAACCACCCAAATTTCTCTTGGAAAAATAATAAAAATTAAAGTGGTAATCAATTCAACCATTGACTCTTCCTATCACCAGGTTTTCAACAACCACAATAACCACAAACCCATGAGAAGAAGCCACCTATTGAGGAAAGCATAAGTGTTTTAATGAGGCTAATGAAAGGCTTCATTTATTCAGTAAATACAAAAGTGGATCGACTAGAGCCTACTCATGGGCTTCTATTTGGAATTTGAGGTCCAAATGGGGAAATTTTCCTAAGCCAAAAGTCAAAGTACTCGCCTTCTATATGGCATAGTAGTGAACCCAAAAAGAGAAGATAAGGAGCATTGTAAAGAAATAGCCTTGAAGAGTGATAAAATTTTAGAGGAGAAATAGAAAGCTCAAAAAGATGAGGAGAAAATAGTGGACAAAAAGATTACAATAAGAGAAGATAATCAAATGAAGAAGAGTAACCTCTATATACCCACTATTTCTTTCTCTCAAAGGTTACTAAAAAAAGGTTAGATAATCAGTTTTCAAATTTTTTGGATATCTTCAAAAAGTTGAACATAAAAATACTATTTGTAGATGCACTTAACCATATACCTTCATATTCCAAATCCATAAAGGAAACAATGTCTAAGAAAATGAGGCTTGGAGATTATGATACGATAATCTTGGCTAAAGGTTGTAGTGCCATCCTTGATGGAAAACTACCACAAAAACTAAAAGATTCAGGTAGTTTTAACATCATTTGCACTATTGAAAACATACACTTTGGCAAGGCACTATGTGATTGGGTGCTAGTATTAACCATATGCCATAATCAGTTTTGAAAAGAGTGGGGGTTGGTAAAGTTAAACCCACTTTAATAACATTGTACATGGCAGACACGTTAATCAAGTGACCCCAAAGAGTGATATAAAATGTGTTGTTAAAAGTGGAAAAATCATATTTATGGTAGATTTTATTATACTAGACATGGTGAAGGATCGTGACATTTTTATCATACTTGGTTATTCATTCTTAGCAACTAGAAGAGCACTCATCGATGTACAAAAAAATGAACTTACAATAAGAGTGTAAGATGAGCATGTAATATTTAATATATTTAAAGCAATTAAATTTTCTGATATTGATGTTGCTAGTGATTGCTTTGGGATAGATGTCACTAATGAGTTAGCCACTTATGTGCTTTATGACATATTCCCTAGTGACGCTTTAGAACATATGCTTATTAAGTCCATGGACACACATGATTGTGAATACCATGACATTCACTTAGGAACACACATTCGTGATGATAATTCAACTAAATCTATTGAACAATGATGAGTGCTCAAAAAGCACTAAAATTACCATGATTTTATGCACATTAATTGATTAAAAATATATATATTTATATGTTTTATCATATATTTATATAAATTTGTCTTTTTCGGAATCACGGGTATTTTTATTGTTTTTCAGGTATTTTGGCTTAAAAACGCAACTTAAAAAAAGAGGAATACTAGAAGCAATACATCACAAATATATTAATAAATAAATGGGGAAATGTCAACAAATAAGGAAAAATTGGACAAAATGGGTCAAAAAAAGACAAAAATGTCAGAAAGGAGAAAATCGCGCCACCGCGTCCAGTGATCAACTCCGCTAAGCGCGCAACACTTGTTCATCCGTAGCGTCTTGTTCATCCGCGACAACTTTGTTCGGCCACGAGCATTTATCCGTGATCTTGTTCATCCGTGATCTTGTGCGGCCGCAGATCGTTCATCCCGTCTTGTGCGGCCGCCTGTCATGCTGACATCATCAAGGACGTCAGCAATCACTAATCCGCGTTTTTACATTTTTTTAACATTTTTTTCTCTCCATCCTCACCTATAAATACCCCCTTCCCTTCACTTCAAAACACACCTTCAAAACACCGCCAAAAACTTGATGAGCGAAAACTGGCATCGCCGATCCTGCCAATACTTTGGTTTTAATATTTGTAAAACTCTCGCAAGTGCACGAATCATTTCGTAGAAAATGATAAGTATACTCCCAAGGTCGATCTAAGGAAGGAATGTATGTGGTTTTTAATTTATTATTCAAACTTTTAAAAACGAAATGAAATCCTAAACATCCTGTCACGATAGTTTGGGTTTTGTGTTTTTAATCTAATAACATAAAAATAAACATAGATTCAATAAACATTCATGCAAATTTTATCTTTTATAAATAGTGGAGTATTTATGGATATAATAACTAAGTTAATTATGCTTGCTCATATTATTTAGGTTATTAAAGATATGAATTGATATTTATTGATTCTCCCTTTTTTGTATGAATACCACCTTTGGTGGGGTTAGATATTCTTTGTTAACTAAACAAATCAATTAACACCTATGGGTGGGGTTGATAACTAATTTGGTTAATTAAATTAATTCCTTTTTCTAAGAGATTGAAAATGAACCATTTAAATGCCACCTTTGGTGGGGTTAGACTGTTTAAACTTTATTCAAGGTGTCCAAATTAAACCTAAGAATTTAGTTATCCGAGTACTAACTTTCAAGTTTTAAAACCACTACCGAAAACATGTCGTCAATACATTTTCAGATAATAATTCTTATAAAAACTTTTGAAATAGAGCTTCACTCTAACTGCCGGGCGATTGTACCATCAAATAAAAGAGCACTACTCTAAATCGAATAGGATAACTAAACCTTAAAATCTAATTTTCAGGTTTAAGTTTGTAATGAAAAATAATATATTTCTCTCTAACATTCTTAATATAAAATCATGAATAAAAATAAAATCAATTCATTTTAGAGATTTTTACCTATTTAATATTTCGCAAGCATAACAACGTCATTATTACATCATGTTTACTAAACAACCAGCACAGTTTAACCACAGACAAATTAAATATAACATGTAAGAATAAAGCATAAAAATAACTGTAAAGAAAATAAAATCCTTACAGAACTTCGACGCTATTCCCGTTGCTGGAAAAACTCCAAGCAGAATTTGCACTCCCATTTATTGAATCAAAAAGCTAATAAATTACAAAAACATAACTAGTTCTTCCCAAAAAGGGAAGAACTCTAAATCTAAGAGAAATGAACTAAGAAAATGGGAGTGCAAATTCCGCTTGGAGTTTTTCTAGCAACGGGAATAGCGTCGAAGTACTGTAAGGATTTTATTTTCTTTGCAGTTATTTTTATGCTTTATTCTTACATGTTATATTTAATTTGTCTGTGGTTAAACTGTGCTGGTTGTTTAGTAAACATGATGTAATAATGACGTTGTTATGCTTACGAAATATTAAATAGGTAAAAATCTCTAAAATGAATTGATTTTATTTTTATTCATGATTTTATATTAAGAATGTTAGAGAGAAATATATTATTTTTCATTACAAACTTAAACCTTAAAATTAGATTTTAAGGTTTAGTTATCCTGCGATTTAGAGTAGTGCTCTTTTATTTGATGGTACAATCGCCCGGTAGTTAGAGTGAAGCTCTATTTCAAAAGTTTTTATAAGAATTATTATCTGAAAATGTATTGACAACATGTTTTCAGTAGTGGTTTTAAAACTTGAAAGTTAGTACTCTGATAACTAAATTCTTAGGTTTAATTTGGACATCTTGAATAAATTTTAAACTATCTAACCCCACCAAAGGTGGCATTTAAATGGTTCATTTTCAATCTCTTAGAAAAGGAATTAATTTAATTAACCAAATTAGTTATCAACCCCACCCATAGGTGTTAATTGATTTGTTTAGTTAACAAAGAATATCTAACCCCACCAAAGGTGGTATTCATACAAAAAAGGGAGAATCAATAAATATCAATTCATATCTTTAATAACCTAAATAATATGAGCAAGCATAATTAACTTAGTTATTATATCCATAAATACTCCACTATTTATAAAAGATAAAATTTGCATGAATGTTTATTGAATCTATGTTTATTTTTATGTAAGTAGATTAAAAACACAAAAACCCCAAAATATCGTGACCGGATGTTTAGGATTTAATTTCGTTTTTAAAAGTTTGAATAATAAATTAAAAACCACATACATTCCTTCCTTAGATCGACCTTGGGAGTATACTTATCATTTTATTCGAAATGATTCGTGCACTTGCGAGAGTTTTATAAATATTAAAACCAAAGTATTTGCGAGAATCGGCGATGCCGGTTTTTTCTCATCAAACAACACACATGTAAGACTTTGACACACGATGCTATGAACATGGAAATAAATTCACCAGAAAATAACTTAAATTATTTTAATTATGAAACTATGTAATCTTTGATGTAATTTGATATTGTTTATTGGGTAAAATATTTGGAGGCGTAATTTAATACAACTATAGAGTGTCTTGACATAGGTTTTAGACTCAAACCATTCATTAAGGAGCTACTAACTTAGAGCTCAAACCTTTACCAAACCATCTCTTTTCTATATTTTTGGGTAAGAACAAGACATATCTAGTCATAATTTATACTAGTTTAACTATGGAGCAAGAATAGTCACAACTACAGGTGCTTAGTAAATTCTAAAGAGCTATGGGTTGGTCTATTGTCGACATCAAAGGCATAAGCCTATCCATACACATGTATAAGATCTTGTTAGGAGACAAAGCTAAACCTACCAAGGATGCATAACATTGGTTGAACCCCATTATGAAATTGGTGGTAAAGAAGGAAATTTATAATTAGCTTGACAGGGGCATCATTTATCCAATATCAGACAATGAATGGGTAAGCCCATTTCAATGTATATCAAAGAAAGGAAGAATCACTATGATGGAAAATGAGTCAAATGAGTTAATATCGATAAGGACTATCACACGATATAGAGTATGTATGGATTTTCGTTAAGTGAATAAAGATACAAGGAAGGACCATTTCCCTTTCCCATTCATGGATCAAATGCTTGATAGATGAGATGAGCATTTTTTATTTTACCCTAGTGGATACTTCAACTATAACTAGATTTCCATGGCACTCGAAGACCAAGAAAATACCACATTCATTTGTCATTATGGAACTTTGCCTTAATGGAAATGCCATTTGGGTTATGCAATGTACCTACGACATTTCAACACTATATGATGATTATTTTCTCAAACATAGTGAAGAAGAATTTAGAGATCTTCATGGATGACTTTTTTTATCTTTGGAATACATTTTGATGAGTGTTTACACTATCTTTCCCTAGTGCTACAAGGATGCGAAGAAACCAACTTGGTTTTAAATCGGGAAGAGTGTAACTTCATGATATATAAAAGTACTACCTTAGGCCCAAAATTCACATATAAGGGTATTGAGGTGGATAGAGATAAGATTGAAGTAATTAAAAAACTACTACCACCTACTAGTGCACAAGGAGTAAGAAGTTTTCTTAGGCACGTGGGATTTAATAGTAGATTTATCAAATATTTTTCCCAAGTGTCCAAACCCATGTGAAATATATTGGAGAAGGATATGCCTTTCAGATTTGATGATAAATTTTTAGAGCTTAAAGATAAATTAATGCCAACAATAGTTACAGTAACACCACATTAGAGTAACCTCATTGAGTTAATTTCTGATGCAAATAACTTTGCTATTGGTGCTATTTTGGGACAACAAAGAGATAAGATGTTACATGTTATATATTATGCAAGAAAAAACACTTAATGATGCTCAAATGAATTATGCTACTATAGAGAAGGTGCTCATGGCCTTTTTGTATGTATTTTATTTGGTTGGAACCAAAGTAATTGTCTATGATAAATATTATTTTATACACATTTTTTATAATAATTTCTTTACATTTATATATTTTATTATATAACGAACTAAAATTATTTATTTTGTATTTATTGGTAAAATAATTATATTTTTTGAGTTTTTTTGAAATTCTTACGAATTTTTTATGATTTTCATTTGGCTGGTGGATGTATTCAGAAAAAACAAATACGTGAATCTACTTAGCAGGAAAATATGAAATTCACAAAATCCTTGCGCATGTCCATACGGCTTCCATATGCCACTTAAATATATATCTTCCTATGATTGCCAAGTGTCACGACCTTAATTTCTCAAGTATCGATCGTTCGGCACTTAGCACGGTCCGTTGCACTAAGCCTACCTGTCAACTGAAATGTAACTCCAAAGAGAATAGAAAGAGAGTTTGCAAAGAATGCTTTGTATTGCTCTAGAGAGAGTTTATGTTACAAATGCTAAGAATTCCCAAGATTTCCCAAGATGGTTATGAATTTCCAAGATGATTACAAATGAAGACCAATAGGTCTATTTATAGTGTGGCTTCTAAGCTTAAGAATGTGCCACCACTTTCTAGATAATTCTAAGCCTAGAATATACAAGAGTGTTCTAGGTTTATGTACAATGTGCCACAAGGCTCTAGGACCTTCTAGCCAACTCTAGAGTCTTCTAGGTTTGTCTAGCTCCTTCATGCACGTTCCGGGATGTTCCGTAAGCTTCCAGCGGCTTCTACATCCTTCCCGAACCATCCGGCATGTTCTAGAATATTCCAGCCCATTCTAGCACTCTCCAGCGTGCTCTAGAACATTCTAGGGTATTCAAGATTGAGTTGAGTCTGTCCAAATCTAGCCGTTTCTAGACTTCTCTAGGCAACTCTAGAACTTTCCATGTGTCTAGGTCCTTTAGGCAACCAACATTTGGATTTTTAGGGACATTCTGAGCGGGACGTGACACCCTCCCCCACTCAAGTTCATGACGCCCTCGTCATACCTTCAAGTTAAAACCTCTCTATAGCATCTCTGAATTGCCACAAGGAATCCTCAGGTTCCCAACTTGTCTCTTCTTCTGGGGCGTTTTTCCATTTGACTAAGTACTCCTTATAACTTGGTACGCCCCTTCGTCGGATCAAGCGGTCCACCAAAATTGAGTCCACTTCTTTGTCGAAGGAGGTTATCACTACGGTAGGCGCCCTCTTGGATTCCCCTCTACTCATGTCTTCCTTGTCTCCATGAAAAGGTTTTAGCATACTTACATGAAAGAAGGATAGATTTTAAGCTTTGGAGGGAGTTGCAGTTTGTATGACACCTTTCCGACTTTCTTGAGGACAGGAAATGGTCCCTCATATTTCCGCACCAACCCCTTATGAACCTTCCGCAAGGACTTGAATTTTTGGGGCAATAGTTTCACCATGACCAAATCACCTTCCTGAAACTCCACCATCCTCCTCTTCTTGTCAGCCCATTTCTTCATCTTCTTAGACGCCTTATGCAAATAGGCTCAAGCCAACTCTGCTTGTTCATGCCAAGCCTTGGAAAACTTGAAGGCAGCAGGGCTCTTCCCTTCATAACTCGTGGCCAAGGCATGCAGAGTCATGGGTTGCTGCCCCATGACGATCTCAAAGGGACTCTTTGCGGTGGACTCACTTCTCTACAGATTATATGAAAATTAGGCTACATCCAATAGCTTCGCCCAATCCCGTTGATTGGCACTCACAAAGTGCCTGAGATATAACTCCAGCAATGCGTTGGCGCGCTCTGTTTGTCCATCACTTTGAGGATGAAAGCTGGTAGAGAAGTTCAAGTCTGATCCCAACAACTTGAACAATTCCGTCCAAAATTTTCCTGTGAATCGTAGGTCTCGATCACTCACTATATTGTATGGAATCCCCCAATGCTTCACAACATGTTTAAGGAACAAGCATGCCGTCTCATCTTCCGTGCAATTCGTTGAGGCAGGGATGAATGTTGCATACTTGCTGAAGCGATCAATCACCATAATAATGCTGCCAAAGCCCTCTGATTTTGGCAAGCAAGTGATGAAATCCATAGAGACACTCTCCCATGGTCTCTCTGGAATGGGCAGTGGTTCTAACAATCCTCTGGATGCATGTTGCTCTATCTTGTCTTGTTGGAATACAAGGCAAGTCTTCACATAAGCTTCGACATCGTCCCGAAGTTGAGGCCAATAGTAGATGGATTTGATCAAAGTAAGGGTGCACCTCATTCCTGGGTGTCCAGCCCATAAGGAATCATGGCATTCCTTGATAAGCTCCTTCCTTAAGCTTAACCATTTTGGCACGAAGATAGATTTTTCTTGGCATAGAGTAGTCCGTCACTCAGCCAAAATCGTCTCGTCTTCCCTTCCTTGATGAGGGCAAGGAGATTTTGAGCAAGGGCATCATGCTCTAACCCTTCTTTGATCCTTTCTAACAAAGGACTACTTGGCCTACTTAAAGCTGCTAGCTCCGTCTTTCGGCTCAATGCATCAGCCACCACATTAGCTTTGCCAGGCTTGTATTCCAACCTGTAGTCAAACTCTGCCAAGAAATCCTGCCATCGAGCTTGCTTGGGACTCAACTTCTTTTGAGTCTGGAAGTAGCTTGTTGCAACATTGTCCATCATGATAACAAAATGAGAGCCCAATAAGTAGTGTTGCCACACCCTTAGACAATGAATGACAACGGTCATTTCCTTCTCTTGTACGGTGTAGCGGCGTTCGGTGTCATTTAGCTTGCGGCTTTCATAATCTATCGGACGCCCTTCCTACATCAATACTCCTCCAATGGAAAAATCTGATGCATCCGTATGCAGCTTGTACCTCTTGGAAAGGTCTGGTAGGCAAAGCACCTGTTCTTCACTAACGGCCTTCTTCAAGTCTTCAAACGAGGCTTGGCATTCACTTGTCCATTCCCAAGCCTTGTTCTTTTTGAGCAGGTTAGTGAGTGAGGCTGCTTTCGCTGAGTAGGACTTGATAAACCTTCTATAGTAGTTCACAAGTCCGAGAAAAGATCTTAACTCGGGAACCTTGGTAGGAGGTTCCCATTCTTGGATGGCTTTCACCTTAGCTCCATCCATCATCAGTTTCCCATCCTTTATCCTATGCCCTAGGAACATCACCTCATCTTGGGCAAAGGAACATTTCTCCTTCTTGACGTATAGATCATTTTCCCTTAGGACCTCGAACACCTTCTTCAAATGCTCTAGATGTTCTTCCATAGTCCGGCTATAGATCACAATGTCGTCAAGATATACTACCACGAACCGGTCGAGGTAGGGATGGAAAATCTTATTCATCAAAGTGCAGAAGGTGGCTAGTGCATTTGTGAGGCCGAATGGCATAACAAGGAACTCATAGGCACCATACCTGGTCACACAAGTAGTCTTGGGCTCATCTCCCTTGGCTATGCGTACCTGGTAGTATCCCGATTGCAAGTCCAATTTTGTGAAGTATCTAGCATTCCCTAGTTGATCGAACAAATCAGCAATAAGGGGGATAGGGTACTTGTTCTTGACTGTGATCTTATTTAGAGCTCGATAGTCTATGCACATTCGTAACGAGCCATCCTTCTTCTTTTGAAAGAGCACTGATGAGCAGAATCGGGATTGCCAAAAACTTTGATGCGATCCCCGCAACGGAGTCATCCCCGGCAACGGCGCCAAAAACTTGATGAGCAGCCGACGTGTGGAATTCTTGCCAATACTTTGGTTTTATATTTATAAAACTCTCGCGAAGTCGCGAATCATTTCGTAGAAAATGATAAGTATACTCCCAAAGTCGATCTAAGGAAGGAATGTATGTGGTTTTTAATTTATTATTCAAACTTTTAAAAGCGAAATTAAATCCTAAACATCACATCACGATATTTTGGGTTTTTTTGTGTTTTTAATCTAATTACTGAGAAAATTAAACATAGATTGATAAACATTCATGCAAATTTTATCTTTTATAAATAGTGGAGTATTTATGGATATAATAACTAAGTTAATTATGCTTGCTCGTATTATCTAGGTTATTAAAGATATGAATTGATATTTATTGATTCTCACTTTTGTATGAATACCACCTTTGGTAGGGTTAGATATTCTTTGTTAACTAAACAAATCAATTAACACCTATGGGTGGGGTTGATAACTAATTTTGTTAATTAAATTAATTCCTTTTTCTAAGAGATTGAAAATGAACCATTTAAATGCCACCTTTGGTGGGGTTAGACGATTTAAACTTTATTCAAGGTGTCCAAATTAAACCTAAGAATTTAGTTATTAAGTACTAACTTTCAAGTTTTAAAACCCTTCTTGAAAGCGTGTTGTCAATACATTTTCGGAATAATAATCTCTTATAAAAACTTTTGAAATAGAGCTTCAGCTCTAACTACGGGCGATTGTACCAACAAATAAAGAGCACTACTCTAAATCAGGCCAGGTTAACTAAACCTTAAAATCTAATTTTCAGATTTAAGTTTGTAATGAAAAATAATATATTTCTCTACAACATTCTTAATATAAAATCTTGAATAAAAATAAAATCAATTCATTTTAGAGATTTTTACCTATTTAATATTTCGCAAACATAACAACGTTATTATTATATCATTTTTATAAGCAGACTATACAGTTAAATTTAATCACCAGAGACAAATTAAATATAACATGTAAGAATAAAGCATAAAAAATAAGCGTAAAGAAAATAAAATCCCTTTACGGTACTTGATGCCATTCTAGTTGCTAGAAACCTCACGAAAGGAATTTGCACTCCCGTTTATTGAATCAAAAAGCTAATAAATTACAAAAACATAACTAGTTCTTCCCGAAAAGGGAAGAACTCTAAACTAAGAAACTAGCTAAAACATAAGAAAAACTAAAAAAAAACCTAAAAACTAAGAAATTGAGAGAAAGAAAGAAGAGAAGTGTGTTTTGAGGTGTTTTTGAAGTGAAGGAAGGAGAGTATTTATAGGTGAGGATGGAGAAAAAAATGAGTAAAAAATATTAAAAAAATGTAAAAAAAATGTAAAAGCAGCGTAATGGAAATCTTGATGTTATTAATGACGTCGGCGTGACGTCGTAGAAGCGGTACTTTTGCGTGAAAAATGGGGCGAAATAAGCGTGTACATATTGTCGCAATTATCTGATAGCGCAACGCGTATTCTGTAGGATGAGCAAATACCGTAGCGCGACTGCAACATGATGAACGATACCGACAGCGCGCTGTGTAATTTGGTACTAGTTGTGTATATGAGGATAAATTTCTCGGTAGCGATTTTCTCCTTTTTGACATTTTTGATATTTTGACCAATTTTGTCCAATTTTTCCATCTTGTTGACCTTTCCCTATTTATTTAGTAATATAATTGTGATGTATTGCTTCCAGTATTCCTCTTTGAGTCTTTAAGTTACGTTTTTATGCGAAAATACCTGAAAAACAATAAAAATACCCATGATTCCGAAAAAGACAAATTTATATAAATATATGATAAAACATATAAATATATATATTTTTAATCAATTAATAAGCATAAAATCATGGTAATTTTAGTGCTTTTTGAGCACTCATCAAGCACTGGGGTACCAAATGGGGCTTTGGAGGGCCTTATGAAGCCAACATCCAGCAATTCTTCGAGTTGCTTCCGCAATTCTAATAACTCTGAGTTTTCCATCCAATACGGGCTCATTGTTGGTGGCTTGGTGCCGAGTTCCAACTCTATTTCATGGTCTACCTCCCTCCTTGGAGGTAATCGTTTGGGTAATGCTTCCAGCATTACATCTTGGAACTTATCTAAGACAACTTGCACTTCCGTTGGAAAGCTTGGCTTTGGTGACGTCTCCTCATCGTCGTATTCTTTTAAGATGGCCAAGTAACTCTCTTCATTCCTCTTCAATCCCTTTTTGAACTGAAGTGCTAAGAGAGCTTGGAAAGTAGGTTTGCTGGTCCTTTCCGTAGGCCCCACACATGCCTTTGAACCATCCATAATACACATAGAGTTTGAGCATGGCACCAAGAAAGCTCTAACCTAGTCCAAGAACTCCATGCCGAATACCATCGAGTAGTCATCTATAGGCGCAACTGATAAGTACACTTGGCCAGTCCAAGCACCAAGACTGACCTCAACTCCTCGAGCAACTCCATGTAATGGTAGTGCTGCTGAGTTAACTACCTTCAGAGAACCCCCTCCATTGACAACCTTCAGGTCGAGTCTCTTTGCTTCTTCCACTGAAACAAAGTTGTGAGATGCTCATGTGTTGACCAATGCTTTGGCGACCTTCCCATTGATGGTGGCATCCACGTACATCAAACCTTTAGGGGTCTTTGGGGCGCTCTGCATTGCACCAAGTAGGCGCAAAGAACCCATCTTCGCACCTTCGTCCGATTCGCCTCCATCCTGGTCATGAGTGGAAGCAACTAAGGCACTCAAGGCCTTCCTTTTCGGACATTCACGTGCCCAATGCGATCCATCGCATATGAAGCACGTCACACGGGGCTTCAAGGTATTCCGATCCTCCTTCTCCTTCCCTTTATCTCGTGGCTTGAATGAGGAGCTGTCTTTATGGTTCTTAGGTCCCTGACTTTTACCATGGCTTCCCCAACTCTTTCCTCCAACAAACTTCTTATCTATGGTTTTGGAGCTCTCCTTGTTTGTGGAGTAGTCAATAAAGCTTTCTGCAGTTGCGATGGCCGAAGACAAGTCTTGGACACCACGTCGCTTGAGCTCCAGATTAGCCCATAATTGGAGACCATCCATGGATAAGAATAGGGAATCCTTTTCAGATGTGTTGGGGACTTCTAGCAACAAGGTTGTGAACTCCTTCACATAGTCCCTTATGCTACCTGTTTGCTTCAATCGTCGCAATCGGCCCATTGCCTCCTCCTCAGCATTTACGGGGAAGAACTTCATTTTGAACTCCCTTTTGAAATCTTCAAAGGTTTCAATTGTGCAAACCCCTCGTTGCACATCACCATGTCTCCGCCTCCACTAAAGCATAGCAGTGTCGGACAAATACATAGCAGCAGTTCGGATCTTGCTGGCATGGTCCGTTATGCCAATAGCCTTGAAATATTGTTCTAGCCCCCATAGGAAGTTTTCCACTTCCCTGGCGTTCTGTGCGCCATTGAAGGTCTTGGGCTTGGGAACACCCACCCTCTTCGCCTCAATTACAGTGGTTGTGCTAGTTTCCGTGGCTATAGCCCGTTTACAAAGAGCTAGATCACCACCCATATCCTCAACTCTAAGCAAGACATTTGTGAGTTCTCTTTGGACGAGATCTCTTACCTTGGCAAGTTCAGCTTTTAATCCATCAATCTCTTGCCTTAGCCCACCATCTAGCTCATTGAGTGACATCTTAACCGCTGCATGGATCTCCATATCCTCGGCCTCCAAGCCATTGCAACGCTCCTCTAAGTTGTCCGGCTCGGTCGAAGCAGTTCCCTAGCTATCTTACGCGGCTCCGCGCGTGTGCTTAGAAGCTAGAAAGTATGTCTTTCGACTTGGCTCAATTCCTTCGATGGTTTACGGGTTTCCTCACGTCCATGTTCCATAGGTGGAACATTAACGCTTTGGTGTAGATGGAGAAACGTTCTTCGTTATGCCAAGAAGTAAGGTGCTTCAACGACTACGATACCCTATCACGACCTTAATTTCTCAAGTATCGATCGTGCGGCACTTAGCACGGTCAGATTCTGTAAGCCCACACGCCTTTCAACCGAAATGTAACTCCAAAGAGAATAGAAAGAGAGTTTGCAAATAATGCTTTGTATTGCTCTAGAGAGAGTTTATGTTACAAATGCTAAGAATTCCCAAGATTTCCCAAGATGGTTAGGAATTTCCAAGATGGTTAGGAATTTCCAAGATGATTACAAATGAAGACCAATAGGTCTATTTATAGTGTGGCTTCTAAGCTTAAGAATGTGCCACCACTTTCTAGATAATTCTAAGCCTAGAATATACATGAGTGTTCTAGGTTTATGTACAATGTGCCACAAGGCTATTGGACCTTCTAGCCAACTCTAGAGTCTTCTAGGTTTGTCTAGCTCCTTAAATGCGTGTTAGGGATGTTAGTAAGCTTCCCGGCTTCTACACCCATCCCGAACCATCGGGCATGTTCTAGAATATTCCAGCCCATTCTAGCACTCTCCAGCGTGCTCTGGAACATTCTAGGATCTTCAAGCTTGAGTTGAGTCCGTCCAACTCTAGCCCTTTCTAGACTTCTCTAGGCAACTCTAGAACTTTCCATGTGTCTAGATCCTTTAGGCAGCCAACATTTGGATTTTTAGGGACATTCTGAGCGGGACGTGACACAAGTGTCACTCGAAAAAATTAGCACCATCTTGCTTTTTTTACTACAGGCGTTGGGCGTGATTTTTGGATAATGAATTCTACTCTAACTGTAGAATAGTTTTCTAATATCAATATAAAATAACAATGTATAAAATAAAAAAATAATATTATAGTTGAACAAAAAATAAGAAAAAATATAAAAATTATAAAATTATAAAATTAAGACGGAGGAAACAATCGAGAAGAAGATTCAAGAGACAATAAAAGGAAATGAAGAGCAAAATTAAAGATAACAATACTGAAATTTTTTCTCATTTTTTTTATTATTATCATGAATAATATTTTTAATTTATTGTTTTCCATTAGTAGCTAATTTTATAATTGATTATGGGTGATTTCAAAACCATAGATAAATATTACAATATTTAATTAGATTTATAATATTTTACTTATCTATTATTTTTGATTATGTATCAATTCTTAGTTTTAATCTTTGTATGATTTTTTTTGATTACATAAGTGTACTATTAAATAAATAAATTAATTCATTATTAATCAATTTAGTTGATTGTGCACGTAATCGCTTGAATAATTTAAATAATTAGTTATAAATTGCTTGTAATGAGAATTAATACTCAAGATAAATAAATCAACTTGTGTGTTTAATATTGATCCAATTTGTTTATTAAAATTGAATGCTTTTCATAGATTAATTTTAAAAAGCTTATTCTAAGCTGCCTACTAAAAAAAGTTTGGATCAAGAACTTGTTTAGTTCAATGAATATGTAAGAAGATGTGAAGACTTTAAACTTCTCTAAGTTAGTATAATAAAAAAATATGAGTTTAGGATATGCTTTCGTTGATTTATAATACATGTTAATGGTGAAAAATGATCCTATAATGATTTTTTTATTCTAATCTTTAGTTGATAGATTTAATTTTCATTTCATAAACAATAAAAACCACCTTTTAATAATTTTAATTAACTTACTAATGAGCTAGTAATTAGGATTAATATTGTTACCAATTCTTGTGGTTGCGATAATCTTTATTCTTAAAATTACTTCTCACGTATACATGATCATGTATACTTATATGTTTTCAATCGTGTCAAGTTTTTGGTACCTTTTTTCGGAGATTGGCATAACAATTCTTCTAATATTGCTAGTTTTTATTTATCTATTTATTTATTTATATTTTTCTTCAAAAGTTTTTCTTTATTTTCAAAAATTATTTACTTTCTTTAGTTTATTATTATCAGTTTTATTTTTATTTTAGATTTAATTTATTTTTATTCTATTTTTATATTTATATATGACTACTAATTTTTTTTCTCAAGTGTTTAATATCGATGGAACATAAATATATATACCTATCCCACACTTTGAGCATTAATAAGGTAATTAGGATTTACATGTGGATTTGAAAGCCAAAGGCCTAGTTATGATCTATTTTGTAATATGTATAATGTAGGATCATCAATACTCAAGCTATTCATAGAGAAATCTAGGAAGAATTTTAATATAACACCAAATTTTTCATTCTCAATGTCACAATCAACTCCAATCACTCATAGAAAGTCTCTTTAGGATTAGTGAATGTCATCACTGCTAACACTTTGAAATTTTAGTAGGAATACCAAGTATATCAAGTTATCAATGAATAGGAAATTTCAACGAGAAATCTTAAGATACACATAAACCAAATTTCAATGAGGAATCCAGCATAAGAGTTCACCATCGCATCCCATTTCCAATGTCACAAACCACTTTACCTATTCAAGTAAGGGAAAGACTAGAAGCACAAGCAGTTATTGAGCTCCCCTCACAAATAAATGCTAAACCTAGAGAAATAATTAATGTTAGTATTATGGAGAGTGGTAAGCAATTAGTGTAATCTCAAAGAATCCCTATGAATGATATATACAAAGAAAAGATTAAAGATTAGTGAGGAGGAAAAAATCATCACCTCCAAAGAATCCAATATGGCACCAAATACGATGTTCAAACCTTCTTTTTTACCGATGATCATGCTTTATCTTTTCCCAAAAGTTTGATAATTTAACGAAACAGAATCATGAAAAAGAAAATTTGAAAGATTAGAGAAAATATCTAGTTTTTTTAACTTTGTTTGAGAACTAGCCAAGAAGAGGTATATACATTGGAGTTTGAGAAGTACTCTTTATAAATATTTTTTATATTAACTTATTTATATTTATATATTTTATTATTATAATGAATTAAAATTATTTATTTTTTTGTATTTATTTGAAAAATATTAATTTTTAGATTTTCTAAGATTTTTTGAATTTGTTTTTATAATTTTTATTCATCATGTGGATGTATTTACAGAAAATAGGTGGATTTCCTTGGCAAGAGAAACCAAGAACTCAAAAAATGCTTGCGCATGTCTACGTGCTGTCATGTATCACTTAAATATATATCTTCCTATCTCAAAGATGGCCAAGTGTTACTTAAAGAGATTAGCACCATCTTAGCGTGGGGTATTTTTCTTTTTTTATATTGAATTCTACTACACTCTTAAATATATCATTTTTTTAATATAAATATAAATAACACTCTATAAAATAAAAAGGTAGTATCAAAATTGCACAAAAATTAAGAAAAAATTGAAAAAAATGCATAAATTATATTATTAAGTTGAAGGTAACAATTGCTCAAAGAATTGAAGAGTAGAATTAAAGACAAAAATCTTAAAATTTCTTCACCTTTATTTATTTTTATCATGAATAATATTTTTAATTTATTATTTTCTATGAGTAGCTAATTTTATAATTGATTGTGGGTGATTTGAAAGTCCTATATATAGATTGTAATATTTAATAAGATTTGCAATATTATATTCAACTATTATATTTTTGAATATGTACTAATTCTCAATTTTTTTTCTTTGTAAGATTTTTTTGGTTATTTAAATGTACAATTAAATAAAAAACAAAATTCATCGTTAATCAATTTATTTGATTAGGAACGTAATCACTTGATCGATTTAAATAATTAGTAATAAATTATTTGCAATGATAATTAATACTTAAAATAATTAAACCGAGCTTGTGTGTTTGTTCTGGACCCAATTTGCTTCTTAAAATTGAATGATTTTGATAGATTAAATTTAGAGAGCTTATTGTAAGTTGTTTACTAAAAAGTGTTTGTATTAAGAGCTTGTTTAATTTAACGTATTGGTAAGAAGAGGTAGAGACTTTCTTATTTGAAAACTCTTCTAAGTTGGTATAATCAAAAGAATAGAAGATTTTGATATAATTTTTTTGATTTGTAATACTTGCTAGTTGTGGATATTGATCATGCAATCATTCTTTTAGTCGAATCTTTATCGTAATCTTTATATTTTGTTTTTTCTTTATTAATTTTTTATTTATAAATTTAATTTTCGTTTCATAAACAACTAAAACAACCTTTTACTAATTTTAATTAACTCAATAACGAGCTTGTAATTTTGTGAAGAATTCATGACAAGATTAGTTCTACAAATCAATAGATTTAGTGCATGTCTTCTTATTCTCTTTTCTTTATGAAAAAATTGAGTTTTATGAGTTTAAGTATATCTAGCCTTATGAACCCAAGTTTCTACATGTGATGATCTAATATCATACCCTAATTATTATTTCAATTCAATTATATTATTTAATTTTATTTTATGCTATTAATTGTTTAGCCAAAAATTGATCTATAGAGACAAGTAAATAGATTTGAGAAAATTATTTAATTATTTATCTTGATTAAATAACATGCATATTTTCATGATAGAGATGTATGATTCTTATGTATGTGATCAATAATTAATGAGCGTAATGAGTAATGTGCAGTCTAATTGGCATAAAAGCATAGTTAGCTTAATTACGACAAGCTGTGTAGTTTACTTAAGAGAGAAATGTATACTAGGTTAGATTTAATTGATCATGTAATTGGTTGTTAATTATTTTGGGGGAGTTTTAGTGATTCACATGCTTAGAAAATTAGGGGATTAAAGATTCCTAGGTTGTTTCTCATATATTTTCGTAGTATTTGAGTTTTGATTTGAGTAATTAGTTGTAATTTATTTTTGTGTTTTTATAATTTTATATTGTCCAAATAGTATTCGTAATGGTCACATTGGTGCTCAGTTATAAGTTGTACAACTCCCCGTGGGATCGATATCCATACTTCGATATATTATATTACTCATGCAATATGTATACTTAAGGTTAACATTTCAGAATTATAGGCTTATTGCTAATCTGAATACCCAGACCACTCTACAAAATTAGTCACCTATCAAACAACCCTAAAAAAATTGATTTCAGACTATTGAACCTTCACAATAGAAAATAATTTCTATTGTGATTGTTTTTTTATTGTGTTGATGGATCCATTTTTTTATAACAATGAGTGTATCTTATAATGAACCCCCTTATTTAAAATTGAACTCATTAAATTCTACAATAAGTTCATTCACATAATCTCTCGAATGAAAAGGAAAAAAGTATCATATGATCATATTACTCAAAACCAATGTTTACATTTTGTCTTTCCATATTACACAATAGTCCCACCCTTGTAATTAGGTCAAGAAGATTCTTTGATTCTAATACAATAATGTGTGCATCACGAATATTTATTATTATTTATTACTTGTTCACTTTCTTTTAATGAATATTAGCTACTATTTTGTTACAAGGCAACTAACCAATTCCTTCCAATCCAATGAAAAAAAATTCCAACAAAAAAACATCTTCTACAACTTCTACAGCCATAAAAGAAAATATTTTTAGATGTATTAACTAATTGAATCATAAGAATATAATAATCTACTTTATAAATTATTGGAAACCAAGAAGCTCTTAGCCTCACATTTTACGTGATCCTCAGTTTCTAGTCCTAAGCCAATAATAAAAAAACCCTTATATTATAAGTACTACTACAGGTATTGCAAGAATTCAAGTACTAGAGGAATTTGAAGAAATTTATATTGAATAGTACATAATTTTACATGTAGAAGAAAAAAGAAAAGAAGAAAGAAATTATCTAATATTTCATTTCAATATTGATTGTGAAATTTTGTTGTTGTGTCAGAAGAAGGATAGTTATACTGATTTGGTATACTTGAAAAATACCGTTGGTATAATATTGACTATCTTAGAAATATTAGATTTTGGTGAATTTTCATTTACTAATTTCATCTTTTATAGAATCGATCCCTCTTTGATTGTACAAGAATATATAGAGCTTACCATGTTTGGAAGCACAAGAGAATGTTATTTTGCTAATATTATTACCAGTATTCGATACTAGATCATTTATAGCATCACTATACCTTCCCTATTCATTATGGGTTGGTTATTTGTCAGTACAGGTTTAGCTTATGATGTATTTGGAAGCCCTCACCTAAATGAATATTTTATAAAGAGTCGACAAGGAATACCATTAATAATTGTCCGTTTTGATTCTGTGGAGTAACTCGATGAATTTAGTAAATATTTTTAGGAGGCCCCAATGAATATAGATAAAACCTATCCAATTTTTACAGTGCGTTGGTTAGTTGTTCACGGACTAGCTGTACCTACCATTTTTTTCTTGGGATCAATATCAGCAATGTAGTTCATCCAACGATAAACATAATCCTTATTATAGAGCTATGACACAATCAAACCCGAATGAACAAAATATTGAATTGAATTGTACCAATCTCTACTAGGATTTATTACTCATTTTTGTACTTGTTTTATTTTCCAACTATTTCTTCAATTATATATAGAAAAAAGAGAATACCAAATAATAGTAGGAATTCTCTTATCCCATTCGAAAGGATACCATCTCATAATTATCAATAGTTTTTTATGTCTCTAGCATAACCACTTGATGAAATATGGAGGAAGGTAGGATAAATGGTTGATACTACTAGAAGGATTCCTCTTTGGATATTAGGTACTATAGTTGGTATTCTTGTGATCGGTTTAATCAGTACTTTCTATTATGGTTCACATTATGGATTAGGTTCATCCCTTTAGTAATTGGATGAACTGAGTTCTAGACATAACATGAAAGCATAAAAACTTAACGGAATCTCTCTCGAATTAGACAATGAAAGAGGGGGTAGGTTTCGTTGACTTCTTAATAATCATAATGTTTTATTCGTATAAATGAAGAAAAAAATAGATAACTTTTCCGATGTTTTAAAAAATTCCATTTTACTTTTATTTTATGTTTTTGGAAAATTAACTTCATTACTTGAGTCAAAACACCTATTCCTCAACAGTATCCGTAGATCCTTTCAAAATGAAAAGAAATAAAAAAAATGAAAATAATTAAAAAAGGGGAATTATTATATTTCCTTTTTTGGATGACACTATTAAAATTCTATATATTCATTTTTCTTAATCTATTAATATATTAAGAATATTTATTTTTTTCAAGTTCCTTTTTTATATCATATTGATTTTATAGGAAATATAAGTTAATTAAAGAATTTCTATTTGCCAAAAGAATTTCCTATCTTTTTTTTCCACTATCACTACTTATTTTTTTTATTATATAGATTTTATTTATATAAATAAAATAAGATTATGATAAACTTATAAAAGGAAATATAAACACCCCAATTTCATAATTTTTTTATCAGGTAGAATTACATATTCTAGAATAGTCAACAAAATATTTTATTCTTTTTAGAGCTTGGTGTGTGGATATAGAAATTCATTTTGCACAATTGAACATTCTCAAACTGTTTTTTTAAGAAGCAAAAAGATTTATGCCAATGACAATAGAAAATAATTTCGTTATTTGAAAATAATGTATAGCAGAACCAATGACAAATCTTAGTTCTTTGGATGATCATTTTTGGAAAAACTTTGGTTATTTGATACGTGACTAAAAAGCATGCATATCTCATGATTTATCAAAATTAATTAGGAGAATTAGGTTTTAATATTGCATTTTAATCTATGTATTTTATAAATTATGTTTTCAAAATCACGGGATATGTTTGGTGTATTTCAGGTATTTTTAGACTTAAATGATGCATTTGATGATCAAACAAATTCTAAAAATCAAGGGTATAATATTCATTCAATAAAGGATCTCAATGTAAACATTTGTATAAGATACATCAAAGGGGGATTTGATGAGTGCTCAAAAAGCACTAAAATTACCATGATTTTATGCACTTTAATTTATTAAAAAGATATTTATTTATATAATTTTATCATATTTTTATATAAATATGTCTTTTTAGAATCATGAATATATTGATAAAATAAACAATTAAAAGTAAAAAAATGAAAAAATTGGACAAAATGGGTCAAAAATGTCAAAAACGATGAAATCGTGCACCTAACTGCCCAACCGTGGCAAACAATGTGCGTAGCACACCAAGCACTAGCTGAAGAAATGATGAAGTCTACACACAACTCTTGTACCACGCCAAAGTCAACACTCGCATCTACCCCATTTCGCTTGGGTCGCTGCGCCTATATGCCCCATCCGCTCGCGCTGCTACACCCCACATGTTGATTACGTTAGTGATGAGAAGAACAAATTATGTTTTTGTAATTTATTATCTTTTTGATTTAATAAATGGAAATGCAATTCCATTTGGAGGTTTTCCAGCAACAAAATTAACATCAAAATACTGTAAGGATTTTATTATTTTTTTGTAGTTATCTTTTATAATTTATTCTTATATGTTATATTTAATTTATCTATGATTAAATTTAACATTATTGGCTATTTGTAAACATTATATAATAATAACTTTGTTATGCTTGTGAAATATTAAATAGGTAAAAATTTCTAAAATGAGTTAGTTGATTTTGTTTTTATTCAAGATTTTATATTAAGAATGTTAAAGAGAAATATATTATTTTTTATTACAAACTTAAATTTGAAAATTAGATTTTAAGGTTAAGTTATCCGATCTGATTTAGAGTAGTGCTATTTTATTTGTTGGTATAATCGCCCAATATTTAGAGTGAAGCTCTATTTCAAAATTTTTTATAAATTTTTTTTATGAAAATGTATTGACAACATGTTTTTAGTACTCAGATAATTAGATGCTTGGGTTTAATTTGGATACCTTGAATAAAGTTTAAACTGTCTAACCCCACCAAATGTGGCATTTAAATAGTTCATTTTTAATCTCTTAGAAAAAAGAAATTAATTTAATTAACAAAATTAGTTATCGACCTCACCCATAGGTGTTAATTGATTTGTTTAGTTAACGTAAAATATCGAACTCTACCAAAAGTGGTATTTATATAAAAAAAGAGAAAATCAATAAATATCAATTTATATCTTTAATAACCTAAATAAATGAGCAAACATAATTAACTTAGTTATTATATCCATAAATACTCAACTATTATAAATGATAAAGTTTGCATAAATGTTTATTGAATCTATATCTATGTTTATTTTTATGTCATTAGATTAGAAACAAATTTATGTTGTTAGATTAGAAATAAAAAACCCAAACTATCATGACAAAATGTTTAGGATTTAATTTCGTTTTTAAAAGTTTGAATAATAAATTAAAAATCACATATATTCATTCCTTAGATCGACCTTAGGAGTATACTTATCATTTTGTATGAAATGATTCGTGAACTTGCGAGAGTTTTATAAATATAAAACCAAAGTATTGGTAAGATTGGCGATGCCGGTTTTGCTCATCAAGTATTTGAGGTATTTTTGGACGTAAAAGATGCATTTGATGATCAAACAAATTCTAACAATCAAGGGTATAATATTCATTCAATAGAGGGCCACAATGCAAACATTTGTATAAGATACATCAAAGGGAGATCAAAACGTTAAACTGGGAATATTAAGGTCATTCCACGGTATAAGTTTATATGTGTTACGACATAGCACTTCCAGATGAATCTCATTAAACTAGAAAAATTCTTGTGCCATGGTATGAGTCGATGCATGACATGGTTCACAATCTAGATATGCATTTAATCTTTAGATTTTCAATGCATCTCTCTCGAAAGTGTTCTAGATTTTTTTAGATTACCATTTTAATTTTTTAAACCTCAAAAACCTTAATCCTAATTACATTGTGATTCTTTTGTTATAAATATGCAGTTAAGGTTAACAAAAAAATCCACCATAAGTTGTGGAAACAAAAAATTACAGAAAACATGTAGGTTTATAGAGAAATTAAAGACTATAAGCAAGATAGAATTCAAAAAGGAAATTACGGAGTTGGAATTCAGCCTTTGATAATAATCATTAGCTTATTATTCTTCTTCTTATTCTTCTTCTATGTATTATAATATTTTAATGATGATTCTTTTAGAATCCATGCCTAACTAATGTATTTATGTTATCATGGACAATTAACAAGCCCTAGACTATGATTTTAATTAATAAAATGTTATGATAATTTTTAGATTCAATCATTTATTTTGAATGCATTCAACTCTATGTTTAAATTCCACAACTATGCATGTACGAATTAAAGTAGCTAACTATTTTATTGCATGTATATAATTCATGCTAGTCTAAGATGTTCGAGTGTTATTATTACATAATTACTAATATTCTTATTCAAAATGGTGTTTTATTGCTTTGTGATAGTGTGATAATTAGGGTTGATGCCTTCACTAAAGATTACTAAATATTGTAATATTGCATAGTTTAGTCATCTCTTTATTTGAACTTAATGCAATGAATGAATTATCTAACAACTAGGTCTAGTTTTTTTGATTTAGGTTGATTTATGATAGTATTGTAAATTAATTACCAAGTAAGAAAATATGCATTTGAAGTCATGTATTAGTTGCATAGATTTTTCAAGCTAAAGTTAAGAATTCAAGGATAGTTATAATATTGATTCATAATATAGTTGGTTAGGTTGTAGGTTAATGGTAAGGATAGTCCTATAATCACATGTTTTTCTTAATCTGTGTGCTCATATATTTTATTTTTAGTTAAAAAGAATTTTTCAAAACCCCTTTTACTAATTTACTAACAAGCTAATAAGTAGTTGTAGTTATTGTAGCAATCTTTATGGGATTGATAACCTTTGTAAGATTCCCATTGTACTTGTGTCTGTATGCTGGCTTCTTATGTATAAAACAAGGTGCATGTTATTTTACTTAGTAATTTTATCTTCCTCTATGTAAGACTGGTTACTGGGGATTAGTAATTCACACATGCACATAGTTATGTACACTTTTTATGGAAGTTTGTTTACACACATCACGAGGTTCATTTTCATAGAATGCATGCTAGGTAAAGTGTTAGTTTTCAACGAGTAAGCATGCAAGTGAGTTGACATTTTTACTTGTGATTTTTGGCATGTTTTGGGTATGGGTATTTATGGATAGTAATGGAATTTTTGGAAACAAAAAATGCAAATTTTTAGCACCTCTCTACCATGATTACCACCACCCTTGCCACCATTTTTGGCAAGTTTGTTGGCAAGGTGGCCCACAAGATGAGAAAAATGAAGTTCTATAAACACCCCACTCTTTTATCTCTTCTTTACCCCTTACTTTGAGAACCAAACTCTTTCAAAATTTACTCTGAGATTTATATCTGTTGTCAAAATTATTTTGGAGAGACTATTTTTGAGTGTAGGTTGCTTAGTGAGTTTACTAATCAAATCATAGGTAGTGTATGTACATGGTTTAACTGTGTGTGTCTCATACACGATTTGATTGCAGTGGTGGACCATATGTCCCTTGAGAGTGTAAGTTGATACACTTCCAGTTACTCATCATTGGTTACCAATCATACCACATTGGGTGGTGTTGGTTGTAGAGGATAGCTAGGTTCAAGTGTTGACCCAAACGGTTGCAAAACCAGCAAGTGAAGAGCACTAGTATGAGGTTTAGATGAAGGTCCTAACTGATAGAGGTAATAATGGTTTTACTGTATATTAGTGTTGTAACCTATTTTACTGTTTAGTAAATTATTTGTTGTTAAGTGGTTGCCTTAAGTAACCCGATGATGTTACCATATAGATACGGTATCTATATGTGTTTACCTTATTATACAGAATGTTATGCATGATCACTTATAAAGGTAGTATAAAATGAATTTGTTTTGTATATTTCTCACCATATTGAAGCATAAACTCTTATTAGAAGGAATATTGTTTACTTGCTTTCTATTATTGATATATAATATCTGTGATTAAAGTTATAAGCTTTTTGATAGTATACTATCTATGATTTTGCTCCTATTTTGTATAAGTATTTATATCCTTATTTGTGCGAGTTAGGACCGAGTCCTATAGAAGTCCATTTCTCCTTACCCTAGTTTCATATTGGGTCATGGACTCTTTTAATTGGTATCAAAGCTAGTGCATCCTTTTGGGCTTAATCGCTTCAAGGTTGACTCTAGCTACTAACTCACTTTTTCATTCACATACATTCTCTCTAATAAAGTTAGGAGGAGGAAGTAATATAAGTAGACATCCATATTTTGATGGGCTAAACTATGCCAATTGGAAATCATAAATGAGGGCCTTCTTATTGTTCAAAGGAGATCGTGTTTGGGTCCTTGTTGAAAATGGATGTATATACCCAACCAAAACCCTACCCAATAACTCCATAAGTCCTAAATCAATAATTGAATGGATGAAAGAAGAAAGCATGGAGTGTGAAGGGAACAACAAATGTTTATATGCTATTATCATGGGACATTCTAGAGATGACTCATAAAGGAACTTATGCTATCAAATGATCTAGAATTGTTAACTTAAATGAGGACTTCAAATTGTGCATTGTGTAGGAAGACAAACCTTTGACAAGTTTTATGCACAGTTTTCCAACATTGTAAATTTCTCCTACAACTAGGGAAGACCTATTAGTGAGGAAAAGAAAATTGAGAAAATCGTCTCTAACCTTCCTTGTAGGTTTCATGCTAAATTCACTATTCTCTAATCCATATATAAAGTGAATGGGCTTACTATAAATGAACTTGTTAGTGATTTACAAGTTTTTGAACTTCACCACTTATTATTAAAGTAAGAACAACTTGTTTAGAACAAGGGAATGGATATAGCTATCAAGATTTCTTAGGGAAATGATCTTAGTACTAATACTATTGCCTCTTCATTTGAGTGTGAATATGATCCTGATGAGAAAAACAATGGTGTACTTGCTTAGAGATTCACAAGATTCTTTAGAATGAAGAAACCTTCCTTTGCGGTGTTGGAAAAGTGAGTTCAAGCTCTAAAGTTTTGAAAGTGGTAAAATATAATGATGACTTAGATGGTCAATCTAAGACATTAAAAAAAGGACACCTAAAAAATATAAGATGTTTCTAATGTGGGAAGATGGGTGATATTGCTGCCAAGTGTCTTCGAAAATAGAATTGCATGAAAATGAAAAAGCATGTAATGAAAGCTAAGGTTACTATTTTGGACAGACCAGTAGTGGTGATGAGAATGGTACTGATTTTATGGCCTTCGTTACTTCTACTAGTATCACCAATCCTTTGACTACTACCTTAGATGGTCAAGAGGAGACCGTTGAAGTTAATGAAGTTGGAGATGAGAAAGACAAATTTCTTGATTCATACAATGCACTACTATTGGAGCATATTATGTTTGAAATTGATAATAGAAAGGGACTTCAGACACAAGAATATAGAAATTAAATCATTAAAAAAATTACCGTTATGTTGTCATATATATGCTATTCAAGATCATCAGAATCTTCTCCTGATTCTTCTTGTGATGATATAATTTGAACCATGTGTTCTGCCCATTCCTCTCATAAATCATCAAAAATTTGCTGGTCATAGCTCGTCTTGTTCCAACCAAAGAACTACATGTATTTAAAGTCAAAATAAGAATGTAATTTCATGTATTTACAAAAAATAACTCAAATATGTTAAAAATGTTTCTATATATGGGTAAAAGATATTACCACATCATCAATTGGAATTTTGATATTTGTGATGATTTCGCTCATAAACTTACTTCATGACATAATAACCACACATGGCTCCATTATTTTGTTGTGGAACCTACAAAAAACAAATATATATGATTTTCCATATTCGAACATCTTTATTATTAAATAGTAAAATTAATAAAATTATTAATATTCACTTGTACATACCATAACCTTTTCCCATGTAAGCTTATGAGATTTTTTAAGGGCAATGCCTCTAAACTTATTCCACAACTTGCATGCCCTATCAAAGTTTAAAACAATTAGTTTTTTATTAAATATTACAAAAAATAATAGAAGAAACCAATAGCTAGCTATAACTCTTACACTTCAATAACTATTTTTGATCTTTACTCAGTTCTATGGAAGCTGAGTCACAATACCAAGTATGATTATTGAATAGATCAAGGATTACCAACATCAAATGATCTTAGCCTTCTTAAAAACTTAGTGGCCAAGGGATTATCAACTTTTGATTTCTATTAAGTGTTAATTCCCTATCACATAATTTTTTAGCTCTGATGTTAACATCCTTCTCTTGACATTGATTGACATATGAAGAATCATAGAACATTGCTAAATGTGATGAATGATTATGTTGAAGTCGATAAATGAAAGAAAATGAATATATTGAGGACTCACCTTGTCCACACTTGAATTATACTTGAATTGATCATTTGATATTCAAATAGTTGTAATATGTACTCGATCAATATATAAGTTTGGCCGAGGTCTACACTAGAAATTTCTATAGGAAGTTGCATAACCCATCCATTATTTATGCTAGATGTCCTCGCAACAATAGTCATCAAAGTGCCAAGATTTCTACTGAAGTTTAAAGCATAATCATAACTATACTCTTTCCAAGGCTTCCTCTTGAATGACTTAGTGCGCGATGATTGGCCACTAGACATAGATTTAGCAGGAGATACTTGCTTTGAATCTCTTAAATGTGCCGCATTTAAGAGTTCTGGTATAATAGACTAAAGAAAAAGTATTATGTATGTTAGTAACAATAAAAGATATAATAAAATAATATTAGTAAACAAATGTTATCTTTTAAGTTAAAAAATAGTAACACGTCAAAATTTAGAACAACTTGATTCGACGGCCAAGCCACATACTGTCCAACTGCCTCTTGGACTGTGGTAGCATCAGAAGGCACATGTAGTGGACAATCATGGAGCAATGATTGATCAATTACTATTCGTCAATGATTAGGCAAATATTGATTATGAATCATCCGATCATTACTTAATTGTTGTACCTTTCCAATAGCAACAAAGTCTATTGATGAAGGATGTTTCAACAAACATTTCATATTTTGTAAAACTTTAAGTGTTATATATAATAAATAAAACATATAATAAGAAATAAAAATAATAGATTATCTACACCAAAAATTAAAATCTTACCACATATGATTCATCAAATAGAGGAGGACTCCCACTTGGGGTAGCTATTGGATGTACATTCTCACCAAAACGTTCATCATTATGTGATTGATGGTAAGAATATGCAGATTGCATTGGATAAAATGAACCACTACTTGATTGCATATGTATTTCTGACATATAGGGAGGACCAATAGGATGACTATATCCCACACTGGATATAGTTTGAGCGCCATGAGATTGCGTGGGTGGTATGCCTGGCATGGATGGTTTCATGCTTAGCCAATATGGCATGCCCTGATTGTAGAATGATTCCATGCTTTACATGTGTTGTGATTGATATTCTTTTATAGTGTCAATCTCACTTAACATTGAGGCCTTAAAGAAGTTGAGTTATTCTTCAATTTTAGTGTACTTATCCTTATTGACCGTCTGAGGATTTTGTTTTGGAATGTTAAAATACTCCATATAACCATCATATTGGCCACCTCTCCTAACACAACCAGGATGCTCATGTTCGAATGCATGATATAGAGCATATCTCCCAGGCTCTTTGATTATTTCACCCCTGGATATTTGTTCTTGAATAGCTCTCTACAAATAATAAAGTACATAAACATATCATGCATTATTACATCAATTATTAAAAATCATATGGACTTTGTGTCAACTAAAATTACTAACCAACTTATTTAGTTGTTCTTCTCCTTGCTTAGTCATCGGTATTGACTTCTTTGTTTTGGGAGTCTTTGTTTCTATGTAAAATTTAGTTTGGGTAACCGGTCCACCCAATTCAACTTCCTACATAAATTATCATAACTTTATTAACCATGACATGAAATTAAATTGAGGAAAATAAATATAAAAATATTTATAAATTAACACATTAATAATACCATTCTATATCTAACTTCAAGATTTGAAGGCCTCCCAGTACGGTTAGGAAGAATGTTATGCATTTGTATATTCTGATGTTTTTCCCTAATAATTTTGCAAATTTATTCGTACGTCTATAATCCATGAAGTCTTCCCAAATTGAGGTGTAATCGAGGGGTGTCCTTCAGGGATTTTGTAGAGCTCTACTTCATCAAGTGGTTTCAAATATGGAAACACATAATTTCTTGCCAATCTGGAAATCTTGTATTCCTTCCACGCCTTATTTGAAATCTTATAACACTTGCTCTTCCAAGTGTCATCGACTTTGTAACGATTCTGTAAAAACACACTACAAAAGATTAGATATAATACAAAAAAGATATAATATATGTAATTGATTATAATATCTGAAATGTTGTGGGTTTACTGTGTATGGATAAATTTATTTATATATAAATAATTATATTTTATTAAGTAGAATTTTGCAGCTTATTATTCAGTTTGTTTTTTTTTTGTATAAAGTTTTGATTTAGGTATGTTTTTTTATTTTGCTTGTTATTATGTTTGACTTATTTTATGTGGAAATAATATCTGAAATGTTGTGGGTTTACTGTGCGTGGATATAATTATTTATATATAAATAATTATATTTTATTAAGTAGTGAATAGAGGAAAAATAATATGTTTTTTTAAATTTGTAAGAAATTATATTGGTATAAGAGTTATACGTGTTATCTATTGACTCTTAAAAAAATTATAAATATATATTTATAAACTCAATAATTTAAATAATATATATATATATATATATATATTAATAGAAATCAAATAATAACTAAAAACTAAGTAGTATTATTATTTTTATTTATATATGCTACTTATGTGTTAAAATGTTAAATATGTTACTATAGTAGTCCCTACTTCTATAGAATGTTATATAAGTATAATTAATATTACTTTTTAATTATGATATAGTAACATGTTTAAAAAATCTAATAAGCTTATATGGAAAAAAGTTATGGTATGTACAAGCCAATATTAATAATTTTATTAATTTTACAATTGAATAATAAAGATGTTCAAATATGAAAAATCATGTACACTTGTTTTTTGTAGGTTCCACAACAAAATAATGGAGTCATGTGTGGTTATTATGTCATGAAGTTTATGAGCAAAATCATCACAAATATCAAAATTCCAATTGATGATGTGGTAATATATTTTACCTATATACATAAAAGTTTTTAATATATTTGAGTTTTTTTTGTAAATAAATGAAATTGCATTCTTATTTTGATTTTAAATACATGTAGTTGTTTGGTTGGAACAAGATGGGCTATGACCAGCAAATTTTTAATGATTTACGAGAGGAATGGGTAGAACACATGGTTCAAATTATATCATCACAAGAAGAATCAGGAGAAGATTCTAAGGATCATAAATAGCATATGACAACGTAACAGTAAATTTTGTAATGATTTAATTTCTCTATCTATTCCTGTGTCTAAAGTCACTTGTTTGATGGATGATTATATGCTCATGTATTTAGGGGAATGCATTGTTTTATGGACCTATTTTTGGCCCAAACTACATCTCATCTCTCTTTCCTACTTACCTTACAAACTCATATTAGCACTTTATTAATAATTTGTTTATAAATATGAAGTTATCTGGAATCTCTGCTAGTATTTTTAATGCTATAATGAGCTCTAAATATGAAATTAGGTGTACGTAACTCCGATTTGTTTCTTGGTTTGTATGAGTTTTGGTGCCCATGAACGTGTTCCATATGTTTAAGGGCACCAAAACTCACACAAGCCAAGTAAGAAATCAGAGTTACACTTGATTTCGTATTTAGAGTTCATTATAACATTAAAAAATACTAGCAAAGATTCCAGATAACTTCATATTTATAGACAAATGATTAATAAAGTGCTAATATGAGTTCATTGAAGGGTTATATCACTCAGATGTCGCTGTGGTAATCTCTTTTTGATGGTAATATTTATAATGATTTAATTTCTTCATTTGTTTGTCTCTGAAGTTTAGACTACTTGTTTGATGGATGTTTACGTGCTCATGTATGTAGGGGAATATGAATTGTTATATGGATCATCTGTTTTTTGTCTAGTTTTCTTGTCATAATGCTGGTGATTAGGCCAACCAAGCTTACTCGCATCCAATTACACTTTGACGACATTATTTGTTTTTGTAATAAATTTAATTATCAAGTAATTAATTATATTTAAATTTTTAATTATTTGTATTATTATTTATATTTTAGTTTTTTTATGCTATATATATATATTGAATAATATGAAAAATGAGAATAAAAATTAAAAAAATTCATAAAATGTACGTGTAAAGTCGGTTCACGCGATGAACCGAATTTACATTTTAACCGATTTTAATGCCTATTTTTGTAGTAGTGCTTATCTTAGCCTGTCACTATAAACTTTGAAAGAGCTATTGATTTATTCTAGGTCGGCACTTACTTTAGTAGAAAAAGAGACTAAGTATGGCATATAAAGCTTGGTTCAATATGAGTCTATATTTCAATTTTCTTGGTGTGTGATGAGTGCTTAAAAAGTACTAAAATTATCATGATTTAATGTATTTTAATTGATTAAATAGATTCATATTTGTACGATTTTATCATATTTATATATAAATTTATCTTTTCGGAATCACAACTATTTTTATTATTTTTTAGGTATTTTGTTTCAAAAATAACTTAAAGACTCGAAGAAAAATACTGGAGGCAATACATCACAAATATGTTGAGAAAAAAATGAAGAAAAGTAAAAAAAAGGGAAAAATGGGTCAAAACGATCAAAAATTTCAAAAATTCCGAGTCCCGCACGCGCTTACCAACACACACCCAGCATATGACCACGCGCATCCAGTACATGCCCCGCCAGATTCTGCACACACCAGTATCTGTTTGTTGCAAATCTTGCCCCCACACGCGTGCAAACATTTCCAAATGCTTCCAAAATCAAATTTTGATATATTTTCCTACTTTTTTGGGTTTTCCTCATCTATAAAAGGACCTTCTCCCCCATTGTAAAAATCATCCTAAAAATCACAAACTTCTATTTCTCTACCTTTCTCTCTCTAGTTGTTAGTTTTTTTAGTTTGAAAGTTCTTCTCTTTTTTAGAAGAAGTAGTTATGCTTTTATAAATTTTTTGTCTTTGATTCAATAAACGGAAATGGAAATTTATTTAGAAGTTTTCCAGCAATAGAATTAGCATCAAAGTTCTATAAGAATTATTTTGAGATATAATTTTGAAATGAATTCTTTATAGTTATTTTTTATGTTATATTCTTATATGTTATGTTTAATTTGTCTATGTTTAAATTTAACATGCCTGACTCTTTAGAAATATGATATAATAATAACATTGTTATGGTTGCGAAATATTAAATAGGTAAAACATTTATACAAAATAAATTGATTTTGATTTTATTAAATATTTTATATTAAGGATGTTAGAGAGAAATATATTATTTTTCAATACAAATTTAAATTTGAAAATTAGATTTTAAGATTTAATTATATGATCTGATATAGAGTAGTGTTCTTTTATTTGTTGATACAATCGCTCGTTAGTTAGAGTGAAACTCTATTTCAAAAGTTTTTATAAGAACTATTATTTGAAAATGTATTGATAACATATTTTTAGTGATGATTTTAAAACTTGAAAGTTAGTACTTGAATAACTATATTCTTAGGTTTAATTTGGACACCTTAAATAAAGTCTAATTAACTGACTCCGCCTAAAGGTGTGATTTAATGGTTTACAATTTTCTTAGAAATAAAACTAAAATTTAATACTTAATTAATTAATAAACCCCACCTAAGTATATTAGTTAATTAATATTAAACAAACGAATTTGGGTCCCGCTAAGGACACTTTTATACCAAAAATGAAAAAATCAATAAATATCAATTTATATATTTAATAAACTAAATAGTATGAGAAAACATAATTAACTTAATTATTATATCCATAAATGCTTCCCTATTATGAATGATAAAAATTTTTATTATTATTTATTGAATCATTATTTATGTTTATATTTTTTTATATTATTAGATTAAGAAACATAAATCAAAATATCGTGACAGAATATTTATGATTTAATTTTATTTTTAAAATTTAGAATAATAAATTAAAAATCACATATATTGCTTCCTTAGATCAACCTTGGGAGTATACTTGTCATGTTCTATAAAATAATTCGTGGACTTACGAGAGTTTTACAAATATAAATCAAAAGTATCTGCAATATCGGTATTGCTAACCCGATCTCGGTCTTGTCATCATTAAGTTTTTGATGATGTTGTCAGGGAAAAATAACACTTTTAAATTATTTATCAAAATTTTGAAAACTTTTTGTGTTGTAAATAATTGTGATTTTTTTATTTATTTTGCGTTAAAAAAAATTAATTTATCATTTTTAATTTAAAAAATATAAATAAAAAAACTAACTGTGTAATACATAAAAAGTAAAGATATAAGGGAGTTCTGTTTAGGAGACTAGTTCTTGGAAGCCTTTATGCCACTAGTCTTTCCTGGGAACGGTTCTCTGTCTAAGAGGATGGTTTTTAAGGACGCTTTGTCCCACCATTCTTTCTTGGGAGCTCTCTTGGTTAATATTGATTATGTTATTTAAATTAGAGCCTAACTTAACTTGTTTGTTTAGTATTTTTGTATTAAATACTATGTATATTTTCTCTAAATTTTTGTATAGTTATTATTCTTTTCCTTTTTAATTGACATGTGTATTAAATTTATGCTTTCACTAGTATATGTATGATAGGAGATCCTTAGGAAACCCCCTTTCACCATAAATATATAATAATCATAAACTTTAAAAACTATCCATAAGGCTAGATTCTAACCATCACCTTATTTTTGAGCCAAACAAAAAATCAATCTTTAATCCTCTACTGGAACTAATAGAAATGGGAGAAAACCCATATGTTTGGGAAACCACCATGATGGAGTTTGCACATCTAGTAATTGGCACGGTAATTGCCTCTATTCAGCTGGGTGAGGTTGCTCAGAATTATAACTTGAAAACCATTCATTTTCCATGCTTTCTTCATTCTATGGGCTGTCGAATGAAGATTTTCTTTCCTTCATTAAAGACTCTTCTATGCCATAGTATAAACTTTCCTCTTCGATTTTCTAAACAAGGATTAGCTTAAAATGAAGTGTTTTCCCTACACCTTAAAGGACAAGGCCAAAGCTTGGTTGATGTCACTCCCTCCAGGTTCTCTAATGACCTGGGAGGAAATTTGCAACAAATTCATAGGAAAATTCTATTTCCCCCAAAAAACAACATAGTTAAGAGCAAAGATTGCCACTTTCTCTCAGATGGAAGGAGAACCATTCCATGAAGCCTAGAATAGGTTCAAACTGTTATTCACTCAATGCCCTCATCACAGCTTTCCCCTACTGCTACATAACCAATTCTTTTATGATGGATTTGCGTAGTAATGCCAATTCATTATCGACAACTTTAGAGATGTACAACCTCTTTGAGATGTTAGGTGCAAATTTCCAATAGAAAAGCTCATGAGTGAAAAGAGCTGGAGTTCATGAAATAGATTCCAACAATGAATTTCAATAATAACTTGTTCAATTGACCAAGTAAGTTGCCCTTCCTACTATGCAAACCAACACCAATAATGAACATTGTGGTTTGTGTAGCAGCATAGGACATGGTACTGAAGCCTAGCCATATCAAGGAGAAACACCAAATAAACCTAAATAGATTAATGTTTTGGTAGCATATTAATAGAAACCAAGATTCAATCCCATTTCAAATACCTAAAATCTTAGGTGGATAAATCATCCCAACTTCTTTTGGCAGCAAAACAACCCTCATTTTGCCCAAGGCTCAAATCAACAAGGCCAACAATTCTACCAACCTATTATAAGAATCCTTCCATATAAACCAACCCTATATAACAACTTGAATTATTTTATTCAAGTCTACAAATATAATCAGTATAAAACCAATTAATGAATGGACTATATGGAAGCTTCTATAAAAAATGTGGAAGTCTAAGTGGAATAGTTAGCTGAGCATTTGCAAAAACAAAGAAAAGACTAACTGAATGGTCAAATTGGATCAAATAACTGTAATGAAAAAGAGACATTTAGTTTGTCATTCTGAAATCTCCAAGCAACGTCTTACTAAAAGATGATAAATTTTAGTCCTAAGTGGCAGGTCACCTATTATTGTATTTTCCTTTCTTTTAGTTTGTCTTATTTTGTTTTGTTTTATTTTTATTTTAAGAGTGTGTAATAAAATTCAAATGTAATAATAGAAATTCATTTTTTTTAAACTTTGTGTCCATTTTTAAATTTAGCATAAAAAAAATTAATTTATTAACTTAATTAACTTAGATTTTCACTTAAAACAAATTTAGGTTCCCTACATCTATTGTCTTCTTTAAACCTATACATTTTGCAAGTGAGAAATATTTTTTAGAGAGTTATACTATTTTTCAATTTAGGAGCTAGATATCGATACCTAAGAGGAAGAGGATAAATTTCAACTACAAGTAGCCATGAGAGATGTTGGAGATAGGAAAAAATGATGAAGGACTATGCAACGCCAATCATTGGTAATGCAACTTTTGGCATACATTTACAAGTGGCTGCAAGGCACTATGAGTTGAAAAGATTCATTATTCTTGGTTTCCTTCCTTTTATGGTATCCCTAATGAAGAGCCTTTGCATTTCCTTAGAGAATTCTATGATATTGTCCAAACCTTTCCACTACAGAGAATTGATGAAGACCAGCTTAAGATGAGATATTTTTCTTACACCCTTGAGGATAACACTTGGTCATAGTTCATTACTCTATAGTTGGGTTCTCAAACAACTTGGGAGGTAGTATATGAAATTTTTATGAGTAGATTATATTCCCATCAAAATACTACTGATCTAAGGACGAATATAGAAACATTTTCTCAAATGGATGAAGAGCCCTTTTATGAAGCTTGGGAAAGATTCAAACTCTTCTTAATTCAATGCCCTTATCATAGATTTCCATTACAGCTACATAACCAATTCTTTTATGATGGATTGACACTGAAAAGTCAATATATGGTTGATAATGCTGCTAGAGGAGCTGTGGGAGAAAAGAGCGTGAAGGAAAACTATAGTGATTATGAGTTATTCGATTCTAATTCCTAACAAAGAAGTACTAGTAGAAGGAGAGTAGAATTCAATGAAGTTGGCTCTAGTAATGAAATGACCTTGCAACTTACTGAATTGAATAAGCAAGTGCAACTTATCACTACCTACCAAATGCCAAATCAAGAGGTGTGTGAAATGTGTTTTTCAATTGGGCATAATGCTGGTAATTGTTGATTCTAGTGTGGATTCCATAGAGGAAATCAATTCCTTTCAAAGGTATCATGCAAACACCAATAATAACCCTAACCATCATTGGACACCAAACAATTACCAAGCCTATACCCAATGTCAAACACTAAGGCCAAATATAAACCACCCTTATAAACCAAATCAATCTTTTAAGCCAACCTTAGAGGATAACTTGAAAGATTTTATTCAAGTTAGTCAAAGGTTGAGCACTATAAAGGCTTTGGTTAAAAGGATTGAAACTAAAATTGGGCAACTAGTGGAATAAATGCAAAGGTAAGAACCAAGAAATTTACCCAGTCAACCCAAAAAAGCAAAGGATGTAAGAACCTATCGATGGAATATTCGATGTTGACCCTTTGGATAACCCTATCCAAAGCACCCTTTATTGGAATAGAATAGAATACAAGCTTGAAACTGTTCTTACACTTGAAGAGGTCAAAGACTTATCTAAACACTTAAATTATGTGTTTCTAGGAGAAGGAAAAACTTATCCAGCGATAATTTCTTCAACCTTAACCAAAACCCAAGAAAAGGAACTTATAAAAGTGCTTAAGAAGTTTAAAAAAGCTATAGGTTGGAGTATCGGGGATTTAAGAGGCATTATTTCTACTATGTGTATGCATAAGATCAACTAGAAGGATGGTGCTAAACCCATACAATAGGCCCAAAGAAGACTAAACCGAAACATGCAATAGGTAGTTAAGAAAGAAATTCTTAAATTGTTAGAAGAAGGAATTATCTACCTATTCCCGATAGTAAGTGGGTTAGTCCAGAGATGTATGATGTCTATCTTCTGAGACATGGTGGAAAAATTCATTGAGGTTTTCATGGATGATTTCTCCTTCTTAATTTGGAAACTCATTTGATGATTGCTTAGATAAATTAACTTTGGTTTTTGAAAGATGCATTGAATGCAATCTAACCCTTAGTTGGGAGAAAAGTCATTTTATGGTTCAACAAGGGATATTGTTAAGACATTACATTCCAAAAAAAGGTATTGAAGTTGATAAGGAAAAATTTGAACTAATTTCCAAATTACCTCCCATTACATTTGTTGAGGGGATAAAAAGCTTCTTAGGACATACACGATTTTATAGATGATTTATTAAAGATTTTGATGAGCAGAATCGGGATTGCTAAAAACTTTGATGCCATCCCCGCAACGGAGTCATCCCCGGCAACGGCGCCAAAAACTTGATGAACAGAATCGGGATTGTCAAAAACTTTGATGCCATCCCCGCAACGGAGTCATCCCCGGCAACGACGCCAAAAACTTGATGAACGAAAACCGGCATCGCCGATTCTTGCCAATACTTTGGTTTTATATTTATAAAACTCTAGCAAGTGCACGAATCATTTCGTAGAAAATGATAAGTATACTCCCAAGGTCGATCTAAGGAAGGAATGTATGTGGTTTTTAATTTATTATTCAAACTTTTAAAAACGAAATTAAATCCTAAACATCCTGTCACGATATTTTGGGTTTTGTGTTTTTAATCTACTAACATAAAAATAAACATAGATTCAATAAACATTTATGCAAATTTTATCTTTTATAAATAGTACAGTATTTATGGATATAATAACTAAGTTAATTATGCTTGCTCATATTATCTAGGTTATTAAAGATATGAACTGATATTTATTGATTCTCCCTTTTTTGTATGAATACCACCTTTGGTGGGGTTAGATATTCTTTGTTAACTAAACAAATCAATTAACACCTATGGGTGGGGTTGATAACTAATTTGGTTAATTAAATTAATTCCTTCTTCTATGAGATTGAAAATGAACCATTTAAATGCCACCTTTGGTGGGGTTAGACAGTTTAAACTTTATTCAAGGTGTCCAAATTAAACCTAAGAATTTAGTTATCCGAGTACTAACTTTCAAGTTTTAAAACTACTCTTTGAAAACATGTTGTCAATACATTTTCGGATAATAATTCTTATAAAAACTTTTGAAATAGAGCTTCACTCTAACTAATGGCGATTGTACCAACAAATAAAGAGCACTACTCTAAATTGAATGAGGAGAACCCAAACCTTAAAATCTAATTTTCATATTTAAGTTTGTAATGAAAAATAATATATTTCTCTCTAACATTCTTAATATAAAATCTTGAATAAAAATAAAATCAATTCATTTTAGAGATTTTCACCTATTTAATATTTAGCAAGCATAACAACGTTATTATTATATCATGTTTGCAAACAGCTAGCACGGTTAAATTTAATCACGAGACAAATTAAATATAACATGTAAGAATAAAGCATAAAAAATAAGCTGCCAAAGAAAATAAAATCCTTACGATGCTTCAATGCCATTCCCTGTTGCTAGAAAACCTCCAAAGCGAATTTGCACTCCCATTTATTGAATCGAAAAGCTAATAAATTACAAAAAACATAACTAGTTCTTCCCAAAGAGGAAGAACTCTAAACTAAGCAAAACTAGCTAAAACATAAGAAAAACTAAAAAAAACCTAAAAACTAAGAAATGGAGAGAAAGAAAGAGATAAATGTGTTTTGAGTCACGGTATGGAAGTGAAGAAGGGGGTATTTATAGGTGAGATGGAGAGAAAAAGTGGGTGAAAAAAATGTTAAAAAATGGTGAAAAGCGTGTAGTGCACATGGTGAGGTCATTGATGGCGCCAAGATGACGTCATCAGAAATGGCGGCCGCACGTGAAAAAATGGGCGAAAAATAAGCGTCGCCGCGCGAGGATGTTGGGCCCAGCGCGCACCAGTATGCGCGCGTGGTGGTGACAGTGACTGGCCTGGCTGTAGCGGGACAGTAACGCTAGCTGCGCTAACGTCAGTTCGGCGATGGAACTGTACGGCGCGCACGGATAAATTGCTTCTTGCGTAGCGATTTTCTCCTTTTTGACATTTTTGACATTTTTGACCCATTTTGTCAAATATTTCCATAATTGTTGACCTTTCCCCATTTATTTATTAATATATTTGTGATGTATTGCTTCCAGTATTCCTTTTTGAGTCTTTAAGTGATGTTTTTAAGCGAAAATACCTGAAAAACAATAAAAATACCGGTGATTCCGAAAAAGACAAATTTATATAAATATATGATAAAACATATATATATATATATATATATATATATTAATCAATAAATGTGCATAAAATCATGGTAATTTTAGTGCTTTTTGAGCACTCATCAGATTTCTTTAAAATAAGTCATCCCTTATGCAACTTATTATCCAAAGATGTTTATTTTTATTTCAACAATGACTGCCTTATTGCATTTAATACCTTGAAAGAGAAACTAACATATGCTTTGTTATTTAGGCACCAAACTAGTCTTTACCCTTTGAAATAATGTGTGACGCTTCTGATTATGCTATTAGAGTAGTCATGGGACAGAGAGTGTATAAGCATTTTCATGTCATTTACTAATCTAGAAAAATACTTAATGATGCCGAGATGAATTATACTACAACTGAAAATGAATTCTTGGCTATAGTGTTTTCGTTAGACAAATTCAGGTCTTATTTAGTAGGATCTAAAGTGATTGTGCATTTTTATCATGCTTCTTTAAGATACCTTTTAAGTAAACTGAATGCCAAGCCAAGATTAATCAGGTGGGTCTTACTCTTATAAGAATTTGACCGAGAAATCAAGTATAAGAAAGGTAGTAAAAACTTTGTAGTTGACCATTTTTCTAGGTTGATTTTGACTTCAATTCTCTTAAAGGTGAGAGTAATGAAGATATAGTTAAAACATTTCCTAATGAAGAGTTATTTTCAATTGGTCCAAACCTATTGTATGTTGATATTGTACACTATCTTGCCATTAGTGTTTTGAGACCTAACACTTTATATTAGGACAAGAAAAGGTTCTTTAAAACTATCAAGGACTATTTCTAGGATAACCCTTATTTATAAAAGATTGGTCAAGATCAAGTCATCAGAAGATGTGTACTTGAAGAAGAACATAAGAGCATTTTGACTTTTTGTCATGAACTTCATTGTAAGGGTTATTTTAGTGGTGGAAAGACAACCTATAAGGTATTATAGTCTCGATTCTTTTGGCCAACTCTTTTTAAATATGCTCATATGTTTTCTACACAATGTGACATATTGATGACTCTATGAAAATAGAGTCATAAGTGCATTTTTTTTACTTAATATTTACTTGTTTTATTTAATAAATAGTATTTTTGAGGGTAAAAATATTAAAATATAAAATATTTAGTAAAAAGGGGTGAAAATATATTTTTTAGAATTTTTTGATATTTTTCAGGAGTTGCCACGTGGCCTATCGCGTAAGCATGAGAGCTAACTAGGCAAGCCACACAAATGAAACGAAAGCACAAAGAGTGAATCACGCTAAGCTGCATGTGAGGAGGAAGAAACGCTTACCACTTGTCATCATGGCATTCAATCCGAGTTTGGATTGGGTCAAACATTTATGCCACATGTCACAACCCGATTTCTCATCACTTTCCACCTGTGTGCCATGCCATGCATTTCAGAAAATCACGTCACGCCACATGACCCTAACTCATGGAGTGTTGACTCTGACCAGTCTCCCCTACCACGCGTCACTCTTTGATTTGCCTAGTGAATTTCCCCTACCACGTGTCGCACTATGATTGACTAGCGTTGTGAATTTTTCTTATTTTGATCGTAGATCTTGATCTAAAGCTGATTTGATAGTCCATTTCACACTGGAGAAATATTTAAGCTGCTAATCACTCCATAAACCCTATGTGGCTTCTATTAGCATAATTTTGGACAATTTTTGGAGCTAAAAAGAGAGAAAAAAACTAAAACATTTAAGAGGGGACACAATTTTGGTGGAGATTCAAGAGGAGATTAACACTATAATTCAAGAGATTGATTGTATTTATTCTTCTACACTTTTCTTTATCAATTTTTATGTCTTTCTTTATGTCAAACATGAGCTTTATGAACACTGATGCGTATTTTTGCAAGTGTACGAATCATTCAAGTAATAAAGTGTGCAAAAGTACGGATATCGAACCCATAAAGAATGTCATTACTAAGTACCGGTGGTAATGAGTTTGGCCACTCCTTGGCTTTATCCCGAAGTGAAAAAGGAAAAACCCTCAATCTTACAGCATCTTCAGACACACCATTTATCTTGTAAAGATCACACACCTCCAAAAAGTAAGCAATATGTGCATTTGGATCATCCTTTGACATTCCCCCAAATTGATTTGATTGAACCATTTGGATAAAGGATGGTTTTATCTCAAAGTTATTGGCTTGAACAGTTGGCCTCCTTATCCCCACAAGGAATGGAGTTACTAAGTACCGAAATTGATTAATCCTAATTTTATTTGAAAATCAAATTGTTGAAATTGTTTAAGAAGTAAATTAACTTAAAAATAAACGCAAATAAAAAAATTAAATGTTGTTCACAAATGATTAAAAATGCTAAGGCATTTGATTTCGCTAAATCGATTGAATCCGATTTCAAGTCATGTTATATGAGAATCAAAGTCAAAAGTGATGGTTGAAAAACCCAAATTTATCTAATACTCTCTCTCAAGTTATATTAGAATTACTTATCTAAGAAAACCAACTATATTTCTATGAAGATTTAATCACAAACAAGCACATTATGATTTATGGAATTTCTAGAATAACCACATACATCATGCATTAGGTCTCACACTCGCATTCAACATACGGTATTTATCACAAGAAGCATTCATTACACATCTCCTCTCGGTCTCAATATAATGCAACAAATCATCTAAATCTTGGCCAGAAATTTAAAAGCATTAAGCATGGAAATAAATACTCAACTTGAAAACAATGAATTCATATAACGATAACACAAGAAATCATATTTTCTTGATTTAACTACATCATAGCCTTAGCAAAATTGAATTAGTTCATAACGGAAATAAGAATAAACATTATTTCAATTGATTCCATGAATAAAAAATCTAAATAAAATGCAGAAAATAAAAGCTAAGGAGAAGAGATGAAAAAACTCTTGAAGATGAAGACTTGGTAGCAACAATGGTGATGATCCTTCAAGCTCCTCCAACCTTTCTCTCCAAAATTTGCCTTTTCTCCTCCAAAAATGACTCAGATATGCTCTCTCTACCGTGGCCTCTTTCTCCATCTTATAGTATATATAGATCTAGGATTTTGGGGGCAATTTTGGAACAAAACAACAAAAAAATTGTGTTTTCGGACGAAACTTGCCGGCGGCGACATTATTCTCGCCGCGGTGAGATTTCTGGGAAATAAAATTTTTGGTTCTCTGATTTTGGCCGGCGGCTAGATGCATTTGCCCGGCGGTGAGATTTGCATCTGCCAAAATCCGTGCTTTCGGGAAGGTTTTTCGCCGTGCTCTCTGTAAGAATTTCGCCGGCGGTGGGATTTTCAAATTTTGAAAATTTGTTTTCTTTTTATTTTCGCTCAATCCAGATCATTGAACTTGTTCCAAAATTCTCCAAAATTATGATTTTACTTGAAATTGCACTTTAAACACAAAATACCCGTGAAATGACATTTGTGGATTAAATAATCAAATAAACACAATTTTCACACAAATATCAACATTTAAATCATAACAAAAATGCAATAATTTGAATCTTATCAAACACAATTATGTGTAATGAATTTATTAATCTAGGGATCTTATGGACCCAATTTTTACCATGTGATGATCTAATATTTTACCCCAATTATAATTATAATTTAATTATATTATTTAATTTGATTTGTATGCTATTAATTTTTTGGCCAATAATTTATCTATAGTGGAAATTAAATAGATTTAAAAGAATTATTTAATTGTTTGTCTTCATTAAATAACATGCATAGTTTCTAGGTAGAGACGTATGATTCTTATGTTTGTGATCCATAATTTATGAACTTAATGAATAGTATGTAATTTAATTGGCATGAGAGTGTGATTAAATTAATTACTATATGTTATCTAGTTTACTTGAGAGATGAATACATTTTAGGTTAAATTCAATTGATAATATAATTAATTAATATTATATTGGGGGATTTTAGTTATTCGTATGTTTAGAAAATTAGGGGATTAAATATTACTAGATATTTTCTCATATATCTTTTTAGTTACCAAATTTGATTTAATTAATTATTTTTATTTACTTTTAGTTATTTTAATTTTGTTTCCTTAAAATATAAAAACACCAATAAAAATTGATTTTTATTTTTTGTACTTTTAAAAATTAGTTTGTAATAAAATCATCTCCATGTGAACTATCTTTTCTTATCATTATATTACTTGTTGCGATACCTATACTTGTGTATTCATTGCACATACTTCGTGTGTGGTGATCAAGTTTTTGGCCCCATTTCTGGGGATTATAAAAATTAGAAATTAATAATTTTTCATATTACATTATTTTGTTTTAATTTATTTTCTTTACTTTCATTTTAATTTTAATTCACTTATTTTCTTTTACTAACTTATTTAATTATTTATTTTAGTTAATTTCTTACCTTTAGATCTTGAAATTGAGCGTACTTTGAGATTAATTAGAAAACAAGTTGTCACCCAAGAGAAAAAGTGGCTAATCCATTAGACATAAACGATAATGAGCTAAACTTGAAGAATCAAATGCTTTTGATGGATGATAGAGAAAAATCTATGAATGAATATGCAATACTTACGTTGGAAGGGCTAAATCTAAGTATTAAAAGGCCAAACATTCAAGCTAATTAGTTTGAACTAAAGCTAGTGCTATTTCAAATGCTACAAACAATTGGACAATTCAACAGATTATTAATAGAGGATCCTCATCTTCATCTCAAATTCTTTATTGAAGTTGTAGATTTATTGAAGTGTTAGATTCATTTAAGTTCAGTGGTATGACCGATGAGGCATTTAGGATTAGATTGTTCCCTTACTCTTTACAAGACTGTGCTTAAGCTTGGCTAAACTCTTTGCCACATGATTCCATTACAACTTGGAATGGTTTGGTTGAGAAATTCTTGATAGAATACTTCCAACCAACAAAGAATGCCAAGCATAGGAATGACATTACATCCTACCAATAATACGCAGGAGAATCTTTATATGACACTGGGGAAAGATTCAAGGAATTGCTAAGAAAGTGTCCTCATCATGGTATTCCTTCTTGGATTCAAATGGAGACTTTTTACAATGATCCCAATGCTCAAATAAAAAATATTGTTGATGTATCTGCTAATAGAGCTTTACTAGCCAAATATTACAATCAAGCTTATGATTTACTTGAGAAAATGGCTAGCAATAATTATCAATGGCCAATGAACAGAATGATAGCCCTAAGAAGAGTAGTTAGAGGGCATTAGGTAAATGATATCACAACACTTACAACTCAAGTTTCTTCTTTGGTTAATCTTTTGAAGGCTTAAAACTTACCAGTGAGTATAAACCAAGTCCATGATTTAGGAGTGTCATATGTGTGAATAACAACATGGGTAATGTGAATCCAAAAATTAATCCATACTCAAAGACATATAACTGAGGATGGAGACAACATCCAAATTTGTCTTAGAGTAATAACAACAGCTAAGGTGGTAATCAATTCAACATCAATCATTTCCACCACCTAGTTTTGAACAACCACAACAATCATTAGCCCAAGAGAAGAAGCCACCTACTAAGGAAAATACCAAAGTGTCCACTCAATAGGCTTCAATTCAAAATTTAGAAAACCAAATGAGGCAACTAGGTCAAGCTATAAGTCGAAGTCCTCAAGGTAACCTTCCAAGTGACATAATTGTAAACCCAAGAAGAGAATGTAAAGACCAGTGTAATACCATAGCCTTGAAGAGTGGTAAAACTTTATAACATAAACATAAGATAGAAAAGGATGAAAATGAACTAGTGAATAAAGAAAACACTAAAAAAGAAATAATTTATCCAAAAAATAGCAACCTCTACAAACCCACACTTTCTTTCCCTCAAAGACTGTAAAAGTAAAAGTAAGATAAGTAGTTTTCAAAATTTATGGAAGTCTTCAAGAAGCTACACATAAACAAACCATGTGTAGAGGCGCTTGAACAAATGCCATCTTATGCCAAATTCATGAAGGATATACTATCAAAGAAAAGGAATCTTGGAGATTATGAAACAATAACCTTGACTGAAGGTTGTAGTGCAATCCTTAATAGAAAACTACCACAAAAGCTGAAAGATCTAGGTAGTTTTGACATCCCTTGCACTATTGGGAACTTCCGTTTTGGAAAGGCATTATGTGACTTAGGTTCTAGCATTAACCTTATACCATTATCGGTCTTGAAGAGATTGGTGTTGGTAAAGCCAAACCCATTTCAGTAACATTACAAATTGTAGATAGATGAATTAAAAGACCTCGGGGTGTGGTAGAAGATTTTCTAGTAAAAGTAGACAAATTCATTTTTTCGGCAAACTTTATTGTGCTAAACATGGAAGAGGATCGTGACATTCCTATCATACTTGGTCGTTCATTCTTAACAACTAGAAGATCACTCATTGATGTACAAAAAGGTGAACTTACAATGAGAGTGCAAGATGAACAAGTACTTTTTAAAGTTTTTAAAGCATCTGAACCCTCTCACATTGATAGTGCTAATGAATGGTTAGGGTAAATGTTACTAAATATGGGGACAACTTAAAAGAATCTGTTGAGTCGCCCATACTTAAGAATGTTACATGTGATGCTATGAATAAGAACATAAATTCACCAAAAAACAACTCATTTTGTTTTAACTTTGAAAGTACGACATCAAAGGTGGATATTATAGACCATGTGAATTTTTTGGAAGATGCGCCTCTTATGTATGTATCAAAAGATATTATGGAAAATTTTGATATAAGATCTAAACTCAAACCATCAATAGAAGAGTCACCAAGTTTAGACCCCACACTTCTACCCTTTTATCCCTAGTCAAGTATGAAAGTGAAAGAGTCCAATGAAGAGGTGAAAAAGTTGTTAGAAATATATAAGTTGGATGAGTTACAGTGGAATGCTTATAAGAATGCCAAAAAGTTCAAAAAGAAAACAAAAACATGGAATGAGAAGAGAATTGAGCACTATGTTTGTGAACTATAACATAAATTATTATTGAACAAATAAAGACTCAAATTGTTTCTAAGTAAACTCAAAAGTAAATGGACACAATGGGATATGCCTTAGGACTTGATATGATTGTCTAGTCAAGGACATTAAATGTAACGTTGGTTGGGAGGCAACCCAACATTATTTTACTTATATTTTCATTGTTTTTGTTTTGTAGGTGAATAAATGTGGAGAGCAATGGAATAACAAGATTGATTATTTCAACAACATATGTGGTGTGCAAAGACTTAAAGAGTTTTTCTTTTCTGTTACTTTTTTATATTTATATGTGCACATTGAGGACAATGTGTAATTTAAGTTTAAGAGAGGGAAATTCATTTTCTACATTTTTCTTTTACCATGGATTTTAAATGTTTAGGAAATATTTTTTTATTTTTAGGATGTTTTAAATCATGATTTGGGTAGAAATTGATAAATATATGGAACCTCAATGCATGCATGCTTGATATGAAACATATGAACTAAATGATAAAAAATTAGTTGTTATGACTAGGGTAAGGAATGTAACATATTTGTTAAGATATTTACATTAATCATGTGATATGCTTGCTAGTTTTGATTGAATTGATTCAACTTTTTATTCATATGTTCATGATTGATTTTGGTGTGCTTATTGAGAGAAAATTTGTAGTGAGTCATGCAAGTCGATGAGATCTACCAAGTTTTAGAATCTATTTGAACACCCCTTGAGGTGAAATCCTAAATAGTATTTAGCAAGATAAATGATTTAGGCCTTATTTGGATCGATTGAGACTTTCAAGCTAACCATTGGTAATATCCGTAGTCAGCCATTTGAGCATAGAAAAGAACCATTCATATCTTTATGCCACATTTTGTGCCTAACCAACAAGCTTTACCTTTATCCTTTCACCTTTAGGTTGTATGAAAAGAAAAAAAAATTCCATGATGTGTTATGCTATAGAGTAAGGTGAAATGTAAGGCACCCTATACAAAAGGAAGAAGAAGAAGAAGAAGAAGAAGAAGAAGAAGAAGAAGAAGAAGAAGAAGAAGAAGAAGAAGAAGAAGAAGAAGAAGAAGAAGAAGAAAAATTCATAACACAATTATCCCTCTAAAGAAAAAAAAAATAGAATTAAAAATAAGTTTGGGGGTGTTGTGAAGTTACAAGAAAAATATGTGAAAAAAAGAATATAAAAAGAATGTTGAAAGAGATTGCACTAAAATATCAAGTAAGTTCAATTGCAGTTAAAAATTACATGATAAACAAAAAGAAAGCTAAGGTGTGGAAAGAGCCTAAATGTCTTCATTAATCGACCCCCTTCCCACCAAAGCCTTACATTACAAGCATGTAAAGTCCTTATTGATCTTTAGATAAATACATATTTATATTAGTGGAGAGGGATGTGAAAAATAGACTTATGGGACTTATTTTAAGATTGAATTGAATAGCATGCTTATATAGGTTGATTTAATGAGTGCATTGGATGCTATCATGTGCAACATACACATAGGAATAAATTCTTCAAAAACTTTACCTATCCTTGTATTGATGGAACGTTGATTGATGAATACGTGAACCTCCTTACCATAGGATTGTATTACTTTTAAGAGGGATAATTTCATGAAATATGCATGTATTAATAGAAGTATATTTATTAATATACTACCATGTTATTTTATTTAGTTATACTTACTTGAGGACAAGCAAAAAGTTAAGTTTGGGGGTGTGATGACTCTATAAAAGCAGAGTCATTCGAGCAACTTTTTTACTTAATATTTACTCATTTTATTTAATAAATAGTATTTTTGAAGCTAAAATATTAAAATATAAAATATTTAGTGAAAAGGGGTGAAAATATAATTTTTGGAAATTTTGGATTTTTTTTTGGAATTGTTTTAGATTTTTTTATGAATTTTTAACGCAAAACCAATCAGGAGGTGCCATATGGCCTAATATACAAGCATATAGTTGACTAGGAAAGCCACACAGACACAATGTAACAATGGAGGGGAAAGCATGCTATGCCACATGTGAGGAGGACAAAATGCGTGCTACGTGTCAACACAACGTTTAATTCTAGTTCAGAGTGGGTCAAACTTCTCTAGCACGTTTCACCACCCGATTGCTTATCGCTTTCCACCAGCGTGCCATGCCATTTGTTTTGACGAATCACTTCATGCCATGTGACACTGACTCAACAAACGTTGACTTTGACCGATCTCTCCTGCCACGTGTTGCTCTCTCATTTGATCAATGAATTTCCCCTGCCACGTGTCACGTTGTGATTGGTTGCACTATCTATTCTACTTTTTTTGATCATAGCCCTTGATCTAAAGCTAATTTGATGGTCCATATCACACATGAGCAATATTTAAGCCCTTAATCACTCCATAAAGCCATAGTGGCCTCCATTAGCATAATTTTTGTCAATTTTTGGAGCTAAAAAGAAAGAAAAATTCAAGAGATACACAATTTTGGGGGAGATTCAAGATGAGATTAGTTCTACAATTCAAGAGATTGATTGTATTTTTCTTATACTCTTTTCTTTATCAATTTTTATGTCTTTCTTTACGAAAAATATGAGCTTTATGAACACAATTATGTGTAATTAATTTATTAATCTAGGGATCTTATAAACCCAATTTTCACCATGTGATGATTTAATATTTTATCCCATTTATAATTTTAATTTAATTATATTATTTAATCTGATTTTTATGCTATTAATTGTTTGACCAAAAATTTATTTATAGAGAATTAAATAGATTTGAGAGAATTATTTAATTGTTTGTCTTGATTAAATAACATACATAATTTCTAGGTAGAGATGTATGATTATTTTTATGTGATCCATAATTGATGAATTTAATTAGTAGTATGCAATTTAATTGTCATGAGAGTGTGATTAAATTAATTACTATATGGTATGTAGTTTACTTGAGAGAATAATACGTGATAGGTTAGATTCAATTGATCATATAATTAATTGATAATTATAATGAGATGATTTTAGCGATTATCATGTTTAAAAAATTGGGGGATTAAGTATTACTAGATATTTTCTCATATATCTTTTTAGTTACCAAATCTGATTTAATTAATTATTCCTATTTACTTTTAATTATTTTAATTTTATTTCCTTAAAATATAAAACACAAAAAAAAATTTATTTTTAGTTTTAAAAATTAGTTTCTAATAAAATAATCTCTATGAGAATGATATTTTTTATCATTATATTACTTGTTGCGATACGTATACTTGCGTATTCATTACACACACTACGTGTATGGCAATCAAGTTTTTGGCGCCATTATCGGGGATTATAATTATTAAAAATTAATAATTTTTTTAACTATTTTTAATTTATTTTTATTTTCTTTTACTGATTTATTTAATTATTTATTTTAATTAATTTCTTATATTTATTTATTTTCTTTATTTATTTAATTATTTATTTCAACTTTAATTTATTTTTTGAGTTGTTTATTTTTTTTAATTTTTATTTAGTTTTTATTTAAACATTTTCTTTAGTATTGTAGAAACATAGTTAAGTCTATTGCTTTAGTAGAGTTCGTGAGAGGAAAATCTTACCTATAGATCTTGAAATTGAACTTACTTTGAGATTAATTAGAAAATAACAAGTCACCCAAGTGGTTGAAATGGTTAATCCATTAGACATAAACTATAAGCTAAACATGAACAATCAAATTCTTTTGAAGGATGATAGAGATAGAGTTATGAATGAACATGCAATACCTACATTGGAAAGGCTGAATCCAAGTATTAGAAGGCCAAACATTCAAGCTAATTAGTTTGTACTAAAGCCAGTGATGCTTCAAATGCTATAAATAATTGGAAAATTCAGCAGATTACCAACAGAGGATCCTCATCTTCATCTCAAATTGTTTATTAAAGTTGTAGATTCATTTATGTTCTATGGTATGACCGATGAGTCATTTAGGCTTAGATTGTTCCCTTACTCTTTATGAGACTATGCTCGAGCTTGGCTAAACTCTTTGCAACCTGATTCCATTACAACTTGGAATGGTTTGGCAGATAAATTCTTGATGAAATATTGCCCACCAACAAAGAATGCTAAGCTTAGGAATGACATTACTTTCTATCAACAAAATGAACAAGAATCTTTATATGAAGCATGGAAAAGATTCAAGGAATTGCTAAGGAAGTATCCTCATCATGGTATTCTTTCTTGGATTCAAATGGAGACTTTTTACAATGGTCTCAATGCTCAAACAAGAACTATTGTTGATGCATCTACTAATGGAGCTTTGCTAGCCAAATCTTACAATCAAGCATATGATTTACTTGAGAAAATGGCTAGCAATAGTTATCAATGGCCAATGGATAGAATGACAGCTATAAGAAGAGTAGCTGGAGTGCATGAGGTAAATGGTATGATGATGAGCGAAAACCGGCATCGCCGATCCTGCCAATACTTTGGTTTTAATATTTGTAAAACTCTCGCAAGTGCACGAATCATTTCGTAGAAAATGATAAGTATACTCCCAAGGTCGATCTAAGGAAGGAATGTATGTGGTTCTTAATTTATTATTCAAACTTTTAAAAACGAAATTAAATCCTAAACATCCTGTCACGATAGTTTGGTTTTTGTGTTCCTAATCTAATAACATAAAATAAACATATATTCAGATTAATTAAATATAATAAAAAAAATAAACATAGATACAAATTCAATAAATAAATATAAATACAGATTTGATAAATATTCATGCAAATTTTATCATTTATATTAATGGAGTATCTATGGATATAATAACTAAATTAATTATGCTTGCCCATATTATCTAGGCTATTAAAGACATAAATTGATATTTTATTGATTCTCTCTTTTTGTATGAATACCACCTTTGGTGGGGTTAGATATTCTTTGTTAACTAAACAAATCAATTAACACCTATGGGTGGGGTTGATAACTAATTTGGTTAATTAAATTAATTCCTTTTTCTAAGAGATTGAAAATGAACCATTTAAATGCCACCTTTGGTGGGGTTAGGGGGTTTAAACTTTATTCAAGGTGTCCAAATTAAACCCAAGAATTTAGTTATCCGAGTACTAACTTTCAAGTTTTAAAACCACTATTGAAAACATGTTGTCAATACATTTTCACATAATAATTCTTATAAAAACTTTTGAAATAGAGCTTCACTCTAACTACAGGGCGATTGTACCAACAAATAAAAGAGCACTACTCTAAATTAGGCAGGATAACTAAACCTTAAAATCTAATTTTGATTTAAGTTTGTAATGAAAAATAATATATTTCTCTCTAACATTCTTAATATAAAATCTTGAATAAAAATAAAATCAATTCATTTTAGAAATTTTCACCTATTTAATATTTATGAAGCATAACAACGTTATTATTATATCATGATTATAAGCAGCTATACTGACTAAATTTAATCACGAGACAAATTAAATATAACATGTAAGAATAAAGCATAAAAATAGCGTAAAGAAAATAAAATCCTTCTGAGAACGCTATTCCCGTTGCTAGAAAACCTCCAATCGGAATTTGCACTTCCATTTATTGAATCAAAAATCTAAAATATTACAAAAACATAACTAGTTCTTCCCTAAAAAGGGAAGAACTCTAAAACTAAGAGAAATTAACTAAGAAAAGCTAAAAACTAAGAAAACATAAGAAAAACTAAAAATCTAAGAAAAGAGAGAAAAGAATGTATTTGGAGGTTTTGAAGGTGTTTTGAAGGTGTTTTGAAGGTGTATGGAAGGGGGGTATTTATAGGTGAGGATGGAGAGAAAAAATGAGTAAAAAAATGTTAAAAAAATATAAAAAAATTAAAAAACGTGTAGTGGACATGCTGAGGTCATCAATGACGTCAGCATGACGTCATGCCACGTGAAAAATGAAATTAGCGCGTGGCGCGTGGCGGTAAGGCCGCGTGAAACGATAACCAGCGCAAAGCAGTACCCGCTGATTGGGGCTGAGTCTTTGTGGAAGCGTAGCGGTGACGCGTTTTCTCCTTTTTGACATTTTTGACCTTCGACCCATTTGTCCAGTTTTTCCATATTTGTCGACCTACGCATTTATTTATTGATATTTTTGTGATGTATTGCTTCAAGTATTCCTCTTTGAGTCTTTAAATTGCGTTTTTAAGCCAAAATACGAAAAACAATAAAAATACTAGTGATTCGAAAAAAGACAAATTTATATAAATATATGATAAAACATATAAATATATATATTTTTAATCAATTAATGCGCATAAAATCATGTTTATTTTAGTGCTTTTTGAGCACTTCATCACAACTGAGAGCTTCTTGCTAGTCCTTAGCAAGAGAAGCGATAAAAACTAAAAATTAAACTATCCTAAATCACTTTCGTGGATTGAAGCGGTTGCATTTAGCCTATGCGACAAGCCTTTAAACCAGGTTGCCAAGTGAATGAGTTTGAGTCTCGTGAGGATTTTCGATAATGATACCTGAACATTGTACTAAATGTAAAAACAAAAGAAACAATAAAAACAAACAACTTAAAAATTAAATTTACAACAAAATCACAAATTATCAACATCTCACAAAAATGTCTCATACTTTTTAATCTCCTTTAAGATCATAATTAAAATCTCAAGCATAAGTTATTTTAATCTCTTTAAACAATCATGATTTATTATAATAATTAGTCGAAAATCATTTTCATATGATGAGTGCAAGATGAACAAGTAATGTTTAAAGTTTTTAAAGAATCTGAACCCCCTCAGATTGATAGTACGAATGAATGGTTAAGGATAAATGTTACTGAATGTGGGGAAAACTTAAAAGAATCTATTGATTCGCTCACACTTAAGAATATTACAATTGATGCTATGAACAATGACATAAACTCACCAGAAAACAACTCATCCTATTTTAACTTTGAAAGTATTGGATCGAAGGTTGACATTGTAGACTCTGTGACCTTCTTGGAGGACACACTAGGCCACGTGATAGCTCTACTGATTATGGAGAATTTTGACATAGTATTAAAGCTCAAAACATCAACTGAAGAGCCACCAAGTTTGAACCCCACACTTTCACCCTTTTATCCCCAGTCAAGTATAAAAGTAAAAGAGTCCAATGAAGAGGTAAAAAATCTATTAGAAATACATAAATTGAATGAGTTACGGTGGAGTACTTATAAGAATGCCAAAAAGTTTAAAAGGAAACAAAAATATGGCGTGAGAATAGAATTGAGCACCATGTTTATGAGCCAAAACATTAAGTATTATTGAACAAATCAAGACTCAAACTATATCCAGGCTAACTAAAAAATAAATGGATACAAAAGGATGTGCCATAGGACTTGATATGACTGTCAAGTCAAGGATGTTAAATGTGATGCTGGTTGGGAGGCAACCCAACATTATTTTACTTATATTTTCATTATTTTTATTTTTTAGGTGAATAAATATGGAGAGCAATAGCACAACAAGAATAAGAATTTCAGTGACAGATGTGGTGTATCATGATTAAGAGAGTTTTCTTTTATTTTACCTTTTCATATTTATATGTGCACATTAAGGACAATGTGTAATTTAAGTTTAAGGGAGGAAAATTCATTCTCTACATTAGTATTTAATATGAATTTTAAATTTTTAGGGAATATTTTTAAATTTTTAGGATGTTTTTAATCATGATTTGGGTAGAAATTGAAAAATATATGGAAACTAAATGCATGCATGCTTGATATGATACATATGAACTCAATGATAAAAATTGGTTGTCATGACTAAGATAAGGAATGTAACATATTTGTTAAGATATTTACATTAATCATGTGATATGCTTGCTAGTTTGGATTGGATTGATTCAAATTTTTATGCACATGTTCATGATTGATTTTGGTGTTCTTATTGAAAGAAAATTTTCCTTGAGTTATGCGAGTCGATAAGATCTACCAAGTTTTAGAATCTATTTGATCATCCTTTGAGGCAAAATCCTAAATGGTATTTAGCAAGAGAAATGATTTAGGCCTTATTCAGATCGATTGAGCTTTACAAGCTAACCCTTGTTAATATCTTTAGTCATCCATTTGAGCCTAATAAAGAACCTTTCATATCTATAAGCCACATTTTATGCCTAGTTAATAAGTATTACTTTATCCTTGCATCTTTAGCTTGTATGAAAAGAAAAAAAGGCAATCATGTGTTATGCTATATAGTAATGTGAAATGTATTGCACCCTTTAAAAAAAGAATAAAAATTCACAACACAATTATCCCTCTAAAGAAAAAGAAAATAGAATTGAAAATAATTTTGGAGATGTTGTGAAGTTACAAAAAAAAAAGATGTGAAAAAAAAGAATATAAAAATAATGTCAAAAGAGGGTGCACTGAAATATCAAGTAAAAGCTCAAAGTAGTTAAAAAGTGCATGATAAACAAAAAGAAAGCGAAGGTGTGGAAAGAGCCTAATGTCTTCATTAATCAACCCCCCCCCCCCCCCACCTAAGCCTTACATTACAAGCATGTTAAGTTCTTATTGATCTTTAGCTAAGTGCATATTTATATTAGTGGATAAGGATGTAAAAAATAAACTTATGAGACTTGTTCTATGATTGAATTGATTAACATGATAATATAGATTGATTTCATGTGTGTATTGGATGATATCATGTGCAGCACACACACATGAACAAATTTTTTAAAAACCTTGCATAACCTTGTATTGATGGAACGTTGATTGATGAATATGTGAACCTCTTTGTACGACTTTTGAGAGCGATAGTTTTTGTGAAATATGCATGTACTAATAAAAGTATACTTATGAATATACTACCCATGTTATTTTATTTAGTTTTACTTGACCTTACTTAAGGACAAGCAAATAGTTAAGTTTGGGGGTGAGATATATGACTCTATGAAAGTAGAGTTATTAGCACACTTTTTTACTTAATATTTACTTGTTTTATTTAATAAATAGTATTTTTGAGGCCAAAAATATTAAAATATAAAATATTTAGTGAAAAGGGGTGAAAATATAATTTTAGATTTTTTGGGAATTTTTATGAAATTTTAACACAGGACCAATTAGGAGCTACCACGTGTCCAACCACACAAGCATGGCAGATGATTGGGAAATCCATGTATACGCCACATAAGCATGGAGAGAAAATCATGCTATACCGCATGTGAGGAGGACAAAATGTGTGCTACATGTTAGCACATCATTCAATCAGAGTTCGAAGTGGGTCAAACTTCTCTACCATGTGTCACTACCCGATTACTCGTCACTTTCCACCCGCGTGCCAAAGCATCCATTTCGGAAAATCACATCATGCCGAGTGGTGCTGACTCAGCGAACATTAAACCCTTAATCAACATCAATTAGTATGAGGAAAGGATAAGGACATAAGTATTGCAACTATAGGCAAGAATCATAAGCACAAGTCTTCACGATATCAAATAAGAGGAACCATAAATCAATGATGATTTGATTTTACTACCCTACTCTTGGATACAAATTCTTTATAACACTTATGCCACCTATTCTTTCACTTTTTTAGCCTTTACCACATAGTTAAATCTTATAAACCCCCTTATTTCAAATTTTTCTCTTGGACTCTTTTCTGATATCCTTTATGTCTGTAGCAACCCAATTTCTTGATGCAAGGAGTAAATCTTTTTAGTATTTTCCTTGAGCATAATCCTGGATCAGACAGGAGTAATCCTTCTAAAATTCTTTAAAATTGGATGTTGATGATAGAAAAATCTTGGCACAGCTACTAATGGTGAATAAATATTTGAATGCATTTTTTTGAAGAATTACTTGAATTTTTCATAACTTGAGAGCAATTTTATAATTAGGAAGTATCTTGGAACTGCATCAATAACTATGTCTTCTTATTAATTGACACCAATAAAGAAAATGAGTTCAAAAAATAGTTGGATGAACTATTGGTAAAAGGATTCATTTAGTCAAGATCGTCGCCTTATAAAATGTCAATAAAAAAGAAGGATGTAAGTCTTAATTTTCTAATTGATTATCATAAGAAAAAACACTAGATGGATAATTTTATAAACTCAAGGACACAAGATTTCAAAGTCAAGACATCGTTGATTATAAGTTAGGAAAATCAAACATACCAAAACTACCTTTCAAGCTTAGAATGAGCATTCTTAAAGAATGAGGAACTCATCGGGGCACTATTTAGAAACAATCAAAAATCAATTATTTTATGTAAAAAATAAAGAAAGGAAAATTTTGGAAACTATAGTACCACCTCACACAGTTGACTCAGAGATGCGTCAATTTTGTACCAAACAAGGAATTTGAAATAACAACTCTATACCAGTCAAATTTGGAATTATCTATTTCATCAATAAATTATTGTATCAACCAACAAAGCATCACATAATATGTACTAACATATCGAAAAATGGAATTGAACACACTTGGATATTTGTATGAAGATTGATATTCTACATTAGCAAACAAGATTCTTATTTAGAACATCTTAGAGCATCATTTGTTCTATTTTGAAAAGATGAACTATGATGGCGTGAAGAAAGAAAATGAAAATCTATGCAATTTAAGTGACATCAAAATCGACAATTACATTGATTAAACCAAGGAGGATCCATTGAGAATACATTAATCAAATGCAATGATAGCAATATTTTGAGATTTTGATAATAGAATCATCAACTAGTAAGTTAATATCAAGGAGCTAACAAATTCTTATATTTTTTTATGGAGAAGTGGAGAAATATGGTAAGTATGAAAGGAATTATATCTTCAAAGGATTATGATTTCACACAAACAAAGAAATAGACACTCTTAAGTTGAAAGTCAGAGTTGTCACACAAAGGATATTGGTACATAATGGAAACACTCGAATGATAGAAGGATTACAAGTTGAATTTATAGGATAATGGAAGTCAAGTATAGTATTATGCTCAACCTTATAACATAATAAGTGGATTAATTTAACGAGCTTAGATTTCACAAAGCATGGTGAAGATTATTGGAAGGAGAAATGGTGAACAAAAGATTCTCATTAATAGAAAGTCTGTTTTCACGAGAATCTGGTGGTCCCATATGAGGAGTCTTTAAAAGACAAGAAGTAATGGATAAAAACATATAAGAATTGACAAGTACATCCTAAAAGTATGGTGAATAATGATTGAAAAAGTAGAGATGGAAGGATGAATTTTTAGCGATGGAACATTTCATTTCCACGAAAAGATTGCAGTACATATTGATGATTATTTAAAATAAGAGAATCATGGAAGAAGCATATAGGTAAAAATTTACAATACATCATGGAAACATAAAAATGTATTGTGATTTAAAAAGGACCTATTGGTGGAAGGGTGATGAGTGCTCAAAAAGCACTAAAATTACCACGATTTTATGCACATTAATTGATTAAAAATATATATATTTATATGTTTTATCATATATTTATATAAATTTGTCTTTTTCGGAATCACGGGTATTTTTATTATTTTTCAGGTATTTTGGCTTAAAAATGCAATTTAAAGACTGAAAGAGGAATACTTGAAGCAATACATCACAAATATATTAATAAATAAGTGGGAAAAGGTCAAAAAATATGGAAAAATTGGACAAAATGGGTCGAAAAGTTCAAAAATGTCAAAAAGACGGAAATCGCGCCCGTCAGCTTGCCCGGCGCGCTCGACACCCCGGCCCACGCACCCGGCGCCGCGTGCCGCGCGCGCCAGCCGTCAACGCGCGCAGCGTTTTGCCCCATTTTTCACGTGCAGCCGCCCCCATGAAGTCATACTGACATCATCAATGACCTCACAATGTCCATTACGCGTTTTTACATTTTTTTACTCATTTTTTCTCTCCATCCTCACCTATAAATACCCCCCTTCCCTTCACTTCAAAACACACCTCAAAACACACTTCTCTCTTCTTTCTTTCTCTCCATTTCTTAGTTTTTAGGTTTTTTTAGTTTTTCTTATGTTTTAGCTAGTTTATCTTAGTTTTAGAGTTCTTCACTTTTTGGGAAGAACTAGTTATGTTTTTGTAATTTATTAGCTTTTTGATTCAATAAATGGGAGTGTAAATTCCGTTTGGAGGTTTTTCTACAACGGAATGGCATCAATCTTGTAAGGATTTTATTTTCTTCTGATTATTTTTATGCTTTATTCTTACATGTTATATTTAATTTGTCTGTGATTAAATTTAATCGTGCTAGCTATTTGTAAACATGATATAATAATAACGTTGTTATGCTTGCGAAATATTAAATAGGTAAAAATCTCTAAAATGAATTGATTTTATTTTTATTCAAGATTTTATATTAAGAATGTTAGAGAGAAATATATTATTTTTCATTACAAACTTAAATGAAAATTAGATTTTAAGGTTTAGTTATCGATCCCCGATTTAGAGTAGTGCACTTTTATTTGTTGGTACAATCATAGGTAGTTAGAGTGAAACTCTATTTCAAAAGTTTGTATAAGAATTATTATACGAAAATGTATTGACAACATATTTTTAAGTAGTGGTTTAAAACTTAAAAGTTAGTACTTGGATAACTAAATTCTTAGGTTTAATTTGGACACCTTGAATAAAGTTTAAATTGTCTAACCCAACCAAATGTGGCATTTAAATGGTTCATTTTCAATCTATTAGAAAAATGAATTAATTTAATTAACCAAATTAGTTATCAACCCCACTCATAGGTGTTAATTGATTTGTTTAGTTAACGAAGAATACCTAACCCACCTTAAAGGTGGTATTCATACAAAAAAGGGAGAATCAATAAATATCAATTCATATCTTTAATAACCTAAATAATACGAGCAAGCATAATTAACTTAGTTATTATATCCATAAATACTCCACTATTTATAAAAGATATAATTTGCATGAATGTTTATTGAATCTATGTTTATTTTTATGTAAGTAGATTAAAAACACAAAACCCCAAAATATCGTGACAGGATGTTTAGGATTTAATTTCGTTTTTAAAAGTTTGAATAATAAATTAAAAACCACATACATTCCTTCCTTAGATCAACCTTGGGAGTATACTTATCATTTTATATGAAATGATTCGTGCACTTGCGAGAGTTTTATAAATATTAAAACCAAATTGGTAAGAATCGGCGATGCCGGTTTTCGTTCATCAAGTTTTCGTTCATCAAAGTATTTGGCGATCACGATTCTGGTCATCAAGTTTTTGGCGCCGTTTAGGGGATGACTCGTTCTTGAGGATGGCATCAAAGTTTTAAGCGATCCCGATTACGCTAAATCGAGTTTTTGGTCTGGATTCCGGGAAGGAATAGCGTTTTTAATTTATTTATCAAAATTTTAAAAATATTTTTGTGTTTTAAATAATTGTGATTTTTTTTTGTAAAAAAATAAAAATAATAAAAATAATAATAAAAAAATTAAAAAAATTAAAAAAATTAAAAAAAAAATTAAAAAAAAATAAAAAAAAATAAAAAAATAAAAAAAAAATTAATTATAGTACTTCGATGCCATTCCCGTTGCTAGAAAACCTCCAAACGGAATTTGTACTCCCATTTATTGAATCAAAAAGCTAATAAATTACAAAAATAATCTAAAAATTTAATCATTTAATCTAAGCAAAAATAATAATAAAAAATATACGATACTCTATTAAGATGAGAAAAAATTCATACATTCAATGCTAATACCTATAGAGATCATCTAAAAATTTGAAGAAATAAGAATTGTGTTTGGAGTAGAAAAAATATATATTTCACTCTGAATAAAGAAAATTAGGCTCAAATTATATCTCACAAAGGTAGTCTCCACTAAAAAAAAATTCATAAACATCGATTTTGGGTTTAATATAATTTCTACATCTTATCAAGAAATACTAGTTATGACAAAAACTAACTAATTATCAAAAAATAATTACAAAATATTTCATGATATGTTTTCAAAAATTAATCTAATAGTACAAAAGAGTTAACTATTTACTTAAATTTGATTTAAAGAAATGATAAAGTTTTGTGAAAAAGTTTTTTTTTCAAAAATTACTAAATCACACAAAATAGAAATAAAACCAAACACACAAAAAATGAAAAAGTATATTTTTTATTTTTTAATTTTTTTTTATTTTTAAATTGTTAAAACTTTTTTTTTAATTAAGCATAGTAACTTTTCAAAGGGATTGAAGAAAGATATTGCATATTTTCTAGCCAAATGCATGACATGACGATAAATGAAAGTAGAGCACAAAAAATCTACAAGATTACTTCAACCACTTCTAGTACCGGAATGAAAATGGGATGACATAACCCTAGACTTCATATGAGGACAACCATGTACCTCTCAAGGTTATAATTCGATTTGGGTAGTTGTTGATCATCTTATGAAATATGCTCATTTTAATAAAAAAAAATTGATAATTGATGAATGCTTTGAATAATTAGGACATTCAAGAGATCACATGATTTCATGACATATCAAATTGAATTATATTAGATCAAGATCCAAAATTCTTCCTTTTATTAATAGAATTGTTATAATGAGCATTGTAAATAGGGATGTTACTTAATACGATATAGCATCCTGAAACTATTGGACAATTTGAAGGGATTATTCAATTATAGAATATGCTACAAACATGTGTTAAGGAGTTAAGAAGAAACTGAATCAAATATACCATGAATTGATTTCATCTATAATCAGAGTTATTATGTAAGTATTGGAATAACCCTGATAAAGCCTTGCAAGAATAACCCTATAGATCTTTGATGCGTAAGTTAAAGGTAAGAACTTACAGAATAATGAAGACTAATCTTATTCAAGGAATAATTAAAGGATCAAAATCAAAATAAGCTTTATATAGCTTAGAACTAGCACAAGAGTTATGCTAATTTTTTGCAACTATTTTTGAACATTGAAGAAAATGGTTATATTTTCTCAATGTACCTTATTTTTGGATAAAAGGAAGTCAACGCCTTATTATGTAGGTCATCTTCAAAGAGTTAAAAGAATTTGGAATATAATGTATCACTGGGAGTTATCTCAGACTTGTCACAAGGTCACAATGGTTTTCTCACATCTACCCTACAGAAAGGCCTTGATTGCATCAAGTGAGATACTTGATTAAAGGAAAACATGTTGTATGAAGAGGAATCAGTGGAAATGATCGATTCTCCAACTAGGAACTTGAGAAGAAAAGAATACTACCTGTAAAAGTTTAGAACATCTTAGAGCGTTGAAGATGCAACTTTGGAGTTAGAGTCTAAAGTTTAAAAGAGTTATCTAAAATTAAGAAGTTATGAAATTTTGAGGATGAAATTTTCTTTAAGGGGTTAGGAATTTAAAACCCAAAAATTTGTATAATTTATATAATCATCTTAAAAGGAGTTTTAAAATTATTATTTTTGAATTGTGGGGATGCATCAGAAAGTTTTTGTGTTAAAAATTGAATCAAATGGAAAAAATTGGAAAAACGTATCTACATACCTAGCCACTACCTCGTTAATAGCTCGCTACACTTCACCAACACCTTGCCACACATCGTCACCATCTTACCTTTGGTGAGCTTATTGGAAAGCTCCTCAGAATGGCTATATATAAAAAGGGGAGCTTAACCCATTTCTTTGACACATATTTTCCCTTTTTCTCCCCTTATCTAGAACTTTCTCTCTCTAAGTTATTTGGGTTTTTTGGTACATTTTGGAAGGCATCTCAAGAATGAAATATCAAGGAGTTTAGGTCAAGGATTTGAGGTAGGGGTTCTTACTCTAACAATTAAATTCATGCATTGTTTTTATAAATGAAATGCCATACATCATATGTTAAGAATAAAAGTGGAAAATTGGATGCCAACATTTTATGAGTAATGTTATAATATTATAAATATTTTTTAAAATGAGATACCCATTATAAATATTTTATTGTGCATACATTAATAATATTTTGTATATAAAACTTGTATCAAATGATGCATTGAAAATGTAACATGTCATCAGAAATTTATACATGCATTAGGACAATGGTTTTAAACATGGGGAGTACACATGTATGTCATCTTGCAGAGTATTGTACCCATGGACTACTAGTTATATAAGAATTTTTTTGATAGACTACATGTACACATGAATTCTTGGAGGTCTTTCATCTATGGGTCTATATATGACCACAAATTATTTTTTTCATGGATATGTGATTATGGAATTTTATTATGGATTGTGTTTGGAGTTGCTTACACATAGACCTTAGGGTTAGACTCTCGTTGTTTTTGGAGATTTTCATTTATTGGGTCTCAGATTTGTTGGTTGCTCAAAAGCCTCAGAGTTAGACCTCTATTGTGTTTTAAACCAAAGAAGAGGACCCATAGGATGTAGACTTGATTAATATATATACCATATGTATTGTAATCAGACATAGGGTTGAATATGGTCCCACATGCATCTTAATAATGGACCGCGGATGTGCCCATGTATTGGAGTTGTTAATGCACATAGGGATGCATACATTTGATTTATATTGCATATTATGATTCGTACTAAATGAGGATGTATTAAGTTATCTAGAATGTACACTCTTTTGGTCCCTTAAAGTGAGAAAGTCCAATTACACCATGAATTTGTGATTTAAAAATCATGCATCATGAATAATTGTTTATTAAAATAATATTTTAGAGTAGACTCCTATTGAGCTATATATAGGTCACCCTTACTCTTCCCTCTCTACCAAGTTGCATTGTTTGAGATAATCACGATGAAGATAAGATGATCATGAATAGTGGATTTTGATGTTACAAGGTTTGACATAGAACCTTATTTCTTTTATTGGTTGTTATAATTTATGATTAGGTAGGTTGAGACTGCTGTGATCAATTTTAATTGACTTAATAAATGTATTTGATTAAATTTATAACTTTTTCCTTTTTGTACAAAAGAACTTCTGAAAGGTACCCGAATTCTTTATAACACTCATTTTTAAATGATTTTTTTCTTGATTATTAAAGAAATTTCCTTTAAATATACTTTTCTATCTCATGTACCCATATTTTTGGACGTGATAATGGTTGTGGCCTAAATTGTTACCACCTTAAGTTCTTATATGTTATTTTTAATTTTGGAAATTATTGTTTTTACATGATTGCATGTCTGGCCATTATGTTTAGTTTAGGTATTTATAGTTTGATAAAATTAAAAATAACTTATTCACCCTATTCACCTTCATCTAGGTATATTTGGTTCGTCGTAGAACTTTCGTATATTTAGCTCAAATATTAATCTCTTTATGACATTTTAAATTAACTCAGTTGCTCAAAGATGTCTTTTGAGTAATAAAAAAAACTAGTTCTTGATAATAAGGGTACGAGTATAACATGTTATAAAGTAGTGCATGTAACTTTGTAAAAATGAATCCTAGCATAGTTTAGAATAATATTTGGGAAAAAATACATGTGAAATATATTTTTCAATCTTGTGTCATTCTTTATTAACTTTTTTTCAACCTCTTTTGATACGAATAGTTGTCTAAGAATAACTCAAAATAGAGAGGATCTGACTGAGTCAATTTGGAAAGGAGATTGATATCTCACATGAACACAAAAATGGTCATTGGTAATTTACCGATATGCATTTATATTAATTAAAAAATAAAAAGAACAAACTAGATTGAATCAAATATCACATTAGATAGATCAGTATTAACATAACAAATTATTTTTGTGAATCACGAGACACATGACTTGAATAAATTAGAACCAACACTTTAATATACATTTTATTTCTTCAGCATTGAGAAGCATGTGCAAAACCATATATGAAGAAAAGAGCCCATTAGAAGTAAAAGGAATAAATTGTTCAGAACAAGTTGGGATTTTATTTTTTTTTGGGTGGGTTTTTGTAGGGTTGGGGGTTGCGAATCTTACATATGGAAGCCATGTGCTAAAGATTTCTTAGCATCTCTTATAATACATATCATACCCACGTAGTACAAGGACAAATTAAAACATTGAAAATCAAATAGTTTTTTGTTTTTCATTAAAATGGGGGTTTTTAATTTAGATTGTTATTTGAATTTTATTAATAATATTAATGAAGGTTTGTTTGTTAGACCACGCACAAATCAGTTGCTAAAAAGTATTTTGTTTGTCAAATTGGTTAAACAAGGAATTCTTAAATCTCAAGTTGCCTCAAAGCTCAATGTATAATACCTTTTCTGTCTTGAGCAAAACGATATAGCTCTGATATCACACATGCATTGTGGTATTATGACGATTCTTTCATTAACTTCATGCAAGATTAATATTTAGAATTCTTAATTTTTCTTCGGATCCCCCCTTTTGTTTCCTGAAATTGATTAATATATTTCTAGATATAGACTTTTCTGTTAAAAAAAATTACACCTACTCATAGATGAGCTTCTACGAAAATTATAAAATGTTATCATCACTTTCCATTATCTACCTTCTTTTTTGAATCAGGTTTTTTATTTGGGATTACCATAAAGAGCTCCCATGTTGTACGAAATTGTTATGTCTCCGTATAGGTGTGTTTTACCTAAATATTAATTTAAGTTTTGCATAGTATTGTTCAAGTCAATTTTTGCCATTTTTTAACCAAGTTTTGATATGTTTTTCAATCTAGTCCTAGAGTTTTCTTATTGGAGTTATTGATACACTAAACATAAAAGTACGGGTTCGTTACCTTAGTTGTACCACAATTTTTCTTTTGATATGCATTTTACTCAAATTTTTGAAGTCGTACCTTAGTGGTATTTAGAAAAGGGTATCAGTTTGGTACAATTTATTATTTAATTAGGATATTTTACATGTATGGTAATAAACGTGCGATATTCAATTGATATTTTTGAATAATAAATTAATTGATTATCTTAAAATTTCCTCCAATTATCATTTAATTATTTTATTATCCAAAAATGTCCTTTAAATATCGCACGTGTCTTACTATACATGTGAAAAATCACCAATTAAATGACAAATTATATCAAATTGGTACTTTTTTTAAAATAAGGGTACCACTGAGATATTACTTCAAAAATCTGAGCAAAAAATAATACCAAAAGTAAAATTGTGTTACTAGTAAGGTAGTGAACTCTAAAAATACTCCTAGGAATTATCAAGATAAACAAATTGAAACCCAAGAAACAAAAAAAACAACATTGTTATCATCAGAACAACCAAGAAGGATGTTTTTGCATTAGTATTTCTAGTAATTTATATTAATTTGTTTTCCCTCCTATTCTTTTCCTCTTTTTCTTTCTTTTTCTTTCTTTTTCCTCCTAATTCTCTATCAATCAAACTATACTCTTAGTATTAATAAAAAAGAAAAACAACAACAAAAAAAGTTATGTTGTGAGATTTACTAGGGTTTTTCCCCAATCAATTCTTCCCAAATTGTTCACTATTCATAACCGATTGTTGATGATTTTGGCTTAGTCTTTGCTGATTTCATAACTAGTTCTCTCCAATCCTTACATTCTTAGCTAACTCATCATTATTATTAAAGAAACACCATTGCTAGGGCTTAACTGAACAAGTAGGTTTGCTAGAGTTTCATCATCCTTATTTTTTGTTTCTAATGTCATCGATTTTTTAGCCTTTTTCAACTGGTTTATAATCTATTCGAGAACTTGAGCTCTCTGGGTTTGTTGTTAAGGCTTAGATAGTAAATTTTCATTTTATTTTTGTATTCAATCATGATTGTGATCTTTGTTCTTGTCATATATATTTTGGAATTTTTTGAGTATTTTGTCTTTCACTTCTACTAGCATCTTTTGCATTGTTCCTTTATTTGGTGTTATAGAATTCATAAATCAACTACATTCCATTATTGAATGAATTCTTCACAAAAACTACTACACATCAATTTCTCATATAAAAATCTAATGCATACACAATACATCTCTACACACTCACGAACTTACAATCCTGTTATTTAGTTACACAACATTTATACACTACACTAAAATACACATTATCATTATATATCTAATAACCCCTTCAAACTAATGAATCTGGAACGACCATTACTTTGAAAGGTAAAGAAAGAAATTGAATCCATACTTGAAAATATAGGTAACACCCAAAATCATATTATACCAAAAATGATCCACACTAGTGAGGTTATGGAAAAACAAGTTGCATTGGTGAAGATATACCAATCATCAAAATCTCTAGAAAACCAAAAACAACAATATGACTCACAAATAGAGCCTTTTGTATTAGAGAATGTCATTGACAATGAAACACTCATAGGGGGAACAAAGGTAACATACTGAAAAACAACCCAAGAGTCTAAAAAAATGGAAACAGCAACGCCAAACACAACGACATAACACTACTTAGACATTGGTAGAAATGCCTATACTTTAGAAAGGTGGGAAAAATTATTAAGCAATTTTTTAGCTTGAAATTCACAATATCTTTTCTTTTGATTGATTCAAGGAAACAAAAGGGATGGTGCCAAAAGAATTTGATTGTTGAGCCATATGAGGTCGAGAACTCTCAAGTAAGGTATCCATAAAAATGGGTAGCACCACTGGATGAGCACTACATCACTATATGAGTTAAAACTCTGATTCTTAGCCAACATGATCAAATACTCAATATATGTAGGAGAAATAACATGCATACACTATTAAACAAATAGGCATCCAACAAAATGCATGCATAATATACCAATATGAAGATTATGCCATCAGTGAACACACTTGATATGTCATAGCTCATCGGCTTACAGAGTACCCATCAACTAATCTAGGTTGTTCGACACTCGAAGTAGAGATCCAAAATATGATTATAGTAAAAAAGTGACAGTTATAATAATAATATCTAAGAACCAACTAAAATATTTTATTTTCTTTGAAATGAAGAAAGTCAAAGAAACCCAAAATTGTTCATGGATGTTGAGTGTAATATAGAGATATACCTGAAATATATAGTGATTAAACCAAGAAATCTTTTTCTTTTTCCTTTCTAAAGTTTTCATTTCAAACAAGTTATAATTTCTCATAATATTTAAGAATACAATTGATAATTCAATCGGTTAGAATAGCAATTCCAACTAATTTTGAAGGTGAAACAAATGGAGTGTATGATGTACTCTGAAAGACTTTGTACTCTTGATGAATAAGACTTTGTATTCCTACAGAGGAGGAATCTATTGAGTTCCAAATCATAGTAAATGACAATGGAAAGACCAAGTCCATAGATGCTATTAGACCTAATGGCTCTACTAAATAAGGTAATAATAAGAAGACTAAATTCAACTGTGGAAGATATGAATAACACATCATTGGTGGTTTTTCTTCCTCTGAAAACTATGTACCCACCAGATTTCCCAAGAAAACGATTTTGGCGCTTTGTGAGAAATGGCTATGGAGATGTGCTTGGTAAGAAGAAAAGAGACAATGACTAAGAAATATTGATTGGAGTAGAGGATGCCACTCTACCATGGTCATATTGGTGACAAATTCAAAACCATAGGAAATTCATGTATGAGGCTCCACCACTAGAAAACATGAAGTAACCTTTCCTTCTTTAGAGAAGTGCTTTTCAAGATACCTAATAAGGTTTAATCCTTTAAGTTTAAGGTATATAACTGATGATCTAGAACAAGAAACTCCTATCCATGATTGTTCACAAGGGTTTTAATCATCATGTCTCCTTCCTATAAACTCTGGAGGGTGGTTCAAGGTCATATAGAGATCTCGAAGAGCAGTCACACCAATTAGATTGGTGGATTCCCTAGCCTGCAAATCTAGAATTTTCAAGTAGAAAATTACACGAGCAACAAATATAGACTATGTTCTTTTATTTTCTCTAGATTATTGTACCAATCAGTCAATCACTCACTCTGTTCATCTTGAAACACTTATCTCACACTTTATTTAGTTTCTAAGAATGAAATATGGAAAGAGTAGAAACTATTAGTGACAAATATTTCTAGTCATTTTCCTCTATTTTCTTGGAAAGAAAATAGTGTCCAACTTATTCAAGAACACAATTTTTAGATCTTTTAAATCAAATAGGAATTTGATTATAACATATTCATTGAGAACAACTTTTAGAGTAAGAAATCCACTGAGTCAGAGTCCCATAGAGAGAAAAAGAGATTTGTATGGATGAGAGGGTTTGGAATGTACATTAGTTAAGGAGATCTTTTGCTACAGAGAATTGAAAAAAAATGTAAGGCTCAAGAAATTGGAGAATTAGAGAACTAATTCAACAATATGCTCATAGGTCTAAGAATCTTTAAATCTCTCATACCATTCTAGAAATCACAAATAAAATATATTTCATTATTGAATGAATTCTTAACAAAAACTACTACATATCATTGTCTTATATAGGAGATGTAATGCATACAAAATAAATCTCTATCCACTTACACACTTACAATTTTATTATTTAGTTACACTATACTAAGATACATAGTATCATTAAATATTCTAATATGTTCAAGGATTTTGTTTTGTTGTATTAATATAGAACATATGGTTAATAATATGAATCCACTTGGTTTTATGCTTGAATTTGAGGGCCTAGACAATGAAGATCACATGATAATTTCTTATTTTGTGAGTCTCATTGATCTGAAGGGAGATTTTAATCCCAAGTGCTATATTAGAAGAGTTCTTAGAAATTTTCTTGGAGTCAATGATCTTTTGGTGGTTTAGTACTTAAGACATCACCCTTGTGGCATTATTAAATTCATCTTGCAATCCTTACAATTGCCAGATTTAGAAGAATTGAGAGGTACTATGTTGGAGTCAAATATCTCACGTTTTCATTAAGGTATGGAAGTAAGTAAGCAATTTATTGGAACTACAATTCCACTTTCCTATACTCGATTGAATTTGAGGTCTCTAGTATTTTGGAAATTTACTCTTCATATAATTGTTTGGGAAGAATATTACTGGATTATTGTTCTAACTATTTTTACAAGTATTGTTTCTATGTTTGGCATTGAGGAGGTTCGTGTTCTTATTTAGGAACCATTTCCTATGCTAGCCCTTGATGATCATTACAATAAGGTTCAAAAAAAGATTCCATAAGTTTTAACAATTAAACAACAAATATTTAAAGCTAAACTTGGACATGAATTGATATTCATAAGTTGCCTAAGGATTAGGCCAAGGTTGGTAGCTAGTTTACTGAATCACATTTTCCTTTGTTTTGCTTCTGGTTTTTTTTTCTATTAGTATGATTTTTTTTACCATTTTTAGTTCTACTAGGACTATCACCAATTCTAGGACCCCCTTAACAGACACATAAGACCACAAGTTTACCTTGAGTGATAGTATAATTTGATGACAGAAAATAAGCATATAAAATCATAGAAAGACAAAATATGGTACATTGTTCTTCCTCAATGTGAGGCTTACATCTATGGGAACCAATGCAGTTTCAATCCCCTACTAACAATGAGTAATCCTTATAACAAATTCAGTCCCTCACAACCACATATTTCTTGCCTTGAATCAAGAAAGATCAACATGAACTCACAAGAAATGCTTTCTTTTACAAGCCTTTCCCTCTTTAAAATTCCACATCTTATACGACTCAATTTCACACTTTGCAATCATATGTTACAGTTATGTGTAGAATACAAGTGATTGCCTCTTATTTATAATAGAGAAACCACCCTCTAGTGTAGCATCCCATATATGATCATAGCCTTGCTGAGTAATGCACCTACTATGCGTATATCCCTATTACTTGCCTTGTACCATATACTAGGCGTTGTCTATGCTGTACACATGTGCGTGCGATGCTAACCTTTACTATAATCTATCAAGCACGTTTTATCACATGTACACATATTTGTTATCCTATGTCCATAAATATCCACTTTGATGACAAATAACCCATTTCTAGTTTAATTGAATCCATAATTGTTTTTTCCATCCATCATGCCAAACCTTTGCCAAACCTAAGCAAGTTTATGCAATGCTTGAGCTTGCTTGTTGTAACCACCTTGGTGAGCATATCTAATGGATTGTCTTCTATCGAAACCTTAGTCACTTTAACCAACCCACTACTAATGATATCCATGATGAAATGTAGTATTACATCAATGTATTTTGTCCTCTCATGGAATATTGGATTCCTTAATAAGTAGATTGAACTCTAATTATCACATCATGCTATAACAGCTTCTTATGACAGCCCCAATTTACTGATGAACCCTTTTATCCATAGAGTATCTTTAATTGTCTCAGTACATGTGTTGTATTCTACCTCAATAGTGGAAAGAGCCATAATTGATTACAAATTTCACGTCCAACTCACAGTGTTTCCAAATAAGGTGAAGACATAACCAGTAAGTGACCTTCTTCATTCAAGATCTCCATTGAAATTAACATATGTGAACCCTTCTACCTTTACTAATATAGTTGGATTTCTTCTGTAAATCAAACCCATCTTTAAAGTCCCATTTAGGTACTATAGGATCCACTTTACTCTTGCCCAATGTTCCTTCCTATGTTTTATCATAAACCTTATTACAACATTGACTAAATGAGCTAAGTTTGGTCTTGTTGCAATCATAGAAAACATAAGACTATATATCAACAACACTTGAGTAAGGAAAACTTGACATTTCTTTAATCTTTAGATCACTTTTGGAAGATTGATTTGTAGAAAGTATAAAATGGAAATCTAGAGGAGTTGAAATTGCTCTGGCTGATTCCATTCCAAATTTCTTAAGCACCTTCTCTAGTTATCTCATTTGAGTTATTAGTAACTCTCCCTTCTCTTTATTTCATGAAATTTCCATACCAAGGATCTTCTTAGCCTTTTCTAAGTCTTTCATTTTGTACTCGATTTTCAGAAGCTGTTTGAAATGTATCAAATCTTTAAGATCCATACTTGCTAATAACATGTCATTTACATATGATAATAGACAGACTGTGTTTCCACTGATTTCCTTTCTAAAATAAACACAAGCAATATAATCATATCTTTGAAGCTTTAAATCAATCATAAAGCTATCAAATCTCTTGTACCATTGAAATGGGGACTATTTATGTACATACAATTATTTCTTTAAGGGAAAAACATCATTCTCTCTTCCTTTAATCTCAAAGACCTCTGGTTTCTTCATATAAATGGTCTATTCAAATGTAAGAACGTAGTCTTCACATTAATTTAATCCAAATGAAGATCAAATTAGGTTACCAAGGAAAGAAGATTTTTGATTGAATTGCACTTAGTAACTGGTGAGAAAACCTCATTATAATCTATCCATTCCCTTTATGAGAAGCTTTGAGAAACCACTCTTGCCAATTAAACCCCTTCTATTCCTTCTTTAACTTTGAACACCCATTTGCTTCTAACCAATATTAGTTTTTCTGGTTTCTTTACAAGCACCTATGAGCCATTTGTTTAGAGTGATGTCATTTCTTCCTTCATTACTTCTTCCTATTATCTTGCATGTCTACCAAGAATAGCTTCTACATAATTTCAAGGCTCAATTCTATCAATATCTCACTAACTATAAGAGCATAGGTAGTGTATTCAACATGGCCATAGTTCATTATTGGCCTTGTCACTCTTTTTGGCCCATCCCTAGCCATTGAATAGTCTTGAAGATCTTGATGTTTAGCACCTGTAATATCCTCATGTTCATTGGTAGATCACTTTCCATAATCAACATTGATTGGATCAAACTCATTACCATCAGGTCTCTCTAGTACACTTTGATATGATTTAGAGTTCTTAAGATGATTCTCCACCTCAATTGACTTAGGTACCTTTTCTTTCTCAACCAATAGTCCAAAATATTTATCATCATATGAAACATTATCAACCAAAGTCACATTTATGCTATTAAAACACATCTTTACTTCAGGATCCCAGAACCTATATCATTTTGCTCCATCACGATAGCCTAGAAAAACAACCCTTTTTCTCTTGCTTAGTGCTTTGCTTCATTCACGTGGGTGAAATCTATACATCTAAACATCCTAAGCTTGTTATAATTAGCATGACTACCAATCCACCTCTCTTCTGGAGTTTTGAAGTCAAGTACTGAAATAGTGATCTATTAATCAAGTGAGTAACAATTTGAACTACCTCAACCCAAAATATTTTAGGTAGTTTGGAGTTAGAAAGCATGCATCTTACCTTGTTTAGGATGGTTCTATTCATGCGTTCCACTAAACCATTTTAAGGGTAAGTACCTACTACTATCTTATACCTCTAAATGTCACAATTCTCACACATCTTTTCAAACTCTTTTCTAATAGAGCCTTACAAGATTGGAACTTAGCAAATGTATCTTCCTTGATCTTCAAAATATAGGTGTAGACCTTCCTTGAGTGGTTATCAATCAAGCACAAATAATATGTACTCTTACCAAATGATGTTGTTGATGAAAGCCCCCAAAGATTTGCATGTATGTCATCTAAAATGCCCTTTGCTTGCTAGTGTAGAACTTTACCTTAGTCTTCTTTCCATATATGTAGTGTTCATAAATTCCAATTGTTGTAACCTTATCTCCTTCAAGCACACATTGTTTCTAGAGTTTTGTGAGAGCTCTCTATTATGCTATAGAGTAGTAACATGTTTTGATGAAGTTGTCAAAGCATTTCCATGATCAAGAATTGTCTTGTCTTGGAGGGTGTAAAGTTCATACTACCTTTAGCCCTTTATAATGACCAAAGATCCCTTGAGTACCTTCAATATACCTTGTTCTAATCCAATTGAATAACTCGAGACATCAAGTGCTCCAAGAGAAATCAGATTTCTCCTTAAATCTGGCACATATCTCACATTAGATAGTATCTTTATTTTCTCATCATTAAGCCTAATATGAACCAAGCCAATGCCTTTCACTTCACTTTTATAATTTTTCCCAAGTAATACCTTCTTATGGTAACCTTCGTTCAACTCCCTGAACCATTTTTTGTTAAGGCACATGTGAAATGTGTAGCCAAAACATTATCAGCCTTTTGTGGCATATGAAGCACTTGAAAATTTTCTTATTTTTGGACATTGATCTAGACTTCCCTTTATCCTTAGACCCATCAATTCTCTTCTCTGATCTCCCTCTTATGAATAGCCCATCACTAGTATTTACTGCTTTATTGAACTTTTTGTGGTCAAGTTCCCAAGATTTTAGAGATGAGACAACAAAATCGAGCTTCAATTCTTATCTTCCATACTTGATCATTATCTTTACTTCACTAAAATACTTAAACAAACTATTGAGTATCATTATTGCTTGATCCTCTTGATCAGCCTTCTTGTCTAGATTGGCTAATTGAACATTAATCATCTTGAATTGATCAAACTGAAAACTAAATAGCCTTTCTTTCAAGAATATCTTATTTGAAAATGACTTGTAATCATACAAGGTTTCAAGCCTTTCCAAGATCTCTTTGACACTTTTTAAATCTTGAATTTTCCATGGAACATTATCAACTAAGAATAGCTCTATGTAGCTGCTTGCTTTTCTTCAAGATTGTCTTCTTTTCTTCCTTTTTCATTTTAGTGGGAAACACTTCATCAATAGCCAAATCTAACTCTTGTTGTATCAGCATATTCTACATCTTTTTTTCAATAGTTTAAAGTAACCCATTCGATCAAACTTCTCAACATCATACTTGGTGGTAGCCATCGATATCTTCTAAGTTTTTATGCCCTCAAGAAGATAAAAAATGTCAAGAATTTTTTAGAACTAAAAAAATTACCTTCGAGTCCCTTGATTCTTTCCTGATTGCCACAATTTGTGTTCTTGTAAATTAATACCTTAAATTTCTCGAATCAAGCTTTGATACCACCCAATTTTAGGATAGTCACCAATTCCTAAACCCCCTAGACACATGCACATACCTATTGGTTTTCTTTGAGCAGAAAGATAATTTCATGACAGAAAACAAGCACATAAAATCATAGAAAGACATAGAATTTATTACGTGATTCTTCCTTAATGTGAGGCTTACATCCACGAGAACCAATGCAGTTCCAATTCATTAGCAATAATGAGTAATCATTACAATAAATTCAACCCCTCATGACTACATCTTTCATGCTTTAAACCAAGATAGATTAACATGAACTTACAAGAAATGCTCTCTCTTACAAGCCTTTTTCTCTCTAGAATTCCAAAGCTTATACCACTCTGTTTCATACTCTACAATCATATGTTATAATTATATATAGAATACAAGTAATTGCCTCTTATTTCTAGTAGAGAAACCACCTTCTTGTACAACATTATACATATGATCATAACCTTGTTGAGTAATGCACGTACTCTATGTATAGCCCTAATGACATGCCTACAATCTACCGAACACTTGTTATCACATCCACACATATTTGTTATCACATGTCCAAAAATTCCTTTATTTTGTTTAGGATTTAGTGTGTTTTGGCCTGTCTTTTAACTTTGCTAGTAGGCTTTACTTTTGTTTCGTTATGGAATGTTGCTGGACAGTAGTATTTTGTTAAACGAAGAATGGACCTGCTAGTTGAAAGCCCCTTCGGATAGTGGTGATATCTTGCATCACCATTATAACATGGGGTGTTTGAAATATTTTTCATACTTGAATAAATTCTCATCTTTGGTCCAAAAAAAAAAAAAGAAATCATTAATTTTTGTCTTCTAATTGAATTATTTGATGTTTACAATTTCAATAAATTAATGATCATTTTATATTATTTTCTAAATAAAAATATCTTTATTCTTTGGTATAATGTTATTTGTTCATAACAATCAAGTTTTAATAAATGAAGGTATAAAATTTTAAGAAATAAAAGCTCAATACAACACAAAAATTGCAAATAAAAATTATTTTCGAAAAAATACGGCACTTAAATAGCTACAAGTTCTCTCTCTGTCTCTCTCTCCCTCTCTCTCTTTCTCTCTCTCCATATATATACACGAGGCTTTTTTTTTTTTTTCCTTCTACGTTGGCATGTTGATTGAGAGTCAATGGTTGTGGATTGCCTGTTAATACTAACCATTGATTACATGAAGAGTTTTAATCTAAATAAATTCAGATAAGTTCTACTTCGCCACATTAATACTAACCATTGAATACAAGACATCCTAACTATGGTTGTGGATTGCCTGTTAATACTAACCATTGAATACTAATAGTTTATATATATATATATATTTGAATCACATATTGTAACAGGTATACAAGACATCCTAACTAAATTGGCATCTTTATAGCATCTTTGTTCATCTAATCCATCAATATGACTATCATTAAAATAATAAAAAAAGATATACAAATTTTTTTTAAGAAAATCTATAATTAGACATGCTATTAATATTAAAAAAAATATTAACGAATAATATATGATCCTATCACCATGTTGTTATACCGACACTAAGTGTCCTAGAGGCAATCCAATCAACTAATGTATCTCTCTCTAAATATATGGAAATAATGAAAATTGATGTAAGTGGTCTTTTCTAAACATTCAATCCAAACAAAATATTCAATCCAAGCAAAGTACCATATACCATCCCCACTGCACATGCTATGATAATCTAGTACAAAAACTTCACCGCACCAAATCTACTTTGCCCCATTTCCTTTAAATAAAGTTATTTTTATTTGAATGAGGCTTTTTTTTTTCTCTACTCATTATTTATAGTGTAGTGTGCCATTTGATAGAATTTTCACCGTCTTAGAGTAAATGTCACTCCTAATACACACTCCCCGTTACCGTAATACTTGAATCCACTAATGACGACTATCAATTAATGTATACCTCTTGTGCTCTTCTGTAACCAATTCCTCTTATGACTACCTTCAACAATCTAGTTTATCAGCAATCATGGCCAATGACTACAAATTATGTTGAATTCCAAGTGACTACAAATTATGTTGAATTCCAAGTGACTACTATGATTAGATTCTAATCAAGTAATAGAACATCAACCATGAGTGTATCATAACTCAATATATACCTAATTCCATAAATGCTATATTGTCTACCATAGTACTCATTCTTCCTCAAGAATTTTGAACCAAAACCAGAGGCTTATCGATATAAAGACACAGAATGCATGCTAGGACTGCACCCATGGGGAATCAAATTGTCACGTCATCTTTATAAATGGGATTGCAATAGACTCATGTTTTGGAGTATATGCAACAGTATTGCCTATAGGATTCAACCACAGATAGTCGGTACATTAGATTAAATCCTAATAATCCAATACTTTGTTTATGCCGGTTACTATGAGACAAGTAATCCAAACATAATGCATTGATTTAAACCTAAAAAAATATCGATGTATGTTTATAAACCCTGAATTAATTCATGAATGTCAATGATCCTACGCTCTTGTTTTACTTGTACATGTGTCACACTTACAAGTAGCAAACACATTATGAAAACAAACTAGGTGAACATACATTATTACAATCAAATGATCGAAAACTAATTCATTTTGAATAAACATCCTGTTTATTTATAAATTAATGTAATATTAATATACATGATCAATTAACTATTATCCATAATAAATTATAGTTTTAAAATATAGCACATATCCCAACAAACTTTGTCTTGCTCATTTAGAGAAATGATCCATTTGACGGCTTCATATGTGTTTGTGATAAGTGATTGAAAATCACTCATATTTGATAAATTATTGAGGTTAATTGAAAGGAATAGATTTAATTATAGCACGTTTATATGATTATTTAGAAAAATCTATCTGTTTGGAATCACAAATATATTTTATTGCATTTTAAGTGTATTTAGCTTCAAAAAGCTTAAACTTGTTAACACATGAAGAAAACCACTTAGAGCACTTATTTTTCACAATAATAGCTTAAAAGATTAAGACATGTAAGCCTTACATCAAGGACCAACCAATTTGTAAGGTGTACAAGGAACATTTCAAGACGAAAAAAGAATACCATGAGGAAGAAGTAAATGTTCCACAATGCATACCTTTTGGGATGAATTATTGAACACATTGGGCTTTGGATGCCATGTCGTGAAATATTATGTACAATGACGAGACCTTCTCAAGTTGGAATGGTGCAAGTTGATCGAACTCCATACCGTGGTACACAAACCTAATTTTGACTTCAAAACCTTCTATACCCAAGTTTTTATTATAAATAAACATTAAGTCTTTAGGTTTTACATACAATTTTTCCTAATATTTTCCAACTGTTAGTTATTAGATTAGTTATATAGTTTTTATTTTTATACACAATTTAGATTAAACAAGAATGAATAAAAAGCAATATTAGGGAGATTCTCTGGATCAAGAAAGAAGAAAAGATCATTGAAAATTGAAAATCACTTTGAAGATCAAGATCAAAACTTTGGAGTAGGACATATCATCAATCCATTGTTGGTATTGAGATCTACTTTGTATTAATTAATTTTAATATTAATATTTTTGTTTTTCTTGAACGAATACTTTTATTTTAAGCATGTCTGGCTGATTTTGATAATAAGAATTTAGTTTTGTTGTCATGTTTGTATAGATTACTTAGGTGAACATTTTTAATATTAAATAAATTAAGATTATTTCTTTATTTAAGATTCATTACATGATTTATTTATGAAAATTCATTAGTTATTTATTCTTCGTAATAGATCTAAAATTTGAAAACTAGGTTTTAGATATATCATCTAGATTTAATTTGGACAACCTGAATAAGAATTTCAATTGATCACCCGACCGAAGGCATTGAATTAAATAGTCTATTATTTCCTTACACATTAGGAACAATATCAATTATGATCCCGAACAAAGTCATTAATTGATTTGATTAACAAAAAAATGATCACAATGAAGGCATTTTTTATACTAAAAAAGAAAAATCAATATGAATTTATATTTTAATTAACCTAAAAATTTCTAAAAAAAAGTATGGTTAACCGCTAAATATTTCCATTAATTTTTCATTGATTATTAAATATATATTTGTCTTGAATTTATTTGAGTTGAATATATTTTTAGTTAATTTAATTATATTTCATTAATTTAGTATTTTCAAAACCTATCAATTATGATAGAATGTTTAGGTTTTATTTTTGTATTTGTTTATGTTAAGAAATTATATAATTTTTTAAGACTAACCTTGGGAGTATATTTATTGATTATTATAAGTGATTCATACACTTGTGAGCTATTTATAAATATAAAATTTATGCATCAAATTTTTAGCACCGTTATCGGAGAAGTAATAACGTTTTACATTTTTATTATCAAAATTCTTAAAAACTCTTCGTAAATATTCGGAATTTTTCTTTTATGATTTTTTTGGGAATATTTGTGATTTGTTTAGATTTTTGACTAGTTTATTTATTTCTATTTCTTTAATTTATTTGCCTTTATCTACTTATTTTATTTTTACTATTTATTTCTTTTTCTTTTTATTTGTTATTTTTCAGGTGATGAAATTTATTTAGTTGTTTATTTTTGCTTTTCCTTTGTCTATATTTATGATAATGCTCAATTTAGTGGTAAGTCATCTACAACCTTGATTTTTGTATTTATTATTAATGTATAAAAGATAAGATATCTTTGAGAAATGAGTTCATACTTTTTATTGACAACATCCATAGGTTTACATCTTTAAAGAAATCTAGATATTGTGATCAACCTTAGGTGCATGTAGACATGGGTGACGCTAGAGATATTAAGATAATGATCAAAGAGTATGCAATTCCAATTGTTGGCACTACTACTTCTTGCATACAGTTGGGAGAGGGTGCAAGGAATTATGAATTGAAAAATATTCATTATTCTATGTCGCCTTTGTTTAATGGTATCCCTAATGAAAACCCTTAAAATTTTATTAGAGATGTTTATGCTATTGTGCAAACATTTCCATTGTAGAGACTTGATGAAGACCATCATAGGATGAGGTGTTTTCCATACACACTCAAAGATAGATCTATGTCTTGGTTCATTACTTTACAACCGAATTTCTTAACTACTTAAGAGGCAATCTACAATAAGTTTATGGGTACATTCTATTCCCATCAAAAGACTACCGACTTAAGGGAAAAGATAGCCACGTTTTCACAAATGGATAGAGAGCTCTCCATGAAGCATGTGATAGATTCAAGTGCTTTTTTATTCAATTTATACAACATAGCTACCCATTGTAGTTACAAAACCAACTTTTCTATTATGTATTGACACAATAATGTCAGTACATGGTTGATAATCCTGCACGAGGAGCTATAGGAGAAAATATAGTAAAGTCGACTTATTAGCTATATGAGTTGTTAGTTGCTAATTCCCAACAAAAGAGTGCTAAAGGAATAAGGATATAAGTCAATGAGATAGGCTCTAGAAGTGAAATAGTCATGCAACTTACGAAATTGACTAAGCAATTGCAAATTCTTACTATAAAGAATATGTCAAATTATGAGGTATATGAAATTTATGGTACAATTGGGCATAGTGTTGATGTTTGTTTTTCTGTAGGTGATTCTAGTGTAGTTACCATTTAAGAAGCTAATCTTTTATAAGGGTACCAACCTAGACTTAGGAATGATCCATTTACCCACACTTATAATCTTAGGTGGCAAAATCACCCTAACCTTTCATGGAAAACAATAACCTAGCATATGCCCAAAATCAAATACAAAGACCAAATATAAACCAACCTTACAAACCAAATCAACTCAATAGGCCAGCTTTAGAGGATAACTTGAATGACTTTATTCAAGTTAATATAGATAACCAAATGACGAACAATTAGAGGTAGATTCCTTATAGGCTTCAATAAAAAGCATTAAGGTTCAAATGGGGTAGCTAAAGGGAACATGTAGAAGTAAGAGAAAGGAAAACTACCTAATCAAATAGAACAAGCAAAAGGTGTCATAGTCCTTAGAAGTGGTAAGGTGGTTAATAAAAGTTTACTTGAGATTTCTAATGATTTACCATCTATTGTAGGTAACATAGATCGTGAAAATATAGTCTCCTAAGAAGGTGGAAAGACAAGTGTCAAATATGATGGGCCTTTCGAAGAAATAAATGGGGAGTCAATTGCCCTTCCTAAAATACAAAAGTCATCAAAGCCATACCAACCAGCAATACCACTCCCACAATGGTTGAAAGAATCAAATGAAGATAAGAAATTCTAAGATCTTTTCGCTATGCTTTCTAAAGTTAACATAAATTTGCCTTTGTTAGATGTGTTCAAGAATGTACCTTTCTATTCAAATTTCTTCAAGGAATTAAAGACTAAGAAGAGGAGGTACAAGCTTAATGAGAGAGTTATGGTGTCGGAAGGTTCTAGTGTTGTGCTTCAACATAATCTACTATAAAGTTGAAAGATCTAGGAAGTTTTATCATTAACATCACTATGAGGGGTAGGAAGCTAGCTAAATCAATGTTTGATCTAGGTAAAATAACTAATTTTATGCTTACTTTATTTTCTTTCAACTAGGTTTGGGAGATTTAAAACCTACAACCATTTCCCTTAACTATTCCTTCTATCTCTTCTATTGATGGGTGTTTTAATATTAATTCCATGTATACACTTGTTAATAACACTTTTCTACAGGAGATATTGGAAATAAAATTAGAAGTATCTCTTACAGTTAAAAAGGTAGAAGAAGAGTTAGATAAGGAAACTTAGTGGTATCATGATATGCTAGATAGTGCCACACTTATAGAAGAATCTAGTACACCCTTAAACTTACATAATTCCCTACCTAGGGAAGAAGCCACTCCACCTAGGCTAGAAATAAAAGAGTTGCCTAAGCCCCTAAAATATGTGTTTTTGGAAGAGGAGGATACCTATTCAGTTATTATTTTGTCCACTTTGACCAAAACCCAAGAAGAAGAACTTGTTAGGGTGCTTAAGAACTTCAAGAAAGTAATAAGTTGGAGTATTAGGGATATTAGAGGCATTACTCCAACTATTTGTATGCATAAGATTAATCTAGAGAACAATGCTAAATCAATGAGAAAGACCCAAAGGAGACTAAACCCAGTCATGTAAGAGGTGTTAAAATGGAAATTCTAAATTTCTTAGTAGTACTAGTTATTTATCCAATTGCTAACAGTAGATGGGTTAGTCTGCTTCATATGGTACCAAATAAATTGATCACCACACAAATTTTGTCTGCAATGAATATGCAAGTATACATATCGTAACAAGTAATATAATGATAAGTAAAGATCGTTCCCACAGAGATTATTTTTTAGAAACTAATTTTTAAAACTAAAAATAATAAAAATCAAATTTTTTTTATCTTTATATTTTAAGAAAAGAAAATTAAAATAACTAAAAGTAAATAGCAATAATTAATTAAATCAGATTTTATGACTAAAAATATATATGAGAAAATATCTAGGAATACTTAATCCCCCAATTTTCTAAACATGTGAATCGTTAAAATCCCCCAAATATAATATCAATTAATTACATGATCAATTGAATCTAACCTAGTATGTATTCCTCTCTCAAGTAAACTACACACCATATAGTAATTAATTTAATCACACTCTCATGCCAATTAAATTGCATACTACTCATTAAGTTCATCAATTATTGATCACATACATAAGAATCATACATCTCTGCTTAGAAACTATGCATGTTATTAAATTAAGACAAACAATTAAATAATTCTCTCAAATCTATTTAATTGTCTCTATAGATAAACTGTTGGCCAAATAATTAATAGCATAAAAATCAGATTAAATAATATAATTAAATTAATATTATAATTGGGAAAAAATATTAGATCATCACATGGTGAAAATTGGGTTCATAAGATCCCTAGATTAATAAATTAATTAACCATAATTGTGTTCATAAAGCTCATATTTTTCATAAAGAAAGACATAAAAATTGATAAAGAAAAGAGTAGAAAAAGAAATACAATCAATATCTTGAATTGTAGAATTAATTTTCTCTTGAATCTTCACCAAAATTGTGTCTTCTCTTGAATTTTTCTGTATTTTTGTCTCTTTAGCTCTAAAAATTGACCAAAATTATGCTCATGGAGGCTAATTAGGGTTTATGGAGTGATTAGGGGCTTAAATAAAGCTCAGGTCCAATTTGGACCATCCAGTCAGCTTCATATCAAGGGCTACGATCAAAACAAGCAAAAATGATAGTTTCATCCAATCATAGCGGGACACGTGACATCAGAAATTCATTAGGCGAATCAGAGAGCGACGTGTGGTAGGGGAGACCAGTCAGAGTCAACGCTCGCTGAGTTAGAAACACGTGGCATGACATAATTCGTGGGAACAGATGGCATGGCGAATGGGTGAAATGCGCAGAGCAATGGTATGGTGACACTTGGTATGGCGCCTTAATCGATTTCTGAACTCAGATTGAACGTCATGCTGACACGTTGCACATGTTTGTCCTCCTCACATGCGGTGTGACGTGATTCACTCTATGTGCTTACTTGGCGTCCTGTGGCTTTCCCAGTCAGCTCCTCTGCTTGTGTGGCATGCCACGTGGTAGCTTATAATTGGTGCTACGCTAAAAATCCATAAAAATCCCAAAAAATTCCAAAAATTATATTTTCACCCATTTTTCACTAAAAAGTTTATATTTTAATTTTTTTGGCCATAAAAAAATACTATTTATTAAATAAAACAAGTAAATATTAAGTAAACAATTGCACTAATGACTCTATTTTCATAGAGTCATTATAAATCCAAAATAACAGTGGTTAAAAATGAAAAAAATGAATTAGTACCCAATAGGACAATCATATGATGGAGCATGTGTATAGATTTTAGACGACTGAACTTGTTCACTAAAAAGGATAAATTTACCCTTCCAATTATTGATCAAATGCTAGAAAGATTAGTTGGGAATGACTTCTACTATTTCTAGATGGAATTCAAGTTATTATCAGGTACCCATTGCACTCGGGGATCAAGAGAAGATCAAATTCACATGTCCATTTATGATGTTTTCTTTTAGGAGAATGTCATTTGGGTTATGCAATGTCTCTGTCACTTTTCATAGATGTATGATGTTAATACTCTTAGACATGGTGAAAAAAATTCATTGATGTATTTATGGATGATTTTCCAGTTTTTAGAACTCCATTTGATGATAGCTTACATAAATTGACCCTTTGTTTTAGAATGTTGCATTGAATGTAACCTAATACTTAGTTGGGAAAAAAATCACTTTTATGGTCCAACAGGGGATTGTACAAGGACTTATAATTTCTAACAAGGGAATTGAGGTCTATAAGGCAAAAACTAAATTCATTGCTAAACTACCACCCCATGTATTCATTAAGTGAATAAGAAGCTTTTTAGGACATATGGGTTTTTACAGGAGATTTATTAGAAGAATTTCTAAAATAAGTCATCCTCTATTTATTTATTATTAGATGAGGTTTATTTTGATTTTAATGAAGATTTCCTTGTTTCCTTTAATACTTACAAAGATAAATTAATTTCTACCCCTATTATTATGGCACCTGATTGATCTCTCCCTTTTGAGATAATGTTTGATACTTCTAATTTTTATATAGGAGTTATTAGCATAACATTGAATGAAATCTAAATTAATTATTCCACCACTGAAAAAGAGTTATTGACTGTTGTGTTTTCATTAGATAAATTTAGGTCTTAATTGGTAGGATCTAAAGTAATTGTGCATTTTGATCATGCTGCTTTGAGATATATATTAAGTAAACCAAATGCTAAGCCAAGACTAATTAGGTTGGTTTTACTCTTGCAATAATTTTATCTAGAGATCCAAGATAAGAAAGGTAACAAAAATGTAGTAGCTGATAATATATCTAGATTAATTTCTGAGTTAATGTTGAGACCTTTCTTAATGAAATATTATTTATAATAGGTCAAAACCCATGGTATGCTGACATAGTTAATCATCTTCATATTGGTGTTTTAAGGCCTAACATTTAATTTTAGGAAAAGAACAGGTTTTTACATTCTTGTAGCCAATACTTCAAGGAGCACAAATTCTCGACCCATAGCATGTTATTGACTTAACCAAAAATCTATTGAATGAAGGTAGCTTGCTTACTCTTAGCCACTAGTTAGAAGTATATCCCTTGAATTCATTTATGCCCTTATGCAATAAATAAATGAAGTGATACTTATCTATTCAAGCTTGGTAAAGATCAAGTCACCCAAAGGTGTATGCCTAAGGAGAAGCATAAGAGAATTCTAGTCTTTCATCAAGAACTTCATTATTTGAGGTCATTTTGGTGGTAAGAAAATATCCCTTAAGGTATTACAATATGGATTTTATTGGCCAACTCTATTTAAGGAAGCTACATGTTATGCATGCATTGTGATAGATGTCAACAGATAGGTAATATAGGAAAACATGATGAAATACCTTTGACACCTAATTTAGTTGTTGAACTATTTGATATATATGGATTGACTTTAAGGGTAATTTTCCCCCATATTTTGGTCATGAATATATCATGTTCTCATTGATTATGTGTGAAAGTGGGTTGAAGCTATACACACTAAAACAAATGATGCTAACATTGTTATGAAATTTTTGAAGGATTTGATATGTAGTAGGTTTAGGATGCCTAGAGCAATAATTAGTGATGGAAGGAGCCAGTTTTTCAATATGATATTTTATGGGGTACTGAAGAAGTATAACATCGCAAACAAAGTGACCACTCCAAACTATCCATAAACTTTCGGTCAAGTAGAGGTGAACAATAGGCAAATCAAAGTGGCTTTGGAATGCAATATGTAGCCATCAAGGAAGGATTGGGAAATAAATTTGAATGATGCCTCATGGGCATACCACATAGCATATAAAACACCCGTTGGGATTGGCCCTTACCATTGAATCCTTGGGAAGGCATGCCACCTACCCATTGAACTCAAGTATAGGGAATATTGGAAAATTAAGGAGCTCAATATAGATATGAATAAAGTAGGAGAAAGTAATTTCTCCAACTTAGTATGCTTGAAGAGATTAGGGGATGAAGCCTATGAAAATGCAAATACATACAAAGAGTGCACCAAGTGTTATCATGACAAGGGCCTAGTTTATAAGTCTTTTCTTCCTAGAATGAAAGTTATTTTACTTAAATCTCATTTGAGATTGTTTCTAGGAAAATTAATATCAAGGGGGTGTCAACCATTCACAATTACCAAAATATTTCCTCATTGAGCGATGGAGTTGTTGGATTCTAAGATACACGACATCATATGAAGCCCTATTTAGAAGAAGGAAACAACACGATGAACATTAAGTGAATACAAATGTACAATCCTTAGCACCACAATGGTGACCACGTTTTGCAAAGATGTTAAACAAAGTCCTTAATGGGAGGTACCTATTCAATAATTTTATTTTTTGATTTATTTCTTTTTCATGTTCTTTTCTTATTTCTCTTAGTCATTTTTGGTGGGAATGAGGACATTCCACAATTTAGGTTAGGGGTGGATGATACATTATCATTGCATTGTTATGTTTTAGGTAGTATTAATCAATTGTTTTATTTCATTATTATTAACCTTTATGTTCATAATATATAAAAAAAATTACAAAATTATCATGCATTTAGTTAACTTAAAGTAAATGATATAGTCTTTGTACTATTTGCTTGATGTCTTAATCATTTTCATAGATTATTATAAAAATTAGTTCTATTCATATTTTTCTTTCATGCTTTAATGTTGAGATTGAAATGAACATAAAATTGGTATTTATGAGTCAAATTGTAGAGACTACATTGTAATATTATTGAGCCAAAAGCATTTTATTCTAAGAAATGATTTTTCTTCTACTCCTTTATACATTTTTCTTATTATTTCAAATTGTTAGATGATTTCTATAAGTTATGTATTAAATATTAGGATTTTAAATATCTAATAAAGTATCATGTACTTACTTTCATTTCTTAGATTAAATGATTTAAGTAGAAATTGAAAGTGTGTGTCTATCTTCATTTCAAGCTTGACTTCTAGTAAAAAGGGATATGGGGTTCCCTTTGAACAAAAAGAGCCAAAATAGCCATTCACAATAACACATATATGTATATGAGACCATTCTCTAAAAAAACAAAAAAGAACAAAAAGAACAAAAAAAGAGAGAATAACAAATAGTATAACTAAATACTTTAATCCTTATTTCTTCAAAGTAGTGATGTGGCTATTTCCACAATAGTAAGGATGACCCTCTTGATGTCAATTGCATTTTCATTCATTTTAAGGAACATACTTGAATTTTTTGCTTAATGATTTTGATTGAAGCATGAGAATAGTATATATGGTATATTCATAAAGCCAAGCATTTGAATCCTTTCATGAGGTTAATGTTATGCAATTTTGAGCATTTCTTGCTCATAAACATATGTGAAACTATTGGCTTTATTTTTTACATAAATTATATTTGCATATACCTTGTTAAGTGCTTGAATTCATACAATCAATGTGAAATTGAGAGTATATCTTATGAGGATTAGAGTCGAAATGAATTCAAATTCCTAATACTAGAATTGGGTGAGTGAAAGTTGATATGTTTTTGTAATGGGACATGAATTTGTGATATGTAATCGGTCTGAACAATAAAATGTGAACCATTGGGATGTTGAATTAACTTATGCTTTAGATTTTGATTATGAACTCAAAACAAACTATAGCATGAAAATTTTTGTTAACTTTAGTTTTTCTTTCGTCATGTGAATTATTTTTATTTTTAGATTTTGCATTTTGGGATTTTTGTTGGTATCATCACTAAAGCCCTCACAAGACTTAATATAATCCACCAAGCCTACCTATAGGTTTAAAGGCTTGCTACATATGCTAAATTCAACCTTGTTAATCTATAAAAATGATTTAGGTTATTACAATTTAGTTTATTTATTTTTATTTTAAGTTTTTAATGGCTTTATTTGCTAGAGGGTAGCACAGAGTTGGTTAAGGGTTGTGATAAGTGCTTAAAAATTACTCATATTTTGTTATTTTATTAAGCTTAATTGAAAGAAATAAGTTTGATTATAACATGTTTATGTGATTATTTATGCAAATCTATTTGTTCAGAATCAAATGTATGTTTTATTGTATTTTAGTTGTTTTTAGCTTCAATGTACATAAACTTGTCAACACATGAAAAACAAAACTTGGAGCACTTATTTTGCACCCTAAGAGCTTAAAATACTAAGGCATGTAAGCCTTACCTCAAGAACAAACTTATTTATAAGGTGTATAAGGTAAATTTCAAGACAAACAAAGCATATCGTGATGAAGAAATAAGTGTAACATGGGGCACACCTTTTGGGATGAATTATTGGGCACATTGAGCTTTGCATACCACGGTGTGAAATATTATGTACCATAGTGAGGTCCTCTCTGGTTGGAATGGTGCAAGCTGATCAAACTCCATGTTGTAGCCGAAAAAACATGTGCTACGACATGAAAAATGTGTGTCATGGAACTCGAACATAATTTTCACTCCAAAGCTCCTTTTACATGAGTTTTTCTTATAAATAGACATTAAGTCTTTAGGTTTTACATATAGTTTTTTAGAATATTTTCCATCCATCAATTAAGATTAGTTATATTATTTTTATTTTTATATACAATTTACATTAGACAAGAACAAATAAGAAGAAATAGTAGGGACTTTTTCCTAATCAAGAAAGAAGAAAAGATTAATGAAAATTGAAGATCACTTTGAAGATCAAGATCATAACTTTAGAGCAAGACACATCATTCATCCATGATTGGTATTGAGATCTACTTTGTATTAATTTATTTTCATATTAATCCTTTTGTATTTCTTGAATTAATGCTTATTTTAATTCAAAAATCATGGAACTTATTTCAACATGTTTGGCTAATTTTGATAATAAAAATTTAGCTTTCTTATCATGTTTGAATAGACTATTTAGGTGAACATTTTTAATATTAAATAAATTAAGATTATTTTTATATTCAAGATTCATTACAAGATTTATTTACGACAAATTTATTAGCTATTTATTCTTTGTAATTGATCTAAAATTTGAGAATTATGTTTCAGACACATAATCTAGATTTAATTTGGATAGTTTGAATATGAGTTTAAATTGGTGACTCAACCGAAGGAATTGAATTGATCATTTTGTTATTTCCTTATATATTAGTCATAATTTAGTCAATTAGTTAATGATCCCTATTGAAGACATTAATTGGTTTAAATAAAAAAATAAAGATCTCAACAAAAGGAAAAATTAATAATATGAATTTATACATTAATTAACCTAAATACTTCTAAACAAGCATGGGTAACTAACTAAATATTCTCATTAATTCTTCATTGATTCTTAAATATATATGGCTTGAACTTGTTTGAATCAAATCTATTTTTAGTTATTTTAATTATTTGTCAGTAATTTATGAATTTCAAAACATATCCAATATGATAGAATGTTTAGGTTTTATTTTTGTTTTTGTTTAAATTTTCAGGAAATTGAAGAATTTTCAAAAACATTTCAATTCCTCTTGGGACTAATCTTGGGAGTATACTTATCACTTATTATATGTGATTCATGCACTTGTGAGCTATTTAAAAATATGAAATGTTTACGATAATTCTACGAAAATAGAGTTATTCGACCACTTCAAAACCACTTATTTGCCTTGTTTGTACTTAAATATCATGAATAAGCTTAATTTGGGTTTAATATGACAATAAAGGTTAAAAGATAATAAACAAATAAAAAAATAGGCAAAAATGAGGACAAATATAGAATTACTAGGTTGATAAATCAACCAGCAACTAGATTGGTTAAATTTTATTACTCGATCGATTGTAAAAGAAGCGGATCAATCGAGTTGTTATTACTCGATTGATCGAGAATAGGCATGATCTATCGAGCGATGAGGAATAAAATGTGTTAGTACTAAATTAAATCCTAACTTTCAATATAAGCCACTAGTTCACAGTAATACAAATCCTAATCTAATGAGGATCAATTTCAACCTATTTAAAGCACCATAGGGAGGCCATAAACATACAATTAAGAGACACAAATAGAAAACACACAATTAAGAATAAAAACCCTAGCAGCTGCCAAGAAGAGAAAAGAAGAGGAAAAATTTCAAGAGGAGATTAAAAGAGACACAGTTTTGTGAAGGATTCACAAGAAGATTAGTGCTACAAATCAAGAGATTGAGTGTATATCTCCTCTTCTTCTTCTCCTTTCTTTATCAATTATATTGTCTTTCTTTATGAAAAATCTAAACTTTATGAACACATTTATGTCAACCTAATTTATTAATCTAAGGGTCATATGAACTCAATTTTCAACATGTGATATCTAATATTTTACCCCCATTGTTGTTGCAATTCAATTATATTATTTGATTTGATTTTTATGCTAGTAATTGCTAGGCATAAAATTGATCTACAAAGACAATTAAATAGATATGAGAGAATTATTTAATTGTTTGTCTCTATTAAATAACATGTATATTTTCTAGTAAGAGATTTGTGATTTTTATATGTGTAATCTATAATTGATAAACTGAATGAGTAGTATGCAATCTAATTGACATGAGAGTGTAATTAGGTTAATTACTATATGGTGTGTAGTATACTTGAAAAAGGAATGCATGCTAAGTTAGATTCAATTGATCATATAATTGATTGATGATTATAATTGGGATATTTTAGTGATTCACATGTTGGGAAATTGCACGATTAAAGATTCATTGATCTTTTTCCTCAAATATATTCATAGTTGTTAAGTCTTGCGATTTGAAATTAGTGTTATTTTTTTTTCAATTTTTATAATTTTTTTGTTGTCCAAATAGTATTCTTAATAATTATATTGCTACTCAGTTATAAGTTACACAACTCCCAGTGGGATTGATATCAGTACTTAGGTATATTATATTACTTGCATAAACCATATACTTACGAATTGCATCGTGTTGATCAAGTTTTTGGCATCATTTTCGGTGACTTAATTACTTATAATTGATATCAATAATGTTTATTGTTATACTATTGTGGACCTTTTAATTTTTGTTTTAATGCTTCTATTATATGCCCTAGTTGATAGGTGAAAATCATGTTCCTTTTGATCCGACATTAGAGAGAACTTTAATTCACTTAAGAAGGGAACAGTTAGCACAAGATCAATCAGGGGTTATGGTAGAGTAAAGGGATCAATGAGTTATTATGGTCCCTAAATCTTTAAGGATTTTGCAATCCTATAAGTAGATGTAGCCTAATCATCTATCAATAGACCAGGCATCAATGCTAATAGTTTTGAAATAAAGCCTAGAGTCACTCAAAACGTTCAAGATGAATGGTGTATCAGATGAAGAAAATTGCCTTCACTTGTTTCTTTTCTCATTGAGGAACAAAGCTAAATGATGGTTACAATCACTACTTGTTGGGTCAATCAGTACATAGAGTCAATTGGCTCAAAAATTATTTGCAAACTACTTCCCACCTTCAAAGAGAACTAAGCTTAGAAATGACATAATTTCCTTTTAGAAATTTGAAGGGGAATCACTTTATAAAGTTTGGGAATGCTACAAATAGGTTTGAAGAAGATGTAAACACCATGTTCTTCCTCCTTGGCTGCAAGTGCAAACATTCTACAATAGATAGGGTAGCCAAGGACAATAATTAATGTTATAGCTAGAGGAGTTTTAATAGGTAAAACTAAAGAGGAAGCTTTTTCATTACTGGATGAAATGATATCTAATAATTACCAATGGCCTATTGAAATGCTAAGCCTAAGGAGAATGGATGGAGCAATAGATGTACAAACAATAGCAGCATTGCAAGATCAAATAAAGGCTATATGTTAGGTTTAAATAAGAAGCTAGATGGTGGTAGTGTGAGGGTAATATAGTACAAATCCCACTAGTAGTATGGGATTTTTGCAATGGACATCCTTCTATTAAGGCATCTAAGAGCCTTCCTAAAGCAGTAAATTATGCCAATAATCAAAACAGCCAAGAAAACCTATACTCAATCATATACAACCCAGGATAGAAAAACCACCCAAATTTCCCATGGAACAATAAAAGCAATCAAGGTGGTAATCAATTCAACCTCAATCCTTTCTATCACCAGGTTTTCAATAACCACAAAAACCATAAGCCTAAGAGAAAAACCCATCTTGTGAGGACAACACATGTGCTTTAATGTTAATGATAAAATATTTCATCCATTTAATAAATATAAAAGTGGATCGCATAGAACCCACTCATGGGGCTTCTATTGAAAACTTGGAGATTCAAATTGGGCAACTAGCCCAAACCATAAGTCAAAGGCCTCATGGTAACCTTCCAAGAAATACAGAATTTAATCCAAAACGAGAATTTAAGGAGCATTGTAATGCAATAGCCTTGAGCAATGGTAAAACTTTAGAAGAGAAGAAAGAAGCTAAAATGATGAGAAGGAAAAAGTGGACAAAGAGAGTACTAAAAAAGAAGTGATCCAACCAAAGAAGGAAAACCTATACAAACCCACTATTGCCTTCTCTAAAAGACTATAGAAGCAAAAAATAGACAATCAATTTTCAAAATTCTTGGATGTCTTCAAGTGGCTGCTGATAAGAGCTAAATTATTGCATTTTTGTTATGATTTAAATGTTGATATTTGTGTGAAAATTGTGTTTATTTGATTATTTAATCCACAAATGTGATTTCACGGGTATTTCATGTTTAAAGTGCAATTTCAGGTAAAATCATGATTTTGTAGAAGTTAGGGACAAAGTACAATGATCGGGATTGAATCAAAGAAAAAGAAAACAAAATTTCAAAATTTGGAATTTCGCTGCCGGCGAGAATATTCTCGCCGCCGGTGAAAACCTTACGGATAAAATGTTGAAAATCTTCCCGAGAGCACGGATTTTGGCAAAGCAATCTCGTCGCCGGCCAAATAAATCTCGCCGCCGGCCAAGTACATCTCGCCACCGGCCAAATACATCTCGCTGCCGGCCAAGTGCATCTCGCCGCCGGCCATAATAATCCCGCCGCCGGCGAGATTTAGCAGAACCGAAATCGTAAGTTTTCCAGAAATTTCGCAGCGGCGAGAATAACTTCGCTGCCGGCGAGTTTCGTTCGAAAACATTTTTTTATGCTGTTTTGTTCCAAAATTGCCCTCCATAACCCTAGACCTATATATACATTATGATGGAGAAGGAGGCCACGGCAGAGAGTAGAATTGAGTTATTTTTGCAGGAGAAAAGGAAATTTTGGAGAGAAAGGTTGGAGAAGCTTGAAGGATCATCACCATTGTGCTACCAAGTCTTCCTCTTCAAGAGTTTTTCATCTGTTCTCCTTAGCTTTTATTTTCTGCATTTTATTTAGATTGTTTGTTCATGGATTCAATTGAGAATATGGTTGTTCTTATTTTCGTTATGAACTAATTCGTTTTTGCTAAGGCTATGATGTAGTTAGATCATGAAAATCTGATTTCTTGTGTTATCGTTATATGAATTCATTGTTTTCAAGTTGAGTATTTATTTCCATGCTTAATGCTTTTAAATTTCTGATCAAGATTTAAATGATTTGTTGCATTATATTGAGACCGAGAGGAGATGTGTAATGAACGCTTCTTGTGATAAATATCGTATGTTGAATGCGAGTTTGACACCTAATGCATGATGTATGTGGTTATTCCAGAAATTCCATAAATCGTAATGTGCTTGTTTGTGATTAAATCTTCATAGAAATATAGTCGGTTTTCATAGATAAGTAATTCTAATATAACTCGAGAGAGAGTATTAGGTAAATTTGGGTTTTTCAACCATCACTTTTAACTTTGATTCTCATATAACATAACTTGAAATCGGATTGAATTGATTTAGCGAAATCAAATTCCTTAGCGTTTTTAATCATTTGTGAACAACATTAAATTTTGTTATTTGCGTTAGTTTTAAGTTAATTTACTTCTTAAACAAATTCAAAAATTCGGTTTTCAAATAAAATTAGGATTAGTCAATTTCGGTACTTAGTAACGCCATTCCTTGTGGGTTCGATATCCGTACTTTTGTACACTTTATTACTTGAACGATTCGTACACTTGCGAAAATACGCATCAGCTGCACATAAATATACCAATTGCACATGTAATGGAACATATGCCTTTATATGCCAAAATTATAAAGGACATCCTATCTAATAAAATGATGCTTTGAGATAATGAGACAATAACTTTAAGTGAAGGTTGTAGTGCCATCCTTGAGAGAAAACTACCATAAAATTTTAAAGATCCTGGTAGCTTTTTCATATCTTTCAAATTGGGAAAATATACTTTGGCAAGGCATTATGTGACTTGGATGCAAGCATTATATCAATCTTCAAGAGATTGAGGGTTAATAAAGTTAAACCCACTTCAGTAACATTGCAAATGGTAGATAGGTCAATTAAACAAACTTGGGGTGTGGTAGAATATATGCTAGTAAAAGTGGACAAGTTCATCTTTCATGTATATTTCATTATGCTACACATAAATGAGGATCATAACATTCCTATCATACTTGGTTGTCCATTCTTAGCAACTAAAGAGTACTCATTGATGTACAAAAACGTGATCTTACAATGAAAGTATAGAATGAACAAGTAACATTTAATGTTTTTAAAGCAATTAAATTTTCTAATACTAATAATACTAATGATTGCTTGAACAAAGATCTTACTGATTCCTTGAACGAAAACCGGCATCGCCGATCCTGCCAATACTTTGGTTTTATATTTATAAAACTCTCGCAAGTGCACGAATCATTTCGTAGAAAATGATAAGTATACTCTCAAGGTCGATCTAAGGAAGGAATATATGTGGTTTTTAATTTATTATTCAAACTTTTAAAAACGAAATTAAATCCTAAACATCCTGTCACGATATTTTGGGGTTTTGTGTTTTTAATCTAATTACAGAAAATTAAACATAGATTCAATAAACATTTATGCAAATTTTATCATTTATAAATAGTGGAGTATTTATGGATATAATAACTAAGTTAATTATGCTTGGTCATATTATCTAGGTTATTAAAGATATGAATTGATATTTATTGATTCTCCCTTTTTTGTATGAATACCACCTTTGGTGGGGTTAGATATTCTTTGTTAACTAAACAAATCAATTAACACCTATGGGTGGGGTTGATAACTAATTTGGTTAATTAAATTAATTCCTTTTTCTAAGAGATTGAAAATGAACCATTTAAATGCCACCTTTGGTGGGGTTAGACAGTTTAAACTTTATTCAAGGTGTCCAAATTAAACCTAAGAATTTAGTTATCCGAGTACTAACTTTCATGTTTTAAAACCACTACTGAAAACTTGTTGTCAATAAATTTTCAGATAATAATTCTTATAAAAACTTTTGAAATAGAGCTTCACTCTAACTACCGGGCGATTGTACCAACAAATAAAAGAGCACTACTCTAAATCAGACCGGATAACTAAACCTTAAAATCTAATTTTCAGATTTAAGTTTCTAATGAAAAATAATATATTTCTCTCTAACATTCTTAATATAAAATCTTGAATAAAAATAAAATCAATTCATTTTAGAGATTTTTACCTATTTAATATTTCGCAAGCATAACAACGTTATTATTATTTCATTTTTACAAGCACTAGCACAGTTAAATTTAATCACAGAGACAAATTAAATATAACATGTAAGAATAAAGCATAAAAAATAAGCGCAAAAAAATAAAATCCTTACAAGATTGATGCCATTCATGTTGCTAAAAAACCTCCAAACGGAATTTGCACTCCCATTTATTGAATCAAAAAGCTAATAAATTACAAAAACATAACTAGTTCTTCCCAAAAAGGGAAGAACTCTAAAACTAAGCAAAACTAACTAAAACATAAGAAAAACTAAAAAAAACTAAAAACTAAGAAATGAAAGAAAGAAGAGAGAAGTGTGTTTTGAGGTGTTTATTGAAGTGAAGGGAAGGGGGGTATTTATAGGTGAGGATGGAGAGAAAAAATGAGTAAAAAAATGTTAACAAATATGTTAAAAAATGTTAAAAAATGTAAAAACGCATAATGGAAATGCTGAGGTCATTAATGACGTCAGCATGACGTCATGGGCGCAAGTGGACGTGAAAAAAGGGGGAAAAAGGCGTTGGGCGCGCGGAGTCACGGCGACTCAGGCGTGCATGAAAGTGCCATCGCGTATTGAGCGCGGGCGGCGTGGGCGCACGGTGCTGTCGCGCGCGTGGTAATGGGCACGATTTCCGTCTTTTTGACATTTTTGACCTTTTCGAGCCATTTTGTCTAATTTTTCCATGTTTGTTGACCTTTTCCCACTTATTTATTAATATATTTGTGATGTATTGCTTCAAGTATTCCTCTTTGAGTCTTTAAGTTGCATTTTTAAGCCAAAATACCAGAAAAACAATAAAAATACACGTGATTCCGAAAAAGACAAATTTATATAAATATATGATAAAACATATAAATATATATATTTTTAATCAATTAATGTACATAAAATCATGGTTATTTTAGTGCCTTTTAGCACTCATCACAACCCCCAACCAGCTTCTTGCTAGTCCCTTAGCAAGAGAAGGGATAAAAACTAAAAATTAAACTATCCTAAATCACTTTCGTGGATTGAAACGGTTGCATTTAGCCTACTCAACAAGCCGTTAAACCCCTAGGTTACCCTACTGGACGAGTTTGAGTCTCGTGAGGGTTTTCAGTAATGATACCCACAAACATTGAACTAAATGTAAAAATAAAAACAATCAAATCAAAAACTAAAATTACAACAAAATCAAAAATTAATTTAAGAGTAAAAGAAAAAAACATATCACAAAAATGTGTCATACTTTTTAATCTCCTTTAAGATCATAATTAAAATCTCAAGCATAAGTTATTTTTATCTCTTTAAACAATCATGATTTATTATAATAATTAGTCGAAAATCATTTTCATATTTCATGTCAAAAATGTATCAATTTAATTTCACCCAATTTCAGTGTCATGAATCAGAATTAACCCGACTCTATTCCTCACAAGTTTAATATCTCAAAACACGAATCCTATGGGTTCAAACACTAAATACTAATTTATATGCGAAAGAGTCATGATGTATAGAAATGAACTAATATGTTCGCATATGTATAAAGAATAAAGGCTCAAAGTGTTATTTTAACATTGATCTCATGAAAGGAATCAAATGTATAAATTATAAAGATATCATATATAAAAATTATTTTCATGCATAAATCAAAATCATTAAGAAAGAATTTCAAGAAATATGCCTTTTACAAATGAAGAGAGTGCAATGACTTTTTAGGGAATTATTCCTATATCTTTCTTTTGTAATTAACTTTTAGTCACAACTTTGTAGGCAATGTGGGTTATAGTATGTAGATTATACTATATATTCTTTATCTCTCTATTTTTTTCTGAAGATATTTCGCAATATATGTATTTTAGAGAGTCAACCCATGTACAGATTGTACATTTTTTTTTTTGGATTTTGGTGAGTGGTTAATTTTGTGGCTTTTTTTGATCTTGGTTTAGGTAACCCAAATATGTTTCTTTTTTTTTGTAGCAACATGCATTTAACGAGATAAAAGCACATACTATCAATTTCTACTTAAATCATTTAATCTAAGCAAAAATAATAAAAAATATACATGACACTCTATTAAGATGAGAAAAAAAATTCATACATTCAATGCTAATACCTATAGAGATCATCTAAAAATTTAAAGAAATAAGAAATGTGTTTGGAGTAGAAAAAATATATATTTCACTCTGAATAAAGGAAATTAGGCTCAAATTATATCTCACAAAGGTAGTCTCCACTAAAAAAAATTCATAAACACCGATTTTGGGTTTAATATAATTTCTACATCTTATCAAGAAATACTAGTTATGACAAAAACTAACTAATTATCAAAAATAATTACAAAATATTTCATGATATGTTTTCAAAAATTAATCTAACAATACAAAAGATTTAACTATTTTTTAAATTTGATTTAAAGTAATGATAATTTTTGTGAGAAATATTTTTTTTTCAAAAATTACTAAATCACACAAAATAGAAATAAAACCAAACACACAAAAAATGAAAAAGTATATTTTTTATTTTTTTATTTTTTTATTTTTTTTTTAAATTGTTAAAACCTTTTTTTTTAATTAAGCATGGTAACTTTTCACCACCCCCAACCTAGAACTTACATTGTCCTCGATGTAACAACTGTAAATTAAAAATAAAGAGAAAAGAAAAGAAAGATTACCTACTTCCTGAGAATGTGCAAGTAGTAATGGAAAATGCAGGTGCATCCATCATATTCATCATTAAAGTGTATACAGACAAATCGCTGTGAACTTCTAACATCTCAACAAATATTTTTAGTTTTAACAATTTAAAAATTATTCACATGTAATTAAAATGAAATAATTAAGTAAATAAAATAAATAAAAGAAAATTACCTAAAATGATGGGTTGCCTCCCATCCAACGCTTAGTTTAACGTCTTAGCAAGAAGACGTAATCAGATTGCATTTTAAGTAAACTCAATGTCCCCTCATCATTGAGTCAATCAAACCTTCAGGTAAGACAAGGTTGTCTACCTATACTTTTTCAGTCATGCCCTATTGATTTTCAGATTTCTTTCTGTACTTAAAACTAGAGGCATACTATGAGTTTTAGATAACCCACATCTAGGTACAAATCAAATAATTAAGGCATAAAAACACAATTGTACCTATATTAAATAAAGCAACTAACTCCTTAGATTATAATTAAAACTTTAAAATTTTGGAGGTAGTTTTAGAATTTATGTTTTTTTTTTTGTTTTTTTTGTTTTTAAGAAAAAAAATAACATAATCAGATATTAAAGTTGCTCCCGTGAAAGAACGGTGGTGCAAAGGCTCCTTAAAAACCATCCTCCTAGCATTTAACAACGTTCCTAGGAAAGACTAGTACACAAAGTGCTTCTAAGAACTAGTCCCTGCATTAACTCCTGCAGATCTTTACTTATCATGTTGCATGTTAAGGAAGTTAAATAAAAATTTAAGTTAATGAAAATCTAAGTTAATTAAGTTTAAAGAAAAGTTTAATTAAGTTAAGTGAATTAAAAAATATAAGTTAATTACATTAAGTTAAAAAAATCTAAGTTAATTAAGTTAGTAAAAAAAAAGTTAATTACGTTAAGTTAAAAAAATCTAAGTTAATTAAGTTAGTAAAAAAAAAGTTAATTACGTTAAGTTAAAAAAATCTAAGTTAATTAAGTTAGTAAAAAAAAGTTAATTAAGCTAAGTGAAGTAAAAAATCTAAGTTAATTAAGTTAAGTGAAAAAAAAAGTTAATTAAGTTAAGTTAAAAAAAATCTAATTTAATTAAGTTAGTAAAAAAAAATTAAGTTACTTAAGTTAAATAAAAATCAAGAAGAAAAAAAATAGCTAAAGAAAGAAAAATATAAAATAAAATAAAATTGAAAAAGGTAAAAGAAAATAAAATAATTTAAAAAAAAAGAAAAGAAAAATTAAAATTATGATTTAAAATAAATAAAATTAAACTTAAAAAATTAAAAATTAGGTTTTTATTTTATTTTTTTTATTTTTATATTTTTTATATTTTTTATATTTTTTATATTTTTTATATTTTTTATATTTTTTTATACTTTTTTTATTTTTTTATATTTTTTTATATTTTTTTATATTTTTTTATATTTTTTTATATTTTTTATTATGTCTTTTGAAATTTGAAATTTGATTAAATGTTTTATTTTTTATTTTTTTACAAAAACAAAAAAAAATCACAATTATTTACAGCACAAAAATATTTTTTAAATTTTGATAAATATATTAAAAACCTTATTCCTTCCCAAGAATCAAAAACTTGATGAATCTAAATCGTATTGATCCTCGTCAATACTTTGGTTTTATATTTATAAAACTCTCATGGTCTACGAATCATTTGGTAGAAAATGATAAAGTATACTCTCATGTCGATCTAAGGAAGGAATATATGGTTTTTAATTTATTATTCAAACTTTTAAAACGAAATTAAATCCTAAACATCCTGTCACGATATTTTGGGATTTTGTGTTTTTTAATCTAATTACAGGAAAATTAAACATAGATTCAATAAACATTTATGCAAATTTTATCATTTATAAATAGTGAAAAGTATTTATGGATATAATAACTAAGTTAATTATGCTTTGTCATATTATCTAAAGGTTATTAAAGATATGAATTGATATTTATTGATTCTCCCTTTTTGTATGAATACCACCTTTGGTGTGGTTAGATATTCTTTGTTAACTAAACAAATCAATTAACACCTATGGGGTTGATAACTAATTTGGTTAATTAAATTAATTCCTTTTTCTAAGAGATTGAAAATGAACCATTTAAATGCCACCTTTGGTGAGTTAGACGATTTAAACTTTATTCAAGGTGTCCAAATTAAACCTTTAAGAATTTAGTTATCCAGTACTAACTTTCATGTTTTAAAACAACCCTGAAAAACTTGTTGTCAATAAATTTTCGAGATAATAATTCTTATAAAAACTTTTGAAATAGAGCTTCACTCTAACTACCTGCATTACCAACAAATAAAAGAAGCACTACTCTAAATCGGGATCGATAACTAAACCTTAAAATCTAATTTTCAGATTTAAGTTTCTAATGAAAATAATATATTTCTCTAACATTCTTAATATAAAATCTTGAATAAAAATAAAATCAATTCATTTTAGAGATTTTTACCTATTTAATATTTCTCGCAAGCATAACAACGTTATTATTATATCATTTTTACAAACAGCTAGCAGTACGCTTAAATTTAATCACGCATAAATTAAATATAACATGTAAGAATAAAGCATAAAAATAACTCCAAGTAAAGAAAATAAAATCCTTACAAGATTGATGCCATTCCGAATGCTAAAAACCTCCAAACGGAATTTGCACTCCCATTTATTGAATCAAAAGCTAATAAATTACAAAAACATAACTAGTTCTTCCCAAAAAGGGAAGAACTCTAAAACTAAGCAAAACTAACTAAAACATAAGAAAAACTAAAAAAAACTAAAAACTAAGAAATGAAAGAAAGAAGAGAGAAGTGTGTTTTGAGGTGTTTATTGAAGTGAAGGGAAGGGAGGTAGTTATAGGTCAGGACGGAGAGAAAAAATGAGTAAAAAAATGTTAACAAAAATGTTAAAAAAATGTAAAAAACACAGAATGGAAATGCCGAGGTCATTAATGACGTCATGACGTCACAAGCGGCCGCACGTGGAAAATGGGGCAAAAAGGCCAAGGCGAGCGGGGTCATTGCTACGCAACTCAATCTTGGTGCGAAGGCTAACCACGCACTGGCCATGGTGGGCAAGCGCGATTTCCATCTTTTTGACATTTTTGACATTTTTGACCCATTTTGTCCAATTTTTCCATGTTTGTTGACCTTTTCCCACTTATTTATTAATATATTTGTGATGTATTGCTTCAAGTATTCCTCTTTGAGTCTTTAAATTACGTTTTTAAGCCAAAATACCTGAAAAACAATAAAAATGCCCGTGATTCCGAAAAAGACAAATTTATATAAATATATGATAAAACATGTAAATATATATATTTTTAATCAATTAATGTACATAAAATCATGGTTATTTTAGTGCTTTTTGAGCACTCATCATAAACTCACTAAACAACCCACACTCAAATGTAAGCTCTCCAAAATGTTTCAAAAACATATATAAATCTCATAATGAATTTTGGCATAGTTTCGGTACGAAAAACATGAGTAAAGAAAAGAGAGAAATATAGGGAATTTATAGAACTCATCCAGTCACCTTGCTAAGAAACTTACCAATGGTGGTGGTGAGGGTGGTGGAGAGGTGCCAAAAATCTTGTTTTTTTGTTTGCAAAAATTCTCAATAAATTACACAAATATTTGCACCCAAAACAAACCAAAAACCACCATTCTTAACCTAGCATGCATACTAAAAACAAAAAACCTCTTGATGTGTGTAGAAAATTCTTTTAATCACAATGTTCCTAACTATGTGTGTGTGTGTATGTGTGTGCATTACTGATCTATAGTAAACAACCTAACACAAAGAAAGACAAAACACTAAGTAAAAATACACAAACACCGTGTTTTGTAAACGGGAAGTCAACATATAGAAACTAAGTACAATAGGATTTCATTCTCCCCCTTTGACTTTGCGTGTCAAAACACTACCCAACTAAATACATACTCACAACATCGTGAGTTGATCATGTAGATACCTAAAGATGTTTTTTCTCATGAATAAAACATCGAAGTATACCAAAACCTGAAAGACACACCTATACCAAGTGCAACCATCTTATGTGTTCCGTCCATCTTCATGTATCAACTCATCCACTTAGAAACATGAAGGTCTCAACACCACTACCTATAAATCACATGAAGCTTGAAGACTTCAATCTACACATGTATCCTACACATATGAAACAAACACACACCTTGTGAATGTATCATGTAGAAATACCATGTAGTCTAATCACATACTATCATGTCACCCCTATATAGGTAAACACAAATAGGAAACCAATACAAGAAAAGTACACAACTCCCCCTAAATGTATAAACACCAGGCACACAGATGTAGTGCAATCCTACACTCACCACCCATGCAATACATAACATGGTAATACACTTACTTGTGCATAGAAACTTCCCTTTCTTTTTGCCATAGAAAGTCAAAGAAGCATCCTTATATGATGGAGAAAATTCATAAACATATGCAATAATCCTAATAAAAATATAATTAAGGAAAAAGAAGCTCAAGGAAAGAATAATAAGTAACATCAAACTCATACTCATTATACAAAGATAAGTTCCTAAATAAAAAAAAACATAAAAAATAAATGAAATCAAAATGTCATAAAGGAGATCAACGCTCTCTATCTCCCTCTCTAGCATCATCATCCCTTTGAACACCACTGTGATAAAATTTTCCAACATTAGAAGGGGTAGTAGGAGGTAGTGCAGTAGTTTATGGAATGAGAATGCTATTAGCAAATTTTTCAAATGAATGGTTATTTTCAAAGGGAACATTGAACTCATATAAACCATACATAGAAAACATATTGAACATTGACCCAAGTGAAGAAACACTGGAGCAAAAAGGTCTGGTACATGCAGGATAAGGTTTGAATAAGGTAGAGGAAACATGAAAACCATGAAAATATGGTCTAATAGGACGATTAAAAGCCATAACACCCTGAGAAAAATCTTGAATGTGACGCATATCCATGAAGCTTTAGTTAAAAATTTACAAATCTTGAAAAACATTTCTCAAAAGAGTAGTATATTCTTCATTAAGAGGAACATAGGTAGATGGACTAGAAGAAACAGGAATGGATACACAACACATGGATTGAGCAGTGTTCATAGAAGAAGAGGAAGAACGGGTAGTCGATCAACGCCGAGACCCACGATTGTTAGAAAGAATAGTGCTTAAGAGAACATACGTGCTCAAATAGTCGAAAGGAATGTTATGGAAAAACGTAAAACCCCATTTGGAAATTAATGGAGGGTAGTGGAGTATAGAAGAAGGTGAAGCAATAGTACAAAAAATGATAGTTTTATAGATCATACTAATAATATATATATCATCACCATTTAGAATCTTACAAAGGAAGTGTCCTCACCATGAAAGGACAGTGTAGAGATGGGAACGAGATGAATAATGACACTAACAATAATACTAAGTGAATAAGGACAAAAGGGTTAACAATAAAAGCATTACCAAGATACTTGTGATTATGCCTACCCAACTGATTTTCCATCGCAAGTGTATTGCAAGCATTCACAATATTAAATTCTAAGAGGTATGAGGAAGCAATATTTTCAAATTCAAAAGAGATGATAGGAAAAGATGAAAATTGAACATCAAGAAGAGAAAATAAATTATGAATATCATCTTGAAAGAAAGTAACTCTATATCCTCTAAGGAAAAAAGAAGTAGAGAAGCTAGGGTTAGAAATATAAGGAAGGGTAGCATAAAATTCCCTAACAAAATCTTCATTATAAAAGAGAGTGGACACATGTACAGATTATACATTTTGTAGGATTTTGGTGAATGGTTAATTTTGTGGCTTTTTTGTTTGATTTAGTTTAGGTAACCCCAGATATGTATCTTTTTGGTAGAAGTCATGCACGAATGAGATAAAGGAATGCATTATCAATTTCTACTTAAATCATTTAATCTAAGCAAATGAAAAATAAATATATAATACTCTTTTGAGATAAGAAAACTCATACATTCAATGCTAATACTTATAGAGATCATCTAAACTTTTGAAGAAATAGAATAAGTGTTTTGAGTAGAAAGAAAATATTTCACTCATAATAAAGTAATTTAAGGCTGAAATAATATCTCACAAGCGTAGTCTCCACTATTTGATTCCTAAACATTGAGTTTGGGTTCATTTCATTTCAACATTTTATCATAAAATATTAGTTATGACACAAACTTACTAATTATCATATTATTGATATGTTTATTGGAAAATAATCTAATACTGCAAAAAGACCTAATCATTATTTATACTTAGTTTTTAAGACATGATTATTTTTGTGACAAAAATTTGAACACTACTCTAATTTACCTAAACACACAAATAAAGAAATAACACACACATATAAAAGAAAACAAATAAATTAAAGGAAACAATTAATATGAAAATATACAACTACATAAGAAAAATAAGGGCACATTGTTTATAAAAAAATTTAAATTTTGTCTAATTTGTGTAACCTTTAAATTATAGCCTCTTGTCATGATAGCATTTAGTACGCTCTTTCTATGATTTTGCATTTTCATAGGCCTCATCCCTAATCTCTTCCAACTCATTAAGATGGAGCAATCGTTTTTCTCCTACTTTATCTAAATTCATGTTTAGCTCTTTAATTGCTCAATGAGCCTTGTGTTCGAGTTCAATGGGAAGATGGAACACTTTTCCAAAGATTAATCAGTAAGGGCTCATCCCAATGGGTGTTTTGTAAGCTGTGCGGCATGCCCATAAGGCTTCATTCAACTTGATTGCCCATTTCTTTCTTAAAAGATGCACAGTGCGTACCAAAATTCCCTTGATTTTACTATTATTTACTTCCACTAAAATGGAAGTTTGAGGATCATATGGAGTAGCTACTCTATGTGTGATGTTGTACTTTTTCAGTACTCCATCAAAGATTTTGTTACAAAAATGGCTATCTCCATCACTTATTATAGCTCTAGGCAATCTGAACCTACTAAATATTGAATCATTCAAGAATTTTACAACAACATTAGCATCATTGGTTTTAGTGGGGATAGCTTCTACCCACTTGGATACATAATCCATATCAACCAAAATATATTGAAAACCATTGGATAGGAGAAAATGACCCATAAAGCCAATTCCACATACATGGAAGAATTCAACAACTAAATTAGATGTCAAAGGCATTTCATCTCTTTTTCTTATGTTGCCTATTCTTTGACATATATGGTGGAGATTCAAGAGGAGATTAACACTACAGTTCAAAAGATTGATTGTATTTCTTCTTCTACTATTTTCTTTATCAATCTTTATGTCTTTCTTTATGAAAAACATGAACTTTATTAACATAATTATGTTAATTAATTTATTAATCTAGGGATCTTATGAAACCAATTTTTACTATGTGATGATCTAATAATTTACCCCAATTATAATTTTAATTTAATTATATTATTTAATCTGATTTGTATGATATTAATTATTTGGCCAACAATTTATCTATAGAGGCAACTAAATAGATTTGAGAGAATTATTTATTTGCTTGTCTTGATTAAATAACATGCATAGTTTCTAGGCAGAGATGTATGATTCTTATGTATATGATCCATAGTTGATGAACTTAATAAGTAGTATGAAATTTAATTGGCATTAGAGTGTGATTAAATTAATTACTATATGGTGTGTAGTTTACTTGAGAGACAAATACATGCTAGGTTAGATTCAATTGATCATGTAATTAATTGATATTATAATGGGGGATTTTAGCGATTCGCATGTTTAGAAAATTGGGGGATTAAGTATTCCTAGATATTTTCTTGTATATCTTTTTTGTTACTAAATCTGATTTAATTAATTATTGCTATATACTTCTAGTTATTTTAATTTTGTTTCCTTAAAATATAATATAAAAAAAACATGAAAATTTTTTATTGTTATTTTTTTTAGTTTTAAAAATTAGTTTATAATAAAATAATCTCCTTGGGAAGGATCTTCTCTTATCATTATATACTTGTTGCAATACGTATACTTGCGTATTCATTGCACACAGTTCGTGTGTGGCGATCAAGTTTTTGAATTTACTGATTGGATGAAGTCTTTCATCATCCCCATTAAGGCATTTGTATTGTCCTCAGTAGGTGGCTTCTTCTCTTGGGCTTGTGATTGTTGTGGTTTTTGAAAACTAGGTGGTAGAAATGATTAATGGTTGAATTGATTACGACCTTGATTATTGTTATTACTCCAAGAGAAATTTGGATATTGTCTCCATCCTGGGTTATATGTATTCGAGTATGGATTATTGTTTCGATTCGGATTACCCACATATCATATGGATTCAGGATTATTTGGACAATTATCGAATAAATGAGCTCCTCTACAAAACACACACGACACTCCTGAATTTTGGACCTCGTTTATACTCGTTGGTGAGTTTTGAACCTTTTAAAATATTTACCAAAGATGACACTTGAGCTGTAAGTGCTATGATATCATTTACCTCATGCACTTTGGCTATTCTTCTTATGTCTATCATTATATCCATTGGCCATTGATAATTATTGCTATCCATTTTCGTAAGTAAATCATAAGCATGATTGTAAGATTTGGCTAGCAAAGCTCCATTAGTAGATACATCAACAATAGTTCTTATTTGAGCATTGAGACCATTATAAAAAGTCTCCATTTGAATCCAAGAAGGAATACCATGATTAGCACACTTTCTTAGCAAATCCTTGAATCTTTCCCATGCATCATATAAAGATTCTCCTTCGTGTTATTGGTAGGAAGTAATGTCATTCCTAAGCTTGGCATTATTTGTTGGTGGGAAGTATTTCAACAAGAATTTCTCCGCCAAACCATTCCAAGCTATAATGGAATTACATGGCAAAGAGTTTAGCCAATCTTAAGCATGGTCTTGCAATGACTAAAGGAAAAATTTAAGCCTAAATGCCTCATCTGTCACACCATTGAACATAAATGAATCTATAACTTCAATAAACAATCTGAGATGAAGATGAGGATCCTCTATTGGTAATTTGCTTAATTATCCAACTATTTGTAGCATTTGAAACATCGTTGGTTTTAATTCAAACTGATTAGCTTGAATGCTTGGCCTTGTAATACTTGGCTTCAACCTTTCCAACGTAGTTATTGCATATTCATTCATAGCTCTATCTCCATCATCCACCAAAAGCATTTGATTGTTTAATATTATGTCATTATTGTTTATTTATAATGGATTAGCCATTTCTTCCTCTTGGGTCACTTGTTTTTTCTAATTGATCTCAATGTACACTCAATTTCAAGATCTAAAGGTAAGATTTCTCCCTCACGAACTCTACTCATGAAATAAACTCACTATGTTTCTACAATACTAAATGAGAATTCTAAATAAAAATTAAAAAAAATTAATTAAAAAAATCAATAAATAAGTCAATAAAAGAAAATAAGTAAATTAAAATTAAAGTAAAAATAACTAAATTAAAAAATAACTAAAATAAAAAAATTATTAATTTCTAATATTTATAATCCCCGCCAATAGCGCCAAAAAAAACTAATCGCCACACACGAAGTTTGTACAATGAATACGCAAGTATACATATCGCAACAAGTAATATAATGATAAGAAAAGATTGTGCCCACATAGATTATTTTATTAGAAACTAACTTTTGAAATTAAAAAAATAAAAATCAATTTTTTATGTGCTTTCATATTTTAAGTAAACAAAATTAAAATAATTAAAAGTAAATATTAACAATTAATTAAATCAAATTTGGTAACTAAAAAGATATATGAGAAAATATCTAGGAATACTTATTTCCCCAATTTTCTAAACATGTGAATCGCTAAAATCCCCCCATTATAATTTTCAATTAAATCTAACCTAGCTTCTATTATTCTCTCAAGTAAACTACATACCATATAGTAATTCATTTAATCACACTCTCATGCCAATTAAATTGCATACTATCCATTAATTTCATCAATTATGGATCACATACACAAGAATCATACATCTCTCCTAGAAACTATGCATGTTATTTAATCAAGATAAACAATTAATTAATTTTCTCAAATCTATTTAATTGCCTCTATAGATAAATCGTTGGCCGAACAATTAATAGCATAAAATTCAGATTAAATTATAATTATAATTGGAGTAAAATATTATATCATTACATGGTGAAAATTGGGTTTATAAGATCCTTAGATTAATAAATTAAGAACACATAATTGTGTTCATAAAGCTCATATTTTTCATAAAAAATGATAAAGAAAAGAGTAGAAGAAGAAATACAATCAATCTCTTGAATTGTAGAATTAACCTCCTCTTAAATCGTCACCAAAAATTGTGTCTTCTCTTGAATTTTTCTGTACTTTTCTCTCTTTTTAGCCCCAAAAATTGACCAAAATTATGCTAATAGAGGCCACTTAGGGTTTATGGAGTGATTAGAGACTTAAATATTTCTCATTGCAATCTGAACCATCAGATTAGCTTCAGATCAAGGGCTATGATCAAAACAAACAAATCTGACAACACCAGCCAATCACAACGCGACACATGGTATCAGAAATTCATTGGGCGAATTAGGGCATGACACGTGGTAGGGGAGACCAGTCTGAGTCAACGCACGCTAAGTCAGTATCACGTGGTGAGACATGATTCAAGGAAATGGATGGTGTGGTACATGGGTGAATCATTCAAAGAAATGGCATAATGACACGTGGTTTGACCAAACCTAAACTCAAATTTAATGTCGTACTGACACGATACACTCGTTTAATCCTTCTCACATGCGGTGTAACGTAATTTGTTGTCTGTGCTTGCGTGGTGTTTACATGGATTGCCCAATCAACTCCTCTACTTGTGTGGTAGGACACGTGACAGCTTCTGATTGGTCCTGCGTTAAAAATTCATAAAAAATCCATAAAAATTCTAAAAATATTCCAATTATTATATTTTACCAATTTTCACTAAAAAGTTAATATTTTAATATTTTTGGCCATAAAAATACTATTTATTAAATAAAATAAGTAAATATTAAGTAAAAAAGTGCGCTAATGACTCTAATTTCATAGAGTCATCACACCCCCAAACTTAACTCTTTGCTTGTCCTCAAGTATAGCTAAATAAAATGACTTGGGTAGTATATTCATAAGTATACTTCTATTAGTACATGCATATTTCACAAAAACTATCTCTCTCAAAAGTCTTACAATCTTATGATAAAGAGGTTCACATATTCATCAATCAACGCTCCATCAATACAAGGATATGCAAGGTTTTTGAAAAATTTATTCGTGTTTGTGTGCTACACATGATATCATCCAATGCACTCCTGAAATCAATCTATATGAGCATGTTAATCAATTCAATCGTAGAACAAGTATCATAAGTCTATTTTTCACATTCTTGTCCACTAATATAAATATGTACTTAGCAAAATATCAATAAGAACTTTACATGCTCGTAATGTAAGGCTTAGGTGGGGTTGATAAATGAAGACATTTAGGTACTTTTCACACCTTAGCTTTTTTTTCATCGTGCACTTTTTAAATGCAATTGGGCTTTTACTTGATATTTCAGTGCATCCTTTTTTGTCAATTTTTTTTAATATTCTTTTATTCCACATCTCTTTTCTCTTTTTTTTGTAACTTCACAAACCCCCAAACTTATTTTCAATTCTATTTTCTTATTCTTTAGAGGGATAATTGTCTTGTGAGTTTTGCTTCTTCTTTCTTTTTTTTTCTTTTTTTCTTCCTTTTTTATAGGGTGCCTTACATCTCACCTTACTCTATAGCATAACACATGATTACATTTTTTTTCTTTTCATACAAGCTAAAGGTGCAAGGATAAAGGTAATTCTTATTGGTTAGTCATAAAATGTGGCTTAAAGATATGAATGGTTCTTTGTTAGGCTCAAATGGGTGACTATGGATATTACCAATGGTTAGCTTGAAAGTCTCAAATATCCAAATAAGGACTAAATCGTTTCTCTTGCTAAATACTATTTAGGATTTCATCTAAAGAGATGATCAAATAGATTCTAAAACATGGTAGATCTCAATAACTCACATGACTCATTACAAATTTTCTCTCAATAAGCGCACCAAAATCAATCATGAATATGTGCATAAAAAGTTGAATCAATTCAATCAAAACTAGCAAGCATATCACATGATTAATGTAAATATCTTAACAAATATGTTACATTCCTTACCCTAGTCATGACAACCAATTATTTATCATTAATTTCATATATTTCACATCAAGTATGCATGCATTTAGTTTCCATATATTTATCAATTTCTAGCCAAATAATGATTAAAAACATCCTAAAAATTAAAAACAATTCCTTAAAAATTTAAAATGCATGGTAAAAGAAAAATGTTGAGAATTATGTTCCCTTCCCTAAACTTAAATTACACAGTGTCCTCAATGTATACATATAAATATAAAAAAGTAAAATAAAAGAAAACTCTGTTAGTCTTGGCACACCAAATCTATTGTTGAAATACTCAATCTTATTATAGCATTGCTCTCCACATTTATTCACCTACGAAATAAAAATAATGAAAATATAAGTAAAATAGCGTTGGGTTTCCTCCCAACCAGCATCTCGTTTAACGTCCATGACTAGACGGTCTCATCAAGTCCTAAGGCACATCCATTTACATCCATTTACTTTTGAGGTTACCTGGAAATAGTTTGAGTCTTGATTTGTTCAATAATACCTTGTGCTCTGGTTCGAAAACACAATGCTCAATTCTCTTCTCATGTCATATTTTTGCTTTCTTTTTGAAAATTTTGGCATTCTTATAAGCACTCCACTATAACTCATCCAATTTTTGTATTTCTAATAGCTTTTTCACCTCTCTATTGGACTCTCACTTTTATGCTTGATTGGGGATAGAAGGGTGAAAGTGTGGGGTCAAAATATGGTGGATCTTGACTCGATGTTTAACAGATAAGGTTGGAAAGATGGTTCATAAAAACGTTATCTTGGTTATCGAAAATGGTCATGCGACTATCTGTCAAACTATTGACTTTGTCGCAAGAAATTCCTATGAGTATTCTACAACTCAGAGTAAAAAATAGAACACAAACCTCATCCATATATTACGATCAAATTTGATGTGAATTGTCTTATGGAAATACTCACGATACAAGATCCATTTATTAGGTCAAGACTTTGACAAACTAGTTTCTGATTTAACTTATTCAATCCAATAAGTGACTCCTACAATTTGTTGAGAAAATTCTTATGCCTCGAAAAAAAGTGAACATTGATAATTTCTCTTATAATTGGTTTGATTATATGAATCGTTCATAAAACGTCCAACTTCTCCAAAAAATTAAGTTGCAACTAATGTGAAGCCATTTAGATGGTAGATGATACATCCTTTCTTTTGAAACCAACTTGTAGTAACAATAAATATCGTCATTCATTTGAAGTAAAGAAGACAATTCCTTAATATACTTTGGTGTAGCGAATTCTAATTTTTCTTCTCTGTTTCTTCCCGAGTACAATCGTTACTTAATGCAGTTAATTTGTGTAATGTTTCTTATTGGCTATTGTAAGAGAAGGTGGTTGAGACAAAAAAACTTTTAGAAAGAATATTTTATTCTCAGGAGATCAAAACCATCCTCTGATACCAAACTATCATGCCCCAAAAAATTGGTACGTGAGATAAAAAGGGGTAAAGTTTTAAATTATAATTAAAGGAAATTTCTTTAATAATCATGAGAAATTCAATTTAAAAAAACTCATTTAAACATTAGTTTATAAAAAATTGAGGTATCATTTAGAAGTTTTATGTTCAAAAAGGCAAAAGTCATAAATTTAAATCAAATACATTTATTAAGTCAATTAAAATTCGTTAGAGTGGTCCCAACCTGCCTAATCATATATTAAAATAATCAATAAAAGAAATAAGGTTTTGTGTCAAACCTTATAACATAAATCCTCCATTCATGATCTTATTTTTACCATGATTATCCCTAACAATGCAGCTAAGTAGAGAGGGAAGAATGGGGATGAGCTACATTTAGCTCTGTAGGAGTCAACTCTAAAATATTATTTTAATAAAAACTTATTCAGGATGCATGCTTATTTTAATAAAATCTCTTAAGGGCAACAATCAACATCATTATCATGATACAATGTGAGGAGATTTTTAAATCACAAAACCATGGTATACCTTGACTTTCTCACTTCTAAGGGACTAGAAAAGCGTCCATTCTAGGTAACCCAATACACGCTCATTAAGTACAAATCATGCTATGAAATATAAAACAAATGTATGGATCTCCATATGTATTAGAAACTCAAATACATGGGCACATGCACGATCCACTACTGAGACGCATATGGAACCACCTCTGACCCCATGTATGATCATAATATATATGGTATATGTATAAATAAAGTCTGCATCATATAAACCCTTGTTTATGGTCGAGAACACAATGAGAAGTCAAACTTTGAGGCCATAGTGCAAAAAATGAATCTGAGACCCAATACACGGCAAGCTACGAACACAATGAGGGGTCCAAATTTGATGCCTATGTGTGAGCAACAAAACTATGTTTAACAATCCATAATCACATATCCACAACCCCAATAATCCACGGTCACATGTAGATCCATAGACGAAGGAACTCCAAGAGTATATGCATACCTATAATGTATCAAAAATTGTCTGTTGCAACCAATAGCCCATTGGTACCATACTCTATAAGACAATAAATAGGTGTACTCCCTAAATTTAAAACTATTCTCATGATGCATGTATAAAATTAAATTCCATGTTACATATTCAATTCATCGTTTCATATCAACATTTAATACTCATTTTATATACAAAATATTTCCAATTTATGCACAATAAAATATTTATAATGATTATCTCATTTTAAAAAACATTAATAATATTATAACATAATTTATAAAATTGTGGCTTTTGGTTTTCCACTTTTATTCCCAACATATAATGCATGATATTTTTCTCATAAAAACAATGCATGAATTTAAAATTTAGAGTAAGAACCCATACCTCAAATCCTTCACTTGAACTCCTTGATATTTCATCCCAAATATGCGCTCCAACATGTTTAAAAAGACCCAAACAACTTAGAGAGAGAAATTTCTAGAGAATGGGAGAAAAAGGAAAATATGTGTAAGAAAAATGAGTGAAGCTCGCCTCTTTTGATAGCCATTCTAAGGACCTCTTCAACAAGGTGGTGATGAGGTGTGATGAAGTGGTAGAAAGGTGTTATGAGGTAGTGGTGAGGTATCAGTGAGGTATGTAGAGATTTGTTTCCATGTTTTCCCATTTGATTCAATTGTTTACATGAAAACGTTTTGATGCATCCCTACACTACAAAACATTTTAAAACAAATTCCTTTTATGATGCTTATATAAATTATAATTAATTTTAAGGGTTTTATAAGCATGACCTAAGAGGAAAAATACTAGTCCATTAGACCACCTAATCCATCCATTATAAAAGTTTAATTTTCAAGTACAAACTCGATCTTATACTACCCTCCCTAGGATAACACCCCAATGTACTTTACTTACTATCCTACACTCTATTTGAACAGCCTCTAAGATTAGTGTGAGAATATTATGACCAATGTTCTGATTAGTTCCTCCTAAATCAAACACTTTCATGAACCAACTGGAAAATAGGGTTAATAAAAAAACAAAGGTGTTTAGGTATGCTCTAGATAGATCAGTAGGTGTGGAACTAAGATTTCTATAATAGATAATAAATCATTAATCTAGGAGTGAATTGTGTATCAAATAGAAATTAAGAATACCTAGAACTGTATTAGACCAAAATATTCGCAGAGTGATGAAGTACGGAGAAGACAATAGTGGCTCTCAAAAAATATATGTTATGCATGCTTTTTAAGTGAGCCAAAGTTAGCGCGCATGCCCACACACACACACACACTATATATATATATATATATATATATATATATAGAGAGAGAGAGAGAGAGAGTTTTGATATACTTCACCTAGATTGTAATAGAAAGGATTAAAATACCAGAATGATGTTATAAAGAACTTAATTAAAATAAGCGTATTATGTAATTTCACATAGGGTTCAATTTTAAAAAAAGATTTTTAAATAATTGTAATTTCTTGCTCGATTGATCGAGTCCCTTGATTGATCAATCAAGACATGTTAAGAAATTTTTCCCTATAGTAATCGATTAAAGTTGATCAAAGTCCAATCGATCAAGTAAATGTATAAATAATATGAGAAGGACTCAATAAGAGGCAATCAAACCTCTATTGATTAACAACCTTGATTAATTAATACCTTTGGTCAGTTGATCGACTAACACAACTTTTAGCACAAAAAGTAATTCTAAGTGTTGTGAACATGTGCTAGTAAATAGATGTGTGTAACATTATGTATGATAGTTATGAAGGATATACCTAAAATGTAACTATTCGATACTCGAGTATTTCTTTGGCTTAGGTTGATGGACTTGATAGCAAGCCTAAAATCTAGTTTATACTTCGTTATAAACTCCCCCTTTGGAATTGTGTGTGGCAAAATCACTCTCTGACTACATATCACTCAAATGAAAAAAAAATGTTACATTGAATTCCTAGATTCTAGGGTGGAACTATCCATCTTCTCTTTCCTTCTTATCATCTTGTATATAATTGAAACATCAAAAGTAAGGTACAACTACTTGGTTCCTTTATACATAGTAACTAGAATTTCTCTCCTACTTTTTGACATACGGAAAGGACAAATCAATATAAAATCAAATGTATTTAGTAAGATTAAGCAAAACATTCAGTTTAGTATGAAAATATGTCAGCCAAGATTACTATAACAATCAATAAATGATATTGAGAATAGAGTACACTCATAATGAAACAAAATAACTAAAATTAATGTAGATCATGGCTTCTCTCATCAATATAGCTTTGATGAGCATTCAAGTCTTGAACCATTGGCAGTGATGTTAGTACATATGCCTTACTCCCTCTCATCGATATTAGTTTCTCATATATGTTACCCCTCATATAGAGTATGCATGCAACCATTTGAGTTGACAATTAATGAGCAGAAACCGGCATCACCGATCCTGCCAATAATTTGGTTTTATATTTATAAAACTCTCGCAAGTGCACGAATCATTTCGTAGAAAATGATAAGTATACTCCCAAGGTCAATCTAAGGAAGGAATGTATGTGGTTTTTAATTTATTATTCAAACTTTTAAAAAAGAAATTAAATCCTAAACATCTTGTCACGATATTTTGGGGTTTTTGTGTTTTTAATCTACTTACATAAAAATAAACATAGATTCAATAAACATTCATGCAAATTTTATCTTTTATAAATAGTGGAGTATTTATGGATATAATAACTAAGTTAATTATGCTTGCTCATATTATCTAGGTTATTAAAGATATGAATTGATATTTATTGATTCTCCCTTTTTTGTATGAATACCACCTTTGGTGGGGTTAGATATTCTTTGTTAACTAAACAAATCAATTAACACCTATGGGTGGGGTTGATAACTAATTTGGTTAATTAAATTAATTCTTTTTTCTAAGAGATTGAAAATGAATCATTTAAATGCCACCTTTGGTGGGGTTAGATAGTTTAAACTTTATTGAAGGTGTCCAAATTAAACCTAAGAATTTAGTTATCAAGAGTACTAACTTTCAAGTTTTAAAACTACTCTTGAAAACATGTTGTCAATACATTTTGAGATAATAATTCTTATAAAAACTTTTGAAATAGAGCTTCACTCTAACTACCGAAGCGATTGTACCAACAAATAAAAGAGCACTACTCTAAATCGAGGATAACTAAACCTTAAAATCTAATTTTGATTTAAGTTTGTAATGAAAAATAATATATTTCTCTCTAACATTCTTAATATAAAATCTTGAACAAAAATAAAATCAATTCATTTTAGAGATTTTTACCTATTTAATATTTCGCAAGCATAACAACGTTATTATTATATCATTTTTTACAAACTGACTACGCTTAAATTTAATCACGGACAAATTAAATATAACATGTAAGAATAAAGCATAAAAATAGCTACAAAGAAAATAAAATCCTTACAAGATTGATGCCATTCCCGTTGCTAGAAAACCTCCAAACGGAATTTGCACTCCCATTTATTGAATCAAAAAGCTAATAAATTACAAAAACATAACTAGTTCTTCCCAAAAAGGGAAGAACTCTAAAACTAAGAGAAAGAAACTAAAACATAATAAAAACTAAAAAAAAAAACTAAAAACTAAGAAGTGAAGAGAAAGAAAGAAGGGAGGTCATTGATGACGTCATTATGACGTCATGGGCAGCTTCACGTGAAAAATGGGGCGAAATGGCGTAGGCGCGCGATGAGGCTCGGGCGCGACGCGCGCTGAAGGCACCGACAAGACGTGAACGGACAGCTGGCCGCGGCGCGCGCAGATCTGGAGGAAGGCGCGCATGCGCGGACGGCGCGCCGCGCACGCGCTGTCGCCCGGCGCGCTTTTCTCCTTTTTTACATTTTTGTCCTTTTCGACCCATTTTGTCCAATTTTTCCATATTTGTTGACCTTTCCCCATTTATTTATCAATATATTTGTGATGTATTGCTTCCAGTATTCCTTTTTGAGTCTTTAAGTGACGTTTTTAAGCGAAAATACCTGAAAAACAATAAAAATACCCGTGATTCCGCAAAAGACAAATTTATATAAATATATGATAAAACATATAAATATGTATATTTTTAATCAATTAATATGCATAAAATCATTGTAATTTTAGTGCTTTTTGAGCACTCATCAACAATGCATCCTATTTAGAACTCTATAGTATATCTTGAATTCACTCAAGATATAACATCCCTTATGGTTCATGCCAACATTTGGAAACCCCAATAATTCTATTAAGAGTCTTCATTAGAGAGATTGAATCTATCAATATTTATTTATGGGTGACCATTATGGATAATTTACAAAAGATTATTTAGGGAAAGGTTCGATATATCCACAATTTTATTGTGGATAAATAACTTATATTTCATCGTTCCTAGGTTCCTCATTTTCTCAACTGCATTTGAATGGAATTCCCCAACTAAGGTCAAGAAAAAACACTTTTGGGGAGTAAAAATTGACTTCCATCCAAGGGCCTTAATGGCTTGAGTGACTTCAATATCACAGAGGTCGTGCCAAGTGACACCACGCTCTAGTAAAATAGGACATTTTGGAAATTTGAACTTTAAATTTGGTTCAAGATTCCCAAGTCCACCATTATGGGCTACTCAAGGTATGGGCACCGCTTGAAAGGTTAAGACATCTAGAAGCCATTAGTAGCAACAGAACGATTAAAAAATGTTGAGCTTTTTGAAAATACCCCCAAATTTGCATCATAGAACCCAAAACAAATTCGAACCGTGGTTGGAATTTATTACAAGGGTTACGTAGTAGGGTGTTGTTGGAGGTTGTTGTGTGAGAGTAGTGACCTAAAAAGGGTGTTTGGTCGACGAGAAAATGAGAGAACAAGGGAAGAATGCACATACATGGATAGAGTTTTGGCCATTTTTGCTGAGAATAAAACCTAGAAATGCATTTCAAATATGTGTTCTAGTGATTTTGGATGAATAAATGTGGATTTTGGAGAATATTTGAGAACAAAAGGTGAGAGAGGCATGAATTTGTGAGATAGGGCTTGGGTGAGGGGAAAAGAAAATGAAGCTGGTACATAAACTATAATCGATCGATTTGATCGACAACATTCCCAATATATCGACAATGTTTTCTATCAATTGACATTGAACTTTCAATCAATGAGTTCATGATAGACTGATCAATATTCAAAAGTTCAAAAATTTATTTAAAATGATAATTTTGACCCAATGTCAAGTTTCTATATATAAATAACAAAAAGAACCATCTAAGGAAAATAACTCCTTAAGTGTAAAACTAATTAAATAGTTAAAAACATAAGAAGGTGTAATTAAAAAATTAAAACCAATTTTTTTATTTTATTTTAATAAATATTCACACAAAGGAATAAACTCATTTATAAAAAAGGCACACAACCAATTGAGAATTTTTTTTTTACTCAAATTTTGATTATCCAATGTATAAACAAGTAGGATAAATAGATAGGGCACACCTGCACACGAGCACATATAATTAGATATTGAAATTCACAACAAAACAGTATACATGTTTGAACTCCACTAGCATGCTAATTAATTTATTTTTGACCAATCATGAACTACTCAAAAAAAATATCACCTATCATGCAAAACTCCAATTGAGTCTTCAATCTCACAAAATAAGATATATTTACCAAGAGAACTTTATGTTTTTATTTCTATTTATTTTATAAAAAGGCATAATATTATTGATTTCTTTAACCTCTTTGACAATATTTTTTGTGCATGCCAATTACATTTTTTATTCTTTTATTTTATAAGCATAATTACTTTTTGCATAATTTTTTTTTTTTAGGCTTTGACAAGCTGATGAGTGCTTAAAAAGTACTAAAATTATCATGATTTAATGTACTTTAATTAATTAAAAAGATTTATATTTATATGATTTTATCATATTTTTATAAAAAATTATTTTTTCAGAATCACATGTATTTTTATTGTTTTTTAGGTATTTTTGCTTCAAAAATAATAATTTAAAGACTCAAAGAATAATATTGGAGGCAATATATCATAAATATGTTGAAAAAAATGAGGAAAAGTAAAAAAAATAGGAAAATGGACAAAATTTCCCTCATGCGTGCTCACCACACCGAAAAATGTACGCAGTCGCACCCCACAACGTCGATCAACACGCATAGCTATGCTGCATCATGCCAAAGTCTGCGACCAGCCATGCTGCATCCTTCCAAAGTTTGTACGAGTGCCACTACCTATGTCAACATCTGCCCATTACGCGTCTAAAGCTTTTTTTATCATTGTTTTCCACTTTTTTACCATTTTCTTACCTATAAATACCCCTATCCTCCATTTTAAAAAACACACCTGAAGAAATAATTTTCTTAGCTCTTTCTATCTCTAAAAATTTCTTTTTTAGTTTTTAGTTTTAAAGTTCTTCCCTTTTTAAGAAGAACTAACTATGTTTTTTTTGTAAATTTCTAGCTTTTTCATTCAATAAACGGAAATGAAAATCCTTTTAGAGGTTTTCCATAAACGGAATTATCATCAAGGTTCTATAAGGATTCTTACTATTTACAGTTATTTTTATGTTTTATTGTTATATGTTATATGTTATATTTAATTTGTGTGTGATTAAATTTAACATGGCTAGATATTTGTACATATGATATAATAATAACGTTATTATGTTTGTGAAATATTAAATAGGTAAAAATCTCTATAAAATGAATTGATTTTGTTTTTATTCAAGATTTTATATTAAGGATGTTTTAGAGAGAAATATATTATTTTTCATAAGAAACTTAAATCTGAAAATTAGATTTTAAGGTATAGTTATTCGGTTTGATTTAGAGTAGTGAGAGTAGTGTTCTTTTATTTGTTGGTAGAATAGCCCGGTAGTTAGAGTGAAACTCTATTTCAAAAGTTTTTATAAGAACTATTATTAGAAAATGTATTGACAACATATTTTCAGTAATGGTTTTAAAACTTGAAAGTTAGTACTCGGATAATTAAATTCTTAGGTATAAATTAGATACCTTGAATAAAGTTTAAAATATTTAACCCCACCAAAGGTGGCATTTAAATGGTTTATTTTCAATCTCTTAGAAAAATAAAGAATTAATTTAATTAACCAAATTCATTATCGACCCCACTCATAGGTGTTAATTGATTTTTTTAATCAATAAAGAATATCTAATCCCACCAAAGGTGGTATTCATATAAAAAAGAGAGAATCAATAAATATCAATTAATAACCTAAATAATATGAGCAAGCATAATTAACTTAATTATTATATCCATAAATACTCCGATATTATGAATGATGAAAATTTGCATAAATGTTTATTGAATCAATATCTATGTTTATTTTTATGTTATTAGATAAGGAAACATAAACCAAAATATCGTGACATGATGTTTACGATTTAATTTCATTTTTAAAAGTTTGAATAATAAATTAAAAACCATATATATTCCTTCTTTAGATCAACATTGGGAGTATACTTATCATTTTTTATGAAATGATTCATGCAATTGCTAGAGTTTTACAAATATAAAACCAAAAAATTTGTAGGATCGGTGATGTCGGTTTTTCTCATCACAAGCACGAGCCATAAACCTAGCATGATGAATTTCACACTAACTGTGAGGTAGCCCACTCTTTTTACTACGGTAGATGCACACATCATAATAGCTAGGTAGCCCTTTCATTACTAGGTTTCTCCTTACCATAAAATTTTAGATTTCAAGAAATATAACTCAATAAATTTTGTAGTCAAGATTAGTTGAAGTCCTAGAGTCTCTCCAGATCAATCTTAAAATTCACACATAACATATATGTAATGTGTGAATATGTTCATGCCAATATTGATCATCATGAGTAAAAGTATATGTTTGTGCACAAGTTTGTATTGTAAAATCATTTACACAATAGAAAACTCAAAATAAGCTAAGCCACTTAAGTTGTATGTGTGTAAGTGTTGTCTAAGTCCATTACCTTATTGACCAAAAATGATTCCACTCATTTTTTTTAAATTTAAAATAGTTTAAAAAACTAAAACTAAAATAAATGAATCCTAAGAAATTTCACAGCTAGGGTCATTTAAGCACTCAAACAAAAGTACCAAGATAAACAATAAGATACAGTTAGGTGACCATAAGAAGATAATCACTCTTACAATATGCATAGAATGATGATAATAATAAGTCCTATAACTAGAAGCATGGAAAGAATTATTAGAATGGATAAATATCAATAAGAATCTACATTTGGGCCAAATATGAATTTTCCTATCACAATGATGACAAAAAGGCACAAACTTAACATTTTGTTTGACCTGTAGTGGTTTTAACCATATTTGACCCAATATGCCATTGGGGTTAAAACCACTATAGGTAAAACATTGAGGATCAACAGGTTTAGGTTTCTTAATATCTGAACCATTGGGGTTAGGTTCCTTTAACTTTATATCCTGGAATTATATTTCTATCCCTTTTTTTAGTGAGTTGTTTTATTGGTTTGTTGTCTTAAGTTACTTCTTCAACCTACAAGAAAATAAAACAATAGATTCATCATAATTGTCAATAGTTACCTTTTATAGCTTTCAAATTCCACATCCTTGTTCTTTTTGGGTGGCTCAAGAGGAAGCTCATAAGTTTGGATAGACCTACCTAGTTCATCAATATTCAGGGTGTCCACATTCCTCCTCTCCTCTATAACATTGAACTTTGATAACTGTATGAAAGTATAGTCATCAATGCACTTTTCTGCTTAATATTCATTTGTTTCATTCAATAAGGAGTATTTTTGGGGTTAAGAATACTAAAATATGAACTTTCTAGTGAAAAGGGAAGAAAATATATTTTATGGGAATGTTTTGGAATTTTATTGATTTTTTACAATTTTTTGAATACAGAACCAATCAGAATAGGATACGTTGATGCAACACAATTAAGGGGAGCCAATCAGAGTATGTTGTATGTACCAGGTGATGCAGAAATTGCCACGTGTTGACATAGTGTTCAATTTGAGTTTTGTCATAAAATCAATGAGCGTGCCATATGTCATCATAGGATTCACCCATTCTTTTCATCGAGGTGTCGTGCAATCCGGATTAGAAAACCACAACATTCCATATGTTGTTGGCTCACATACATTAACCATGACTAGTCCATCCTGCCATACGTCTCGTACTGATTCAACCAGTTTTTCTCCTCTACCACTTCTCAAAATCCTATCAACTAATGCTATTTAATTTAACTTTTGATCTGAAGCTAATCAGATGGTAAAATTTCCATCTAAGCTTAATTTAACCCCTTAATTGTACCAAAAACCCTATGAGCCAAATTTATAATTTTTTTTATCAATTTGGTGCAAAGAAGAGAGAAAAACGCAGGAAAAGTCCAAAATGAGATACAATTTGGTGGAGATTCAAGAAGAAAATGGTGCTATAATTCAATAGATTAATTGTATTTATTCTTATTCTTCTTCTTTTTTATCAGTTTTCATGTCTTTTCTGATGAGAAATCTCAACTTTATGAATACATTTATGTCTGGTAAATTTATTAATCTAGAGGTCTTATGAACCCAATTTTATACATTTGATGATCTAGTATTTTTACCCCAATTATGATTTCAATTCAATTATATTATTTAATCTGATTTTTATATTATAAATTGTTTGGCTAACAATTAATCTATAGAGGCAATTAAATAGATTTGAGAGAATTATTTAATTATTTGTCTTGATTAAATAACATGGATAGTTTTTAGGCAAAGATGTATGATTCTTATGTAAGTGATCAATAATTGATGAACTTAATGAGTAGTATGCAATTTAATCTACATGAGAATATGATTAGGTTAATTACTATATGGTGGGTAGTTTAATTGAGAGGGGAATACATACTAGATTAGATTCAATTGATCATGTAATTGACCGGTAATTATATTGGGGGAGTTTTGTAATTCACATGCTTAGAAAATTGGGGGATTATGTACTCCTAGATATTTTCTTAACTGTGAATTTTGAATTAATTAATTATTGCTATTTATTTTAATTCTTTTAATTTTGCTTTATCAAGACACACAAAAATTATCTTTACATTTTAGTTTTAAAAATTAGTTTCTAATAACATAATCTTCATAGGAATGATCTTTTCTTATCATTATACCACTTGTTTGTAATACATATACTTGCATATCCATTGCACACAATTCGTGTCGATCAATTTTTTGGCGATGTTAGTAGGCATTATAAACATTAGAAGTTAATTTTATTTTATTTTAGTTATTTTTCTTTCTTTCTTTATTTATTTTTTTTTTTTTGTGATTTTAATTTTAATTTATTTATTTAGTTTTTTTTTAATTTGACATTTTCTTTAGTGCTATTAGAAACATATTTGGTTCTATTGCATGAGAAAAGTTTGCAAGGGAGAAATTTTCTCTTTAGAACTCAAAATCAAGCGTACTTTGAGATCAATATGAAAATAATAAGTTTTCACCCAAGTTGAAGAAATGCCTAATCCATTAGAAATAAAAAATAATGAGCTCGAGCTTATAATTTACTTGAGAAAATAGCTATCAATAATTATCAATGGCTAGCAAATAGAATGGAAGCCACAGGAAGAGTAGTCAAAGTGTATTCGGTGAATGATATCACACCACTTACAGCTCAAGTATCATCTTTGGTGAATCTTTTAAAGACTCAAAACTCACCAACGAGTATAAACTAGGTTTGAGATTCAAGGGTGTCCTATTTCTTTTGTGGTGGATCTCATTTGTTTGATAAGTGTCCAAATAATCTTGAATTATCAATCTATGTAAGTGATGTGAACCGAAACAATAATCCATACTTTAACATATATAACCCAAGATGGAGACAACATCCAAAATTTCTCTTGGAGTAACAACAAAAATCAAGGTAGTAATCAATTCAACCGTTAATCATTTACAACACTTGGTTTTCAACAACCATAATAATCACAAGCCCATGAGAAGAAGCCACCTATTGATTACAATACAAATGCTTTAATGGGGATGAAGAAATATATCATTCAGTTACTAAATACAACAGTGACCACATAAGATGCTTCAATTCAAAATTTAGATACCCAAATGAGAAAACTTGCTCAGGCTATAAGTCAAATGCCTCATGGTAACCTTCTAAGTGATAAAATTATAAACCCAAGAAGAAAAGGTAAGAAGCACTACAATTTCATAGTCTTGAAGAATGGTAAAACTCATGAAGAGGAACAGGAAGCTAAAAAAAGAGAGGAGGAACTAAGGGATAAACCAAGCACTAAAAATGAAATAATTTAGCCAAAAAAGTGCAACCTCTATAAACACACTATTCCTTTCCTTCAAAAGCAAAAGTCAAATACACATTTTTCAAAAAAAAATGGATGTTTTCAAGAATTTGCATATAAATATACCATTTACAGATGCACTTCAACAAATGTCATATTATGCTAAATTTCTGAAGGATATCCTATCTAAGAAAAGGAAGCTTGAAGATAATGAAACAATAACCTTGACTGAAGATTGTAATGCCATCCTTGCTAGAAAACTATCCTAAAAATGAAAGATCTGGGTAGCTTTGACATTCCATACACAATTGAGAACATGAACTTTAAGAAAGTACTATGTAACTTAGATTCAAGCATTAACATTATGCCATTATCGAACTTCAATAGATTAGGAGTTTTTAAAGCCAAACCCACTTCAGTAACATTACAAATGATAAATAGATCAATTAAGCGAACTTGGGGTATGGTACAAGATGTTCTACTAAAGTAGCCAAGTTCATCTTTTGGGCAGACTTCATTGTACTAGACATTGAAAAGGACCGTAACATTCCTATCATACTTGGTCGTCCATTCTTAGCAACTGGAAGAGCATTCATTGATGTACAAAAAGGTAAGCTTATAATTAGAGGGCATGATAAACAACATTTAAAGTTTTTAAAGCATTTGAACCCATTAATATTGATAATGTTAATGAATGCTATAGGATAGATGCTACTGATCATGATGATAACTTAAAATAATCTCTTGAGTTGCCAACACTTAATACTATTACACATTATGCTATGAACAATGAATTAAACTCACCAAGAAACAACTCCATCTACTTTAATTTGGAAAGTATGGAATTTATGATTGATATTGTTGATGGTGTGAACTATTTGGAGTCTACACCTCTCATATGTAAACCTAATGTGGTTGTGGAGAGTTTTGAGGATCCACTGAGGTTAGACCTCACACTTTTACCCTACCATCCCCAATCAAGTAGGCAAGCAGAAGAGTCTAATAGAGAGGTAAAAAGGATGTTGCAATTAGAAAAATTAGATGGGCTATGATAGAGTGCTTATAAGAATACCAAAAAGTACAAAAATAAATAAAAAATATGGCATGATAAGAGAATCGAGCACCTTGTTTTTAAACTAAAACATAAAGTATTATTGGACAATTCAAGACTCAAACTATTTCCTCATAAACTCAATAGTAAATGGACACAGAGGTATGTACCCTAGGAGTTTATATAACCGTCGTCAAGGACATTAAACATGATGCTGGTTGGGAGGCAACCCAACATTATTTTACTTATATTTTTTTGTTTTTTTTTTGTAGTTAAATAAATGTTGAGAGCAATGGCATAATAAGATTGAGAAGTTTCAATGATAGATATGGTATTCCTAGACTAAGGAAATTTTATTTCCTTTTACTTTTTTATATTTATATGTGCACATTAAGGACAATGTGCAATTTAAGTTTAAGGAGGAAACTTCATTCTCTACTATAGTAATTAGTATCCATTTTCAATTTTTAGGAAAGTTTTTTTTATTTTTTAGGATATTTTTAATCATGATTTGGGTAGAAATTCATAAATACATGGAAACCAAATTCATGCATGCTTGATATGAAATGTATGAACCTAATAATATATTTGTTGGCATGACTAGGATAAGGAATGTAACATGTTTGTTAAGATACTTACATTAATCATGTGATATACTTATTAGTTTTGATTGATTGATTCAATTTTTTATACATATATTCATGATTAATTTTGGTGTTCTTATTAAGAGAAAATTTGTGGTGAGTTATACGAGTTAATAAGATCTACCATGTTTTAGAATCTATTTGATCATCTCTTGAGGCAAAATTCTAAATAGTATTTAGCATACGTAATGATTTAAGTCTTATTTAGATCGATTGAGCCTTTCAAGCTAACCATTTTTAATAGTTTTAGTCATCTATTTGAGCCTAATTAAGGACCTTTCATATCTTTAAGCCACATTTTATGCCTAACCAATAAGCATTACCTTTACCCTACACCTTTAGCTTGTATGAAAAGAAAAAAAATGCAATCATCTATTATGCTATAGAGTAAGATGAAAAGTAATGCATCCTATAAAAAAGAAAAAAATCCACAACACAATTATCCCTCTAAAAAATAATAAAATAAAATTTAAAATAAGTTTGAAGGTGTTGTGAAGTAACAAAAAAAAGGCTATGGAATAAAATAATATGAAAAGAATGATAAGTTAGGGTGCATTAAAATATCAAGTAAAACCTCAATTATAGTTAAAAAGTGCATGATGAATAAAAAGAAAGCTAAGGTATGGAACAAGCCTAAATGTCTTCATTTATGTACCCCCACCTAAGTCTTACATTACAAGTATGTAAAGCCCTTATTGACCTTTAGCTAAATGCATATTTATATTAGTAGAGAGGGGTGTGAAAAATAGACTTATGAAAACATGTTCTAAGATTGAATTGATTAGCATACTCATATAGGTTTATTTCATGATTGTATTGGATGAATTCATGTGTAATACATACACACTCAAGAATCAATTCATCAAAAACCTTGCATATCCATGTACTAATATGCACCTCCTTTTCATAGAATTGTACGACTTTTGAGAGGGCTAGTTTTTGCTAAACATGCATGTATTAATAAATACATATTTATGAATGTGCTACCTATATCATATTAGCTAGAGGGATTTGCCTTTACTTAACGAAAAGAAAAGAGTTAAGTTTAAGGGCGTGATAACTCTATGAAAGTAAAGTCAGTAATACATTTTTCTACTTAATATTTCTTCATTTTATTAAATAAATAGTTTTTTTGGGGTTAAAAATATTAAAATATGAACTTTCTAGTGAAAAGGGATAAAAAAAATATTTTTCTAGAATTTTTAGAATTTTTATGGATTGTTAATCAATTTTTTAATGTAGGGCCAATTAGAACAGGGCATATATATGCCACACAAGTAAGAGAACCAATCAGAGAGTGCCACATGTACAACTGACTAGTCATCGACAGATTGATACCATATAAGTAAAAGGGAGCCAATTAGAGTGTGTAGCATGTATAAGGTGATGTAGGCATTGTCACATGTCAACACGAATTTCAATTCAAGTTCTGTTGTGTAGTCAACGAGCGTGCCACACGTCATCATAAGATTCATCTCTTCTTTACGAAGGGGTGCCATGTAATTTGGATCAACAAATCCTAGTGCATCACGTATTACTAACACAACAAGCATTAACCACGACATATCTGCCCCGCCACGTGTTACACGCTAATTCATCCCATTTTTCTCCTCTACCATGTGTCAAAATCTTATTAGCCAATGCTTTTTAATTTTTCTTTTTTCATTTAAACCCTTGATTTGAAGCTGATCCGATGGCTAGATTCCATTTGAACTTAATTTAACCCCCTAATTTCCCTAAATAACCTATGAGTTGAATTTAACATATTTTTTTATCAATTTTTGGGTGAAGAAGAGAGAAAATTTTCAAAAGGAGATACAATTTGGTGGAGATTTAAGAAGAGATTTATGCTACAATATAAGAGATTGATTGCATTTATTCTTCTTCTTTTTCCTTTATTAATTTATGTGTCTTTCTTATTGAAAAATATGAGATTTGTGAACATAATCATGTCTAGCTAATTTATTAATCTAGGGTTCTAATCAACTCAATTTTCTACATGTGATTATATAATATTTTTACCCCAATTATGATTTCAATCAATTATTTTATTTAATCTGATTTTTATGTTATTAATTATTTAGCCAACAATTGATCTATAAAGACAATTAAATAGATTTAATAGAATTATTTAATTATTTGTCTTGATAAAATAATATGCATAGTTTCTGGACAGAGATGTATGATTATTATGTATGTGATCCATAATTGATGAACTTAAAGAGTAGTATGTAATTTAATTGATATGAGAGTGTGATTAGGTTAATTACTATATGGTGTATAGTTTACTTGGGAGATAAATGCATACTAGATTAGATTCAATTGATCATGGAATTGATTGGTAATTATATTGGGGGGATTTTAGTGATTCACATGTTTAGAAAATTAGGGGATTAAATATTCCTAGATATTTTCTCATATATTTTCTTAGCTTCTAATTTTGAGTTATTTAATTACTATTATTTATTTTAATTCTTTTAATTTTGCTTTCTAAAAATACAAAAAAAAATTGATTTTACTTTTTAATTTTAAAAATTAGTTTCTAGTAACATAATCTCTGTGGAAACGATGTTTTTTTATCATTATATTACTTGCATACCCATTGTACACAATTCGTGTCGATCAAACTTTATCTTATAATCTTCTATCAATGAACTTAGAAGTTTGCATACAAGTATAGGCTAAGTAGTTTTCTCACTAAGTGTATAGTAAGCATTAATAATATTACAAAAACAAGCATAAAATTGATCAAAGGTTTCAATGTTGCTCGTTTTAAGAAAGTCAAATTGAGGTGTTAGCAATCTCAATTTTGTTTTCTTCATTTGGAAAGTTCCTTCATGGATAAGAGAATTTACATTCCATGCACCATTGGAAGTCTCACATTCTGAGATGTGATGAAACTCATTCATTGAAACTATGATAAAGATAGAACTTAACCTTTTTTTTATTTGATCCATTAAGGGTCTTTCTTCAGTGGTCCATTATTTTCTTGTCTTTATTTTTGTTACACCATCTTTTGTTATGAATCAAAACATAATCCCAGAATTTTTATCTTATCTAGTATAAGTGATCGAAATGAATTGTGTGCAATGGGTATACAAGTATATGTATCACAAACAAGTAATATAATGATAAGAAATGATCATTTCCACATAGATTATGTTATTAGAAACTAATTTTAAAACTAAAAAATAAAGATCAATTTTAAATGCTTTGAGAAAGCAAAATTAAAAGAACTAAAAATAAATTACAGTAATTAATTAACTCAAAATTAGAAGGTAAGAAAATATATGAGAAAATATCTAGGAATACTAATCCCCTAATTTTCTAAGCATGTAATTCACTAAAGTCCCTCAATATAATTAATTACTAGTCAATTACATGATCAATTAAATCTAATATATCATATATTACTCTCTCAAGTAAACTACACATCATCTAGAAATTAACCTAATCATACTCTCATATCAATTAAATTGCATACTACTTATTAATTTTATCAATTATGGATCACATATATAAGAATTATACATCTCTACCTAAAAACTATACATGTTATTTAATCAAGACAAACAGTTAATAATTTTCTCAAATCTATTTAATTGCTCCATAAAGCAATTGTTGGCCAAATAATTAATAGCATAAAAATCAAATTAAATAATATAATTAAATTGAAACGATAATTGGGGTAAATATATTATATTATCACATGTAGAAAATTGGGTTGATAAGCCCCTTAATTAATAAATTAGTTAAACGTGATTGTGTTCATAAATATCATATTTTTCAATAAAAAAGACAAAATTAATGAAGAAAGGAGAAAAAAAAATAAATACAATCAATCTCTTGAATAGTAGTATCAATCTTCTCTTGAATGTCCACCAAATTGTATCTTATTTTGAACTTCTCTCTATATTTTTGGCACCAAAAGTTGAAAAAAAATTGTAAAATTTGGTTCTTATGTTTTTGCTACAATTAGAGGGTTAAATTAGACTCAGATGGAATCTAGACTATCAAATCAACTTCAGATCAAAGGCTAAAATGAAAAAGGGAGAATTAAATAGTGTTGGCCAATGGAATCGTGACACATGGCAAGTGAGAGACAAGGGATCAATCAGTGTGTGGCACATGGTAGGATAGATTGGTATTGGTAAACATGGGTTGAGTTATTAATAGTTAGCACACAGTAATTAGATGATCCAGATTGCATGGCACCCTGATGGAAAGAACGAGAAAATTCTATGACGATGTCTGCCATGCTCGTTGACTGCCCGATAAAACTTAGAGTGAACTCTATGGCTGTACGTGGCAATGCCTGCATTAGTTGGTACAAATGGAACACTTTAATCGACTCTCTTTTGCTTATGTGGCATTCATATGGCAACGACTGGTCATCTAGTACATGTGATGCACTCCAATTGGCTCCCCATCACTTGTGTGGCATCCACGTGTCCTATTCTGATGAGCTCTGCATTAAAAAATTCATAAAATATCCATAACAATTCCTAAAAATTCCCAAAAAATATATTTTCATCCTTTTTCACTATAAGTTCATATTTTAAAATTTTTAATCCCAAATGTACTATTATTGAGTAATGAAAGTTTATAAGATATGAACCTAATTAACCAAGAGGATGCAATCACGTGTAGCCTAAACAAAACGGCCATACATGCAATCACGTGTAAGAATAAAGTACAGAAATAAAATAATAACAAATGGTATTTTTAGGTGGAAACAACCTAGGCCAAAACCATGACCTAAAAAGAAAACCATCGGTCCATTGGACCACCTAACTTCCAATTATGAAAATCAAATGTTCAAGTACAAACTCGGTCTTATGTTACCCTTACTAGGATACTTTCCCAATTTACTTTACTTACGAGCCTCTGCTTTGTTTTCACATTTTCTAAAATTAGCGTGAATTGTTTCTAGACCAAAGTTCTAATAAGCTCCAATTGTTCACAAATCAACAGCAAAATAGGTTAGCACAAAAAAACACAAGTGCCTATGTGTGTTCTAGAACAGATTTAATAACGAATAATCCTAACTAGATGATTCAAAAACATATATCACTTAAATCAAATCAATTAGTAAATTCAAGAGCAAAAAGATTAAGTATAATTTTAGTAAAAATAACTTCTTTAAAATTTAATAATTGAATCAAATAATCATGATCATACACAAAATTATTATATCCAAATATGCAAGAATCTAATCACGAAGAGGCTATATGAACATGAAAAATATGAAATAAATAGGCTAATAAATATGAGACATTATTAAACAATTAATCAAATATTCAACTGATATATCATAAATTAATTTCTCTATAGTAAAGGTTCTCGGCTTAATTAACTTCACTACTTTCCAAATAGTAATAAGCACAAATCAATCTCCCTGCCAATTAATGAATTCTCTTGTGGGAATATGATAAACCTTCTAATCTAATTCATCAAAAAATAAATCAATTACCTTGACTATGTATATCAATTCCTTACCTAATGCTCTATATAGCCTCTCATCAGACTTCTTGAATGGCTTTACTAGAATGAAGTGTGGCAGCAAGGGTTCAAATATAATATTGATCTTTCAATATTAATTAAGAAACTTTTGGCTTTTTCTCTCAAGCTTAATGGCCGATGATGATGGCTTTTTGTCTCTTGGATTCCGCCAACTCCATTTTTTTAGCAGTTCGGCTTAATGGCCGATGATGATGGCATTTTGTCTCTCGGATTCTGCCAACTCTAGTTTTTTTTTAGCAGTTCGGCCATAATAGTTTTTTAATCCTAATGTGTGTGTATATATAATCCTAATGTGTGTGTATATATATATATAAGCTAGTAGTATTAGGATTAATATATTTTGGGCTTAATTTTTTAAGCCTATTAAAAACCTTAATATTATAAAGAATCATTTCTTTTAAAACACATCTAAAACTATTTAATTAGTAATTTCATAAATTGATTCAAGTTTAAATAAATATTTTAGCAAAAAAAATAATTCCAATTTTATCAACATGTGATATTAAATGAATGAGTGTAATCTTATGTGTTTTAGTTATAAAAGATATACTTGGAGTACGATTATTTTAAACTCAAGCATTTCTTTTACTTTTCTTGATAGACTTGATAGCAAGACTACAAACTAGTTTAAAAGTAAATATTTTGTCCACGAAAATAGCCAACACTCATAGTCCTTACAAATAAAATGATCAAATATTAAGTAGAAAAGTGCACCGATGACTCTCATTTCGTAGAGTTATCACACCCTCAAACTTAACTCTTTGTTTGTCCTTAAGTAAAGCCAAATATTTCTAGCTAACATGATATGGGTAGCTCACTCATAAATATATATCTACTAATACATAAATATTTAGCAAAAACTAACCCTTAAATTTGTACAATTCTATGACAAGGATGTTCACATATTCATTAATCAACGTTCCATCAATACAAGGATATGCAAGGTTTTTGACGAATTCATTCATGTGTGTGTTACATATGAATTCATCCAATGCACTTATGAAATCAACCTATATGAGCATGCTAATAAATTCAATCTTTGAACATGTCTCATAAGACTATTTTTCACATCCCTCTCCACTAATATAAATATGCACTTAGCTAAAGATCAATAAGAGCTTTACATGCTTGTAATGTATGACTTAGGTGAGGGTAGATAAATGAAGACATTTAGGCTCTTTCCACTCATCATCTTTCTTTTTATTCATCATACATTTTTTAACTACAATTGAGCTTTTAATTGTTATTTTAGTACACCTAATCTTATCATTCTTTTTGTATTCTTTTATTCCTCACTTTTTTTTTCTAAATGCACAATACCCCAAAACTTTTTTTTGTTTAGAAAGGGTCATCTTGTGATTTTTTTCTTTTTTCCCTTTCTTTTTGTTTAATAGGTCCATTACATTTCACTTGGTAGCATAACACATGATTGCAATTTTTTTTCATACAAGCTAAAGGTGTGAGGGTAAAGGTCATGCTTATTGGCTAGGAATAAAATGTGGCTTAAATATATGAAAGGTTCTTTATTGTGCTCAAATGGGTGATTATAGATATTAAAATGGTTAGCTAGAAAGACTCAATTGATCCAAATAAGGCCTAAATCATTTATTATGCTAAATACTATTTAGGATTTTTCTCAAGGGATGATCAAATAGTTCTAAAACATGGTACATCTCATCAACTAGCATAACTCACCACACATTCTCTCAATAAGAGCACCAAAATCAATCATGAACATGTGTATAAAAATTTGAATCAATCCAATAAAAACAAGAAAGTATATCACATGATTAATGTAAGTATCTTAATAAACATGTTACATTCCTTATCCTATCATATCAAGTATACAAGAATTTGGCACACCACATCTATTGTCAAAAGTGATGAATCTTATTGTGCCATTTCTCTCCACATTTATTCACTAATAACACAAAAACAATAAACATATAAGTAGCATTGGGTTTTCTCCCAATCAACATCACATTTAACAACCTTGGCTAGACGGTCATATCAACTCTAAGGTACATCCTTCTGTATCCATTTACTATTAAGTTTGCCTCAAAATAGTTTAAGTCTTGAATTGATCAATAATGCTTTACGTTTTAGTTTAAAAACAAGATACTCAATTTCTTATCATGCAAACTTTTTTTTCTTTGTGTACTTTTTGGCATTCTTATAAGCACTCCATCGTAGCTCATCTAATTTATGTATTTGTAGCATCATTTTCACTTCTCTATCGGACTCTTTCGCTTGCCCACTTGATTTTGGATGGTAGGATAAATGTATGAGGTTTAATCTTAGTGGCCCTTTAATATATGGTTTTAGCTTAAATCTTATCTTAAAACTATCCATAACCACATTAGATATACATATGGGAGGTGTAGCCTCCAAATAGTTCACACAATCAACAATATCAATCATAGATTCCATACATTCAAAATTAAAACAAATTGAGTTATTTTTGGTGAGTTTACTTCATTGCTAAGAGCATCATGTGTAATAGTATTAAGTGTGGTCGACTCAATAATTTTTTTAAGTTATCAACATGATCAATAACATCTATCTTAAATCATTCGTTAACATTATCAATATCAAAGGGGTTCAAATGCTTTAAAAACATTAAATGTTACTTGTTCATCTTGTACTCTCATTGTAACCTCACCTTTTTGTACATCAATGAGTGGTCTTCTAGTTGCTAAGAATGGATGAACAAGTATGATAGAAATGTTACTGTCCTCTTCCATGTCTAGTACAATGTAATTCACTGAAAAAATGAACTTTTTTTCTTTTACTAGCACATCTTCTAGCATACTTGAGGTTACTGAATTGATCTATCTTCCATTTGTAATGTTACTAAAGTGGGTTTCGATTTAAGAACCCCCAATCTCTCGAGGACCGATGATGAGATAAGGTTAATGCTTCCACCTAAGTCACATAGTGCTTTCTCAAAGTTCATGTTCTTAATTATGTAAGGAATGTCAAAGCTACCTAGATCTTTTAATATTTGGTGTAGTTTTCTATCATAGATGGCACTACAACCTTCAGTCAAGGTTATTGTTTCATTATCTCCAACCCTCATTTTCTTAGATAGAATGTCCTTTACAAATTTGGCATAAGAAGACATTTGTTCAAGTGCATCTACATAAGGTATATTTATGTGTAGCTTCTTGAATACATCTAGAAATTTTGAAAACTATATATCTAATTTTTACTTTTGCAGTCTTTGAGGGAAAGGAATATGGGTTATAGAGGTTACTCTTTTTTTCTTGAATTATTTCCTTTCTAGTGCTGTGTTTATCAACTTGTTCCTCGTTATCTTTTTTAGCTTCCTATTCCTCCTCATCCTTTTGAGTCTTATGTTTCCCCTCTAAAATTTTACCACTCCTCAAGGCTACGGGATTGCAATGCTCCTTATCTTCTCTTCTTGGGTTTATAATTGTGTCACTTGGAAGGTTACCTTGAGGATTTTGACTTATGGCCTAGGCAAGTTGTCCCATTTGGGCCTCTAAATTCTGACTGGATGGATGAAGTCTTTCATCATCCTCATTAAAGAAATTGTATTTTCCTTAATAGGTGGCTTCTTTTCTTAGGCTTGTGATTGTTGTAATTTTTGAAAACCACATGGTCACTGCTAAAATAATGATCTATGGTGTTGAAATTTTAGTCTCAATTGTTTTAAAAATCGAGGCCATAGGGTTTTTTCTCACTATCTAAAAAAACTGAGGCTATAGTGTATACATATAGCCTCGGTTTTTATCAATAACGGTGACCATAAGTTATATCAATTTTTTTATTTTTCCTCTTTTTTTCTTTTTTCCTTCTCTCTCTTTTCCTTTTCACTCTCTTTTTTTTTCTTTTTCCCGCTCTCTTTTTTTCTTTTTCCTTATCTTTTTTTTCTTTTCTCTTTTCCCCAACTCACGCGAGCTAGTTAATTTTCATTTGATCCATTCTTCCTATTCCCCGGCCCTGTCGTGCACCTCCATTCGCTAACCGAGACCCTCCTTATCTCCTAGCATGCTTGTGTAACTGGTTAATTTTTATTTTGTCTGATCTTGTTAGGAATTTAAGCCACTTGTTTGGTCTGGACCCTCCTTTGTACTCTTAATGTAGGCCTAATTCTATCCCTGGTCCTAATCCGAGTTTGATTCCTAATAGTAGTTTTAAACCTAATCCTATTACTACTTTGAGTTATAGAGTTAACCCTTGAGCTCAGATGACGATCCCTTCAAGGGCTTACTGATGAACAAAATCAACATCACGTTAGTAATACCAATTTTGCAAAATACTTTGGTTTTATATTTTTAAAACTCTCGCAAGTGCACAAATCATTTTATAGAAAGTGACAAGTATACTCCCAAGGTCGATATAAAGAAAAAATATATGTGGTTTTTAATTTATTATTCAAACTTTTAAAAACGAAATTAAATCCTAAACATCTTGTCATGATATTTTGATTTTTTTGTGTTTCCTAATCTAATAATATAAAAAAATAAAACATAGATATGAATTTAATAAGCAATTATGCCAATTTTTATCATTCATAATAGTGGAGTATTTATAGATATAATAATTAAGTTAATTATTTTTGCTTATATTATTTAGGTTATTAAAAATATAAATTGATATTTATTTATTCTATCTTTTTATATAAATACCACATTTGGTGGGGTTAGATATTCTTTATTAATTAAACAAATTAATTAACACTTATGAGTGGTGTCGATAATTAATTTGGTTAATTAAATTATTTTTTTTTCCTAAAAGATTGAAAATGAACCCTTTAAATGCCACTTTGGTGGAGTTAAACATTTTAAACTTTATTCAATGTGTCTAAATTAAACCTAACAATTTAATTATCTGAGTACTAACTTTTAAGTTTTAAAACTATTACTGAAAATATGTTGTCAATATATTTTCAAATAATAATTCTTATAAAAACTTTTGAAATAGAACTTCACTATAACTTCACTACTTCACTTCATTAAAAGGACACTACTCTAAATTAGACTAAATAAGTAAACCTTAAAATATAATTTTCAGATTTAAGTTTGTAATAAAAAATAATATATTTCTCTCTAATATGCTTAATATAAAATCTTCAATAAAATCAAAATCAATTTATTTTAGAGAAATGTTTTATCTATTTAATATTTTGCAAGCTTAACAACATTATTATTATATCATATTTACAAACAATCAACCATGTTAAATTTAATCACACATAAATTAAATATAACATATAAGAATAAAACATAAAAATAATTGTATATAATTCATTTCAAAATTATACCTCAAAAGAATCCTTATAGAAATTTAATACTAATTTTTTTTTGGAAAATCTTCAAACAAATTTGCATTTCCGTTTATTGAATCAAAAACTATAAATTTATAAAAGTATAACTAGTTCTTCTCAAAGAGTGAACTTTAAAACTAAAAATTTAAAAAAAAATAAGAAAGCTTTCTAGAGAGAAAGAGAGAAAGAAAAGAGCTAAGAAAGTGAGATTTGAGGGATCCAAAGGGATGATTTTACAATGGGGGATATGATTCTTTTATAGGTGAGTAAAAGACTAAAAAAGTAAAAAAAAAATATCTTGAAAAATGGGTGTTGGTAGAGGTGCGCGTAGTTGGGCATTGACGTTGACAGATGGCCACAAACAGGGGCATGGATCTCAGCATGACATGCATGCGGCTGCACGTTGGACAGGCTAAGCATGCGCATGATTAGGCAGTTTTGTCCCTTTTGTCCTTTTGTTTCCATTTTTCTATTTGACTTTTCCTCATTTTTCTCACTTATTTGTATAATAAATGAATACTACACTTTAAATATTTTGATGTATTGCTTCCAGTATTTTTCTTCGAGTCTTTAAATTATTTTTGAAGCGAAAATAGCTAAAAAATAATATAAATACCTGTGATTCTGAAAACACAAATTTATATAAAATATGATAAAATCATACAAATATAAATCTATTTAATCAATTAAAGTACATTAAATCATGGTAATATTAGTTCTTTTTAAGTACTCATTACTTACCTGTTGTCACCATATGGCAGCAGTGGGTCCGATGAACCTAATAAGGTATTTAAACGCAATGCGATCAATAAGCTTATGAAGATGGTTCATATTGATGTGACTATGATGAGGAAGGCTGAGGAGAGTGAGATGGATGGAGTGTTTAATGTTCAATCAATTTTTAGGCAGAAAGAATAGTGGATTAATAAAGGTTGGAAGAAATGCGAAAATGTAATAAAGTATATTAAATTATAATAATTTTAATGGTTTTTAAGCACTAATCATAATCCCTAACTAACTATAATATTTTTTTGTGCTAATTTTTGGGTTATTTTCTTAATATGAAAGTAAAATAAACTTGAGAAATTACCTTAAATAAGTTTAGAGTTATATAATTTAGTGTTAAAGGTGCTATTTTGTTATTCTAAGTTTTAAATTTATTAGTTTTGTAGTTTTTCTGATAAAATTTTGTTAATTGAGTTTTTTTATTATCTAAAACAAAATATCTATATTTTAAAAATAAAATATGAAAAAAATTAAAAATCTGCTTTTTTTTGCCATTATGTTTAATGAAACTAAATTTTTTTATTAAAAATGAAAGGAATAAAGAAAAAATAAAAAGAAACATATACCATAGAATGAAACAAAGGCAGTGTTTTTTTTTAATTTAAAGAAAAAATGCATAAAAGTTAGAACCTACATCCAATTGTTTCTTTAAAACTATAAAATTATAATTTTATAAAAAAATAGTGTTTCATTGATTCATATTTCTTTTTTTAATCAAATTTATTTTAATTTCATTTGAGGAAAAAAAAGCAGAAAAGATACAAAATAAGTTTTGAGCTTTATATTATTATCATATCTTCTTTTCAAAAAATGCCATTTTAAATAGTTTAGTGATCAAAGTGGATGAAAATTTTGGATAGGAGCCAATTGAATAGAATTAATAGTAGAAGGGTTAATGGTACATTCAATCCATATTTTTAAAATGATTTGGATCACTTAACCTTTTAAATTTAATAATAGGCAATAAAACAAATAAAAGAGATAACAAAAAAAAAGCAAAGATTTTCTAGTTCCATTATTAGTTGGTTTGTTACACTAAATTAAAGATAAGCAAAATTGACAATGTTAAGTAATTAAGGGTTATCATATTATCATATTTTAAATTATTATTAATATAAAAATAATTTTTAAATAATATCTTTAGTAACAACAATATCATTATCCTTATTCTCAATCAAACTCTAATTTTTATTTAAATTATTATAAAAATAATAAAAGATAAAATTGAATTACACTTATAATTTTCTAATATTTTTTTTCTTTACTAATCTACATTTTGACTTTAAATGTTTTTTTATAAGATTTCATCCCTAATTTTTAAATATAATAAATTTAATTTAAAAGTAAAAATTATAGTAAAATTTTATTATAACATTTAAATTTAATGCGCTGAAATTATTTTTAATTATGAGGTAGTTTTTTAATTTTTAAAATTTAGTAAAATTAAAAAATTAATGTACTAAATATAAAAAAGAAATAGTTAGAGAATTAAAATATAGTATAAAATTGATAAAAATATTTTTTATTTATTTAAAATTAAAAAAAGCTCCTTTATCGGGTCTTTCGCTACTTTGGATAATGAGCTATTCAAAATTCAAAATTGAAAAATCAAACTAGGGTTTTGGGTCAATCATAATCTGGGAGTTATTGCGGTCCTGCCTTTCATTGGGTTTTCCGTGGAGTTTTGCGCCTAATAAGAATTGGGGAATTCGGAAGACGGGGGAAAGAAAAAAAGAAAGAAAAGTTAAATCTCTATTTCTTCAGTTCCGACTTGCTTTTTTATTAAGGTTTTCAGTGGGTTTTTGGGTTTAATCAGAATCTTGGAGTTTTGAATTGGTGATGAATCAAGTTAAACTATTCATTGGTGGTATCTCCCGAGACACGAGCGAAGATACGCTCAAAGATCACTTCGAACGCTATGGCTCCGTGTCGGATTCGGTCGTTGTTAAAAATGGGAGTACCAAAAACCCTAGAGGGTTTGGATTCGTTTGGTTTGCTGACCAGTCCTCTGCGGACAAAGCGCTGAACGATGGGCATGTGATTCTGGGTAGAACGGTTAGTTTCGCTTTGACTCTTTTGCTTCATTACTTCTTTAGGCTCTGTTTGGTTGCTGGACAATATGGAGCTGCGAGGTCGAAAGATAGAATCTTGAGTTTTGATATATTTCTTTTAGCTGATTGTTATCTTCTTTAGATAGACTTGGTTTAAAATTCTTGGTTAATTGTTCTTGGAGAAAATGCAGGAGTATGGGCTTTGAGCTCCATTCTTGCTTTCAATCTTTGTTTTTTTCTTTGATTATTTTTCCTTTCAATAAGCTTGAACCAGACAGAGCTTTTATGTGTATATGCAATTTTTTGTATTTTGATTTATAATTATTTTTCTTGCATTCTTAGGTAGAAGTGAAAAGAGCAAAACCCAGAAGTGAACCAAAAAATCAAAAACAAAGTAGTGGGTTAAATAAGAGTAATAATAATGGTGCTATTGACAATCAGACTAGGACAAAGAAGATTTTTGTAGGTGGTTTATCAGCAAATGTAAATGAGGAAGAACTTAAGAACTACTTTGAGATATTCGGTATTATAATAGATGTAGTTGTGATGCATAATAGTGTAACTCATAGGCCTAGGGGCTTTGGTTTTATTACTTTTGATTCAGAGGATTCCGCTGATAAAGTTATGCAGAAAAGTTTTCATAAGTTGAATGGTAGGCTTGTTGAGGTAAAGAGGGCCTTGCCAAAGGAGGATATTAATTGCAATGGAAGTGATTATTTCACTAGAAATGGTGTTGGGAGAGGGTCACCTTACAACAATTATCATCCTTGTGACTATACACCTACATATGGAGCTCCTAGTTATGAACCTTATCCCAGTTATCCGACATGTATTTTTGTTGACTGGTATCCTTTTGGTTATGAAATTGTTCCGATGACTCATTTTGGTCCCAGAGTTAGTCCTGCTCCGGGAGGATGCCTATTACCTTATGGCATTTCTCCTATATACCCTGATTATGATAATGGGACTATAGTTGGTATGCATGCTGGTGGATATAACATTCCTGTTAGGCCAGGTGTGTTTGGGGAGCTGAATCAGAATGTTGGCTGTGAATATTCCCCGTCAAATGTGGAATCACCGGAAATTGATGTGGAAAAGCTGAATGTTGAGTCATTGAGTTTGAATGGATCGAGTGGTGCTACTTTGAACAGCAGACTATTTGTAGAAAATTCTAGTTGAGTACTTTGCATCTCTTACAGATTCATATCTTACTACTTCACTATGCAAAGCTGTCTCTTATTTTACCACATTCTTTTCCCTCTCTCTCTTCTTATATCTCTAAGAGAGAATTTGTATCATAGACAAGTTTCGAGCAATCATGTACATTCTATCTTTTATGAATTAATGAGTATTGGTTGAAGACACATGAAATAGTCAATTTCCATCTAGAGCTTGGTTAGAAATTTCTTCGCTTGTTTTTTTGTTATTTTACTTTTTGCAAAAGATGAATCTAAAACAAGTCTATATGTTGAAGCCCTGATAATTTTGACTCTCAATTAAGTCATTAAAGTCAAGTAATGTGAGTAGACATCAGCAGGAAAGTGGTCATTGAATACGTACTATGTACTGGGATGGAATGGTTATTGGTTTGTTAGACTTGAGTCTTTCAAAGGAGTCTACACTGCCCCCAAAAACATGAAATAAATATGGTACAACTCAATTACAATAAAAAAACAAATAATTCATGTAATGTGCTCATTTTATTGCTTGTCAATGTGATGTGCCCATGCGGTTTCCATTTAAAGTTGCAGATTTGTATCATACTAAAAATATAATCTGATCTAAAAAAGAAAGAATATGATGGGATCTTGGTTTACGCAGATCTAAAATATACATTGAATAGTTAGAATTAGGGATTTAAGATGTGATTTTATTATTACATGTAGAACCCTCGTAAATTTGTCACGCAGTATTAAAGATTATGATTCTATAATTTCTTTCTATGAAGTTAGACCGTATTATAGTAAAAATTGTACGGTTTATGCGGATATTTTGACCCATAAGGGGTATAAAATTATATGCATTGACATTTTTGTTTATCTCAAATAAAAGTAATGTTTTTTTCTACTTTTAAAATATAAAAAAATATATAAAATAAATTAAATATTATTTAGATGAATTTTTATATTAAAATTATTTTTACACGTAAGAAAACTTTATATAATAAAATACATAATAGAGCATTTTAGTCTTAAATGTTTGATAGGAATGAAATTGGGAATTGAATTGTTTTCACATATTTCTATGTTTAGCTATGTTATAGATTAGGAATGAAATACAAACAATTCTTACAAGAGAAAAATTGTTATTCCAGTATCCCTCGATGGAATTGTTATTTCATTCTTATACCCATTATATAAATTTTTTTATTCCAATTTTGTTTTCAAATTTCAAATTTTAAATCCTAAACTTTAAGACTCAAAACTAAAAAAATCCAAAAACTCTAAAATTTAGAACCTAAAACCCAAAACTCAACTTTTAACCCAAACCTAAACTCAAAAGCTCTTTTAAATCTTAAATCTTAAGTCTTAAACTGTAAATCTCAAAACCCAAAATTTTAAAATCTTAAACCATAAATCCTTTTTTTAATTTTGATTATGTGATATTCGTTGTTGATACGTTGGAACAATAAGATTTCAGTACCATATATTAATCCTATGTTACCTAGTACCTAGGGTTTAGTATTAAGATACATTTTTTAATCAAAAGGTATCCATAGAGATTTATATTCTTAAGGTACTACACTATTAGTCCCTCTATTTACTTTAAGCTACATAAATGATCTAATTTTTGTTTTATGTAAGGTCTATTATATTTGGTGTTGGCTTCTTATGTGTAAAATATGGAGTCTGTTTATTTTATTCAGTGTTCTATCTTCCTTCGTGTAAGGTTGTTTATTGCGGATTAGTAATATATACACGCACATAATTAGGTACATTATGATTGAAAGCATGTTTTACACGCACTACGAGGTTGATTGTTTAGTATGCATGTTAGGTCGTGAGTAGGGGATTTTGGCTTGGTTTAGGTGGCAGTATTTATGGAAACTACTCGGTAATTTTTTGATAAAAAATAAGATTTTTTGCACCTCGACAAAGGTCTCGTCGAACCCATTAATGGACCTCCGACGAGGTGGTCAGTGAAGAACCTCAACAAGGGCTTCGTCGAACCCATCACATGGAGATTATTTTATTAGAAACTAATTTTTGAAACTAAAATAAATAAAAAATAATTTTATTGTGTTTTTATATTTTAAGAAAGTAAAATTAAAATAATTAAAAGTAAATAACAATAATTAATTAAATCAGATTTGGTAACTAAGAAGGTATATGAGAAAATATCTAGGAATATTTAATCCTTCAATTTTCTAAACATGTGAATTGCTAAAATCCTCTCAATATAATTAATAATTAATTACATGATTAAGTAAATTTAATTTAGCATGTATTCTTCTCTAAAGTAAACTACACATCATATATTAATTATTTTAATAACTCTCATGCCAATTAAATTGCATACTATTCATTAAGTTCATCAATTATTGATCACATACATAAGAATCATACATTTTTTTCTAGAAACTATGTATGTTATTTAATTAAGACAAACAATTAAATAATTCTCTCAAATCTATTTAATTGCATCTATAGATAAATTGTTGGTCAAATAATTAATAACATAAAAATCAGATTAAATAGTATAATTAAATTAAAATTATAATTTGAGTAAAATATTATATCATCACATGGTGAAAATTTGGTTCATAAGATCCCTAGATAAATAAATAAACTGCACATAATTGTGTTCATAAAGCTAATATTTTTCATAAAGGAAGACAAAAATTGATAAAGAAAAAAGTAGAAGAAATACAATCAATCTCTTGAATTGTAGTGTTAATCTCTTCTTAAATCTCCATCAAAATTGTCATTTCTTGAATTTTTCTCTCTTTTTAGCTCCAAAAATTGACCAAAATTATGCTAATCATAGCCCCTTCGGGTTTATGGAGCGATTAAGAGCTTAAATATAACTTAGGTTCGATTTTTATCGTCAGATAAGCTTTAGATCAAGAGTTGCGATCAAAATAAGCAAAACTGATAGTACCAGCCAATCACAATACGACACATGGCATCATGAATTCATTGGGCGAATCAGAGTGTGATGCGTGGTAGGGAAGACCGGTTATAGTCAACGCAACGTGGCAAAACGTGATTTGTAGAAATGGATGGCGTGACACACATGTGGAAGCAATGGAGTAGAGACACATGGCAAGGTGGTTTGATCAATCTCCAAACTCGAATTGAACGCCCATCTGACATGTGGCACGCGATTCGTCCTTTTCGCACACGGCGTAACGTGATTTGTTGTCCTTGCTTGCGTGGTGTCTGCGTTGCTTGCCCAGTCAACTCCTCTACTTGCGTGGCCGGTCACATTGCATCTCTTGATTGATCATGTGTTAAAATTCATAAAAAATTCATAAAAATCCCAAAAATTATATTTTCATCTCTTTTCACCAAAAATATTATTTATTGAATAAAATAAGTAAATATTAATTAAAAACGTGCATTAATGACTCATTTCATAGAGTCATCACACCCTCAAACTTAACTATTTGTTTGTCCTCAAGTAAAGCTAAATATAACTAAATAAAATAACATGAGTAGTATATTCATAAATATACTTTTATTAGTACATGCATATTTCACGAAGACTATCACTCTTAAAAGTTGTACAATCTTAATGATAAAGAGGTTCACATATTCATCGATCAACGTTCCATCAATATAAGGATATGCAAGGTTTTTGACAAATTAATTCGTGTGTGTGTGTTGTACATGATATCATCCAATACACTCATGAAATCAACCTATATGAGCATGCTAATTAATTCAATTTTTGAACAAGTCTCATAAATCTATTTTTCACCTCCCTCTCTACTAATATAAATATACACTTAAAAAAAGATCAATAAGGACTTTACATAGTTGCAATGTAAGGCTTAGGTGAGGGTCTATAAATGAAGACATTTAAGCTTTTTCCATACCTTACCTTTTTTTTCATTATGCACTTTTTAACAACAATTGAGTTTTTACTTGATATTTGAATGCACTATCTTTTATCATTCTTTTCATATTATTTTATTCCACATTTCTTTTTTTTAACTTCACAACACCACCAAATTTATTTTCAATTATATTTTCTTTTTCTTTAGAGGGATGATAGTGTTGTGAGTTTTGCTTCTTCTTCTTTTTCCTTTTTTTTTCTTTTTTTATTTATAGGGTGCATTACATTTCACCTTACTCTATAACATAATATATTATTGCAATTTATTTTCATACAAGCTAAATGTACAAGGATAAAAGTAATGCTTATTAGTTAGACATAAAATGTGGCTTAAAGATTAGGCTCAAATGAGTGACTTCAAGATATTAACAATGGTAGATATAATCTCAAGAGATGATCAAATAGATTCTAAAACCTGGTAGATATCATCGACTCGCATAACTCATTACAAATTTTCTCTCAATAAGCACACCAAAATTAACCATGAACATGTCCATAAGAATTTAAATCAATTTAATCAAAACTAGTAAACATATCGCATGATTGATGTAAGTATCTTAATAAATATGTTACATTTCTTATCCTAGTCATGACAACTGATTTTTATCATTGAGTTCATATGTTTCATATCAAGTATATATGCATTTAGTTTCCATATATTTATTCATTTTCTACTCAAATCATGATTAAAAACATTCTAAAAATAAAATAAAAATTCCTAAAAATTTAAAATGTATACTAAATATTAATGTAGAGAATGAATTTTCCTCCCCAAAAATTAAATTACACATTATTCTCATTGTGCACATATAAATATGAAAAGGTAAAAGAAAAGAAAACTCCGCTGTCATGTACGCCCATACATCAGCGAAATGCTCATTCTTGTTGCACCATTGCTCTTCACATTTATTCACCTACAAAAAAAACAATGAAAATATAAATAGAGCAACGTTGTGTTGCCTCCCAACTAGCACCATGTTTAATGTCCTTGACTAGATTGTCATATCAAGTCCTAGGGCACATCCCTTTATATCCATTTACTTTTGAGTTTGCTTGGAAAAACAATTTGAGTCTTGATTTGTTCAATAATACCTTATGTTTTAGCTTGCAAACACAATGCTCCATTCTCTTCTTATGCCATATTTTTGTTTTCTTTTTGAACTTTTTGGCATTCTTATAAGCACACCACTGTAACTCATCCAATTTATGTATTTTTAATAGTTTTTTCACCTTTCCATTGGACTCTTTCACTTTTATACTTGATTGGGGATAGAAAGGTAAAAATGTGGGGTTTAAACTTGATGGCCCTTCAATTGATGGTTTAAGCTTAGATCCTATCTTAAAATTTTTCATAATCGCCTTTGATACACACATGAGAGGTCCGTCCTCCAAAAAGTTCACAGAGTCTATAATATCAACCTTCGATGCCATACTTTCAAAGTTAAAACAAGTTGAGTTGTTTTCTGGTGAGTATATGTCCTTGTTCATAGCATTGTGTGTAACAGTATTAAGTGTGTAACATTTATCCTTAAGCATTTATCCTTAAGCATTCATTAGCATTATCAATGTCAGGGTGTTCAGATGCTATAAAAACTTTAAACATTACTTGTTCATCTTGCACTTTCATTGTAAGTTCACCTTTTTGCACATCAATGAGTGCTCTTTCGGTTGCTAAGAATGGACGACCAAGTATGGTAGGAATGTCACGGTCATCTTCCATGTCTAGCACAATGAAGTCCTCTGGAAAGATGAATTTGTCTACTTTTATTAGCAAATCTTCGACCATACCCTGAAGTCTCTTAATTGATCTATTTGGCATTTGTAATGTTACTGAAGTGGGTTTGGCTTTACCAACTCCCAATCTCTTGAAGACTGATAATAGCATGAGGTTAATGTTAGAACCCAAGTCACATAATGCTTTCTCAAAGTGGATGTTCCCAATAGTGTAAGCGATGTCAAAACTACTTGGATCTTTCAGTTTTTGTGGTAGTTTTCTATCAAGGATGGCGCTACAACCTTCAGTCAAGGTTTTTGTTTCATGATTTCTAAGCCTCTTTTTCTTTGATAGTATATCCTTCATGAATTTGGCATAAGATGACATTTGTTCAAGTGCCTCTACAAATGGTATGTTTATGTGCAGCTTCTTGAAGACTTTTAGAAATTTTGAAAATTGCATATCTGACTTTTGCTTTTGTAGTCTTTGAGAGAAAAGACTAATGGGTTTATAAAGGTTGTTTTTCTTTGGCTGAATTATTTCCTTTTCAGTGCTATCTTTATCCACTAGTTTCTCTTCATCCTTGTTAATTTCATGTTTCTCCTTATCCTTTTTTGTCTTATGTTACTGCTCTAAAGTTTTACCACTCCTCAAGGCTATGATGTTGCACTGGTCCTTACCTTCTCTTCTTGGGTTTACATTTGTGTCACTTGGAAGGTTATCTTGAGGCGTTTGTGTTGTCCTAAGGATGTTACCACATAGATAGAAGTTATATGTGAGTTTACCTCATTACATCTTGTGTTGTGCATGCTCTATTATTCTGTTAGTACATTCTAAGTATAAATTTTGTATGTTACAATATACTAAAGTTTAAACTTTGATTAGAAAGCTTTATCTCTCTTTACTTACCTATTGTTTACTAAAATAATATAGTTGTTGCTTTAAGTTATCTGACTATTTGATATTATTATTTACTATTGTTGTATTCTGTTAAGTGTTTATCTTTGTGTTTGTTATGAGTTAGGGACTAGTCCTTAAGGATTTAGTATCTCGAATCTCAAACTCTTTTAATTGATATTAGAGTTGGTGCACTCTTTTAAGCTTAATCACTCCAATGGTGATTCATTTAACTCACTCATCACATACACACATTTCTCTCTAATGGACTCAAGAGGAAGATGAAACGTATGTTGGCCTCCACTTTTCAATGGGCTTAAGTATGCCTATTGGAAATCTCAAATGCGAGCCTTCTTGCGGTCACTTGTAGATCGTGTATGGTTTTTAGTTGAAAACAACTGGATGTCTCCAACCAAAATCCTCTCTGATAATACTATCATTCGTAAACCCATGATTGAGTGGACAAAAGAAGAAAGCACATAATCTAAATGGAATAGCAAGGGATTGTGTGCTATCATCAGGGTTCTCAGGCTTATTGAATGCCGAAGAATTCAAAGTTGTACAACATCCAAATCAGTATGGGATATTCTAGAGAGTACATATGAAGGTACTTCTGTAGTCAAGAGGTCCAGAATTTTGAAGTTGAATAGAGACTTCAAACTCTGTATTATGCAAGAGGATGAAATTTTTGAAAAAGTATATGCTCAATTTTCAAACATTGTCAATTGTTCTTACAATTTGGGTGGTAGACTTATTAAGGAGGAAAAGTAAAATTGAGAAGATCATCGCTTGTCTTCCTTATTGATGAATGCTCAGAAAGCACTAAAATAACCATGATTTTATGTACATTAATTGATTAAAAATATATATATTTATATGTTTTATCATATATTTATATAAATTTGTCTTTTTCGGAATCACGGGTATTTTTATTGTTTTTCAGGTATTTTGGCTTAAAAACGCAATTTAAAGACTCAAAGAGGAATACTTGAAGCAATACATCACAAATATATTAATAAATAAGTGGGAAAAGGTCAATAGCTTGTGGAAAACTTGGACAAAATGGGTCGAAAAGGTCAAAAAATGTCAAAAAGAGCGAAGTCGCCCCATTGCCCGCAGCGCGTCTTAGGGTGCCCCCCGGCCCGCGCGCCGGCGCGCCGTACCGCGCGCACGCGAACGTACGCCCGTTGCCACAGCGAACGCCATACGCCACTCGTGCGCCTTGACGTCATTTCGCCCCGTTTTTCACGTGCAGATCATTCCAGCGTCATCAATGACTCTCGCCGTGTCTATTACGCAGCGTTTTTCGGTTTTTTAACATTTTTTACTCATTTTTCTCTCCATCCTCACCTATAAATATCCCTCTTCCCTTCAACTTCAAAAAACACACTTATGAAAACACAACTTCTCTCTTTTTCTTTCTCTCAATTTCTTAGTTTTTAGGTTTTTAGTTTTAACTTATGTTTTAGCTAGTTTCTCTTAGTTTTAGAGTTCTTCCTTTTTGGGAAGAACTAATTATGTTTTTTTTTTGTAATTTATTAGCTTTTTGATTCAATAAATGGGAGTGTAAATTCCGTTTGGAGGTTTTCTAACGGGAATGGCATTGAAATCTTGTAAGGATTTTATTTTCTTTACTGATTATTTTTTATGCTTTATTCTTACATGTTATATTTAATTTATCTGTGATTAAATTTAATTGTGCTAGCTGGTTATAATTATGATGTAATAAAACGTTGTTATGCTTGCGAAATATTAATTAGGTGAAAATTTCTAAAATGAATTGATTTTATTTTTATTCAAGATTTTATATTAAGAATGTTAGAGAGAAATATATTATTTTTCATTACAAACTTAAATCTGAAAATTAGATTTTAAGGTTTAGTTATCGATCGATTTAGAGTAGTACTCTTTTATTTGTTAGTACAAATCTCGGTAGTTAGAGTGAAGCTCTATTTCAAAAGTTTTTATAAGAATTATTATCTGAAAATGTATTGACAACATTTTTCGGTAGTAGTTTAAAACTTGAAAGTTAGTCTTCGGATAACTAAATTAGGTTTAATTTGGACCTTTGTGAATAAAGTTTAAGTATCTAACCTGCAATAAAGGTGTGTTTAAATAGTTCATTTTCCAATCTCTTAGAAAAAAGGAATTAATTTAATTAACCAAATTAGTTATCAACCCAGCAGCGTAGGTGTTAATTGATTTGTTTAGTTAACAAAGGATATCTAACCCATTTGAAAGGTGGTATTCATACAAAAAGGAGAATCAATAAATATCGATTCATATATTTAATAAGCAGATAATATGAAGCGGCATAATTAACTTAGTTATTATATCCATAAATACTTCACTAATATAAATGATAAAATTTGCATGAATGTTTATTGAATCTATGTTTATTTTTATGTTATTAGATTAAAAACACAAAACCCCAAAATATCGTGACAGGATGTTTAGGATTTAATTTCGTTTTTAAAAGTTTGAATAATAAATTAAAAAACACATTCATTCCTTCCTTAGATCGACCTTGGGAGTATACTTATCATTTTCTACGAAATGATTCGTGCACTTGTGAGAGTTTTACAAATATTAAAACCAAAGTATTGGCAGAATCGGCGATGTCGATTTTCGTTCATCAAAGTATTTGGCGATCACGATTCTGCTCATCAAGTTTTTGGCACCGGGTACCGGGGAAGGAATAGCGTTTTTAATTTATTTATCAAGATTTTAAAAATATTTTTGTGCTGTAAATAATTGTGATTTTTTTTGTTTTTGTAAACAAATAAAAAAAATAAAAAAAATTTAATCAAATTTCAAATTTCATAAGAAATAAAAAAAATAAAATAAAAAATAAAAAAAAATAAAAAAAAATATGAAAAAATAAATGAAAAATAAAAAAATAAAAAAAATTAATTATAGCATAAATAGTAAAATAATTTAGAAATTTAAAATTTGAATTAAAAAAAATATTTTACCGTTCATGAATAGTAAAAAAAAAAATTTAAAAAAAAAATAAAAAAAAAATTCTAATTTTCAATTGTTTAATAAATATAGTGTTAATAGTAAAATAATTTTGGAATTTGAAATTTCGAAAAAAAAATAATAAAATAAATAAAATAAAATAAAAAATAAAATAAAAAAATAACCAAATTTTTAATTTTTTGAGTTTAATTTTTATTATTATTTTTTTATTTATTTTAAATCATAATTTTTTTTTCTTTTACCTTTTTCAATTTTATTTTATTTTATTATTTTATTATTTTTCTTTCTTTAGCTATTTTTTTTTATTCTTGATTTTTATTTAACTTACTTAACTTAGATTTTTTTACTAACTTAATTAACCTAGATTTTTTTTAACTTAACTTAATTAACTTAGATTTTTTTTAACTTAACTTAATTAAATTAGATTTTTTTTAACTTAACTTAATTAACTTAGATTTGTTTTACTTCACTTAACTTAATTAACCTTTTTTTTAAACTTAGATTTTTACTTAACTTAATTTAATTAACTTAATAGCATGAAAAGTAAATATCTAAGGGAGTTATGTCTAGGAGACTAGTTCTTGGAAGCCTTTGTGCTACTTAGTGCTTTCACAGGAGCGTTGTTAAATCAGGAGTATGGTTTTAAGGAGTCTTTGCACCGCGCATTCTTTCACGGGAGCCTCTTGGTTATCTTGATTATGTTATTTTTTTTTCTTAGAAAAACACAAAAAAAAAACATAAATTCTGAAACTACCTCCAAAATTTTAAAGTTTTAATTATAATCTAAGGAGTTAGTTGCTTTATTTAATCTAGGTACAATTGTGTTTTTATGCCTTAATTATTTTATTTGTACCTAGATGTGGATTATCTAAAATTCAAAGTATGCCCCTAGTTTTAAGTACAGAAAGAAATTTGAAAATCAGTAGGGCATGACTGAAAAAGTATAGGTAGACAACCTTGCTTTTGTAGGTTTGATTATTTCTGATGATGAGAGGACATTGAGTTTACTTAAATACAATCCCGAGTTACGTCTTGCTAAGGCGTTAAACTAAGCGTTGGATGGGAGGCAAACCCGTCATTTTTAGGTAATTTTCTTTTATTTACTTAATTATTTCATTTTAATTACATGTGAATAATTTTTAAATTGTTAAAACTAAAAATATTTGTTGAGATGTTAGAAGTTTACAGCGATTTGTCTGTATACACTTTAATGATGAATATGATGGATGCACCTGCATTTCCCATAACTACTTGCACATTCTCAGGAAATAGGTAATCTTTCTTCTCTTTTCTCTTTATCTTTAATTTATAGTTTTTACATTAAGGACAATGTAAGTTCTAGGTTGGGGGTGGTGAAAAGTTACCATGCTTAATTAAAAAAAAAAAGAAGTTTTAACAATTTAAAAATAAAAAATAAAAAATAAAAAATATACTTTTTCATTTTTTTGTGTTTAGTTTTATTTCTATTTTGTGTGATTTAGTAATTTTTGAAAACAAAAAAATTCCTCACAAAAATTATCATTTCTTTAAATCAAATTTAAGTAAATAGTTAAGTCTTTTGTACTGTTATATTAATTTTTGAAAACATATCATGAAATATTTTGTAATTATTTTTTGATAATTAGTTAGTTTTTGTCATAACTAGTATTTCTTGATAAGATGTAGAAATTATATTAAACCCAAAATCGGTGTTTATGAATTTTTTTTAGTGGAGACTACCTTTGTGAGATATAATTTGAGCCTAATTTCCTTTATTCAGAGTGAAATATATATTTTTTCTACTCCAAACACATTTCTTATTTCTTCAAATTTTTAGATTATCTACATAGGTATTAGCATTGAATGTATGAATTTTTTCTCATCTTAATAGAGTATCTTATATTTTTTATTATTTTTGTTTAGATTAAATGATTTGAGTAGAAATTGATAGTATATGCTTATATCTCGTTCATGCATATTTGCTTTACTAAAAAAAGACATATATGGGGTTACCTAAACCAAGATCAAGCAGAAAAGCCACAAAATTAACCCTTTCACCAAAATAAAAAAAATGTACAATGCAATACGCATGGGTTGACTTCTACAAAATACATATATTGAGAAATATCTTGAGAAAAAAAATAGAGATAAAGAATATATAGTATAATCTCATTACTATAACCCATTGACTTCTGAAAGTTGTGAGTAAAAGTTAATTACAAAAGAAAGATATAGGAAATAATTCTAAAAAGTCATTGCACTTTCTCTTCATTTGTAAAAGGCATATATCTTGAAATTCTTTCTTAATGATTTTGATTTATGCATGAAAATAATTTTTATATATGATATCTTTATAATTTATACATTTGATTCCTTTCATGAGATCAATGTTAAAATAACAGTTTGAGCCTTTATTCTTTATACATATGCGAACATATTAGTTCATTTCTATACATCAACTCTTTCGCATATAAAATAGTATGAGTGTTTGAACCCATAGGATTCAGTGTTTCGAGAGTATTGACTTGTGAGGAATAGAGTCGAAGCGAATTCTGATTCATGACACTGAAATTGGGTAAAATTAAATTGATATATTTTTTATAAGAAATATGAAAATTATTTTCGACTAATTATTATAATAAATCATGATTGTTTAAAGAGATTAAAATAACTTATGCTTGAGATTTTAATTATGATCTTAAAGGAGAATAAAAAGTATGACACATTTTTGTGATATGTTGTTTACTCTTATTCTTAAAAATTAAATTTTGATTTTGTTGTAATTTTAGTTTTTGAGTTGATTGTTTTTATTGTTTCTTTTGATTTGTACATTAAGTTCAATGTTTGTGGTATCATTCGAAAACCATCACGAGACTCAAACTAGATCATGGGGCAACCTAGGGGTTTAAAGGCTTGTTGCATAGGCTAAATGCAACCGTTTCCAATCCACGGAAGTGATTTAGGATAGTTTAATATTTAGTTTTTATCGCTTTCTCTTGCTTAGGGACTAGCGAAGGTTGGGGAGTTGTGATGAGTGCTCGAAAAACACTAAAATAGCAGTGATTTTATGTACATTAATTGATTAAAAATATATATATTTATATGTTTTATCATATATTTATATAAATTTGTCTTTTTCGGAATCACGGGTATTTTTATTGTTTTCAGTATTTTGGCTTAAAAACGCAATTTAAAGACTCGAAGAGGAATACTTAAAGCAATACATCACAAATATATTAATAAATAAGTGGGAAAAGGTCAACAAACATGGAAAAATTGGACAAAATGGGTCGAAAAGGTCAAAAGATGGTCGCGCCCGGCATTACTTGACGACGCGCCCGGGCCAGCGGCCCGTGCGCCCGTACCACGCGCGCCGAGGCGCGCGCGGCGCCCGGCTCCCCGCCACGCGCACGCCGACGTCATTTCGCCCCATTTTTCACGTGCACCGCCCCAGCTGATGTCAATGACCTCACCATGTCCATTACGCGTTTTACGGTTTTTAACATTTTTTACTCATTTTTTCTCTTCATCCTCACCTATAAATACCCGCTTTCCTTCAACGAAAAACACACCTCAAAACACACTTCTCTCTTTTTTCTTTCTCTCCGTTTCTTAGTTTTTAGGTTTTTTAGTTTTTCTTATGTTTTAGCTAGTTTTTCTTATGTTTTAGCTAGTTTTTCTTATGTTTTAGCTAGTTTCTCTTAGTTTTAGAGTTCTTCCTTTTTTGGGAAGAACTAGTTATGTTTTTTTGTAATTTATTAGCTTTTTGATTCAATAAATGGGAGTGCAAATTCCGTTTGGAGGTTTTCTAGCAACAGGAATGGCATCGAAGTACTGTAATGATTTTATTTTCTTTGTAGTTATTTTTATGCTTTATTAACTACGTATTTATATTTAATTTTTCTATGATTAAATTTAAGCGTACTAATATTTGTAAACATGATATAATAATAACGTTGTTATGCTTCGAAATATTAAATAGGTAAAAATCTCTAAAAATGAATTGATTTTATTTTTATTCAAGATTTTATATTAAGAATGTTAGAGAGAAATATATTATTTTTCATTACAAACTTAAATCTGAAAATTAGATTTTAAGGTTTAGTTATCAAGTCGATTTAGAGTAGTGCTCTTTTATTTGTTAAGTACAATCGCCGGTAGTTAGAGTGAAGCTCATTTCAAAAGTTTTTATAAGAATTATTATCTGAAAATGTATTGACAACATGTTTTCGGTAGTAGTTTTAAAACTTGAAAGTTAGTACTCGGATAACTAAAATTCTTAGGTTTAATTTGGACACCTTGAATAAAGTTTAAAGCTGTCTAACCACCAAAGGTGGCATTTTAAATGGTTCATTTTCAATCTCTTAGAAAAAGGAATTAATTTAATTAACCAAAATTAGTTATCAACCCTTTGTAGGTGTTAATTGATTTGTTTAGTTAACAAAGGATATCTAACCCCACCAAAGGTGGTATTCATACAAAAAAGGGAGAATCAATAAATATCAATTCATATATTTAATAACCTAGATAATATGAGCAAGCATAATTAACTTAGTTATTATATCAATAAATACTTCACTAATATAAATGATAAAATTTGCATGAATGTTTATTGAATCTATGTTTATTTTTATGTTATTAGATTAAAAACACAAAACCCCAAAATATCGTGACAGGATGTTTAGGATTTAATTTCGTTTTTAAAAGTTTGAATAATAAATTAAAAACCACATACATTCCTTCCTTAGATCGACCTTGGGAGTATACTTATCATTTTCTACGAAATGATTCGTGCACTTGCGAGAGTTTTACAAATATTAAAACCAAAGTATTGGCAGAATCGACGATGCCGGTTTTCGTTCATCAAAGTATTTGGCGATCACGATTCTGCTCATCACTTATCGATTTCATGCCAAAGTTATGGTTATTGAATCTATGTAAAAGTCTGGTGAACTCATTGTAATTGAGTTACTTGGTGATTTCAAGTCTTCGAACTTCATAACCTATTACCCAGACAAGATCAAATTGTAGCTTAAAAGGGAAAAGGCATGGTGCTCAAGACCACCAAGGGTAGTGGTCCCAGCAAAAAATTTAATGCCTCTATTTTAAGTGATGATGATTCTGACCTTGATAAAAAAGAAATGGCATTATAAGCCAAAAAGGTTCAACGAATACTTTAGGAAAAAGAAACCCCCATATGGTGGAGTTGGAAGAGAAAACTCGAGCTCTAAAAGCTCAAAAGCAATAAAGATTGGTGAAGACTCAAATAATGAAGTTGAGTAACCCACCAAAGGCCATCTCAACAAAATCAAATACTTCGAGTGTGGGAAGCTAAGCCATATCGCTGAAATTGTCTCTATAAACAAAAACACATGAACAAACGTGCTATGAAGGATGAGTTTACTATTTTTGACAATTTCGGCAATGATGATGGGGATGACACCAACTTTTTGGCCATTTTGGCTTCAAGTAATGTTGTAGATCCTCCAATTACCATCTCAAATGCTCAAGAGGTTTCTACTAAAGATGAGGAAGATTAATTGCTCGATTCTTACAACGGGCTCCTATTGTGGCATATTAAGTCAAAGAAAGCTAAGAAAAAGGCTTTAGAAAGCCTGGATGAAAAGTAAAGCGAGATAAGCTCATGGAAGAAATCTCTTGAGGAAAGAAAGTTCTTAATTGATGGTGAACAACATGATTTCACTAACAGGTGTGAGGTCATTCAAAATAAATATTTAGATTTGCAAGAAAAGTTTAACGCAAATCTTTAAGAAGATGAAGAAACTTGAGGAATAGCTAAAATGTTCCACTTCTAATAAAGCTACTCCTTTGTATGTCAATCTTGATCCCTCATCTGATCAATTGAAGAAGCATATAATTGTCCTTGAAAGTGTCAAAGAGTATCTACCTTATACTCTCATTGAAAAAGAAGCTGAAATTGAATAATTGCATGAGAGTTAGGATTCTCAACAATTCTATTACTTACCTTGAATCTATTCTAAAAGAAAAGGAAGATTTGATTAAAGCCTTAAAGGATAAACTCTATATGAGTGAGAATAAGCTAGCTCAATCATCCTCTACTGTCAATAAAATGATGATCGGTTCATAAAAATTAAATGAAATCATTAGTAGCACCAAGCCTTTTGGTGACAAATGTGGTATTGGGTATTACTTTAACTACTAAAGTTGAACATCCAAAGTTGAAATCAACTACTACCACCTAAAGCTAGTTCTTCTCATCGCTCTAGTGATGATATGTTGCCCTTACCTACTATTACTCCTACGTGTCACCATTGAGGTGAACTTTGGAAATTGAGACCTCATTGTAGGAAATTAACTCCTCATCCTCATATGAAAATTAATACAAGCACTTATTCTTCTTCTTGTCCACATACTACTCCTTCGAGTTAGAGACACAGATTCTCTAACTCCACTGTTTGACTTTGTTATCATTGTGGCACTATTGGCCACCTTGCTATGTAGTGTCCTAGATTCTTGGTAGTACATCTCAGAGTTTTCTACCTCATTTACTTCCATCTCTTACGTCATAATATAGTTATTGTGGCTCATTTGAGCATATTCAAGTTAGATGCATTATGCATATCAAGAATAGTGCGAAAAGAAACAAATCTTCATCAAAAAGTCCACTCGGCCTAGTATATATGGATCACTCGTCAGAATTTTTCAAATATTCTAAACAAAATAAACCTTGAGTTTCATATACTCCATATGCTTATATGACATAAAGACTACCTCCTGACGCAATTGCCCCTCACAAATTCTTTAAATAGAGGGATGTTGTTTGATCACCATTTTTGAGTGATCTATTTGGGATTGAGCTGTTTATTTCTTTTCTCACTTATGATTGTAGTCCTTTTGTTCATGACATATGTGTTTTTTCGTTGTATGTCAAATTTTTATCTGTTATTTCTCTCTTTGTGCTTTAAAAAATCAAAATATATGTTTAGTGATTGGACACTCTCTTTCTCTCTTCTTGAGACTTTTTGTGCTTTTCTGTGCACCTCACCACATCCCTCACCCAGGTGGCTTCCTGGACCTATTTTACACGCTCACCGAGCACTCCAACGAGGAGGTAGGTGAGGACCATAACGAGAGGTAGTAATGCTTATTTATTGACCCCCTAATGCATATTTTATCACACCTCATAATTGTTTTCTTATCTTCTTTCTATACCAGTAACCTTTACCCTCACTTTCTTACTTCAAATAGCCTCTGAGTGTAATAAGATTGCGAATAAGTCAAAGCAGTCTGAACCTGTCGGTCCCTCTAATAGTGTGCTTATTCTTTGTAAGCATTCTATTGATATCCATGAATTTATGCTATTGAGGAAAGGTTTGATTACTTTTCTTGAATTTCTATTTGCTTTCTTACTTACTCTTATAATGATGATTTTGTTAGGAGTTTTATGCTGCCCTACCTTCTTTTGTCTGTACTAGTTTCTCTACCTCTTTTTTCTTCAGTGGATGAAGCGTCACATTTTTTGTAGATGATATTATTAGTTTATTATCTCTTCCAGATGTTGAGTTCCTTTATTTCCCATCATTCCTTTTGAATTTGAAAATATTGCATCTACTTTTCTTCCTAATGAATTTAATCTTGTGAATGAACGCAACTTGGTTGAGATGGCGAACTAGGTGGTCGAGCCTACCACCTCTTATAATGGTAGCGCTCTTGTTGTTAACAAATATGCCCCTAGTTGTCATCTTAATAATGTTATTGGTGCTATCATTTATTATCGTTCTCATCATCATATTGTCCTTTTGTGCAAAGGATACTTTCTTTACCATATTCTAAACTCTAAAACTATAGATCTCGTTGGCATGATTTATAGGACCATCGTTTTTCGTCTAATTGCTCATCCTAACTCCACATTCCATTATCCCTCTTTGATTTCCAAGTGGGTTTTCATTATTTTCTGTAATATTCTTTTTTCTTGTCCTAGTAGTTGTTCTTTCACTCTCGCTATATCCTTCTAATTGTGGCTTATAGTGTTCTTCAGTTATCCCTTCATCTTCTTCTTTTTGAAATGCTACTTAATCCATGCATTGTGACTCCATTCTTATTTCTTTTACTCCTTCCACTTTTTTTGTCTCAATGATGAGTCTCTTGGTGTAATGAATAATCTTCTTCAAGAGATGTATATTTTTAATCGAAATGTCATAGATATGCAAAGATTTCAAGCTTTTGCTCAAGTTATGGCGACTTCTTATCACCCTATTGTACCATCACCTGTTCATGGCTCTCCCTTATCTTTTGCCTTAGTTAGACCTCAACATGCAGGTTCCAGACTTAGACCTTGACATGTAAGTTCCAAAGGCCTTTCTTCTCGATGTAGTGTTGCTTCCCTTGGCTCTTTGGCCTCCTTGTTTCAAAATTTTGGTAGAGTTGAATTGGCCTTTTCCTTTAACCAGTTTATTATATCTATTCTCCATCCACAACCTATTATACCATCTTTTGCTTCTATTGATATTGGCAAGTCTTCACGTTGTGGTGTCTATGAGAATGATGGTTTAGGAAAGGGCAACAAAGAGTATTGAACCCTTTTTCTTGTTATTTTAGTTTATTTCATTTTTATTTATTTCATAAAATTTTATAAAAAAATGTTTGTTTAATGAGAATGAGTATGGTATATTTTCCTTTATCTATGTTTTTGTATGTGTACGGCTTGTTTGTTTTCTTTAGTCTTCTCTGTCATATTGCATGAGTGTTAAGATTATTGAAAGTTTATAAGATATGGACATAATTAACCTAGAGGGGGTGAATATGTTATTTTTAATTTTTACCAATTTATAATTTAATAATCTAAACAAAGCAACTAGTCATGCAATCGTGTGTAAAAATAAAGTGCAGAAATAAAAGAATAACACGTGATATTTTTAGGTGGAAACAACATAGGCCACAACCATGACCTAAGAGGAAAATCACATGTCCACCAAACCACTTAACTTTCCACTATGAAAAAAAAATGTTCAAGTACAAACTTGGTTTTATGCTACCCTCCTTAGGATACTGCCCCAATGTACCTTACTTATGAGCCACTGCTTTGTTTACACAATTTCTAATATTAGTGTGAGCAATTTCTAAACCAATATTCCAATAAGCTTCCCAACAATCAGATACTTTCCTGAATTAACTACAAAATAGTTAGCACAAAAACACAACTGCGTGTGTGTTCTAGAACAGATTTAATAATGAATAATCCTAACTAGATGATTCAAAACGTATCACTTAAATCAAATTAACTAATAAAACCTAGAGCAAAAAGATTAAGCACAAATTCAATAAAAATAACTTCTTTAGAGATTAATAATCAAATCAAATAACTATGATATGACAAAAACAATTGTTTGATCTAACAATTCAAGAACAAAAATAAAGAAGAAGCCATAAGAACATATTATCAAAATATCATAAACTAATTAGGCTTATTAATCAATCAAACATAATCACTAATATTTGATAAATTAACTAAATAAAGAATCCTAAAGAATTATGATCTTATATTTGTAAAATAAGAGAGATAACTTAAGAATAATAGAATAATGCTCTTGTGTAGTTGATTGAAACAATGAACAATGAGTTTTATTTATAGGAAAAATTAAAATCTTTAATCCTATGTAATTGATAAATATCTTTTTTATTACAAATAAGATTAATAATACTCATTAATTAAGAAAACTTCTCTATGATTGATAAATATATTTTCTATTATAAATAAGATTAGTAATACTCACTAATTAAGAAGACTCCTATTTAAAGAAAAGTTCTTTTAAAATAGACTCATTAATCATGAAGATTCGTATTTAAAAAAGAGTTATTTTAAAGTATATTTTATGCTATCTGTTAGGCTAAAGATTTAAAATATAGTTTAGAGTATATTTTATCTAATATTTTAGCAACAAAATTTTAAATTTATAAATATGTGTTATTAAATATGTGAGTGCAATCCTATGTATTATAGTTATAACAGATATACCTGAAGTACGACTATCTGAAATTCTGACATTTTTTCAACTTTGTTTGATACACTTGATAGCGAGCTTAAAAATAAGTTTACAGGTAAATATTTTGTCTACGAAAATAGCCAACATTATAATCCTTACAATTATAACATATTTTTATTCCTTCTCTCCCTCATATAAGGGTGTTCTTTTAACTTTTTTGTCAAAAGGGGGAGAAGTTTATGTGCACAATTATGTGTTTGTTGCCATACTGTGTGTTGCATGGGTGGTAAGTGTAGGATTGCACTACTTCTCATTGCCTGACTTGCATACACTTAGGGAGAGTGTTGGATGAAGTCAGGGAGAGTTTTGTATATTGTATGTGTTTCTACTACTTGATTGTATGTGTTTTGTCTATCGATGTGTACTTGTGTATGGGTGACATGATAGTATTTAGATAGACTACACGTTTCTACATAATACATTCACGGGGTATGTATTTTTTAGTGTGTGCAATTTACAAGTGTAGAATCAATTTTTATGTGTTGTGGGCAGATGTGTTGAGATACTTATGTTTCAGACTAACAAAGTGTGAATGAGTTGATCCATAAAGATGGATTGAATGCATAAGTTGGATGCACTTGGAGTAGGTGTATTTTTTAGGTTGATACGCGTCATTGTTTTATTCATGGGAACAAACAACTTTAAGTCATCTTAATGATTGATATGCTTATGTACTTAATTGTGTTGTGTTTTGATACGAAAAGCCAAAGAAGAAAATTGTAAGTCATGTTGTACTTTATGTCTACGTGTTGATTTCTTGTGTGCAAAACACGAAGTTTGTTCATTTTACTCAATTTTTTTTCTCTCTGTATAAGTTTACTGCATATCAGTAATACACACAACCATATAGTTAGGTACACTATGATTGCAATTATGTTTTACACAACACGGGATTGGTTGTTTAGTATGCATGTTAGGACGTGAGTGATAGATTTTGGCTCGGTTTGAGTATGGCTATTTATAGAAATTACTCCATAATTTTTGGATAAAAAAAAATAAGATTTTTGGCACCTCAATGAACCTCGACGAGGTGGTCGACGAGGACCCTCGATGAGGGTAACTATTGGTTGTTAGTTCCTTCTACAAATACACCCTTTTATTTGGCTCTTCTCACCCATCTTTTATGCATCGAACTTCTATCAAAATATTCTTTGAAAATTACATTTGAATCATAAATTACTTTGAAAGTGTTCTAATATTTGTACTATAGTGTTGTGGGTAAGATAGAGTGCTTGAGTGTTGAGAGTTATTGACTATTTTACTTTTTGTGTGAGAACAATATTGTGAGATTGGGTTGGGTAGTTTTTGGTGAGTTCTTAAATCATTGCCTATGTACAATACGTGGTTGAATTTTTTTCTCATGTAGATGATTTATGGTATGTGGTTGAATGTGTTTCCAGCGATGGTTATTGGTAGTTTGTGATTACAAGTGATCCTCACGGTTGATTGTTCTCTTTACTACACTTTACTAATCTACGATTACTGATCACACCACATCTAGTGTTATTGGCTTTGGAGGAAAATTGGGTTTGTATATTGGATCAGGTACCTGCTGATAGAGATATTAGTGGTTTTATTTATGTCAAGATTGTAATTGTTTTATTGCATAGTATTTGTTTGCTACCAATTGGTTGCCATAAGCAACTCGAGAATGTTATCACATAGATAGGAGTTTTATGTAAATTTATCTCATTACATCTTATTGTGCATGCTCTATTGTTTTGTTAGTACAATCTATTAAATTGTGTATGTTATAAAATATCAAAGTTTAAACTCTGATTAGAAAGATTTATCTCTTTTTACTTGTCTACATTTACTAAATAATATATTTATTGCTTAAAGTTATCTGACTACCTAAGATTACTATTTGCTATTGTTCTTGTGTTCTGTTAAGTGTTTATCTTTTTGTTTGTTGGAAGTTATGGTCGAGTTCTTAAAGAGTATTAAGTCTAGGACTCTTTCATATTAAATTGAGGATTTCATCACATGTAATATAAGTGAAGGATAATTATGTCATTAAGAGAATTTGTTGTTTTAGTACTATAAAAGGTATGCATGTCAATAGATATTTTCATAGTTGGGTATTAATAATCCATACATTTAATTTTAGTTATAGTAATGGGCTAAAATTAATATTTAATTTGGAATTTCTGCTTGTGACATACATATTTGCAAACAATTAAGGAGAAATTCATATTTAAAGCTATATTTTTTTTGGCCAATAAACCACTTCTTAGTCTTCGACACGACATTTCTTATGTAGCCTTTTGCATAAATATCATATCATATGATTTCATCATATAGTACCAAGTATTAGGATATTTCCTTTTGTAGTTATGTCATTTGTATGCCACATCATATTGTTTGTATTTCCTTTAATTTAATAATATGTTTGGTATGTTTTGTGTTGGTTATCAGTTTGGCTTAACTCTTTAATGTTCTTCTTTGCATGTTTTTCCTTATCTTTTACTTTAGATGTCTTTATAAGAAAATTGAGATGTGTATTTTAGTTTAAGTAATGAGTGTTGTTTACTCTTTTCTCAATATTGTTGCTTCTTGTGATTTTTCATATGCAATTCTATATTATATAGATTATTACGTCTTTAAGACTCTTAACTTACATGCATCGTGGTGACTATATTAATATGTTTAGTTGGTATTTTTTTTAGTTTGGTTTGTTCACCATTTTTAAGTATGTCTTTTGTTTATGGTTCTAAAACTTGAGTATTCTCCAACGATTAGATGGTTTAGTATCAAATAAAAACCCTAAGTTTTTATTACAAAGCCATCCATCTCACCTCTGATTTTTCTTGCAAAACTATTATCTTCAGCATTATTTGATTCATTTAGGGTTTTTTAAGACTCTCTTGTTGATTTTGGGATTTTTTTTTGTTAATAATATTTGAATGAACTTTTTTTAATTAATTTAAAGATGAGTTTGTCTTTAATTTTTTATGTGTGATAAATGTTAAAATTCTCAATTTGATATTAATTTTGGACCACTAATATATCTAAAGTTAAATACAAGAACTACTGGTGTAAGATTATAAAAAATATGGACTCTAATGCGTACATTTTGTTACATTTAAGTATTACTAAAGTATTAAACTTTTTAAATAATACAATTATCCCTAATTTATATCATATATGTCAAAAATGTGATTAAATCTCAAATTTAAAAATAAAATTGAACTATTTATATATCTTAAAGTAATTGAAGGGACTATTATTAATGTATTATTTTGAAAATGAGTTCATACGTGTACATTTTCATTAAAAAGATTTGTGTTAATGTACCAAATCGTAATACCTATCCACCGCAATGGTTACATGATGCCCTACATTTCATTTTATTAGAGGTACCAACCTTAGATTCTTTACTCAAAATCATTCCTCTAAACCTATCAAACACAACCTATTTCTTAAAACAAACACCACTCTTCTCCAATCCTGTCAAATAATTTTTTACCCTCACTCTAATAATCTTTTGCATCACTACCAAAAACTCCAAAATAAATTGCACAAACGACCCATTATTCTTCTCCCTGTTGTTGAAATTTCTAAAAGTCGCTTGCATCATAAATATCACGCCCTATGGCAACAATATCATTGTAGTAGGTTATTAGAAGTGGGTAAACAACATTTATCCAAATTAAATTGAACAACCCAATCCATTTTTGGGATTTTTTCGTTGTGGTTAAATCTTTTTGGATTTGAAGTGTTAAGGGACCATTTCACCTTCAGTTGAATTAGTTTTAGAAGACATAGTTTTATCTAATTACATGTGTATGGGAGTTACATTTGTCCCAAGTTATTCATTATATTGAATTGCAGATAATTATAACATATCATGATCTCTAAAGAAAAACTAAATTCATGTAGATCACATTTGCACTTAGACAATAGTAGAGGTAATTTAGGCATAATTGAAAGTTGTTTTGTAACTATGAGAGATAAAGTATATTTCTTTTAAGTCGTGAATTGTTAATTTATTAATTAGTGAATTATTTGCTACCTAGTAATTGTCTTAAAAAATACATGGATGTTACGATATAAATGTAGATATTATGTGAGTTTATCACGTTATATTATCGTATTGGTATGATCGAATGTGTTGTTAGTACAATCAGGGTTATATTTGAATTATTCTCACATAGAAAAATCTGTTTGTTATATCCTATATAGATTTACCATGTTATATTATTATATTTGTATGATAATGTGTTGTTAGTATAATAAAAATTATATATGAAATTATATATATGTTTTTCTTCGATCTAATTGTATCTCAATAGCTACATGCTATGGTCAGCATGCAAAAATAATGCTGCAACTCATAATATTTTTTATTACATAAATAACAAAAACAAATAACAAATAGAAATAAAATAAATAGAAAATAAATTTAAGTAAATAAAAAGATATGTACAATATAAATAATATAATTATAATACATATAATATAAATAATTTATGATACAATAATACAAGTTATATAAGAAATTGTAATAAGTTGAAATATATTATACAATAATTAAGGTAGTATACAGAATTACTAAATAAAAAAAGGTTACAAAATAAAAATAAAAAAAGTTAACCTTAGTAAATAAATAAAATAAAGTTAAAATAAAAATTAGAGTTAATATAAAAAAATTTAAAAAGAAATTAAGTTAATTAATAGCTAAAATATTTTTTTTATTTTTATTAAAGATATTTAAGTTTTATTCAATTTTTTAAAGTTTATTATTTTTTTGAAATATCTAAAGTCAATTAATAACTTAGATTTTTTTATTTTAGGATTTTCTAAAAAAAATTGAATATTATTTTATTAGAATCTCTTAAGATATTATTTAATTTTTTTAAGGTAACTATTAAATGAGACATTATTTTTTTTTATTTTCGAAATATATTTTTTAAAATTCATTAAAACCTCGTTAATGTTTTGACTTTCTTGTTTATATTTTTTTAAAGTCAGCTATTAAATGAGACATAAATAATTTTATTTTTAATTTTTTTAAATCTTATTAAACTCTCGTTAATGTTTCGACGCTTTGTTTTAGATTTTTTTATTTTTTAAAAAAATAAAATAAAATCATGAATATTTACAAAATAAAATATTTTTTAGATTTTGACACAGTCAAAAACTTAATATATAAATTTTGTATATTTTAAAATATGCAAGTGAACGAATCACTTTGTAAAAAATGACAAGTATAATTTAAAGGTCGGTCTAAACAAAAACTACGTGCTTTTTAAACAATTTAACAAAATTCTTAAAAATAAAAAGTAAACATAAACATTCTATCACAAAATTTTAGTTTTAAAAATATCTAAATTAATAATATAAATTTAAATATAGATTCAACAAACATCAAGTAAATAACATTTAACATTACAACAAATTAATTAATTATGTTTGTTCAATATTAATTAGCTTATAAAAGATAAAAATTAAGATTATTGATTTTCCATTTTATGTATAAATAACGCTTTCGATCAGACCATTATTATTTAAATATTAAAATTAACTTGTCACCTTAAGTCAGACCGATAATTTAATTTTAATTAAATTATGTTACTTTTTTAAGAAATTAAAAAATCATTTAATTATTACATTTAGTCGAGTTGATAATTTAAACTATCATTTAAGGTATCAAAGTTAGATTAAAATATCGATGTATTTAAAAATTAATTTTCAGATTTTAAAATCTATTAAAAAAAATATGTCATCATTATATTTTCATATATTCAAATAGTAATTCTTGTAAAAAATTTTAAAATATAGTATAACTCAAATCCAAATAATCAAATCAAAATAGAAAAACATTGACTCTAAATCTGATATAAATAATCAAATCTTAAATCTAACTTTTATATTTTAATTTTATTATGAAAAATAATTTGTTAATATATTTTTCTATAACAAACTTTATATAAATTTTGAATAAATAAATAAAACTTAATTTATTATATAAAAATGTTAACCTATTTTAATCTTTCGCAAGCATAAGAACATTTATAATATCTCATAGTATTTTCGACAAGACATGCTTAATTTAATAAATGATTAGTAAATTAAATATACCATTTAAAATCGCACATAAAATTAATCTAAAAATAGATTAATATATTTAAAATTTATACTTTTAGCATATCATTTCAAGTACAAAATTTCAATACTAATCCATTATCTAAAAAATTTCAAAACAAATTTGTCAATACTATTTTTTGAATTGAAAAAACTACTACATAAACTAAAAACTATAACTATAATATAATTTTCAAAGAGAATTTGTTTTCAAAACTAAGAAAACTCTATGAGTTGTATTTACAAAATGAAGGGGGTATATATATAGTGTTTGAAAACATTACAAAAAAAGAGAAAAATGTTGGTCAAAGGGTCGCGTACTGTGGTATGCATTTTTCTTACGCCGCGACATGCATTGATTTAGCATGTGTTTGAATCTTGATCCGATATACTCCCGTCACGACACACTAAACTCTACCGCGACATGTGTTGTTCTTAACTTCTAGAACCTCTTTTGTATTTAATCCCTTATATATGGTTGGAACATGTGTATACCTTACATGTGTTATTTTTTTTATTCTTCATGTTTACAATGTAGTGCTTTTAAGTATGATTCTTTTAGTATTTAACAATTGAATCATTTTGAAGCTAAATAAAATATCTAAAAAACAACAAAATATACTTATGATTTCAAAAACATATATTTACTAAAATGATGATACAATTATGTAAATACAAATCTATTTTAACAATAAAATGTATATAAATCACGTTATATTTATTGTTTTTTAAGTACTCACGACACTCTATGAGTTCTCGTAGGTATTATAGATCATGTTATCTACTAATTGGTTTTGGGTTCGAGTCCTTACCAATTGGAGATTTTCCAACACATTCTTTAACGATGGATTTATTCTATGAGAATTCAACCTCAAGATCCCCACAATTGATTTTCTACCAAAATCATAGATTCCCTTGCATGCAAGTCTCTAGAAGAGATTTGGCGTGTATGATCCATTAAACCTTGCCACCAGATAAAGTTGAAGATCTTTATACTTACCATTATGAACAATTGCTAAGATCCAGAGAGAAACAATCAGAAAATCAGACTTAGTTTTTTTTTTAAATTAGACAAACTAAGAAAGAAGTTACAAAAGCAAAAGTCAGAAAAAGGAACATAAAGAAGAGATTTAATTAAGAATGAAGAGTGTAAGCAAGGTGAAAGAGTAAAAACGAAGCCATAAGAAAAGAAAGAACCTAAAGCCACTCTTAGAAGGAAAAGCAAGAAAATTAAAATGTTTCCTTTCACACACACTTTCTTTTTTTCTCTTTTCTTCTCTTGAACCAAGAAAACAAACTAGAGCTAAACACAATTGGGATTGAGTAAAATATTTTCCCTTTAAAAAAGGAGATAGTTGAGATGAAAATAAAGAGACAAGAAGGTATTTATAACGAAACGAGAATATAGGTTGATAAAGAAATGAACAGGCAAGGGAGCTCTCTGGATCAACTCTAAGGCTCATTCATATATACAAGAATTGTAAAGACGTGTCCTCATTTGGGTGCAGCAAGTTCATTAATTTTTTCTCTCATCTCCATAAATTCAATCATCATGCATTAATGATTGCATTCAAATGATTGAATAGGAATCCAATCAGTTTAAAAACGATTATGTAAATAAAGCTTGAAAACTCAATAAACGAACATTCCTTCTCAGTAAACGAAAACGATTTAGCAGCTAAATTAGTGATGTTGAAAAGCACAAGTTATCTTCACTAGAAAATCAAAATTATAATAAGGCAGCTCTAAAGGTTCACAGAAATGAAGGATTAGAAGAGAAACGAAGAGTTAGGGGAAAGAGAGATTTTCTCATAAATAAAATTATGTAAACCATATTATATTCAATACACATAAAAATGTCTTAAAAATAAGATATATTACATTTTCCTTTTCTCTCTATTTAACTTTCTCTCTCCTTTTATATTCACCAGACCGGTGCCATCCAACATATGACGAGTGTTCGTTGATTCTAACAACAATCTATGCTTGAAAGTTGCCTCACTACTTGAATCCAAATCTGAATCTGACGAACCTTACATATTAGCATAGTTGTCCCTAGATATGTTGGTTAGGCATAGATACATAAACTTTCATGGCATTACGAATAAGAATAGAGGGTATTCTACCACTAGATTTACAATAATTACAATAATCAAGCTAGTGGATTTGAGGCCTTCTCAATATTTGCCACACTCCACATCAAATTGATAATTGAGAAACATGGGGACCCTAAAAGTTCTCAATCATGTTTCTCTAGTGGCTCAAGACTACTAGCAGCTCCATAAAGCTATCGAATAAGGTCTTCCCCATTTCCTTTTTTTTTATTTTTGGCATGCCGTACTTTTTCATATACTTTTTCCCTCTCTCAATGTTTGGATCATCGAAAAATTTCTATTAGAAATGTTCGTTGCAAATCGAGATTAATGAAATTTGGTATGTTCTTTTAGCAATTCACTTAAGTTTGATTGCCACGTTTAGGATTTAGTTTACATTATACAATTTTCTGACTTTCTGCTTGATATAATTTTATCTTGATCAAAATGTACGATAGGTATTTGTGAAGAACAGAATGGGAAATAGCATATAAATCCTAAACTCATGTCTCTTCTGTTTGGATTAAGGAAAAGCTGTTGTGAAAGGATGAGGAATCATTGTCTGTTTCTCTTTTAAACCAATCAGTGGCCTCATTCTTTGTGGCTACCATATGTTGGAAATGAATTTCAATAAAAACGAATAATGCGAAAAAGTGCCAAATTTTAGTCTCTTAACACTTTGTTCCACATTGTTATTTTACGTTACTTAGGAAACGTATAAATAGAAAATGATTGATTATTAGGTTTGGATCAAGGGAGACCAATTTTGGTGGAAGGAGAGAAGACCTAGACAAATGTGATTCCACACACGCACTGTCCTCGTCGTCGTCGATCTGAGTTTGAGTCCGAGTGTGTATGAGGTGAGACGACATTTTATTTTTTGAAAACAAAATTTAAAATTATTTTTCCACTTCAGATATGATCGTTACTTTTTTTCACCCATACATGACCGTTATTTTTCATAATTATGACTGTTACTTTTTCCACCCAGACATTACCGTTATTTATTATAATTGTCACACCTTTTCTCAAATAGTAAATAGAGGACCTTAGCTCTCAGTTTACACAGATCATTCTTTGGAAATAGCTCTTACAGAACAAAGAAGAAGATACTAAATTTCTTTGTGAGTTTTTTCGAACAACATAAACTTTAGAGGTGTAGCATTCCGGACTTCATTAGTGTAGTGAAGTTTCAAGACAGAAAACAAAATTTTTGTGCTATTTTATCTTAGGGACTTCTATCTGCCATGTCTACTGAAATGTTAACTACTGATCTCACCAAACTATTTCGTTTCGAGATACTACACTTTAAAAGATGGAGACAAAAAAATGTTATTTTTCTTAACCATGAAAAATGTCACTTCTATTCTTATTACTGAAAAACCAACACTACCTAATCCTCCTACTAAAGCTACAACAAAGGATTTAGACACCTAGATGGAAATGATTTTCTATAAAAAAAATTATTCTTAATGGTTTAGTTGATGACTTGTATGGCTATTATAATTCTGATAAGACTGCTAAGGAAATTTGGGATGTACTTCAAAAGAAGTATGCTATCAATAGATACATAAAGTACCAAATTATTGATGGAAAATCTGTGGAAACTCAATCACCCGAATTGCAAAAGATAACACATAAAATAACTTCTGAAGGTATGGTTTTAGATGAACGATTTCAAGTTGTTGTTATTATAAATAAATTACCCCCTGCATGGAAAGATTTTAAGAATACACTTAGACATAAAACTAAAGAATTTTCTTTAGAAGGTCTCATAACTTGTCTAAGAATATAAGAAGCCCGAAAACAAGATAAAAAAGATGAAGTATTGTTTGTCTCAAACAATAGTACGAATAAGAAATCCTTCTCTGCAATTCTAAAACCTAAAGGAAGAAACATGAAACTCATAATTGCAATAATAACCAAAACTGTAACCACCAAAATAGAAACAAAAATTATCCTCCACAGAATGGACCTCAATCCACTTTAAGAAATAACACATTCATGCGTTATAGTTGTAATAGACCTGACCACTTGGCCAAGAACTTCCAGAATATGAATCGTCTTGACCCGTAGGTTAACCTTATCGAAGATCAGCTAATTTCCATGATATCTGAAATCAATTCTTTTGGTGGATCTAAGGGGTGGTAGGTGGACAGTGGTGCTTCTTGCCATATTTGCTATGATCAAGACATGTTCAAGTCATATTCTATGTCTGATGATAGGAAAGTGTTGCTAGGCGACTCCCACTTCACCAAAGTTATTGATACTGGTAAAGTGGAATTGAAGTTTACCTCTAGAAAGACTGTCATCTTGAAAGATGTCCTGCATACTCCAGAGATAAGAAAGAACTTAGGTTCGGGCTATCTTCTTAACAAATTTGGATTTACTCAAACTAAAGGGGTTGATTTATATACAATAACTAAAAATAATATTTTTGTTGGGAAGGGGTATGCCACTGATGGCATGTTTAAATTGAATGTGGAAATTAATAAAGCTTCTTCTTACGCTTATATGTTGAGTTCTTTTAATATTTGGAATGCTAGACTTTTTCATGAGTACCTTAGAACTAATTCCTAAACTATCTTTGAATGATTTTGAAATATGTGACTTTTGTAGTCAAGCTAAAATAAACAAAACTTCACATAAGTCGGTAGTTAGAGAATCTGAACCTTTAGACTTAATACACTTTGACATATGTCAACTTGATGAAAATTTAACAAGAAATGAAAAACACTATTTTATAACTATTATTTATGACTATTCGGATTAAACTCATGTATATCTAATGAAAAATAAAAGTGAAGCATTTGTCATATTTAAAATATTTATGACTAAAATTAAAAATCAACTTAACAGAAAAATAAAAAGGTTTCGAAGTGATAAATGTATTGAATATGATTCCAATATTATCAATGATTTTTATAAAACTAAAGGAATCATTCATGAAAAAACTGCACATTATTCTCATAAAATGAATGGAAAAGTTGAAAGAAAAAATAGAACTTTTACTAAATCAGTTATTGTAATTTTATTAAACTCTGGTGCTGCTTCCCATTGGTGGGAAAAAAATTTATTAACTATTTTTTATGGGCTAAATAGAGTGCCTAAATCTATTAGTAAAATTTCACCATATGAAATTTTGAAAAATAAGAAACCTAACTTAACTTATTTTAAAACTTGTGTTTGTTTAGCCTATGTTAGGATCCCTGATCCTAAAATAAATAAACTTACTAGTAGAGCATATGAATGTGTGTTTATAAGATATGATGTGAATAGTAAAACTTATAAATTCTATGACTTAAATGATCATATAGCTATAGAATCAAATGATGTTGACTTTTATGAACATAAGTTTCGCTTTAAATTGAAAAATAGTGGGGGTTTGTCTTCTAGTATTTTACCTATAACTAGAACTAGTGAACAAAATGAGGAATTAAATACTAAAATTAGGAGAAGTAAATGAGCTTGAACCTCTAAGGATTTTGGGTCTAATTTTTATGCTTATACCTTAGAGAAAGATCCACAAACTCTTCAAAAAGCTTTATCTTCTTTAGATACTAACTTATGGGAAGAAGACATAAATGATAAAATGGACTCTCTTGAGTATAATATAAGTTGGCATTTAGTTGACTTACCTCCTGGTTGCAAAACCAAAGGATGTAAATGGATACTAAAGAAGAAATTAAAACCCAATGGTACTATTTAAAAGTACAAAGCTCATCTTGTAGTCAAAGGGTATAGGCAAAGGAAAAATGTAGATTTCTTTGATACCTTTTCACCAGTCACATGAATAACTTCCATACGTGTAGTTTTCTCTCTTTCTGCTTTCCATGATTTAGTAATGCACCAAATGGATGTTAAAACTACATTCTTAAATGGTGACTTAAAAGAAGAGATTTATATGGACCAACCTGAAGGCTTTGTTGTCCTAGGTCAAAAAAATAAAGTTTGTAAACTAGATAAATCCCTTTTATGGTCTAAAATAAACACCTAAGTAATGGCATGAAAAATTTGATAATCTAGTTATCTCACATGGATTCAAAATGAATGAAAGTGACAATTGTATTTATTAAAAATCAAAAAATGACATTTGCACTATTATATGTTTATATGTGGATGACATGCTTATTTTTGGGTCAAATATTCATGTTATGAATAATGTGAAAAAAACTTTATATGCTAACTTTGATATGAAGGATATTGGAGAAGTGAGTGTAATCCTTGGTATAAAGATTACTAGGTCTGAAAAAGGACTTTCTCTAGATCAATCTCATTACATTGAGTAGATCTTAAAAAATATAATTACTTTAACTACAAACATGCATGTACTCCTCATGATCCTAATGCAAAGTTTTTCAAGAACATCGGAGACGGTGTTAGACAAATTAAGTATGTGAGCATCATTGGTAGGTTACGTTATGCTACTGACTGCACTAGACCAGACATAACTTATGTTATGGGAATACTATATAGGTTTACCAATAAACCTAGTATAGAGAATTGGAATACTATTGAAAGGGTCATGAGATACCTTAAGAAAACTATGAACCTTGGATTACATTATAAAAAGTTCCCCGCTGTTCTAGAATGATACAGCGATGCTGATTGGAACACTCTATCAAAAGACTCCAAAGCAACTAGAGACTATATATTTAGCATTGTTAGTGGAGCTATTTTTTGGAAATCTAAGAAACAAAAAATATTGGCTCAATCTACAATGGATTCTAAAATGATAGCACTAACTACTTCTAGTGAAGAAGTAGGCTGGTTAAGAATTTTGTTAGCTGAGATCCCTTTATAGGAAAGACCGATACCAGCTGTCTTGATCCACTATGATAGTATCATGGCTATTGCAAAGATTCAGAATCGTTATTACAATGGAAAGAGATGACAGATACGTCATAAGCACGATATTGTTAGAGAATTTCTCTCTACAAAAGCTGTAAGAGTGGATCATGTACATTCTGATGAAAATTTGGCTGATCCTTTGACAAAAGGATTACCAAGAGAGAAGGTTTTCAAAACCTCTAAAGGAATGGGACTGATGACCTTAGAATGAAGAGTCACTCGTGATGGTAAACGAACTTATAGACTAAAGATCCTAAGAAATAAGTTCAATGGGTAATAAGAAGTCATGAAGTGATATGAGATGAATCATGCTAATAAGAAGCCTTATTATATATTGTTAGAAGCATGAAATCCTCAAGCGACAAAGAAGGATGAGTTAATTATTAAACTCTTAATGAGTTCTATATTCTATGTGAAGTGGAGTACATAACTACATAAGTAATCTTGATAGACTCACTTATGTGAATGTGGTAATGTGGTTGCTTCCTATGAAAATTTTGGGCAAAATTTACTAGAGCATTCACTATACTAAGAAACACGTGCAAGGCTAAAAAGCACGGGATTTTGAACTACACCTGGGAAAGGTTGTGTGTGTAATGTTGATAGAGATATATTTCAAAACTATGAGTTACTCTAGCATATAATAAAGCATCAACATTATGCAATGGTTCAAGTCGATAGACATTTTTTTCTTATGCATAATCTTATATTTTTAATTGATCGGTTGCTTGATGAAAACTATTTTTATATAAAATTCAAGTGAGGATTGTTCGAAATGAATTTCAATAAAAACAATTATGAGAATACGTGCCAAATTTTAGTCTCTTAAAACTTTGTCCCACATTGCTATTTTACATCACTTAGAAGATGTATAAATAGAAAAGGAATGACTATTGGGTTTGGGCCCCAAGGGGTACCAACTTTTGTAGAAGGGGAGAGGACCTAGGTAAATGTGATTCCATACATACGTGTGTGCCACTACCGCCGCCGTCCGTCCAACTGATCAGCAATGTTGAGCTGAGCCGAGTTCGAGTGCAAGTGTGTGTGTGTGTAAGGTGAGGTGGAATTTTATTTTTTGAAAAAAAAATTAAAATTATTTTTCCACTTTAGATATGGTCATTACTTTTTCCATCCATACATGACTGTTATTTATCATAATTATCACACCCTTTCTCAAACTATAAATAGAGGGCCTTAACTCTTAGCTTACACGGATCATTCTTTGGAAATAGCTCTTACAAAAGAAAGAAGAAGATACTAAATTACTTTTTGAATTTTTCCAAGCAACATAAACTTTAGAGGTGTAACATTCTGGACTTTATTAGTGTAGTGAAGTTTCAAGACAGAAAACAAAGATTTTGGGTTATTTTATCCTAGGGACGACAAGGTTGTGTTTGCTTGCACAAGTTTAGGCAAACAACGAAACGTCTTAAAGAGAGTGACCTAGTCCGTGACTCAACCCAAGTAGTACATTTCAGTATATCGGTAATATTTTTTTTACATTGTTTTTCACATACTCGTTCCAACACCATCTAATAACAAATTCCATAGTGTTAAATTTGGCTGGAGCGGGTTGCGATGAGATTTGGCAAGTTAGACACTTATCTAGTTCAGTTAGAATGAGTTGGAGATATGTTTAATGTCAATCAAAATTTGACGAGTTAAATAGTTTTTTATTTTTGTTTATATGTGTCACACACGTCTTTGACGAGTGTGATCATCGACCAATCAAAATTCATTTAATTGAACAATTATCCAATTTAATTAGACATGTATTCTACTTAGCTCCAACTAGTCATGCTACCAGTCGACCAAACTTTAAACAACTATCCAATTTTTGCTCTTCAAATTGGGCAAATATTTAACAAAATTCAATTACAATTTACCTTTAAAAATTAAGAGTATTTTAAAAGGTCAATTAAAAATGAATCATATTTGATTTATAACTAATAACGGGTTATCATAGCATATAACGAAAAAATTCAAATTATACGGTATATGAAAAAAAATTCAAATTACACGGTATATGAAAAATAATTCATGGTCAAATATTCTTAAATTTATAACACGAAATTGAACAAATTCATTGAACCTAGGGATGGAAGCTATCTTGTATACTTCTTGCTATTTAGACCAACAATAACAAACTTGTAGAGGTTTTCGCAAAAAAGCCAAAACAAAGTTGAAATAAAAAACTTTGCCACAATCTAATTTTTGCTTAATTTTTTTATTGTTTTAGTTTTATATTTAATATGAATTTGATTAAAAAAAGAAATAAAATGGTACTATCATAAACAATAAATTATTATATTAGTTTCATAAAAAATTTGTTAGATGAGAGAGGAAAGAGAGAATTATAATCTCATATGTGAAATTGGAATTGGAATAAATGATTGGGTAAGTAGGAAAAGAAGATAAAATCTTAACCATTGAACCTATTTAAATCTAATGATCTAAAATCTCTAGTTAAATTTGTGTTCAAAATTAAGGGCATGGTGTTGTATCGTGGGCTTTTTGCAAGAGAGGATTTTAGGAGTGAAATTTATGAACTAGTTAGAGATGAAGAGATTTAGAAAAAGAGCTATCACGTTATTTTTCTCAAACTTGTTTATAAAATTGGTTAATGGCTTGATTACAAATGATCATAGATAAGTTCTATTTATAAACTTCCAAAAACATTTCTATTTACCTCACAACCACTCATTAAATAACTTCTCTAACAACCTATATTGATTAGTCTCACACCTACAAAATATTAATCATACCTACTTGCATTTATTAGTCTCACTCTTACTAAATCATCTTCTACAACTATTAGCATTTATTGATACAATAAACAAAGTCTAAGATAATCTAAAAGTAATAATAAATGACTTATAGAAAATAATAAATCAAGTTTATGATCCAACAACCCCCCTTAAACTTTATCTTATGACCCCTAGTAAGTTCTTTAATTTTATGAAGTCTTCGCTTGTTAGTGGCTTGGTAAAAATATCGGAAACTTGATCTTGTGACTTCACATATTCAACTTGCACATCCTTTCTTACAACACACTCCCTTATATAGTGGTAGCAAATATCAATGTACTTTCTTCGATTATGGAATACTGGATTCTTTGTTAAGATAATGGCTGACTTGTTGTCGACACAAACCTTGGTTGACTCTTCTTGTATCAAGCCTATCTTTTTCAATATATTTCTAAGCCAAATTGCATGACAAGCACATGAGCAAGCAGCAACATATTCTGCTTTATAAGTGGACAAGTGATAATCGGTTGTTTCTTTGACATCCATGTCAAAGTAGTATCACCCATGAAAAATATGAATCCAATATTGCTTCTTTGATTATCTATGTCTCCACCCCAATCACTATTGCTATATCCAACAAGCTTGTAATCATTAGAAATTGGATAGAACAATCCAAAGTCAATTGTACCTTTCAGATAGCAAATAATTCTCTTTGTGCTTTAAAATGGGTGGTTGTTGGTGATTCCATGTAGCGACTAACCAATCCAACTACGTGAAGAATATCGTGCCACGTGCAACTTATATAACATAGACTTCCTACCATACTTTTGAAGAATGTTGGATCTACACTTTTGCCTTCTTTATGTTTGGACATCTTGATTCCATATTCTGTCGGTGTACTTATCAACTTACAATTCTTCATCTTGAACTTCTTCAAGATCTCCTTTGCATAGCTTTCCTGTGAAATGAAAATTTCATCTTTTTGTTGCTTAACTTCAATGCCAAGGTAGTATGCCATGAGCCTCATTGAACATGACTAGGTTGCTTCTGGTGAAAATCAAATCCTTCATGTAGAGGCATACGATCAAAATATCTCCATCTTTGATCTTGATATATAGAGCGTGTTCTTAGGGACATTTGTTGAAGCAATTCTCTTGGAAGTACTTGTCAATTTGACTATTCTGTGCCCTTGGTACTTATTTTAACCCGTAAAGAGTCTTCTTCAACCTCAACACCTTGTCTTCATGGTCTTTGACTTTATAGCCTGATGGTTGCTAAATATATACTTCCTCTTCAAGAACTCCATTTAAGAAGGCAGATTTGATATTCATTTGATGTATCTTCCACTTAATTTGAGCTGCCAAAGAAATGATTAGTCTAATAGTCTCTAATCGAGCAACTGGAGCAAATATCTCATCATAGTCAATTCTAGCTTTTTGACTATAGCCTTTAGCAACTAGCCTTGCCTTGTTCCTTTCAATATCTCCTTTAGCTTTTTTCTTTGTTTTGTACACCCATTTGACACCTATCGCCTTATATCCCTTGGGAAGTGAGGTAGGTTCCCATGTGTCATTCTTCTCGATGGCCTTGATTTTTTCGTCAATTATATCTCTCCATTTCTTTTCTTGTACTGCTTCTTGAAAGCTCACTAGTTCATAATCGACAAACAAATAAAATAATGTAAGGTTATCTTGTCGTTCGGTTACCTCATAGAGATCTCTAAGACTTCGTGTGTGTGACATAACTCTTTCATCTTGACTTTCACTTGATGATGATGAAATTTATGAGTCTTCTTGAGTGGTTAATGTTGGTAAAGTGGGTAGAGTTACAATCTCTTATTGAGGTTCACCTAGTTACTCCCTCATTGTTTGCTCATCTTCTTCAAACCGAGGAAAGAAATTGAAATCATCTGTATGAGAGTTAAAATCACATTTTCCTTCTTTATTGAATACCACATCTCGACTAATCATAATCTTTGTATTGTCTAGATCTATAGCTTGTAGCCCTTCAAAATATAATCATAGCTGATAAAGATAAAACTCTCAGTTTTATTATCATGCATTGTTCTTTTCTCGTTTGGAACATGAACATAGGCTATACTTCCAAAGATTATTAGGTGAGAAATGCTAGGCTTTCTTCCATTCCATGCCTCTTGTGGTGTCTTTCCCCATACACTTCTTGTTGGAGATTGGTTTGACAAGTAGACTACACACGCCACTAATTCTACCCAAAATTCCTCAGGTAGTTTCTTGCTTTTGAGCATGCTTCATGCCATGTCAAGGAATTTTCTATTCTTTCTTTCTACCACGCCATTTTGCTGGGGGGTATCTAGGAACTATCATTGGTCGAAGAACTCCATTTTCTTCACAAAAAGATTGAAACTCCCTAGATGTAAATTCTCCACCTTAGTCGGATCTTATGGCTTTGATTTTTCTACCGCTTTCTCTTTCCATTGCAACTTTGAACTTCTTGAAAACTTCAAAAACTTCTGACTTCTATTTCAAGAAATTACCTAAGTTTTTCTTGAAAAATAATCAATGAAGATAATAAAATAATTACTGTTATCGAGAGAGGTTGGCTTGATTGGACCATACACATCAGTATGGATGAGCTTGAGGGGTTTCTTGGCTCTTGACTCTGACTCTTTTGGAAAGCTTTTCTTGAATTTCTTCCCGACTAGACACCCTTCACAAAGCTGGTCAAGATGGTTGATGCGAGGTAGTCCCTTCACCATCACCTTCTTAGATAGAAACTCTAGACCTCCAAAATTGAGATGCCTAAATCAAAGATGCCAAAACCATGATGCATCTTTGTAGCAAACTTTCAGGCACTTTGCAACATCATTTTGTATGTTGATTAGGAACATTCTATTTTTTGACATCGTCACTTTAGCAATGAATTTATTCTTATTATCTTTTATAGAAAGATTATAGTCCTTCTTATGAATATCATAACCTTTCTCTAACATTTTTCCTAAACTCAAGATGTTACTTTTCATATTGGGCATATAGTAGACATTGGAAATAAATTGATGTCTCCCATCTTTCAAACAAATAAGGATGTTACCTCTCTCTTTCACTACTATTGTGGAATCATCTTTGAATTAATTCTTCCACGGCCTCTTGTTGAACTTTCTCCTTTCTCATAGTTTTTGTCCGAATTATTGTTGTTGTAATTCCAACCTCGTCCACGACTGCGACTTCCACCTCATCCACGGCCTCTAACTCTGCCTTGGCCACGTTGGTTTCTATCATTGCCTTGGCTTTCACGTATATCCTTGAGTTGTAGCTTGAGGAGTTGCTCAGTAAAACCTTGCTTCTTCTTATGCTTCTCTTTGTATGCTTATAATGATCGTTGGAGTTTCTCGATCATCATTTCTTCCAAGTATTTAGTTTCTTCAATCGTTATGACGATGTGCTCAAATTTGGGATCCAACGAACAAAGTATCGTTTCTATTATCCTCACATCTTCTAAATTTTCACCATTTATTTTTAATTGATTAGAAATGGCAACTACTCTTGACAAATAATCTGAAATAAACTCAGATACTTTCATGTATAAGGATTCAAATTCACCTCTTAATGTTTGGAGATGGACCTTTTTCACATTTTCGACTCCTTTTTATGATGTTTGCGGCTTCACCCACGCTTCATTGGTAGAGCTTCCACTTGAAATCTTTTTAAAGCCATCATCATCTAATGCTTGGTAGATGAGGTAGAGAGCCTTCTTGTCTCTCTTTCTTGAATCCTTCAAAGTTGTCTTTTGATCAGGTATAAGAGTAGCAAGAGCAGTATCATCTACAGGATCATTATATCTTTTCTCTATGATATCTCACACATCTTTTGATGCAAGAAGTGCCTCCATTTTTATACTCTAATTATCATAGTTGTTGTTGTTGAGTATTAGGACTTGGAATGTTGCCATACCATTTGTCATATCTCTCAATATGATGAGAATTTGCAAAATCCGATTGTACAAATGAATTCGAAACGTCGAAAAACCTTGGAACGAACTCTAAAAAAAAATTTCAAAATTTTTCGATCAATGACTCCAACTTGGCTGACTCGGCTCAACTCTGTGAGTCAACTCAATTTCTGGCAGCACTCTTCCGACAGTACGTGGCAGCGTGTCTAAACTCCAATCGAGAAGATTCTTGCGGCATCAGATTCCTCTCGTTGAGACCTTTGACTTGATATGTAATAGTGTGTACTTTCCAACTTGGCTCTGATACCAATTTGTTGTATTGTGGGCTTTTGCAAGAGAGGATTTTAGAAGGAAGATTTATGAATTGGCTAGAGATGAAGAGATTTAGAAGAAGAGCTATCATGTTATTTTTCTCAAACTTGTTTATAAAATTACTTAATGGCTTGTTTATATGCTTTCAAAAACACTTCTCTACACCTCACAATAACTCATTAAATTAATTTTCCAACTACTTGCATTTATTAGTATCATTTTTATTAAATCATCTTTTACAACTACTAACATTTATTGATACAATAAATAAAATTTAAGATAATTTAAAAATATTAGTAAGTGATTTGTAGAAAATAATAAATCAAACTTATGATCCAACACATGGAACCTACAATGTATAAATTTCTTGAATGTTAAAGTGGGTTGGTTTTGGCATTTATGTTAATTGTGTTGAGGAAGGAAGAGTAGAAATTTGATACCAACTTCATCTCACACGAAAGATTCCGTGATTTAAAAGAATATTTGCTACAGTTTGAAAGACAATATCTTGCTGGGTCGGATTATTACAAGCAACTTTATGTAGAATTGAGGGAATTTTGCTTGGATTATAAGAGGTACTAAAGAGAGAAGAGTAGAATTCAGTGGCTTTGTGAAGAAGATAGGAATACTTCATTTTCCATGCACAGTTATGCACAGTCCATGCACATTCTCTAGGAGCTTCAATGGTGTCTTTAAATAACCCAGGCCTTATTGAAACAAAAATCAACTAAACAAAACTAAAAATAGAACAGACAATAAGCAGAAACGCACTCACGTCGGCCGAGGAAAAGGTGAGCGGAGATGATGGAGGTGATGCTAAATGAATTCCAGCGACAACGCCCAACCGAAGAATAGAAACCCACTGAGTGAGAACTGTGAGATTAATCAGTGGCTGACACATAGGTGCTTAATGCTTGTTTTCTATCTTCTTCTTAAGCAAACTCTCTGGGGGGACTTTTATTTCACCCAATGCTTCAAAGGGACCACAAATAGAATTGTTTTTGCACCATGACTAATTTGAAATCTATAAGTTTATGTAATGCAGCTTACAAAGTTATTGCCAAGATTCTCAAAAATAGGTTGCTGGATATTATTTGTTCTATCATTAGTTTAAAACATAGTACTTTGTGCCTAAGAGATTGATTTATGGTAATATTTTGTGACCCATAAACTTCTCCGTGATTTCAAATTAAGAAGGAAGGGTAATAACCTTCCATTGCTCTTAAGTTAGACATGAGTAAAGATTACGATCAAGTGAAAGAATGGTTTTTTCTTGTCATTATACAAAAGTTAGGGTTTTGATGAAAAGTAGATTTTGTTACGTGCTTAAAAGGCACGCATATTTTCTGATTTATCGAAATTAATTAAGAGAATTAGGTTTTATTATTCCATTTTTACCTAAGTATTTTATAAATTATATTTTTAGAATCATGGGGCATGTTTTGATGTATTTCGTATACTTTTGGACGTTAAAAGATACAAATGACAATCGACCAAATAAATCCTAAATATCATGGGAATAAAAGTCATACATTAAATGACTCAAATGCAAACATTTATATATAATACATTAAATAGGGGTCAAAACATGAAGGTAGAAAAATTAAGAGTGCATCACGGCACAAGCCTCTCGGATGGAATTTCACAGAATTGGAAATAGTCTTGTGTCCTCTTATGAGCAAAACCAACATCACCGATACTCCCAAGGTCGATCTAAGGAAAAAATATATTTGGTTTTTAATTTATTATTCAAACTTTTAAAAACGAAATCGTAAACATTCTATCACGATAGTTTGGGTTTTGTGTGTTTTCTATAAACATTTATGAAAATTTTATCATTTATAATAGTGGAGTATTTATGGATATAATAACTAAGTTAATTATGCTTGCTCATATTATTTAGGTTATTAAAGATATAAATTGATATTTATTTATTCTCTCCTTTTTATATGAATAACACATTTGGTGAGATTGGATGTTCTTTGTTAATTAAACAAATCAATTAACACATATGGGTGGGATCGATAATCAATTCGATTAATTAAATTAATTCCTTTTTCTAAGAGATTGAAAATGAACCATTTAAATGTCACTTTTGGTGGGGTTATACAGTTTATACTTTATTCAAGGTGTCCAAATTAAACCTAAAAATCCAATTATCTGAGTACTAACTTTCAACTTTTAGAACCATTACTGAAAATATACTGTCAATACATTTTCAAATAATAAATTTTATAAAAACTTTTGAAATAGAGCATCACTCTAACTACCAGACGATTGTACCAACAAATAAAAGAACACTACTCTAAATCAGACCAGATAACTAAACCTTAAAATCTAATTTTCAGATTTAAGTTTGTAATAAAAATAATATATTTCTCCCTAAACTTCTTAACATAAAATCTTGAATAAAAAGAAAATCAATTCATTTTATAGATATTTTTACCTATTTAATACTTCGCAAGCATAAGAAGGTTATTATTATATCTTTCTTTTTTACAAATAGCCAATCATGTTAAATTTAATCACAGACAAATTAAATATAACATATAAGAATAAAACATAAAAATAACTGTAAATAATAAAAATCCTTATAGAACCTTGATGCTAATTTTGTTTCTAGAAAACCTCCAAACGGATTTGCATTTCCGTTTATTGAATAAAAAATCTAAAAATTTCCAAAAACATAACTAGTTCTAATAAAAGAACATTAAAACTAAAAACTAAGAAATATAGAGAAAGAAAGAGATAAGAATATGTTTTTGAGGTATGATTAGTGTTATGGGGTATTTATAGGTGAGAAAAAGGATAAAAAAGTGGGAAAATTGATAAAAACAAATAGGAAAAATGCGTATTAGATGGATGTTGATGTCATCGCTGGTGTAAAAAGGATAGGTGCTGATGTAAGCGCTAATGTAGGTAGTGGGGCGTGCAAATTTGGCTCAATAGGGCGCGGGTGGGTGCTGATGGGCACAAAAAGGCGTAGACGCGCTCGTGGGTTCAAGTGGATGCGCAAAGTTGGGTGCAGCGGCGTGCCCGAGTTTGGCATTGTTCAAGTGGTGCGTGCAAACTTTGGCATTGTTTGGGCGATGTTCGGTATACTATAAAGCATTTCACGCATTTATCGGTGCGGCTAAGAGAGTTGTGTGCGTTGATCAGCGCAGTTGGGAGTCTACGCACGCGATTTTGGCCTTTTTGACATTTTTTACCTTTTTGACCCATTTTGTCCAATTTTTCCATCTTTTTTACTTTTACTCATTTATTTTCTCAATATATTTGTGATGTATTGCCTCCAGTATTTTTCTTCGACTCTTTAAGTTATTTTTTTTAAGCGAAAATACTTGAAAAATAATAAAAATACATGTGATTCAAAAAAGATAAATTTATATAAAAATATGATAAAATCTTATAAATATAAATCTTTTTAATCAATTAAATTACATAAAATCATGGTAATTTTAGTACTTTTTAAGCACTCATCACAACCCTCAACCTTTAAACCCCTAGGTTGTCCTAGTAGATGAGTTTGAGTCTCATGAGGGTTTTCAGTAATGATGCCCACAAACATTACATTAAATGAAACAAAATAAAAGAAAACAAAATAAGAAGTTAACTAAAATTTAAAATAAAGTAAAAAGACTAAATAAAATACAAAAATATATCATGCTTATAATCTTTTTTAAATTTCATAATTAAAATCCTTAAGCATAGATTATTTCAACTTCCTAAACATTCATGATTTATTATAATAATTAGTTGAAAATCATTTTCATATTTTCATCAAAAATGTTTCGTTTTTACTTTACCCAATTTCAGTGTTAGGAATCCGAATTCAATTTTGATTTTACTCCTCACAAGTTGATACTCTCAATTCACTGAATCCTATGGGTTCAAGCACTCATACTAAGACGTATGTGAATAGAATTTATGTCTAGAAATGAACTAATAAGTCCGCATACTTATAAAAGAAGAAAAGCTCAAAATAGTGCATAATTGTGATCTCATGAAAGGAATCGAATGTATAAATTATAAAGATATCATATATATTATTTTCATGCATCAATCAAACTCATTAAGTAAAAATCTCAAGATATATGCCTTATAGAAATGAAGAAAGTGAAATGACTTTTTAGGGATTTACTTCCTATAACTTTCTTTGATAATTAGCATTTTCTCACAACTTTGTAGGCTATGTGGGTCATAGTATGTAGATTATACTATATATTATTTATCTCTCTATATCTTCTTCTTTTTTGAGATTTTTCAACACATGTTTTTATAGACCCTTGTACAGATTGTACATTTTTGTAGGATTTTGGTGAGTGGGTAATTTTGTGGCTTTTCTATTTGATTTTGGTTTAGGTAACCCTGAATATATCTATTTTTGTTATAATTCATGCATGAATGAGATAAAGGCATATACTATCGATTTCTACTTAAATCATTTAATCTAAGCAAAAGAAAATAAATATACCACACTCTATTAAGATGAGAAAATTCATACATTCAATGTAAATGCCTATAGAGATCATCTAAAATTTTGAAGAAATAGAATAAGTGTTTTAAGTAGAAAGAAAATATTTCCCTCAAAATAAAGAAAATTATGGCTCAAATAATATCTCACAAGGGTAGTCTCTACTATTTGATTCCTAAACACCGATTTTGGGTTTGTTTCATTTCAATATTTTATCATAAAATATCAGTTATGACACAACTTTCTAATTATCATATTACTTCATGATATGTTTTTAAAAATTAATCTAATAATGCAAAAAGACTGTTTAAACTTAATTTTTAAGACATGATTATTTTTGTGGAAAAAAACTTGAACACTAATATAATTTACCTAAACACACAAATAAAGAAAATAACACACATATATAAAAGAAAACAAATGAATTAAAGGAAACAATTAATATGAAAATACACAACTTAATAAACAAAATAAGGGCACACTATTTATAAAAAATTTAAATTTTTCCTATTTGTGTAACTTTTAAATCCCACCACCCACAACCTAAAATTTACATTGTCCTTAATGTAACAAATACAAATTGTAAAAAGATAAGGGATAGAAAAGTTACCAAATTACTTTGTGTGTTAAGGATTTTGATGTATAACGCAAGTTGCATCAAACAACATATTTGAATCATACAAACAGGTACTTTAACACATATTAACAAGTAATTATTTTATGCAATAAAATAAAGTAAGTGCTCATAAAAGAAAAAAAATTAAATTAATAAAACAAACTAAATTGCTTAAAATAAAATAACATTTCCATGATGGGTTGCCTTTCATCGAGTTCTTTTTTTAACATTTTAGCAAGACGCATCTTTATGGTCCTAAGGATTACTCAGCCAAATGCAATCCATTTCAACAATGTTGTGTGGTTCTTCTAAATAAGGCTTCACCCGATACCCATTGACTTTGAATGTTGTTTGTGTCTTGGAATCCAATAGTTCTACTGCTCCATGTGCAAATACTTGGACTATTTTGAATGGTCCATCCCATCTTGATCTTAGTTTTCTTGGAAACAATCTCAAACAAGAATTAAATAAAAAAACTTTCATTCGAGGGTGAAGAATCTAAGGAACTAGCCTCTTGTCATGATAGCGCTTAGTACGCTCTTTGTATAATTTGGCATTCTCACAAGCTTTGTTTATAATTTCTTCCAACTCATTAAGATGGAGTAACTATTTTTCTCCTAATTTATCTAAATCCATGTTTAACTCTTTAATTGTCTAGTAAGCCTTGTGTTCGAGTTCAACGGGAAGATGACACGCTTTCCCAAAGATTAACTAGTAAGAGCTCATCCTAATAGGTGTTTTATAAACTGTGCGGTATGCTCATAAGGCATCATTCAACTTAAATGCCCAATCCTTCCTTGAAGGATGCACATTGCGTTCCAATATTCCCTTGATTTGCCTATTACTTACTTCCACTAAACAGGAAGTTTGAGGATGATATGGAATAGCTACTCTATGTTTGATGTTGTACTTTTTCAGTATTCTATCAAATATTTTGTTGCAAAAATGGCTACCTCTATCACTTATTATAGCTCTAGGCATTCCGAACCCGTTGAATATTGAATCCTTCAAGAATTTTACAACAACATTAGCATCATTGGTTTTAGTAGGGATAGCTTCTACCCACTTAGATACATAATCCACAGCAACCAAAATATATTGAAAACCATTGGATGGGGGAAAGGACCTATAAAGTCAATCCTTCATACATCAAATAGTTCAACAACTAAATTAGATGTCAAAGGCATTTCATCTCTTTTTCTTATGTTTCCTATTCTTTTACATCTATCACATTGTACACAAAACATATGAGTATCTTTAAAAAGAGTGCGCCAAAAGAATCCATACTGTAATACCTTACGGGCTATCTTTTCACCACCAAAATGGCCCTTACAATGAAGTTCACGACAAAAAGTCAAAATTCTCTTATGTTCTTCTTCAGGTACACATCTCTGGATGACTTGATTTTGACCAATCTTGTATAAATAAGGGTCATCCCAAATATAGTCCTTAATAGTTTTAAAAAAACCTTTTCTTGTCATGATATGAAGTGTTAGGTCACAACACACCAATGGCAAGACATTTTATAATATCAGCATACTTTGGGTTTGGACCTATTGAAAATAACTATTCATCAGGAAAGGTTTTGATTATATCTTCATTACTCTTATCTTTAAGAGAATTGAAGTCAGAAATCAACCTAGACAAATGGTCAACTACTAAGTTTTTACTGGCTTTCTTATTATTGATTTCTAGGTCAAATTCTTGTAAGAGTAAGACCCACCTAATTAATCTTGACTTGACATTCAGTTTACTTAATACGTATCTTGAAGTAACATGATCAAAATGCACAATCACTTTAGATCCTACTAAATAAGACTTGAATTTGTCTAAAGAAAATACTATAGCCAAAAATTCCTTTTTCAGTGGTGGTATAATTCATTTGGGAATCATTGAGTGTTTTGCTAGCATAGTAGATGACATGCAAACACTTATCCACTCTCTATCCCAAGACTACTCCGATAATATAATCGGAAGCATCACACATTATTTCAAAGGGTAAAGACCAGTTTGGTTCCATAATAATAAGGGTAGATGTTAGTTTCTCTTTCAAGGTATTAAAGGCAATGATGCAGTCATCGTTGAAATTAAAATAAACATCTTTTGATAACAAGTTACATAAGAGATGACTTATTTTAGAGAAATCTTTAATAAATCATCTATAAAATCCTACATGTCCTAAGAAGCTTCTTATCCCTTCACAGATGTAGGGGTAGTTTGGAAATCAATTCAACTTTTTTCCTTATCAACTTCAATACCCTTGTTTGAAATTATATGTCCTAACATTATCCCTTGTTAAACCATAAAATGACTTTTCTCTCTACTAAGGGTTAGATTGCATTCAATGCATCTTTCTAAAACCAAAGTCAATTTATGTAAGAAATCATCAAATGAGTTCCCAAAAAATAGAGAAATCATCCATGAAAATCTCAATGAATTTTTCCACCATGTTTGAGAAAATAGACATCATGCATCTCTGGAAAGTGGCAGGGGCATTGCATAACCCAAATTGTATTCTTCGAAAAGAAAATGTCCCAAAAGGACATGTAAATGTGGTCTTTTCCTAATCTTCTAGTGCTATGGGTACTTGATAATATCCAGAAAATCCATCTAGAAAATAGTTAAATTTGTGCCCAACTAATCTTTCCAACATTTGATCAATGAATGGTAGAGGAAAGTGATCCTTTTTAGTATATAAATTCAGTTTCCTAAAATCTATACACATTCTCCATCTAGCGAGTAGGCACTAATTCACTTTTTTTCATTTTTAAAAACTGTTATCCCAGATTTCTTAGGTACCACATGCACTGGACTAACCCACTCACTATCGACAATAGGGTAGATAATTCCTTCTTCTAACAATTTAAGAATTTCCTTCTTAACTACCTCTTACACGTTTGGGTTTAGTCTTCTTTGGGACTCTCATACGGGTTTAACACCATCCTCCAAGTTGATCTTATGTATACACATCGTAGGAATAATGCCTCTTATATCCCTGATACTCCAACTTATAGCTTTCTTAAATTGTTTAAGCACTTTTATAAGTTCATTTTCTTGGATTTTGGTCATGGTTAAAGAAATTATCACTAGATAAGTTTCTCTTTCTCCCAAAAACACATATTTTAAGTGCTCAGGTAAGTCTTTGAGTTCAAGTTCAAGTGGATTGGCCTCTTTACTAGCTGGAGAACTAGGTAGATTTAAAAGTGTACTAGATTTTGTCATTACTTCATCACTTTCTAGTCATTCAAGGTACCCCTTAATTTCCTCATCTAAATCTTCTTTGTCCTCTTCAAGTGTAAGAACAGTTTCAAGCTTGTCTTCAATTCTGATTTGGGAAAAGGTGCTTTGGACAAGATTATCCAAAGGGTCAATATCAAATATTTCATCGATGGTAGAAATAGAAGGAAAATGTGAAGAATCAAAAACTTTAAAATGAACAGTCTCTCCTAAGATTGTCATTGTCGAATTTCCATCTTGGACATCAATAATAGTCTTAGTAGTTTCCATAAATGGTTTAGGAATAGTATTGTGTGCTCTATGTCCAATGTTGGATTTTCTTGCATATCCAGAACCACAAAGTCAATAGGTATTATCAATTTTTCTACTTGTACCAGCACATCCTCAACTGATACTTAAGAGATATATCTATAAGTTGAAGGGACATAGTTATGGGTTTTAAATCTTCTAAATTGAGCTGTAAGAATATAGAATAGGGGACCAAATTTATACTAGCACCTAAATCAAGCATTTCTTTAGCAACCTTCCTATCTCCCATAGTTATGTTTATGATAAAACTTCCAGGGTCTTTCAACTTAGAGGGTATTTTGTTTTGAAGTACAACGCTAGAAATTTCTGTTACTACTACTCACTCAGTCAGTTCATACATTCTTTTCTTAGTGTTCAACTCTTTGAAAACCTTGGCATAAGAGGGCATATTCATGATCATTTCTAATAATGGTAAATTGATATTTACTTTAGAAAGCATATTAAAAATATCATAGGGATGTCAGATGGTGTAGAAAAGGTACTTGCAGCTAGTGTGGTTCTGTTGTCTTTTGAATTTTTAGGGATGTCAGATGACTCCCCAATGAGTTTTTCAGAAGGCTTGTTAAGTTTAACACTTGTCTCTCCTTTTTGTGAGACTAGAGTATCACCTTCTTTGTTACCTGAAATACAAGGTAGATCTTTAGATATTTTAGGTAAACTGGTATTGACTACCTTACCACTTTGAAGGGTTCTTACATCCTTTGCTTGTTCTAGTTGACTAGGCAACTTTCTTGGTTCTTTCTTTTGCATTTGTTTAACTAGTTGCCCAACTTTAGATTCAATACTTTTAACCGAAGCCTCTATGGTGTTCAACCTTTAATTATTCATCAATTGTTTGTCGTGACTAACTTGAATGAAATCATTCAACCTATCCTTTAAGGTTGGTTAGAAAGATTGACTTGGTAGGTAACGGTGGTTTTTATTTGGCGTTACTGTTTGACATTGGGTGTAGGTTGGGTAATTGTTTTGTGTCCAATGATTGTTAGAGTGATTATAAGTGTTTGGATGATACATGTGAAAGGATTTGACTTCCTTTATGACATCAACACAAGAATCACAAGTATATAAACAATTATGAGCATCATGCCCAATTGAAAAGCACACTTCACACACCTCTTGATTTGGCATTTGGTAGGTAGTGAGAAGTTGCAAGGTCATCTCATTATCGGAGCCAACTTCATTGACTCATATTCTCCTTCTAGTACTTCTTTGTTGGGAATTAGAACCCAACAACTCATAAAGATTATAGATTTCCTCTGCGATCTTTTCTCCTATAGCACATCCAGCAATATTATCAATCATGTATTGACTCTAAAGTGTCAATCCATCATAAAAAAATTGGTTATGTTGCTGTAATGGAAAGTTATGATGAGGACATTGAATGAAAAGGATTTTGAATCATTCCCAAGCTTCATGAAAGGGCTTTTCATCCATTTGAGAAAATGTTGCTATCTTTGTCCTTAGATCAGTAGTCTTTTGATGGGAATAGAACCTACCCATAAACTTTTCATAAATTGCCTCCCAAGTTGTTAGAGAGCTGACTGTAGAGTAATTAACCATGACCAATATTTATCCTTGAGGGTGTAAGGAAAACACCTCATCCTAATTTAATCTTCATTAATTTCCTGTAGTAGAAAGGTTTGGACAATAGCATAGAATTCTCGAATGAAATGCAAAGGGTCTTCATTAGGGACACCATAAAAGGAAGGAAACAAAGAATAATTATTTTTTTTCAATTCATAGTTCCTTATAGCCTCTTGTAATTGTATGCCGGAATTTACATTGCCAATGATTGGAATTGCATAGTCTTTCATCATTTTTCGCCTATCTTCAGCATCCCTCATGACTATTTGTAGTTGAAATTGATCCTCCTCCTCTTATGTATCAACATTTAGCTCCTAAAAAATAGTATAAGTCTCTAAGAAATATTTCTCACATGACAAAATGTATAGGCTTAAAGCAGAAAGATGTTGGGAACCTAATTGTTTTAGAGTGAAAATCTAAATTAATTAAGTTAAGAGAAAATCTAAGTTTTTTTTAATGCTAAATTTAAAGAATGGACACAATTTTTGAAACAAACAAATTTTTATTATTTCATTTGAATTTTATTACACACATTCTTAAAACAAAATAAACTAAAACAAAGGAAAATACAATAATGGGTGACCTCCCATGTAGGACTAAAATTTATTGTCTTCTAGTAAGACATTGCTTGGAGATTGTAGAATGACAAACTCAGTGTCTTCTCTTCATTGAATTTATTTGATCCCATTTGAACATTTAGTTAGTCTTTGCTTTGTTTTTGCAAATGCTCAACTAACTGTTCTACTTAAACTTCCACCTTTTTTATAGAAGATTCCACAAAGTCCAACCGTTGATTGGTTTTAGACTGGTTGTCTCTACAAACTTGAATAAAAGAATTCAAGTTGTCATCTAGGTTTGATTTACTGGGAATGCTTCTTGGAATGGGCTAATGGAATTTTTGTCTTGGCTGATTTGAGCTCTGGGTGAAAGGAGGGTTGTTTTGCCTCTAGGAAAAGTTGGGATGATTTCTCTACCCAGGATTGTAGGTATTTGCATTGGGTCTGAACCTTGGTCTCTATTGATATGATCCCAATACATTAACCTATTTAGGTCCAACTGTTGCTTCTTATTGATATAGACAAGCTTTAATACCATGTCCCACGTTGCTACACAAACCATAATGTTCATTGTTGGTGTTGGTTTGTGTAGTGAGATGGGCAACTTGCTTGGTCAATTGAACAAGTTGTTGTTGAACTTCATTACTAGAATCGATTTCATGAACTCTATATTTTCTCACATCTGAGCTTTTCTGTTGGGAATTAGCACCCAACATCTCAAAGAGGTTGTACATCTTTGAGGAAATTTTTGCTCCCATTGCTCCTCTGACAGCGTTGTCGACAATGAACTAGCATTGCTACGTAAGTCCATTGTAAAGAATTGGTTCTACAACTATAGGGGAAATCTATGATTAGGGCATTGACTGAGAAACATTTTGAACCTATCCCAAGCTTCATGGAATGGTTCTCCTTCCATATGAGAGAAAGTAGCAATATTTCCTCTCAACTCTGATGTTTTATGGTGGGAATAGAATTTTTCCATGAATTTATTGTAAATGTCTCCTATGTCATCAGAGAACCTGTGGGGAGTGACATCAACCAAGCTTTGGCCTTGTCCTTCAAGGTGTAGGGAAAACATTTCATTCTAAGTTGATCCTCGTTTAGAATACCAAGGGGAAAGGTTTATATTATGGCATAGAAGTCTCTAATGAAGGAAAGATAATCTTCATTAGGCCGTTCATAAAAGGAATGAAGCATAGAAAAATGAATATTTTTCAGTTCATAATTCCAAGCAGCCTCACCCAGGTGGATAGTTGTAGTTTTCGTGCCAATCATTGGTCTTGCAAACTCCTTTATGGTGGTTTCCCTAACATGTGGGTTTTCTCCCATTTTTTTGGTTTCAATAAAGGATTAAGGCTTGGTTCTATGTTTGGCTCAAAAATAGGCTGATGGTTAGAATCCAACTTTGTGGACAATTGTTTAAATTTATGAATATTATCTATAGATGGTATAAACAGGTTTCCTAAGAATCTCCTACCATGCATAGACTATTGAAAGCATAAATTTAAAAAACTTGTCAAGGAAAATAATAAAATAACCATACAAAAATTTAGAGAAAATTTACATAGTATTTAATACAAAAACACTAAACAAACACGTTAAACCCTAAGTTAAATAACATAATCAGTATTAACCAAGAATGTTCTTAGGAAATAATGGTGGAACAAAGCCTCCTTAAAAACCATCATCCTATATAGAACAACGTTCCTAGGAAACACTAGTGGCATAACAGCTTCCAAGAACTTGTCTCTAAGACAAAACTCTCTTAGATCTTTACTTTTCATGCTATTACACATTTATTATTTTTTTTATTTTCTAAGCTTAATTTTCAATTTTTTTAAATAAATGAAAGTAAATGTTTTTAAATATTTATTTAAAATATTTTTTATTTTTTTATTTTTTACTATTCATGAACTGTGATCATTACTATTTACAAGTTGTACAATTTTTTTATTGAAAATAAAAAAAATCACAATTATTTACAAAACAATTTTTTTAAAAAATTTTGATAAATAATTTAAAACGTTATTACTTCTCCAACAACAGTGCCAAAAACTTGATAAGCAAAATCGGCATCGTCGATCCTACCAATACTTTGGTTTTATATTTATAAAACTCTCGCAAGTGCATGAATCATTTCATAGAAAATAATAAGTATACTCCCAAGGTCGATCTAAGGAAGGCATATATTTTATTTTTAATTTATTATTCGAATTTTTAAAAATTAAATTAAATCCTAAACACACTTCCACAATAGTTTGGGTTTTGTGTGTTTTCTAATATAATAATATAAAAATAAATATAGATATGTATTCAATAAACATTTATTCAAATTTTATTATTTATAATAGTAGAGTATTTATGGATATAATAACTAAGTTAATTATATTTTCTCATATTATTAAGGTTATTAAAGATATAAATTGATATTTATTGATTCTCTCTTTTTTATATGAATACCTGATGAGTGCTCAAAAATCACTAAAATTACCATGATATTATCCTCATTAATTGATTAAAAAAATATATATTTATATGTTTTATCATATATTTATATAAATTTGTCTTTTTCGGAATCACGTGTATTTTTTTACAGGTATTTTCGCTTAAAAACGTAACTTAAAGACTCAAAGAGGAATACTGGAAGCAATACATTACAATTATATTACTAAATAAATGGGACAAGGTCAACAAATATAGAAAAATTGGACAAAATGGGTCGAAAAGGTCAAAAATGTCAAAAAGGAGAAAATCGCTACCGGAAAGAAATTTATCCCGGCTACAATACCAATACCAGTGCTACGGCGGATATCGTTTTCATCCGCGCACCGCGCGCTACTAATTGTTCCTCCGCGCGTGCGACGCCATTTCGCCCATTTTTCACGTAATCGCCCTACGACGTCATGATGACGTCATTAATGGCCTCAGCATTTCCATTACGCGTTTTTGCATTTTTTAACATTTTTTTACTCATTTTTTCTCTCCATCCTCACCTATAAATACCCCCATTCCCTTCACTTCAAAAACACACCTCAAAACACACTTCTCTCTTCTTTTTTTCTCTCCATTTCTTAGTTTTCAGGTTTTTTTTAGTCTTTCTTATGTTTTAGCTAGTTTTGCTTAGTTTTAGAGTTCTTCCCTCTTTGGGAAGAACTAGTTATGTTTTTGTAATTTATTAGCTTTTTTTTATTCAATAAATGGAAGTGCAAATTCCGCTTGGAGGTTTTCTAGTAACGGGAATAGCATCAAAGTTCTGTAAGGATTTTATTTTCTTTACAGTTATTTTTATGCTTTATTCTTACATGTTATATTTAATTTGTCTGTGATTAAATTTAACTGTGCTAGCTGTTTATAGTTATGATGTAATAATAACGTTGTTATGCTTGCGAAATATTAAATAGGTAAAAATCTCTAAAATGAATTGATTTTATTTTTATTCAAGATTTTATATTAAGAATGTTAGAGAGAAATATATTATTTTTCATTACAAACTTAAATCTGAAAATTAGATTTTAAGGTTTAGTTATCCGGTTTGATTTAGAGTAGTGCTCTTTTATTTGTTGGTACAATCGCCCGGTAGTTAGAGTGAAGCTCTATTTCAAAAGTTTTTATAAGAATTATTATCTGAAAATGGATTGACAACATGTTTTCAGTAGTAGTTTTAAAACTTGAAAGTTAGTACTCGGATAACTAAATTCTTAGGTTTAATTTGGACACCTTGAATAAAGTTTAAACTGTCTAACCCCACCAAAGGTGGCATTTAAATGGTTCATTTTCAATCTCTTAGAAAAAAGGAATTAATTTAATTAACCAAATTAGTTATCAACCCCACCCATAGGTGTTAATTTATTTGTTTAGTTAACAAAGAATATCTAACCCTACCAAAGGTGGTATTCATACAAAAAAAGGAGAATCAATAAATATCAATTCATATCTTTAATAACCTAAATAATACGAGCAAGCATAATTAACTTAGTTATTATATCCATAAATACTCCACTATTTATAAAAGATAAAATTTGCATGAATGTTTATTGAATCTATGTTTATTTTTATGTAAGTAGATTAAAACACAAAAACCCCAAAATATCGTGACAGGATGTTTAGGATTTAATTTCGTTTTTAAAAGTTTGAATAATAAATTAAAAACCACATACATTCCTTCCTTAGATCGACCTTGGGAGTATACTTATCATTTTCTATGAAATGATTCGTGCACTTGCGAGAGTTTTATAAATATAAAACCAAAGTATTGGTAGGATCGGCGATGCCGGTTTTCGCTCATCAAAGTTTTTGACAATCCCGATTCTGCTCATCAAGTTTTTGGCGTCGTTGCCGGGGAAGGAATAGCGTTTTTAATTTATTTATCAAAATTTTAAAAATATTTTTGTGTTGTAAATAATTGTGATTTTTTTTTTGTAAAAAACTAAAAAAATAAAAAAAAATTTAATCAAATTTCAAATTTCATAAGAAATAATAAAAAAAATTAATTATAGCATAAATAGTAAAATAATTTAGAAATTTGAAATTTGAAGTAAAAAGTTTTTACCGTTCATGAATAGTAAAAAAAAATTAACAAAAAAAAACATTTTTAAATAAAAATTTTGCCGTAAATAATAATATAATTTAGAAATTTAAAATTTGAATTCAAAAAAACAATTTACCGTTCATGAATAGTAAAAAAAAAATTCAAAAAACAAATTTGTAAATAGTAAAATAAAGTTACCATTCATAAATAGTTAAAAAAAAGTTTTAAAAATAAATAAAAAAATTCTAAGTTTAAATTGTTTAATAAATATAGTGTTAATAGTAAAATAATTTTGGAATTTTAAATTTCGAAAAAAAAAATAAAACAAATATATAAATAAAAATAAAATAAATAAATAAAAATAAAAAAATCATAAATAAAAAAATCATAAATAAAAAAATCATAAATAAATAAAAATAAAAATAAACCTAATTTTTAATTTTTTAAGTTTAATTTTATTTATTTTATTTATTTTAAATCATAATTTTAATTTTTCTTTTTTTTTAATTTTTTTTTTATTTTCTTTTACCTTTTTCAATTATATTTTATTTTATTTTATATTTTTTTCCTTCTTGATTTTTATTTAACTTAATTAACATAGTTTTTTTTTATTAACTTAATTAACTTAGATTGTTTTTTTAACTTAACTTAAGTAACTTAGATTTTTTTTAACTTAACTTAATTAACTTAGATTTGTTTTACTTCACTTAACTTAATTAACCTTTTTTTTAAACTTAGATTGTCATTAACTTAAATTTTTATTTAATTTAACTTAATAACATGAAAAGTAAAGATCTAAGGGAGTTCTGTCTAGGAGACTAGTTCTTGGAAGCCTTTGTGACACTAGTCTTTCCTGGGAACGTTGTTCTGTCTAGGAAGATGGTTTTTAAGGAGCCTTTGCACCACTATTCTTTCCTGGGAGCACTCTTGGTTAATACTGATTATATTATTTTTTTTATTTTTTTTTCTTCTTAAAAAAACACAAAAAAAACATAAATTCTGAAACTACCTCCAAAATTTTAAAGTTTTAATTATAATCTAAGGAGTTAGTTGCTTTGTTTAATCTAGGTACAATTGTATTTTTATGCCTTAATTATTTGATTTGTACCTAGATGTGGGTTATCTAAAACTCAAAGTATGCCTCTAGTTTTAAGTACAAAAAGAAATTTGAAAATCAATAGGTATGAAAAAGTATGTAGACAACCTTGTCTTACCTGCAGGTTTGATTGACTCAATGATGAGGGGACATTGAGTTTACTTAAAATGCAATCCCCAAGTTACGTCTTGCTAAGACGTTAAACTAAGCGCTGGATGGGAGGCAACCCATCATTTTAGATGTTAGAAGTTCACAGCGATCTGCCTGTATACACTTTAATGATGAATATGATGGATGCACCTGCATTTTCCATTATTTGTCTTGATTAAATAACATACATAGTTTCTAGGCAGAGATGTATGATTCTTATGTATGTGATCCATAATTGATGCACTTAATAAGTAGTATACAATTTAATTAACATGAGAGTATGATTAAATTAATTACTATATGGTGTGTAGTTTACTTGAAAGAGGAATACATGTTATGTTAGATTCAATTGATCATGTAATTAATTAATAATTATATTAGGAGAATTTTAGTAATTAGCATATTTAGAAAATGAAGGGAATAAGTATTCCTAGATATTTTCTCATATATCTTCTTAGTTAACAAATCTGATTTAACTAATTATTGCTATTTACTTTTAGTTATTTTAATTTTACTTCCATAAAATATAAACACAAAAAAATTAATTTTTATTTTTTTTAGTTTTAAAAAATTAGTTTCTAATAAAATAATCTCGATGTAAACAATCTTTTATTATCATTATATTACTTTTTACGATACGTCTACTTGCTTATTCACTGCATACACTTCGTGTGGTGATCATTTTCCTCATATTTTTCTCAACACATTTGTAATGTATTGCTTCAATATTTTTCTTCAAGTCTATAAATTATTTTGAATAAAAATACTTAAAAAATAATAAAAAATACTTGTGATTCCAAAAAGAAAAATTTATATAAAAATGTGATAAAATCATACAAATATAAATCTATTTAATCAATTAAAATATCTTAAATAATGATAATTTTACTATTTAAATACTCATCACAACCCCCAACGAACTTCTTGCTAATCTTTTAGCAAGAGAAGTGGTAAAAACTAAAATTAAAACTAAAAATTGAATTATCCAAAATAACTTCCATGGATTAACATGGTTGTATTTAGCGTATGTAACAAGCTTTTAAACTCTAGATTGCCCTAGTGGATGAGTTTGAGTCTCATGGGGTTTTAGTAATTATACCCACAAACATTAAACTAAATGTAAAAATTAAAAATAAATAACAAAAATAAACAAATCAAAAACTAAAATTATAACTAAATAAAAACTAAATAAAATCAAAAATTAGTTTAAAAATAAAACAAAAACATTAAAATATCTCGTGCATTTTAATCTCTTTTAAGGTCATAATTAAAATCTAAAACGTAAGTTATTTTCAACTTATTAAATAGTCATAGTTTATAATAATAATTAATTAAAAATCATTTTCATACTTTATTTCAAAAATAATTCAATTTAAATTTACCCAATTTGAGTGGCAGAAATTCGAATTCGCTTTGACTCTATCCTTACAAGTCAATACTCTCAAAACATTGAATCCTATGGATTCAAGCACTCATACTAAGGTGTATGCGAATAGAGTTTATGTTTAGAAATGAACTATTTTGAGTCTTTCTTCTTTTATATGTATGCGAACTTATTAGTTCATTTCTAAACATCAACTATATTCCTTATACGCCTTTGTATGAATGCTTAAACCCATAAGATTCAATTTTTTATGATTATTGATTTGTAAGGATAGAGTCGAAGCGAATTTGAATCTCTGACACTAAAATTGGGTAAATTTAAATTGAAACATTTTTGAAATGACGTATGAAAATGATTTTCAACTAATTATTATTATAAAATATGACTATTTAAGAAGTTAAAAATAACTTATACTTTAGATTTTAATTATGATCTTAAAGAAAATTAAAATGCATGAGACACTTTTATGATTTGTTTTATTTTATTTTGTTTTGTTTTCTTATTTTATTTTATTTTATTTTTAAGTTAATTTTTTATTTTATTTAGTTTTTATTTTGTCATAATTTTAGTTTTTGATTTTTAATTTGTTTATTTTTGTTATTTCTTTTTAATTTTTACATTTAGTTGAATGTTTGTATCATTATTGAAAATCCTCATGAGACTCAAACTCGTCCACTAGAACAACCTAGGGGTTTAAAAGCTTGTTGTATACGCTAAATGCAACTGTATCAATCCATAGAAGTGATTTATGATAGTTTAGTTTTTAGTTTTTATCGCTTCTTTTACTAAGAGACTAGCAAGAAGTTGGTTGGGGGTTGTTATGAGTGTTTAAAAAACACTAAAATTAACATGATTTAATTTATTTTAATTGATTAAATAGATTTATATTTGTATGATTTTATCATATTTTTATATAAATTTATTATTTTTCAACTATTTTCATTCAAAAATAATTTAAAGAATCGAAGAAAAATACTCGAGGCAATACATCACAAATATGTCGAGAAAAAAATGAGTAAAATTCAAAAAATGGAAAAATTGGACAAAATGGGTCCAAAAGGTCAAAAATGCCCAAATCTGCCAACACCCATGAATAGTCCAGCCTTCCCGCTATGCCAAGATGCATGTGCCATGTCTAGTCTTTCACACGCCAGCGCCCATCCTATCACAAATCTCGCCCATCCATGCCCTACCCTATGTGTTAACGCCCCCACACGGGTGTTAGACTGTCCAAACACATCCAAACCCATTTTCTAGATATTTTTCCACTTTTTTAACCTTTTTCTCACCAATACAAAGACAATCTCCCCCACTGTAAAAATAATCCCTTAAGATGCCAGAAAATCTCTTCTCTTTCTCTCTCTTTGTTTAGCTTTCTCTCTCTAGAACTAGTTATGTGTTTTTGTAAATTTCTATTTTTTGATTTAATAAATGGAAATGTAAATCGGTTTGGAGGTTTTTTAGAAACGGAATTAACATTAAAGTTTTATAAGTATTCTTTTAAAGTATAATTTTAAAATAAATTCTTTATAGTTATTTTTATATTTTATTCTTATATATTCTATATAATTTGGTTGTGATTAAATTTAACTTGATTGGCTATTTGTAAATAAGATATAATAATAATGTTGTTATTTTTACGAAATATTAAATAGATAAATCATTTCTATAAAATAAATTGATTTTGTTTTTATTTAAGACTTTATATTAAGGATGTAAGAGAGAAATATATTATTTTTCATTCCAAACTTAAATCTAAAAATTAGACTATAAGGTTTAATTATCTAGTCTAATTTAGAGTAATGCTCTTTTATTTGTTGATACAATCATCCTATAGTTAGAGTGAAACTCTATTTTAAAAGTTTTTATAAGAACTATTATTTGAAAATGTATTAACAACATATTTTCAATAATGTTTTAAAATTTTAAAGTTAGTACTCATATAATTAAATTCTTAGGTTTAATTTGGACACATTGAATAAAATTTAAAACATCTTACCCCACCAAAGGTGACATTTAAATGGTTCATTTTCAATCTCTTAGAAAAAATAAATTAATTTAATTAACCAAATTAATTATCAGTCTCACCCATAAGTATTAATTAATTTGTTTAATTAACAAAGAATATCAAACCTTACTAAAAGTGGTATTTATATAAAAAAAATCAATAAATATCAATTTATATTTTTAATAACCTAAAAATTTATGAGTAATCATAATTAACTTAATTATTATATCCATAAATACTCCACTGTTATGAATGATAAAAATTTGCATAATTGTTTAATAAATCCATATCTATGTTTATTTTTTATGTTTTAGATTAGGAAACCCAAAAAAATCAAAAAATTGTGACTGGATGTTTAGGATTTAATTTCATTTTTAAGAGTTTAAATAGTAAATTAAAAACCACCTATATTCCTTCCTTTAATCGACCTTGGGAGTATACTTGTAATTTTATATAAAATAGTTCATATACTTGCGAGAGTTTTACAAATGTAAAACCAAAGTATCTGCAAAATTGGTATTGCTAACCGGATGGCGATTTTGTTCATCAAACACCAACCCATGTATTCTTTAAAAAAAGCATCATCCATTCAGGAAGAACATCTATCATACTTTCCTTCCAAGAAATCCCAAGCTTTCTTGGAACTATTACATTTTGAAACAAGATCTTAGTCATAAATAGTTACAGATTTGATGATTATATACAATTCTTGACAGTTAAGATCACTTGGTTGTAGTTCTTCTTCATTCCAATCAGCAAAGGGCTTTGGTTCAACAATACCTCTTTTGAAGTGTGCATACTCCATCCATTTTCAATCAAGAACCAAATATCATCATTTAATGATCTTAGATAAGAGCACATCTGAAATCTTTAGAAAGAGTACCAGTTTCCATTAAACTAAAGGGGTCTACAGACCAAATCTCGTAAATCAACCATCATAAGAGAAATGAGCAATTAAACAAACAAGAAGGGAGGAAAGAATCAACCTTGAAGCGGTTAAGCCCAACAAGTGTGTACCTACTCTGATACCAAATTGAAAGAGTCTAATACCAGGAGAACAATCAGAGTAAAGAGATACAAACTCCTCAGAGATTCACCTCTAACTCACTTGTAACAAAATAAAAATAAATGAGAGAGAAGTAAATAAACTAGACAAGTACACAATAAAGGAAATAAATAGACAAAATAATTTAACAATAGATAAAAATAGATTGAGAAATAGAAATGCTTTCCAATCACAATATAACTCTTATATGTACACACGTACTCAAGTGAAATAGTGATTATACTAACTCAATAGTAGAGCATACAAACATAGCAATATAATGAGGTAAACTCACATAGAATCCCTACCTATGTGATAAAATCCTTGGGTTACTTATAGCTATCACTCAGTAGAAAATAATTCACTAAACATGATAAACACTTAAACATATACAACTCGATAGACAATATAAACTCAAATACCTCTATCACTTGAGACCACCTGCCCTAAGTGTTTATGTTGCCTTCGCTTTCCACCTCCATAACAATTATGATTTGACATACGAATCTGGCTCTCCTTTAAAGCCCTTACTACATATAGTAGTGTGATCATAAACCAACTAGCAAACATTGTCTTAAGTGCACATAACTCGTGAAACATGGTTTTGCTTACTCAATCACTTCTCACAAATATCAAACAAAACTCAAGTTAAATGTGAACCGGAATCATAAAATGCAAAAATAATAACATTTCAAAGAAATAGGGGATATTTATAGAAAAAAATTTAACTATTCGAGGCCTCACTGACCATCTCACTAACCTTGGGTTGGTAGGGGTAATACTGCACATGGTGAGGATAATACCTATTATAATCTCATCAACCATAGTTGGTAAGAGGTTGGTGGGCCATGTCGACAAGCCCTTAAAAATGTAATTTTTTTTCTTCCAAAAATTATCAAGTAATTTTCCACAAATACAAGCAAGTGAAATAACACAAAATCACAAACAACATAACCTAGCATGCATACTATGAAAACTATCCTATGGTGTAAATATGCTCACGTATATAGTGTACCTAACTAAGTGTATGTGTGCATTACTAAATCATCAGTAATCAACCTTATACAAAAAAGCCAATACACTAAGTAAAATAAGTAGACTTTGTGTTATGAACACGAGATCGCCAACACAAATACAAAAGACTTACAAGACTTACACTGTAGCACCTTAGTATTTGATTTACTCAATGATGCCTAGAGTCTTGGAATAATATCTATTGTATCTTGGTATCTAATGTTTATAGTAGGCAAGGAGGTTATTTCATAAGATGTAGAATTCACTCCATATATTCACAGATGTTAAACAATAGTTTTCTTATTTAGCAATCCATAGCTTGAATAATTGTGCGTAATCTATAACAGACTTAATGACCATAGTTGAATTACGAATTGGATATAGAGGATTGAGCTACACTTCATGGTTATATTAATAGGTTATCCATATATATTGTATAAGGGAAATATCAAGTATGATATTTAAGAGTTTTTAGTCTCATGGAGTAACTATAAGATTAGATAGGTGATTACTAAAAGGGTTAACTAATATAGCAATGCTTTATTTAAGATTGAATCCATAGTTCAATCGGTCCCTTAGTCTACTTTATAACAACGATTGAATGATGTTGTTGATATGTGCCAAAAAAACATGCATATCTTGTGGTTTATCAAATTCAAAGAGTGAATTAATTTTTACTATTGCATTTTTAACCTAAGTATTACATAAAAAGTTTTTTCGGAATCAAATGATATTTTTTGACATATTTAAGGTATTTTTGGACTTAAAAGATTCAAATGATAAAGGGAGAAGTTTTTCCTTTAAATCTCAAAATTGAGTGTACTTTAAAATCAATCAAAAAATAACAAGTTGTCACCCAAGTAAAAAAATGGATAATCCATTAGAAATAAATAATAATGAGCTAAGAAGAGATTGCCTCATAAACCCTAATGAGCCATAATTAATATAAATTTTATCAGTTTTTGGAGCTAAGAAAAGAGAAAAATATAAAAAAAATTAAAAAGAGATACAATTTTGGTGGAGATTTAAGAGAGATTAATTGTATTTCTTTTTCTACTTCTTTCTTTATCAATTTTTATATCATTCTTTATGAAAAATATGAGTTTTATGAACAAAATTATGTTTAGTTAATTTTTTAATCTAGGGGTCTTATGAACCCAATTTTCAACATGTAATGATCTAATATTTTACCTTAATTGATTTCAATTTAGTGATTCACATGTTTAGAAAATTGGAGGATTAAATATTCCTATATAATCTCTCATATATCTTCTTAGTTTTCAAATTTGATTTAATTAATTATTGCTATTTATTTTTAGTTTTTTTAATTTTTCTTTTTTAAAATATAAAAACACAAAAAAATTGATTTTTTTAATTTTTTTAGTTTTAAAAATTAGTTTCTAATAACATAATATCTGTGGGAACGATATTTTCTTATCATTATATTACTTGTTGTGATACATATACTTTCGTATTCATTGAACACAATTCGTGCCTGATCACTAGCGAGGTGGAAAATTCGAGTTCTATAAATATCTCTCATTTCTTCTTATTTGGTATCCAGAAAAATGTAGCAAAGCTCTATCAATTTGACATCTCATTCTTTCTATTTCTATATCACTAATATCTTGTGTTATTTGGTATTAGTGATTCATGATTGTGTGAGTAAAATTGTACATGTTAGTGGTGAGTACTCAAGGTAGTGTTTGCAAGTGGTTTATATGAGGTGAACCATGTGTTGTTTGGTACTTACCTTCGTACAATTTTTTAAATGTGAGAACCTCTTTTTGAGAGTGGATGGAGTTGAATTCTTTAAGTTTTCACACCTTAGACTGTGTTTTTTGGTGGTTTGTGGTAGACTATGTGTCCTTTATTGTTTATAAAGTGTTCATGTTCGAGGGTGGTTCTATTGATTATGCACCTCACTTTTTACTGACTCATGGTTTTTTATCACACCATATTGAGTGATGTTGGCTTTAGAGGTGAGTTAAGTTCATGTGTCAAACCAGGTCGTTGTGAAAGAAGCAATATGCAATTAGGACGAAGGTCCCAACTAATAGAGGTATCGATCGTTTTATTTTCTATCAAAGTTGTAACTATTTTATTTATTAATGTATTGTTTGCTACAAGATGGTTGCCTTAATTAATCATTGGATGTTACCACATAGATAGAGTTTATATATGGGTTTACCTCATTATATATGATATTGTGTATGCTCGAATGTGTGGTTGGTACAATCAGAGTTTAAATGGTGTATGTCTCGACATACTAAATTTTAAACTCTGATTAGAAGGCTTTTAATATTTATCACTTGCTTTCTATTTACTGAATTCTATATATCTACTACTTTATTATACTACATGTATATGTTCATTCATACTATAACTGTGATTATCTTTCAGGTTTTTTTATCTTTGTTATTTTCCAAGTTGGGTTGAGCCTTTAAGGAGTTAACATATCCTTAACTTGATTGTGTATCAAATCTTAGACTCCTTCTCAGTATATATGTATGCTTAGATTATGTGTTAGTATAATCTGTCTTTTATATGCATACAAGCTTAGTGTGAGTATCTAAGGATTCTATATCTCCTTGCCCTGGAAGTGTATCAAGTGTCAGACTCTTTATTATTGTTTTTCATATATGCATGTTCCTAGTCTAGACACGGGCCTGTAAGGCACATCATTACTAGTGCATATTCTATAGATTATTATTATTATATCTACTAGTTGTTTTCATTATGTGTTAAATTGAGTATGTTGTTTTGTATTTCCACTATTTTAATTACTTAATTCAATTTGGAAGGCCTACTTAGCTGAACTGATATAGAGCTCATGGAAAGATTCCATGGATTGACTTTTACACCCCTCATCTAGGTCCTCATTACCTATTTTGAGTTAGAGAGACAATTAACCTTTGTGTAATTATTCCTACGTATGAGAATCTTCATATTTTATGTTTTATTTTTAGCTAAAAATAATTTTTAAAACCTCTTTTACTAATTTAGTAACGAGCTAATAATTATTATTGTAACAACTCTCATGGGTTCGACAATATTTGTTTTTAAATTATTTATCACTTGTATAATTTGATTACATATAATTGTATGTTTCTATGAGTATCAAAATTTTAGTGTCATTCTAGGGAATTGTTTTTACAATTTTGTCGTTAATTATTAGTTTAATTTTTATCTTTTATCTTTTATTTTTTTATTTTTAATATTTTTATACTAACTTTTTTTTACTAATTATTAAATTAATTTTAATTTTCTCATATTTTTATCTTTGTAGATTTTTAATTTTGGATTTTATTTTTTATTTTTATTTTAGTTTAACTTCTTTATAAAGATTTTTATTTTTATTTTTAGTTTACTAACTTACTTTTTAAAAAAAAATAGAAGATGAATATGACAAGAACGTTCCTAAGATCAAAATGGTCATTGCAAGTAGATACAATAGAATCTACTTATTCAAGTAAATCTAAAACTAAACACAAAGAGATGGCAAAAGTTAACCAAACACTTAAAGAAATAATTGCACTTGACTTAGAGCAACAACCTTGTGCATTGTATATCCCAACTTGGATGTAGGATTTGAACTTAAATTCAGACTAATTCATCTTTTACCTATTTTTAGGGGGCTTAACAGGAGAAGATCGAAATAAGCACTTAAAAGATTTTAATGTAGTCTGCTCAACCATGAAACCAATTGGGATCACTGAAAAGCAAACTAAACTTAGAGCATTCCTCTTCTTACTTGCTGACAGTGCAAAAGAATGGCTTTATTATCTCCCTTTGGATATTATCTCTATATGGTTTAGCATGACAAAATTATTTTTGGTAAGGTACTTTTCATTGTCTAAGGCCACACAAATTAGAAAAGAAACATGTGGCATAAGGAAATTTAATGGAGAAACCCTATATGAATATTAGGAGAGATTAAAAAGGTTATATGCAAGCTATCCTTACCAATAATTTAGTGAGAAACTACTTCTCAAATATTTATATGAAGGATCAATGTACATTGAGAAAAGCATGATAGATACTACTAGTGGAAGAGCTTTAGTGAACAAAACTTCATATAAGGAAAGAAATCTAATTGCAACTATGACATCCAACTCTCAATAATTTGGCATCCACAGTAACCCACAAACAAAGGTAAATGAGGTAAGTATTAACCCTACTCTTGGGGTTCAAGTTAATAATTTAACTACTTTGGTTCAATATTTAACTAGTGGACAAGTTAAGACTTATGGCATATGCTCTTCAGTGAGACATCTCATTAACACATGCCCTACTTTTCAAGATAATAATTTTGAACAAGCCAATATTGTTGGAGGCTTTCAAGCACAAAGTTTTAGGTATGATACTTTCTTTAACGCCTATAATGTAAGATGAAGGGATCATCTAGATTTTAGCTATGCAAACAATAGACCCACAAAATAAATAAACAATTGAAAGAGTCCACCTGGCTTCCCAAATCTTAGACCACCTCAGTAGTACCAACCTTGACAACCTTAAGGTAAGTCTCTAGAGGGTATGGTTCTTGATGTAGCTAATCATAATGTTAAATTTTAACAGGACACTAAAGCTTCAATTCATAACCTAGAGACTTAGATGAGCTAATTAGTCATAACTATGGGAAAGATCGAAGAACAAGTATAAGGTAAGCTTCCCACAAACTATGATAAATCCTAAAGAGACTATCAATGCTAGTGCTATAAAAATGGCAAATAAGTAGAAGGTCCCAACCAAGACCTTTCAAGTGGTTTCAACTTCAACTAGAAGTTACATTCATCAGGTTGATAGCATTATGATGAGTGCTCAAAAAGCACTAAAATAACCATGATTTTATGCAAATTAATTGATTAAAAATATATATATTTATATGTTTTATCATATATTTATATAAATTTGTCTTTTTCGGAATCACGGGTATTTTTATTGTTTTTCAGGTATTTTGGCTTAAAAATGCAACTTAAAGACTCAAAGAGGAATACTGGAAGCAATACATCACAAATATATTAATAAATAAATGCGTAAAGGTCGACAAATATGGAAAAATTAGACAAAATGGGTCAAAAAGGTCAAAAATGTCAAAAAAGAGAAAAACGCCACATCCGCATACGCCGCGCCTAACACCTGACTCCGCCCAAATTGCGGCTGGTATCGTTTCATGCGCGCAGCAAAGATCGCGCGCGAGGTTATCGTTCATGCGCGCGCAAAGATCGCGCGAGAGGTTAATGTTCACGCGCGCAAAGATCGCGCGCGCGAGGTTACCGCTCACGCGCGCCAATGACAGCGCGGCCCAGCCGCCACAGCCCGCCCTCCGCGCGCCCAACGCGTTTTCACCCCATTTTTCACGTGCAGCCTCGTGACGTCATGATGTCGTCATTGATGACCTCTGCATTTCCACTACACATTTTTTAATTTTTTAATATTTTTTTTAACATTTTTTTTACTCATTTTTTCTCTCCATCCTCACCTATAAATACCCCCATTCCCTTAACTTCAAAACACACCTTCAAACACCTCAAAACCACACTTCTCTCTTCTTTCTTTCTCTCTTTTCTTAGATTTTTAGTTTTTCTTATGTTTTCTTAGTTTTTAGCTTTTCTTAGTTAATTTCTCTTAGTTTTAGAGTTCTTCCCTTTTTAGGGAAGAACTAGTTATGTTTTTGTAATATTTTAGCTTTTTGATTCAATAAATGGGAGTGCAAATTCCGCTTGGAGTTTTTCCAGCAACGGGAATAGCGTCGAAGTTCTGTAAGGATTTTATTTTCTTCTGATTATTTTTTATGCTTTATTCTTACATGTTATATTTAATTTGTCTGTGGTTAAATTTAACTGCTGTCATTGCTTTAGTAAACATGATGTAATAATGACGTTGTTATGCTTGCGAAATATTAAATAGGTAAAAATCTCTAAAATGAATTGATTTTATTTTTATTCATGATTTTATATTAAGAATGTTAGAGAGAAATATATTATTTTTCATTACAAACTTAAACACGAAAATTAGATTTTAAGGTTTAGTTATCGATTCGATTTAGAGTAGTGTTTCTTTTATTTGATGGTACAATCGCCCGGTAGTTAGAGTGAAGCTCTATTTCAAAAGTTTTTATAAGAATTATTATCTGAAAATGTATTGACGACATGTTTTCGGTAGTGATTTTAAAACTTGAAAGTTAGTACTCGGATAACTAAATTATTAGGTTTAATTTGGACTGGCATTTAAATGGTTCGTTTTCAATCTCTTAGAAAAAAGAATTAATTTAATTAAGCATATTAGTTATCAACCCCACCCATAGGTGTTAATTGATTTGTTTAGTTAACAAAGAATATCTAACCCCACCAAAGGTGGTATTCATACAAAAAAGGGAGAATCAATAAATATCAATTCATATATTTAATAACCTAAATAATACGAGCAAGCATAATTAACTTAGTTATTATATCCATAAATACTCCACCATTATAAAAGATAAAATTTGCATGAATGTTTATTGAATCTATGTTTAATTTTCTATAAGTAGATTAAAACACGAAAAACCCAAAATATCGTGACAGGATGTTTAGGATTTAATTTCGTTTTTAAAAGTTTGAATAATAAATTAAAAACCACATACATTCCTTCCTTAGATCGACCTTGGGAGTATACTTATCATTTTCTACGAAATGATTCGTGCACTTGCGAGAGTTTTATAAATATAAAACCAAAGTATTGGCAGGATCGGCGATGCCGATTTTCGTTCATCAAGTTTTCGTTCATCAAGTTTTCGTTCATCAAAGTATTTGGCTTCACGATTCTGCTCATCAAGTTTTTCGCGCCGTTGCCAGGGATGGCATCAAGTTTTTGGCGCCGTTGCCGGGGATGGCATCAAGTTTTTGGCGCCGTTGCCGGGGAAGGAATAGCGTTTTTAATTTATTTATCAAAATTTTAAAAATATTTTTGTGTTGTAAATAATTGTGATTTTAAAAAAAAAAATAAAAAAAAATTTAATCAAATTTCAAATTTCATAATAAAAAATAAAAAAAAATTAATTATAGCATAAATAGTAAAATAATTTAGAAATTTGAAATTTGAAGTAAAAAGTTTTTACCATTAATGAATAGTAAAAAAAATTAACAAAAAAAAAGAAGAAAATTTTTAAATAAAAATTGTACCGTGAATAATAAAATAATTTAGAAATTTAAAATTTAAATAAAAAAATTACTGTTCATTAATAGTAAAAAAAATTAAAAAAAAACATTTCAAAAATTTTAAGTTAAAAATAAAATAAATAAATAAATAAATAAATAAATAAATAATAAAAAAATAAAAATATATAAAATATATAAAAATATAAAAAAAATAAAACAAAACCAAAATTTTAATTTTTTGAGTTTAATTTTTACAATTTTTTTTATTTATTTATTTTAAATCATAATTTTATTTTTTTTATTTTCTTTTACCTTTTTCAATTTTTTTATTATATTATTTTTTATTTTTCTTTCTTTAGCTATTTTTTTTTTCTTCTTGATTTTTAGTTAACTTACTTAACTTAGTTTTTCTTTTACTAACTTAATTAACTTAGATTTTTTTTTAACATGAACTTAGGTTTTTACTTAAATTTTCATTAACTTAGTTTTTTTTTATTTTACTTCACTTAACTTAATTAACTTAGATTTTTTTACTTCACTTAAGTGAATTAACTTAGATTTTTTTTAACTTTACTTAATTAACTTAGATTTTTTTTAACTTAACTTAATTAACTTAGATTTGTTTTACTTCACTTAACTTAATTAACTTTTTTTTTAAACTTAGATTTTTACTTAACTTAATTTAATTAACTTAATAGCATGAAAAGTAAAGATCTAAGGGAGTTCTGTCTAGGAGACTAGTTCTTGGAAGCCTTTGTGCCACTAGGCTTTCTTGGGAACGTTGTTCTGTCTAGGAGGATGGTTTTTAAGGAGCCTTTGCACCACCATTCTTTCCTGGGAGCGCTCTTGGTTAATACTGATTATGTTATATATTTTTTTCTCTTAAAAAAAACAAAAATTTTTGAACTATCTCCAAAATTTTAAAGTTTTAATTACAATCTAAGGAGTTAGTTGCTTTGTTTGATCTAGGTACAATTGTGTTTTTATGCCTTAATTATTTGATTTGTACCTAGTTGTGGGTTATCTAAAACTCAAAATATGCCTCTAGTTTTAAGTACAGAAAGAAATCTGAAAATCAATAAGGCATGACTGAAAAAGTATAGGTAGACAACCTTGTCTTACCTGCAGGTTTGATTGACTCAATGATGAGGGGACATTGAGTTTACTTAAAATGCAATCCCCAAGTTACGTCTTGCTAAGACGTTAAACTAAGCGCTGGATGGGAGGCAACCCATCATTTTAGGTAAAAAAAAAATTTTTGTTATTTGTTTTATTTACTTAATTTTATTGTTTATTTCATTTTAATTACATGTGAATAATTTTTAAATTGTTAAAACTAAAAATATTTGTTGAGATGTTAGAAGTTCATAGCGATCTGTCTGTATACACTTTAATGATGAATATGATGGATGCACCTGCATTTTCCATTACTACTTGCACATTCTCAGGAAATAGGTAATCTTTCTTCTCTTCTCTCTTTATCTTTAATTTACAGTTGTTACATTGAGGACAATGTAAGTTCTAGGTTGGGGGTGGTGAAAAGTTACCATACTTAATTAAAAAAAAAGAGTTTTAACAATTTAAAAAAATAAAAAAATAAAAAAAAAATATACTTTTTCATTTTTTGTGTGTTTGGTTTTATTTCTATTTTGTGTGATTTAGTAATTTTTGGAATAAAAAAAAAATTCACAAAAATTTATCTTTTCTTTAAATCAAATTTAAGTAAATAGTTAAATCTTTTGTACTGTTAGATTAATTTTTGAAAACATATCATGAAATATTTTGTAATTATATTTTGATAATTAGTTAGTTTTTGTCATAACTAGTATTTCTTCTTATTTATTCAAATTTTTAGATGATCTCTATAGGTATTAGCATTGAATGTATGAATTTTTTTTCTCATCTTAATAGAGTATCATATATTTTTGATTATTATTTTTGCTTAGATTAAATGATTTGAGTAGAAATTGATAGTATATGCTTATATCTCATTTATGCATGACTACTACAAAAACAAAAAGACATATCTGGGGTTACCTAAACCAAGATCAAACAGAAAAGCCACAAAATTAACCACTCACCAAAATCCAAAAAAATGTACAATCTGTACATGGGTTGACTCTCTAAAAAATACACATATTGAAAAATATCTACAGAAAAAAATAGAGAGAAAAAATAGTATCATCTATATACTATGACCCACGTTGCCTACAAAGTTGTGAGTACATGCTATTTACAAAAGAAAGATATAGGAAGTAATTCCCTAAAAAGTCATTGCAATTTCTTCATTTGTAAAAAGCATATATCTTGAAATTCTTTCTTAATGAGTTTGATTTATGCATGAAAATAATTTTTATATACGATATCTTTATAATTTATACATTTGATTCCTTTCATGAGATCAATGTTAAAATAACAGTTTGAGCCTTTATTCTTTATACATATGCGAACATATTAGTTCATTTCTATACATCAACTCTTTCGCATATAAAATAGTATGAGTGTTTGAACCCATAGGATTCAGTGTTTCAAGAGTATTGACTTGTGAGGAATAGAGTCGGCGAATTCGATTCATGATTAATCGAATTGGGTGAAATTAAATTGATACATTTTTGACATGAAATATGAAAATGATTTTCGACTAATTATTATAATAAATCATGATTGTTTAAAGAGATTAAAATAACTTGAGATTTTAATTATGATCTTAAAGGAGATTAAAAAGTATGAGACATTTTTGTGAGATGTTGTTAATTTGTGATTTTGTTGTAAATTTAATTTTTAATTTGTTTGTTTTTATTGTTTCTTTTGATTTTTACATTTAGTTCAATGTTTGTGGGTATCATTACTGAAAACCCTCACGAGACTCAAACTCGTCCACTAGGGCAACCTAGGGGTTTAAAGGCTTGTTGCATAGGCTAAATGCAACCGTTTCAATCCACGAAAGTGATTTAGGATAGTTTAATTTTTAGTTTTTATCGCTTCTCTTGCTAAGGGACTAGCAAGAAGCTGGTTGTGGGTTGTGATGAGTGCTCAAAAAGCACTAAAATAACCATGATTTTATGCAAATTAATTGATTAAAAATATATATATTTATATGTTTTATCATATATTTATATAAATTTGTCTTTTTCGGAGTCACGGGTATTTTTATTGTTTTTCGTATTTTGGCTTAAAAATGCAACTTAAAGACTCAAAGAGGAATACTTGGAAGCAATACATCACAAATATATTAATAAATAAATGCGTAAAGGTCGACAAATATGGAAAAATTAGACAAAATGGGTCAAAAGGTCAAAAATGTCAAAAGGAGAAAAACGCGCCATCAAGCTACCGCCACAAGACAAAGACTCTCCGCCCAAATCGCGCGCGGTATCGTTTCATGCGCACAGAAGATCGCGTGGGTTATCGTTTCATGCACAAAGATCACAAGGGTTATTGTTCACGCTACAGATCGATGGGCAGCGTCAGCCGCCAGCCGCTTCTTCGTGCGCCAACGCGTTTTCACTCCCATTTTTCACGTGCAAGACCTCGTGACGGCATTGATGACCTCAGCATTTCCATTACACGTTTTTTAATTTTTTAACATTTTTTTACTCATTTTTTCTCTCCATCCTCACCAATAAATACCCCCCTTCCCTTCACATCAAAATACACCTTCAAACACCTCAAAACCACACTTCTCTCTTCTTTCTTTCTCTCATTTCTTAGTTTTTGAGTTTTTCTTAGTTTCTTTCTTAATTCTAAGCTTTTCTTAGTTTTTCTCTTAGTTTTTAGTTCAATTCTCTTAGGTTTAGAGTTCTTCTCTTTTTGAGAGGAACTTGTAATGTTTTTGTAATAATTTAGATTTTTGATTCAATAAATGGAAGTGCAAATTCCGCTTGGAGGTTTCCTAGCAACGGAATAGCGTCGAAGTTCGTAAGGATTTTATTTTCTTCTGATTATTTTTATGCTTTATTCTTACATGTTATATTTAATTTGTCCGTTATTAAATTTAAGCGTACTATTTGCTTATAATCATGATATAATAATAACGTTGTTATGCTTGCGAAATATTAAATAGGTGAAAATTTCTAAAATGAATTGATTTTATTTTTATTCAAGATTTTATATTAAGGATGTTAGAGAGAAATATATTATTTTTCATTACAAACTTAAATCTGAAAATTAGATTTTAAGGTTTAGTTATCCGGTCTAATTTAGAGTAGTGCTCTTTTATTTGTTGGTACAATCGCCTGGTAGTTAGAGTGAAACTCTATTTCAAAAGTTTTTATAAGAATTATTATGTGAAAATGTATTGACAACATGTTTTCAATAGTGGTTTTAAAACTTGAAAGTTAGTACTCGGATAACTAAATTCTTAGGTTTAATTTGGACACCTTGAATAAAGTTTAAACTGTCTAAGCCCACCAAAGGTGGCATTTAAATGGTTCATTTTCAATTTCTTAGAAAAAGGAATTAATTTAATTAACCAAATTAGTTATCAACCCCACCCATAGGTGTTAATTGATTTGTTTAGTTAACAAAGAATATCTAACCCCACCAAAGGTGGTATTCATACAAAAAAGAGAGAATCAATAAAATATCAATTTATATCTTTAATAACCTAGATAATATGAGCAAGCATAATTAATTTAGTTATTATATCCATAAATACTACACTAATATAAATGATAAAATTTGCATGAATATTTATTGAATCTGTATTTATATTTATTTTTAGATAAATATTTATTGAATTTTTATCTATGTTTATTTTTATGTTTTTTTTAGATTATATTTAATTAATCTGTATATATGTTTATTTTATGTTATTAGATTAGGAACACAAAAACCAAACTATCGTGACAGGATGTTTAGGATTTAATTTCGTTTTTAAAAGTTTGAATAATAAATTAAAAACCACATACATTCCTTCCTTAGATCGACCTTGGGAGTATACTTATCATTTTCTACGAAATGATTCGTGCACTTGCGAGAGTTTTACAAATATTAAAACCAAAGTATTTGCGAGAATCGGCGATGCCGGTTTTCGCTCATCACATTAAACCAAGCGCTCATGGAGGTAACTCATTAATTTCATTATTTTATTTTCATTTGAACATTAGTTTTTTTTTAATTATGTTTATTATTATGTTTTTTTGTGTGATTTGCTTATAATGCGGACATTACTTGACTTAGGTTAGGGGTCGATGATGCATCGTTATCAAATATAGTTTTTAGTTTGTAATTTTTATTTTAGTAATTTTTCATTATTTATTAGTATTTTACTTAATTTCTTTAGTTTTTGTTTATATTTTAGCAAAACTGAAATTTGAGATAAAATTGAATATTTTCTATACATGCCATGGCACAAGTTAGTGTCCATCATTGTGCAATGCTTTCAAATCAAAATGTGAGAATATGAAATAGGGTCGCATTGTAGCATGATCTTAAGTGCACCATGATACATTGGTCTGAGGTTGGATTATAGGGATTTAATTTTTATGTGCGCCACGGCATGACTTTAAGTGCGTCGCAACATGTGTATGCTTTTAACACTATACCCCTCCAATACGAGAAATACTAGATCAAACACAAATATTTCTAATTTTTTTCAAGCCCTATTCCTCTTCCACTCGATCTTAATTATTTCTTTGATTTTTTAATTTGCGATTTAGTTTTTTCTTTCATTTTCTTTTCTTTTAGTTTCTTTTTATTATTTTTTATTAGTATTTAATATAGTTTTTCTTTTATTTTGATATTTAGTTATGAATTTTGTTGAACCTTTTAATTTTATGACTTCTTGGTGATATATTATTTGTAAGGTACATATTAATTCTCAAAACATGATTACCATTGATACATGTGATGAAATGAGAATATGAAACTAATGCTCAAAATTTCACCATTCACTACTACTAATAAAGTAAATTTTCTTTCCTTTTCTTCTTTTTAAATATATTTGAGATAATGTAAATCTTAGGTTGGGGTAGAAAAAGTCTCTTTTATATTTCTATTAAAAGTTCAAACAAATTTCATACACAATTTGTCAAAAAAATTATTATTTTTTAGTTTTTATTTTATTTTGTGTTGAGTGTTTTGAATCAATATATACGTCAATGATATGAATATGATTGTGATAATTTTAATATCTAGAGGACTCTAAGTTTTACTTGAATTAAGGAATAATTTGAATATGAATTGAGCTTAGTGTAAAACTTTTATGGTTGGTAGTAAGAATAATTAAGTAAGAAATAAATAATTAAGTAAAACTTTCTGATTACTTAAGACTGCTTTATGTGTGAATTTTTATAGAAATATATTAGGTTGCAACAAACCGTAGAACTTACTTTTAAAAACACTAAAGATAAAATTATAGAATACATAGTGCTTAGAAAAGGCTCTGAGTCATTTTTGGAACGTTGTACCTTTTCAAGCCTTCCACTTGTGTACTTATCATTAGTATCCCTTTTGAGTTTATATGAATTATAAAAAAATTATTTCTTTAAGATGTTATAACTTACCCTTTTATGAGACAAGAAACAAATTATCATACCCTTTTAGTTTTTTAGAGGATTTAAAATAAACGCATATTTGATATGAACTCTTTACGAAGAAATGATGAAACTCTTAGGAAAAGTTGACTATAACCCAAAAGAATATTGAAAATAGCAAGTTGGGGGTTGTAGAAAATCAATTTTAAATGAAAAAATGATGAAAAGTTAGTAATATAATTTTGTATCTCTTTAGTTCTAAAAAATTAAAAAATTGAGAAGAGAGACAAAAAGAAAGCGAAAAGAAAAAAATAGTATATTGATATTTGATACAATATAAAATTATACCCATAGTATATTGATATTTGATACAATATAAAATTATACCCATAGTATATTGATATTTGATACAATATAAAATTATATCCATAGTATATATAGATGTGAAGTTAAATAATGTTTGAAAGAGTTAGGTAACAAATGGAGCTATTTTAAGTTCTCTTATTTTTGTGATTTATGTTTCCATTTTTTCATAACCTCACACATTGGTTCAACATTATGACCTTGATAAAAACTTATTGATCTAAAATAAGGTGTCTATCCTATTTTATTGGTGAGTGAATTGAAAGGTAAGCCTATGGAGTTTGTTCATATTTGCATAATCTAGAAAAATAATTTTTCTCTATAAATGTCATGCATACGATTATTTAATATGAAGGTTTTATGTTTGTGGTTAGATATATGTTTAAGAGTTGATCACAAAAGTAAAATTAATATTTAAATTATCTTTGATAAAAAGTGAGACTCAAATAATCTATATGTTGAATGCTACGGTAAATCTTTGAGAAAAGTGTAGTTGATTTGATAGTTAGTATATTTGTTTGTTTTTCTATTTTTATTTCTTTAGATTTTTAATTTAGTTTAGTTGTGATGTTTGTGGGTATCATCATTGAAAATCTTCATGAGACTATAATTTGTCCACTAGAGCACCCTTAGGGATTTAAAGGCTTGTTGCATATGTTAAATGTAATCGTATCAATCTACAAAAATGATTTAATTTAGTTTAATATTTATTATTTATTTTCCTTTTAAGAACATCTTTTGAGCTCTAATCTTACTAGGAACTGGCTAGAATCTGATTGGGGGTTATGATGTGTGCTTATAAAGAACACATATCTTATGATCTATTAAAAGTAAAAGAATGAATTTGGTTTTAATATCACATTTTAACCTAAGTATAGAATAAATTGTGTTTTTGGAATCACGTGGTATGTTTTGATGTATTTCAGGTATTTTTGGACTTAAAAGATTGAAATGACAAATTATCAATCATATCTCATAATTAGGGCCATAGTTGTCATATATTGGAGGACTTAAATGTAAACATTTATATATGATACATCAATGAGGGATCAAAACATTAAATTGGGAAAATTAAAGGTGTGTCGCGGCATGAGTATATGTGCAATACAACACAACACTCTCAAAATGAATTGCATAAAATTGGAAACAAGGTCACGCTGCAACATGAGCCTGTTGCGTCGTGACCCGCAAAGTCAGATTTGCACTCCAATGCTAATTTCAAGCTCAACCCTATTTAAATTGTTCTAAATTTGTTAGATTAGCATTATAATTATTCTAAACCTATACAATCCTAATCCTGAATTCCTAATGACATTGTAACTATATGTAACTCTTTTATTATAAATATTTAGCTAAGGTTAATAACAAAATAAGCCATAGATTGTAGATATAGAAATTCAAAGAAAATATATAGGTTTATAGAGAAATTAAAAGCTAGAGACAAGATAAGAATTCAAAGAGTTAATTAATAGTTGGAATTCAACCACAAATATTATTCATTAACTTCTTCTCATTCTTATTTTTCTTCAATGTTTTTTATTATTTTAATTATGATTCTTTTTGATACCATGCCTAACAAGTTTATTTATATGATTGTGGGAAATTCAAGTCATAAATTATGATTTTAATTAATAAAATGTTATAATAATTTTTGGATTCAATTCTTGATTTTTGATGTGTTTGATTCTATGTTTAAATATCATAGCTATGCATGTATGAATTAGAGTGATAAACTAGTTTACTACTTGTTTATATTTAATGATAGTTTAAGACATTACTAGATTATCATTTGTGTAAATAGATTTCTATTTATTCTTATCAATTATGTAATCGAAAATATTATTATTCAAAGTAGTATCTTACTGCTTTGTGATAGTTTGATAATGAATACATGAAAAACATTAATATTTTATGACTTTATTATACTTAAATGTGATAAATAGGTTTGATTAAAACATGTTTATACAAATATTTATACAAATCTATATATTTAGAATCATGAGAATTTTTTATTGTATTTCAAATATTTTTAACTTTAAATGTGTAAATTGATCAACACTTGAAGTGCTCAATTTTCACCATAGGAGCTTAAAAGAATAAGGCATATAATCCTTACATGAATAATAAATCAGTATGTAAGGCAAAAATTCAAATCAAACATTTCTTGTTGCGGTAGAGATTTTGTGTGCCACATAGCACTCTTCTAAGAAAAATTCACTAGACATGTTATACATTTTGTGCCTTAGTTGGATTAAGTGGGCCACGATTTAACCCTTTTTGTTTGCAATTGGGAAAAACATTATGTATCGTGTGCCACAACGTTGGAAAACTTGTGCCACAACACATCTATATTTAATTGGCATAAAGCCCTTAATGCCAACCTTAGCCTATAAATAAAAAGTTTAGCTTTAGGTTTTTGTAAGTAATATAGTATTAGCTTTTAGACATAAAACAAAGCCGTCACAACTCTTGGCTTTTATTTTCTCAATTTATATTTTTATAGCATTTTACAAATAAGATAGGTTCATAACAAAAAATAGGCAACATTGAGGAGATTTTTCATACCAAGAAATGAAAAAAATATTAATTTTTGAAAATTAGGATTATTGTGAAGATCAAGATCATAATTATGAAATAGTACACGACTATATCTTTAATTGATATTATAGATCTAATATGTATTCTTATTTCTTTTCATATACTCTTTTATATGTCTTGAATATGTTAAAATTAATCGACTTATCATTTATTAATTTCAAGCATGTTTGGCTAATTTTAACTATAGGAATTTAGTTTTGTTTTCATGTTTGTGATGATTAATTTAAGTGAACATTTTTATAAAATAAATTGAGGTTATTTCTTTATTCAAGATTTTTTTACAAAATCTATTATTGATTAATATATTAACAATAAATTTTTCATAATAGATTTAAAATATGAGAGTTAGGTTTCATAAATACTATCTAGATCTAATTTTGAAACCTTGAATAAAATTTTAAATTAGTGACTCCACCTGAAGCATTGATTTACATAATTTACTATTTTCTTATAAATAAAACATAATTTAATATATCAGTCAATGATCTTTGCCTAAAGATATTAATTAATTTAATTAACAAAGAGTTTGATGCCCGACTAAGAATATTTTCATATATAGAAAGAAAAATCAATAATCTAAATTTATATTTTTATTAACCTAATCAATTGTAAGCAAGTATGGTTAACTAGCTAATTATTCCTATAAATTCTCCACAATTGTTAATTTCATATCTACCTTGATTTGTTTGAATTGAATTTATCTTTTATGATTTTATCATTTGTGTTATTAGATTAAAATTTTCAATATCAAATATTATGATAGAATGTTTAAGTTTTATTTTTGTGTTTGTTTTTAAAAAAATTGACAAATTATTTAAAATCACATAGTTCTTCTTTAAAATGGCATTGAGAGTATACATATCGCTTATTATAATCTATTCACGCACTTGCAAGTTTTTTTTTATAAATTTACAAAATTTGAATCTCAAGTGCTTGTGCATCATGTAGTGAGTAGAGTTAATGTCTTCGTTAAAAGTTACTAAAGCATTGATTTATATAATTTGTTATTTTCTTAGAAATAAAACATAATTTAATATATTAGTCAATGATCTCTGCCTAAAGATATTAATTAATTGAATTAACAAAGAGTTTGATGCCCGACTAAGAATATTTTCATATATAGAAAGAAAAATCAATAACCTAAATTTATATATTTATTAACCTAATTAATTATAAGAAAGCATGGTTAACTAGCTAATTATTTCCATGAATTCTCCACTAATTGTTAATTTCATATCTACCTATATTTGTTTGAATTGAACTTATCTTTTATGATTTTATCATTTGTGTTATTAGATTAAAATTTTCAATATCAAATATTATGATAGAATGTTTAAGTTTTATTTTTGTGTTTGTTTTTAAAAAAATTGACAAATTATTTAAAATCACATAGTTCTTCTTTAAAATGGCATTGAGAATATACATATCGCTTATTATAATCTATTCACGCACTTGCAAGTTTTTTTTATAAATTTACAAAATTTGACTCTATGTTTGTGCATCATGTGATGAGTAGAGTTAATGTCTTCATTAAAGGTTATTAAGAGTTGTAATATTAGAAAATTTAGTCATCTCTTCTTTAGAACTTAATGCAATGAATGAATTCTCTAGTAACTATGACTAGGTCGTTCGGATTTATAATTGATTTATTTCTATAATTACATGTATCTCTTAACCTGTGTACTCATGTATTTTAATTAATATTTTATGTTTTATTTTTAATTAATAATAATTTTAAAAATCTTTTTACTAATAAACTAATTACTAGTGATATTTATTGTAACAATTCTCGTAGATTCGACAACATTTTTTCTTAAATTACTTATCATTTATGCAGTTTTATCACGTATATTTGTGTGTCTTCAAGCATAACTATTGCTTCCAATTTAAATGAATGATTAATTTGAAATTAATTGTTATATATGATAAAAAATGCTTATTTATTTATTAGGACAATTTATGATGGTCATAAATATCAAATAAATATGTAAGGATAAAATGATAATTTGAAATAGTCAAATCGATAAAATTAATTAATTAAATAATATTTAGTTGAATTAATTAAAAATATTAAAATGTTAAATTTAAATGTTTGATAAATATTTAAATACTTGTGGAATGAGAATAACTTTTGAGTAATTATTAAATTGGATTTTTTTAAAATTAATTACATAATTTAATTTGAAATTAAATTATAGTACATCACTTAGAGTAAAACTACTTATTAACCTACAAAATGGGCTAAATAATGGAATGTTGTTCTCGTTAAAGTATACAATTTAATTGTGTGAATGAATTCTAATAAGAGTACAATAATAAGATGGGTTTTATATAATTCTTAGCAAAATCAGATACTATTTAATCACCCTTTCTCCCTCACTAGTTATTGGCACTTGAAGAAAAATTAATAACTTCCTTTAGCACTTAATTGAACCCAAAGTCATAAAATTTTAAAATATTATTGAGAAACAAATTGTTCTTTAACAACTTGGAGAACTAGAATTAAGTTTTTAATCAACTTGAAGTTTATAGGGATTTTCATCTATCCCATTTTTGTAGGTTCAAATACAAAGTTTAGAAGTTTAAAGGTTCCAACCGTTTGTTCACACACTAAAAATATATATTTATTATTCTATTTTATTATAATTAAATGATTAATATCATAAGATATTAATTAGGTAATTTTTGTTTTATCAATACATATCATTTTTATTATTTTTGATGTTAAAAATTAAATTTTTATTAACAGTATATTTTTATTGTTCTCGTTATTATGTGATATGGTTTATTTTGTTTGAGAATTAGTTAATATAAAAACTATGTATTGAAAGGTTGATATTGGTTTACTTTGTTTGAGATTTGGTTAATATAAAAACAATGTCTTGAAAGGTTGATATAGCTCGGATTATTTTTTGTGATGAGGATGCATATGTTGTTTTTAACCACCTTAATTCTACTGTATATGTTGTGTGGTAGGCACTGTATGGTTGATACGTGTTACACTTTATGTAGTGTTGTTACTAAAACAAGTAATAATTTTTTTATATTGGTAAAATTGGATGGTCTTTACCCTTGTATATAGGTTATATAATTCATAAATGATTCTTTTAATACTATTTTTTTTTACTTTGTCACGTGTTAATAAAATCTCAATTGGATGGTTGTAAACTTTTATATGCTTTTGTTAATAGATTATGGTGTGGTTGGAATATTTTTCCCTCAATTTTCACTTTATTGTTGACCCTTTTCGATTATATGATGAGTCAATATATCTCTTGTTTCTCCGTAGTAGCAAGTGAAGTTACTTTAGAATTGTTTGGACTCGTTGGATTTAGCGGACTTACCCTCTACTACTCTTGCTTTGTCTGTCCCCTCGTTTGCCCCCATATTCCTACTGCGTGGGCGTCCTTGTAGAAAAGGTGAGAGCTATACTATTCTCATGGCTAATATATCCTAATTTTTTGGTAGTGTTTTGTATTAAAGGTTTATTGGTGGTTTGTGATGTGATTTTGATTATTTATTAATTTGTATTGTTTAAAAAAAATTTATTTTTTTTCAGATTAAATTATATTTTAATATGATTTGAAATAGAAAGGAAGCATGAGTTTTACGTTTGCTTTGCTGTTAAATTAAATGAAATCAGTATATTATTGTTAAAAAAAAAATAAAAATCGTAATACGCGAAGAATACCAAATAAAAAACACCCGGCCCATAGTCCCAATCCATTAGATTTCACTTGCCCTAATTTCATTCTCTACATTTCCCACCCCAACGCCGTTGGTGTCCCGCCGTTCACTTAAGCCCATAGTCTCCACAGTTTACTCTCCCACTCTTTTTCCCTTCATCTCCGTCTGTCCATCTCCCACTGCTGTAATATGTAAGATACCTTTCTTAATGTGCGATTATCAAATTTGGGTTATTATCTGGTGTTTGAAATTATTTTGTGCTCTGAAGATAGGTTTCATGATTCTTGCTAATCACAGAAAACATCTTTCAGTTTCATTTAGATTAAGGTTACATTTTATTTATCGGCTTGACGCTTTCGATTTTGTGCTTGGTTGGCTTTAGTAATAGGTTACTTTTAACCGGTTTCTGTCGACTCATTAAAGTTTTGATTTAGCGTTTTCAGTTTTCATTCTTTATGCATAGATATTCCTACCACTTATGACCGAAACTAATAGCTAATTGGTGATCTGATATTATGCTTTGTGTGTACCTTTGAATAATTCCGAACTATTAATATTAAATTTTCACTACACTTTAATATTTTTTACTTTCTCTGTATTTGTTGAATGCTTGAAATACTACTTATGAGTTTCTCAACTTAAATTTCCTCCTACTTTACATTTAGTTTTGTAAAAAAATTAATTGCTATTTACCTGAAATTAGAAGTTCGATTTTTTTAATAATAAATAACAATAGGAACTCAAAATAAATTGAGAAAATTAACAGTCTCGGCTAATTATTGGTTTCAAATTGCTATCTTGTTGATCTCAGCGAGTCTTGTATCAATTAACATCATCTCTCTCACTAGATAAGGCTTAGCCTTATACGGTTTTATTGAGGTTTGGGCCTTTATCAGTTTAGGCCTGTGCAGTGAGTAACGAGGCTCTTGAGGCTGTAAGCCTCAAATTTCTATGTTTTGTTTTTTTCCCTCATGGGTAGGTCGAAAATCTTTGATGATGAAATACTGAAACCCACATTAGATTAAAAAACTAATTTTCTTAGGACAAAATTACTAGAACGAAATTACATGATTAGCTGTCCCATTTTTATTTGTCAACTACTTTTACTATGCTATTTCTTTGTGTAGCAGTCAAATCTTTTTAATATTTTGCTTAAGAAAAAAATTAGGTACTTTTATTGCCGGTGTTTCCTCTCTTATATGTCTTCTCCATTTGCCGCTGCTGGTATTTCCTTCAATATTAAATTATGACTAGGTTATTATGACTTTGTTTTTAATGAATGTTATTTATTGTTTTCCTATTCATTATTGGTTAAAGTTAATTTAGGCTTACAACTTTGCTCATGTAGAAAATTGTCCCAAGGCCCTTTAAAATGAGGCATATGCTCCAAACTTGAAGAGAAACGTCTCAATGCAGATGATCTCATTTTGAAACCTTGTATTAATAAAAGAAATTACTATTGAGTATTGACATGGTTGTGAGTTATCCATAAATAGGGCATTATAGTGTTTTCATCGTCATAGTTGGGAATGGTACTTTTATATAGTTTTTAGATAGATATAGATTAGAATAATTTTATGCTTAAATTTTAACGTGGTTTGGTATTAATTAAATTTAATAATTAATATAATATTAATTAATCAAGCGCTCTAGGGTCTCACACATTCTTGCACTGCCCATGCAACTAAATTAGTTTTATACTAGGTTGTTTAGGGTATGGTTTTTTATTTTTGTGGCTTTGTAACTGATAGAAGTTGATTATATGATTGGCAGCTCCGAGTAGGGGCATCATTATTTGCTGAAATGGACGGTAATTCTCAGTCTGCACAGGTATGTTTAGATAATATGATTATTTCTTTTGATGATTTTGTGTATTAGACTTTAGATATATAGCTTGAGCATATGATTTTTGAGTGTTTAAATAATGTTGGTGTTTTAGCAATCCCAAGTTAATTTATTAAACTGTTGTCCTTCATATATTATATTATATAGTTATACTGAAGATGAATCAATCCTACTAATTTTCATAAAATCTTATGTTTATAAAATTTTCTTCATGGAATATTTATTGTTTGATAAGAAACATCATAATAAATTTATAGACAAAATGGTTAAAAAAGTACAAAATGTGAACAAGCAATCAACTCAAAAGAAAAATGCAACTATAAGATAGTCTATTCTTTACAAATCCCATAACATATTCTTAAGACATACAAGCTCCTCAATTATAGCTTATAAGGCACTTTGAATACTTTTTAAACTCTTTTGAAACCGAAGATACAATGAAGCCAAATATAAAACTTTCTCCCTTGCTATCACTTCTAGTTTCCTAAAAAAATTCTATTATTCCTCTCAATTCACAACACTTAAAGGATTGCTATGATATCATAGTTCCACGACATTGTAGCCTTTTTAGCCTTCATACTATTCCCATGCAAGTTTAAATTTTCTAGCAATAAAGATTGCAAGATCTTAGAATGGCATCTTGAACACTCATGTTACTTTGTATCTTAGAACAAAGATTATGTGCTATTGGGAAACATAAAAATAACTAATCAATGTCTTTTGAACTCTTGCAAAGCACACACCAATTAGGTGAAAGTCAAAGTTTTGGGAACTTTGATTGTATCTTATTCATTGTGTTAACTTTATCAAGAATAGTTAGCCAATTTTGCACCTTTGACTTTACTTGGACTAAGACAGTTCTACACTAAAGTATAGTTATCAAAATCTATAATATTAGGGCCATCCATAAGAAGTTCAAAGTAAGATTTACATGAAAAATTACCAGATGACTTATTAATCCATATTCTTGTATCATTACTATTAACTTCAACCGTTACTCCTTCCAAGCCTAATGTCAAACTTATAAAATCATCAAATTTGAAGTCATTTAAGTTTATTCTAAATATGAGATTTGAACCTTTTGTTGAAAACAACATTTTCTCGAGCGAGAATCTCTAAAGTTATTTGCCTAACAATGCTTTGTTTCTTGCAGTGGTATTTTTAATGCCTAATTCCTTTCATCTTTGAACTTTTTATCATCTCCCAATTTACTAAGTGACTTTTACTTCCTTTAATGACACCTTCCCAAAGAAATTTCTTCATTAGTTTCTCTAATTTTTTTTAACTCCTATTGGATTTTTGAAAATTGATAGGTAGTAGATTTAAAGACTTGACAATATTAAATTTATCAAAGTTAACCATCCCTCCCTAGAGAAAAAGGCTTTTTTCCATCCTACTAGTATTTTTTTAAACCTTTCTATAACTGGTAAACAAAATTGTGTAACTCTTGAATTACTTCCAAGACGAAGGCCTAAATATTTCAATGGACATATCCCAACTTCACACTCCAAAGAGTTGGCCAAGGAGACCACTTTCTCTTCGGTACAATTGATACCTAAGATACAACCTTTGGATATATTTAATTGAAAACCAAATACATAACTGGAAATATGAATCACCTTAACTAAATTAGCAAACTTTTCCTCATCGCTAGTGGATAAGAAAAGTGTCATTTGTAAATTGGAGTTGAGAGATTCCAACAATGTTTGCCTTCAACCAAATTGAACCTCTTTGCTCTTTCCATCAATCTACTTGGTACATCAATTACCAACACGAAAAGAATAGGAGAAAGAGGATCCCTCGAATCAACCCTTTGATGCCCTAAAAAATCCTCCAGTTTTCCACTAATAATCACTAAAAAAATTCATGTAACTCAGGCAACCCTTGATCCAAGTCTTCCATTGTTCCCCAAACCCTCTCTTTCAACACTAAGTATAGAAATCCCAATCAATATGGTCATAAGCCTTTTCAAAGTCTACCTTGAATATAACAACTTCCTTGTTAGCCTCCTATACTCCTCAACAACTTCATTAGCAACTAGAAGAACATCCCAAGTTTCCCTACTTCTCACAAAAGCTGCTTGCTTAAGAGAAGTAGTAGATTCAAGCTATGATACTTCGACTTGTCATTCCCTCCCCTCCCCAAACATTCGTGTGGACACGACACTAATACAGGTGTGGAATATGTGTCGGACACAACGAAATATAACCGAACTCGTCGTTACTTTCACGGGTAATAGTTTCAACCATTTTTTATATAATGAAGAGAACAGGAAAAGAAGAAAAAAAACCATGATAAAAACGAAAGAAGGAATGAAGCTTTGGTTGGAGGAGGAACTAGATATAAGAGGAGAGGATACATGATGAAGACAATGCCTCGAGAAGGAATTTTAGATTTGACTTTGGGAGTTGAAATGTAAAAAGGATAATTTAAAAAGTTAAAAACATGGCAACAATGTCGAGGAGTCAATGGGCTTAATGCAATTTAAAATATTAAAAACGTGGCAACAAAGTTGAAGAGTCAAATAGGCTTAATGCATGGGCTAGGCCTAACATAATTGCTAGAATTTGATCGTAAGTTTGAGTTAGAAATTTATTTATCTAGTTTATTTAATTTTTCATAGAAAATCATAATGACTTAACTAAAATTTAATTTTTAAGTAAAATTATAAATATTATTATGTTAATTATTTCTATAATTATTATCATATTATTACATGGAGTATCCAAATTCCCTTTCCAACTTTCGACACATATCTCTATGTTTTAAAATTTTAGAAGTAGGCGAATCCGACCTCTAGACACGTACTTGCACTTGACTCTTCTTTCCAAGTCCATGTAACAGGGTTCAAGCACCTCTCTCACAGATAAAACCTTAGCAATTATCTTTGTATAAGTTAGCAGGCCTATTGACCTAAAATCCTTAACTCTTAAAGCTAGGCTATCAAAAGTAAGTAGCACTAGTTTTTTTATTTACTATATCACCATTGAAGAGCTCCCCAAAAACTTCCAACAGCTCCTCTTTAACCATTTTCCAATTATTGTGAAAAAGGCATAGTTAAAACCATATGGACCTAGTGCCTTCTCTTTTGAGCACTCAAAATAGGCTTTCCTGATTTAATTTTCGAAAGACTTTTATAGCCATGTTCCTCTCTCCTCTAGTATGCATGTCCAATCTAGACCATGAATTAGGGTCTTTGCTTGGCTTTTCTTGAGTATAACTTTGCTCCCATGAAATATCATAACTATTTCTGCCCAGTTTCCCAATATCTCTTTGTATCTTTACGTGTTATGTATTAGTTTTTTGTGAGATCAACTTGGATACAAGCTTGCTAATTACTCTTTTTTATTACAATTTGTGGGTCTGATTGAGTATTTTTTAATATTATTTCCGAATGGCTGCTTTTTGTGATGACAGCAACCTCTCTGTCTTTGTTCTTAGTATTGTTCTAGAGCCTTTAATGGTCAATTCCTTCCCTTCTTTTAATCACCTGTATTTTTGTGTTATCATTAGTTATATGTAATCACTGTTAATTATACATGCTATATTTTTCTTCAATTTTTTTTTATTTTTTTACTGGAACCACCTGTCTTGTTTAGCCTCTTCGGCCTCCTGCAATTGCTTCCTTGGGACCACAAAGTTATGGGCCACCTCTGCCTATGCAAGTAATTTCTTAACCTTTGTCTAATTCTGATGACTTTTCCCTCTTCATTAGATATATTTGCCTAATGGTTTTTAATTTTGTGCGGATTGCGGAAAATTCTGATTGCAGTATCGGCCTATGGTCCCCAATCAGCAAGGACAACCCTTTATGTCACCAGCTTCTCAACAATTCCAGCCTGTTGGGCAAGGTATGCCACCACCAAATGTAGGGATGCCTCCTGGTCAAAGTCAGCCTCTGCAGTTTTCTCAACCAATGCAGCAGTACCCTCCTAGGCCTGGTCAATCTGGCCAGCCCTTGCCTTCATCACAGGGATTACCAGGGTCCTACATGCAAGCAAGACCTGTCCCACTGCAGTATCAGCAACCTGCTCCACTGTACACAAATCAGATTCCTGGAGCACCTTCCTCTCAGTCGTACTCTGTAAGATTTTAATGATATCATAATTTCAATTGCATATTGTTTGATCTCATATAGTACTTGCATGTCCTTATACAAATATTTTTGTAGTTTGCACCATCTTCTTTTGCCCAGCCACAAAATAGTGTCAATTCACTGGGGCAGTACCAACCAATGTCTCAAGTGCAGGCATCTGTTGTACCTGTTGCAGGACAACCTTGGTTGTCATCTCATAGTGTTGCAGTCTCTACTCCTGTTCAACAGGCTGGCCAACAACCTTCTCCTGCTCCTACAGATACTGTGAGGGCTTGCTTTACATTCTTTTTTGTCTACTGATATAGCTTCAAAGTATTTGAGCCTTTTCAAGTTCATATATTTTCTTTATTTTACATTAATTCCTGTCTTAACTTTTTGAGGCATGGAAATTTCTGAGTATTTGTTGTGTAACTATACTAATTGTTAATTTGTTATTGTCACCATGCGTCCCAATTGCTTAAATTGATGTGAGATGAGCCATTATTAGTAAATTTTTAAATTTCAAATTATCTAATACTGTGGTACTCTTTTAGGCCCATGGTTGAAATTTGAAATTCTTTCATAATGGGGATTATAGGGGTTTGAATACAATGACTTCTTGATTTGATAAGCGATACCACATTAAATTATATTGGTCACAAGACTCATTGCAACTCCTCCCGAAAGCTTTAAGCTAACATTTTTTTAACATTATTTTAGGACTCCCCCCAATTGAGGGATCTATACTCTTATTGGCCATCACTTCAAATTCATTTGGTTGGAGGGGTTTAGTACCATGTTAAGTTGTACTAGAGGCCACTTCCCCAAAAGATTTGATTGGATTTGGGAAAATAGTTATTTTTAAAACAATATTATCTAGCACTAATGTTCACTTTCTTACTATTTAGGGTACAAATCTTTCTACTGTACTACCGTCCTCATCTGATTGGCAAGAACATACATCTGCCGATGGACGAAGGTAATATTTTAGCTCTTGTGGTCTTTTGTGAATGATTTTGAAAATTGATAGGTCTTCTGATAGTAATTCATGCTTAGGACTTGAATTTATGTTAAGAGGCTCTTGCATCTCTCTGTTTGCCAACTGATGCGTTCTTCTCTGTCTTCCTCAGATATTATTACAACAAAAAAACAAAACAATCTAGTTGGGAGAAGCCTTTGGAGTTGATGACTCCTATTGAGGTGAGTATACAGACGGACTAGTTGCTAACCATTAATACCATATGTGGGCTTGCAGTATACACCTGTTTCATAGTATGGATTGAGCTGTTATAGTAGTCATAAATTTTTTCTGGCCTTCTTTGGAGTTGATGACTGTAGCCATGCTTAACTTGATGAGAACGGTTATACATGAATTTTCCTTTTATGTGCACATTCTTCACTGGTTTGTAGATGTCATGGCAATTCTGGAGAAATTTTACGACTGCTCTATATGCTCACTTTGAAGACGGGGTTTCAGTTTCACAAGACAGGCAATAATTGATATTTACATCTTATTTATCATGTAATTTGATGCTTTAATAAGTGGCTAGATGTTATGGTAGTCTCATCTCTTATTTTCTCCACGATGGAATCTTTAGAATAAGGCCTTTTTTTGTCTACATGCCATGATTTGTATCTTTTATTTATTGATATATTCTTTGGTTTCACATTGTCTTTCCCACAAGTATTTTTATATGTTTTCATATAAATGATCAAGATAATAATTGAACACATTCAGACACTGTAATATGGCATTATTAGATAAATACTTATCATGTTTGGAAGCAAATATACACTATACCATGTGCTTTGGTATTTCCTGTTCTCTTGAATTTTGTCTTTTTTATTTACATTAATTTTGTAAGCATTCATAACTTGTGAGCATGATTTCTTCAATGTCTATGTTAAAGGCTTCTACAGGTACACTAGTGCTATTGGGAGGTATGCAAAGTTGTCTATGGTATTTGTTGTACCCATTACACAACTTGAGTTGTAGTAGTTCATCTATTTTAACTAAATTTCATTATTATAATAGTATTTTTTTTAACCATTATAGAAATTCCAGTATTTCGTTTCTAGAGAAGTTTAATGGTTATTTTTGCACACTATTTTAATGATGATGGACCATAAATATCTCTCTCTCTCTCTGGGAAAATAGTTTGGGGAGTTGAAAAATACAGGAAATCAGATTTTTCTTGAGCTATTAAAAATTGCAAATGTGCAGTATATCTCCCAATATCCCTTTTCCTTCTTTTGGAAATGCCCTCCATGTGACTTTACCTTTTCATTCAATGAATGAAAATGCCAGTTTACTTTCGGATTTTTTTTGGTCCAAAACTTATTACTGTGATATCCTGTCTTTGTTACGATAGATTCCATAAAAGTGCCTTGAATGAGTTTGTTGATGCAAGCTAGATTTTTTGGGTTGGTCTACATATTCATTGACACTGTTTTTGCACTTGCAATGTTTCTATACACATTATTTGGTGGTACACAGAAACGTCACTTTCCTTTCCTTTGAGGTTTTGAACGTTTAAGCGTAACATTTCCGGGTTTTGTGTTGTCACCTGAAAGCATTGGGTTGTTAATGGATGGTTAAAAATCGAACTTAACCTTCTCAATGTCATTAGTTTTCCCCATGAGGATATTAGTTGGTAATATTTGATTCTTTGGAGATTGAACCACATCTTACATCTTTTTGCACGGCATGCGAGGTTTCAATATGGTTTGTTATTATGGTGGCAATGGTTGCTTCTTTAAAATATTGGGTGATAAGGAATCAAGCTGAGTCTTGTTTGTTGTGTTAATCATGGAATTAATTTTATATGCCAATTTACTGGACAGTGTGACATCAAGAAAGTAAAATAAAGGTTCAACTCATTTGTATCATAATGCCGACTGCTTTTGCTCATGGCTTCTCAATAGTAATTTAAGGAATTAATCTGTCTACTAATAGTAGTTTTCATTACAGAGAGCTGATGCGTCAACTGTGTGGAAGGAGTATACTTCTCCAGATGGAAGAAAGTGAGTTTCTCATTTTTTTTAATCTATATTTCTATAGTTCCTACATATATTTATTATACAATGTATTTATGCCCCACATGTGTGTGCGTGCTGCCATCCTATTATAGAATTCTTCCTCAACGTATTTTATATGATATGATAGGACTGTTTTCATGCTTTTTTTTTGGTTTATAGGAAATGTACATATATTCATTTCATAAAGAAAGTAAAGGTACAAATGTGGACCAGTGGTCCTGGCCCAACCAGTAGGACTAGTACATAAGATGAGAAAATAAAATAGAAATACAAGAAAGATGTGAATAAATCTTAAAGCCCTACACATTAACAGCATTCATAATATTTTGAAGAATATGAAATCTGCCCCCCCTCCTCTCTCTCCAAAAAGTACTGAATTAGAAACCTGCAAGGTAGCCCACTGAATGCTTTTTCCACCATCCCTCTTTTCCTTTTTATCCTCCTAAAATATTGTATGATTTCATTATAACCAGACTGACCATATAGAGCGATGTCAATGCTTTTCCACAATAAATAATGTTTTTTCGTTAATCTTCTAAAACTCCAAAATAGAAATACAAGATGGGAGTAGCAGAAATCCTGAAGCCCTAAACAACATTCAAAATAGCCCAATGAATATGAAATCTAGAAACCCACAAATAGCCCAATCAATTCTTTTTCCATCTCTTTCTCTTCGCTTTTACCCCTTCAAATATTCTTCTATTTCATTCTAACCAGACTGACCAAAGTAGAGCAATGTTAATGCTTTTCCACACTAAGTAATGTTCCTTTGTTAGATCTTCCAAGACTTCCAAAGTCTATTGTGAATGGATTTGAGGCTGAATGTGATTTTACCCAAACCACATTTTCAAGGGACAGTAACTTCTCCATAAGCTTTCTACAAGCTTACATTTTAAAAACAAATTACTTGTATTGTGACCTCTTATTATCAGTGGAAATAAAGAGAGATTAGATTTTCTTTTCTAAATCATATCATTAGTGTTTAGTTTCCCATGAGCCAAGCACAATGCAAAAAATTTGCTTTAAGGAATACCAGAATTCCAAATGAAGGGTTTGAATCTCTCTTTGACAAGTTATAAACTTCAGTAATAGAAAGTTTCTTTGCATCAGACATACGAAACAGACTAGGGGAAGGATAGTATCAGTCGAGTATCATTCCACCAAGCATCTTCTCTGAATCTTATTATCTGACGATTTGATAATTTTTATTGACTTTGGTTACGGTGATTACTCTTTTGATTCGGGAATGCTTTGCAGGTATTATTACAATAAAGTCACTAGGCAATCTAAGTGGACCATACCAGAGGAATTAAAGGTTATCCATCATGTCTTCTCTGTCTCCTTCCCCCCTCTTCACTTATGGGGCTTAATATTCCCTCAATTCTTCTCTGTTCTATAAGTACACCTCATCCGACATGGTCTTGTTTTAGCTTGCGCGAGAACAAGCTCAAAATGAAGCTGGCCAGGGAATACAATCAGATTCAGGTTTTTCTTCTCACGTGCCACAGGCAGCTGCTGTTACTTCAGCTGAAACGCCTACTATGATGGGGAGCTCTGGTGCTAATTCAGCACCCGTTGGTCCTGCAGTGAGTCCAATTGCAGTTACACCTGTGGCTTCCTCGCCTAGTCTTCCACCAACAGCTGCTTCTGGTTCACAGTCTGCTGCAACACCAAGTACTTCTGGAGATCAGCCTCCAATGGGAACTGTTACTAACTTGCATCCTACTGCATCAGGAACTGCTATAGCTGCACCTGTTTCTGCAAATGCAAATACTACGACAATGTATGTATTTGTTATGTTATCCTAGTTTGCACTTTTCTGATGAGTCTTTTATAATTAGACATTTATTGTTGTCTGAATTTGGCTTGTCATAAAACAAAAATTCAGGAGTAGTTATGAGAATCGAGTATCTGGAGATATCTCAAGCATACTTGATGGAGCTTCTTCACATGATATTGAGGTACTTTTGCCAGATAACTTAAAAATTATAGTGTTTTTACATATTTTAATGAAGATAAAGATAGTTTCACGAACTGATTGCATTGTGTTGGTGAAAATTCAGATTTCTTTTATTATAGAGGCAATTCATGTAATAGTAGTGATAAGTTATTTCAGTTCAATTGTAAGATTAACTTACCAAATGAACAAGACTTGCCTTCTGTTGCACATGTAGATTTGCACCACCATCACCAAGGACCTGACTTTTTTTTTCCGGCAGGAAGCAAAAAAGGGCATGGCAGTTGCTGGTAAAGTTAATGTATCTCCAATAGAGGAGAAGTCAGCGGATGACGAGCCTTTAGTATACGCCAACAAGCAGGTACTTGTGTACTGCTCATGCATTTCCAGCTGCTGCAATTTCTGGGAACTTCGTATCATTGATTTCCGTTTAAATTAGTATCTTGGTACTTTTAATGTTTTTTTTATGAATAACGATTAATATTGTTTTATTTTTTAGGAGGCAAAAAATGCATTCAAATCACTTCTAGAGTCTGTAAACGTGCAATCTGATTGGACATGGGAGCAGGTAGCCTGTGTACAAATTTCATATTCTTTTCATCTTTCGTTATTGGGGGGATATTTCATTTAGTACTATTAATTTCACTCTTATTGCTCTCTTTTTTTTTCATTTCATTTTATAAATTTTACTTCAGTTTGGTTGTTATTTACGTGTAATATCTTTCTTTATTTCAGTTTAGAACTTTATGCTGTCAATTTGATTCCATTTACTGTTATAAGAAATTAAATTTACTACTGTGTTTTGTATCAATTCAGTAATTTATGTTATTAAATATAAAGTATTAAATTGAAATGAAAAAAGTAATAGTATATTGCAAAATAATTGAAAATTTTACTAGTAAAAGAAATATTTTCTCTTCACTGTTTGATTATATTCAATCTCTGATGTTCAAATGTTGCATAGACCATGAGAGAAATTATTAATGACAAGAGATACGGTGCTCTTAAAACACTTGGTGAACGGAAGCAAGCATTCAATGAGGTATGATTTTCTGTAACATCTTACATAGTGTTCTTGTTACTAAGTATGGTGTTGAGTTGTTCCAGACTTGAATGGCGTTCTCAATCTTCCTCTGACATGAAGTTCTTTACTATTTGTCACACTTTAGTATTTAGGTCAAAGGAAAAAACTTGAGGCTGAAGAGAGGCGCATGAGGCAGAAAAAAGCTAGGGAAGAATTCACAAAAATGTTGGAAGTATGGTTCATATAGCTCTTGGCTCTAATATATTTACAAAAATTCGTTTCTCTTGAATAATTTGTTCCTTAATTGTATGCTTTCAGGAGTCCAAGGAACTCACATCATCTATCAGATGGAGGTTCATACCTGTCCCCCCATATTATGGAAATACTGATTTTGAACCTAGTTCATTTAGGATGTACTTTATTATTCTATAGACATGCCTAACGTTTTGAATTATTCCAACCTAAAATTTTTGTTTGATAGCAAAGCTATAAGCATGTTTGAAAATGATGAACGGTTCAAGGCAGTTGAACGGGGGAGAGATCGGGAAGATCTTTTCGAAAGCTACATAGTGGAACTTGAGAGGAAGGTAATGATGTTTTCCTTCATTGAAAACCTTATAAACAGCAATATTTATATTTAAGTATATCCTTTTCGTTGCATGCTAAACTGCAGGAAAAGGAAAAGGCTGCTGAAGAGCATAGGCATAATGTAGCAGAGTACAGGAAGTTCCTAGAATCTTGTGACTTTATTAAGGTGTCGTTTTTTTACTAACACTAAAGGCTTTCTTGACCTTTTCCTCATCGATCGTTCCTGAATGGATACTAAATATCATTTTGGTTCCCAAAGTTTTTTGAACCAATTTAGTCAGTGGGCCTTTCATTTTCTGTTAGTCAAGTTCCTTGGATGGTTTCTTTTTGTAATTAATTTATGCAGATTATCATGTTTAAGTCCCCTTCCATCACCATCAAGTTCTCTACTTATTCCTTTCAATACCAATTTTTCGTAAAAATGTTTTTTTCAATTGTTCTTCCTAAAATTTTTTATTTTTATTTTTTTGTATGAATAGGTACAATGTCCCCCCCCTCTCCCTCCTAAAAAAAAAAAACCCACCCCAAAAATTTGTTTATTTATTTTTTAATTTTTGGGCTTAATTTAGACCAGATAAAAAGGTTCAAGAGCTAAATTGGCAGATAAAATTATATTGGTCAACGTGAGAATTGTTAAATTTGAGACTGGTTGTGAAAAATACACAATTCTATATTATGTTGGGTTTCTATATTGACCATCTTTAATAAATAAATCTTTTACCTGCAGGTGAACACTCAGTGGCGAAAAGTTCAGGATCGATTGGAGGATGATGAAAGATGCTTACGTCTTGAGAAGCTCGATCGTCTACTCATATTCCAGGTATATATTCTTATTTTCTGATCGTATTATGTACCCTAAAGGTCTTAAACAAAATTTGTAAGTTGTCTGTAGAACATACTTTGTGTGGCAGGATTATATCCGAGACCTCGAGAAGGAGGAAGAAGAGCAAAGAAAGATCCAGAAGGTAATATATGTATATGACATATATTCCTTCATAATAGGTTTTGAATTACTATTTTGAGACTTGGCTTTAGTAAACCTCTTTCTCTCCCACAATTAAGGCTTATCCTTGTATGATTTTTTCAAGGCTTGCACATTTTGACGGTTGAGGCTTGTACATTTTGTCAGCTGAGGCTTACACAATTAGGTGATAACCAATGAAGCTCTATAGGCTATAACCTCAAATTTTCTTTAATTTTGGAATTTTTCTCTCCTATGTGGATTAAAATTCTTGATGACCCAATAGCAGGATCCACATTAGTCTAAAAACTAGTTTCATAGGACAAAATAACTTGGTGCAAAATTACATTTTTGGCCTTAACTATCCAAATTCTATGTCATTTGCTTCGATCATATTCTTTGATATTAAGTCTAATGGTTATACGTAGACCTTAACCATATTTTACAGGAGAAAAAAGTAGGTACTTCTGCCACTCTTCTTTCTATTGTTCTTCCATTGACATTGCTGATATTTTCTAAAATTACATTTTGGCTCACTCACTATCATTTTCAATGATAAATCATGACTTACTATAATTTTTGTTATTATATGATTGTTATCTTATCAGTAGTTTCCTATTGATTATTTGTTAAAATTAAAGTAGGACTACAATATTTTAAATTTTCAAAAGCTCTTTAAATTGGGACACATGCAAGAAAAAATTGCCTAGGCATAAAACCACCTTTGAAAACCTTGTTCGTATCTGTGTTCTTATTTTACTTTTATAATTGAAGGAAAATTTGAGACGTGCTGAGAGAAAAAATCGTGATGAGTTCCGCAAGCTTTTAGAAGAACATGTCGCTGCTGGTACTCTTACTACTAAAACTCACTGGCGGGACTATTGTCTCAAGGTAATCTGTCCTGCGTTATTTTGACATAGAATTATAAATAGTTTCTGATTATGGATTGATATTTTCATAATGCCTCCTTTTGAATTGTAGATTAGGGACTTGCCTCAATACCTAGCTGTTGCATCAAATACTTCTGGTTCAACCCCAAAGGATTTGTTTGAGGATGTATCTGAAGAGTTAGAGAGATTGGTAAGCTTTTTTTATAAACATTATATTATATAATTAAAATAATTAATAATTACAAAGGTACAACTAATAATCCACCTACTAAAGAAGCACGAAGCTATACCAAATAATAGTTATATGCCCTATCCAATACAAAGCTCCAATGATAAGCAAGCTTCTCAATTAAAACTTATCAGAAATCGCTTCTATGCGTATGCTAAACTTCCATGTCATATTGCTCCTGCACTAGCTGTTAGAGCTTTGATCTTTTTCTTATCATCCGCTGATAATTCCCATGTCCATGATACAACTCAATATGTTTTGTTCTATCACTTTTTTTTTCTTTTCTTTTCTTTTTCTGCAAGAAATAGTCCATGCTTTATATCTCAGTCCTACAACTTCTTTAATGCCTGAGGCTAAAGTTTCATTTCATATCTCTCAAACACTAGCTTTTAGAATTTTGATCTTATTTTATGCCTAGTTCATTATCATGCCCCCACAAGGGTAGGAAAAAGTGCCTACCAGTCATTTCTCTTTGTGAGAGATACACTTGGGCTTTCGTCTTTTAAACACACTTTTGGTACATCATATAAAATGGAAGATAGTATAAATTTTACGCTTGATAGCTTTTTGTAAGAACAATTTTTGCAATAAATCTATTAGAAAAGTTTAATAGATAAATTTGGTTCACTATTCTCTTTATCTTTTCTTTTCTCACTTCTGTCACTATTTTATTTTTTCCAATAAAGAGCTGCAACAAACACTAATATTATAGTTTAATACAATTCAATGTGTTACAGTACAATTCTATGAGGGACACTGAAGCCCTTATCTTTTAAGTGAGTATGTTTTAAAGGTAAGGTACGAGACTGTGTCCCTTGGGCTAAAGTGTACCAAATGCACAAGTAATGGGACCCAAATGTCTTGTTATCCCATCTCAGTATGTTGTGTTCTAGAGCTGTTTCTCTTTTCTTTATGGAAAAAGAGTGCTTAAAATTTTATGGCAGTCTTGATCTAAAATTTTATTGCCGAGGAAAAAGATGCTAAATTATATAGGGTAAAATATAGGGTTTGGTACAGATCTCACTCTATGTTGTGTTCTATTAAAGATCACAATAATCTTGGCCATTAAGTTAAATATGAACTGGCATGGGTGATTTACTGGGGGGTTTCTGTCAGACGGGCTTTTGTATTTTGTGTGTATAGAAGTTTCTGGTTGCAAGTTTGAGTATTGACTTGGTCGTTTGATAAAGCCTTCTGATTCCTATGTCCATCTAATTTCAAGGCTATCAACTGGTAGTTCATTCATTGTTGTAATAACCGTATCCCGATTTATTGGGAAAGGTTTGTCGTCTGAGTTTTCTTTATTTTTTAATTTGATAAGAATAAATGAGTTTTATCGGGCATATTTTTCTGCATATGAAGGTCAGTTTGAGGCATGTGGGCTGTTATGATGGTAAATAATTTTTTTATTTGCTCCATGGTATTTTCATTGAATCATAATATTTAATTTATTTTTCTGTTTATCTGCAGTACCATGATGACAAAACTCGTGTGAAGGAGGCTATGAAATCAGGAAAGGTGCGCTAAAGCAATATTTCTATAAACTAACTATTCTCTTGACCTTTCTAGAACCATACTTAATAAAATAGGGTAACTCTTTGCTCAGGTTACTATTTCTTCCACTTCTACATTTGAAGACTTTAAGGCTGCAATGTCAGAAGAAATTTCTTTCCCTTCTATATCAGATATTAACTTAAAGGTATATATGGTTTTTCGTAGTAATTCAACTTTTTTTTGTCTTAAATTTGTGCTTAAAATGCAAATTACCTTGTGAAATTTTCTGACTTGTTTTTAGCAAGATCTAAAATGTTGATGTTGATCCAAATGTGGATGTTTAGATTTAGAAGGGCCAAAACAATCAATTACTTGATCCTTTAAACTATACTTCTTATGTAGTACATATTTTTATAAATCCATGTATTATTTATTTTGATCAATAATCAGAATGTAATAGAAGTAAATCAGAAAGTTATTCAGTCTACAATACGAAACTTTTTATTGGTAAAAATAACTACAATTAGTTAAAGACAACATAATGAGTTGAGTTGTACCCTTTAAACCAACTCTTAAACCAAATACAAAATATTGTTCTAATTTTAATGAAACGATATTTGATTTAAGAGATGATAACTATAAATAGAGATATTTAGTGGTAAATTATCTAGAGAAGAAAAATGCAAACTAAATAAAATTTAATGACTTTTTTTTGGGGGATATCTTATCGGTAGTGTCACAATGCATCTAAATTATTTGTTCCTAGTTTTGTCCAAAAATTACAATTTATTGAGATTTCCCCTACATGTCCATTTTCTGGACATTGTAACGATAACTTCAACTTTGCCAAACAAAACCGACTTTGTATATCGATGTTGTCAAAGGCTCTTAAAACTTTTATCCTTGGTTTTTTTTTTCGGTATTGTTATTTTTGAAGTGTATTATGTTGAAAGCTGAATGCTTAGATCAGTTTTAGGACGGCTTTATAAATAGCCACATTTCCATGACTAATAAATGCTATGTAGCCATGTTGCCTTGAAATTATGCAACTCCTTGGAGTATAAAACCTCTAATTAAGTTTTGAATGAATTGTCACAGAAAATTGGACTTTGCCAAACAAGATGGACATTGTATATCAATGTTGTCAAAACCTCTAAAACCTCAACATTGTTGATGAAATTTTCATCCTTGATTGTTATTGCTGTTATTTTTATTTTTGAATTGCACTACATATGATGAAAGCTGAGTTCTTAGATCAAATTTAGTACGCTTTATAAAGTTATATTTCCATAAAATATGTATGCTGTAGCCATGTTTCCTGGAAATTACACCCTCAATCTGGAGTGCAGTCTTTAATTGAGCTTTGGATCCATTAATGATATTCTTCCGGTTATTTTTATTATTATCCAAAAACCTCCATGTATATGGGGCTTTTATCTTGGCATAACCAACTGGCTCAAGTAAACTCCTTATGAGCATGCCTGGAATTCTTGCAAATTCCAAAAAATCCAGAAAATAATACACTTGTTGCCATCTGACTTCATTTAATCTTGGTTCATATGTGTGTGTGCACCATGATGCTATCAATGGTGAATTGTTCTAACACTTGAATTTCTTGAAGCTTGTATACGAGGAGTTGTCAGAAAGGGCAAAGGAGAAAGAAGAAAAAGAAGCTAAAAAGCGTCAACGACTGGCAGATGACTTTACTAAGTTACTCCAGTCATTCAAGGTATGCATGCATCAATGGTAATTATCTCCGTTCACATTATATTTAATATATTGTTGTTGAACCTTTTCTATGTTGTGCTTTCTTGTAGGAAATAACTGCATCTTCCAATTGGGATGACTGTAAAGAACTTTTTGATGATAGCCAAGAATACAGGTTTTATATTGGGATATCAAATTATATTGAGGATTTTACTCGTTAATCTATTATCTTATTAATTGTATTTTTTTAATTCTAGATCACTTGGTGATGAAAGTGTTGCAAAGGAAATTCTGGAGCAATACATTGCGTATCTTCAAGAGAAGGCCAGAGAGAAAGAGCGCAAACGTGAGGAAGAAAAGGTATGTATCTTGATGTTGTGCATATATCTTAGGTATATGCTGTCTGCCTATTGATAATTGTTTTAACAACATTATCCTTGCTCTGAAATCTTTTTATCATTCATTGACTTCATCATATCTTTATGAAGCACACTACTTTTTTCCTGTCCTTTTTGTCCATGAAAGAAGCATAGTTCATAATGTACTGATTATTTTTTGCTTTGACAAACCGTACTGATTTGTGAGCTCATTTCTACCTAAAATTATTGCATACACTAGTCTCCAATTTCTCACCTCTTTCAGGCTAGAAAAGAGAAAGAGAGAGAAGAGAAAGAGAAGCGAAAGGAGAAAGAGAGGAAAGAGAAGGAGAAGGAGAAGGAGAAAGAACGTGAAAAAGAGAAGGGAAAGGAACGATCTAAGAAGGATGATACTGATAGTGAGAATGTTGATGCAACTGACAGTCATGCTTATAAAGAGGATAGGAGAAGGGAAAAAGATAGAGAGAGAAAGCATCGGAAACGGCATCAAAGTGCTACAGACGAAATGGGGTCTGATAAGGATGAGAAAGAGGATTCTAAGAAGCGCAGACATAGTAGTGACCGCAAAAAATCAAGAAAAGTATATTTCCTCTTTGTAGTGACCTCTAATTGAATGTAGTATTCAATTCTTCAGTCTTGATTTTTTTTTCCTTCTTTTTTTTTTTGTGGCAGCATGCTCATTCTCCTGAGTCAGATGGTGAAAGTCGACATAAAAGGCATAAGCATCGGGATAGCTCCCGTAGAAATGGAGGATATGAGGAACTCGAAGATGGAGAGCTTGGTGAAGATGGGGAAATCCAGTAGTCCAATTGTCCTATTTAAGATTACTTATTTTTCGGCATGCCCTTTGGTGCATCATCTCACTGGTTCAGCTTCATCGTAGTTTTAGATACATGTCTTTCTCGTGGTGTTTCATGCAAAACAATTGTTTGAAGAGTATATTTGGTGCTGTTGACCCTGAAGGCTAGTATTAAAATTGATCACTCTTTCTATTTCTCTGATCTGTATAAATTTTTTCTCTTTTTTCTCTTTTGGCTGGTTTAGGAAAGCTTGATTGGACTTGGATATGACTCGGTAAGTAACATTATGGGTTATGGCTGAAATACGAGCAAATTTATTAGTATGCATATTGTCATTGCTTTACACAACGTGTTTGAACTATAGATTTTCTCACGTGACTTGTCTTTGCTGTAGTAATTCCGATGTTTTTACATTCATTTATAGTGATATTACTTCTCAAACATGGCCCCTAACATGCAGATTCCAGATGTCCTGTTGAATTACATGACTAAGAATTGTAAGCATTTACTCAAGGATGAAAATTTTGGTCTTAGCTTTTTGCTATCCTTGAACTGCTGCGCTTCTCCTACTTGGTTTCCATGGTTTACTGTGTTGTGTTGGATGATATTTTGTGGTTAGAGAAACTTCTATCTCAACAACGAGAAATAATTATTGTCCATGGAGTATTATTGATGTGGAAGACCAATAATATTTATATTTAGTGTTGATATTTTCTTGGAAAACATTATATTTTGTATAAAATGTAAATCTTATAACTAATGTGATTTCTTTCTAAACACTTCCTTTCTAGCAGCTGCTTGTCGTTAAAAATTAATTTTCTTCGATGACAAATTCCTTCAACAACTCTTCTAAAATGGTGTCTCCAATCTCTAAAACGACATCCCTTTTTTGTTGGTCAAAGTCGTTCCAGTGATCAATTGAATAAGAATAATCAGAACTTAATAAAGTGATGCTTTTCTCATCTACAGCTTGTTTAACCCAAATCTTCCTTCTTTCTGTGAGGAGCTTCTCAGCTCCTAGGAATTCTTTGAAGTGAAGCTAGAATCGGGAAAGTAAAACTAATAATTGGAAAGAGTAAACTATGATATTTTTGCCCCCAACTTATTAGTCAATGTTGCATATATACCTTTCTCGTCAATTATGCTAATAAAAATTGTCATGTTAAGAAAATGATGAACAGGGCATTGAGAAAATGACGTACTTATGTGATTTAATTGAAATCCTTTAATGAAATTGACGAAAAGGGTATATATGTCACACTGAGTAATATGCTGAGACATTTTTAAGAATCAAAAGATTGGGATATATTTACAACCTCCTTAATACGTTGGGGGGAAAAAATAGCTTGCTAAGTAAAAAAAGAGATGAATCATTCTTAACCTTTAAGAAAAGTTGTCTTCTTGTACTGAAATGAGTTTGTGTTGCAGATTGTGATCTATATAAATCCTTGTCCCTGCCTCTTATCTGCAGCAACCTGAGAAAATGATATGTTGAAGTAATTGTAGGAACACTTTTTAAAAGGAGCCGTTATACAATAGAAATCTTTTTTCTTCTATTTTTCATAATGTTGTTGAATCCCATAATAATGGTAAATTATAAAATGAACATTAGAATTCAAAAGGATGGAAAGGGTAGCTAGGAAATTAGTATTTGTACCTTGTTCTCTTTCATTTTGTTAAATTCCAAAGATTTGAAACTCCTTTCAGTAGATGAGTAATGATGCCTTTTTGATGAAGTTTGTGCTTCATCTGTATCATCTCAGAACATGAGTCATACACTGTTGTAGAGCTAGCAGAGAAAAATTTATCTGATTTTCCAAGTACTTGTAGGCTATTATTTCTTTCAATCTTATTGACATTAAACAACTCTACCTCTTTCTCATCACATTTATTCTTATTGACGTGCCTATCTTTCTTGCGAACAAGCTTCTTATAAAAAGCTTTTAGTATTTTTTAACAGCAAGAAGTACACTTGTTTAAGCCACTAGTTGCTGATGATCTTCTCAAGAACTCACTTGAATTGACATTAGAGCAACTAAAACTAACCTCTGAATTTGAAATCGATCTCTTTCTCAAGTACCCACTTTCAATCAAGTACATGTCTAGAGTGAAGGGTTCTTGTTGTTCTTTAATTGGCAACTTCTTTGAAGCAAGAAATGAGATTTAGTTAATTGGTAAATTACATGTGTCTCTCAGTTTGGGACTGAATAAAAGCTGAACTTTGAAGGAAGATCGGAGTATTTATTGAAGTTTATTAGAGAGTCCTGAGTCTACAGACAATCTCTAGGTTGCTTGTATTTTAAATATGTTTCAGGTTTGGTGTGTGTTTTTAATCCTTTGTTTTCAGTTCTAGTAGTGTTTTGTTTGAGTGATTCATACATAATTAATCCCGGTGGGGCATCTATATGAGCACATATTTAGATTTATTACAATGCACAAAACCGTTAGATGTATGCAATATTTAAAATATCAAGGTCGATCAATAAAAGTTTGAAACTTAAATTTTACATATATGTCTAGAATATTTTTGTTTTTTACAGAAATTTGAAAGAAAAATTCACAAAAGTTATACACTAATAAATTTATGAAAATTTTAATTGACATAAAATATCAATACCGTTAACATATGATTCGATACCCAATAATACTCTAATTAATAGATTAATATTTATTATGTTTCATATTATTAAAATATGCAAATTCAATACTCCAATTCAAAGGTTGATTCCCCTTTGTATAAATTCAAAACTTAATTTAAAATTTTGATAATATGCCTAACATATGATTTAAAAATATCCCCAAGATTTTAAAAATCTTCAAAAATATTCCCAAGATTTTAAAAAATTCAAAAATAATCTTGAAAATATAACGGAAATTAAATTTAAAAGTTATCAAAAATATTTCTAAGGTTAAAAAAAATGGAAGAAGAAACAGAAGAAGAAAAAATAAACCAAAAAATACTAGACATAGAAACAGAATATAGTTCGGGATGTTTCTCACAAGAAATAGTAATAAGTAAAAATAAATTTGAAGAAATTCAAAAAGAAAAATTAAATCTTAAAGAAGATGGATTTAAAAACCCATCATTTTTATTAAGAAAATTATTCCCTAAAAAAATATAATCTATTATGGCATAAGTAATAAAGAAATGAGTATTAAAATTACAGATGCAAAAGGAAGATATAATATATCATTAATTGATAAAGAAACTATATTAAACAAATTATCAAAAATTTCTCATAAAGATAAATAAAAGATTGGATACATCAATTTAGGAGGAATTCAAATATTAATAAAAGCTCATTTTAGAGAAAGAATAGATATACTGATAAAAATAACATTATTAGATAAGAGAATAATAAATAGACAAGATACTTTATTAGGAATGATCCATGGTAATTTAGGATAACAAAAACTAAAATTTATAACATATCCTAAATTTGCTATAAATATACATGATAAAAATCTAAATCAAGTATTAAGTCTAGCGTATGAATTTGAAAGAGAAGATTTAATGAAAGAAGGAAATCATCCATTTTCAATACATTATCTAGTGACATATTCTTTAACAAATAGTCATAATAGTTCAATATATGGACAAAATGAATTTATAGAAATAGATAAAACTTTTAAGGAATTTGGAAAAATAATAAAACCAGAAATACTAACAGACTTTGAAATACCAGAAGAATAAAAGCTAGATATTAAAGAAAAATCCTTAATAACAGGAAGAAATAGTAATGTTGTTAAAACTAATAGCATGCCAAGATTTACTTTTATAGATCATGAAGAAAAAACTTCTAATCAAGAAGAAGTTAAAAAACTAGAAAATGAAGTTAAAATAATGAAGGCATTAGTTCATGATTGTATATTAGGAAAAAAATAATGTTTAGAGATAAAATAAAAAATATGCATTTAGAAATAAATGTAAGCCTAGTAGGTGTAGCAAAAAATCAAGTAACATTATTTGAAACTGTACAAATATTAATAGAGGAAATGAATTTAGTCCAAGAATTAAACACAAAATATTTACAAGAAATAATATATATACAAAAAGAATTACTAAAGGAAATAAAGGAATGTGATTATAATAAACTACAACAAGATATGCATAAGGAATTTTCAGAACTAAGAAAAGATATATACAACATACATAAGGATAATGAAATAATAGGTTATAAATATGATCCTTTAGAAGGATTAAAAGAAGAACCACCAAGGAAATCAGATTCTTTGATTCCTAAAAATGAGAAAAGGAAAAATGAAGAACAATGTAAGAATAAAGAAATAATTCCAATTTAATGGAATATAGAAAAGAATTAGAAAGAAAATCCATGGGCCCTGAGAATAGGGATATAGAAACATTGGTTAGATTATTGAGATTAACCAATGAAGAAATAGAAGAAATTATAGTGGAAAACTTTGTACTAACAAAGAAGAAGATGATATGACAATAATTAGTGAAACTGATTCTGAACCAGAAAACATGATCTCAAAAGGTCATATGAAACTAATTTCATTACCAGTTCCTTACCAAGAAGGAACATCTGACCCACATAGGGGAAAAAATAGGAAAAGATCAGAACAACTTGATACTACATATAGAAGAAGACAACCACCTAAAATGGAGGAAGGGTTGCATTGGGAAACTAGAGGTAATAATCTACCAGAGTTCAAACTCCATGATAATTATAAATCTGAACTTCTAGATTTAGATTGTATAAGAGATAGGAAAAAATCCTTAGATGAATGGTCTAGCGGAATGAGTGTACTCATACAAACTTCTCCAACTACACAAACAAATCCTTCAACTTGTAGAGTGCTTATAGCACATAAAATGACAAAAAATGTAAAAGTTTGGTTTTCAAACTTAACAGATCAACAATATTTATTAATGTAAGGAAATGCTTCCACGGGAAGAGAATACTTGGATACAGTAATAAATGAAATATACAAAGAATTTATTGGAGAGAATAAAAGAATGACTATCACTGAATCCAATGAAAATGAAATCAATGAAGCTAAATGGCATCTAACAAATATGGAAATTTGTAACATGTGTTATATAGATTCTTTTATTTGTGAATATGAAATATATTACCATAAATTACCACCCTCTATACAAATAATCTATAAAAAAATGGTTTTTCAAAAATTACATGAAACATTAAATAAAACTTTAACAGAAAATTAGGAACAAAGAAAAGAGAAACTATACCAGATACTCTAGGAGGAAAAATAAGAAGTCTTAAGGATTAGATCATTATTAAATGCCAAGAAAGAAAAGAATATAAACAAATAAGAGGAAATGATAAAATTTGTTGTGATACAAGAGATTTTAGAATACCAGGAAAATATGGATGTAATATAAAATCTTATAAACAAAAATATAAATTCAGAAAACAAAATTTCCAAAAATATAAAAAGAGATTCAATAGAGAAAACTACAAGAAAAGATATTTTAGAAGAAAGATTTATAAACCTTTTGAAAAAAGGAATTATTGCCCTTCAGGAAAGAAAAAATGCAGATGTTAGATTTGTAATGAGGAAGGACATTATGCTAATGAATGTCCAAGCAGACTTCAACATAAAAAAGATTTTAAAAAGGAATTTCCACAAAAAGCAAAAATCTTAGAAGAAGCTTTCAAAATGGAATTAGAACCGATCGAGGAATCTGATATAGATGATACTTACAGTATCTATCTATTGGAAGAAACTGAGGAAGAAATAACTAACTCAGAATATGAACACTCAAATCATGAATATTTTTTCATGAGAAGATAAATGATTTGTATAGTATTACAAATCCAAATACTACTTACATTAAAATAGGACTAAATTTTAAAGGTCACTTATCATTTACATACATATATAGATACATGAGTTAGTATGTGTGTAGCCAGTAGATATGTATTTTCAGAAGACAATTGGAAACAAGCGTCAAAAGATTTAATTGTAAGAATTGCTAATAATACTACAATAAAACTCAATCAGGTATTAAAAAATACTGATATAATAATAATAAGAGGAAACTTTCACATTCCTACCATATATCAACAAGAAACAGAAGTAGATTTGCTAATAGGAAATAATTTCCTAAATTTATATCAACCTTTCACACAACATTTTGACAAAATAAGTCTCACAACCTTAGAAGGAGATACCATATATGTTTCTAAAGTAAGAAAAGCTTTAACTGTCTTAAACCCAACTTTTATGTAATAACATAAAAAGTAAAAACATGGTGAGATAGAAGACCAACAAAAACCTTATTTAAAAAATATTTCATTATATATAGAAGAAAAACAAAACTCTTTTCTCAATGAGATACAGGAAGACAAAGCCCTAACAAGCATTAGAAGACTATTAAAAATAGTCAGTTCAGAAAATCCTTTGGATCCAAAAATAAATAAATCTAAAACAATAGTCAATATAAAATTAAGAGATCCTAACAAGATCATAAGAGTAAAACCAATGATTTATACTCCAGAAGACAGGATTGAATTTGGAAAACAAATTGAAGAACTTTTGGAATTAAAAGTCATAATACCAAGTAATTCACCTCACTCTAGTCCAACATTCTTAGTTGAAAAAGAAGTGAGAAAATAAGAGGAAAAATATAATGGTAATAAATTTTAAAGTACTGAATAAAGAAACCATTGACGATTGATACTTCATGCCAAAAAAGGAAGAACTACTATCATTAATAAAAGGAAAGAAATACTTCTCGATTTTTTATTGCAAAAGTGGATTTTGGCAAATAAGATTGGATGAAGAATCCCAAAAATTAACAACATTTAGTTGCCCACAAAGAAAATTCCAATGGACAGTTATACCATTTGGGTTAAAACAAGCTTCAGGTATTTTTCAAAGATATATGGATAACATTTTTAAGAAATTACAAGATATTTGTTGTGTTTACATAGATGATATTATGGTTTTCAGTAATGAATTAATTAAACATTATTTGGATATTATCAACATATTACAAGAATGTAGGAAATAAGACATGGTACTCTCTGAAAAGAAAACAGTACTTGCTCAACAAAAAATCAAATACTTAGGGTTGTAAATTGAAGATGGAAAACATAACCTACAACCCTATATACTAAATAATATTCAAGGCTCTCCTAGTGAATTAAAATATAAAAACCAATTACAAAGATTTTTAGGATGTTTAACATATGCAGAAGATTATATCAAAAAACTTGCAGAAATGAGAAAACCATTACAAGCAAATTGAAAAAAGATCATATTTGGAAATGGACAGAAAAAGATACTCTATGCATATATAGAGTAAAAACAAAAGTAAAAAATTTACCAACTTTATACCATCCAGGATTAGATGATAAAATGATAATTGAAACAAATGTTTCACAAGAATATTGGGGAGCAGTTCTTAAAGCAAGATTAGATGACAAAGATGAATATCTTTGTAGATATATGTCTGGATCTTTCCAAAGTTCATAATTAAATTATCATAGTAATGAAAAAGAATATTTAGCTATTAAAAAGGCTATTAAGAAATTTGCAATATATGTCATAAGCTCCAGATTCATTGTTAGAACAGATAACACAAATTTTGGTTATTTCTTAAGAATTAATATTGCAGGTGATTACAAACAAGGAAGACTAGTTAGATGGTAACAATGTTTCAACCATTACAATTTTGATGTTGAACATCTTCCGGGACATAAAAATAGATTAGTTGATGCTCGTACCAGAGAATTAGCACCTCTAACTATTTTTATGCATTCAGAAATGAAACATCTTGATATCAAAATCAAGATAAAAGAAAAGGAGATAAAAATCCTACAGGAACAACTTGAGTTGCTATATCTCGAGAAATCTCTTATGGAGACAAGAAAGAAACAGGAAGAACTTAATTGTTCAAAACAACCTCTAGAGACCAAAATCTCATACGAGGAATCTCCATTAAAAAAGGAAGAACGTAAAAGTTTGCAAAAAAAATCGGAAATCACAAAGCTCAATTGGGCAGATGAGGTAGAAAAAGAAGAACAGAAAAAAGTTTATGTGGTCTATAATGGCCCAAAACCAGAAATTTATAACAACTGGGCAGAAGCTAGCAAATCTATTCTAGGAATTAATGGAGTAACTCATAAAGCCTTCACCAACAGAATAGAAGTTGAAGGTAGTTATGCCAACTACAAAACACCAAAACTAATAACTTCAGAGGAGATAGTAAGAAATTATTCTGCAGCACTACAACAACAACCAACAGCTCCAAGCAGACTGAAAAATCTTGGAAAGATAGCAAGACCTCCAGTACTATTTAGAGAAACATATCCACCGGAGACATCAAAAATAGTAAAACATTCAGTACTATTCAAGGAGACATCTCCTAGAACTACTACAATCATTGAAGATGAAAAAGACCAATACAAAAACCTTAGCAAACTAAAATGGTTAAATCTCTATAATTTGGCCAGAAAATCTAATCAAGAACATATCGAAGATATGAAATTCTATACTATAGATAAGGAATTCCCTACAGGAAGTAAATTCAATATATTGGAAGGAGCTGATCCAATTTTTATGTATAAAGCATTTCATGCAGGATTAATAGAAAATATATACCTAGGAATTAAATTATTTCCTAGAAAATTTTAAAAGAGCAATCAAGAATTTTAGAAGAAAAATTAAAGCATGTGATAAACCTATTTATCTTAGATTTTTTAGTTCATTAATGGATTGGAATGAGGAAGGAAGTACTAGTCCCTACCACTTCATCAAGATAGGGATCTCCAACACAAACAGAGAGGTTCCAAAACCAAGGACACTTCCAGAAAAAGAATTCAATACAAAAGAACTTTATGTATTAAGAGGACAAATGCTAAGCCAAATTTACTATGAACTCAGGAAGATTGACAATTCTACTGAGATTAAAGTAAATTATTCAACTAGTAAATTATTCAACTAGTAAAGTCATCATCATTTCTCACAGCAACATGGCTCTGTCAAAAGAAGATGGTGAAAAAATCACCAAATATGAAACCAATTTTAATTGCAACAACCTAGAAATTGGTCATGAAACAAGGAAGGTATTTTGCTTCTATGCCAGAAAAGCCACCAGAGACCATAGATGCATTCTCTGCATCAAAGACCGAGAAGATGAAAATGCGTCATCATCAACATCATCAAAGGAACTGTCGGTAGAAAATGACAAAGAAAAATAAGAAAAGAAGTTATCGGCAGAAGACTACAAAAGAAATAAAGATGTAGACCCCACATCTTAGTCAGTAGCATGTGCCAAGGAAAAAAGTAATGGCTATCCTTTAAAGTAGAAAAACAGATGAATTATTAAAGCAAGGGTAAAATAATAATTTTAGTCTTGTAAACAGGGATTTTTTATTGTTGTTTCTTTAGGAGAAATAAAAACGTGCAAGTATACACGGTCACAAGTAATAAAATTGATAAGTAAAATTATCGTTCCCATAAAGATTTGTTACTACAATTTGTGGAGTACTAAAATTGTTTCACTCTAATTTTATCCAAACGATCGAAAAGTTGGAAGATGTTTTAACTAACTAAAAGTTTTATAACAAAATAGAAGAAAATTCTAGTATTACAATTTCACCAAATTAATCCACTCGAATCATATTATTCCCTCTTGATTTATATTTTTTGTGAATTTAATTTGTCAACCAAGAACTCCTAATTATATCCATACATCTCTTCCAAGCTCCATATACACACATCTCGCTAAAATAATTCACTATATTCCTATAAGAATTAAATTCACCAAGATTCATTACGTTCAAAGTTCTCAAATAGTCACACTTAAAATAATGGTATATTCATATCCCTTATATATACATGTTATTCTATCCATGAGCAATACACAAAAATGCCTCTTCTAAGTTTATTTAAGTGTCAAAGATCAATTGATAAATTTTTCAATAATCAAAAGCATTAAGCACAAATAGAATAAACAAATTAAAAATCTCATAAATCTTTCAAAAATAATTAAATCCAAGCTTCATAAATTTAGCAACACAGCAACCCTAGAAAAATTAAATTACTTTATAAACAAAATTAAAATTATAGAATTTAAGGAATATTAGCTAAAGAACAACAAAAGAAAATTAGAATTTTATCATCTCTGCTCTCTAAATTTTTGGCCCACGCAAAAACACAACAGAAGCCAAAAATGGCTTCCGTGTGTACCATAGTCCAACTCTCCAACCCCCTCTTTCTGGAAATAAATGTCCTATTTATAGCAAAAAAAAATAATATCAAGAAATATTAAGTGTGGAAGACATTTTTCTTTAAACACGTAGACACGCGTATGAAAATGGGGGTATCGAAATTATTATTTTAACAGATGCGTGGGAGACATAAAAATAGCTAGAAAGTGCGTCGGTTCTACATTTTTGTTTCAATTCATGCATGCCACGTGATAGCCTCTAATTGCCTACAAGAAATAACGAGACACATGGCAGCCTTTCATACGCTGTGAAGATAGAGCGCACGAGGACCGCGTCACACGGGAATATTGATTTCGATGACACGTGGGGGATGTAGAAGCTGCTGGAAACGTGCGTTGTTTCTGTGTTTTTTATTTTACAAACTTATGCCACGTGTCAACATATGATTTGCTAGAGGAATAATCAAGACATGTGGCATATTTGCATTCGGTGGAATGGTAGGGCGCACGATGTTTCTTTGGACTACGTTGCATGGGACCATTTCTAGCATAGACACGTGGGTCCCACTCAATGCTCCGTGTAACGTGTAATCCAGAAAATTAGGTCCAATCACCTATGTCGCGTCTGGCTTACACTCGCCTGATCCTAACCGTTGATTGGATGATCTATCGATGTGTGTTTCACGTTGATAATTGCGCGTGTGGTCCTCCTTTCTTGCGTAGAAAAACAAAATTTATATAATTGCATTTTAGACCTAAATTTAATTCAAATTAACTTTTAATCTTTTGTTAATTACAATTAAGCCATTTTCTAATTTAAATTAACTTTTAAACTTTCGTTAATTGCAATTAAGCCCTATTTTAATTCAAATTATATTTTTAGACTTTTATTATTTGCAATTAAGTCCTTTTTCGATTCATATTCTTTAATTTTCTTAAAAATATATTCCTTAAAAAATAAATAGTAAATATTAATTTAATTAATTAAAATTAACTAAAAATATCAAGAACATAACAATTATAATTAATAAAGTAGACAAAATAACTGTATAATATATAATTATCACTTATTTTATAAAAGGAACCCTTATTATCATTTCAGAACACACACGAATACATAGAAATCCAGAGTTCTCTACTCTGAAATACTCTAGCATAGAAAACCTCTCTATCTAGAAATATAAAAACCAATAATGTTATACCTAGTAACTATGAGCGGCTAAGCACCCCTTTCAAGGTTCTTAGTTGGCCTTAAGTTGTAATAATTATTATATTTTGAATAAAATGGAGTTCAGTTACTCTTCTTTAGTAAGTAAACTATTGTACACCATTTACGTACGGATGTAGAAGGCTCACCATTTCTAGGAAGGCATTGAGGTTTGAGCAAAACTGAGGCATAACAGGTGTAACAAAAGAAGGCGAACAGAAGGGAAGACCGTGGTGGACCCATCAAATTCAAGTATAGTAATTATAAATTTAAGCTAGTTAAGAATCTTGAATGTTTAAATATTTGCTTACAACAAAACATAATATTGTTAAAACAGGAAAGTGGAATTTATTTTTAGAAATAAACAACTAATAATTCCAATGGAAATCAAAGATAAAAATCTAATTCTATTAGAAACATTTGATAAAAGTTATCTCTATCATTTAAATAAATATTTTAAAAATGAAAACTATGAAACTTGTCTTGAAAATTTTAAAAGATTTAACACCTTATGAGATATCTATACAGATTATATTAAAGTTATTACAAGTATCATAGACCATCCTGTTTCAAGGACACTAAAAGACTATTTTAGTCAAAAATATGTGAAAATAGAGGAAGAAGAATTCAACAACTTAATGTTTGGATATTACTTCTTTAAAGATTATAAATATATTGTATGTATACAAGAAAAACCTAATTTCATACTATGAATAGGACAAAATAATATACATTCAACACATATAATTTATCAAGAAAATACTCTATGAACATTGAATCAATAGTACATAAATTAGAATTATTAGATTTAACAAATGAAAGAGTAATTTTTAATTTTAAAAGACAATTAATAGATTTAGGATTAGAATTAAGCAACCAACATAATGAAGAATATAATATACTATGCAATTGTAATGAATATAGAGGAAAATTAAACTTATACAGCAAAATAATAAGCTCTTTAGACAAATTATTATCTTTAATAAATACACAAAAACCATCAACTAGGTCAATATTAACCCCTGATTAAAAAATTGTATCGATCCATAAACTTGATATCAGAGCCTAGGAATAGTAATCTAAATAGTAATGGATGAAAAATTAACACCATTAAGATATAAGGGCATTTTTGATATTTTATAAACTGTGTGGGTATAATTGAAGATATACCAAACCTCAGGGGCATTTAAGGTAATGTTCCCTAACATATGACATAGAACAGAGAATAATAGTACCAAATTACCCTATGTTTTATATCACATGTTATGTACATTGCCAAAATTTTAAATTAATTTTCAATTCGGTAAAAAAGTATACCTTATCTTTAGATTGGGATACTAAATTGACACCTTTTAAGAACATATAACATAATTTCTATCAATCCAAAAACTAGGGTAACACTAGGGTACCAATCTTATTAACACATTTGATCATTAATTAGATTTATTACAATACACAAAACCAATATATCATTAATTATATCATTTGCTTCAAAGTGATTTTGATATGGTATTTTTGATAAAGACTCAATTTTATTATTAAAACTCTTATTTCTGATCGAAAATAAGGGGTGTTATAGTCCCTAAGATCAACAAAATTCTAGTACAATACACCATCTATTTGAGTGATTTTAAGATTTGGAAGTTCCTAACACAGAAAGCAAATCAGTTTTGATTTGTTTGGAGCTTTAAGAACAATTTCAATAGTTGGAGGTAAGATCATTTTGTTTACTTGTTTTTGATCCCTTTAATTTGTTTATTACGCATTTAGGTTGATTAATTTATACTTACATTTGGTATCAGAGCACATATTATCTATGTCTTGATCAGTTTAGAATGATAGCTATTTTTCTCTTTTTTACTGAGCACCTTGATATTGGGTTTTTTGAAAGGCTCGTTTTGATGTATATGGTAATTATAAATGATTTCATTATTGATTCTCCAATGATTATGTGAATTGAAACATGAAAAACCATGAAGAAAATGATTTCAATTTTTCGTTTGCGTTCATTGGAATGTATTAATTAACTTTTTATTTACAATGATATTTTTTATTGAAACTGAGACTATGAATCACTTAAAAATTTAATTTTGAGAATTTTGATAAAAAGAAAAATGGATTCATCACCAGAATAGCTAGATACCGTTGGGGTTCCGATCGGGTCGCAACAGGAGGTTGAAGATGAAGTTAAAAAACATTCATTTGCGTGACTTGAACTCAGGTCTCCTAGGCGAGATCCATACGCCCTCGCCACTGGGCTACAACAATTTTTGTGTTTTTTTATGTACTAAAGGTTGTTTTATATATATTTAGAATTTGTTTTTTTATTTATTTACTGAATTAAAAATAATAATTTTAATGTGATTAATTTATTTAACTTAAGTTTTTCATGTGTGGAATATTTATTATACATGTGACAATTGTTTAAATAATTTTTGGCACATTAAAATTTATTTATGATTAAATACATTATGTTTAAATTATTTGTTTTAGTATTTGTATGTATAAATTATGCATATGAAATTTGGTTAAATAATTTATACACAATGGAGTTAATTTTTAATGGCACTTTATGAATTTAATTTTTACTTATATTATTTATTTTGCTTGTATAATTTATTGTCATTTCTTTATACATGTAATCATAAGATAGATAATATTTATAGATTTAGAATTAAATTAATATTGCTTATGGCTTTATACAATAATTGAGCCTAAGGATTTAGTTAATGTTTAAGTGATTCATATAGTGTAATTAATTAGGGAGTAACCATACCATACCATCTTTAATTAATTAAAAATATAATAAATTTTATTTAGGATCATATTTAGAAAAATAAATATTAATTGTGATTAATCATATGTGATATAATAAATCTTATCCCACATGAATTTTTATTATATTTAGTGTGATTAATTAGGATTGAATATCAAATTATATTTTCTAATTTACGCACAGGGATTAAGAAAATGAACATAATTTGATAGTTTTATCATAAAGTTAAGATGAATCTATTTGAATTAGAACTTTAACCTATAGGCAAGTTTTATGTCACTAGATTATATATTTTACATGATTTACATTGGTAAAGAACGACTTTAATTTAGGTCTCAAAATTTTAATAAGCATATAATATTTAATCCCAGCTTCATAACCTGTGAATTTCTCTGATATTTGTTGTGACACTCCGGAATTGAAAAGGGATAATTATAAAGTTTTGAAGGAAAGAATCCTCCTTCGTCTAGAATGGATGGATATTGACTATGTTATTAGGAAAAATGAACCACTTAAAATTACTAAAACCAGCACTCTGGCGAATATCATGCTTTATGAATAATGGGAGTAATCTAATCGCCTTAGAGTGATGTTCATTAAGACTAAGATCACTGTTGATATTTGTGATTCTGTTGATCAGCATAACAATGTTTGGGACCTACTAAAATCCATTGATGGTCAGTTCGTCACTTCAGATAAGGCTTTGGAAAGAACCCTTATTATAAAGTTCTCTTCCTTAAGACTCACCAGTGTGAAAGGTGTGTGCGAGCACATTATGCAAATGAGGGACATTGACGCTTAACTTAAGAATCCCGAGGTTGAGATGTCAGAATCTTTCTTGGTGCATTACTTTTTGAATACTCTCCCACAATAGTACAGGCTGTTCAAAATCTTGCACAATACACATAAGGATAAATGGTCAATTAATGAACTAATGACCATGTGTGTTCAAGAGAAAGGATGGATTGTTATGGAGCTTGGTGAAAGTACAATATTGGCTACAACATGCGGGAAAGGAAAATCTCAAAACAAACATAAAGGGAAATGGATAGTTCTAACTCAAGTTGATATTAAGAAAGAAGCCAGGTGTTTCTTATGTAAAAAGAAGGGACATATGAAGAAAGAATGTATCAAATTCCAGAAATGGCTTGAGGGTAAAGGTAATCCAACTTCGTTTGTTTATTATGAATATAATATGGTTAATGTTAATATTAACACCTTGTGGATTGATTCTGGATCTACAATCCATGTTGCAAACTCCTTATAGGGTATGCAAAACCTAAGGTAGCTAGTGGGTAGTGAGCAATACATCTTATCTGGTAATAAGATGGGCTCACATGTGGAGGATATATGAACATGTAGTTTGATTTTAAGTAGTGGTTTTATTTTAAAATTAGAAAAGACCCTTTATGTTCCAAGTTTCTCTAGAAACTTGATTTTGATTTTAAGACTTGTACCTTCTGATTATTCCTTTCACTTTTCAGAAACATCTTTCAGTTTATTTAATAAATCTGATTATATTGGTAATGATATTTTGTCTTATGGTCTTTATTGCATTAATTTACAAAATAATGCCACTTATAACGCTATGCATGTTCAAGATGGCACTAAAAAGTGTATTATTGATGAAGACTCTTCTATATTATGGCATAGAAGATTATGACATATCTCTATAGAAAGAATTAAAAAATTAGTCAAAAATGGGGTACTTAGTACTTTAGATTTTACTGATTTTGAGACATGTATGGATTGTATTTAGGGAAAGCAAACTAACAAGTCAAAGAAAGGTGCCAAAAGGAGTTCATGCATATTAGAGATCGCACATACTGATATATGTTTTCCAGACATGGACATATAAGGTCCAAAATATTTTATCACCTTTATTGATGATTTTTCTCGATATATGTATCTCTACATGCTTCATAATAAAAGTGAAGCATTAGATGCCTTCAAGATATTTAAGGCTGAAGTAGAGAAGCAATGCAGAAAGCAAATAAAGCTCGTGAGAATAGATAGAGGTGGCGAATATTATGGTAGATATACTAAGAATGGACAAGCGTCAGGTTTGTTTGCTAAGTTTCTTCAAGAGCATAGGATATTTTCCCAATACACTATGCCTGGTTCACAATACCATAATGGTGCAGTAGAAAAGAGAAATCGAACATTATTAGACATGATACGGAGTATGCTTAACTACTCCAATCTTCCTAAATCCTTGTGGATTGAAGCTTTAAAGAAGACTTTGTATATATTAAATCGAGTTTAAACCAATTCTGTCTCAAAGACACCATTTGAATTATGGAAAGGTTGGAAACCAAGTTTATGACATATGCGTGTTTGGGGATGCCCGTCTGAAGTGATGATTTATAATCCATAAGAGAAGAAACTAGACACAAGGACCATTAGTAGGAATTTCGTTGGATATGTCGAACGGTCTAAGGGCTATAGATTTTATTATCCATTTCATAGCACTAACTTTGTGGAATCAAGAAATGCAAAGTGTCTTGAGTATGACTTGATTAGTAGGAGCGATCAAATTAGAAACATAGTTTCTAATACTGATCATTTAGAGTCTCAACCTTCCACTTTAAGAGATAGATTTATTGTTGTTCACAACACCCTCTAAATACAAGCTGGTATTGAAGAATCAATCATTGAAATTCTACAAGTTGTTGACAACATTCCAATAGATCAGACTATTTAAGAGATATCTGAAACTTTTGAACAACAAGTTGAAGCACATACTTCCCAAGAAGATGATGGTGCAATATTAAGAAGATCTACTAAAACTAAAATGTCAACAATTTCTAGTGATTATGTTGTATATTTATAAGAATCTGATTGTAACATTGGAGCTGAGAATGATCACAAATCCTTTTCACAAGACATGAGTTACAAAGAATCTGAATTGTGGTACAATGCTATAAAGGATGAGATGAGTTCCATAAAGAGTAGTGGAGTTTGGAATCATGTTGAGTTTCCTAATGGTGAAAAATCCATTAGATGTAAATGGGTAAAAGACAAAGAAAGACTCGTTAGGTAACATTGAGAGATACAAGGCTAGATTATTTGCTAAGAGATTCACTCAGAAAGAAGAAATTGATTATACAGAGACTTATTCTCATGTATCTAAGAAATATTCTTTGCACATTATATTGGCATTAGTAGCCTATTTTGACCTTGAGATGCAACAAATGAATGTGAAAATAGCTTTTCTCAATGGAGATCTAGAAGAAGAAGTTTATATGAAACAACCTAAAGGATTTATTTCTAATGATGGTGAGCATTTGGTTTGTAAGCTTAATAAATCCATATAGGGACTAAAACAAACATCCCACCAATGGTATTATAAATTCCATGGAGTAATTTATTCATTCGGATTTTTTGAAAACCCCATGGATCAATGTATATACCAGAAGGTTAGTGGGAGTAAGACATGTTTTCTGATTTTGTATGTGGATGACATTTTGCTTGCAACCAATGATAAGCGTTTGCTAGACAAGGTAAAATAATTTCTTTCTAAAAATTTTGATATGAAAGATATGGGTGAGGTATCTTTGTCATTGGCATTAAGATCCATAAAGACAAACTTTGAGGTGTCTTAGGTTTATCTCAGGAAACCTATATCAATAAAATTTTAGAGAGTGTGTTGCTTCCATTGTAAATGGATATAAGTTCAATTTGGACCAATGCCCGAGGAATGATTTTGAAAGAGAAAATATGAAGAACATTCCATATGCTTCTGCTATCAGAAGTCTAATGTATGCTCAGGTTTGCACAAAGCCTGACATTGTGTTTATGATGAGTGCTCAAAAAGCACTAAAATTACCATGATTTTATGCTCATTAATTGATTAAAAATAAATATATTTATATGTTTTATCATATATTTATATAAATTTGTCTTTTTCGGAATCACGAGTATTTTTATTGTTTTTCAGGTATTTTGGCTTAAAAACGCAATTTAAAGACTCAAAGTGGAATACTTGAAGCAATACATCACAAATATATCAATAAATAAATGGGGAAAGGTCAACAAATATGGAAAATTGGACCAAATGGGTCGAAAAGGTCAAAAATGTCAAAAAGGAGAAAATCGCGCCCAGAGCAGCCCATCCCGCGCGCGCCAGCGCCCAGCCGCGCGCATCCGCGCGCGCCTTCCTCCAGTTTCACGTGCAGCCGCCCCATGATGTCATGCTGACGTCATCAATGACCTCACCATGTGCACTACGCGTTTTAACCATTTTTTAACATTTTTTCACCCACTTTTTCTCTCCATTCTCACCTATAAATACCCCCCTTCCCTTCACTTCAAAACACACCTAAAAACACACTTCTTTCTTCTTTCTTTCTCTCCATTTCTTAGTTTTTAGTTTTTTTTAGTTTTTCTTATGTTTTAGCTAGTTTCTCTTAGTTTTAGAGTTCTTCCCTTTTTGGGAAGAAATAGTTATGCTTTTGTAATTTATTAGCTTTTTGATTCAATAAATGGGAGTGCAAATTCCGTTTGGAGGTTTTCTAGCAACGAGAATGGCATCGAAGTACTGTAAGGATTTTATTTTCTTTGCAGTTATTTTTTATGCTTTATGCTTGCGAAATATTAAATAGGTAAAAATCTCTAAAATGAATTGATTTTATTTTTATTCAAGATTTTATATTAAGAATGTTAGAGAGAAATATATTATTTTTCATTACAAACTTAAATCTGAAAATTAGATTTTAAGGTTTAGTTATCCGGTCTGATTTAGAGTAGTGCTCTTTTATTTGTTGGTACAATCGCCCGGTAGTTACAGTGAAGCTCTATTTCAAAAATTTTTATAAGAATTATTATCTGAAAATGTATTGACAACATGTTTTCAGTAGTAGTTTTAAAACTTGAAAGTTAGTACTCGGATAACTAAATTCTTAGGTTTAATTTGGACACCTTGAATAAAGTTTAAACTGTCTAACCCCACCAAAGGTGACATTTAAATGGTTCATTTTCAATCTCTTAGAAAAATGAATTAATTTAATTAACCAAATTAGTTATCAACCCCACCCATAGGTGTTAATTGATTTGTTTAGTTAACAAAGAATATCTAACCCCACCAAAGGTGGTATTCATACAAAAAAGGGAGAATCAATAAATATCAATTCATATCTTTAATAACCTAAATAATACGAGCAAGCATAATTAACTTAGTTATTGTATCCATAAATACTCCACTATTATAAAAGATAAAATTTGCATAAATATTTATTGAATCTATGTTTATTTTTATGTTAGTAGATTTAAAACACAAAACCCAAAATATCGTGACAGGATGTTTAGGATTTAATTTCATTTTTAAAAGTTTGAATAATAAATTAAAAACCACATACATTCCTTCCTTAGATCGACCTTGGGAGTATACTTATCATTTTCTACGAAATGATTCGTGCACTTGCGAGAGTTTTATAAATATAAAACCAAAGTATTGGCAGGATCGGCGATGCCGGTTTTTGCTCATCAAAGTTTTTGACAATCCCGATTTTGCTCATCAAGTTTTTGGCGCCGTTGCCGGGGATGACTCCGTTGCGGGGATGGCATCAAAGTTTTTGGCAATCCTGATTCTGCTCATCAGTTTACTGTTGGAATATTGGGATGATATTAGAGTAATCCAGGTTGGACCATTGGAGAGCTACTAAGAAAGTGATAAGGTGCCTTCAATAAACCAAGGACTATATGCTAATGTATAGACGAATCGACAATCTGGAAGTAATTGGCTACTTTGATGTGGACTTTTTTGGCTATGTTGATTCACGCAAATCAACATCTAGTTACATTTTCATGCTTGCCGGTGGAGTTGTGTCTTGGAAAAGTGTAAAGTAGTCCTTGACTACTACTTCCACTATGAAGGTCAAGTCTATATCATGTTTTGAGGCTACATCACATGGTGTAAGGTTGAAGATTTTCATTTCTGGGCTTAGAGTAATTGACTCTATTTCTAGGCCATTAAAATTGTACTGTGATAACTCAACTACTGTGTTTATGGCTAAGAACAACACGAGTGGTAGTCATAGCAAGCACATCACTGAAATTGATGATTACTAATCTTTTGACTAAAGGCATGCCACCATTGAAATTTAAGGATCATGTAGAGAAAATGAGAATTGGTTCCATTTTGTAAAGATATATATAGTTTATTACTGAAACTCTTATATAGTATGATATTTTCTCATATTCATGCACACCTTAATTTATTTGAGAAAATATATTTTGTATAGGACCAAGAATAAATATAGGATTTATTCATTAAGTTTTATTGCCACATAAATGTAATATTTCATAAACTAAATACATTGTAATACATGAAAGATAATACTCACTCTTTGAGGACCTATCGTCATGATTCATGTGTTTATTTCTTAAGAAAGATAATCGATCTGTTCGTTCTCCATTTTCAAATTCCATTTCCATTTTCTTTAACATATCATTTAGTAGTACAAACGTTTCTGTCATTGAAGAGCTCGTCGTTTATGGCTAAAGCTAGTAACGAATATCAATGCTATGATGGGAAGCATGGCTATAAAATGGGTGTTATGGTCCCTTTGCTTAACACAATTACATTACAATACAATACAATACACTATCTATTTGAGTATTGTTAAGAGCTTAGAAGTTCTTAACATGGAGAGCAAATTAGTTTTGATCAGTTTAAAGCTTTAAGAACAATTTCAATGGCTGAAGGTAAGATTCTTGTTTTACTTGTTTTTGATCCCTTTAGTTTGTTTATTTTACATTTGGGTCGATTAATTTGTGCTTACAAAAAAATCCTTTAGATTGTAAAGTTGGCATCGTTTAGTCACTCAGTTTTTTTTTATTTCTATCAAATAATTTAAACACGATAAAATACGAGCCATTAATATCAATAAATTTTTTACTTTATATGGAAGTTTTAAAAAAAATAAACAATAATGATTACTTAACAAAAATTTATTTAAATACATATACTTTTTATTTTTTAAAAAATAAAAATAATAGTGATCACCGATATGAAACAAATATTCTATTAAAAAAATTCATATTAGATGTAACTTTACTATTGTTGAAAGATTAAATTTTAATCGTATTTTAATTAGTTGGGAGGAAAAAATTATTTTTTAATAAAAAATTATTAAAATTATATTATTTATTCTTATTTGGTAATTTTTATCAAAATTAAGTGATTAAAAAACACATTTTATAATTTAAGTAATAAACACATATTAATGCTTAATATAAGGGATTCGGCTAACCATTTTATCTACCTAATAATGTTTGACTTTAACAAAAAAAAATTATTAGAATTTGTAATCAACTAATATAAGTTATTTTATAAAGTAAAAATTATTTGTATAAAATAAAATTTAAATATTACTATTTTATTAATATTTTCCAAAAAAAATACCAATATACATCACCATATATAATTAGTATAACTTGACTTATATTAATTAACACAATTTAAATTTCATATTTTAAAATAAATAATTACTTCCAACTCAGTGTCATAAAGTTTCTTTATTTTTGCATTGAGTTTTTATAATAAGATTGTGATATTTAATAAATACTAATAGTCAGCTAATTTGGGGGATTTTATTCAATATTCGTTTCAAATTATAATTATAATTAGTATAATCTTTTCAAATTTTATTCGATATATGTTTCAAATGGTTAAAACTTATTAGTCATTAATTATTTTAAAAACTTAAACTATTAAAACAATGATTAACATTATTTATATACATCTATTATTCCCCACGAGTATTAACTCTATGTACTATATAAACCAAATAATTACAATTTAACAATTAAGATTATTGAATCTTAAACACATGATCTCTAATTTTGATACTATCTTAAAAATTATTAAAAAACCAACTTTTTAAAAAAAATTAACCGTTGAAAGAAGAGCAAACAACTTCCTTTTATACATTTATAGGTCTCCACCAAACTCCAAATCTGCTATCCTTGTTCTACATAATTCTTTTGTCACTTTGAATAAGTAGCCCATATTTTTATTATAACTCTTAGTCCATATTCCAGAAATAGCCCATTAAGCTATTGTCATTGCAAAGTTCAAAAGAAAAGGGGGAAAAAAGGAGATAAAGTTGGTTTTCAGTGCAGTGTATATTGTTACCAAATATAAATTATGCTGCTTAACTTAGCAACATTTATAACATGGAGTGAGAAGATCAAACTTCATGCAAGTTAAGGAAAGATCCTGAATTTAATTGATTAGTGCCTAATAAAAAGAAGTTTAAATCTACACATTAACAACATAAGTTTACAAATTAGTTATAAATAATGCCCAAAAACATAATAATAAGCATGGTTAAGCAATTACAGGCTTACTGCTTAGGTAAATATTTTAAGTAATCTTTCGTATCCGAAATTGGATTCTGGGCTGTCATTTTCTCTATTTTAGATTTAATTTCGCCATGGAAATTCACCATTGATGTCTGCTTATGAGCAAAAGCAACAGCAAATTGTTTAATCTTCTCTTCTACATCTTTCCTTCTCTGGAATTCTGTGTTTAAATTCTTCAAAACATTTTCCTTCTGATCAGTAACCAGGGCAAGTTCCTGTGAAGATTCAGATACCATTTTGTGTAATGAATCTCTTTCTTCTTTCAAATGATACAACTCTGTTTCCAAGTTGTCATATCTTTGTTTAGATACTTCTAAAAGCTGCTTATTACAGACCATCTCTTTTTCCAGGCTATTGTATCTTTTCCTGATATTGTTGAGTTCACTGCTTAGTTTTTCCTCCAAAATAGCAGTTTCTCCTCCCAGAGTGCAGCCCTCCTTTATTCACAGAAACTAAATCTTAAGACCAGACTGAAAGCAACTTAAAATCCTCTTATTTTGAGAACTAAATCTAGTTTGTAAAAGTAAAATAATTTGACTTGAAACGGGAAAGGATGAGTCTTATTGCTAGATCACTAAGTAAACCACTTAAAACTTCATTCAATTATACATTTATGAGCATATTTACAACCTTCTAGTTCTCAGAGTCATGCTTAAAGTTTATGTACTAGAATTTCTGCCTTCATGTCAAGTTCCACTTTACCTTCATTTTTAAACATAATATCAACACATTATCGCATCCAAGCTCAAAAATCTACTCTATATATCCACACACACATTCTGAAGTACTAAAATGAAGAGTGCTCTACGCAAACACAGATGAAGAAATCTTTGAAATATTGAATGTATTCAAAATTAAACATTACTATTGTGGTAACAATATTTCTTATCAAATTAATAATTCTCATATAAAAAAGTATTACCTCTACAGCCATAAAAAGGAGCAAAATTAGGACATTTGACCTATGAGACTTGGAATTATTGGCAAGAAATCTCATACTAAAAGATATACATGTCAAACATCTACAATAACAAAATTCTATCCAAGAAAATAAAATATACTAAAAATAAGGCAGAAAATAGAATCACAAAGAATGAATGGTATCTTGACAGTTTTGACCAGGCAGCTACCTTATGTTGACTGCTGCATAGAGATTTTGTTGCCTGTTTATTGGTTGGTCCTTCTGATGATGACAAAGATTTTACTGCACTATGCAATTTTTCCGAGAGAGCCTCTTTCTGTTGTTGAATTAGATGATCCGTTCCATTGACAGATTTGGAGCCGTCTAGCACCATTGAGAAATGAGTTTCCGGTGCTGCAAAGAGGCATGTGCATATTTTACCCATGCTAAGCAACTTTTCTGTAGATGATTTGTCATCGGATACATTCTGTTAGAATCACATAAGAATGGAAAACAAAGTTAGCTGAGATTGTCAAATAGGATTTATTGGTAGCAAGACGTGAAATTAATATATTTCTGTAACCTTCATTGTTGAAAACACATCTGCACACTCATTTCTACAATTTGCAACACATTCAGAAAATTTATGAGGGATTTCTTGGATCAGTTGCGCTTCTTTTCGGAGATCAGATATCTCACTCATTAGTTGAGTATTCAACAAAATTTGCTCCGCATGCTTCCTCTGTAAATATAACAAGATGTAGAAAAATTAGTTGTCACAAGGTAACTAAAATAACATTCTTATGCTTTTTTGAAATAGCAAACTGACATCACCTAAAAGAGAACATGAGATACTTAAGTTCAATTCATGTAATGAAAACATAAACACAAAAAACAAAACAAAAGAAAGGACTTCCGAGTGCACTGTGTACTGACCTTGAATGCATCTCTCTCTTCAATTGCAAGTTGTAATTGTCTCATAAGATTTTGGATTTCTTGTTTATAATCCTCGTTAGAGCAACCCTGATGAGACCAAGCAAAACAGCTAAAACTTTACGTTCTAAAGAGAATTTAAAAATCATTGTAAAACGGCAAGATCATTAATGCGGTTAACTAGTATGATTACTATAGCCATATGTTCTAATTTTGTTATATTTCATTTCATTTAGCCAACTTTTTATCTCAAAAAACTCAGAGTACCAGGATAAAAAAAATAATTGCATTTAAAATAAAGAGAAACGATCATTGAAAAGCAGAATATTCATTTAAAAGTTGATCAAAGAACCACCACCATCACATAAATTGTATGGAAGAAAAATGAAAATACACTTGGAAACAAGCATATGGAATACTATCAATAAGTTTTCTTTTCTTGTTAGATGAAGCAAAATAGACTCACAGGAGTTACATGACTTGATGGAAAATATTAAAGTGCAAAACAAAAATAGACTTACAGGAGTTACAAGAGTTACATCGCTTGTTGGAAAAGATTGAGGTAATTTGCAAATAGGCAGTCAAAATAGTATAGTAAAGTGAAAAACAAAAATAGACTTACAGGAGTTACATCGCCTCTTGGAAAAGAATGAGGCCTTGCTGGAGTAATTTGAAGAGAATCAAGGTCAGCAATGAAACCTCTGTTCATTTTCATCCATGTGTCTTCGTCGGCCACACTACTAATTGTATCTGGAAGAGGGCTATAATCAGGCAGCATTGAATGATTGGAACGCTTGGCAACGAAAGCACCAGAAGCCTTGAAACAAGGGGTACTAAAAGCATCTCCTCCATGAGATGCACAGTTGTTTTCATTGCCATCTTTCTTAATGCTACTCCCAGAGTCTTGTCTCTACAAGTAGTGTTATTAGAATATCAATCACCAAAATGGCTTGAATCCTTAAATTGCAGAAATATAGTACTATTTTTAGGTTGAATATATAAAAAGAACTAATTTACGAGTAAAGAATCTTTTTTGGTTAAGCCTTCAAGTGAATGATCCAAATTACGAAGAGATAAATAACTGAAAGAGAAGCTATAACAATAGAAGCAAAATGAAGCTTAGCACATACACCCACTATGTTAAAAGAATAAAATTGGAGATCGAACACTTGCAGACATTGGTCGAAAAAGGCTTCCAGGGATGTTTTCTTAATCACCAAGATAAATGATGTTCTAAAAATCAGTATGTGAGTTGTTGAGGCAAATGTGATGAATGGGCTGCATGGACCAATGCGTGTGGCTGCTGGAACTAGATAATTACAAATGTGTGTAACTTCCTAATTGAGGGTTAAAGGCATCAAGAGAGGCATTCTTGATCAGCTGTAACAAGTGCATTGTAAGACTGCGTTGAGGCCTCTATATATAGAACTAGTTGGTGCAATTTCCAGGTGTATTTTTAGATGTTAATCAAGACTTGTAAAAGTTCTCTAATCTTATGAGTTGTGTGCCTATCTTAAAGTAGTGATAGTAGTCTCCCTTTAGACAGTTAGAACAAGAAAGCTACGTGCCCGATTACATTCTTTCTTTGGTGAAGAAACGGTGTAATCAGGGAGGAGTTCGTCACTATTAGTTGTAAGATTTCATCTTCATAGTGAATTGGAACTTTGCTTGGTTAACGTGGAGGTAAGGTCCATTTCCTTTGGACGATGAATCACGTAAAACTTATGTGTTTGATTTACTTTAATGATGTTATATTTCTTATTTGCTTGGCTGTACATATGCATCAAATCTGATTGTCAAAAGTATATTTCAAGAACTAGCAATTTCCTAACAATCAATGGTGCCTGTTTTCTTGATCCAAAGAATTGATGATATTGGTTTCTGAAAGATCCATTAAAGAAGGAAAATGCCGCACAAGTTCTTGGTAGATTGTATTATCAATACGACTTCTATGAAGTATGAGGTAGAGAAATTCCATGGCTCAAGAGACTTTTCTCTATATGGAAGAAGAAGATGAAGAATGTTCTCATACAAGGTATGTTGAAGGTGATCAAGGGCTCTATAGTGATAATGAATGGTGCAAGAGAGAATGGTTTGTACATGTTACAAGGCAAGACGCTATACACAGGGATGGTGCAATATCGATTTTAACAAGCAACTTTGAAACCTGACACAAAAAATTAGGCCACATAAGTGAGAATGGGCTCTGTGAATTAAATAAACAAGGGTTGATTAGTGGTAAAGGTACTATGAGCTTGGGTATATGCGACCATTGTATCTATGGGAAAAAAATCAAGATAGAGTTTGGCACTAGAAAGCACACTATAAAGTAGATCCTTGAATGTATACATGCAGATTTATGAGAACCATCATCAATACCCTCATTAAGTGGAAGCAAATCTGTGTTGAGTATTGTTAATGATTACTCAAGGAAAGTATGGACTTCTATACTTAAAAGCAAGACTTTTGAAAGGTCTAAAGCCTGGAAAACATTGGTGGAGAATCAAATAGAGAAGAGAGTAGAAGTGTTTAGAACAGATAATGTGCTAGAATTTTTCATCTCAAGGTTTGATAAGATTTGTGAAGAATGGAGGATATAAAGACGCAAAACAGTTGCTCGAACACCATAGCAAAATGGCTTGGTGGAACATATGAATAGAACTATTCTTGACAAGATTAGAAGTATGCTCTCAAGTTCAAAATTAACTAAAAGCTTCTAATCAAAAGTTGTTTAAACACCCACCTACTTGATAAACAGGTCACCCTTGTCTACTTCAAAACACCAAAATGACTAGGTAGGCCAACAAACTATAGCATTCGAAGGGCGTTTATCATACTCACATGTAAATGAAGGAAAGCTAAAACCTAAAGTAAGGAAGTGTGCTTTCCAAGGCTATGCAAAAGGTATTAAAGGCTAGTTTCAAAACCCTATATCAAAGAAATGATTTAACAGTAGAGATGTCACCTTTATTAAAAAGGCAACCCTTACATATTGAAAAGAAGACAAAACTAAGCATGTAAAGAAATGGGGCATTGAGTTTGAGATGGAGCTTCATAGAAAGGATCACACAGAATTGATAGATGCCATTTTTGGTGAAAGTGCACTATATAACCTAGACAAATAGAGTCAATTGCTAAGCCTGATACACTATATATGACTAGACCTAAGGAAAGAGATATAAGAGACACAAGACTTAAAGAATTATTCACGAGTTAAAGACAAAGCTAAAAAAGTTTCAAAATCTGTGTTGAGGTATGGACATTCTGATTTAATTGCCTATGCATTTAGTATTAGTGAAGAAATTGAAAATACCGAATCTAGGACATACAAAGGCAATAAGAAGTTCTAATGTTGAACGATGGAAGCTTGCAATAATAGAGGAGATAAACTTGTTAATGAAGAATGAAACATGGGTTTAGTTTTTTTCTTTTTTAAAAACCTCCTAAATCCAATCCATAATTGTTGGTAGTAAATGGGTGTTCAAGCTAAAAGAAGCTATTACAGGGATTGAGCCGTCAAGATATAAGGCAAAGGTAATGGCTCAAGCATATTCACAAAGAGAGGAGATTGATTATACTAAAGTATTCTCACCTGTAGCTAAATATACAACTATAAGGATTTTTCTCCTAGTTGTGACTATATTTGATTTACATTTGGAGCAGATGGATGTCATAACAACATTCCTTCATAGAGGGCTAAAAGAAATCATTTTAATGAAACAACCAAATGGATTTGAGGTTCAAAGTAAAAAAACTCATGTTTGTTGGATCAAAAGGTCATTATATGCACTGAAACAATCCCCAAGATAATGGTATAAAAAGTTTGATACTTCTATCTAAAAATGAAAATTGATAGGTGTGCATATAATGCCTACTTATATCTCAAGAAAGAAAGGAGTGACAACATGATTTACCTACTACTCTACGTTGATGACATGTTACTTGTAAGGAAAGAGACAAAAGACATAATTCACTTTAAGACAATCTTGGAAGTCAAAATTTGAAATGAAAGATTTGAGAAGTGCTAAGAAAATTCTAGGTATGAAATTGAAAAGCGAAAGAGAGTTGGGAAAGATGTATATTTCTTAGTTTAGTTACATTGAGAAAATATTGAAAAAGTTTGGGATATTTGAGTCCAAACCAGTATCTGCACCTCGAGCTGCTCATTTAAATTTTACAATGTCTAATGCCTTAAGACTGAGGAAGAGAACGCTCAAATGGAAAATGTTGTTTACTAGAATGTTGTAGGTAGTTTGATGTATACAATGATTGGATCAAGGCCTAACTTAGCTCACCCAATAAGTGTTATGAGTAGATATACGTCAAAACTAGGAAAACAACATTAGAAAGGAGTGAAATGGATATTAAGATACCTTAAGGGAGCTGCAAAACTAGGCTTGGTTTATGAGCAAGGTAATGCAAGCTCAAAATGTGTAATAGGGTATACTGATGTTGACTTTGCTAGTGATCAAGACAGAAGAAGATCAGTGACAACATATGCATTTACAGTGTATGGAACTCTAGTGAGTTAGAAGAGAAACCTACAATCAATGATATCTCTATCAACTACATAATCAGAATATATTGCCTATGCAGAGGATACAATTTGAGTTAAAGGGTTGATTGATATATTAGAGCTGTGTGGGGATGCAATAAGTTTATTGTGACAACCAAAGTGCCATCTATCTTTCGAAGAACCCTGTATTCTATGAAAGAACCAAACATATTGATGTTAAGTTCCATTTTATCAGAGATATAATAACACAAGGAATAATGAAAGTGGAGAAGATATCAACTAAATAAAACCCCACTAATATGTTAACAAATTCACTAAATCCTAGTAAATTCAATTATTGTTTGGACTTGCTTGAAGTCACTAAGAACTAAAGTCACTAGGTGGCTAGAACCATAGCATAGTATAAAGACAATGAAGACACTATGAAGCACAATTTGTCTCACGATAGAGAATTGTGAATTATTGAGGCAAATATGATGAATGAGTTGCATGGAGTGATGCGTTTGTTTGTTGACAATAGATAACTATAAGTGTGTGTAACTACCTAACTGAGGGTTAAAGGCATCAAGAAGGGCATTCTTGATAAGCTGTAACAAGTGCACTGTAAGACTAGCTTAAGGCCTCTATATATAGAACTAGTCAGTGAATTTCCTTTGGACATTGAACCATGTAAAACTCATGTGTTTGATTTACTTTAAAGCTATTATATTTCTTGTTTGCTTGGCTGCATTTATGCATCGAATCTAATTGCTAAAAGTATAGTTCAAGAACTATTTTACTAACACAGTAATAGCTGGACATATGCATGTTCTTTAGTCTAAGGGCTTGTCCATTATATTGAGTATTATGTATATAACTATTGGCGTCTGTTTTCAACTTTCAAACAAATCCATATTATCATTCCTTAGAGGTTAGGAAATAGAAAAAAATGAACTTATTCCACCTTTCTTCAAAAGCCTCAAACCCTAAACCTTTGACTAAGCAAGAAATTATTAAGCCTTTAGCTATTGACTACATGAGCTAAGATAACCAGTCAATTTCCACCAAAACCAATATAAAAATTAAGTTGTACACAAGTCAAGATACAACAATAGTATTAACACTACTTATACCTGACAAGAGTTTCTCTCAGAATCTGAAAAGATAACAAGATTACTCAAGTTATATATTTTTAATTGTTGTTCTTTTATGCACTGCTCACGTTCTTTTTGTGATTTTCTCTCCTCTTCTAGCTTCATTTCCAGCTTCTCATGCTCTAGCTCATACTGAACAAATTTGAATGTAAATATTAAGTGCTTGCAAAAATAAATAAGAATACATATATATAAAAGAAGGTACCTTGTGCTTTTCAATAAATAACATCAACCAATATTGTAAATTCTGCTTGACAAGGAAAAACACATACCTTGAGTAGATCATTCCTCAATTTCAAGATCTCTTGTTCTAGCAACTCTGCATGAGATCCCTATGTAAAAATTTAATGCATTGTTAATGTGTACAAAATCACTTTTTCTATGAAAAGACATAACAAAATCATTACCTGAAGCTTCCTACGCAGATCTTCTATCTCTAGTTTTTGTCTCTTCAACAAGGCCGCATCTGATAAAATCTACAGCAATTACAACAAAGCTCATGCATGAAAATGCAATAATCAAGAAAAGAAACATATGTAGACGATAATATATTAGTATCAACTAAAAAAGTTAATTGATTACTCATACAAAAGTAATATCTAAAGAGAAAAACCACAAGCATACCTCATTCACTTGAACACAATTGGCTATGCTTTTGGCTCTGCTAGCAAATTGGAGAGTTCCTTTTGTTTCCTCAATATGTATCTAAATGTTTTAATAAAATTTAATAAAAGTATGCTGGATTTAATATATGTAGCAAAATGGAATCAACATAACATCTAAGAAGCAACTAAACCATCACCTCTTCCGGAGCTATAGTGCATATGATTGAAGTCTTTGTGTTTCCACCAAGGGCAGGTTGAAGTATGCGAGTTAGCTTACTATCACGATATGGTATATGACCCCTGTGACAAAAGGTATTTTCCCTGATCAATTTCGTATTCAAAAATACGTGAGTCATTAAAGCTTATGGCATACCTATGCTTTTCTCCATCACTTAGTTTATTAATAACATTACCAAGAGCCATTAAGCTCTTGTTTATGTGCTTTCCCTCCTTCAAACGCACTCCATCTGCCCCAGTTTTGGCAATTCGTTCGGACCCAGCTAGATCCACCAAATTCTAATAAGGAACAGTAAAAGAGAGAATAATAATATTATCTTAAAGAACAGTTAAACTATCCTATAAAAATGAAGATAATTTAATGTCTTCTACACAGTGAAGTGAAAAATACTAACCAAGACAGAGACACGGATAGCATCAGCTCCTAAAAAGCCACCTAAAGAATTGGCATCCTTACTCTTGCTTTCAATGACCTATTTTTTTAGGATAAATACAATAAGTTAGGATTGCAATTAGTTTTCTACATGACATGGACATAAATTTTACATGCATTGAGGACAAACCATTCTGAATATCGTGTGGGATCTGCTACTCCGAACATTCATATTTGTTTCACCAAAGTGCCTATTTACTGTAAGAAACAATCGCAGAAAAATTTAAGAACAAATATTTACCAAACCAAAAAATAATAATTTCTATATTCAACTTGGCACCTTCTCCTGATTCAATAAGCTTTAACACCTGTTCAGGACTATTAACAATTTCCTCTCGTAGACCAGCAACAAAAACACCACGCTGAAAGGAAATAAATGATGAATCAGTCATTGAATGCAGCTATATAAGCTTTCAAAATTTGTCAAACTGAATAAACCAACCTCCAAGTGCTCATGAATTTGCAGTTTTTGGTTCTCAACAGTCAAAAGATCATTAATTTCTTCATTATAAATCTCCATATAGGAAATGCGAACCAAGTACTCACGCTCTGATATCTGAGAGCACAAACCCAGTTAATATATTCAATGATAAAGTAAGAAGCTTATTAATGGCTGTTCAAGTTTTCACCATGTGGATTCTGTCAAATATATCTTTAACTGCTCGACCAATAATTCCTGGATCCCTTTCAGAGCCATTCATGGTGAACGTCTTACCACTACTGGTCTGTCCATATGCGAATGCAGTTCCTGTAAACATCTCAATTAGTGGCGTCATCTTCTGTGTAATCTACATGGCATGAAAGAATTTCAACACCTCTATAATTCAATTCTTCTACCCCATTTTCTATAGTTTTGTTTTCAAATGTTTATATCTTAACATCTTGCAACTACAGATCTCATGACAGGTTACTTCATCTGCTCTATCACTTTAATACGAATTAACCTCAATATGCACCTAAAGTTAAATTTTTCTAATCTTGATTCTATAATTTTGAAGTCTTAAAAGATCTTTTTTCCTTAAAGTTGTTTATCTTATCCTTTAGCTTGTCCACTCATTAAAAACTAATACTTGAAAGAGGGTGGGAGGGGGGTGAATAGAAGGGGAAAACGGCACTGCTAAGACTGATCCAAATAATTTATAGAGCACTTCTTTATGCCACAATATAATGTTTGGTACCAAGAATACATGCACTTTTAAAGCCTTACAGAATGGGCAGCTTGCGTGTGTAAGCCTTACATGTATATGTTAACTGAGTGCATTGATTAAGCTCTTGTTTTGTAACTGATATGCTTGTATCTAGAGTTAGTTGAGTAAATAGTCTGTTAATCAGGAAATTTAGAGAATCGTAAAGAAGCAAGGGGGGTCAGAAAGTAGCAAAAATAGGCTTGTAAACTATTATTGGAGAGAAGCTTTTAGGTGTGACTGAAATAAAAGAGAGATTGTTGAGAGAAGATGATGATCGTGGCTGAAAAATGCAGCTATTGTGATTGAGTCTTTGTAAGGGACAGTTGCTATTCTAATAGCAAACAATCAAAAGAAATCGTAGCTGGATCATTCATTGTGTTTTTGAAGCAATTTCATAACACACATTTGTCATAATACCAAACTTGTAGTAAATAGACTTTTTTTAATTTATAAGTTATAATTATGAAAAAACAAGAAATTCTCCGACCAGCCTTCTCAGCAGCTGAGTTAACACAATGTCCTTTAAAAACGAAACATAACTCTAAGACTATATTTTATTAAATCAAATAAAAGAATAGGTTACCAAATAAAATATAAAGTGCTCATACTCTACAAATATCAACATGAAATATTGTAAGGTTGAAGAAAAAGGAAAAGAAAATAGACCAAGTACCGTTAAATCCTTCGACAGCCGCGCGAATAATGTCCTTTATAAGAAGTTCGTAAACCCTAGCATTTGTACAACTTTCGTCAAACACATGATCTGCAGAAACAAAGATAAAATAAAACTATATCCCTCAACAAAATTCAAAAAAAATTTAAATATAGAAATTAACAACACATCTCCCTCCCTCCCTCCCTCCCTCCCTCCCTCTCTCTCTCTCTCTCTCTCACTCTCTAAAATAAAACTATATCCCTCAACAAAATTCAAAAAAAAATTAAATATAGAAATTAACAACACATCTCTCTCTCTCTCTCTCTCTCTCTCTCTCTCTCTCTCTCTCTCTCTCTCTCTCTCTCTCTCTCTCTCTCTCTCTCTCTCTCTCTCTCTCTCTCTCTCTCTCTCTCTCTCTCTCTCTCTCTCTCTCTCTCTCTCTCTCTATATATATATATATATATATATATATATATATATATATATATATATATATATATATATATATCCACATCCTAGAGAAGAAAGGAATTAAAGATGTACCAAAAGTGTAAGAAGTTCCAGAGATAGGAGTGCCGTGTGTTCTGTGAAGAGAAACCCGATTGTCATCGACCTTCCAGTAGGTTCCATTGAGAGAATCTTCGGATATTTGAGGTCTCACTCTGACTGCTACGCTGATCTTCTCCATTATCACCCAAACTTTTTCTCTGTCTATGCCCCTATTTTGATGTGGAGCTGATAAGCTTTTGAACTAGTGAGTCGACGATTTTCCTAATAAGCGGTCAGGTACTACCTCATGGTTTTGAAATTAGTGATTTACTGATATGCCCTTGATTTTATATTTGAATATGAACGTTTTGAGTCAAAATTTTGAAATAAGGGAAGGAAATGGATCTCCCGCTCAGATCTTGTAAAGAAACGAGATAAGGTAGTCTTTGGGTGGATAAACTGATGATTGTACTTGCATCCACTGTCCAAAATTAAATACATATATAGTATATTTTGTAACTTCTTATAAAATAAATGCAAAATTTTTTAAGTTTTATAAATAAATTATTTTTAATATTTTCTTAAAATGATATAAATAATAAAAAATAAAAATACAAGATATTTTAGGATATTTTTTTAAAAATAATAATTAAAAAAAATCTAAGAAATAAAAATATATAGTTTATTATAAAATAAGTAATAAAAAAATAAATATTACTATTACATATACAAAAATAAGATATGACATATCATTAATTAACAAAAAACTATTATGAATAAATTATCAAAAATCTCTAAAAAAAATAAAAGAAACTTTGTATATATACATTTCAGAGAAATCTAAATATTTTTAGTGTCATATTTTAAAAACAAATTGATACACCAATAAAACTAACATTCATAGATAATAAAATAATAAGTAAAAAAAATTATTAAAAATGATCAATGAAAATTTATTATATCAAAAATTAAAATTCTCAACTTATCTTATATTTTCCATTAATATTAATTATAAAAATTAAAACCATATTAAGTTTAGATTATGAGTTTGAACGAGAAAATTAATGAAAAAATGAAATCATTCATTTTTAATACATTACATAGTAACATATTTATTAACAAGCAATCATAATAGTTCAATATATTGACAAAATGAATTCATATAAATAAATAAAAAATTTCAAGAAATCAAACAAATAATAAAACCAAAAATATTATTAGACTTTAAAATACCTGAAAAATAAAACTTAAATGTTAAAGAAAAACTTATGGTACAAGAAAAAAATAACGTATAAAAGTTTAAGTTTATAAACTCTCAAGAAAAAACCTCTAAAAAATAAAATAAGGTATCAAAAATAAAATAAAAAATTAAAGATATAAACTATTTAGTCTATAAATAATATTAGGAAGAAAATAATACTTTCTCTCAAATAATGTTAAAAAAATAAAATGTAAGATATATAATTACATAATAATGGAAATCTAGCAAGTATATCGAGAAGCCAAATAGCTACAATGAAAATTTTATTTCTTTTAATTAAAGAAATAAATATAACATAAGATTAGAACATCAAGTACTTACAAAATATAAATGAAACACAAAAATATTTTCTTAAAGAAATGAGAGAATATGATTATACTAAAAAACAATAACTTGACACGTATAAAGAATTTGCATAGTTAATAAGGGATATAAATAATATACTTATAGATAATGAAATTATAGGTTGTAAGTTTGATTGGTTTGTAGAGTTAAAAGAAGAACCAGCTAGAAATGAGAAAAGAAAGAATTAAAGAAAAATAAGAAACTATAATCCCAGTTTAATAAAATATAGAAAAGAATTAGAATAACAATTTATAAAACATAAAAATAGAGACATAAATATTAGTTAGCCTTTTAACCTTAACAGATAAAGAACTCGTGCACAAATTTTAATTACTCACACGTATACGAATCACTAACAGACTAATGATAAGTTTATCCAAAGGTTGATCTCTAAAGTAATTAACAAGTGTTTTAAATAGTCAAATTATTTTCATAAATAGCTAAAAGAAACAATCTTAATAATTCTAATAAGTGTCGTTTGAAAGAAAGATTATAAATTCTAAAATTATTTAACAACTAAAATAAAATAAGTAAATATGAATGAACATGCATGGAAAATTAGCTAGCTATCTATTCATAGAAAGAAAGAATTAAATGATTTTCCTAAAAATTATAATTATTGATTTTTTTTAAATAAGCGGATCCCCAATGATTATATTGAGTCCCCACATTTCTCAATTAATCAATAAATTTTTAGATCGGGCTTGAAATCAATTAATTAGCAAACTTAAAGGAAATAAATAAATCATCTACTTTAACACAAATCAATGAAATTAAATTAGATATTTGTTCATAAATGCACAACCAAACATAGATGACGTGTATATGCTTAGTTCTAAAATATTATTTAATTATAAATCAAGATTTAATCCATCATTAATTTATAATTAAAGATGTGAAAAACATGAAAAGAAATAAATCAACTTTTATTTAAATAAAATAATAAAATTGCTCTTCCACTCATGGAAGAAAAACTAAAATCTCATATACAAAAGTTAGTCTAACATATTAACATAATTAAATTAACCAAAATTAATTCAATTACAAAAGACATGTTCAGAATAGAGAGAAAAATATATCTAAAAATAAAAATACTTAATAATATTTGAATTGGTTGATCGCTTTCTTCAAATCTTTGAAAAATATTCACTAATTAGAGTATTATCTCTATTTTCTGTGTTATGGAAGGTGAAATTTGGCTAATGGTGGCTGCCTATGTTTAAGAGGGGTTTATGGTGTGTTTATATGTTAGATTTTGGGTAAAAAAAGTTTCGTATGCGTATTAGGGTTTTTGGCCAATTTTAACAATCAGGGCACAACACACGTTTATCTACCCTGCGGTGCGATACTAAAATTAGATCCTTAGTTGCAACTCGAGAGCACCTTGCTGTGACATGTTTATCTATGTGCTACGGCATGTGTTGAAATTCTAGTGTCACCAAATGCCACCCAAGAGCACCTCGTCGTGGCATGTAAAAGTTTGGGCCATGGAGGGCACGTATTTCCTGGTGGTTGGACATTTTATTCATTCTGACTTGTCTGATTTGCCATTTCTTCTCCCCCATTTTCACTCTTTTTGCTCATTTAAATCCAATATTCTTTAAAACGCATATTAACCAACAAAACATGAAAATACCTTCTAAAATAACATAATACTAAAATAAAACATGAAATTAACACTTAAAGGCATTGCAAATTCAAGGTCAAAATAATGTTTATCAAATTCCCTTCAAGCAAAATAAAAACTAAAAAAACAAATAACAATACTAAAAGTAAAACTATAAACTTAAATCAACAAAATTCTCAAGCTTTATTTTCTTTTCAGTTTATAAATAAGATCAAGCACGAGTTCATCAAACATCCCAAATCATAAAGGTTCATCATGCAAATCATTTTTGCATCATAAATCCATGCCCTATTATTCAAAACATATCAATATTGTAAGGACTATGAGTGTTGGCTATTTTGGTGGACAAAATATTTACCTGTAAATTTTTTTTAGGTTTGCTATCAAGCCTACCAAGAAACACCGAACAAATGCTCGAGTTTCAGATAATCATACTTCAGGTATATCTTTTATAACTATGACACATATGATTTCATTTATACATTTAATAGTACATGTTCATAAATCTAAAATTGTTTTTGGTGTTTAAATATTTTTTATGTGTCTTAATATTTTTAAGATGAGATTTAAAAACATTTTTTTATTAAGACTTTAAATGTGCCTTGAATAATGAAACCCAAAATATTCTAATCCTAATGCTTGTTATGTTTATCACCTATACATAGGGTTAGGGTTAAAAGTGGGTCCTGAAATAATTTGAGTGAAAAAAACCCAGAATCGGCCGAACTGTTAAAAGAAAAAAAGGACAACCAGAGTTGAAAAATATGAGAGAGAGAAAGTCTTCATCATCACCAGCCATTAAGTCTTAATGAAAAAGCCGAATGCCTCTTAATTATTATTAAAGGATCATATTGGATTCATATAAATAAAGGCATCCAGACTTTAATATTTGTCTCCATCAGAATCTCTGTTTCAGCCCACATCATTGTTTCCAATTGCATGTTGTCATCTCCTAAACCACCGGTCACGAAAAATAAAGTTTGATATTTTTTCGATGGTTAATATCATATAAGGGATTCAAGTTCTGACTTAGGACCAATTTTTATTGCAGTTTATGAAAGGTAGGCAAAGGTGATAAATCAATTTATGGTATTTAATTATCTTTATTTTCATAATTCATAGTCAAGTTGCTTCATATTTTTTTTTATCTTTATATAGCTTCTTCTTGATTAGATTTTTATATGTTTGGATTAAATAATTTTATGTGTGATCATGATTATTTGATTTGATTATTAAATTTTAAAGAAGCTGTTTTTATTGAATTTGTGCTGAATCTTTTTGCTCTAGAAATTTCTAGTTGATTTGATTTAAATGACATATATTTTAAATCATCTAGTTAAGATTATTCATTGTTAAATATGTTCTAGAATACATACAGACACTTGTGTTGTTTGTGCTAACCATTTGGTAGTTAATTTGAGAACGTATCTGATTGGCGGAAAACTTATTGGAATGTTGGTTTGGAAACCACTCACACTAACATTAGAAACTATGAAAATAGAGCATGGGCTTGTAATTAAAGTACATTTGGGCAGTATCCTAGGGAGTGTAGCATAAGACCGAGTTTGTACTTGAACATTTCATTTCATAGTGGAAAGTTAGGTGGATCAGTAGTTTTTCCCTTAAGTCATGGTTATGGCCTAGGTTGTTTCCACCTAAAAATATCGCGTGTTATTATTTTATTTCCGCACTTTATTCTTACACACGTTTTCATGTCTGGTCGCTTTATTTAGGTTATTAAGTTATAAATTGGTAAAAATTAAAAATAACTTATTCCCTCTAGGTTAATTAGGTCAATATCTTACAAACTTTGAAATACTAATTCTTCCAAACCTAGTGTTAAAAATCTGAATTCATTTTGACTTTATTGCTTACAAGATACACTTCAATATCACATTAACCCTAAGGGCTTAAGCACTCAACAAAGTATATGCAAACAGAAGTTAAGTAAAGAAGAACGTAAATATGTTCGCATATATAAACAAAAAAAGCCTCAAATATGCATAACATAGATCTCATAAAAAGAATCAAATACTAGGATTGTGAAGATGCCATATTGCTAATATCATACTTCAATCAAACTCATTATGCAAGAAATATCAAATATATTCTTATAGAATAATGAAAATGCATTGGACTTTAAGGTATTATTTATATAATTTTTTTAAGAACAAACCAATATATATGTGTTATTTACGATTAATGGCTATTATAGCTTCCTTTTTTTATAAGGAAACCTCAAATATATCATTTTACACTAGAAGCCAAGCATGAAATGGAGATAGGCACACATTTTTAATTCCTACCCAAATCTTTTAATCAAAGCAATGAAAATAAGTAAATGATACTTTATTTGATTGTTTAAAATCCTAACATTTAATACAAAACATATAGAAATCATCTAATAATATAGAATCATAGGGAAAGTGTTTAAAAGAGTAGAAGAAATATTAACTCTCAGAATAAGACGTTATAAGATCAATAATCTCATAAGGTATTCTCCACTATTTGATTTCTAGACACCAAATTTGGGTTCATCTTAAATTCAACATTCCAAGCATGAAACATAGAATACAAATAGAACTAACTTGTACAACAAACCTTGAATATGTTTAAGAAATCAAATAAAAAAATGCATAAATACTCAATTATTCACCTTAAATTGACTAAAAGTATGATAATTTTGTATCAAAAAAGTTCTTATTGAATCTATTTGTAGCCTTAATCCTAAACTTAACATTATTCTCAATGTTTTCAACTATGTCTTTTTCAAAAAAGCATTCAAAAGGGCAAAATAGAAAATTAATTAAACTAAAAGTAAAAGAAAAATATTACCTAAAATAGTGGGTTGCCTACTACAGAGCGCTTTCTTTAATGTCTTAGCAAGATGTTGCTTATTCTTCTCAAGGATGTTTCAATGTATCCTTAAAGTGCATGTTTCCTTCTTCATCCTATCCTTTCTCAAAATAAGGCATCATAATACTTGGAAAAGAGTTAAAAACGAGTATTATACACATAGAATTTCTCTTAAGGATAAGAGGACTTACAACTCAAGTTTTTGTCATGGTTGCTCATGATCCGTTCTTTATAGGCATCATTCAAAATTGAGTTTGTTAATATTTCCTTCACCCTCTTATCTATATGTAAATAATCAGATGAGTCATTATAATCAACATTTTCCTAAAAATAAATGTAACAAACAGATGAGTCATTATAATCCATAACAACACATTCATTAATAGTAGAAATAAGATGAGTGGGAGAAGATTTTGTAAGGTCTATATGAGTGTTGGCGATATTCATGAACAAAACATATAATTGTAATTTTAGTTTTTAAGTGTATCCTTCAAGAGTATTTTCAAGCCAAAGAAACTACCAAGCTCAAACGATCACAATTCAGATATATCTATATTCTTATATACGTTAGATTTCATATGAGACATGTAGGAATATTTTAAGATTAGGCCACTTGATTGATTGAAACACATCTAGATCGATTGAGCTATGAAGATCGATCGAGAATTGATTTACTCAGTTTAAAAAGTTCTAAATTAATTATTTAATTGACTAGATCAATTGACCCTAGTTTAGAATTAATTATTTATTACAATAGATCGAACGAGAATAGATTGGATTGATCAAACATGTTTTGATCACTATATTAGATTGATTGATAAGGGAATTTAATCAATCGAATTATGTACTCGATCGATCGAGAATATATTAGATTGATCTAGCAGTCAAGGCTTTAATTTTATGTAACTCAAATTTTGGCTTGTTACTATATCATCATTTTTCTTTAAAATTATTTTAACTAATTTTATGGACAATATAGTAATTCTACTTTGATCTAGTGCTTCCAAATATTATATATACACAAACCTAAGCACATAAGCTTAATCAACCACACAAGAGAATTCTTCTCTTCATCTTAATCTCTCTTATATTTTTTTGCAAAAACTATTCAAGTAGGCTTTTTCATGAGTTAATTTATCAAACATTTGTGGTTGTGTTTGATGGATTAACAAGCTTACAATATTTGTGATATTGTGTTTTAAGCTGATTTTTCTAGGGTTGCTAGTTGGTTTTGATTTATATAATATATTTATTAAATCATCTAGTTAGGGTTAATCATTATTGAATTTGCTCTAGTTATTGAAAAGTTGGTTTGGATCCGAGCACCTTTCTTGTACAAGCTATAATTAATGCAACAACTTGTAAGTAGATTACTTGGGAGCTTTATCTTGGTGGGTAGTATAAGACCTGGCCTTCTAATTAAACTTATTTTTCATAATGAATAGTTAGGTGGTCTGATGGACTGATGGTTTTTCTCTTAAATCATTGGTATGACCTTAATTATTTTCACCTAAGAATCTTTTGTCTTAATCTTTATATTTTTGCATTATTTTATTTACATATAATTACATGATTGATCGTCTACAAAAAAATAATTAAATTCATAACTAAAAAAAAAACTTTTAGCCATCACTAGATACACTTATGGTGCGTAGGACTTTGTTATGGATCATTTGAGAGAGGATTCGTCTATAACCCATGCTCCTAATTTTGATGGGTCTAATTACCCATATTGGAAGGTTGTATGAGAATATTTCTATGTTTTATAGATAAGAGTGTCCAAAACTTTGTGTTTTATAGTTAGGAACCACTTACGGTTACCAAAGATGATGTAGTCACACATATGCCTAAAAAATATTGGACCATTGAAGATAAAACTGATAGTAACTAAAATCAAAAAGGTATTAATGTTATTTTTAGTGTTGTGTTTGCTAATGAGTTTTGTTGTATTTCTCATGTTGATACTGCTAAACATGCTTGGGATATTTTAGAGATTGCTCATGAGGGAACTACATAAGTTAAAAGCTTTAAATGTTGTATACTTGGTATTCAATTTGAAAATCTTAGGATGAAAGAGGATGAAACCTTTTCTAAATTTTATGCTAAATTAAGTGATATTGCTAACTCTTTTTCTAATCTTGGTGAGAAAATTGAGGAATTCAAGTTGGTCAAGAAAATATTGTGTTCTTTACTAGATTGCTTCCACACAAAAGTCACTTTCATAAATGAAAGCAAAGATGTGGATAACATTAAAAATGAGGAGCTAGTTGGTTCACTTCTCACTTTTAAGATGAGTTTTCGCCCTCCCACAAAGAACAAATGTGTTATTTTCAAAACTACTATGATTGAAGAAAGGTGATAATGAAGATACAGAATTGACACTCTTAACTAGAAGACTAAATAGAATCTTTAACAAAAAAAACCTCAAACCAAAGGACAACCAAGTCATTAAAAGGATCAGAATCTAAGAGAACTCAAATCTATGATTTCTAATGGTAAGAAACCTAACCCATTGGACCTTGATGCTTTGAATGCATGGGTTTTGGTCACTTTATAACTAATTATACAAATAAGAACAACAACATTGGAAGAGCTTTCAATATTACACTTATTGACTCTGAAAGTCATAACAACAATCCACTTGAATGAGAAAATAGTGACACCAATTTTCTCGCATTTTCTCTAAAAACTAGTGTATATTCCAACAAGTGTGATATTGATTCAGATAATGAGGAAAGTGACTTAGAATTCCCACTAATATTAATGAAGTGTTTAGAGCGTTCATAATATGCAAAAGAGATAAAGATAAGTTGCTTGTTAACTTTTACTCAATGAAAAACTAAAATATTATGAAATAAATTCACGATACTGAAAAAAGATAATATTGATTTGGCTGAACATCCTAATGTTTTGAATTCAAGTCTTGTAGGTTTAGAATAGGAGGAAAAAAAATCCGGTACAAGAACTTGAACAATCCAAGGAAGTTGTAAAGAGCCTAACAATTAGAGATGTAAGGTTGAACAAAGTTCTTGATTATGGAAATCCAATTGGAGACAAAAAAAGGCTAGGATATATAGATGAGCGCACTACGCCATCTTCTTCAAAACCAACTGAATTTGTAAAGCCTTCAAACATATCTTCCTCACATGCTACACCTTTAACATCAAGAACTAAGTTAATACGATCTTATAATCCTACTTCTACTATTACTCATTATACTCAAAGAACAGTTGCAACTGTGATTGAAAAACATATTAAATTTGTGCATGTTTGTCATAATTATGGTAGGAAATGTCATATTAGACCAGACTATAGATTTCTTATGAAATATCCTTATTTTAACAATGTCTTTCATATTTGATATTCTGAAATTAATTTTCATCATCGATACATGTATGTTGAATTCCCACCAATGATGAAAAAGAAAAATAATAAAGGAAAAATAAGGATAAACCCAAGATTAATTCAAAAATAATTAAATCAATTTAAACTCACAGATATTATGAAACCAAAATTCAATATAATTTAGGTTAGGAAAGGTTGCATTTTTTGGCCAATTGGACTTATCTCTCCTTCACTTAGGAAATTTTATTATGTGCTTGTTTGATATTAGGTGCATGTTAGTTTAATTATTTTCATTTTTAAATTTAGTAATTTAATTCTTGATTTACTTTAGTTTTTTCAAAATTAGAAAAGATAGCATTTTTTGGGTCAACTGACTGTATCTCTCATTCACCTAAAAAATTTTATTGTGTTTTTTTTACTCTAGGTGAGTATGTTAGTTTGATTAATTTTATTATTTTCAATTTTGAATTTATTAGTTTTATTCTTGATTTTGTTTTAGTTTATTTAAAATTAGTTATTTTAAAAAAAATCAAAAAATCAAAAATAGTAAAAGAAGTAGAATTGTACTAACATTGAAATAAACTCAACTATTATTTTGGATTAGGAAAATAAATATTTTACCTAATATGATTTTCTTTGATGAATTATTCATTATATAATTAAGTATCTTATTCTGTGCATTTATATTCTTGCATACATCTAGTGATCGATATTTAACAAGAATTCATTCACACATTCACTGGATACATAAGTATGTCATGCTTGAAGTTTATAATTAATTATGTGATGTTTTTAAGCTTGAGATAACCTTGACTATAAAAATTATGGTTAAACTCTATCTTACACTGTATAAAATGCTGCTATAGAGAGACATCTAGTTTTGGGAGAGCTACCAACTGTGATGTGTAAAAGTTACCACAATGAGCAAAGAGTGCTACCTCATAACTAGTGTGAGGTCATTATACTATGTATATTGACTCGTGCATATTTCCTTCATAAAATAAAAATAATATGATAAAAGAAATAGCTATATAAAAATAATATTTGAACACACAAAAAGAAAAAGCCACAAATGATTATGCAAAAAGAAAAATAAATAACTAATCCCTCGTATAAATAGTGATAAGATATAATGAGAAGGAATTCAAAAAAATAATTATTAATTAATAAAGTTATATGTTAGTAAGAAATATTTTATTATATGCAAGTATGAATTCAACTGAATTTTTTGCATAATAAGTGATGCTCGATCCTTTAAATCTTTCATGACTAATCATAAATGAACTAATTTATATATTGTTTTAGTTTCAATATTTATCTCACCTTGAACGATTGTCAATATATCACCATACGAGTTTAAGTATGTATGTGTGCTTTATCAGAATACTTATGTTTATTGTGAATAAGTCAATTGAGTTAAAGAATGATTTTTATCTCAAAATTTATTATTTGAGTGAAGTTCATGTTTGAATTAATCTACTACCTTAATTTAAAAAAGGTATTTTTATTAAATCTTTGTGTGTGTGTGTGTGTTTTTTTTTTTAGTGTTTTTGTGAAAAATATGAGTAGAAATATGACTTAAGGGGAGTTTTTGCATTTTTCAAACATTATGAATGTCGATTGATTGAGTATGAACTACATCGATCGAAGTATGAATTTCAATCGATCAACATTAATCTTGATCAATTGAATATGTTCATTTTATATACTCGTCTTCTTTTTCCTCTCCTCCCCACGAACAATAAAACTCTATACGTGGCACCCTTTGATTTTTCACTCAAAATTGATCACGATTACTAATTTTTTCCCTAATTCACTTAAAATTGATTACTAATCTCTTTTATAGCATCAATCCTTACAAAAAATCAAATTTGAGCATAAATCAATAAAACCCAAATTCCCCACTTTCCTTCACTTTCTCACCAAACAAACACCTTTTTTAAGGTTGCTTCTACAATTTCTTCCCAAAATTTCTCCACTGGTCTTGATTCTACAACCTTTTGGGAAAAATTTGATTAGTTTGGTTAAATTTTAGTTAAGGGATATTTTCATCTTTATGGGATTTATGCTCAATTTCTGAAATGGTTGTAAGACGATGTGAACTTCCTCTTTCATCTTAATGGTGGGATGAAGAATCTGAATTTAGGTATCGAAAGACTTTATCTAAATTCCCTATTTTACATAAAAATGAAATTACTTGGATTGAATTCCATGAAATTAGAATAACTTGAGCCATTAAAGCTCTTGGTTGGTAAACACTATTTAATCCTTCCAAATTATGTTGCCCAACCCTGGTCCATGAATATTATGCAAATATATATTCAAAAATTTGTAACCATGGGCCAATGAGTTACAAAGTTTTTATCCAAAATAAACTGTTGATATCTTGGCCTAGAGAATCAACAATTTTCTATCTATCTCGAACATTAGGGATTCCAGTTTTCACCTCGATTGGTATGTCATTGCAATGAGAAGCTATTGATCGAATTTTTTAGTTCACCAAACATCGATCGCAATGCTAAAAAATTATATATATCAGGTAAATTTACTCATTTCCATCAAGTTTTAAATAAAATGGTGTATGCTAACCTATTTCCATATGATAAGAGTCAAATTATTGCATTTTTGTTATGATTTAAATGTTGATATTAGTGTGAAAATTGTGTTTATTTGATTATTTAATCCACAAATGTCATTTCACGGGTATTTTGTGTTTAAAGTGCAATTTAAGGTAAAATCACGATTTTGGAGAAGTTTTGGACAAAGTACAATGATCGGGATTGAGTGAAAATAAAAAGAAAACAAAGTTTCAAAATTTAGAAATCCCGCTGCCGACCAGAATATTCTCGCCACCGGCGAAATTCTCACGGCAAAATTCTTCCTGAGAGCACGGATTTTGGCAACTTCATCTTGCCACCGGCCACATTAATCTCGCCTCCGGCGAGAATTAGCGGAACCAAAACCGTAACTTTTCCAGAAATCTTACCACGGCGAGAATAATGTCGCCGCCGGCAAGTTTCGTCCGAAAACACATTTTGTATGTTGTTTTGTTCCAAAATTCCCCCCAAAACCCTATATCTATATATACAATATGATGGAGAAAGAGGCCACGGTAGAGAGAGCATATCTGAGTCATTTTTGGAGGAGAAAAGAAAATTTTGGAGAGAAAGTTTAGAGAAGCTTGAAGGATCATCACCATTGTTGCTACCAAGTCTTCATCTTCAAGAGTTTTTCATCTCTTCTCCTTAGCTTTTATTTTCTGCATTTTATTCAGATTTTTTATTCATGGATTCAATTGAGAATGTGTTTATTCTTATTTCTGTTATGAACTAATTCGTTTTTGCTAAGGCTATAATGTAGTTGAATCAAGAAAATCTGATTTCTTTTGTTATCGTTATATGAATTCATTGTTTTCAAGTTGAGTATTTATTTCCATGCTTAATGCTTTTAAATTTCTAATCAAGATTTAGATGATTTGTTGCATTATATTGAAATCGAGAGGAGATGTGTAATGAATGCTTCTTGTGATAAATACCGTATGTTGAATGCCAGTTTGATACCTAATGCATGATGTATGTGGTTATTCTAGAAATTTCATAAATCGTAATGTGCTTATTTGTGATTAAATCTTCATAGAAATATAGTTGGTTTTCATAGATAAGTAATTCTAATATAATTCGAGAGAGAGTATTAGATAAGTTTGGGTTTTTCAACCATCACTTCTAACTTTGATTCTCATATAACATGAGTTGAAATCAGATTGAATTGATTTAGCGAAATCAAATGCCTTAGCATTTTTAATCATTTGTGAACAACATTAAATTTTGTTATTTGCGCTTAGTTTTAAGTTAATTTACTTCTTAAACAATTTCAACAATTTGGTTTTCAAATAAAATTAGGATTAGTCAATTTCGGTACTTAGTAACGCCATTCCTTGTGGGTTCGATATCCGTACTTTTGTACACTTTATTACTTGAACTATTCGTACACTTGAGAATTTACGCATCACCATCCAAGCACTCATTTGAGATTTTATGTTGTATTGGAAAAGGAATAGAATTTAATGTAGGTATAGTAATACATGATGAAATAACAAACCAATCTCAGATAGTAAACTGGAGGATCAGGCTTCCCTAAGGTTGCATCATCACTTAAATGATTCTTGCTATGGGTGTGCCTCTAACAAGGGATACAGATTTGGTTTGACCAATGGATGACATTAAAAAGTCAATCATGTCAAGATCATCAGTCCAAACATCTAAGAGACAGAGGTCCACTAATGCTAGTACCAGTGGAGAAGGAGCCACCGAAATTGGTACAAGTGGCAGAGGAGCTTCATATGAAATTTTCAAGACAAGTCATTTGGGTATTTATGTTTTTGACTTTTAGAGTATAGAACAATATAAAAGGCAAAGAATATTCTTAAGAGTAAGTAATCATAAAATAGAAATTAAAATAATTACTCTCCTTGTTTAATATTTCCAAAAAGAATATTTTCAAAGTTAATTATCATGATAGTTTTTCTCCCCCTAAATTAAATATCCCATTTATATGGATTTTCAATTAAAGTTCCAATAATAATATTCCAGAGTTTTTGAATTTTTCTCCCCCTTTTTGTCATACAAATAAACCAAAAAAATGTTGCATTTTCATGTAATATGAATGTGAAATGTCATAAAAAATTCAAGAAAATAAGCAATATATAGGAGAAATATAAACTATCAGATGTTGTAAATATAATGCATTGGTTAATATTATTTAAATATAGCCCAAGCAAAGATCAATTACATTATAACATATAAAAAGTCAAAAACAACAACTTCCAAACACAAAGCTAAACAAAATATGATAAAAGTAAATCAATGTCCTGAAGGTGAAACCCTATAATGTGAGTAGATGTCACTAATCATGGAGAACATTGCTTCTTAATGTTCATCCGTGCTTATCATTCTTTGTTATATACCATACACTTTTTGTTCCAAGGTTCCAATTCTCGTTTGCATCTCATTTTCAAATAAATCTAACAAGAAGGTTTAAAGTATGTCTAATATCACAATTTAGGTATATCTCTATTCTTATGCGCGTTAAATTTCATATTAGACACGTACAAACATTTTGAGATTAGGCTACTCAATCAATTGAGACATACCTCAATCGATCAAGCTATATAGATTGATCAAGAATTGATCTAATTAGTATAAAAAGTCTTGAATTTATTATTTAATTGACTAGGTTGATCGAGGAATTAGTAGTTGATCAATAAAGCACTAGATCAATTGATTTATTAGTTACATTGATTGACCCTGGTTCATAATTAATTAATTATTATACTGAATCAATCAAGAATTGACTAGATCGATCGAACATATTTTTATTGTTGTATTGAATCGATCAATAAGGGTATTCAATTGATCAAACTATGTATTCAATTGATCGATAATATGTTAGATCAATCGAGTAGCTAGGGCCTTGATTTTAAAACCTATTTCTTAACTCGAATTGAATTGATTTTTTACTCTATTATCCTTTTTCTTTAAAACTCTTTTAATTGATTTTATGAATAATATAGTAATTTTACTTTGACATATTGCTTCAAAATATTCTATATATAAAAACCTAAGCGTATAACTTTAATCAACTACACAAGAGAATTCTTTTCTTCATCTTAATCTCTTTCATATTATTTTGCAAAAAAATATTCAAGTAGGATTTTTTATTGAGTTAATTTATCAAATATTTGTGGTTGTATTTGATAGATTAACAAGCCTACAATATTTGTGATATTGTGCTTTAAGCTGATTGTTTTAGGGTTATTCCTTATTTAATCTTCCCTATGACACACATTTATACTTATGCTTTTGTGCTAACATTTTAGGTACTCGTAGAATGGGTTTGATTGCTTGTGTGACTCAAGTTGTTGGAACATTGGTCTGGATCCAAAAAAATTTCTTATATAGGCTATGATGAAAGTAGCTGCTTGTAATTAGATTACTTGGGGACATTATCATGGTGGGTAGTATAAGACCTAGATTTGTAATTAGACCTTATTTTTCATTGTGAATAGTTAGGTGGTCTAATGGATCAGTGGTTGTCCTCTTAGGTTATTAATATACCTAGGTTGTTTAAACTTAAAAATCTCATGTCTCACTCTTTATATTTCTACATTATTTTATTTACACATGATTGCATGCTTGGCCATCTATAAAAAAATAATTTTTTATGATTTTGTTGATTATCTATTCACCTCACTAGCTAATCAGATCTATAATTAAAAAAGAAACTTTCAGTTTTAAGCACTCTAAAGTTTATAGTCTCTCCTAAGACTATCATATTCAAATTCCATTTTTGGACATCGATAATTATGTTGGTTATGGCCATAAATGGCCTACCAATAAGAATGGTATACTCATTGTTTATAGATGAGGTGTCTGATGAGCGAAAACCGGCATCGCCGATTCTTGCCAATACTTTGGTTTTATATTTATAAAACTCTCGCAAGTGCATGAATCATTTCGTAGAAAATGATAAGTATACTCCCAAGGTCGATCTAAGGAAGGAATGTATGTGGTTTTTAATTTATTATTAAAACTTTTAAAAACAAAATTAAATCCTAAATATCCTGTCATGATATTTTGGGTTTTGTGTTTTTAATCTACTCACATAAAAATAAACATAGATTCAATAAATATTTATGCAAATTTTATCATTTATAATAGTGAAGTATTTATGGATATAATAACTAAGTTAATTATGCTTGCTCATATTATTTAGGTTATTAAAGATATGAATTGATATTTATTGATTCTCCCTTTTTTGTATGAATACCACCTTTGGTGGGGTTATATATTCTTTGTTAACTAAACAAATCAATTAACACCTATTGGTGGGGTTGATAACTAATTTGGTTAATTAAATTAATTTCTTTTTCTAAGAGATTGAAAATGAACCATTTAAATGCCACCTTTGGTAGGGTTAGACGGTTTAAACTTTATTCAAGGTGTTCAAATTAAACCTAAGAATTTAATTATCCGAGTACTAACTTTCAAGTTTTAAAACCACTACTGAAAACATGTTGTCAATACATTTTTAGATAATAATTCTTATAAAAACTTTTGAAAAAGAGCTTCACTCTAACTACCGGGCGATTGTACCAACAAATAAAAGAGCACTACTCTAAATCAGACCGGATAACTAAATCTTAAAATCTAATTTTCAGATTTAAGTTTGTAATGAAAAATAATATATTTCTCTTTAACATTCTTAATATAAAATCTTGAATAAAAATAAAATCAATTCATTTTAGAGATTTTTACCTATTTAATATTTCGCAAGCATAACAACGTTATTATTATATCATGTTTACAAATAGCCTGTACAGTTAAATTTAATCATAGACAAATTAAATATAACATGTAAGAATAAAGCATAAAAATAACTGCAAAGAAAATAAAATACTTACAGTACTTCGATGCTATTCCCGTTGTTGGAAAACCTCCAAACGGAATTTGCACTCCCATTTATTGAATCAAAAAGCAAATAAATTACAAAAACATAACTAGTTCTTCTCAAAAAGAGAAGAACTCTAAAACTAAGAAAAACTAACTAAGAAAAGCTAAAAACTAAGAAAAAAACATAAAAACTAAGAAATGAGAGAAAGAAAGAGAGAAGAGAATGTGTTTTGAGGTGTGTTTAGAAGTGAAGAGAAGGGGGTATTTATAGGTGAGGATGGAGAGAAAAAGTGGGTGAAAAAATGTTAAAAAATGGTGAAAATGCAGAGTGGTGATTGCTGACGTCATAGGGACGGTTGCGCGCAAAAAATGGGACAAAATGGCAGCGGTGCACGCGAAGGGCAATTGGGGCACGCACAGGCGTGCGCGAAAGGCAGAAGCAGCACGTGAGGGTGCGCGCGGGCGCGCGCAGGAGTGGGGAGCTAGCACGTACGCGCGGGCTGGGCGGCTCCGGGTGCGATTTCCTCCTTTTTGACCCATTTTGTCCAATTTTTCCATATTTGTTAACCTTTCCTCATTTTTTTATTAATATATTTGTGATGTATTGCCTCTAGTATTCCTCTTTGAGTCTTTAAGTTACATTTTTAAGCGAAAATACCTGAAAAATAATAGAAATACCCGTAATTCCGAAAAAGACAAATTTATACAAATATATGATAAAATAATATAAATACATATATTTTTAATCAATTAATGTGCATAAAATCATGGTAATTTTAGTGCTTTTTGAGCACTCATCATCACCACCAACCAGCTTCTTGTTAGTCCCTTAGCAAGAGAAGCGATAAAAACTAAAAATTAAACTATCCTAAATCACTTCCGTAGATTGACACGGTTGCATTTAGCCTATGCAACAAGCCTTTAAACCCATAGGTTGCCCTAGTGGATGAGTTTGAGTCTCGTGAGGGTTTTCAGTAATGATACCCACAAACATTAATCTAAATGTAAAAATTAAAGGAAATAATAAAAATAGTCAACTTAAAAACTAAAATTACAACAAAATCAAAAATTAACTTTTAATAATAAAAGAAAACAACATATCACAAAAATGTCTCATACTTTTTAATCTCCTTTAAGATCATAATTAAAATCTCAAGCATAAGTTATTTTAATCTCTTTAAACAATCATGATTTATTATAATAATTAGTCGAAAATCATTTTCATATTTCATATAAAAAATGTATCAATTTAATTTCACCCAATTTCAGTGTCTAGAATCCAAATTCGCTTCGACTCTATTCCTTACTAGTCAATACTCTCAAAACACTGAATCCTATGGGTTCAAACAGTCATACTAATTTATATGCGAAAGAGTTAATGTATAGAAATGAACTAATATGTTCGCATATGTATAAAGAATAAAGGCTCAAAGTGTTATTTTAACATTGATCTCATGAAAGGAATCGAATGTATAAATTATAAAGATATCGTATATAAAAACTATTTTCATGCATAAATCAAACTCATTAAGAAATAATTTGAAGATATATGCCTTTTACAAATTAAGAAATTGCAATGACTTTTTAGGGAATTACTTCCTATATCTTTCTTTTGTAATTAGCCTATACTCACAACTTTGTAGGCAATGTGGGTCATAGTATGTAGATTATACTATATATTCTTTATCTCTCTATTTTTTTTTTCTGAAGATATTTCTCAATATATATATTTTAGAGAGTCAACCCATGTACAGATTGTACATTTTTTTGGATTATGGTGAGTGGTTAATTTTGTGGCTTTTCTGTATGATCTTGGTTTAGGTAACCCAAGATATGACTTTTTTTGTAGCAGTCATGCATGAATGATATATAAGCATATACTATCAATTTCTACTCAAATCATTTAATCTAAGCAAAAATAATAATAAAAAATATACGACACTCTATTTAAGATGAGAAAAAATTCATACATTCAATGCTAATACCTATAGAGATAATCTAAAAATTTGAAGAAATAAGAAATGTGTTTGGAGTAGAAAAATTATATATTTCACTCTAAATAAGGGAAATTAGGCTCAAATTATATCTCACAAAGGTAGTCTCCACTAAAAAAATTTCATAAACACCGATTTTGGGTTTAATATAATTTCTACATCTTATAAAGAAATACTAGTTATGACAAAAACTAACTAATTACCAAAAATAATTACAAAATATTTCATGATATGTTTTCAAAAATTAATCTAACAGTACAAAAGACTTAACTATTTACTTAAATTTGATTTAAAGAAATGATAAATTTTTGTGAGAAATTTTTTCATTTTTTTTAAATTCCAAAAATTACTAAATCACACAAAACAAAACAAAATGAAACCAAACACAAAAAATGAAAATGTGAACATAAAAAAATAAAAAATTATTATATATATATTTTTATTTTTTTTTATTTTTAAATTGTTAAAACTTCTTTTTTTTTAATTAAGCATGGTAACTTTTCACCACCCCCAACCTAGAATTTATATTGTACTCAATGTAACAACTGTAAATTAAAGATAAAGAGAAAAGAGAAGAAATATTACCTATTTCCTGAGAATGTGCAAGTAGTAATGGAAAATACAGGTGCATCCATCATATTCATCATTAAAGTGTATACATACATATCGCTTGTGAACTTCTAACATCTCAACAAATATTTTTAGTTTTAACAATTTAAAAATTATTCACATGTAATTAAAATGAAATAAATAATAAAATTAAGTAAATAAAACAAATAAAAAAATTACCTAAAATGATGGGTTGCCTCTCATCCAGCGCTTAGTTTAACGTCTTAGCAAGACGTAACTTGGGGATTGAATTTTATGTAAACTCAATGTCCCCTCATCATTGAGTCAATCAAACCTACAAGTAAAAGAAGGTTGTCTACATATACTTTTTCAGTCATGCCCTATTGATTTTCAAAATTTGTTTTTTGTACTTAAAACTAGGGGCATACTTTGAGGGTTTTAGATAACCCACATCTAGGTGCAAATCAAATAATTAAGGCATCAAAACACAATTGTACCTAGATCAAACAAAGCAACTAACTCCTTAGATTGTAATTAAAACTTTAAAATTTTGGAGATAGTTTCAGAATTTTTTTTTGTTTTGTTTTGTTTTTTTAAAGATAAAATAACATAATCAGTATTAACCAAGAGTGCTCCCAGGAAAGAATGGTGGTGCAAAGGCTCCTTAAAAACCATCATCCTAGACAGAACAACGTTCCCAGGAAAGACTAGTGGCACAAAGGCTTATAAGAACTAGTCTCCTAGACAGAACTCCCTTAGATATTTACTTTTTATGCTATTGAAATTAAGTTAATTTTAGACAGAACTCCCTTAGATATTTACTTTTCATGCTATTGAAATTAAGTTAATTAAGTTAAGTTAAGTAAAAATTTAAGTTAATTAAGTTAATGAAAACTAAGTTAATTAAGTTAAGTGAAGTAAAAATATAAGTTAATTAAGTTAATGAAAATGTAAGTTAATTAAAAAGCTAAGTTAATTAAGTTAATTTAAGTAAAAATGTAAGTTAATTAAGTTAATGAAAATATAAGTTAATTATGTTAATGAAAATCTAAGTTAATTATGTTACTATTCATGAACGGTAAGTTTTTTTTTACTTCAAATTTCAAATTTCAAAATTATTTTACTATTCACGCGATAATTTTTATTTTTATTATTATTTTTTTAATTTTTAATTTTTTAGTTTTTTAGTTTTTTTTTATTTCTTATGAAATTTGAAATTTGATTATTTTTAACTGAAAATAAAAATAAAAATCACAATTATTTACATCACAAATGTTTTTTCAAATTTTGATAAATAATTTAAAAACGATATTCCTTCCGCGGCAACGGCGCCAAACACTGGATGAGCGAAAACCGGCATCGCCGATTCTTGCCAATACTTTGGTTTTATATTTATAAAACTCTCGCAACTACACGAATCATTTCGTAGAAAATGATAAGTATACTCCCAAGGTCGATCTAAGGAAGGAATGTATATGGTTTTTAAATTATTATTTAAACTTTGAAAAACGAAATTAAATCCTAAACATCCTGTCACGATATTTCGGGTTTTGTGTTTTTAATCTACTAACATAAAAATAAACATAGATTCAATCAATATTTATGAAAATTTTATCATTTATAATAGTGGAGTATTTATGAATATAATAACTAAGTTAGTTATGCTTGCTCATATTATTTAGGTTATTAAAGATATGAATTGATATTTATTGATTCTCCCTTTTTTGTATGAATATCACCTTTGGTGGTCTTAGATATTCTTTGTTAACTAAACAAATCAATTAATACCTATAGGTGGGGTTGACAACTAATTTGATTAATTTCTTTTTCTAAGAGATTGAAAATGAACCATTTAAATGCCACCTTTGGTAGGGTTAGACGGTTTAAACTTTATTCAAGGTGTTCAAATTAAACCTAAGAATTTAATTATCCGAGTACTAACTTTCAAGTTTTAAAACCACTACTGAAAACATGTTGTCAATACATTTTTAGATAATAATTCTTATAAAAACTTTTGAAAAAGAGCTTCACTCTAACTACCGGGTGATTGTACCAACAAATAAAAGAGCACTACTCTAAATCAGACCGGATAACTAAATCTTAAAATCTAATTTTCAGATTTAAGTTTGTAATGAAAAATAATATATTTCTCTTTAACATTCTTAATATAAAATCTTGAATAAAAATAAAATCAATTCATTTTAGAGATTTTTACCTATTTAATATTTCGCAAGCATAACAACGTTATTATTATATCATGCTTACAAATACTGTACAGTTAAATTTAATCATAGACAAATTAAATATAACATGTAAGAATAAAGAATAAAAATAACTTCAAAGAAAATAAAATACTTACAGTACTTCGATGCTATTCCCGTTGTTGGAAAACCTCCAAACGGAATTTGCACTCCCATTTATTGAATCAAAAAGCAAATAAATTACAAAAACATAACTAGTTCTTCTCAAAAAGAGAAGAACTCTAAAACTAAGAAAAACTAACTAAGAAAAGCTAAAAACTAAGAAAAAAACATAAAAACTAAGAAATGAGAGAAAGGAAGATAGAAGAGAATGTGTTTTGAGGTGTGTTTAGAAGTGAAGAGAAGGGGGGTATTTATAGGTGAGGATGGAGAGAAAAAGTGGGTGAAAAAATGTTAAAAAATGGTGAAAATGCAGAGTGGTGATTGCTGACGTCATAGGGACGGTTCTTGGCGCAAAAAATGGGACAAAATGGCAGCGGTGCACGCGAAGGCAATGAACGGGCACGCATGCGCGAAAGGCGTAAGAAGACGCTGCGTGAGGCGCGTGGTAGCGCGGCAGAGTGAGGAGCTGGCACGCACGCGCGGGCTGGGCGGCTCCGGGTGCAATTTCCTCCTTTTTGACCCATTTTGTCCAATTTTTCCATATTTGTTAACCTTTCCTCATTTATTTATTAATATATTTGTGATGTATTGCCTCTAGTATTCCTATTTGAGTCTTTAAGTTACATTTTTAAGCTAAAATACCTGAAAAATAATAGAAATAATCGTGATTCCAAAAAAGACAAATTTATACCAATATATGATAAAATCATATAAATATATATATTTTTAATCAATTAATGTGGATAAAATCATAATAATTTTAGTGCTTTTTGAGTACTCATCAGTGTCTTCCATCTCCATTACTACAAAGTCAACCCACACAATTATACTCTTTATTTGTACCAATAAATATCAACTATTTCCTTTGGATATCTAATAAACCTATTAGCAAGTTGAAGGGATATAGTTATTGGTTTAAGCTCCCGTAAACCTAGTTGCAAGTATATCAAATATGGCATGATATTGATGCATGTTCCTAAGTCTAGTATAATAGTGGACACCTTCTCATCTCCAAAAAGTAATATTGATGTTGAAATTTCTAGGATCTTTCACTTTGGGAGGCAAAAAACTTAAGTTTGGGGGTGTAGATAACTGTATTTTATATAGTTATTTTCATCGATTTTACTAATGATAATTGCTATGTTCTTTACATTTTTGTTTAATTTTAGTTAAATAAATTAATATGTACCTTTTATGTGTTAAGAAATACATTTTTAATAAAATTAAATAATTTGTATCAAAAATGTACTTAATTTCATATTTATGTCCACAAATATAATTTCAAATAATATAGTTCTTAATTACAATTTATAAAAATCGAAAATATAATTTAAATTGAATTTGGGCTTAAATATAATTATTAAAAGTTTAAAAATTTAATTTAAAATTAGCAAAGGGCTTAACTGTAATTTAAGAAAGTTCAAAATGTAATTTGAATTAAATTTGTGGGTCAAAATACAATTAATTAAAGTTTAATTTTCGCGTAGGAGAGACGAAGTCCACGCGCAAGATCACACTCGCCCAACGTGGACCATCAGATCATAGAAGCAACGGCCAGATGCGCGCGTTTCAAGCACACCTGACCAGAGCGAGTGGATGCAGGATTCTATCTATCACGCGGCTCGATGCTTCGAGTGGGGCCCACCTACCGCGCAGGCCGGCGTGCAAGTGGGACCCACGTGTCTGACGCATTGCAGCCGCTGTTCCCCGGCAACGGCGCCAAAAAATTGTTGTCTCTTTTAGAGAACATAAAAACGTGCAAGTATACACGGTCACAAGTAATAAAGATTTGTAAGTAAAGATCGTTTCCACGGAGATTTGTTACTATCGTGTGTTGATTACTAAAATTATTTCTCTCTGATTTTATCCAAAACAACCGTTGATTTAGAAAAAGAAGAAAAGAGTTAACAAAATAAAAGAAATCTAGGATTGCAATTTTTCACCAAACTAATCCACTCAAATCGTGTTATTTTCTTTTGATTTATATTTTTTAGTACATTTAATTTGTCAACCGAAAACTTCTATTTTTATCCATACATCTCTTCCGAGCTCCGTATAGACACACCTCGTTAAATTAATTCACTATATCTCTATGAGAATTAAATTTAATAAGATTCATTAAGTTCTAAGTTCTCAAATGGCCACACATACAATTAGGGTATATTTCTATCCTTCATCATACATGTCATTCTATTTACGAGCAATACACACACAAATGCCTTTCTCAAGTTTATTTATGTGCCACGGATCGTTTTGATAAGATTCGTAAATAACCAAAAAGCATTAAGCACAAAATAGAACGAACAAATCGAACGTCTTATAAATCTATAAAAAAAATAATTAAAATTAAAGCTTCATAAATTTAGATCAAATGCAACCCTAGAAAAATTAAATTACTTCATTAAATTAAAATAAAAATTACAACACATTCAGAAAAATTAGAAGAAGAAGAAAGAAAATTAAAACATCTAAAATGGCAAATATTTGGCACAAGCAGAACACAACAAAAGCCAAAAAATGGCTTCTGCGTGTTCTGCAGTCCAAAACCGAACAACACAAAAATTACAAACACCAAAAAAAACTCTCCAACTCTATCATAATATCACCTATTTATAGCACCAAAAAAATACATTAAAAATATTAAAATATCGTACTAGCGTAACAATTTGTATCGAAAATAAAACCCCGACATTCCCCTTAAAATCCGCGATCACACGAAAATCGAAACCTTATTTTAATTCACGCGTGAGACAACGAGCCGTTTCTGCATTTTTTAATTCATTGTGTATGCCACGTGTCAACGTTTGATTCGCTGAATAGATTGGTGGGACACGTGGCAGCAAATAACAGGAAAGCAAGGACGGGCTCACGTGGAATTGCCGCACCGGATTACGGTGCGAGAAACATGGGAGACAGCTCCTGATACGCATCCTGGATTCTGCGCTTTTGCGTTCACAGAAACTTTTTATTCTTGCAAAATAAATCAGCATCAAAATCCAAATTATTCAAATATATAATAATAAAATAAATAATAAAAGAAATTTTTATGGGCTGCCTCCCATAAGCGCTTGTTTTACAGTCTACAACCATACTTTTCAATCTTCATCAATTAGGATTTCGAAGAGGAATAAATGCACAATTCCTATCCAATTATTCTCCATAATAGTGCTTTAATATATGACTATTAACTCTGAATATATTCCCTAACTTTTCCTTCAAGTATATTGCTCCAAAAGTGGAAACTTTGACAATTGTATAAAGATATATCCATCTTGATCTTAACTTACTTGGGAAGAGTTTTTGTCATGAATTGAAAAGCAAAACCTGATGTCCTAGAGAAAACTTACGCCTAAGAATCTATTTTTTATGCCACTTCTTTATCCGTTCTTTATAGATCTTTGTATTTTCATAAGCATCATTCCAGAAGTCATCTATCTCATTCAATTGAAGAAGTCACTTTTCCCCTACTGCCTTCAAATCAAAATTAAACTTCTTTACAGCCCAATAAGCTTTATGCTCCAACTCAATAGGGACTGACATGATTTTCCAACCAAAAATTCATCCATGAAAAATTTCCATTATATCTTCCATCATATCAGAAAAGATAGCCATCATGCAACGTTGAAATGTTGCTGGGGCATTACAAAATCCAAAGGGTATCCTTCTAAAAGAAAATGTTCCATAGAGGCATATGAATATAGTTTTCTCCTAATCTTTGGGGGCTATGGAAATCTAGTTATCCCCTGAATAACCATCTAAGAAGCAATAATAGGGATATCTGGCCAATCAATCTAACATTTGATCAATGAATGATGGTGGAAAATGATCCTTCCTTGTTGCTTTGTTCAACTTGCGGTAATTCATACATACACACCAACTCGTGACTATTCTTGTAGGAATAAGCTCATTGTTTTCATTTTTCACCACCATCATTCCACCCTTTTTTGGTACAACATGCATTGGACTTACCCATGAGTTGTCTAAAATAACATAAATAATTCCAACATTGAAAAGCTTCAAAATTTCAGTTCTCATAACTTCCTTCATTACTTAGTTTAATCTTCTTTAGGGCTTAATTGATGGTTTGTAAGGTTCCTCCATTAGAATCTTGTGCACGAAAATGGATGAACTTATACCTTTTATGTTAGAGATAGTCTATCCCAAGCCTTTTCCATGCTCCCTTAACACATACAACAACTTTTCCTCTTCTTTGGGTGTAAGTGATGCCGCAACAATCGCCCGAAAGTTCTAATTATCACCCAAGAATGCATAGCAAAGATGCTCAGGCAATTTCTTCAACTCTGGAGTTATATTTTGATGCACTTTTTCTGTAGAGATTAGAGATTTTATCTTTGCTACCATTAGCTCTAGCCTCTCCACTTCTTTTCCAAATTATGTAACATGCTGCAATGCTTCCAAGGAAAATACATAGTGGAGAAATTCTTCACTATTAAAAGGTAAATCAGATTCATAAATAATAGAGTTATTGAAATCATAAGCATGAGATGAAGTGGTGATACATCATTCTAGGTGATTGGCTGGCATATCTTCTTGAAAGGTTTCTACTTCACATTGTTCAATGACATCTACCCAAAAGCAAGCGCTTGTATCTTCTAGAAATCTCATGCTTCATAGATTTTAAACGCAACCTCTTACTTGTTCACTCTCAATGTTAACTCACCCTCTTGAACATCCATTAAAGCCCTTCCCGTATCCAAGAATGATTAGCAAAGAATTAGTCGTACATCTTTATCTTCATCCATATCTAACACCACAAAATCAATTGGAAAAATAAATTTATCCACCTTTACCAATACATCTTCTATGATTCCACGTGGATACTTTATGGATCAATCTACTAGTTGCAAAGAGATTGTTGTCTGTTTCATCTATCTAAGTCCCAATTTCCTATAAATAGATAGTGGCATAAGATTAGTGCTAGCACCAAAATCACATAAAAATTTATCAAAAAATGAATTTCCAATAGTGCAAGGCAAAGTAAAACTCCCTAGATCTTTTAATTTTTGAGGTAATTCTTTTGAAGAATGACACTACATTCTTCACAAAGCTTCACTATTTTGAACTCCTCCAACCTTATTTTCTTGGAAATCATGTCCTTCAAGAATTTGGCATCTATTCCAAAGCATCTACAAAAGGAATATTTATGTGAATTTTCTCAAAAATATCCAAAAAAACTTCGAAAATTGGTGATCTAATTTTTGTTTTTGAAAGTGTTAAAGATAGGGAAGTGGAGTTGAGAGAATATGAGGATTTTCCGGAAATGAAATTGATTGAGGCATATCGACCTCTCTTATTGTATCATCAATAACCTCATCTTCTTCTACTTTATTATTGCTTTTGCCATTGTTTGGAGCTATAGGGATGGACTCGGTGTCCTTTGATGGTGACCTTTCAATTTCTCTTCCACTCCTAAGTGTAATGGACTTGCATTATTTCTTTGGATTCACTTCTATATTTTGCTAGGAAAAGTTCCTCTTTGTTAAGCATTGATGGTCATAGCTAGTTATCCAATTTTCACTTCAATATTTTTCATAGTGGCTCTCATATTATTAAAATGATTCTTAATGTTATCCATCCTTGAATCACTATTTTTAAACCTTACTTTGGTCTCCTTAACAAAGAAAACCATGGCATCCTCAAGTGACATATTCTTCTTGCTTGGTTGACTATCGAACCCTAGAAAAGGTTGCAACACATTCTTTGTGTTTCCATAAGAAAAATTCTCATGATTTCAAAGCCCTAGATGGTAGTAATTTTTCATAGGATTAACACGATAGTTGTAGTTCTGATTTTTGATTTATTGAACTTGTTCTTAACTTACTTCATTCATTGGAACTATTATACTTGTTTTTGTAGCATATTCTGCACTTTATGGTATTCTTTGGGTTATCAAGGCTGAAATCTGATGAGATAGAGAAGCTACTTTAGCTAAAAGGGCAGCAAAAGGCTCCAATTCATGAATCTCAATAACTTTCTTAGCCATAAATATTTTAGTTGGCCATTGATAGTTGTTTAAGGCCATTTCTTCCAAAAGAGAAGTAGCTCACTCGACTATCTTTGACATCAAAGTTCCACCAAAAGTAACATAAACTATTGTTCTAGTTTTCCCATTTAACCCATTATAGAACATCTGAACTTACAACCAATCTGGAAATCCATGCTGAAGGCAATGCCGAATCATATCTTTATATATTTCCCATGCTTCATAGAGTGCCTCAAAATCATTTTGCCTAAATTGACCAATCTCACTTCTGAGTTGGGCTATTTGTGTAGGTGGAAATAATTTGCAAGAAAATTTTCAGCCATGTCTTGCTAACTAGTGATGCTTTCCGATTGTAGAGATTGTAGCCAACCTTTGGCCTTATCCCTCAATGAAAAAGGAAATAATCTCAATCTAATAGTGTCTTCAGTAATACCATTCATCTTTATAGTGTCACAAAAAAACATCACCAAATGAATATGGGGATTATCAAGTGGCGATATGCTAAATTGGGCTTGTTACACCATGCTAATCAACTTAGGTTTGAGCTCAAAATTATTGTCATTAATGGTCTGACATCTTACACTAGAGTAATTGTCATTCACAATTGGCCTTACATAATCCTTCAATGTGCATAGTTGTATATTCTCTTCTCCTTTAGCCATGGCTAGTACTTTCTTCTTTCTTCGTGATTCAAAGGTTCTTTCAATCTCTGGTCAAAAGGAATAATGTTTCTAGTTCTAGCACGGTGCATCCAACGTCAAAAACACACCTAGAAAAAAATAAAAAGGAAAAATAAAAAACTAAAAATAAAAATAAAAATGAAATAAAATATAATTATAAATTAAAAGCAATATTACTTTGTATTGATATTGGAAAAAATAAGAAAAAATCAATCCCCCGCAATGATGCCAAAATCCTGATCGGTGCAAAACTGCAAGTGCACAATATCGTAGTTTTATAATAAAGTGATAAGTAGAGTATCGTCCTCAGTGATTGGTAACTTACTTTTAACAAATACTAAAACTATTATAATCTCAATTTTATCTAGAAAAGTTACTAAGGTTGTATTGCAAATTTAAAATAAAATTAATTTAAAGAAAATGTGTAAAATAAAATAAACATGTTGTTCAACGATCAAATAAATGGAAGAAAATTTATAGGAAATAGATTTCACCTAATCCCTCACTATGCTTTACTCATCTACCTAATTGAGTTTAATTCTCTATTTGTTAATAATCTCCAAAAAAACATCCAAAAGCTTCTTTCGAAAGTCAATTGAAAACATTCTTGTTAATTAATTTGCATAAGAGTATGTAATTTAATAAATCAAGATAGCATTAAAACCAATGATTTTAATACTATAGAGGTTCATATAAGTCTTTCGATCTCTATATTTATCTATGTCGAAATATTCTAGATCTATCCTATAATTTCCTCTTTCGATAATAAATCAAAAGACTAAAATCATCTAATTAATGACCAGTTAATTAGAAGCATTAAACTCAGAATAAATGAGACAAATATGAAGAGAAATCATTCAAATTAACATAGAAAATAAAGCATAGTTTAGAATTAAATTATATTTTTTTCCTAGAATAAATAAAAATTAGTTCATGCTAAAAGTTAAATTTAACATAAACGAATTCACCATAATTTTTTGAGTGGAATTGAAAGAAAATTGACTCGCAAAAAGCTTCTATTTTCGCTTTAATCTGTTGTGCTCCAATCTACTTTTGTTTTTTTCTTCAGTTTTTTGTGCCGCTCTATGTTACTTTTTCTCTTCTTCTTTTTTCTTTTCCATGCCGTTTTCTCCCATCTCCTCTGTTTTGTTCCCCCTCTTTTTATTTTTGTGTTTCTTTTGCCGCCCTTTTTGATATATATATATATAAATCTTAATTTAAATTTGAGAGTTGATATGCTTATAAAATTTTGGATCTTCATTTTCTTCAAATCTACAATAGAATTTAAATAATAATAATGAAGTCTAAAATTAATAAAAATTAAATACAATTAGACTAAAGTAAAGTTGAGAAGTGATAAATTATATTAAATTATGTAAGTTATTATGAACTCACCTTGATCATGAAAGTTTTTTTTATTTAAAAAGTAAAAATTAGTAAATTTAATTGGTTATTTGAATAATTTATTTTGTTCTATCTATGAAGGTTTATAATCTCTAAAATTTCATATTTGTTCATCATCATTATTTTTGGCTATAATTTAGTTTACTTTCAATCTTATTAAAGTAATTTAGAATTTATAGTCATTTTCTATCAATCAATAATTGATAGAATGTTTATGATTGTTTTCCTTAGCTAATTTATAAGACAATTTAACTTTTTAAAACAATTGGCCAATTCCTTTAGAAGCGTACATCGGGATAACTTATCACTAATCTACTAGTGATTCATGCACTTACGAGAAATTAAATTAGTGCATTAATTTTTTGTTGCCGTTGAATTATTGTTTTCCTTAGCTAATTTATAAGACAATTTAACTTTTTAAAACAACTGGCCAATTCCTTTAAAAACCTACCTCGGGATAACTTATCACTAATCTGCTAGTGATTCATGAACTTACGAGAAATTAAATTGGTGCATCAAATTTTTGTTGCCCTTATCGGGAAATTAACATTTAAATTGTTTTTTTTCTTTTTAGTTATTTTTTGTAATTCTTTCTTTTGTGATTTTGTTAATTGTTTTTGCTTTGTTATTTTTTTAATCTTAATTGTTTTTGTTTCTTGTCTATTTTATTTATTTTCTTTGATTTAATTATTTTTATTTGTTTATTTGTTTATTTCTTTTGTTATCTATTTTTCTTGTGGTGTACCTTCTGGTGCTTTAATTTATTTTATGTTTTTGTTGGTATATGCAAGGTAGGAGATTCTTTGGGAATCAACTTGTACTTTTCATAGATAACATTAACAAATCCAAAGAGCACTTAAAAAGACTGGATACAAAAATCCAAGAACCTTTATTAGTGCCACCATTAAAGCGTTTATTAGAACCTTTAACCATGTGAGATGCTTTACCAATGGAGATTGCAATGAAGGAGTATGCAAGGCCAATCATTTACATTGTTATTTCCTTTATATAGTTGAGGGAGGTATCATGGAATTATGAATTGAAAATTATGCATTATTCCACGTTGCTTCTTCTATGGAATTCCTAATGAATATCATTTGACTTTCATTAGGGGCTCCAACTTAAAACGAGGTGTTTCCTACACACTTTCAAAGATAAAGCTAAGGCTTGGCTAGTGATTCTCCCACCAAGTTCCCTAATAACTTGGGAGGGAGTCTACAACAAATTCATAGGAAAATTGTATTCTCATAAGAAAAATTCCAATTTGAGAACTAAAATAACAACATTCTCTTAAATGGAAGGAGAGTCATTCCATGAAGCTTAAGATAGGTTCACACTTTTTCTCACTTAATGCCTACACCATAACCACCCATTTGATAAGTGATTGAAAAACACCCATATGTCATGATTTTAATATGCTTATTTGGAACAAATATGTTTGATTATAGCATTTTATTTATTTATGCAAATCTATCTTTTCGAAATTACGAGGATGCTTTGATGTATTTAAGGTGTTTTTAGCTTCAAAAAGGTAAACAATGTCAACACATAAAGACAAAACACTTGGAGCACTCAAATAACACCATAAGAGTGAAAGAGACTAAGACTAAGCCTTACATCAAGAATCAACGACCATAAGGTGCACAAGAATTATGCACCATGGTGAAAGAATGAGTATGCCACGGTATAAACCTCTCAATATTTTCTAATGCGCCATTAAATGTTATGTTCCACGGTAAGAAAAAAAGTGTGCCACTGTGTGGTTCTCTCAAGTTACATAATAAGATTGAGTTTGAGTTACGTGTCGCGATGGTCATAGCACGCATACTATTTTTGGGATTCCGATTGCTATACAATATATTTTCTTATAAATAGATTCATTGGCTCATCAGGTCAACAAAATTCACACATAAATTCAAATTTTTATATTCATAAACACATTATAGGTTAGGCTTAGATCAAATTAGAGGTAGATTATTGGGAACTTTTTCAAATCCAATAAAAGAAGAGAAGATTTATAAAGATTTAAAAACCCTTTGAAAATCAAGTTTACAAACTTTTGGAGCAGGAGACATCATCCATCCATTTTTGGTATTTTGATCTCATTAGGATATTTTTATTTCTAGATTAATCTCTTTCTTATTTTCTTGAATGAATGATTATTTTTATCTGACCATGGATTTTAATCTAAACATGTGTGGCTAATTTTAACTCTAGAAATTTAGCTTTACTGGCATGATTTTTAGATGATTTAGGTGAATATTTTTATAATTAATTAAATAAAGATTATTTCTTAATTCAAGGTCTGTTATAAGATTTATATATGAATAATTTATTGTTCATTTATTCTTCATAGATAGATTGAATTTTTTTGAAATTAGGTTTCAAACACATCAGCTAGATCTAATTTGAACAACTTGAATAATAGTATAAATTGGTGACTTAACCATAACATTGATTTAAACGGTAGTATTTTCATTTGGGACAATATAATCAATTAGTTAAATATCTTAATTATAAGACATTGATTGGTTTGATTAACAAAGAAAATAATACCAATCATATAATTTTTCATATTTTAAAGGAAAAACCAATAATCTCAATTTATATTTTAATTAACCTAAATCTTTCTAAGTAAGCATGTTTAACTAGTTAAACTTTCCATAAATTTTTAATTGATTTATAATTATAATCTGTCTGATTTTGTTTTGAAGTGAGTCTCTATTTAATTATTTGTAATTAATTTAGGATTTTTAAAATAATGATAGCTCCAAGAAGGTAGAGTTATTTAATCACTTCTAAATCAATTGTTTTCCTTATTATGTGCTAAAAATCATGAAAAAACTTAATTTGTGTTTAACTATGTCAATGTAGATGGAAGGATGGAAATTGGGATGAAAACAAGTCAAATACAAGGAAAAATAGCTAATGTTGTAGTAGGGAGGAAAATACTGCCTTAGCAAGCATGAAGGAAAAATATCACAATGAGAAGCAAGTCGCGACAGTGAAAAAATAGCACTGTGCCCACAATTTATGGCCTAAAAATCAGAGGAGGATTGGTTGTGGCACACAAGAACCTATGTCACAGTGTGCATATAAATCAAGTATTTTCTTTTAGGGGTTTGATCTAATGGTTCATATTAGGTCATTTTTCTTATTAATTAACCCTAATATGGTAAAAATTAAACACAGTTAAGAATCCAAAAACCTAGAAACTATCAAGAAGAGAAAGGAAAAAAAATTCAAGATAAGATTAAAGAAGATAATTTTGTAAAGGATTCAAGACAAGATTAATGCCACAAATCAAGAGATTGAGTGTATCTCTTCTTCTTATCCTTTTGTTTATTAATTTCTATGTCTTTCTTTATGAAAACTCTAAGCTCTATGAACTTAATTATTATGTCTAGGTAATTTATTAATATAAGGGTATCATGAACATTATTTTCTACATGTGTTTATATAATATTTAACTCAATTGTTATTTTGATTCAATTATATTATTTAATCTGATCTTTATGCTATTAATTGTTTGGCCAATAATTAATCTATTGAGGTAATGAAATAAATTTTCAGATAATTATTCAATTTTTTTCTTTATTAAATAACATGTATAGTTTTTCGATAGAGATTTATGATTCTTATGTTCGTGATCTATAGTTGATAAACTTAATGAGTAGTACTCAATCTAATTGGTATAAGAGCATGATTAGATTAATTACTATATGATGTGTAGTTTACTTAAGAAAGGAATGCATGATAGGTCAAATTCAATTAATCATGTAATTATTTGATAATTATTATGGGAGATATTTTAGTAATTTACATGCTTAGGAAATTGGTAGATTAAATATTCCTATGTCATTTTCTAATATATCTTTGAAGTTGTTGAATTTTTTATTTGATAATTAGTTGTCATTTATTTTCAGTTGTTATAACTTAGTATTGTCCAAATAGGATTCATAATAATTATATTGGTAATTGGTTATAAGTTACAGAACTCCTAATAGGTTTGATATCTTTACTTAAAGTACATTATATTCCTTGCATAAATTGTATACTTATGGTTAACGTGCGAAGTTTTGGCATCGTTGATGGGGATTTTAGTAATTGCAATGGATATCAATTTTGGACCTTTTAATTTATGTTTTAGCATTTCTGTTATATGCATAGGTTAATAGGTGAAAATCTTGTACCTTATGGTATGAAAATAGAGAGAACCTTACTCCGCTAAGAAGGAAACAATTAGCATAACATCAATAAGGGGTTTTGGTAGAATAAGGGGATCAATGAGCTATAGTGGTCCTTAAAGTTTTAAGGAATTTTGTACTCCCATAAGTAGATGGAGTCCAATCATCAATCAGTAGACCTTATCAATCACCACACAATTTATGTGTGTAATGAATACACAAGTGTACGTATCACAACAAGTAATATAATTATAATAAAATATCGTTCCCACATAAATTATTTTATTAGAAACTAATTTTCAAAATTAAAAAAACTAAAATCAATTTTTTTGTGGTTTTATATTTTAAGAAAGCAAAATTAAAATAATTAAAAGTAAATAAAAATAATTAATTCAATCAGATTTGGTAACTAAGAAAATATATGAGAAAATATCTAGGAATACTTAATCCCCCAATTTTTTAAACATGTGAATCACTAAAATCTTCCCAATATAATTATCAATTAATTACATGATCAATTGAATCTAACCTAGCATGTATTTATTTCTCAAGTAAATTACACACCATATAGTAATTAATTTAATCACACTCTTATGTCAATTAAATTGCATACTACTTATTAAGTTCATCAATTATGGATCACATACATAAGAATCATACATCACTACCTAGAAATTATGCATGTTATTTAATCAAAACAAATAATTAAATAATTCTCTCAAATCTATTTAATTTCCTCTATAGAAACTATGCATGTTATTTAATCAAAACAAACAATTAAATAATTTTCTCAAATTTATTTAATTTCCTCTATAGGTCAATTGCTGGCTAAACATTAATAGCATAAAAATAAGATTAAATAATATAATTAAATTAAAATCATAATTTGGGAAAAATATTAGTTCATCACTAATGAGCAAAACCGGCATTACCGATCTTGTAGATACTTTGGTTTTATATTTGTAAAACTCTCACAAGTGCACGAATCATTTTATAGAGAATGACAACTATTGTCCCAAGGTCGATCTAAGAAAATAATATATATGGTTTTTAATTTATTACTCAAAATGTAAAAACAAAATTAAATCCTAAAAAACCAAAATATCACAATATTTTTGTTTTTTGTGTTTCCTAATCTAAAAATATAAAAATAAACATAGATATGGATTCAATAAACATTTATGGAAATTTTTTATCATTTATAAGAGTAGAATATTTATGGATATAATAATTAAGTTATTTATGCTTGCTCATATTATTTAGGTTATTAAAGATATAAATTTATATTTATTGATTCTCTCTTTTTTATATAAATACCACATTTGGTAGGGTTAGATATTATTTGTTAATTAAATAAATCAATTAACACCTATGGGTGGGGTCGATAATTAATTTGATTAATTAAATTAATTTCTTTTTTCTAAGAGATTGAAAATGAATAATTTAAATGTTACATTTTGTGTGGTTAGACATTTTAAACTTTATTCAAGGTGTCCAAATTAACCTAAGAATTTAATTATACGAGTACTAACTTTCAAGTTTTAAAATCATTACTAAAAATATGTTATTAATACATTTTCGAATAATAGTTCTTATAAAAACTTTTAAAATAGAGCTTCACTCTAACTACTGGGCGATTGTACCAACAAATAAAATAGTAATACTCTAAATTAGATCGGATAATTAAACATTAAAATCTAATTTTCAAATTTAAGTTTGTAATGAAAAATAATATATTTCTCTCTAACATCCTTAACATAAAAGCTTGAATAAAAAAATAAATTTATTTTATAAAAATGTTTTACCTATTTAATATTTTGCAAGCATAACAACGTTATTATTATATCATATTTAGAAATAGCCATTCATGATTAAATTTAATCATAGATAAATTAAATATAACATATAAGAATAAAACATAAAAATAACTATTAAGAATTTATTTTAAAATTATACCTCAACCTTGATGCTAATTCCATTTCTAGAAAACTTCAAAATGGATTTCATTTTCATTTATTGAATCAAAAAACTAAAAATCTATAAAAACATAGCTAGTTCTTTTTCAAAAAGAGAAGAATTTTAAAGCTAAAAACTAAAAAAACTAAGAAAAATTTCTAGAGAGAGAAAGAGTTGAGAAAATTGTGTCTTAAGATGTGTTTTTTACAATGGGGGAGAGGGGCTTTGTATAGGTGAGGAAAAAGATAAAAAGTAGAAATATATCTTAAAAATGATGATAGATGCGTATTAGACAGACTAACATACATGTGGGATGTTGACTCGAGCAACTAGGCAAGATTTGCGGCCAAAAATGTGCTGATGTGCACAGGATTCGTGACATGATTGGGTGTTGATGCAGGCACTGACGCATGCATAATTTTGGCTTGAGGCACACGTGCGACTGCATATGAAATTGTTTCCTGAATAGGCGTGGCTATGCGTGGAATTGTTACTTGAATATACTTAGTTGTGCATGGATTTGTGGCATGAATGGGCGAGGATATGTGTGTTCTTTCGGTGTGATTGGGTGTAGCTGCGCATGTTCTTCTAGCGTGATGTGCACAACTATGCGCGGACTTTCGGTGTGATGCATGGACGGTTGGGTAGTTTTGTCCATTTTTCCATTTTTTTTTGACTTTTTCTCATTTTTTTCTCCACATATTTGTGATGTATTGCCTCCAGTATTATTCTTCAAGTCTTTAAATGATTTTTGAAGCGAAAATACCTAAAAAATAATAAAAAATACTCGTTATTCTTAAAAGACAAATTTATATAAAAATATGATAAAATCATATAATTATAAATCTTTTTAATCAATTAAACTACATTAAATAATGGTAATTTTAGTGCTTTTTAAGCACTCATCAATTACTTGGTGAAAATTTGGTTCATAAGATCAATAGATTAATAAATTAACTACATATAATTGTGTCTATAAAGCTTATATTTTTCATAAATAAAGACATAAAAATTGATAAATAAAGGAGTAGAAGAAGAAATACCATCAATCTCTCAAATTGTAATGCTAATCTCCTCTTGAATCTCCAGCAAAATTGTATCTCTATTTAATTTTTTTTTGTTTTGCTCTCTTCTTAGCTCCAACAACTTATCAAAATTATGCTAATGGTGGCTTCTTAAGGTTTATGGGGTGATTAGGGGCTTAAATATAACTCAAGGGGAATCTGGACCGTCAGATTAGCTTCAAATCAGTGGCTAAGATCAAAACAAGCAAAATTAACTACTCCATCCAATCAAAGTGGGACAGGTGGCACACATAATTTACTAGGTGAATCAAAGTGTGATGTATGGTAGGGAAGACTAGTCCGAGTCAACCCATCCTGAGTCAGCACCACACGACACAATGTGATTCGCGGATATAGATGGCATGGCACACTGGTGGATCGTAGTGAGCAATCGTATGATGAAACATGGTGGTTTTGTTTGACCACGCTTTGAACTTGGATTAAATGTCATACTGACATGTGTTATGCACTACCTCACTCCTCACACGTAGTGATTTACAATTTGTTGTCCTTACTTGTGTGGCATCTATATGGCTTACATAGTCAGCTATTCTGCTTGCATGTTAGCTTCTGATTAGTCTTGCATTAAAATTTCATAAAAAATCCTAAAAAATTCAAAAATTTATATTTTAAGCCCCAAAAATACTATTTATTGAATAAAATAGGTAAATATTAAGTAAAAAAGTGCGCTAATGACTCTACTTTCATAGATTCATCACACCCCCAAACTTAATTCTTTTCTTGTCCTCAAGTAAAGCCAAGTATAACTAAAAACAATAACATGGGTAGTTTATTCACACACACACACACACACACACACACATATATTAATACATGCATATTTAGGAAAAACTATTCCTCACAAAAGTCGTACAATCATATGACAAAGAGGTTCACATATTCATCAATCAATGTTTTATCAATACAAGGATATGTGTGTGTGTGTGTGTACTGCATTTGATATCATCCAATGCACTGAGGAAATAAACCTATACGAGTACGCTAATCATTTCAATCTTATAACAAGTCTCATAAGTCTATTTTTCACATCTCTCTCTACTAATCTAAATATGCACTTAGCGAAAGATCAATAAGGGCTTTACATGGTTTTAATGTAAGGCTTAGGCGGGGGTCCATAAATGAAGACATATAGGGTGCTTTACATTTCACCTTAATTTATAGCATAGCAAATTATTGTATTTATTCTTTTCATACAAGGTAAAGATGAAAGGGTAAAGGTATTGCTTATTGGTTAGGCATAAAATGTGGCTTAAAGATAGGAAAGGTTCTTTGTTAGGTTCAAATGAGTGACTACATATATTAACAATAATTAGCTTGCAAGGCTCAATCAATCCAAATAAGGCCTAATTCATTTCTTTTGTTAAATACTATTTAGAATTTTTCCTCAAGGGACAATCAAATAGATTCTAAAACCTGATAGATCTCATCAACTCATATAACTCACTACAAATATTCTCTCAATAAGAACACCAAAATCAATTATGAACATATGCATAAAAATTTAAATCAATCCAATCAAAACTAGCAAGCATATCATGTGATTAATGTAAGTATCTTAACAAATATATTATGTTTCTTATCCTAGTCATGACAACCAATTTTATCATTGATTTCATATGTTTTATATCAAGCATACATGCATTTAGTTTCCATATATTTATCAATTTTTACCCAAATCATGATTAAAAACATCCTAAAAATTTAAAATGCATAGTAAATATTAAAGTAGAGAATGAAGTTCCCTCCCTCAAACTTAAATTGCACATTTTCCCCAATGTGCACATATAAATATGAAAAAGTAAAAGAAAATAAAAGAAAACTCCCTTAGTCATGACACACCACATTTGTTACTGAAATTCTCTATCTTGTTGCACCATTGCTCTCCACATTTATTCACCTACAAAACAAAAACAATAAAAGTATAAGTCAAATAACATTTGGTTGCCTCCCAACTAGTATCACATTTAACGTTCTTGACTAGATGGTCATACCAAGTCCTAAGGAACATCCCTTTGTGCCATTTACTTTTGAGTTTGCCTGAAAACAGTTTGAGTCTTGATTTGTTCAATAATACTTTATGTTTTGGTTCGTAAACATGGTGCTTGATTCTCTTATCATACCATACTTTTGTTTTCTTTTTGAACTTTTTGGCATTATTATAAGAACTCCACCATAATTCATCCCATTTATGTATTTCTAACATATTTTTTTCACCTCTCTATTGGACTTTTTCGTTTTCATACTTGAGTGGGCATAGAAGAGTAAAAGTGTGTGATCTAAACTTGGTGGCCCTTCAATTGATAGTTTGAGCTTAGATCCTATCTCAAAATTTTCCATAATCGTCTTTGATACACACATAAGAGGCGCATCCTCCAAAAAGTTCACACAGTCCATAGTATCAACCTTTGATTCCATACTTTCAAAGTTAAAACAAGTTGAGTTGTTTTGGTGAGTTTATGTCCTTGTTTATAGCATCATGTGTTAAATTCGTAAGTGTGGGTGCCTCAGTAGATTACTTGTTCATCTTACACTCTCATTGTAAGCTCACATTTTTGTACATCAATGAGTGCTATTCTGATTACTAAGAATGGATGACCAAGTGTAATAGGAATGTCACAATCCTCCTCAATGTCTACCACAATGAAGTTTTCCAAAAAGATGAATTTGTCTACTTTTACTAGCATATCTTCTCCTACACCCCAAGGTCTCTTAATTGATCTATCTGCAATTTGTAGTGTTATTGAAGTGGGTTTGCTTTACCAACCCCCAATCTCTGGAAGACTGATAATTACATGAGGTTAATGCTAGAACCCAAATCATATAGTGCCTTGCCAAAAAAGATGTTCCCAATAGTGCAAGGGGTGTCAAAACTACTAGGATCTTTTAGTTTTTTTTGGGTAGTTTTTTGTCAAGGATAGCACTACAACCTTCAGTTAAGGTTGTTATTTCATTATTTTTGAGTCTCCTTTTCTTAGTCAGTATGTCCTTCAAAAATTTGACATAAGAAGGCATATGTTCAAGTGTATCTGCAAATAATATGTTTATGTGCAGCTTCTTGAAGACTTCTAGAAATTTTGAAAACTACGTATCTAACTTTTGCTTTTCTAGTCTTTGAGAAAAAGGAATAGTGGGTTTATAGAGCTTGTTTTTCTTTGGTTAAATTATTTCCTTTTTAGTGCTCTTTTTATCCATCAGTTCCTCCTTATCCTTGTTAATTTCCTGTTTCTCCTCATCCTTTTTCAGTCTCTGATGAGTGCTCAAAAAGCACTAAAATTATCATAATTTTATGCACATTAATTGATTAAAAATATATATTTTATATGTTTTATCATATATTTATATAAATTTGTCTTTTTCGGAATCACGAGTATTTTTATTGTTTTTCAGGTATTTTCGCTTAAAAATGTAACTTAAAAAAAAGAGGAATACTAGAAGCAATACATCACAAATATATTAATAAATAAATGGGGAAAGGTCGACAAATAAGGAAAAATTGGACAAAATGGGTCAAAAAAGACAAAAATGTCAGAAAGGAGAAAATCGTGCCGCCGCGCCCCAGCACCCAGCTCCGCCCCAAGCTGCGCGCAACATTCATCTGTGCATCGTCTGTTCATCAGATCTTGTGCGCGCCCCCTGTCATCTTGACGTCATCAATGACGCCAATCAGTAATGCGTGTTTTTTCATTTTTTTAACATTTTTTTCTCTATTTGTTCTCTCCATCATCACCTATAAATGCCCCCCTTCCCTTCACTTCAAAACACACCTTCAAAACACCTTCAAAACCTCCAAATACATTCTTTTCTCTCTTTCTTTCTCTCTTTTCTTAGATTTTTAGTTTTTCTTATGTTTTCTTAGTTTTTAGCTTTTCTTAGTTAATTTCTCTTACTTTTAGTGTTCTTCTTTTTGTAGGGAAGAACTAGTTATGTTTTTGTAATATTTTTGGTTTTTGTTTCAATAAATGGAAGTGCAATTTCTTGTTGGAGGTTTTCTAAAAACGGGAATAGCGTCGAAGTTCTGTAAGGATTTTATTTTCTTCTGATTATTTTTATGCTTTATTCTTACATGTTATATTTAATTTGTCGTGGTTAAATTTAATCTTGTTTTAGTAAACATGATGTAATAATGACTTTGTTATGCTTGAGAAATATTAAATAGGTAAAAATCTCTAAAATGAATTGATTTTATTTTTATTCATGATTTTATATTAAGAATATTAGAGAGAAATACATTATTTTTCATTACAAACTTAAACACGAAAATTAGATTTTAAGGTTTAGTTATCGATCGATTTAGAGTAGTGCTCTTTTAGTTGATGGTACAATCGCGCGGTAGTTAGAGTGAAGCTCTATTTCAAAAGTTTTTATAAGAATTATTATCTGAAAATGTATTGACGACATGTTTTCGGTAGTGATTTTAAAACTTGAAAGTTAGTACTCGGATAACTAAATTCTTAGGTTTAATTTGGACACCCTGAATAAAGTTTAAACTGTCTAACCCCACCAAAGGTGGCATTTAAATGGTTCATTTTCAATCTCTTAGAAAAAGGAATTAATTTAATTAACCAAATTAGTTATCAACCCCACCCATAGGTGTTAATTGATTTGTTTAGTTAACAAAGAATATCTAACCCCACCAAAGGTGGTATTCATACAAAAAAAGGAAGAATCAATAAATATCAATTCATATCTTTAATAACCTAAATAATACAAGCAAGCATAATTAACTTAGTTATTATATCCATAAATACTCCACTATTTATAAAAGATAAAATTTGCATGAATGTTTATTGAATCTATGTTTATTTTTATGTTAGTAGATTAAAAACACAAAACCCAAAATATCGTGACAGGATGTTTAGGATTTAATTTCGTTTTTAAAAGTTTGAATAATAAATTAAAAACCACATACATTCCTTCCTTAGATGGACCTTGGGAGTATACTTGTCATTTTCTACGAAATGATTCGTGCACTTGCGAGAGTTTTATAAATATAAAACCAAAGTATTGGCAGGATTGGCGATGCCAGTTTTCGTTAATCAAGTTGTCGTTCATCAAAGTATTTGGCGATCACGATTCTGCTCATCAGTCTCATGTTCCTCTTTTAGAGTTTTACCACTCCTCAATTCTATGGAATTGCAATGGTCCTTACCTTCTCTTCATAGGTTTACAATTGTGTCAATTTGAAGGTTACCTTGAGGCCTTTCGCTTATAGCCTGGGAAAGTTTCCCTACTTAGTTCTCTAAATTCTGAATTAAAGCCTTTTGAGTGGACACTTTTGTATTTACTGATTAGATGAAGTCTTTTATCATCCCAATTAAAACATTTATATTATCCTCAATGGGTGGCTTTTGGCCTTGTGATAGTTGAATTAATTACTACCTTGATTGTTGTTATTACTCCAAGAGAAATTTGGATGTTTTCTCCATCCTAGGTGATATGTGTTCGGGTATGGATTATTGTTTTGGTTCACATTACCCATATAAAATGTTGATTCAAGATTATCTGGAAAATTATCAAACAAATGAGCTCCTTCGAAAAACACAAACGAAACTCCTGAATCTTAGACATGGTTTATACTTACTGGCGAGTTTTGAGCCTTCAAAAGATTAACCAAAGATGACACTTGAATCGTAAGTTCTATGATATCATTTATCTCATGCACTTCGACTACTCTTCTTATGGCTTTCATTCTGTCCATTGGCCATTGATAATTAATGCTAGCCACTTTCTCAAGTAAATCATAAGCTTGATTGTAAGATTTGGCTAGCAAAGCTCCATTAGCATATACATCAACAATAGTTATTGTTTAAGCATTGAGACCATTGTAAAAAGTTTCCATTTGAATCCAAGAAGGAATACCATGATGAGGACACTTCTTTAGCAATTCCTTGAATTTTTCCCATGCTTCATATATAGATTATCTTTCATATTGTTGGTAAGAGGTAATGTCATTCCTAACCTTGACATTCTTTGTTGGTGGGAAGTATTTCATCAAGAATTTCTCTGCCTAATCATTCCAAGTTGTAATGGAATTAGGTGGCAAAGATTTTAGCCAATCTCGAGCATGGTCTCGTAAAGAATAAGAGAATAATATAAGCCTAAATGCCTCCTCGATCACACCATTAAACTTAAATAAATCTACAACTTTAATAAACAATCTGAGATGAAGATGATGATCCTTTGTTGGTAATGTGCTGAATTTTACAACTGTTTGTAATATTTGAAACATCATTGACTTTAATTCAAACTGATTAGCTTTAATGTTTGGCCTTGTAATACTTGGATTCAGCCCTTCCAACGTAGGTTTTGCATATTCATTAATAGCTTTATCCTTATCATCCATCAAAAGTATCTGATTGTTCAAGTTTAGCTCATTATTATTTATTTCTTATGGATTAGTCATTTCTTCCTCTTAGGTGACAACTTATTGTTTCCTTATTGACCTCAAAGTATGCTAAATTTTGAGATCTAAATGTTAGATTTCTCCATCACAAACTCTACTCATGTATTAGACTCAACTATGTTTCTACAATACTAAAGGAGACGTCTAAATAAAAACTAAATAAAAATTAAAATAAATTAATTAAATTTAAAACAAATAAATAAAATGAATTAACTAAATAAATAAATAGATAAGTCAGTAAAAAATAAGTAAATTAAAATTAAAGTAAAGAAAAATAAATTAAGAAAATTAAATAAAAATTAATTTCTAATATTTATAATCCCCGACAACACGCCAAAAACTTGATCACCACACAAATTGTGTGTGTAATGAATACATAAGTATACGTATCGCAACAAATAATATAATGATAAGAAAAACTCGTTCCCACATAAATTATTTTATTAGAAACTAATTTTCAAAACTAAAAAAACTAAAAATAAATTTTTTTTGTTTTTTATATTTCAAGAAAACAAAATTAAAATAATTAAAAGTTAATGACAATAATTAATTCAATGAGATTTGGTAACTAAGAATATATATGAGAAAATATCAAAGAATATTTAATCCCTCAATTTTTTAAATATGTGAATCACTAAAATCCTTTCAATATAATTATCAATTAATTACATGATCAATTGAATCTAACATATCATGTATTTCTCTCTCAAGTAAACTACGTACATACCATATAGTAATTATCTTAATCATATTCTCATGTCAATTACTACTCATTAAGTTCTTTAATTGTAGATCACATACATAAGAATCATACATCTTTACCTAGAAACCATAGATGTTATTTAATCAAGACAAACAATTAAATAATTCTCTCATATCTATTTAATTGACTCTATAGATCAATTGTTGGCCAAAAAATTAATAGCATAAAAATAAGATTAAATAATATAATTAAATAAAAATCATAATTGGGATAAAATATTTGATCCTCATACGGTGAAAATTGGCTTCATAAAGTCCCTAGATTAATAAATTAATTACACATAATTGTGTTCATAAATCTCATATTTTTCATAAAGAAATACCTAAAAATTGATAAAAAGGAGTAGAAGAATAAATAAAATCAATCTCTTGAATTGTAATGCTAATCTCCTATTGAATCTCTACCAAAATTGTATCTCTATTTGAATTTTTCTATGTTTTTCTCTCTTCTTAGCTCCAAAAAATGATAAAAAATTATGCTAATGGTGACTCCTTAGGGTTTATGGGTGAATAGAGGCTTAAATATAGCTTAGGTGGAATCTGGACCATCAAATCAGCTTCAGATCAAGGGTTGAGATCAAAACAAGCAAAATTAACTACTCTAGCCAATCAAAGCGGGACACGTGGCACATAGAATTTACTGGATGAATTAGAGTACGACCCGTGGTAGGGGAGACTTGTCTGAGTCAACGCATGCTAATTCAACACCATGCGGCACAATGTGATTTGCAGATGCAAATGGCGTGGCACACTGGTGGATCGTAGGGAGAATTCGGTTGACAAGACGTTGCAGTATTGTTTGACCATGCTCCAAACTCGGATTAAATTCCAAACTAACATGTGTTATGCATTGTGTCACTCCTCACACGCGGGGATTTACGATTCATTGTTTCTGCTTGTGTGGCAGGCCAAATGGAAGTTTATGATTGGCCATGTGTTAAAAATCATAAAAAAATTTATACATTATATTTTCACCCCTTTTTCACTAAAAGTTTATATTTTAATATTTATAACTTTAAAAATACTATTTATTGAATAAAACAAATAAATATTAAGTAAAAAGTGTGCTAGTAACTCTACTTTCATAGAGTCATCAATAACTACAATCTCAGTTATCCATAATTAAAATACCCATCCCTAATAGTTATGAATAATTTATTGGTATGTTAAAATAGATTGACTCCTTGATATTATTATTTACAACTATTGTTATTGTTTTTTATTCTACTACTTATAGGGACGAGTCTTTAAAGAGTCAGTATCTCCCTACAATGGTTGAGTATTGGGTCTCAGACTCTTTCATGCCATTATGTTGAAAAGCAAACTAAGGACCACAAATACATTTAGTGCATTAGAGATAAAGAAGAAAATGTGGAGACTTCAACTTCACAAGAATTTGTGTTGAGAATCGACTCTAAATTAATGTTGAATCTATACACAAGAAATTGGCGCTCCAATCTCAATAATGTAAGAGTTAAGTAGGAAAGTTAGGTGAAAAAGTGAAACCCCATTTATGTAAAAGAGAACCCTTATGTTTATAAAAGAGAACTTTTATTTCAAAGGGAGATATACCTCTCACACTAGTTATCTAAAAAACCTATTCAATTAACTCTTATTTTTTTCTCTTTTGTAGCTTTTTAGTAATAAGTAACTAAATCATCTTTCAAGGTTCTTAGGACTCCAATTTCTAATAAACGATTATGATAAATGAAATTCTATCTTAAACATAAACTTCTTTTTTGTCGCTGCTCTAATCTCATAGAGAACGTATAGATATTATAGATTGTAATTAGTAAATAAGGATATAGGGTTAGATATCGTTGATGAGTTACCATAAGTAAAAAGAAAATATGATAGGTGGGTCCTACTAACAGAAAATTGGAAGTTGCTTACATGCCCTTGTAGAAAAGTTCGACACACTTTTAACAAAATTTACATATAATGGAGTTCGTTGTGCTCGAAAACTTTGTACAAAAGTATGTATATGGTGCTTGATTAAAAAACAAAATTCACAAGAAGATCCTATTCTCTAAAATGTCGATAAAGAACTCAAATTCATAAAATATTTTTGAATGATATTAATATTTATAATATAATTTGAATTAATTATGTTTTAACATATATTTTGTTTTAATATCTATAAATAATTTTTCTCCAATTTTTTACCGAACACAAAATTCAATATTCTCATGTTGTAAAATATGTTTCTCATCCTTGTAGATTTTCAACATAGGTAACTAAAAGAAAGTTGATTACAAGTGTGCAAAAATTTTGCCTCCATTACATTTGTGTCTCAATTCTTAGCAAGTATATATTTTAAATTTTTAAAACTTAAATTAGATTGGGTATATAATTTGCTAGTGAGCCTAAATAAGGTGTTCACATGATGAAGACTGTATCTAGTTTATATTGTGAATTACGAAAAAAACAAAAAAAAATTAATTTTTTTTACGTGAGAAACTTATTCGTACAATGAAAATTCACACTTAAATTAAACAAATCATATAAAATACTCTTAATGAAATTCACAAATAATTAAGATAGAAGTATTTTGGGATGTAGCTTCATTTTAAAGGTGTGGCTCCCATTATCATAATTAGTAATATTATGTATTATTATATACATATATATGAATTAATAAAAGATACTTTTATTTTTCAAATTACTATCAAATTTATGAAAAATACTTATATTTTTAAGTTAAAAGGTATTATATACGTATAATGTTTTTCTAGTATAATAATAAATAAAAAATATTTTTTTAGACAATTAAATTTTTTGTTAAATATATATATATATATATATATATATATATATATTATTTTTATTTTTATAATAAAATAACATATAATAAAAATAATTACCAATTATATTTAATTTATATTTTTTATAATTTATTAAAATATTAAGATTTATGATCATCTAATCATACAATTAAAAAAATCAATGTAATTGAATCTAATTATATATATCCTATTATCATATTTTTAATAACTTTTTTAAAATTAAATGAATCATCCTTATATTTATATATTTTCGTATTTTGATCATGAATTTACTTTAAAACAAATTTTTTATATATTTTTATATAAAAGAGAAACTTTTTTATATTCGCGCATATGTATTTCTCATATATATTATTAATTAGGCGCATATGTATTTCTCATTTATATTATTAATTAGGCGCATATGTATTTTTCATGTATATTATTAATTAGGCGCATATGTATTTCTCATGTATATTATTAATTAGGCTAATGACTCATAAAAAGGATAAAAAATAAAAAATAAAAAAGTTACATAGTTATGTAAAAGTTCCACGTATAAGAGTGAAATTTTTACATATATTTATAATTTATTGCAAATGTGTATAAAAAATTTATACAACCATGTATCAATGCGAAGAATAAAAAAAATAAATAGTGCTAAAAGGTTATCAAAATATATTATAAAATAATACCAAATTAAATTAAATTATAAATATTAATATTAATATATTTTTGTCCCAACCACAATAGTGAAAGGATATAATCAGAACTTTTCCGTACCATTTTATTATGTAATCATCAAAATTTCTTTAGAGTAATAAAGTAACAACAACGTGGAAACATTTTTGTACATGCCTAATTTCCATAGAGCATTTCTCATTAAAATAATATAAATTAAATAATTATTTTAAAAAATATATTCTTATTAATAACTTTACATTCATATTATGAATACAAAAACTATAATTAAATAACAAATTATAGCAGTTATATCTCAAATGAAAAAAATTATGACTATAATCACAATCATCGTAAAAGACAGACATCTTATGAAATAATAAGATTAATGCATATTAATTGTACATAATTTTTATTAATTTACGTAAAGAGTATACATAGCAAAATTATGTAAATAAATTCATGAAAAAATAATAATGAGCAGTATCAATTTCAATTTATATACCTATAAAATATTTAAGAGGAATAATACACCAATTTTTGCAATTCAACCAAGTGATTTTTCAAGTATTATTTTGACTAATTTAATATTTAACTTCTCAATTTTGATTAATATAAGATCCCTAACTTTTAAATTTAATCAATGTGTTACCTATAAAATATTTATATTTGTTAAATTGAAAGAATTATTATTATAAATTAATAAAATTGAATAAATTAAAATATTAAATTAGTCTAAATTGAAAAATTATAGTACTAAATTAGTCAAGTAAAATTTTGATGACGAACTCAAGGTTACAAAAATTATGTTGTAAATTATTAATTATTACATCCCATTTTTAAAATTTTATAGGTTTATTTTGTTCCTATTTGTAAAGAAAAAACATGGGACATTATCATGATCCATTTTTTAATGGGTTTATTAATATGTGTCAAAAAATACATATTCTTACATAGGCTTGACATCTCAAGACAGAAGCTCATTCACATGAACAAGTATCTATAATCTTGTTAAAATATCTAGATATTTATCTTTTAAGTTTACTTATAATTTATAAAAATTCTAAGATATTTGTTAGAATTATTTATTAAAAATATTTCATAAAAATTCTAGATAATCTTTAGATGAATGACATATGAACAAATGTGCTATGGCCTTTAAGGTTGTCATTACACATGAGGCTCCTAAGTTTGATATTCCTAAACCTAAACATATGGAGAAGTATGAATGCAAGGAAACATAAAAACGTCTTGTTGGGTTAGGAAAAATACTTTGAAACTAGGAAGATCGAGGACTAGGATACCAAAGTACACAATGCCACTCTCTATTTCACCGACACTATCATGATTTGGTGAAAAATGAGGTATGGAGTTATTGAGAAAGGCACATCTCTATTGATACATTTGATGCTTTTAAAAAGGAAATAAAAAAGACAATTCTACCTTGAGAATGTTGAAGAGATGGCATGAAGTTGCATCCAACAATTGAAACAAACAAGATGTATTCGTGACTATATTAAAGAATTTACCACTCTTACTCTTGAGATTCATAACATGTCTGACAAGGAATTTTTCTTCTTTATTAATGGACTTGGGCCAAGATTGAGTTAAGATGTAGAGGTGCACAAGTTCTTGCCATTGCTATTATGATTATCATAGTTGAGACCTTAACCAACTACTTCAAAGACTCATTAGAATCCAAGGATAAAATTGTTGTTCATAGCAAAAGTATGGGAGACAACGGAAAAAAGTGTAGTCAATAACGGTGCTTCAAGAAAACCTTCTAATGGAAAAGACCAAGGTAAGAGAAACACAAAACCTAAATATAATTTCAATTTTTGTGTTGGTTCGTATTGGGTAAGAGATAGTCCCAAAAAAAGGCTGTCAATGCGATGACTACTAAACTTGATAAGTCTCCTTAAGAGGGTCGAATAGAAATGAGATCACTTCAAATTTTAAATGCTATAAAGGCCTATCCAAAGCCACAAGAAAAAGGATTGATGTATGTTGAGTGTTTAACAGAGTACATACCAAGACACTTATGGATACGTGTGCCTCTCGTAACTTTATAGCCATTAGGAAAGCTCAAAGACTTATATAAAAGCTTACAAGAAAGGAGGTTCTATGAAGGCAATGAATTATGTTGTGAAGCCAATCCAAGGCATTGTCCATGAGGTGAAGGCAAAATTAGAACAATGGAGTGGAATGTTGAACTTGTCATTGGTACCAATCGACAACTTTAGGATAGTACTAGGGATGTAGTTCCTTGACCAAGTAAAGTCATTCCCACTTCCTTTTGCAAACTCAATTTGTATTCTTAATGGAAGTACACATGTGTTGTACCCATAATAAGGCCACATGGTCAACACCAAGACTTGGTTCACTATGAAATTTAAGAAGGGGTTGTACAAGAAGAATGAGATAAGCTATCTTGCCTTTCTTACATGATTATAGGAAGATGATGATGAATTGTATATAGTGATATTCCTACACAAGTGTTGAAAGTCCTTGAAGAATTCAAGGATGTCATACTAACCGAATTGCCAAAGAAACTTCCACATAGAAGGGATGTGTATCATAAGATTGAATTACAACTTGGAGCAAAGATGTTGACCATAAGTTCATATAGAATGGTACCACTTGAATTGGAGGAACTTGAGAGACAACTTAAGGAGTTGTTTGAAGCAAAGTATATTCGACCATCTAAAACTCTTAAAAAGCTTTTGTGCTCTTTCAAAAGAAGAAGGATGATTCTTTATGGATATGCATTGACTATTGAGCTCTTAAAAAGGTAACCATCAAGAATAAGTATCCTATCCCTCTCATTGCTAAATTTTTTTATCAACTTAGAAAGGCACAATACTTCGCAAAGTTGGTTTTACACTCTGGTTACTACCGAGTACATATAGCCCCAGGCGATAAGGAAAAGAAAACATACGTGACATGGTATGGCTCTTAAGAGTTTCTTGTTATGTTCTTTGGCCTTAGTAATGCTCTTGCCACTTTCTGCACTTTGATGAACAAAGATTTTCATCCATATCTTAATCAATTTGTGGTGGTATATTTCGACAATATTATGGCATACAATAACACTCTAGATTAACATATTCAACATATAAGGCAAGTTTTTCCAAATCTTGAGAAATAGGCTTTATGTGAAGATGGGAAAATGCTCTTTTTCCCAATAAGAGGTTATGTTTCTTGGGAATAAGATCATGGATGGAAAAATCATTATGGATAAGGCTAAGACAAAAGTAATACAAGAATAAGAGCCATCGACCAAGGTTCAAGAGTTAAGATCATTTCTTAAACTAGTAAACTATTATTGGCACTACATTAAAGGCTACTCCTTGAATGTAGCTCCACTTATTGACCTACTAAAGAAAAAAAAACATTGGAATAGATGTCACGTTGTTAAGAGGCATTCAAGGAATTTAAGAAGTCTATAATTGAGGAATTTGTCTTGTGCTTGGGAAATCCCACCAAGCCATATGAGTTACACAAATGCATCTAACTTTGCCATATGTAGAGTATTAATGTAAGAAGCTTAGCCCATAGCCTATGAAAGTCGAAAGCTTAACGACAGATAGAGAAAATATTGAGTGCAAGAAAAAGACATGCCTGTCATCATCCATTGCTTAAGGGTATGATAATATTACTTATTAGGCATACATTTCACCATCATGGCCAATAATATTATCACTAGTTACTTTCAAACTCAAAAGAAGCTTTCCCCTAAGCAAGCTAGATGGCAAGACTTATTAGCTAGTTTGATTACAAGTTCGAGTATAAGAAAATAAAAGTAAATGTAGTTGTTGATGTTTTAAGTCAAAAGCTTAACTTTCCATCACGTGCAAGCTTGGAAGCTCAATATTGGAGAAAATCAAGGAAAGATTGATATGTGACATAATTTCCAAGAGTCTTATGGCCTTTGTCAATAAGAGGAAGATAAGGAGGTTATGGGTCACCGATAGCATACTCTACACTAAAGGAGATTGATTCTAGCAAGCTAAGTGGAAAAAATTGAGGATGGAGCTAATTAAAGAATATCAAGACTTTATATAAGCCGGACATTCGAGAGGCAAGAGGAATCTTGCCTTTCTTGAATTGACATACTATTGGCCACATATGAGAGATGATGTTGAGTCTTATGTGAAGACTTGCCTTATTTTTCAACAAGACAAGGTAGAACAATGATCACTAGAAGGCCTACTTGAACCATTACCCATCTGCGAGTGCCTTGGGAAAGTGTATCCATCAATTTCATCTCTACTTTGCTAAAATTGCTAAAATTTGAAAGATATAGACATGGTGGTTGACATATTTAGCAAGTATGCTATATTCATTCCTACCCTGACAAATAATATAACAATAGTATCTACTAATCTATTCTTAAAACAAATGGTAAAGTACTTATGAATTCCAAGTAGCACAATGAACAATCGAGACCCACGCTTTACTCGTAAGTTTTAGACTAAGTTATTCAAGTTACTTCAATCAAGCTTAAATCGAGACTTTTGCTGGAACTTTATTTGAGGCCAAACTTCTTGATGTGGTGCAATTCTCTTATAATCTTCAAAGAAGTTAGTTAACAAGTAAAAGTCAATTTGAAATTATCATTGGAGAACAACCTATGACTCCTCAAGCCTTAGTAAGGGGTTATGATTGGGAAGATCCTTGAAGTGTACAAGTTTTCCAAAACATAGCACATACATGCTGAGATTACAAAGGCAATACTTGGATAAAGCCATCAAGAAGATGAAGAAGTTCATTGATAAAAAGACAATAAATGTCATATTTAATGAAGGTGACATGGATATGGTGAAGCTTCTTCCCAAACAATTCATGTTGTTTAGAAAAGTGCATAAGGGGCTGGTGCGATTGTACAAATGACCTTTTCCTATCATAGTGAAAGTAGGAAATATTTCTTATAAAGTCTAACTTCCTCCTAAGCTTAATATCCACCTGATCTTTCATATAAGTCTCTTAAAGTTAACCATGAAGACATAGAGGACTCGATTAGTGGAGAAACAAGGAAGGCACTTACAGTCGTGATGATTTCTTTGGACAATGAAGTAGAGTGCATACTAGTAAAAAGGAAGATATAAAGGTGAGGAGTTCTCAATTATATGGAAGAATTTGTCAAATCAAAAGGATTATCCAAAAGTGAAGCATTATGGGAGCATGAAGATATGCATTATGAAAATTTTAAGACCACAATTCACGTTTCAAGGAGCAAGATGCGATAAGGGCATCATGAGCTTAGGTGGGGAGAATGTCATGATCCAAATTTTAATGGGTTTATTAATATGGGATAAAGAAGACATTCTTATAGGCTTGATAATTCAAGAGGGAAGCCCATTTACATATATGAGTAACTAGAATATCCCATTGAAATATCTAGATATTCGTCTTGTAAATTAACCTAGTTTCTAGAAAAACTTAAGGTATTTGCTATAATTATTTATTAAAGATATTTCATAGAGAATTTTAGATCATCTTTAATGAGTAACACATGTACAAATCTTAACTATTGATTGAGGAGATGAATGCCTATAAATAAGTGTAGAGATCTCATTTGTAACACATTTAAGAACCAAATAACAAACCAACAAGTCTTATAATATTTTCTCTATACTTACAATACAAATTTCTTCCATTTCCTGAAAGTTATCTTCTTCACTATCACTAGTCTTAAATACCTATTTAGGTTGCTTGCTAGCTAGCTTACTTAGGCATTTAGGTAGTTAAGTGCTATCTTCTTCACTATCACTAGTCTTAAATACGTATTTAGGTTGCTTGCTAGCTAGCTTACTTAGCATTTAGGTAGTTAAGTGCTGCATGTGGCCTCGAAGAAAGTAGGCATGTGGCACTATGCTCCTTTTTTAGAAGAAAAAAATACTCCTTGTTTTATGAACTTTCATTTATCATAAAAAATATAAGTTATTATTACCTTATTTTTGCTCTCTTTTGCTCTAGTTAAACATATGGATATTAAATCTAAATTATTTAAGTATTATGATTTAAATCATTCTTTAAATTAATGTAAGATTTATGATGAATATTTATCATATTCTAATGTTTAAGCAGAAAAAATAATATTGCATGTACTTATTGATATAATAGCTAGAAAGAAGTAGTATTAAATAATGTGTTAGAATCAATTGAAAAATAAGCTAACTTAACCCATCTTTACAATTTTTATTCGAAGGTTACCTCACATGGAGGATGTATATGATATTTAAGGGGTATAAGTATATGTGTTCTTCCTCACTTGATTAAAGATGTAATTTTACAATAAAATTTTATAATTTTTATGATAATTAGGTTATATTTTACATGTAGTGTTCCTTCTCATCTTAAATTTAAGCTCATATTTTATGTGTAAAATTTTTTAAATTTAAATTTAATTATTTTTTAATTAAAACGTAATAAAATTCTAACAAACCCTACAGTTTGATAAATATTTGTTCAAAAATTTTCATTTTTAAAATTTTTGCTCTAATGTTTAATTTATATTTTAATTTTTAAATTTTACATTATTGATTATTTATTATTACCCCATTTGAATTCGAGAGCTAGGTATGACTGCTCACATGTATAAAAAATACAAATGGTGTGTTTATATTAAAATAATATTAGTGAGAGGATATTGTGTTAGATTATTTTCCTAATCAATTTGATTTCTTATTCTTAAAAACATGTTACTTATCTGGGTACAAATTAAAGAAAAAAACTGAATTTAATTTACAAAATTTAACATAAAATTATTAATTACAATTAAATTGATTATAACAAGTAATTTTATTGTTAAATTATGCCAATAATGTCATAAACATGTTGATTTTAAGCTAAATTTACCAATAAATTTAATATATTATATATAAAATAAAAATAAGAGAGTAAAACAAGAGTCATGAAATAAAAAAGATAAATTTATCAATTATTTTAATATAATATAATAGTTAAGAAATATTTTCTCTGTTTCTATTGAAAAAAAAATTATAGGTCTATTATGTGTATATAAATTGAGTATATTAATTATATTTAGTATTTAATATATTATTTTGATGTAAATTTAATTATATAAGATATAATTAAGTGATGTAGTTTATAAATTGATAGACAGGCGGTTAGAAAGCAAAGGTATTATATATTATATTAAAGCCTTAAATAACTCTAAACTCGTGAGTTAGGAATACTCGTGATCCCATGGTCAATATCTTTCCTTATAAAACTTAAAACGTAAGTCACTTTGCTTTTAAATTGTGTGTAATAGGAGTTTTTTTTTTCATTTTTTATTTCAAAATAATATATTTTTTTAACGAGAGATATGAAAAAATAAAAAGCAGAATTACATATAAGTAAGAAAAGGTGTGATCCATAATAATACATAGATAAATTTAAAATTTTATTCTATATCTCATATCAATAATATCTATTTTTTAATACTAAAAATATTTAAAATCTTTTTGTCTAATAGACCCTTTACTTTATAAAAATTACAAAGAAGTTAAATATTTTATGAAAAATAATAAAAGTGGATACTTTGCATCTCATGTGACTCTTATGAGAGACAAACCGCTCATTTAATAAGATGGTGAACATTCTAAAACAATATAATCACATGTGTAAAAATATTTTTATGTGCTAAGATTTTTTAATTTTAATTATGAATTAAATTGAGTTAACTGATCTATATTACTTATTAATTTTAAAAAATATTGATACCATATTTGTTTGATGCTTATTAATATATATTTTAGAAATTATGTGATAATATAATTTTCAATTAATGTTTTGTTTCATTTGAAAGAAGTTATTTGTCCAATCTTACCGATACATCATATGGTAGAATGAAATCATATTATCTCTTTATTTTTATAAAAAAAAAGTATAAAAAATCGGAATGAGATGAATGATATTAATAGATAATATATAATATACTATACCTAGGATTTTTTCTATAGAAAAATAAGATACGTGACAAGAAACGAAACTTAAGTACACACATTTTATAAAGGTAAATTAGATCTATAGTATGTCGCTTAAAAGAAGCGTAGCTTGAGCATACTGCATACCTTTAATAAAGCTAAATTAAGGTATCAAACCCGTTTCTCTTGTTTATCCATTGAGAGCCAACTAATATGGTATAAATATTAAAACCTTTAATTAGTGTTTAGATGTTACTTACGTCGGTACGTAGTTACTTCTTCAAAGTTCAATTGACACTTTAATTAGTTATAGATTTAATTATAACTTACTTGCTTTGAATCTCTTTAATTTTTAGATAAATTAGTTTCGTATATCAAAGTGAAAAATCTTTATATTTTATAGAGATGTATTTATTTATGGGTTTCAATAATCTCTTAGTACAAAAATGTATCCATCTATGCGCGCTAACATTTTAATATTCTTTATAGTTTTAAAAATATTTACCTGAGGAGTATTACATGCAATTTCAAAACTCATTATATTAATTTTAAGCAATTTCAAAACTCATTATATTAATTTTAAGATAATTAATAATAGAGATCGAAAGTTAATTATATTTTAATAGAGAATTTATACTATAACTTTATTTATGTATAGATAGCTTATTTTAATGTAAATATTAACAATAATTTTTAAAACTAAGAAAATGAGTAAAGATGAATGTTATATGAGATATATGATCTTGCTTTAATATTATATGTATAGAAAAAGTTTAGTTATAATTATCTGTTATGAAATTTAAGTTATATTTCAAACTCTTTGAATATTTTGCATATATAAATATATACATACATAAGAGAAAGAATTAACACGATAATTATTGTTGAGACTCAATATTTTAAAGAGATGGATTAGAGAGAAGTTATTGCGAAGGGTTGAATGTGTGAATCCTCATGAGGGGTTTACCTATTTATAGCATATTTATAGATACATGAGTCAGCTATACAATGTATACATATAACTACGTGTCAAGAGGGCATAATTAGCCTAAAGTAAAATATGTTAGAGATCTAGGTTGAGTTTTACTCGTGTTGCCCACGAGCTTGTGCCGTACTTGAGCTTGTGCTGTCATTGGGCTCGGTCTTACTCAGGCTCGAGCTACCATTGGGCTCAGTCTTTACTCATGCTTGAGCTGCCATTGGGCTCGGTCTGTCTCATGGGTAGGATGTCTAGGGTGCTTCATCTTCCGTCTTGGGCTAGACTTGGCTTGTGTAGTTTATAAGGTCCGGTCTTTGGGTCGGTCTAGATGTCCAAACATCAAGTCCCCCCACTCTTTCAACTTGGGTTTTGGTTTGAGGTGGAAGAGTGAATGCCAAGCACAAGATACAAATTGTTCGGCTTCCACAATAAATGCGTGTTAGTTGATTAGAGAGAGAAATCCAGTGCCCCTATATAAAAGGGTGCTTGGGCTAGGACTTATCATTGTTTACCTGCAAAATTTGAGAAATAGTAAAGGAAAACGCTCTTTCGTTTCATCTCATGTTATGAAAGATTTTTAGTTCGGTGGTAAGAATTCAACTCGTGCTATAATATTCTCTATAAGAACATTTTTAGAACTCAAGCATTTAGAACCTAACAATTTTCTACTTTCTTTTCAGGTCGGTTTTAAAAGGAACATTTTCTTTTATTTTCAACTCGTCTCTAGGTAATCTCCTTTTCTCATACCTTACTGATGAACGAAAACCGGCATCGCCAATTCTCGCAAATACTTTGGTTTTAATATTTGTAAAACTCTCGCAAGTGCACGAATCATTTCGTAGAAAATGATAAGTATACTCCCAAGGTCGATCTAAGGAAGGAATGTATGTGGTTCTTAATTTATTATTCAAACTTTTAAAAACGAAATTAAATCCTAAACATCCTGTCACGATAGTTTGGTTTTTGTGTTCCTAATCTAATAACATAAAATAAACATATATACAGATTAATTAAATAAAAAATAAACATAGATACAAATTCAATAAATATTTATCTACAAATAAATATAATTACAGATTCAATAAATATTCATGCAAATTTTATCATTTATATTAGTGGAGTATTTATGGATATAATAACTAAGTTAATTATGCTTGCTCATATTATCTAGGTTATTAAAGATATAAATTGATATTTTATTGATTCTCTCTTTTTGTATGAATACCACCTTTGGTGGGTTAGATACTCTTTGTTAACTAAACAAATCAATTAACACCTATGGGTGGGGTTGATAACTAATTTGGTTAATTAAATTAATTCCTTTTTCTAAGAGATTGAAAATGAACCATTTAAATGCCACCTTTGGTGGGGTTAGACAGTTTAAACTTTATCCAAGGTGTCCAAATTAAACCCAAGAATTTAGTTATCCGAGTACTAACTTTCAAGTTTTAAAACCACTATTGAAAACATGTTGTCAATACATTTCCACATAATAATTCTTATAAAAACTTTTGAAATAGAGCTTCACTCTAACTACCGGGCGATTGTACCAACAAATAAAAGAGCACTACTCTAAATTAGACCGGATAACTAAACCTTAAAATCTAATTTTCAGATTTAAGTTTGTAATGAAAAATAATGTATTTCTCTCTAACATCCTTAATATAAAATCTTGAATAAAAATAAACTCAATTCATTTTAGAAATTTTCACCTATTTAATATTTCGCAAGCATAACAACGTTATTATTATATCATGATTATATACTATAGCACGCTTAAATTTAATCACATAAATTAAATATAACATGTAAGAATAAAGCATAAAAATAACTCAGAAGAAAATAAAATCCTTACAAGATTGACGCTATTCCCGTTGCTAGAAAACCTCCAAGCGAATTTTCACTTCCATTTATTGAATCAAAAATCTAAATTATTACAAAACATTACAAGTTCCTCTCAAAAAGAGAAGAACTCTAAACCTAAGACAATTGAACTAAAAACTAAGAGAAAAACTAAGAAAAGCTTAGAAACTAAGAAAGAAACTAAAGAAAACTCAAAAACTAAGAAATGAGAGAAAGAAAGAAGAGAGAAGAGAGGTTTTGAGGTGTGTTTTGAAGTGAATGGAAGGGGGTATTTATAGGTGAGGATGGAGAGAAAAAATGAGTAAAAAAATGTTAAAAAAATATTAAAAAATAAAAACGTGTTTTGGACCTCGAGGTCATCAATGACGTCGCATGACGTCATGGGGCGTTGCACGTGAAAAATGGGTCAAAAACGCGAAGCGCCTTGGCGGGCGCGGGCCGGTCAAGGGCCGGGCTGCGCGCGTTTTTCCGTCTTTTGACATTTTTGACCTTTTCGACCCATTTTGTCCAATTTTTCCATGTTTGTTGACCTTTTTCCACTTATTTATCAATTTATTTGTGATGTATTGCTTCAAGTATTCTTCTTTGAGTCTTTACATTGCGTTTTTAGGCCAAAATTCCTGAAAAACAGTAAAAATAGCCGTGGTTCCGAAAAAGACAAATTTATATAAATATATGATAAAACATATAAATATATATATTTTTGATCAATTAAAGTGCATAAAATCATGGTTATTTTAGTGTCTTTTGAGCACTCATCACAACCCCCCAACCTTCTTGCTAGTCCCTTAGCAAGAGAAGCGATAAAAACTAAAAATTAAACTATCCTAAATCACTTCCGTGGATTGACACGGTTGCATTTAGCCTATGCAACAAGCCTTTAAACCCCTAGGTTGCCCTAGTGGACGAGTTTGAGTCTCGTGAGGGTTTTCAGTAATGATACCCACAAACATTGTACTAAATGTAAAAACAAAAGAAACAATAAAAACAAACAATCATAAAAATTAAATTTACAACAACATCGTAAATTATCAACATCTCACAAAAATGTCTCATACTTTTTAATCTCCTTTAAGATCATAATTAAAAATCTCAAGCATAAGTTATTTTAATCTCTTAAAACAATCATGATTTATTATAATAATTAGTCGAAAATCATTTTCATATTTCATATCAAAAATGTATCAATTTAATTTCACCCAATTTCAGTGTCATGAATCTAAATTCGCCGACTCTATTCCTCCCAAGTCAATACTCTCAAAGCACTGAATCCTCTGGGTTTAATCACTCATACTAATTTATATGCGAAAGAGTTGATGTATAGAAATGAACTAATATGTTCGCATATGTATAAAGAATAAAGGCTCAAAGTGTTATTTTAACATTGATCTCATGAAAGGAATCAAATGTATAAATTATAAAGATATCATATATAAAAATTATTTTCATGCATAAATCAAACTCATTAAGAAAGAATTTCAAGATATATGCCTTTTACAAATGAAGAAATTGCAAAGACTTTTTGGGGAAAAACTTCTTATACCTTTCTTTAGGAATTAGCCTTTACTCACAACTTTGAAGGCAATGCGGGTTATAGTATGTAGATGATACTATTTTTATCTCTCTCTTTTTTTTTTGTAGATATTTTTCAATATGTGTATTTCTTAGAGAGTCAACCCATGTACAGATTGTACATATTTTGGATTTTGGTGAGTGGTTAATTTTGTGGCTTTTCTGTTTGATCTTGGTTTAGGTAACCCCAGATATGTCTTTTTGTTTTTGTAGTAGTCATGCATAAATGAGATATAAGCATATACTATCAACTTCTACTCAAATCATTTAATCTAAGCAATAATAATCAAAAATATATGATACTCTATTAAAATGAAAAAAATTCATACATTCAATGCTAATACCTATAGAGATCATCTAAAAATTTGAAGAAATAAGAAATGTGTTTGGAGTAGAAAAAATATATATTTCACTCTAAATAAAGGAAATTAGGCTCAAATTATATCTCACAAAGGTAGTCTCCACTAAAAAAAAACTCATAAACACCGATTTTGGGTTTAATATAATTTCAACATCTTATCAAGAAATACTAATTATGACAAAAACTAACTAATTATCAAAAATAATTACAAAATATTTCATGATATGTTTTCAAAAATTAATCTAACAGTACAAAAGACTTAACTATTTACTTAAATTTGATTTAAAGAAATGATAAACTTTTGTGAAACTTTCTTTTTTTTTTTTATATATTTTTTTTTTATATTTTATTTTTTATTATTTTTTTATTCCAAAAATTACTAAATCACACAGAATATAAATAAAACCAAACACACAAAAAATGAAAAAGTATATTTTTTATTTTTTTATTTTTTAATTAAGCATGGTAACTTTTCACCACCCCAAACCTAGAACTTACATTGTCCTCAATGTAACAACTGTAAATTAAAGATAAAGAGAGAAGAGAAGAAATATTACCTATTTCCTGAGAATGTGCAAGTAGTAATGGAAAATGCAGGTGCATCCATCATATTCATCATTAAAGTGTATACAGACAGATCGCTGTAAACTTCTAACATCTCAACAAATATTTTTAGTTTTAACAATTTAAAAATTATTCACATGCAATTAAAATGAAATAAACAATAAAATTAAGTAAAGAAAACAAATAACAAACAAAAATTATTTTATATTTTTTTTTTATTTTTTTATTTATTTATTTTTTTTTTGTTTTTTTTTTTTTTAAATTTTACCTAAAATGATGGGTTGCCTCCCATCCAGCGCTTAGTTTAACGTCTTAGCAAGACGTATCTTTTTGGTGCTAAGGGTTACTCACTCAAATGCAATCCATTTCAAAGAATGTTGTTTGGTTCTTCTAAATAAGGCTCGACACGATGGCCATTGACTTTGAACGTTTTTTGTGTCTCGAGTCCAATAGTTCCACTACTCCATGTTCAAATACTTGAACTATTTTGAATGGTCCATCCCATTCTGATCTCACTTTCTCGAAACAATCTCAAACGAGTTAAATAAAAGAACTTTCATTCAGGGAAGGTAAGAGTCTTAGAAGTAGCCTCTTGTCATGATAGCGCTTAGTACGCTCCTTGTATAATTTGGCATTCTCATAGGCTTCATTCCTAATTTCTTCCAACTCACTAAGCCGGAGTAATCGTTTTTCACCTCGCTTTATCTAAATCCATGTTTAACTCTTTAATTGCCCAATAAGCTTTGTGTTCAAGTTCAATCGAAGGTGGCACGCTTTCCCAAAGATTAACCTGTGTGGCTCATCCCAATAGGTGTTTTGTAATACATGGGTATGCCCATAAAGGCATCATTTAGCTTAAATGCCCAATCCTTCCTCGACGGACGACAAGGCGTTCCAAGACTTTAATTTGCCTATTGCTCACTTCCACTAAACCTAAGTTCGAGGATGATATGGAGAGTTACTTTTATGTGTGATGTTGTACTTGTTTAGTACTCCATCAAAGAGTTTGTTACAAAAAATGGCTACCTCCATCACTTATTATAGCTCTAGGCATTCGAACTCATCCGAATATGAAATCTTTCAAGAATTTCACAACAACATTAGCATCATTGGTTTTGGTGGGGATAGCTTCTACCCACTTGGACACATAATCCACAAGAACCAAAATGTATTGAAAACCATTGGGATTGGGGAAAAGGACCCATGAAGTCAATCCCCCATACATCAAAGAAGTTCAACAACTAAATTAGATGTCAAGGGCATTTCATCTCTTTTGCTTATGTTTCCCGGTTTCTTTGACATCTATCACATTGTGCACAAAACATATGAAAGCATCTTTAAAAAGAGCGGGCCAAAAGAACTAGATCCGTAATATCTTACGGCCGTCTTTTCACCTCCAAAATGACCCCCACAATGAAGTTCATGACAAAAAGTCGAATGCTCTTATGTTCTTCTTCTCGGTACACATCTCCTGATGACTTGATTCTTGACCAATCTTGTATAAATAAGGGTCATCCCGTAAATAGTCCTTAATAGTTTTAAAAACCTTTTCTTGTCCCGATATGGTTGTTAGGTCGCAAAACACCAAAGTGGCAAGATAGTTTACAATATCAAAGATACCATGGGTTCTGACCTATGAAAAATAACTGTTCATCGTGAAAGGTTTCAACTATATCATCATTACTCTCATCTTTAAGAGAATTGAAGTCGAAATCAACCTAGACAAATGGTCACCTACTAAGTTTTCACCGCTTTCTTATCCTTGATCTCAGTCAAATTCTTGTAAAGAGTAAGACCCACTTGATTAATCTTGGCTTGGCATTTGGTTTACTTAATAGGTATCTTAAAGCAGCATGATCGAATGTACAATCACTTTAGATCCTACTAAATAAGACCGAAATTTGTCTAAAGAGAATACTATAGCCAAGAATTCCTTTTCAAAGGGTGGTGTAATTCATTTGGGCATCATCGAGTGTTTTGCTAGCATAAGTAGATGACATGTAAACGCTATCCACTTTTTTTGTCCCAGGACTGCTTCCTATTGCATAATCGAAGCGTCACACATTATCTCAAAAGGTAAAGACCATTTGGGTGCCATTATACTGCGGGTAGATGTTAGTTTCTCTTTCAAGGTATTAAAGGAAATAAGGCAACATTGTTGAAGTCAAATTCAAGATCTTTGGATAATAAGTTACATAAAGGACTCACTTATTTTAGAGAAATCTTTAATAAATCGTCTGTAAAATCCTCGCATGTCCCAAGAAGCTTCTTATCCCCTTCACAGATGTAGGGAGTGTAGTTTGGATATCAATTCAACTTTTTGCCTTATCAACTTCAATACCCTTGTTTGAAATTATACGTCTCCAAAACTATCCTTGTTGAACCATAAAATGACTTTTCTCCCAACTGGGTTAGATTGCATTCAATGCATCTTTCTAAAACCAAAGTCAATTTATGTAAGCAATCATCAAATGAGTTCTAAAGACGTAGAAATCGGCCCATGAAAATTTCAATGAACTTCTCCACCATGTCCGAGAAAATGGATATCATGCATCTCCGGAAAGTGGCAGAGCATTGCATAACCCAAATGGCATTCTCAGTGAAAAGCAAATGTCCCAAAAGGACATGTAAATGTGGTCTTTTCCTGATCTTCCTGGCTATGGGTACTTGATAATATCCAGACAAACCATCCAAAAACAAGAAAATTCGTGTCTACTAATCTTTCCAACATTTGATCAACGAATGGAAGAGGAAAGTGATCCTTTTTCGTATATAAATTTAGTTTCCTAAAATCTATACACATTCTCCATCCAAGGATTATTCTAATGGCACTAATTCACTTTTATCATTTTTAACAACCGTTATCCTGCATTTCTTTGGTACCACATGCAATGGACTAACCCACTTACTATCCGCAATAGGATAGATAATCCCTTCTCCTAACAATTTAAGGATTTCCTTAACTACCTCTTGCATGTTTGGGTTTAGTCTTCTGGGCCTCTCGCATGTGCTTAGCACCATCCTCCAAGTTGATCCAGGCATACACATTGTCGACTAATGCCTCTTATATCCCCCTATACTCCAACCTATAGATTTCTTAAACTGCTTAAGCACTTCACGAAGTTCCTTTTCTTGTGGTTTGGTCAAGGTTGAAGAAATTATCAATCGGATATGTTTCTCCTTCTCCCAAAAACACATATTTTAAGTGCTCAGGTAAGTCTTTGAAGTTCAAGTTCGTGTGGATTGGCCTCTTTAATAGATGAAGAACCTGGGTAGATTTAAAAGTGCACTAGATTTTGTCATCACTTCATTATTGTCTAGTTGTTCAAGGTACCCTTAATTTCTTCATCTAAATCTTCTTCAACCTTTTCAAGTGTAAGAACTAAGCTTCAAGTCATTTTCATTCCTGGTTTGGAAAAAAGGTGTTTTGGACAAGATTATCCAAAGGATCAACTTTAATATTTCATCGATGGCGTAAATAGAAGGAAAGGTGAAGAATCAAAAACTTTGAAATGAACAAATTTCTCCTAAGATGCCCATTGTCAAATTTCCATCTCTGGACATCAATAATAGTTTTAGTAGTTGCCATAAATGGTCTACCAAGCAATATTGTACGCTTCTCTCGTCCAATGCCGGACATTTTCTTGCATATCCGTAACCACAAAGTCAACAGGTGTATTATTAGTTTGTCTACCACCAAAACATCCTCAACTATTCCTGGATATTTAAGAGATCTATCCGCAAGTCCAGTGACATAGTCAGGTTTTAAATCCCTAGATTGAGTCATGAGAATATGTATAGGCATCAAATTTATACTAGCACCTAAATCAAGCATTGCTTTAGCAACCTTCCTATCCCCCATAGTTATGTTTATAATAAAACTTCCCAGGGTCTTTCAACCAGTGGTAACAGGTCAAGTACAAATCACTAGAAATTTCTCGACACTACTACTGCTCATTCGCTCATACCTCCTTTTCTTAGTGTTCAACTCTTTGAAAAACTTGGCATACATGAGGGCACATTCATGATCACTTCTAATAATGGTAAATTGATATTTACTTTAGAGAGCATATTAAAAAGATCATTGAATTGCTTATCTTTTTTGGACCCTTTCAACCGGGGAAAAGGTACTTGCATCCGGTGTGGTTCTGTTGTCTTTTGAATTTTGGGAGTGTCGATGACCCCCAATGAGTTTTTCGAAAGCTTGTGAAGTTTAACACTTGTTTCTCCTTTTTGCGATATTAGAATGTCGCCTTCTTTGTTAGAGATTTCGGTACACCGGTATTGACTACCTTACCACTTCGGCGGTTCTAACATCTTTTGCTTGTTCGTTGGTAGGGCAACTTTCCGGTTCTTTCTTTTGCATTTGTTCAGCCGGTTGCCCAACTTTAGATTCAATTCTTTTAACCGAAGCCTCCATGGTGTTCAACCTTTGATTAGTCATCAGTTGGTTGTCACGACTAACTTGAATAAAAGCATTCAAGCTATCTTCTAAGGTTGGTTTAAAAGATTGGCTTGGTGGGTAAGGGTGGTTGTAGGTTGGGTGATTATAGGTGTTTGGATGATACTTTTGAAAATATTGGCCTTCCTCATTGCCACCGACACTAGAATCCCAAGTTTTTGAATAATTATGAGTACCATCCCCAATTGAACAACACACTCCACATACCTCTTGATTTGAAATTTGGTGAGACGTGAGGAATTTCACTTGTTTAGTCAATTCAACAATGTGCAAGGTTATCACATCATCAAAGCCGACCTCATTGACCTTTGCTTTCCTTCCACCACCTCTTTGTGGGGATTTAGTACCCAATACCTCAGTGAGTTTATAGGCCTCCTCTCATTGTCTTTTCTCCTACAAAGACCTCCAAAGAAGATTATCAACCATGTATTGACTCTGTAGTGTCAATCCATCGTAAAAGAATTGGTTTTGTAGCTGTAGTGGAAAGCTATGATTTTGACATTGAATGAAAAGGAGTTTGAATCGTTCCCAAGCTTCATGAAAGGGCTCTTCATTCATTTGAGAAAATGTTGCTATCTTTGTTCTTAGATCAACAGTCTTTTGATGGGAATAGAACCTACCCATAAAAATTTCATAGACTGCCTCCCAAGTTTTAAGAGATCTCCGATTTGTAGAGTAATGAACCATGACCAAGCTTTATCTTTGAGAGTGTAAGGAAAACACCTCATCCTAAGTTGATCTTCACTAATTGCATGTAGTGGAAAGGTTTGGACAATAGCATAGAATTCTCGAATGAAATGCAAAGGATCTTCATTAGGGATACCGTGAAAGGAAGGCAACAAAGAATAATGAATCTTTTTCAATTCATAATTCCTTGCAGCCTCTTGCAATTGGATGCCGGAAGTTACATTGCTAATGATTGGCATTGTATAGTCTTTCATCTTTTTCCGCCTATCTTCAGCATCTCCCATGGTTGTTTGTAGTTGAAAATGATCCTCCTCCTATTGTGAATCAGCATTTTGCTTTTAAAAACAATGGTAGATATCTCTAAAAAAAATGCAAGGAACCTAAATTATTATTTTTTTTTAATTTAAACGAAGGGACACAATTTTTGAAACAAACGAATTTATTTTATTTGAAATATTTTTTTATTTTTTATTTTTTTTTTATTACACGCAAACTAAAACAAAGGAAAATACAATAATGGGTGACCTCCCATGTAGGACTAAAATTTATCGTCTTCTAGTAAGACGTTGCTTGGAGATTGCAGAATGAAAAACTCAATGTCTCCTCTTCATTGAATTCATTTAAGTTTCAAATTAGTCTTTGCCTTTTTGCAAATGTTCAACTAACTGTTCAACTTGAACTTCCACCTTTTTGATAGAAGCTTCCACAGAGTCCAACCGTTGATTGGTTTTTGATTGATTGTCCTCACAAACTTGAATAAAAGAATTCAAGTTGTCTCCGTGGTTGGTTTATTTGGAATGCTTCGTGGAATAGGCTGGTGGAATTTGGCTTCGCCTGCTGGTTTGAGTTTTGAGGGAAAGGAGGGTTGTTTTGCCTCCAAGAGAAATTTGGATGACTTCTCCACCCAGGATTATAGGTATTTGAATCGGGATCAAACCTTGGTCTCTCGTTGATACGCTCCCAACACATTAACCTCGCTCGGGTTCAACATTGTATCTCCTTGATATGGACAAAGCCAAGCATCCTTGTCCCACGTTGTGCTTTGTACAAACCATATTGTTCATTATTTGTGTTGGTTTGTGTAGCGAGATAAGGCAACTTGCTTAGTCGATTGAACAAGTTGTTGTTGAACTTCATTACCGGAGTCAATCTCACGAACACCCGCCTTTTCTCACTCTGGAGCTTTTCTCACTCTAGAGCTCACTGGGGAATTAAGACTCCAACATCTCAAAGAGATTATACGTTTCTCGATGCAGTCTTTTCTCCTATCGCTCCTCCCTCATAACGTTGTCGACAATGAACCGACATTGTTGTGTAAGTCCATCGTAAAAGAATTGGTTCTCCGCAACCGTAGGGAAAGCTATGCGATGGGGACATTGAGTGAGAAACATTTTGAACCTATCCCAAGCTTCACGGAATGGTTCTCCTTCCATCCGAGAGAAAGTAGCAATCTTTCCTCTCGGCTACGATGTTTTTTGATGGGAATAGAATTTTCCCATGAATTTATTGTAGAATTTGACCCCATGTCATCGTAGAGAACAGTGGAAGTTGACATCAACCAAGCTTTAGCCTTATCCTTTAAGGTGTACGGAAAACATCTCATTCTAAGTCGATCCTCGTTTAGAATACCGGTGGGGAATGTTTGGACCGTAGCATAGAAATCTCTCATAAAGGAAAGAGAATCTTCATTAGGTAGCCCATGTATGGAAGGAAGCATAGAAAAATGAATATTTTTAAGTGTCATAATTCCGAGTGAAATTTTCTCCTAGTGGATAATGCGCTTCCGTGCCAATCACCGGTCTTGCAAACTCCTTCATCGTGGTTTCCTAACATGTTGGTTTTCCTCCATTTCTTTTGGTTCTAGTAAAGGATTAAGACGTTCTATGTTTTGCTCAAAATCAGGTTGATGGGTAGGATCCAGTGTTGTTGACACTTGTTTAAATTTATGAATATTATTTACATATGGTGTTAGGGGGTTTCCTAAGGATCTCCTACCACGCATAGACTATTTTTAAACGTAAATTTAAAACTCCTGTCAACAAAAATAAAGAAATTAGAAAATTTCCATGGCATTTAACACTAGACAATTTTTTTTTTTTTACTTTAAATAACATAATTAGTATTAACCAAGAGTGTTCCCAGGAAAGAATGGTGGTGCTATGGCTCCTTAAAAACCATTCTCCTAGCATAACAACGCTTCCCGGAAAAGACATTAGCCTGGCACAAAGGCTTCAAAGAACTAGTCTCCTAGACAGAACTCCCTTAGATTTTTACTTTTCATGCCTTTTAAAATTTTAAAAATTTTAAATATATTTTTTTTTACGAACGGTAATTTTATTTTACTATTCACACTATCTTATTTCTTATTAACTTAAAATTTTAAAAATTTTAAATTTTTTTTTTACGAACGGTAATTTTATTTTACTATTCACGCTATCTTATTTTTTTATTAACTTAAAATTTAAAAAAAAAAATTTAAATATAAATATATATATATATATATATATATATATTTTTTTTAACGGCAAAAACTTTTTTACTTCAAATTTCAAATTTCTAAATTATTTACTTCTTATGCTATAATAAAAAAAAATTTATTATTTTTTTTTATTTATTTTTTTATTTATTTTTTATGAAATTTGAAATTTGATTAAATTTTATTTTATTTTATTTTATTTATTTATTATTATTATTATTTTTTTTTTTTAAAAAAAATATCACAATTATTTACAACACAAAAATATTTTTAAAATTTTGATAAATAAATTAAAAACGCTATTCCTTCCTGCAAGAACGGCGCTAAAAACTTGATGAACTAAAACCCAGATCACCAATTCTCGCAAATACTTTGGTTTTAATATTTGTAAAACTCTCGCAGTGTACGAATCATTTCGTAGAAAATGATAAGTATACTCCCAAGGTCGATCTAAGGAAGGAATGTATGTGGTTCTTAATTTATTATTCAAACTTTTAAAAACGAAATTAAATCCTAAACATCCGTCACGATAGTTTGGTTTTTGTGTTCCTAATCTAATAACATAAAATAAACATATATACTGATTAATTAAATAAAAAATAAACATAGATACAAATTCAATAAATATTTATCTACAAATAAATATAATTACTGATTCAATAAATATTCATGCAAATTTTATCATTTATATTAGTGGAGTATTTATGGATATAATAACTAAGTTAATTATGCTTGCTCATATTATCTAGGTTATTAAAGATATAAATTGATATTTTATTGATTCTCTTTTTTGTATGAATACCACCTTTGGTGGGTTAGATACTCTTTGTTAACTAAACAAATCAATTAACACCTATGGGTGGGCTTGATAACTAATTTGCTTAATTAAATTACTTCCTTTTTCTAAGAGATTGAAAATGAACCATTTAAAAGCCACCTTTGGTGGGTTAGACAGTTTAAACTTTATCTAAGGTGTCCAAATTAAACCCAAGAATTTAGTTATCCGAGTACTAACTTTCAAGTTTTAAAACCACTATTGAAAACATGTTGTCAATACATTTCCACATAATAATTCTTATAAAAACTTTTGAAATAGAGCTTCACTCTAACTACCGGGCGATTGTACCAACAAATAAAAGAGCACTACTCTAAATTAGACGGATAACTAAACCTTAAAATCTAATTTTGATTTAAGTTTGTAATGAAAAATAATGTATTTCTCTCTAACATCCTTAATATAAAATCTTGAATAAAAATAAACTCAATTCATTTTAGAAATTTTCACCTATTTAATATTTCGTAAGCATAACAACGTTATTATTATATCATGATTATAAACTAACAGTTAAATTTAATCACGACAAATTAAATATAACATGTAAGAATAAAGCATAAAAATAACTCAGAAGAAAATAAAATCCTTACAAGATTGACGCTATTCCCGTTGCTAGAAAACCTCCAAGCGAATTTTCACTTCCATTTATTGAATCAAAAATCTAAATTATTACAAAAACATTACAAGTTCCTCTCAAAAGATAAGAACTCTAAACCTAAGACAATTGAACTAAAAACTAAGAGAAAAACTAAGAAAATCTTAGAAACTAAGAAAGAAACTAAAGAAAACTCAAAAACTAAGAAATGAGAGAAAGAAAGAAGAGAAGTGAGGTTTTGAGGTGTGTTTTGAAGTGAATGGAAGGGGGTATTTATAGGTGAGGATGGAGAGAAAAAATGAGTAAAAAAATGTTAAAAAAATATTAAAAAAATAAAAACGTGTTTTGGACCTCCTGAGGTCATCAATGACATCGCATGACGTCACGGCTGCACGTGAAAAATGGGTCAAAAACGCGTTGGGCGCGGGCCGCTGCCGGGGCCGGCGCCAGCAGCGCAGCGTGCATCAACGGCCTGGCGCGGAAGCGTCAACGTCTTGGGCGCCTCTGGCGCGCGCGGGGGGCGGCGGCGCGTTTTTCCGTCTTTTGACATTTTTGACCTTTTCGACCCATTTTGTCCAATTTTTCCATGTTTGTTGACCTTTTTCCACTTATTTATCAATTTATTTGTGATGTATTGCTTCAAGTATTCTTCTTTGAGTCTTTACATTGCGTTTTTAGGCCAAAATTCCTGAAAAACAATAAAAATACCCGTGATTCCGAAAAAAGACAAATTTATATAAATATATGATAAAACATATAAATATATATATTTTTAATCAATTAAAGTGCATAAAATCATGGTTATTTTAGTGCTTTTTGAGCACTCATCACTTACCACTTGTTATTGTTTTGTCTTTATATTTTTGTAGCTTTTATCATAATGCAAAGAGAAGATACATAGGCTTCTAGCTTGGGCTCATGGGAGAGTCCTCAATATGCTAGAACAAGTGGGAACTTAGGGTCTTCTAGCTCGGTTTCTTCTAGTGAAACGAGTCAGTCTTCACCACAATCGTCTACCTCTACCCCCATTCCCAGACCATTCCTATTGTGAGATTGAGCATGCCTCAAACTCTGATTTTAGTGTCTAGGACATGGAGGAAGAAAAACAAGAATATAGGATATGGAAAGCCGATATGTCATGTTAAGGGTTAGGCAGCCTTTCCTAAAATTTGTGGGTTGTTTCCCCATGATGAAGAGGGAATAAGAAAGACCTACGACATCCCTCCCATAGTTCAAATAATGATTTCTTCTAAGGGTGCTTGTGATAGCGATGAACCTCCAACTGGGTGGACTATTTTTCATAAGAAAGCTCCATAGATAGGGGTAAGGTTTCCTTTGTATCCTCTTATTAGGAGATTCTTGGTTAGGACACACTTGCAATGGGGTAATTAATGCCTAATAGGTGGAGATATATGCTCTGCCTAACACTGATATGTCAAGAACTTGGGGTGGATTTATAGATGGCCGAGTTTAATGAAGCATATGTTCTAAAATAGAACCCCACATACACGATGAGGGTGTACATGCCAGTTAAGCAAAATCGTGGGGTGAACGTGTCCCTTCTTGAAGATGAGAAAAATTAGGAGTACTTTTTCTATGTTTTAGGTCGGTAGGAGTCCCCCACAAATGACACAAGGTTGGTAAGGAATGTCTAGAATGATACTAAGGTCGTGATTAGAAATATAGGTTCTCTAATCACATCCTTAAGTCTTGATGTGAAGTAGAGTTGGCTGATATCCAAAACTATCTTCCCGAGAAGACAAACTGGAGGGCTCTTTTGAACACTCTGCATTTTGTTGCGTGCGTATTAATGAGGCACGGTGCTATAGAGCCTCCTTTTAAGGTGAATCGTAAACCCCGAGCTCCATCTAAAGCCTGGGCTTCTCTTAAACATAGAACTCCTCTTATAGATTTTGTGGGCTGGTTCAAGGTGGTGCCGGATGATGGTGACCATTAGTCTCTCTTTGTTTTCACATTATAATATTTTCCCCCATTTTAATATTAAAATATATTTTTAATTTTTTTTATGAGGTGGTTAACATGTATTCTTTTTTCTATTCTACAGTTCATATGGATTTGATCGCTGCCAAATTTTTTTTACTCATATGAAAAGTAAGCTTACGTTGGGAGGAACAAGTTCCCCGAAGGGTGCCTCTTCTACTCCTGGGGGGCTCATCTGTGGGTAAGAAGAGAGGGAAATCCTCTCATAAAGGTTGTCCTTCTTCTCTTAAGAAGAAAAAGAAGGTTGGTACTAATGAGCCTACTCGTGATCTTGAGCCTTTGAGTGTTTGTCCTCCTTTGGAACCTTTGCGAGAGCAGCATGGGTTCTCAACTCACCATATAGGGTACAAAGAATCCAGCAATCATTTAAGGGATTTAAAGAGGGGGAAAGTTGTTATTGAGGACCTTACCGCCGATGCTAATGAGGTCGTCCTGAATTAGCTTTTGGCACTTGAATACCTCGATCGTTATATAAGCCATATTTCTGTGGATACATGTAAGGAACAACTCACGACTATTTGTGAGAGGGAAGATGCTGACGAGGTTATTCATTGTCAGATGTGTCAAGTATGTTCTACTTTTTTGTTTGTTATATTCAGAATAAATGTGAGCTCAATTTTTATTTTCTTTACCTTTTTTTCTTTTTTTGTAGTTGATGCTACTTTGTGACTTTGATCAAGCTTACAACGTGGGCTATTTAAAGTTTGAGCTGGTGAAGGAGAAGTAGACTCATGCGTCGTTGCGCTCGAAATACACTGTGTTTTTTTAGAGAAACAAAGTGGGAGAGTGAGGTGATTGATAAGAAGGAGAAGCTAAAGAGGGTTGTGTCCAAGCTTAATGTGTATGCCCAGAGCGTGGCTGAGCTTGAGGAGGCCTTAGGGTGACCTAAGGAGGGGATGAGGGAAGTGTAGAGACAAGCTAAGGCTTCTACTAAAGAGGTGCGACGTCAATCAAAAGCCGATGTGGATGCTATGGCACGAAAGCTCGAGTCTAGTGTCGAGTGTGCGAGTGGGCATCTGAGATGGCGATGGATACCTTCAAGACAGAGGACAGAAAGAAGGGTTTGGGCTTCTCTAGTGGTAAGGATGACCCTAAGGTTCCCAGGGAAGGGATAACTGATCATTGACTGATTGATTTGATTTTTTTTGAAATCTTGATGCTATTTCGGTTTGTATGGTTGCGAGCTGTTACTTGATTTTGTACTCATAAACTTATTTTAATAAATAAAGTAATTTTCCTCATTATTGTGTATTTATGATGTTGACCTGCCTTTTGTCATTTATTGAAGAATATATATATATATATATATATATATATATATATATATATATATATATATATATATATATATATTGTCTTCTTAGTTTTCCTTCCCTATAAAAGGGTTGGAGCACACTAGTTTGATTCATGTGTTTGAGAATCTTTGCTAATTCCTCTTACTATTTTGCTCACGCATTATGGATTATAATCGAACCAATAAATGCTTAGCTCGAGCTTTTTGTATTGCAAATGGTAAGCTTGAGGACGAGGTTAGTTTTCTTAAAGCCAAGGTTGTGAAACTTGAACGTAATGCTAAAGGGACAAAGTGTGATCTCGCTGCTTGTAGGGAGCAATTAAACCTAACGCAATCTCAAGAAAAGAAGACGCTGACTAGTATGGCCGGTCTTGTTGATATAGAATCATATTGGGAAAGTTTTTATATGAAGCTATCTAAAAGAGTTTTTCTTAAGGTTATTGAGGTTACCAAAGATTTGGAGTAGGGTTACTTTCAATGATGATGACGCATCTCAAACTTGTGACTTACGTTCGTGAGAAAGTTGTCGAGATTTAGGTTGAGCTATTGCCCTCGGTTAAAGAAAACAATGATCTAGATACTAGACGTATTTTCAAGTGCTTAAAGAGTTTTTAAATTTTTGTACTGGATGACTCTTGTATTGGTGACTATGTAGACCGTGGTGTATAGTTTTTAATTTTTAAATAATGGACAATCTAAGTGACATGTGGTGATTAATTTTTTAATAATGAAAAATTTAAGTTGTATGTGTTTATGTTTAATGACTATTTGTAATATTGTAATTTTAAGTTATTTAGCACGATCTAGGTGATTGACCTATAGTTTTGATTAATGGGAAAAAGTCTAACCTGGCTCCTGACTGAGGTGCTTATCATTTTTATTGTTAGAGTGCCGACCTGGTTCTTGACCGAGGTGGGAAAATCGACCTCTTCAACTGTTAGGGCACTCTACCTAATTTATTAATTTAGATGGTCAATCCCTGATGCCCATTTTAAGGGAGAGAGCTTGACCTGGTTTTTGATCGAGGTGCTCTTTTTTATTGTCAAAGAGTTAACATGGTTCCTAATCGAGGTGGACAACTCGACTTCTTCCATTGTTAGGGTGCTCTACCAGATTTATTAATCTAGGTGGTCATTTTAAGGGAGAGAGCTTGAGTAAATGATAAGCTACTAAAGCCTTTTATTTCATAGATACATATGCATCGCTGTTAAAAAAAAGAGAGGAGATAGGTAGGTTAATACATATGTTTCTAGAAATAGTATCTTTTTAAGTGTTTGGCATTCCAGCTTGTGCCTTCCACAATGCCTTTGGTGCTTTTCAATACGTAGGCCCCTCTTGATGTTATTTCAATTATTTGATAAGGTCCTTCCTAATTGGCACTCATTTTACCAGCCATCCACTCCCTTTTGTTGGGGAAAACCTTCTTGAGAACCCAATCACCCCTGGAAAATGTTTTGAAGCACACGATTTTGTTGTAGTATTATGATATTGTTCTTTTTTGTTCAATCATCCTTCTTAAAGCTTTGGCCCTTTTTTCCTTTGCTAAGGTTAGTTCGGTTGCTCTTCTCACCTCGTTTTGTTCCTCTGTTAGGATTGATCTAGGGGTAGGGATTATGACTTTGGTTGGTATGACCGCCTCGGTTCCATATACTAGGGATAAATAGGTCTTGTCGGTGCTCCCATGGGGGCTTGTTCTAACAACCCATAACGCTTATGGAAACTCCTCCACCCATCTCCCTTTGGTTCTTTCCAACTTTTTCTTCAACAGGTTGATGATTAATTTATTGGAGGACTCTGCTTGGCCATTGGCCTGGGGGTAGTAGAGTATTGAATGGCCTATCTTAATATTGTATTTGAGAGGGAATACTTTGATTTTTTGACTTGTGAATTACCGCCCGTTATCTATGACAAGCTCTTTAGGAAGGCTGAATTGACAAACTATAGACCTTCAAATGAACCTGATTACCTCCTCCTCTCATATCCTTGCTAGGGGCTCTACTTAGATCCACTTTGAAAAATAATAAAGAGAAACTTTTTCAGGCTCGTGCCTATGGGCAAGGGTGCTACTATATTCAGTCCCCACTTGTAGAAAGGCCAAGGACTTACTACTCCCATCATAGTATTCAAGGGTGTGTGGGTCAAAGGGTAAAATCTTTGGAATTTGTTACACCTCTGAGTGCATTTAATGCAATCGGTCAACATAATGGGCCAATAATTACCTTGTCTCATAATTCGTTAGGATATTCTTATACCCCCAGAATGCGAATCATAATCTCCTTCGTGTGTTTCATACATCATTCTTTCAGCTCCCTCTGTGGCTATGCATATGGGGTTGGGGCCGAGTGGGGTTTTGCGGTATAGTTTTCCTACCTCAATCATGTACCATCCTACTTTGGCTTCAATTTTCTTAGCGACTATGCAATCTTTGGATAGGTTCTCTTTATCCAAGAAATTATATATCAGAGTGAACTATGTGATAGAGAGAGTTTCCATACACCCAATCCTTCTTTTAACCTCTTCCATAGATGCCTCTACGAGCACCATTACTTATATTACCTGATCCTGCTTAGTCTCCCTTATTGATGCTAAGCTTGTTAAGGAATCATCGTGACTGTTCTCGTTTCGTGCTATCTGTTCGATCTTGAACTCAAAGAATTTTGAGCACTCTCGTTTTAGTCTCTCCAAGTACTTTTTCATCTTTCCATCTCGTGCTTCAAATTTTCCCAGAAATTGATTAACTACGAGCTAGGAGTCACTACGTAAGGTAATTTTACCTACCCCTAGCTTTTTCGCGGTCATGACTCTAAGTATGGTAGCTTCATACTCTATGATGTTATTGGTTGCCTAAAAATCAAGCCTGACGGCATATTCAAAGCAGTTGTCCTCTTCATCCATTATATCCACCCTTAGTCCTATGCCTTTGAAATTATGCTCACCATCCACAAATACCTACCAGGTCGGTGCATCCCTTTGGTCTACTATACATATCTCCTTAGTCTCTATTTTGTTAATGACCTCGGGACCATCAGTGAACTCAGTTACAAATTTGGCCATAGCCTGCCCTTTGATGGCTATTCTAGCCATGTATTTGATGTCATACTCTCCTAATTCCACCACTATTTGGGCCAATATTTCTGTAACCTCTGGCTTTGTCAGTACATTTTTGAGAGGGTGTGAGGTAAGTACTATGATTGTGTGTGAGCAAAGTAATGCATGAGTTTTCGTGCAGTAATCTTGAGAGCAAAGGCAAGTTTATCTATAGTTGGATATTTGCTTTGGGCCTTTATTAAAATTTGGTTGACATAGTAGATGGGGTGCTAACAGCCAAATATAGGTAAATAATCTCTCCTAATAGTGGGCTAACTAGGATAGGGGGATTACTAAGGTATTTTTTGATTTCTTCAAAGGCTGTGTTGTAATCCTCGTTCCAAAAGATAGTTTTGTTCTTTCTCAACATCTTAAAGAAAGGCATACACTTATCTATGCATTTAGCAATGAATCTACCCAATACCCCTATTCTTCCATTCAATTGTTGTATATTTCCAAAGACTATTGGGTGGCTTCATGTCCACCAGTGCCTGTATTTTGTTAGGATTGGCCTCAATTCCTCTTGCTGATACGAGGTACCCTAAGAATTTTCTTGTAGCCACACCAAAAATGCATTTTTTTGGGTTAAGTTTCATGCCATACCTCCGTATCACTTCGAATATCTCTTGTAGGTCTATGATATGGTTCAGGGGTTAAGTTGACTTAACCAATATGTCATTAATGTAGCTTCCAGGTTTCTACCTAACTACTTTTCGAAAATTTTGTTAACTAGGCGTTGATATGTTACGCCCACATTTTTCAATCAGAATGGCATTCTCATGTAGTAGAAGGTTCCTTCTTCTATTATGAAATAAGTTTTCTCCTCATTCTCAGGGTGCATTTTGATTTGATGATACCTAGAATATGCGTATAAGAAACTCATTAACCCAAACTCGGAAGAGGCGTCTACCAGCTGATCAATGCTTAGGAGGGGGAAGTGGTATTTGGGGCAAGCCTCATTTAGATCAGTGAAGGCTATCCACATTTGAGATGCTCAACACACCTTTTTTACTAGTACCACATTTGAGATCCATGAGGGATACTTGACTTCAATAATAACCCTTACCTCTTTGAGAGCAGCTACATGATGTTTGATTGCCTCATTTTTCTCTCTAAGGAATTTTCTTTTTCGTTGTTGAATGGGTTTAGCTTCTGCATCAAAATTTATTTGATGGGTTATAACTCAAAATCAATTATTGATATATCCGTAAGGGTCTATGTAAAGATGTCTACATTGGCTCTGAGAAATAATGAGAGGTTCTCCTCAAGCTCTATTGTTAAGTCATCATCTATTTTCATAGGGTGGCCTTTCCCCTCTACATCCATTAGGAAGTCTTTTACCTTATTCAGAGAACTGATCTCGTTATGCTTTTATTCCTTGGTCTCTTTGAAGGGAGACCTCTTGCTGATTGCTATTTCGGGGTAGTTCCCTTCATTATGGAATTATAACAACTTTTGGCATTCTCTTGGTCTCCTCTCATTTCTTCAGGGCCTTCAGCCATAGGGAATTTGATTACTTGGTGGAAGGTGGATGGGATTGCTTTCATTTTGTGTATCCAAGGTCTTCCCAAGATGGATTTGTTATGTTCTGAGGCATCAATGGTGACAAAATTGGTCATTATTATTACCCCTTTTGTCTTGACGGGTAGGATCACCATTCCTTTTGTATAGATGGTGTTTTTGTTGAATCCTACTAGAGGAAGCTCTACTTTGATGATGTCCATGTCTCCTAGCCCGAGAACCCTAGTAGTGGTTAGGAAAAGGATGTCTACTGAACTTCTAGTGTTAATCATTACTCGGTGGACATCATAAGACCTGATCCTCAAGGTTATCACTAGAGGGTCCTCGTGGTGGGATGTTGTTTCATCCCTTTCTATGAAAATTATTTTTGTAGGGGGTCTCTCTTTATCCAAAGCGTATATGTAGGGTGCGTTTTACAGCTCCCTTGCAAATATTTTGTGAGCGTTGTTAGAAACCCTACTGATTCTTGGCCCTCCATATATGGTGTGTATGGTTTTAATGTTGGGCTCACCATGAGGTTCTTTGCCACTACTTGACAAGTATGTTGGTCGAATCATTCTTCGTTCACCTTGGTAGCCTCTCCTATCTTCATTTTCTGTGATGAGGTCCTTCAAATATCCCCTAGCCAATAATGCTTCCAACTATTTTTTCAAGTTTCTACAGTCTCTTGTCTTGTGGCCTATATCTTTGTGAAAGGTGCACCATTTGGACACATGTTTCTCTAGGGCATGCATCCTAGGTGGCCACCTAGTCTCGGGCTCTCTCTCAATTATTTTTACAATTTGAGTTAAATCAACCTTTAAAGGAGGACCCCTGAAGGGAGATAATGCTCTTCCCCAGGTTTCCCAGTTTTTTGGCTAGCTTTTATTTACCGCCCAGTTTCTGTTTACCAACCAGTGTTTGGTTTGTCTATTACCTACAACAAAGCGTTTTTTTATAACTTTTGTTTGTTTGGTCCAGGCTCATCCTTCTTTTTTCTTTGTTTAGGACCGTGATCATTTCTTCCCCCATTTAGCAATCCTTGGCTAGGCTAAGTTTCCTTTCTAAGTTGAAGAAATTTCTGGCCTCCCAATAAGCTTTCTGGCCTCGCTTGAAGGACTCTATAGCAATAAAGCTAAGGTAATCAACGATTTTCAATTTTTCTTCTCTGAATCGCTTCATATAATCTTTGATGGGTTCCTTTTCCCCTTGTATAATGGAAAGAGGTGGTGAGATTCTTTCCATAAGGGTTTGTTATAGGCGTAGTTGGTGATGAATAGTTTGGCAAATTTTAGGAAAGAGGATATGGACTTGGGAGGTAGGTTGTTGAATTATTTCTGTGCATCATCGTAAAGAGTGGTGGTGAACTACTTACACATCATCACATCTCTTTTTGTTTGGGTGAGCTCATGGGTGCCATGGTTGTTTTGATATGTTGAACGTGTGTTACTGGATCTTTCATCCCAAAATAATCAGGACATTTGGAGGCATTGAACTTGGGTGGGGGTTCATCATTTTCAATTGCATTCGAGAAGGGGGAGATGCACAATTGTTAGCAATCTCTGTCCACCTCACAGGGGGCTTTCCATTTTTTTATATTTATCGCTTGCTATTTCAAGGCCTGCTCTTGCCTTTTGTTGTTATCCTTTAGAACTTGCAGCCTTGTCTCTCAACTCTTTTTTTTCTTGGAGCCATTGTTCCTCATCGGGATGAGCTGAGATAGAGAGGGGATTTATTTCAACCTCATGCTCGGTATGTCAAGGCTCGGACTGACCGTGTCACGTTGCCTCTCCATTGGTTGGTTCAGCGGTAGGATTTTCTGATATCCTTCCCTCTACTTGAGATCGTAGAGACTTATTTTCTCTTCGGGTTTCGTTGAGCTCTTTGCTTAGCTAGAGGAGTTGAAAAGATAACTCTTGATAGAGGGCATTGTCTTTTTCCCTGGCCCCATTGGCAGCCGGTGGTGTGTTTCCTTGAGTAGCCATTATTTCGAGATTAGTTGAATTTGACCATCTTTCAGATCGAGTTATTACCATGCTTTTTCAGGTTATGAGTAGTGCACGATGGACCTTCCTAATTTTTCTTTAGAAGTGAGGTGAGTCTCTATAGGATACGGGGTTAGAAACTTATGATTAACCTCAGAATCTGAGCCCCATTGTGGGCATCAAAATGTTAAGACTCAATTTCATAAAGAGAGAGATTATAGAGAAGTTATTACCAAGGGATGAATGTGTGGATCCTCATAAGGGGTTCATCTATTTATAGCACATTTATAGATACATGTGTCGGCTATACAATGTGTACATATAACTACATGTTAGGAAAGCATAATTACCCTAAAGTACAATATGTTAGAGATCTAGTTCAATGTTTACTCGTGCTGCCCACGAGCTTGTGCCATACTCAAGCTCGTGTTGTCATTAGGCTTAGTATTCACTCAGGCTCGAGCTGCCATTGGGCTTAGTCTGTCCCATGGACGGGATGTCTAGGGTACTTCATCTTCCATCTTTCTAAACTTGGCTTGGGTTAGTCCAGATTTCCAAACAGTTATCATTTGTTGGGATTTGATTGACTTGTTGTAACAGTGTAGACATTTATCATTTGTTATATTTTTAAGATAATTAAAAGATAATCATTGGACCTTTATCTCTTTAAGATTTAAGATAACTATCTTGTTATTATACTTATATGATGATTTTGTATTTATTGGGCTTGGCCCATAAGGCCATTTGTTAGCTAGAACCACTCTTTGACTACCATATGAGATATACAAAAATTACCCTAACATTATCCCTAGACTTTCTTACCTTTAGGCTAGAAGGTATTATCGTAATTTTTGTTAATACTTGTATTCAATATCCTTTCTAATTACGAGGGAAACACTGAGATTACCCTTGTGTGAGTTTTTACCTACCAAAGAAAAAGACTCGTGTCATGTTTGGCTATTCGAAATGTGTGTGACGACATCCTATTATCAGTTATATTTTTGGATTTTCAATCAAACTTATGGATAAAAAAAATTACGTTGAAGTTAGCATTTTTATCGAAGATGTAAAACCTTTTTTATTTTGGAGAAAAGCTCAACATATCAAAAGAGCACTCAAAATATGCTCGATATATACTGAAATCCAAGAGCCATTACAAGAGCTACAGTAAGAACCATTACAAATGGGGGAAACTTTACCAAAAGAGATAGCTATGAAAGAGTATGCAAAGTTAATCCTTGGCACTACTACCCCTTGTATATAGTTGATGAGGTGACTGAGAATTATGAATTGAAAAACATTAATTATTCTATGCTACCTTCATTTTATGGTATCGATTAAATTTTATTCGTGCTTTTTATTCAACTATGCAAACATTTATTTTGCAAGGGCTAAATGAAGATTAACTAAGGATGAGGTGTTTCCTTTACCCATTCAAAGATAGGGACAAATCTTGGCTTATGCCTCTTTCATCGGGCTCTTTAACAACTAGGGAGGGAGTCCATAACAAGTTTATGGAAAGTTCTATTCCTATCAAAAGACTTTCAATTTGAGAACTAAAATCACTACATTTTCTCAGATAGAAAGAGGGCCAGTCTAGGAGGCTTAGGATAGATTCAAGCTATTTCTCATTTAGCGCCCATATCACCACATCCTAATATAGGTAAAAAAACCTATTTTCTATGATAGGCTGACACAACAATGTTAGTTTACAATGGACGATGCCGTAGATGGAGCTATATGAGAAAATAATGCTTATGAGACTTATGAGCTCATAAGATGTTGGGTTCAAATTCCCAATAGAAAAGTGCTAGAGTAAGAAGAGCTAAAGTGAATGAGATAGGCTCCAAAAATGAGATGGCTAAGGAACTTAAAGAGTTAACCAAACAAATTATACACTTCACTTTTAAACTTGCAACAACTCAAGAGGTATGCAGAGTTTGTGGTACTTATGGGCGTGAAGCTCATACTTATCCTTTTGTTATTGATTCATAATGCAAGTACCAGACAAGAACAAGTGAACTCAATTGAGGGGTACCAACCTAAACCAGGAATGACCCCTATGCAAACACATATAACCTATGGTGAAGGAATCATCTTAATTTCTCTTGAACGGAAAAAAATAACTCTATATATGCCCAAAACCATATGTCACATAACCCACGGAATAAACCAATCTTAGAGGATAACTTGAATGCTTTCATTCAAGTGAGTAGGGATAACCTCAAGAAGAATAATCAAAGGTTGGATTATTTAGAGGCATCTATCCAAAGGGTAGAAGTGAAAGTAGGGAAACTCACTAACCATATACAAAGGCGATAGAAAGGGAAATTTCAAAGTTAACTATAACAAGTTAATATTATAACAGTCCATCAAAGTTGTAAGGTTTTAAACAATACTTATTTTCCTATATTTTTTGATGATTGACAACTTGATATAGGAAATACAAATGAAGAGCAAGAAAATTCGAACAAAGGCCAAGCTTAGGATGATGAAGTCTTATAGCCTTTTAAAGAAAACGAGAATCTAGGAGAGTCAATTGACCCTCCCATATGATGCACAAATTTTAATTACTTAAAAAACACAAATTACTAGTAGACTAATGATAAGTTACCCAAGATTAGTCTCTAAAGGAATTAGTTGGTTGTTTTGAAAAGTTAAATTATCTTCTAAATTAGCTAAGAAAAACAATCATAAACATTTTATTAGGTGTCAATTGGTAGAAAAGGACTTTAAATTCTAAATTACATTAATAACTAAAGATTCCAAGTAAACTAAATTATAGCCAAAAACAAGGATGAAGAATGAATATGGGATTTTAGCAAGCATAACCCTTCATGGAAAAAATAAATTAAATGATTCAAATAACGAACTAGATTTACTGATTTTTCCTTTTTGAATAGGCAAACCCCCACGGTCAAGGAGAGTTCACAAAATGCTCATGGTCTAGTACCTTTTTAGTTCATATTTAAAAATTCAAGCACAAGTTCATCTAACATCTCAAAAGACCAAGGTCCAATGCTTAATTATGCCTCAAAAATTCTTGCCTTATTACTAGAAATATATCAATATTGATTCCCCAAAGCTAGTGTTTAGACTCTGAATTTGTTTTAACTCTAATCCTCACTAGATATACTCTAATATCACACTAATACTATTGGTTCAAGCACTCAACATAGTATATGTGAATAAAAGCTATGTAAAGAAGAAAGCAAAAAGGTTTGCATATGTTTATAAAGAAGAAAGGGTCAAATGTGCATAACATGGATTTTATGAAATAAATAAAATGCTAAGATTATGAAGTCATCATATTACTAACATCATACTTCAGTAAAAATTATTAAGCAAAAAATATCAAATATATGCCTATAGATGAATGAAAATGCACTTAACTTCAAGGTGTTATTTATTTTCTACTATTTTGGTAATAACCATATCACTATTTTCAAGAATTTAAGATTATAGTATTTAGTTAAACTATTTTCATTTCTCTTTTTAAAGAATAGTCCCATATATATATATATATGTGTGTGTGTGTGTGTGTATTGTGGTTAGTGGCTAATATAGCTTATTCTTCTTCTTTTCCTCCCTGAGGGAATTTCATATGTATCTTTTTTTTTACTAAAAGTCAAGTGTAAGAGAATACTTTCAATTTCTACTCTAATAATTTAATCAAAGAATAAAATAAGTAAATGACACTTCATTAGATGTTTAAATCCTAAAATTTAATGCAAAAACCTATAGAAATCATCCAACAAATGAAAATAATAGGAAATTATTCAATAGAGTATAAATAAGATTATCATGCAGAACAAAATGAATTTTATAATCTGATAAGGTAGTCTTTACTATTTGATTTCTATACACAAAATTTGCGTTCATCTCCATTTCAACATCCAAGCATGAAACATAAATTATGAATAGAACTAACTTTTACAATAATCCTTGGAAATTTTTAAGACATCAAACCAAAACTGCATAGACTCAATTACTCACTTTAAATTAACCAAAATCATAATAATTTTGTATCAAAAATTTTTTATTGGACCTAAATGTCCCTAATCAACTAAGTAGTAGCAAACAAATGTTTGAGAAAATTTAAAATTCATAATTTCATAAGGAACTTTTCCTTCACTACCAATCAAAATCTACATTGTCCTCAATGTTCAAATGTAATAAAAGAACGAAATGAAAATTACCTAATTATAATAGAGCAATGTGATTAAGCATGGTGCATGGTGTGGTTACTAATTTTGTTGTATCCATCATCTAACTTAATTTCTATCACAAAGAGAGAATCATTGTGTACTTATGAATCACACATTTCCAAACAATTATGAAATTAATAGTTCTAAATAACATAAACATAATTCATAATAACAAAAATAAAATAAAATACATTAAATCTAAAACAAAATAAAAATAAAAATACTTGAAGGAAAGTTGAAAAAAGGTAGAGCTCAGTTCTCCATGTAATCTGGTTCATCTTCATACTTAGGTACTAATTTAGGTAGCCTATTAACAAAATCATAACCACGAGGCTTAGGTACTCTCACTTTATTGTAGTCAATTTCGAATGGGAGAGTTGCAACCTTTGCACCTCATGGAAAGATTGCATGTATTCACCCTTAAAATGCATATGCCCATTTATCCATTCCATCTGTTTTGCATAGTAATATTTCATATAATCTACCTTTTTTTGCAAATTTTGAACTTGGTCTTTGATTGAATTTTCAAAAGAAGAGGTGAATATTTACTCCCTCGGGTGGCTTTGGTCTCACTCATGAGATATTTCATGTAGTTAAGGGTCAATGAGTCATCAGATTGTAGCAAAACCTTACATTTGGGAAATTTCACCCCATCTTTAGCATAGAGGGCTATGATTAGTTAAGGGAAGAAAGAACTTAATCGATGATTATTTATGGATAATCTAATCCTCTAGTTGATTATTACCCCAATGTCCATTAGTTTGTTGGATGCAATAACTTACAGTGATATAGCTCGTTATTTGTTTGCTATACAATAATGTATGATAGGTATTAGTCTATAACAAATAAAATAATGCCAAATACGGAAGAACTTAGTCAAGTATTTAGCATCAAGAGATTTATGTCTCGCATGCTGCTCTTCATAGTTAATGTTTCTATTACTTCATCATATTCCATATTCTCTAAATAATATTCATACTCCATTTAGCCTACATCCCTTATTAGGCATTTATAAAAAAGGGCCAAATAGGAAAAGCACACACATTTCCATTTCTTGATTATTTATAGCAACAGGAACATTAGCAAAAACTCCCAGTACCATTGACATAACAACAACCCTTGGGTTCTTAATAAATCATCTCTTACCAAAGGCCACTATTTTATCTGTTATACCCTTGAATGGATGTTGCTCTTCTTCACCCTCTCTTAACCAAATTAGGGTTTTGTTCACTTAAATCCAAAAAATAACCATTTAAATTTTTAGAAAATAAAACCTAGTAATTATTTTGAGAAAATTGTTCAGTTACTTTTGATTTTAGCAAACACCTTTGAAGAAGATGAAGTTTATGTGGATACCCCTTTTGAAGAAGACTTGATAAAGATTAGAGAGAAATCTTGGAAAATCATTTCTTGGAAAATACTTAGTGATGAAAAAGTGAGAAGAAATTAGGGATTGAAGAAGAGGAGAAATTTTTTGTTGAATCTAGTTTGAAATTGTATCTCTAGGCTTTTTAGTGTGAAAAATGTTTATAGGCCGTGGTGCACTTTTGGTTCATGCCGCAACATGCATTGTAAATTGTCTAGCGTAAACATCTAAAGACTAATGTGCCACAATGCAAATAAAATTCATGCCATAGTATGATATAATTCTCCCTCCCCCTAAATTTGATCTGAAAGCCCAATGTTGAAGCTGGCATTGAAATCATATCATGGCCCAGTTTAATTTTTTTTTACATAAAACTAAACAAAAATAATGCTAAGCTATAAATTAAAAAAATACTAGACAATAATAATAAGATAAAAATAAAAATAACTATAACTATAACTAACAAATAAAATAAAAAAAATAAAAGGAAAATTTCTAAAGGGTTAGCTCCCATTTAGGGCTTAGTTTAATGTCAAAGATGTATGCATTGGCTCTGAGAAATAACAAGAGTTGCTCATCGAGATCTGGTGTTAAGTCATCATCTATTTGCATAGGGTGGCCCTTTTCCCTCTGCATCTGTTGGGAAGTATTTTACCTTATTCAGAAATATGATCTCATAATGCTTTTATTCCTTGGTCTTCTTGAAGGGAGAACTCTTGCTGGTAGCTATTTGGGGGCAGTTCCCTTCATTGTGGCATTATAACAACTTTTTGCATTCTTTTGATCTCCTCTCACCTCTTTGGGGCCTTCAGCCGTATGGAATTTGATTACCTCGTGGAAGGTGAATGGGACTACTTTCATCTTGTGTATCCAGGGTCTTCTTAGGATGGCATTGTAATGTGTCGGCGCATCAATAATGATAAAATTGGTCATTATTATTACCCCTTTTGTCATGACGGGTAGGATCACTGTTTCTTTTACATAGGTGGTGTTGTTGTTGAATCCTATGAGAGGAAGCTCTACTTTGACGATGACCATGTCTCCTAGCCTAAGAGCCCTAGCTTTGGTTAGGAAAATGAGGTCTACTGAACTTCTAATGTCAATCATTACTTGGCGGACGTCACAAGACCTGATACTCATGGTTATCACCAGAGGGTCCTCGTGATGGGATGCTGTTTCATTCCTCTCTGTGAAAGTTTATTTTTGTATAGGGTCTCACTTTATCCAAAGCATATACGTGGGGTGCGTTGTGAAACTCCCTTGCAAATCTTTTGTGAGCATTGTTAAAGACCCCGCTGATTCCTAGCCCTTCATGTGTAGTGTGAATGGTTTTAATGTTGGGCCCACTATGAGGTTCTTTGCCACTAATTGACGAGTATTTTGGTTGAAGCATTTTTCCTTCACCTTGGTAGCCTCTCCTATCTTCATTTTCTATGACGAGGTCCTTTAAATATCCCTTAGCCAATAATGCTTCCAACTCTTTTTTCAAGTTTCTACAGTTTCTTGTCTCGTGGCCTATATCTTTGTGAAAGGTGCACCATTTGGACACATCTCTTTCTAGGGCATGCATCCTAGGTGGCCACCTAGTCTCGGGCTCCCTCTCCATTCTTTTTACAATCTGAGTTAAATCAAACTTTAAAAGAGGACCCCTGAAGGGAGATAATGCTTTTCCCTAGGTTTCTCTATTTTTCGGCCAACTTTTATTTACCGCCTAGTTTTTGTTTGCCGACCAGTGTCCGGTTTATCTGTTGCGTGCACCAAAGCATTTTTTTTGTAACTTTGGTATGTTTTGTCCGAGCGCATTCTTCTTTTTTTCTTTGTTTAGGACCGAGATCATTTCTCCCCACGTTCGACAATCCTTGGCTAGGCTAAGCTCCCTTTCTAAGTTGACAAACTTTCTAGCCTTCCCATAAGCTTTCTCCAAGGTGCGTGGCACCATTTTAGTTAATTGTATGAATAGGTTGAAACTTTTTAGTAGGCCTAGCCTGAAGGCCTCTATAGCAATAAAGCTAGTGTAGTAAGTGATTTTCAAGTTTTCTTATTTGAATCGCTTCATGTACTCTTTGATGGGTTCATTTTCACCTTGTATAATTGAAAAGAGATGTGAGATTCTTTCCACTAGGATTAGCAATTGAAATAACTAAATAAAAAGGCAAATAACAAAAGGAAAGAAATAAAAAATAAATAAATATGCAAAAATAATTTAAATAACTAAACATAAAAAATATTAAAAAAGAAAAGAATCACAAAAAACAAATAAATTATGAAAACAAACTAAAAATAAAATAAATAAACAATTTAAAATTCCAATTACCTTGTAACGACGCCAAAAACTTGATGCACAAATTTTAATTGCCCGCAAGTGCACGGATCTCTAGTAGACTAATGATAAGTTTACCCCTAGATCATTCTCTAAAAGAATTGATAGGTATTTTAAAAAAGTTAAATTATTTTCTTAATTAGATAAAATAAATAGTCCTAAACATTCTATCAAGTTTTGGTTTAAATAGAGATTATAAATTCTAAAATTATTTAACAACTAAAATAAAACAAGTAAATTATAACCAAATTGATATGGATGAATGAATATAAGAAATTAGGTGACTACCCATTTATGGAAAGAATGAATTAAATGATTTGTAAAAATTATAATTATTAATTTTTTTCTTTTTAAATAATTGAATCCCTAATGATCATGGTAAGCCCCCCACAATTCTCAATTAACCAATAACTTCCTAGATGAGGCTTGAAATAAGTTAATTGGAAAACCTAAGGGAAACAAATAAACCATCTAATTTAACACAAATCAATAAACTTAAATTAGATTATTTTTCACCAATACATAACCAAACACAGATGATTTGTCTAAAGCTTATTTTTAAAATATACTCTTTAATTATAAATCAAGATTTGATTCATCATTAATTTATAATTAAAGATGTGATAAATGAGAACAAGAAATAAATTGATTTTTATTTAAATAAAATCATAAAATTGTCTTGCCACTTATGGAAACAAAACTAAATCCCCTATACAAAAGTTAGCCTAACATAATTAAGTTAATCAAAATCAATTCAATTACAAAAGTCATATTCAGAAAAACATCTAACAATAAAAATACCCCTATTTTATCTGTGATCTCCACATCTTTGTATTAGTTGATCGCCTTCTTTAAATCCTTTAAAAAATATTCACAAATGGGATTTTTCTCTCTATTTTTTGTGTTGTGGAAGGTGGTATTCGGCTAATGGTGGTTGCCTATGTTTGAGATGGGTTTATAGTGTGTTTATATATTAGGTTTTGGGTAAAACATATTTTGTATGCATATTAGGATTTCTGGCCAGTTTTATCACTCAGGTCACGACGAGATACCAAAGTTAAATCCTCAGTTGCAACTCGAGAACACCTAGCCATGACAAGCTTAATTATGCATCGCTACGCTTGTTGAAATTATAGAATTACCAAATACCTCCTCAGAGCACCTTGTTGCATCATGTAAAATTTTGGACTACGATGCACACAAATTTCTTGCTAGCTTGACATTTTCTTCATTTTGACTTGTTTGAGTTGCCATTTCTCGCTCTGTTTTCGTTCTTTTACTCGTTTAAGTATAATATTCTTTGAAATGCACATTAACTTACAAAACAAAAAAATACCTTCCAAAAAAAATTCTAAAATAAAACATGAAATTAAATTAAAAGCTTAACAAATTATAGGTTAATTCATCAAGAATTATGAAAACATTATGAGGAAAAGCTTTGAATAAATGAAAAGGAAGTGAAACCGATTATGAACCATAAAATATAATCACAAAAAATCATATGGAATCTATTACATTATCAATTCCTCATCAAGAATGAACATCTGACCCATATAGATAAAAAAGAAATAGGCAAAGGCCAGAATAATCTGACCTTCCTTATAACCCAAAATAGAAGAAGGATTAATTGGAGAACTAGAGGTGGTATTCCATTAGAATACAAACCTCATGAAAATTAGTAATCTAATCTTTTATAATTATATTTTATGAGATATAGGAAAAAGCTTTAAAGGAATGGTATGGTGGAAACTTCTCCAACTACACAATCAAGTTTTTCAACTTGTAGGGTATTAATAGTTCAAAATGATAGCAAACGTTAATAGTTGGTTTGTAAATTTAATAGAACAAGAACATTTATGAATACAAGGAAATGCTCTAATGGGCAGACAATATTTAGATATTGTTGTAAATGAGACAAAAGGTAGATATATCACTAAATTCAATGAATCTGAAATTCTGAAAGCTAAATGGCATTTAGAAAATATGGAAATATGTGACATGTGTTTCATAGATTTCTTTATTTGTGAATATGAAATGCATTATCACAAGCTATTGTCCTTTAAGCAAGAAATTTATAAGGAAATATCTTTTCAAAAATTACCTAAAACATTACATAATACTAAAGTAAATAAATCAGACACCTTAGAAGAATAATAAGAACCTTAGAGAAAATATATCACACACCTTAGAAGAATAATAAGAACCCTTAAGAGTTAGGTAATCATTAAATATCAAGAAAGATAATAATATAAATAAATAAGAGGAAATGATAAAAAATTGTTGAGATACAAGAGATTTTAGAATGCTAGAAAAATATGGATGTAACATAAAAACTTACAAACAAAAGTATAAGAAATATAAAAAAATTCAAAAGATATAAATTCATAGAACAAAACTTTCAAAAATATAAGAAAATATATAACCAAGAATCTTATAGAAAAATATATAAGCCATTAGAAAAGAAATCATTTCCCATCAGGAAAATAGAAATGTAGATGTTGGATTTGAAATGAAGAAGGAGATGATGCTAATAAATGTCTTAACATGCTGAATGCCCTAACATGCTTTAAACATAAAAAAAAATTTCCTTAGGAAGAAAAAATATATTGAAAAAAGCTTTTAAAATGAATTAAAACTAATAGAAGAATTAGATGTAGATGATACTTGTAATATTTATCTATTAAAAGAAACTGAGAAAGAAATAACATATTCAAAATATGAATACTATTCATCGGATGGTGAATAATTTATATAGTATCACAAATTCAAATTGTACCTACATTAAAGTATGATTAAAATTTAAAGGTTATACAATTTACCGTTTACATGCATATATAGATACATGAGCTAGTATGTGTGTAACTAGTAAATATAAGTCATGAAGAATTTTGAAAACTAGCACAAAAAGATTCAATTGTAAGAATTGTTAATAATACTACAATAAATCTTAATAAATATAGATATAATGATAGGAGGAGAAACTTTTCATATTTCTACCATATATCAATAAAAAATAGAAATTTATTTATTAACATAAAATACCTTCCTAAATCTATATCAACCCTTTAATACAATATTTAGATATAATGTCTAACAACATGAGACGGTGACACCATTTATGTGTCAAAAATAATAAATTTTTTGACAGTATCAAACCTAACTTTTTTGCAATAGCATAAAATGCGAAAACGTGGTGGGAACGACACAAAGCAAAAACCTTATCTAGATAACATTTCATTAGACCTAAAGATAAAAAAACTATTTTTTCAATGAAATATAGGAAGATAAAGCCTCTAAACCCTCTAAATCCTAAAATCAATAAGTCTAAAGTAATTGTAAGCATAAAACTCAAAGATCCTAACAGAGTCATAATTGTTAAATTATTGAATAATATTATAGAGGAAAAAGATGAATTTGAGAAATAAATTCAAGAACTTTTGGAATTAAAAATCATAGTATCTAGTAATTTACCTCACTCAAGTCCAACATTCTTAGTTGGAAAAGAAGTTGAGAAAAGAAGAGGAAAAAATAGGATGGTAATAAACTTTAAACTTTGAATAAAAAAACATTGATGATATATATTTTATTCCAAAGAAGGAAGAATTATTATCATTAATAAAAGGAAAAAAATATTTTTCAATTTTTGATTGCAAAAGTGAATTTTGGCAAATAAGAATTGACGAAGATTCACAGAAATTAATAGCATTTACTTGCCCACAAGAATAATTTCAATAGACAATTGAACTATTTGGATTAAAATAATCATTGGGTATTTTATAAAGACATATGGATAGTATCTTCAAGAAATTACATGACATTTGTTGTGTATACATTGATGGAATTTTAGTATTCAGTAATGACTTAAATAAACATTACTTGGATATTATTAATAACTTACAAGAATGTAGGAAAGAATAACTTGTTCAATCATAAAGAAGGTAGTAATAACCCAGAAAAATTAAGTATTTAGGATCACCTTGATGATATAAAGTTTTTCACTTGAGAAGGAATTCTCTACAAGTACAAAATTCAATATTCTAGAGAGAACAGATCTAGTGTTTATGTATAAAGGATTTCATAATAATTTAATAGAAAACTTGTATCCAAGAAATAATTTAAATGTGTAAGTCATGTTGTTCTTATGCCTATTTATTGGCTTCCCATGTGCAAAACACGATATCTAATTTATTCTTATTTAGTGTATTTATCCTTCTCAATGTAAGGTTGATTATTGTAGATTAGTAATACACACAGGCATATACTTAGGATCACTTTATATACAAGCATGTTTACACACACCACGTGGTTGATTTTTGTAGTATGCATCTAAATGGAGTGTTAGTTTTGGTTTATTTTGGGTGCGAGTATTTATGAAAAATAATAGGCAATTTTTGGAACGAAAAAATATAACTTTTTATCACCTTACCACTAAGCATGCCACTGGTGGTGGCGAGGTGGTGAATTCGAGTTCTATAAATTCCCCTATTTTTTCTTATTTAGTATCCAAAAAATGTAGTTAAGCTCTGTCAGTGGCATCTCTTTTTTCTATTTTTGGATCACTAATACCTTAAGTGTTCTTTGATATTAGTTATTTAAGATTGTGTGAGAAAAGTTATACTTGTAAGTGTTGAGTACTCGAGATAGTGTTTACAAGTGGGTTGTATGTGAGCCGTGTGTCGACTTGAGTTGCTTAGATTCAAATTTTTATTAATGAGAACCTCATTGTGAGAGTGAGCTAAGTTAAATACTTTGAGTTCTCATATCTATTATTGTGAGTAATAATAGATAGGGTGGTTCTTAAGAGTATGGAGTTTGGAAAAGAGTCGAGTTTGTGAGTCAAACTAGGTTGTTGTTGAAGTAGTAAGAAAAAGCAACAACAAATAGTTAAGAAGGACGTCCCAACTAATAGTGGTAATATTTGTTTTATTTCTTTTAGAGTTATAACTGTTATATTGATCAGTGGATTGTTTGCTGCTACACAGTTGCCTTAAGCAACCCAAGTATGATACCACATAGATAAGGTTTCTATGTGGGTTTACCTTGTTGTATCTAGAGTTATGCTCAGATGTGTGGCTATACAGTCAGAGTTTAAATCGTGTATGTCTCTACATACTGAAGTTTAAACTCTAATTATAAATCTTCTACTATTTATCACCCTATTTTTATTCACTAAATTATATATTAGCTACTATATTACACTATATGTCTATATTTATTTATGCTATAGTTGTGATTATCTATCTAGTGTTTTTATGTCCAATGTTTGTGACGTTGGTTGAGTCTTTAAGTAGTCAACATCCCCTTAACTTGATTGTGTATCGAGTCTTGGACTCTTTCTTAGTAGGCATGCATGTCTAGATTGTATGTTAGTATAATACATTTTATTTGTATACATGCTTGGTATTAGTCTATAACGAGTCTGTATCTCCTTACCCTAGATGTGTACTAGGTATTTGACTTTTTATTAGGGTTTGCATGTATGTATGATTGCATGTTGTGAGAGTACAATCATTGAATATGTTTACACATATGAGGTTTTAAAGTGATTAAAAATCCTTTTAGCTTATCGACACGTAGGCTTGTACCATAACCTAAGTACTGTTTTTCATGTATGCAAATTGCTAGTCTGGACAGAAGCCTGTGAGGCACGTCGTCACTATTGTGTATTCCATAGATTATTATTATTGCATCTGCTAGTTGTTTTTATTGTATGTTGTATTGAACATGTTGTTTTTTACTTCCACTATGCTAATTGCTTAACTCATATTGTGAGGTTTACTTGCCTGAATTGGTATAAAGCTTGTAAAAAAGATTTCATAGGTTGGCGTTTCCACCCTTTATCTTGTTCCTGATTATCTATTTGAATCGGAAGAATAATTAGACTTCGAGTAATTGTTTTAATCTCTCTTTAAGATATTAAGTTTCAACAATAACCATCATGTTAATTCTTTTTATTATCTATCCTCACATGTGTAAAAAAATTTAAGAACTTGAAATATAACTTGAATCTCATAATAGAAAATTATTGCTAAATACTTTCTATACATATAATATTAAAGCAAGATTATATATCTCATATAACCTTCATATTCACTCATTTTATTAGTTTTAAAAATTATTATTAATATTTACATTAAAATAAGCTATCTATATATAAATAAAGTTCTAGTATAAATTCTCTATTAAACTATAATTAATTTTCAAACTTAATTATTAATTCTCTTAAAATTAATCTAATGAGCTTCGAAATTGCATGTCACTCTCATTATATAAATATTTTTAAAACGATAAAGAAATAAAAAATATTAAAATGTTAGCGTGCATAGATCGATACATTTTTGTATTAAGAGATTATTGACACCCATAAATAAAGTGTCAATTGAACTTTCAAGAAGTAACTACGTACCGACGTAAGTAACATCTAAACACTAATTAAAGGTTTTAATATTTCATAAAATATTTAACTTAATTGTAATTTTTATAAAGTAAAGTGTCTATTAGACAAAAAGATTTTAAATATTTTTAGTATTAAAAAATAGATATTATTGATATGAGATATAGATATACTGGATATTAAAAAATAGACATATTAGATATTAATATCATTCATCTCGTTCCTATTTTTTACATTTATATAAAATGTGTGTACTTAAGTTCGTTTCTTGTCACGTATCTTATTTTTCTATAGAAAAAATCCTAGGTATAGTATATTATATATTATCTATTAATATCATTCATCTCGTTCCTATTTTTTACATTTTTTTTATAAAAATAAAGAGATAATATGATTTCATTCTACCATATGATGTATGGGTAAGATTTGACAAATTATTTCTAAACAAAAAATTAATTGAAAATTATATTATCACATGATTTCTAAAATATATATTAATAAACATCAAACAAATATAGCATCAAAGTTATAATTAACTTAAAATATAACTTAAATCTCGTAAGAGAAAATTATAACTAAACACTTTCTATACATATAATATTAAAGCAAGATCATATATCTCATATAACCTTCATCTTCACTCATTTTGTTAGTTTTAAAAATTATTATTAATATTTACATTAAAGTAAGTTATCTATATATAAATAAAGTTATAGTATAAATTCTCTATTAAAATATAATTAACTTTCAATCTCAATTATTAATTATCTTAAAATTAATATAATGAGTTTTGAAATTGCTTAAAATTAATATAATGAGTTTTGAAATTGCATGTAATACTCGTTAGGTAAATATTTTTAAAATGATAAAAAAATAAAGAATATTAAAATATTAGCGTGCATAGATCAATACATTTCTATAAAATAGAAAGATTTTTCAATTTTATATATGAAACTAATTTATCTAAAAATTAGAGAGATTCAAAAAAAGTAAGTTATAATTAAATCTATAACTAATTAAAGTGTCAATTGAACTTTCAAGAAGTAACTACGTACCGACGTAAGTAACATCTAAACACTAATTAAAGGTTTTAATATTTATACCATATTAGTTAGCTCTCAATGGATAAACAAGAGAAACGGGTTTGATACTTTAATTTAGCTTTATTAAAGGTATGCAGTATACTCAAGCTACGCTTCTTTTAAGCGACATACTATAGATCTAATTTACCTTTATAAAATGTGTGTACTTAAGTTTCGTTTCTTGTCACGTATCTTATTTTTCTATAGAAAAAATCCTAGGTATAGTATATTATATATTATCTATTAATATCATTCATCTCGTTCCTATTTTTTACATTTTTTTTATAAAAATAAAGAGATAATATGATTTCATTCTACCATATGATGTATGGGTAAGATTTGACAAATAACTTCTAAACAAAAAATTAATTGAAAATTATATTATCACATGATTTCTAAAATATATATTAATAAGCATCAAACAAATATAGCATCAATATTTTTTAAAATTAATAAGTAATATAGATTAGTTAACTCAATTTAATTCATAATTAAAATTAAAAAATCTTAGCACATAAAAATATTTTTGCACATGTGATTATATTGTTTTAGAATGTTCACCATTTTATTAAATGAGCGGTTTGTCTCTCATTAGAGTATGTTGAAAATTGGTGTTGAAAACGCTAAGGCCTAAAGGTCTTTCCAAATAAAACAAACTCTCTCAAAGTTGTATTATTTTTTTTCATATTTTCATTACAATTCTATAACTATATATAAGGAGATTTACTCATTGAATTATTATTTGAATTAAACATTCCTTGATTTACTCCTTGAATTAAGGATTATTTGTTTTACTCCTTGAATTAAGGATTATTTGTTTTACTCCTTAAATTAAGGATTTCTTAGTTTTCTCCTTGAATTACTCCTTAAATTAAGGATGACAACTCCTTGATTTACTTCTTAATTTACTCCTTGAATTAAGGAGTTAACAATCCTTAATTTACTCATTAAATTATTCCTTAATTTTATCTCTAATACTCCCTCTCAAGTTGGATCCATAAGGTTTATGGATCTAAGCTTGCACAGAAATCATTGAAACTAATGAGAAGCCAAGTGAGCAAAGGTAAAATTAACAAAAATACTCATTATGATAGCAAAACAATAAAATATTGTTGTCAATGTGGTACCTTTTCTTTTACCACAATGCTTTCCTTCCACATCGGACAGGTAGGAGCTATAGGAGAGATTTAATCCATCATCACCAAGAGCTTGGTTTCAATGTGGGACCTTTCCTTCTTACCACAATACTTCCCCTCCACATCGTGCAGGTAGAAGCTGGAAGAGAGATTTAATCCATTATTGCCAAGAAATTTGGTTTGAAAAAACAAATATAATAAGAAATCGCTTTGATAGAGTGCCAAACGTACTTTGAGCAGAAGAATAACAATTTTTTTCACAAAGATCGACTTGTTCTGATACCATGTTGAAAATTAGTGTTGAGAATGCCAAGACCAAAGGCCTAAATGCCGAACCAAAACAAGCTCTCTCAAAGTTGTATTATTTATTTCATATTTTCATTACAATTCTATAGCTATATATAAGGAGATTTACTCCTTGAATTACTCTTTAAATTAAACATTCCTTGATTTACTCCTTAAATTAAGAAGTTAACACTCCTTAATTTACTCTTTAAATTATTCCTTAATTTTATCTCCAATAGAGTCACATGAGATGCAAAGTATCCACTTTTTTTCATAAAATATTTTTTTGGAATTAATTTTAATTAATTACAACATATATAGGCATATATGTGATATGTCTAATTCCAATAAGGCAAGTATTGAATTCAGAATTTGAATTCGCATAGGATTCAATAAGGAAATTTCCATTAAGGTAAGTTTTGAATTCAGAATTTGAATCGCGTAGGATTCAATAAGGAAATTTTCAATAAGGTAAGTTTGAATTCAGAATTTGAATCCGCGTAGGATTCAATATGAAAATTTTCAATAAGATAAGTTTTGAATTCATGTAGGATTCAATATGAAAATTTTCAATAAGACAAGTTTTGAATTCAGAATTTGAATCCCCTTATGATTCAATAAGGAAATATTAAATAAGAAAATATCTAATGAGGAAAGAGATTACAGAACATCTCTTGAAATTTAAAGGCGTCTTTTCCTCTACTAGCATCACTTCATCTCTATCTCTTAATATAATTCGGCTCTTTCTCTCTATATATAAAATATATAGAAAATAGAGAGAAGGATTAAAAACAAAAAGGGAAAGAGTTTTCGGTTAAGAATTTGTAATTTGGGTATCTTTTATTGTACATAACAGAACGTTGTTATTAATGCCTCTCTTGCTATCTCCATCGGACTTGAGATGAATTATTTGAAGATCTAAAGACTTCCAATGATCACCAATAATTATGTTTATCTGGAAGATCATGGCAATAGATCAAGATAATTTAGAATCTAAGATTGAACGTTCACTATAAGATCATAATAAATCTAAAATTTATGAATTGCAATATGATTATGTATGATGATAAATAAATTTCTATCATATTTAACTTAATTGTAATTTTTATAAAGTAAAGGGTCTATTAGACAAAAAGATTTTAAATATTGTTAGTATGTAAATTTTAAAGCATTAGGTGAACGGGTAAATGAATAAAGACATAAATTAGAATCTTCATCGAATCTGATAAATGATGGGACATTTATTTATAACCATTCAAAGAATGAATTTCTATTTTGGATTCGTAGTCCCCATTATATAACTAAAGCATTGTTTTTTTTTAAAGTAGAAGAAAGAAAAAGGAAGGAAAGATATTGATCATGGGATAATGAGTATTCCTATTCCACGACTTTAGAGTTGACCATTCAAGGCTTTAATATAATATATAAGACCTTTGCTTTCTAACCCTTTATAACAATTTATAGACTATATCACTTAATTATATCTTATATAATTAAATTTACACCAAAATAATATATTAAATATTAAATATAATCAATGTACTCAATTTATATACACAGAATTTTACCTATAATTTTTTTAGACGGATTAAAGATTTCTTAATTATTATATTATATTAAAATAATTGATAAATTTAACTTTTGATTTTAATGCTCTTGTTTTACTCTCTTATTTTTAGTTTATTTACAATATTTTAAATTTATTGGTAAATTTAACTTAAAATCAATACGTTTATGACATTATTGACATAATTTAACAATAAAATTACTTGTTATAATGAATTTAATTGTAATTAAGAATTTTATGTTAAATTTTGTAAATTAAATTCAATTTTTTTTCTTTAATTTGTACCAAAATAAGTAACATGTTTTTGATAATAAGAAACCAATTTAATTAGGAAAATAATCTAACATAATAATAATTTACATTTTCATGATAAATCATAATACATAAATAATTTAGATTTAATATCCATATGTTTAACTAGAGCAAAAGAGAGCAAAGATAAGGTAATAATAACTTACATTTTTCATGATAAATGAAAGTTAATAAAACAAGGACTATTTTGTTTTTTTTTAAATTTAAGCAAGCAATTTCATTATTTTTAGAGTGTGAATTTGTTTTTTTCTAAAAATGGTGTCATAGGCCTATTTTCTTCGAGGCCACGTGCATCACTTAACTACCTAAATGCTAAGTAAGCTAGCTAGCTAGCAAGCAACTCAAATAGATATTTAAGACTAGTGACAATGAAGAAGATAACATTCAAGAAATGGAAGAAATTTGTATTGTAAGTATAGAGAATATATTACAAGGTTTGTTGGTTTATTGTTTGGTTCTTAGATGTGTTACAAATGAGATCTTTACACCTATTTATAGGCATTGACCTTCTCAATCAATGCCAATTTTGAAAATAGTTTTGTTTTATATTTATAAAACTCTCGCAAATGCACGCATCATTTTATAGAAAATGATAAGTATACTCCTAAGATCGATCTAAGAAAGAAATATATGTTGTTTTTAATTTATTATTCAAACTTTTAAAAACAAAATTAAATCCTAAACATCCTGTCATGATATTATGGTTTTGTGTTTCCTAATCTAATAACATAAAAAATAAACATAGATATGGATTCAATAAACAATTATGCAAAATTTTATCATTCATAACAGTAGAATATTTAAAGATATAATAATTAAGTTAATTATACTTGTTCATATTATTTAGGTTATTAAAGATATAAATTGATATTTATTGATTTTAGTTTTTTGGTATTAAAGTGTCCTTAGGCAGGACACCAATTATTTTGTATAATATTAATTAAGTAATATCTTTAGGCGGAGCCTATTAATTAATTAAGTATTAAATTTTAGTTTTATTTTTAAGAAAATAAAAAATAATCTAATCATAGCTTTAACCGAAGTCAGTTTGTTAGACTTTATTCAAGGCGTCTAAATTAAACCTAAAAATTTAATTATCCGAGTATTAATTTTCAAGTTTTAAAACCATTACTGAAAATATGTCATCAATACATTTTTGAATAATAGTTCTTATACAAAAAAAATTTGAAATAAAGATTTACTCTAACTACCGGACGATTGTATCAACAAATAAAAAGTACTACTCTAAATCAGACCGGATAGTTAAACCTTAAAATCTAATTTTTCATATTTAAGTTTGTAATGAAAAATAATATATTTTTTTCTAACATCCTTAATATGAAATCTTGAATAAAAACAAAATCAATTTATTTTATAGAAACGTTTTACCTATTTAATATTTTACAAGTATAACAACATTATTATTATATCATATTTACAAACATGTAGCTATGTTAAATTTAATCACACATAAATTAAACATAACATATAAGAATAAAACATAAAAAAAATTGTAAATAATTCATTTCAAAATTATTCTTCAAAAGAATCCTTACAGAACTTTGATGCTCATTTTGTTGTTGGAAAACCTACAAATGGATTTGCATTTCTGTTTATTGAATCAAAACTAAAAATCTATAAAAACATAGCTAGTTTTTCTCAAAAAAAGAACTTTAAAACTGAAAACTAAAAAAGAAAACTCTCTAGAGAGAGAAATCTTAAGAGAGAAAGAGTTGAGAAACTTTTATGTTTTACAATAGAGGAGAGGGCCCTTTTATAGGTGAAAAAAATGTCAGAAAAGGTGAGAAAATATTTTAAAAATTGATTTTGGACATGTTTAGAGAGACTGGCACACGTGTGAGATGCGAAATTTGTGGCAGACGAGCATTTAGAGAGCGTGGGACACAATGTAGGCTTGTGTTGGTGAGTGAGAAAATCAAACTATAGGGTTATGTTTATCATTATTATTTAAAAATAAAAAAAGAAGTAGAGGAAAGAAAAGGAATGAAATATTTTGATAATGGGATAATTAGTATTCCTATTACACGACTTTAGAATTGACCATTCAAGGCTTTAATATAATATATAAGACCTTTGCTTTCTACCCCTTTATAAGAATTTATAAACTATATCACTTAATTATATCTTATATAATTAAATTTACATCAAAATTATATATTAAATATTAAATATTAAATATAATTAATGTACTCAATTTATATATACAGAATAGACCTATAATTTTCTTTTTAAGAGAGACAGATTAAACATTTATTAACTAATATATTATATTAAAATAATTGATAAATTTATCTTTTGATTTTAATGCTCTTATTTTTAGTTTATTTACAATATTTTAAATTTATTGGTAAATTTAACTTAAAATCAACACGTTTGTGATATTATTGACATAATTTAACAATAAAATTATTTGTTATGATCAATTTAATTGTAATTAATAATTTTATGTTAAATTTTGTAAATTAAATTCAGTTTTTTTCTTTAATTTGTACCAAAATAAGTAACATGTTTTTAAGAATAAGAAACCAATTTAATTAGGAAAATAATATAAAGAAAATATCCTCTCACTAATATTATTTTAATATTAACACACCATTTGTATTTTTTATAGGGTTTATTATAATTTTTTGCGTTTTAATTAAAAAAATAACTAACTTTATACATAAAATTTAAACTTAAAAACTTTTACACATAAAATATGAGCTTAGGAACCCTACATGTAAAATATGAGCTTAAATTTATGATAAGAAGGAACACTACATGTAAAATATAATCTAATTATCATAAAAATTATAAAATTTTATTGTAAAATTACTTCTTTAATCAAGTGAGGAGGAACACATATACCTATACCACTTAAATATCATATACATCCTCCCATGTGAAGTAACCTTAGAATAAAAATTGTAAAAATGGGTTAAGTTAGCTTATTTTTAAATTGATTTTAACGCATATTATTTAATACTTATTCCTAGCTATTATATCAATAAGTACATGCAATATTATTTTTTCTCCTTAAACATTAGAATATGATAAATTTTTGTCATAAATCTTGTATTAATTTAAAGAATGATTTAAATCATAATACTTAAATAATTTAGATTTAATATCCGCGTGTTTAACTAGAGCAAAAGCGAGCAAATATAAGGCAATAATAATTTACATTTTTCATGATAAATGAAAGTTCATAAAACAAGGAGTATTTTTAAATTAAAAAAATAAATAACTTTATACATAAAATTTAAACTTAAAAAATTTTACACATAAAATATGAGCTTAAATTTAAGATGATAAGGAACACTACATGTAAAATATGAGCTTAAATTTAAGATAAGAAGGAACACTACATGTAAAATATAATCTAATTATCATAAAAATTATAAAATTTTACTGTAAAATTACATCTTTAATCAAGTGAGGAGGAACACATATACCTATACCCCTTAAATATCATATACATCCTCCCATGTGAAGTAACCTTAGAATAAAAATTGTAAAAATGGGTTAAGTTAGCTTATTTTTCGATTGATTTTAATGCATATTATTTAATACTTATTCCTAGCTATTATATCAATAAGTACATGCAATATTATTTTTTCTCCTTAAACATTAAAATATGATACATTTTTGTCATAAATCTTGTATTAATTTAAAGAATGATTTAAATCATAATACTTAAATAATTTAGATTTAATATCTGCGTGTTTAACTAGAGCAAAAGCGAGCAAATATAAGGCAATAATAATTTACATTTTTCATGATAAATGAAAGTTCATAAAACAAGGAGTATTTTTAAAATAAAAAAAACATTAAGCACGCAATTTCATTATTTTTTGAATTTTTTTCTTCTAAAAAGGGAGCATAGTGCCACGCGCCTATTTTCTTCGAGGTCACGTGCAGCACTTAACTACCTAAATGCTAAGTAAGCTAGCTAGTTAGCAAGCAACTCAAATAGAAATGAAAAAAAAAATTTGTATTGTAAGTATAGAGAATATATTACAAGGCTTGTTGGTTTATTGTTTGGTTCTTAGATGTGTTACAAATGAGATTTCTACACCTATTTATAAGCATTGACCTCCTCAATCAATGGTTAGGATTTGTACATATGTTATTGATGAAACAATATAGAGTCCCAAGCAACGGTGTCAAAAACTTGATAAAACAAGACCAGCAATGACAATTTTGAAAATAGTTTTTTTTTATATTTGTAAAATTCTCTCAAATGCATGCATCATTGTATAAAAAATGACAAGTATACTTCCAAGGTTGATCTAAGGAAGGAATATATGTTATTTTTAATTTATTATTCAAACTTTTAAAAACGAAATTAAATCTTAAACATCCTGTCATGATACTTTGGTTTTGTGTTTCCTAATCTAATAACATAAAAAAATAAGCATAGATATGGATTCAATAAACAATTATGCAAATTTTTATCATTCATAAAAGTAGAATATTTAAGGATATAATAATTAAGTTAATTATACTTGCTCATATTATTTAGGTTATTAAAGATATAAATTGATATTTGTTGATTTTGTTTTTTTAGTATTAAAATGTCCTTAGACGGGACCCCAATTATTTTGTTCAATATTAATTAACTAATATCCTTAGGTGGAATCTATTAATTAATTAAGTATTAAATTTTAGCTTTATTTCTAAGAAAATAGCAAACCATCTAATCATAACTTTAGGCGAAGTCAGTTCGTTAGACTTTATTCAAGTTGTCTAAATTAAACCTAAGGATTTAATTATCTGAGTACTAACTTTCAAGTTTTAAAACCATTATTGAAAATATGTCGTCAATAATATTTTTGAATAATATTTCTTATGAAAAAAAATTCAAATAGAGCTTCACTCTAACTAACGGACGATTGTGTTAACAAATAAAATAGTACTACTTTAAATGAGACAGGATAGTTAAACCTTAAAATCTAATTTTCAGATTTAAGTTTTTAATGAAAAATAATATATTTCTCTCTAACATCCTTAATATAAAATCTTGAATAAAAACAAAATCAATTTATTTTATAGAAACGTTTTACCTATTTAATATTTTGCAAGCATAACAACATTGTTATTATATCATAATATACAAACATCTAGCTATGTTAAATTTAATCACAGATAATCTAAACATAATATATAAGAATAAAACATAAAAAATAACTGTAAATAATTCATTTCAAAATTATTCCTCAAAAAAATCTTTACAAAACTTTGATGCTCATTCTATTGCTAGAAAACCACCAAACGGATTTGCATTTCCGTTTATTGAATCAAAAACTAAAAATCTATAAAAACATAGCTAGTTTTTTTTTTCTCAAAAAGAGAATAACTTTAAAACTAAAAACTAAAAAAGAAAAATTTCTAGAGAGAGAAATAGTTGAGAAAATTATGTGTTTTACAATGGGGGGGACATTTCTCTTGTAGGTGAAGAAAAGGCCATAAAAGGTGGGAAAATATTTCAAAAATTGATTTTGGATGCGTTTGGATAGGCTGGCACGCATGTGGGGTGCAAATTTGTGGCAAACGGGCATTTGGAGAGCGTGGGACACAGTGTAGGCTTGTGTTGGTGAGTGAGAAAATCAATATGGGTGTGTGTTGGCACACGGGGAAATCTTTGCGACATGTATTGGGCATATGCCGAGCGTGTGCTGGGCATGTGTTAGGTATATGGCGGTTGCGGGCGAACATATGATGGGCATACGCATATGGTTCTCAGTATGAATGGGCGACTGTGCGTGGGATTTTGGCCTTTTTAACATTTTTGACTATTTTGACCCATTTTCTCCAATTTTTCCATTTTTTTTACTTTTCCTTATTTTGTTTCTTGACAAATTTATGATGTATTGCCTTTAGTATTTTTCTTTGAGTCTTTAAGTTATTTTTGAACAAAAATACCTAAAAAAAAAATAAAAATACTCATGATTTCGAAAAGATAAATTTATATAAAAATATGATAAAATTATACAAATATAAATATATTTAATCAATTAAAGTACATTAAATCATGGTAATTTTGGTTCTTTTTAAGCACTCATCAGTTACTTATTAAAGATGATCTAGAATTCTCTTTAAAATATCTTTGATAAAAAATTCTAGCAAATACCCTAAAAATTTCTAGAAACTAGGTGAATTTACAAGACGAATATCTAGATATTTCAATGGGATATTCTAGCTACTCATCTATGTGAATGGGATTCCCTCTTGAATTATCAAGCTTATAAGAATTTCTTCTTTAGCTCAAATTAATAAACCCATTAAAAATTGGTTTATGACATTTTCCCACACCTAAGCTCACGATGCCCTTGTCGCATCTTGCTCCTTGAATCATCAATTGTGGTCTTAAAATTTTCATATTGCATATCTTCTTGCTCCCATAATGCTTCACTTTCGGATAATCCTTTCGATTTGACAAAGTCCTCCATATAATTGAGAACTCCAAAAAACTTTTATGTGAGAAACTTATTCGTAAAATGAAAATTCACACTTAAATTAAACAAATCATATAAAATACTCTTAATGAAATTCAAAAATAATTAAGATAGAGGTATTTTGTGATGTAGCTTCATTTTAAAGGCGTGGTATGAAACTTAACCCAAAAAAATGTATTTTTGGTGTGGTTGTAGGAAAATTCTTGGGTACCTCGTATCAACAAGAGGAATTGAGGCCAATCCTAAAACATACAAGCATTGGTGGACATGAAGCCACCCGGTAGTATCAGGGATATACAATAACTAAGTGGAAGAATAAGGGTGTTGGGTAGATTCATTGCTAAATGCACAGATAAGTGTATGCCCTTTTTAAGATGCCGATAAAGAACAAAACTGTCTTTTGGAATGAGGATTGCAGTACAACCTTTGAAGAAATCAAAAAGTACCTTAGTAATCCCCATGCTCTAGTCATCCCACTACCAAGAGAGATTATTTATCTATATTTGGCTGTCACACCCCAAACATACATTGTCGTGCTGATAACAGAAAGGAACAAAATTCAGCACCCCATCTACTATGTCATCCAAATTTTAATAGAGGCCCAAAGAAAATATCCCACTATAGATAAACTTGCCTTTGTTCTCAAGATTACTGCACAAAAGCTCATGCATTACTTTGGCTTACACACAATCGTAGTACTCACCTCACACCCTCTCAAAAATGTACTAAAAAATCTAGAGGTTGCAAGAAGACTGGCCCAGATAGACGTGGAATTGGGAAAGTATGACATCAAATATATGGCTAGAACCGCCATTAAAGGGCAGACTATGGCCAAATTTATGGCTGAGTTCTATGATGGTCCCGATGTCGTTAACAAAACAAAGACTATAGAGGTATGTACAGTAGACCAAAGGGATGTACCGACCTGGTAGGTATTTATGGATGGTGCACATAATTTCAAAGGTGTAGGACTATGGGTGGTTATAATGTATGAGGAGGACAACTGCTTTGAATATGTGGCCATGCTTGATTTTCATGCAACTAATAACATCATAGAGTATAAAGCTACCATATTCAGAGTCATAACTGCGAAAAAGCTAGGGGCAGATAAAATTAGCCTACATACTGACTCCCGGCTCATAGTCAATTAGTTTCTGGGAACATTTGAAGCATGGGATGGAAAGATGAAGTACTTGGAGAGACTAAAATGAGAGTGCTCAAAATTCTTCGAGTTTAAGATCTAACAGATAGTAAGAAATGAGAACAGCCACGCCAATGCCTTAGCAACCTTAGCATCAATAAGGGAGGCCAATCATGATCGGGTAGTATCAGTAAAGGTGCTCGTAGAAGCGTATCTAAAAGAGGTTGAAAGAAGGATTGGGTGCATGGACAGTCCATCTATCACATGGTTCACTCCAATCTATAATTTCTTGGATAAAGAGGACCTATCAGAAGATCGCACGGTCGCAAAGCAAATTGAAGCCAAAGCAGGCCAATATATGATTGAGGTAGGAAAACTGTACCACAAAACCCCACTCGGCCCCAACCTCTGATGAGTGCTCAAAAAGAACTAAAATTACCATGATTTTATTCACTTTAATTGATTAAAAAGATATATATTTATATGATTTTATCATATTTTTATATAAATTTGTCTTTTCGGAATCACAGGTATTTTTATTGTTTTTCAGATATTTTCGCTTAAAAAAGTAACTTAAAGACTCAGAAAAATACTAGAGGCAATACATCATAAATATATTCATAAAATAAATGAGGAAAAGTAAAAAAAAGATGGAAAAATTAGACAAAATGGGTCAAAAGGGTAATAAATGTCAAAAAGGATTAAAACGTGCATGCAGCTACCCAACAGCGCTGGCCAACATGCGTGCAATGCTTGCACAATGTCCAGCCACACTGAGCAATGTGTGTGCATTTCCCAAACCACATCGAAGCCATGCGCCCATCTACGCACCCATCTGTGTGCGCCCGTGCCCATTTGCGCACTTGTACCCATCTGCTTCCATTCCACGCGCTCCTAGTCTGCGTGCACCTCTGCCCAATTCACACGGGTCACCATGCCCCATACTACTATGACATCATCATTCACTATTGCACATTTCCTCCATTTTAATCATTTTTCCACCCACTTTTTCTTCCTCTCATCATCTATAAATACCCCCATTCTCTTCATATCAAAACACACCTCAAAAACATCTTCTTCTCTCTTTCTTTCTCTCCGTTTCTTGGTTTTTAGCTTTTCTTAGTTAATTTTTCTTTGTTTTACAGTTCTTCTCTTTTTGAGAAGAACACATTATGTTTTTTTAATTTATTTTCTTTTTGATTCAATAAATGGAAATGCAAATTCCGTTTGGAGGTTTTCCAACAACAGGAATAACATCAAAGTACTGTAAGGATTTTATTTTCTTACAGTCATTTTTTATGCTTTATTCTTATATGTTATATTTAATTTGTCTGTTATTAAATTTAACTTTGCTAGCTGTTTGTAAACATGATATAATAATAACGTTGTTATGCTTGTGAAATATTAAATAGGTAAAAATCTCTAAAATGAATTGATTTTGTTTTTATTCAAGATTTTATATTAAGAATGTTAGAGAGAAATATATTATTTTTCATTACAAACATAAATCTGAAAATTAGATTTTAAGATTTAGTTATCTAGTCTGATTTAGAGTAGTGCTTTTTTATTTGTTGGTAAAATCGCCCGGTAGTTAGAGTGAAGCTCTATTTCAAAAGTTTTTATAAGAATTATTATCTGAAAATGTATTGACAACATGTTTTTAGTAGTACTTTTAAAACTTGAAAGTTAGTACTCGGATAATTAAATTCTTAGGTTTAATTTGGATACCTTGAATAAAGTTTAAATTGTCTAACCCCACCAAAGGTGAGATTTAAATTATTCATTTTTAATCTCTTAGAAAAAGGAATTAATTTAATTAACCAAATTAGTTATCAACCCCACCCATAGGTGTTAATTGATTTGTTTAGTTAACAAAGAATATCTAACCCCACCAAATGTGGTATTTATATAAAAAAGAGAGAATCAATAAATATCAATTTATATCTTTAATAACCTAAATATTAAGAGAAAGCATAATTAACTTAGTTATTATGTCCATAAATACTCCACTATTATAAAAGATAAAATTTGCATAAATGTGTATTGAATCTTTATTTATGTTTATTTTTATGTTATTAGATTAAAAACACAAAACCCCAAATATTGTGACATGATGTTTAGGATTTAATTTCATTTTTAAAAGTTTGAATAATAAATTAAAAACCATATATATTCCTTCCTTAGATCGACCTTGGGAGTATACTTATCATTTTCTTTGAAATGATTTGTGCACTTGCGAGAGTTTTATAAATATAAAACCAAAGTATTGGCAGGATCGACGATGCCGATTTTGCTCATCAACCTCCTATGTATAGCCACAGAAGGAGCTGAAAGAATGATGTATGAAGCACACAAAGGAGATTGTGGTTTGCATTCTGAAGTTTCCGAGATTATCCTGTCAAGAGTGTTAATTTGAAAACAAGAATGAACCTCACTTGGAAATTTCATTGCTACCACTAGAAATTTCATTGAAGCAATGAAATTTCCAGGTGAGGTTCATTCTTGTTTTCAAATTAACACGCTTGACAGGATAATCTCGGAAACTTTTGAAGAGAGAACTCCATTGCTACCACTAGAAGCTTGCCTTGTAAAATCTGCAACAATTGAGGAGGAAGATGAGGGAGTGAGACAATGTTCTGAATTACTAGCAGCACTTGATGAATATTTGTTCAGTGATGAAACATTCAAGGAGTTGGGAACAAATGAAACTCCAACCTCAGTGGTAAAGAAGGAAGCCAATAAGATTGAGCTAAAGCCACTACCGTCCCATCTAAGGTATGCCTATCTTGGAGACTCAGAATCCTTTCCTGTTATTATTAACAATTCTTTGAATGGTGAAGAGGAAAACAAGCGATTAGGAGTTCTTCGGACTCACAAAATGGCAATTGGATGGACAATGGCGGACATAAAAGGGATTAGCAATTCTGTTTGCATGCATAAAATCTTGATGAATGAGGATTACAAGCCCACAATTCAGCCACAAAGGCGCTTAAACCCAACAATGCAAAAAGTGTTCAAGGATGAGGTGATTAAGCTTTTGGATACCGGGGTAATTTATCCGATTTCAGATAGTGCTTGGGTAAGCCCAATTCATTGTGTACCAAAGAAAGGAGGAATCACAGTTGTAGAGAATGAAAACAATGAGCTTATTCCAACAAGGACAGTGACTGGGTGGAGAGTATGTATTGATTATCGAAAGTTGAACGATGCCACCCGAAAAGATCATTTTCCTTTGCCATTTATTGATCTGATGTTGGAAAGATTGGCTAGACATGCTTATTATTGTTTCCTTGATGGATATTCAGGGTACAACCAAATTTTAATTGCACCAGAGGATCAAGATAAGGCAACATTTACATGCCCTTATGGTACTTTTGCATACAGAAGGATTCCTTTCGGTTTACGTAATGCACCTGCAACTTTCCAAAGATGCATGATAGCAATTTTCTCTGATATGGTCGAAAAGTTTATTGAGGTTTTTATGGATGATTTTTCTGTTTTTGGCCATTCTTTTGATAATTGCTTGCATAATCTCTCTTTAGTCTTGCAGCGTTGTAAAGACACAAATTTAGTGCTAAATTGGGAGAAATGTCACTTCATGGTTCAAGAAGGAATTGTTCTTGGCCATCGGATTTCATCAAAGGGGATGGAAGTGGACCGTGCAAAGGTGGAGGTGATCGAAAAATTACCACCTCCAACAATTGTAAAGGGAATTAGAAGTTTCTTGGGACATGTTGGGTTTTATAGAAGATTTATTAAGGATTTTTCAAAAATAACAAAACCTCTTTGCAGTTTGTTAGTGAAAAATACACAGTTTGATTTTTCTCCTGACTGTTTGAAGGCTTTTAACCTTTTGAAGGAAAAGCTCACTTCGGCCCCTATAATTTGTGCACCTGATTGGAGTCTTCCATTTGAGGTAATGTGTGATGCTAGTGACTATGCTATAGGAGCTGTTTTGGGCCAAAGGAAGAATAAGTTGCTACATGTGATTTATTATGCAAGCAGGACATTGACAGATGCACAACTTAATTATGCAACAACTGAGAAAGAGCTTTTGGCAGTAGTGTTTGCATTTGATAAGTTTATATCTTATTTAATTGGGTCTAAAATCATTGTTTATACTGATCATTATGCTCTTAAGTATTTGCTAGCCAAGAAAGATGCCAAACCGCGATTACTAAGATGGATTCTTCTCTTGCAAGAATTTGACTTGAAATCCAGGACAAAAAGGGGACCGAAAATTTGGTTGCTGACCATTTGTATAGGTTGGAAGAAGATTACCTTGAGGTTGAAGACCAAATTAATGAAACATTTCCTGATGAGCAATTGCTTGCTATCCTAACGGCTCCATGGTTTGCTGATTATGCAAATTGTTTGTTCATGGATTCAATTGAGAATATGTTTGTTCTTATTTTCGTTATGAACTAATTCATTTTTGCTAAGGCTATGATGTAGTTAGATCATGAAAATCTGATTTCTTGTGTTATCGTTATATGAATTCATTGTTTTCAAGTTGAGTATTTATTTCCATGCTTAATGCTTTTAAATTTCTGATCAAGATTTAAATGATTTGTTGCATTATATTGAGACCGAGAGGAGATGTGTAATGAACGCTTCTTGTGATAAATACCGTATGTTGAATGCAAGTTTGACACCTAATGCATGATGTATGTGGTTATTCCAGAAATTCCATAAATCGTAATGTGCTTATTTGTGATTAAATCTTCATAGAAATATAGTCGGTTTTCATAGATAAGTAATTCTAATATAACTTGAGAAAGAGTATTAGATAAGTTTGGGTTTTTCAACCATTACTTTTAACTTTGATTCTCATATAACATAATTTGAAATCGGATTGAATTGATTTAGCGAAATCAAATGCCTTAGCGTTTTTAATCATTTGTGAACAACATTAAATTTTGTTATTTGCGTTTAGTTTTAAGTTAATTTGCTTTTTAAACAAATTCAAAAATTCGGTTTTCAAATAAAATCAGGGTTAGTCAATTTCGGTACTTAGTAACGCCATTCCTTGTGGGTTTGATATCCGTACTTTTGTACACTTTATTACTTGAAAAATTCGTACACTTGCGAAAATACGCATCAAGGTCCTCAATAACAACCTTCCCCCTCTTTAAATCGCTTAAAGGACTACCAGATTTTTTGGAGCCTATATGGTGAGTTGAGGACCCATAATATTCTCGCAAAGGTGACAAAGGAGGATAAACATTTAGAGGCTCGGTGTCATGAGTAGGCTCATCAGTACTAACCTTCTTCTTTTTCTTCTTAAGAGAAGAAGTATGACCTTTATGTGAGGATTTCCCCTCTTCTTACCCACCGATGAGCCTCTCAAGAGCAAGAAAGGTGCCCATGGGTGAACTTGTTCCTCCCGACATAACCTTATTCTTCATACTAGAAATGTTTTTGGCAACAGTCAAATCCATATGAACTGTGGAATAGAAAAATAATACATGTTAACCACCTCATAATAAAAATAAAAAACTATTTTAATATAAAAACAGGGGCAAAATATTATAAGGTGAGAAAAAAGAGACAAATGGTCACCATCATCCGACACCACATCAAACTGGCCTCTAAAATATGTAGGAGGAGTTCTACATTTAAGAGAAGCCCAAGCTTTAGAAGGAGCTCGAGGCTTGCGATTCACCCTAAGAGGAGGCCCAATAGCACCCTGCCTCATTAACCCACACAAAAAAAACACAAAGTGTTCAAAAGAGCCCTCCAGTTTGTCTTCTCAGGAAGATAGTTTTGGATATCAACCAACCTTTGCTTCACAACAAGACTCAAGGTTGTGATTAGAGAAGCTACATTTCTAATCATGAAATTAGTATCATTTTAGACACTCCTTACCAACCTCGTGTCATTTGTGGGGGACTCCTATCGACATAAAACATAGAAAAAGTACTCATATTTTTTTCATTTTCAAGAAGGGACACGTTCACCCCACGATCTTGCTTAATGAACATGTACACCCTTTACATTCTTCATAACTCATAACTTATAACACTTTATTAGAGCTCACATTTTGAAAGGATAAGAAAATTATATGAAATTCTGTTAAGGTAATTCTAATTTTTTTGTTAGTTTACTTTTCTTCACTAAGTTTGCATGTGGTGTTGGATAATTACTTTTTTACTATTTGATAAAGCAAGATTGGCATTGAAAAAGATAAAAAACTTAAGAGACTAAGTAATGAAAGGAATAAGAAGGATGAATTATGATATTTACATTATGCTTAGGGTCATTTATATAGGGGAAGGAAAAGAGAAAATTATGGATCAATTGACTAGCAACGCAGCCTGCACAGGGTATCAAAGATTGTATCACTCGATCCACTTCCTTTGTACCGTGACCATAAAATAATCACATTGCAACCTCAATTTTGGGATATGTAAATTCTTCACCTTTTTGCTCGCATCGTGGCATACAAAAGATTCACGCCGTAGCTCACTGTGTTTTGAAATACTTAGAACTCTTGTTTCTTGTATATCCTTCTTTCTATTTTTGAAATATATGTAATGCTTTACACATGTTATCTTTTTAAGCTCCAAAGTTGTGTGGAAGTTCTTCAAGTTAAATCATTTAAATACAAGTAATACTTGAAAAACAACAAAATATACCTTTGATTTCGAAAGATATATTTGTTTAAAATTATAATAAAACTAAGCAAATAAAAATATATTTAATCATTAAACATGCGTAAAATCATGATATATTGAGTGCTTTTGAGCACCCATCAATATGCATGCTATTTTTGATTAGATTAATTCATATTTTTAGGCACACGCTCATGATTAATTTTGGTGTTCTTGTTGGTAGAAAATTTGGGATGAATTATGCTAGTTGATGAAGTCTACCATGTTTTAGAATCTATTTGATCAACCCTTGAGACAAAATATTAAACAATATTTAGCATGAAAAATGATTTAGGCCTTAATTAGATCGATTAAACCTTTCAAGCGAACCATTGTTTATAACCTTAGTCACCCTTTTAAGCCTAACTAAGAACCATTCATATCTTTAAGCTACATTTTAAATCTAACCAATAAGCATTACCTCTACCTTAACATCTTTATCTTGTATGAAAAATGCAATTATGTGCTATGCTATAGTTTAAGTTGAAAAGTAATACACCTTGTTTTAAAAAAAATAATGGTTAGCAAAGAGTTATGTTTGGGGATGTGATAACTCTATGAAAGTAGAGTTTTTTAAACACTTTTGAACCATTTATTTGCCTTATAACATGCTAAAATATCACGAAAAACTTAATTTAAGTTTAATTATGACAATGTAGGTGGAACAACAAAAAAAGGGGTGAAAATGAGTCAAAACAAGGAAAAATAGCTCATGCCACAGTGGGGAGAGAAACTAGGTCGCGATGCTCCTGGTGGAAAAATAATGTAGCAAGGACCATGCTGTGGTGGAAAAAAGGCTCTGTAATGCACAACTTATGGCCCAAAAATTAGAGGCTTTACTATGGTACACACAAACATATGTAGTGGCATGCGTAGAAATTGGACAGAATTTGGCTAGTGATCTCCTAAGCTCAAATCTTGGATCTTTTAGGGGTTTGATATAATGGTATATATTAGGTTTTTTTCCTATAACCCTAATGTGGGCATAAATCAAACACACAATTAGAATCCAAAAATCTAGCAGCTGCCTAGTGAGTGCTCAAAAAGCACTAAAATTACCATGATTTTATGCACATTAATTGATTAAAAATATATATATTTATATATTTTATCATATATTTATATAAATTTGTCTTTTTCGGAATCATAGGTATTTTTATTGTTTTTCAGGTATTTTCATTTAAAAACGTAACTCAAAGACTCAAAGAGGAATACTGGAAGCAATACATCACAAATATATTAATAAATATATGAGGAAAGGTCAACAAATATGGAAAAATTGGACAAAATGGGTCAAAAAGGTCAAAAATGTCAAAAAGGAGGAAATTGCGCCGCCCAACTGACCAATTCCGCGCGCGCCTGCTCCCACGTCCGTGCGCGCCACTGGTGCCTTCCGCGCGGGCTGCTGCCATCTCGCTCCATTTTCGCGCACAGTTGCCCCCCACATCATGCTGACGTCATCAAATGACATCATCATCCACCACTCCGCGTTTCCACCACTTTTTATCATTTTTTCACCCACTTTTTCTTCCCATCTATCATTTCTTAGTTTTTAAGATTTTCTTAGTTTTTAGCTTTTCTTAGTTTTAGAGTTCTTCTCTTTTTGAGAAGAACTAGTTATGTTTTTGTAATTTATTTGCTTTACGATTCAATAATTGAGAGTGCAAATTCCGTTTGGAGGTTTTCCAGCAACGGGAATAGCATCAAAGTTCTGTAAGGATTTTATTTTCTTTGTAGTTATTTTTTATGTTTTATTCTTACATGTTATATTTAATTTGTCTGTGATTAAATTTAACTGTGCTGGCTATTTGTAAACATGATGAAATAATAACGTTGTTATTCAAGATTTTATATTAAGAATGTTAGAGAGAAATATATTTTTTTTCATTACAAACTTAAATCTGAAAATTAGATTTTAAGGTTTAGTTATCCGGTCTAATTTAGAGTAGTGCTCTTTTATTTGTTGATACAATCGCCCAGTAGTTAGAGTGAAGCTCTATTTCAAAAATATTTATAAGAATTATTATATGAAAATGTATTGACAACATGTTTTTAGTAGTGGTTTTAAAACTTGAAAGTTAGTACTCGGATAATTAAATTCTTAGGTCTAATTTGGAAACCATGAATAAAGTTTAAACTATCTAACCACACCAAAGGTGGCATTTAAATGGTTCATTTTCAATCTCTTAGAAAAATGAATTAATTTAATTAACCAAATTAGTTATCAAACTCACCCATAGGTATTAATTAATTTGTTTAGTTAACAAAGAATATCTAACCCCACCAAAGGTGGAATTTATACAAAAAAGGGAGAATCAATAAAATTAATTCATATATTTAATAACGTAAATAATATGAGCAAGCATAATTAACTTAGTTATTATATCCATAAATACTCAACTATCATAAATGATAAAATTTGCATAAATGTTTATTGAATCTATGTTTATTGAATCTATGTTTATTTTTCTGTTCTTAGATTAAAAAATACAAAAATCAAAATATCGTAACATGATATTTAGGATTTAATTTCATTTTTAAAAGTTTGAATAATAAATTAAAAACCACATACATTTCTTCCTTAGATCGACCTTGGGAGTATACTCATCATTTTCTACGAAATGATTCGTGCAATTGCGAGAGTTTTATAAATATAAAACCAAAGTATTGGCAGGATCGACGATGCCGGTTTTCGCTCATTAAGTTTTTGGCGCCATTACCCGGGAAAGAATAGCGTTTTTTGAATTATTTATTAAAATTTTAAAAACTTTTTGTGATGTAAATAATTGTGATTTTTTTTGGGTTAAAAAAAATTCAAATTCCAAATTTCATAAGAAATAAAAAAAACTTAAAATTATAGCGTGAATAGTAAAATAATTTTGAAATTTGAAATTTGAAGTAAAAAATAAAAAAACTTACCGTTCTTGAATAGTAAAAAAAATAAAAATTAAAATAAACTTATCATTCACGAATAGTAAAAAAAATTTTTAAATTTTAAAAATTTTAAGTTAAAAAAATAAATAAATAAAAATTATAGCATGAATAGTAAAATAAAGTTACCATTCATGAATAGTAAAAAAATTAAAAATTAAAAAATAAATAAATAAAAATTATAGCGTTAATTGTAAAATAATTTTGCAATTTGAAATTTGAAAAAAAAAATAAAAAATTTAAAAAAATAAAAAAAAATTAAATTAAAATAAAAAAATCCTAAAAAAATAAAAAAAATCATAAAAAAGTAAACAAAATCATAAAAAAATATATAAAAGAACTTAATTTTTATTTTTCATTTAATTTTTAGTTTTTTTCTTTTATTTATTTAAAATCTTAATTTTAATTTTTTATAAAAAAAATAAAAAAAATTATTTTATTTTACCTTTTTCAATTTTATTTTATTTTACCTTTTTCAATTTTTTTTCCTTCTTTAACTAATTTGTTTTCTTAATTTTCATTTAACTTTATTAACTTAGATTTTTACTAACTTAATTAACTTATATTTTTAATTAACTTAGATTTTTACTTAAATTAACTTAATTAACTTAGCTTTTTAATTAACTTAGATTTTCATTAATTTAATTAACTTAGTTTTTTTTACTTAACTTAATTTAATTAACTTAGATTTTCATTAAAATAATTAACTTAAATTTTTATTAACTTAATTAACTTAAACTTTTACTTAAATTAACTTAATTAACTTAGCTTTTTAATTAACTTAGATTTTCATTAACTTAATTAACTTAGATTTTTACTTCAATTAACTTAATTAACTTAGATTTTCATTAACTTAATTAACTTAATTTTAATAGCATGAAAAGTAAAGATCTAAAGGAGTTCTATCTAGGAGACTAGTTCTTGGAAGCCTTTGTGCCACTAGTCTTTCTTGGGAACGTTGTTCTGTCTAGGAGGATGGTTTTTAAGGAGCTTTTGTACCACCATTATTTCCTGCGAGCACTCTTGGTTAATACTAATTATGTTATTTTATCTTTAAAAAATTAGGAAAAAAAACAAAAAAAAACAAAAAAAAATTCTGAAACTATCTCCAAAATTTTAAAGTTTTAATTACAATCTAAGGAGTTAGTTGCTTTGTTTGATCTAGGTACAATTGTGTTATGATGGGTTGACTCTCTAAAATATATATATTGAGAAATATCTTCAGGAAAAAAATAGAGAGATAAAAAATATATAGTATAATCTACATACTATGACCCACATTGCCTACAAAGTTGTGAGTAAAGGCTAATTACAAAAGAAAGATATAGGAAGTAATTCCCTAAAAAGTCATTGCAATTTCTTCATTTGTAAAAGGCATATATCTTGAAATTCTTTCTTAATGAGTTTGATTTATGCATGAAAATAGTTTTTATATACGATATCTTTATAATTTATACATTCGATTCCTTTCATGAGATCAATGTTAAAATAACACTTTGAGCCTTTATTCTTTATACATATGCGAACATATTAGTTCATTTCTATACATCAACTCTTTCGCATATAAATTAGTATGAGTGTTTGAACCCATAGGATTCAGTGTTTTGAGAGTATTGACTAGTGAGGAATAGAGTCGAAGCGAATTCGGATTCATGACACTGAAATTGGGTGAAATTAAATTGATACATTTTTGATATGAAATATGAAAATGATTTTTGACTAATTATTATAATAAATCATGATTGTTTAAAGAGATTAAAATAACTTATGCTTGAGATTTTAATTATGATCTTAAAGGAGATTAAAAAGTATGAGACATTTTTGTGATATGTTGTTTTCTTTTATTCTTAAAAGTTAATTTTTGATTTTGTTGTAATTTTAGTTTTTAAGTTGAATGTTTTTATTATTTCTTTTAATTTTTACATTTAGTTCAATGTTTATGGGTATCATTACTGAAAATCCTCACGAGACTCAAACTCGTCCACTAGGGCAACCTAGGGGTTTAAAGGCTTGTTGCATAGGCTAAATGCAACCATGTCAATCCACGGAAGTGATTTAGGATGGTTTAATTTTTAGTTTTTATCGCTTCTTTTGCTAAGGGACTAGCAAGAAGCTGGTTGGAGGTTGTGATGAATGCTCAAAAAGCACTAAAATTACCATGATTTTATGCACATTAATTGATTATATATATATATATATATTTATATGTTTTATCATATATTTATATAAATTTTTCTATTTCGAAATCACGGGTATTCTTATTGTTTTTCAAGTATTTTCACTTAAAAAATTAACTTAAAGACTCAAAGAGGAATACTGTGAGCAATACATCACAAATATATTAATAAATAAATAAGGAAAGGTCAGCAAATATGGAAAAATTGGACAAAATAGGTCATAAAGGTCAAAATCGCACTACCGTGCCGCCCAGTTGCCCAGCTGTCGAGTCCCGCGCGCGCCCGCGCCCACTCCGACGCCCACTCTCACGCGTGCAGCTGTTGCCTTCCGTGTGCACCTGTGCGTGCCACTGGTGCCTTCCATGCATGCCGCTGCCATCTCGCCTCATTTTTACGCGCAGCCACCCCCCACGACATGCTGACATCATCAAATGACATCATCATCCACCACTCCACATTTCCACCATTTTTTCATCCACTTTGTCTTCTCATCCTCACCTATAAATACCCCCATTCTCTTCATAACTAAACACAGCTAAAAACACATTCTCTTCTCTCTTTCTTTCTCTCATTTCTTAGTTTTTAAGCTTTTCTTTGTTAGTTTTTCTTAGTTTTAGAGTTCTTCTCTTTTTGGGAAGAACTAATTATGTTTTTATAATTTATTTACTTTTCGATTCAATAAATGAGAGTGAAAATTCCGTTTGGAGGTTTTCCAACAACGGGAATAGCATCGAAGTTCTGTAAGGATTTTATTTTCTTTGTAGTTATTTTTTATGCTTTATTCTTACATGTTATATTTAATTTGTCTGTGATTAAATTTAATTGTGCTGGCTATTTGTAAACATGATGTAATAATAACGTTGTTATGCTTGCAAAATATTAAATAGGTAAAAATCTCTTGATTTTATTTTATTCAATATTTTATATTAAGAATGTTAGAGAGAAATATATTATTTTTCATTACAAACTTAAATCTAAAAATTAGATTTTAAGATTTAGTTATCAGGTCTAATTTAGAGTAGTGCTCTTTTATTTGTTGGTACAATCGCCTGGTAGTTAGAGTGAAGCTATATTTCAAAAGTTTTTATAAGAATTATTATATGAAAATGTATTGACAACATGTTTTCAGTAGTGGTTTTAAAATTTGAAAGTTAGTACTCGGATAATTAAATTCTTAGGTCTAATTTGGACACCTTGAATAAAGTTTAAACTGTCTAACCCCACCAAATGTGGCATTTAAATGGTTCATTTTCAATCTCTTAGAAAAAAGAATTAATTTAATTAACCAAATTAGTTATCAACCCCATTCATAGGTGTTAATTGATTTGTTTAGTTAACAAAGAATATCTAACCCCAATAAAGGTGGTATTCATAGAAAAAAGGGAGAATCAATAAAATTAATTCATATATTTAATAACCTAAATAATATGAGCAAGCATAATTAACTTAGTTATTATATCCATAAATACTCCACTATTATAAATGATAAAATTTGCATAAATGTTTATTGAATTTATGTTTATTTTTGTGTTCTTAGATTAAAAAACACGAAAACCAAAATATCGTAACATGATGTTTAGGATTTAATTTCGTTTTTAAAAGTTTGAATAATAAATTAAAAACCACATACATTCCTTGCTTAGATCGACCTTGGGAATATACTCATCCTTTTCTACGAAATGATTCGTGCACTTGTGAGAGTTTTATAAATATAAAACCAAAGTATTGGCAGGATCGGCGATGCCGGTTTTCGCTCATCACTGCCAAGAAGAGAGAAAAGACAAACAAATTCAAGATTAAAGAAGAAACAATTTTGTAAAGGATTCAAGAGAAGATTAGTGCTACAAATAAAAAGATTAAGTGTATATCTTCTTCTTCTTCTTCCTTCTTCAATTTTTGTGTCTTTCTTTTTAAAAATCTAAGCATTATGAACTTAATTATGTCTAGCCAATTTATTAATCTGAGGGTTTTATGAACCCAATTTTCTGCATGTGTTGATATAATATTTTACCCAAATTTTTATTTCAATTCAATTATATTATTCAATTTAATTTTTATGTTATTAATTGTTTGGCCAATAATTAATCTATAGGGGCAATTAAATAGATTAAGATAATTACTTAATTTTTGTCTTGATTACATGTATAGTTTATGTACAAAAAGATATATGATTCTTAGAAGTGTGATATATATTAGATGAACTTAATAAGTAGTATGTAATCTAATTGGCATAAGAGTGTGATTAAATTAATTACTATTTGGTGTATAGTTTACTTGAGAGAGGAATGTATGCTGGGATAGATTCAATTGATCATGTAGTTGATTGGTAATTAGTTTGAGGAAAATTTTAGTGATTCACATGCTTAGTAAATTAAGAGATTAAAGACTCTTAGGTTTTTTTTTCATATATATTTAAGTTTGTTGAAGTTTTGATTTGGTAATTAGTTGTCATTAGTTTCAATTTTTATAATTTACAACTATCCAAATAGGATTCATAATAATTATATTGGTACTCTCTTATAAGTTAAACAAATCCCTATGTGATCGATATCTATACTTAGGTACATTATATTACTTATATGACTCGTATATTGGTGGTTAGCGTGTTAACCAAATCATTATGATAGAGTGTTTATGTTTATTTTCTGTTTATAATTTGTTTTAAGCTTTTAAGAAAAGTGAAAAATTATCTAAAACTATTGTAATTCCTTGAGAGACTGACCTTGGAAGCATACTTATCACTTATTATAGGTGATGGTACACTAACAAGCTTTTAACATAAAACTTGTGCATCAAGTTTTTTGGACCATTGTCCAAAAATCGACATTTAAATTTTTTTTATTAAACTTCTTATAAACTCTGTGAATTTTTATGGTTTATTTAGTTATTTTTATTATTTTTGTTTCTTGTTTAACTTTATCTATTTTTTTATTTGGTTTTAGTTGTTTAATTTATTTATATTTATTTATTTATTTTCTGGTTTACTTTCTGGTGCTTAAATTTAATTGATATTTTTGTTAGTATATGCAAGGTAGGTGATCCGATGAGAATCAACTCATACCTTTCATAGATAATGTTTATACATCTAAAGAGCACTTAAAAGGTTAGATATTAAAATCCAAGAGCCTTTAATAGAGCCATAACTTAGCCTCTAGCCTTTGGACATGGGAGATGTTTTACGAGGGAGATAACAATGAAAGAGTATGCAAGGTTAATCATTGGCACTGCTACTGTCTCTTTATAGTTGGGAGATGTAGCTAGGAATGTGAATTGAAAAACATTCATAATTTAATGTTGCCCTCTTTCTATGGAAATCCTAATGAAGATCCTTTGACTTTCATTAGAGATTTCTCCTCAACTACCCAAACATTCTCTTTGCAATGGTTTAATGAAGACCAACTAAAAATGAGCAACTTCCCATACAAGCTCAAAGATAGAGTAAAGGCTTGTGTAATAACTTTCCTACCCGATTCCTTGATAACTTTGGAGGGAGTCTATAATAAATTTTGGGAAAATTATATTCCTATAAGAAAACTTCCGATTTGAGAACTAAAATTGCAACATTCTTTTAAATGGAAGGAAAGCTATTCCATAAAGTTTGGGATAGGTTTAAAATTTTTATCTCAGTGCCCACACCACAGCTACCCACTGCAACTGTAAAACCAATTCTTCAAAGATGGGGTTACACAAATGTCTTAATTCATAGTTGATAATGCTATAGGTGGTGCTATGGAGGAAAGATAGCCTTAGAGACTTATAAGTTCTTTGAACTTTTGGCTGCTAATTCCTAACATAAAAGCACTAGAGTGAGAAGATTTAGAGTACATGAGATAGGCTCTAGCACTGAAATTTCTATGTAACATGAAAAATTGACCAAGAAAGTTGTACTTTTTTCCACAAAGGACATTCAAAACATAGAGGTATGTGTAATATGTAGTAATTATTGGCATGGTGCTAAGAGGTGTCCATGTCAAAGAGAACAACTTGCAAGTCTTAAACAAGTGAATGCAATTGAGGGGTTATCAACTGAGACCTAGAAATGACCCTTATTCAAACACTTACAATCAAGAGTGGAGAAATCATCCCAATTTCTCTTGGAGAACAAACAACCCTACCTATGCCCAGAACCTAAACCATATACAAGGCCAACAATACAACCAACACATGCCATATAATCCTCTAAATAAACCAATTGTAGAGGACAACTTAAATGCTTTCTTTCAAGTTAGCATAGATAATTAAGTGAAAAATAATTGAAGGTTGGATTCTTTAGAGACATCCAGGAAAAGGGAAGAAGTGTAAGTAGGGCAACAAGCTGAACATTTGTAAAAGCAAGCAAGAAAATAGTTGCCCTGTGGAAATGAACCTACTAAGGCTATTATATCCCTTTATAATGATGAGTTTATAGGTGTTAAGTGTCTTGATTTTTCTAATTATTGATGCATAAAACACAAGTAAGTTAAAAGTTATCTCGAAGGATTCTCAAAGATTTAATGTCAATATCATCGTTGGTGATAAAAAGAGGTAAATTATTTGTTAGATCTAGGTGCAAGTGTTAATTTAATGTCTTATTCTTAATACTTGCAGTTAAGAGTGGAGGAGCTAAAACCCACAACCATGTCCTTATAATTACTTGATAAACCTCTAATATATCCAAAGGGTCTGATAAAGGGAGTTAATGGTACATGTAGATAATCTTATCGTACTTGTAGATTTTGTAATTATAGATGTGCAAAAAACCATAAAATTGGATAAAGAGCACAATATTCTTCTTGGTAGGCCATTCATGGCCTTAACTAAGACAATTGTTGATGTCCATAATAGGAGTCTATTAATGATAGTCTAAGTAGAAACTATAAATTTTCAACAACACTCAAATACAAAATCAATAATGAAGGGAACATCGAGTGAATTAAAATCTACATTTCGTAGTCCCTCTAAGTAGCATCTTGCTAAAACATTAAACTAAGACCTAAATGGGAGCTAACCCTTTAGAATTTTTCCTTTTATTTGTTAGTTATAGTTGTTTTTATTTTTATTTTTATTTTTATCTTATTATTGTTGACTAGTATTTTTTAATCTATAGCTTAGCATTATTTTTGTTTAGTTTTATGTAAAAACAAATTGAACTGGGCTGCCATATGATTTTAATGTCAGCTATAGCATTGGGTTTTCAGATGAAATTTGGGGTTGAAAAATTATATCACACTATGGCATGAATTTTATTTGCATTGTGGCACACTAGTCTTTAGATGTTTGCGCTAGACAATTTACAATGCATGTTGTGGCATGAAACAAAAGTGCACCATGGCCTATAAATATTTTTCACACTAAAAAGCCTAGAGATGCAATTTCAAACTGGATTCAACAAAAAATTTCTCATCTTTTTCAATCCCTAATTTCTCTTACCCTAAACACCAAAATTTCACCGAAAATTCATCTTCTCTAAATCTTTTCAAATTTCTTCTCACTTTTTCATCACTAAGTATTTTCCAAACAATTGTTTTCCAAGATTTTTCTCTAATATTTATCAAGTCTTCTTCCAAAGGGGTATCCACATAAACTTCATCTTCTTCAAAGGTGTTTGTTAAAATCAAAAGTAAGTGAACAATATTCTCAAAATAATTACTAGGTTTTATTTTCTAAAATTTTAAATGGTTATTTTTTGGATTTAAGTGAACAAAACCCTAATTTGGTTTAGAGAGGGTGAAGAAGAATTCATTGGTATATTTTCTAGAATTTTGTGGAAATTTATTTTTAGAACTTGAGAATAATGTCATCTAAGACAAAAAAAAATAATGATACGAGAAAGGAAAAAGAGGTACCATAAGAATACAATAGAGCTAAATTTGTTAGTCTTGAGACTAAACTAAGGTATGATAAAGCAGCAGAGTTTAACAAAAAATTCATTATAGAAAGGGGATTGGATTTAGAGCAACATCCATTCAAGGGTATAACAGATAAAATAGTAACCTTTGGTTGGAGATGGTTTATTAAGAACCCAGAGGTTGTTTTTATGTCAATAGTACTCGGAGTTTATGCTAATGTTCCCATTGATATAAATAATCAAGCAATGGCAAGGTGTGTGTTTTTCCTATTTGGCCCTTTTGATATAAATGCCTAATGAGGGATGTTGGCTAAATGGAGTATAAGGATTATTTAGAGAATATGAAATATGATGAAGTAATAGAAACATTAACTATGAAGAGGGCTGCTATGGGAGACATAAATCTCTTGATGCTAAATACTTGACTAAGTTCTCCCGTATTTGGCATTATTTTATTTGTTATAGACTGATACCGATCATACATTATTGTATAGCAAACAAAGAACGAGCTATAATATTGTAAGTTATTACATCCAGCAAACTAATGGACATTGGGGTAATAATCAACTAGAGGATTAGATTATCCCTAAATAATCATCGATTAAGTTATTTCTTCCCTTAACTAATCATAGCCCTCTATGCTAAAGACGGGGTGAAATTTCCCAAATGTAAGGTTTTGCTATAACCTGATGACTCATTGACCTTTAACTATATGAAAGATCTTATGAGTGAGAACAAAGCCACCCAAGGGAGTAAAGATTCACCTCTTCTTCCAAAAATTCAATCAAATACCAAGTTCAAAAGTTGCAAAAGAGGTAGATTATATGAAAGATTACTATGCACAACAGATGGAATGGATAAATGGGCATATGCATTTTAAGGGTGAATACACGCAAACTTTCCATGAGGTGCAAAGGTTACAACTCTCCCATTTGAAATTGACTACAATGAAGTGAGAGTACCTAAGCCTCATGGTTATGATTTTGTATATAGTTTGCCTAAATTAGTACTTGAGTATAAAGATGAACCAGATGACATGGATAACTGAGCTCTACCTTTTATCGACTTTCCTTTATGTACTTTTATTTTTATTTTTGTTATTTGTTATGTTTTATTTTGTTTTTTATTTAATGTATTTTATTTTATTTTTGTTATTATGAACAATGTTTATGTTATTTAGAACTGTTAATTTCATAATTATTTGGAAATGTGTGATTCATAAGTACACAGTGATTCTCTCTATGTGACAGAACTTAAGTTAGATGATGGATACAAGAAAATTAGTAACCACACCACCATGCTTAATCATATTGCTCTATTACAATTAGGTAATTTTCATTTTTTTTTCTTTGATTACATTTGAACATTGAGGACAATGTAGATTTTGATTGGGAGTGAAGGAAAAGTTCCTTATGAAATTATGAATTTTAAATTGTCTCAAACATTTGTTTGCTACTACTTAGTTGATTAGGAACATATAGGTCCAATAAAAGTTTTTTGATACAAAATTATTATGCTTTTGGTTAATTTAAAGTGAGTAATTGAGTCTATACAGTTTTGGTTTGATGTCTTAAACATGTCCAAGGATTATTGTAAAAGTTAGTTCTATTCATAGTTTATGTTTCATGCTTGGATGTTGAAATTGAGATGAACACAAATTTGGAATATAGAAATAAAATAGTAAAGACTACCTATTCAATTTCTACATGATAATCTTATTTATACTCTATTAAACATTTTTCCTATTATTTTCATTTGTTAGATGACTTCTATAGGTTTTGCATTAAATGTTAGAATTTAAACATCTAATAAAGTGTAATTTATTTATTTTTATTCTTTGATTGAATTATTAGAGTAGAAATTGAAAGTGAATGCTTACGCTTGACTTTTAGTAAAAAAAAAAGGATACATATGAAATTCCCTTATGGGGAAAAAAAGAAGAAGAATAAGCTATATTAGCCACTCACCATAACACACACATATATTGGACTAATTTTTAAAAAGAGAAATGAAAATAGTTTAACTAAAACTATAATCCTAAATTCTTGAAAATAGTGATATGGTTATTACCAAAATAGTAGAAAATAAATAACACCATGAAGTTAAATGCATCTTCATTCATCTATAGGCATATATTTGATATTTCTCGCTTAATAATTTTTACTAAAGTATGATGTTATTAATATGATTACTTCATAATCTTAGCATTTTATTTCTTTCATAGAATCCATGTTATGCACATTTGACCCTTTCTTCTTTATAAACATATGCAAACCTTTTTGCTTTCTTCTTTACATAGCTTTTATTCACATATACTATGTTGAGTGCTTGAACCCATATGATTAATGTGATATTAGAGCATATCTAGTGAGGAATAGAGTTGAAGAAAATTCAGAGTCTAAACACTAGGTTTGGGGAATCAATATTGATATATTTCAAGTAATAAGGCAATAATTTTTTATGCATAATTGATATAAGCATTGGACCTTGGTCTTTTGAGATGTTGGATGAACTTGTGCTTGAATTTTTAACTATGAACTAAAAAGGTACTAGACCATGAGCATTATGTGAACTCACATTGACCGTGGGGGTTCGCCTATTCAAAAAGGAAAAATCAGTAAATCTAGTTCGTTATTTGAATCATTTAATTTGTTTTTTCCATGAAGGGTTATGCACTAAAATCTCATATTCGTTCATCATCCTTGTTTTTGGCTATAATTTAGTTTACTTGGAATCTTTAGTTATTAAAGTAATTTAGAATTTATAGTCCTTTTCTACCAATTGACACCTAATAAAATTTTATGATTGTTTTTCTTAGCTAATTTAGAAGATAATTTAAATTTTCAATAGAACCGATCAATTCTTTTAGAGGCCGATCTTGGGTAACTTATCATTAGTCTACTAGTAATTTTTTATTTTTTAAGCAATTAAAATTTGTGCATCACATGGGAGGGTCATTTGAGTCTCCTAGATTCCCATTTTCTTTAAAAGGCTATAAGACTTCATCATCCTAAGCTTGGCCTTTGTTCGAATTTTCTTGCTCTTCATCTGTATTTCCTATATCAAGTAGCCAATCATCAAAAATTTCAATCAAATAAGTATTGTTTAAAACCTTACAACTTTGATGGACTGTTATAATATTAACTTGTTGTAGTTAACTTTGAAGTTTCCCTTTCTATCGCCTTTGTAAATGGTCAGTGAGTTGCCCTACTTGTACTTCTACCCTTTGGATAGATGCCTCTAAAGAATCCAACCTTTGATTATTCTTCTTATGGTTATCCCTACTCACTTGAATGAAAGCATTCAAGTTATCCTCTAAGATTGGTTTATTCCATGGGTTATGTGACATATGGTTTTGGGTATATATAGGGTTATTTTTCCCTTCCAAGAGAAATTGGGATGATTCATCCACCATAGGTTATATGTGTTTGCATAGGGGTCATTCATGGGTCTAGGTTGGTACCCCTCAATTGAGTTCACTTGTTCTTGTCTGGTACTTGCATTATGAATCAACAACAAAAGGACAAGTATTATCTTAACGCCCATAAGTACCATAAACTCTGCATACCTCTTAAGTTGGTGCAGGTTTAGAAGTGAAGAGTACAACTTTTATGGTTAACTTTGTAAGTTGCATATCCATCTCATTTATGAAGCCTATCTCATTCACTCTAGCTCTTCTTACTTTAGCATTTTTCTGTTGGGAATTTGAACACAACATCTCATGAGCTCATTAGTCTCATAAGCATTCTTTTCTCACATAGCTCCGCATATGGCGTCGTCCATTGTAAACTAACATTGTTGTGTCAACCTATCATAGAAAAATGGGTTTTATACCTATAGTAGGAGGTGGTGATATGGGTGCTAAATGAGAAATAGCTTGAATCTATCATAAGCCTTCTAGACTAGCCCTCTTTCTATCTAAGAAAATGTAGCGATTTTAGTTCTCAAATCGAAAGTCTTTTGATAGGAATAGAACTTTTCCATAAACTTGTTATAGTCTCTCTCCCTAGTTGTCAAAAAGCCCAATGAAAGAGTGATGAGCCAAGATTTTTCCCTATCTTTGAATGGGTAAAGGAAACACCTCATCCTTAGTTAATCTTCATTTAGCCCTTGCAAAAGAAATGTTTGCATAGTTGAATAAAAAGCACGAATAAAATTTAATGGATACCATAAAATGAAGGTAGCATAGAATAATTAATGTTTTTCAATTCATAATTCCCGGTCACCTTCCCAACTATATACAAGAGGTAGTAATGCCAAGGATTAACTTTGCATACTCTTTCATAGCCATCTCTTTTGGTAAAGTGTCCCCCATTTGTAATGGCTCTTGGATTTCAGTATATATTGAGCATATTTGAGTGCTCTTTTGATATGTTGATGTGTCTAAAAGGTACTAGTTGATTCCCAATGGATCTCTTACTTTGTATATACTAACGAAAACAACAAAGAAATCAAAACACTAGAAAATATACCACTAAAAAAATAACAATAGAAAATCAATAAAAATAAACAAGTAACAAAAACAATTGAAATAACTAAACAAAAAGGCAAATAAAAAAAGAAAATAAATAAAAAAAGAAAATAAGCAAAAAATAATTTAAATAACTAAACAAAAAAATATTAAAAAAGAAAAGAATTACAAAAAATAAAGAAATTATGAAAACAAACTAAAAATAAAATAAATAAACAATTTAAAATGCCAATTACCTTACAACGACGCCAAAAAGTTGATGCACAAATTTTAATTGCCAGCAAGTGCACAGATCGCTAGTAGACTAATGATAAGTTTACCCCTAGATCATTCTCTAAAGGAATTGATAGGTATTTTAAAAAAGTCAAATTATTTTCTTAATTAGATAAAATAAATAGTCCTAAACATTCTATCAAGTGTCAGTTGAAAGAGAGATTGTAAATTCTAAAATTATTTAACAACAAAAATTAAATAAGTAAATTATAACCAAATTTATATGGATGAATGAATATGAGAAATTAGCTCACTACCCATTTATGGAAATAATGAATTAAATGATTTGTAAAAATTATAATTGTTAATTTTTTTCTTTTTAAATAAGTGAATCCCTAATGATCATGGTAAGCCCCCCACAATTCTCAATTAACCAATAAATTCATAGATGAGGCTTGAAATAAGTTAATTGTAAAACCTAAGTTAAACAAATAAACCATCTAATTTAACACAAATAAATGAACTTAAATTAGACTATTTTTCATAAATACACAACCAAACACTAATGTAATATTTAGTTCTAAAATTTTCTCTTTAATTATAAATCAAGTATGATTTATCATTAATTTATAATTAAAGATATGATAAACAAGAACAAGAAACAAATTGACTTTTATTTAAATAAAATAAAAAAAATTCCACTTATGGAAACAAAACTAAATCCCCTGTACAAACGTTAGCCTAACATAATTAAGTTAATCAAAATCAATTCAATTACAAAAGTCACATTCAGAATACAGAGAGAAAAACATCTAACAATAAAAATACCCCCATTTTTATCTGTGATCTCCAAATCTTTGTATTAGTTGATCCCATTCTTTAAATTCTTTAAAAAATATTTGCAAATGGGAGTTCTCTCTCTATTTTTTGTGTTGTGGAAGGTGGTATTTGGATAATATTGGTTACCTATGTTTGAGATGGGTTTATAATGTGTTTATATATTAGGTTTTTGGTAAAACACATTTCATATGCATATTAGGATTTCTGACCAGTTTTATCACTCAGGTCACGACACGATACCAAAGTCAAATCCTTAGTTGCAACCCGAGAGCACCTAGCCATGACATGCTTACTTATGCATCGCTACGCGTGTTGAAATTATAGAATTACCAAATACCTCCTCAGAGCACCTTGTTGCATTATGTAAAAGTGTTGAAGTTTGCGTAGCCATGATTTTCCCCTCAAAAAGCGCTTCTCAGGGAGGGACTGTCGCAAACTTATAACCAGCACTTAGATGGTTTACCTGGACGATGTGGGACTTCCAACACTCCCCCTTACAACAGTCAGAGTACCCTCTACCGGGGGTGACCGTGTGGATGATTGGGGTATGATCAGTTGGGCACACCGTGACCCCCAAGTACCTGCTTTGATACCATGTTGAAGTCTGTGCAGCCATGATTTTCCCCTCAAAACACGCTTCTCAGGGAGGGGCTGTCGTAGACTTATAACCAACACTTAGCTGGTTTACCTGGGCGATGTGGGACTTCTAACAAAAATTTTGGACTACAATGCACACAAATTTCTTGCTAGCTTGACATTTTCTTCATTTTGACTTGTTCGAGTTGCCATTTCTCGCTCTATTTTCGTTCTTTTACCCGTTTAAGTCTAATATTCTTTGAAATGCACATTAACTTACAAAACAAAAAAAATACCTTCCAAAAAAAATTCCAAAATAAAACATAAAATTAAATTAAAAGCATAGAAAATTATAGGTTAATTCATCAAGAATTATGAAAACATTATGAGGAAAAACTTTGAATAAATGAAGAGGAAGTGAAATCGATTATGAACCATAAAATATAATCACAAAAAATCATATGGAATCTATTACATTATCAATCCCTCATCAAGAATGAACATTTGATCCATATAGATAAAAAAGAAATAGGAAAGGGCCAGAAGAACCTAACCTTCCTTATAACCCAAAATAGAAGAAGGATTAATTGGAGAACTAGAGGCAGTATTTCTTTAGAATACAAACTTCATGAAAATTAGAAATCTAATCTTTTAGAATTATATTTTATGAGAGATAGGAAAAAGCTTTAAAGGAATGGTATGGTGGAATGATTGTAATCATACAAACTTCTCCATCTACACAATCAAGCTCTTCAAATTGTAGGGTATTAATAGTTCAAAATGATAGTAAATGTTAAAAGTTGATTTACAAATTTAATAGAACAAGAACATTTATGAATACAAGGAAATGCTCTAATGGGTAGACAATATTTAGATATTGTAGTAAATGAGACAAAGGTAGGTATATCCCTAAATTCAATGAATATGAAATTAAGAAAGCTAAATGGCATTTAACAAATATGGAAATATGTGACATGTGTTTCATAGATTTCTTTATTTGTGAATATGAAATGCATTACACAAGTTACTGCCCTCTTAAGCAAGAAATTTATAAGGAAATATCTTTTCAGAAATTACCTAAAACATTACATAATACTATAACAAAATGATGGAATAAAAGGAATAGAGAAAATATATCAGATACCTTAGAAGAATAATAAGAACCCTTAAGAATTAGATAATCATTAAATATCAAGAAAGAGAAGAATATAAACAAATAAGAGGAAATGATAAAAATTTGTTATCATACAAGATATTCTAGAATACTAGAAAAATATGGATATAGCATAAAAATTTACAAACAAAAGTATAAGAAATATAAAAATACAAAAATACAAAAATTCAAAAAATTCAAAAGATATAAAATCAAAGAACAAAACTTTGAAAAATATAAGAAAATATATAATCAAGAATCTTATAGAAAAATACTTTAGTAGAAAAATATATAAGCCATTAGAAAAGAAATTATTTCCCATCAGGAAAAACGAAATGTAGATGTTGGATTTGAAATGAAGAAGGACATGATGCTAATAAATTTCTTAACATGCTCAATGCCCTAACATGCTTTAAACATAAAAAAAATATTGAAAAAAGCTTTTAAAATGAATTAAAACTAATAGAAGAATTAAATGTAGATGATACTTGTAATATTTATCTATTAAAAGAAACTGAGAAATAAATAACAGATTCAGAATATGAATACTCTTTATCGGATGGTGAATAATTTATATAGTATCACAAATTCAAATAGTACTTACATTAAAGTTTGATTAAAATTTAAAGGTTATACAAGTTATCAGTTACATGTATATATAGATACATGAGCTAGTATGTGTGTAACTAGTAAATATAAGTTTTCAAAAGAATTTTGAAAACAAGCACCAAAAGATTCAATTTTAAGAATTGCTAATAATATTATAATAAATCTTAATAAATTCTTAATAGATATAGATATAATGATAGGAGGAGAAAATTTTCATATTTCTACCATATATCAACAAGAAATAAGAATTTAGTTATTAACAGAAAAAACCTTCCTACATCTATATCAAGCCTTTAATACAATATTTAGATACAATGTCTAACAACATCAGACGAAGACACCATTTATGTGTCAAAAATAAGAAAAAATTTAATAGTATCAAACCTAACTTTTATGCAATAGCATAAAACACAAAAACATGGTGAGGACGACACAAAGCAAAAACCTTATCCAGAAAACATTTCATTAGACCTAAAGATAAAAAAACTATTTTTTCAATGAAATACATAAAGATAAAGCCTCTAAACCCTCTAAATCCTAAAAACAATAGGTCTAAAGTAATTGTAAGCATAAAACTCAAAGATTCTAACAAAGTCATAATTGTAAAATTATTGAATTATACTATAGAGGACAAAGATGAATTTTAGAAATAAATTCAATAACTTTTGGAATTAAAAGTCATAGTATCTAGTAATTCACCTCACTTAAGTGCAACATTCTTAAGTTGAAAAAGAAGTTGAGAAAAGAAGAGGAAAAAATAGGATGGTAATAAACTTTAAACTTTGAATAAAAAACATTAATGATAGATATTTTATTCCAAAGAAGGAAGAATTATTATACATTTGTTATGTATACATTGATGGCATTTTAGTATTCAGTAATGACTTAAATAAACATTACTTGGATATTATGAATATCTTACAAGAATGTAGGAAAGAATGACTTGTTCAATCATAAAAAGGTAGTAATAACCCAAAAAAAATTAAGTATTTAGGATTGGAAACAGAAGATGAAAACCATAATCTCTAACCGCATATACTAAATAGCGTACAAGGATTTCTTGACTCATCAAAGATAAAAATTATTTACAAAAACTTAGTAGAGAAGCAAAATCCATTACAAAATAAAATTATAAAAGATTGTGTTTGGAAATGAACATAACATGATACATTGTACATGGAAAAGGTAAAAGCACAAATAAAAAACTTGCTAACTTTATACTCTCCTGGTTTAGATGATAAAATAATAATAGAGATAAAATAATAATAGAAACATATTTTTTACAAAAATATTGAGGAGCACTTTCAAAAGCAAAAGTAAATATCAAGATGAATATCTTTGTAGATAAACATCAATATCTAGAATTAAGTTCTCATTCACTAGAGAATTTACACCATTAACCATTTTTGTTCTTATATGAATAGATCATCTTGAAATAGATATCAAGATTAAAAAGAAAAGGAAATCAAAATTCTATAGTACCAACTTGAGATACTATATCTTAAGAAATCTTTAAAGAATAAAATCAAAGAGGCTAAACCCTCGGTTTAGTGGGAAAAACTTAAATGTTCATACTTTAAAAGTGAAAGATTAATTCTTTTATCCCATATGAAAAGAAAGGATTCAAAATCCTAAGAATAGGTGAAGGAGAAAATAATATCCTTATAGAGAAAAAGAAGGAAAGGCTCAATTGATTAAATGGAACAAAAAGAAGGCACAATTGAGCAAATGAAGTAGAAAAGGAAGAAACTTTAAAAACTAACCTTTATATATCAACTACTTTATTATATTGCATATCTATATTATTTATAGTGCAGCTATGATTATTTGTCCAGTATTTTTATCTCCGACATTTGTGACTTTGGATTAAGTCCTTAAGGAGTCTGCCTCTCTTTAACCTGATTATATATCTAGTCTTGGACTCCTTCTTAGTAGACATGCATGTTTAGATTGTGTGTTAGTATAATTTTCTTTTTATTTGTATACATGTTTGGTGTGAGACTCTAGCAAGTATGTATCTCATTACCCTAGATGTGTATCAGGTGTAAGACTCTTAATTATGGTTTGCTATGTATGTTTGATTGCATGGTGTGAACGTACAATCATCATTTACTGAATTTGTTTCCATATAGAATGTCTTGAAGTGATTGGAAATCCTTTTATCATTTTGGTATGTATGCATGTATCACAAGTTGAGTATTTTTTACCATGTGTGTATGTTACTAGTCTGAATAGGAGCGTATGAGGCATACCTTCACTATTGTGTATTCTACAAATTGTTATTGTTGCATATACTAGTTGTTTTTGGTTTGTATTGAATTAACCATATTATTTTTGTATTTTCACTATTTTAATTGCTTAATTCATATTGTGAAGCCTACACGGTTGAATTTGACCAAAGGTTATGAAAAGATTCCATGGGTTGGCATTTCTACCTCTTATCTTGGTTGTGGTTATCTATTTGAGTTCGAAGAACAATTGGCCTTGGTGTAATTGTTCTTATGTATGAGAATCTACAAAAAGAATTAAATTATTTTCTTGTGAACTTTAGGAAATCCATTAATAATTTTAGAAAGAAAATTAAGGCTATAGATAAGCCCATTTATTTAAGATCTTTTAGTTCAATTATGGATTGAAATGAGGAAATTTCAATCAGTCCATATCATTTCATTAAACTTGAACTTGGCAACACCAAAAGGGAATTTAATTTTCCAAATCTATTATGAGTTAAGAAAAATTAATAATTTCTTTGAGATTAATGTTAATTATTCAACCTGCAAAGTGATTGTCATCTTGGTGAAAAGATAAGAAAATATGAAGCTACTTTCAATTACAATGAATTTGAAGTAGGTATGGAAAGTAAGAAGGTATTATGCTATGATTATGCTACATTTGTGTGAGAGTAAAATAGAGTTCTTAGACTATGAGTAACTAATAAAATTTTACTAGTATGGTTTGGGCAATTTTGTGCTTGTAGTTCATGGTTGAATTTATTTCCCACGATTCGTTGTTGGTGGTTCATGATTGAGTGTATTTCTCACATTGACTTCTCTTTATTATGTACATATTACTGATTTATGGTGACCGATCACACTACAACATGTGGTGTGGACTTTAAAAGAGATCTTGATCCATGTTTAAGATCAATTTGTTGCAAAGGCATCAAATGAGGGTAGAAATCGCAACTAATAGAGGTATTTGCATTTATATTTCTATTAAGTTGTATCCATTTTATTGTTGGGTGGATTTGTTTATTGTCAAGTAGTTTCCATAAGCAATCCGAGGGTTCACCATACAGATAAGAGTTCTATCTGGGTTTGTCTTATTATATGATTATGTTTGTACGATCTACTTTACTATGTTTATAATCAAAATTCGGGTCGGGTATGTTACCACAAATAGGCTTAGGACTCTAATTGGAAAGCACTTTACATTATGTGTTGCATGCTTTATTTTCTGACTACATACCTTGTGAATAATTTATTTGTCTACTAAACTACACTAACTGTCTAAGATTATTGTTTATTGTTATTGTTATTGTTATTGTCTGTTATTCTACTTCTTATGCGGGCTAGTCCCTAAGGAGTCAGTATCTCCTTACCTTGGTTAAGTACTGATTCTTGAAATCTTCAATAGGTATCATAATGGGTACACCTTTTTGGGCTTAATCGCTATGGTATTGATCCTTCCCTCTTTCTTTGTGTTAATTTAATTAATATTTTATGATGGATGATGTGAGAGGTTTAGTCAGTGGACCTTCTCAGTTTAATGGTTTGTTTTATTTTTACTAGAGATCTCAAATGTATTCCTATTTGAGATAAACAAATAATGATATTTGGTCCTTAATTGAGAATTGTTGGAAGTGCCCTATGCACATTCCAAAGAGTGATGTTGTTGAACTCAAGCCCATTGCTATTTGGAACAAATGGGAACTTCATATTAGTAATTTCAATTGTCAAGGGTTACATCTTCTCATTAGTGTTGTTACTACTGAAGACTCAAGTTTGATATCTAAGTTTATTACTTCCAAGAAAGCTTCGGACTTCTTAGAAAAGAATTATGTTGGGTGCTCTTCTCAAATGGTTGTCTACTCCAGAAAATGCGGTGATTTATTCTTCTAATTATTCTACTTTAATGGCTTTTGACTCTGAGATCGTCCTTTCAAGTTCCTTGATAACTGTATTTTATATAGTTATTTTCATCTATTTTATTAATTATAATTGCTATGTTCTTGTTTTTTTAGTTAATTTTAATGGAATAAATTAATATTTACACTTTACTTATTAAGGAATATATTTTTAAGAAAATTAAATAATTTGAATCGAAAAAATACTTAATTACAAATTTATGTCTGAAAATATAATTTAAATTAAAAAAGTGCTTAATTACAACTAATAAAAGTCTAAAATATAATTTGAATTAAAATAGGGCTTAATTATAATTAACAAAAGTGTAAAAGTGAATTTAAATTAGAAAAGGGCTTGATTGCAATTAAATATAGTTTAAAAGTTAATTTGAATTAAATTGGAGGGCTAAACTATAATTAAGGAAATTTATTTTCTGTGTAGGAAAAGGAGGCAAGTCGCGCAATCACCAACACGCGACACCAACCGTTTGATCAAGAAATGAAGGCTACCACGCAGGCCTGCATATAGGGTGGGATCCACATGTTTTCCAAAAGGATTGGTCCTGTGCGACACAATGTACATAATCTTCGTGCGCTCTAACCATCCAACAAATGATACACTGCGACGTCTCTCAAATATTCATGCAGCCAATCGAAAGTGGACACGTGGCACGTATTGGGTAAAACAAAAGTGCAAAACTAGTGCACGTGGTTCCACTATTTATGTGGGACGCATGTGTCTCACGTGCCATGTTTCCGTGCGGCGCAATCACATGCAACCGTTTCCCTCCACCAATGAAATACTTCCACGTGTCTATATTAATTCTTTCAGCCAATCATATGCTGACACGTGGCACGCTGGTTGAATTAAAAATAAATCCGAAATGACACCCTCTGTTTTTATGTCTTCCACGCATATGTTATAATAACAATTTTGATATCCTAATTTTCATACACGTGGCTGCATTATTAAAGAAAAATGTCTCCCACACTTAATATTTTTTGGAGCTATAAATAGGGCATTTTATGCGAGAAATTGGAGTTTTTGTTTTAGGTTCGTTTTGGGGTTGGACTGTGGAACACGTAGAAGCCATTTTTGGCTTCTATTGTGTTCTGCGTGTGCCATATAATTTAGAGAGTAGAAATGTTTTAATTTTCTTTTGTTCTTCAACTGATATTCCTTAAATGCTATAATTTTAATTTTTATTTATGAATTAATTTAATTTTTCTAGGGTTGCGTTTTATCTAAATTTATGAAGCTTGAGTTTAATTATTTTTGAATGATTTATTATATTTTTAATTTGTTTATTTTATTTTTGCTTAATGCTTTTGATTATTGAAAAATTTACCAAATGATCTTTGGCACTCAAATAAACTTGGAAGAGGCATTTTTGTGTATATTGCTCATGGATAGAATAACATGTATATATGAAGGATAGGAATATACCTTTATCGTATGTGTGGCCATTTGAGAACTTAGAACGTAATGAATCTTGGTGAATTTAATTCTCATAGGAATATAGTGAATTAATTTAACGAGGTGTGTCTATACGGAGCTCGGAAGAGATGTATGGATAAAATTAGAAGTTTCCGGTTGACAAATTAAATTTACAAAAATATATAAATCAAGAGAAAATGATATGATTTGAGTGGACTAATTTGGTGAAAATTGCAATCCTAGAATTTTCTTTTATTTTGTTATAAAACTCTTTAGTTAACTTGTTCCAATTAATGATTATTTTGGATAAAATTAGAGTGAAATAATTTTAGTACTCAACAAACTGTAGTGACAAATCTCTATGGGAATAATATTTTACTTATCAAATTTTATTACTTGTGACCGTGTATACTTGCACGATTTTATGTTCTCCAAAAGAGACAACATTCCTCATATTTGAAATATACTGGTGATGATGATAAGTTTTTACTTCAAGAATCCTATAACCAACTTGTGTATCAAAATCTTAAATTAAAGAAAGTTATGTCCAAAATTAGCAACAACTTGAAAGAAAAGAATAAGGAGAATTTGGACCTCTTTGGCTAATTTCTCAATCTCAGATTGGATGGTGAAAAGGAAGTGGGAACCCTGAAGATGAAATTGGATAACCATATCAAGTCACTTCAAATTATTCTTGGTGATAATTAGAAGTGTTTAGCTCATATAAATGAGCTTGAAAATTCATTCAGGATAAGAAATCAACACCACTCAAAGTTCATTATCAGCATTAGTCAAATATTTGATAACAAGTGCTCAGTCAAATTCACACAAAATGAATGCACTAGTACGATGGTTTGGGTAATATTTTGGTTAAATGTACTAGATCATATGACAAATGTTATTATGTTAGTAATACTCCAAAGGTTATGTGTAATAGGTTGAGTGTGAATACAAAAGAACTTTTGCATCATGTCAACTACAAACTTTTGAAGAAAATCTCAATTCTTAAATTGTTAGAAGTCTTTCTTGTATCACCACTTTGCTTGAGTATATGTGTAGTCTCTATCAATTACGCAAGTAAAGTAAAAGCCAACATAAGAAGAATCAACATCTTTCCTCTACAAGATCTTTTGAATTTCTTCATATGGATTTGATGGGTCCTATGTAGACTGCTATCATTAGTGAAGAAAAAACATCTTAGTAATTGTTGATGACTTCTTTAGATATACCTAGGTTTTGTCTATGAGAGAGAAATCAGAAGCTTTTGATAAGTTCAAGACCCTATGTATTAAACTTAAAAATGAGAAATTTAAGTCCATTGATACCATAATCAAAATAAGAACTGAACCTGGTAAAGAGTTTAAGAATTCAAAGTTCAGTTACTTTTATGATGAAATGGGTATTCAACATGAGTTTTTGACTCCTAATACACTTTAACAAAATGATACCATTGAAAGGAAGAATAGATTTATTCAATAAATGGCTATAGTTAGGTTGACTAGAAAAGATTTAGTGCAACATTTTTGGGTTAAAGCAATTAATACCCCCTATTACTATTTGAATTGTTGCTTCTAAAGACCTGTTACTTGTTAATCTTCTTATAAGCTTATGCACAAAAAGATACCTAATTTAAAACATCTTTATATGTTTAGAAGTACTTACTATATTCTCAAAGATAGAGAGAATCTAGACAAGTTTGAGGCCACAAGTGATCTTGAAATATTTATGGGATATTTTAACAATGATGTGTTTGGTGATTGAGATTCCTCTGAAAATACCACAAATAATGTTAAGGATCCGTATAATATAACTCCACTCAAAGGATTTCTAAGGAAAATAAAAAAGATGAAAAAAAGATTCTTCTCTTCCAAAGTTGGCAAAGAAGGCTTATTCTATGGATAACATTATTCGTAATGTGAAAGGTGGTGTTAGGAGGAGACAAAAAGTATCAAAGAAATTAAACTACATGTGTTTCACCTATACTATTCTTCCTAAAAATGTTAAGGAAGCCTTATAGGACATGCATTGGCTCAATTCTATGTAGGAGCAACTTTCTCAACTCAAATGGAATAATGTCTAGTATCTTATCCCCAGACCTACAAATAAATGTCATTAGTACATGTTGGTTGTACAAGAACAAGGAAGATGATAATGGCATAACTACAAGAAACAAGTCCTCAAGGTTACACACAAATTGAAGGAATTCACTTTGAAGAGACTTTTTCCCTAGTTTCTCATCTAGAGTCTTTAAAACTTCTCACTAGTCTAGCTTGCTACTTTGGGTTTAAGTTATACCAAATGGATGTAAATATTTTTTTTTCAATAAAGTGTTCAAATAAGAAGTTTATGTTGAACAATCAAAAGGGTTTAAATACCCTCACTTTCCTAATCATGTGATGAGATTGAAGAAAGCCCCATACAGTTTAAAGTAAGATTTATAAGCATGATATATGCATCTTATCACATTTATCCTCAATAATGTTTTTCAGAGAGAAGGTCGTGACAAAAAATTATATGTCTCAAGATTTAAGGGTAAAGTTGTTGTTGCTCAAGTGTATATTAATGACATCATTTTTGGTTCTATAAAAGATGAACTTGCTTAGAAGTTTGTTGGCACTATGCAGAGTGAGTTTAAGATGAGCTTTGTTAGGGAGTTGAAGTTTTTCCTTGGGTTTGAAGTCAAAATGACAAAAGATGGGATCTTTCTCTCCCAAGCAAAGTATGCCAAGGAGTTGGTCAAGAAGTTTAGATTGGAAAATTCCAAACATGCTCGTATTTCTATGAGTACCATTGTTAAGCTTCATCTAGATCCTTCTGGTAAAGATGTAGAGCAAACTATGTATTAGAGTTTTGATTGGAAATATTCTCTACTTGACCGCTAGTCAAATAGATATCTCCTTCACTATAGGAGTCTGTGCTAGATTTCAAGCTATCCCAAAAGAATCTCATCTAGTTTTTGTTAAACAAATCATAAAGTATGTCAATTGTATGTCAGAATTTGGTATTTGGTATCCTCTGAACACTACTACTAAGTTGTTTGGGTATTTTGATGCGGACTAGGAAGGGTACAATGATGACAAAAAGAGTACTTCAAGCAGGTGTTTCTACTTGGGTAACTCCTTTATTTCTTGGCACAGTAAAAAGTATAGTTTTGTGTCCTTATCTACTATTGAGGCTAAATGTATTACTACAGGGTTGTGTTACTCACAATTTTTATTCATGAAGCAAATGCTATTTGACTGTAGTATCTTAGCAAAAAAACCTTATTTCACTTTGTGACAACACCAATGCAATTTTCATTTCAAAAAATTTAGTCCAACATTTAAGGACCAAACACATTGATACTCAACATCATTTCATAAGAGACCTAATGGAATTAACCATATTATTGTTGTAGCATTTCAACAATAATCTTTAGCTTACTGCTATTTTTACTAAACCTTTAGACTTTCTCAGGTTTGAATCACTAAGAAATTTAATTGGTCTTTACATCTCTTACTCAAAGATTACTATTTGTGTTCTATAGATTAATGCAAGCCAGAAGAAATTTGTGTTTTGTTACTTTGTCTCTTTGTTCTCTATTTATAAAAGCATTACATCATATTTGTTTACTTTAATCTTCTACTATTTTGGATGAGTGTTAGGATTATTTCATATTTGTATGCCTTCTCTCCCTTATATAGGTGTGTTCCTTTGAATTTTTGTGCCAAAAAAAGGGAAACTTTTATGTGTGAAACTATGTGTTTATTGCCATACTATGTGTTGCATGAAGTCAGGGGAAATTAATTACATTGCTTGTGTTTCTACTACATGTTTATATGTGTTTTCACCTAATGGTGTGCATCAGTGTAGGGGTAACATAATAGTTTTTGAATAGACTACTCAATATTTCTATATGATACGTTCATAGGATATATGTGTATTTCTTATGTGCTGGTTATAAGTGTAAATTGAAGTCATCGAGCTTCAAACAAGCTTTGTGCAGTTGTATTAAGACCCTCTTGTTTCAATGTATTTGAGTGTGGATGAGCCTATCCAAGAAGATGGATGCACTTAGTTTAGGTGTGTTTTTTGGGTGTTAGGGTGTGTTGATGTTTTTTTCATTAGAAGTAACATTCTTAGGTCATCTTCATGATCATCTCACATTGCATATGTACTTAGTTGTGCAATGTTTTGGCACAAAAAGCCAAAGGGGAAGAAAGAAGTCACGTAGGCCTTTGTGCTTTGTTGGCTTTCCATGTGTAAAACACAAAGTCTATTTATTTTATTTAGTGTTTTTATCTTCCTTTGTGTAATATTGGTTACTGTTGATTAGTAATGCATACATGTACATAGTTAGGTACATTGTGTTTGAAAGCATACTAGGTTACGAGTGATGTTTCAATTATGGTGCTAATGTGGGTATTTATGGACAATTACTCAGAAACTTTTGAATTGAAAAATGGGATTTTTGTGCACCTTGACAAGGTTCTCACTGGACCCTTAATGAGGTGGTCTATGAGGATCTTGGTAAGGCCTCGACAAGGATGGCACATAGTTTGGTGGTTGTAAATAAATTCCTCCTTTTTAATGTGTAGTTAATTTAAAAATTCTAGCAAAAATCTGCCAAAAGTTTCTAGTGATTTGAATTCCATTTTTTGACTAATCATATTAAGCCTTTTTCTATGATTACGATGCGAATGTGTGAGAGTGATATAGAGTTCTTATATTTTGAGTAACTATGACTATTTTACTAGTATGGTTTAGGTAATTTTATGCATGTGGTTCGTGGTTGAGTGTATTTTTCATGATTGGTTGTTGGTGGTTCATGGTCGAGTGTATATCCTATATTGAATTCTCTTTATTGTGTCCACGTTACTAATCTATGATGATCAATCATACAACATTGTGTGGTGTGGGCTTTAGAGGAGAGCCTGATCCATGTGTCAGATCAAGTTGCTACAGATGTACCAAGTGAGGGAAACAATATGCACTTAGAGGAGAGATCCCAATTGATAGAGATATTTTCATTTATATTTCTATTAATTTATATCTGTTTTATTACTTAGTGGATTTGTTTGCTGTCAAGCGTTGTCATAAGAAACTCGAGAGTTTACCACATAAATTGGAGTTCTATATGGGTTTGCCTCATTATATGATTTTCTTTGTATGATCTGCTTTGATATGAATACAATATGAATCTTGATCGTATATGTTACCGCATATAGGCTTAGGGAAAGCACTTTACTTTCTTTATTACATGCTTTCTTTCCTGACTACGTAGTTATTAGGAATGAGCATGGGGATGGGCGGGGACGGTTATGCTAATAACCATAACCACCTACACCAATTTTAAGTACATTCGGTTAATAACCGTCGGTTGTAAGCCGGTAGTAGTTTCCTCACGGTTTAACCATGCATCTTATTTTTTAATATTTATTTAAAAAATATATTTAGTTTTAAAACATAAATGTTTAAATATTCCTTACTCTACTACATTATTTAAAATATTATACATTAATTTTTATTTTTTGACTACTTAGCACATATTTATAAGTAAAATAAAAATATATGAAAGTAAGAATAAATAGAACTCAATCTAATTATTCTAAGTATTATGAGTTTTATTATTAAAAGTATATTTTTATGTAATTATATGTATATAAAAAATAATATTATTATATGGTCAGTTAATCATAGTTTTGGTATTGCAATAAACATCCTCATCCCACGCCTTATCGATTACGGTTATTTTTGGAGAAAAATCATCAAATTTTTGCGAATAACTGATTGCTACACATTGTTTGTGTAATTAATATGCAAGTATATGTATCACAATAAGTAATATAATGATAAGAAAATATCGTTATCATGACGATTATTTTATTATAAACTAATTTTCAAAACTAAAAAAGAAATTAATTTTTTGTGTTTTTATATTTTAAGGAAGTAAAATTAAAATAATTAAAAGTAAATAACAATAATTAATTCCATTAGATTTGGTAATTAAGAAAATATATGAGAAAAATATATAGGAATATTTAATCCCCCAATTTTCTAAACATGTGAATCACTAAAATCTAACCTAGCATGTATTTCTCTCTCAGTAAAATACATACCATATAGTAATTAATTTAATTACATTCTCATGTGAGTTAAATTTCATACTACTCATTAAGTTCAAATTATGGATCACATACAAAAGAAACATACATCTCTGCCTAGAAACTATGCATGTTATTTAATCAAGCCAAACAATTAAATAATTCTTTCAGATCAATTTAATTATCTCTATAGATCAATTGTTGGCCAAACAATTAATAGCATAAAAATCATATTAAATAATATAATTAAATTAAAATCATAATTGGGGTAAAATATTAGATCATCACATGGTGAAAATTGGGTTAATAAGATCCCTAGATTAATAAATTAGCTACACATATTTTTGTTCATAAATGTCATAGTTTTCATAAAGAAAGACATAAAATTGATAAAGAAAGGAGCAGAAGAAGAAATACAATCAATCTCTTGAATTGTAATGTTAATCTCTGATGAGTGCTCAAAAAGCACTAAAATTACCATGATTTTATGCACATTAATTGATTAAAAATATAATATTTATATGTTTTATCATATATTTATATAAATTTGTCTTTTTTCGGAATCACGGGTATTTTTATTGTTTTTCAGGTATTTTGGGGTAAAAACGCAATTTAAAGACTCAAAGAGGAATACTTGAAGCAATACATCACAAATATATTAATAAATAAGTGGGAAAAGGTCAACAAACATGGAAAAATTGGACAAAATGGGTCGAAAAGGTCAAAAATGTCAAAAAGACGGAAATCGCGCCCATTTGCCTGGCCATGTGCAATATCCGTGCGCTTCTATGCCGCGCTGTCACTTGTTCACGCGCGCGAAGCTACGTGCGGCCCAACAGCCCCACTCTCCGCCCAACGCGTTTCGCCCATTTTTCACGTGCGGCCGATGACGTCATCGACGTCATTGATAACATCGATTTCCATTATGCGTTTTTTCATTTTTTAACATTTCTTTACTCATTTTTTCTCTCCATCCTCACCTATAAATACCCCCATTCCCTTCACTTCAAAACACACCTCAAAACCACACTTTTCTCTTCTTTCTTTCTCTCATTTCTTAGTTTTTGAGTTTTTCTTAGTTTCTAAGCTTTTCTTAGTTTTTCTCTTAGTTTTTAGTTCAATTCTCTTAGTTTTTAGAGTTCTTCTCTTTTTGAGAGGAACTTGTAATGTTTTTTTTAATATTTTAGTTTTTGATTCAATAAATGGAAGTGCAAATTCCGCTTGGAGGTTTTCTAGCAACGGGAATAGCGTCGAAGTTCTGTAAGGATTTTATTTTCTTTACAGTTATTTTTATGCTTTATTCTTACATGTTATATTTAATTTGTCTGTGATTAAATTTAACTGCTAGTTTATAATTATGATGTAATAATAAGGTTTTTATGCTTGCGAAATATTAAATAGGTGAAAATTTCTAAAATGAATTGATTTTATTTTTATTCAAGATTTTATATTAAGGATGTTAGAGAGAAATATATTATTTTTCATTACAAACTTAAATCTGAAAATTAGATTTTACGGTTTAGTTATCCGGTCTAATTTAGAGTAGTGCTCTTTTTATTTGTTGGTACAATCAGGTATTTAGAGTGAAACTCTATTTCAAAAGTTTTTATAAGAATTATTATGTGAAAATGTATTGACAACATGTTTTCAATAGTAGTTTTAAAACTTGAAAGTTAGTACTCGGATAATTAAATTCTTATGTTTAATTTGGACACCTTGAATAAAGTTTAAACTGTCTAACCCCACCAAATGTGGCATTTAAATGGTTCATTTTCAATCTCTTAGAAAAAAGAATTAATTTAATTAACCAAATTAGTTATCAACCCCACCCATAGGTGTTAATTGATTTGTTTAGTTAACAAAGAATATCTTACCCCACCAAAGGTGGTATTTATATAAAAAAGAGAGAATCAATAAAATATCAATTTATATCTTTAATAAGCAAGATAATATGAGCAAGCATAATTAATTTAGTTATTATATCCATAAATACTCCACTAATATAAATGATAAAATTTGCATGAATATTTATTGAATCTGTATTTATATTTATTTTTAGATAAATATTTATTGAATTTGTATCTATGTTTATTTTTATGTTATTATATTATATTTAATTAATCCTATATATGTTTATTTTATGTTATTAGATTAGGAACACAAAAACCAAACTATCGTGACAGGATGTTTAGGATTTAATTTCGTTTTTAAAAGTTCGAATAATAAATTAAAAACCACATACATTCCTTCCTTAGATCGACCTTGGGAGTATACTTATCATTTTCTAAGAAATGATTCGTGCACTTGCGAGAGTTTTACAAATATTAAAACCAAAGTATTTGCGAGAATCGGCGATGCTAGTTTTCGTTCATCAATCTCCCCTTGAATCTCTACCAAAATTGTATCTCCTTTTGAATTTTTCTGTGTTTTTCTCTCTTTTTAGCTCCCAAAAATGATCAAAATTATGCTAATGGTAGCTCCTTAGGGTTTATGGGATGATTAGGGGCTTAAATATAGCTTAGGTGGAATCTGGACCATCAAATCAGCTTCAAATCAAGGGTTAAGATTCAAACAAGTAAAATTAACTACTTCAGCCAATCAAAGTGGGACACGTGGCCATAGAATTTACTAGGCGAATCAGAGCACTACACATGGAAGGGAGACTGTTATGATTCAATGCATGCTAAGTCAACACCATGTTGTGCAATATGATTCACAGATGTAGATGGCCTAGTGCAATGGTAGATCGCGGGGAACAATCGCATGACGACTTATGGTGGTGTTGTTTTACTACGCTCCAAATTAGGATTAAATGACATACTGACACGTTGTTCCTGCTTGCGTGGCATCCATGTGGCTTTCCCAATAAACTCTTCTGCTTGTATGGTAAGCCACATGGTAGCTTTTGATTGGTTCTGCATTAAAAATTCATCAAAATTTCAAAAATTATATTTTCACCAAAAAGTGTATTTTAATATTTTTAGCCCCAAAAATACTATTTATTAAATAAAAGAAGAAAATATTAAATAAATAAGTGTGCTAATAACTCTACTTTCGTAGAGTCATCAATAACTACAATCTCACTTATCCATAGTTAAAATACCCATCCCTAATAGTTATGAATAATTTATTTGTATGTTAAAATAGACTGACTACTTTATATTATTATTTAGAACTATTGTTACTTTATATTATTATTTAGAACTATTGTTATTGTTTGTTATTCTACTACTTATAGGGAAGAGTCCTTAAGGAGCCAGTATCTCCCCACAATGGTTGAGTACTGGATCTCAGACTCTTTCATGCCATTATGTCAAAAAGTAAACTAAGGATGACAAATGCATTTAGTGCATTAGAGATAAGGAAGAAGGTGTGGAGACTTCAACTTCATAAGAATCTGTGTTGAGAGTTGAATCTAAATTACTGTTGGATCCATACACAAGAAATTGGCACTCCAGCCTCAATAATGTAAAAGTTGAGTAGGAAAGTTAGGTGAAAAAGTGAAACTCCACCTATGTAAAAGGGAACCCTTATGTCTATAAAAGGGAACTTTTATTTCAAAGGGAGATATACTTGTCACACTATCTAAAAATCCTATTCACTTAGCTTTTCTTTTTCTATCTTTTGTAGCTTTTTATGAATGAGTAACTAAAACATCCTTCAAGGTTCTTAGGACTCCAATTTCTAATAAACTATTATGATAAATTAAAGTCTATCTTAAACATAAACTTCTTTTTTGTCACTCTAATCTCAAAGGGAACATATAGATATTATAGATTGTCATTAGTCAAGAAGGACATAGGATTAGATATAATGGATGAGTTACCATAAGGAAAAAGAGTGAGACATCATGAAGAGAAAGATAGAGGTACACCCATATCTATCAGATTAGTTATGATTATATGTTGTGAGGAATTAAGAATCTTGATTGTTTATTACTTTGTTTACCACTCATTCAATAATCTGCATAAAAAATAAAAGAGAAATATACTCAAGAAAATAAATGAAGAACTAATTTTTATAGAAGTAAAACAAAGAAAAATCAAAAATTGAAGAAAATATAAAAAAATTTATATACCTCAAGGCCTCTTTGGTACATATTAAATTTATAAAATGAAATTTTACTGTAAGCACACGAAGATAAAAAATAATTAAAAACTTATAAAAATTAATTGATTATTTTTCAAAAATGAAAAAAAAAACTTAATTTAATAAAAGAATATGATGAAGATTTCATAAATCTAGAAGCTACCTTGAACATATTTATATCAAATGTAAAACAAAATAATGAAATGTAAGAATTAAGTCGTTAGTTAAATAGTAAAATTAACCCATAAAATATTAAATTAAACTCAATAAATGATTAACTAAAATAAAAAGGATCTATATAAATATTTATTATGAGAGCTATTTACATTGTAAGAAATAAGAATTAAGAAATAAATAAAATATTATTAAGAAATTGTCATGATTTTTGTAAGTTTTATAAAATTTAATATAACTTGCAAGTCTTACCTCAATAAAAAAAAGTATATATAGGAATATATATACATATATATTAGAATTTGCATCAGTGTTGTCATGATTGATGAGTCTAAACTTAATGAGCACTAATAACACTCTTACTCTCTCAGTTTTGGTCTAATTGTTGGGCATAAATAATCTTCATTCTTTTACCATTCAAATACTTGAAACTTCTATAAATTGACTTTTTTTCTCATATAATGAGAAATTTATTTATCACAACTTATTATATTATATAAATAATATGATCAATAATCTTGTAGTTAAATGGTATGTATTATCATAATATAAATTAAAAATCTCATATTCAATATTTGAAAATATGAATTGTAAAATCCACTAGGAAAAAAAATTATAATAAATAACATAGTAGTTAATTATAACTTAAAAAAATAAATCATTATTTTAAACAATATTACCTATAAGATCAATTGTAATTATACCATATCTTATATTTTACATACTCTAACACATAAATCATAATTCATTAGTTTTTTTTCCTTCTTGCCCAAAAACAAAATTAGTTTTTTTTTTAAGTAATCTCATCGGAAATATTTATTTAAAAAAATTTGGTAGCCACCAATAACACATAAAGAGGATAGATGTATTTATAGAAGATGTAAAGTAAATTTTTCCTTCTTTCCCCCTTTTTTATTTCCTCTTTTTATTCCTTGTTGAGAATGAAGAGAAACATGCTTAACGTAATTTTTCCCAACAAAAGTCAAGTAGTGCTTTCATTAATAATTTTTTTTAAATCAACTATAATTTTTATGAGATTTAAAACTTTAACTTAAAACAAGAATAAATTAACCTTGCCACTCGAACACAAAATAAATCACATTATAAGTCCTATTGTCCTTTGTGTTGTCGTTGGATTCTTGTATGCAAAATATAAAATCTGTTTATTTTATTTAATGTATTTGTCTTTCTATATGCAAGGTTGGTTACTGACGATCAGTAATGGATATGCACACTTAGTTAGGTATAATTTATATGTGAACATGTTTACACATATCATAAGATTAGTTTTCGTAGTATGTACTCGTTGACAAAAAATTAGATTTTTTATCTCCTTGATAAGGCTCTTGTAAGACCCCTCGTCGGATTGCCAACGAGTTGGTCGATGAGGTTATCCATTGAGCTTGGGTGAGTTCTTTAAATACCCTAACTCTTCTTATTTCTTATTCAAAAAAATGTGTAACAAAGCTCTGGGAAATTGACATCTCGTTTTTCTATTTTTGGATCACTATTATCTTGATTATTATTCGATAATAATGATTTATGACTATGTGAGAAAAACCGTACTTTTGAGGGATAAGTACTCAAGACAGTGTTTGCTATTGAGAGTAAAATAACTTTCTTAAGTTATGAGTAGTTAAGACTATTTTACGAGTAAGTTTAGCCAATACTATGCTTTGAGATAGTTGAGTATTCCCAAGATAGTGATTGCAATTGATCATGGTTAAGTATTTTTCCCACGTAGTTATTTTACTATTGTGTTCACGTTACTGATATTCATTTACTGATTTCACTACATCGAGTGGTGTTAGCTTTGGAGGAAAATTGGATTCGTGTGTCGAACCAAGTAATGACAGAGGCAACAAGAGAGGGGAGCAATAAGTAGTTAGGATAAAGGGCTTGATTGATAATGGCAAATGTGGTTTTATTTCTATTAGTGTTGTATCTATTTTATTATTTAGTGGATTTGTTTGCTATCAAGTGGTTACCATAAATAACTCTAGGATGTTACCATATAAGCGTGGATTCTATGTGGGTTTGCCTTGTTAAATCTATTGCTATGCACGATCAACTTGTATGTTAGTATAATCTAAGTTTTTATTGTGTATGTACCAACATACCAAATTTGGACACTAATACAACTTATTTGTAATATGTTATCACATTCTTTCTTTTATTTCTTCGTAGTATACCTATTACTTTCTAATTATTGCTTTTACTATATTAAATTAATTTGTCTACTTCTTGATTAATTTATATTGCTTTTGCTTGTTATCTACATTAGAGTTTGTTGTGAGTCTCTAAGAAGTTTATTCATACCTTGTCGAGTGTCGAACTCCTTCTTTGGCATGTTGTTTATGTATGATTGCATGTAGTGAGAGTACAATCATCATTTGATGAATATGTTCTCACATATTAGATCTTGAAGTGATTGAAAATCCTTTATAGTATTTTATGTATGTATGTTTGATTCACATGTTGTATAATGTTTTCCATGTTTATTATATGTTGAATTAAGCATATTATTTAGTTCTTTCGCTATGTTATTTGCTTAATTTAGGTTTTTGAGATCTGCTAAGCCGAGTGAGAATAGAGCTCGCAAAAAAGATTCCTTGGGTTGGTATTTTCATTTGTCGTCTAAGTCTCGTTTACTTATTTGAATCGGAAGAATAATTTACTTTTTTGCAATTATTTTTTTTTATGAAATTGTTCCTATTTATGGAATTCTTAATTGGTATTCGAGTAGATCAATATTATTTTGGCTTAATTAATTGGGTGTTCGATACTAAAGCTCTATTTACACATATACACATAATGTATGTTTGCGCCATTTGTCTCGTATAGTCATTTTCAAAAGCTATTACAAAATATATAAGGATCTTTAAAAGATTGGATACGCATGTCACACCAATCAACTACAAACTACAACATTATAGAAACCTACATTAAGAGTATGAGCTTGCTTCTTTAGTAAATAAAATCTAAAAGCATGTTTCATCCATAATGATTTATTTTGCCAATCTTGAAAACATAGTTTACACATATACACACTTCTATGTTTCCAAAATTGTCCACCGCGAGAACATAGTTTTTCTTTTCTTTTTTTTCCCAAGTGAGACAAACATATTTATTCTATAAATATTTAAAATATTTTTCATTAGTGGAATTACGGGGTACAGAATCAAGTAATAAAATCAATTCTTAACGAATAGGATTTGATATGATAAAATAAAAATTATAAAATCAATTAAAAATAAACTCTTTAAATTTATTTGGATTGGTTTGAGTCCGTTGGGTTATTTTTTTTCTATTGTAAAATTTTATTTTAATTTTTTTATTTTTAAACTAAGTAACTATTACCCTAAATTTTAAGTTTTAATTATTGATGATGTTTAAAGATTAAATAGATTTTGATTTTTTTAAATAAAAAATCAATAAGAAACATTTACTGCGATTATATAATATATATATATCAAAGAAACTAAAATAAGAATTTATTATTTAATCTTATCAGTTTAAAATATACTTAATTTAAATAATTCTCATACGATTAAACATATATTATTATGATCACTTGTATTTATATGCTATCTTCAAGTCTAACATCACTTATTTAAATAAAATAACTCTATAGATAAATGCTAATACTTTTAATTTTTTAAAAAATTTTACTTTTGTGTTGTCAAGTAAAATTACTTGATATTATTTGAGATTATCAAATAAAATTACTCATATTATTCAATATTATCACAAATTTATGAAAACTTGTATTATGCTTAAGTCTTATTCATTTAAGAATGAACAAATTATTGAACAATAATTATCAAAAAATATTTAATTATATGATATAATTCTATTATATATATATAATTTTATTTTTATAATTATAAAAAAATAAATTAATATTTTTTTGATAATTTATGGTATAATTAGTCGAAAATTACTCCAAATAATCTTAAAGATGAAATGTAAATTTTTGGATATCGACTTTGAAAAAGTAAAATATCCGGGTTTTGCTAAAAGAAAATTGAAAGTTGCTCACATACCCTTGTAGAAAAGTTCGACACACTTGTAACCAAAATTACATATAATGGAGTTCGTTGTGCCCAAAAACTTTGTACAAAAGTATGTATATGGTGCTTGATTTAAAAAAAAATCACAAGAAACCCTATTCTCTAACATGTCATAAGGAACTCAAATTTATAAAATATTTTCTAATGATATTAATATTTATAATATAATTTGAATTAATTATGTCTTAACATATTTTTTTGATGTAATATCTATAAATAATTTTTTATTATTTATAATTTATAATTTTTCTCCAATTTTTTACCGAACACAAAATTCAATATTCTCATGCATGTTGTAAAATGTGTTTCACATCCTTAGTAGATTTTCAACACAGGTAACTAAAAGAAAGTTGATTACAAGTGTGCAAAAATTTTGCCTCCATTGAATTTTTAAAACTTAAACTAGATTGTGTATATAATTTGCTATTAAGCCTAAATAAGGTGTTCACATCATGTGGGAAACTTATTCGTAAAATGAAAATTCACCATTAAATTAAACAAATCATATATAATACTCTTAATGAAATTCACGAATAATTAAGATAGAAGTATTTTGTGATGTACTTCATTTTAAAGGTGTCGCTCCCATTATCATAATTAGTAATTTTACTTATCATACCTGTATTATATATATATATATATATATGAATTAAAAAAAGATACTTTTATTTTTTAAACTACTTTTAAACTTATGAGCTAAAAGTTATTATATATGTATAATATTGTTCTCGTATAATTTTTTTTTATATAATTTTTTTATATAATTTTTTATTTTTATATAATTTTTTTTTGAAATCATAGATATTTTTATTATTTTTTAGGTATTTTTGTTAAAAAATACTTAAAGACTCGAAGAAAAATACTAGAGACAATACATCATAAATATGTCATGAAAAAAATTAGAAAAAATCAAAAAGATGAAAAAATTGAACAAAATGAATAAAAATGGTCAAAAATCTTAAAAAGGCCAAAATCTTGCGAGCATATGCCCACATGTAGCCGGCTTACACCCAACACATGCCTAGCACACGCTCGGCACATGCCCACTACACACCGCGCCAATTTCCCCGTATGCCAACACACACCTGCATTGATTTTCTCACTAGCCAACACAAGCCCGTACCGTGTCCCACGCTTGCCAAATGCCCGTTTGCCACAAATTTTGCATCCCACACGTGTGCCAGCCTCTCTAAACACGTCAAAAATCAATTTTTTTAAATATTTTCTCACCTTTTATGACATTTTCTTCACCTATAAAAGGACCATCTCCTCTATTGTAAAACATATAAGTTTCTCAACTCTTTCTCTCTCAAGATTTCTCTCTCTAGAGAGTTTTCTTTTTTAATTTTTAGTTTTAAAGTTCTTCTCTTTTTGAGAAAAATTAGCTATGTTTTTATATATTTTTAGTTTTAATTCAATAAACAGAAGTATAAATCCGTTTGTAGGTTTTCCAACAACAAAATGAGCATCAAAGTTTTGTAAGGATTTTTTTGAGGAATAATTTTGAAATGAATTATTTACAATGATTTTTTATGTTTTATTCTTATATGTTATGTTTAATTTGTCTATGATTAAATTTAACATAGCTACATGTTTGTAAATATGATATAATAATAATGTTGTTATACTTGTAAAATATTAAATAGGTAAAACGTTTCTATAAAATAAATTGATTTTGTTTTTATTCAAGATTTCATATTAAGGATGTTACAGAAAAATATATTATTTTTCATTACAAACTTAAATATTAAAATTAGATTTTAAGGTTTAACTATCCAATCTGATATAGAGTAGTGCTTTTTTATTTGTTGATACAATCGTGCGGTAGTTAGAGTAAAGATTTATTTCAAAAGTTTTTTGTATAAGAACTATTATTCGAAAATGTATTGATGACATATTTTCAGTAATGATTTTAAAACTTGAAAGTTAATACTCGGATAATTAAATTTTTAGATTTAATTTAGACACCTTGAATAAAATCTAACAAATTGACTTTAGTTAAAGCTATGATTAGATGATTTGTTATTTTCTTATAAATAAAACTAAAATTTAATACTTAATTAATTAATAGGCTCCGCCTAAAGATATTACTTAATTAATATTATACAAAATAATTGAGATCCCGCCTAAGGACACTTTAATACCAAAAAATAAAATCAACAAATATCAATTTATATCTTTAATAACCTAAATAATATGAGCAAGTATAATTAACTTAATTATTATATCCTTAAATATTCTACTGTTATGAATGATAAAATTTTGCATAATTGTTTATTGAATCCATATCTATGTTTATTTTTTTATGTTATTAGATTAGGAAACACAAAACCATAATATCGTGACAGGATGTTTAGGATTTAATTTAATTTTTAAAAATTTGAATAATAAATTAAAAACAACATATATTTCTTCCTTATATCGACCTTAAGAATATACTTATCATTTTTTATAAAACGATGCATGCAATTGTGAGAGTTTTACAAATATAAAACAAAACTATTTTCAAAATTGGCATTGATTGAGAAGGTCAATGCCTATAAATAGGTGTAAAGATCTCATTCATAACACATCTAAGAACCAAACAATAAACCAAGAAACCTTGTAATATATTCTCTATACTTACAATACAAATTTCTTCCATTTCCTGAATGTTATCTTCTTCATTGTCACTAGTCTTAAATATCTATTTGAGTTACTTGCGTGACCTCGAAGAAAATATGCCTATGACACCATGCTCCCTTTTTAGAAGAAAACAAATTCACACTCTAAAAATAATGAAATTGCTTGCTTAATTTTTTTTTAAAAAAACAAAATACTCCTTGTTTTATGAACTTTCATTTATCATGAAAAATGTAAGTTATTATTACCTTATCTTTGCTCTCTTTTGCTCTAGTTAAACATATGGATATTAAATCTAAATTATTTATGTATTATAATTTATCATGAAAAATGTAAGTTATTATTGTCTTATCACGAAAAATATAAGTTATTATTATGTTAAATTATTTTCCTAATTAAATTGGTTTCTTATTAAAAACATGTTACTTATTTTGGTACAAATTAAAGAAAAAAATTGAATTTAAATTACAAAATTTAACATAAAATTCTTAATTACAATTAAATTCATCATAACAAGTAATTTTATTGTTAAATTATGTCAATAATGTCATAAACGTATTGATTTTAAGTTAAATTTATCAATAAATTTAAAATATTTTAAATAAACTAAAAATAAGAGAGTAAAACAAGAGCATTAAAATCAAAAGTTAAATTTATCAATTATTTTAATATAATATAATAATTAAGAAATCTTTAATCCGTCTCTCTTCGAAAAAAAAATTATAGGTAAAATTCTGTGTATATAAATTGAGTACATTGATTATATTTAATATTTAATATATTATTTTGGTGTAAATTTAATTATATAAGATATAATTAAGTGATGTAGTCTATAAATTGTTATAAAGGGTTAGAAAGCAAAGGTCTTATATATTATATTAAAGCCTTGATTGGTCAACTCTAAAGTCGTGGCATAGGAATACTCATTATCCCATGATCAATATATTTCCTTCCTTTTTCTTTCTTCTACTTAAAAAAAAAAACAATGCTTTAGTTATATAACGGGGACTACGAATCCAAAATAGAAATTCATTCTTTGAATGGTTAGAAATAAATGTCCCATCATTTATCAGATTCGATGAAGATTCTAATTTATGTCTTTATTCGTTTACCCGTTCACCTAATGCTTTAAAATTTACATACTAAAAATATTTAAAATCTTTTTGTCTAATATACCCTTTACTTTATAAAAATTACAATTAAGTTAAATATGATAGAAATTTATTTATGATCATACATATAAATTTTAGATTTATTATGATCCTCTAATGAATGTTCAATCTTTAATTCTAAATTATCTTGATCTATTATCATGACCTATTGTCATGATCTTCCAGATAAACATAATTATCGGTGATCATTGGAAGTCTTTAGATCTCCAAATAATTCATCTCAAGTCCGATGGAGATAGCTAGAGAGTCAGTAGTGACAATGTTATGTTCTGTACAATAAAAGATACCCAAATTGCAAATTCTTAACCGAAAACTCTTTCCCTTTTTGTTTTTAATTCTTCTCTCTATTTCTATTTTATATATATTTTATATATAGAGAGAGAGCCGAACTACATTAAGAGAGAGAGATGAAGTGATGCTAGTAGAGGAAAGGACTCCTTTAAATTTCAAGAGATGTTCTGTAATCTCTTTCCTCATTAGATACTTTCTTATTTAATATTTCTTTATTGAATCATAAAGAGATTCAAATTCTGAATTCAAAACTTGTCTTATTGAAAATTTTCATATTGAATCCTACCCAAATTCAAATTCTGAATTCAAAGCTTACCTTATTGAAAATTTCCATATTGAATCCTACGCGGATTCAAATTCTGAATTCAAAACTTACCTTATTGGAAATTTCCTTATTGAATCCTACACGATTCAAATTTTGAATTCAAAACATGCCTTATTGGAAATTTCCTTATTGAATCCTACGCGAATTCAAATTCTAAATTCAATACTTGTCTTATTTGAATTAGACATATCACATATATGGCTATATATGTTGTAATTAATTAAAATTAATTCCAACAAAATATTTTATGAAAAAATATAAAAGTGGATACTTTGCATCTCATGTGACTCTATTGGAGATAAAATTAAGGAATAATTTAAAGAGTAAATTAAGGAGTGGAGGAGTGGCAACTTCTTAATTTAAGGAGTAAATCCAAGAATGTTTAATTCAAAGAGTAATTCAAGTAGTAAATCTCCTTATATATATAGCTATAAAATTGTAATGAAAATATGAAAAAAATAATACAACTTTGAGAGAGCTTGTTTTATTTGGTTCGGCCTTTAGGCCTTTGGTCTTGGCGTTCTCAACACTAATTTTCAACATGGTATCAGAACAAGTCGATCTTCGTGAAAAAAATTGTTATTCTTCTGCTCAAAGTACGTTTGGCACTCTATCAAAGTGATTTCTTATTATATTTGTTTTTTCAAATCAAATTTCTTGGCGATGATGGATTAAATCTCTCTTGCAGCTTCTACCTACCCGATGTGGAGGGGAAGTATTGTGGTAAAAAGGAAAGGTCCCACATTGAAACCAAGCTCTTGGCGATGATGGATTAAATCTCTCATGTAGCTCCTACCTGCCCGATGTGGAAGGAAAGTATTGTGGTAAAAGGAAAGGTCACACATTGACAATAATATTTTGTTTTTTTTTTTGCTATCATAATCAACATTTTTGTTAATTTTACCTTTGCTCACTTGGCTTCTCATCAGTTTCAATGATTTCTGTGCAAGCTTAGATCCATAAACCTTATGGATCCAACTTGAGGGGGAGTATTGGAGATAAAATTAAGAAATAATTTAAGGAGCAAATTAAAGACTGTTAACTCCTTAATTCAAGGAGTAAATCAAGAACCTTAATTCAAGGAGTAAATTAAGAAGTAAATCAAGGAGTTGTTATCCTTAATTTAAGGAGTAATTCAAGGAGAAAAATAAGAAATCCTTAATTTAAGGAGTAAAACAAGTAATCCTTAATTCAAGGAGTAAATCAAGGAATGTTTAATTCAAAGAATAATTCAAGGAGTAAATCTCCTTATATATAGTTATAGAATTGTAATGAAAATATGAAAAAAATAATACAACTTTAAGAGAGTTTGTTTTATTTGAAAAGGCCTTTAGACCTTAGCGTTTTCAACACCAATTTTCAACAGACTCTAATGAGAGACAAACCGCTCATTTAATAAAATGGTGAACATTCTAAAACAATATAATCACATGTGTAAAAATATTTTTATGTGCTAAGATTTTTTAATTTTAATTATGAATTAAATTGAGTTAACTAATCTATATTACTTATTAATTTTAAAAAATATTGATGCTATATTTGTTTGATGCTTATTAATATATATTTTAGAAATTATGTGATAATATAATTTTCAATTAATGTTTTGTTTCATTTGAAAGAAGTTATTTGTCCAATCTTACCGATACATCATATGGTAGAATGAAATCATATTATCTCTTTATTTTTATAAAAAAAAGTATAAAAAATCGGAATGAGATGAATGATATTAATAGATAATATATAATATATTATAGGTAAGATTTTTTCTATAGAAAAATAAGATACGTGACAAGAAACGAAACTTAAGTACATATTTTATAAAGGTAAATTAGATCTATAGTATGTCGCTTAAAAGAAGCGTAGCTTGAGTATACTGCATACCTTTAATAAAGCTAAATTAAAGTATCAAACCCGTTTCTCTTGTTTATCCATTGAGAGCCAACTAATATGGTATAAATATTAAAACCTTTAATTAGTGTTTAGATGTTACTTACGTCGGTACGTAGTTACTTCTTGAAAGTTCAATTGACACTTTAGTTATGGATTTAGAACTTACTTGCTTTGAATCTCTTTAATTTTTAGATAAATTAGTTTCATATATCAAAGCGAAAAATCTTTATATTTTATAGAGATGTGTTTATTTATGGCTTTCAATAATCTCTTAATAATATTCTTTATTTCTTTATCGTTTTAAAAATATTTACCTATGGAGAGTGACATGCAATTTCGAAGCTCATTAGATTAATTTTAAAAGAATTAATAATTGAGTTTAAAAATTAATTATAGTTTAATACAGAATTTATACTAGAAATTTATTTATATATAGATAGCTTATTTTAATGTAAATATTAATATTAATTTTTAAAACTAACAAAATGAAAGAAGATGAAGGTTATATGAGATATATGATCTTGCTTTAATATTATATGTATAGAAAGTATTTAGCAATAATTCTCTATTATGAGATTCAAGTTAGACTTCAAGCTCTTAGAATTTTTACATATGTGAATATAGATAAGAGAAAGAATTAACATGATGGTTATTGTTGAGACTCAATATCTTAAAGAGAGAGATTAAAACAATTACTCGAAAGTTAATTATTCTTCCGATTTAAATAGATAACCAAGACCAAGATAAATGGTGGAAATGCCAACTTATGAAATCTTTTTTATAAGCTTTATACCAATTCGACCAAGTAAACCTCACAATATGAGTTAAGCAATTAGCATAGTGGAAGTAAAAAACAACATGTTCAATACAACATACAATAAAAACAACTAGCAGATGCAATAATAATAATCTATGGAATCCACAATAGTGACGGCGTGCCTCACAGGCTTCTGTCCAGACTAGTAATATGCATACATGAAAAATAGTACTCAGGTTGTGGTACAAGCATACATGCCGATAAGTTAAAAGAATTTTTAATCACTTTAAAACCTCATATGTGTAAACATATTCAATGATTGTACTCTCACAGCATGCAATCATACATACATGCAAACCCTAATAAAAAGTCAAATACCTAGTACACATCTAGGGTAAGGAGATACAAACTCGTTATAGACTCATACCAAGCATGTATACAGATAAAATGTATTATACTAACATACAATCTAGACATGCATGTCTACTAAGAAAGAGTCCAAGACTCGATACACAATCAAGTTAAGGGGATGTTGACTACTTAAAGACTCAACCAATGTCACAAACATTGGACATAAAAACACTAGATAGATAATCACAACTATAGTATAAATAAATATAGACATATAGTGTAATAAAGTAGCTGATATAGAATTTAGTGAATAAAAATAGGGTGATAAATAGCAGAAGATTTCTAATTAGAGTTTAAACTTCAGTATGTAGAGACATACACCATTTAAACTCTGATTGTATAGCCACACATCTGAGCATAACTCTAGATACAACAAGGTAAACCCACATAGAAACCTTATCTATGTGGTATCATACTTGGGTTGCTTAAGGTAACTATGCAATAGCAAACAATCCACTAATTAATATAACAATTATAACTCTAAAAGAAATAAAAAAAATATTACCACTATTAGTTTGGACGTCCTTCTTAACTATTTGTTGTTGCTTTTTCTTACTTCTTCCACAACAACCTAGTTTGACTCACAAACTCGACTCTTTTCCAAATTCCATACTCTTAAGAACCACCCTATCTATTATTGCACACAATAATAGATATGAGAACTAATAAGAGTATCAAACCCATTTCTCTTGTTTATCCATTGAGAGCCAACTAATATGGTATAAATATTAAAACCTTTAATTAGTGTTTAGATGTTACTTACGTCGATACGTAGTTACTTCTTGAAAGTTCCATTGACACTTTAGTTATGGATTTAGAACTTACTTGCTTTGAATCTCTCTAATTTTTAGATAAATTAGTTTGATATATCAAGTGAAAAATCTTTCTATTTTATATAAATGTATTGATCTATGCGTGTTAACCTTTTAATATTCTTTGTTTCTTTATCGTTTTAAAAATATTTACCTAATAAGAGTGACATGTAATTTCAAAGCCAATTAGATTAATTTTAAGAGAATTAATAATTGAGATCGAAAGTTAATTACAGTTTAATAGAGAATTTACACTCGAATTTTATTTATATACAAATAACTTATTTTAATGTAAATATTAAAAATAATTTTTAAAACTAACAAAATGAGCAAAGATGAAGGTTATATAAGATATATGATATTGCTTTAATATTATATGGATAGAAGTGTTTAGATGTAATTCTCTCTTACAAGATTAAGTTATATTTTAAGTTTTTGGAATTTTTTACATCTGTGAATATATATAAGAGAAAGAATTAATATGATGGTTATTCTTTGTTGTGATATGATTAACTTGTTATAACTTTATAGACATTTATCATTAGTTATATTTTTAAGATAATTATTGGATCTTTATCTTTTTAAAATTTAAGATAACTATCTTGTTAATATACTTATATGATGATTGTGTATTTATTGGACTTGACCCATAATGCTATTTGTTAGCTAGGATTACTCTTTGACTACCATGTAAGATATAAAAAATTACCCCAACGTCAACTCCCATACTTTCTGACCCTCGGGTTAAAAGGTCTTGTCATAATATTTTTCAATACTTGTATACAATACCCTTTCCAATTATGAGGGCTGCATTGGGCTTACCCTTGTGTGAGTTTTTACCTACCCAAGAAAAAGACTCCATTCCATGTTTTCAAAATGTGTGTGACGACATCCTATTATCGGTTATATTTTTTGGATTTCCAATAGAACTTCTTGATAAAAAATTACGTTGAAGTTAACATTTTTGTCGAAGAAGTAAAACCTTTTTTTTATTTTGGAGAGAAGCTCAAAATTTAAATCATAAGCCTAGTACATAAAACCTTTTTTTTATTTTGGAGAGAAGCTCAAAATTTAAATTATAAGCCTAGTACATCGCCATCAATTATATCTTGTAACGCTTTCTTAAACCTCATATTTTGAAAGGATAAGAAAAGGATATGAAATTCTTTCAAGATAATTCTTATATTTTTGTTAGTTTACTTTTCTTCACTTAGTTTACATGTAGTGTTGGATAATTAATTTTTCACCAATCAAATACTTTACACCTCAAAATGCCTATACCACACTCTCATGTGTAGGAAGTGATGGATACCAGATTTGTGGATGTATAGGATCATGTCTGGCCACGGTGGGTGCATACTGAGGTGGAGAAGGATTGGAGAGGACAACGCATATTGGTCGCCGAGTGGAGGTCGGATGGAGAAGTGGCCGATGAAGCCCTAGCTAGTGGCATTCAGGCTAGCATATCCTTCATTTGGGTAGTAGCCTTCTAGCCAGTAGTCCTCTAGCTGTCGCTTCTTCAACTGGCTATGTTCTAGCCAGTGGTAGCTTGGTTGATGGTGGCTAAAAGGGGTCATGCCAAGTGATGACCTTTGGGACATCTTAACATTGCAGTTCTTCTGATTCTATCTACTAGGAAAGTTTGGGTATTCGTTTAATGCAAATTGAGTCTTTGGATGGTGGAGACTTAGCTTCTATTCCAATATGCATACCTATTTTCTAGTCGGGCATCGATTGGAGCATTGTTGAGTTCTTTTCTATGAATCCTCTAGGTTCCCAAATGATCAATCATTACTTGGGCATGATAGGGAATATATTCTAGATTTTTGAGTCCATTATTTTGATGCCTCAAGTCTTAGGAACATTTTGGAGTAACCCTCTCCCTAGTAGAGTTACTTTATCTTCTTATCACTTCTTCACGGGGTTAGTACTCCAATTTCTACCTAAAGTACAAAATTCCTTGATTGATATTATTGCAACTTTGGGACAATTTCCACCCAATTGTTACAGGGTGTTGCTCAGTTGTTGGGTACTCTGGCAAGAGCACTGTATAGAACTGACCGTCAAAGAGTTCAAATTATTTTATCATTCATATCTACATAAAGGTAGTATAGGTTGGTACCACTTTAATGTATTTTCTAATCATATCTTGATAGATAAGTTTCTAGGTACCAACAAAGGGTAAGAATAGGCCTTATTCATTGTTGTGGGTGATTTGGACATTTTGTCCCTTGATATTTCTCATACACTTACCCAGTTCAAAAGGGAGGGTATCATTTATGTGACTTAGTCTTTTATTATAATGTTTTGTAGTGTCTTGACTTGTTTCTCTTTGTTTGTGATGCACAAGACCCTAGGTCAAATTACTCTTAAGTAGAGAGAATTCATCGAGTCACTTTATTGTCTTCCCCTATTGCAGTGGTGTAACAACTAACTTATTATTCCTAAACAAATAACTTATTAGGGTTTAGACCCGATTACAGTTGATATAGAGGGCATAAACCCTCCAAACTTATGCTTAAGTTTTTTAGTTATGCATGATCAAGTTACCTCAATAGCTTTTAATTTCTTGCAAATATGACTTCTTGACATCTTTTTGGGATGAAAATAGGGCATAGAAAATGATCCATTTATTGAGAGATTCTAGCACAGAAGATATGCTCAAAAAGTTTAAGTAAATCAAGCGCTTCTTGGGAGGCAACCCATGTGTTTTGCAACACATAGAAATCGTGTAAGCATACACGGTCACAAGTAATAAAGATTTGTAAGTAAAGATCGTTCCCTCGGAGATTTGTTACTATAATTTGTTGATTACTAAAATTGTATCTCTCTAATTTTATCCAAAATAATCGTTGATATGGTAAAATTTAAGAAAAAGGTTTAATAAGAAAATAAAAGAAATCTAAGATTGCAATTTTTCACCAAACTAATCCACTCTAATCGTGTTACTTTCTTTTGATTTATATTTTTTAGTACATTTAATTTGTCAACCGAAAACTTTTATTTTTATCCATACATCTCTTCCGAGCTCCGTATAAACACACCTCGTTAAATTAATTCACTATATCTCTATGAGAATTAAATTTACCAAGATTCATTACGTTCTAAGTTTTCAAAAGGTCACACATACAATTAGGGTATATTCCTAACCTTCATCATACATGTCATTCTATTTACGAGCAATACACACACAAATGCCTCTTCAAAGTTTACTTACGTACACTTGATCATTTTGATAAGATTCGTAAATAATCAAAAAGCATTAAGCACAAAATAGAATGAACAAATCGAACGTCTTATAAATCTATCAAAAATAATTAAAATCAAAGCTTCATAAATTTAGATCAAATGCAACCCTAGAAAAATTAAATTACTTCATAAATTTAAAATAAAAATTACAACAGTTCAAGGAAAATTAAAGGAAGAAGAAGGAAAATTAAAACATGAAGAAACGAAAATATTTGGCACACATGGAACACAACAAAAGCCAAAAATGGCTTCTGCGTGTTCCACCGTCCAATTCCAAACACTACAGAAAATCCAAAACTAAACTCTCCAAAAAACACTTTTTAACTCTATCACCTTATCTCCTATTTATAGCTAAAAATACATCTAAAATAATACATTTTTTTACACGCGTAAAAAATTTATATTGAAAACAAAACCCGACATTTTCCCTTAAATCTGCGTCCATGCGAAAATAGAATTTGGCATTTTAATACACGCATGCAAGATGAAACAGAGGGCACCGTTTCTGATATTTTAAATTCAATCTGCGTGCCACGTGTCAACATCTGATTCGCTGCAAGATTTACTAAGGCCACGTGGCAGCATATCATTGCCTGCGGGAAACGGGCGCACGATGGATCCGCATCGATTTTAGACAACGCTTTAACGGTGGCGTGATCCCGCACGTTCGCGTCATTGAACACGACACGTGTCGATCATTATTGGCTTACGCATAAATTCTGACACGTGGCTTCTTCTTATTCTCGTAAAACTCGGCGCACGACTTCTGGATGAACCGCGTCGCACACACTTTTAGACAAATCCGCCTCGCTACACACACTGTTCCACGTTCTTCAATCTGGGACCGCTCATCCGATCCAATGGACGAGCGATATGCCTCGAGAGAATTTCACAAGAAATGGCTACGCGGGTCCCACTCGCACGCCACCATGCGGCAGTGGCTGCTCACCAGCACGCCGAGCCGCGTGGAAGAGGAATTTTGCATCCCACCGCGTTGGCCTGACCACCTACACGCGCCAATCCCGACCGTTTATGCGCTGACGGACGACTCACGCAGAAATGCTATGGATGTTGACGCGTGGAACTTCTCTCCTGCGAAGAAAAATAACTTCTATTAATTATATTTTCACCCACAAATATATTTCAAATTACATTTTAAACTTTTGATTAATTGCAATACAGCCCTTTGGTAATTTGAATTAAATTTTAAACTTTTAATAATTCAAATTAAGCCCGAATTTAATTTAATTTATATTTTCAACATTTATAAATTGCAATTAAATGCCCATTTATTTTGAAATTATATTTTTGGACAAAAACTTGCAATTAAGTACGTTTTCGATACAAATTATTTACTTTTCATAAAAAATATAAAAAATAGTAAATACTAATTTATTCATCGAAAATTAACTAAAAACATTAAGAACATAGCAATTACAATTAATAAAATAGGTGAAAATAAGTATATAAAATACAGTTATCAGGCATAAACCCTCCAAACTTATGCTTAAGTTTTTTAGTTATGCATGATCAAGTCACCTCAATAGCTTTTAATTTCTTGCAAATATGACTTCTTGACATCTTTTTGGGATGAAAATAGGGCATAGAAAATGATCCATTTCTTGAGAGATTCTAGCACAGAAGATATGCCCAAAAAGGTTAAGACTATATGAAAGCCTAGGGCTTCCAAGAGAATGGAAGCCCCCAACTCTGGGTTGACTATTGATTGACCATATCCTAGGAGGGTTAGATCGTCCTCTCTAGCATCTCTCCTTATTAATTTTGATCTAGTGGAAGAGGAGTCTAGTCCAAGACCTATTTATATGGATGAGGACATCGTAGGTCCATTTGAGCCTTTTTTCCACTCCAGATGCTCCAAAACCTTCCAGGCCTACTGATGATGGTATTTATGCCTTAATGGGTTGATCATAGCATTTTATCGAGGATTTGGAGGGGCCATTATGGAACAAACTGGCTTCAAGAGGCGTTTGATAGTTGTCAAGGCGATACTTAGAAGGACATCCAATGTTAGAGATACTACTGAGGCTGCCCATTACGAGTTGGAGACTTAATTGAAGGAGTTTAGGGTAGAGCTTTTTGTAGATAAGAAGATACAAGCCAAGGCCATAATGGCCTTGTAGGTAGCCAATGAGGAGGTCAATCGACTAAATACTCTCTTATTGGAGGAATAGGCTGCTTGGTTAGAATAGAAAAAATAGATTGATGAGTTATCTAAGAGCTTTCACTTAGTATAAAGGGAGTTACATGTGGCTACTGTAGATCTAGGTTCAATTAGGATCCTGGTAGTGATTAAGTATTATGATTTTGACAGATATTTCAAAGATACCTTAGATGTATAGGCTCATGGTTTTTAGGTTATGATGAAGTAGTTCAGACTGGTCTTCCTAGAAAATGTTCTTGATGAGACTATTTTTCCATCTTCAAAGAGAGGTACTTTTATGTACGACATAGTCACCTCCAAGTGGGAGGACAATAATTTTGGCATTCTTGTAGCTCAAGAAGTTTTGGCGATTATGGAAATTCTAATAGGATAGAGGATGATATAGTGGATGGTGATGCAACTCAAGATGTTGCCAAGTGTAGATATTAGCCTTACTTAGCCCTTTACTTATTTCAATTTAAGAATATTTTGGATTTCATGTATATCCCTAATAAATTGTATGTACTTAGTGGATTTATTTTTACTCATAGAGTTATTTTTTTGTATAAGTCTATGAGGCATGACTATGTCCTTTTTATTGGACATTTGTTTGCATTACCTTCCACACTTTGTCTTTTACTTGCATTTTGTTTTGTAATTGTACTTTTAACATTATTACTGAACCTAACTATTGTCCTATCTATTTGAGAGGACATGGATCATTGAGTTGACATGTGAGTGCAGGAGGATGTATTGGCATAAAACAAAAGTGTATATTATAGACCCAAGGTGCACGAAGATGGTGGATAATTTCTTAACATATGGCTTGGTCTAGCTCTGGTCAGTTGGCCATACTCCTAGTCGGTCATGCTCTGGTCGGTTGGCCATGCTCCTAGTTTGTTATTTCTTGGACGATTTCCATATTCCTAGTCAAGCATACCTTGGTCGACCTAGCACAAACTTGATCGATTACACTTCTCGCAGGTCATACCTCCTAGTCCTAGCCTATATGGTTGAAGTATGGTTCGATCTCTAGCCCATGAATTTATTCAGTTGGGAGGTAAAAGGTTTGAAATTTGGATAATTTTCAACTTATGTACCCATGGCCTTATTTTTCTATTCCAACCTTTCTATGTTTGCTTGAAATTTTTCTAAGTTGGGAGTGACTTGTGATCTAAGTGGTGCTTAGCTAAGCCCCTTACTTCAAGTACTTGAATTTGTTCAAGCGGTCCAAGCATACCATAGTTCTTCACTTAGGGAAATTTTAATTATAACTTCATTAGAGATCTATCATCTCATTATTGAAGTCTTGTAAACCTAAGTCTATGTAGGAACTTAATGTAGTTCCTGGACCTAAGATGGTATGGATTTTGAGCCATGACTCTATTTCAAGGTCTATAGCCAACTATAAGATGATAGGGAACCTGATAGGTTGTTCTTCATATTAGTTATGACCTAGATCGCATAGCCTATAGCTAAGGATGCTTCCAATTTAGAACTTAACACATTCATCTTTTGTATACAATTTGGTGGCCTAACCTTAAAAGCGTAGAGCTCACATGTTGGTATACTTCTTATTCATTGCTTTAACTGAGGTGTATGCCTTGGATGGGTACTGAGGCTTTTATTGTGCTTAGTCACATTGTTGGGTATTCTAGGCACTAGGGTGTTGGACTTACTAGTCGGGATGCTTCTTATTCACTTCCTTAGTAGGGCTGCATACCTTGGTGGGGTATTGAAGGCTTTATTGAATTCAATCCAAGGATCGTAGAGCTGTCAATGCATATCCTTTTTTCAAGGTCTAAGGCCTATTAAGACGTCATTAAACCAAGTTAAGATTTTCTTCACATTAGTTTTATGATGGACCATATAGCTTATAATTAGGGTGTATCCTTATTATAACTTAATGTGCCAAGCTTCTATGGAATTTTTGGTCAATTAGACCAGGAGTCCCATAGTTCACTTATTGGGGATACTTCTTATTCACTACCTTTCGTAAGGGTGTATGTCCTGACGGGGGTATTGAGGACTTTATTATGTTCATCCTCTAGAGGTCTCATACTGAAGGCTTTAGACCTTTTCAAGTTGAGACGGTTTAGATCCTCTTGTTGATTTAATGTTGGACTCTATGCCCTGTCAAATCTCTCAAGTATAGACCTTTGATTTTTCAGAGAGAGGTAGGTATCCTAAGTTCTCCCTTTATTGATAACAAAAAATTTAAATTACAAAGTAGTTGAAACTATTCTAGGAATAGAAATTAAAATATAGTCAACTAAGGCTATTTATTTTACTAAGTCTTGTAACAATGGAAATTGTAAAAAGTTTAAGTTAAAAAAACTAATCTGGTAAGCACTTTATGGTTCTAGCTATTGGTAATATTTTCTAATGTGTTTCATATTCCACGTGTTTAGGACCTTAAAGACTCCAAGATTCTCTAAGAGATAGGCACCTTTTCCAAGGATTTACTTTATTTTGTAATGACTTTCCTAGTTGGGATTAAGGGTCCTAGCCTCTTTTTCTACAACTGATTGTGTTGTTCATTTAAGTACCAGGTCACCTTGTTGGAACTATCGGGGGTTAATCGAGCAATTGTAGTGATTGGCCATTCTTTATTGGTAAGTAGCCAACCTGATCTCACTATTTTATCTTTTTCTTCAAGGATGTCTAGGTTCATGGCTAAGCCTTCTTCACTACCTTCCAGGTTCTCAACACTTACTCTGTAACTTAGCAGTCTAATTTTGAATAAAATTATAGCTTTAGTAGTGTAAGTAAGGAAGAAAAGTGTTTCTTCTATAACCGTTCTAGTTGTGGTTCTATAGGACCATAGAAGTTCTAATATATTTTTTTGACCCATGCTTTCTTTCATGTTTCAAGATTTCTTTTTAAGTTCAACTTGATTACTTTATTTGCAGCCTCCACTTGGTCGTTGGCTTATGAGTGTTTAAACGCAAAGAATGCAACTAGATGTGACATTTTTCACATAAGTTCTTTAGTTTTTGTCCTATGAATTGGATTCCCTTATCTTACACTAAGGTGTAGGGAACCTTAAATCTACAGATTGAATTCTACGAGATGAAATCAATGACTTTATCTTCTAACATCTATAAGAGTGGACCAACTTCCACCCATTTGGTATAGTAGTCTATAGCTACAATTGCATTTTGGTTTCTTTGGTCATGGGTAATGGACCAATTAGGTATAGCCCTCCTCTATGCGAATGGCCAAGGACTCTATAAACATGTTAGTTACCCGGTATATTGTTTGGGCACATATGGGTACCATTGACACTAGTCATGTTTTTTTACTTGATTGATTGCATATTTAACACTACTACAAAAAGGGGTATTAAAGTCGGATCACGCGGTGAACCGACTTTATATTTTGAATTTTTTTTTTACAAAATTTAATCATTTTCTATTATACCCAAATAAAAACCTATATTCGATCACTAAATAATATCAGGAAAAAAAATCTATTTAACAAATAATTTAAATAATACAAAAAACTGAAAAATAAAATTTTAATTAATTGTAGAAAAATTACCATGGTGTTGTTCTATGTTATTCAAGATTACCGTATTATTCTCCTGATGTTATAATACAAACCTACATATATAATACAAAAATTTATACACATAATAATAGAAAAAAATATGAATAATAAGTGCGTAGGATTAATAGAAATACTTATAAGAGTAAATGAAGTGACAAAATGAAGCAAATGAAGAAAAATGGTGTTTTGTAAGTGAGAAATGGGTATAAATTTTTTGAGTATTTTGCTCAAAAAAATAGGGGATCTAAAAGATTAGTTTGAAAGAAAGAAAACCCACTAACCGGCACTGGAATTGGTGGTAGTAGGTGGCCAGAAAATGAGAAAGAGTGGAGGAGAAGTGGATGAGGTTTTGGGTTTTTGAGAGTTATGTAGCACTTAGAATAGTTTTTGTTTGCGGAAGAAAGAAGAGAAAAGAATTTATGCACGTAGCGTAGCGTCAGTTGACACGTAGAACCGACGCTACACACGTGGATAAATTCTTTTCTCTTATTTCTTATGCATACAAAAACTATTCTAAGCGATACATAACTCTCAGAAACCTAAAACCTCATCCACGTAGAACCGATGCTATCCACATAGGATGTAGAGTCAGTTGACGTGTCGAACCGACGCAACACATGGATGTAGCGTCGGTTGACACCTAGAACCGATGCTATCCATGTAGCGTAGTGTCGATTAACACCTACAACCGACACTACGTCCAACGTGGATAGCATCAATTCTACACCGAATCGACTTTAAATTCATTATAAGTCAGTTTTTTCAAAAAACCGACTTTACATATCGACTTAAATACCCCCTTTTGTAATAGTGTAAGCATTGTGGGCTACGAATACCCTTACGTAGCTTTTTTGTTGGATAGGCTTCTTGCACCTGAATGGTTTCCACATACCCCTTATATATTTCAACTAGTACATAGCCAGTCCTATCAAGTGCCAAGGACCTTAGGTAAGGGCTATAAAACCCATAACGATATAGTACACTATGAATCATACATAAATGCATATATCATGGGCTTTAATACTAGGCTGGTTAAGTGGCAAATGGGATCTGCCTGATCTAGGTCTTCATCTATGGCAACAGCTGATGAGCAGAATCGGGATCGCCGATCCTGCCAATACTTTGGTTTTATATTTATAAAACTCTCGCAAGTGCACGAATCATTTCGTAGAAAATGATAAGTATACTCCCAAGGTCGATCTAAGGAAGGAATGTATGTGGTTTTTAATTTATTATTCAAACTTTTAAAAACGAAATTAAATCCTAAACATCCTGTCACGATATTTTGGGGTTTTTGTGTTTTTAATCTAATTACAGAAAATTAAACATAGATTCAATAAACATTCATGCAAATTTTATCTTTTATAAATAGTGGAGTATTTATGGATATAATAACTAAGTTAATTATGCTTGCTCGTATTATTTAGGTTATTAAAGATATGAATTGATATTTATTGATTCTCCCTTTTTTGTATGAATACCACCTTTGGTGGGGTTAGATATTCTTTGTTAACTAAACAAATCAATTAACACCTATGGGTGGGGTTGAAAACTAATTTGGTTAATTAAATTAATTCCTTTTTCTAAGAGATTGAAAATGAGCCATTTAAATGCCACATTTGGTGGGGTTAAACAGTTTAAACTTTATTCAAGGTGTCCAAATTAAACCTAAGAATTTAGTTATCCGAGTACTAACTTTCAAGTTTTAAAACCACTATTGAAAACATGTTGTCAATACATTTTCAGATAATAATTCTTATAAAAACTTTTGAAATAGAGCTTCACTCTAACTACTGGGCGATTGTACCAACAAATAAAAGAGCACTACTCTAAATCGAATAGGATAACTAAACCTTAAAATCTAATTTTCAGATTTAAGTTTGTAATGAAAAATAATATATTTCTCTCTAACATTCTTAATATAAAATCTTGAATAAAAATAAAATCAATTCATTTTAGAGATTTTTACCTATTTAATATTTCGCAAGCATAACAACGTTATTATTATATCATTTTTACAAGACAAGACAGTTAAATTTAATCACAGACAAATTAAATATAACATGTAAGAAATAAGCATAAAAAATAACTGCAAAGAAAATAAAATCCTTACAGAACTTCGATGCTATTCCCGTTGCTAGAAAACCTCCAAACGGAATTTGCACTCCCATTTATTGAATCAAAAAGCTAATAAATTACAAAAACATAACTAGTTCTTCCCAAAAAGGGAAGAACTCTAAAACTAAGAGAAACTAGCTAAAACATAAGAAAAACTAAAAACTAAGAAATGGAGAGAAAGAAAGAAGAGAGAAGTGTGTTTTGAGGTGTGTTTTGAAGTGAAGGGAAGGGGGGCATTTATAGGTGAGGATGGAGAGAAAAAATGAGTAAAAAAATGTTAAAAAAAATGTTAAAAAATTTAAAAACGCGTAATGGAAATGCTGAGGTCATTCATGATGTCAACATGACGTCATGGGGGCGGCTGCACGTGAAAAATAGGGTGAAAAGGCGTTGGGCGCGCGGAGGGATCTTTGAGCGCGCGGGCTATTCGCGCTCAGCGTGCGTGAAACGGTCTGGCCTGAGCGTCTTGAGCCGGCAATGGGCGCGATTTCCGTCTTTTTGACATTTTTGACCTTGTCGACCCATTTTGTCCAATTTTTCCATGTTTGTTGACCTTTTCCCACTTATTTATTAATATATTTGTGATGTATTGCTTCAAGTATTCCTCTTTGAGTCTTTAAATTGCGTTTTTAAGCCAAAATACCTGAAGAACAATAAAAATACCCGTGTTTCCGAAAAAGACAAATTTATATAAATATATGATAAAACATATAAATATATATATTTGTAATCAATTAATGTACATAAAATCATGGTTATTTTAGTGCTTTTTGAGCACTTATCAACAGCCAAATAGAAGAAGACATCTGTCTGGGTATTTTATTCTCATGGAATGTAATCTAAAGTGTAGGATTTCATGGTACAAAAAGTTTTACGGTTAAGCTTTGCTATTCCCTTAGGTTGGGCCCTCAAATTTTGAACTCATCTAGTACTTGTTTCACAACGAGCTAGGAGTTACTAAAACAATCTATTTGTTAAGCCATTAGAGCCTTCTCTAGATTGAGTCCTATGATGAGGGCTTTATATTTTGCCTCATTGTTTAATGTTTTGAATAGAAGCCATAGTGCATAATGTAAGGGATCACCTTCTGGGTGACCAATATAAGTATAACTCCACCCATATTTTTATTGGAAGAGCCATCAACATGAAGCATCCACCTATCCTTTTCTTTATTGGAAGGTTCTTCTATAGAACTTTCAACTAGGAAATTAGCCAAGACCTAACCTTTAATGGTCATTCAAGGATTGCACTCCATGTTAAACTCACTAAGCTCAATAGCCCATTTTTTTAAATGGTGAGAGACCTCTGGTTGACAAAACACTTGTCTAAGCTGAGTATCTATGGGGATTAATATGTTGTGTGCCTAACAATATGGATGTGACCTAGATGCTATTATAAGTGCAAAGACCAATTTCTCTATCTGTGAGTACCTTTGTTTCACATACTTGCTTACATAGTAGATATGCCTTTAGACTCCATTTTCATCCTTTACTAAGGAAATATTGATAGCTATTTCTAAGGTTGCTAGGTATAGGGTGAGGACATCACCTAGCTGCGGACTAGCCAATAATTATGGACTACTCAAATATTCCTTTAACTCTTTCAATGCTTTCTCACAATTCTGGTCCTAATAAAAGTAAGATTTTCCATGTAATTCTCTGAAGAAAGGTGCACAATTTTTGATTGTATGTAAGATGAAGTGGTTTATAGTAGCCACTCTCCCTATTAGTCTCTAGACTTCCTTGATAGTCCTAAGAGGTTGCATATCTATCAATGCTTTTATCTTCTCAGGGTAGGCCTCAATTCCTCTTTAGTTGACCATGAACCCTAAGAATTTTCTAAAACCTACCCAAAACAAAAATTTGTTCAAATTCAGTTTCATTCCATATTCTTGAAGAATCTAAGGTCTTACAAGATGAGTGATGTGATCATTGGCGTGTTTTCTCTTGAAATTCATTTCATTTATGTATACCTCTATTGAATGTACGATAAGGTCTGAAAAAATTTGTTGACTAACGTCTGATATATGGCACCATCATTTTTCAGGAAAAATGGTATGACTTAGTAAAAACACAACCTTTGTTGGTTATGAAACTTGTCCTTTTTCTAATAAGGATCATACATTCGGATTTGATTGTACCTAGAGTAAGCATCCATGAAGAAGAAGGCATCATTTTCTATGGTTCCATCCATAAGTTGGTCTATATATGGCAGTGGGAAACTATCTTTTGGATAGGTCTTGTTTAGGTTAGTAAAATCTACACATATTCTTCAATTTTCGTTGATTGTTTTGACCAAGATAGTGTTAGCTAGCCAATCAGGATAGTATACCACTATTATATATCCAACTTCCAAGAGTTTTTCAACTTCTACTTTCATGGAAAAATAACTTTCTTGATTCTTTTTTATTTGACAGGTTTGAATTTTGGGTCCACATTGAGGTAGTGCATTATGATTTCTGGATCTATGTCGAGTATATCTCAATGGGATCATGTAAACACACCCTTATTTTTCTTTAGGAACTCATATAATTTCTCTTGTTTTTTTAGTGGCAATGATGTACCTATGTAGAGGATCTTGTAAGACTAATCCTCAAATAGAATCAATAAATGTGCATGTTCAACTGGTTTGGATGTGTGAACGTGCCCTTGGGGGGAGTCAAGTTCTTGGTCAAGCATATTAAGGGATGACATGTCGTGGAATAGAAGTATCTCAGGTTCATCTTGTACTATGATAAGATAGTCAACAGGTAAACGTCGTATGGTAATGGTTGACTTAGGAAGGTTCTAATTGGACCACACCCTAGCTAGTGATGCCTATCTTGGATAGCTTTTCTTAGTCAATCATACTCTATCTGATAGTGCTAGTCTTGGCATCGACCCCTCATTCGTTAAATCATGATCGATAATCTTGACTTGAGTGGCATTACCTCGTTGGCCATAACTTGTCCAATGGTATTTGACTTGAGAGTTAGATCTCATCTTAGATGGATGATGCACAAATTTTAATTGCTAATAAACTATTTATAAGTTTATTCTGAGGTTGGTCTCTAAAGGAATTTGCAATGGTTTAAAATGTTACTTATTCTCTTAATTAGTAAAACAAACAATCATAAATATTCTAACAATTATAAGTTGAGAAATTTGTAAAATCTAAAATAAAATAAGTAAATTTTGACGGAATTAATATGGATGAAAGAGCATAGGAAATTAGCTAGTTAACCATTTATGGATATATAGAATTAAATATTTTTCATAACATAACTTCAAAAGTAAGAAATTTTGAATTTTTCTCTTATAAATAAGAGAACTCCTAATGATCATGGCAAGTTCCCACAAATCTCAATGAACCAATTACTTCCTTGATAGGCTTGTAGTTAGTTAATTGGCAAACCTTAGGAAAATAAATTAACCATCTAATTTAACACAATTAAATGCAATTAAATTAAACTTTTGTTCCTAAATGTACTACCAAACACAGATAATGTGTCTAATGTCTTGTTCTAAAATAATCACTTAGTTCACAAATTAGAATGGCCAATAATAATCTATAAACAAAGATATGAAAAAATATAAATAAGAAATAAGTCACTTTAATAAAATAATATAATACAATTGTTCATACACTTGTGGAATCAAAACTAATGTCCCATATCTAAAACTTAGCCTTTCATAACCAAATGAACATTCATTAATTTCATTACAAAAACCATGCTCAAAACCTAAAGAAAAAAGAAATCTAATAGTGAAAAATACCCTTTTTGATCTACTATCTCCAAATCCCTTGAAATTGGCTGATCCCCTTCCTCAAATCCTTGAAGAAGCTTTAATAATGGAGATTCTCTCTAGTTTTTATGTATTTGGATGAAGAATTTTGGCTATTGTTCACTTCTTCTATTTTAAAGTGTTTTATGATGTATTTATAAATTAGGTTTTTTGGAAATAGTGAAGAAAACATGCCATATTTAAGAGAAAGAGTTTTTTGCCAATAAAAGAATATGGGTCGGGCATGGAAAAGTTTGTGCCGCAATGTAATACAAAAATCCAATCCTACATAAGAGATTCAAGAGTTGTATGGCATAGCATGATATAATGTGTGCTTCGATGCACATATTCAACGTGGTTCTCCATATGACATTAGAGAGTACCTCATTGTGGAATGTGAATGTTTAGGCCATAGAGTATATTGATTTTATAATTGTTGATATTTTGTTCGTTCTCACATGTTCGACTTTTCATTTCTCACCTTATTATCACTCTTTTTGCTCGTAAGTCTAAGATTCTTCCAAACACTCATTAACCTACAAAATACAAAAATCCCTTCCAAAGTAACCAAATTTCTATAATAAAATATAGAATTATTGCTTAAGAACATATCAAATTATAGGTCAAAAATATGTTTAGCAATGGTCATCTTGCCAGCCAAGCCTTGGAGAACTAGAGGTTTGACCTTGTGCACTTTAGGCATTAGAGAATGAAGAATCTAATGGCTCTGTTAAGCATTCTAAGATGGCATCGAGTGTAGTTTCCATCATGTCTAGCAGGGCTTGGGTTGGGGCTCTACTTTCCTTCTTGACCTACCAAGCCTATTGTGGACAAACAAGTCCAAGTACGACACCTATATTTTTGATAGGCTACGACAGAGATGGATACACTAGTGGAAGGATGACCTTCTAGTTGGCAAGCTAGACCTCCTGATTGATTGTCATAGTATGAGGGGTAGAACTAACTATCTTATTTATGATCTCTCTTTAAAAGTCCAGAGAGTCAGTAGGTAACAATGGTGGATCAGATGACGCAAAGGTTTTCTTTTTAGAAAGTTTTGTTACTAGTCTACTAAGGTTCATGGTCTCTTTTTAAACATCTTTACTTTTTTTTGGCATATTAAATATTTGGAGAGGCTTTTTAAGGGTACTATAATTTTGATTTTTTTGACTAAGTAGAACACACTTCATTTCCACAGACGGTGGCAGATGTTGATATTGATTTTTATCAACACTATATGGATCTATGAGATGAATAAATTATTATGACCTTGGACCACCTTGCAGGGGTTGCCTTTGACCCTTCAATGCTTAAGTCAATAACTATAAGATGAAAGTTAGAAAAGATCTATGATCTCAATCTAATATTATTTGAAAAGAGAGTATTTAGTTGTGATTCTCTATTATAAGATTCAAGTTATATTTCAAGTTCTTATAATTGTGTACATATGTGAATATATATAGGAAAAAACTTAACCTGATGGCTATCCCTTGTTGAGATAGGATTGAATTTTTGTACCTTTATAGACATCTATTCTTAGTTATCTATTTAAGATAATAAAAGGACAATCATTATATCTTTATCTATTTAAGATAACTATCTTGTTATTGTACTTATATGATGATTGGACACTTATTAGGTTTGGCCCATAAGGCCCTTTGTTGACAAGAACCATTATTTCACTGTCATATAAGATGTATTAAATTACTCCTAACATCAGCCTCTCCAGAATTTCTGGCTCTTCGGCTAGAAGGTCTTATCATAATTTCTATCAATATTTTCGTCATGTTTCGACATTAATCATAGCATGTTCATGTATTAGTTGATATATGAAAAAAAATTACTTAATCTTTTTCATGTTATCTAACAGGAAGAAATATTAAAATATTTAAGAACATAAAAAAAATTATTGAATAATTATGGCTAAGTTTTTTATCTATATTGTGTTGTGTTTGTACTCTATTATCGTGTTGTATAAGAGATTGCTACTCCTATTCAAATTAAGTAATTTTTCACACATAAGTGTCCGAGCTTTTAAAATGTACAATTTAATCCCAAATTTTTAAATCCTAGAATTTAGTCCACAAATTTTTAAAATTTCACTTATAGGTCCTAACTTATTTAGTAAAATACATATTTGTGAATAAAAAATTTAGGAGTTGTGTGAACATTGAACAAAGTCTAGCTAACTAATTAGAGTTCATCATTAAATAAGGTCTAATTGGTAGGAGTTTAACTTAAATGTATGTGGTCTTACTTGTCCGAATGTAACTTGAACGCCCTTCAATGTGAAAAGTTCGAGGAGTACAATGTTAACACTTACTAACAATGTTCTGCCTTATCTTTGTAGTAAAAATATATAACATAGACATATAAGAACTATTTTTTTAATAAGAGATTTTTAGTGTTTTTTCGCAAAAGTTCTCTTCTTGTTTTACAAAACTCTTTTATGCTCTTCTAGAGCCAAGTGAAAACTAAATTTTGTGGTGAAATTCTTAAAGGTGGAAATTGTAATTTAACGTTAGGATTTGTATCCGGATCGAGCATAATTGCTGTGTTCACCTACAAACAATTGTCATAAGAAATCACCATTAAGTATTAATGTGCATGTCTAACTCTTGGTTTCTTTACTATAAACATACACGCTTGTTATTGTTATTGACGTAGAGATTTTTCCATCAACACAACATTGCACACTTAAGTATTGTGCTTTTGCATGTATTTGTTTTAATATGATAAACTGGTTCACTCGTAGCCCATGTTGTTTTGTAATATTAGCTCAACTTAATTAATCTGGTGCATCTATAGCTTTCCTTAGAAGGTGACAAACAATAAAACCTTAATTGGGAGTCCTACAAGAAACCAAAGCTTCTTTTCTCCGGTGAAAATAGTGTTAAGATGAAAGTAAGTATGTATATATATATATGTATGTGGTTTTTAGACTATGTTAGGCAACCGACAAGAAAAAAAACACAAAACACCAAAGCCAAACACTAAGCTGGTAGTGACAAAGTTTTAACTTTTGCTCACCAAAATTGGCGCATTTCTCAATGTTGTGTGCTTTGAAATTACTTATGTCAGTTCCAATGTATTAATATATGTATCACCGATAACTAATAAATAATAGGTAAAATGAAGATACTTAATTTACTCAAAGTATTCTATGTTTTACCTCTTCTTCATTGGTGACATTAAGTTTCATGCTAACTAGAGGTGTCAAAGAGTTCGGACTGGCTCAACATGATACGACCTAACCTGTGAATTAGCATATCGTGTCGAGCCATGACCCATTTGTGAGTTGGAGATAAGTCATAGACATTAGTCCTTAGCTTCTTCTTCTTCTTCTTCTTCTTCTTCTTCTTTATTTTCTATGATTTCAATTATGATTTCTTCAAAATCTATGCCTATCTAATTTGTTTATGTAATTGTGGGAAATTTCCAAACCTCCAGAATATACCCTCTAACTCTAAGTATGAGTACTTAGCTGTCCAATTTTTTTCTTTAAATGATTATTCTCTAGTTTTCCCTTGCTTAATACTTTTATTATTTTGATGCTCAAATTCTGGATAAGTTTGCTATTGCAAAGCTATAGCAAAATGTGAACTCTTAAAGTGATAATGACAATCTAATTGAATCAAAAAATTATGGCATCAACTACAAGGCATTTACTGCAACTGCTAATGTACACTCCAATAAGTCTGACATTAATTCAGATGATGAGGAAAGTGATGCTAAATTACTAATCAATAAATTTAAGGTGAAATTTCTTTTGTTATAACTTGGTGAATTATTGACTTCCACTACATGAGAGAACTCACATTCGGGATAAAAGGCACCCAAAAGGATAAAAGGACTTTCTATTCTTCAAAAATTTCAATCAACTTCTTGAAGACTTTCAAAATTTTTGAAAACTTTGTATCTGACTTTTGCTTTTGTAAGTTTTGAGAGAAAAGACTAGTAGAAGTCATGTCTTAAGCAACAATGTTTAAACGTATAACAAGCATTGTTCGCCACCTCTGCCCAAAAGTGTCTAGCCAAATTCTTATTGGTTAGCATTACTTTGGCCATTTCTTGAATGACTTAATCATTTCTTTCAACAATTCCCTTAGGGAGATTAAAACTTTTTTTATAAACCTTAGGGACATACGTAAAGATATGTCAAACCTTAAGGACATTAGTGATAATTTTTCTATATAATACTATGAGAAAAGAAATCATACATGTAGAGTAAAAGCATGTACTTTGAAATGTTACATATTTTTGTAATCTCATCTCTAGACATACGCCAAAAATATCAAAAATATATTCTATGGAATTATCTTGTCGAGATGATTATGGAACCATTCTTATTTCTCCAAGAACATATCTGAAAATGGGTGAACGATCTCTTCATACACAAATTCTGGGGGCAACAAACGATTCTTTATCAAAATACTTATGCATACTATGATTAATTTATTTCCGATAAAAAATTATCTTTGTTTCAAAATTGATTATCTGAGAAATGTTTATGTTTGAATAAATCTATTACCTTTATTCAAAAAAATTCATTAAATTTTTTTTATCTGATATTTGTTTCTCACGTGTAGTTAATAACTTGGTATTTGTTGTTTAAATATACAACACATGTTTTCTTTTATAGATTAGGATATCATTTTATATGTGTATGCATAATATGAGATTAGCCTTATCAATGCATTTACCAAATATTAGCTTATACATTAAAAGTGATGAAGGAGATTTGGACTCATGTGTATACAACGAATCTAGCTTTTGTATATAATCCATACATCTTTACCAAAATGTGAACCCTTTGTTTTTTCCTTTCCTTTCCTCCGTGAAAATGTATAATGTTGCTTTTTCTCCTTTTTGAATGAATGCCTTTTGTACTAATTAGATATGGTTCATGTCTATGTTAACAGAGGGAGAGCTTCTATTTGGTGAGTACTCTATCATCCATGTGCTGTGTTGCCCAAGCTGACAAAAGCAATATTATATTGCTTCTTCTTTTTTTCCTCCAGTAGTGTTGGAGATAAGGTTTGGCGAAGGATTAAAATATTGAAGTTTATCTACTACATATATGTCAAACATTCAAGAAAATGATACTATAGCTATAGATGAAAATTCATGTAAAACAAATACTGAAACTTATTTAAAAATCTTGAAATTTAAGCTAAGCTAACATAAAGAAAATTAAGTAAAATAATTTATATAATAATTTCTTATTTATTTTTTTAATTTCATATTTATGATTTAGATTATTATTTATTACTAAGAGTTGTTATTTTCATAACAAAAAATATTAATGTGAGAGTAACTTGAAAATTTTCTTAACAAGTTAATACTATAGTATTTTAAAAATAAAAATATTGCTTGATATTAGCAAAACTTACTCTGAAAATATGAATACTCATAATATTTTAATAATTAATTAATTTATTATTTTAATATTATAAATAAGATATGAAATTATAATTTCAAATTATAATAGAATGAATTAAAATATAAATTTTTTTAAATGATGTTTTTAAATTATATTTCTTCACTCTGTTCTACATCACGTGGGTTAACTTAATAGTTGGAATTGATGCGAAAGATAGTAAAAGATTTCAATATATGTTATATTGAAATGCAAAGTGTATCTACAGAATCCAACTTTTTGCCTTTATGAATTCTCTTTTCTTTATTTTTAAGTGTTAAGTATTTTTGTCTCACGTAAGTTTGGGAAACCCTTAACTTAATGAGATCTTATTGGGTTAAGTTAGGCCTGAGTTTCTAGCATGGTATCAGAGCTGGGCCTAGTCTCTATGTGTTTGGACTTAATTGGGCTCTACTACAGTCTCACCGTGGCGTTAATGTCTACCTTTGTCTGCCGTGTGGAGGGAGGTTATTAAGTATCCTTGTCCCATATCGACTATGAACAAAGCAACAATGCTGCTTATAAGCTTGAACAACCCTTAACTTAATGAGATCTTATTAGGTTAAGTTAGGCCTGAGTTTCTAACATTAAACATTTAACTTATAAAATAGACTAATAACACGTAAGCCACAAGTGTGAGACTAAAAAAAGTGTAAGAATCAAAGTGTTTCCCAAACAAGTTTAGGGTGATAACAACGAGTGTTTGAAAATTATGGTTATTGTACGGACATATTACGATTCTTTTTAATAAAAAATAATAACAAAAACAATTTTACTCGATTCAATTAAATTTTTCTTATATATATATAACATGTATACCATATTATTGATAATAGACACATCGGTTCCATATACATCTGAAATCTGAAATTTTTACTCCATGGGTGTGTATATATAATCCAATGTAAAATTTTTACTTGTATTTTAATTATTGTAAACCAGAAAGATTTCATTTATGAAATATTTAACGGTAGTGCAAATAAATCAAAGTATATTTTTTCAAATATTTTGAAATTTCAATTAAAAAGTTAAAATTGACATTTGTTTAATATGAACGACGAGAGAACATTCTTCAACATTATTTGTTAATTTGTTATATGTGCATTCTTTTTTAGCCATAGCTTTACACCATGGTTCTTCAAAAATCATGAAATAAAGATATTTGTTTATACTATATGACATAGCAAACTAAAAATCTTCCGCATGGGATCATTTATTCGTAGTAAAAACCTATTTCTCCATTATGTTCATCATTATTTGTATTAAAAGTGTTCACTACTACAAAAAGAGGTATTTAAGTTGAGATTTAAAGTCAGTTTTTAAGAAAAATTAACTTAATTATAATCTTAAAAACCGACTTATAATAAAGTTTAAGTCGATATACTGAAAAACCGACTTAAAAAATTTAAAATGTAACATCAGTTGACACGTAGGACTAGCGTCGTTCCTATGTGTCAACCAACGCTACACACTTTTTTTTCATTTTCTCTTCTTTCTCCCCCATTTTCCATACAAAACATGATGTTGTGTAAACCCAAAAACCAACTGACGACTCCCTCTTCTACTTTTTCTCATTTTTTAGCCACCTCTGATTGCCAATTTCGGCGCCATTTAATAGGTTTTCTTCATTTCTAATTTCTCTTCTAGATCTTCTATTTTTGAGCATAATACTCAAAAAAATTATACCCATTTTTTACTTACAAAATACCATTTTTTTATTCATTTTCTTCATTTTGTCACTTCATTTACTCTTGTAAGTATTTTTATTAATTATTTTATACTTATTATTCATATTTCTTTATTTTTTGTATATTATGTGTATAAATTTTTGTGTTATGTAGATTTTGTATTTTTATTCAAGCTTAGAAGAGAATAATGTATTTCTATTCATTTATTTATTTTAATAATTTTATGTATTTAGGTGTTAGATATATATTAATTTATTTTAAACTTAAATTTTTTGAAAATTATTTACATGTACATGAAATATATATAATATAAGATATATTTTTATGTGTATATAATGTATAATAGGTTTATTAATATTTATTATTATTATATATATAATATGTATTATTATTAATTACATGCATTTATATATATAAATTATTATATATAATATATTATATATTGTTATGTTTGGTTTTTATGTATTTATTTTTATATGATATTTTGATAGATATTTTAATAATTAAGAAATTCATATATAATAATATTTAAAATATATTGGTTGAATACATATTTAATATGCTAATCTAATTAATAGAAAATGAAAAAAAATTAGATGTTAAAAGTGTAAAATTGAACAAGATTACCTTTCTAGAATTAAATGTTTCTTGGACGTTATTAATTTAAAGTCGGAGTTGAATAGTATATTTTTAAGTAGTGGTTGAGTTAGGGCATCAGCCTCACCCAATTAAAGGTTGTATCTTTATCATTTGAACGTGATCTTGATTTGAATTCTCCGTGAGGGCCTCCATGAAAATTGAGTCAAGAGCTAAAAAATTTAATCAAAGCACTAAAGAGCCCCACGTGCACAGCTTAACGAAATTCTCTTACTTATAGAGGAAAGAAAGCTTCGTGAGAGAGATGCTCTTCAAAGCAGAGAACAAATAAGACAACTTCTATTTATGTTTACATTGTACATGTCCATGCACGTTATTGTCTGCATACTTCCATACTAGTATAACTTTTTTTGGTCAACCTTTTGACTTAGCCTTTCTTGTTAGAAAAAGGGAGAAGAGGGATCTTGAGTAGGTCTTTCATTAGAGATGATCGTTGGTAATTGTTCCACGCCAATAGTACAAGTATAAACACTTTTTTTGAAGAAAAAAAATACAAATACATATTTTTTCTATAACTACTCGATTAAAAATATGATATTAATTTGTGATGTCATTATAATTAAAGACAAGTATGGTACTTGTTAAGCATAGATATAAGTCTCATATTCGCTATTACATATCAACATATTCGAAGATCAACACACAATACCACTAAAATAAATCCAGAATCTTGGCTTGTTAGATTGTTTTTGAAGTTAAAATAACTAACAAGTTGAGGTTAAATGATATGAATCATATTACATACGGTTGAATGTCTATGGTTTCAAACTTAAGGTTTCAAATTTAAAGTTACGAGGGTGTGAGTTAAGTTATATAAAAAGTTTAAATATTGTTTTACTTGGGATACATTATGTGTTTACAATGTATACATGAAGAGAATGTGATGGGTGCTTTTACAAATATCAAGTAGACCAATAAGATCAAAGATTAAGAAGCTCAAGAAGATAATAAATGGATTGATTCAAGAGTTTTAGATTAATACAAGGAAGGTGCATCAAGAATAGCCTAAGAATGGCCCAATTTTAATTAATAAAATAAGGGCAATTGATAGAGCTTTGAATACAATTGAGTTAGCTTAAATTCATACACTATGTCATGGATTGAAGAGGGCTTAAATGTCCTTACATTGCCATGGTTGCACTTAGCCCAAATGGTTTGCATCTAGTCCAAGAATTTGATTTATGTTGGAGTAGTTTGCAATTAAAACAAGTTTTTGTATTTTAAATTCTTGAATAGATATGATGTAATTTTCTAAAACTTTCTTATAACTAAGAATTTAGTCTAGGATAAAAAATTTAAATTTCTTGATTGATTATCCATTTGAGCGTGTTTATCCCTTAATTGTTGGCCAAGAAGTAGTATTTTATTAAACTTTTTATTATAGTACTAGGGTTTCTATTGTATTAGGGTTTATTTTAGTTAGGCTATAAATATTACATGTGTGTCCCCTTTCAACTTATTTTTGCAAAAATTAATACATATAAATCTCAGTGTACCTGTGTGTGTTGACTTTCTATGTACAAAATACGATGTTAGTTTATTTTACTTAGTATATCTATTTTCCTCTATGTAAGGTTGGTTACTGGAGATTAGTAATACACACATGCATATAGTTAAGTATACTTTGTAAGCAAGCATGTTTACACACACTACGAAGTTGGTTTTCATAGTGTTCATGATAAATGGGGTGTTGGTTTTTGTAGTGTGAATGTGTACGAGTGAGTTGACGTTGTTACTTGTGTTGTTGGTTCATTTCGAGTGTAGTTATTTATGGAAAGTACTCCGAAATATTTCAAACAAAAATATGAGTTTTTAGCACTTCACCACTACCCTCGATACTACCTTTGGTAAGGTGGCTGGCAAGGTGGAAAATTAGAGTTCCATAAATACCGCCATTTCAGTAATACCTTGTGTTTTATTCGATATTAGAAATTTGAAATTATTTAAGCAAAATCATGCATATGAGTGGTGAGTATTCAATACAATGTCTGTGAGAGAATTGTATCTGATCCATGTGTCAATTGGTAATTGCCATAATGTAACTTTTTCTTATGGAAAAATCCAATGTAGCTGTGAGCCATGTATCGGCTAGTGGTTGCATTCATGCAACATTTTCTTATTCACTTTACACATTGCTGGTATTTGGTTACTCATCATAGCACTTTAGGCGATGTGGGTTTTGGAGGAGAGTTCGGTTCATATTTCAAACCATGTTGTTAAAAAGGTAGCAAGCGAGAGCAACAATAGATAGTTAGGACAGGTGTCACGAATGACTGAGGTATTTAGGTTTATACTTTTTCTACCAAGCTTTATCTATTTATTGTTTTTAGTGGATTATTTATTATTGAATGGTTTGTTTAAGTAACACATGGATGTTACTATAGATATAGGGTTTCTATGTAGGTTTACCTTGTTATATCTATTGTTATGTATGCTCGAATGTGCGGTTAGTACAATCAGAGTTTAAATGATCTATGTTTCTATGTATTAAAGTTTATACTATAATTAGAAAGCTTTTATCATTTAGTACATGCTTTCTGTTTATTGATTTTATGTACTACTATTATGATTATCAATTATGTGTTTATCTATTGAATGTTATGCATGATTAGATATGTGTTAGTCGAATATGAGTGTTTATCTTTTATGAACCAACATACTAGATGCAGACTCTAATGAGAAAGCGTATTCATTATATGTGTTCACATGCTTTCTTTCCTTTCAATGTAGCACGCCTATAACTTTCTAATAATTTCTTATGATCTAGTAATTAAATCTGCTTACTCCCTAATTAATTTATATTTCTTATGTCTCTTATATAAATATGAGTTTGATGTGAGTCTCTAAAAAATCTGTATCTCCTTACCATGGTTATATCATAGGTGTAAAACTCTTTAATTGGTTTTCTATGTTTAGATTGACCCAATATGTTCCCACATATAAAGTCTTGAAGTGATTGAAAATCCTTGGCTATTTAGTATGCATTCTTATCTCACTTGTTGTTAGTTATTTTTCATGCATATATTTGATGCTAGTCTGGGTAGGAGCCTATAAGGCACATAATCACTAGTGTGTTTACCATAGTTAGTTCTTTCTTACTGTGGGTTGTTTTTATTGTGTTTTGAATTAAGCACTTTCATTGTGTTAATTGTTTAAATCACCTTGTAAGGCCTACTTAGTCGAATTGATATAGAACTCGCGAAAAGATTTCATAGGTTGGTGTTTTCACCCTTCTTCTAGGTCCATGCTACCTATTTAAGTTGGAAGAATAATTGAACTTCTTATAATTGTTCCTACATATGTGATTCTTCAATATAGCTGTGAGATTTTAAGCCTTCTTGAATTCCCTAACATAAACTAGAACTTATCAAGGGCTAACCTTGTGGAATTCACCTATACCTTTATTTTTTTTGCTCTTCTATAGCCATTGGGTCAAGTTTCTTGCTTTAAATTTAAAATTAGTTTTCTTAGTTTTTAAATTCCCATTGTCATTGGGTTATTGACATGTTTTTGAATTTCTTAAATACAAGTTTTCTATGGGTTTCAAGATTCGATACATGAGGTTTGCATCCACTAGTATCATAGCTCATGTTCTGAATTCAAACTTCTATCCCTTTTGTTTTCATTGTTTTTGTTTCTTCATTTTCTTGTTCTTGTTTCTAACTCTTTTTTGCATCTTATGTGTCAAGTCAAGTTTGAATTCGTTGGAGTCTTAGTTATGTCTCATTCTTGTTTTATTTCTTCTATCTAGTCTTGTTTTTATTTTCATCATTTTTTTCTTTCTTCTTATCATCTTTCATATTATGGATGATTAAGCAAAGTTTAGAGTCAAAAACAAAACAAAAAAAAGAGAAAAGAGATGTGTCAATCTAATAAAAAATAGAAGAAAGAAAGAAAAAGAGTTGTTTGGAATTATGCTTCTTGAATTATCTTTTAGTAAGAATTTTAATCTCTTTATAATTTTTGTTGAATTTTGAAAGTCATATTGCTTTGAAATTCAATTTTTGTGCGACTCATATTTTAAGAAAGATAAATCCTAAATTTTAGGAGTTATGTTATTGCTAAAATTATTTGCTCAAAATTATCTAGAGTTCTAATCTTGTTTTAATTCTTGTTGGGTCGAATATATTGGAGGAATTCTATTACAATTTAACTACTACTTTTGTTGTCCGAATTTTTGTATTTACTTCTAGTTTTGTTCAAAATTATACTTGTTATCCAAAAGTGGTTCTTATTGTCCAATTTTGTTAAAATTCTGCTTTTCGTCCAAAAGTGGTTCTTGTTGTCCATTTTTTGTTAAAATTCTACTTGCTATCCAAAAGTGATTATTGATGTCCAATTTGTTTTTCCAAAATTACACATGCTTTCTAAAAATGTTCTTACTGTTCAAAATTGCTTATTTGTTGTCCAATTCTCATTTGCATCCCTAAATTGTTCTTATTATAGTTGTGACCCTTGGTTAATTTTTTCTACTTGAGCTACCATTGGGTTTAATTTTAGCTCTACAAGTTGTTTAACTACTTGATTAAGGATTTTGCTTTGTTAAGGGACCAAAAGGCAAGAGAGAGACAAGATCCATTGAAGATGACATTGGAGGTGACTATAAGATTGATTTTGGTAACTTTAAAGAGGAGAAAGATCACTTATCAATTGAAGGAATGGACATATTTAATCATAAATGTGGTAGACAAGGAAGAATAGACTTCAGAAGATCACTTAGGCCATTTGATGGAATTGATCGAAAGTTTAGTAGCATCAAAATGAAGATTCCATCATTTCAAGGTATAAATGATCCCAAAACTTATTTGGAACGGAAAAGAAAATGGAGATAATATTTGAATATCACAACTACTCTTGGGAAAAAGTAGGTATAGCTCAGAATAAGTGAATTTATCAAACTTGGTAGGATCAAATTGTGATGAATATAAGGAGAAACTATGAGAGGCTTATAGATAACTAGAAAGAGATGAACACAATCATGAGAAAGAGGTTTGTTCCTAATCATTATTATAAGGAGCTACACCAAAAGTTACAAAGATTCACCCAAGGTCGAAAACGATGGATTGATATTTCAAAGAGATAGAGGTGGCTATGATTAAGGAAAATGTGGAAGAAGATGGAGAAGATACTATGGCATAATTTATGAGTGATTTGAAACAAGAAACTACCTATGTATGAGGGAAAACCGATCATTGCAACAAAAACCTAGCACTTTAATAACTTGGAGGCCGAATTGGAGAAAGGAGGATGGAACAACTTTCAAGCCCAAAGTTGAATCAATCAAGACTAAAGAAGTAGTGCAAGGTAAGGATAAAGGTAAAACCAAAACCAATCAAATGTTTCCATTGTCTTGGTAGAAGACATATAGCATCTCAATCTCCAAACAAAAAAACTATGATTGCACATACTAATGGAGAGGTGGAGATATCAAAAGTGAGTGTGAAGAAAAAGAAATGCCACCATTTGAAAATGCTAGTGATAAAGATGTCGAGTATCTAGATGAAGGTGAGACACTTATAGCAAGGTATGCATTGAGTGCCCAAGTCAAGGAGGATGAAATGGAGTGATAAAGGGATAATATCGCCTATTCTAGATTCCCCATCAATAATAAAGTTTGTAATGTAATCATAGATGGGAAAGCTGTACCAATGTAGCTAGCACTATTCTAGTTGAAAAATTAGGCTTATCAACCTTGAAACACCTTAGATCTTACAAATTGCAATGACTAAATGATTGTGATGAGATTAGTGTTACTGAACAAGTGTTGGTGTCTTTTCTAGTGGGAAGTATAAAGATGAGGTATTGTGTGATTTAGTTCATATGCAAGTGAGGTACATTTTATTGGGCAGGCCTTGGAAATTTGGAATAAGGGTTCTACATAATGGGTTTAAAAGTAGGTATATTCTTGTAAAGATAACAAACTAGTGACTCTTATACCTCTTTTCCTAAAGCAAGTTTGTGAGGACCAAATGAAAGAAAGTTAGAATGAGAGTACAAAAAAAGAGAAGTGAAAAAAGAGTGAAAAATAAAAGAGTATAAAAAAGAGTTGATTAAGTGAAGTGGTAAAAAAGAGGAAAAAATACGTGAGAGAGGAAAGAAAAGTGAGCTTTTATGGTAAGGTGAGTGAAGTCAAAAGAGAATTTTACTCTAACTAACCTATATTTGTATTTTTGTTTAAAGAGGTTTGTTTTTCTACAAAGGATTTTGACCCATCTTTACCTATTGTTAATGTTTCTTTATTGTAGAAGTTCAATGATGTTTTTTCCCAATGAGATCCCTAGTGGGTTACCACCCATTAAAGGGATTGAGTACCAAATTAATTTTGTTCTAGATGCTTCAATTCCAAACAGACCAACATATTGGGGTAAACATGAGGAGACAAAGGTACTTCAAAGGTAAATTGAGGATTTGATGGCTAATAGCCGTGTGAGGGAGAGTTTGAACCCATGTGTGGTACCCGTGCTACTTGTACCTAAACAAGATGGAACTTGGAGAATGTGTGTTGATAGCCACACAATCAATAACATTACGAAAAAATATATAAACATCATATTCTTGGGGTTAGATGATATATTGGATCAATCACATGGCTCGTCCACTAAATTTGATTTAAAATTGGTTATCATTAAATTAGAATGAGAGAGGATGATGAATGAAAAACTGCTTTACCAACTAAATATACATTGTATAAGTGTTTGTTGATGCCATTTGAGTTAATCATGATTTCGTCCATTCATTAGAGAATTTCTTGTAGTATTTTTTATGACATTTTGGTGTATAGTAAGAATTTAGATGAGCTCATTGAACATTTGTGTTATGTACTTCAAGTTTTAAGAAAAGAAAAAAATTGTATGCGAATTTTAAAATGTATGGAAAAAACATTTTCTTGGACATGCTGTTGGCTCCAAAGGGATTAAGGTTGATGAGAAAAAGTTAAAAGCTATGAAGAAGTGACGCATACCTAAATCAATTATTAAGGTAAGAATTTTTCATGGTTTGATTAGCTTTTATCATTGTTTTGTCAAGGATTTTAGTACTCTAGTCTCACCACTTATTGAAATTACTAAAAAAATGTTGGTTTTTAAATAGGGTAAGGAATAAGAATGAGCATTTAATTTTATTAAAGAAAAATTATGTGATTCACATTTATTAGCTTTATCTAACTTTTCTAAAACTTTTGAAATTGAGTGTGATGCCTCATGAATATGTATAGGGACTTTTTTGACGTAGAAGAGGTGTGCAATTACTTATTTTAGTGAGAATGTAAATGAGGAAACCTTCAAATATCCCACTTATGATAAGAAGCTCTATTCTTTGGTGAGAGCATTGAAGACTTGGAAACACTACCTATGGTCTAATGATTTTGTCATTCAAATTGACCATGTATATTTAAAGCACTTGAAGGGTCAAAGTAAGTTGAATTTGAAGCATACCAAGTGGATAGAGTTCATTGAGATATTTTCTTATGTGATCAAGTATAAAAAAGGTAAAGAAAATATTGTAGCTAATGCATTGTCTAGAAGGTATGCTTTACCATCCACTTTAATTACTAGGTTGCTATAATTTGAATACACTAAGGATTTATTTATCAATAATGATGACTTTGCTAGTGTTTATAATGGATGTGAAAAAGCTATATTTGGTAAGTTTTATAAACTAGATGGGTACTTGTTTAGAGAGAGTAAACTTTGTTTGTCTAATAGTTCTATGCATGAGCTACTTATTAAGAAAGCGCATCTGGGAAGTTTAATATGACATTTTGGTATTAACAAGATCTTAGAAATACTGCATGAATATTTTTTTGGCCTAAAATGAAGTGTGATTTAGAAAGATTATGTTATAGATCCATGACATGTGGACAAGCTAAATGTAAGGTCTTACCATATGGGTTTTACACATCTTTGCCCGTACCTAGTGAACTATGAGTGGATATATCTATGGATTTTGTCTCAAGGTTACCTAGGTCAAACAAATGTATAGATTCTATTTTTGTAGTTGTTGATAGATATTTTAAGATAAAACATTTAATTTTTTGTCATAAAACTAAAGTGCAACTAACATAGCAAAATTATTCTTTAAAGAGATAGTTAGGTTACATGGAGTTGCAAAAAATATAGTGTCTGATCGTGTAAATTTTTTTAGTTATTTTTGAAAAACGTTGTGAGTTAAATTGGAAACTAAATTAATCTTTTCAATACTTGTCATCCCCAAATTGATGGGTAAGCCGAAGTGGTAAATAAGATTTTATCTACTTTGTTAAAGGCAATAATTCAAAAGAACTTGAAAAATTAAAAAGATTGTTTACCATTTATTGAGTTTTCTTATAATAGGAATGTGTATTCAACTATTAACTATTTACTTTTTGAAATTGTTTATGGTTTTAATGTACTAACTCCTATGAATTTGTTAGCTTTGCCTGAGAGGACTAGCTTAGATGGTAAAACGAAAGCAAAAATGGTAAATAAGCTACATCAAAATGTGTGCCAACACATTAAGAGGAAAAATGAGGAGTATGCAACCAAAGCCAACAAATGGGTATAAAAAAATTGTTTATGAACGTGATGATTGGATTTGGGTGCATATGCAAAAAGAAAAATCCCCAAAATGTAGGAGGTCCAAATGGAAACCAAAATGAGATTGTCTATTTCAAGTCCTTGAAAGGATCAATGACAATCCATACAAATTGAATCTTCCAAATAAGTATAATATTAGTGCTTTATTTAATATTTTTGATATTTCTCCTTTTGATATGCAGGTAACTATTTGAGCCCAAATCTTTTTGAAGAGAGAGAATGATGTGAATCAAGAACCTTATCAAGTGAACCAATCACAAGATCAAATGCCAAGAAGTTAAAGGAGACATTAAATGAGCTGATTTAATTACCGTAGATTGATGAAAGGAAGGTGTACCAAGAAATGTCCAATTTTAATTAGTAAAATAAGTACAAATGATGAAGCTTTGTATTTAGGCCAAGACTATTGAGTGGAATTAAGTATCCATAATATGTCATAGATTCAAGAGAATCTTAAATTTCCTTACTTTGCCGTGGGATACACTTAGTCCAAAACTTTCTTGCTATTTCACCCAAATTTATTTATTGTTGAATTTATATTTATGAAATTTAATTTTTAATATTAATGTATTATACTTACTCGACACACTTTGATATTTTTAGGTCGAATAGCAGTGATAATCCTTTTTTTAGAAACATTTTAATACTTTTTATTTCAAGTATACCACTTTGAATTTTTATCATTTCGGATACATTTGATTCACTCTAATAAATAAAATAATATAATCATATAATCATATTAGATTGAACAATATTAAATAGTATTATAATTATTTTGTATAATATTTGATAACAACTTATACAAGAAAATTCATATAAAATTGATTATAAATATTTTAATAATATAATTTATATTTAAAATAGTAATTAATTTATTTTATGTAGTTTTGTTACCTATTAAAATAATTTCATTATAAAATTTATTTAAATTAATATTTTTTTTACATTTTAAATACAATAAAAGAAATTATTTTTAATTTGAAAGGAAAAAAACAAAGATACATAATTTTAGATACAATAAGTAAAATGTATAGTATTGTTATTAAATTTCTACATAGTTATATAATTTTTATTTTGTACGATATAACCTCACTCACTTTATAGTTAAATAAATGACTGTATAAAATTATATTCTTAGAATCTTTAATAATGTGTATTAACAAGCTGTTAATGTACTATTAATTCATATTTTCTCAATATCTATTAAAAGTTGGTTTAAAACCCAAATTTTACTAGAAATTTGAAATAACAAAAAATTTACACTTTTGATTATATTTAATTATTTGTTGATGGGAATATTTTTTAATATTTCAAAATTCCCCCTGAAAGTGAGGTCTAATACCAACTTTTATTACTTCTTTAGAGAATAGGATTTAAGCAAATGAATTTTTACGAACAAATAGACTAAAGTATTTAAAACAAAGAGAAAATTAAGTAGTCCTTTGGAGAAAATAGAAGGACTACTTGTCATCCTTCACCTCAGTATCTTAATAATTTTTTTAAAAAAATTATATATTACTTATACATATGTAATTAATATTTAATCCTGAACATTTTACATATTATAGTGGATTTTATGATGTTGAGATACGTACAAGCTGATTAGCATCTTAATGGTTATGTTTTAAAAATTAGTAAAGGAATGAACAAATGGATTTTAAATTTTTTAATGTTTGAAGTTGTTAACCAATTTTTAAATCTGTTTATCATGTCTTCCAATAAATAACCAAGATATAATTAGTCCGTGCATGGGTTAATGTTCAACCGTTATTTAAATGTTATGATCGATCAATTTTGTACAAGAGGAAAAATCTTACAATAAGAATTGTAATTTTTTTTTTGCCGTACTCAATAAATTGTCGACGGATGTAACAGTGCTCTTTACGGCCTTTTAATTCCTAATTGTAATATGAATACAATTCCTAATTTAATGATAATTAAATGTTGATTCCAATTCAAATGATAATTAAAACAATGTTAATTATATTTAGAAAAATAAATTATTATTTTTTTGTAATTTTTAAAATAATTTTAACAAATGATACAATATAAGATATAATAAAAATTAAAGTTTAACTTAACCCGATAACATCTCATTGTATAATAATTATCTAGATTTATAAATAAAATTACTGTCGAATTCCTGATCACTTAAGAATCTCTTTTACAGGGATAGATATGGTCAGTAATACTCTTAAAGACAATATTAATTATAAATTTATATGATATTAATATTTTTTTAATTTAATAAATAGATATGGTTTAGTTAAAATGAAAAAAATTGAAGTAGACAAAGTAATAAATCGAGAAAAGAGAGAATAAAAGCAATTAATTGATTAACATCTGAAAAATTCAAGCATATTATAAATCAAGAGAGAGACTCTAGTTATTCACTAATTTGGCAATACATATATAATTTGTACAAGAGATCGATGTTTGCTGAGCTATGGCTAACTATATTAATTAACTAATGCTCGTCTGAATATTTTCACCTATAAAGTATATATAAATAAGCAGCACTTAGCCATTCTCTCTCTCTCTCTCTCTCTCTCTCTCTAACAAGTCTTTTCTAAAAGAAAAAAACAAAGTAACAACGTTTTCACCGAGTAGAAAAAATAAAACCCCTCGTACGTAATTTAATCGATTCCTAGATAGCTATGTAATTAATATAGTACTGCTTCATTATGTAATTTGTTCCTAATTATATCATTAAACACGTACGTGGAATTATCTATTATCTATTATCTATTATTATTATTATTATTATTATTATTATATTGCATTGGAAATGAGACCCGAGAAATATCCGAAAGTTTGGCCCATAAAGCTAGTGATTCGGATCTTAACCAAAAATTTTCTTTCCACGTTAAATGACAATGATGTGTGACTAAGTCCATGCGGTTCTTAAGCTCCTTGTTCTCTAATTTCAACCGGTTCACTTCATTCGTCAGGTTCTCTAAATGACTCTTCTTTCGCAAGCGAGACCGTCGGGCTGAATCACGGTTTGATTCCATCCTCTTACGCTTTTTCTCATTTACAAAGCATTCTGACAGGTCTGAACCGGAGTTTGGACTGGCCGAAGTTTCCGGTTCTAACAAAGACAAGAGCTCCTGGATTTCACTAACAGTAAGCTCGGTTTCAAGAACCGGATAATCAAAATGATCAACTGCTTCAGCTTTAGAAAATGACATGGCTCAAGTGAAATAGAGATGGATGGAAAATATGTAATAAAAATATTTTAACCGTTCAAAGACTGAACCGAGAGGAAGGAGAGAAGGAGAAAAGGGAAGTAAGGAAGTGAGGGTGACCAGTATTTAAAGGGTTGAGATATGAGGGGAAGTGAAAAGGTGGGTGTGGTCTACTCCAATCAAAAGATTTTGGAGCACAAGGGTACTTTTGTCAATATAAATTGTTTCTTTATGCATTGGGAAGAAGCGTAGTTTATTATCTTACTTGGAATGAAAAATGTACTTTATAGTAAATGAAAATAAAATAATATAAATTAATTATTAATGAAATCAATAATTTTTTATATTTATTTATGTTATCATAGATAAAAAAAATAAAATATAAATTTTTTTTTGTTAAAAATAACATATTTAAGTTACTTTTTCCTTTTATATATATATATATATATATATATATTATCATTGATATATAATGTATTACGTGCAACTTTTGAGTTAGGTGGAATAGTGATGCTTTTTATTTATTTATTTTTTCAGAGAGCAACAGATAAAATATAATAATATATAGTAGGGTCTTTAAGATTAAGCTTAGCTTAATGGCGAAGAATCAAAACGACACAACCAAAAAGTTTCTGAAAAGTAGCAGTTGATCCTCACCTGATAAGTAATTATTCGCGAAAATAATGCCTATAACATCATTTAAATTTTATAATTGTTTTATAATTTATATATTTTTATTATATATGTAAAAATTTATAGTTAAAAAATTTAAATGTCATTAAACTAAATATTATTTAAATTAATTTTTAATTAATTAAATCTATTTAATATTGATTTTTTATTGATTAAATCAGTTTAATATTATTAAGATAATTTTTAATTTATTTTTGTTTCATTTTTTCTAACCAAAAAGAATAATTTTTCTTTTCGTTTTATCTTTTCCAAAGTTAGATTATAAATAATATTGATAAGAATAAAACCCCAATTAACAATATAATTTTGGATACCTGGGAGAAAAAAATTGTATTCGGTAACTTTATTTTTAAAATTAAAAATATTAAATTCATTTCTTTAAATTTATACATTTTAATTACTTTATTTTAGTTATTTTTATCAATTTTAATCATTTTAATTACTTTATTTTCTAAATTTTTCCTTCTTTTTTTTTCAATTTTTGTTACATCAAGGTTCAAATAAATTATACAAAGTATTATTTCTCTGAAAAAACCAAAATAGCTAGGAAGAAAAATAAGGATTAAAGTGTTAAAAAAGACTGTAAGATGATTAAATTATTTAATTTTAAAATAAAATATTAATTAATTTAATTTATGAAAATAAAATAACTAAAATAATATATTAACCCTACTTTGTATGTGTACTTTTAAAAAGTTATAACATTGTGTTTAAATTTAAATGCTATCGGTTACAAGTTTGATAATTTATAAGTTGTTATTATCCAAAATTTAAGGTAAATTAATTTTTACTGTTCAAATCATCGTTGTAACATCGGCTTTGGAATGTTTTATTGGTATCTTAATTAGTGTGGTATCGAAACTTAATATTTATTTATTTTGAAGTAATTTAATTGTGATTTTTATTAATTAAAAATTTAATATTTATAAGAAGATGATTTAAGTAACGAAATAAGATTATCATCCATATTTACATTGAAAACAAAATATATAAAATGCATCATTTTCCTAAAAACATTACCCATCTTAAAAACTTAGAAGCAAATTTAAGCTGTATATAAAGCGACAAACACATATAGGTGATATGTATTTTAAGGGCACGTATATAAACTTTTTTTTATTTATATAACTTAGAAACGTTGCAAAGCTCCAAAATCCCAAATAAAGCAAAGTTTGTTAATAATGTTTTTATTTGATATTTTAATTTATTTAATAATTTATATATTTTTGAAAGTGAGTTATTTTGTTTTTTTCTGCGTTTATGTAAAAAAATAGAATTAGAAATTACATAATTATTTTTTAATATTTTTATTCTATTTAACACCTGTTTTGTTTGTTCTCTAATATTTCAATTCATTAAATTTAATCTTTAAACAATTTTATCTAAAATTTTAAAATTTATTTAACCACGTTATGGTGTAATTATGGTGTGATTTGAATTCCAATTCATTTTGTCTCAGTATATTTCAAAATATATAATTTAATTTTTAATATTTTAATAATATGATAATTATGTATAACGTAGTTAAATTAATTTGAGAAAAATTATAATTTTAAGCTAAATTTATTAAATTTAAAATAGAATGAATTAAAAGGTTGAGATCATATTTTAATATCTTACGCATATTAAAACTAAACGATAGACAAAACTTTTTTCATTACGTTATATTTATAGTTTATGTAAGAAGATAGATCAGATAGCTCTAACATAATTATTTTGCAATTACATTTTTAATATTTTTTATTTACTTATGTCTCTATTTAATCCTTAACATATATATGATATTGCATTTTAATCTCTAACATTTCAATTTATAAAATTTAAATTTTTAACATTTTTTTAAAAAAAATTATTTTTTATCAAATTGATTTAACCATGTACACTAGTTAACTTATTACAAAATTTATAATTGATCTGGAACCTTTTAATCCAGTGATAATGAAATCATTAAATTAATTAAACTAAAGTTGTAATTTTGGATTAAATTTACAAATTTTAAAAGTATTAAAAATTAAATAAAATAAATTGAGAGATTGAAAATTGAATTTTAATATATCTTATGCAGTTTTGAAGCCAAATGATACTTTTTATATAATGTTATTTGTTTTATCTCTTAACTTAACTATACCTGTCGAAGTTCTACAATTATTTAAAAAAAAATTATGTGATAATATTATACTTTTTTTTTTAATAAAAGTGGGAATTGAGCTTCTTTTTTTATTTTTTTTATTTTCTTTGGTCATTATTCTAAAACTTACAATTTTCATACCTATTAATTAAAATTTATTCGTTTAATCAAATTTGACATTTATATTTTCAAAATAAAATTATTTTTTATTTCTTTATTAATGAGAATTGAATTTATTTGAAAGTTTTTGAAATGTGTTAATTTCTTTGAAAATTATTTTAAAACATACATTTTTTCAATCTAATTAAATTTAAACACAATATTATATCATTAATAATAATAATAATTTATTATAAAATTATCACCATAATCATATATTTATCACTAAATAATACTTATATCTCCTAACTTGATTCTATTCTTTTTGACTTTTTTTTTTAATTTTGTTTCATTAAATTTGATGATTTAATATGTGTTCTGCCCGGATAGAAAACTAATTTATTGAAAAAAGTTCAGTGGAGTACTTATCCTTACGACATACAAATGTCTGATTATATAACCTTCAAGTGATTTTACTTTCGGACAAAGATTTAAACAAGGTAGTGAGTTGATAAACTCAATATATATATATATATAATCGTATTTGATTAATACAACTTATTAGATAGGTTAAATATAGTCGTATATTTGATTGATATTTATTAAATTATATTATAATTATTTTATATAATATTTGGTGACAAACTATCAAATAAATTAATTATAGTTATTTTGATAAAATAATGTATATTTAAAATATTTTTTATTATAAATTCATTTAAATATCTGACTATTAATCACACATATTTTTCAATTTTACTAATTTAAAATTTACACTCACTCAATCGGACTCCGGATGATGATAATGATTAACAATTGGGAATATATGTTTTTCGCGGACAGTTTTATTAGGTAATTAACATTATTGTTTGATAGTGGTTAATTATTGTTACGCGTTTTAAGTGTTATCACATTCATATTGAGAAAGTCCAAAGTTAACATTAGTGGATGACAACATGCAAAAGATGTGTAATAACATAAGTGATCGTACCTTAATATATATGAAATTTAAAGCATTTTCTTTTTTCTTTTTATATTATTTTGCTTTCAGTGCGCCAATTTTTTATTTAATCAAAAGTAAGCTTCATGTGCTACTACTGATTTTTTAAATCATTTGGGTCTCTTTTTTATCAACTGCATGCTTTCAAGTATGCACTAAAACAGCCACTCCGATCCTCAACTTCATTTATCTAAGTGGGTTAATGTTGTAGCTAAGGGATAGTTTTGGTTAATTATATTTTATGTATATAATATATGAGATTATTCTAAATATATCTAAAATATTTATAATTTTAATTATGTTTATAATATAGATAACGATAAAAATATTTTTAATGTTTAATATGTTTAAATTTGTTAGAGATTATTGTTATAAAGCTCCTTAATTTGAGGAGCAAATTAAGGAGTAAAACATGGAACAAAACAAGGAGTAAAACATGGAACAAAACAATGAGTAAAATATGGAACAAAACAAGGAATAAAACATGGAGCTTAATTCAAGGAGCAATTCAAGGAACCATTAATTTAAGGAGTAATTCAAGGAGTGAATTTTCCTATAAATAGATGTGTAATTGTAATGAATCAACCATCCAAAGTTTTCATTCCAATTGAGAGAAAAACTTAGAGAGCAAAGCTTTTGTGAGAGAAAATTGAGAATAATTTTCTTGAGTGTAATTGGGTTGTGGGTTGTGAGCGTTGTAAACACCTTGTGTAATTTCTACTCTTTCAGTAAAAAGATCTGCAGCAAGTCCGGAGACGTAAGCAAGATTGGCCGAACTCCGTTATCAAATTTGTTTGTTATTTTATATTCTTGCTTTCTCATAAGTTTGGCTTATCGGGAATTTGCGTTATTTCCCAACAACTGGTATCAGAGCTATTGGTAGTGATTTACTCAATTTTCTAAGAAATAATCGAAACGATCCAGAGGAAGTCGAGATTTTAGTGGGAGCAATGGCCGCAGTACGGATGAAGGAAGGGTGAAACTCGAGAAATTTGATGGCACGGTTCGGGTTTTGGAGAAAATGCGAGATAGAGGATTATACAGATCAAAGAAATCTATATCAACCTCTCTCGGGGGAAGAAGCCGGAGGCTATGAAGGAAGAAGATTGGAATCTTACAGACGACAAGCCCCTGAGTTATTCAATTGACGTTATCCCGTAATGTTGCTTTCAATATAGCAAAGGAAAAGACCACGGCGGGTCTTATGGCAGCTCTCTCCAATATGTATGAAAGCCGTCGGCCTCAAACAAAGTGCACTTGATGAAGGCGCTGTTCAATTTGCGGATGACGGATGACAAGGCATCGGTAGCTCGAACATCTCAACGAACTCAACACGCTTACAACCCAGTTGAGTTCGGTGGAAATTGAATTCGATGAAGAAGTACGAGCATTGATACTTTTGTCTTCTACCGAAAGTGGAATGCTACCGTCCTACCGTGGTAGCTCATCAGGAAGCAATAAGTTGAAATTGTGATGTTCGTGATTTGGTTCTTAGTGAAGAGATCCGACATAGAGACAGGGTGAATGTCAACCCTCTTCGGTTTGTGCATACAGAGTCAAGAGGAAGAAATTCAACAAAGGAAATGGACGTGGTAGAGCCGACTACCGAGGTAGATCAAAAGCAGAAGGTCCAAATCCGTGGAATCCTAATAATTCACCCTATGGCTCGAAGACTATCGAGTGTTGGAATTGTGGAAGAACCGGCACTACAAAATCGGTGCAAGAATGCACCGAAGGACAAAACAAGTGAAGGCGCAGGCAAATGTTACTTCCACCTCGGAGGAGATGATGCATTGATATGCTCTTTCGGGAGAGCAAGGAAGAATCTTGGGGTGTTAGACTGCGGAGCATCGTTCCACGCTACTTCACAAAAAGAATTCTTCAAGAAATATGTCCCCGGAAACCTTGGAAAGGTATATCTTGGTGATGATCAACCATGTGCTATTATTGGCAAGGTGTAGTGAAGATTAAGTTGAGCAGTTTGTTCGGGAACCGAAGGATGTCGCATATTCCCGATCTCGAAGGAACTTAATCTCGGTGGGGCGGTTGGCCGTTGAAGAAATTTCTGCTACGATCTTCCATGGTGATGATTGGAAGATTTCAAAGGGTGCGATGACAGCTTGCTCGAGGCAAGAAAAGTGGCACTCTTTACATGACAATGGAGGCACGTTGTTCAATTACGCTGAGAAGCAATGAAACACCAAATCTGTGGCACCGGAGACTAGGCCATGAAAGTGAGAAGGGGATGAAGATTATGCACTCAAAGGGAAAACTTGTGTCTACGGTCACATGGAGATAGACATGTGCGAAGATTGCATACTTGGAAAGCAAAAGAGAGTCACTTTCGGACAAGTTGCGTAATCCCAAGAAGGAAGGAAAGGCTAGAGCTTATTCACTTTGATGTTTTGGGGACCAACGACTGCCGTCTCATCTATTGGTAAGGGAAACACTACTTAGTGACTTTCATCGATGATCACTCTCGGAAGGTATGGGTTTACTTTCAAAGCATAAGTCTCAAGTATTTGAGGCTTTAGGAAGATGGAAAGCTATGGTGGAAAATGAGACGGGTTTAAAGATCAAAAAGCTCGAATCGATAATGGTGGTGAATACGAAGATACCGTATTCAATTTACGCTATGAAAGCACGGAATTAGAATGGAAAGAATCGCCGTGCACGCCAACACAATGGTGTAGATGAGCGTGCATGAACCGAACGTCGAGAAAGAGCCAAAAGCATTCGTGATACGGTCGAGGTCTACCAAGACGATCGGGCGTAGGTTAGCCAACACGGCAGCTACTTGATCAACTGAGGCACGATAACCCATTTTTATACGAGTTATTTTCATCAATTTTAGTAATGATAATTGCTATGTTCGTTTAATATTTATTAATTTTTGTTAAATAAATTAATATTTTCCTTTTATTTGCTAAAAATACATTTTTAATAAAATTAAATAATTTGTATCGAAAGTGTACTTAATTTCATAATTTTTGTCCACAAATATAATTTCAAATAGTATAGTTTTTAATTACAATTTATAAAAATTGAAAATATAATTTAAATTAAATTTGGGCTTAATTATAATTATTAAAAGTTTAAAAATTTAATTTAAAATTAGTAAAGGGCTAAACTGCAATTTAAGAAAGTTTAAAATGTAATTTGAAATATATTTGTGGGTGAAAATATAATTAATGAAAGTTTAATTTTGGTGCAGGAGAGAAGAAGGCCACGCGCAATATTACACACGCCAAACGTGAACCGTCCGATCGAAGGATGAACGGCTCAGATTCGCGCGTGCTCATCAAGCCCGACCAAGGAGAGTGGGTACAGAGGTATACTCTTCGCGCGGCTCGGCGTGCCAGTGGGCCCCACATGTCGGCTGCGCCGATTCCCCTGAGGCGATCGCTGATCGTTGGATCAGATCGACGGTCCAGATTGAAGCGCGTCCATCGAAGATGTCGCGCACCGAGCCGCTCGTGTAAAAATCCTGTATGACGCGGGTTATGGTAGCAGATTGCATCCTTAGTATTTACAGAATAAGATTCTGCCACGTGTCCCACGAATATTGCAGCTAATCAAAGGCCGACACGTAGCTATTTACAATGGGCGCGACCACGCTGGATCACGCCCCGTTTCCAGCCGTTGCTTCACTTTTTCGGCGCCACAATCCTGTGTGCCGCTCCTACTTGCAACCGGTTTGTGCAGCCCACGATGATGCCGCCACGTGGCCCAGTGGAATCTTTCGGCGAATCGAAAACGACACGTGGCGGCGTGGAAGAGAATTAAAAACCAGAAACGCGCGTCCGCGATCCCATTTTTCGATACAATTTCTATCCCCCACGCGTTTAATTTATTATTTTCGGCACACATTTTTGTCCCTCGCGTAGATTTAAATTTAATATTTTAATGATGTATTTTTTAGCTATAAATAGGAGATAGTTTTTAGTTGTAAAAGAGAGTTTTTTTTTTGAGTTTTGAGTTTTTGATTGGAGAAAAGTTTTTTTTAGTTTTTGTTGTGTTCGGTTTTGGACTGCAGAACACGCAGAAGCCAATTTTTGGCTTTTGTTGTTACTGCGTGTGCTTATAAATATTTTCGTTTCTTGATGTTTTAATTTTCCTTCTTCTTCTTCTAATTTTTCTCGCATATGTTGTAATTTTTATTTTGATTTTATGAAGTAATTTAATTTTTCTAGTGGTTGCATTTGATCTAAATTTATGAAGCTTTTATTGTATGAAGTTTTTGATAGATTTATAAGATGTTCGATTTGTTCGTTCTATTTTGTCCTTAATGCTTTTTGATTATTTACGAATTTTATCAAAACGATTTGTGGCATAAAAATAAACTTGAGAAAGGCATTTTTGTGTATATTGCTCGTAAATAGCATGACATGTATGATGAAGGATAGGAATATACCCTAATTGTATGTGTGGCCTATTGAAAACTTAGAACTTAATGAATCTTATTGAATTTAATTCGTAGAGATATAGTGAATTAATTTAACGGTAAGGTGTGCTTTAATGCGAATTTCGGAAGAGATGTATGAATGAAAAAAGAAGTTTTCGGTTGACAAATTAAATGTACTACAAAATATAAATCTAAAGAAAATAATGTGATTGGAGTGGATTAGTTTGGTGAAAAATTGCAATCCTAGAATTCTTTTATTTTCTTATTACCTTTTTCTTAAATCAACGATTATTTTGGATAAAATCAGAGAGAAATAATTTTAGTACTCAACAAACTATAGTAACAAATCTCCGTGGGATCGATCTTTACTTATAAATGTTATTACTTGCGACCGTGTATACTTGCACGAGTTCGTGTGTTGAAAAACACACAACAAGGCCCATCTGTTCCATTGGAGCATAGAATACCAGAGGAGGTATGGAGCGGAAAAGAGGTGAAACTATCACATCTAAAAGTTCTCGGTTGTGTAGCATTTGTGCATATCAGTGATCAAGGCAGGAATAAGCTTGATCCCAAATCCAAGAAATGCACATTCATTGGCTATGGTGAGGATGAGTTTGGCTACCGCATTTGGGATGACGAAAAGAAGAAAGTTATCCGTAGCAGAGATGTGATTTTCAACGAAAAGGTGATGTATAAGGACATGCATAAAATAGACGCCAATGACTCGAGGAACGAGAATGAGTTAGTATTTGTAGATGCGGATGATGTCCAGATACTTCCGCAACGGTAACCAATTGTAACAAGTCCTCGACGAGGAACTTGTTGGACAAAGCAGTACACATCATTCCGACACACCCTGACCTCTTTACTCCGGCTCACCGTATTGAGAAGGTCTTCTCGACCTCACGTGCCTAACAGGAGATACATGAACTATATGTTCGTCACGAGGGAGAACCTGAATGCTATGATGAATCTTGTCGGACTCGAGATTCCAACAAGTGAGCTTGCTATGAAAAAGAAATGAAATCTCTCATCTCCAACCAGTACGTGGGAACTAGAGTTACCCATGGGAAAGAAGGCAACTTCAAAAAAAATGGGTGTACGGGTGAAAGAGGAGCATGATGGTTCCAAGAGATACAAAGCTCCGCCTAGTTGTCACAAAGGGTTTCAACAGAAGGAAGGAGTTGACTACACCGACATTTTTGCTCTGTTGTGAAGCTCAATACTATCGGATCGGTATTGAGCATTGTAGCCATCGAAGATCTTCATCTTGAACAGTTGGATGTGAAAGGCGCATTCCTTCACGGAGATTTAGATGAAGAAATATACATGTACCAAATGAAGGTTTCTCGAGAAAGGGGAAGAAGAACATGGTGTGCAGACTTAAGAAGAGTTTGTATGGCCTCGAAACAAGCCCCGAGACAATGGTACAAAAAATTTGATGCTTCGTACCTGAGGAAGGTTTCATGCAACGTTGATCATTGTTGCTACTTCAAGAGATATAGGTCCGGCTTATATCATTTTACTACTTTATGTTGATGATATGTTAGTAAAGGTTCAGATATGGATGATATTAAAAAGGTTGAAGCGAATTGTCAAAGGAATTTGACATGAAAGACTTGGGTCCAAAGGCAAAGAAGATTCTTGGAATGCAAATCACAAGAAATAAGAAGAAAGGATCCTTGCAATTATCTCGTGCAGTACATCAATCGTGTTTTGCAAAGATTCAACATGAGCGATGCTGCCGGTTAGCACACCGCGGTCATTTTCGCCTATCCAAGGATCAGTCCCCTCAGCGAGGAGAGAGAGAGAATTCATGGCTAAGGTTCCTTATGCCTCGGCCATTGGAAGTTTGATGTACGCAATGGTCTGTACAAGACCGTACATCGGCGTACGTTAAATGGGAGTTATTAGCAGATTTATGTCAAATCCAGGGAAAACTCATTGGGACCAAGTGGATTTTGAGGTATCTGTAGGCACCACAGAAAAAGTGTTTGTACTTTAGTAAAGGAGAGTTAAAAGTACAAGGATACGTAGATGCAGACTTTGGAGGTGAAGTTGATCATGAAGAAGCACCATGGCTCTGATTATATATTCTTGTTGGAACTACCGTTAGTTGGATGTCACAAATACTTAAAAATTGTCACTCTATCCACTACGTAGGCCGAGTATGTAGCAAGAATGGCGGAAGCTAGTAAAGAGATGATATGGCTTCAAGGTTTGTTAACCGAGTTGGGATTCAAACAAGAGAAGAATGTTCTGCAACGTAGTGATAGTCAAAGTGCAATACACTTGGCGAAGAATTCAAAGATTTCATTCTAGAACCAAACATATTGGACTTCGTTATCACTTCATCGGATCTCTATTAGAAGATGATGTGTTATCGGAGAAGATTCAAGGAAGCAAAAATCCGGCCAGGATATGTTAACAAAGGTGGTGATTATTGACAAGCGAAGTTGTGCTCAACTTCGGTCTCACAGAGTAACAAAGACTAGAAAAGTTGCTGCATTGATCGAGGTGTGAAGACAGTTGAAATCGGTCTTCGTGGGAGATTGTTAGAGATTATTGTTATAAAGCTCCTTAATTTGAGGAGCAAATTAAGGAGCAAAACATGGAACAAAACAAGAGTAAAACATGGGAGCAAACACATGGAACAAAACAAGGAGTAAAACATGAGCTTAATTGAGGAGCAATTCAATGAACCATTAATTTAAGGAGTAATTCAAGGAGTGAATTTTCCTATAAATAGATGTGTAATTGTAATGAATCAACCATCCAAAGTTTTCATTCCAATTGAGAGAAAAGCTTAGAGAGCAAAGCTTTTGTGAGAGAAAATTGAGAGTAATTTTCTTGAGTGTAATTGGGTTGTGGTTTATGAGCGTTGTAAACACCTTGTGTAATTTCTACTCTTTCAGTAAAAAGATCTGCAGCAGGTCCGGAGACGTAAGCAAGATTGGCCGAACTCCGTTATCAAATTTGTGTGTTATTTTATATTCTTGCTTTCTCATAAGTTTGACTTATCGAAAATTTGCGTTATTTCCCAACAAAATTTACAATTAAGATTATTATATATAAATAAAGATAAAAATATATCTAAAGTCAAATATATTTTTATCGTTATACATAAATTCTTGACATTATTATAATTACGTAAACATTTTGAATATATTTATAAGTAACTTTATATACCGTGTGTATAAAACATAATTAATTTGAGATAATTTTATTCAAGTATTATTGTTTTGTACTCTAACTTCATAAATTGTTATCTTAATGTATGTATTTTCTTAAAATTTATTATATCAAACCAAGAAAGTAAAAAAAAAAAAGACGAGAGGTGTGATATTTGGTAATATACTGTCCAGAGTTAAACGTTACTATATGTGTAATTCGTTATTTTTATTCAAATAAAATGTTACAAATTTGATAAAAATACAGTAATATGTATATATATATATATATATATGTATACTATGTTTACTTATGAAATACGTTATTAAATATATATATATATATATATATATAATTTTATTAATAAAACTAAAAAATAATATTTAATATATAGTTTAATATTTATTTTTTTCATTAAATAAATTTAATTAAATATTAACTATAATATTTTCATGATCGTTTGAAAATACCATATGCAGAAAATGTTTAAATTTAAAAAGAACTAAACAACCCTACATTTTAATACATATTTTGCAAGTAAGAAAAAATAAAAGGAGAAATTAAATAAAAACAAATTTAAAGCTACGTGAGTTGAGAAACATATAAAAAATGAAAAAAAATAATAATATATGTGAATAAATCTTAATTAATTATAACTAAATTTGTGAGTTTTACTACTTATCAAACCAAAAGATGGTTGGACACTCAATTCTTGTTCAATTATTCGTCTTTTAAATCATCTTCAATTAGTTCATGTTAATTATACACATAAATTTATTAATTTTATCAAGATTAATGAGTTCTAAATCTTGTACTTTCAATTTATTTGATTTTTTCATCATTGTGTTCATTCACACATAAATTAGATTATCTAACATAATAGGATGAATCTATTTCTCTTTTTTGTTTGTTCACATGATGATGAGTTATATGGTTAACTTAAGATATGGATTGCATATTTCTTTAATAGGAGAAGATTATCACAGCAACATTAACACCATATTCCTACAAATAATGTAAAGGTAAATATGAACATATTAAATTATTACTTTATATAAAATAAACCTTTCAAAATAAAAATAATATTTCATTAAAAAATATAAAACAAATAGTTGAGCTTACAGATATTTTTAGCATTGTCATTATAGTTTCTATAAACAAAGCAGGCACTTTCAATACGATAAAATTGCAATTTTTTTTTATAAAAGCTTATTTTTCTTATGGAGTAACTCCATTTTTCATCTTGTAATTTTTAGGGAAACTTTTACTACACCTGTGCTGGATTTGAAAAGGCAATTGCAACATGTGTTTGATGTATTATGTTCAAACTTTTCATTCTTTCAAGCAAGTCTCATATGAATATATATTGAGATTCATTATCACTGTTGCCTAATTGCTTCATTTGAGATTCATATAAATAACTGTACGTTGATACATGACCGTCAATTTAATAAAGAACTTATCGATGAGTGCTCAAAAAGTATTAAAATTATCATGATTTTATGCGATTAAAAAGATATATATATATATATATATATATTTATATGATTTTATCATATATTTATATAAATCTATCTTTTCGAAATCATGGGTATTTTTATTTTTTTTCAAGTGTTTTCGCGTAAAAAAGTAACTTAAAGACTCAAAGAAAAATACCATAGGCAATACATCACAAACATATTCATAAATTAATTGAGGAAAAGTAAAAAAAAAAGATGGAAAAATTGAACAAAGGGTCAAAAATGTCCAAAAGGAGAAAATTGCACACGCAGTCGCCCATTCGCGCTGAGCAACGTGTGCGCCGCGCCAGCACAACACCCAGTCCGCGCGCGCCTACTCTCCATTACGCGCGCATCCCAACTCCATTCCGCACGCACCCACGCCCAATCCGATCGCGCCGTCGCGCCCCACACTACCATGACGTTAGTAGTATGACGTCATCATTCACTATTCCATGTTTTCTCCATTTTTAATCATTTTTTCCACCCACTTTTCCTTCCGCTCCTCACCTATAAATATCATCATTCTCTTCACTTCAAATCACACCTCAAAAACATATTCTTCTCTATTTCTTTCTCTCAATTTCTTAGTTTTTAGCTTTTCTTAGTTAGTTTTTTTTTAGATTTAGAGTTCTTCTCTCTTTTTGAGAAGAACTAATTATGTTTTTTGTAATTTATATGTTTTTTGATTCAATACATGAAAGTGAAAATTCCGTTTGGAGGTTTTCCAACAACAGGAATAACATCAAAGTACTGTAAGGATTTTATTTTCTTTGCAGTTATTTTTTATGCTTTATTCTTATATGTTATATTTAATTTGTCTGTGATTAAATTTAATTTTTCTGGCTGTTTATAAAAAATGATATAATAATAACGTTGTTATGCTTGTGAAATATTAAATAGGTAAAAATCTCTAAAATGAATTGATTTTATATTAAGAATGTTAGAGAGAAATATATTATTTTTCATTACAAACTTAAATTTGAAAATTAAATTTTAAGGTTTAGTAATCCGGTCTAATTTAGAGTAGTGTTCTTTTATTTGTTGGTACAATCGCACGGTAGTTAGAATGAATCTATATTTCCAAAGTTTTTATAAGAATTATTATCTAAAAATGTATTGACAACATATTTTTAGTAGTGGTTTTAAAACTTAAAAGTTAGTACTCGGATAATTAAATTCTTAGGTTTAATTTGGACACCTTGAATAAAGTTTAAACTGTCTAACCCCACCAAAGGTGTCATTTAAATGGTTCATTTTCAATCTCTTAGAAAAAAGGAATTAATTTTATTAACAAAATTAGTTATCAACCCCACTCATAGGTGTTAATTGATTTATTTAGTTAACAAAGAATATATAACCCCACCAAAGTTGGTATTCATATAAAAAAGAGAGAATCAATAAATATCAATTTATATCTTTAATAACCTAAATAATATGAGTAAACATAATTAACTTAGTTATTATATCCATAAATACTCCATTATTATAAAAGATAAAATTTGCATCAATATTTATTGGATACATATCTATGTTTATTTTTATGTTATTAGATTAGAAACACCAAAATCCCAAAATATCGTGACAGAATGTTTAGGATTTAATTTCGTTTTTAAAAGTTTGAATAATAAATTAAAAAATACATATATTTTTTTCTTAAATCAAACTTGGGAATATATTTATCATTTTCTACGAAATGATTCGTGCAATTGCGAGAGTTTTAAGAAACTCTTCGGTTAACATCGTGACCCATATGAGAATACTATCATTATTCTTTTTAACTTTACCATGTACCACCTCATTGTGTGTGCGTAAAATAGTCCAAATTTTATAACAAAAATAACTAGTCTTTTCATTTTAGCATACATGAATTCCAGATATCTATGAAACCCATGTTAGTGGTTATTTTATGCAAGTTATAAAAAGTTGACAATTTTCAAACTTTCACAACATTGTCACAATTCTATAAAGCATATGTGATATCTTCAAAGATGCAATTACACAATCTCCACCAAGGAAACTGTAAATTTTTTTCTTACACAAGTGATGATAAGTTGGCAAAATTACATTACAAATCTTTTATATGAATACCTTTAACTTTATTTGAAACATTAAGGCTCTATAGACGTTTTTACCAATTTTGCTCATTTACGTCACTGCAACGTGCACCCAGATATTCGTGAGCCTACAATTATCTCTTTTCCTTAGCCAACAAGTAGGCACTTTTGATCCAAAAACTCATTCTCGATCGGACCTTTGCCTTGTGAGCTTGTCATCATGATTTTTTATGATCAAAGGGGATCTTCAACATTGGTTTTATTTAAGTTATCAAGTAACACGAATTTGAAGAAAAATATTATATGTGTAGCGTATTAAACATGAATAAATTTGTTACATTCAAAAATTTGGCATATTTATCAATACCATTGACAAAAACACGAAAAAATGTGGGTTTAATTGAAAAATACTTACGAACGTGATTCAAACCCATAACATTTGTTATTGATACCTTCAAACTTGGGAATATATAATCTATATATTTTACAAGTAATTAATAATTATGTTACACGGATTCGTTTTGGACACAGAATGTCTTAAATATTTAGATATGTATACAAGTTATTTTTTTAAATTTTCTTTTAAATTTTTACTGATTTGAAGTTTCGAATCGTATCTACTAGAAACAAATAATTCATTAAAAAGAGAAGATTATATATAACATACACTAATAATAACTAGGAATTCATACCCACCAATTGATTTTGGTAATACAAAACAAAATATTATATTTCATCTGAAACTACACGGGAATGGGTTAAACTCATGTTTTTTTTTTATCAAAACTTAGTTTTGTATCAATGTTTTGCTTACTAGGAAGGGTTAATGGTAAATGGTTATGGTAGAATTTAACTAAAATTACAATTTAACCCACGTATTATATTCAAAAAAATGTGCCACGTTAACTTTATTTGTGAATTTTATTTTTTTTTAAAAGTGATCTTTGTTTATACAGACATCTAAAATTTAAAACTTAATCAATTTGAAACCACTTGATTCGTTCATCAACAGGAAGACATGATTACATGATCTACAGTAGTTGCTATTATTACTTGGCTTGATGAAACAATTGTGATCAAACAGGAAATTATTTTGCTGTAAAAAATAACTTAATTTCACAATTTTAATGAAAATACATTTTAATTTGATATTTATTAAGCGAGTTAGTACAATTTTATTGTTTTTACATAAAATATCACAAAAATTTATTTTATAAAGTAATAAACTTATAGTGATCTAGTTTCGAAGTAGACAAGTAAAACATCATAAGTCCATTAAATCCTATTACTTTAACTACCAATTACAAGTCCATCACAAGTTTATAAAGTAATAGACTTAATAAGTATGGATTTACATTTTCATTAAATATAACGAACTTGAACTACCAATCATCTTATTATGATGGTAGATTTTGGAGTGTATTTATAACTATAAGTGCCTTTAACATTCGGGTTATGAGTTAGAAACCTCACAATTGAGGTATTTTTTGTAATTTACCTCATTAATAGGGGTGGTTTTAAAATTTTCTTACTCATATACCTTAGATTGGTAGATTGGTTTGAAAAAAAAGATAAGCTTTTAGAGAGTGTTCCAACTTTAACACATTTCTCAAAAATTAGCGTTGTAGTGTTAAATATTACAAAATGTATGATATTACAAATTAGGAGTAAGGATAGAATTCAACATTTATTTAGCATAGAACTCATAAGCTTTGTTTTGCTTAATAAAAAAACTATATTTCATTTGAGTGTCAAAAATTTATGATAGATATAATTTTCCTTCCTCAAAAGCCAAAGTAAATATTAGATTTAGAATTTTGGTGGCACTATAAATGAGTATTTTGGTAAAATGGAAGGTAATGCCAAGAGCATATGAAGCATTCACAAGAACATTAAACAAGTATAAATATAAAATTAGGTTTTGAGGAAAATAATATTAAAAAATATATTGGAAGCGTACAACATGATTATAATGCATTGTAGAAATATAAAATAGGTTATACAAAAGTGAATATTAAGAAATCGAAATAGGTTAAGAGTTGATCCAAAAAATCAATAATTCTCATTCATAATAATAAAGATAATAACTATAAATCTTGTTGTTTTTATGTTGGCATGTTCATATGCAAAACAAAATAAATGTATTTTACATAGTGTATTTTTGTCCTATATATAAGGTTGAGTATTGATGGTTCATTATTTTAACACAAACATGGGTTACATGTTATATGTTTGTTTGATACACATTATCTTAGAAGGTTTTACATGTAGTTGCCATGTTCAAGTTATGAGTTTGCACCGGTTGTTTGTTGAGACATGTGGCTAACCAAGGTGGACTTGTGAAGAATAATAGGGGTTTGTCGATTGTCACCTAATAAATGAATTATGTGGCTATTTTCTCGTTGAATGATTGCCAAGGTTAGTCAGAAAATCCTATCAAAATCTAAATAATTTCCTATTAATAACCCACCCTTTTATTTATTTTCGTAAGTAACAAAATCAAAGAAACTCTTCCAAATTAAAAACTCAATTTATTTTTTTGATTCGGTGTATTAGTGGAACTTAAAAGTAATTTTGCAAAAATAAGTTTTTTCAGGGGATTTCACTTAAATGAATTAAAACCAATATATAGCTTGCTTATTGTTGTGTGTTTTGCAACACACAAAATTCGTGCAAGTATACACGGTCACAAGTAATAAAGATTTGTAAGTAGAGTATCGTTCCCACGAGGATTTGTTACTATAGTTTGTTGAGTACTAAAATTGTATCTCTCTGATTTTATCCAAAACAATCGTTGATTTAACAAAAAAGTAATAAAAGAAAATAAGAGAACTCTAGGATTGCAGTTTTTCACCAAATTATTCCACTCAAATAATGTTATTTTCTTTAGATTTATATTTTTTAGTACATTTAATTTGTCAACCGAAAACTTCTATTTTTATCCATACATCTCTTCCGAGCTCCGTATAAATACACCTTGTTAAATTAATTCACTATATCTCTATGAGAATTAAATTCACCAAGATTCATTACGTTCTAAATTTTCAAATGGTCACACATACAATTAGGGTATATTCCTATCCTTCATCATACATGTCATTCTATTTATGAGCAATATACACAAAAATGCCTTTCTCAAGTTTATTTTTATGCCACAAATCATTTTGATAAAATTCGTAAATAATCAAAAAGCATTAAGCACAAAATAGAACGAACAAATCGAACGTCTTATAAATCTTTCAAAAAATAATTAAAAATAAAGCTTCATAAATTTAGATCAAATGCAACCCTAGAAAAATTAAATTACTTCATAAAATTAAAATAAAAATTACAGCAAATGCAGAAAAATTAGAAGGAAGAAGAAAGGAAATTAAAACATTACAAATCGTAAATATTTGGCACATGTAGAACACAACAGAAGCCAAAAATGGCTTCTGCGTGTTCCACCGTCCAGTCCTTATACCACAAAAATTTAAAACCAAAAAAAACTTTCTCACTCTATCATAATATCACCTATTTATAACTAAAAAAATATATCAAAAATATTAAAATATCACACACGCGTTAAAATTTGTATCGAAAATAAAACCCCAACATTCCCCTTAAAATCCGCGGTCACGCGAAAATCAAAAACTTATTTTAATTCACGCGAGACAAGGAGCCGTTTCTGCATTTTTTTTATTCATTGTGCGTGCCACGTGTCAGCGTCTGATTCGCTGAAACAAATAGTGGGACACGTGGCCGCATCTCATTCGTTGAAAGGAACTGGCGCACGCAGAAACTGAAGCACGGGATTGGGGCGCCGAGAAAGTGAGGCAACGGCTGGAACGAGGGCGAGATTCTGTGCTTTTTGTGTTCACCGATATGTGCCACGCGTCCTCTTATGATTCGTTCAAGGGGAAATTGGGACACGTGGAAGACTTTAATTCGCTGGAAGAACGATTGCACGTGGTTCAGCCACACATAACAACACCCTTTGGCAGACGTGCGTCAGACACGTGGGTCCCACCCTGCACGCCGGCCTGCGCGGCAGGTGGGCCCCACTCGGGCACTTAGCCGCGTGAAAACGCAGAGTTTTGAGCCACTCGCTTTGGTCGGGTGTGATTCACACGCGCGAATCTGAGCCGTTGCGTCTTTGATCGGACGGTCCATGTTGGGCGAGTGTGATCTTGCGCGTGGACTTCATCTCTCCTGCGCGAAAATTAAACTTCCATTAATTGTATTTTGACCCACAAATTTAATCCAAATTACATTTTGAACTTTCTTAAATTACAGTTAAACACTTTGCTAATTTTAAATTAAATTTTTAAACTTTAAATTATTATAATTAAGCCCAAATTTAATTTAAATTATATTTTCGATTTTTATAAATTGTAATTAAGAACTATATTATTTGAAATTATATTTGTAGACAGAAATATGAAATTAAGTACATTTTCGATACAAATTATTTAATTACATTAAAAATGTATTTTTAGCACATAAAAGGAAAATATTAATTTATTTAACAAAAATTAACTAAATATTAAAAGAACATAGCAATTATCATTACTAAAATTGATGAAAATAACTATATAAAATACAGTTATCACTTATCTAAGTTCATATGCAAGGGTTACCCAAACCTAGGTTATTCAATATATATTGAGCCGTTGGTGATTACATAACATCAAGTAGTTGTGAAACTTCGGGAGAGAGTTAGGTCGGTCTGATTATGTTGCTATTCAGACAATGAGTGTGGCAGCTTAGGAAAAGTTAGGGTAGATGTTCTGAATGATAAAGGTATTTGCATTTATATTTATATTTGGTTAAACAATTGATTGTTTTTAGTGAATAGCTTACTATCGATGATTACTGTTGCAACCATGGATATTAACAAATAGGTGTTGGATCCTATGCATGTTTACCATGTTATATGATGTGTTTGAATGATCCCATACTATGTTAGTACAATTAGAGTTATTATCGAATATATTCTTACATAAAAGGTTTTGATTATGATTGGAAAGTTTTGTTTCTTTGTTTATAGTTTTCTTGTATTTTTTTGCTTATGCTATTTGTCTATGTACAATGATTGATTATTGTTATATTGTGTGTTATATGTTTATGTTTAGAACAATAGTATGAGGAGTCCTTAAGGTATATGTGTCACCTCCCTTTTGGTTATTAGTATCAAGTTTAGACTTTCAATTGGTATCAAAGAGAGTACACCATATTAGACTTAACTGCGCTGGTGTTGATCTTTTTTATCGCTTATTTTACTCACATACATATTCATCGAGATGGATTTTGGTGAAGGAGGAAATGTAGATAGGCCTCTATGTCTAGATGGCTTAAACCATGCTTATTGAAAATCTCAAATGCATGCCTATTTGTGAGAAAACTTTATCTGACAGGTTTAACATTACAAAATCCATGAAAAAATGGATGAAAAAAGACAAGAAGGAAATAGACTGGTACAATAGAGGTTTTACACCATTGTGAGAGCTATCACACAAAGCAAGTTTCAAAGCATTTTAGTATGTAAGTCATTGAAGGAAGCGCAAGATGTTTTAAAAGTAGCACATGTGGTTACACCTATTATGAAAAGTCAAGGTTGATGCTCCTTAACAAGTAGTTTGAATTGCTCCAAATAAAAGAGGAAGAATTTTTTTTTATAGTTTCTATGCAAATTATTGAACGTCATCAACATTTCCTACAACTTAGGATGCCCAATTGGTGAGAAAAAGCAAGTAAAAAATGTATTGTATTGCATTTTGATCACCACATACGAAATGTATACAATAAATATACAAGTATACGTATCGTAACAAGTAATATAATGATAAGTAAATATTGTTCACATGGAGATTATTTTATTATAAATTAATTTTCAAACTAAAAATAATAAAAATTAATTTTTTTTTGTGTTTTTATATTTTAAGTTAAGGAATTAAAATTAAAATAACTAAAAGTAAATAGTAATAATTAATTAAATCATATTTTGTGACTAAAAAGATATATAAGAAAATATCTAGGAATATTTAATCTCTAATTTTCTAAACATGTAAATCGCTAAAATCTCTCCAATATAATATCAATTAATTACATGATCAATCGACTCTAGCCTAGCATATATTACTTTCTCGAGTAAACTACACATCATATAGTAATTAATTTAATCACACTCTCATGCCAATTAAATTGCATACTACTCATTAAGTTCATCAATTATGGATCACATACATAAGAATCATACATCTCTGCCTAGAAATTATGCATGTTATTTAATCAAAACAAACAATTAAATAATTCTCTCAAATCTATGTAATTGTAATTATCTAATTGCATTTATAGATAAATTATTGGCCAAATAATTAATAACATAAAAATTAGATTAAATAATAATTAAATTATAATTATAATTGAGTTAAAATTTTAGATCATCACATGATAAAAATTGAGTTCATAAGATCCCTAGATTAATAAATTAATTACACCTAATTGTGTTCATAAAGCCCATATTTTTCATAAAGAAAGATATAAAATTGATATAAAAAAAGAGTAGAAAAAGAAATATAATCAATATCTTAAGTTGTAATATTAATTTCCTCTTGAATCTCTATCAAAATTGTGTCTTCTCTTGAATTTTTCTGTATTTTTCTCCCTTTTTAGCTCCAAAAAATGACCAAAATTATGCTAATGGAGGCATATTAGGGTTTATGGAGTGATTAGGGGCTTAAATAAAGCTCAAGTGCAATTTGGACTATCCAATCAGCTTCAAATCAAGGGCTAAGATCAAAATTGACAGTTTCAGCCAATCACAACGTGAAAATTCATTGGGTGAATCAGGGAGACACATGGCGCGACGTGATTCACAGAAACGGATGGTGTGGTGCACGGGTGGAACACATAGAGCAATGGTATGGTGACACGTGGCAAGACACATTGATCGATTTCTGAACTCTAATTGAATATTATGCTGACACGTGGTGCATGTTTCATCCTCCTCACATGCGGCGTGATGTGATTCGCTCTCCGTGCTTGTATGGCATCCATATGGCTTACCTAGTCAACTCCTCTGCTTACGTGGCATGCCATGTGGCAAATTTTGATTGGTGCTACGTTAAAAATTCCAAAAATTATATTTTCACCCCTTTTCACTAAAAATTTTATATTTTAATTTTTTTTGCTATAAAAATACTATTTATTAAATAAACAAGTAAATATTAAGTAAAAAATGCGCTAATGACTACTTTTATAGAGTCATCACATTCCTAATTACTTTCAAGGCAAGGTAGCTACAATTGAAACAAACTTCTACATTGACTATTAAGATTTATAAGCTTCTAGGTGACTTGAAAAATGACAATATCAGCGACATTCTCCCTAAAAAGGGCAAGGTTATTGCTGCTAAAAAAATAAAATAGCTTTGAAATCTACTTAGGGCAAGAGTAGTAAAAAAAAATTTCTTTCAAGCGATGAGAGCACAAACTTTTATGGAGAAGAAATGATAGTTCTTGCCAAGAAGTTCACCAAGTTTTTCAAAGTATGAAAAATTCATCTAATAGTAATAGAAAAGAAAGCTTAGGCTTGAGAGACTCGAGTTCAACTAATAAATTTGATGACCCTAATGAAGAAAAGGAAAGACATTAGAATAGGAACCATCTTAATCAAATTCAATGCTTGAGCACAAAAGCCTAGGTATATTGCTGCTAACTGTTATAGCAAGAAAAACAAGATCAACAAGAGAGTCAGAGAGACAAGGTTACTATTTTGGATATCATAGTAACAGTGGTGAAAAACCTTCTTCTACTAAAAAGATCGCTATGCATGTTAATGCCAACAATGATGAAAAGGATGAGCTTTTTGAGACCTACAATGAGCTCTTAAGAGAGTATGTTAAATCAGAGAAAGCTAAAAAAAGGTAATGTAGAGCTTTGAAGAAAAGGACAAAGACTTAAGTATACTAATAGCTACTTTTAAGGAGAAGAATACCAATCAATAAAGGTAAATATATTTCCAAGAAAAGTGAGATCATGCTTAAAAGGTATACTAACATGGATATTGATTTTAAAGAAAACAAGGCTAGGATATACTTTTTCTAGGAAAGAAAGGGATAGAGATATAGGATATACTTTTTCTAAACATGATGTGAGTATAAGAGTCTTTAGGCTAAGCTCAAAGATATGAGTTATTTTGTTGGTTTCTTAGCAGTATCCATAAGAGAAATGAATGACCTTATTAAGGCTTTGATAGCCAAATAGATTGAGTTAGAAAAAATTGGACTACTCAAAAAGAGGCTATGAGGAAGTGAATGTTGAGTATTTAAAAGTTGGATAAAATTTTGAGTCACTAGACCCAATGAGATATAAGAGGTTTGCGAAAGTTTCACCTCATGTTTCTTCATCTCATTGCACTTGTGAAACTTTTTTGCCCTTACCTACACTCTTTCTTCCTACTTATCATCAATTTAGTGAGTATGGCTATGTCAAATCATGTTGTGAGACTCTGGCTACTCACTATGTGAGAGTTATACCTAGTTCTTCTTATTACTAGGAGTCAAAGATACAATTCTTTCACTCTTTTACACCTTTTTGCTAGTTATATGAATTGCTAGCCATTGTTTCAGGCAGTGTCCTAGATATTCTTAGAGTAGCTTTAAGATTTCCTCTCTTTAGCCTTAACACTTTGATTACTCAAGTTATAACTACTGTGGTTCAACTAAACATTTTCAATCTGGTTGCATTATGCATCAACGACATAGCACTGAAAAGCCACAAAAATATTTTTCTAAAAGCCTGCCTAGTCATTAGTATAGATATACTTTTTCCAAATCAAAAGAAAACACTAGTATTATATATCATTCAGAGGAATGTAAACCACGAGCTATATGTTGGTAATGCTTCTCAACAAAAGTTCTTTTCAAAAAGGAGGAAAGTTGTTTAATCATCGACCTAATATGATCAATGTGTGAGAATGTTTTCCTTTTTCTTCTCTCTCTGATTGAAGTTGTTTTGTAAGTGATTTTACAGTTATTTTCCGTTTCATGTAATTTTATTTTATATTTATGTCATTTAATTATCAATTATGTTTTTCTATTGTATCTTTGTTTGTCATTTTTTTACTTTATTTTTGTTTGATTTTAAAAATAATTTTTAAAAAATTATTTCTATTTGGTTCGTCGTTCTTTCGTTGACCTTCGTCAAGGTCTCTTTTAAGTGCTTGTTAAGTGAATGTTCTAACACTCGTCGAGGTATTTCCAACTTCTCTTTGAGTGAGCATTTTAACAATCACTGAGGTATTATCAACCCATCAAAAAGGGTGTATCAAGGTGCTAGTTGTTACTATATATTCCTTTCACCATTTAATTTCTCTCACCAATTTTTCACCTATCACCCATCTTTTTTTTATCATTCTAAAAACCCTTTTTGCCCACTTCTCTTATCCTCTTAAATAAATGGTCCTAAAAAGAACCTAAAATAACAAAAACCCTTATGTTCCCTCTAAAGGCATTAAATAGTTGAATGTGTTGATACTGTTGTAAAGGTTGCACAAATTGGAGAAACCATTTTGGTTTTGAGGAGCTATCCAAATAGAAAAAAAATTCTTTCCAAGAAAGACTTGTGCTCTTTTCTTGATTATCCATGTTTTTTACTTCTAGTTCATATCATCATTCTTTCCTTCAAGAGTCATATAACTCTCTTCCTCGAACTTTTTCTAGAGAGTTCTCTATTTCCTTTTCTTTTAAAGGACAACCTGACTCTTTATAAAGGACATACATTATTAGAATAATGTCACTTCCTAATGTTTCAAATCCTTCCTTCTCAGATTTTCCTTCTGAGTATAAGAATATTCTTCTACTTCAAAGTTTGATAACCTTAATTATCGGAATATCACTAGGATGTAAAGTAGATTGACTGGTAATCAAAATATGTTTGTTAGTGGTGTTATTCCTTGTTGTGCTTCCTCTCATGGTCGTCGTCTTAGTAATATCGTAAATTCTTGTTCTCATAACTTTCTTATAACTATTATTTATGATCATTTTCATGTTGTTATTCTTAATAGTGAGTCTATTGATGTTGCTAACATGATCTTTAGGACCATTATTTTATGTTTTTTTAATGTCTCTCATTCTTACCCTTGTTTGATCACTCACTTAGGTGTGTATGTTCTTCGTCCCTTTGTGGAGACTTAGTAATTGTCTACAAAAGAATATTGGATTCTTTTTTGTTCACTTTTGGTCATCATTCTTGGACTTAACAGACTACTCTTATTGATTCTTCCTCTCATGGTTGTTCTAAGCCTTCTAAGAGTCATTCTCATATTTCTTCTCCCATTATTATAAGAAGGTTTTCTACTAAGACAGAAGTTGGTGATGCATAGGTATGACATGTTTAAATAGATGACTACTTTTTTTCTTCCATAAATTGACTTTTTTTACTAGGAGTTAGTGATTTCTTGTCCTGTCTAGAGCAATTTGTATACCGACTATTAAGACTTCTTTTAAGTCGTACTCGGCGTACTTAGTCTAGACTTCTCCTTTCATCCTCAAGACATTGGTACCTCTCTTATTTATATCATTAGAGCCAATTTTGATTATATCTATCGTCTTAAGATAGATGTTGTATAGCATCCTTTCAAACTTGAGTCTATTCCTTCCAATGGTAACTACATTGATACACACCATTTTGCTAGCTCTTTATTTAGAGGTTTACCTAAGGAGATTGGAAACATGCCTAGTGACGTTAGGTTTGACAACGAGGACTATAGAGATTCTTTATTGTTCTTTTTCTTCATCTGTTTTTAATTTTGTACTTTCATTTTTTAGTCTTTAAACTCATTTCTATTGTACTTTGTAAAAATTTCTATTGATGAAAAAGAGTTGTTTTTATTTAGTGTCATTGTTTCCTTTATGTTTTATCCTGATTATTTATTGGTTGCATGAATATTAGAATTATTGTATATTATATATCTTCTTTCTCACATAAGGTGTTCATTTGACTTTATGTGTCAAAAAGTGTGAGAATTTTTTGTGCATAATATGTTTAATTGTTGCATAGGGATGGTGAGTGTAGTTGTATTACATCTTTGTTTCCTAATATACATACATACACTTAGGGATAATGTAACATGATTTCAGATGGAGTTGTGTTTTCTTTGTTGCATGTTAATTGTACTTAACCTATCATTATTCACCTGTACAAGGGTGACTTAATAGTATTTAGCTAGATTACACATATTTTTACATGTTTCTTTTCACAGGTATATGTTGTTTTGTGTGTACAAGATACATATATTTATAGATTTGGAGCTCATTTGGAGATGTTTGAATATTTAGACATGCAGTATGGAGTTCTCATCAAGATAGATAGAACACGATAAGAATAGTGCATTGGTTTAAGGTGTGTTAGGGTGTCTGAGTTATAAAATCATATTCATTAATGAGATGAACTCTTTAGGTATATATTTTATGAATTTATTGTGTGTTGATACTATGTTTATTTTAAGTTTCTAGCATTTTGGCACAAAAAGCCAAAAAGAGAGATTATAAGTCCTATTATGTTTGTGTTGGTATTTCTGTGTGAAAAACACAAAATCTATATGGTTAATTATTAGCAATTTAGTATTTTATATACTCACATAGGTTATATTTTGTATCTTTGCATGATATACACACCACTTTAGGATGTTTGGCAATAGGTTTCACATTTTTGACAAGGTCTCATTAAGGAGTCAACAAAAACTCTTCGAGCTTGCTATGTTATGACACATGACTCACCAAGATGAACTTGGCAAGGTCGATGAGGGTTTATTGAGTATCACCTATCAAGTGAGTTTTACAACTATTATCCTTATCGAGTAGTAGGTAAGAACACCTCAAGTGGTCAACAAGTCCACTAGATGTTGAAAAATTTCCTATAAATACACTTTTTTTGTTTTATTAATTAAAAAAATAGAAAAAAATCTTACAAAATAAAAACTCAATTTGTTTTTTTGGTTCAATATATAAGTGATTTTAAATTTTTTTTTTGCTAAAATACTTTTTTGGGAGACTTAATTTAAGTAAATTAAAACTAAAACTTAGTTTAGTTATCTAGTTTCATGTGAATAGAAATTGCCCAAATATAAGTTGTTTAACATATGATGAACCGATAATAGTTATACCACATCACATTATGGTAAAGCTATGAAAAAAAGCTAAATCATTTTGTTCGTGTTGTTTTGCAAACAATAGGTGTAGCAACTTACATGCAATTAGGACACGTCAACACTCTAATTGATAGAGGTATTTGCATTCATATTGTTATTTGTTATAAACTATTGATTTGTTTTTTAATGAATAGCTTACTACCATTTGATTGACAATGGTGAGGCTCTAAAAGGTTTTGCTTGTGATTGAAACTTTCTTTCTTTATAGCTTTATTGTATTTATCTGTTTCTACCATCTGTCTGTTTATTGCGATTGATTATTTTTGTATAGTGTGTTATTTGTGTCCATTGTGAGTGAGAGTATCAAGAGTCATTAAGTGTATCACCTCTACCTTGATTGTTAGTAACAAGTGCACTCTCTCAATAATAAAGATAAATTACATGTATATTTACAGTAACAGACATAAAATTCTAATACTAATAAGACTATTAAGCTAATAAAAAAATATAATAATTATTATTTAATATTCTAACTCCAACACTAATAAGAAAACTAAGTATTTAAATATCTAATATTCTAAACAGTACATAATTTGATTACTTAGCCAGTAACTTAAATGGGATAAAGAAGTCTTGTAAGCTAAACTACTACATGATTCACACAACATCAAGATTTGATTACTAAACCAATGCTATATTTTATCTTTAGGATACTACGTTTCTCTAAATCGCTATAATACTTGTGATTTCGATGTTATTATATAGAAAAAAGGAAATTGGGAGAAGCGATTAGTACCATATATTTCACAAAATATTTCACCCCGTTATGAACATAGTATACAGCTAGATAACAATCTTTGACCAATATGGAAGATTCCACCAGACAACTTACTCCTACCTCTTGCTTCTCTCATAACATGTTCACTGGAGGACTTCCCTGAGATTTGTTAAATGAGGTCCATTAATAAATATCACAATAATGAAACCGGTGAAGCAAATCACAACGTTTAGTAATACCATAATGAATGCAATGTGGACTTAAGCCCTTCATGCTTCTTCTACCAAATAAAAACTAACAATCTTTCTAGCAAGGTATGCCAAATCAAACTTTTTTTTTTTGGGACAAATGCCACCATTACACTAACTATTATGGTTTAAACACTTATGACAACTAGCTATTTTTGTGAGTAATACAGACCATTGTGAAAAAGTGATATCACAAGAACAAATGATTAATTTTTATATTTTTCTTCAAGTTTTCTATTTTTTAAATTTTTTATTTTAAAAAACCTATTTTAGCAATAATTCAAGTTAAAATTTTCTTTGTTAAACGCAATTAAAAAAAATATATTTTTAAATATCTACTTGACCTAAGTGGACTACTCGCTTTGTTCTTGTGCTATCATTTTTTTAAAAACAAATGGACTAAACTACTTGCAAAAATAGCTAATGGATCCAAGTGTTCTAGTTGCAAAAACTATTTTACATGTTAATGTCACCCTTTTATAAATAGTAAGCTAAATTAAAATAAAGTTAAGTTTTTTCTGGTTAGGAATAGACAAAAGAAAGTAAAGTTAGTCAGTGATGATCATGGTGACGAATTTTCTCAGGGAATCAAATAGATTAAAAGAAATACTTACAAAATAATAAAAAGTGCAGGACAGAGGTATTATATAACCCATATGTTAACTGTAAGAAGGAAACCTCACCTTAAACAAAAGATCATAGGCAATGTGTTCCCAAGGCAAGGATATGGACATTAAGCAGCACTTGAGAGGCACCACCTCATCATCATAACTTGAGCTGGCAGAAGCAGAAGCAGCAGCATAAGCATTCATTGCTGCCACAGTCGCAACATTTGCTGCCTTGCGCACAATTGAGCCAATCCCAAATCCTCTTTTAGAGATAACAGGTGAAAAAGGACCTGAATCTTGGTGGCTTTGGTCTGGTGTTGTAAAGTAAGGAATCACTAAGCCATTATGTTTTGCATCATAGGATCAACAACCAATACAAGAACGAGGTATATACAAGGAGAAAATTACATTTTCTTATGGTTCCTAGCTGTCATACATTAAAAATGCATCCATTTGTGTAGATTATATAACAATGTATAAAGAGCTCTCCTCACCTGGGACACCGGAAACAGCTACTTCAACTTCTCCACGACCTCCAGGGCCTTTCATGTAAAGTCTGTCTGTTTTACGCGGGGAATTACCAAGTAGGCTCCCAAATCTAGACTTACCAGCTGCATGAGAGCAACATGAGGGAACAAAGACAGAGAAAGCAAAGTAGTTTGTTGGTATAGCAGAAGAAAAGAAATCAACACAGTTCAACGAGTTCCCGAAGCTTTAGCTTTATGGGGATCTGCTAAATGTATCACGTGTTTTAAATGAGTGAGATTTTGTTGAGATATGTGCTCTAAACTAAAGATGTGTAAGTTTTATGGATAATAAATTGATATGTATTAATATTACATAAATATTATATTGAATATTTATTCATAATTATTTATCTTGATTAGAGGTGTCAAGTAAGTTGAGCTAGCTCAACTCACTTAATTTAGCTCACCTAACTTAACTCAACTCGTCTAAATTTATGTGAGTTAAATTCAATTCAGTTCATTTTTAAATGAGTTAGGTTGAGCAACTGATCTATTTATATTTTTAAAAAAACTAAAACAAAAAAATTAATTTATGTGAGTTAAATTCAATTCAGTTCACTTTTAAATGAGTTAGGTTGAGCAACTGACCTATTTATATTTTTAAAAAACTAAAACAAAAAAATTAAAAATTAAAAATATTTATTTTTATTCATAAACAAAAATATTAGTATAAATATTACATTTTTATTATATTTTTGTAAAATAATAAAAGAAAAGTAGTATCTTTTAATTACAACATTCTATAATAGCATTAATTATAAAAATGTTATCCTTAATAGTAACAAAAATATTTTGTGAAATGAGCTCTTGAGCTGCTCACGAGCTAGATGAGCTAGCTCATTTGGTTCTTAAGTTAAGTAAGCTGGGGTTTTCAGTTTATAAACTCATTTGATCAATTTTAAACGAGTTAAGTTGGGCTGAGTTAAGTTGTTTATTTGATACAATTAATCTTTATCAGTAAAGTAATTAGCAATTTTTGAGTAGAATTATCCTAAAGATATTTTTCTATCTTATGGATAAGAGGACTCATCTTCCAAACAAAAGAAAGGAAAATTATTTCTAGAGCATTAGAGTATTAGGAAAGAGAGAAGAGACAACTTTTTTAAACAAGAAGTGTATTGCTTTTATTGGGTACCTCTTACAAGCAATATGCTTGCTTATTTATATCCCAAAAGTACCTTAGAAAGCTCATCAGAAGCAAAATGAAATCAATATAGGACATAAGAGTTACAACAAAATAAAATAACTTCACTTCTACTACCCATTTCCACATAAGTTTGGGAGTTTTCAGTCTTCTAACAGCCCTCAAAACATAACTTTGACATCTACCCTTTTGTGTTCAGTGTGCTTCATGTGTTGAGTAAATTGGGAGAAAACACAATCTGATTGTGCGCTTTTTCCCTCAAGGAATTTTTTTTTCATGACCTTTGAATAACAATCGAAGTTCATTTTCCTATTGGACCCACATAGCTAGTGTTTACATAGTGGTCATACTTTGAAAGATCTATTGAGTGTAGATTGAAAATTGCTACAGGAACTTCGTCCTTGGAAGGTATAATTTTCAAACCCTTTATTTCATGCATATTAATTGAGATTGTTTTGAAGTTCATCTACAGTGTCTTAGATTAATTTTTAAAATACATCGCATCCAACTTTTCTATTTTCAAAAACAAAACCACCAATTAGAGCCAAATGGTATTTAATGTTATGGAATAAAGTTTCTCCAAGTTCAATTTATTCAATGATCAAAATTATGTATTAGATAAGTTGTTGCCGAGATTTCTATTTTGTTAAATATGTTTACATGATGTAAATGCATGAATGGTTATACGAAAGAAATATTGTGTTTATTAATTTGTTTTTCCGTCATGGTTAGAGAAATTAATGTATTGTGGATTTTAATAGGTTGTAACAATTAAGCTAGCTTCATATGCCTAGGTTTCCTTCTCTATTTTAATTACAATTTTTGTACTTAAATTTATGTTTGTAAATTAGTTGAACAATGTATGTTGATTCAAGCATGTATAGCTAGATTTAGTAGATCAACGCATGGAGTGTTATTTTGTTCCTGGTTACTATTTTGTGTGCTCAATGAAATTCCATAGATGGGTGTACAACAGTTCATGCTAATTTGGAACTCTTAGGTACACTAGGATTATAAGGAATTTGGAATTTGGTAAAATTAGAATTCTTAATTGGGTGGATGACTAAAGTTCTTGGTGGCTTAGAACTCTAGTTAACCTAAGACTCAATGGAACAAGAATTCAATTTGTACCATGATTTTGTTGGAATTAGAATAATAATTGAAATAGAACTCTTAGAGTCAAGATAATCTCCTGTGAGATACTTCGGAGCTTGACCGCTTAAATACATAGCCATAGTAATCCTCTGGGATTCAACATAGTTTGTAGTGATTGGCTGTCACTGTTAAACAAACTAGATGTGTTGAAGTCAATCATTAGATTCATTAGAGGAACTGATACTCAAGGCACAACGGGTTTACATTGATTGATAGTCATCATCAATGCATATGAGTATTACACAAATAGGATATGTGCATAAGCAGTGATATTCACTCAAGTAAAATGTGACCTGATAAATCAATCAATCATGAATGATTACATTACCAAGTTTCAATCTCTAACTTTAGGGGAGTAGCACCATATTAATACTTATCTAGTCCTAGATGGACTAAGTATTGAGTCTTGTAATAGTCTCATAGTTCCCCAAGCTAGCCAAGATAAATAACCACTTAATATTAGGAATAAAGTTTTTCAATTGGGAGCGTCTTGAGCTTTGGGCTCTAGGTAGGCAGCATTGGCAAAGCGTCGAAAGGGGAGCAAGGGGTGGTGCTTGGGCAGCCTCTAAGGAGATCGGGCACCACCTGATCTGTTGGCAGTCGCTATTAAGGTGGCACTTAGGAGCCTAAGTAGGCGATGAAACAGCCCCTCTAGAAAGTCACGCGAACCCGTCGTTTTTTGCATGTTTTGAGTGTGGTCTTTTCTTAATTTGTTTAAAACAGAACCTTACAGGCCTAGGAGTCAATAGTCTTCTAACAGCCCTAGAAACATAACTTTGACGTCTCCCTTTTTGTGTCGTTCATGTGTTGAGCAAATTGAGAGAAAACACAATTCCTGTTAAGAGCTTTTTCTCTCAAGAACAAAAATGATCCTGGTTAGCAATTGAAGTTTATCTTCCTCTTGGTGCTCACACACCTAATGACTACATTTTGGTCATAATGTGGGAGGATTTATGGAATGTTGATTATAGATAGTTGAAATGTATATTTATTACATTTATTCTTAGAATTATTTCTAGGGATATTTATTTATTTATTATTATTATTCTGTAAATATTTGTATTTATTATCCTTCCTCAAATAGGATTAACATATTTTCCTTATTCCAAATTTAATTTGGTATCAGAACAAGAAAAAGAAAGAGAGTCATTGCTACTATTTGAAACACCAATCGATGTTTACCCAACTCCAATCAAGCCTTACCCAACCTCAGTCGACAACGGAGCCGTGAAATCGGCCTCACTCAACGTTTACCCAACCGTGTATCTCTTCCTTGATGCTATCGCTCTTTCCTTTTTTTCATATTGTTTCTCTTGTTTCAGATTGTTCTTCAAGTAATTTGGTATATCCCGATTAATTTGGTATATCACTATTGATCGATTACTCAATTGGAGGATACATACTTAGTTGTCAAAGTATATCCAGATCGATTGCATCTAATCCTTACCGTAAAATATATATATTATTATATGTTTTTTTTATAACTTATATTATTAGTTAAAAAATCCAACAGTATTATACTATTGTTATTATTATGTTTAAGGATCAAATGGACCCATTATTGAACACTCGTATCCCGTCCATTGGTAAAATTATTTCTACTACCATTCACAATAGTTCATTCTCTATTAATATTAAATTGGATGGTACTAACTATCGTATTTGATCCAAGAATTTGAAAATGCATATTTCTAGTAGGGAGAAAAAAAATTATATCACAAATAGAAAAGTCGCTTTAAACGACGATGATCCAACTTATGATAAATAAGAAGCTGAAGATACCTTAGTAAAGTCAGTGCTTTATCAACTCCATAATAGACAAGATGATATCTCACTTTGTTTAGTGTGGAACTGCAAAGAAAGTGTAGGATACACTAAGAAATAGCTCCCTAGATATTTCTGACTCTTCACAGATTTATGAGTTAATGAAGGGATCCTTTCAACTCCGTCAAGGTGGTCGATCTCTTACAGAATAGTACAATGAGATGGACTCAATCTTTATGGAGTTAGATTATCATAGACCCAATGATATGACATGTACTTTTGATATTGAAAAACTGAGAGAACCTATTGCTATGCATCGGGTTTATATATTTCTGGGTGGTTGACATCAGAATTTGGATCGAGTTAACAATCGGGTTTTGGCTACTTCACATTTTCCATGTCTAGAAGAAGCCTATTATCTGGTCCGTCATAAAGTACAAAGACAAGACACGATGGGTATTGAGGATAACCCTGAACCATCAACTCTCATTATCAAAAGAAATAGGCCACATTCAGATCCTCTATCTGCAAACTCTAGTTCTCGATTTTGCACCTACTATAATAATTCCAATCATACTATTGATGTTTGTTGAAAGAAACACAACTATCCAAAGTAATACAAACTTAAACAAGATGAACGAAAAAAGAAATCCATATTTATTTCTTCTGCTTTTGACACTTGGCTTATTAATTCAGGAGCTACTAATCATATAACTAATAACCTCTCTGTTTTTTATTCTTTAACATTCTCTCTTGTTAAGTCTGTTCAGGTTGTCAATCAGACACCAATGTCAACTTTGGGAGCTAACAGTGTCTCACTATCACCCACTTTTTCCATGTTGTCTGTTTTATTTGCACCCATTCTTAAGAATAACTTTTTGTCAATTAGTCAACTCACTAAGAAACTTGATGTTCTACTCACTTTGTATTTTGGGACAATGAAACAAAGATAATGATTAGCATTGGTAGAGAGAGGTCTTTATTACTTGGAGAAAGGATCTGACAATCCTAGTTTTGGCTTTCAAGTGGATAGAAGAAGTGATAGAACAAGAATTATGTTAAGGCACTTTCGTCTAGGACATCCATCATTTGCTTATTTGGAACATTTGTTTTCTAAACTATTTTCTAATATTTGTGTTTTCAATTTAATTTGTGAACAATGCATCTTTGCCAAAAATAGTCGCATAACTTTCAAATTAGTTCTAATAAAAATTTTTCTTCTTTTGCTTGTGTCTATATTGATGTGTGGGATCCTTTCTCTACTCCTATTAACAATAATCATAAATATATTGTGTCCTTTATTGATGATTGCACTCAAGTCGCTTGGATTTGTTTATTGAAATCTAAAAATGATGTTACTCATGTTATTCCTCAATTTTATAAAATGATTGTCACATAGTTTCATGTTCCAGTTAAGGTTTTTCATTTTGATAATAGTCGTGAGTTTGTGAATATGTCGCTTATTGTTTTTTTTTTAAATCATGGCATTCTTCACCAAACAATACGTGCTTATACCACACAACATAATGGCATGGTAGAGCGTAATAACCGTCACTTCCTTGAGGTGGCACTTGCCTTCTGCTTTACTATGCGCATTTTTGAACTGAGGCTGTCATGATTGTTTTTTTCCTTATAAACCAAATGTATGCTCGTATTTTTGACTATTAAACTCCTTTGAAGAAATTATCTCTTTTAAAAACTTTATCCTTTGCACTTAATACTTGTCCTAAGGTGTTAGATTGTCTATTATGTTCATGTCTATGCATTTCATCGAGACAAATTTGATCTACATGCTCTCAAAAGTGTTTTTTTTGGTACTCTAACACACAAAAAGAGTATAAATGTTTTCACCTACCTATCCATAAATATTTTGTCTATGGATGTTCAGTTTTGTGAACATGAGTCGTATTTCTCCGATGACGTCTCTTGGACTCCTTTTCAGAGGAGATTAAGTGTATGGAAAAGGAGAAATTTTGGTTGGAGGAAAAGAAATTGTTGATTTTTGTGAGGAAGACTCTCCTCCTTTGAGACAATCCCAACCTGAAAAAGAGAAACCAACTAGTGAATCGTGAACACCTCATATGTTCCTCCTGCAATTTGATAGGAGAAATAAGGACATTACTGCTATAGCCCCACCTTCTAACTCAGATACTCCTCTTGATGAACTACCATGTCTTCAAATAAATCTTCCGAGATTGACGATGAAGTACATGTTCCTCCTTTATCTTCTACTAATGATATCTTTGCTTCTAACATACATTTAGACCTTGTAGTGTCAGCACCTACTATCTTAAATACACTAAATAATGATAAAGATAGGAGGTATTCTCTTCGAACTCGAAAACAGCATGATAAATTGGTTTCTCTAAACCTTCATCTAATATTGTTTATCCCATATATGATTTTATTTCTTATCACCGTTTGTCCAAAACTCACCTAGTTTTTGCACTTTAGATTTCTTCTGCACCTATCCTTGGTCATTTTTAGGAGACTCTTGAAGATCCCAAGTGAAAAGTAGCTTTGTTAGGAGAAATGAATGCTATCCATAAGAACTGTAGTACTTGGGAGTTGGTCGATTTATCAAAGGGAAAGCAGAATTTGGGTTGTAAGTGAGTAGTCACTATCAAGTTTCATTCTGATGGAACATGGGAGAGAAATAAGGCAAAAGTAGTGGCTACAGGATATGCTCAAACTTATGAGATTGATTATCAAGAGACATTTACTCCTGTGGCCAAAATTACTATTCAAGTAATACTTTCTATTGTTGTGAATCTAGATTGGTAATTACTTCAATTCGAAGTAAAGAATGCTTTTCTATATTTACATATGTCAGAGAAGTTGTATATGGATCCTTCTCCCTGATTCCCAACTGAAGATGGGAAGGTGTACAGGTTGAAATAGTCACCCAAGGTATGTTTTGGTAGGTTGAGCCGACCAATGAAGAAATATGGTTTTAAACAAGCCTAAGCATATCACACTCTATTTTATAAAAGAAATGGTGATGATATTACCTTCTAGTTTATGTTACTGCTATGATTGTCACAAGTAGTAATATTGGTGAGATAGAAAGATTACACAGTTATTTAGTCAAAGAATATGAAATGAAGGATCTAAAACATATGACATACTTCTTAGGTATTGAAGTTTAAGCAATGACTCTTTCTCTCTCAACGAAAATATATACTAAATCTCTTGATTGAAACTAGAAATTATACTTGTATTTCTGTAAACACACCTATTGAGGTGAACCATTGTTTAGTTATTTATCCTAATTAGATTCCAATTAATAAAGAGAGATATCAAAGATTAGTAGAAAAATTGATTTACTAGACTAATATTCGACCTGATTTGTCTTATGTTGTAAGTGTGGTAAGTCAGTTCATATATAATCCGAGTGACCGGCACATGGAAGCTGTGAACCAAATTTTTACTTATTTGAAGTCCTCCCCAAGTAAGGGTATTTTGTTCTCAAAACATGGACATCTATACATTATGGGTTACACCAATTTTGACTTTGCAGGTTCCAAGATGGATAGGAAGTCTACTTCAAGGTACCTTACATTTATAGGAGGAAATTTGGTAACTTCAAAGAATAAAAACAGAACGTGTTATTGTTGTCCAGGACAGAGGTCGAGTACCATGCTCTCTATCATGGTATTATAGAGGTTTCTTAGTTAAAGATTTTGTTGAGTGAATTTGGTTTTGGTTATAAGAAGTCTGATTTTATTGTGATAATACTACAACAATTAAGATTGAGAATAATCCAGTACAGAATGACCGAACTAAACACATTGAACTTAACAGAAACTATATCAAAGACAATTTGGATACTGGCGTCATTAAAATCCCATACATTAAGAGTGTTGATCAATTAGCCGATATTATGACTCATGTTGTTATAGGAAATTCCTTCCATACATCACTATTCAAGTTGCGCATATGTAATATTTCTGCTCTAAGTTGAAATGTACATTTATTACATTTAACCTTAGAATTAATTATAAGAATATTTATTTATTTATTATTATTATTATGTAAATATTTGTATTTATTATCCTACCTATTAACATATTTGTATAAATACCCTATTAGGGTCAATGAAAAGATTAAGCAATTTTTCATATTCCAAATCTATTTCAAATTGCTACAGGAACTTCATCCTTAAAGGTATAATTTCTAAACCCTTCATTTCATGCATACTAAATGAGATTGTTTTTAAAATTCATTAGCTCAACTTTGCTATGTTTCAAAACAAGACTAACATTATTAGCATGATTAAGGCCCAAAAATACACAAAAGAAACACCATCTCAATTAAAGAATTTTGTTTTCTTTATTTTTTTCTTTTATTGTTTAAATTTTTGTGCAGGGATTTGGTGGTGAGGGTTATCAGTTACCATGTCATTCAAACGATGTTATCGTGAAGTGCTAAACAAGAGCAAGATATTGGAGTAAGACATACCATCGTATGCATCACGCACCATTTGATAGCTGACAAAACCTGAGAAAAGGGTAATCTGCATCCAAAGTCACCATAAAATAAGAATGTATGTAACCTACATAATGAAAACTGCAGTCGTTCATTTTTTTCGAAAAATAAAAAATAAAATGTAAAGCATACAAAATATCTTGAAACATACAGAATGATGGGGAGGAAGAGGGACTGAGGGAGAATGCAGCCATTGTTACAGTACGGAGCAGTAGCAATAGTTCACACAAACCTTGGTATTCTGAGTCTTTCCATTGTTGGTATTGATCCGTACTGAGGAAGTATTAGCAGATCTGCTATCATGTGGCTCCTTTTCACCTGGAAATGCTGCCCCACCATGTGCATTGAGAAGTACACAGTAGCAATGGTCTCTTTCAGTCAAGACCTGAAAAATATAAAAGGGGAAAAGATTGTAGACTCATATTACCCATCAATGGTCTCTTTCCATTGTTGGTATTCTAGACATCTTCAAAATATGGGTATGTGCGAAGATGTTATATTTATATATAGAGGAAGTAACTACTCAAGAAAATAACTATACCATTCAAAATAGAATTTAAGTTTTGAACCCATCGACAGTTTTATCCATTAAATATAGTGGTGATAGAAAACAAGATATAACGAGTGCATGGACATTCCATCCTCTGGATCAACCAGTGAGAGAGTCATTTATCAATTGGTTACCAGCAACAACCACATCAAATAACAAAAAAGAGAATGAGAACAAGAAGTCTATCCACCATTGAAAGGATGTTTTACCACGGCATCAAAAGTCGAGTCAAAGTCATCAATTGCAAAGCAAATATCAGGATAGGCCGGGGTTGTCTCGACTTCCTAAAAATATTTAGAGTCACTTTCACTGCTTCAAAGAAAAGTAGAAGAAAGGACGAACCAAGGATACTAAATTACTCTAACAATGCATGTAAAACAGATACCTTTTCTGAATCCAAATGAAAATTAACTCGGCTTGGAGATGCATAAACAGTTTTTACCACCTGTAAACATGCAGGTCATACTAGGAAATATGGTTACAGAAAAAGCGACTTATATAAAGATCATAAGAAAATTAAATTTTTTTCACTGAAAGAAGATAAAAATAAAGGGAAGAAAACTCAGTTGAGCCAGAGTGATTTCGGAATACTATATACCTACTGGTTTTAGCCTTTTAAGCAACATATACCTTATATATAGGAGACAATGGTGTCTCTCTTGCATTTTGATGATTTTGAAGAACCTGTTGACTGAAGAGTTGAACATTTTAGTTATTACTATGAGAAGTATTCAATGATGAAGAAAACAATGTCTACATAGTACCACTATGGGGACTCAAGATGATCAAATAGAATATTATTTTTGGCTTAACTAATCAAATAGAATGTAATTATACAAGTTCAACTTCATAAGGAAGAGGGCCAAGTTCTTCAGCTTAAATGTAGAACAAACGTTGAGGATTTCTGGACAGCATAGAAATCAAATGCAGTCATCAAACATACACAAGTAGTGGCTAACATTGCAATGAGAGGGAAAAAAAGACGAACTATGACTAAAACACAAAGTGAGTCACAAACAACATGAATGTGCCACACGAAGCTTCAGTTGGGGTCAACTTCAACAGATCTATTCTTAAATTGAACACGTGATAGTTAACACCAATGTAATTCACAGAACTACATTCAATTATTAACAGCAATGTAATTCACAGAACTACATTCAAATATCCAGAGAATCCCGGACTTCAGAAAATATTTTATTTTGTTTTAAATCTTTGATCATACTTATCAGCAATATATAAGAGCATGGTCATGCTTCCCAATTAGGTTTGTGACTTCAGATATAGAACTTACGATTAATAAACCATATAATTTTATTTGCAAATTTCTGAAGTTTTAGGTCAAAACAAAAGAAAGGAGAAAAACAGATTTGTGAAGGAAGGCAAAGAAAATCTAGGTACATACCAGAGCAAAAAGGGTGCCGGACCATCACAGTCCTTTACATTAATTAACATATACCTTTTAGCCCCTTGTTTTTGAGAGGAGTCCTTTAGTCTTATTAAAATAAAATAAAAAAAGTGTTGTTTAGTATATTGAAATTATAAATGGCGTGTTTTAGTTCACTTAAAATAGAAAAGGGCTAAATAAGTTGGCCCCTTTTCTAATCTTAAAGGACTAAAAAGCTCTTTTTCAATTTTAATTGAACTAAACCCTGTGGAGAACAAGGGAGTAAAAGGCACATACTACCCTATCTAATGGGGCTCCGTGACACTCTCTCTAAGGAAAAAATGATGGGATAACAAGAGAAATATACCTGCAAATAGCAACTGTTACAGTAAATGAAGTGTGAGCAATCATGTTCAAGTAAAATGAGCACCTCCAATCTACATCTACTGAGTTTTCACTGATTAGGTCATCCATCTGGTTGGCAAAAGTGAAGGCAGTTATGTTGAGGAAGCAGTAAACAATACCAATATAGAATTTGTACAGAAACTTGTGATAGAAAGCATACGAACACATGCTTCTGCACTCAAAGGATTCAATGGCTACAGTGTCACAGAGACCAACAATTACAGTATACCAGTCTTGTGTGAAGTTAAGAGAACAATAATAAACAATTATTTGCTTTTAAAACAAGAATTCATAAAATCAAGAATACCAAATAACGGATTCCACCAAAGTCTTGCTTAGGTTTGGCTCAAACCAGTAACTATAATAATAGTTGTTCAACTTAATATCTATTGATATGAACAATAGTGTTACTAATCAACACATCATATATACCTGCTAATTATGTAACTCTTACATGCAAGTGGTTTTGGCATTTCTGTATTTCCTTCCTTAAATGGCGGGATATTCGTATATTATTTTTAACAACTAGCAGACAAGTAGATATACATTTTTTAAGTCCTTTAAATTCTCTTGTTTGATGCAATGTGAAATCCTTTAAATTCTCTAAGCGGTAAGAGAGATTATAGGCATGTACAAAAGAAAACTGCTGAAGAATATCTTGTTTGGTGCAATGTGAAATCGCTAAACTCCTGATATATGCCAAAGTTCAATGACCAGTATAACAGAAATGAATTCAGCATTGAGCATTGAGTATGACATGAAATTACAATAGTCACTAGAAGATTAAGTTTTATAAATTCAACATTTTTCTGATAGATACAAAGGCAGCAATTCAAGGAAGATAAAGTCCACTATGGCCCCATAGAAAGAATATTTGAGATTAGATACATATTTGAGAAAGCAGAGTAAAAATACGTAAAAACCAAACGTTTCTGATGCCGCTTTACCTTGGGTGCCCACCTGCGCACAAAATAAGAAGGGGCACCTTCCTTATCATCATTGGATCCATGTCTTTGGGAGCTCTGTTGAAGTAAAGCAGAGTAAGTTTTAAAGACATTTTAATTTGGAAAAATACCTGAATATCGAGTAATGAGAAAAAAAAGAAAACAATGAAATTATAATATTAAGGTTCTACCAATTTTCTGACAAAAAATACAAGATCGTCATCTTCCCGTCCTCTCGACTCCTTACTACGAACAAAATACAAATCCAGTATATCATGCCAGAATCCAGAATCCATTCCCACATCTGAAGCATCTTCATCATCAGTTACAGCTTTCCCTAATAATTTTGAATGTTTCTTCACCACATTCAATAACTCATACCTGCCCAAAAAAAGAAAAAAGAAAAGAACGAAGCCAGAAATGAGAACTAATTATGACTCATAGCTCAGTAGTCCAATGTGGCAGGAACTGAAGTTCATTAGCTCCACGATGGATAACCAAGAACAGAGAAAAATAAGTGGCCACATAAACATTATGTTCGAGACAAAAAAATTGTTTTTTTTCTTTATACTGGCAACTTGAATGGTAGCATTTGTGAAAGCAAGATACAGTAATCTGATTACACAAATCTGAATTCACGCTACCAATATATAATATTGGAGATGATCCGAATTTAAAAAGAGAAGTAAATGATATGTAATAAATAGTACCAACCTTGTGTGGTTTATGACCATCATTATATATATATATATGGCATTTATATGGATACATGTCAATTACATAGGGGTTCTATATTAGCGTGTCAAAAGGCTAAATACGTAAATATGAAAGACCATGAAACGTGACCAAACGAATTGACCCGGGCTTCAACTAGTGCTTGATCCTAGTCGACCTTAGAGGGTGGAGATCGAGTCAAGTGGACACCATGGGCCAATAGTCGGGTCATCTACAATACAAGGTATCAGGTCGTACTTTATATTCAAACATAGAGTCCCTTTGCTCTTTTAGCTTGAGTCTTCAGCCAGGTGAGAGAGTAAAATGCGTTGGAAAGTGAACCGTGTCTTTCCTCTACAACCGTTCCCGCTTTCATTACAAATTTCGAAAATGCTTTCAATGATGACCTCATTCATCACATGATTGAAAGAAGATACTACATGATCATATAATAGAGAAGTGAGTCCTTAGATGCTCTTCTATTATTTAGACAAAATACTCTCCCAATTTTCCTTGTTTTTCTCCATCCTTTTAGCCCATGCTTATAAGTTTTGATCTTGTTGGTAAGGCTTTCGAGCTCGTATTAATATATTCTTTGCTCAGGCTTTTGTTGTTTGTCTTCGTGTCTAATCAAACCTATTCTATTTAGGACAATTTTCTATATTCCTATTTCCTTTCATCAATTTGTCATATTTAAACCCATTATGATCAAGTAATTTTTTTCCGACCATCACCTCTTTCTTGTACCTTTTGCATTTGCTTTGTGCTAGTGATATTTTACTCCTATAGAAATCATGATTGAAAAGGAAGTTGTTAGTAGATCAATCAATAAGGTTGTCCTTCCTTCTGCTTAATGAGATAGCCCCGAATATTCTGACTACAGCTCAAAAGAAAACTCAAGCTCCTCACCACTCTTCCTCTTCACAAGATGATATGCCTGTGGTAAGAGATCAAGGTGCTGTGAATGTTGAAGTCTTGTCCAATTCTACGAGACCCACACTTCATGCCTCTGAAGCCATGACATCCATTCGGTTGAGTGTTCCACCTTTACAAATATCAGCTTCTAAAGATTGGAGGAAAACGCCTCATCAAAAGGGGATTGGCAAGCCAACAAGTAAAACAAAAGGGTGGATGGAAAAACCATTATGTTGTGGGCTAGTGGCCAGTGATCCAGAGAGATTGAGGGCCACTTATCAAATCCCATCATCCATTCAAATACCCCAGCCTGATTGCTAATAACAGTGATCCTCCCCTAAAGGCTGGACCGCCTTTCATGAGAAGAGTCTTTAGCCGAGCTTAGATTCTCTCTATATGGTTTTGTTAAAAAATTCTTGAGGAGGACAAAGCTCGCCCCCAACCAACTTCTTCCTAATGGATGGAGGTTATTTGTTGAGTTTGACTTTATTATATAAAGAAATCAATGTGGAGTTGGAGATGTCCAAGTTTAATGAGACCTCAGTTTTGAAAATAGAACCCACTAATCCTTCCCGAATGTATATGTTTGCCAAACAAGATCGAGATGTGAATGTCATGCTTCCTAACAGAGAGAAGAACAAGAAGCAATATTTCTTCTACGTTTCAGATCAACAAGAGTCCAAAGAGGGTGATAATTTAATAAAGAGCTCGTCAAAATATGTTAGGATTGTCATAAGGAATATGAGCTCGTACAGGTTAAGTTGTCCATGATTCAAAGTTACTTACCTGAGTCTACCTCATGGAAAGATCTCTTGACCACACCCCAGTTTGTAGCTTGCGGTTTGATGCAACCAAGCTCACTCCCTTCCCTTACAAGAATTATAGGGCATGAACCAAGGTGTTGTGATTTCATTGACATGACCGATCATTATCTCTACTTCCCCCAAACTAGCTCTAATAGAATGGTAACAATGATAGCTCTATCACAACCAACCTTGTGGACGGCTACAAGTGTGGCCATGGCATCATCATGATTATTTTCATTCCTTGATATTTCATCGCACCTCTTTATTTTTCTATCTTTTGCTTCAAATGTTCCTAAGTACTGGTTGACCTCTAGTCGAGAATCGTTGTATAAGGCGAACTTGTTTGCCTTTAACTTCTACGAGGTCATTACTTTGAAAATGGTTGCTTTATACTCCGATACGTTGTTTGTTACTTGGAAATCCATCCTCACGAAATATTTGAAACAACTCCCTTTAGAGTTGAATATTACGACTCTTAGCCCAACTTCTTTAAAATTATTAGCTCTGTCAACATATATCTTCCATTCCTCCTCACACACCCAACATAACAAATTTCACTTAGAGACTAAATTTCGATAATCTCGGGGAAATCACTAAATTCAACCACGCTTGAGCTTTAACAGATGATCAGGGCATAAGCTTGATATGGTATTCTCCCAACTATATGGCTATCTGGGTTAGTCTACCTACAACTTCAGGTCTCTTCAAGACATTCTTCAAGATTTGAGAAGTAAGGACGACAACAATGTGAAAACCAAAGTAAAGCCATAACTTTTGCCCTAGGCACTTATTAGTGTTTGATTAACATAATACACGGAGTGTTGTACCTTCTCTCTTTCTACAAAAAGCACAACACTTGAAATCTAAGTGGTGACTGTGAGGTATAAATATAATGTTTCTCCTAAAATCGGACTCATTAATATTGGTGGACTACCAAGGTAGTGTTTGATTTGGAAAGCATCCTCGCACTTTTCAATCAAAACACAGAGGTATTTTTCTTAATAACTTAAAAAATAGTAAACATTTGTCGATGCATTTAGAAATAAATATGTTGAGAGCTATTATCCCATTGAGTTATTGTATTCCTTAAAAGTCGCTTGGCGATTTCATACTAGCCAAAGCTTGTATGTTATCAAGGTTTGCTTCAATTCCATGGGTTGAAACAAAATATCCAAGGAGCTTCCTAGACTCCAAAAATGCATTTCTTAGGATTAAGCCTCATCCTATACTCTCTAATGACCCTGAATATTTCCTCCAAATCTTTCACATGATTTGTAGGCTCCACAGTTTTTATCATCATATCATTTATGTATGTCTCCATATTCCTTCCTAACTGACTCTTGAATAATTTGTTAACTAGTCATTGATGCGTGGCGCTATCATTCTTTAGCCCAAAGGGCATCCTAGTATAGCAAATTGTGCCCTCCTCGGTGATTAAGGAGGTTTTTTCTCCGTCCTCTGGATGCATTCTAATATGATGATACGAAATAAGCATCAAGGGAACTTATCGGCCCGAAAGTCGCCGTAGCATCGACGAGCAGGTCAATACTAGGTAAAGGATAACAATCTTTTGGGCAAGCATCATTGACATTGGTAAAAGCTACACACATCCAAGTTGAACCACAAGTCTTCGTTACCAACATCACGTTGGACAACAACCTTGAATAATCTACCTCCTTTACAATTCCAACTTCTTTAAGTGTTGTCACTTAAGATCTTATTATCTCATTTCTTCCCGCGGGAACTTTTCACTTTTCTGTTGGATGGGCTTAACCTTCGGATTGACATTAAGCTTATGAGTGATGATCTCAAGGTCGATCCCAGGCATATCGTCGGGCTTCCAAGCAAATGTGTCAGTGTTTTCTCTAAGGAAATCTACTAGTTGCTCCTTTGCCCATTTCTCCAAGCTCGTGCTTACCTTTAAGAAACGATCCTCTTTTCCCTCTTCACCTCCTACCAAGACAATCTCTACCTCCTTTGAGTTGACCGAGCTAAGGAGACATCCTACGTTCCATCGACATCCAATTAGGTTGGTCTTTGTTGCTATTTAGGGGTGACTTGTTTGATAGTGGTGTTGTAGCAACTTCTCACTTTCTATTGATCGCCCCTTATTTTCCTAATTCCCTCCTTGGTTGGATACTTGATGACTTGATGATAAGTTTAGGGGATTATCTTCATCTTGTGTATCCATGGCTTACCTAAAATGGCGTTATAGTTAGAGAGGATGTCGATAACCACGAAGTTAGTCATGGTAATGGATATGGTTACCATTATTGGTAGTATGACCGTACCAACAGCATAGATGGCACTGTTGTTGAATCCCACCATTGACATTTCTTTGTTGAATATGTCTTCATCTTGGAGCCCTAACGCTTAGTCAGCTACCAAGAAAAGGAGGTCCGTGAAGCTCCCAATGTCAATCAAAATTCTATAAATATCACACGACCCCCACTCTCAATGTAATCACCAAATGGTCTTCATGTGATGAGGTAGTCTCATCATCACAACTTAATACAATAGGTAGTGACAATGACTTCTCATACAAGCTATTAACATTAGGGCCACCTTGGACCTTTCTAACATATATTTTCCTAACATTGTTTGATTCCTCGTTAAGCCCAAGCCCCTATGTATTGAGTGTATGGTTCTCACATTTTCCTCGACATGGGCTTCTGCTTGAGCACAGGGGAGTTGGTAACCTCAATACCTCTCGTTGTTGCATCTAGTCGAGGCTTTTGCTATTGTTTCCATTAAGATCTCTCAAATAACCCCTTGATAACAAGTCCTCTATCTCCTTCAAACGTTGACAATCTTGTGTTACATGTCATATGACTTTGTGGAAATACACCATTTGGTTGTATCTCTTTTTAGGGCTCTCATACGAGGCATCCATCTAACATTCTGTTAGCCCTCGAATCCCAACATGGCTTCAACTAGACTTTTTAAGAGTGATCCCTTAAAGGATGAAAATGCTCTTTTCCAAGGGTCCAGGTTCCTGGACCATTGATTTCCTCCCTTGTTAGGAGGATTGAAAAATCTTTTGCTCTTTCCAGAGCTTTATTCAAGCTAAGCTTTCTCTTTTCCTCTACCATGGGATCTCTATGACATCGTTTTCTTTTCTTCAGAGTCTTAGCTCGTGCTCTAAATTAACAAACTTTCAAGTTTCCTCATAAGTTTCCTCCATGGTGTGGGGTATCGTTTTTGTCAACTCTATGAATGGATTTGAACATCACAACAAACCCTTCCTAAATGCCTCAATTGCTATAGAGATGAGACAATTAACTATCTCAAGCTTTTCTTCCCTAAACCTTCTCATGTATCCTTCGATAGTTTCATCATTGTCTTGGGTGATGGAAAAAATGTGATAAGACTCTTTCCTCATTGGTTTGTTACTTACACAGTTCATGATGAACATCTTTGCAAACGTAAGAAATAAGATGATGGTACGTAGGGCCAAATTGTTAAACCATTTTTCTGCTCTGTCGCACAAGATTGCTGCAAAGAGCTTACACATCATGGCATCTATTTTGCCTCAGGAAATACTCACATGAACCATGGCTATTTTAAAATGCAATACATGTGTCACAGGATCCTTCGTTCCTTGGTAACCCAAACATTTGGGAGCATTAAACTTGGTGGGAGGCTAACTATGTTCTACTTTGTCTAAGAAAAGGGATATCACGAGCTGCTCACAATCTCTGTCAATGTAGTGCTAGGCCTTGCCCGTATCATTTTTCTTGGTTTTGTTTTCCAAGGCTTGAAAACAGGCTCCTTGCAGTTTCCTTTCTTCAAGCAATTGTTCATGTCATACAAGTGCTTCCCACAGTTTGCTTTCTTCAAGCAATTGTTCATTGTCATACAGGGGGCCGCTCTCTCTAAACGAGTAGGTGGGATGTCAATCCAAACATTTTGAGGCATAACTTGTGGCCTATCCTCTTCTTCTTTAAGCCTTTGGTGTTCCTCAATATCACAATCAACCTCATCCCCTTTTCATCCTCAATTTCCACTATATTCTGGTCTTTCATTATTATGTTTGTTCCCTTGTATCCGCAATTCTCTGTTTTCTTTTCTCATCTCCTCTAGCTCTCTTCTTAGGTTAAGCAACTGTTGTGCCATGTTAGGGTTGACCCATACCTCCTTTCAAGTGTTATTGTCATTAGAATTTGTTCCGTCTTTGGCTACTTCTTCGTGAGGTGGAACGATCATGAACTATTCTCCAACAAATCTTATTGTCGCCAAAGCTTTAGTACCTACCATCTTCGAGCACACGATCTAGCTAGTGATTAATGGTGATCAAAGTGCTTATCAAGTTGATGTTTTCAAATATTCTCAAGATTCTTTACAAGGAATTAACGGTCCAATAACTAGGACAAAGACAAAGAGAATAAAGGAAGCTTTGTAAGGTTTGATCATGGAAGTACAATACAAAAAAGTTGTGCTAGAAGAATCAAAAACTAAATTCGAAGATTCTAAAGCTTTACCAAGGACGATCTATTACCTTTTTATGTAAGGGATAGATTTGAAAAATGAAGTTGGGAGTAAAGATTGATTTCAGAAGTAATTTCTTTTTCTTTTTTTTATTGTTGCTACTACTGAACAAAAAACAAATTCGAAACCCTAATGAACAAAAACCAAAAACAACACAAAGATGTGACAAAACTTTAATCCCTCAGTTAGTGGTGTAAACGGTGGAATTTGGGCTCCAAAATTGCGAGAACTAAGGCAAAGCCCGATTCTGCTTCTAAGAATCGAAACGAGCTTCGATTTGATATATTATAATAATCGTTTCATTACCCGAGTCAAAAGTTATGACAGTTTAAAATTGCAATGCCATTTTGTCAAATTTCTTTTTCTTTTTGAAACATTGAACGCAACAACTCTTTTCTTCTTTTTCTTTTTCTTTTTTTTTTGAAGAACAAAGATAGATCGAACACAGAAATAAACAAGAAAAAAATACGAAGAATTCAAAGAGAATTACGAAACAAAATCCAAAGATGAAATCAAAGACAATGAATTTGAAAGAAAACACAAGACTTTAAGGAAATTTTTTTTTGAAATCATAGACTCAAAGTAAACTACAAAACGAAATCCAAAGAAAAAAACAACAAAAACGAAATTGAGAGAAAACTAAAAGACTTGAAGCACAGATTTTTTTTGTGAATCAAGAACGTAGAAAATAATCAAAGGACAATTTTTTTTTAAATTTAGAATTTAAAACAAAGATAGATGTAGATAGATAATATGTTTTCAGCAACTAAAGCTCTGATACCAAATGATGTGGACCCTCTAGGCGAATAATCCTATGAACCCACGAACCCAAAGGAATAAGAACGATTGATTTGCTAAGAACGTGTTGAAGATGATCAGATTAGAATCCTAAGGAAAAAAAGTCCTTAAAACTTCAATCTTAAGATGCCACAAAAGATGATCACTCTCTTTGATAAGTCGGATTCAAGTATTCAATCAAGAACACAAGACGGTAAAGCAAAAAGCTTTGTAAAATATACTTTTCATTAATGATATGGTCTGCCTCTTTTTTTACATGACTGCTATTTTTTTATAAACCATGAAAACCCTAGATGCCACTTCCCTAAGAAAACCCTAAGCGCCAATTCAAGAGACAAAAGACTAATGGGCTTATTTATTGGTGGATTAGGCTTAATCCATTCTTAAAAAGAAAGAGTGAAATAGTGTAAAAAAAGTGATAATAATCTTATTTGAGAGCAAACACGTGAGGGAGTGCGTGGGTTATCTCATTTTATTTTACAGGTTGACAACGTAAGGGAGGAGAACCACAAGTGGTTGACTTGAAATTCTTCATCAAATTTGTTCTTGACCAATTTAAGAGGATGAATACAAGGTTGGATGATTTAGAATCCTTTTTTGGTTATGAATCACATAGAAGAAGACATGAGTTTGAAAAAGAAGAAGTTGATTCCAATGTAGAGGAGAGAACAAGTTATAAATGGGGCAAAAAGACTAACTCCAAAGAAGATAGCAATATAAAGATGGCAATTCCGCCTTTTCAAGGAAAGAATGATCCTGAGTTATATTTGGAGCGGAAAAGAAAGGTTAAGTATGTATTTAATTGTCATAATTACTCCAAGGAGAAGAAAGTAAAGCTAGCAGCCGTAGAATTTACAAATTATGCTGGTATATGGTAGGATCAATTGGTGGTCAATAAGCGAAGGAATGGTGAGAGACCTATTCGGTTATAGGAAGAGATGAAATTGGTGATACGTAAAAAGTTCATACCTAACCATTACTACAGGGATTTATATAGAAAGTTGCAAGGGTTGATTCAAGGTTCCATAAGTATAGAGGATTATTGTAAAGAGATGGAAATCGCCATGATTAGAGCAAACCTAGAGGAATATAGAAGAGCGACAATGGCCAGATTCATTATTGGGTTAAACAGGAAAATTGCTAATGTGGTTGAATTGCAACATTAAGTAAAGATAGAAAAACTACTACACAAAGCCATTAAAGTGGAGAAGCAAAGCAAGTCCAAAAGGTTCAAATCTAGTTCGTTCTCTAGTTCTCCGTGGAAATCAACTTGAAAAGGCAACAAAATTGCCTTTAGAACAAAAGGTGAAGCAAAGTCAAACAATTCAATTGTTCCTAAAGGTGAACCTGAAACTAAAACTCTTACTAAGTCACATGATATTAAGTTTTTAAGATGCTAAAGACTCTGACATATTGCATCTAAATGCCCAAACAAAAGGGTTATGGTTGTACGGGCAGATAGAGAAATCGAAAGTGCTAGTTCAAGTGACGATGAAATGCCACCATTGGAGGATTGTTCTGATGTAGAATTGGAAGAACCTATGCATGGGGAATTACTTGTCACAAGGAAAGCCCTAAATATACAGTCTAAAAATGAAGAAGATGAGGAGCAACGTGAGCATATTTTTCACACAAGATGCCATATGAAAGATAAAGTATGCACGATTATTATTGATAATAGGAGCTGCACTAATGTTGCTAGTATTTTGTTGGTAGAAAAGTTGAATTTGAAGTGACAAAAGCATCCCAAATCCTTGTTTTTGTTGATAGGTTTAGTAAAATGGCTTATTTTATTGCATGTTCAAAAACCAATAATGCAACACATATTGTTGATTTGTTTTTAAAAGAAGTGGTTTGTTTGCATGGGTTGCCTAAGACGATTATTAGTGAGAGAGACGTTAATTTCCTAAATCATTTTTGGCGCACTTTATGGAATAAATTAAGAATTAAACTGTTATTTTCTACTATTGCACATCCTCAAACGGATGGTCAAATTGAAGTAGTTAATAGGACACTCACTACCTGGTTACGTGTTGTCATTTAAAAGAATTTAAAACAATGGGAGAAGTGTGTGCCATATATTGAGTTTACATATAATAGGACTGTTCATTCTACTTCTTCTTTTTCTCCTTTTGAAATTGTTTATGGCTTTAATCCTTTAACACCTATTGATATTTTACCTTTGCCTACTAATGAGCATGCTAATCTTGATGGTAAGAAAAAGGGAGATTTTGTGAAAGATTTACATGCCAAGGTTTGGGCCAACATTGAAAGGAAGATTGAGCAATATGCTAAGCAAGCCATAAGGGGCATTTGAAGGTTGTTTTCCAACCTGGAGAGTGGGTTTTGGTGCATATGCGTAAGAAGAAGTTTCCCACACAACGGAAATCAAAATTGCAGCCTTGAGGAGATGGACCTTTTCAAGTCTTGGAACGGATCAATGATAACGCCTATAAGATAGATTTGTCAAGTGACTATGGTAATGTTAGTGCAACTTTCAATGTCGTTGATTTATCTTTGTTTGATGTAAGTGATTCGAGGACGAATCTTTTCAAAGAGAAGGGGAACAATGGAGATCAAGGTGCTAATCAAGTTGATGTTTCCAAATATTCTCAAAATCTTTTACAAGGAATTGGCGGTCCAATGACTAGGACAAAGACAAAGAAGATGAATGAAGTTTTGCAAGGCTTGATCATGGAAGTGCAATACAAAGAAGCTGTGTTAGAAGAATCAAAAACTAAATTCAAAGATTCTAAAGCTTCACCAAGGATGGTCTATTATCTTTTTATGCAAGAGATAGATTTGGAAGATCAAGTTGGGAGCAAAAATTAATTTAGGAAGTAATTTTTTTTGTTTTAGTTAATTATGGGTATTTTGATGTTTTATTACCATAAATCTTTTTTTTAAGAATGGATTAAGCCCAATCTACCAATAAATAAGCCCATTAGTCTTTTGTCTCTTGAATTGGCACCTAGGATTTTCTTAAGGGATAGAAATGGCACCTAGGGTTTTCTTTAGGGAAATGGCGTTTAGGGTTTTCTTTAGGGAAATGGCGTTTAGGGTTTTATGGCTTATAAAAAAATAAAAGTCATGTAAAAAAAGAGGCAGACCATATCATTAATGAAAAGTATATTTTAGAAAGCATTTTGCTTTACCTTTTTGTATTTTTGATTGAATACTTGAATCCGACTTATCAAAGGAAGTGATCATCCTTTGTGGTGTCTTTGTGGTGTCTTTATGGCATCTCAAGGTTGGATTTTAAGAACTTTGTTTCCTTAGGGTTCTAATCAGATCATTTTCAACACGTTCTTAGCAAATCAATCGTTTATATTCCTTTGAGTTTGTGAGTTCCTATGATTATTCACCTAGAAGGTCCGCATCAGTGGTTGAAGTATCTAACTTGCTCAATTTATTACTCTAATCACTGGGTGAATCCTATTAAAGAGAGGCATCATAATTTTATGTTACGTGCTTTTAATCTTGATGTTCCGCCGTATGCAACAAAATATTGGGAATGATCCAAATTTAAAGAAGTAAATAAGTGAGATGTAATAAATATTATCAACTTTGTGTGATACATAACCATCATTGTATATATATATAAGGCATTTACATGTTTATATGGATATGTATCGATTACATAAAAGTTCTATATCAGTGTATGTTAAAAGGTTAAATAGGTAAATATGAAAGACCATAAAAAGCGACCAAATGAATTGACCAAGGCTTCAGCTCCCACTTGATCCTGGTCGACCTAAGAGGGTGGAGATCGGGTCAAGTGGGAACCATGGGTCAATCACCAAACCATCTATGACACAGGACATCATATCGTAATTTATGCTCGAACACACATACCAAACAAACATTTGAAAATCATTGCATATTGTATCGATAAGTCAATCCTGAATTATTCTAGTCTAAATAGCCCAAAGTTCAATAAACAACAAACAAAAATAATGACAGCAACGGAAAATTCATTAGAATGAAAGCGAGGTACAGTAATGCAATTATACAACTCGAATTCAAGTTCTGATGCATCAAACAATTCCAACAATACGAAATCAAAAAAAAAACAAAACAAAACTAATCGAAGAGATCGAACATGAGAAAAGAACCTGGAAGGGGTTTCATCGGTATTTTGGAGCATCTCGTATTTGATGATAAATTTTGTTGCTTAAAACTCTTTCTTTGATATTCTATATCAAAATTCAAACTCGAGAGTGGACTGATGGATCGTCGTCATCGTCGCGGCTTAGGTTTTAACAATGCTCGGAAGAAATTCGAGAGCACGTGGCGGCTGTGCTCTGCGATCTGGCGCGAGAATCAGTGTCTTCGTTGGTGAGAGACAGTCAAGGCTTGGAACAGTGTTCAAATGTGCCTAGTCCACACGTAAACATTTGAGCCCGCGAGTTTGGGGCGACACGTACAATAGTAGGCCGTTGCGTTGTATTTATGAGTACAAGCAAATAACTGTTAAATTACTATTTCATGCTATCTTAGAATTTATTTAATATCTTTGATAAACATAATATCATATTGTTTTGTTTTATTTTATTTAAATTATACTTTCAATTCGTTTAATTTAAATTTATATTATATTTTTTTTTATTTAAACCTAAATTATAAATAATTATATATCATATTTTTTTTCTTTTTTTGTATGTATATTTGTCACATCTATGGTCATTAGAGACGAATGAGATATCTCAATTAATATCATTTAATCTTATTAAAAATTAAATGAAAAAAATAAGATATATTTTAAAAATTAATAAATTATATCATAAATTTCACTAACATCCTGTCACAATTTACAATTATATCTATAACGTAGGCATTAGTACACAATGAAACATAAGATAATATTGAATATAACGATGGTATTAACATATAATGAAATAGATTCATTTTAACTCTACATTTTTATAAAAATATAAAGTGTAATAAGTGATGAGGAGAATAACGACTAATACTAATAAAGATATACAATATGTGATATCTAAAATTTATCATGTGAAGGGTTGGCTTGGTCGATTTGGTCAATTTATAAACATTTAAAGATCAAAACGATCATGGCTATTTAGGAAAATTGCATACTAAAAATAGAGATAGACAAGAATCGATCTAATCTAATTTTAACATTTTACTATAACCTAGTTAGACTATTATGAAAGAGTAAATCGAATTGAATTGGACTATTTTGTCAATAAATCCATCAAAATTGGATCATTTAAATTGATACAATCTAAATCAGTTTTTAATTTCTTATGGTTTTGCAGTAAATGACTTTCCCTTTCCAACAAATCAAGTTTTTATAATTTAATTGAAATTTTAATGATTAACAAAATAATAGGAACACAACGTCAAAACAAAAAACTATTTTACTTTAGAGAAAGAAATGGATCTGAATTTGGTGAGAAATGAAGATAAAAGAAAAATAATACTTTGATTAAAAAGATCCCGTAAAAAAAATTATTCAACTTCTCATCATTCTTTATATTATACATATAGTATAAAAACACTTAATATTTGACAACAAAAAAAGCACTTAACATCTACAGGGGATGATTCAATTTAGAGAGAAATAAAAAAGATATAATAAATGTATGTAAATGTATCCAGTTCAGGGCCATTAAACTTCAAAAGTGAATCCAAATCAATCTTGCACGCCTGAATAATACGATAGAGACCTTTCAAATTATCAGTTGATTGAAGAGAGATAATCTAGATTCTTATAATAAGGGGAGGCCAAGGCATTCATTATTCACAATTCCTACAAAATCAATTCAAATTTCCTAAAAAATATCTATGTTGTTTCACCTCACGCTTTAATACTTCATAGCTTATGTGGTAAGATTTTCAGGTTGACATTAATAATCTTTGCTTGAATCTTAAAAGAATTTTCATTTGTGTTTAAGCAAGTCTAATTCTTTTCAGGTTGGTTCTTTCATATTTTCCTTTTCCTTCCTAAACTTTAGGTAATTTCTTGGCTTTTATTTTGTTTCTTATATTTTCTCTTTTTTTTTTCTTGTTTTCTTGTAGTGATAATGCAATAAAAAGATAGTAAGTACGTCAACATGTAAGGTGGTCCTTCCTTCATTTCCCTAAGGACCTTCCTTTTGGGAAAGTCTCCAATATGCAACATACTCAAATGAGAAGTAAATTGCCAACTCAAGGTCCTCTTCAAATGATAGTATGCCCATGAAAAATAAGAATTTTCCAAGTACTCAACAACAAAATACTTTTATTGCTCGACAACACATCATCCTAACAATAAGACTAAGTGTCCCTCACTTACAAATATCAGCTCTAAGAGAATAGAGAAAAAAGAAACATCAAAGACTGATTAGAAAACCTAATGGTCACATCAAGGGTTGGAAAGAAAATGAGGTGAATTATAGGTTGACACATAAGAATGAGGAGAGGATAAAGAGAAACTATCAAATACTACCAACTGTTAACATTATGATTCCTAGCTTGGACATTAAGGATAGTGATCTCCTTTCTTAAGGTTGGACTGCCTTCTATGAGAAGAGTTTGTGGTTCAATTTGAGATTTCCCTTGTATCCATTTGTGAGGAAATTTTTAATGAGGACACAACTCACTCCTAGTCAACTTCTACCAAATGGTTTGAGGTATCTTCTATGCCTCATATTAATATATAGAGAACTTGAGGTAGAGTTGGAGATGCTCGAGTTCAATAAAGCTTATCTGTTGAAAGTAAACCCTTCTAATGCCGCTCGAGTTTACATGTTAGATAAACAAACTATGGGTAAATATCAAGCTTCCAGAAAATGAAAGGAATAGGAAGTAATACCTTTTCTATGTCTTAGGTTGTAGGAGACTGAACAAAATGAGGAAAGGCTCATTAGGAGTTCATGGACCCATGTAAGTTTGTATCCAAAATTAGGAGCATATTTACTGTGAACTTGAGCCTCGAGTCCAAAGTTAGGTTAGTTTGTATCCAAAATTATTTGTCCAAGCCTACATCTTGGAAATAACTCTTAACAACACCTTGATTCATAGATTGTGGGTTGATGAGCCCAAGTTATATTACACCTCTAGTTAGAATTATAAGGGCACATTGAGCTCTAGTTCGTCATAAACCTCCTCCTGTTAACTTTGGAATAAATTTGTTAATTGGTGTGTTACAACTTAGATGTGCCTGATTTATCCCATGACTTAATGGAATGTGCCTGAAACAATACATATGATTTTAAAATGGGATAATACGGGATTTTAGTGGGAGGATCTTATGTTGACCCATTAGGTATTCTTTTTAAAATTCTTTTTATACTTTCTAATTCGGTTGGTTCTCTGACAAATTGTATAATTTGGTTCAAATTGGTTCGATTTTCCAATTTGATTTGATTCTGCAATTTCTTTGTCCAATCATAAGCAAAACTAACAGAAAAAATGTAAAATTGACTTATAAATCGACCAATATAATTATTCTATTTAATTGATTTATATGTTTAAATTTATATTTTTTTATTAAATAAAAAAAATTAAAATTAATTCAAACATTAAAATTAAAAATTCTAAATAAGAACTTAAAATAATGCTAAAAACATATAAAAATCATTAATTTATGATACTTTTAAAAAAACATATATTTTAATTAAAAGTGAAAATATCTTTTAATCTATTTACACAAAATATAATTATTAATGATCAAATTGTTATTGAATTTAACATGAATAATTATATAAGGTATATCGTTTTATGTAGATATAGATATGAATATATTCCTTGTATTTCTTTAAATAATAAAATATTTTTAAAATATCAATTAAATTTAAAAATTAATATATATTTATGTGAAATTATATTATCTTGCAATCAGTTTAATTTTGACAATTTTTAAAATGTTAAAATATGAGGAATGGTTAGGAAAATATCATATACATCCCTAAGTTCTACAATAATATCACAAACATTTTCTAATGACAAACTTATATCAATAACATGCATTGATATATATTATAATACCAATAAAATCCTTAAAGGTATAATAGTGTTAAAAAGATTTTATTAACTATGAATTTTGGCAGAATTGGGAATAAAAAATAATAAAAACCTAATGATTGTTATTTTTCAATTGTTATAAAGGTTAAAATAATATCACAAACACCCATTAATAATGTCTCTCATCAAATAAAACATATTGCTCGTTCATTTTCCCAAGCTAATGGTTTGATGAGTGAACATGTTGAAAGATATGTAAGAATTTGTCTTGAGAAGCAAGTAACAATTTTACAACTACAAAAAAGCTTGGAAGATGCTATATATGGTAATTGATATGAGGTAGAAGATAAGTTCTGAAAATTTATAAGATATAGACCTAATTAACTTAGAGGGAGTTGAATAAGTTATTTTTAATTTTTAACAATTTATAATTTAATAACTTAAACAAAGTGGCCAGACATGCAATCATGTGTAAAAATAAAGTGCAAAAATAAAAGAATAATACACAATATTTTTTAAGTGGAAACAATCTAAGCCATAACTATGACCTAAGAGAAAAACCACCGGTTCACTGAACCACCTAACTTTCCATTATAAAAAACAAATGTTCAAGTACAAACTCGATCTTATGTTACCTTACCTAGAATACTGCCCGAATGTACCTTACTTACGAGCCCTTACTCTGTTTTCATAGTTTCTAATATTAACATGAGCGGTTTCCAAACCAATATTTCAATAAGCTTTCCACCAATCAGATACGTTATCGAATTAACTACAAAATGGTTAGCACAAAAACACTAGTGCCTGTGTGTGTTCTAGAACAGATTTAATAATGAATAATCCTAACTAGATTATTCAAAACATATCACTTAAATCAAATCAACTAGTAAATCAATAGCAAAAAGATGAAGCATAAGTTCAATAAATAGCTTCTTTAAAGATTAATAATCAAATCAAATAACCATGATACAACAAAAATAATTATTTGATCTTACAATTTAAAACAAAAATAAAGAAGAAGACATAAGAACATATTATCAAAATATCATAAATTAATTAGGCTTATTAATCAATCAAACATAACCACTAATATTTGATATATTAACTAAATAAAAATGTATAAAGAATTATGATCTTATATCTGTAAAACAAGATAGTGAAATTAAGAAGAATAAAATAATATTTTTGTGTGGTTGATTGAAATAATGAGCAATAGATTGTATTTATAGGAAAAATTAAAACCTTTGATCCTATGTAATTGAGAAATATATTTTCTATTAAAATAGGATTAGTAATACTCACTAATTAAAAAGACTCATATGTAATTGATTAATATCTTTTTTATTACAAATAGAATTAGTAATACTCACTAATTAAGAAGACTCATATTTAAAGAAGAGTTTTTTTAAAATAGACTCATTAATCATGAAGATTCCTATTTAAAAAAGAGTACTTTTAAAATATATTTTATGCTATCTTTTAAGCTAAGATTTAGGCTATAATTTAGAGTATATCTTATATAATATTTTAGCATATATTTTAGCAACAAAAATAATTTCAAATTTATAAATATGTGTTATTAGATACGTGAGTACAATCCTCTGTGTTATAGTTATAACAGATATACTTGAAATATGACTATCTGAAATTTTGACATTTTTTCAACATTGCTTGATAGACTTAATATCGAACTTAAAAATAAGTTTATAGGTAAATATTTTATCTAAAATAACCAATACTCATTGTCCTTACAAATTCTTTGAAAGTTATAACAATGACTTTAATTGAAATTTTGTATCAAGATGATGATAAATCACTAAAGAGGAAAATATTTAAGTAGATTATTGAGTGATAAGACTAACATGATAAATATGATAAAGAGAAAAATTAGTAACTATTCTTTCATCTTTTGCATGTGACAAAGATTTATCAACAAGATCATCTCTTACATAACAAAATAAAAGTTCTCCATATGATTTTGTTTAATGGAATTCAGAATATGATATATCTAATTATAAAAAAATTTACAATTAGATTAAGAGAGGGTGAGATAACTAGCATTTGTATGATTAAAAGAAGAAAAAGATGACAAAAAAATTATTATATAGACCATCAGAATCCACTTGGTGCAGCACTTTGAATCGAGAACATCATCATATCAAACATCATTTATTCATACATGAGAGCCCAAAACGTCTATGTTGAAAATAAATATAGCAATCATGATTTTGAAATATTGGAGACACTTAAGAGGCATTCATATACAAATAACCATCACAAACATAAGCTTTTGTAGTAAATAAATACAAAATAATTGAAACAATTTGCCAGGTTTAATTCCCATCATGCTAGATCGATTCACATTAACAATGCTTTGAAAAGATCCATAATCCAATCAAAGTTGGTGGACATTATGATAATATTAAAATCGAAGAGAACACTAACCATGGATGAGCATGAGGATTTGTAGTCCTAATACTCCAATAGTGATGTTACTAAAGAAAGGTACATTTGATGTTACTAATAAGAAGTGGTTTGTTAATCCATGGTTTCCTTTTATTATAAGATACTAGTAACAACGTTTTAAGATTTGCAATATGTTTGGCATTTTAGTAAAACAAATCTCAACATCAAAATGCAAATAATTGAGTAAAGTAAAATGACACTACATTGAGACCACAACCTCTATTTCAACAACAAAAAGGAAACTATAGCAATAGTAACATATTTATATCAAAGTTTGACTACCCCAAGAAGCAGAGTAAAATTACCTTGATAGATTATCAAGAAGAAGAATACAGTATTTTCTTAGAATTTATTATTTTCTCTATCCCTAATCCCTTTGTGCTTAAGTTTTAGGAATTTTCCCATCAATTAAAAGATGTATTATCTTTTCAAAGTAGACCTATTTCTTTCATTTTCGCAGCAGTTAAATAACAACAAATTAGTAAAAAGGCTTAACATTGTAGAGGGAATGGAGGTTAAACAACTAGCGCCTCTGTGAGCTTTGAGAAGAAAGATCCAAGTGAGTTTCTTAGCATTTTTTACACGAACTTTATCTCGAGCATTACTCAGTGACTCAGATATGAGGAAATCTTCATCAGAAGGACCCTCAAACTCAATTATGGACCAATTTGGATTTTCCATCTTCACCACCACTTGAGGAGTAGTGGAGTAGCGACCGACAATGGCTGGATGAAAGATCAACAATGGCTTGTGTCTCTACATCTTGCACCAACTTGAAGAAGACAAAAAGGGGGAGATGCAAAGTGGTTTCTTAGGTGCGAGAAAATGGGTAATTGTAGTGAATGATACTTTAATTCAAAAAGTCTAATTATTTACAAAAAAAACAAACAAATGCCTCTCCAAGACTTCGTTAGTAGAAAGGTATTTGTTTCATAAAATATAAAGATTTTGTGATATTATTGGGAAACACAATTATTTTTTATATTTTTCTAGGAATGGTTTGGTGTTCTCCATTGGACACACTATGTAGAGCACTCAATTTCTGTGACAAGGTAGACAATCCATGGTACTACTCATCTATTTGGATGCCATAATTTACCAAATGGTAAGCACTTTATATAAATAATATATATTATTTGTAAGTACATGCTTACTTTATATTGGGTTTATATTGGGTTATATTTGAGTTCTTTCAAATTTGAAAATAATTTGAATTCAATAATATTATTTTTGAGTAACTTATTAATTAAAATATCAATGATGGAGTGATTGCTTTGATACGTGGTAGATCCAAAGATTTTTGTATTAATATATATGTTTAAAAATAAGGTATGATCTGTTATTTGATTTTTATAATATCCAAGTCATTTGACACACTATCTAATTCTTAGATATGCTTGTACCTCAGAGATAGATACTTGAAGCAACCTCACCATCTAAAGCACCGTAAGCTACTCGATATTACAATTTGGTTGCATTTAGAGATATTTATATTTTTATTATTTTATCACTCTGATACACAGTAATATATATTTCTTATATAATTGACATAACGTCATACACATATATATTTATTTATATATTATAATTATTTATTTTTTTATTTATTGTAAGTAATACAAGTAATTATTATACATCAGAATAAGGTTATTAAAAATATAATACCATCTCTAATTTTTATTAGGTATTATATAATTTTTTATTAAAATTAGAGATATAAATTACAAATCAAGCTATTATTTTTTATCATACGACGTATTTGTATGATAAGTATTCAAAACTTTTGTTTAATTATAATAAATTGTATCAACGGAAGATATTACTTGAAAAGTAGGTGTATTTTACTAGTAGCTATTAAGTTATAAGAAATAAATTACCAAAAACAACAAGCATGAACATTCATGGAAAAGGGATGTCTTAAACGTATACTTAATAGTTAATAAGTGTGTGCGGGTGTGTTAGCATGGAAGTATTATTTAAAGAAGACATGCAATTAAGATATAAAATCTGGTTCGTGTTGTTGTAGGATAGTTGCACTAAACTCTCATAGTAAGGTGCAAAAACCAAACCACTAAGCTATTAGTCCATATGTTATTTGTCATTATCGTAGATTTGAAGTCGTAGGATGGAGATTTGCCAAAAATGTATGTACCTTCATCAAGTAAGTAAAAATTACAAAACTTAAAATTAAGAGTTCATTTCTGCGTGAGTTACTTAATATCAAGAGATATTATTAATATTCTTGAAATATATTTTCTACTAATTTCATTACAGCTCTTTTTATTAATTATTAAATACTTGTATTTAAAAAAAAAGGATATTGAACTAATATGCTATAAATTGACAAATGTAAGTCAGAGTAAGTGACAAATTTGAATTTCACAAATAAATTATTGAGTTAAGGCAAAACAAAGGCGATAAGAAAATAAATAACTTGTAAAAATTTAAGGGATTCCAAAATAGAGAGCAAAAATATCAATATCTAAAAGAAATCATTTAAAACTAAAACTTTAAGTACACCCAATCCTCTCACGAATAACATAACAGTGACAATAGAAAAGCAAGAATACCTTAGAAAGTGTATTTGATATTGGTAGAAACTCAAGATTAATTTAATCTAATAAGATCTCATTAAGTTAAGCATTATCCAAACTTATAAGCAGTATTGCTGCTTTGTTCATGGCCGATGTTGGACAAAAATACTTAACAACCCCTTCTACACGGCGAATAGATGTGGACATAAGCGTCATGGTAAGATTGTGGTATAGCTTAGGGTGCAAGCACATAGAGATAAGGAGCAGAGCTCTGATACCATGTTAGAAACTCGGGCCTAACTTAACCTAACAAGATCTGTTGAAACAAATATGTGAAAAAACTATGTAAGAACAATATTACCGATATACTGAAATATACTGCTTTGGTTGAGTCGCGGACTAGGTCGCTTTCTTTAAGACGTTTCGCGGCTCTGCCAAAACTTGTGCAAACAAATACAGCCTCGTCGTCCACAGGATAAAACAACCCAGAATCTTTTTCTGTCTCGGAACTTTACTGCACTGATGAAGTCCGGAATACTACATCTCTTAAATATTTATTTTGCTCAGAAATCTAAGAAAACAATTCTGAATTTTTTTCTTTGATTTTGCTATGAAAACCGTAGAACTGTTTTTTGAGTTGTTAAGTTATATTCTAAATCGGTGGCTATCGCTCTATTTATAGTTGAAAAAATATGTGTAACGGTCATATAATTATGAAAATAACGGACACATAATTATGAAAATAACGGTTATAAAAGTAACGGTCGCATAATTATGAGAATAACGGTCATAAAATTAATGGCCACATAATTATGAAAATAACGGTCATAAAAGTAATGGTCACATAATTATAAGAATAACGGTCATAAAATTAATGGCCACATAATTATGAAAATAACGGTCATAAAAGTAACGGTTACATAATTATGAAAATAACGGCCATATAATTATGAAAATGACATTTACATAATTTATGAAATAACGGTCATAAAATAATAAAAAATATTTTTTATTTAAATTCATTTCCAACAAGATCTCATTGATTTAAGGATTATCCAAGCTTATAAGCAGCATTATTACAGAACTCCTGGTCGATTTGGGATTGAAGAAAACTTAATAGGCTCTTCCATATGGACAAAGGTGGTCTCACAAAGCCACGATAAGACTATTAAGGACAAAGCCTAAGTCACCGATCAAATCAGACACAACTTTGATACCATATTAGAAACTCAAGTCTAACTTAACCCAATAATATCTAATTAAGTTATGAATTGTTCAAGTTTATAAGTATCATTGCTACCTTACTTTTGATCGATATGTGACAAGAATACTTAACATACATAACTTGCTTATTGATGTTGAGGGACCAAAAGAGAGCAAATGTTGGTGTATATGCTATATGCATAAAAAGAGACAGCATACAATGATCAAATCAGAGAGTTCTCATTCACGTCAATATTGCGCAAAAATGGGATTATTCTAATGTTCAAACGTTGGATCTCTAAATGCAACTCAAATGTGGCTGTTATTCAAACTAATATTGGATGTGTGGCTTGGCATTGGCTTACGATATGCTGATATATATACATTAGGAATGTTTAATTTGAAAATTAAATAAAAATAATAATAATTCAATAAAAAAACAACACAATGAGTATAATATTATTACAAATACAATCTTAACTTTAATAAGATAGTTTGGAGCCAATTCAATAACATAATCTTACAATTTATTGACCTTATAGTATCATATTATCATTTATTTTAATTCCAATGAATAATTTCTATAATATTATTACTTATATAAAAATCTCCTTGACTTGCTATATTTGTAGCAACATTTAAATTTATTTTTCATTTTTTTCCAATTTTTTACTTTCATTTTGTCATTTATTTTCATACACGTTTCAAAAAAATCTAATTAATATAATACATAAATAATATCTTATTTCTAACTATACCATATCTAAATTTGTTACTTGAAAGAACAATGTTTATATAATTCAGGTTGAGATTAGATATATATAAAATCATTGGAGCAATGAAGTCACTTTGGTAGATAGATTTTTGAACATCGATTAAATTATATTGAAATATAAAAAATTATTATATTTATAAAACGTATTGAGTGATGTTTCAAACCGTTTTATTCAATTTCATGAATGAAGTAAAAAAAAGTCCTTGTATGAAAGTGAAAAAAGTCCTTTTATGAAAGTGAAAAAATTATATTCCTTCTATAGAGATTGTCTTATTTTAACGCAAGTACTACATTAATCCAATTCGTTTTTATTTTTTCTTTTCACTTAAAAGTCACATTTTTATTTTGTTTCGAGCGATCTATCATTTTTTGTAATGATATTATTCCATCTTTATTCCGTATTCATTCCATATTTATCTTTATAATCTTTTCTCTAATAATCGATACAAGTAAATATGAACACAACCTAAACACAATATAATTTGTATTATTTAATATGTTATGAAATGATATAATTATTTATTAAATTGATTAAACACAATATATTATAATAATATAAATGAATCTACTAAAGTATTTTCTACTTGTTTAACATAACACAAACACAATATGATAAGAACAACGTGAACCTAATGAGCCAATTTGGCTCAAGTCTCCTAGTTATAGCCAATTTATTTTTATATATTTTTTTTCATGGGATTCAAGTAAATATCATAATTTCTAACATGACACGAACACAATATGATCTATATTACTTAACAAGATATAAAATGATAGATAACTATTTATTGAATGGATCAAACACAATATGATATAATAACATAAATGAGCATGCTAAAATATTTTTTTTTTTGCTCAACTCGAACAAGAATATTATACGACACAAATAACATGAACTTAATAAGTTATTATTTTTGTAATTATAATATTAAATAACGTATAATTGTTTATTAAATGATCAAATATGATACAATATGATAACATGAATGAACCCACTAAATTATTTTTACTAGCTTAACTCAACATGAACATTCTACTAAACGAAGAACATGAACTTGATATGCCACTTTTTTTGTTAAAATTAATATATTTTATTGACGACTTACAAACATAATGTGTGAAGCACAAAATGATTCGTTTAGTAAATGAGTTGAGACAATTTGAATGAATTATCACCTCTAAATCAAGCAATTTAAATGAATAAAAATTAAAATAAGAGTATAATCGCACTTGGTGCATGTACATACCTAATTATTTTTAAAAAATAATACTTAAAATATGAAATAACTACGTAATAGTTGTTTGGATAATAGCATGGCTTCTATTAGCACAGGTTGGTGTGTAGTTGTGTGGTCTAGCCAAGTCCAATATAACCATGTAGACACAGATACAATACATAAGTTTTATATTTTATATTCTTATTAGTTATATTTGTAACCTATGATATAATAATATGTGTGTCTTGGTGACCCTATATATACAATAAAGATGATAATATCTACACAAAAATTATTATTCATTTAATACATGTTGCATTTTATCTAGGTTATCTAAACAAAGATTTGGCGCCTATCATGGGTACATAATTTTTAGTTCAATAACCTCTTATTAACTTGAATTAACCAAGTAAAGAGATTTTGTGCATAAGCATTATTTAAACGATCACATTGGATCACAACATGATAAATATAAAAGTAGTTGGCCAGGCTAGCAAAATAGCCAAAACAACCAAACAACCTCTCTTTGTCACCTCCGGTGAAGGATGTAGGGCAAAATGAGTATGACAACATCTTTCACATAATAGCAAGGCAACTAGAAGAAATGAATGGGGTGGTAGACAAGGTTAGAATAAAAAATGAGTAAATCTAGAAGGAGTTACAAGAATAATAAGAAATTAGAGTGAAAACAAATGCTACCTAATAGAAGAAGGAGCTTCGCCTATTGGAAGAGAAATAGGAAGATGATATATACCCCACGAATTAGGATGTGCATGTGGTTTTGAATAGATGTCAGGACTTAAGAATTTTCCTCCCATTAGCAACCTTAATGGGGTTAACTAAGATGTTGTACTTGACCCTTTCATGGAGGGGAAAAAGGTAGTGGGAAGAAAAAATTAAAACCATAAAGGAACAAATAAGGGGACATGGAGCTAGTTAGGACCAATATGACCATGATTGAATATGTAAAAAACTCATTAGATCTTCATTCTACAGCAACATATAGCAGGTGAAGCTACCAATAAAGTTTAACTCTCCCAAATGTCTAACCTACTATGGAACCTCATATTCTATTGCACATGTTGTAGTTAAAACAAACGATGAGGTTGGTTATCATCGCAAGGGGAAAAAAAGGTTGCCATGATGTGCAAGACTTTTGCATCCACTCTTCACAAATAAGCTCAAAGATAGTTTTGTAATTTGACACCGAGAATTATCTCTTCTTTTAAGAACTTTGCAAAACTATATGTCTCTAACTATGCTAATAAAAGCCCCTAAATAAGGAAATCCACCACTTGTTCTCCATCATCTAAGGAACTAAAGAATGTGTGGAAAGTTACATGAAGAGGTTTCGTAGCAAAAAATTGAAAATTCTTGACTGCTCGGACTCCCTAACAATCAAATCCTTTTGAAGAGGAGAAATATGAGTGTAACCAGTTCATCGAGTTGAAAAAGAAGATACTTAGGACTTTAAATAAATCTTATACCAAGGTGCAAAAATTTTAACTTGAAAAGAGAAATAAAGACAAGAAAGGGAAAAGGTGTAAAGACCTATTGGGAAGAAACGAGGGTTAGTCTAAAACAAATATATCCTTTACAAAACCAAAGGCTTGGTCCATTTAACAAACAACTAGAAAATAATTACCAAAAGGCAAGGGAAAAAGTATAAAGACCTCTTGGGGGAGAAGTTTATCTCTATTTCATGGCCTATTAATGAGAGTGTCTCAAGCAGAAGCTGTGATGAGGTTGGAATGGGAACCTAATGTTGTATTGCATGATTAGTGCTTAAAAAGCACTAAATACATCATGTATTAATGTTATTTAATTAATAAAATGGATATGTATTTATTTTATTTTATTATATTTTAGACAAATTTATATTTTGAGATTAATGGATATATTGTTGTAGTATTTTGCATGTATTTTAATATATAAATATTAAAATAAAGAAAAATACTTGAAGCATGCTTATGACACTTTTTGGAGCTTAGATAAATATAATTTATTTGATATTATCCAAAGTGAAGAAAAGAGATAATGAAAAATAAAGAAAAATAATAATTGTATACTGCGACAACAGGAGGTTTGAACTGGTCAAAAATATGGTTGCAATCTGATCGCGTCATGGAGAAAACACAAGTTTTTCTCACATTCTTTCCTATAAATATAACTCCTTGTATACCAAGAAAATAAGCTTCCAAGTTGCATTTTTATCAACTTTTTCTCTCTCTTTTCTATAGATTTTTATATTTTTAGCTTTTAGAATTTTTTTAGTTATTTTCTCAATTATGAGGAATAACATGTTTATGTTTTAGTAGTTTCTAGTTTTCAATTCAAAAAATTCTAGATTGCAATTACTATAAGAGTTTTTTCGGTCTTAGAATCAACTCTTCAGAGTTCTGTAAGGATATTGTTAAGGTATCAATTATATTCCTTTTGTCGTTCATATATCTGTGTTGCTTTTTCTGTGATCAATTATAACATGTCTAGTTAATAGTGAATATGATATAATAATAACGTTGTTATGTTTGCGAAATATTGAATAGGTAAAACATTTTCTTAAAATAAATTGATTTTATTTTTATTCAAGATTTTTATAAAAAAAATGTTATTTGAAGGAGTACATTACTTTTAATAACAAACTTAATATAAGAGTTAAAATTAAGATTTAATTACTTGGTCTTAATTTGGAGTAATACTTTTTTATTTTAGATTTAATTATTTGGATATTTAGAGCGAAGCTCTATTTCAAAGGTTTTTTATAAAGAATTATTATTTGAAAATGTCTTAACAATATATTTTCTTAAATAGTTTTAAAACTTGAAAGTTATTTTTCATAATGTTAAATTATAAAGTTTAATTTGGACACCTTAAATAAAGTTTAATTAATTAATTCTGTCTAAAGCTATAATTAGATGGTTTGTTATTTTCTTAGAAATAAATTTAAAATTTAATACTTAATTAATTACTAGAATCGCCTAAGAATATTAGTTAATTAATATTAAACAAAAGAGTTTGGGCTCTACATAAGGACACTTTCATACCAAAAGGAGAAAATCAATAAATATCAATTTATATATTTAATAACCTAAATAATATGAGCAAACATAATTACTGAATTATTATATCCATTATTCTCCATTGTTTATGAATATATTAAATTGCTTGAATATTTGTTGAATCCATGTCTATTTTTATCCTTATGCATTAGATTAGTTTTTTTCCGAAAACTAAATCATTATGACAGAATATTTAGGTTTAATTTTGTTTTTAAAATTTAAATAATATTTAAAAATCACATAATATTACTTCCTTGAATTGACCTTGAGAGTATATTTATTATTTATATAAATGATTAACGTAGTTACGAGAATTAATAAAATTTAAAATGGATTAGTATTTACGAAATTGGTGTTATCCCGATTTCGTTCATTAAATTTTTGACGTCGTTTTTGGACAAATAATGATGATTTTTATATCATTATCAAATCTTAAAAACTTTTTGTGATGTAAATATTGTAATTTTTATTTTTAGAATTTAATTTCAAATCAAAAATAAAATAAAAAAATTTAAAAACTATATAAGATTTGAATATTAAGTTCACAAACATAAAAGAAAAATCAGATATAAGACAAAATAATTTATATCTAAATTCTTTATCATACACATTAAAAAATCATAAATAAAAGATATTAGTTTTAAATTCAAATTTAAATCTTAAAAAAAAGCTACTCTTCCGGATATTACTCAGTGAACAATAAGTTTGAGAAAAGTAATTTCATTAAAAAAATCAAAAATAAAAATTAAATCTTAAATTTGTTAATTTTATATTTTAATAAATAATATTTAATTAATTAAATAAAAACATTAAAAAAACTGGAGTTCATACCGAACCCAATTTGATGCATTATAGAAAAATAGTTCGTGTGACGTAATTTAAGAAAATCAAAAAAATTTAAAATATAAAAAATAATTGTGTAATAGCATGAAAAATAAAGATCTAAGGGTTTTATGTCTAGGAGACTAGTTCTTGGAATCCTTTGTACCACTAGTCTTTCTTGGAAACGTTGCTACGTCTAAGAGGATGGTTTTTAAGGAGTTTTTGCCCTATCATTCTTTTCTAAGAGCACTATTGGTTAATATTGATTATGCTATTTAACTTAGAGATTAACCTAACTTGTCTGTTTAGTATTTGTTTTACTAAATACTATGTATATTTTCTCTAAATTTTTGTATATTTATTTTATTATTATTTTTTAATTGATATGTGTTTTAAATTTATGCTTTCAATAGTCTATGCATGGTATAATATCCTTAGGAAACCCTCTTACACTATACATATATAATATTTATAAATTTAAACAATTGTCCACAAGGTAGGATTCTAACCATCAATTTATTTTTTAGCCAAAAACAGAAGCAAGCCTAAATCCTCCACTAGAACCAATAGAAATGGGAGAAAACTCACATATTAGGGAAACCACCATGAAAAAGTTTTCACAACTAGTAATTGGCACAACAACAACCTCTATCCACCTGGGTGAGACTACTTGGAATTATGAATTGAAAAATATTCATTTTTCTACGCTTTCTTCATTTCTAGGACTGCCTAACGAAGTCTTGATTGATACAACACTGCAAGTGCATAATATTGTAATTTTATAATAAAGTGATAAGAAAAGAATTGTCTTCAGGGATTGATAACTTACTTTTGAAAAATACCAAAATTATACTAATCTTAATTTTATTTAGAGAAGTCACTAAGGTTGTTGTAATTGGAATTTAAAATCAATTTAAAGAAAATGAGCAAAAGAAAAGAAAGATGTTGTTTGAAAATCAAACCAATGGGAACAAAACTTCTAGGAAGTCGATTTCACCTAATTCTTCACTATGCTTGACCAATCTAGCTAATTGAATTTAATTCTCTTTGTTTGTTGGCAATCTTCAAAAAACATCCAAAAGCCTATTTCGACAGTCAATTGAAAATATTCTTGTTCATTAATTTACACAAGAGTATGAAATTTAATAAAGCAAAAAAATATTAAGACCAATGATTTTAATACTATAAAGGTTCATACAAGTCTTTCGATCTCTATATTTACCTATGCTTTATTCCAGATATATCCTATAATTCTCTCTTTTGATAGTAAATCACAAGACTAAAATCATCTAATTAATGACCACTTAATTAGAAGTAATAAACTCAGAATAAATCAGACAAACATGAAAAGAAATAATTCAAATTAACATGGAAAAGCAAGCATAGTTTGGAATTAAATTACATATTTTTCCTAGAATAAAGAAAATTTAGTTCATGTTAAAAATTAAATTTAATATAAATGAATTCATCATAATTTTTCTGAGAATAATTGAAAGGAAAATGAATTGCAAAAATAATATGTTTATGTGTTTCCTTGTTGTGCTCCAATCTTCTTTTCTTTTTCCCTTGTTTCCTTTTGCTCTACCGATGTTCCTTTTTTCTTCTTCTCTTGTTTTGTTTATTCCCAACGTCGTTTCTCTATGTTTCCCTTTTTCTTGCACTGCCAGCACTTGTTTTTTGTTTTTTCCTTTTCTTCACCCCCTCTCTTTCTATATATATATATATATTGTTTTTAAGAAAATCTTCATTTATATATAATTTCAATAAATCTTCATTTTCTTCAAATTTTCAATAAAATTTAAATAACAATAATAAAGTCTAAAATCAATAAAAATAAATAAAATTATACTAAATTTTAGAGTTGAGAAGTGATAAATTATACTAAATTATGCAAGTTATCAAATACTCTCAAACTTAAAACTTTGTTAGTTCTCAAACAAAAAATAATAATAATAAAAGACAACTATAGATAATATCAATTAGACCCTATAGAAAACTATCATCACTCACTAAGCTCTGGTCTGAATTTAGATCTCATCACTAATAACTTACTCTTTTAACATAAAAAATAGTAGGAAAATCAATCAAAAATTCAGCAATTTGTCAAGCAAGAGTTAAGCAATAACTTGAACTTAAAGCTAAGTCCTTGAGTGTGTGAGTGAAATAGTCAATTTAACTTCAAACCACCAATAAATTTAGATAAAAGTAGAAGCAACTAAATTGAAAAGAATTCTCTCAAAACTTAACTCCATAAGTCCAATTTTGAGAAATCCTCTCCACTAATGTAATTAAATACCAAAATCAAAGATCAAAAGGTCTTTAATCATGGTTGTAATGACAGGCCATATGGTGAGAGCTAAAGAAGAAATGGATATGGAAAATCAAAGAAAGCTAGGAAAATACTTGGTAGAAAGAACAATAAAAACAATATCCACATGATTCACACCATAGCTCTTTCTTAACAATATGCACATATTGATGACAATATTGTTGCTACACTCAATAAGTTTTGTGCTCTTTTTTTGCCACCTTGATACTCATAAGTTTTTTTTTTTAATTTTCAACCACTTTAACCCTTTTTTCGATTCTTTCTTTTCACTTTCTTTTTTTCACACTTTAATAAAATAAAACAAACATAATGTGCATTATTTAATTTGAATTAACTTTATTTTTAAATGCAAATTTCCACCAAAGTATTTCTAAAAATTTAAGGTAAATTCATGGTTTTTCAAGTTTAGAATGAGAATGATTTATATAGTTAAAATAACAAATAAGACTTACATAAAATAAGGTTCAAGGGGGTTGACTATGGGAATATTCTATGCAATGATGGCGTGATAATTAGGATGGTTGGGAAGGTTTTTTGGTTGTGATAAAAAAATTTCATAGATGATTTTTCTAATATTTGGTATCAACTCGGATTTCGCCTCAAGGATCCATCATTGGATTCTAGAGCAAATCAATATTGAACTTTCCTGACCTAGTTAATTCAACCCCTTCTCTTTATAGGCAAAATGAAGTAGAGAAAAAATTTACTATGTGCTCAATTATTTTCAAGGACAATGATTTAAATCAAAGTATCTACATAACTCTGCCTAACATAATAGTAGATTTTGAATTTTTTTTCTAAAAACCATCCTCAATCACAAATTTTAGAGTCATAGCAAATTCAATCATACTCAAATACATGCTTGATAAAATAAATACAACAACTCAAGATTATAGGAGTTGACCCATTAACTTAAACCAAACAATGTTCTCATTGTAATTCAAAAGTGAGACAGATTAAAGAAATGAAAGGAACTTTCCTGGTTTTATGGTGAATCCGTATTAGTTTGTAATTTATAGCTCTTTGTTTCTGCAAAATAAACCAGCATCAAAATCCAAATTATTCAAATAGTAATTAAAATAAAATAAAATAACAAAAGAAATTTTTATGGGTTGGCTCCCATAAGCGCTTGTTTTATAATCTACAGCCAGACTTTTTAATCTTCGTCAATTAGGATTTTGAAGAGGAATAAATGCACAATTCCTCTCCACTTGTTCTCCATAATAGTGCGTCAATCTCTCATTGTTAACTCTGAATACATTCCTTATCTTTTCTTTCAAGTCTATTGCTCCAAAAAGGGAAACTTTATCAATTGTATAAGGACTTGTTCATCTTGATCTTAACTTACCCGGGAAGAGTTTTAGTCATGAATTGAAGAGCAAAACCTTTTGTCTTGGAGCAAACTCACACCTAAGAATTTGTTTTTCATACCACTTATTCGTTTGTTCTTTGTAGATCTTTTCATTTTCATAAGCATCATTCCAGAACTCATCCATCTCATTTAGTTAAAGAAATCACTTTTCCCCTACTACCTTCAAATCAAAATTAAACTTATCTACAAGCTAATAAGCTTTATTCTCCAACTTAACAGGGAGATGACATGCTTTTCCAAACACTAATCGATAAGGATACATCCCAATAGGTGTTTTAAAGCTATACAATATGCCCATAAAGCATCATTAAGCTTTTTTGCCCAATCTTTTCTATTATTGTTGACTATCTTCTTAAGGATATTCTTGATTTCTCGATTTGAAATTTCAACTTGGCCATTAATTTGAGGATGGTAGGCAAGTTCTATCTGGTGCTTCACACCATATTTAGAGAGAAGGCCATTGAATAATTTTTTTGCAAAAGTGGGTCTCTTCATCACTAATAATAGTTCTTTGAGTGACGAATCTTGTGAATATGTTCTTATGTAGAAATTTGACAACTTCCTTTGCATCATTTTTTGTTGCAATAATTACCACCACCCACTTTGACACATAATCAACTGCTAATAAAGTATACACAAAGCCAAAAGAAAGAGGAAAAGGACCCATACAATCAATTCCCTAAAAATCAAATAACTCAAGTTCTAAGATATTTTTCTATGGTAGCTCCCGATGCCTTGAAATATTTCCCATACGTTGGTATCGATAATAGGTTTTCACCAAAGTATAACTATTATGAAAAATAGAAGGCCAAAAAGAAACCACTTTGAAGTACCTTAGCTACTGTTCGTGTTACCCAAAAATGTCCTCCATATGATTAGATATGGTAATGATGGATAATGGCTTGCATCTCTTTTTTAGGCACACATATTCGAATGATTTGATTAGGGCATCTTTTGAAAAATAAAAGGCTAATCCCAAAGATAATATTTCACATCATGCAAAAAATTCTTACATTGGTGGTAAGTAAGATATGGTGGCAATACCCTACAAGCTAAGTAATTTATAATATCAACGTACCAAGAAGCTTGATCTCACATGCAAAAAACTACTCATCAAGGAATGTTTCTTGGATCACTAAATCTGGTTTACTTCCTCTTTCTCCAACCGAGAGAAATGGTCAATAACTAAATTTTCACTTCATTTCTTATCTCGAACTTTCCAAATTAAATTCTTGAAGAAGAAGGATCCAACGAATCAATCTTGGCTTAGCATCATTCTTGCCAAACAAATTACAAAGTGCTGCAATATCAGTGAACACTATCACCTTTGTACCAATGAGGTAAGACCAAAATTTGTCACAAGAAAATACCATAGCAAGCATCTCCTTCTTAGTTGCTATATAATTCAATTGGGCTTCATTCAATGTCCAGCTTGCATAGTATAATATCCTAAATAGTTTATCTTGCTATTGTCCTAACACTACTCCAATTACAAAGTCACTTGCATCACACATAAGTTCAAAAGGTTGAATCCAATAAGGTATAGTCATTACTGGTGCTGAAATCAGTTTCTTCTTGATTGCATTAAAGGCCTACAAACAAACATCATCAAAGTCAAATGCAATTTTTTTTTCAAGAAGATTACATAAAGGTTTAGAGAGTTTAGAAAAATCCTTTATAAATCTTCTATAAAATCCCGCATGTCCTAAAAAGCTTCTAATTCCCTTCACATTCTTTGGAGGTGGTATTTTTTCTATGGTTGCAATTTTAGCTCGATCAACCTCAATTCCTTTAGATGACACTCTATGGCCAAGCACGATCCTTTCTTGAACCCTGAAATTACACTTCTCCTAGTTTAGGACAAGGTTTTTACCTTTACATATCTTCAAAAATAGAGTTAAATTATGAAAACAATGATCAAAAGATGTACCAAAAATCGAAAAGTCATCCATGAAAATTTCCATGATATATTCCACCATATAAAAAAATAGCCATTATGCAACGTTGAAATATTTCTGGGGCATTGTACAATCCAAAGGGCATCCTTCTAAAAGCAAATTTTCTATAGAGGAATGCGAATGTAGTTTTCTCCTGATCTTTGGGGGCTATAGAAATATAGTTATACCTTGAATAACCATCTAAGAAGCAATAATAGGGATATCTGGCCAATCAATTGAGACCCAACATTTCTTCTCAAGAAAAGAAAAGGTTTTTAACTTCTTATAGACAAAACTTATAGACAAAACTTTTGAGATGATCCTTATTTATTCAGAATTAGTCAAGATCAAGTCATCCAGAGGTGTGTGCCTGAAGAAGAACATAAGAGAATTTTGACATTTTTCCATGATCTTCAATGTAGAGACCATTTTAGTGGTAAGAAAACAACCCTAAAGGTATCACAGTCTAGATTATATTGGCCAACTCTTTTCAGAGATGCAAATATGTTTTATACATAATGTGATCGATGTCAAATAACAGGCAACATAAGCAAAAGAGCTTAAATGCCTTTGACATCTAATTTAGTTATTGAAATATTTGATGTATAGGGGAGTGACTTTATGGGTCATTTTCCCCCATCCAATGGTTTCAAATATATCTTGGTTGTTGAAGATTATGTACCCAAGTGGGTAGAAGCTATAACCACTAAAACCAATGATGTAAATCTTGTTGTGAAATTCATTAAGGATTTGATATTTAGTAGATTCGGGTTGCCTAGAGCAATAAGAAGTGATGAAGGTGTCAATTTTTGCAATAGACTCTTTGATAAAGTACTGAAGAAGTACAATGTTTCACATAGAGTGGAAACTCCTTATCATCCTCAAACTTTTGGTCAAGTGGAAGTAATAGGAAAATGAAGGGAATTTTGGAATGCACTGTGCATCCTTCAAGAAAGAACTAGGCAATCAAGTGGAATGATGCCTTATGGGCATACTGTACAGCTTACAAAACATCCATTAGGATGATCCCTTACCAGTTAATCTTTGGGGAAGTGTGCCACCTTCCTGTTGAACTCGAACATAAGGCTTACTGGGCAATTAAAGAGCTAAACATGAATTTAGATAAAGCAAGAGAAAATATGTTTTCTCTATCTTAATGAGTTGGAAGAGATTAGGGACGAGGCCTATGAAAATGAAAAATTATACAAAGAGCATACTAAACGTTATCATGATAAGAGGCTAGTTCATAAGTCTTTTCTTCCTGGAATGAAATTTCTTTTATTTAACTCTCATTTGAGATTGTTTCTAGGAAAATCGAGATCAATATGGGATGGACCTTACACAATTGTCCAAGTTTTTTTCATATGGAACAATAGAGTTATTTAATCCAAAGACACAAATAACTTTCAAAGTCAATGGGTACCATGTAAAGCCTTATTTAGAAGGAGAATACAACATGGCTAATATTGATTCCATATTGATAAATTGATCCTCAGCACCATAAAGATACATCTTGCTAAGACGTTAAACCAAGCGCTAGATGGGAGGCAACCCATCATTGTAAGTAATTTTTCTTTTATGCAACTTTATTTAATTAGTTTCTTTTATGTTTGTTTATTTTATTTTAAGCATTAATATAATTAAAGTTTTGAGATGTGTTAGATGTTATACTATTATGTCTCTGAGCATAATTATTTCAAGCTGATGTTGGTTGCACTTTGTTTTCCACATCAAATCATTGACACATCAAATGTATCAGTAACTTTTCTATCTCTATTCTTGCAATTTAAATTTCTTAAACATTGAGGACAATGTAGATTTCAGGTTGAGGTGGCTATATAAAAGTTACACATTTTACAATTTTTTTTATTCATAGATAATTTAAACAATTTTCACATAATTTTATTTATTACTTTTATTTGTAATTTATTTGTTTAGTAATTTTTAATTTTTTTAGAGTAATTTTAAAAATTTTCAAAAAAATTGACCATGTCTTATTATTAAATTTAAACAATGATTATGTTTTTTTTGCACTATTAGATTAATTTCCAAAAACATATCATAAAGTAATGTGATAATTAGTTAGTTTTTGTTATAACTAGTATTTTTGATAAGGTGTGTAAATTATATTAAACCCAAAATTAGTGTTTAGGAATCAAATAATGTAAACTACCTTTGTGAGAAATATTTTAAGCCTATTATCCTTTATTCTGGGTGATAAATATAAATGTTTTTATACTCTAAATACTTTTCTTATTTCTTCAGCATTATTAGATGATCTTTATAGGATTTATCATTGAATGTCTGGATTTTTAAATTTTATTGAAGTGTTATATATTTATTTTTTATTTTCTTAGATTAAATTATTTAAGTAGAAATTGATAGCATATGCCTTTATTCATTCGTGCATGACTTCTATCTAAAAATATATATATTTAGGGTAACCTAAATAAATACAAACAAAAAAGCCAAATGTTAATTATTTACCTTACCATGTAAAAATATACAATCTATACAAGGTCAAAAGTCTGATTGCAATCCAATTATTCTGTATATTTTTATATTTTTACCTTTCAGAATTTAATTAGTTTTCCCTCAATTTTGAGGAAGAACATGTTTATGTTTTAATAGTTTATAGTTTTTGATTCAACAAATTCTTGAGTGCAATTACTAACAGAGTTTTTTTAATCTTAGAATTAACTCTTCAAAGTTCAGTAAGGATATTGTTAAGGTATTCATTATATTCCTTTTGTAGTTCATATATTTGTGTTGCTTCTTCTATGTCATTCTTGATTTGTCTGTGATTAATTGTAACATATCTGGCTAATACTGAATATGATATAATAATAATGTTGTTATGCTTGCAAAAAATTATATAAGTAAAACATTTTCTTAAAATAAATTGATTTTATTTTTATTCAAGATTTTTGTAAAGAATGCTATTTGAAGGAGTAAATTACTCTTAATAACAAACTTAATATGAGAGTTAAAATTAAGATTTAATTACCTAGATTTAATTTAGAGTAATACTCTTTTATTTTAGATTTAATTATTTGGATATTTAGAACGAAGATTTATTTCAAAAGTTTTTTACAAATAATTATTATTTGAAAATGTGTTGACAACATATTTTTTTAAATAGTTTTAAAACCTGAAAGTTATTTTTTAGATAGTTAAATTCTTAAGTTTAATTTGGACACCTTAAATAAATTCTAATTAAACGACTCTACCTAAAGTTATGATTAGATGGTTTGCTATTTTCTTAGAAATAAAGTTAAAATTTAATACTTAATTAATTAATAAAGCTCGACTAAAAATTTTAGTTCACTAATATTAAACAAAAAAGTTTGGGTCATGTCTAAAGACATTTTCATACCAAAAAGAGAAAATCAATAAATATTAATTTATATATTTAATAACCTAAATAATATGAGCAAGAATAATTACTAAATTATTATATCAATTATTATTCACTATTTATAAATGTATTAAATTACATAAATATTTGTTGAATTCATGTCTATCTTTATCTTTATGCATTAGATTAGTTTTTTTCAAAAACCAAATCATTGTGAGAGAATGTTTAGACAATAATAATAGTAATAATAATAATAATAATCACTAGTACAAAAATTACATATGGCCTCGGTTTTTAACCGTGAAGGTAGGTCTATGGCCACGGTTATAAGAATTGAGGCCTAAGTGAGAGAGATCATAGACTATTACCTATGACCTCGGTTATTGAAAGACCGAGGCCATAGGGTATGCATAAATTAAAAAATACAATTATTAATTTCAATATTAAAAATCAATATAAATTTCAATAAATTTATTAATTATAATATTAAAAATCATATTATATTAAAACTAAAAGTATAATTACATTTGAGAGTTTATTATACACTAAAATATAATAAAACCTTACTATTAGAAACTAAATTTCTAATATTAATTACAAGCATTTATAAGTGTATTTCAAATCAACATAATCAAGTCCACAGTTACATCAACATAAGTGTAAAGAAAAGGAAAATACCATAGGTGCTGTTGCACTGGGCTGGTGCGTCTGTGTGTTGGTGAGCTTGGTGTGCTGGTGCACCTGGTATGTTGGTTCACCTGGTGCGTTGGTGAGCTCATACACTGGTGAGCCTGGTGCGTTGTTGTGCTGGTGCCTGCCTACCATGAAAAAGAAAACAACAAAAAGACTAGAATACCATGTGTGCATATATAGCAATCAACCTTTAACATGTTTCTAGCAAAAAAAACTTCATTAACATTAAGAAAAATGTGTTCGGAGCATCTCATGTCCCCATAAAAAAAAGAAAAGATTTTTTTTCAAAATAACACAGGATGCAAAGGAGTTTTAGGCATAGAAAAAATATGCAGGGATTAATAAGGAGAGCAAGCCAAGTCAAATATGGAACATATATCTAAATGGAAACTATCCTTGAAAGATACTAAATTGTTAATGATTTCCTTTTAAAAATAAAATAAAAACATTTGGCATTTCTAGAATATACCATCTGCTTTGCATGGAATGTGGTAAAATATTTAGATTAACTTATAAATTAGGAATGTTAGAAAACTTAAAACAATTGTCAAATGTAGCGGTAATAAAAAAATCGTTCAACCATGAGGACTGAAATTGAAAATCTGCATATCAGCCTATTTCTATTTCATTAATTGATCTACCATCAACTCATACTAATCTATATTGTATTACGTTTGTAAATATAGAGATATTTCAAAGCCAAAAAAGTAACCAGTATAATGAAAAACAAGAAAGTTGATTCAAACAAGAAATTACACAAAGCAATAACTAATTATCCAGAATACACATGTGTTTGATTTTAAGATAAAGGAATCAATGTAGTAAGATTTAACTCTATGCAATACATTTGATGTGATTACTCAACATACATAAAATAACTGTTATTAAACCAGGATGTTTCTTTGATCAATTTGATCTAAGCAGCATGCTCATAGAACCATTGAGACTAGCCGCTAGTGCATGCTATTTTTAATTCCAAACCAGTAAAAAAATATCAGCATACAATTAGAGTAAAAACCTGCGACTATCATAAAATCACCAATTCTAAAAACACAAACACAAAAGTACCTAGTAATTGCTACAAAAATCAGCAAACCCAAGAAAATAGGTTGAACTAAAAAAAGAAAAACCCTTACCTATTTACAAAATAGAACCTTAGAGTTGCCATTTCTCAACTCATTTTCTTCACTTTTAAATATTGCACATAAAAGTAAAATCAAAATAAAGAACCATGAAATCGACGATTAAACTAAAACCCTTAAAAAACAACCAAACCTCTCGATAATAAAACCCTCTCAATCTCAAATGGTAAACTAAAGAAGAGAATTATATCAGAAAGATCCCGCAGAATAAGAAAGAACAGTGTACGTTATATTCTTTATCAAATTCCTCTTATAGAATTACCATTTATAGGGATTCAGATTCATACTTTAAAGTGAATTTGAGAATATGCAAATCATTAATGAAATAAATGAAAATGGAAAGCCTCGTATAGAAATAAAATATTCCCTATACAAAATGGAGCAAAGAGGGTATGTTAAGCCCTAAAATACAAAACAAAAGTAAAATCAACAAAATGGGAACAAATATACAATTACAGAGTTATACACCCAAACAAATATACAATTATTCATTACAAGATAATTGGTGAATAGTATATCAATAAAATTTTCTAAAAATATTGTTTTCGGTCCTCTCTGTTTATCTTTACAAAAATGCTAGGGTGAAACATGCACAACACTAGCACCAGGCACCAGAGCCAGCGTACCACCCCAACGAACCAACACTAGCGCACCACCCCAACAGACCAAAGACCAAAGACACCACCCCAAATAAGACCAAAGACTAAATAAGACCACCCCAGTGCACCAACACCAGCGCACCACTCCAATGAACTAGCACCAGCACCGATCCAAGCAATAGGCGACCACACGTTCCATAAACCATACCAAGTGACCTTCGTAACAAATTTTCATAACCCATCTAAGAAATATCCAGCATCCAAATTTCTCAACGTAAGCAAGCCTTTAGGTTGTTAGAAATAACCTCTACGTACCGATCGAGATTTGGTACCGAGAGTCATTTATAAAAGAAAAGATGAGTTGATGTTACCAGAAAGATTCAAGCAGTGGCCAAGGAACTATTATGGTGAGAGTGGAACAGAGGTTGGAACCCAGTGCGAGAATGGAATAGATGTTGGAACGCAATGCGAGAGTGGTCCAGAGGTTGGAACGCAGCGACGCGAGAGTAGAATGCGACACGAGGGTTTCGAGTAGAAAAGAGAATATACACAACGCTAGGGTTTCACTCGAGTAAAAGGGAAAAAATGAGATATATATATATATATATATATATATATATATGGGAAAAAAGAAAAGAAAATTAGAAAAAAAGAAAAAAATATTTGAAAAAAGGAAAAAAAAGGAAATTAAAAGAAAAAAATTGATAAAAAAATTTGTTGTTTGGTGTAAAAGAGAGAAAACTGGGAGGGAAAAAAGAAAAAAAAGAGAAAAAAATCGGTAAAAAAATTTGGTATTTGGTGTAAATTAAAGAGATAAAATTGATAAAATATGTCTATGGCCTCGATTTTATAAAAACCGAAGCCAAAACCCTATAGCCTCAATTTTTAAAAACCAAGGCTAAATGTCCAAGACTATATATATGTATTGTAGTAGTGTTCTAACTATGTAGGAAATTTAGATAAGCATCGATCAACCACTAGTTATGTGTTTACTCTTGCTAGAGCACCAATCAGTTGGAAGTCTACGTTGCAATCTACAGTTACTTTGTCTACTATAGAGGCAGAGTATATGACAGTTATAGAGGCTGTGAAGGAAGCTATTTGGTTACGAGATTTGCTTGAAGACTTGGGACTTGGTCAAAAGCATATTAAGATGTTTTGTGACAGTTAAAGTGCTATTCATTTAGTTAAGAACCAAGTCTACCATGTACGTACAAAGCACATTGACGTTTGTTACCATTCCATGTGAGATATTATTGAAAAAGGTAGAGTACTAGTTCAAAAGATCAATACTATTGAGAATCTCGTAGATATGATGACCAAGGTGGTGATGATAATAAAGTTCAAACATTGTCTAAAATTTATTAACATTCTGCAAATTTGAGTTAGCATTCGCATCGCTAATCTAAAGATTGAAGAAATCATTTGAGAATCACTAAGTCACCAAGGTGGAGATTTTTTGTATAGCTCCTTAGTGAGTAATTTGAAAAAAAATCTCACATGGATTAGGAATCATTATGGGTGTTGTATTTTGTGTTATAAATAAAGCCCCCTCCTCCACTTTGAAATCAACCCAGAATTTGTATCTTTTTCTCTCTTTTGTATGGGTTATTAATTAGCTCAATCGTACCCAATCAGTTGTAATTTTTGGACTTCATTCTATTCGAAGATAGTGAAAGTGGTCAACAATGCTTGATGACATAAGTAACATTTATACCGAACCTAGTTAAATTTCTGGTGTTTTTATTTTTTTACTTTAATATTTTATTTAATATATGTTTTAGTTTCTTTTATCATTATATTTCCAATAGTATTATTTTGTTCGGTTAATTTGAGTTCTATTTATTTAAATCATAATATTTGTATATAGTAACTATTTCGAATTGGAAAAATATACCCGATTTTCCCAACATTTTGAAAACAACTTTTATATGAGGGACTCCTTGTACTCCCTAGAAAACACTTGTATCGTCTCTTATCCCATACTTGTATTGGCCATTGTTGGTTCTTGATGCAAGTTTTGTTTGATTAGGAAGTTTCATAATAAAGAAATCACCATGGTGGAATGTCATAGTGACTTATGCCTAGTAGCAAAGCTATTGACTTTGTTTTTTCTTTATATTTACCGTAAATTTTATGTACATTGTTGATTGCATATGATGAAAATATATGTAGAAGCCTAATGTGGTTTACATTAGAATTGACTGTTGTACTAGGACTACGGACTACATTTAGAATTTGATTTGTTAAGCTTTCACGATTGGGTATACCGGGCATGATACAATGAACAATTTTAACTTTTTAATTAATTTGTTATGGCTATTGAAAATATGTTACTTCTAAATATTTCACCTAAGCAAGCATTCTCTGTTGGCATCCCTCACAAATGGGTGACCTTTTCCTAACGAAAAAAAAACTTTGCTTTATGTTTCAGGGAGCCACAATAGTAGACCAGATTGTGAGCATAACTCCTGTTGAAAACTACATGCCAAACTTAAGGTGCAGGTAATTCTGTCTGAAAGTTTGTATCTCTTTTCTCATTGCATGTTGTTGCAAGTTTTCAATTTATAGTTTCATTCATGCAGGAGGTACGGATAGTGGAAAATGTTTTATATGATGCTCTAGAGACTATGTCACCAGTTGTCGAGGTAGCCAACGAGAATCCTAGACATATCAGTCAATAGCATAGACAAAAAGTTACAGATAAAATAGCGTTAGTCCGCTCTTTTTATGTTCTTTTTTCTTCAACTAATTTAATAAATTGGCTTCCGTATACTCTGAAAGAGAGAAAAAAAAAACACAAAACAACACAGCTACCAGTCTCAGGGTTTCAGAACAGTGCATGTTTTGAGTTGTAACTTATGCATTGTCCTTCCATTTTCAGACTTTTATTTTTCTTCATCTTAAAGCAGTTGTAATCTATGACCCATGAAATGTGTTATTGCATGCAGCAATATCCCTACAATGATAATTGTTGCCTAATCATATATATTTTTGTTTTTTATTGTTATTTTACACTCAACTAAATTTTTAAGCGGGTCTCTAAACCGCAAAAGGAAAGATAGGGTTACTTGATGATTGACAATGTGAGCAATTATTTGGTTTGTGCTAGGACTTAGATATGTAATTTACTTTTTATTAATACTATGAAAGAAATATCTTTGGTTGTCAGAGTAGTGAATAAATTTTGTTACCGTTATTTGCTTCTTTCATGTGGATCTATGAACTTTGATAGTTGAGTGACACTAAGTGAAATGCTGAGAATTAATGAAGTTGCTTTTATGGTGATCAGGTACGTAACTGCAGGAGCATCCTGGCTAAATGGAACATTTAGTAAAGTCGCAAAGGTAGGGCAGGTTGCAGTTACAAAAACTAGAGAAAAATTCCAATTGGCTGTGTCAAACATAACTGCCAATATGGGTGTTAGGTAGTGTTGGGATTTCATGTATATGACTATACGGTGAGAATTTAAAAATTTTCTATCATTACTTGGCTCAATACACAAAAGACCTCATTTGTATGACAATTGTAAGCAAGATTCTCTCTTAAGCATTTCAACAAACATTTAATATGCACTAAATAAAATGAACAAATCTCATCTACCTTCTTGCTAGAGATGAAGAAGATTACCTTTACCTAAAGAGATTGTTAAATCTCTTAATAGAGGAAAGTCAATTTCTCTTCTAGATCTCTTGGAAACCACCTTTCTTTTGAGAGCACTTTTTGGTTCACTTTGAATCTAAACAACAAACTACCACACTTCTTAGATAGATGGATGTAGAGTTTAATACTTAGATTTAACCATCTAGCAAGAAGAGATAAGAGAAGAGACTTTCGACCTAGGGTTGAACCACCTAGGTTTTTGGCCTTAAGCAAGTCTTTGCAAGTTTTTTGGCTTAAGAGAAGGAAAAATGTTGCTGCTGAAAATGGAGGATTTTGGCTAGGGTTTGAGGCAGCACACATGAGTAATATGTAAAATAGGATTATGTCACTTTTACATTATATTTGTTTTATTAGTCTCTTAAGTGAATTATAACTATAACTACATTAGTTATATTGCATGCGATATAATTCCACTTTACCAAAGGGCTCAGTAATATCATAACTCAAAATCGAGTGACAATGATAATATTGACATATAGATTTCTCTCGCACAAGTTGTACACAACGAACTACTATTTCATTTCTATCATAAGATAATATTTAAATAGCAATCACATTATATACTTCTCATGTGAAAAATCTACATATCTCTTATCTAAGATTCTAAAGACACAATGGAAGCATTAATGACACAAAACACGATCCATATAATGTTCCATCTAGTTAGGTCATGTTCAATATATAAAATACACATTTTATATACTCATGTCATTAAATGATAATCCCTTATCAACATTTATAAAACTACGATGTACTTTTAATCGGCATGACAATCTTTCACGGTAATTAATGTTCCTCCTTAATTACCACAATTGTGAACATATTTAAGATTATATGTTTCTCATTTTAAGAGTTATATGGTTCAAGACCAAGGGCATCTTCTTGAACACTTCCAAAATATAAGATGTTAATCTCAAGAAACAAGAATACATAATATTCAAAAATCATAAATAATACATAAATCTTTATCAAAAAGAATAACTTTTAAAACACACATCCTTCATGTGGTACATTCCTATCCATGTCATCAACCGCAATGGTAACTCTTTTGCCACCATAAATGTTAATTTTAATTGACTTCATATGTCTCTACTCTTAGTGATGATAATATATTAAGAACTTATGCTCCTTTTCTTTCTTGATCCTTAGGTTTTGAAGTTCTTGATGGAAAAAAAATAGTATCAATGTGCTTTATGGTAAAGTCATGGTTGGCAAGTCTGATAATGCAATTATTGTTTTTTTTACTTATATAGTTATATACACCTATAATTATAACTATTATTTCCTTGTCATCTTTATAGTCATTTAAGATCAAACCTCACAATATTTTATGTTTTCTATGTTTCAGTTTTCTATTGCACCCATAAGTAGGTTAAAAGTGTCATGCCTACTAGGATTGTGCTATTGGCTTGGTGTTTGCTCTGCTTCTGGCTCTTGTTGGTTTACATCTTTGTGGTATTCTTCGGGGAGTGATGTTTTAAATTATGGAAAATTTGATGTTTTAAATTATGGAAAATTTGATTAGTATTATCATTGGTTTTTGCATATATTTTACATTTTGGAACACTTTAATTAGTTAGTTATAGTAAAATTTTATTATGTTTTAGTGCATTTATAAACTCTCAATTATAATTACTCTTAATTTTAAGATAATGACTTTTAATTTTTTCAATTGATAAATTTATTGTAATTTATATTGAAAATGAGGTTAATTGAGATGTATATAATTATAGTTTAGGTGTAACCGAGACAATATATATATCATTTGGTCTCAATTTTTTATAAGATCACAACCAAATATATGTCTATGATCTTGATCTTGTAAAGACAATGACCAAATGTATGTCTATGACCTCAATCTTTTGAATACCATAATCAAATGGTATATATATGACCTTGATCTTTTAGAGATCGTGACCAAATGATATCTATGACCTCGATCTTTTATAAGATCGAGACCAAATGTATGTTTATGGTCTCATTAAAAACTAAGACCATAGGTAAAAGTCAATCTTTATAATCATATCCATATTTTTATAATTGTTTGTGACTATAGACTTACGGTTAAAAATCATTTACCAATATATTTTATGTGAACTACTAAAAAATTAAGGAACTTTTGCGCTTTAATTAGAAAGAACATAATTAAGCTATAAGACATCTATCAACAAATAGAATTATGGCAAAATACTTGAAAATATTTAGAAGGGACATAATGCCATAGGGAATTATTAAAAGAAGTATCTGTTTCAAATTCATGTTACTTTCTTAAATTTAAAATGAGGGTATTGAAATTTGGAACTCAAGTTCTTTAGATAAATTTCTTACAATGAATTTGATTCTTTGAAATTAATAGAATTCGAAATATTAGGATAATTTGAATTTGTACATATATTCACAGTTAGTTAATTATAGTATGATAAGTGTTAAATTTTTTTAAAAAAATAAATAATTCTCTTTTATTTATAAAATTATTTAATCATGTATCACAATCTAATTCATATTAATATAAATTTAAATACAAATTTAATTAACCTTAACATTACTTATTCTTTAAAAATACCACGTCTTTGTCAAGGCTATCAGTAAACTCTAGACTACTAGCTTCCAAGAATAATTTTAGTACGATGGTAATACATACTACTAATATAAGCAGGAGTGCAATAAATAAATAAATAATAATTGAAATGAAAATAGGTATTTCATGAACCTCAGTTAAGCATGCGTTTCTAGCATTGGATTCTTTTTGCAGGTTTAGATTTTTAGTAAAAAAGAAGTAAAAGAAACTTTGCACCGTTTGATGAAAAAGATACATAATGATAATGATACCCCGAAGTGACAGCATTATAATCAAAGTTCAGACTAAAAATAAAGGTATTATAATCGAAATCATGAAACAAAGTTTTTGTAATTTAAAAAAGAAAGAAAAAAAAAACAGCTTTTGGAATTGAAATCCCCTTTTACTTTTTACTTTTGACTTTTACTTTTACTTTTACTTTGACTTTTACTGTACATATATTCCAGCCTTTTTAATTTACATTAAAAATACAAATACATGTACGTTGTAGTTTTCAAACAATATGCGTGCTTCCAAAACTAATTAATTAGAACAATTATTTAAAATCAGAATTTCAAATCCTTGTTTCTTTAACATCTTATTTTAGAGAAAAAGTGTAATAAAAATACAGGTAATTTGTCATAGAGAAAAGTGTCTATTTTAAATACATTTATACATGCACTGATCTCAGTTTTAATTATATATGCGATCAAAATTGATTGTACGTACGCTCTGCAGTTTTGAACATATGTTCATACTATCTCTAGTTTTGGGCACTTATTTTGAACTATTTTTTCTATACTTTGAACAAATGTTCATGCAAAATTGTAAGGTTGGTTCTAATGGGTAATAATAACGTGAATGATAAATGAAAAAAGAAAACAAAAAAAAAAAAGATTTGGGAAATTTTGAGTGTTGAAGAAAAATAGTAAAAACAGTTAAAGAACTTGAAAACATCATAACTCTCGTAGTAAAGATTGAGAATTGTTTGATGATCACATTTCTTTCATATATTCAAAAGAAGAAAACATTATAATTAAGAAGATGCAGCAATAAAACATATATAGCAGTAAAAATAAGTGATTTTCTTCAAGCGATTCCCAAATCATCCAAATCCATATACCAAAATAAAGTTTTATAACACAAAATTTGAAAACCAAAAATATATAAATTTAACTTACCCAAAAAAATAAATATTGATTATTGCTTGTCGTTTACAGCTGCATGCGTAGTTAATACAAACACTAGTATTAATTAGCTCATTTCTTCTTTCCTTTCCCTGTCCTCCTCCGCCTGGTAGACGTCGTCCCATCATCATGTCGGAGATTTCCATCATTGAAAATCAACGGCATGTCGTTCGATTCCTCGGCATCATCTACTGTGGCTATACGGATGCAAGAACATCTCTCTAAAGAAGCAAAAAAGACAGTTGTGACACTATTAACAAGCCACATAGCCACCCCATCAAACTTACCATATCCGTGGCTTGAAGAGGGTCGGACTTTTGGATCAGCAGAGCTTGATCGGAGATTGAAGAAGCTTGAGCAGCTGGTTGAGGTTGTGGCAGCCATGAATTGAAGATCCCAAGTTTAGTTTAGTTTATAAAAAGGAAAAGAGTTGGTTAAAAGCTTAAAGAAAGTACCTCTATTTTTTTAGGAATAAATTATTTTTCTTAGCTCTATTATTGTATCATGTCACTGATAATATGATTATAATAAATAAACCACTTTAATCTTTAATATATAAACATATTATTTGTATTTCTCTTATTAAATTTTATAAAGAATTGATTTTTAAATAAATTTTAACATTTTATAATAATTAAATATTTAATTTATATATCACACAGATCCATACTTATAAGAAATGATAAATCATATTATTATATATTATATTTTTTAAAGGAGTTAGTTTTGAAACATCTTGTAAGTACTTTCATCTAGTTTTGAAACATCTTTTAACATATAAATATTTTTTGTGTAGTTTATCAAATTTCTTAATCATTTTCGCTGGCACTATGCAGATAATTAGTGTAAATTTGACACATAGAAGTAAGAAACAAATCGGAACCATATTAATATTTATATGCTGCTAATTTTCGTGTATATATAAGGTTAAAGTCCAAATATGCCCTTCACCATTTTGATATTTACACATTATTGGTATAAAATTTGACATTTTCAATTCACCATCATGACTAGAACCCCCCTCCTCTCTCCCCAACCACAAAGCATAAAAAGAAGAAGAATAGTAATAATGAATAATAAAAACCCAAAATGAAATAATTCTTGCTTAGCAATTAAGATAAAATCTCCCGAAATAACCATTAGAAATTTAGATTATTGGTATAACACCATTGTATGTTAGTGGCTAATTTTGTCCCAACAATAATGCAAAACACATGAAGTCTCGAACTATTGAGTTATAAATAAATTCCAACAACTATTATGAATGACACTTATGTTGAGTCTATGACATACATATATATATATATATATATATATATATATATATATATATATATTCTACAAGATATATATTAAATCTATTTAACTATATCACCTATTAAATTAAGCGTGGGTTATGATTATTTTATCTATTAGATCTTTGACCAAAATGATACTTTATTACTCCCAAGTCTCAATTTGGACACTAGAATTCCAATACAATTATTATTAAACTTAATAAATTATAATATACAAACAATTAATATTGGGTAATAACATATTTAGTTATTTTTATGAGTATTTCAATTCATTTATTTTAAAAAATGAAAATTTAATTATAAAAAAATTTATTTAGGTCTAAGACTATTTTTTAATTAATTTTAACTTTCAATTACATTTGACAAAGAAGATTTTAAAATGAATTTTTTTTTTCAAATTTATTATAAGTAATTGTTGAAGTTTTTTTAAAAATAATGACATCACCACAACTATTTTTGTTAATGTTGTAATAAAATTACCTGAAATATTTTTTTAATAATATAATTAATTATATATTTGTGTTATTATTATTGTATATAATTATCATTAATAAAAAATAATTATGATGATAACAGGTTCATCACCACTTCTCCCAATTACAAGATAAAAGAAGATTTTTTTTCTTTAAGTTTTGTATAGTTAATAAGTAATATGGATAGATCAAATTGAAAGTGAAAAACATAATTTGAGTTTTGTAAGTTATATGATTTTGGAACTTTAAAACACTAGCTTTGAGATTGTACGCTAGAAGTCTAATATGTGTTGATTGAAATTTGACATCATAAATAAGTTTATGGATTGGTCTCTGGTGTCTTATTTTCAGAATTTAGCAAACCTTTGGTTATTAATTATTGGGTGAGTACCACCACACTATTGTAATTTGATCACTTATGTTTGACTATTTAATTTTATAAGCAATTTAATACATTAATTTTGAAATAGTGATACTAGAAAATATGATCATTTAAAAAAAAATCTTCATCCACGAATATTTAACCTTTCAAGATGATCGCCCACGAGTATTTAACCTTTCAAGGTGATCCTTTCTAATTCTCACAAAATTCACGTATCTCGTGGAACTTTGATCAGAGTGTAAGCTGATGATATTTTGACTATTCTACTATCGCAACCATTGCTTATGCATTCCTACATAGCTAACAATATTTGTATTGTTCTCAGTAACTAAGTTTTTACTTTTCACAAATATAAGAAAAACCAATATGATTACAAAACAAAATAATTAACCATTAGTTATTGAAAGACTTAAAGGAAATAGGGATGATGAAAAAGATATGTAGAAAAGAGGAAGAAAGGATTAGAGAAAAAGAAACAACAAATGCAATATATTTTATTCAATCAAGGTAGTAGCATACACTCATTTTATATAATGTGATACTATAACAAACTTAGTGACTATGCATATAGCTCTAGCTATAGGTGTAACTAACTATTAGTAGAAGCATAACAAATTTCACACACTTATTGTATTCTAACATCTTTCCATAGGCTCAAGGCTTTGAAAGAACAATGAGTTATTTTTAAGTTCCCGAAAATGAATAGTAAGAAGTGCCTTCGTTAGTATGTTTGCAATTTACTCTTTAGAATGTGTGAACTCAATATGTAAAACTCCATTCAAAATCTTCGCACAAATGAAATGAAAATCAATCTTGATGTGTTTTGTTCTTACATGGAATACAGGATGCTTTGCCAAGTATCATGCACTTACAATATCACAATATCCAAAATATTGTGTCTCATTCTTCAATTCATTCTAAGTTTCATGCCTCATAATCAATTGAAGAATGAGACACAATATTTTGCTACCTAAAATGTCGAGACACCAAAGAATGCCCAATATAGATGCAATATCCACCAATGGATCTCTTATCATCATTGTTTGAAGTCCAATTAGCATCTGTGTATGTTGTTAAACTTAAACTAGTAGTTTTGAGAATCATAAAACCATGTATAGAGGTGCTTTTGAGATATCTAAGAAGGCATTTTATTGCTATCCAATGATGCATTACTAGTTGTTGCAAGAATTAATATAATTTATTCACTAAAAAACAAATTTCAGGATGTGTAAGTGTCAAGCATTATAATGCAAACACCATTGTTCTATAAAGATTGGTATTAGGTAAAAGATCACCAACTAACTTGGATAATTGTTGGCCAGTAACTATAGGGGTAGACACTACTTTGATTTCATGTAACTAAACACAATCAAGAAAGTCATGTATGTATTTAGCCTAACTTAGATGCAAGCTCTCGCTAGTATGTGTTGCTTCCATGTCCAGGAAAAAGTTTTAAAGACCAAAATCTTTGAGGGAAAAATTGGAGTTCTATGTGAAATAAACTGATCATTATTACCTATGAGTAGTATGTCATCGACATGAATCATTATAACCATAAAAACACAAGCTTGGTCATAAATCATTATGGAAGCATCTGAATTGGAACAATAAAATCCCAAATCATTTAGGCAACCACTCAAATTCAAATGCCAAGCTCTTAGAGCTTGTTTGAGACCATAAATAGCCTTCTTGAGCTTATAGACATGGTTTGGAAACTGAGGATCCCTAAAATCAATAGGTTGTACAGTATAAACCTTTTCATGAATATCACCATTTAAAAAGGCTATATTGATATCTAACTACCTTACCTTCCAGTTATGAGAGAGTACTAAACATAGAACAAGTCTTTTGGTTGTTAGTTTAACCATTGGACTAAAAGTCTTAGTGTAATTAACACGTTTTGTCGAATACCTTTAGCAATGACCCAAGACTTGTATTTATCAAGAGTACAATTTTCTTTGAGTTTAGTTTGAATGACCCATTTATTATCAATAATTTTGCTACCTTTTGGTGGAGCAATCAACTACTATGTTTCATTCTTGATTAAAGAATTATACTCATCCTACATAGCATTCTTACACTTTAGAATTTTAAGTTCCTCTCAAGCATAAGTAGGTTTAGGAGTTTAGGAATAATGTGAGACAAAAGAGCTTTAGGCTAGTGTATACCATGTTTTCCATTTGTGAGCATGTGAAAAGCATTACCAATATTAGATAGATGAAGATCAATAGAAAAATTTACGCCATTAGGATCAAAAACATGAAATGTGCCATTATTAGAAGAAGATGAAATAACAGGAAAAGAAGACAAGTCAATAAGAGATAATGGTGATGTAACACAAGATGGTTTAGAAAAAGTAAAAGGAATGGATGATGGTACAAGTGAAGGTATATAAGAAATAGACACTGAAAAAGAAACATTGGGTGTATCACTCAATAGTAAAGACTAAGACATATATAATGTGTCACCAGTTGGTTCAAAACTATATTCAAAAGGTAATAAGATAAAGATAGGACTAGACTAGGATATAAACTAAGTCTTTGAAATATTGTCACTAGGAGACAAGCAATGGAATGGAAAATTGCCTTCATTAAACCTAAGTGTTGAGATGTACACTCTTTTGGACTTTTGTTTGAGACACCAGAATTGGTAACATACCCAAAAATATACAAGGTAAGGAGCATTACTCTAATTTATAATGATTATAAGGTCCGAGAAAAAGAAATTACATAGCCAAAAACTCTTAAATAAGAGTAGTCAAGTTTAACATGAAACAATAACTCATAAGGGCTAAAAAAATCAAGAGTTTTGGAAAGAAGACTATTGATGAGATGTACAACTATTTTAAAGTTATATTCCCAATAGATCATAGGAACTCCATCTCATTAACATTGCCAAACTAGCTTCCACAACATGCATGTTTTTTGCATTCAATGACTTCATTTTGAACATGATTATAAGGACATGAAATCCTCCTAATGTACCCTCATTGAAATAGATAAGTTTCCAGATATTTCATTTCAATACCACCATCTTCTTCAAGGAATTTAATCATGACCTTAAATTGTCTTTCTAGCATAGATTCAAAATGAAGAAAAATCTGAGCAACTTAAGTTTTATTGTTAAGAACATAGAGCCACTAAAAATGTGTATAATCATCAATAGATAATATAAAATACAAACAATTGGGGAATGCCCTCACAAGTCAACATTTATTGAAGGTAGTCTATATAATTTCCCAATTTGACAAGCACTACATGGTATTATCATACTATTAGGTTAAAGGGTCTTATTCATCCTCTAAATAACATGTTGAACTATTAAATTGTGAGCATGACTAAGTCGATCATGCCATAATGCTCTTGCAAAATCTTTCTTGTTACACAAAATAACTTGATCTCTAATTTTCTTTTTAGTGTTGCCAGCAATATGAACTCTATACAAGCCATTTTCAATGACCCCCTATTAAAAGAGTATTCCTAGTAGTAAGATTCTTCGTAAAGAAGTTATCAGACCAGAACTTAACACAAACATTATTGTCATGGCATAGTTTTTTAATAGAAATAAGGTTCTTCTCCAATGGTGGTACACACAAGAGATGGTTCAATATGAGTGACTATGATATATTAGATCAATAGACATGATCAGAATGAGTAATAAGAATGGTAGATACATTACCTAATATAATTGATGATTCACCTTTATAAGGAACAACTTTTTGAAGAATTGACGAATCATAGGTAACATGATGTGTGTGCTCTAGTGTTCATAAACCAACACTTCAAATATGAAGGTATGATTATTGTTAAGGCTAGCAAAGCCTATAATGATGCATTATAGGACTAAGGAGCATGCTGAGGATAAAAATTCATAGCTGAGTCATATTTCATATCTTATATTTACGAGAAATGAGCTTAAGATGGAGGTCTATGAAGAATTTGTGAAAAAGGAAATCCACAGTTCTTTGATTATAAGTACATGAAATATATAAGTACATGAAATAGCATCTAGCTGTAGTATGCATTATCCTTTTATAGATTTTCCATTGAACATTCTTAAATTTGGCATTCTTACCTTTATTAGTGTAAGTGCTATTGTTATTAGGAGCACACAAGGTCATAAACATTAGCTTGAATAGATGAGGTACATTGCTTAGGATTAGAATAATACTTGACATGTTGAGAATGTTGAGCATAGTTAGCTTGAATTAAATGAGAATATGGCAAAATAATTCTATTACATTGCCAATCATGAATTCTCATCATAGTGAAAACTTCATCTAAGGATAACACTCATTTTTATTTGTGATGGTTATGATAAGGGAGGTGTAATTTGTATCCAATCTACCAAGAACATATAATACATGTTTTCTATCACTGAGTGTGTCACCTTCTGTAAGAATATGATCTATTAAGTCTTTAAAAGTACCTTCATATTGCTCCATTGTTAGAGTATTTTTGCACATTATTTGTAACTATAATTATTGTAATATTTTGTCTCATTGTTGGCTTCCCCATATGCAAAATACGAAGTTTGTTTATTTTACTTAGTGTATTTATCTTCCTCTTTGCAAGATTGGTTATTGATGATCAGTAATGTATACACACACATAGTTAGGTACACTTTATATGCAAGCAAGTTTGCACACATCATGAGATTTATTTTCATAGTATGCATGCTAGGTTGAACATTGTCACTCATGTTTTTGGTTTGATTAGGGTGTGATATTTATGAAAATTACTTAGTAACTTTTGGATAAAAAATGTGATTTTTGGCACCTCAATGAGGTCCTTGACAATGGGCTTATTCGACCCCTCAATAGACCCCTATTGAGATGGTTAGTGAGGGCCCTCAATAAGGTTGGCCATGAGCTTTGATGAGTTCTATAAATACACCATTTATTCTTGTTTCATATCCAGAAAATATAGTGGAGTTTTGTCAAATTGACATCTCATTTTTTCCCTAGTACTATAACCTTGAGTGTTGTTTTATATTAGTGATTTGTGACTGTGTATAAAAAACTATTCTCTTGATTGGTGAGTACTCAAACCGGTGTTTGCAAGTGATTTTATGTGTGAAACCTGTGTGATTGTGAGCCGTGTGTTGACTGGTAGTTGCCTTCATGAAACTTTTTCTTATATGGGGAGCTTGTGTGATTGTGAGCCATGTGTCGGTTAGTAGTTGCCTTCTTGCAACTTTTACTTATATGAGAAGCTAGTATGGCTATGACCCATGTGTATTTTGTTATTTACTTGGATATAACTTTTTCTTGTGTGAGAACTACTCTATTAGAGTAAGTTGGGTTGAATTGATTGAGTCCTCATATCAATGTTCTCAAATTGTTAGTTGTGTACTATAAATGATTAACTATATGTCCCAATTAGATGATTTGTGATTCGTGGTTGAAAGTGGTTCCCATAGTAGTTGTTGGGTGCTCATGATTGAGGGTAGGCATCATGTTTGGTTCTTCACTTCACATTACTAATGTAAGGTTACTAATCACACCACATTGAGAATTGTTTGCTTTGGAGGATAGTCAGGTTCACATGTCAGACCAGGTTATTACAGAGGTAGCAAGCGAAGGAAGTAATAGACAGTTTAGATAAAATTCCTAGGTGATAGAGGTAATTGTGGTTTTATTTATGTTTGAATTGTAATTGTTTTATTGCTTAGTTGATTTTTTTTGCTGCCGAGTGGTTACCATTTGCAACCCGAGGATGTTACCACATAGGTACTAATTCTATGTGGGTTTACCTTGTTGTATATGGTGTTATGCATGCTCTAATGTTTGGCTTGTACAATCATAGTTTCAATTGTGTATATCTCTACATACTGAAGTTTAAACTCTAATTAGAAATATTTTATTATTTATTGCTTACTTTTTTAAATTCCATATAATTTATCTACTGCTTATTTCTGGCTATATGTGATTAATGCATTCATTTCTTTTTGTCAAGTGTTTATCTTTATAATGTTTGAGTGTTTGGAATGAGTCCCTAAGGAGTTAATATCTCCTTAACTTGATTGTGTATTGGGTTTTGTACTCCTTCAATGTTGTTCTACATGATCAAATTGTGTATTAGTATAATCCAAGTTTCTATCGTATATGTACTAACATATTATATGTAGACTCTGATTAGAAAGAATATTTGTTATATGTTGTCACGTGCTTTCCTTCCTTCTATGTTACATGCATATATCTTTTTATTCATTAATTTTACTGTATTAAATTAATTTGTATGCTCCTAATTAATTTATATTGCCTTTACCTTTTAACTATATGTGAGTTTGATATGGTTCTCTAAAGAGTTTGTATTTTCTTACTTTGTTAGTGTACCAGATGTTAGATTCTTTCTCTTGATAAACTGTGTTATTTTCTTAATTCACATTTATGAGATGACTTGGCTGAATTGGTATAGAGCTCACAAAAAAGATTCTATGGGTTGACATCCCTACATCTCATCTAGGTCTCGATTATCTATTTGAGTCTTAAGAATAATTAACCATCGTGTAATTGTTCTTACATATGAAATTTTCAGTAACCTCTATCGAATATCCATAAGCCTTACTTGAAAGTCATCATTAAATTCTTTAGCTAAATTAGTACAATACTCTGTTGTTGTGCTTTTACCAATCAAATATTTCAAGAAGCTTATGGAAACTGATGAATAACTCCAATTTTTCATAGTATTGTCCTGTCTATACCATAAGAGATATGTTGATTTTTCTTCAAAAACTTCTTTAGACGAGAGAGTTTCATTAAATTCAACCACTGTAATGATCTTCTTTGTAAGTCGTTGTGGTGAAATGGTAGATCCTTCAATCAAGTTGTGTAGTCCAAAAACTATGATGGCTTGTTTAAGTTGTTCCTTCCAAATTAGATAATTTGATTAATCTAATTTGATACAAAAGCTCGAATTGAGAGGATACATAGGATAGTTAGGTATTGTTGTACTTATTGTTTTATTTGTTGTATTAATTTCTTATTTTGTGTGATGTTGTATTATTTGTTACTGAGATGTTAGGAGTGTAGCTTCCACAACTACATTATTGTCTTAATCAAATAAAGTGAAATGAGGTAAATAGGCCATTGAAGGCTTTGATTACCATGAAAGACTTAAAGGAAATAAGGATGATGAAGGAAATATGTAGAGAAGAAGAAGAAAGGATCGGAAAAGAAGAAATAACAAATGCAATACATTACATTCAATCATAGTAGATATCTACATACACTAAGTTTAGATAGTAAGATAGTATAACAAACTTAGTGACTAGGTATATAGCTCTAGCTATAATGTAACTACCTATTAGTGGAAGCAAAACTTCACACACTTATTGTATTCTAATAGTTATAAAAAAATATGTTGTGCTCGTAATTATGTTTTCTATCACTTAAGATTCCATTTCTAAGTAGAATTCATCTATGGTGTACTACACATGAAGCTTCCATCTTCTTAACAAAGATGAATTCGTTTGGTTTTATGATTTGAAATTTTTGTTTTATTGTTGTTGTAAAAATGTCATCATTTAAAATTCAATTAATTTTTCTATTAAGTGAAATAAAGTGAGTTCATTTATATCAGTTTGAGAAAAAAATGTATTACATGCTAAAGTTTGCGTTGTTTTGGCTATGCATCCAAGTAAAACAAGAAGAAAAATATTCTTTGTGGCGATCTTTTTTGTAATGGGTTTATTTAGCCTTCTTGATAAGTATAATGAAAGTTGTAAAATGGACCAAATAAACCTATTGGGTCAATAGGTTACTTTTAATTTTATCAAATTTTAATTTAATAACCTAATCACAATGGTAAAACATACAATCATGTGTAAAAAATAAAATATAGAAAATAAAAAAAACACATAAGATTTTTAGGTGAAAACAACCTAGGCTATAATCATAACCTAAGACAAAAACCATCGGTTAACAAGACTATTTAATCTATCCATTATAAGAATTTAATATTCAAGTACAAACTTGATCTTATGCTACCCTCTTTAGGATAATATTATCATGTACTTTACTTACGAGCCTCTACTCTATTTTTCATCCTTTAAGATTATCGTGAGTGGAGTTTAACCATCGTTTTGATTCATTCCTCACAAGTTAGACATGTTTATGGATTAACCTACAAATAGAGTTAGCATTAAAAACACAAGTACCTTAGTGTGTTTTAGATGGATTTTAATGAGAAACAAATCCTAACCCTAGTTCAGAACATAGATAAGAGAGCATGGAAATAAGATTTCTAGAACAGATAATAAATTAGTAATCTAGGTAGTGATATATGAATCAAAAAGCAATTAAAAATACATAGAACTGAATCTGACTAGAATAGTTGTAAAGTGATGAAGATAGAGAAGAAAATAATGGCTCTCAAAAATTAGATATTTTGTGATAGCTTGAAGTGAGCCAAGGTTTGCATATATATAGAATTATGATACACTAAACGTGGATATAAAGAAATTTCACATAGGGGTCAAGTTAAAAAAGGATTTTTAAAACACCTTAACAACTTACCCAATTGATCAAGTTATGTTAAATATTTTGACCGAAGAGTACTCGATCGAAGTTGATCTAAGTCTAGTTGATCGAGTAAATGCATAAATAACCCAAGAAGGACTTGATAGGATTCGATTAAAGCATAATAAATTGACACTCTCAATCAATTGATACCCTTCGTTAATCGATCGACTAATGCATACAAAGTAATTCTAAGTGTTATGAAAGTGTGCTAGTGAATGTATGAGTGCAACATTATATGTGATATTTATGAAAGATATGCCTGAAATACGACTATTCAAAACTCACTGTTTCTTTGGCTTAGCTTGAAGTATTTGATTAATTAGCCTAGAATTAGTTTACAAATAAAAAAAAATTTGTCCATAAAAATCACTAATACCCATAATTCCTTACATATAGATTTAAATTTCCTCAATTTTTTTTAGCAAGCAATTGGATTTTTAACACATCAATCCATTTAGAATATAGTTGTAAAACAAGTTCTAAATGTGGAAGAAATATTTAGACTTATATTTTATGAAGTTGTCTAAGATATTGTCTTTGTCGACAAAAAAATTAAATTTTTTTTGTACAACAATTATAGAAATCTTATAAAACATTATGTGATTGTATTTTCATAAAGCATCGTAAAAATCAATTACTTATACTTTAAACTATTTTTCTTATTTAATATGTATATTTATAAATACTTGTGATGTTCATTTTTTTTATCAATAAATCAATTATTTAATTATAATATTATAGAATGGGTAATTAAAATATGAATTAATTATTTGAGTTGAAATTGTAGTAATATTATAAATTTAATTTTAATAGTATTATAAATGTATTAACGTCAACGATACATAGAATAATTTGAATTATGAATTATAAAAATTATAGTAAGACTAACAAAGTAAATGTGATAATGAGATATAAATTATGAAATAATATACCAAATTAAAAAAATTAATTTTTAAATTGAAGATATAAAAATTATAAATACATAAATTAAAAGTTAGGTTATTTAGAAAAGATAAAAATGGAAAAAAAAATGAAATTTTGTTGATATTTATCGACATTTTTGGGCAATGTCATGACAATATTCATAATATTCACCTTCTTTTGGCAAAAGAATAACATTTTCATGACGTTTTCTTTACAATGTGGAAACATTTTTTTTTTCAATTTTTGGATATTTTTTCCCAAACAAGATAGATATTGCATATGAATGTCGAGATGTCTAAAATCTTGACAATGTTTCCACTACTACAAATAATGGTTTTTGAGTTGGTTCTATCAATCAACTCAAAGTGAGGTGTTCCTAAATTTTGAGTCATTTCAACCACAAAATTGACTCTAAATTTTGGATAAATTTTCTAGTTGATTCAATTCAGACTTTAGAGTCGATTTTGTGGTTGAATCGTTCAAAATTTAGAGTCAATTTTGTGGTTGAACTGACTCAAAATTTAGAGTCGGTTCAATGAAATTTAAATTCGATTTGGGGTTGAATCAATTTAAAATTTTAGAGTCGGTTTTGTTGTCAAACCAATCCAAAATTTTGAGTTGATTTTGTTGTTCAACCAACTCTAAAATTCAAATGTCCCAAGAAGATTTTTGTTGTTCCATGCCTATCCCTACATGTTTTACACATATAGACAACATTAAAAAATAATCAAAATCTTTTTAAAGGGTTTAACTTTTTGTAGAAAATGAAACTTACACTAAGTTAACATATCTATAATATAAACATGTTCTATGAATGAAAAATTATGAAGTCTACCTGCAACATGAAATAGATAATTCTATTAAGATTGTTTAAATAACCAAACATACAAAAAATGTTAGCTAAATATCCATCATCATTTCATCTTCATCTTCTTTTCTTCCTTTTTTGCCTTCATGAATTGTAGCAAGTGTTGCACCCATACCTTACACAAATTTTCAAATCCTTTAGAATCATATCTCATATTGTATGAATCTTTGAACTATTTTTTGTTGGAAAAATGATTTTTTTAACACATTGTTGAATTCCATTTTGAGGCATCATTTTGAATGAGACTTATAGGGTATAAGTGTGTGGTCATGAATAATTTGAGTTCTCTTTTTTGAGAGCTTTGAAATCAGATATTTATAAGTTTAAAATGATATTGGAATAAATGAGAAATTGAGTCTCAAAGTTCACTCATCGAGAAGGAAAAAATATAGTTATTTATGTTTGTTCCACATTTGAAAACTAACAACACATGTAATGCTTTATTTATGTCTCTCTATGTCCAGGCGTATGGATGGGATACAAATCCTTGGACAAAAATGCCACCCAATTTTGATAGGCCTTGTGCGGTGCAGTTTTTCCTTGCCACATTAGTCCAAAATTAGAGTAGCTCATTCTCTTCTTCACCAAGGAAATGTGTCTTTTGATATTAGAATTTGTGTCCAAATGTCAAGAAATGTCTGTCCTTTAAGCCCATGTACATGATTCTTTGTAGAAGTGTCATTGATACATATAGACATGCTCTACGTACCTTCATTACATATCCCAATAAGTTTTTATAGGCTTGAAAATCATTAATGGTCTATAATAGGACCCTAAAATGATAGTAATATTCTTTATATGCATCATAAGCCAGAAAATTTAGTTTTGAAAGTATAAAAAATAGCCTTTGGATTTTAAAACTTTATTTGGAAAACATAGTGGAATAATATTCAAAACAATTCTCATATAATATGTACAAAATAAAATATTTTTAAAAAATATAACTTCAACCTTTGACGATGTAGAACCAATTCCAAATTTATTTCCTTGTCAATTTCTCTATAGATCTTCCAAGGTATGACCAAGATGTTACCACTATGTGTGGGAAAACCCAAGGTGAATAAGAAGTTTCAAACCTGCTTTACAATGGCTATAACGAAAAAATTCTTACAATTAACTGATTGTATTTTTTTTTCTTTTGTTCAACACATAAGCCACAAAATCAAGAGAAGAAATTGGGATTGAAAATTCCATTTCAATTAACTGCACTGCTAGTACAAGAAAAAATGCATATTTATACATAATTCCTAAATTCTTTTCTAATTGGAATACAATTTCTCTCTAATAGAAATTAATATCGTAAAAGTAAACAACCACAAATGGTCGTAACCTATAAATTCTCGATTGTCAAACCAGGTGAACTAGTCAATTCATGTTTTTTCCCATTAATCTCGTTAGCTTGGGGACCTTTGAGACTATGTTACAAGGCATATGATACTTAATCCATCTAAGACTATCGATTCTTAAGTCCAAGGGACTAAGTACCAACCTAGGTGTTGTTTCACTAAAGCCTGAGACTATAACTCCTAGAAATATAATCATTCAAATATACAAATGATTTCCCATATAACATTATGTTTGAGTGAATATCACACTTATTATGTACAATCCATTTACCCGATATACTAGAATGCACCAATTTTCAGCTATCATCTTATTGCCCTTAAATCACCGGTTCTTCTAATACACTACTTTTAAATATTTAGTTTGTTTAATGGTCAAGAATAGTAACCACTAATCAAAAACAATGATAATTCTTGTAGGATTACTATGGCCATGGATTAGGATAGTCAAGCACTAGAAATCTCAAAGGGGAGTACCTTAACTCTTATAGAACTTTTTAAAAATACTAAGAGCTAGCTCATATTTCCCATTATTTTTCTCTTAAAAAACACACATGATGCTATTTCGAGACCTTAAGCATTTTAGCATCGTGCCATGCCCAAAAAGTTACATTCTTCCAATCCATAACCGCCATCATTGAGTCCTGTTCTAATTAGCCAATTTTTAATTTTTGAAGTGAGGATTCAATCACTTTGTTTAAGAACAAGAGTTAATGTTATTACCACTAATCACCTCCTATTTGTCCCCTTTTTTTCTCTCCTTTGTGGCTATTTGAAATCTAGATAAATCATCAAGAATAGATATGTAATAATTTCATGTTTACACACTTTCTATCTTACTTTTCACTACATGAGGATTAAGTTTACTTATATTTTTATTCAAGGTATTTGATGACTATATAATAGTAAAGTCATCAGTGGAAAAGCTTAATATTTGCTCATTTTATTCAATAAGTAGTACTTTAAGGTTAAAAATATTTAAATATGAACTTTTTAGTGGAAAAGGTGAAAATTTATTTTTTTGAGAATTGTTTTGGATTATTTAATGCAGGATCAATTAGAAGACACCACGTGGATACCACATAAGTAGAAGAGCTAACCAGTCGTTGCCATGTGGACACCATGTATGAAAAGAGGAATCGAAGCATGCTGCATGTACTGGGTGATGTAGGCAATGCCTCATGTCAACACGGCGTTCATGGGAATGATATTTTCTTATCATTATATTACTTTTTGTTATACGTATATTTGTGTATTCATTGCACACAATTCACGTCGATCAAGTTTTTGGCACTATTGTTGGGGATTATAAAAATTAGAATTTAATTTTTATTTTAGTTATTTTTCTTTCTTTATTTAATTTTTTGACATCTCTTTTAGTCTATTAGAAACATATTTGGCTCTTTTGCATTAGCAGAGCCCGTAAGGGAGAAATTTTACCTTTAAATCCTGAAATCAAGCGTACTTTGGGATCAATAAGAAAACAATAAGTTGTCACCCATGTGGAAGAAATGGAAAATATATTTGAAATAAATAATAATTAACTAAATTCAAACAACTAGATACCTTTAATGGATGATTGGGATATAGCTATGAAAGGATATGCATTACCCATGTTAGAGGGGCTGAATCTAAGTATTACAAGGCCAAACATTTAAGCTAATCAGTTTGAATTGAAGCTAGAGATGTTACAAATGTTACAAATAGTTGGACAATTCAACGGATTACCAACAAAGGATCCTCATTTACATCTCAGATTGTTTATTGAAGTTGGAGATTCATTCAAGTTCAATGGTATAACCAAAGAGACGTTTGGTCTTAGATTTTTCCATACTCTTTGTGAGACCGTGCTTAGGCTTGGCTAAAATCTTTGCCATATGATTCCATTACAACTTGGAATGATTTGGGGGAGAAATTCTTGATGAAATATTTCTCACCAACAAAGAATTCCAAGCTTAGGAATGACATTATATCCTACCAATAATATGAAGGAGAATCTTTATATGAAGCATGAGAAAGATTCAAAGAAATCCTAAAGAAGTGTCCTCATCATGGGATCCCCATTGGATCCAAATGGAGACTTTTTACAATAGTCTCAATGCACAAACAAAAACCATTGTTGATGCATCCATTAATCGGGCTTTGTTAGCCAAATCTTATAATTAAGCTTATGATTTACTTGAGAAAATAGCTACCAATAATTATCAATGGCTAATGGACATAATGATAGCCACAAGAAGAGTAGCTGAAGTGTATGAGGTAAATGATATCATGACACTTATAGCTTAAGTATGTTCTTTGGTGAATTTTTTAAAGACTCAAAACTCACCAGCAAGTATTAACCAAGTCCAAGATTTACAGGTATCCTATTTATTTTGGGAGGGAGCTTATTTTTTTTGATAATTTTCCAAGTAATACTAAATCAGCATGCTACATGGGAAATATGAAGTGAACTAATACTTAATACTCAAACACATATAACCCAAGATGGAGATGACATCCAAATTTCTCTTAGATTAATAACAACAATTAAGGTGGTAATCAATTCAACCATCAATTTCCCACTTGGTTTATGATAACCACAACATCATAAGCCTAAGAGAAGAAGCCACATACTGAGAATAATACAATTGCATTAATAAGGATGATGAAAGACTTAATCTAGTTAATAAATACAAAAGTGTTCACTCAAGAGGCTTCAATTCATAATTATGAGACCTAAATGGGGAAAGTTTCCCAGACTATAAGTCAAAGGCCTCAAGGTAACCTTCCAAGTGATACAATTATAAACCCAAGAAGAGAAGGTAAGGAGCATTGCAATGCCACAGCCTTGAGGTGTGGTAAATCTTTGGAGGAGGAATATAAGACTCAAAAGGATGAGGAGGAACAGGAAATTAAAAAGGATGAGAAAGAACAAGAAGCCAAAAAGGATGAGAAGGAGTAAGTGGATAAATAAAGCACTAGAAAAGGGAATAATTCAGCCAAAAAATAGCGCCTTCTACCAACCCATTATTCCTTTCTCTCAAAGACTACAAAATCAAAAGTTATACACAAAGTTTTCAAAAATTTTGGAAGTCTTTAAGAAGTTGTACATAAATATACCATTTGAATAAATTTCTTCTCATGCCAAATTTCTAAAGGACATACTGTCTAAGAAAAAGAAGCTTGGAGATAATGAAACAGTAACCTTGATTGAAGGTTGTAGTGCCATCCTTGTTAGAAAAATACCCCAAAAATGGAAAGATTCAGGTAGCTTTGACATTCCTCCTACAATTAGGAATATGAACATTGAGAAAACACTCTATGACGTAGGTTCAAGCATTAACTTTATTCCATTACAGGTCTTTAAGAGATTGGGCATTGGTAAAGCCAAATCCATTTCAATAATATTACAAATGGTAGATAAATTAATTAAGCAACCTTGAGATGTGGTAGAATATTTGCTAGTAAAAGTAGACAAGTTCATCTTTCTTGCATATTTCATTGTACTAGACATGGAAGAGGACCATAACATTCCTATCATACTTGGTCGTCTATTCTTAGCAACTGGAAGAACACTCATTGATATAGAAAAAAGTGAGCTTATAATAAGAGTGCAAAATGAACAAGTAACATTTAAAATTTTTAAAGCATATGAATTGTCTAATATTGATAATACTAATGAATGCTTTAGGATATATGTTACTAATCATGATGATAACTTAAAAGGATTTTTTGAGTCACCCACACTTAAAACTATTACACATGATGTTGTGAACAATTAAGTAAACTAACTAAGAAATAATCCACTCTATTTTCATTTTGAAAGTATGAAATTTATGATTGATATTGTTGATTGTGTGTACTATTTGGAGGCTAAACCTCCCATATGTATACCTCATGTTGTTGTGGATAATTTTGAGATAGGATTTAAGCCTATACCATCTATTAAAGGGAAACAAAGGTTAGACATCACACCATTACCCTACAATCATCAATCAAGTGGGAAAGCAAAAGAGTCTAATAGAGAGGTGAAAAAGATGTTGTAAATATATAAATTAGATAAGATACAATAGAGTGCTTACAAGAATGCCAAAAAGTACAAAAGGAAACAAAATATGGCATGATAAGAGAATTGATCATCGTGTTTTTAAACCGAAACATAAAGTATTATAAAATAATTCAAGACTCGAACTATTTTTGAGCAAACTCAATAGTAAATGGACATAGATGGATGTACCTTAGGAGTTGATATGACCGTCTAATCAAAGATATTAAACATGACACTGGTTGGGAGCCAACCCAATGTTAGTTTACTTATATTTTTATTGTTTTTGTTTTGTAGGTGAATAAATGTGTAGATAAATAACACAACAAGATTGAGCATTTCAACAACATATGTGGTGTTAGGAATAAGAGAGTTTTCTTTCCTTTTACTTTTTCAAATTTATAGTTTCACATTGGGGACAATGTGCAATTTAATTTTGGGGGAGGAAACTTCATTCTCTACTTTAGTAATTAGTACACATTTTTAATTTTTAGAAATTATTTTATGATGTTTTTAATCATGATTTAGATAGAAATTGATAAATATATCGAAACTAATGCATGCATGCTTGATATATAACGTATGAACTCAATGATAAAAATTGGTTATTGTGACTAGGATAAATAATGTAATATAGTCGTTAAGATACTTACATTAATTATGTGATATGCTTACTAGTTTTGATTGATTAATTCAAATTTTTATACACATGTTTATGATTGACTTTGGTATGCTTATGAAGATAAAATTTGTGGTGAGTTATACGAGTTGATAAGATCTACCATGTTTTAGAATCTATTTGATCATCCCTTAAAGAAAAATTCTAAATAGTATTTAACAAAAGAAATGATTTAGGTCTTACTTAGATTGATTGAGCCTTTCAAGCTAACTATTGTTAATATCTTTTGTCACCCATTTAAGCCCAATTAAAAGCTTTTCATATCTTTAAGCCAGATTTTATGCCTAACCAATAAGTATAATTGTTACTCTTGCACCTTTAGCTTGTATGAAAAGAAAAAAAATGCAATCATGTGTTATGTTATAGAGTAAGGTAAAACGTAATGTACCTTATAAAAAAACTCACAACACAATTATCCCTCTAAAAAAATAAAATTGAAAATAAGTTTTAGGGTATTATGAAGTAACAAAAAAATGTGGAATAAAAGAATATAAAAAGAATGATAAGACATGGTGCACTAAAATATCAAGTAAAATCTCAAATGTAGTTAAAAAGTGCATGATAAATAAAAAGAAAGCTAAGGTGTGGAAAAGCCTAAATGTCTTCATTTATTGACCCCAACTATGCCTTACATCATAAGTATGAAAAACCATTATTGATCGTTACGTAAATGCATATTTATATTAGTGAAGAAGGATATGAAAAATAAACTTATGAGACTTGTTCTAAGATTGAATTGAATAGCATGCTCATATAGGTTGATTTCATGAGTGCATTGGATGATATCATGTGTAACACACACAAATGAATTCGTTAAAAACCTTGTATATCTTTGTATTAATGGAACTTTGATTGATGAATATGTGAACTTCCTTGTCATGGAATTCTATGATTATTGAGAGGGATAGTTTTTGCTAAATATACATGTATTAATATATATATGAATACACTATCCATGTTATTTTATTTTATAAGTCTTGGTTTTAATTGAAGACAAACAAAGAGTTAAGTTTGTGATCAGTGTGATTATTCTATGAAAGTAGAGTTATCAGTGTAATTTTTCGCTTAATATTTGCTTATTTTTTAAATAAGTATTACTTTGGGGTTTAAAATATTAAAATATGAACTTTTTAGTGAAAATGGTGAAAATATATTGTTTGGGAATATTTTTTGGATTTTTATGAATTTTTTAATACACGACTAATCAGAAGATGCCCACCACACAAGCAAAGAAGCTTACCAGTCGTCGCCACATGGATTCCATCTAAGCAAAAAGGTCTAATCAAAGTATGCTACATGTATCGCATGACACATGTAATTCCACTTGTTGACATGTCGTTCATTCTAATCGTCTGGTCAACGAGGTGCCACGCGTTATCATGTGATTCATCCACTCTTTCCACCTATGCACCATGCAATCCGTATCCACAAATCATAATATGCCATATGCACAACCAGTCAACCTTACCATGCATTGTGTGCTTATTGAGCATGTCTTTCTCCCTTGTTATGTATCGCATTCCTATTGGCCAAAATTGATAATGTTTCCTTTTTCATCTCAACCCTTAATTTGAAGCTAATTTGATAGTCTAGATTTCATCTGAGTCTAATTTAACCCCCTAATTACCCTAAAAACCCAAATGAACCAAAATTAACATATTTTTATCAGTTATTTTGCTAAGAAAGGAGAAAAATACCAAAAAAAATTAAAATGAGATACAATTTTGGTGGAAATTTAAGAGAATATTGGTGTTACAATTCAAGAAATTGAATGTATTTCTTCTTCTTTTTCTTTCTTTATTAATTTCTATGTTTTTCTTTATGTAAAATATGAGTTTTATAAACAAAATTATGTCTAGTTAATTTATTAATATAGTGGTCTCATGAACCCAATTTTCTACATGTGATGATTTAATATTTTACCTCAATTATTATTTTAATTTAATTATATTATTTAATCTGATCTTTATGTTATTAATTGTTTGACCAATAATTGATTTATAAAGACAATTGAATAGATTTGAGAGAATTATTTACTTGTTTATTTTGATTAAATAACATGGATAGTTTTTAGGCAGTGATATATAATTCTTATGTATGTGATCCATAATTGATTAACTTAATGAGTAATATCAAATTTAATTGACATGAGAGTGTGATTAGGTTAATTAATATATGATGTGTAGTTTACTTGAGAAGAATACGTGATAGGTTAGATTGAATTGATTATATAATTGATTGGTAGATATATGAAGGATTTTAGTATTTCACATGTTTAGAAAATTAGTGGATTAAATATTCTCAAATATTTTTTCATATATCTTCTTAATTGTCAACTCTGAGTTAACTAATTACTACTATTTATTTTTAATTTTTTTTTAATTTTGCTTTCTTAAAACATAAAAACACAAAAAAAAAATTAATTTTAAATTTTAGTTTTAAAATTAGTTTCTAGTAATATAATTTACATGAGAACAATTTTTTTTATCATTATATTACTTGTTGCGATATGTATATTTGTGAATTCATTACAAACAACTTGTATAAATAAATATTTGGTATGGATGATTTGGATGCATATCTTAATAAGTGTTGGTAATGAAATTTGTTATAAGTATTGTAATAAAATTTGAAATTAACACCATTTTGTATTACATAAAATAATTTATATCTAATTTTTTTTTAAGTATAGGACAGTCGCTTTCATTAAATAGGACTATCAATAATAGTCTTACGAGAATTCCTATAAGGTGGTCAATAGTACTCTTATATAAAAATCTTATAGGACAGTCTGTAACTCCCTTATCACTATTAGTATTCCGACTTTCAAAATTTAGAAATGCATTTACTCGAAATTTATAATCCTTACCGATTTTACATTTTAACATCCAATACATAAATATATTAGATCCATACATAAATGTAAACAACAATAAAAAACACACACACATATATTAATATTTATGAAAATAAAATATTATAGTGAAAATAATTTACCTTCAACTTAAAACTTTAAGAGAAAGCTATGAACTTCACAACCAGTTTAACAAAAAATAATATATATATTTGTTAGATAACAAGATAATACCTAAAATAAATCAAAATAAACAAAAGTTAATAAAAGCACGAAAATATACAAGAATCAGGTAAACTTGCAGCACTCAGGTAATTAGAATGTATTTGAAGGTTGTTTAATAAATGAGAAAAATGAGAGAAAGTGGGGGAAAGTGAGAACCCAAAAACACAAAAAAAGGCATGATTTTGGAGTGTAAATCAACGGGGGATGGATGAGATTGTTGTTGGTTGGGTTCCACTGGCAGGTCAAGTCTGGATAGTGGTAATGGGTGAGTTGGGTAGAATGGGGCAATCGAGGGAAATTAGAGGACTTAGGGTTTGTGAGGGAGACAAAACACTGTATTTATCATGAGTTGGAGTAGACTATGACCAAAAATATTAAGTCAGTTTCACATAGCATTTAAAACTAAATTTTGTGTTAGTCTACGTTACAATTGACTTGAAATTGAGTTTGCATCGATTGTTACTTAAGAATGACACGAAATTTAAAATCGATTATCACATGGAACCAACTAAAAACTTTTTTCTTTTATTTTTTCAGAAAGTAATTTTGGGATGGTTCATTCCATAACCAATCATAAAATAATTTTACTTTGAACCAACTCTAATTTCCCACTTATATACTCTATTCTAAACCAAATGGTTTTGTGCTCGATTTGCTATTAAAGTTAGGTACCATTTAAGTAGAATTAATTTGTGTTGTATTACATGAAGTTTTCGTTTTCTCAACAAAGATGACTTCTTGTGGTTTGATGGCTTGAATTTTCATTTTATGAAAATATCATTATTTAATATTAAATTGATTTTTATTATTGAGAAAGTAAAAAAATTTCGAAATTAAAGATACAAAAAGCATCCAATTACATCACGATTGATTTTCCATTAAGTAAAAATGATGTGGGCTTATTTTTATCAATTTGAGAAAAAATGTATTATATGCTACATTTTTCATTGTTTTGACTGTACATCCAAATAAAACAAGAGGACAACTATTCTTTGTGGTGATTATTCTTGTACATTTACTAGCATACTTTGCCACTGTATGGGCAGCCCTATTATACTCTCCATTCCTACACTGCACATCGATGCTCAAAGCAGCTATAGATTCCTTGATATCATCCACCAGCATACCATCAGGTGCATAACAACATTCTTCGCTAAGAATTAACCTCACAATTTGTAGACAATCAGTTTTCACCACTATTATACCTAACTGTAGTTCATCTACCATTTTATGTGCTGTCAAAATTGCCTGCAATTTTGCACAAATGGGGGTTAGTGAAGGCTTCAAAAGAAGAGCCTTAATCACCAAAGCCTTACCCTCATAATCTCTTGCTACAATTCTAATACCTGTTAAACTCTCCTTTTCATTGAGAGTAGCATCAGTATAAGTTTGATTACATCCCTCTCTGGTCTTTCCCATGGTACAACCTGGCCACTATTTTCTCTAACAAAATTCCTTCTCATGTCAGCATTCCTTTAATATTCAGCTTCCAACATTAGAACCCAATCAAGGATATCATTTGCACATCTTCCTTGCTTTCCAAGAAGTAAATGCTTCATATTGTGCCAAATTATCCAACAAATATAACTAAAAATATTCAATTCTTGCAGAGTACATGTCAAGGTGAGACTGTGAACTAGATCAAAAACGTTCACACTATGATTCCTTTTTAATAGAAATTTAAGAAAAAGATAACTTCAACACTTAACCAGCTATCTTGCAATTCCATAATGCATACATAGTAGTATCATAACTAGCATTACATAAGGCACACCTGGGCGATGGAATTATCTTCTTAAAGAAGCGATTACATCCATTTGGTAGGGTTTCTCTACAAGCTCTCCACGTGAAAATCTTGTTCTAATTAGGTACGGATAAAGACCAAACCCAATTCCACCATTTCTTAATTACATTAGTACCAGAGGAAGCCCTATGGTCCTTGAATGGGTTTGATCACCTAACCTCCTCAGCTAGCTAGTAACTAGCTTTGACTGAAAAGATTCTAGTTGAGTTACCAACCCAAATGAGTTTATCACAGTGATGCAAACAATTGAGAGGAATTTGTAAGATACTATCCGCTTCATATTCTATAAAATGGAAGTGAATCAGATTTTCCATCCAAAGTCTTGCTTCATTAATTAACTCAGTCATCAAAGTCTCAAGTCCAAGAGTTAGGAGAGATATCACCTTATGTCAATAGGAATTGGAAATCCGTCTATCTCTATACAAAGAGATATTTTGGCCATTCCCACCTCTCCCTTATGTCCCCTTCTTAATCAATTCCCTTCCGTAGATAATGTTTCTGCAAATATGCGATGCATGTGAAGGTAAACTAGCATTAAGAATGTCGCTCTAGGAAAATATGTTTGGGATATAGTGGATAAAAATAAAATAAATTCAATAGAGTAAAATAATTACACCAGTAATTCAACATTGTTCATCCTTTAATTTAGGCTACGTCTATGGAACAAACTTTGAAAACTATTTCTTACACTAATAAAATTAAAGGGTACAAAATGAGAGACAATACAACAAATTGAGATAAATCCAAAATAATGATACACAAACAGCGAAATGAGGCATTCTTTCCAAGGTGAATAACACTCTAACTATCACAAAATAATTGGCAAATGTCTTACTACAACCCAAGTTCTTTTAAGAAATTTTTCATCCATAGCAACTCATTATATGCTTCCCTTGCTGCTATAAACTCTACTTCTGTAGTGGACATTACAACACATTTTTGTAACTTTAACTACCATAATACTGCTCCCCCTGTAAATGTAATCAAGTAACGTGAAGTGGATTTTTTGAAATCTATATCACCAGCCATATTTGCATCTATGTAACTAACTAGCACATGTTTTTCATTTCCAAAACATAGGCATATTTTGGAAGAATCTCGAGGATACCTGAAAATCCATTTCACTGTAGCTCAATGTTCCTTTCTAGGATTTGAAAGGAATCTACTCACGACTCCAACTGTATGAGCGATATCTGGTCGTTTACAAACCATGGCATACATCAGACTTCAAGCTAATAAAGTATATAAAACCTTTTCCATCTCTTACTTCTCTTTGTCTGTAGAGGGGCTTTACTTAGAACTTAGCTTAAAGTAATTAGAAAGAGGACAACTAATCGCTTTAGCCTTGTCCATATGAAATCTCTAAGTACTTTCTTAATGTAATTCTCTTATGACAACCATGATTTCTTGGCACTTCTATCTCTAATAATACTTATGCCAAGAATATACTTTGTTGGTCCCAAGTCTTTCATAGAAAAAGACTTACTGAACTGCTTTTTCAAGTTGTTGATTTTGGAAATATTCTACCTAACAATCAACATATCATTCACATAGAGCAAAATAATAATGAAATCATCATCAGAGAATTTTTACACAAAAACACAATGGTCTAAAGTAGTCTTTTTGTAGTCCTGCTCCCCCATAACAAACTCAAACTTCTTGTACCATTGTCTTGGTGCCTATATTAAGTCGTAGAGGCTTTTCTCCAATTTGCAAACCTAATCCTCTTTTCCTTTTGCTTGAAACCCTCTAACTGCTCCATATATATCTCTTCTTCCAAGTCACCACATAGAAAGGCAGTTTTGGCATCCATTTGGTCAACATTTAGGTCAAGACTTGCTGCTAACCCTAGCATAGTATGAATGGATGTCATTTTAACAATTGGTGAGAAAATCTTGTCAAAGTCAACTCCTTTTCTTTGGCTGAATCCCTTAGCAACGAGTCTAGCTTTGTATCGCGGACTGGAACTTGTTTTTCATGCTTCACCCTGAACACCTATTTATTTTTCAAAACCTTTTTCCCTTTGGGAAACTTCATCAACTCAAATTTTTTATTCTCATACAAGGACTCCATCTCATTTTGCGTGGCTTCAATCCATTTTTGTTTGGATTTGTCATTCATAGCTTCTTTATAGCTCTCAAGTTCTCCCCTATAAGTGAAAGTTACATACTCATTTAAAGGATATATGGTAGAGGGTCATCTAAGTCTATCACTTCGTTTCAGTGGAATAGGAAAAGTTGTAGGTGTTGGTTCTGGATAATGAACATTATCATATCCCTAGTTTCCAAAACCAACTTCTATGAGAGCATCATCTACATCAGGTGGATAAACCTGGTCTTCATTTCCAACTTATCTTGGCACTAATGTTGGAGAAATTAATTCCAAATCTGATGAGTCTCCTTTGGAATTAGGAACATCCTTCTCCATTTTGACAATATCTTCAATGGTTTCACCTTCAACAAATACAACATCACGGCTCCTAACAAGTCTATTTGCAATTGGATCATAAAATCTATAGCTAAATTGATCTTGACTATAACCAATAAAAATACATTGTCTTGTCTTTGCATCAAATTTGGATCTCTCATCCTTAGGGATATGAACAAATGCTTTGCAACCAAACACCCACATATGATCATAGGAAACATCCTTTCGTGACCATAATTTATCTAGAACATCCATCTTAACAAGAGTACAGGGTGAAAGATTCAACACATATGCAATTGTGAGTATAACTTCCCCTCAAAAAGTTTTAGGTAACTTTGCATGTGAGAGTAGACATCTAACTTTCTCCATCAAAGTTCTGTTCATTCTCTCAGCTAAGTCATTCAATCGAGGTGTCTTTGGAGGTGTCATCTGATTCTGAATACCATGCTTTTTGCAGTAAGCATGAAAAGTTCTTGTGTATTCTCCACCATTTTCTAATTGAATGCACTTTAGCTTCTTCCCAATCTGTCTCTCAACTGAGGTATGAAATTCTTTGAAGACATCTAGCACCTAATCCTTTGTCTTCAGAAGATATACCCACATCTTTCTTGAATGATCATCAATGAAAGTCACAAAATATTAAGTACTACCAAGTGACTTTAGCATTGGTCCACACAAATTTGAATGAATAAGATCTAAAATATTATTCATTTTGGAAGGAGGGGAACTCTTGAAAGAAACTCTGTTTTGTTTTTCTGCTAAACAATCAACATATTTCTCCAAATGTACTTCATCCATTCTGGGTAGTATCTTCTTCTTGGATAAACTTGTCATACCTTTTTCACCCATGTGACTAAGTCTCTTATGCCATAATTCAGTAGCACTTTCTTTCTATATGACATTTACTGTGTCGGTAGAGAGCTTTACTAACATTATATACAGAGTTGTATGCTTCTCACCTCTAGCCATTACTAAGGAGCCTTTTGTAAGTTTCCATTTGTCATAAATGAAGGAGCTGCAATATCCTTCATTTGCAAGTTTGCATACAAAGATCAAATTCAAGCGCATATTTGAAATATGTTTGACATCCTTAGAAATAGTCTAATTCCTTTCTCTATTTCCAAGCAAACATATCATCCGCCAACAACCTTTGTCAGGCTTTCATTTCCCATCCTAACAACACCAAAACTTCCAGGTGTGTATGATAAGAAAAATTCTCTACATGATGTAGCGTGAATTGTAGCACCATTATCAATCATTCACCTCGTCTTGTGTGATGCAAGATTGAAAAAATATTCATCATATACAATATTGAACTAGTCTATGGTATTTGTTTGCTCATCATCACTAATGTCATCTTTCTTCACTATTTTAATATGTATTATATTATTATGCTTCTGATTAGGTTGCCATGCTACTTAGTTTAGTAAACTACCCATTATTCTATTTGTTTTATTTCTATCTTTGTCATGTTTTCTTTACTGCTTTACTTTCCCTGTGTGGAAGTTAAGGGTTAATCTCTAGAAGTTATCAACTCTTTACACTAGTCATTTATGGGGTTTTGAACTTTCTCACTCTTGAACTTTGTGGACATGGAAGGAACATTCAAAAGTTGAATAGAAAACTAGGGCGTAATTGGGAAAAGGGTATTCTTCCATACTTTATCCAATTTTGGAGGTCCTCAATCAAAATCCAGTTGGCCAAGTGTTTGAGATAGTACTAACCTTGATTACCTCCCTAAAACTATGATATTGTAGTATGTAAACTCCATAATGGCCAGCTTCCTCATATGTTCCTTTCAAAGCACCCATCAAGATACTAGTATTGTATAATAGTTAGGCAAATATTGTGTCAATATTGCACCAAAATACGCATAAAACTTCTACGCTATAGGTAGAAAAGGAAATTGCAATCCAAAAAAAGGATCATCACATAACATAAACTTACCAGAAAACAAATCACTCTAAGTTGTACTTGGATCCTGAGTCATTTGTGTAATAGACTCGGGTATCTAAAATATATCCATATATTTTTCCAAAAATCAATTCGTAATTCGAGAGCGACACTTATTCACACTAAAGAAAGTGGATTGGCCTTAATAGGACCCTATTAATATAAAGGAATGCCAACTAGAATGGAACCCAAATCTCCATCACTCTAAGAGTAGACCTATGTCGAATAAATGTTTAAATGATCACTATGGATGGAATTGCAAGAACCATAATGATACAAATGCTTAAAGGGGAATGTATAGATATATCATTGATCGTCATACAAGTTGTGTGTGTAATAAATACACAAGTATACATATCGCAAAAAGTAATATAATCATAAGAAAATATCATTCTCATAGAGATTATTTTATTAGAAACTAATTTTTAAAACTAAAAACATAAAAATCAATTTTTTTATTGTAATATGTTAAGGAAGTAAAATTAAAATAACTAAAAGCAAATAACAATAATTAATTAATATGTATTCCTCTCTCTAGTAAACTACACATCATATAGTAATTAATTTAATCACACTCTCATGCCAATTAAATTGCATACTATTTATTAAGTTCATCAATTATGGATCATATACATAAGAATCATACATCTCTGCTTAAAAATTATGCATGTTATTTATTCAAGACAAACAATTAAATAATTCTCTCAAATTTATTTAATTGCCTCTATAAATAAAATTTTGGCCAAACAATTAATAGCATAAAAATTAGATTAAATAATATAATTAGGGTAAAATATTAGATCATCTTATGATGAAAAATGGGTTCATAAGATCCCTATATTTATAAATTAACTAGACATAATTTTGTCCATAAAGCTCATATTTTTCATAAAGAAAGACATAAAAATTGATTAAAAAAAGAGTAGAAGAAGAAATACAATTAATCTCTTGAATTGTAGTACTAATTGTTTCTTGAATTTCCACCAAAATTGTATATCCTTTTAAATTTTTCTATATTTTTCTCCCATTTTAGCTCCAAAAACTTATCAAAATTATGCTAAAGGTGGCTCATTAGGGTTTATAGGGTGATTAGAGGCTTAAATATAGCTCATATACAATCTGGACTATCAAATCAGCTTCAGATCAAGAGTTGAGATCAAAACAAGAAAATTATTAACGTTAACCAATCACAGCATGACAAATGGTGCACTAAATTTATTGGGCGAATCAGAGTACGACGCGTGGCAGGGGAGAGCGGTCTGAGTCAATGCATACTAAGTCAGCACCATGCGGCGCAATATGATTTATGGATGTAGATGGTGTGGCGCACTGGTGGATCGTGGGGAGCAATCACGTGACAACACGTGGCAAGGTTGTTTGACCTCGTTCCGAACTCGGATTGAACGCTGTGTTGACATATGTCACGTGCTTCGTAACTCTTTACACGCAGCGATTTATGATTCATTGTCCCTACTTGTGTGGCTTCCGTGTGGCTTGCCCAATCAGCTCCTCTGCTTGTGTTGTAGGCTACTTCTAATTGATCATGCGTTAAAAATTCATAAAAAATCCATAAAAGTCCCAAAAAATCTCAAAAGATTCTAAAAATCATATTTTCACCTCTTTTCACTAAAAAGTTTATATTTTAATATTTTTTGTCCCAAAAATACTTTTATTATATAAAACAAGTAGATATTAAGTAAAAAAAGTGTATTAATGACTATTTTTTCATAGAGTCATCACGCTTCCAAACTTAACTTTTTGTTTGCTCTCAAGTAAAGCCAAATATAACTAAATAAAACAACATGGGTAATATTTTTATAAATATATATCTATTAATACATGAATATTTTACGAAAATTATCCCTCTCAAAAGTTATACAATCTTATGATAAGAAGGTTCACTTATTCATTAATCAATGTTCAATCAATACAAGGATATACAAGATTTTTGACAAATTGATTCGTATGTGTGTGATGCACATGATATCATCCAATCCACTTATGATATCAATTTATACAAGTAAGTTAATCAATTCAATCTCATAACAAGTCTTATAAGTCTATTTTTTATATTTCTTTTTACTAATGTAAATATGCATTTAAATAAAAATTAATAAAAAATTTACTTGGTAGGTTCCAAAAGACACAAATGTTAATAGAAATCTACATAATTTAAAAATATGTGATTTATTAAAATAACGATATAATTAAAAATAAAAGTTAATGCTTTTTAGCGAAAAAGAAAAAACAAGCATATCGTGCCATGTTCTCAATTAAAAGTTAATGGGTAATCATCATATCTTACCAGGCAAGACATTATAGAATACCTTAGAATTTAAAATGAGGAAAAGAAAAAAAAAATAATAACAATAAAGAATGTCATTGTACCTTAGAATTTAAAATGAGGAAAAGAAACAAAAAAAAATGAATAAAGTGATCAAGCATTCAAAGAAAGGGGAAAAAATCAATTGCAGAAGGTACCCTAAAAAAAAGCTAGGAAAAGGTGGGGATAAACTTGTAAATATTATAAGATATATGTAACAGGCTAACAACCTCCCTAAAATATTTTTCATGCTATATTGTAAGAAATAAATAAACAAATGAAATCACCTTTTAAATGTTAAAATTAGTTAATAATGATAAAGATAGATAAATATATTATGCGATGAAAAGCAATAAAAGAATAAAAGAAAAAAATGTAAAGATAACGAGCATGCTTAAAATTAGTTAATAACGAAAAGCAATTAGGAATACCTTAATTCTATTTTTAGTATCTTTTCAACCTTATTTTTTATGTTATATTTGATTGATACTCATGTTTAAAAGTTAATATTAATTTGATATAATTTTTTATTTTATCGAAGATATTTTTACATTTTTGTAACATATGTACTTTTAATAAAAAAATATTTACAATAATTTTTGTCTTTTTTGAATATTTTTTCATTATTTTTAAATTTTTAAATACATATTTTAATTCTTTTAACTCATTTTATGTTTTTTATGATTCAAAAAGAGTTAAAACATTTATTTAAAGACCTAAAAAAGGTTAATGTTTGAGGGACAAAAAAATATCACAAATATCTTTTATTTAAAACATATATGACACATAAATTTAAAAACTCTCCTATAAAACTCACTCAAAATTCCACTTTTTATTGTCACATTGTTGGTTTTACAGTAAATTTCCCACAAATTTTTAAAAACTTTGCTTGAGTAGTATAATATAAGTGTCCCAAATTTATTTTTGTGGGAGTTTTGTAGGTGTGGTAATTCATACATGTATGTTGGCATTTTATGACTCAAATTTACTTATTTTTTAATATTATGAAAATATTAAATTATTTTTAACCTATTTATTTATCGATAAGAAATTTTATTATTTTTATGAACATAAAATAATTAATAGATAATTTTAATTAAAATAAAATTTATACTGTTCGACTCCTGTCATGGATAGTAGCCTGAATATTCACCCCAGAGTTTTGTAGGTGATGCAAAATACCCATTTTATAGTAGTATGCAACGGAAAGAGTATAGAAAAATTAAATTACTTCCGTAATCTATTACTTCTCTATTTCTACCATAAAAGAGGGAATTTACCTTTCGAAAATGAAAACCCAATAATATCCTTAATTTTGTTGTGTAGACAAATATAACCTCAATTCACTTCATGACCTTGATTTAAAATATCCAAAATATCCTCCATATATATATTCCTTACTTTTTACAAAATGTAACTTAATGTAAATTATTAATTATTACTTTGATATCATTTAACCTTTTTAAAGAATTTAAATTAACTTTCACAAATAACTCGTTCAATAGTAAGTATCGAATATAAATATTCTATTTTACTAACCAAATAATTATTTAATTTAGAAATTGAAAAGTAAAACTATAACAAAGAAAATTTAAATGGCATTACTTTTGTGTATTTTTAATGTACAACTCTCATGTTTTATAGATTTTTTATCTTGTTTCCTTCGAAACACAAACAAAATAAAAATTAATTAAAAAATAATTGGTATATTAAGACTATTAAATTATTATTAATTAGAGTTAATTCGACTATTTAGTTATATCACTTGTTTGGACAGAATTTTCTGGTTAGGAATTTTAGTAATTTTTAGAGAGAAATTGAAATATGGACAAATGAATAGATCGTGTATTCTCTTTATTTAAGGAGTATATATGTGTATGACATCGTATGCACATGGCAAGTTACGTATAAGCGACTTGTATACATAGTTACATATGTAGTAAAAATAGAAAGCATATCGCTACAAGTATTACACACTAATAAAGGGAGATCGTTATATACAGGTCGCTCACGGAGAGGGAGGACCATGATCACGTCAAGATATCATAGTTTTCACCAGGTCTTGACATCAAAGACCTCGCCGTTTGATAACGAGGTAATTTTGTCGACTGGATTGTACGCTCTTCCAAATTCGTTGGCCCCAGACCATTTTTTAAGCTAGCCCTATATCTTCGCTATATCCTAGCGGTGTACCTATACTTATTAGGTCATACGTCCGTTACATATTTAATACCAAACATTAACTCCCCTATTCTCTTGATTTTGAGAAGTCAAGGGAATAATACTTGTTTGTTGATTTTAATTTAAATAAACCACTTTAAATTATTCAATGTATCTAAGTATATAACGACCACTCAGACGATACAATTTTCGATTGGGAGGTTATTTAACTACAAACAATATTCCTTTAATTAATTTTATTTTTAGTTAAACCTTTTAAATTTTCGCTCACTTTATAAATAGTAAAGAAATTTACTTTTATCATACGTTTTAACTTAAATGTATTTTTAGATAATTTTGACCCGTTAAATGTTTTCCTATTATTCTGCTATGTCTGCTTGTTAGAAAAATACTTAGTCTATTTTTTAGTTCATTTGTTTAATGACGTCAAAGGGAGAACCAGTCCATTCTCTATTTTTAGGTCGAGATTCAAACGACCAATATTTACATTAAGTAATTTCTTCTTCTTAATTTTATTTAACATGTCTCAAAAGAGAAAAGAGGTGGTTTATCCTATAATGATGTGGTTTATTATTAATTCGAGTTTGAAAAGGTAAACCTTTCAGGCTCTCCTCGCGTTTCGTTATTAACTCTAAAATCAGGTCATCATTTAAGTGCTACATGATCGTTATATAAACGTTGCCTAATCAATCCGTCATATAATAGTTACTTGATTAGGTCTTGTATGCATAGGTGACCCAGGTCGTTTACTTTGACATGAAGATCTTGGTCTTCAGGTCTCGACTCTCAGGTCGCTAGGCAAATGTTACTATACCACTCCATTGTTACAAAGGGACAATTAAGTAATCCTTATGAATAAGTAAGGTGGATAGCCTTGCTATTGGATGCCATATATCTAAGCCCTTATTTGTCACGTAGCTTGAGAAATGGGGCTTTTATTGCACCACATGGAATTTTCAAACTAGGAGTAAAGCATCGCCTTATAGCTGAAAGATGGCTCATATACCCTAACTACCCCAATGAACCAGGGACCTAAATGCTCTACCTCAATAAAAAATATGTGAATTGCTATGTCTATATTGCTTCTAATACTGAAGTAGTGGGGTGAACTGAGGTCCCTTTCGAAGGAAGTGGTGGAACTTGTCAGAAGAGATTAATAGCCCACATTCAGATACAATATGCCATGGTGAAATATTGACCCACAGTTAGATGCGACATGCGAGGGTGAAATATCCAATCCCTCACATGCGCTTCCATAAGAGGAGTAGTTTACCCTGGAACTCAAGTCACTTTCTTAAGACATATTTCAGATTATGAGCGGATCATTTAATAATACCTATATTAATCATTTAATAATACCTACATTTTTACCATGTTGAAATACATCTGGCATCTCAAGTGGGGGGGGGTCAAGGGACTCTACCCCAATCATGAGGCATAAGACGTGTCCCGCATCCCAAGCGAGAAGGTCAAATGACTTTTCCTAACTTGGGGGCATGAAATAAGACACCTAAAGCATGATCGCGAGCATATTTCGCATCTCGAGTGGGGGGGTCAAGGGACTCCTCCTCCAATCAAAAGGCATAGGGCGTATCCCGCATCCCAAGTGGGGGGATTAGGGGACTTCTCCTCCAATCACGGGGCATAAGACAGGCCGCATCTCGAGTGAGGGGGTTAGGGGACTCCTCTTCCAATCACGAGGCAATAGGGTGTCTTGCATCTCAAGTGAGAAGGTCAAATGACTTGTCCCCACTTGGGGGCATGAAATAACATGCTCAAAGTATGATCGCAATCATATTCCACATCTTGAGTGGAGGGTCACGGGACTCCTCCTCCAATCACGATGCAATAGGGTGTCTTGCATCTCAAGTGAGAAGGTCAAATGACTTGTCCCCACTTGGGGGCATGAAATAAGATGCCCAAAGTATGATTGCAAGCATATTCCGCATCTCGAGTGGGGGGTCAAGGGACTCCTCCTCCAATCACGAGGCATAGGACGTATCCTGCATCCTGAGTGGGGGGTCAGAGGACTCATCTTCCAATCACGAGGCATAGGACATATCCCACATCCCGAGTGGGGGGGTCAGAGGACTCCTCCTCCAATCACGGGGCATAACTTTCATGAGATAGGCAACATGCGAGGGTGAAAACCATACCCCACATGTGCTCCAAAATTTGAGGAATTGATCACTTTAATATTTTGTGAAATGTGTGACATACGAGGGTGAAAACTATACCCCATATGTGCTCCAAATTTTCCTTGCAAGAAGAAAGTCAATACTTTGACAAACTTATAGTTAAATACTCTAAATATGCGAGTTCATGTATCGACCTTAAGCGTCTAAAGAAAACACGGTGCGAACTTTATAATAACTTCATCAATATTTGGATAATGAATTGGTCGTATATGCCATATATGGAGTGAATAGTCTCGCTTTATAATAATTTCATCAACAATCTTTCTTGTCATGATGGGATAAATAATACGACTAGATAAATCCATCAACATGGAAATGAATTGTCGATATCCTGTTGAATACTGAATCGCTATGAAAGACTCCAAGTATGGGCACTAATAATTAGGACAACACAAGTAAAGTTTACAAGTCATACCTGGTTAATGGATGTCGTTAAATAGTCTTCGAAGATCGAAGTATTGTCATATGTGAATGAAGTGTTGACCCTCTTATAATTTCTTTTCGCGATGCATGGATTGCACATATCTCAAGGTGCACTAAGCTTTACCTCAGTCGCCAAAATCAACCCTTACATCATATAAAAAAGGGCATGTAATGATCAATTCATACACCATATACACACACCTCGCTTGAAGCGCATAAGCTTCCCTTATTTTTGTTGAAAACTCCATCCTCATAATTATGGCGATATTCATTATGTTTGTACCCGTGGCATACTTGGACCATGTTGAGCAGTATTTAGTTCTTTCTTAGACTTAAGATTATTGTTTTCCATGATAGACGTATAGCACAACAGAAATCACAAACTGGTACTAAAGTAGTAAGAGTATAGAATTATATGTAAAAAAAGTTCAATGGTGCCACCATTTCTAGTGGACAACATGTTTAGAACAACCACAGCTTTGGCAATTGATGAGAAGAATCGTGATCGCCAAATACTTTGATGAACGAAAACCGGCATCGCCGATTCTGCCAATACTTTGGTTTTATATTTATAAAACTCTCGCAAGTGCATGAATCATTTCGTAGAAAATGATAAGTATACTCCCAAGGTCGATCTAAGGAAGGAATGTATGTGGTTTTTAATTTATTATTCAAACTTTTAAAAACGAAATTAAATCCTAAACATCCTGTCACGATATTTTGGGGTTTTGTGTTTTAATCTAATTACAGAAAATTAAACATAGATTCAATAAACATTCATGCAAATTTTATCTTTTATAAATAGTGGAGTATTTATGGATATAATAACTAAGTTAATTATGCTTGCTCGTATTATTTAGGTTATTAAAGATATGAATTGATATTTATTGATTCTCCCTTTTTTGTATGAATACCACCTTTGGTGGGGTTAGATATTCTTTGTTAACTAAACAAATCAATTAACACCTATGGGTGGGGTTGATAACTAATTTGGTTAATTAAATTAATTCCTTCTTCTAAGAGATTGAAAATGAACCATTTAAATGCCACCTTTGGTGGGGTTAGACAGTTTAAACTTTATTCAAGGTGTCCAAACTAAACCTAAGAATTTAGTTATCCGAGTACTAACTTTCAAGTTTTAAAACTACTACTGAAAACATGTTGTCAATACATTTTCAGATAATAATTCTTATAAAAACTTTTGAAATAGAGCTTCACTCTAACTACCGGGCGATTGTACCAACAAATAAAAGAGCACTACTCTAAATCGAATAGGATAACTAAACCTTAAAATCTAATTTGATTTAAGTTTGTAATGAAAAATAATATATTTCTCTCTAACATTCTTAATATAAAATCTTGAATAAAAATAAAATCAATTCATTTTAGAGATTTTTACCTATTTAATATTTCGCAAGCATAACAACGTTATTATTACATCATAATTATAAACAGCTAGCACAGTTAAATTTAATCACAGACAAATTAAATATAACATGTAAGAATAAAGCATAAAAATAACTGTAAAGAAAATAAAATCCTTACAGAACTTCGACGCTATTCCCGTTGCTAGAAAACCTCCAAGCGGAATTTGCACTTCCATTTATTGAATCAAAAAGCTAATAAATTACAAAAACATAACTAGTTCTTCCCAAAAAGGGAAGAACTCTAAAACTAAGAGAAACTAGCTAAAACATAAGAAAAACTAAAAACTAAGAAATGGAGAGAAAGAAAGAAGAGAGAAGTGTGTTTTTAGGTGTGTTTTGAAGTGAAGGGAAGGGGGGTATTTATAGGTGAGGATGGAGAGAAAAAATGAGTAAAAAAATGTTAAAAAAATGTTAAAAAATGAAAAAACGTGTAATGGAAATGCTGAGGTCATCAATGACGTCAGCATGACGTCATGGGGGCGGCTGCACGTGGAAAATGGGGCGAAAACGCGTTGGGCGCGCGGAGGGGGGCTGCTGGGGCGCTGCGCTGCGCGCGGATGAACAGTACCCGCGCGCGCAGTTGTGCGCGGATGAACAGTAGCCGCGCGCAGCTTTGCGCGGATGAACAGTAGCCGCGCGCGCAGCTCGGCGCGGCTGGGCGCTGGCGCGCGCGGGATGGGCTGCTCCGGGCGCGATTTTCTCCTTTTTGACCTTTTCGACCCATTTTGTCCAATTTTTCCATATTTGTTGACCTTTTCCCACTTATTTATTAATATATTTGTGATGTATTGCTTCAAGTATTCCTCTTTGAGTCTTTAAATTGCGTTTTTAAGCCAAAATACCTGAAAAACAATAAAAATACCCGTGATTCCGAAAAAGACAAATTTATATAAATATATGATAAAACATATAAATATATATATTTTTAATCAATTAATGTACATAAAATCATGGTTATTTTAGTGCTTTTTGAGCACTCATCACAACCCCCAACCAGCTTCTTGCTAGTCCCTTAGCAAGAGAAGCGATAAAAACTAAAAATTAAACTATCCTAAATCACTTCCGTGGATTGACACGGTTGCATTTAGCCTATGCAACAAGCCTTTAAACCCCTAGGTTGCCCTAGTGGACGAGTTTGAGTCTCGTGAGGGTTTTCAGTAATGATACCCACAAACATTGAACTAAATGTAAAAATCAAAAGAATCAAATCAAAAACTAAAATTACAACAAAATCAAAAATTAATTTAAGAATAAAAGAAAACAACATATCACAAAAATGTCTCATACTTTTTAATCTCTTTTAAGATCATAATTAAAATCTCAAGCATAAGTTATTTTAATCTCTTTAAACAATCATGATTTTATTATAATAATTAGTCGAAAATCATTTTCATATTTCATGTCAAAAATGTATCAATTTAATTTCACTCAATTTCAGTGTCATGAATCAGAATTCGCTTCGACTCTATTCCTCACAAGTCAATATTCTCGAAACACTGAATCATATGGGTTCAAACACTCATACTAATTTATATGCGAAAGAGTTGATGTATAGAAATGAACTAATATGTTCGCATATGTATAAAGAATAAAGGCTCAAAGTGTTATTTTAACATTGATCTCATGAAAGGAATCAAATGTATAAATTATAAAGATATCATATATAAAAATTATTTTCAAGCATAAATCAAACTCATTAAGAAAGAATTTCAAGATATATGACTTTTACAAATGAAGAGAGTGCAATGACTTTTTAGGGAATTATTTCCTATATCTTTCTTTTGTAATTAAATTTTACTCACAACTTTGTAGGCAATGTGGGTTATTCCTCAAATCATGGCATACTGGGTTCATCTATTCCAACCCAGCCCATATCGCTTCAGGGCTTTCATACATAGTATTGGATTACTTTATGTTGTTTCTATAACTAAGAGAGTTCGAAAGTTGGTACCAGAGAAAAAATAGCGGGGTTGTTTTTCATTCCGGCTGAGCTAGGCCTAGTTCTTTCAAGAGTTTGCACAACCCATATCTCCTCAGCCCATTTCTACAAGTCGTTCATTACACATAGATTTGTGTAGTCCATTTGCAGTTCATTCATTACGCACAGATTGGCATAGTCTGTTTCCACTTCACTTAAGAGTCCATAACCCACAAACTCATATTCTTAGCCCGTTTCTACAGGTCATTCATAGCGCACTGGTTTGTGGTTATTCATGGTGGAGTTGCTTTCAGATTGGAAGCAAATCCACTCACTAGTTCGCAATAGGTATCTCGTTCATCATTTATAGAAACCGATCAGTTCTTCCAAGAAGAAATGGCCAGAGAAATGATGGTAGGTGTCTAGCGTAGCTCATCTTTATTGCACCAGAACTAATTGGAGATCGACTTCCATTATTCATAATTTTACTCGCTCTGTACTAGTAACACGAGCTTGTAATCGACTTCCACGGATCACTGGTTAACCAGGCCATGAGATAGAGCTATTTGTTCATTTAAACATTACAACAGATCATCTATGTTCGTGATTTGTTTGGGCTATAGTTCCCACTTCGACTCAATTCGAGTCAGATAATCCCAAATGTTGTCTTGTATACGCTGGAAGCTACCCAGATCGTGATTCACTTTTCTAGCCCAACGACCCATATCTCCCCAGGTCGTCCACTTAGCAAGCCCGATGATGATGGTCATGATGGAGATGGTTTTAGAATATTCACCCTCTTCACAAGTGCTAGGTACCACAACCCGTCATTCGTTGTTCTCCCATCCACCTAAAGGCCCAGCCCAGATTGATCTGGCAACATAACCTCCTCAGTTAGTGTCTTATAAACTTTAATCGTCGGTAAGAGAAATAGGTTTATTGTTGGAAAAAATGTGGAGTGACAGCGAGGTCTGGTACCAAACATAATTAAATGCTAATCCACCCCGCTACCCAACTGCCCGAGATCTACTTTGTATCTCTTGATCACCCAACAACCCGAGATCTACTTTGCTTCTCCTAATCACCCCGTTTTTCCAACGTTTTGTGTGGAGTAAATGTCCCCAAAATAGGAGATAATTCTTGGCTCAAAATCATACCAACCTACTAGCTCTCATATGGATCTAAGAACAACCGGCAAAGAATGACCAGCACTTGTTAATTTAGCTCGTGGTTGGGTGATTTGGACCAATGCTTTGTCATCAGTTCACTCCTAGTATGCATTCACCATGGTTCATCGTGGTCCTACTAAAGCGACCTATAGGTTGCCCTGTCCTCAGCGTCAAATCCATCAACATGGATTATGTGAGCGCTCGTTATTCCAGCTTGCTACCTATTCATGTCCATTTTTTGTGTGCAAGTAAATGTCTCTAAAACGAGATAATTCTCCTTGGAATAAAAATGAAGGTCTCAAATGCCAACTATGGACTAGAAAGATTTGAGTTCCCACAGACGGCGCCAATATTTTGGTTAGGGATTCTAGTGATTTTTAGAGAGAAGTGGAAATATGGATAAATGAATAAATCATGTATTCTCCTCATTTAAGGGGTATATATGTGTATGACATCCTACGCACGTGGCAAGTTACATATAAGCAACTTGTATACATGGTTACATATGTAGTAAAAATAGAAAGCATATCGCTACAAGTATTACATAGTAATAAAGGGATGTCGTTATATATAGGTCGCTCACGGAGAGGGAGGACCATGATCATGTCAAGATATCATAGTTTCACCAGGTCTTGACATCCAAGACCTCGCCGTTTGATAATGAGGTACTTTTGTCTACTGGGTTGTACGCTCTATCAAATTCGTTGGGCCCAACCCTATAACTTTATTATACCCTAGCAGAATACCTGTACTTATTAGGTCGTACATCCGTTACATATTTAATATCAAATAGGACTAAAATTTGTTTTTTTTTTTAGGAAAACGGCCACCTAGCTATTCAAAGCAATCTTTAAGTAATAATTAATCCACTAATTTTTTGTACGCATACATAGCATGTCAATATATAACATAACAACTCCTATTTCGAATTTACACGTATAGTTATGTTAAGGTTAATTAGTTTCCCTATTTCTTTTCCATTTTCATAGAAAGACAACCCAACAAAAGTCATGATAACTAAACTAAACTTGTTCACTCGCTTTTGCCATGGGAAACAAATTTTGTTTTTTTTTTCATTTTTCTCTTTTATGATTTTTAAAAATATATCTTTCAAATATATAAGATGTTCTTTAATCCTTATATTGATGCCTTAATTTCTTCTAATCTTGTTTATAGTGAGATTACATATGAAATGATTTGGCTTGAACTTATTCTAATTTTTTTTATTAATACCTTTAATTTAAACTAAATTACACAAGTTTTTGTAATGAGAATTCATTATCATGCTTTAAAAGAGTTTCAATGTTAAATATATGTTGATTATGTTATGTTCCACGATAAAGTTGTAGCATATATAATTATAAAATCCTTCAATTGAAGAAATATAACTATCTATAGGCTGATTAAGAATATATATCTATTATTACAATACAATAACAAACTTTTATGCCTTTATACGAATAAAATATAATATTATCTTAATTTTTTATTATATATGTTTCTTTTAATTTCTAAAAATATTAGATTTCATAATTTTATTATAAGATGCTTTTTTAAATTAAATAATTTTTAATTAGTTGTGTTAAATTTATTCTTAAAACAATTCAGTTAAAGTATTACTTTAATCCTAGATACCAAATTACTCAGAGTAAATAACAAAAAAAAAAGGATTCCCTTATTGAAAAAATATATGAAAAATCGTGGTCGAAAATTTATAAAACATAAATTACTTCAAAGAACATATAATGTTTCTAATTAATTGTAATAGCTAAAATTGTAATTAACCCCTTTATTATTTATATCTATTAACAATCTACATAATTTAATGCAAAGTTAACAAGTTTAGTTGTTTTGGTGGATTCAATTAAATATAAACTCATGTCTAATGCATTTAATCACTATAATAAACGTATTGAACTTGAACGGGAAAAAATTTAATTGTTTCCCATGGCTCTATGATATCACATCTTCTTTTCCTAGATAATAGCTTACTTTTTGTTCAAGTTTCTAGCTCTAGTACTCACAAGGTTGTATCCTTATTTCCGGAATAATTAATAAAAAAAATTCACCATGATTTTTATCCTGAATGTCATGAGTTTTGCTCACCATGATTTTTAGCCTGATTGTCATGAAAAATATTTAAGATTATCTATTTTTTGTTGACAGGATAAATTTCGTGATTTTTTCCCATATTAAAGACGTATTTTCTCTACTTATCCAGTATTGGAAGGAAAAAATATTTTAAAATGTCAATAACAAAATTTTAATCAAACATTTTATAAATCTATCCCCTTATATGTTATGAGTATTTTTTAAACACTCCAAAAAATTTTATGATGCTATTAACTATTTGACTAGCTTTTTGGTTGGGAAATAAAAACCCTAGGAAAATTAATTGGTTTCCTTGGAAAGAAATGTGTCTTCCAAAAGTACTTGAGTTATAGGATTTAGAGATCTTTTAAAATTTGGCTCTTCTTGCCAAACAACACTAGCATATAATCTCAAAATCTAACTCGAGAGGTAATTGAAGTTTACAAATATAAGTATCACGGGAAAATCATCTTTGTCACTCTCGAGAGGTAATTCAAAAAGGTTTGAGTTGGAATGTAGGTGATGATTCTTCCATTAATATTTGGACAAATTTAGGGCTACCTTCTAATGGTTTTAGGATTGTTTCACCCGAGATTAATCAGGCATTGGTGTCAAAAAAACGTGATCATTTTTAAATATGTTGTAATGAACAATTAGTATGGAGCATTCTTATCAATTTAGAAGTTAAGGAAATCCTTGATATTCGTCTTGGTGATGTCAGTGGCCAAGACAATTTGTTTTGATCATCTGAAAATAATGAAATTTTCACCGTTAAAAGTGCTTATAACAATATAATACATTCTAATTTTTTTATGGATGTAGATTCCTTTTGGAGACACATGTCAATTTTGGAGTTTTTTTTATCAAGGTCATATTTATGGAACATTAAAATACCTAATTGCATTAAACTTTTCACTTTGAAGGCTATCCATAACATTTTTCTTACACAAGTCAATTTAGATCATAGAAAGATCTTAATTTTGAGAATTTTTAATCGATGTAATATGAATTATGAGTTAAAATTACCGGTACATTGTAAATTTTCCTTGAAAATATGTAAAACAAATTGCTTCAAAGCAAAATTGAATGCTCATCCACTCATGCCTACGATGGATTAGATTTCCTTACAACTTCTTACCGTGCCTAATAATGAGGCTGTAATTAGAGGCTTGAAGTGCTAAAATTAAATAACACTAATCTGAAACTTCGATGGAGAATTCCCACTATGCCCACATAATTATTTAAACTTCGATGTGATATGAATTATGTACTTTTTTGGGAATTAGTAGAGATCCAAATAAAAAAAATTAACATATAACTATCTTGTTATACAATACTTACTGCAATTTAAATGAACTATGCACGAGCAGAACTATGATGATTTCAATATATAAGCAATTTCTTATTGTTTGCAATTATGATGTGAAATTTTTAAATTTAATTATTATTTAAAAATTTGAGTTTTGTTTGGTAAACAAATTCAAAATAAAAATAAAAATAAGAGTTCAATATATATATTGTTATTTGTAAACAAATTAAATCAAAATTAAAATTAAAATAGCAGCACGCCAGGGATATTTTAAGTATTCAAACCTAGTAATTAAAGAAAAGGGAGGAAATAGACAATTATTAGAGTACGAGGTGCAAGTAGCCGTCTCATAATGCGTACACATGTAGGGATGATGTAAACCCATAAGCATCGGCGCAATTATTTTCGTTTTGCTCTATTATGTGATCAGCGTTTCCAGTGGCGCTGAGGAGAGATATGTCCCACACTAAATGTTTACGGAACACAGTTCACAATAAAAGATGGATCTTGAGTTTTTATTTTTATTTTTTTAGTTTTAAAAAAAAAATCAATAAATGAATTCTAAAATTTATAATAATAAAAATAATATTCTTAAAATTAGTTATTTTTTTTAAATAATCACTTCTTGTTTTTAATTGTTCACCCAAGTCATTTTCTTTTTAAAACTAATTAAATTCTCTTTAATTTATATTATTATATTTAAATTATAGATGATACCAACTTAAAATGAGGTATAGTTAGAAATCAACTATTATATTAGATTTTTTTATTTTTTTAAAACATCATTTTTAACACTATATTATCATATTTACAAGTATCTCATATTATATATATGTTAGTTTTTTAACCAAAAAAAATAAAACTTAATAAAACTACGTAGATCTATATAAAAAATATTTTTTTATAAAAAAGTCTATAAATAATGAAAGAGATTAGTTGATTTCTAACTATACATCTTATTATTTGGTTATTTTTTTCTCTAATTTAACTATAATAATATAAATTAAAGTAAATTAACTCACTTTTAGAAGGAAAGTGAGATTAAAAAAAGTGATTAAAGTGGTCTAATCGACACATGAATCGTATTCAATGAACATACAAGTATACGTATAGCAATAAGTAATATAATGATAAAAAAGATCGTTCACATGGAGATTATGTTATTAGAAACTAATTTTTAAAACAAAAAAAATAGATTTTTTTTGTGTTTTTATGTTTTAAGAAAACAAAATTAAAATAACTAAAAATAAATAGAAATAATTAATTAACTTTGATTTGGTAGCTATGAAGATATATGAAAAATATTTAAAAATACTTAATTCCCTAATTTTCTATACATATGAATAACTAAAATTCTCCAATATAATTATCAATCAATTGAATCTAATCTAACATGTATTCATTTCTTAAGCAAACTACACAATATTTAGTAATTAACCTAATCACAATATCATGTCAATTAAATTGCATACTACTCATTAGGCTCATCAATTATGAATCACATACATAAGAATCATATATATCTACCTAGAAATTAAACATATTATTTAATCAAAACAAACAATTCAATAATTCTTTCAAATCTACTTAATTCCCTCTATAGATCAATTGTTGGCCAAAATATTAATAGCATAAGATCCCTAGATTAATAAACTAGCAAGATATACTTTAGTTCATAAATCTCATATTTTTCATAAAAAAACATAAAAATTGATAAAGAAAAGAGAAGAAAAAGAGGAAGAAATACAATCATTCTCTTAAATTGTAGTATCAATCTTCTCTTGAATCTCCACCAAAATTGTATCTTCTTTTGAATTTTTTTGTGTTTTTCTCGATTCTTGGCTCCAAAATCTGAAGAAAAAAATTATGTTACTTTTGGCTCCTTAGGGTTCATGGGACAATTAGGGGTTAAATTAAACTTAGGTGGAATTTGGACTGTCAAATCAACTTCAGATCAAGAGCTGAGATGAAAAAAGAAAAAATTAACAACACTAGCCAATAGGAATGTGCCATGTGTCACAGAGAAAAGGCAAAACCAATCATGGCTCGACGCATGGCAGAGGTGACTGGTTTAAGTCAATGCACGCTAATTCATCACCACGTGGGGATGTGTCATTCGCAGTTATGGCTTATATGGTGCATGGGTAGAAAGAATGGATGAATTAGGTTATGACGTGTGGTGAGTGTGTTGACCAAGCGGCGAATTCACAGTGAAAGCTATTTTAACACATGGCATAATGCTACATCATTGGAAACACGTGGCATTGTGGGATTCCCTCTCTCTACTTGCATGGCATCCATATGACTTGCTTGATCAGCTACCTTGGTTATGTGTTGTCCATATGGTAGCTTCTAATTGGTCATGCGTTAAAAATCTATGAAAATTCCAAAAAAACTCCCAACAAATTTCAAAAATTCTATTTACACTCTTTTTCACTATAAAGTTCATATTTTAATATTTTTAACCCAAAAATAATACTTTTGGAATAAAATGAGATAATATTAAGTAGAAAAATGCACTGATGACTCTACTTTCATAGAGTCATCATAGTCCATTTGCCAAAAAAAAAATTTGCAATGCACTTCATTCACACTAATTCATACACCTCTTAATTCAAAGTAAGAGTGTTATTTTATTGTCATGAGTCTTAAGGGAGTTATTTATGTAATTTTGTTTTAGGAAGTTATAAAGAATAATACTCATAAAACTTATAACAACAAAGTAGCGCTCCAATAACATTAAATGAGTTTTAATTGAATGATGTTTAGCATTGAACTGATCTAATATGAAGCTGAGAGAATAAGAACTAAATACCAAATGCATATTATATATTCTTATATATGTATTAAAGGGAGTACAAACTATTTATAATGCTCATAGAACCAACATATGCCTACACAGTAGGCATATACAAATTGTAACAAAAATGTAAGGCTTACACTAATCACTAACAAAAATGTAAGGCTTACGTTATATTGAGAAATTTAACTTATCTAGTATCATCAAAAATTGAAGGTGGTGAAACAACCATCAATTTGGCATGAAAGGAACAAAAACAAGTCTTTGGCAAAGCTTTGGTCAATGCATTAGCCAATTCATCCTCGATGAGTATGAATTTCACATCTAAGGTACTTACATTAACCTAGTCTTAAAGGAAATGCCAATCAAGCTCAACATGCATCATGTGAGAGCGCTACACATGATTAACAAATAGGTAATTAGAACTTACATTATCACATAGCAAAATAGGAGTGTGATGAACAATGTAACTCTTGTAAGATTGATTGAAGCCAGATCAACTTAGAAGAGGCAAGAAAAAATGATTTATACTCAACCTCAACACTAGATCAATAACAACTTTCTACTTGCTAGAAGCCCATAATACTAGACTATCATTAATAAATATGCAGTAGGTACTAATTCTTTGGCGATCATCTATGCAAGTGGTCCAATCTAGGTCAGTCAGAAAACCCAACTAACTTATAGGTGGTAGACTTGGGCAAGAACAATCCATGATAAGGATTAGTTTTAAGTAATGCAACACACACTTAAGAGCATCCCAATGAGCATCAATTAGTGCTTGCAAGAACATGCATAACTTATTAACATGGAAAGCTATATCTGGCCCAGTGAAAAAAAAATATTGAAGAGCTTTAACAAGGCTCCTAAACTCATAAACATTATGCAAAAGTTGGCCATCAAATTTAGAAAGCGGAGTACCACTACGCATGGGAGTTCTAGTGCATTTGGAATATGCAAGGCCACTCATAGCAAGTAGTTCAACAATGTATTTGTGCTGATTAAGATTAATTGTATCAAAATTCCTAAGGATTTGTATCCCAAGGAAATAACTGAAGTCCTCATAACTTAAGTCCCCCTAATCCTTAAAAGTGAAACAATTATTAAAGGATAATGTAAGCTCTTTGAGATAATCAAAATCACTACCAATGAGAATGATATTACCCATATATATTAGCAGACTTGTAACTTAAGCATCCACAAATTGCAAAAAACATACTTGTATCATCTTTAGAACAATGAAATCCCAATTATAGGAGTGAGGCATAAAATGTGTGGAACAAAACTCTTAAAGCTTGATTTAACTCATGAATGGCTTTATTCAATTTTCACACCAAATTATGAACACTATTGTCTTCAAAATCTTGAGGTTGATACATGTAAGAATGTTGAGTGGTTGATACACTATTGTCTTCAAAATCCTCCTCTAACACCCTATTCAAAAAAACATTATTAATATTGAGTGGTTTCATTGCCCAATCTGAGCAAATATCAAGAGTAAGAATGATTCTCATAGCCTAAGGCTTCATTATAAGTGAAAAGGTCTCTAAATAATCACTTTTTAATATAACCCTTGGCCACCATTGTACTCTTGTATTTGTCCATTGTAAAATCACTCCTCAACTTCACTTTATAAAGCAACTTGGAAGTGATAGGTTTGCAATCCTTTGGTTTAAAAGAATTGTCTATGTGTTATTATGAACCAAAGTATCAAACTCCACCTATGTAACATTTTCCCATTCAAGAATGCCTCTAGTCTTCTCAAAACAAGAAGGTTCAAGTAAATATCTAAAGAAAAGAAAGAAAATTTCTTTTGCTTGACAATATAAAAATTCAATCTTGTGACCATGTGATGAAAATTGGAGGGACCAAAAGTTAAAGGAAGGGTAGGTTATATAAGTGAGTTAGGCACTAAAATAAGACAAGCGAGCGTGTTTGCTAAGAAGGATATAGACAATGCATCTTGTACAAAAGTGGAAAGAAAATTAGTCAATACATAATTTAAAAACAAATATTGTCGAATTTACAAGGATTGTTACAATAAATATTATTATTTATTACCTCATTAGTAAATTAACAAGCAGTTTTGAAAATAGTTTTAAATAAAAATAAAAAAGAAAACATAAAATAATAAATAAAATACATGAAATATGTGATTATGGAATAATTCTTATCACTATCCTATTATTTAACAAATTATATCATTAATTAATATTCGAGCTATCGTTGAATTAACAAAAATAGCTTGAGAAATTTGTATATACACTAGTCGACAATGACTTCCAATCTACCTTTAATTGAAGTAGAATACCATCATAAATCAATTCCAAATCAAAAAATAAACATAATCATAGTTGATAGATTACTTCATTCATCAAATTAAGTACTAAAAAGGAGATAGTTAAATTTCACAAGATCACAGTTCTTCGTAAACTTTAACAAATGCATCAACTCTAATTGTTACACTATCACAAAGCAACAAGTTACCACTTAGAATATGAATATTAGCAAATATCATAACTAACGAAATAAATAGAAATCTATATATTCTCAAGATATAATGGTAACATCTTAAACTACACATGCATTAAACTAGTTAGCTAATCAAATTCATACATGTAAAGTCATGAAATTTAAATACAGAGTCAAACACATCAAAACTTAAGAATGTACTCTGAAATCATTATAATATTTTATTAATTAAAAATCATAGTCTAAGGCTTGAAAATTGCATACAATCACATAAGTAAATTAGCTAGGCAGAATCATAATTAAAATAAATAGAAAACATAGAAGAAGAGTAATCATAATTAAAATAAAAAGAAAACATAAGAAGAAAAGGCTTATGATTGATATCAAGGGTTGATTTACAACTCCTTAATTGAATCTTTGAATTTATATATTGTCTCTAGCCTTTAATTTGTCTATAGACGTATATATCTTTTGTAAACTTCTATGTCCACAATCTATAACTAATCTGTGACTGCTTTTGTTGTTAACCGTAACTACATATTTATAGTAAAAGAGTTACAATGTAATTACAATTATTTAGGATTTTAAAATTCTAATCTAATAAATATGGAACTATTTTCATATAGATTTGGTGAAAATATAGAGACTAAATGCATATCTGGGTCGTAGACTGCAACATGAATTGACTCATGTCACATTACGAATTTTTTTTTGGACCAATCCATTTTATCTTAATCCTAAAAAGCAAAAACAAAATGCTCAATGCCTAAGTAGGCTTTCAAAGTTAATCGTGATGAAATGCTTTCTAAGTCATCTTAAACCTTGTAATTAGGATTTTTCCCTATGAATTTCAACCGAAGGGTGTTGTGCCACAATACACATATAATCATGTCGCAACCTTCTCTTAATTTTGAAAAAATGATATTTTGACCCCTTTTTTATGTATCTTGTATAATTTTTTGCATTTAGCTCATTTGTATTTAAGTCCTTCATTGTATGATAATTACACCTCTGCTTGTGAGATTTGATTAGTCTTTCATCATTTGAATCTTTTAAGTCCAAAAATACCTAAAATACTTGGGTTAAAATGTGATATTAAAATTTAATTCATTCTTTTAATTTTGATAAATCACAAAATATGGGTGCTTTTTAGGCACGTATTACAACCCCTAATTAGCTTCTAACTAGTCTCTAGCAAGATAAGTGCTCAAAAGAGGTTCTAAATTAAAAAAAACTAAATATTAAACTAAACTAAATCATTTTGTAGATTGACATGATTGTATTTAGCATATGCAACAAGCCTTTAAACCCCTAGAGTGTGCTAATGGAGAAGTTATAATCTCGTGAGGGTTTTCAATGATGATGCACACAAATATCCCAAATAAACTAAATTTAAATGACTTAAAGAAAATAAAAATAAAAAAATAAACAAAGATACTAAATATCAAATCAATTATACATTTGTCTCAAAGATTTCCCATAATATTCAATATATAGATTATCTAATTCTCACTTTTCATTATAGATTAATTCAAATATCAATTTCACTTTCATGATCAACCCTTAGAAATCCTACTTACCACAAATATATAATATTCATACTATATAATATTATATATGACATTCATAAAACAATGTTCTTGGTTTCTAGATTATGAAAATATGATGCACTAAGCATTATAATCACAAACTCCATTAGCTTATCTTTCAATTCACACTCAATCAAAATAGAATGGTTGCAATACTTCATATCAATAGTTTTGTGTCAAGGTTATAACATTAGGTCAAAGAATAGGTACAATTTTACATTGTATTAAATATTGCTTAATTATTTTTTCTTCTCTTTCTTTACTTTCTTTCTTTCTTTTTCAATATCTTCGTTGTTGTTGTTGTTGTTCTTCTTCTTCTTCTTTTCCTCTTCTTCTCAATTTTTTTTTCTAAAGATGAAGAAACTTAAGAGACAAAATTTCATTACCAACCATTCACTCTTTTTTCATTTAAAACCAATTCCCAAAATCCCCCAACCTATTATTTTCATTTTATTTTTTTTAGGTTATAGTCAAAAAAATTACTATTTTTCTCATAAAAGGATAGGTTGTATCAGCCTAAAGAAAGAAAAGTTTTATAATTTATACGAGCTCAAAAGAGATAGTAGTGATAAATATATAAGTGGTAGGCTTGAAAATGTACAAATGGTCCAAAAATAACCTAAATCATTTCCTAAACATTGTGTATTCTATAATCTCACCTTGATTATTTTTCAAAATTCTAGAGCTTTTTGATACCCCAAATATGTCTATGAAACATTCACACATAAAACAATCTTAAGTATTCAGATTACTCAATCATTTTTACCGCTAAACATAAGAGTTTCATATACGTTCAACTCTTACTCAAATGACTCCTTAATTGAACTAAATCTTAGAGTTCTCTAACTATTAAAATTATCACAATCATATTCGTATCATTGACATGTAAATTAACTTGAAACACACAAGCAAAATTAATTAAAAATTGACTCAAAATAAAATAAAAAATAAAAAACTTTCAAATATTATATAGGAAATTTTGTTTAAACTCTTAACAAAAATATAAAATGGATTTTTCTCACCCCAATCTTAAATTTACATTGTCCTCAATGTTCTAATGTATCTAAGGAGAATAGAGAAAAAAAGTTACCTTCTTTGTTCACATTCTAATTATATTGGCTATTCTAACCATTATGTTCACATTCTATTCCATCGTATGTATCAGTTCCAACATGCCTTGAGAATTTAAATATACCTCACAAATAATAACATCACCAACAAAGTTATAAAATTAAAAGGTTCAACTAAATATCATAACAAAATCTAAAAATAAAACAAAATAGAAAAAAACTATATTCGATGGTCATGTATGATCCATCGCCGATAATGTCCACATTACCATCAAACGACAATAGAATAAAAATAAAAATAAATAAACTACGAAAGAAAAATAAATAAAAATAAAAATAATGAAAAGAAGTTAGTAGACTCATACATAAAAATCCAAAAAAATATTTTTAAAAAAACTAAAAAAAAGTTAGTAAAATCTAAAAGAATTTGAAATATATAAAAAAATAAAAATTCAATTCAATTAAAAATCTAAAAAGAAATTAAGATAGTAAAATGAAAGTATAAAAAAATCTAAGAAAAATAAAATAAAAAATAATTTAAAATTAGCCAAAAATAAGTTAATAGAAAAATCTAAAAAAATATCAAATATAAAAATTAAACTAATAATTTTAAACTAAATAAAATAAATTAAAAATTAAAAAATATTTTTTTATTTTCTTTTTCAAATAAATTAAATAATTAATTACAAAAATATAAACAAAATGCATGACAACAGCATCAAAAACTTATTAAATTATCAAATTGATAATACTAAGACAATCTCCTATAACAATGCCAAAAAATTGATACGCTTGAAAACACCAAAGTATACGTGATCGAACTGTAAAAATGGTTAATAATTTAAGAATAAAGATTGTTGAACTCACGAGGATTATTACAACAAATATCACCAATTATTAGTTCATTAGTAAACTAACAAGGGGTTTTAAAAATAGTTTTAAATAAAAAAACATAAAACAACAAATAAAATACATAAACAACATAGATTAAGAAAAATATGTGATTATAGAACAACCCTTACACTAGCCTTTATTTAATCAATTATATCATGAATGAATATTAGAACTATCTTTAAATTAACAACAATAGCTTGGAAAAACTATACATTAGTCAACACCGACTTTGAACCTATATTTTCTTACATTTAATTAAAGTAGAATATCATCGTACATCAATCATAAATCACAATTCTATGTAACCTTTAACGAAGACGTAAACTTTACTTGTTACATTGTCACAAAGCAACAAGTTAACGCTTCAAATAAGAAATTTAACAAACACCATAACTGACAAAAATAAATATAAATATACATATTCTTGATGAGCATGACCGACATCGGGTTAGCAACATCGATCCTACAAATACGTTGGTTATATTTTTTAAAACTCTTGCAAGTGCACAAATCATTTTATAGAAAATGACAAGTATACTCTTAAGATCGATCTAAAAAAAGAATATATGTGGTTTTTAATTTATTATTCAAACTTTTAAAAATTAAATTAAATTTTAAACATCTTGTCACGATATTTTGATTTTTGTGTTTCCTAATCTAATAACACAAAAAAATAAACATATATATGAATTCAATAAAAAATTATGAAAACATTTATCATTCATAAGAATAGAGTATTTATAGATATAATAATTAAGTTAATTATACTTGCTCATATTATTTAGGTTATTAAATATATAATTTGATATTTATTTATTTTCTCTTTTTTATATAAATAACACATTTGGTGGGGTCACATATTCTTTCTTAATTAAACAAATCAATTAACAACTATGGTGGGGTCGATAATTAATTTGGTTAATTAAATGAATTTCTTTTTTCTAAAAGATTAAAAATGAACCATTTAAATGCCACATTTGTTGGGGTTAGACATTTTAAACTTTATTAAAGGTATCCAAATTAAATATACGAATTTAATTATCCAAGTACTAACTTTCAAGTTTTAAAATAATTACTGAAAATATGTTGTCAATATATTTTCGAATAATAGTTCTTATAAAAAACTTTTGAAATAGAGTTTCACTCTAACTACTAGACGATTATACCAACAAATAAAATGGTATTACTCTAAATCAGACTATATGATTAAACCTTAAAATCTAATTTTTAGATTTAAGTTTGTAATGAAAAATAATATATTTCTCTCTAACATTCTTAATATAAAATCTTTAATAAAAATAAAAGCAATTTATTTAATATTTTACCTATTTAATATTTTACAAGCATAATAACGTTATTATTTATCATATTTATAAACATCAAACCATGTTAAATTTAATCGCATACAAATTAAATGTTCAATTAAATATAAAATTTAAGAATAAAACATAAAAATAACTATAAAGAATTCATTTTAAAATTATACCACAAAAGAATCCTTACAAAACTTTGATGCTAATTTTGTTTCTCGAAAACCTCAAAACGGATTTGTATTTTTGTTTATTGAATAAAAAATTAGAAATCTACAAAATAATAGTTAGTTCTTCTCAAAAAGAGAAGAACTTCAAAACTAAAAATCTAAAAAAACTAAAAAAGCTTTTTAAAGTGAGAAATAGCTGAGAAAATTATTGTGTGGATATTGGGGAAGAGGGCCCTTCTATAGGTGAGGAAAAGGCTAACTAACGGGAAAATGTCTCAAAAATTGGTCTTGTATGCATTTGGACAAAAATGGCACATGTATGGGGGCATTGACGAGGCATGGACGCGCGCAGGGATAAGCATTTTGACGTAGTGTGCGCTCGCACGGAAAAGGTCGTGACACGGCATGAGCACGTGAGATTTGGACAGTTTTGTCCATTTCTCCATTTTTTAACTTTCCTCATTTTCTTTCAACATATTTATGATATATTGCATCTAGTACTTTTCTTCGAGTCTCTAAATTATTTTTGAATGAAAATACCTAAAAAACAATAAAAAATACATGTGATTCTGAAAAGAAAAATTTAAATAAAATCATATAATAAAATCATATAAATGTAAATCTATTTAAATAATTAAAATATATTAAATTATGATAATTTTAGTGATTTTTAAGCACTCATCACAACCCTCAACCAGCTTCTTGCTAACCCCTTAGCAAGAGAAGTCGTAAAAACTAAAAATTAAACTCACTTAAATCAATTATATGGATTGACACAGTTACATTTAGCGTATACAATAAGCCTTTAAACCCATAGGTTTTCCTAATAGACAAGTTTAAGTCTCGTGACGATTTTCAATAATAATACCGACAAACATTAAACTAAATGCAAAAATTAAAAAGAAATAACGAAAATAAACAAATAAAAAAAAACAACAACTCAAAAACTAAAATTATAACAAAATCAAAACTTAATAAAATCAAAAATTAACTTAAAAATAAAATAAAATAAAACAAGAAAATAAATAAAAACATAAAAATGTCTCATGCTTTTTAATCTCCTTTAATATCATAATTAAAATCTAAAGCATAAATTATTTTAAACTTCTTAAACAATCATAGTTTATAATAATGATTACTTGAAAATCATTGTCATATTTCTAAAAAGATGTTTCAATTAAAATTTACCTAATTTCAGTGTCAGAAATTTAAATTTACTTTAACACTATTCTTACAAGTCAATACTCTCAATTCATTAAATCCTATGGGTTCAAGCACTCTCATATTATGGCGTATGCGAATATAATTTATATTTATAAATGAACTAATAATTCTACATACTTATAGAAGAAGAAATGCTCAAAATAGTGCATAACTTTGATCTCTTGAAAGGAATTAAATGTTTAGGATTTCGTAAAGAAATCAAAAAATTATTTTCATGCCTTAATCAAAATCATTAAATAAAATTTTCAATATATATGCCTTATAGAACGAAGAAAATGCATTGAATTTTTAGGATCTTTTGTAATTAGCCTTTTCTCACAACTTTGTAGGCTATGTGAGTCATAGTATGTAGATTATACTATTCATTTTTCTCTCTTTTTAAGAGATTTTTTAACATATTTTTTTAGAGAGTCGACCCATGTATAGATTGTACATTTTTGTAAGATTTTGGTGAGTGATTAATTTTGTTGTTTTTCTGTTTGATTTTGATTTAAGTAACCCCATATATGTCTTTTTGTTATATAAGTTTTGCATTAAGGATGAAAGGGCATATATTATTAATTTCTACTTAAGTCATTCAATCTAAGCAGTAAAAAAACAACATATGACACTTTAGTAGATGTGAAAATCCTAACATTCAATGCTAATACTTATAGAGATCATCCAAAAATTTGAAAAAATAAGAAATGTGTTTGGAGTAGAAAAATTATATCTCACTCAGAATAAAGGAAATTGGGCTCAAATTACATCTCACAAGAATAATCTCCATTATTTGATTCCTAAACATTGATTTTAGGTTCATTATAATTTTCACACTTCATCATGAAATACTACTTTTGGAAAAAAAACTAACAAATTACTATATACTCCATGATATGTTTTCAAAAATTAATCTAACAGTGCAAAAGACTTAACTATTTACTTAAATTTGATTTAAAGAAATGATAAATTTTTGTGAGAACTTTTTAAAACTAATCCTAAAATTCTAAAAATTACTAAACCACTCAAAGAAAATAAAATCAAACACAATAAAAATGAATATGTGAACATAAAAGTTTTTAAAATTGTTAAAAATTTCGAAATTAGGCATGGTAACTTTTCACCACCCCCAAACCTATAACTTACATTATCTTCAATGTAACATTTATAAATTAAAGATAAAGAGAAAAGAGAAGAAAAGTTACATATTTTCTAAGAATGTGAAAGTAGTGATGGAGAAATACATGTGCATTCATCATGTTCATCATTAAAGTTCACATCGACTGATCGTTATGAACTTCTAACATTTCAATAAAATATTTTTAGTTATAATAATTATAAAATTATTCACATGCAATTACACCAAAATAAACAAAACAAATAAAAGAAAATTACCTAAAATGATGGGTTGCTTCTCATCTAGTACTTAGTTTAACGTCTTAGTAAGACATAAATTAGGGGATTTCATTTTAAGTAAACTCAATATCCCCACATCACAAAATCAATCAAACCTACACTTGTATGGGTTTTAGATAACCTAATTCTAGGTGCAAGTCAAATAACTAATGCATCAAAACACTTTTGTACCTAAATCTAACAAAGCAACTATCTCCTTTTATAAGAAATTGTAATTAAAAACTTTGAAATTTGGGAGATAGCCTCATTTTTTTTAAACTCAATCTAGCACTAAGTATTAAAATAAATACTAAACAATAAAAATAAAAATTAAGCAAAAGAGACAAAAAAGAAGAAGCAAATAATGAAAGAAAAATAAAGAAAAGAATAAAAAATAAAATAATTATATATATTTTACAATATATATAATACAAATAACTTTTATACAAATTTTGATACATATAATTATACATACATAAACTATACATATTTATAAATACACTCCATCTATCATATAATAAAAATACATTTTTTACAAATAAATATATATGATTAAATTATATAAGATATAATACACTTTATTTAATATATAATACAAACACATTTTTATACATATTATATCATACAATATTTACAACAGTTAAGTTAATCTCTAAGCTAAACAAAATAATCACTTTTAACCAAGAGTGTTCCTAGAATAGGGTAAAATCTCCTTAAAATCCATTATCTTATACAAAGCAACGTTCCAAAAAACAAAAACTAGTGGCACAAAATTTCTAAGAACTAACCTTATAAACAGAATTCCCTTATATCTTTACTTTTCATGCTATTACAAAATTAGTTTTTTTATTTATTTTTAGAGCACATTATTTAAATAAATAATTTTAAAGAATATTAAAAACTAAAAAATAAATAAAATAAGTTAAAAAATTAAATATTAAAAATTAAAAATTAAATGAAAATTAAAACTTAAAATTTAAAAGTTAAGTTTTTTATTTTTATTTTTTTGAAAAGAACATAATTAAATAAATTAAAGTAAAAAACAAAATTTTGTTTTTTTAAACGAGATAAAAAATCACATATATTTAAAACACATAAAGTTTTAAAAAATTTGATAAATAATTTAAAAACGTTATTTTTTCCCCAACAACGGCGCCGGGTTAGTAACACTAATCTTAAAAATACTTTGGTTTTATTTTTGTAAAACTCTCGCAAGTGCATAAATTATTTTATAGAAAATGAAAAATATACACCCAAAGTCGATCTAAGAAAGGAGTATATGTAGTTTTTAATTTATTATTTAAACTTTTAAAAACAAAATTAAATCATAAACATCTCGTCACGATATTTTGGTTTTTGTGTTCCCTAATCTAATAACATAAAAAAATAAACATAGATATGTATTCAATAAAAAATTATACAAACTTTTATCATTTATAATAGTGAAATATTTATATACATAATAATTAAGTTAATTATGCTTGCACATATTATTTAAGTTATTAATGATATAAAAACAAAATAAATTTATTTTTTAGAAATGTTTTACTTATTTAGTGTTTTGCAAGTATAATAAACTTATTATTATATCATATTTATAAACATCCAGCCATGTTAAATTTAATCACAAAAAAAAAATATAACATATAAGAATAAAATATAAAAATAAATGTAAAGAATTCATTTCAAAATTATACCTCAAAAGAATCCTTACAGAACTTTGATGCTAATTTCGTTTCTAGAAAACCTTCAAACAGATTTGTATTTCCGACTAAAAATCTACAAAAGCATAGAGAGTTCTTCTCAAAGAGAGAAGAACTTTAAAACTAAAAAAACTAAGTAAGCTTTCTAGAGAGAAAAATCTAGAGAGAGAAAGAGCCAAAAAATTTTGTGTGTTAAGATTGGGGGAGATAGTCCTTTCATAGTCCTTTCATAGGTAAGAAAAGGCTAAAAAACGAGAAAATATCTCAAAAATTGGTCTTGGATTTGTTTGGACAAAAATGGCACGCGTGTGGGAGCATTAGAGTGGCATCGGAGCGTGTAGGGATAGGCGCAGCATGGGAGCACGCAGGGACATGATCTGACATAGCCTAGGGGCACGCGGAATAGGCCTTGACACAACATGGGTGCACGGGATTTGGGAAATTTTGTCCTTTTTCTCATTTTTTCATCATATTTGTGATGTATTGCATTAAGTATTTTTCTTCGAGTGTTTAAATTATTTTTGAATAAAAATATCTGTGATTTCGAAAATACAAATTTATATAAAATATATGATAAAATCATACAAATATAAATATATTTAATCAATTAAAGTATATTAAATCATGATAATTATAGTTCTTTTTAAGCACTCATCAATTCTTAGGATATAACGGTAACATCTTAAATTAGTATTAAACATACACATGCAGTAAACTAATTAGCTACTCTAATTCGTACATGCATAGTCATGGAATTTAAATATATAATCAAACACACCAAAACTCACTCAAAAAATCATAATAACATTTTATAAATTAAAATCATAATATAGAGCTTAAAAATAGCCAACAATCGTATAAATAAATTAACTAGATAGAATTATAATTAAAATAAATAGAAAACGTGGCAATAAAAGCTCATGATTGATATCAATGGCTAATTTATAACTCCTTAATTGACTCTTTAAATCCCTATCTTGCCTCTAACCTTTAATTTCTCTATAAACCTACATATTTTCTATACTTTTTTGTGCTTACAATCTGTAACTTAATCTATGGATGTTCTTGTTATTAACTCTAACTATATATTTATAGTAAAAGAGTTACAATGTAATTACAATTAGTTAGGATAAGGTTGTAGAAATATAAAACATTTAACATGCTAATCTAACAAATCTATAACCATTTGGATAGAGATCTGCTGAAAATATGAAGATTAAGTGCATATACAAGTTGTAGGCTGCAACGTGTGTCAACTCATGCCACAACACGACTCCATTTTCAGTTCTATGAACTTTTCGAGATTGCTATGTCACAACGCACATATAAGCATGCCATAATGCATCCTTAATTCTGACACTTTAATGTTTTGACCCCTCTTTGATGTATCTTTTATAAATCTTTCCATATAGTTCTTTTATTGTATGATAATTATATCTTTAGTTGTGAGCTTTGATTGGTCTATTATCATTTGAATCTTTTAAATCCAAAAATAACTTAAATACATAAAAGCATATCTTGTGATTTTCAAAAGATACTTTATAAAATACTTGGGTTAAAAGACAATATTAAAAATTAATCCATTCTTTTAATTTCGATAAATCACAAGTTTAAGACCTATAGTCCTTTATGTTTTATTGGCTTCCCATTTACAAAATGTTGAGTCTATTTATTTTACTTAGTGTATTTATCTTCCTCTGTATAAAGTTGGTTACTATTGATCATTAATGCACACACACATAGTAAGGTGTCCTATGATTGAAAGCATATTATACACATAATGGGGTTAGTTTTTGTAGTGTGCATACTAGGTGAAGTGTTATAGTTTTTTTGTTGTTGCGTATCACGTGTAGGTATTTACGAAAATTACTTAGTAATTTTTGAAACAAAAAATGGACTTTTGGTATGCCACAATGAGGGCCTCGTCAGACCCCTTATTAGGGGGTTAGCAAGCCCCTCGGAGAAGTACCCTTTGAGCTTGGATGATTTGTATAAATACCCCTTCTTTGTGTTCCTCAACAAGAAAAATGCAGCAGATTTCAATGAAATTAACATCTGATTTTTCTAATTCTGTATCACTATTACCTTAACTATTGTTTGGTATTAATGATGCGTGATTGAGTGACAAAACTATGCTCTCGAGGGATAAGCACGCAAGTGATGTTTGCTACTGGGTAGTATTGGTTAAGATCTCAAATCAACGATTATTTGTAGTATGTGATTGAATGTATTTCCTACATTTGGATTTGGTGGTACATGGTTGAGAGTATTTCCCACATTTGGTTGTTGATTGGTTGTGATTAAGTGTGTTTCCCACAAGTGGTTATTGGTGGTTTATGGTTGAGCGTAGTTCCACGAGTGGTTGTTCACATTCTAATTCACTTTACTAATCTTAGATTACTAATCACACTACATTGAGTGGTGTTGGATTTGAAGGAAAGTTAAGTTCATGTGTTAAACTAAGTTGTTATAGAGACAACAAGTGAGGGCAACTATAAGTAGTTAGAACAAAGGTCCAAACTTATAGAGGCATTTTCATTTATATTTCTATCGAGTTGTATCTATTTATTATTTTTAGTGGATTGATTATTGTCAAGTAATTGCAATAAACAACCCAAGGATGCTACCACATAGGTAAGAGTTCTATATGGGTTTACCTCATTACATAACTATGTTTTTTTGATCATTTATTATGTTAGTATAATATGAGTTTCTTTCATGTATGTACCAACATACTAAATTTAGATTCATATTAGAAAGCTTGTTTGTTTTATGTGGTTTCTTGCTTTCATTCCTTTTCTTGTAGCATGCTTATTGCCTTTTGATTATTGCTTTTACTACTTATTTAAATTAACATGCATGCATGTGAGTTTGATGTCAGTATTAAAGAAGTTAGTATCTTCTTACCCTGATTCTGTATTGGGTGTTCAACTATTTCTTTTAGTATGTTTCTCTTGTATATTTGCAAGTTGTGAGAGTACAATCATTATTTACCGAATATGTTCTCACATATGAGATTTTGAAGTTATTGGAAATCCTTTATTATTTTTTAGTATGTATGCCAATTTCACATGTTGTGTGATATTTTTCTTGTTTCTGCATGTTGCTAGCCTGAGCAGGAGCCTGTGAGGAAAATGTCACTAGTGTGTTTACCTTAGATTATTATTTTATATCTACTGGTTGTTTTGGTTATTTATTGAATTAAGTATTTTTCTTTGTACTTTCGCTATGCTACTTTCTTAATTCACGTTGTGATGCCTACTTGATTGATTTGGAATATAGCTCGCGAAAAGATTATATGGATTGGAATTTCCAACCCTGAATTAGGTCAATGTTGCCTATTTAGGTTGGAAGAATAATTGATATTTATAACATTGTTCCTATGTATGGAATTCTCAACATGATATGCATGTTTTTAAGCATATACCATTAGGCATCCATAATTGGGATATGAACCTTAGATCTTGTACATATCAAAATAAATTTTATGTTTTTGAGCCAAAACTCATTCCCTAATTTAAAACTTTTGTGTGTTGTAAAAAATATAGTTTGTTGGCTTATCTAGCATGTTAATAAATCATCAAATTGTTCAATTTTTAAATAATTTTCTTCTGTTACAAAATGTTCAATGCATCTTTACTTTTGTGTGTTGTAAAGTTCCCACTTACGACTTAAAGTTATTTTTAATTTTTTTCATTCCATAATCACTAATATATTAGATTGTATATTTCTCGACGAGAGTTTACATAAATTATAATTTAAATTTCATAATAGATTAACTTTATAATACTAGTTAAAATCTAAAGTATTGTATGTTTTCAATTCACATTTTATATTTTACCTATTGTTGAAGTCGATTTATGTTGGGTCTCATTCTCTTTACAAGTAGACTGGTAAAAGATTAAAAAAATCACGTCAAAAGATACGACACCCCAGATGTTGTATCCACTCTGATACTTAAGTCACTTTTTAAGAAAAAAAGGTTAAGATAAGATGGAATGAAGGGTTATGGTATGAGCTTATGTGTAAATTTTCTAGGTACGAGGACTATTAAAAGTTTTAACAGATGGCATAATCATAAATAATTAATATCAATTAATTAATATTTAAATATTAAACAATCAATATATAATTATTTATAATACTAATAACCTTCTATAAATACGAATAATATCATTAATAGTTATTTCAAATTTAAATAATAAAATATATATATATATATATATATATATGATTATGCATTGACTGTACTTATTTCATTTATCAAGATCGTTGCTAACCAATCAAATAAAATCACGCATATTTGGTGATTTCTTTATCCAACACAAGCCCCTTACACTACCTAGATCGCTTCTGGTAGGAAAGGTAGTCTAATTATCTTGTCTAGGTATGATCACTCAGTATTTAGACTACATAATTTATTCTGTATTTGTTTCATTTTTATTTTCAACCAGAGTGTTGGTACTTCGTCTTCATTTTGTAGCTCCATAACCACTTGAATTTTGAATGAAATGATATTAGTACTTTACTTTGGATATTTTGTATTCCACATTTTTCTTTGCAATTTTTGGTTTTCTTGTTGATGTAGAATATGTATATCCCTTATGACTAATTTTACATTCATTTTTGGAACTTGGAGTAGGGATGTATCCTTGGCACTTTTGTTATCCAATTAGGATGCACTTAGCATTTTAGCAACCTTGAGGTCACACATAATTGGTTGATTTTTTTTACATGACCTTGAACGATCACATTTATTTATTTTTGTGATGTTAGGAGATCACATTTGATATTGATGGTGCGAGGAATGCAACTCTTGGTGGTGCAGGGCATACAGTTTAGTTGATGTGGGGCATACAACTATTGGTAGTATGGGTCACACAACTATTGCATTAGGATAACACTTGATCATTTTTCTAAACATTTTTGGAAGTTTCAAGACAACTAAATAGAGTCATCCCATGTATCCAGGATGAAGTTGGCATCAACACTAAGTATGGGTCCAAGAGAGTCCTAGATGGAACTTGGCAAAATAGAACACAGTAGAGGTAAGATTGAGCCAAACAATATAGGATGGACTGAGGACTACCGTGCAACCAATGGTGGTTTGATAGCCGAGTAACTAAGAGGTTGGGTAGCTAGGCAATGCCAGCCTATTTGTGTAAAGTAAAGTGTGGTTTGTACAAGTAATGCAAATTTACGAGACAGGCATGGCACGATCGCTAGGGATCTGATCCCAAACGATTGGACTTTAATGCTCGAATAATAGGTTGGGTGCTGTCAGCTACGACCGTAATGAGCGATCTTCTGTCATCTGTGAATCCTAGGATAGGATCCAATAAGCGACAGTCTCATCTTGTCAATGCTATGATTTCCCTAACATAACTTACACAAACTCTAAAGTCTTAACACTTTTTTGCCAACTCTAACTTTTTTGAATCCACTATTTCTAAATCCATCATTTTTCTTTGAATCCATTTTTCCTAAATTCATCTTTCTTCTCTGGAACCACTTTTTATGTACCTCCTAAGTTCACGTGAAATTTTATAGTCTTCCTAAGTTCCTAAAGAGTATCTCTAAAAAATGGGTAGTCTAAACTTCATCTTTTTTAGACTCCCACTTTTTCTAGATTTCTTAAGTTTCGAGGAAGTTTTATAGTCCTACCAAGTGCCTTAAATTTTTTTAAAAAAAATGGATGGTTCAGACTCCAACTTTTATGAACTTCCTAAGTTTCACGGTAGTTTCTAGTCCTCCCAAATGCCTCAGAAAAGTTTTTGAAAATGGCTACTCTGGACTCCCAATCTCCTAGCCTCCTTACTTAGTAGGCTTGTTAAGCATGGTAAGTAATGACCATTATCTGGACTCTATTCTTGTGGAGGTGTGGCCTCCACCTTTTCCTTGAAAGTTCTATGTAGATTTTTGAATCTTGAAAATGAGTGTCCTAGGTGTGAAAGAGGTTGTGCCCTACTTCATTCCTCGGTGTACCTTTCCAAGCCCTTGTATCTAGATCCTGGACCATTGTCATTATGGATGTTGGAGATTATGTCTTGGCTCCGTTTTCCACACAAGACTAGGTCCATTAAGGCAACAGGGTAGTACCATTGCCTTGATCCTAGATAATAATCATTATGGGTGTATATTGGAAGGGTATTGAGCCCACTTATGTTCCCACACATGAAGTGCTATATTGAGGTTATGGAACACATTATCTTGATACTATATCTCAATCTTCATGGGCATTGAGACAATGGTTTCATGTTAAGTAGGTTACTACCTTAAATATTGGATCAGTGTCTCTATAAGAATTATATGGGTGTTTCTCACACTTCTATTTTTGCATAAGAAGTAATCCATTAAGGTAGTGGTAGCTATTCGTGATCCTAGAACCCAATCATTATGAACACGAAAGATGTGTAATCCCACTTCACTTTCCCATAGGATGTGATCTGTTGATACAATGGTCTTGCGTTCATCTTTCACTACTTTAATTCTGGTTTACTATCATGATAGGTGTGGAATAGGCATTAAGCCATGTTTCCTTACCCGTACGTAAAATTTGAGCAGTATTAAAAATATATCATAATCATAACTTATATAATAGTTTTCATTAGATATAGTTATATAAGTATTACTGTAATTACCTATAAAATTATGCCATATCATTTGAGATACATTACAAATTTGAGATATATAGACTTTTTCCATTAAAAATCTATGCAACATCATGATACCACCAAATTTATTATTGCTAGAATGTAACAATAATAAATCAAATGTTATATATTTTATTTCTATCATTATTTACATTTTATGTAATTATTACCACAATTACTTTTGAAGTGCATTCTAGACTGATATAGCCTACACATACAAAATATATTAAAAAGGAAAAAGCTAGCAGGTTAATCAAACTTAGAATTTAATCAAAATATAATAACATTGGATCCGATTAGGGTTGGAAGGAAAAAAATCACAATCAATGCTATATCTTCCAACTGCTTAACAAACAACAAAATATTACACAAGCAAGAAAACATTATCACCCAAAGCTTGATAAACGAAGCACAAGGACATCATTAACTAAAGAATCAATTATGAAATCAAAAACACATTCAACTTAAACCAAGAAAACATTAACAAGAATTGTAATGAAATCACATACAACGCCTAAAGAAGAGTTTGAGTGATTAAGAGATAAAACTCTGATAACCACTACGGAAGACCTCACTAGAGGTCAAGGACCAGTAACCTCATCAGAGGCCCTGCAAACACCGTCAGTGATCATTGCCAACGAATATGTAAGTCTAACCAATTTTTATTCAAATTTTATACGTCTTAAAAAATAATCGTATATTTATGTAACATTGAATTATGTATAATTTCTATAAAGCTTATAAAATAATCATATAACATAAAAAATGTTATCGTAAAGTAATATTTTTAATTCATAACTAAAGTTTATTTATGGTTTAATGTGATTCTTTAAATAGTTTTCATGTAAATTAATATAAATTTTATATATATCTTATAAAATTACTTAAAATTTATGTACAACTTACATGATAACATTTCTACAAAACTCATAAATTTATGTACAAAATTACACATCTTACAAAATAACCTAAAACATCAAAATATTCGTAATATATAATATTTTTTAATTTGAAACTCATCTATTACAAGATTCATTTTCAAGTTTATTATGGTTGTTTAAATTTTTTTTCATGTTATTCTAATATAAATTTCCTTTTGTTATGCATTTGTGAAAAAATTTAGCATAAATCTTCTATAAAGCTTACAAAATTAGAAAAATGTGTACTTGATGTCATTTTACTTCCACAAATTAAAAAAAATTGGTCACTTTACTTTTAAATTGGTATAATTTAGTCATCTTACTATTACAATTGTAGACACTTTAGTTATTTTATGACAATTTTGACAATTTTAATAGATTTTTTTTTTTTACTTTCTTAAACTTTTTGAGATATTTTTCTCTTTAAACATCTACCAATAGCCCACTAGTAAGATTTAATTCGATCATGCTAAGTTTTTCTATCAAATATATATAAACCAAGATTTGCTAAAAATGATTGAAGCGGCTAAAAAATGTAACAATAAGATGACTAAAATATATTAATTGTTAATAAATGTCACTAATATGTATAATTTATGAAAATAAAATGATCAAAATATCATGCTACTCACAAAATTATGTAAAACTTATTTATAACAAAATTATGTAAAACTTATTTATAACGTACAGAATAACCTAGAATATGATTTTAAAAAATTCTCAAAATTAAAAAACTAAAATACATTAACCCATAATCTTTGATTTTCTCCCCTCCTTGCAAAAAAAATCAAAATGATAATAAAAACTATCTGCCTCTAATTACAAACTTAGAACTCCTTATTAAATTCATTTTCTAAAATGTATAAAATATATACAACAATTTATAAGTTGTAAAAAAAGTTTGTATATAATTATCTAATATAAACTACTTAAAATTTGTACAAAATTATGTACAATGCATAGAAATTGAAAATATATATTAAAAAATATAATATTCAAATTATATTTTAATGATTAAAATATTACCTATAGACAAATAACTATAAATAAAGCGAAAATTGCACGCAAAGAACAACAAAATGCAGAATGCAATGCAAAAAACATACACGTACACGAATAACAACACAAATAAGAAATAAGAAAATGATAAAACCATAATCTGATTTCCGCCTAGAGGGTAACAAATCTAGATGTGTTGGCAGATTCAAACATCGACGAAAAAACACACAATGCAAGGGATGAAGGGATGGAAGGGATGAGAGAGCTTAAAAATTCTAGAAATAGAAACTAAATCTCCAACAGTAATCATTGATGGTGCTGAAATTGAACAGAGAAAACGTGAGTATATGGAGGACCGGAGGCAGATGAGAGAGAAAGGAGATTTGTAATTCAAGAAGGAAGAATATGGACTGATTTTTTTTTTTAATAAAAAAACCACATAGATGCAATTAATTCAAAATACACATCATTGAAGCCCTTACATAGGATATGAAGATGAAGATGAGAAAGGAGATAACACTCGTTGGTAATGACACTCGATCTGGAATAAGAATTCCAACTGAAAGTCTCCCTTTGCTCGCACAACAAAAAAAAAACCTGGAAATTTTCAGTAGAGGCAAATAAAAAATGACATAGAAAATGATTTTTGTTTTTTCATTTTTTCATCAACACGAAAGTTTTTAATGACGAACTAACTCGTTCTACATGGAGTCCCTTCCCTTCACCGTCTTAGCGTTTTCGGGTTACAAGGTCGCCGACTGAAGCTTCAACGATGATTCAGGCGTGATCTCCGGTCGATGACTAGAAGGGAATACGACTGAAATTGGAAGAAAATAATTGGTGAAGATAGGAGATTATTTTCTTTATCAACACAATATTTGAATATAAAGGGAGAGAGAAACGAAGAGGAGTAGAGGATCTGTCATCTGCGTATGTTTTTATCTTCATCTTCTATCTCTATTTTCATAGATGACTCAGGTATTGGAGGAGTTAGTTGATATGGAATACCATTCCCTTTAACTATTTTTCTATCTTGCATATCTTATTTGATCCTTCGTAAATGTTTTATATGTAATAATATCTTTATAATTAATTATATTTAAGTATTATTATTATTAAATAAAGTTATTATTAATAAATTATTTTTAAGATAATATCAACAACCTTACACTTAGGTTAATATTATTCAATAACATTATTATTATTAATAAATATTAAGACAATAACAATTGAAATTATGCCAATATTACTACAAAATTCAAATTATTATTACCACAATAACTCTTAATTAATTTAATAAAAAATAGTATTCATTAATAACAAAAAAAAGTGTCATATTTAAATTCATAAAAATAATTAATGATAGAAACTGAAGAAGAAGATACGAAATCAAAAAAAAGGTGTGACATTCAAATTCCTAAAAATAATTAATGATAAGAATTTAATTTATGGATTACGAATCATGAATCATCTTTCTTTGATGTCAAGGTAAAACGTGCGTTTCAGCTTGTGATTGAGTGTCATTAAAATCAGCGCACGATCAAATATTGTATTAGTCAGAATTCCATTTTCAAACAAGAGACGAGAAATGGCCAAAGCTTGTCATCATCCTCTTAACAATATTTCTTCTCCTTAACTTTTCTTTAACATATAGCACTCGTCCATTATTCTGCACCAACTCTCCTCTCATGGCCCAAAATGTCGTACGTCTATCAATATCTTTTATTTAATTTCTAAATTTTATTATTTGAACATGTATATAAATATTTTTGTAGTTACCATTTGTATATGGGTTTTTTGCAGAATTTAGATAGAGAGAAAAAGAGTGATGTTGATGATCAAAGTAGTTGTGAAGGAATAGCAGAAAAGGAGGTTGAGTGTCTGATGAGGAGGTCTCTGGAAGCTCATCTAGATTATATATATACGCAGAAGAACAACCCATGACCTAACTTATACAGCATAACATAAAAATAATGTGTTTCTTCCTTTTGATCATGTAAGCAAACTTGTCCCTAGTTATTTTAATTTATAAAAGAATAAAGTGTCTACATTTTCTCTTTTTCCTTTTGCAAAAAAGGCCAAAACTTTTGGTTAATAAAAAAGTGAATTGCTTAAATGGTCACTTTTCTCAATGGTCAAATTTAATGGAGCAATATCAAAGGTTTCGAAAGAAGATACCATAAATCTTTACAGACTTTAGTTAACTACCTAAAAGAAGATAGTGGATTTAACAGTTACATTTTTTTATTTATTATTTTTTTCACTCACACTGACGGTATTTGAACCATTGCAAATCACAACTATGTTTTTCATAAGAATTGATGCGATGCTGCAAACATATATCTTCTTGTAATCATCCAAAGCTTCTGTGCATGCTATGAAGGGTCAAAAGATCCAAATATGCAGAAATAAATAAACTCGAGGACTAATGCATACTGTTCTAAACTCTAGAGACAAGCTTGTAAATATAAGGTGCCAAATAATCAAAACAGAACTCATCTTCACTTCTTTAAGGATGTGTCAACGAGACCTTCTTTTATCAACTAAAATGAATGTTCAATAATAATGACGGAAGATAGTGATAGAGTAATAGATTCAAGGTTAAAACTAGTCACAACAGAACTATGGCTTATTGTCAAAGCTTTCAATAATTCAATTAGTAAAAGGCCTTCATTACTATAATAATATTTCATTCTGGAAGTAAGGAATCAAAAAAGGTTTGTAAATACGACTCCTTCCAGAAGAGCATCAAATGTATCAACAGAAGCCTCTTTGAGATCATCAGACTCATCAAATCAAGCAGGCAACAGAACTCTAGCGCCACTTGAGAGATGTAGATACAAAGCAAGACATATGGTAACAATAACAGAAGACTTTTCACCAAAATACTGAACAACTTGACGTCCCCTGTACACAGCCTCCTCATGAACCACGTTGAAACTTCTCTTTAAACCATCGAACAGCTTCATAAGCATGAAGGCCACAATGGATCGAATCGTCTCAAATGTAACTCTTCCAGTCACATCAAGCAGGAAGTTTCTATTGCATGGCACTGCCAATGAAGAGGAAACCTTACTAATCCACTCACTCTTCTGAATTTCACACAACGAGCTCCCCCCTTCAATATTCTGAGGATATAATTTCCCCTCTTTTAATCCACTTGGACCTTCACTATCTTCAACAACACAACACTTTGAACTGGAATTCGAGTGTATCCTTGGGTTCGAACTTGTTAATACTTGATGAGATGTTTTAACTAGTGTTTCCACAGCTCCACTACATACAGAAACCAACATATCCCTCACTTGGTCCTGATGTTTGGGATTGGTCAGTCCAGTGAATACCTCATCACAAATATTGATATCCATCGTTTTATCTAGATAAACTGCGACTGCAGTGCTCACAAATACCCGTATACATTCTCCTATCAATTCCTTACCTTTTTCACTGCAAACCATATCTACCCATTTCGGTCCATCTGATGATAAGTTAGACACAAATTGAGTCCCCGCTGATCGCTCATTAGAGTAAAAACCCAGAATCAAATTTCTTGCAAAGCTTCCAACCACAACAGAAGCAAAACCAGATCCAGCACTAGAGAACATCTTCTCCAACACCCTATCAGAAAAGCTCAAATTCACTGAACCACTCACTAAATTATTACTATCACAATTAGAAGACTTAAAACCCCTCAACATCCCAACAATTAAAGCCTGGCTTAACCCAGAAATTGATTCGTTAAACTCCTTCGACCCAGCAATTTTCGAAACTTGCTTCAAACTTTGGGGTATTTCGTCCGAATCGGAGCTTAGAAAATCCTTTAGATCCCTAGACAAGATCCCAATTGTCTCAGCCGAATCGGACGCCATTTCGGCAACAGAAATTAGGGCTCCTAATATCTTCATCAACCTCCTCCTTTTCTTCACCACAGATGGAAAATTGCAAACCTTGTAAACCCCATAACCCGATACACCAAGAGCTGCAAGTGCCAAAATCCATTTCTTACGCCTATCGTAAAAATTAAAGCTTCTTTCCACCAAGCCATGCTTCATAATTTTTGAGGGCTAATCCTCCTAAGGTATAGAATGTGATAGATTAATTTCAAAAATAAATTGTGGGAATTTTAAAACTTAGGGAAGGGCAATTTGGTGTTTAAGATCCCAAGAAAATGAAAGCTTGAGGAAGAAAATGAGGAAATTGAATGCAATTAAGTTGCAGAGGATAAAGAAAGGTTCAAAATCTACCTGGTTCTGATCGAGAAGAGGATGAATAGACGATGAAGAAGATGAGGATTGGAATGTGGAAGTCAGAAGCAGAGGTCGGACTTTATTTTCAAAAGTCGCAGGTCCTCTGCATGGCTTTTGGCCTTCTGCACTTTCCTCGTATCGAGTATCGATCCGGTTTAGTAATCTTCAATTAAAAATAAATAGATATTGGATAAGGTTAAAAGTGATAGTTTTAATTTATTATTTTAAATATTTTTTATTTTAATTAATTAATTTTTTATTAAAATATTTTTTAATCAAGTATCTTATTTAAAAATGTACTAATTTTATCTAAATATTCAAGTTATTTATGCGTGACGTTAAGTTATAAAGATGAACAAAATTATCTTCTTGTATCATGCAACTAAATTAAACTTTTTAATTAAATTGATAATATTTTTGGTTAAATTAGTTCAGTAAATTTTATTTTAATAATAAAATATTAAATTAAAAAAAAATATTAAATTATAATTTATAAATGAATATTTGCTTAAAATATATTAAATAAATAAAAATAAAGATAAAAGATAGCTATTGTTTATTAACTATGATTAAATTATATAAAAATATACTAATTTTTAGTTGAGATATTATAATTCCGTTAATTATTAAAAATTGGATCAAATATTTAAAATTTTTTAAAAAATCATAAATAAAATACGACGTACACATATATATTTTAAATTATTATATATTTCTTAAAATAATTATAAATTAAAAAATATAAATTTAAAAATGAGATAACGCTACCACATATATGTTCCCAATTATTATTTTTTCGATCATATCTATTTTATTTTTGTTATTTATTTAGTCTTCCAATCCACTTCGATTTTATTTGTAGAGCCTCACTCACATTTGGGACATTCGGTACTAAGTAGAAGTGTACAATAAAGACTTTATCTTTAAAACATATTATATGTAATTTTGTATACCTATATGATAAATAAAGAAGGATCTTAATTAATAAAAAATATCATAAACTAGACACAATAAACATTAAGTCATTTGATAAACATAATTTCAAGATAATCTTAAGTAAATCAACCTTATTCAAATAAAAAATAGCCACCATATTACTCTCTCTCTTACATATGCACACAATCATCAAAAATATATGATATAACTTAGATTTGATAACTATCACATAATAAAAAATAACAGGTAAATATTATCTTTTGGGTCGTAGATGTCTTTTAAACTTCATCATCTCATTATTGACCTAAGTAGCGGAAGGCCAAAGACTACCACCCCTCGTACTAGTCCAAAATTCTAACTATTTATTTTAATTAGTAGAATGGTCCAAAATCCTAACTATTTATTTTAATTGGTAGGTTTATGGAGGACTATCTTACCTAATATTAACAAAAATCAAAATCAATATCTGGCATAATCTATGGTAAATAGGATTGTTCTACGCAGTTAAAAAAGTAAAAAAAAAATTATATCTAAAAAATGTCCACCATATCCTCAATCTACTAAAATTCATATAAATTTTTGAAACAAAACCATTTAAAAGTCACCTAAAAAAATTATGAGTTATGAAAAAACCAAAAAATAAGAATCATATTCTTGAGATACAAAAGGAAAGAAAATAAAAAGAAACTTAAAAAATATTATCGCCCTGTGGCATGTTTATGTTTATTTTCTCTTTAAAAATGGTCGAAGTTGTTTGTTTGATTTTTGATTTTTGATTTTTAATTTTTCTACTATTTTAAATTTTGCTTAAATAGATAAATTTAAAATTAACTTATTATTGCTTAAGCTCATTGATTTTGTCTTTTTCAATCCAACATTTTTATGTATCATAATAGTAAGTGTTGTAATCATTTTTCATTTGATATAGTTATATGTGTTTGATTATATTTATCAATAATATTATAACACATCATTTAATATTCATTAAAAACTTGTGATATATAAATTTTTACTAAAATTCTTAATAATAAAAACATATAGAAAAAAAGATGATTTTCTGGTGGATAGTATAGGTATTTAGACATTAGTGAGGCTACAAATGAAAGTGATAGAAAGGTTGAGTTTAATAAGGAAAGTTTAAGTGACGATGATGATGAACATGTTATCTTAATGGAAGATATCAACGTGGATTAGAGTTTTCAATAAGATCGGGTAAGATTAATGTCTTTTTTTTTTGTTCTTCATTCATGATTTAGAATTTATCTTTTATTTTTACTTAAAAAAATTATGATGACACGTCGGGAATCCCAAGTGTAGAACGAAAATCCTAAGTGAAGAATGGGTATCCAAGTAATATTCTAATATTATTTTTTATTTTTAGCAATTTTTTGTTTTTATTACGAAGGAAAATTATTTAAAATAAAGTAAGCCAATAATAAATAGTTTGTAATTAAAAAAAATAAAATTTTGAATCAACAAATAAACAATTATGTGAAAATGATAAAAGCAACATATATGCAACAATAAATACATAGTTATTTTATATTAAATAACATTGGTAAAATATTGTTACAAATTAGTTTAAAATAATAATAATAAATTATAAAATAATTATAAGATTTTAGTTTTTTGAATTTAAACAAATAATTTAAATAATTTTTATAAAAAATTTATTAATATTTCAATAGAATAAAATATACCTTATAGATAAAATATATAATATATAATATATTATTTATGATTAGTTTGAGTTTAAATGTAATTAAATATATAAAAAATGTTATTTTTTTATATATTTATTAAAATAGGATATATAATATTAGAAAGCATGTAAATAATATAATATTCGTTTTTGTCCTACCTTATATTATAAAATACAGATCCTCGTTCTCCATTTTCCATTCTTCAATTTATTGTCCTCGTTCTTACCTTTAACAGGATAATCCCCTTTAGAATTTATCTTGTCATAAAAAATTGACAACACTATTGTAGACATGGTTGATTGTTAGAAGTTGTTAGGAAAAGAAAAGCCAACAAGACTTTTATATATTTATCAGTAATAAATATTGGCTCTATGCATCATGCATGTTAAAATACTTGTAATTCAACAATTGAATTTACTAGCTCTTGAATAGAAGACCTCTTGCTCTCATATCATCTTAGAAGTAATTAGAAAACTAACTTGTAAAAACTTAAATTAGTGGGAGAAGTGTTAATAACACTTTTATACATTTATGATTTACTCATCTATTGACAAGGTACTAGTGATTAGGAAGACTGAAATTTTATGAAATAATACATGGTAGGAGAATGAAATTGATTAAAAAATTATAGATTGAGAATAAAAAGTGAAGTGTGGAAGTGAGAAATGTGAATAAGATATGAGAGCTAGAAAGATGCAACTAACTGAAAGGTTTAGGATGATCATAAAATGTCATAATGAGGCTTTTAACAAGTGCAAGAAGGGTGTATGACATTAAGTACATATGAATGACATGTTTATTGCTGAGAGTATGTAGTGTATTTGCTAATGAGCCAAAAATCATCTGGACAAATGTTCAAGATAAGGTTAGAGAAAGATTTCACGTTGAAATGATCACTAAGACTCAAGCAAAAAGAACTAAGAAAAAGGAAAATGATCTTATCAGTGGGAAAACATATGATAAATATCCAATGCATCTCTTCTATGCTGATGAGTTAAAAAGAACAAACCTGAAACAACCGTGGCTTTGATGACTCAGGTTAATAAAGAAGGATTGTTAAGCTACAAATATTTTTGGCTGTTACAAGTTGTTAGGGGTAATTTCATACAAGTTTTGGCTCATGTTTGGCTCATGTTTTTACAAGTTTTTGTGGTTTTCACGTTTAGTATTTGGGTAAACCTATAAATATATTATGGAACTATATATTGCATTTGTTTCACATCTATCACGGAACTAAATTTTTTTCCATTTATACCATCAAATTACAAAAATGTTTGATCTTGGTGGTGGGTTGTTCATTATTAGAAATTGTCATGGGAAGGTTATTTGGTTAAGGTTTGGTGAGGAAAACAATGGACAATAAATTTTAGATATTTTATTTTATCAGCAAATATGGAAAACAAAAAATTGACGTAATGGTATGAACGACATTTTTTTTATTCGATGGTATAAATAGAACAAAATTTAATTTCTTCCAAAACAAATGCAATAACTTATGGAAAAGATGTAGAGGGCTTGATGGTTGTTTTCTGTATGGCCACATAAAGGTATTATGCTATGTGCAGTTGGAGTAGATACTAATATGGAAAATGCACTTGTGGAGACAGAAAGTTGTGCGACTTGGACGTAATTTGCTAATATTATTTTTGTTAAAGATATTGAGTTGAAGAAGATGAAGAATATTTAACTTCTGATCAAATGTAGGATTCTGGATGATGTGAAACTTGTGGTAACTAAAGTTAAACAAAGCTTGTTTTGTAGCACGGACATAAAAATGCCGACTCCGGCAAAACCTTTTTTTTTCTTTTTTATTTTTTCTTTATTCAAATAAAACTCATTTTGTCTACCATAAAATTAAAATAAACATTAAAAAAAATCCTTTGTCCATATTTTTGCAAAACTTTTTTCTCAATGAATATTTTTACAATATTTGAAATGATTAATTTTGTTTCAGTAACATGTATTTGTTAAGCTTCTTATAATAATGATTAAATAACTCGATCCATTTTCAACCTAATGTAAATAATAGTTTCTCAAAGACACATAAACTTGAGAGAAATCTTACAATAATGAGGGAAAAAACTTATAGAGAATTACAGCAAAGTTATAAACAAATTTAATCATTATATGAAATAACCAATGCTCAATTGATTTTATTGTTTCCAATTTTTTTTCCTCTTTTCCCTCTACAAAGAAAAAAGAAAAAAAATAATAGTTAAATAATTAAAAAATAATAATCTTTCTTCAATCTTCCTTTTATCTTGTAAATTTGTGATTGCAAGTCTGAAAAAAAATCAACCAAACATCATTGCCTTATGGTGAAACAACAATAATACATCATGTACAACTTGCCTTTTCACATAAAACCATTACCAAGCTTGAATTTCACTCCCTAATCACACATATATCAACAATCAAAAACCCAAGACAATCTTGTTACCTGTCTTTCATATTGTGTCCCTTGGAAACAATATATTTTGCAGATGCACGAAAATCATCATCTTCTAGATCGCTGAAAGATATGTCTTCTTCGTTTACCACGGAAATGGAGCCTCCACCATATCCATCTAACTCAAAATCTTCTTCTGGCCAATCATCATCATCATCATCATCATCTTTATTAATTACAATTCTTGAGGATGCAACACTGATTGAATTCTTATCTTCGGTCTTAACTATGCGCTTTTCTTCGATTACTGATTTATCATCAAAATGAAACTCAGTACTTTCAATTGAGTATTTCTCGGCTTCTAAAGGTGCAGTATTAATGGAGGTCATGGCTGGTTCAGACAAACATTCCCTAGGCAGAGTGTCTTTGTACTGAGCATTGAAAGACAAAACAGGATCAATATCATTGTCAACAAAATTAGAACTGTTTTTGAATCGAGTACTTCCAGACCAATCAGGTTCTGGGGTAGTATGAGCTTGTAGCGCCTTCATCCATTTAGCTCTAGCTTCCATTACCTTTAGGCAATATGTTGAAGTAACAATTACTCAACCATAACGTTCCTCAATTGACACAAAACAAATAATGTTCATCCAATACACCAAATAAACTGCTCAAACAAAGAATACAAAATGGAGGCTAATGATTCTTAGAACTAATGAATTTTTGCAGCTAGAAGAAGACATAACTTGAAATTAGAAAGTAACCTCTACTTTTCTTCTCGAATATATTATCAATTTTGTTCTTTTTCTAAGTTATCCATAAGCATTCCACTTTATCCTACTAAACGGGCAGAATAATAAAATAAAGAAAAAGCCACAGGTCAATTTGCAAGCTAATCCAAATGGACCCTATAAGTTTGTCAACATTTAACTTAACAAAGCTCAGAGTGCTTTTACCTTTGGAGTGGGACTCTAAAACACAATGCATATGCCATGTGCTCCACAGAGATCCAGAAATGTTAAAAAGGCAGGCTAGCAGACCTAATTGTTGGAATTCAATTAACTTCTATAGTCCAGTAGTCCGGCCACCATAAGTTCAAAACTTTATGTTCAAGCATGATCACACACAAGATTTATAAAGAAATTGTATATTAGAAAAATACAACCTCATAATTGGGAGAACATGAGAAATAACACCTTCTTTCCATACTTTATTGTACTTTACAAATAACATGAATGGAGTCTACTTCAATAACAATTAGCAACTAGATTTTAACAATCTCAAGGCCGTAACAGTTGTTTAATGAATTAAGAGCTCATGTAGTCCATTTACCATTGCAAAATGAAGCTTTAGTCCCAAACATTTAATTGCTGCTCATTTAGTCATCAACTCTTGTAAAGGTGCACATCTATTTGCTTTTTTCATGTCTTGTCTTGCTAGTGGTAGTGAGAGAAATAATAATTTTATTTTGGATTTTGTTTTTATTTTTTGACATTTTTTCATTGATCAAATAATCCATAAAATCTTTAATCTATCAACGTAATATTCATTTATGGAAAGATACTGATATAAGAAAATATCCATTGATATTTCCAATATTGTTTATAAATTTTATAAAATTTGTAAAAATCTCCGTTGATATCTAAAAATATCTTCAATATTTCTGTAAGTAAAACAAGGATTAAAATATCAATATTAATAAAAATTCCGAAATTTCAATCAAAGATATTATATGGCCGAAAATTTTGTAAATTCTATAAAACTTCAAAACAATTATTTGAAATATAAACATATATTTTTTTGTATAGGTATCTTTCCATAAATGGGTATATAGAAGATTTTATAAATTTTTTATCAATGAAGTAGAATTGCCGAAAAAATATAAATATAATTTTTATTTCCTACACTACCCCTAAAACATCAATTTTTAGGTCAAATTCTGACCCAAAAAATTGCATTAAATGTGCGCTTCTACAAGAATTGATGGACTGAATGACCACCAGTAGAAAAGTTTGGGACTAAAGTGTCCCTTTGCAAGAGTAAATGGAATACATGAGCCCCTAATCAGTCGTTTAATGCACGTTGCAAAAATTAGAACTTTATAACGCATGGTGCAATTTGATTATGTAAAGAACTACATGATGCTCACAATCTTGATTGAAACCTTGGCAACAAAAGAACAAAAGGGAAAAGGTAGCTTACTTGGGGTGTGGATAAAGTTTCTGCATCCTGTTTGTTGAGTCTTGAATGCAGGAGAACAAAATAGACTTTCCAAAAGTAACTCTCTCTCATAAGGCAAGGGCAAAGTTCATTTCTCAAAGCAGCTAATCTACGAGCAAGACGTTCAACCGCCGAAACATGCTTATATTGAGCATCAGACATGTCAAAATCTATATGAAATGTGTACGAATAAGCCCATCAAACAACCATGTTATTCATCTTTCAAAAAGAGACAAATAGATCAATCTAAAACCCTAAATGAGAAAACTTTTGTCCAATATTTTGCAATGCACTCTTTCAAACATAAGCTTGTTCATTGCATTCTTTCTGACATCCATCCCTAAGAAACTTATAGGTTCTAGAACACATCTAATTCGTTGCCAAAATGTTGTGAATGTAAAGATACAATATTTAACTTGGGATCACATCTGACAGAAGAGGGCCGGTCTTCTTTCCCAATGGATCTAAACTTCATGTACACATAAGTTCAAAAATAATTCAATTCAAGTCGAGGCCATGACATTACATTAACCGAGTTTGTTTATGATGAGAATGGAAGACAGGGTACCTATACTTTCACAACTTATCCATGTAGAAGATACAATATCGAAAGGATGGATAAGTGATAATTGAATTTGAGCACGAGCATTACTCATTCTTTAACATAGCCAAATGGGAACAAAGGTAATTGATGGAAATAACTAAAGAGCCTCGATTTCTTGGGGGATTAAAAATTCAGAAAGGACAACCAAAATGGGAAAGCAGTTGGGTTCAATATCAACTATAATAGAGAGAACTGAGAGTTTTAACAGTATCATTTTGGTAACCATCTCGGCATTTCCCAAAAACTATGTAAGCATGAAAAACGCATATTGAGCTCTATCATATACAATTGACTTCAATTTTAAAATTATAACAAGGACTGAGATGCTAAGTTGGAGACATTATCGAAAATGCGAAATTAGGTAGTGACAAATCTTAAACAAAGAGCTAATATTTTAACATATATATTAAAAAAAGTGGCGGAAAACGAAGATCGAGATATTCATCATTACACAAGATGTATATGCATACCATCCAAGTCCTCTTCCTCATCTAAAGGAAAGTCCAACCACGTTTCGGGATGCATAGCGATGTTTCCCGCAAAAGCCAATACCTCCTCAGTAATCCCAACAACGTTTTCCATGTTACTCTCTTCATTTTTCTCATCCTCTTCAATCGAATGCAAAATCCGGTCGTGATCCGATTGATCCCAATTGTGTTCCACACGGTTGAAGGTTGGTGTAGATGGCTGAGAAGGGGATGGGGCAAGAAACGAGGCAACACCCCACAACTGACGCGTTAGGGTTTGTTTGATTTCTGATAAATCCTCCCTAACACCATGAGCTTGAGAATCTACATCTTCTTCTTCGTCTTTCTTTGGTTCGACAATTCCATTTCTGTAAAGTTCATCATCATAATGTTGTTGTTGGTGTAAAATGGGTCTGGTTGGTGAAGATGGCCTTGGATCATTTTCAGGTTTATTGCCGCGTACGACGTCTTTTACATCGTCGTCAGGATCAAGCCGGAAAGAGTTGGCGAGAGATTTAGCGAACCATGACATTTTCTTTTTGGGGGTTCGAGAGCGATCGACTGAGAAGGATTCATTTCCTTCCTTGGCATGGTCTTAATTTAATCTTGCCTACTTTTAACTTTGCATCTTGACCGTTTAAAATTCATATAGAGCTATCTAATGCTTAATTCGATGCCACATCATTCATTTAAAAAAAATGCAATGTCCCCAACTACATAATAAATAATTATTTTTAATTAAAAATAATATTAAATATATTTTATTTTAGTGAAATTACATTAAATTAATAATTATTTTTTAATTAATATTATTTTTAATTAAAAATAATATTAAATATATTTTATTTTAATAAAATTACATTAAATTATTAAATTTGTAATAAAATATTAAGCATTAAAATTTAAAATTTAAAATTACAATTATATTAAATTTTAATTTATATATATAATTTATCTATAATTTTATAAATATTATAATTAAAATTTTATTTATTTAAAATTGAGACATTATATATGTCATTTTTCATTATATCCATCCATAGAGTTATATAATTTTACTGTATTTATTCGTCTTATCGTAAATATACTTCAATACGTTTAAATTCTCTCCTGGCATGGTTTTAATCCAAGTCCGTTTAATTTTCTTTTTTAATAAATTTATCAGTCCGATAAATTGAGCCAATGCGCGTTCATATTGCAATAATGGTGAACCGAGGTTGTGTCGAGGAGGGATCAGATGTTTTCTGGATCTGGTTGTATTTCTCATATAATAACATGCCTAGCCACTTGTGTAATATATAACCAGTTCTTCTTGTAAACTAGTATCTTGTTTTTGATGTTTTGTTTTAAGTGGATCTGGATGACAGGTATTTAGATGTGAAAAATTATTCATTTGTTGGACAAGATTACAATTTAGTCCGAGCAAAATAAAATAGAGAAAGGATAAAAAAAAAAGACTACTAAGAGATATAAATAGAGAAAAATGTGTATATTTTTACCATTTCCTTTTATTTCTTTCTCATGTTAACTACTAACTTACATCTTACTTATATCGAAGTATTAAAATATCGATATTTATAAATATATCAACATCTTTATTTTATAAAAATAAAAAAAAAGTATAAAAAGGTATAAAAAATTATTTAAAAATATTAAAATTTTAGATAATAACTTAAATAGAGAAAATAAAATAATATCGTATCTAATGCTATTATCTTCTCAATAAATTAATAGTTATATGTTAAATAAAAGAGTAATTATGTTAAAAATAAGGTGCTCAATATTAAAAAATTATATTATAATTACATCAAAATGATGTTTTTAAGGAGTTCAAAACACATAAAATTTTGATTTAAACAATATTAATGTCATAAAATATAGTTAAAAACTGTTTGGATATAATAATTAAGATACAATGAGTACGTTGATTGATATCTTTTTTCGGTTGCTAAAAAAATATTAGCTAATCCAATCATTTGTAAATTATAGTATAGGGTTTCTAAATATTTCATAAGTATCATGAATACCCATATTACTTGAAAAATCACTTTCATTCATATTAATACTCATTAAAAAATAAATTTTCAATAATAATTTATTCGTTTGCTTATGGCATATCATCTTATTTTTTATGATATCTCTTTGTGTATTCCATCCGAATAACACTTATTTCTAGACTAGCAACTATACATCTACAATCTTCATCTTATGTGTTATTGATGACTCTATAAAAGTAGATGTATTTGTATACTTTTTTACTTAATATTTATTTATTTTATTTAATAAATAGTATTTTGGGGTTCAAAATATTAAAATATAAATTTTTAGTGAAAATATAATTTTTTGGGATTTTTTTGAAATTTTTATGTATTTATTTTTATGAATTTTCAATGTAGGACTAATTAGGAGTTGCCATGCGATGACACGCAAGCAGAGGAGCTGACTGGGTAAGCCACGAGGACGCCACGCCAGCAGCGACGATGAATCATAGATCATCGCGTGTGAAGCATGACGCAGCACCTGGCCACATGTCAACACGACATTCAATTCGAGTTTAAGCCCGATCAAACCTTCTTGCACCATGTTGTCACTCCATTCATCACCGTTTTCCACCAGTGCACCATGCTACCTCTTTCCATGAATCGTGTTGTATTGACTCGACATTCGTTAACTTAAACATATCTCCATTGCCACACATCGCACTCTAATTCGTCCATTGAATCCTTCTTGACACGTGTTTGATTCTGATTGGTTGGCGCTATTAATTTTGCTTGTTTTGATCTCAACCCTTGATCTGAAGCTTATCATACAGTCTAGATTCCACTTGAACTATATTTAACCCCCTAATTACTCATAAACCCCAACGAACCGTCATTAGCACAATTTTGATCAGTTTTTAGAGCTAAGAATAGAAAAAAATTCAAAAAGAGATACAATTTGGTGGAGATTCAAAGGGATATTAGTATTATAATTGAAGAGATTGATTGTATTTCTTCTTCTACTTTTTTCTCTATCAATTTTTATGTCTTTCTTTATGAACAATATCAGCTTTATGAATACAATTATGTGTAGTTAATTTATTAATCTAGTGATCTTATTAACTCAATTTTCACCATTGGATGATCTAATATTTTACCTCAATTATGATTTTAATTTAATTATATTATTTAATCTGATTTTTATGTTATTAAATGTTTGACCAACAATTTTTCTATAGAGACAATTAAATAGATTTGAGAGAATTATTTAATTTTTGTCTTGATTAAATAACATGCATAGTTTCTATGCAGAGATGTATGATTTTTATGTATATGATCCATAATTGATTAACTTAATAAGTAATATGCAATTTAATTGATATGAGAGTGTGATTAAATTAATTATTATATGGTGTATAGTTTACTTGAGAGATGAATATACATGTTAAGATAAATTCAATTGATCATGTAATTAATTGATGATTATATTGGGGAGATTTTGATGGTCCACATATTTAGAAAATTATGGGATTAAATATTCCTAGATATTTTCTCGTATATCTTCTTAGTTATAAAATCTGATTTAATTAATTATTGTTATTTATTTTAATTTTGCTTTTTTAAAATATAAAAACACAAAAAAACTAATTTTTATTTTTTTAGTTTTCAAAATTAGTTTCTAATAAAATAATTTTTATGGGAACGATATTTTCTTATTATTATATTATTTGTTGTGATATGTATACTTATGTATTCATTGCACACATGTGTGTGGCAATCAAGTTTTTGGCATCGTTATTGGTCATTATAAATATTATAAATTAATTTTATTATTATTATTATTTACTTTTTAATTTTTTTGTTACTTTAATTTTAATTTACTTGTCTTTTTACTGACTTATTTATTTATTTATTTTAGTTAATTTATTTTATTTATTTTTTTAATTAGTTATTTATTTTTATTTTTAATTAGTTTTAATTTAGACATCTCTTTTAGTATTGTATAAACATAGTTGAGTTTATTACATAAGTAGAGTTTGTGAGAGAGAAATATTGCCTTTAGATCTCAAAATTGAGCATACTCTAAGATCAATAAGGAAACAACAAGTTATCACACAAGTGAAAAAAATGGTTAATTTATTAGAAATAAACAATAATGAGTTAAATTTGAACAATTAAATACTTTTAATGGATGATAGGGATAAAGTTATGAATAAATATGCAATACCTACGTTGGAAGGACTGAATCCAAGTATTACAATGCCAAATATTCAAGCTAATCTGTTTAAACTAAAGCCATTGATGTTTTAAATGCTACAAACAGTTGGACAATTAAACGGATTACCAACAGAGGATCCTCATCTACATCTCAGATTGTTTATTGAAGTTGTAGATTCATTCAAATTTAGTGGTGTAATGGAAGAAGTATTTAGGCTTAGATTATTCCCTTACACTTTACAAGATCGTGCTCGAGTTTGGCTAAACTCTTTGCCACCTGATTCTATTAAAACTTGGGATGGTTTGGCAGAGAACTTCTTGATGAAATACTTCCCATCAACAAAGAATGTCAAGCTTAGGAATGACATTACCTCTTACCAACAATATGAAGGATAATCTTTATATGAAGCATGGGAAATTTTCAAGGAATTGCTAAGGAAGTTTCTTCATCATGGTATTTCTTCTCGAATTCAAATTAATACTTTTTACAATGGTCTCAATGCTCAAATAAGAACTATTGTTGATGCATCTGCTAATGGAGCTCTGCTAGCCAAATCTTACAATCAAGCTTATGATTTACTTGAGAAAATAACTAGCAATCCAATGGACAAAATGACAGCCACAAAAAGAGTAGCCGGAGTGAATGAGATAAATGAAATCACAGCACTTACAACTCAAGTATCATCTTTGGTAAATCTTTTGAAGGTTCAAAACTCGCCAGCGAGTATAAACGAGGTCCAAGATTCTAGGGTGTCTTGTGTGTTTTGTGGTGGAGCTCATTTGTTTTATAATTTTCTAGATAATCCTAAATTTGCATTTTATGTGGGTAATGTGAATCAAAATAATAATCTATACTCAAACATATATAGCCCAGGATGGAGACAACATCCAAATTTCTCTTGGAATAATAACAATCAGTATGGTAATCAATTCAACCGTCAATCATTTTCACTACTTAGTTTCTAACAACCACAACAATTACAAGCCCAAGAAAAAAATTAACCTAAAGAGGGCAATACAAATGCCTTAATGGGGATTATGAAATACTCCTTCCAATCAATAAATACAAAAAGTGTCCACTCAATAGGCTTTAATTCAGAATTTAGAAAACCAAATGGGAAAACCTGCCTAGGCCATAAGTCAAAGACCTCAAGGTAACCTTCCAAGTAATCAATTATAAACCCAAGAAGGGAAGGTAAGGACTATTGCAACGCCATAGACATAACGAGTGGTAAAACTTTGAAGGAGGAACATAGGACCCAAAAAGATGAGAAGAAATAGGAAACTAACAAGGATGAGGAGGAATTAGTGGACAAAGATAGCACTAAAAAGGAAATAATTCAACCAAAGAAAAATAACCTCTACAAACCCACTATAACCTTGACCAAAGGTTGTAGTGCCATCCTTACTAGAAAACTACCCCAAAAATTGCAAGATTCAAGTAGTTTTAACATTCCTTGTACAATTGGGAACATCCAATTTGAGAAAACATTATGTGATTTAGGTTCCAATATTAACCTCATGTCATTGTCAGTCTTCCAGAGATTGGATGTTGGTAAAGCCAAACCCACTTTGGTAATATTACAAATGGCATATAGATCAATTAAGAAACCTCGAGGTATGGTAGAAGATATGTTAGTAAAAGTAGACAAATTCATCTTTCTAGCAAATTTCATTGTACTGGACATGTAAGAGAATTATAAAATTACTATCATACTTGGTCATCCATTCTTAGGAATTGGAAGAACACTCATTAATGTACAAAAGAGTGAGCTTACAATGAGATTGCAAGATGAACGAGTGACATTTAAAGTTTTTAAAGCATATAAACCCCCTGACATTGATAATGATGATGAATGCTTAAGGATAAATGTTACTCATTATGATGATAATTTAAAAGAATCTGTTGAGTTGCCCACACTTAAGACTTTAACACATGATGCTCTTAACATGGACATAAAATCACCAAAAAATAACTCAACCTATTTTAACTTTGAAATTATGGAATCAAAGGTTGATATTGTGAACTTTTTAGAGGACACATCTCTCATGTGTGTATCAAAGACGATTATGAAATTTTTTGAGATAGAATATAAGCTTAAACCATCAATTGAAGGGCCAACAAGTTTAGACCTTACACTTTTACCATCCCATCTCCAATCAAGTAGGCAAGTGGAAGAATCCAATATAGAGGTGAAAAAATGTTGGAAATATATAAATTGGATAATCTACAGTGTACTTAAAAGAATGCCAAAAATTTCAAAAAGAAAATAAAAGTATGGTATGATAATACAATTGAACATCGTGTTTGCAAACCAAAACATAAAGTATTATTGAACAAAGCAAGACTCAAATTGTTTCGAGAGAAACTTAAAAGTAAATGAATACAAAGGGATGTGACTTAAGACTTGATATAACCATCTAGTCAAGGACATTAATTATGATGCTGGTTGGGAGACAACCCAATGTTATTTTACTTATATTTTCATTGTTTTTATGTATGTGAATAAATATGGAAAGCAATGGCGCAACAAGATTGAGCATCTCAGTGATAGATATGATGTGACATGACTAAGGGAGTTTTATTTCCTTTTATTTTTTCATATTTATATGTGCATATTGGGGACAATGTGTATTTTAAGTTTGAGGGAGGGAACTTAATTCTCAACTTTAGTATTTACTATGCATTTTCAATTTTTAGGGAACTTTTGTAGGATGTTTTTAATCATAATTTGGGTAGAAATTGATAAATATATGGAAACTAAATACATGCATGCTTGATATGAAACATATGAACTCAATAATAAAAATTGGTTGTCATGACTAGGATAAAGAATGTAACATATTTGTTAAGATACTTACATTAATCATGTGATATGCTTGCTAGTTTTGATTGGATTGATTCAAATTTTTATGGACATGTTCATGATTGATTTTGGTGTCCTTATTGAAAGAAAATTTGTAGTGAGTCATACAAGTTGATGAGATCTAATAGATTTTAGAATCTATTTGATCATCCCTTGAGGCAAAATTCTGAATAATACTTAGCAAGATAAATGATTTAAGCCTTATTTCGATCGAGTGAGCATTTCAAACTAACCATTGTTAATATCTGTAGTCACTCATTTGAGCCTAACAAAAAACCTTTCATATCTTTAAGCCACATTTTATGCCTAACCAATAAGTATTACCTTTATCCTTGCACCCTTAGCTTGTATGAAAAGGGAAAAAAATACAATCATGTATTATGTTATAAAGTAAGGTAAAATGTAATGCACTCTAAAAGCAAAAAAAGAAGAAGAAGAAAAAGTCACAACACAATTATCCCTCTAAAGAAAAAGAAAATAAATTGTAAATAAGTTTGGGGATGTTGTGATGTTAGGAATAAAAAAAAGGATATGGAATAAAAGAATATGAAAAAGAATGATAAGAAAGGGTGCATTATATCAAGTAAAAGCTCAATTGTAGTTAAAAAGTGCATGATGGATAAAAAGAAAGATAAGTTGTGGAAAGAGCCTAAATATCTTCATTTATCGACCCCTACATATGCCTTACATTACAAGCATATAAATTCCTTATGGATCTTTAGTTGAATGCATATTTATATTAGTGAAGATATATGTGAAAAATGGACTTATAAGACTTATTCTAAGATTGAATTGATTAGCATGCTCATACAGGTTGATTTCATGAGTACATTGGATGATATCATGTGTAGCACACACACAAAAATCAATTTATCAAAAACCTTGCATATCCTTGTATTTATGGAATATTGATTGATAAATATGTGAACCTCTTTGCCATAGAATTGTACGAATTTTGAAGTGGATAGTTTTCATTAAATATGTACGTATTACTATATATATTTATAAAAATACTACCATGTCATTTTATTTAGCTATACCTGGCTTTAATTGAGGACAAGTAAAGAGTTAAGTTTGGGAGTGTGACGATTCTATGAAAGTATATAGTTATTAGCACACTCTTTTACTTAATATTTATTTATTTTATTCAATAAATAGTATTTTTGACTTAAAAATATTAAAATAAAAACTTTTTAGTGAAAATGTAATTTTTGAAATTTTTTGGGATTTTTTTGGGATTTTTTTATGAATTTTTAATGCATGACCAATTACAAGATGCCACATGATGCCACGCAACTAGAAGGGCTGATTGGGCAAGCCACATGGATGCCATGCCAAAAACAACAAATCGTAGATCATCATGTGTGAGGTGTGATGTAGTGCCTGGCCATGTGTCGACACAATGTTCAATTAGAGTTTAAGTGTGGTAAAACCTTCTTGCACCGTGACATCACTCCATTCGTCACCTCTTTCAATCAGCGTGTTATGCCAACTCTTTCCACGAATCATGTTGTGCCAATTGGCACTGACGTAGGCTGGTCTCTACGGGTATGCGTCATAATATAATTCGCCCATTGAATCCCTCTTGCTACGTGTTTGATTCTGATTTGTTAGAGCTATTAATTTTGTTTATTTTGATCTTAACCCTTGATCTGAAGCTAATATGACGGTCCAAATTTCACCTAAACTACTTTTAATCCACTAATCACCCTATAAACCCTAACGAGTCGTCATTAGCACAATTTTGATCATTTTTTGGAGTTAAGAAGAGAGAAAACTATAGAAAAATTCAAAAGAAAATACAATTATGGTAGAGATTTAAGAGGAGATTAGTATTACAATTCAAAAGATTGATTGTATTTATTCTTCTACTATTTCTCTTTATCAATTTTTATATCTTTCTTTTTGAAAAATATCAGTTTTATGAATACAATTATGTGTAGTTAATTTATTAATCTAGTGATCTTATTAACCCAATTTTTACCATAAGATGATATAATATTTTACCCCAATTATGATTTTAATTTAATTATATTATTTAATCTAATTTTTATGTTATTAATTGTTTGACTAACAATTTATCTATTAAGACAATTAAATAGATTTGAGAGAATTATTTAATTGTGTGTCTTGATTACATAACATGCATAATTTTTTAGGCAAAAATGTATGATTTTTATGTATGTGATCTATAATTTATGAACTTAATAAGTAGTGTGTAATTTAATTGATATGGAAATGTGATTAAATTAATTACTGTATGGTATGTAGTTTACTTGAGAGATGAATACATGCTAAGATAGATTCAATTGATCATGTAATTAATTTATAATTGTATTGGGGGTATTTTAGTGATTCACATGTTTAGAAAATTATGGGATTAAGTATTCCTAAATACTTTCTCTTATATCTTCTTAATTACAAATCTAATTTAATTAATTGTTGTTATTTATTTTAATTTTGTTTTCTTAAAATTTAAAAACAAAAAAAAATGATTTTTTATTTTTTTAGTTTTAAAAATTAGTTTCTAATAAAATAATATCTGTGTGAACGATATTTTCTTATAATTATATTATTTGTTACGATACGTATACTTGTGTATTCATTGCACAAATATATGTGGCACAAATATATGTGGCGTTTAGTTATATATATATGGTTAACTTCACTAGTAAGATAAGTTAAAAATTAGTTATATCTAGAACCAATTGTTATGTTCCTTCCATCTCTATCATTATCACCACTCCTTGTAGTATCATACTCATCGTCATTTTTTTCATCTTTAATGACCCAACAAGATTACTTTCTTAGAAAACATTATAATAAGTTTATGATTCATATAGTGGTCTGAAAGTAAGGCTCATCTCTATTCCATTTCAGTACCAAAATATCATTTGATCTAAAAAAAAATTAAAATAACTTTATTCACTTACTACCTTTAAATAAAAAGTAGAAAAAAATTTCAAAAATTAAGCTGCATAAATTTAAAAAATCGATAATATTGTAGATAATATCTATTTTTTTCCAAAATTACACTACATAAATCGATATATTTATATTGAGTATAATAATCATGAAATATCAAAGATACTCGATAATATCTCGATAAATTTACTAATATGATACTATTAGTCATATCTATATCAAACCTTACGGATATTCAATATTATTCATGATATATTGATATTTTTTAATCTGTGAGTAGATATCAAGTCAACTTTTAATTCATCTCTAGATCATAAGATTCAATTATTTGTAACTTATCGGCCGATAATTTTTTTTTAATCAAATGTGAGAGAAAGGGAAAAATCGGACAATTATTGTAGTGGTAATTCTACTCGGATACGTTTAAAAGAAAAATGTGAGTATTGTGATGTTTATATATATATATATACACACGATCGATATGTTGGGCAATATCATTCATTACATGTTGGGAGACAACTAATTATTATTCTATAAATTTAAAACCTAAATTTTAAACCCTAAAATCTAAATTTTAATCCTAAAATCCAAACATTAAACCCTAAATACTAAAATCTAAGCCCTAAATATACTTTATAGATGAGATTTCTTTAGAAAATTTAATGTCTTATATGTGTTAGATGTATCTTAACAGAATACGTAAAATAGAAAGGTCATTTCTCAATATATCACTAGTATTTTAATAAGAATGTGAGTCTTTTGTTTTAAATTGCATGTACATTCTCTATTCCTTAAATTAAAAATAGTTACATGTATTATTATTTTTTACTTCAAGTAACTCTTCTTCTTACCCATCAATATGTTACACATTTCTCTTCAAACTTATGTTAATTAAAAAGAAAAAAAAGATTTATATGAAGTAAAAATAATCACTTATGTTCAACCCACCATTAAACAATAACAAAAAACATAACAACTTCAAAATCAACATTAACTATAAAAAATACAAAAGTTTTCCCAACTATTAAAAACAATTGGATAGAAAAATTACTAGGTAAGCGTGGTTTCATTTAATTAGTTCACATCGATTTTGAAAAGTCAAATAGGTGTAATCAGTAAATAGTTATTTATATCTTTTAGTATGTAATATAAAATAAATATTAATAATTCAATCAATATTTATGGAAAAACATTAATATTCTAAATAATTAAATATTAATTGATTTAATATTTAAATATTAATTAATTGATATTGATTTTTTATGATTATATCATTCGTCAAAGCCTTTAAATTGGTCCTTATAAATAGAAAATGTATGCATAACTTAACGCTTAAGCTGAGCACTCAAACTCCCTTTGATCTTAACTTTTCTCTCAGAAGTTGACTTAAGCATCAAAGTGGATATGAAACCCACCAGTATCTTTCCTTCTGACATGGTCTTTTAGTGACTTGTAAGTCTACGTGTCTAAAGAACACTACCTAATAAAAATTTGCTTAAACTTCTGGTCATTTACGAGAAATAAATTTGGTGTTTAACCGATTAAAGTAGTGAAAACTCAAGAACATTCAAAGTGTTCTTCATGGTCTTCTCTCTATTTATTGCGTTCTTCATTCAATTATCTCCTAGCAATGCATTTGACCTATTAAGTCACTAAGATGAGCTCCTAACATGTTCCTGGCAACATCTCACTCTCCTAGTAGGTTCATGACCTGGTTGGCACCCAAGACCAGTGCTCCAAGAGAATGAGAACACCCTGAGGGAGCTCAATTGTCTTGATTCTTTATCATTACGTATAGCACCTCAAATCCAAATAAGGAAGCACACCCCGATGAGGAATTCCCAAGAGCATATGAGTAGGAGCTACATCCTAGACTAAGTGATGCCCTAATCACTGAACCAATTGAGGAGATGAGACTTCTCATATTTTCATAATAAGAACCATACAAGGCTACCAAGGAGTTGCTTCATCAGTCTACCTTGGCAAAAGCCTCCAAGAAAGTAGAGATTCACACACGAAAGAAGATTGGGCCTTAGTAGGTCAAGTCACACCATAATGGGCTATATTTTTCATAACATTGCCTCTAAGGTTTTTCTTTCTAGAACATTGCCTCTAAGGTTTTTCTTTCTAGAACATTGCCTTCTAGGCTGTGCGATCCAAGATTCTTCCACTAAGGTCATACCAAACTTGATGGATTTCTATCTTTTAGATCATCCTACTCAAGTAAGTTTATTTCCAAATTGCTAGGCCCAACTTACTGATTAACAGTATCGGGATTGCCAAAAACTTTGATGAGCGAAAACCGGCATCGCTGATCCTGCCAATACTTTGGTTTTATATTTATAAAACTCTCGCAAGTGCACGAATCATTTCGTATAAAATGATAAGTATACTCCCAAGGTCGATCTAAGGAAGGAATGTATGTGGTTTTTAATTTATTATTCAAACTTTTAAAAACGAAATTAAATCCTAAACATCCTGTCACGATATTTTGGGTTTTGTGTTTTTAATCTACTAACATAAAAATAAACATAGATTCAATAAACATTCATGCAAATTTTATCATTTATAATAGTGGAGTATTTATGGATATAATAACTAAGTTAATTATGCTTGCTCATATTATTTAGGTTATTAAAGATATGAATTGATATTTATTGATTCTCCCTTTTTTGTATGAATACCACCTTTGGTGGGATTAGATATTCTTTGTTAACTAAACAAATCAATTAACACCTATGGGTGGGGTTGATAACTAATTTGGTTAATTAAATTAATTCCTTTTTCTAAGAGATTGAAAATGAACCATTTAAATGCCACCTTTGGTGGGGTTTGCCGGTTTAAACTTTATTCAAGGTGTCCAAATTAAACCTAAGAATTTAGTTATCCGAGTACTAACTTTCAAGTTTTAAAACTACTACTGAAAACATGTTGTCAATACATTTTCAGATAATAATTCTTATAAAAACTTTTGAAATAGAGTTTCACTCTAACTACCGGGCGATTGTACCAACAAATAAAAGAGTACTACTCTAAATTAGACCGGATAACTAAACCTTAAAATCTAATTTTTAGATTTAAGTTTGTAATGAAAAATAATATATTTCTCTCTAACATTCTTAATATAAAATCTTGAATAAAATAAAATCAATTCATTTTAGAGATTTTTACCTATTTAATATTTCGCAAGCATAACAACGTTATTATTTTATCATTTTTACAAACAACCAGCACAGTTAAATTTAATCAGAGAAAATTAAATATAACATGTAAGAAATAAGCATAAAAAATAACTGCAAAGAAAATAAAATCCTTACAGTACTTTGATGCTATTCCCGTAGCTGAAAAACCTCCAAACGGAATTTGCACTCCCATTTATTGAATCAAAAAGCTAATAAATTACAAAAACATAACTAGTTCTTCCCAAAGAGGGAAGAACTCTAAAACTAAGAGAAACTAGCTAAAACATAAGAAAAACTAAAAACCTAAAAAACTAAGAAATGGAGAGAAAGAAAGAAGAGAGAAGTGTGTTTTGAGGTGTTTTTTGAAGTGAAGAGAATGGGGGTATTTATAGGTGAGGATGGAGAGAAAAAGTGGGTGAAAAAAATGTTAAAAAATGGTGAAAACGCGTAGTGCAAATTGTGAGGTCATTGATGACGTCAGCATGACGTCATGGGGGTGGCTGCACGTGAAAAATGGGGTGAAATGGCGTCGGCAGATGGCAGATGGCGGTAGCGCGTAGGCGGAAAAGCAGCAGCCGGCGACGGAACCTGGAAAGGCGTAGCGGACGTGTGCGTCTTCGGCCATGGCCAAGACTACCGGGCCGCAGGATGACGTTTCTCGGCGCGATTTTCTCCTTTTTGACCTTTTCGACCCATTTTGTCCAATTTTTTCATATTTGTTGACATTTTCCCATTTATTTATTAATATTTTTGTGATGTATTGCTTCCAGTATTCCTTTTTTAGTCTTTAAGTGACGTTTTTAAGCGAAAATACCTGAAAAACAATAAAAATACCCGTGATTCCGAAAAAGACAAATTTATATAAATATATGATAAAACATATAAATATATATATTTTTAATCAATTAATGTGTATAAAATCATGATAATTTTAGTGTTTTTTGAGCACTCATCACTTACCATCCTTCAAAAATTGAAGAAATCAATTCTGATTTCATTACATTCTATCCAACTAAACATAACATAAGTTCATTTTTTTTTCAAAAAACTTTTTTTAATAACCATTACACATTCAAATACACACATAAAAAATAACATAATTTGAATTCATGTCCTCCCAATGCCAAAAAAAAAAGACATTACACTAAATATCAATTAGTATTTTTTAAGGAAATTTAGACTAGGGGTGTCCAACGGTCCGGTCCAATCCGATTTTGGAAAAAAATATCGGACCGGACCGTTTGAAACGGTTTTAATTATTATAAATCGGAGCGGACCGTTTTTTTATAAAACCGTTTGGTCCGATTCGGTTTCTGGTTTGGTTTGGTTTTTTTGACATCTTTAATGAAAAATAATGTGAAAATTCTAATATATTTATTAAACTAGTCTGGTCCGATTCGACCGATTTAAATCGGACCAGATCGTTTGAAATTTTTTTTTAAATAAAATAAAAACTAGATCGGACCGTTTGATTTGTAAAACCGTTCGATCTGATCTGATTCGGTCCGATTTTATGGTTTGGTCCGATACCGGTCGGTTGTTACACATCTAATTTAGACAATAACAATTTATGAGGATAATTATCAAAACTATGAGCAACTGTTAACTCATGATGAACATATGGACATCTACATTGTGCAGTGATTTCTTGTTGTCATGTTTCATAATTTGATTATCCCTAAATCAGAAATTATTAGTTATTTTGAAGTATATTATAATATGATATTTTAAACTAATAAAATTTAAAAATAAATAACCAATATTTAATAAAAAAAACAATATAATTATTAAAATATATATTCTAAAAATAATAAACTATAACATTATCTTAAAATGACAAGTTTCTCTTTCTCTCTCTCATCCCAACTTTTTCTAAAGTGGGTCATGGTTGGCTCTTATTGCAACCATTCTTTTTGAATATAAGAAAAAGACACCTACGACCACGCCCAAAAGTTTCTTATCTAGTTTCTTTTGCCTTTGCCCTACAAATATGTCGAATTTGTAATAATTGAAGTGACACAGGTTATAAATTTGAGCCAGGCATAATTTATAATGCACAGTCCTATTGAAGCATTGTTTTTGATAGTGTTAAAACAAAGTTTCTTTTTTAAAAATACCTAATAATCCAACAAACATAGTCCAGAAACTACTCCATTTATGTCATTAGTTTTTTAATATTATGTTAACTACTAATTTTCTAACAAAAAAAAATCCAAATTGATATGGATGTTAAACGAAATAAATGTTACTGACTTAAAATATACTTTAATAATTATAAATTTTATGTGAAATATGAACAATTTATGTTAATGCTTCTTCAGTAAAGCAAAATCCTGTGTACTACTCGCGTACCACTTTTTTGTACACGAAAAACACATCAATTACGTTGGATTTGACTTCAATCAGCCTTTTGAAGAAAATCAATGGAAGAAATGTTATGAAGTTTTGTTAAAAGATGGATTTATAACTACCCAAAATTGCAATATTACATTTGTAACTAAATTATGTAAGGAAACAACCTATAGGATTGTAAATGGTAACTGTAAAAAACAAATTTCGAAATTGTCTTTCATTGTATTGTTCTTGTAAGCTTACATTTGGAAATAAAGATAGTAGCTGTGTAATTGAGACTACATAATTTCAAAAGCTCTGCAGCTTTCTGCTTCAATATTGAATTACAACCACTTTGAATTACAAGTAATAATTTTGCTGCCAAACCAGCTTCCAAAGCAATTGAAGCACAATCTTCAGGTGAAAGCTTACAAATTGCCCACAAAATTGACAATCCAAGCTGTGTACAACTCTCTGAAACCTTCATCAACAATTTAACCAAATTGGGTATTGTTCTAGGACAATCTTTCAATGCCAATCTTCCTTCATCGACCTTCGACAAATTTTCGAGAACACGTAAGGCTAATTCTAAACACTCATTGTTTAAATGTGGCAAAATCTCAATCAATTGAGGAACAGAACCAACACTAACGATTGAGTTTCTCACTGATTCATGTGAAGAAATAGTATTCAACAAACATAGTCCAGAAACTACTCCATTTGAATGTCTCTTATCCTTAACTAATCTCAATAATCCAACAACAAGACTCAAGCTTGAGAAAATTTCTGGGTTGAAATCATTTCCTTCTATTAAATTCTTAATCAACTTTGTACAATTGATCTTGGTCTCTATAGACCCTTCATTCAACATATCCACCATTAATGATATCTTTGCAGGTTGTATCAAATTAGTCTTTGACTCCAAATTGAGTTCCAAATTCACAAGAATTCCAATTGCTTCAGAACCAACTGCATATGAAGTAAAAGGACCCAACAAAGAAGAAATAAAAAAAATCCCATCTTTATCCACAGTAGTCTTCTTAGCCAAACCATGAGCAGTCACAACTTGTCTAAGCTCCTTGAGAACTTGAACTCTGACTTGACCCTTAACTTTCTTCAACGAGTCTAAAAGTTCCAAAACCCTACCTTGAATATCTTCTGATCTCTTCTTCATGGATAAATATTTCTGAGAAAACCAACTGTAAATGAGCTGATGAAGGGTCTTATTAGGTGTGATTGAATCGTCCCAAAGCTCTTGCATTGTTGTGGGACATGTAAAGTGACCAAAAGATAACCATTTGATAATGTTTGCTCTCTCGTAAGTTTGACCTGTGCAAAGAGTTACAGGGTCTTGCATTGGCTCCAAAGAAATTGGACAAATGAAAACAGATGGTACCTCAATTGATTCAAGCTCTTCAATCATAATCTTCAGATCCAACTTTTTTTCAACTCCACAACCAGATATGAAATCACCACCCAAAATCCCATCTTTCACAGCAGTTTCCAGATCTAGAATCTGCCCACCACTGCCCACTACATCAAGCTTCATATCTCCACCTCTCTTACCATTTGGAGGCTCGTACATTGGCATTTTTTTTTTAAAGAAAAACCCTTGTACCAAAAACTCAAGAAGAAAGAACACAAATGAAAATTTTCAGTTAAGGGAAGTTAAGGGCCTTCAAAAACCAAAGAGAACAACAAACAACGAGAATCTCCTTTGAAGACCCATTTTACCAATCAACATTGAGTGGTCAAGAAGCGTGTGGCAAAAAAGCAAAAAGAGGGAAGGAAGAAAAAAAAAAAGGAGGAACAGAAAAAGGAAGGAGAAAGAAAGAAAATATATATGTATTTGAACATTTGGTTTACCTTTAACAAAATTAGAATTGCAGGTACTGTATTTAATTATCTACATATCATAAATATATGAATATTTTAAGTCACTTTAAAATTTCTTATTTAATATAATTTAGTTAAATTGATTGTATATATCAATAAAATTATTACATATTATTAAAATTATATCTTAAATTTAAATTACATGATATTTTTTAAAAATATATTTATAACTTAATTAATAAATTTTAAAATATATTTGTAAAAAAATGATAGATGAAAAAAGTATTGTTAATAGCTTACACAAAAGTAATTTTTTAAATTTAATGTTAAAGAAATTATGTAAATTTTTTTAAAAATTAAAATATATTTTTTAAAAAATTATAAGATTAAAATATTATAATAAAAATGAAACAAAATAATACATTTACCTTTAACTTGTACTAGTAACAATATCTTTCAAAGATTTTGTTTCTCTCGCGACTTTCACCATCTTTAGCTATCTTTCTCATTAGTAATTTGGAAGCAAAGAAAGAAATACCATGACATCTTTTTCTCTCATTACTTGTTTTATTTATCATAAAAAATTATATTTACCATCAATATTTAATAAATTATAATTATCTTTATAATATAATAATAGTAAGAGATTGAATTCATCATTTGCTATCATTATCATCATCTCATTTTTTTTCGTTTTCTTTCTCTGGTCAAAAGGTCCACATTTCCCTTAACAGCTACAATTCCCATCATCATCACCAACACCACCAAATCATAGAGATTTGACTAAAAAAAAACCCAAATCATAGAGCTGTTAATTTCTTAAAATCTTTCTCTCTGTTACCAAAGCTCTCAACTTCCTCATCAAGCTCCACAAAAAGCTTCAAATCATCAAATATCAAATCCGGTAAAGATTGAAAAAGCGAAACTCGTGAGACACAATTTTAAACTCACTCTCAAAGCACGAGCCACTAATTGGTAATACACATTACCCAAAAAAAAATTGAAAATAATAAAAACAGTATATTAAAAATAAAAAAAAACTTTTTAATTTGAGATTGTAATACATTATTCGAGATTTATCTTAAATTTAAAATATTTAAACCCTTTCTTTTTAATTATATCAGTAATTATTCCTAAAAATTGGAAATAATAAAAACAGTATATTAAGGAAAATTAATTTGGAGAAATATAAGCTGAGACAAACAATAAAATATATATGATTTGCATGAATAAAATTAAAAAATAAATTATTACAAATTTTACTAATATCTTTTTTAATTTTTATATTTTATACTAATTTAGTTTTTTTTTCCTAAATAATTTAGTTGTAGTAAAACTACCATCTTGTTACATATTAGGGTGTATAAACTATAAAACATATTATGAACACCACAGCCAAACATATCAAAACCAAATCAAATATTTTTAGTTTTAAGATTTTAATGGTTTATTGATTTTTTTTATTAATGATTGATTAATACTGAATTGATTTGTTTTGTATTTTTTAAAACTTACTAAAAATCGAATAACATAATCTATTCATTATTTTTATTTTTATATTTTAATTTAACATTTATAAATTTCACATAATTAATTTTTTAATCTGATTTATTTTTGTTTTTATTATTAAAAATTATAAAAGATATTTAATAATGATGTTGGTTATACATGTTCAAGACAACAATCACTGATATTTAAACAGTAAATTTTATTATATAATAAGATACTAATACTCCTTATATATATATTTAGATTTCCATACAGAAAAATCCCAATCAGCTGTTTAAATAGGTTTTGCTTTTTGCATTTTTATCATTATTTAAATTTCTTGTGAAAAGTTTACTCTGAGTAACGGGCTATGGCGAGTGAGATTCAATTCAAACCTTGACCACTGTGCACCATACACGTGATCATTTATTTGAATTATTATTTTTCTTTTCTTTGTACTATATCATTTATTTTTAAATTATCTCCTAACAAATGCATCATTACAATAAGAATAATTTTGATTCATCATCAATTTATACAATATAATATAACTAAATTCTCGTTAATAAGTTATTAGATTTATTTTAACATTTTATCTACTTATTTTAAAATTAATATTTTTTAATAAATTCCATACATATGAATATGATGGAGACGAGTGAGTGATGTTATATATAAAGAAAATTCGAATCTAAAATCATAAATCGAATACAAAAAAAATGAATTAAAATATTATAATTTAATGATAAATATTTAAAATATTATGTATGATATAATAGTTCAAAATTATTGAAATTTGAGATGTGATATAAATTATTTTAAATCTTAATTTTTAAATAATAATGTAATAGAATGTTATTAATGTTTATTTTTTGAGATTTATTAGATTTTTTTTGTTATTATATGTAATAATGTTTGTAGTAATAAATTTTAATATTATTAGAATATATTTTTATTTGTAAAAAAAGTTCAATTAATTAAAAATATATAATTTATAATTTAGATTAGTTTTAATCGGTTTGGATTAATTTGTTTGTATTTGTTTTAGTTTCAGATTTATTTTTATTAATTAATTAGAATTAAATTCTTCGAGATGAATTAATTTAGATCGCTTTAAATTAAGTGCGAATTAACATTCTTAATTATATGTATTATAAAAATAAGATAAATACAATACAATTAAATATTATATTAAAAAATATGATATTTAATTAAGTTATTATCATTTATTAAAAATAACTAATTACTATATAACATGTAAATTAACTTAGGATAAAAAATATTTTTCTTAAAATTATATAATATTAATAAAAAGAATATTAAATGTATAAAAATTTATATTTATTTTTGCACTCATATTATTATTTAAAAAAATAAAAATGAATAATTTTTTAAATTTTAAAATGATTTTAATATACAATAAGTATGATCACAAATGTGAGTAAAAATGTTAATATTATTATTTTTTAAAGTAAAGTTATTAAAAATAGAATTGATATTTTTTTCAAAATAATAAACAAATTATTTACTTTTAGAAAGATTTATTTTTAAAAAATAAAAACTTTATTTTAATAATAATAATTTTTTTATTGAAAATAATACTTAAAAAATTAATTAAGAAAATTTTATATATCTTCATTATAATTACGTCTTTATTATATCTTAATTAAAAGTAAATTAAAAATTTATGAAAATTTTATATGATTTAATATTAAATATGTGTTCATAAATTAATAAAAATTTAAGGATTGGTTCCCGACTGAAAAAAATAAAATTATTCAAATATTAGAGTAAAGGCAGAGCAAAAGTGGGAGACACGTTTTTTTGTACAGACACGTGTATGCGTTTTGTTTTCAAAAAGGAAAAGGATTAAGCTAAGTGCGTGAATAATAAAGGTGGTCAAAGCAAAAAGTTGGAAAAGTGAGCAAATCCAGACGCTATTGTCTTTGAGAATTGAGTCGAAGTTTGTGTGGTACGTGCAAATGTTGGACGCTTTAAAACCGGTCAAGCTGCTGAGCTGGTAATGTTTTTTATGGCACTTTCTTAGTAGATCCATTCTACGAATTTTTATTTTTATTTTTAAGAGAGAAAAAAATAAAAATAAAAATAAAAATAAATGAGGATGAGAAGTGGATGAGATCCGTGTGATTTTAAAATTATTAATATTATTATTTTATACCCATATAATTATATAAAAAATATAATTTTAATAATAAAACACAATAATTTATATAATTAGATAAAAAAATTTATTTATTTTTATTTTATTTAAAAATATGTGTTATAAATTAAAAAATAAAAATTAATATCAATATTTTAATTAATACAGTCAATTAAGAATTAAGTTAATATTTAATTTTTTAAAATTAAATATATTTTTAAATAAATAATAAAAATATAAAACGTAAAGAAATTATAATTAATTTATAATTAATAATTATTAATTAAATATATTTGAAATTAATATAAAATAATTATAATTATTAGTTTAGGCACTCTACACCGGTATAAAAAAATTCCCCACCCACGGGCTTTGTAAGTCTACTTAGGCCTAACCGAAATCTTCTAAAAAATTCCAATAAACAATTTTGAATACCCTTGAAATACATATTTTCTTATATTTTATATTTTAAATATAATAAAAAATTAATTTGATCATTTTATTTATATAAAAATATCTTTTAATTTCTTAAATTAGAGAATATGTTATTTTAAAAAAAAATGGGTACAAAAAAATATTATTAAAGATATTCCATCATTTAACTGATAAATAATTATTTTAGTATTATTTTTTTAAAAATATTAATAATAAAATATTTATTAATATTATTAAAAATTTATATGTGTTTTCTTTTTATAAATAAAAATACTAATAAACATCTTTTTATAATTAAAATAACTAACAATTACCTTTTTAAATACTTGTACATTTGCCATATACATGTTTCGTTAAAAGTTTCAAAAATTAATCATGTTTTAAAATTTTTCTTATTTAAAAGTTATTATTTAATACACATAATATTTAAAAAAAATTCAATTTCATCATTTTTGAAAAGTAACATATAAAAAAACATTTTTCTAATGTCATTGAGAAGCTACAGGAATGTAATTATTATTTTAGTTATTGTTATTAGTACGAGAGAAGAGAAAGCAAAGGAAAGAAGAAGGAATTTTATAGGAAAATGGGAATTATATCTACCCAAACTATTCATAATAGGTTTTTTTTTGTTCTTTATTGTACAGAAAGTATTAAATTAAAACTTTGTAAATATTATGTATTAAGTCCTATATTGGCCAAGAGTAAGTCATCAGTGCTCCTTATAAGTTTGGGTAATCTTCTAACTCACAAGTTTGCTTTTTGATTCAGAGTTAGGCCTAGGTTTATAAGATGGTATCGGTGAAATTTATTGGCTTCCTCGTACTCTTGTCATCGTAAATTGTCGTAAATCCCGACTCTAGTCGATGTGGAAGCGGGGATATTAAGTCGCGTTGGTTAAGAGTAAAGAAATGATCTTTCCTTATAAGTTTGGGCAATCCTCTAACTCACAAGCTGACTTTTGGATTTAGAGTTAAACCTGCGTTTCTAAGATTATGAATACTAATTTGATTTTTTTAATATTAAATGAAAATTTTTTTAAAACATTATCAATTTATTAAACTTTGTAATGAAATATATTTACATTAAAAATACTAAGCCCTGTTTTTTAATTTAAAGTACTCGAAAATTTTACTTAACGTAACCCATAGCATTTATCCCTATTATATATATAAAGACAGAGATAGATTTTAGGAATTATAATTAAAATTAATTAATTTCAATTTTGTTACCAATAAAAAATTAAGGTAATAAGGTTGATAATTTCCTCCTCCATGTTTATTCTTCCATCTTCATTCTTCTTCAGTTATAATATTTTTATTTATAAAAAAAAATTTGAGGAAAAAAGTTTTTATTTATAAAAAGAAAATTGAGGAAAAAAGAAAAACAAGAGGAGTTAAGAAAGAAAAATAAAAGAAAGAAAGAAAAAAGTAAATTTTTTTTTTAAATTTTCTATCTAGAGTTAGTTTTTTCTATTAGAATTCAAATACTTTAAAATTTGTGAAATAATAAACTGTAGTGTAAATTTATTATTGTGTAACCGTTATATTCTGGGAGATAAGTTTTCGTCGTTTTCATATATCCATGATAATCGAAAAAATTATCTTAAACACATTGTGTGAAACACAAGTCTCGATTATTATTTTATTTATTTAAATTTTATATTTATAATTTATATATTTTAAAATTATTTATCCATATATTATTTCCTACTATCTTAAAATAATTTTCTCCTTCTTTTTTTACAAACAACTACAATCTTAAATTTTTCATCTAATTTTTTTTAGACCGATAGTTTTTACTTGGTTTTCTTTTCCAAAAATTAGTGTTTACAGCTTTCATTTTTTATTACTTTGATATTATTAATTACTTGGATGCTATTAGTATAATTTTTGTTAAACTTTGTACTGTTAAAATGTGCGTATTGATAACTGTTTATTTTATTTTTTATACAATTTCTTTTTTGTTACTAATAGTCCATGATATCAGTATTATAATCTAATTTTTATTTTATTGATTGCATTTTTTTCTTCTCTACTGTTACTTTTATGCCACTTTGGTGTATTTCAACAATTATTTTTTTTTCCTCCATTGATTATTATTATCATTTTCTTTAATGCTTTACTGTTATTAAAACTTTATTTTAATTGTAATTCAATTGTATCTCTGTACTCATGATTACTGTATCTTTACATGTACCTAAACTTCTTTTGTTCATATTTTTTTTAGTAAGTATTAATACTGTCAATTTCTAATAATGTTACTTTTCCCTTGTTCCCTTCTAATAACGTGACAATACTTGAATTACTATGTAGGTTTGATTTTTAATTTTTGTGAACCAAGTTTGATGGATAACGTATGCTATTGTATGAATTAAGTGTTGGTTATTTATTTTTTAAGTCATGTCTGTAAGTTTTCATGATTTTAATCCAATATCTTGTAATCTATAATTTTACTTTTACTTTACTAACAAATAAATTATTTATTTTGAAATTTATTATCTCTTTAAATCATATAATTCCTAGATATTAATTCAATAATTTAGTTATTAATTTATACATATTATAAATTTCAACTTTTTTTTAGAATTTATACTTTCATATCGATTATCTTTTAACTTTGTTACATCACACTAAATAAATTATCTTGCATAACAAATTAATTTCTAATTTATTAATATGTTGTAACATATAATTATATCTATTTGGATTAAATATATAATTAATTATATTTGATTGTTACGAAACCTCTTGAAATTATGACTTCAATAGTTGGTATATGCTTGATATAATGTTTTGATAGAAATTTTTGATTGAAATTCATATATAGTTATTTGAAGACTAACCATTTGTAGATTAAAATTGTAGATGTTGATTAACTAATTTAGGTATTGAGATATAGAAATTTCAAAAATATATTTTCTCAATTATTAATTCATATGTTTTAAATTATGATTCTCAAGTTAAAAATATTATAATTTTATAATTGATTAAATATGAATTTATAATTGATGAATTTTATATTTCACAAAATATGAATTATTTGATTTTATAATAAGAAATAAATAAATTAGTATTTGTAAAATGATAGAATTTTGCATTTGACATATTACTTGATTTCGTATTTTGAAATAAATAAATTTTGTATTTGTAAAAATTTGTAAATTTATTTATTTTTTTTCATTAAAGATGGATATATTGTTTTTAAGAAATAACGAATTTTATATTTGCTAGTTTTCATAGTTTACAAAATAAATGAATTTTACATTTACGAAATATTTGGTTTTCGAAATAGCAAAAGTGATGAATTTTGTATTCACAAAAGAAGTAAATTTTGTACTCATTGGTTTTGAAGTATTTAATTTTATAATCTTTGAATGTGGATTACTGGATTTTGTATATGTTGAAATATGAAACGGACTAAGGATCAAAGAAAATTAAGTTTTGTTTGTTTAGTATATTAATTTTCAATTAACTGTATTAAATTCAAATCTCAAAATTATTTTTTGTATTTTGAATTTTTATTTTGATTCTTTTTGGATATCAATGCATTTAAAAGCATGAATTTGTTTTTGAAATGACAACAAATGTAATGGATGACATTGTCATGTTGGCAATTGTTTTTGGATGTGAATTCGTTGGGTCCAACTCAAAAGAATAATGGATCGACAGTGGTGCTATTAGGCACATATTTTGAAATAATGAGTCTCCAAACCATTTTAAAATGGGGAGAAATTGTGAATGAAGAATTTTCCAACCTTTATGAATGATGGAGAGGCAAAGTGATCCTAAATATGGCATATGAAAACAAAAGATGATTCTAAACAACATACTGTACATGCTAGAGATTCGGAAGAACCTTGAGAGGTTAGTTGCTTGAGAAGCATGGATTCTAGATGGACGTTAGAATCATACCTTGGAATAAATGATGAATTTAATGCTATTAAGTTCTAGGTTGTCACAAAACTTGTGGGGGGAAGCTATTTTTTCAACTAATTATCTTTTAAATAAGGTACTCCAGAAAAAGACACATAAGACACCGTATAAATTATTTAAATAAAGGGTACCTTCCTATAAATATTTTGTGAGTGTAGGGGTGTCTTGCAAAAATGGTTGTACCTATACCTAAGAAGGTGAAGATAGGCCCAAAAATAATATATTGCATCTTCATTGGATATGCACATAATAGTAGTGCTTATCGATTTCTTGTGCATGAGTCAAAGATCCCAGATATACACAAGAACACGATAATGGAATGAAGGAATGCGTCGTTCTTTAAACACATATTTCCAGGTAAATCTCAAGGAAAATCATGTTCGTCTAAAAAATCGTATGAGACTATGAATGAAGATAGTCAAAATAAAGAACCTGAACAAGAAGTTAAGGATGAGGTTGAGGTTGAACTCAGACGTAGCAAGAGGGCTAGGATAAAAACATCTTATGGTCCAGATTTTTTGACCTATTTGCTAGAAAGTGAACCTCAAACCTATGAAGTGACTGTAAATTCTTCTGAAGGACCTCATAGGCAAGAAACCATTAATAGTGAAATTGAGTCCATTTTGTAATATCACACTTGGGAACTAGTTGATTTACCTCCAAATAGTAAAATGCTAAGGTCTAAGTGGATTTTCATAAGAAAACGTAAATCAGATGGATCAATTGATAAGTATAAGGCCAAACTTGTAATTAAGGGATACAAACAACGACATGACCTTGATTACTTTGATACTTATTCTTCTGTGATGAGAATAACATCTATAGTGATGAGAATAAAATCTATAAGGATGATAATTACTATCACAGCTCTACAAAATCTTGAAATACATCAAATGGATGCAAAGAAAACCTTTCTAAATGAAAAGTTAGATGAAGAAATCTACATGGACCAACCTAAGGGGTTTTCATGCCTAGGGAAAGAAGGCAATGTCTGTAAATTGGTGAATTCTTTATATGGCTTGAAACAAGTACCAAAATAATGGCATGAAATGTTTGATAATTTCATGAGGACAAATGGCTTTAAAATCAACGAATGTGATAAATATGTATATGTCAAGGACAAAGAATATGGTTATGTTATCTTATCTTGTGTATTTACGTTGATGACATGCTAATTGTGGGTAGTAATGATCAAATGATCAAATGATCAAATGATCAAATCTACAAAGTCTATATTGAATTCAAGATTTGATATGAAAAACATGGGACCTGCTGATGTAATTCTGGGAATTAAGATATCAAGGATATCAAGCGGTCTCATTCTAAGTCAATGTCATTATGTTGACTAAATACTTGAAAAATTCAATAAGAGTGATTCTCGAATTGCGAAAACACCAATAGATGTAAATCTATACCTAAGTGGGTGAAGCATGTACCTGTAATATGCATTCATTGTGATAATCAATCTTCTATTGGTAGGGCACAAAGCAATATGTATAATGATAAGTCTCAACATATACGTCGTAGACATAATACCATTAGACAACTTATCTCAACTGGGGTTATCTTTATTGACTATGTGAAGTCAAAAAAATAACATAGTTGATCCTTTAACTAAAGTGTTCAATTGAGAGCTACTTGATAAGTCATCAAGATGAATAAGACTGAATCCCATGAATGAATAAGGATTTGCAAAGGAAACCCAACCTATTTGACTGAAGATCCCAAGATCTAAGGTCAAAGGGATAATCTAATTGTAAAGACTTATTAAGATAACTATGGGGTTTACTCTCAAGTCCATTCCTATGATGAAAATAATGATACCTGTAAGATATAGGATAAGCTAAGGCTTTTAATGATTTTTATAAAGAGAATACCGAACGGAGTATGCAAGTTACTCTTTGTGGATTACTTTTAAAAGATAAGAGATCACCTAAGTAAGGGAGAAGTAGGGCCGCTTCAAAAGAGAATTGTATAAGGTTCAATCCTTTAGAGATTCTCACAAAACCAAGCATATGCTCATGACCAAAATGAACATAATAGTGATAATTGAATTGTATTAGGAGAGATTCTTGTGTGAAGTATGTCATCGTTTACATAAACGGAAGAACAGTTCAAGGACATTACGTCTACTGTTCAGTCAGTAAGTAAATACATTGTTACAAAGGAAGGTTCAAAGAGTAACATCTACCTATTCTATACAGGTTTCAATCCATTGAACTCTATTTTTGTGTCAAAATTTGATTTAAAAACTATATTAATTTTTATTCACGTGGGAGATTGTTAGAAAATATTGAATTAAAATTAATTTAATTTTTAGTTTCATTTAATTTAATTTTTAGTTTTCTCTCTCTCATCTGTTTCAATCTTTAATGTAATTTTTTTTTCGTTTTTTTCTCATTCAGCAGTTTCTATCTTCTTTATTATTTTTTCAATTTTTTTTCTTCTTTCTCTAATTCGTTTCAATCTTCTCCCGTTATAATATTTTTCTTTATAAAAAGAAAGCTAAGGAAAAAATAAAAATAAAAAACGAAGAAGAAAACAAAGAAAGGAAAAAATAGGAAAAAAGAAGAAAGGAAGAAAGAGAAAAGAAAAAAAAGGAGTGTATCGAAAAAAAGGTAAAAAAAAATTAATTTTTTATCTAGAATTAGGTTTCTATACTATAAAGTTCGTGAAATAATAAAATGTGGTGTAAGTTTATTTTTGTGTAATCGTTGTATCCTGAGAGATAAATTTCTATCGATTCCGTACACCCATGGTGAGTGAAAAAATTATCTTAAAGACATTATGTGATACACATGCCTCGATTTTTATTTATTTATTTAAATTGTGTATATATATATATATTAATTTTAATAAAATAAATTTATTTATCTATGTATTATTTCTTACCAAAGAAACATATTTTTTTTAGGAGTGACTAAAAATATAACTTAACAAACAACACATATTATGATCTTGCCTAATTTTGAAAGGTAGTTTTTGTTTAACTAGTTAGCTTATAATTAATCCCGATTCTATTTGTTCTCTTTATCTTCTGTTTTTTGGACTATAGACTCTATTTGTTTTCTAAGATACCTAATATTGATGCCAATCTCACATATTTCTCAGCCTTCACTCAATCTCTAAAGTCTAAATTAATAAAGTTGTTTTTTGAGAATCCTACAAGTATAAAATATTTGTACGTGATCCGGTGATGACGTTTGAAGTGAGGAAGTAATTAATGGTAGTATCTACTAGATTAAAATGCCAATCAAGCACAATCGTGATGAAGTAATCTGTAAATAATTATAGCAATTTACTTTTTTGAGTAGAAAAAGAAATTGATTCCATTAATAAAGAAAATTCATAATTAAATAATCAAATAACACAAGTTATTAGATTAGATAGCATCAATTAATAAACAAGAAGTTCATCAAAATTGGAGGTATGAATTCTGCCCAATTGTGTTCAAGTTTGCTATTCCTTCAATTTAATTTGTAGGTATTTTTATATAAAATAATACTTTGTATGATTTAAATTTATAATTTAAAATAAAAAAAATATATAAAACTTATCACTAAACCATTAAATATACGGCATCTAATATGTAAGTTGGTTGGTTAACATTCTTCATGATAATTTTGCACTTTCACGATGAACCGAAGTTATCCTTGGGAAAGTTGTAGAATCTGGAAAAAGATCAAAAATACCCCTAAGATTTAAAGAATCTTCAGAAATACCTTTCAGGTTTTAAAAAATTCAAAAATACCCTTGAAAACATAACTAAGTTAAAACTAACACTCATCGAATACCCTAAGGTTATATATATTAAAAAAAAGTATGGAAGAAGAAAAAATAAACCAAGAAATATTAGATATAGAAATGTACATATTTTATCAAGCTTGGTACATTAAATAAGTAAAAAAGAAATTTGAAGAAATTCAAAAGTAAATTAAATCTTAAAGAAGAGATGGATTTAAAGACCCATCATTTTTATTAAGAAAGATATTTCCTAGAAAAATATAATCTATTATGGTATTAGTAATAAGGAAATGAGCATTAAAATTACAGATGCAAAAGGAAGATATAATATACCATTAATTAATAAAGAGACTATATTAAACAAATTATCAAAAATTCCTCATGATAAAGAAAAAATTGGATACATTCATTTAGGAGGAATCCAAATATTAATAAAAGCTCATTTTATAAGGAATAGATACACCAATAAAAATAGCTCTATTAGACAATAGAATAATAAACAGACAAGATGCTTTATTAGGAATGATCCATGGAAACTTAGGATACCAAAAATTAAAATTTCATCAGACATCCTAGATTTGCTATAAATATACAAGATAAAAATTTAAACCAAGTATTAAGTCTAGCTTATGAATTTGAAAGAGGAGATTTAATGAAAGTTAAGGAAATCATCCATTTTCAATACATTATCTAGTAGCATATTCTTTAACAAATAGTCATAATAGTTCAATATATGGACAAAATAAATTTATAGAAATAGATAAAAATTTTAAAGAATTAGGACAAATAATAAAACCATAAAATATTAATGATTTTTGAAATACCGTAAGAATGGAAATTAGATATTAAAGAAAAACCCTTAATAACATGTAAAGAAAAAGTAATAGCATACCAAGATTTACTTTTGTAGATCACAAAGAAGAAACCTCAAATCAACAAGAAGTTAAAAACTAGAAAAAGAAGTTAAAATAATGAAAAGAATTAGTTCATGATTGCATATTAGGGAAAAAATCATGTTTAAGGAAAAATAAAAATATGAATTTAGAAATAAAATGGAAGCCTAAATAGGTGTGGCAAAAAATCAAGCAACACTATTTGAAACTATACAGTTATTAACAGAGGAAATGGATCTAGTCCAAGAATCAAACACAAAATATCTACAAGAAATAATAGATATACAAAGAGAACTATTAAAGGAAATAAAGGAATATGGTTATAATAAACTACAACAAAATATGCATAAAGAATTTTCAGAATTAAGGAAAGATGTATACAATCTAAAGATAGATCATAAATATGACCCCTTAGAAGGATTAAAAGAAGAACCACCGAGGAAATCAGATTCTCTGATTCCCAGAAATGAGAAAAGAAAAAATGAGGAACAATCTAAGAGTAAAGAGATAATTCCAAATTGATGGAATATAGGAAAAAATTAGAAAAAGAATTTATGAACCCTGAAAATAGAAATATAGAAACATTGGTCAAATTATTAACATTAACCAATGAAGAAATAAGAACATTATATATTGGAAAACTTTGTACTAACAAAGAAGAAGCATGATATGACAATAATCAAGCTGAAACCGATCTCGTAACTAAAATACGACCCTAAAAGGTCATATGAAACCAATTTCATTACTACCCTTACCAAGAAGAAACATCTCGACCCACATAGTGAGGAAAGAAGTAGACAAAGATCGAAGAACTCGATACTACATATAAGAAGACAACCACCTAAAATGGAGGAAGGGTTGCAGACGTGGGAACCAGAGGAAATATTCCACCGTAGTTTAAACTCCAGGATAACTATAAATCAACTTCTAAATTTAGATTGTATAAGAGATAGGAAAAAGCTTTAGATGAATGGTCTAAATGGGACGAAGGCCCTTATACAAACTTCTCCAACTACCCAAACAAATCCTTCAATTTGTAGAGTTCTTATAGCACACAAAATGACAGGAAATGTGAAAGTTTGGTTTTCAAACTTAATGATCAACAACATTTATTAATGCAAGGAAATGCTTTCCACAGAAGAGAATACTTAGATACGGTAATAAATGAAATATACAAAGAATTTATTGGTGAAGATAAAGGAAGGACTATCACCGAATCCAAAGTGAAAATGAAATCAATGAAGCTAAATGGCATCTAACAAAAATGGAAATTTGTAATACGTGGTTATATAGATTCTTTTATTTGTGAATATGAAATGTATTACCATAAATTACCACCCTCTATACAAACAACCTATAAAGAAATGTTTTTTCAAAATTACCATGTGAACGTTATATAAAACTTTAATGTAAAATTGGGAACAAAGGAATAGAGAAACTATACTTATACTTCAGAGGAAGAATAAGAAGTCTTATAGGGGATTGGATCATTATAAAATGCCAAGAAAGAAAAGAATACAAACAACAAGAGGAAATGATAAAATTTGTTGTGATACAAGAGATTTTAGAATGCCAAGAAAATATGGATGCAATACAAAACCTTATAAACAAAAATATAAAAAATATAAAAAATTTAAAACATATAAATTTAGAAAACAAAATTTCCAAAAATATAAAAAGAGATTCAATAAAGAAAATTATAAGAAAAGATATTTTAGAAGAAAGGTTTATAAACCATCCGAAAAAAGGAATTATTGCCCTTTCAGAAAGAAAATGCAGATGTTGGATCTCAGAATGAGGAAGGACATTACGCAAATGAATGTCCAAGCGTACTTCAACATAAAAAGGAATTTAAAAAGGAATTTCCACAGTAAAGCAAAAAATCTTAGAAGTTAAGCCTTCAAAATGGAATTAGAACCAATTGAGAATCATATAGATGATACTTATAGTATTTATCTATTAGAAGAAACTCGAAGAAGAAATAATCGATTCGTATGAATATTCAGATCATGAATATTCTTCAAGATGAATGATTTGTATAGTATTACAAATCCAAATAGTACTTACATTAAAGTAGACTAAAATTTAAAGGTTATAACACTTATCATTTACATGCATATATAGATATAGGAGCTAGTATGTGTGTAACAGATATGTATTTCCGTAAGACAACTGGAAACAAGCACCTAAAGATTTAATTGTAAGAATTGCTAATAATACTACAATAAAACTCAATCAAGTATTAAAAAGATACCGATATAATAATAATGTGAGGAGAAAACTTTCATATTCCTACTATATATCAACAGAAATGTGTGTAGACTTGTTAATAGGAAATAACTTCTAAATTTATATCAACCATTCACACAACATTCTCGACAAAATAAGCCTTACAACCTTAAGGAGATACAATATATGTCTCTAAAGTAAGAAAAGCTCTAATCTCTTCAAACCCAACTTTTTATGCAACAACATAAAAGCGAAAACGCAGAGATAAAGACCAAAGAAAAAAACAAAAAAACCTTGTTTAGAAAATATTTCATTAGATATGTAAGAAAAGCAAAACTCTTTTCTCAAATAAGAAGATAAAGCCTTAACATGCATTAAGATTATTAAAAACAAGAAGTTCAAAATCCTTGATCCAAAAAATAAATAAATCTAAAACTATAGTCAACATAAAATTAAGAGATCCTAACAAAATCATAAGAGTAAAAACCAATGATTTATACTCCGTAAGATAGGATTGAATTTGGAAAACAAATTGAAGAACTTTTGGAATTAAAAGTTATAATAATAAGTAATTCACCTCACTCAAGTCCAAGATTTTTGGTTGAAAAAGAAGTTTGAGAAAAGAAGAGGCAAAAAGAGAATGATAATAAACTTCAAAGCACTTAATAAAGAAAACCATTGATGATGGATACTTCATCCCAAAAAAGGAAGAATTACTATCATTAATAAAAGGAAAGAAATACTTCTCAAGTTTCGATTGAAAAGTGATTTTGGCAAATAAGACTAGATTTAAGAATCTCAAAAATTAACAAGATTCAGTTCTCAAGGACAATTCCAATGGACAAGAATACCATTTGGATTAAAACAAGCTCCGGTGTATTTTTTCAAAGATATATGGATAATATTTTTAAGAAATTACAAGATATTTGTCAGGTTTACATGTATGATATTTTGGTTTTCAAGAATGAATTAAATAAACATTACTTGATATTATCAATATATTACAAGAATGTAGAAAGGAAGGCATTGTACTCTCTGAAAGAAAGCAAGATTGCTTAACAAAAAATCAAATACTTAGGATTGGAAATTGAAGATGGAAAACATAATCTAGAACTTCATATATTAAATAATATTCAAGTTTTTCCTAGTGAATTAAAAAGATAAAACCAATTACAAAGATTTTTGTGATGTTCAACATACGCAGAAGCCTATATCAAGAAACTTGCGTAAATGAGAAAACCATTACAAGCAAAATTGAAAAAAGATTATGTCCGAAAAGGACAGGTTAAGATACATACTCTATATATGGATAGAGTAAAAGCAAAAGTAAAAATTTACCAACTTTATACCATCCAGGACAGTATGATAAAATGATAATTGGAAACAGATGCTTCACAAGAATATTGGGAGCAAATTCTTAAAGCAAGAAAGTAGATGACAAAGATGAATATCTTTGCGTATACACATCGTGGTCTTTTCAAGGACCAATTAAATTATCATAGTAATGAAAAGGAATACTTAGTCAATGTTAAAAAGCTATTAAGAAATTTGCAATATATGTCATAAGTTCTAGATTCATTATTAGAAACGTATAACAAGAATTTTGGTTATTTTTTAAGAACTAATATTGGCAGGAGATTATAAACAAGCTTAAGACTAATTAGATGGCAACAATGGTTCAACCATTACAATTTTGACGCTTGAACATCTTCCAGGACATAAAAATAAATTGGCCGATGCTCTTACTGCAGAATTAGCACCTCTAACTATTTTTATGATCAGAGGAATGGAAATGACTTGATATTAAGATCAAGATAAAAGAAAAGGAGATAAAAATCCTATTATGAACAACTCGAAAGGTTATACCTCGAGAAATCTCTACAAAGACAGTGAATAAAACAGAAGAACTTAAATGTTCAAAACAAATTTCAATAGGAATCTCTCGATAAAAAGGAAGAACTTAAATGTTCAAAACAAATTTCGATGAAAATCTCTGTTAAAAAAGGAAGAACTCAATAATATTCACAAAAACTTCTAAACCCAATCGGGCACGGGCAAGAAAGAAGAACAGTAAAAAAGTTTACGTGGTCTATAATGGCCCAAAACCAGGAATTTATAACAACTCAAGGCTAGCAAATCTATTCTAGGATTTAAATGGAGTAACTCATGAGCCTTCACTAAATGTAATAGAAGTCGAAGGAAGTTATGCCAACTACAAAACACCAAAACTAATAACTGTAGGAGATAGTAAGAAATTATTTTGTAAGACTACAACAACAACCAACAAATTTCAAGATTACATCGACAAACCTTGGAAAAATAGCAAGACCTCCAATGCTATTCAAAGAAACATCTCCACCAGAGACATCAAAAATAACAAAACATTCAAGATTATTCAGGGAAACATCTTCTAACCACCTACCAACGAAGATGAAAAAGACCAATACGTAAATCTTAATAAACAACAATGGTTAAGTCTCTATAATTTAGCTTAAAATCTACCCAAGAACATATTGAAGATATGAAATTTATACTACGTAAAAAGGAATTTCCGCAGTAGTAAATTCAATATATTGGAAGCCGAGCTGATCCAATTTTTGTGTATAAAGCATTTCATGCAGAATAATAGAAAATATATATCCAGGAATTAATTTAAGTGAATTAAATTATTTCCCTAAAATTTTAAAAGAAAGTACTCAAGAATTTTAGAAGAAAAATTAAAGCAGTGATAAACTGCTTTATCTCAGCATTTTTTAGTTCATTAATGGATCGAATGATAAGGAAGTATTAGTCCCTACCACTTCATCAAAATAGGGATTTCCAACACAAACAAGCAGAGGTTCCTAAACCAAGTGGCACTTCCGTAAAAGGAATTCAACACGTAAAAACACACAGTAAACCGAGAAAACCCGTAGCTCTCTACTCAAACTCTCAAATAGAAAAATATTTTAGGGAAACCCATAACCAACAATGTTGTACCCAAATTAATTATGAAGCCAAGTAACCCTTTCAAGGTTCTTAGTTAGCCTTAAGTTGTAATAATTATTATATTTTGAATAAATGGAGTTCTATTACTCTTTCCTTAGTAAGTCAACTTCTGGACACCATTCATGTACGGGATGCGTAAAGCTTACCATTACCAGGAAGGTGTGATGTAAATGCTCGAGGCATAACAGGTAACAAAAGTTAAGACAACGTATGGAAGACTGTATGACCCATTAAATTGTGTACGATGATTATAAATTTAAGCTAATTAAGAATCTTGAATGTTGAAATATTCGCTTACTACAAGGTATAATAATTTTAAAACAGGAAAATAGAATTTATTTTTAGAAAGAAAATAATATGAATATCGAATCATTAGTACATAAATTAGAACTATTAGACTTAACAAATGAAAGAATAATTTTTAATTTTAAAAGACAATTAATAGAATCAGGACTAGAATTAAGTAACCAACATAATGAAGAACATAACATACTATGCAATTGTAAGGAATACAGAAGAAAATTAGATTTATATAGTAAAATAATAAGTTTTTTAGATAAATTATTACCATCAATAAATACACAAAGACCTTCATCTATGTCAATTTTAACTCCAGATTAAGATTTTATCGATCCTCGAAAAATGGTATCAGAGCCAAGGAATAGTAATTTAAATAGTAATGGATGGAGAATTAACACCATTAAAACACAAGGGCATTTGTGACATTTTATAAACCCCAGGGGCATAACTGAAGATATAACAAACTTCAAGGGCAATTTAGAAAATGATCCGTAGAATCTAGTTAAAGTTGATGCCTTCAAATTCCCAAATAATAATGATCAAATCTAATTAATACCTTCGTTAAGAGCAGCATAAGCTTCTACCATAAGAGTTGAAAAGCAGGCAACAGTATACGTTTAAAAGGGCATCATATATATTGAAAATATACTATTCGTTTTTCTCACTTATTATTTATTTTGATTAAAAAAGATACTATATGTATTTTATTTTAATTAAAATATGTTTAAATTATATTGAAATTGTTTTAATACATTGAGTAAAATTTAAAATCAAGGTAGAACAATTATATTTTATGAATAATTTATTTATAATTTTATAGAAATATCAAATGGGATGAGTTTTCATTTAATCCATGATACAACCCATTATATTTAAAAATTCATCTCATCTTATACCATTTATATTTTAAATGGGTTTAGATGGTATAGATAGGAGAGAAAGTGGTACATCCCATTTACACCAAATGGTTCCAAATAGATTATTTTTTTCTTTATAAAAGCTTATGTCGTGTTATTAAAAAGTATGTATATATTATTTGTCAAAAAGAATAAAAATTTAAATTGTTATTTAAAAAAAAACTTATGTTATTAGAAATTCATATATTTTGTTGAGAGTAAAAAAACTCAACTGTCATTAAAAAAACCTCATTTTAAGTTAAAATTGTTATCAACGCATATGATAATACATATCTTATTGGATTCGGGTGGGATGGGATGGTTTTTAGATGGGGTGAGTTATGTTTTGGTTATAGAACTATTAGGGACTAGTTAAATGGGAATGATATGAGATGAGTTGATCATTTGACATCTTTATAACTTTTTAAATATTATATCTAAAATTTTATTTATCGAGAATTGAGATATGAAATGTACATATGTCATGTGTATAATGTGTGTGCATCTATTGAGTACACTAGAGTTGTCTCTTGCAATAACCTAATGCCAACCACTTTGGAATCTTGAGTGGTTTACTTTTGAATATTTTCAAATAAAATTTTGCTCGAAATAATAGTATGAATTTTGAAAAAAAAAGGAAAAAAAGTGATCATATGAGTTTACTCCCTCAATTTATCTCATATTACCTTTTTACATCTCTTTATAAGTGTTTATAAGGCTACATTGAGACTTGAGTTTGGGTCTCAAAGGGATACTCAGTTTTGTGGAAGGGTGAAGAGACATGCGATTATTGATTTGCCACACACGCATGCACCGTCGTCGTTGTTCGTCTAAGTGCATAAGGTGAGGTGGCACTTTATTTTTTAGATAAATATTATTTTATTTTTTATTATCAAAAATTAATTTTCTTTTGAATAGGCGTAGTGACATCAGTAATTGATACAACAAAACAAAACAGCTATCTTTGATAATATTCTTTCTACACAGAAAAATAATTATTTTCTTACATTTTTGTTTTTTTTAGTTCCGAAAAACCTAATTTCAATAGAGGTGTAGTATTCCGGCCTTCTATAATGCAATAGACTTATGAGACATAATTAAATTATGGGCTATTTTATTCTAGAGAAGATGATGCTGATAATTGCATACATATGGGTTGAGCTGTGAAGCGTCTTCGTTCCTTTTTTTAATACTTGTGCAGAAACACTTTTAAGATGATACAATCTACCATGTCTGTTAAAATTTCTATGGTTGATCTCAACAAACACTTCTATTTTGAGGGGTTGCATTTTAAAAGATGGAGACAAAAATTGCTATTTTTTATTACCATGAAGAAGGTCGCTTATATTTTAAATATTGTTAAACCTAAACTGTCTACTGAACCTACTCAAACTCAAATTAAAGATTATCAGTATTGGGTAAAAGATAACTTCTTGTGTAAAAAAATTATTCTTAATGGTTTGGCTGATGATTTTGTATGATTACTATAATTTTGATAAGTCCGCTAATGAAATTTAGGATGAACTTTAAAAGAAGTATGACACTAAGGAAGCTGGAACAAAGAAGCATGATGCTAGTAGATATCTGAAGTACCAGATTACTGATGAAAACTTGTGGAAGCTTAGTCATATGAATTGTAAAAGATTTCACATGAAATAATTTCTAAAGGTATGTCTTTAGATGAACAATTTCAAGTTGATGTTGTAATTTATCAATTACATATGTATGGAAAGACTTCAAAATTGTTCTTAGGCATAAAACTAAGGAGTTTTCTCCAAAAAGTCTCATTACTAGTCTTTTTATTGAGGAGAAAGCCCGAAAACAAGACTAAAGATTTATTGTTTCCAATAACAGTTCTAAAAAGAAATCCCCTTCTATGATTCTGAAACCTAAAGAGGGAAAAATGAAGAATAATCGTAATACCAACTAGAACCACAACAACCAAAATTGTAACAAAAATACTCCATGGAATGGACCTTAACTACCCAAGAAATGATAGTAATGACACATTCATGTGTTATAGTTGTAATAGGGCCGACCACTTTGCTAGGAATTTATGCAACAATCCTCATCTTGCTTTGTAGGCATGCCTTATCAAAGAGAAACTTATTGCTATGATAATTGAAATCAACTTTGTTGGTGGATCTGAAGAGTGGTGGGTAGACATTGGTACTACTCGCTATGTGTGCTATGATTTTGATTCATTTAAGTCATATCCTAAAGCTGAGGATAAGAAAGTGTTATTGGGTGATTCCTACTCCACTATAGTTGGTGGTACTAGTGAGGTAAAATTAAAGTTTACTTCTTGAAAGACTATCATTTTAGAGGATGTTCTGCATACTTTAGAGGTGATAAAGAACTTAGTCTCAAGATATCTTCTCAACAAGGTTGGATTTACTCAAATAATTAATACTAATTTGTATATAATTATTAAAAATAATATTTTTGTTGGGAAAAAGTATGCCACTGATGGTATGTTTAAATTGAATATTGAAATGAATAAAACTTCTTCTTATACTTACATGTTGTGTTCTTTTAATACTTAACACAATAAACTTTGTCGTGTTAATAAACATATAATTAAGAACATGAGTAGCTTAGGACTTATTCTTACTTTATCTTTGAATAACTTCGAAAAATGTGAATTTTGCTATTAAGTGAAAATTACCAAAACCTCACATAAATAAGTAGTTATAAAATATGAACCATTTGAATTAATTCATTCTGATATTTGTGAACTAGATGGTATTTTAACTAGAAATAAAAAAATATTATTTATTACTTTTTTGATGACTTTTCTCACTATATTTTTTCTGTATTTAATGAGAAATAAAAGTGAAGTGTTCAATTTTTGTGAAATTGAAAACCAACTTAACAAAAAAATATAAATATTTTGAAGTGATAGAAGCACTAAATATGATTATAATATTTTCAATGATTTTTATAAAACCTATGGAATCATTCATGAAAAAACTATATTTTATTCTCTTAAAATGAATGGCAAAGCTGAAAGAAAAAATTAGAATGCTTACTAAATTAGTTATTGCTATTTTACTAAACTCGATGCTACTTCTTATTAGTGGGGATAAATTTTATTAACTATTTGTTATGTGCTTAATAGAGTTTCTAAATCTACAAATAAAACTTCGCCATATAAAGTTTTGAAAAATAAGAAATCTAACTTGTTTTATTTTACAACTTGGTGCTATTTGGTCTATGTTCGTTCTGATCTTTAAAGAAATAAACTAACTAGTAAAGCTTAGAGATTCCTTGACTTGAATGATCATATTATTATAGAATCAAATGATGTTGACTTTTTCGAACATAAGTTTACTTTTAAATTGAAGAATAGTGGGAGCTTGACTTTTAGTAATCTACCTATAATTAAAACTAACAAATTGAACGAGGAATTAGATACTGAACTTAGGAGAAGTAAATGAGTTGGAACCACCAAATATTATGGGTTTGACATTAATGTTTATACCTTAGAGGAAGATCCACAAACTTTTCAAGAAACCTTATCTTCTTTAGATGCCAACTTTTTGGAAGAAGTCATCAATGATGAAATGGACTCTCTTGAGTTAAATAAAACTTGACATTTAGTTGCAACCTAATAATAGTGTTGAGAAATACAAAGCTCGTCTTATAGCCAAATGGTATAGGCAAAGAAAAAATGTATATTTCTTTGATACTTTTGCATTTGTCACTAGAATAACTTTCATAAGTGTGTTGTTTTCTCTTACTGCTATTCATGATCTGGTTATGCACCAAATGAATATGAAAATTACTCTTCTAAATGATGATTTAGAATAAGAGATTTACATGGATCAACTTAAAGTTTTTTTTTCCTTAGTAAGAAAACAAAGTTTGCAAATTAGATAAATCTCTCTATGGTTTAAAATAAGCACCTAAGCAATGGTATGAAAGATTTGATAATCTTGTTATCTCATATGATTTCAAAATGAATAAAAGTGATAAATATATTTATTATAAGTTTGAAAATAACATTTGTACTATTATATGTTTGTATGTGGAGTACTTGATTATTTTTGGTTCGAATATTCATGTTGTGAATAATGTGAAAACAATTATGTGCTTATTTTAATATGAAAGATCTCAAAGAAAAGTGTAATCTTTAGAATAAAGATTACTAGGTCTAAAAATAGATTTTTTTAGATCAATATCATTACATTGAGAAGATCTTAAAGAAATATAATTACTTTAATTGCAAATTTGTATGTATTCCTTATGATCCTCGTGTAAAGTTGTTCAAGAACACTACAGATGGTGTTAGACAAACTGAGTATGCGAGAATTATTGGTAGCTTACGTTATGTTGTTGATTGCACTAGGTCTGACATAGCTTATGTTGTAGGATTACTAAGTAGGTTTACCAATAAACCTAGTATAGAGCATTGAAATTCTATTGAAAGGGTCATAAGGTACCTAAAAGATATTATGAACTTTGGATTACATTATTAGAGGTTTCTAACTGTCCTAGAAGGATACAACAATGCTAATTTGAACATGTAAAGGCTATATATATTTAACATAGTTGGTGGAATTGTTTCTTGAAAGTCTAAGAAACAGACTATTTGTCTCAATCTATGATAGAGTCTAAGATGACAACACTAGCTACTACTGGTGGGGAAGCAGTTTGTTACTTGAGATCCCTTTACACTACTACAAAATGTGGTATTTAAGTCGATATGTAAAGTCGGTTTTTGGAGAAAATCAACTTATAATGAATTTAAAGTCAGTTCGATAAAAAACCGACGCTACACGTAGAACGTAGCATCAATTGATGTGGTGAACCAATGCTATCCACGTGTGTAGCGTTGGTTGACACGTAGAACCGATGCTATGTCTCTGTGTAGCATCGGTTTGACATGTCAATCAACACTACAAACTATGTGGATAACGTGGATTGACACACAGAACCAACACTACACACATGGATAAATTCTTTTCTTTTCTTTTCTTTTCTTTCTTCCAAAGACAGATACTATTTCAAGCGCTGCATAACTCTCAACAACCTAAAACCTCATCCACTTCTCCTCCACTCTTTCTCATTTTCCGGCTACTACAACCACCAATTCCAACACCGCTTAGTGGGTTTTCTTTCTCTCTAACTTATCTTTTAGATCCCCTATTTTTTTGAGCAAAATACTCAAATTTTTTATACCTATTTCTCACTAATAAAACACCATTTTTTTCATTTCCTTCATTTTGTCACTTCATTTACTCTTTTAAGTATTTCTATTAATCTTACGCACTTATTATTTATATTTGTTTTGTATATTTTGTGTTATTATTTATGTGTATAATGTTTTGTATTATAACAACAAGAAACGACTGATACGTTGTAAGCATAATGTTAAATAATTTATTTTTATAGGATTTGTAAGAGTGGATCATGTATATACTGATGATAACTTGGCTGATCCTTTGATGAAAGGACTAGCTAGAGAAAATGTTTTCAAAATATCAAAAGGAATGAGACTAAAGCTTTTAGAATGATGAGTTACTTATGACGTTAATCTAACTTATAGATTAGAGATCCCAAGAAATAAGTTCAATGGGTAATAACAAGTCATGAAGTGATATGAGATGGATTATGTTATTTTAATTTTTATTCCATATTATTAGAAGCATGAAATCTTGAAGCAACATAAGGTTTAGTTAAGTATTAACTCTTAACGCGATCTATATTCTATATGGAATGGAGTATATGACTATAGAAGTATTTTTGATAGACTCACATATGTGAATGTGAAAGTGTGGCCACTTATGAAATTTTGGATAAAATTTACTGGAGCATTCACTATATTGGGATAGACGTACATGATCGTAAAGTATATGCTTTTAGAACAACATCTTAGAAAGGTTCTGTGTGTAATGTTGTTAGAGATAGAGTTTAAAATTATGAGCTACTCTATTATATTCTAAAGCATCACAATCTTATATTTTGAATAGTTACACGATGAAAATCATTTTTAAAAAATTCAAGTGATGGGTTGTTGGAAATAATAAGGTGAATTTTGGAAAAAAGAAAGAAAGAAAGAAGAGAAAAAGTGCCTATATGAACTTATCCCATCAACTTGTCCTACGTTGCCTTTTTATATATATTTAAAGGTGTTTATAAGACAATACATTGAGACTTAGATCTCAAAAAGGTACACTGTTTTGTGAAGGGGTGTAGAGATAGAAAATTATTGATTTATTATACACGCACGTGTCGTCGTTGCTGTTTGTTCAATTGCATGGTTGAGGTAGCACTTTGTTTTTTAAATAAACTCTATTTTATTTTTTATTATAAATTATTTTTTTTAATAGAGGTAATGACCTAGTAAATTGATACAACAAAATAAAAAAAAAACTCTTTTATAATTTTCTATCTACGTAGAAAAATAATTTTTGCTTACTTTTTTTTTTTAGGTTTTGAGTAACTTAACTTTAGCAGAGGTGTTATATTATGGTCTTTTACAATGTAGTAGACTTTTGAAATAAAGTTAGATTCTGATTTTTTTTTACTGGTGACAACGAGGTTGAAAACTGTTTACACAATTTAAACAAAACAACTTAGTCATAATTTAACCCAAATAGTAACTTCATACCATCTTTTATTACTTGTATACCAACGTATCCTAATCGAGGACTTATTAATGTTTACCATCTCTTCACATGCATCATAATAAGTATTTAATTTAAGAAAATATCATAGTAAAGATTATATAATTGTTTAATTTTATTATTATAAAAAGTAATTTTATAAGAATAAATTATTATTTTTAAGTTTTATTTATTTATTTATTTATTTAAGTTATATTGATCTCTATCTAATATAATAAAAAAAATTAAAAATAAAATAAATAAAAATTATTTTTATCCTTATATGGTTACTTTTTTATAATATTAGAACTAAATTATTACAAATAATATGTACATCATTTAAGTATCATTATAAGTAAACAACCATAAAGATATTTATCTCTTAATTTAAATATTTAATTTTCTTAAAATTTACTATAACAAAAAGAAGTGAGGGCAAATCCCAATATTTTTATATATTTTATATTTTAATATAATTTTGAATTTCTTTTTAAATTTTGACTAAATATATAAAAACTATAAGGTAAAAGAATTAAATTATACTAATGAAAGTATAGAAATAAAATTAAAAAATTAAATAAAAAATAATAAGAGAAATAAACCGTAAAATATTAGAAAATATAAAGTTAATTTTATAATTCAGCCAAAAAATAAATAAATAAATGAAGAGAGTTAATGCACGTGTGATAAGCACTCCTTTTATTGCACCATCCAATCCATGGCATTCCTATAATGATGCTATTCAACATCCGAGATAAACTGTCAGTTACAGCAATGAATAAACATGGCAGATAACATCAGTTGTACGTAGACGTAATATCTTATAGAAATATTTTAAATATTTTATATTTTTAATTTTTTAATTAATTATTAAAATTATTTTTACGCTTTTTAAACAATAATATATTTTTTTTTATCTAAAATATCCTTTTATTTTTGAAAAATTAATTAAAATTAAAAAAAGTTAAAAATAAATTATTAATTTTCAATTTTTTCTGACAGTATTAAAAATAAAAATTGATTCTTTTAATTATTAAGAATATATAACGTAAACATAAAATTTCATGATTTTTTTTATATTTAATTATATTTTGAATTTATTTTCTCTAAATATTAGGTTTTTATAATTTTTATTAAAAAATTAATGATTTTTATATGATCTTTTTTAAAACAAAAAATAATAAACAAAAAATGATAATGTTTGTGTGTCTTTTTAGTTTATTTTTGACTATTATTCATAAAAGCATATTTTAATAATATTCTAATAAAATTATTAAAATGTTATAACTTTTAAATATATATTTATATTTTATTTAAAAACCATAGTTAACAAATTTTATTTTTTTTAATAACTTTTAATAAAAATATCAAACTAAACCTCAATAAATTCCTTTTTAACTAGTTAATTTTAAAAAAACCTTAATTGAAAATCCCCCAAAACATTTGGAATATTTTTTTGTTATTATTTAAAAATAAAAAAAAGTACTAATAATTTGAATCAGAATATTAAAATAAAATATTTTAATAATATTAAATATATTAGCTAAGATACCCTATCGTATTAATCAAAAAGTACCAATAATAAATTATAATGTAGTGAAGTATATTCTATCCCATTATTGAAAACCGAATAACCCATTTGTATACCTAAGACTCTTTTGTTTATCCCGACTACATTTGTATCCGATTTAGACTCAGTTATAGCTTGATCGAATCACTGTGGTCCCTTGTTCATTCTCTGTTATTGAACATTTTAATCAGAAGTTTTTATAATTTGCCAAATAAAAATAGCCAAACAGTACCTATTAATAAAGGTTATAATGTGTTAGGTGATTGAGTAGTACTCTATCACATATGACTTAAAATTTTGGGTGAAAGTTTTTTCAATCTGATTCAACTCAACTTAATCGTATAGACTTTTAATATCATAATTAATTATAGTAATTTATTATTAGTGTCTTTTTGCATGTATAATTTCAAATAGATTTATATTAAAAAAATGGTTTGATACATAAGAATGTACGTAGGATGGACAAAGTCGGTTATGTTAATAATCATGATAATTTTGCATCAATTTTAAGTATATTTAGTTAATAACTATCGATTATAAATTAATAGTAATTTTTTCACGGTTTAATCACATTTTTTTAACATTTATTTAAAAATATATTTAATTTTTAAAAATAATCGTTAAATAATCCATACTCTAAATTATTTAAAATATTAAACATTATTTTTATTTTTTAATTATTTAACGTACGATAATAATTTAAATAAAAATAATAATAAATAAAATTTAATTTAATTATTCTAAATATTTGTTTTCTTATTACTGAAAGTATATTTAATTATATATATATAAAAAAATTAATATACATTTGATTTCAATGTTATAATAATCACTTAAGTCCCACGCCTGATCAGTTATTATTATTTTTGAAAAAAATCATCATATTTTTATAGATAATAACAATTTTAATCGTTAATTGTTAAAATTCTCATTTTCAATGTCTTAAAAACGTTTTTGATACTTTTTTCAAATTTAGTCCTAAAATGCTTTTTATTATCATAAACGTTTTTACAAGTTCCAAAAGCATTAAGAAACAGAATCTTAGTCTCTCACAAAGCAATGATGAAATGATGGCGTATCGACACACTAGCTAGCCCCAAGTTTACCCATGTCTTTTCTTCTTGTTTTCTTTGCTCTGCATTCATCCATTTGATGTTTGTTAATTCAGCTAGAACTAGCTTTAGACATTTTCAAATTTCAAGGTCCACTTTTATTTTATTTATTATTTTTTTAAAAAAATAAAAAACAGGACATTGAAAATTGATTTTATTTTATAGCAGCCAATTGTACTAGTGTTTTTAAATTTAAATTTGAAGATAAGATTCACACACAAAAAAAAAAGAAGAAGAAGAAGGAAGAAAAATCATTCCGAAAGATAGGACTAAGGTTAGAAAGTCAAACTTTGAAAAAAAATAAAAGAAGAAGAAGGAAATTTGCGCGGTCAAAATAATCATATTCCTTCCCATTTTGGCACACTTTGTTGTTGATTTTTTAAATCTTCATCAATAATTATAAATATTAAATTGTTGTATTAAATTAAACTTGGTGTTAAATTAGAAAGCTGATAACTTCAAATAATCTTGAACTCACTTACCAATAACAATTTAATTATATGTATATATCACAAAGTGTGATAAAAATAATATTATAATGAGACAATAATAGCTCTCATTCTTATCTCTTGATTCGTTAATATGGTGGAGTGCTTTGAAAAAGTCCAAAAACCACTTTCCCCTCTTCTTCATACTCATATTCAACCACAATATAAAAACAACTCACTTTCAATCATCCGATCCATAGTTCCAAAACAAACCTAATTCCATTAATCTACATTCTCTAAAGCTTTTGATTCCTCTATACCAAAATCAAGAATAGTACTATTTCTCAATACAAGTGATCAGTTATTATAAGAAACATTATGAGGACCAGATCACATAATCAGAACAAGTTCACAAGAATAATCACAATACCCATTAAAGTTTTGGGGAAAGCAAAGGAGTTATATGTAAGAAGTATGAATTCAGTAGAAAGAGTTGGATTTGGAGGAACAATAGGAGGTCCAGCAGGTCAATTCTCATCTTTACCAAAGAGTTTTAGTGTTAGATCATCAAGGTGTAATGATGATGATCATGATGATTATTCAGATCTCATTAGAGCTGCTTCAGCTAAGAGCTTTGGGAATAGAATTGATATGGATTTGATTCTACAACAACAAGCCAGAAATAGTCAAATATCATCATCATCATCATCTTCAAATACATTTAATAATAAAGGTTTGCCCAAGTGTAGTAGTGTTGGTATGAGTAAAATTGATGAAGAAAGACCTTGTGATGATTTTGGGGATGGTCAAGATGATGATGATGATGATGTTGAGCCTGAGTTTTTGTACCCAAGAAGTAGAAGCTATGCTGTAACTAAGAGAAATAATAGTGTGTTTTGATTAATATTAGTAATTTTAATTCTTATAATATATGGTAAAAAGACTTTGTAATAGAAATAAATAGTGGTATCATATATACATGTTCTTATGTAATGTGATTTAATTATATTATTAAGGAAAAAAAAAGGTTAAATTAAATTACATGATGTTAGATTATATTTTAAGTTTATCATTTAATGAGTTTGTTAGAATATCAAAACTCAGAGTTTGTTAATTTGATTCCTTTTTGTATTGAGCTGATTATACTACTTGAACACAAAAATCGTTACAAGAGTTTCAATTGTATACACATTAGTACACCATACCAACAATACACCACAAAGCTACTATTATGTTACAACACAAAACTATAATGAGAATTTACAATTGTTGAGCATTAAATCATAGTCTCTATGCCTTCTCTGCAAATGCATTGCCTTGCTCCTTTTTGTTCTCCATGCTTCCATTTCCTTCATTGTTTATCATTGTATCAGAGACATAGTGCCTTTGTTTTCCTTCTACTTCAATGGCTGCTAAGCCGTTAGTTCCAGAAATCACATCTGGTTCTCAAACCTAGATTTCATCCTCTGGTATCAACAGTTATAACTTTCTTATTAACCCAAATTTCAATATTAAACTAGATGACTATAATTACATTATTTGGAAAGAGCAATTGAAACATGTGATCATTGTTTATGGGCTTTAATTTAATGCTTTATTGATAGTTCAGACATTCCACCTCCTAAAATAATCAAGAAAATAACAAAAACAGTTGATGAAACAACTGGTGAAGCTTCAATTTATGAGTAATTTGAAGAAAACCCAAAATATAATTCATGGGATAAGAAGGATAGTGTAGTAAAAAATTGGATATACTCATCACTAACTTGCAATTATCTTAAACATCTTGTTGGCAAGAACACCTCATATAAAATACTACGTTGCTTTGCAAAAAAACCTTTACTGATGACTCTCTAGCCAGAGTCATGCAACTGCATTGGCAGCTACAAACGATGAGAAAAGGAGCCATGACAATGGAGGCATACATCAATGCTACAAGAGAACTAATCAATCATGTTGTAGCTACTAGTGATATGATAAATTCTCGAGAACAAGTACTCCATAGGCTTGGTGGATTACATGCCCTACACCTCACTTGTAACTAATATAACCAACAAGAAACATATCCCTAATATGGATGAGATTTTCTCAAGGATGAGGACCTATGAACAACAATTTCATCGCATGAATATGCCTGGCCCTATGCTAATTCAAGTCAATCTAGTTAAACCTTGTACAACCTTTACAGCTTTATCACATTTTCCCTCTTCCACTTACACTTTTGGCTCAATACCAGACACTAATCAACCCTTTCTTTCTGCATTTTTATCAAACACTATACAAACTATAAGACTACCTATACAACCTACTATCAATTACTCTTCATCTTGATAATATACATAACTTCCCACACCTATGCCACCACAATTATACTATAACAATGAGAGACCCCATATCCCAACATAACCTTATACACACCTCAATCTCCTGCTATTTTTCCACCCAATTTACCACAGGATCAATTTGCTACATCACCATAATTTCCAAATTCTGGGCACCTTGCACCATCACCTGAGGATTAATTTGCTGCATCACCATCATTTCCAAATTTTGTCTGCCCTACAGCATCACTTGTTTCTTCTTGGTAACCATATCCACAGTCTCAAACTAGTTGGCCATCTGATACAAAAAAGTGTCAAATTTGTAAAATAATTAGATACATAGTTGCCAAATGCTATCTCAGGTACATGGACTCAAAAAATGGGCCTCAAATTCCAAATTCCATGTCATCAGCTGCACCTAGACAACTTTAAGCTCATTACACAAATGTCCAACCCATAACTCCATCTTATTACTACTTTCCTTCCCATTCTCTTGTCAAAATATGTGTTTCTCTGATAATTATCATGTATTTCATTATTATTTCTGTTCTGTGTTTTTACAAGAGTTTAAGATATATGTATATAAGGAAAACGAAAATTAAACAATAACCATAAAACCTGCACATCCAGGTTTTATGGTTCCACTAATATTGTTGTCTGCTCCATGTTTTACTCCATTGAGCATTTGTGTCTGCCACTGTTTTAGCACACACCAACACTCCTCCTCAAGTTGGTGCATATATGTCTCTTATGCCCAACTTGTCAAGTGAGTTGTAGAAGTTCCTTGCAGACACAGATTTTGTGAGTATATCAGCCAATTGATCTTCTGACTTAACAAATGGAAGCTTAATAATCTTTTCTTCAAGATTCTGTTTGATGAAGTTCCGATCCACTTCAACGTGCTTCGTGCGATCATGTTGAACTGGATTGTGAGATATGGCAATGGCTGCTTTGTTATCACAAAATAAGTTCATTTCAGAGTTAGGAGCAACACCAATCTCAGTTAGAAGTTTTTTCAACCAAAGGAGCTCACATATTCCCTTGACCATTCCTCGAAATTCAGCTTCAGCACTGGATAAGGCAACTACATTTTTCTTCTTGCTTCTCCATGTGACAAGATTGCCTCCCACGAAAGTAAAGTTCCCAAAGAAGAGATTTCCTATCCTTCATATTCCCCGCCCATCGAATCTGTATATCCAAGGACTTCCAATTGACCATTCTTTGAAAACATAAGTCCTTTCCTAGGGGAGGATTTTAAGTAACGAAGTATTCGCATGACCGCATCCATATGGTCTTCACTTGGGCAAAGGTATGAACTTACTTACGACACTCACAGCATAAGCAATATCAGGTCGAGTATGAGATAAATATATGAGTTTACCTACTAACCGTTGATATCTTTGTTTATCTGCTGGTACTTGGTCCACATATTCTCCGAGTTTATGATTTTGAACCATTGGAATATCGACAGGTTTACAATCTAGTAGTCCTGCCTCTGCTAGTAGGTCCAGAGTATATTTCCTTTGGGAAAGACATATGCCTTGTTTTGATCTTGTTACCTCAATACCTAAGAAGTATTTGAGCCCTCCTAAGTTCTTCATTTCAAACTCCTTTGACAGTTGTTCTTGTAGCTTAGAGATTTCTTCTTTATCATCCCCTGTAATGATCATGTCATCTACATAGACTATAAGGGCTGTTATCTTCCCTAATCGATGTTTTAGGAAAAGAGTATGATCAGAGTTGCTTTGTTGGAACCCATATTTCTTCATTGCTGAACTCAACCTACCAAACCACGCTCGAGGTGATTGTTTTAGTCCATACAATGCTCGTTGTAATCTACATGCAGTTTCTTTTCCTGATGTAACAGTATATCCTGGTGGGATATCCATGTAAATCTCTTCTTCAAGGTCACCATGAAGAAAGGCATTCTTCACGTCAAGTTGGTGCAATGGCCAATCTAAATTTGCTGCAAGAGATAACAAAACTCTCACAGTTTTTAGTTTAGCCACAGGTGAGAAGGTTTCTTGATAATCTATCCCATGTTTCTGTGTATATCCTTTTGCTACAAGCCTCGCTTTGTAACGATCAACTAACCCATCTGCTTTATACTTAATGGAGAAAATCCACTTGCATCCTACCATCTTCCTCCCTTGAGGCAACTCGCTTAACACCCATGTGTTATTCTTCTACAGTGCCTCAAATTCCTCTTTTATAGCTTGAGCCCATTTTGGATCAGATAAGGCTTCTTCAATGTTACTCGGAATTTGACACGAGGAGAGTGTTTGTGCAAATGCCCTGATAGGTTCTGATAACCTTTGAGTAGATACATAATTTTCTATTGGATACTTGGGTTGTCGTTCTTCTCTTTTTGGGGAGTATCGATTTGGAGCTTTACCTCGATTGTGTCTGAAAGGTAAAACATAACCAACAGATGTATCTATAGCATTAGTTTGTAAAGGTGTGATAGGATAGCTTATCTCAGGAGTGTTCTCAGCAGGAGGATCATTGGGTACTAGAGAATGGAGGGGTACATCAACCACTTCATCTTCTGGAGATTCAATTACTACTTCAGCTTCAATTCTTGGAAGTTCAAGCTCGGGTCTAGATACGGGCTCCTCCATATTATTGGCACGATCCGAGTATGTTGGACTCGTGTCTAATATTTCAACCTCAAGCCAATTTCGTTCTTCACCATAACTCTCCTCCTGAAGAGTGTAATTGGATACCGGTGATGGGAAAAAAATTCTGATTCGAGGAAAGTGACATCCATGGTAGTATAGTTTCTTTTAGTAATTGGATCATAACATCGGTACCCCTTTTTTTGTACACCATACCCCAAGAATACACATCGGACAGCACATGGATCCAACTTAGTTCGTTGATTTTTATGGAGGTGGACAAAAGCAACACATCCAAAAATTCGGGGCGGAAGCATCAAAATAGTAGGCAAAGGAAGATGATCAGATAACACCTTTAGTGGAGTCTGAAATTGTAAGGTCTTTGTGGGCATTCGATTCAGTAGATACACAGCTGTAGTAACAGCATCACTCCAGTATTTATTAGGCATATGTGCACCGATTAGTAAGGCCCGAGCCGTTTCTAAAATATGCCGATTTTTTCTCTCCGCAGTCCCATTTTGTTGTGGGGTTTGTGAACATGAGGTTTCATGGAGAATACCATGGTTGTCAAAGTATGTCCGGAATTGTTGATTAACATACTCCCCTCCATTATCAGACCTAAGTATCTTAATTTTTTCGGAAAATTGTGTCTGAACCATGGTGTGAAACATGTGAAATGTAGCAAATACTTCATCTTTATGTTTGAGAAGGTAAAGCCATGTCATTCGTGTACAATCATCAACAAAAATAACAAACCAACGATGACCCGATGACGTAATGACCGGGGAAGGTCCCCAAACATCAGAATGTACCAAAGCAAAAGGAGCCACACTTTTATTCATACTCATAGGATAAGACGCCCTATGACTTTTTGCTAGGATACAAGTATCACATTTGAAATCTGAATGTGTGATATTTGAAAATAAACTGGGGAGTAGGTGCTTTAAATACCCGAATGATGGATGCCCAAATCTACGATGACATAGCCAAATCTGTCGTTCCTTGTCACAACCAGTATGTTGCATGTGATTGGCTCTTCCTGAACTGAGGTCATCCACATAATATAGCCCTCCTCTCCTAGTACCACGCCCAATGATCTCCTTGGTGAGAATATCCTGTAGAAGGCAAAAAGTAGAATACATCAATACTACACAGTTAAGGTCTGAAGTGACCTGACTTACAGACATTAGTCGGTTTGACAGAGAGGGTACAAGCAAAGTATTAGATAATGATAATGAAGGAGATAAGGTCACTGTTCCAGCTCCTGTAACTGGATAAGTGACCCCATTTGCATTGGCAACACGGCTCCGTCTTGGCTGGGTTGTATTGGAGAGATCGTTTGGGTCAAATGTCATGTGATCTGTAGCTCCAGAGTCCAGAATCCACTCATCTTTCTCATTACGAGTAGAGATGTGAAATACTTTACTTGAAATACCTGGATCCCGGGAAGATTCGGCCTGAGAGGTAAGGGATAGTGAGGCATTATTGGTAGCCACCGCTGCTCGCCCAGTGGTGTCCCGTTTCTTCCGTGCTTGAAGATCATTCCACCATTCTGGATACCCATGTAGTTTGAAACAGTTTTCACGGGTGTGTTTGGAGTTTCCACAATGGCCACATTTTATGTCAAGAGATGGTGGATTTCCCGTGGATTTCTTGCTACCCAAGGAAGGTCCTGTTTTTGGTGGCATTAGATTATGATGTCCCTTGACCCCTTTAAAAGTCATAACTGCTCCGGGTGTCGTATCGACACCTGTGATCATCACGGTCTGCCTGACCTCTTCTCTACGGACGAATCCATAGGCTTGTTCCACCGTAGGGAATGGTTTGATTTGAAGTACATCACTTCTAGTTTTATCCAATCTATCATCAAGTCCATCGAGGAAGGTATACACTCGATCTTCCTGTACGATGGAGTTGTATTTTTGTATATCAATTGCACACTCCATTGGATTAGGACGACGGAAATCAATTTCTCGCCACAACCCTTGAAGGTCATTGTAGTATTTTTCAATGGATCCACCCGCCTGTTTCATACGAGTAACTCGACGGCGAAGATCATACACTTGAGACGTATCTGTCCCATCATAGAAGGTGGTAGCAGCAGAATCCCAAACTTGTTTCGCAGTTGGGAATCGAATAAAATTTGCAATCAAGGAGGGGTCCATCGAATTGATCAACCATCCTTTAACAATGGCATTTTCAGTGCGCCATCTCCTGAATGAGGGGTCGGTTTCAATAGGTTGAGGAAAATCCCCATTAATATATCCCAGTTTGTCTTTTCCAGAGATATACATCTCCACCACCTGGGACCACAAGGCATAGTTGGATCCTCCCAACTTGATACTAATCGGGGCAGTTGACACTTCAGTTGACGGAGGTTGTGAGCTGATCTGAGCTCTAGTGAAAACTTCCGTCATTTTCGCCGTCAAATCTTCCAACATGAAATTGGTAGTTAAATCTCTAGATTCCGCCATGAAATCTATTTTTTTTTACAAAATAGCCACTATATAAATGAAACAAAAACTTTTAACCCTAACCCTAATTTCTCATTCTCGCAAGCGGCGTCTTCCTCTTCCTGCGAGCAGTTCCCTCGCGCAGTTTCCTCTGCGCAGCTTCTTCTGAGTGCAGCGCGGCTTCTTCTGAGTGCAGCGCAGCTTCTTCTGCGCGTTCCAAACCCTAAGAACCTGCACATCCAGGTTTTATGGCTCCACTAATATTGTTGTCTGCTCCATGTTTTACTCCATTGAGCATTTGGGTCTGCCACTGTTTTAGCACACACCAACATCTCTATCATTTCACCTTCAGTTTTCTCAAACTTCAGATCCGAGTCCTTTTCTTCTTACTGCACCTACTATTTCATAACAACAACATTTTCCTTCCTACACTTCCACTAAATCCTCATCATCCATTCCAACTACTATCACACAACCTAAATACTCACCACTGGTTTTTGAAACACTTATTTTTGGCACCATACCAGCTCCACAACCATTACCATAAATCCTTTTGCTATGTATGCAAACTCTTCATCAACATGGTATATCGATATAGGTGCAAACCATCATCTGACCTCAGATGTTTCTCTTTTGAATAATCTTCAGCCATACACTAGTGAAGAGCAAGTTATGCTAGGTAATGGTTGCTTTGTGCCCATTATACAATATGGTTCTGGAACTCTGCCTATTGGTGGCCACACTCTTGTTTTGAGTAATTTACTTCATATTCCTTCCTTGAATAAAAACCTTCTCTCTGTCAAACAATTTTGTCTAGACAATACTATCACTGTGGCTTTCCTGCCTAACTCTTTTGGTATTAAGGATATGTCAATGGAGACTTTAATCTTGGATGGAGGTGTTAAAGATGGTCTCTGTAATCTTCCTTCATTCTCTACTTCTGTTTCATATCACATGTTTCATCATCACAGGTACCCAGTTCTTCCAACACTCCTTTATGTTTATCTAGCATAATAAACAATGTAAATAACTCCCTTTGTCATGATAGACTTGGCCATCCCATCAAGAAATACTATTGAAAGTCCTTAAGAGTATGCATATTTGTTTTCAGGCTAATACTAGCTCTACTTTATCTAATTCTTGCCAAATTAGTAAATCGCATAGATTATCTCTTACCACTGCTCAACTAAGATCTTCTATTCCTTTTGAAATCATATATGTTGACATTTAGGGCCTCTCTCTAGTTCATAGTAACAATGGCATGCATTATTTCCTTCTATTTGTTGATGATTGCACAAGATACAAATGGTTGTTTGTCATGCATAATAAAGAACATGCTGCACAATTGATTCACCATTTCCATGCCATGCGTTATTTCCTTCTATTTGTTATTGATTGCACAAGATACAAATGGTTGTTTGTCATGCATAATAAAGGATAGGTTACACAATTGTTTCATCATTTCCATGCCATGGTTTCAAGATAGTTTAATTGGGAAATCAAACAATTGCTTAGTAATGGGGGGCTGAATTTAAAAGTATAGAACCATTCTTGTTTCAAGATGGATAGCTTAAAAGAATATTATGTCCCTATACTCCCTCAATAAATGGGGTCATAAAAAGACAAAATAGACATGTTGTTGAAACTAGTTTGCCACTAATGGCTAGAGCCGGTCTTTCTTTGAAATACTGGGAGAATGCATTTCTACTAGCTATGTTTCTCACCAATAGATTACCCTTATCAACTTTAACAATCAAAGTCCTTTCCAGTTGTTATTCCATACCTTACTTCACTGTACCTTACTTAAGGTGTTTGGGTGTTTGTTTTATCCCTTTCTAAGACCATACAATTCCAACAAATTAGAACCAAGATCCTTAACAAGTGTGTTTCTTGGGTATACCATGCATTATAAGTGAAAGTTTGTAGTTATAGATCAAATTAACCTAGAGGAGATGAATAGGTAATTTTATGAATTAAGTCTAATTAAAAATTATAAGCGACTAGACATGCAATCTTGTGTAATTAATATAAAGTAAAAATAAATAAGAACTTGATACATAATATTTTAGGTGGAAACAACATATGCCAAAAAAATGACTTAAGAGGAAAACTAACAGCCCATCGGACGAACTAATTATCTACTATAAAAATCAATGTTCATATACAAGGCCAGGCCTTACACTACGCTTCATAGATAAAGCCCCATAAGTAATATACTTACAAGTTGTTGCATCCTTCATAGTCTCTATAAGATAGGCATATCAATATGAATCAACGCAAAATTATTTGATCCAAACATGCAAGAACGTAATCAAGAAGAAGCTATATAAATATGAAATCATAGTATCATAAAACATATAGGCTTACTAATCAATCAAACATAACCACATAATGTTTAATAGATCAATTAAAGAAAGAGCCTTACAAAATATGATTTAGATTTTATAAAACGTTTTGAGAGAGAAGGCACAAAAAAATTAAGAGAGATGAACCCATAATGCTAGGTTAAAGAAAAATTACCATTGTGTCCATTAAACAAATCATGGAGCAATAATTAATAAGGATAATATGATAAAAGAACACTTTTGGCTTAAGTACACAAAATGTTTTAAGTTGAAATCTTTGCCGCTCGATCGATCCAACCCAAACTTAATCGATCGATTCAACAATGATTAAAATAAACCCAAGAATAGGTAGATCGAACATGATTGATTCTTGATCGAACACGATTGATTCTTGATCGAACACGATTGATTCTTGATCGATTCAATCCCTTGATTGATTGAACTCTACTTTGATTGATCTATACAAATTTGAAAATCAACATAGATTGTACAAGATTGATCATCGATCGATCGACCTACCATTTTGATGGATCGACTAGTGTACATTCCAAAGTTCCTAATTGTGTAATATGTATTCTAATGTGATTAATAGCAAGTACATATTTGAGACATATTGACTTGAGCCTCAAAAGTTTCTTCAACTTGAATAGTGGACAATAAAACCTACATAGAAACTAGTTTATATTTAAACATTTTATTCATGAATATCGCCAACACTCATAAACCTTACAATTTTTCTCTTTGGTATATTGGTGTGACAAAACCTCTCCTCGTTACATGAAATTCATAGGAAAAATAAAATTTACATAGTGGTACTATCATGTGATACATTGAAACCATCTTTACTCGAATCTTGTCAGCTCCTATGTATACAAATAGATAAATAGGCAGATAACTTATCTCAAAAGACTCATTGTTCATTAGTTCAATGTACATAGTAATAGTTAAGCAAAGAAAGAAACATAAACAGTAAGTTATAATAGATAGAATATTTAAGTATTAAAGTTACCCCTATGTGACATATAAAGGTGAACCCTTAATGATTAAGAGTTCTCCCCCTATATGCAATAACCCATGACAATTAGAACACTTAATTAATGTGTTCTCCACCTATGTGCAATATCTCTCCCCTTATTAATCACTCTCACCCTTTTTGTCATACGAGAATATAATTTAACTTTGAAGCTTAAATTCAATAAGAGCAGGAATGTGATGTATGTAATGAATGAACTTCCCTTAAGTTCTATAACTCCCCAAAACAAAGTAGAATAAAGTAAAAAATTATAAAAATAGAAATATATAATTTCTTTTAAGATAGGGTAATAGACTTATTTAAACATGACTAGAATAGAACAGTCAATTGAGAAATTAATCTTGTTCCAATTTTGATTATCCATTGAAAGCATAAGTAAATAAACAAGACACACAAACATATTAACACATATAGTAACATATCAACAAGCACAAAAATAATATACATATTTGAAACTTCAAAAGTATATCATTTAACTTATTTATGATCTGTCATTGAAGATTCAAAAGAAAAAGTATCACCTGTCATTGAAAAACTACAATTGAGTTCCCAATTTCACAAAATAAAAATATCTTTCAAGAGAGATTTTAAAATTTATATTCCTCCTGCTTTTATATATAAGGATTATTTATTTATTTATTTATTTTCTTTTTATGTATGCTAATTTTTTTCTATTTTATTTTCCTTTTTTTGTTAAGGAGTCGTGCCAAGTAGGGGTGTCCACCGGTCTTGTTTGGTCCAGTTTTGGGGAAAAACATTTAACCAGATCGGACTAGACCGTTTTGAAATAGTTTTAATTAATACAAATTAGACCGGACCATTTGATTTATAAAATCATTCGGTCCGATCCGATCCATTTTCCGGTTTGGTTCGGTTTTTAGACACCTTTAATGAGAAATAATATGAAAATTTTAATATATTATTAAACCGATTCGGTCCGATTCGACCGGTTTAAAAATTAATACAAATTGGACCAAACCGTTTGAAAAACGATTTTAATTAATACAAACCGGATCAGACTGTTTGATTTATAAAACTATTCGGTCTGGTTCAATTCGGTCCGAATTTTTAGTTTGTTCCGGTCTGGACCAGTTTATGGACACCTTTAGTGCCAAGTCAAAAATATAGTATGATGACATTCATACTATTTGTGATGTGAGGTAGCCCTCTTCGCTCACTGTGATAGTTACACACATCACAATAGATAACCCTCTGAAAACTAGGTATCTCTTTTTAGAATTGTTTATAAAGTGAAAAAAATAACTCAAACCCAGTTTTGTAGTCAAGGTTAGCTCAAGCCTTGAAATCTTACAAAAACAATCATAAACTTCAAGCATGACATACATATGTGTTCAATAAGTATGTGCATAAGCTCTTTTCAACATCGAGCAATCATAAACTTCAAGAGTGACATACATATATGTATAGTCCATTTCATTGATAAAACAAATTTACACCTTTTTTTATTTTTTATTTTATTGAAACTAAAGAAATATCAATAAAAATAAAAAAATAAGCAAATAAACCTACTAAAGATGCTTACATAAGGTTAATTAAGTACTCAAACAAAAGTATATAGGTGAACTATAAAAAATGGTTAGGTGACCAAAAAGAGAAAATATTTTCTATATCAAACTTTCTTGAATTTTAGTTTCTTTATATCTTTGGATTGAAAATTGACTAAACTAGTTATCATTCGTATATTCTTGGACTTGCCTCTAGATTTCACATCCATCCTAAATGAAGAGGAAACATGCATGGTAGGATGACAATAATTAATCCTAGAATTAAATGTGTTAAATTTTATTTACCTCTTTGAATTAATGACCTCATACTTTCTAGTGAAATTATTGTACATACTATTCATAGTTGGTTGATAACAATGAGTCCTATAACTAGAAACATGAAAAGAATTATTAAATTTGGAGCATTCATCAAAAACCTACATTTTGGTCTTATATGACCTTTCTTACCATAATGATGATAGAAAGACACAAACTTAACAATATTTTCTTCCATAGGTGCAATGGTTCTTTATGCATAAGTAGTAACAACAATAGGAGTAGAGTTAGAAGGCTTACAAATGTGATCTTTGATGCTGAAGGTGTGGTACTCTCATCCTTATAACCAAGGTAATATGTATCACATGAAGAATAAGGGTTAGAGGGTTTTACAAACTAAGTTATTTTTGAAGATGATGGCGTAAAGTGCTCATCTACATAGCCTTAGTCCTCTCTTGTTTTCAAAGATTTTTCTATAGCTAAAAACTTTGTTTAGCCATTATGATCAACTTCTTTACGACTTCTTTTGATTGTTTAAGTTATTGCACAAGATTCTTGTTTTCCTATTTAAGATCTGCAAGACTTGAATTTAAGACATCAACAAGTTTAGACAATTCATTTTTTTCTTTTTCTATAATGGAGGAATTAATTTCATGTGATATGAATTTTTCATTTAATTTGGTTACTTCAACTAGTAACCTATTTTTCTTGTAATCTACTAAATCTATAAATAGTTCATCAAGATTATAAGCATTAAATTTATTGAGCAAAAATTTAGAATCACTTTCATTATCTGAACCAATGTCAAACTCGTTGGAATGTCTACCAATAGTTGCATTAAATGCCAAATAGTTGGTGCCATTATTTTCTAATTCATTTGGATTGTCTTTGTCACTTTTTGAGTCATTAAGTATAGCATTGGAAGCTCTTCTAGTTTTCTTCTATTTGTTAGCACACTTAACTTCAAAATGACCAATCCCATTGCATTGAAAACATTACTGTCTAGTGGATTTAGTTTGCTTACCTTCTGAACTTATAGGTTTGTGTTCGATTTTTGATCCTTGAAATGGATTAGTTGCCAATTAGACTTTGAGTTGTTCTGATTGAAGATTTTCTTGAGTCTTTTGACTAAGAGTTCCAATTCATCATCATCTTTATCATTGTCATTGTCAATATTATCAATCATGGTGATTTTGAAGGCAACACCCTTGTTCTTTATAGAAGTTCCAAAGCTTATCTCAAACGTTGGAAGTAAGCCAATGAGTACCTCTATTTTCATGGTGTCAACATCCTTGCTTTCATTAATGGCAGTGATCTTTGCATGGAAGCAATATGGTAATGAGCAAAGAATCTTTCAAACCAACTTGAAATCCTTAATTTTCTCTCTAAGATTTGAAGAGTTGTTAGCAATATCACATAGTTTAACATAAAATTTAGAAATGGTTTTAGTTTCTTCCATCCTAATGTTTTTAAACCTAGTACATAGCATGTGAAGTTTGGTTCTTTCAACATTGGTGGTGCCCTTGTGGGAAACCTTTAAAGTATCCCAAGCATGCTTAGTAGTCATAGACATAACACTAAAGATAACATCAATTCTTTTTTGTTTCTAGTTACTACAGATTCTATCTTTAGTGGTCCATTCTTTCCTAGGTTTAAATGTGACAATATTATCTTTGGTTTTCGTAGGTGGCTTCCAGCCATAAATAATAAAATTCCACACACTTTCATCTAGAGAACATAGAAAGACTCTCATATAAGCCTTCCAATATGTGTAGTTAGACCCATTAAAGAAAGGTGCAAGGGTTATAGAAGAACCCATCAAAGAAAGGTGCATGGGTTGTAGAAGAATTCCGTACACTTTCATCTAAAGAATATAGAAAGACTCTCATATAAACCTTCCAATATGGGTAGTTAGACCCATAAAAAAAAGATGCATGTGTTGTAGAAGAACCTCTCTCAATAGATCAATAACAAGATCCTAGGAAAATTCTAAGTATATCTAGTGACCTTCTTTGATACCAATTGAAAGTTTGTAGTTACAAATCAAATTAACCTAGAGAGGGTGAATAGGTAATTATTCAAATTAAGTCTAATTAAAAATTACAAGTGACCAGACATACAATTATGCGTAATTAATATAAAGCGAAAATAAATAAGATCTTGACACCAAATATTTTAGGTGGAAATAACTTGGGCCACAACAATGACTTAAGAGAAAAATCACCAATACATAGGATCACCTAACCATCCACTATGAAAATCAATATTCAATTACAAGGTTAGGTCTTAAACTATCCCTCACAAATAAAGCCTCTGAAGTAATCTACTTATAAGTCATTGCTTCTTTCACAGTCTTTACAATATAGGTGTTTGGATTCGAACCAACGTTCCAATCTCTGGAGTCCCATGAGAAATTGAGCATGTTCAACTAATACCTAAAAAGTTAGCACAAATAGCACAAGTGTAAAGTATTTCCTATAGCATATTCAATAATGAAAAATCCTAGCTAGAATATTCAAGAATAAATAAATTAAATTAAATTATCCAGTAAACCCTAGAATTAACAAATTAAGCACAAGTTCAATAAAAATCGCTTCTTTAAAATTAAATAATTAAATCAAATAATTATGATCACACTAAAAATTATTTGATCTAAACATGCAAAAACCTAATGAATAAGAAGCTATATGAACTTGAAAACATAGTATCATAAAAAATAGGCCTATTAATAAATTGAATATAACCACATAATGTTTGATAGATAAATTCAAAAAATATCCTAACAAAATATGATTTAGATTTTATAAAAAAATTTAAGATAGAAGGCACAAAACAATTAGAAGAATATAATGAGTATGCTTGTTTAAAATAAGGAGTATTATGTTGTTTATATAGGATAGATGAAACCCTAATTCTAGGTTAAAGAGAAACTACTATTCTATCCATTAAGCAAACCATTGAGCAATAATTATTAGGGAAAATGTTTTAACTTGAAACCCTAGCTTCTTGATCAATCTAGTATAGGTTTGATCGATCAAACCAATAAAGTCGATCGATCAAAACCCTTTCGATCAATCCAATAACGATTGAAATAAACTCAAGACCAAGTAGATCTAACACCACTGATTCAATCTCTTGATCGATCAAACCCAAATTCTGTCGATCTAAGTTCTAATAAGAAGGAACGTTTGGAAGAAGGGTTACATTAGGAACTAGATATAGTGTCCCACTAGAAATAAAACTTCATGAAAATTACAAATATGATCTTTTAGATTTAAATTGTATAAGAGATAGGAAAAAAAGCCTTAAATTAATGGTCTAGTGGTATGAGTGAAATCATAGAAACTTCTACTACCACACAATCCAACCCTTCAACTTGTAGAGTTTTAGTTGCTCACAAAATGATAGGAAATGTTAAAATATAGTTTTTAAATTTAATAGAACAATAACATTTACAAATGCAGGGGAATGCTCTCACAGGTAGAAAATACTTAGATATTATAGTAAATGAAATATATAAGGAATTTATTAGAAAAGACAAAGGTATACATATCACTGAATCCAATGAAAATGAAACTGAGGAAGCCAAATGGTATTTAACAAATATGAAAATATGTGACATTTGTTATATAGATTTTATTATTTGTGAATATGAAATGTATTATCATAACTTACACCCTCCATGCAAGAAAAGTATAAGAAAATATTTTTTCAGAAATTACCTGGAAAATTACATAAAGCCATGACAAAAGGATGGAATAAAAGAAATAAAGAAAATATATGAGACACCTAAGGAGGAAGAATAAGAAGTCTTAAAAATTAGATAATCATTAAATGTGAAGAAATACATGAATATAAATAAATAAGAAGAAATAATAAAATCTGTTTGGATACAAGATATTTTAGAATGTGAGAAAAATATAGATATAGCATAAAATCTTTCAAGTAAAAGTATAAAAAATATAAAAATACAAAGCATTCAAAAGATATAAATTTAAAAAATAGGACTTTGAAAAATATATGGTACAACAAAGAACCTTATAAAAAAAATACTTCAGGAGAAAAAGGTATAAGCCACCTGAAAAAAATTACTATCCATTAGGGAAAAATAAATATAGATGTTGGATCTGCAATGAGAAAGGATATTACGGTAATGAATGTCCTAACAGGCTTCAACATAAAAAAATAATTTAAAAAGGAATTTTCATAGAAAGCCAAAATCTTAGGAGAAACTTTTAAGATAGAATTAGAACTAATAAAGAAATATGATATAGATGATACTTGTCGTATTTATCTATTAGAAGAAACTGAAGAATAAATAACTAACTCAGAATATGAATAATCTTCATCAAAATATGAATGATTTATATAGTACTACAAATCCAAACAGTACATATATTAAGGTAGGATTGAAATTTAAAAGTTACACAAGTTACCATCTACATGCATGTGTAGATACAAAAGCTAGTATGTGTGTAATTAGTAAATATGTATTCTCAAAGGAACTCTTAAAGCAAGCAACAAAATATTTAATTGTAAGAATTTTCAATAATACTACAATAAATCTTAATAAAGTCTTAAAAGATGCATATATAATGATAGGAGGTGAAAAAATTCATATTCTTGTCATATTTCAACAAGAAACAGGAGTTGATTTATTAACATGGAATAATTTTCTAAATGTATATTAACTTTTTACACAATATTTAGACAAAATATGTTTAACAACACTAGATGATGAAACCATTTATGTATCAAAAATAAGAAAAATTTTAATTTTATCAAACCCAACTTTTATACAACATAAAAAGAAAAAACCTAGTGAGATAGACATAAAGCAGCAACAAAAACCATATTTAGAAAATATTTCATTAGATATTGAAGAAAAACAAAATTATTTTTTTAATGAAATTTAGGAAGATAAAGCCTTAATAAGTATCATAAAATTATTAAAAGCAGTAAGCTTAGAAATTCCTTTAGATCTAAAAGTAAATAAATCTAAAATAATTGCTAACATAAAACTATTAGACCCTAACAAAGTTATTAGAGTAAAAAATATGATTTATACTCTAAAAGGCATTCATACTTTAAAAGATAGGATTAAGTTTGAAAAAAAATCAAGAAATTTTGAAACTAAAATTTATAATACAAAGTAATTCACCTTACTCTAGTCTAGTATTCTTAATTAAAAAAAAGATGAAAAAGAGAATGAAAATAAATTTTGAAGCATTGAATAAAGAAATCATTGTTGATAGATAAAAGAATGAAGAATTATTATCATTAATAAAAAGGGGAGAAATATTTATCAAGTTTTGATTGCAAAAGTGGATTTTAATGAATAAGAATGGATGAAGAATGTCAAAAGCTAATGGTATTTATTTTCCCCAAGGACAATTCCAATAGATTATTGTACTATTCAGATTAAAACAAGCTCCAGGTTTATTTCAAAGGTATATAGACAATATTTTTAAGAAATTACAAAGTATTTTTTGTGTTTACATAAATAATATTTTTCGTTTTCAGGAATGAATTAAATAAATATTATTTGGATATTATTAATATTCTACAAGAATAATTGAAATAAAGTATTGTACTTTCTAAGAAGAAATAAGTAATTTATCGATAAAAAATTAAATATTTAGGGTTAGAAATTAAAAATGGAAAACATAATCTATAACCTTACATACTAAGTTATAAGTCGTGCAACCCTTCGCGTCTTTGTTGGAATTACCTTGTACAAAACACAAAATCTATTTATTTTACTTAGTATTTCTATGTTCCTTTGTGTAAGGTTAGTTACTGTTCATTTTTAATGCACACGTGCAATAGTTAATCACAGTTGTATAAAAGTATGTTATACACACACCACGGGGTTGGATTTCTTAGTATGCATACTAGATTGTGAGTTGCAATTTTTGTTTCATTGTGTGTATGGGTGTTTATGAAAAATCACTAGATAATTTTGAAACGAAAAATTGAAATTTTTGACACATTGAAGAGGCCCTTAATGGACACCTCATTGGACCCATCGTTAGACACTCGATGAGGTGGTTGGCAAGTAACGGAGGCAAGGCCTCTGTGTGGGTGGCCACAATGCTTGGGTTTTTCTATAAATATCCCCATCTCCTCTCTTCTCTTAAGAAAGAAACTATAACAAAACTCTGTCGAAATTTTCTCTGAATATTGCTTCCATTTCAAAAATTATTGTAAATGTATTATAATATTTGTGTTACGTAAGAAAATATAACAAAACTTTGTAGAAATTTTCTCTGAATACTACTTCAATTTCAAAAATTATTTTAAGTGTATTATAGTATTTGTGTTACGTTTTGTATAAGTAAAATAATGTGCTTGAGTGTTGAGTTCTTTAGACTATTTTACAATATCTCATGAGAACAAAAATGCGAGTTTATGTTGGGTTAGTTTTACTTGAGTTCCAAAAATAATGTTTATTCTTTGTTCATAGTTGAGTCTTTTTTCCATGTTGATTGTATGCTATTGTTAATGCTACTAATCATTGGTTACCAATCATACTAATAAGTGTGGTGTTGGATTTGGAGGAGAGTGTCAAATCAAGTAGTTATGAAGGCAGCAAGTGAGAGTAGTAATACATATTTAGGGCAATGTGATCCAAATTAATAGATGTATTTGTGTTTATATTTCTTGTAAGTTGAATCTATATACTTTTTAGTGGATTTGTTTGCTCTTGAATCATTTTCATAAGCAACCCAAGGAGTTTACCACATAGACAGGGGTTCTATGTAAGGTTACCATATTTCATCTGTTATTTTGTATTCTTAGCCGTTGTGGTATTATAATCTAATTTTTAATTGTATATGTATTAACATATTGTGATTTAAACTCTCACTATGATTTGTTTATTTTTGTTGCATGCTTTCTACTTTTTGAATGTCATATCTATTATTTAAATTAATCTTTTTATTTTATAATTAGTTTATATTATTGTTGTTATCTACCAAGTGTATAATTTTTTATGCTAGCAAGTTTAGGATGAGTATGATGAATGAATCGCAATACCAGTAATACAAATACCAATCTTGCGAAAATCCCTTTTGTGGTTTTATTATTTGTAAAGTTTTTGCAAGTGCACGAATCATTTTATAGAAAATGATAAGTATACTCGCAAGGTCGATCTAAGGAAGAAATATATATGGTTTTTAATTTATTATTCAAAATCCATTCAGTCACGATATTTTGGTTTGTTTGTTTGTTTCCTAATCTAATAACATAAAAATAAATATAAACATAGATATAGATTTAATAAACAATAATGCAAATTTTATCATTCATAACAGTGAAGTATTTAAGGATATAATAATTAAATTAATTATGCTTGCTCATATTATTTAAGTTATTAAATATATAAATTGATATTTATTGATTTTCTCTTTTTGGTATGAAAGTGTTCTAAGATGGGGCCTAAATTTTTTTGTTTAAAATTAACTAACTAATATCCTTAGGTGGGGGCCTATTAATTAATTAAATTTTAAATTTCAATTTTATTTTTTAAAAAATAGCAAATCATCTAATCAAAGCTTTAGGTGGAGTCAAATAATTAGACTTTATTCAAGGTGTTCAAATTAAACCTAAGAATTTAATTTTCCAAGTACTAACTTTCAAGTTTTAAAATAAATACTAAAAATATATTGTCAATACATTTTTGAATAATAGTTCTTATAAAAAAGATTTTAAAATAGAGTTTCACTCTAACTACCGGGCGATTGTACCAAAAAATAAAAGAGCACTACTCTAAATTAGATCAAATAATTAAACCTTAAAATCTAATTTTCAAATTTAAGTTTGTATTGAAAAATAATGTATTTCTCTTTAACACCCTTAATATAAAATCTTGTATAAAAACAAAATCAATTTATTTTATAAAAGTGTTTTAACTATTTAATATTTTGCAAGCATAACAACGTTATAATTATATCATATTTACAAACAGTCAGTTATGTTAAATTTAATCATAGACAAATTAAATATAACATATAAAAATAAAACATAAAATGATAACTGTAAATAATCCATTAAAATAATACCTTAAAATAATCCTTACAACAGTTTGATGTTAGTTCTGTTAGTGAAAAACATCCAAACGGATTTTCATATCTGCTTATTGAATCAAAAACTAAAAATTTATAAAAAATATAACTAGTTTCTCTCAAAAAGAAAATAAATTTTAAAATAAAAACTAAAAAGAAGAAAAAAAAGAAAACTTTCTAGAGAGAGAAAGAGCTTAGCAAATTTTGTGTGTTTTGGTTTCAAAATTTGAATTTGGACGCATTTGGATAGGTTAGCGCGCGTATGGGGCGTAAAAATCTAAGCAGACGGACGGGTGGCACGTGTCATGGTGCGGCCGAGCGTGATGCTGTGGGAGGGACTCGACGTGGATCGAATGGGGCACACGTAGGAATCGACACAGATGAGCGCGCTACGCGCCTTTCACGATGCGGTTGGGCGGCTATGGGCACAATTTTGGCCTTTTTGACATTTTTGACCTTTTGGACCTATTTTGTCCAAATTTTCCATCTTTTTTACTTTTCCTTATTTATTTTCTCAATATATTTGTGATGTATTGCTTCTAGTATTTTTTTCTTCGAGTCTTTAAGTTATTTTTGAACTAAAATACCTGAAAAACAATAAAAAATACCAGTGATTTCAAAAAGATAAATTTATATAAAAATATGATAAAATCATACAAATATAAATCTATTTAATTAATTAAAGTACATTAAATCATGATAATTTTAGTGCTTTTTAAGCACTCATCAAAACCTCCAACCAGCTTCTTGTTAGTTCTTTAGCAAGAGAAGCGATAAAAACTAAAAATTAAATTATCCTAAATCATATACTTTTTATATATAAAAAATAATTTATGCTCAAGCCTCCCTTGAAATATATTTCTAGTTCTGCCCCTATGTTCATGTTTGGTTGACAGTATTAGAAATGATAATGATATTGATTAAGGGTATTTTTACATTTAGTTTGATTGTTAGGCTTAAATGAAATGAAATATAAATCATTCCAACAGTAGCAAGAATGTTCATTTCTTTCACACCTCTTAAGAATACACTGTAATGATCTATTTTTCTCATAAATTTGTACAATCATTTATTATTTTTCTCATTTTATTTCATTTAAAAATATAAAAAAATTATTTTTGAATTTTAATTCATTTATAATTTTATAAATTTTACTTTAATATTTATCATTATTTTGGTCATATTTTTCAAACAATCATAATGTTATGTGTAATTTAGTACATCTTATGTGGTATAAAAGAGTTGTCTTAACCATCAAAAAGCTTTATAAGTGATGACTCTATGAAAATATAGCGCACTCTTTATTTAATATTTATTTATTTTATTCAATAAATATTATTTATTTTAGAAGAAATATTAAAATATAAAATTTTTAATGAAAATTGGTGAAAATATAATTTTTGGAAATTTTTGGGATTTTTTTAAAAATTTTATGGATTTTTAACACAAGACTAATCAAGAACTACCACCTGGCATGTCACGTAGGCAAAGGAGTTGACTAAGCAAGCCATGCAAGCACGAAAAGTAAATCACGTTACGTCACATGTGAGGGGATGAAATGCGTGCCACGTGTCAGCACGACGTTCAATCTGAGTTTGGAAATTGGTCAACACGTCATGCCACATGTCGCTACGCCATTGTTTCACGCATTCCACCCATGCGCCGCGCTATCCGTTTCCAAAAATCAGGGAGCACTACGTGTCGCTAACTCAGCAAGTGTTGACTTTGACCAATCTCCCATGCCATGCGTCACTCCCTTATTTGCCCATTGAATTTCCCATTCCACGTGTCATGTTGTGATTGGTTAGAACTGTCAATTTTTCTTGTTTTGATGGTAGCCCTTGATTTGTACTTGATCTGACAGTCCAAATCGCACCTGAGCTTTATTTAAGCCCTTAATCACTCCATAAACCCTAAGTGGCCTCAATTAGCATAATTTTTGGAGCTAAAAAGAGAGAAAATTACATAAAAATTTAAGAGAAAATATAATTTTGGTGGAGATTAAAGAGGAAATTAATTCTACAATTCAATAGATTAATTGTATTTCTTCTTCTACTTTTTTATTTATCAAATTTTATGTCATCCTTTATGAAAAATGTGAGCTTTATGAACACAATTATGTGTAATTAATTTATTAATGTAGGGATCTTATGAACCCAATTTTCATCATGTGATGATTTAATATTTTACCCTAATTATAATTATAATTTAATTATATTATTTAATTAAATTTGTATGCTATTAATTGTTTAGCCAACAATAGATTTGAGAGAATTATTTAATTGTTTGTCTTGATTAAATAACATGCATAGTTTCTAGGTACAAATGTATGATTCTTATGTATGTGATATATAATTGATGAACTTATTGAGTAATATGCAATTTAATTGGCATGAGAGTATGATTAAATTAATTATTATATAGTGTGTAATTTACTTGAGAGAGGAAGACATGTTAGGTTAGACTTAATTAATCATTTAATTAATTGATAATTATATTGGAAAGATTTTAACGATTTACATGTTCAAAAAATTGAGAAATTAAGTATTTCTAGATATTTTCTCACGTATCATTTTAGTCATCAAATCTGATTCAATTAATTATTGCTATTTACTTTAAGTTATTTTAGTTTTGTTTCCTTAAAATATAAAAACACAAAAAATTAATTGTTATTATTTTAGTTTTAAAAATTAATTTCTAATAAAATAATCTCCGTAAGAATAATTTTTTTATCGTTATATTACTTATTACAATACTTATATTTATGTATTCATTGCACACACTTTGTGTGCGGCAAACAATAAGCCAACCCAGGAAGTAATAAGTCATCAAATAAGTATAACTATAGTATAATCTCAATAAGTAGATAAAGACTAGTAAATATCCCCTAATTATACAAAAAAGATAATCATAATGCTATAACATTCTCTTTACATTAATAAGAAATATGTGTGAAGTTAACTTTGCTACTTATATATATTCACAAATAACTGCAACTTGGATCTCATATGGCTATCGCCAAACTGTTTTTTATCATCATAGAACCAAACTTAAATCTCATCTATCTTACTCAAATACCATTAATTACTTAAGCATTGGAAAGCCACGTATCATATCATTACCCTATTGTGGTCCAAGATCCTAACAAATTGTTCTATCTTGAAGATCCATGAAGAACAATGCTATATGATATTAACAAAAATTACTACCAACAACTTAGTTGTCTCTCGAAAATGAGTATGTTCCATCGAGCCAAAAAAAATTAAATCTTAAAGTTGGATACATCAGAGTTGTCAAGCTAGCTATATAGTTTGTTAGAGCTAGTAGTTTGTTATTACATGTGTATTTATTTTCACTAACACAAATCCAAGAATACGTTTTTATCAACTTGAAAAACACAAGCACGAGCCTTTGATCCGAGCCTCTTAACCAGGCAACCATGCACATAAACATCAACAGCTTGAAGATATAAGCTCCTCTTGGGGTGTAACTCCTCAATAGTCTTAATTGTCATCGAGACTTATTCTATAGGAGGGAAGGGGAAGAGAGAGAGAGAGAGAGAGAAGCCTAAGTGGGAGATATATCTATGGAAGGTGGAAGACTCGAGACAAACATTCAGATAAGAAAATAAGATAAAAGGTAAAAGAGTAAAATGTTCCTCAAAAAATGAATATTCATAAAATAAAATAAGGTAAAAGAGTAAAAAGTTCCTCAAAATACAGTGCCGTCCATGTAAGCTACGTTTATGATTTACATTAGAACTCTCAACATTTCAATAAAGATGCCTATAAACTAGTGGCATGTTCTCCAACTCAAATTGGAGAGTTGTGAGGCCTGTGATTCAAATCTCAACAAGTGGGTGAATGTGAGTAAGTAGCGCCGTTATTTTAAAAACAAATTTCAATAAAGATAGATACTATAGAAACATTAATAGCTCTTTTTCTATACCGTTACAAGAACCTTGACATCTCATTACCATCGATATTAACTTTGGTTTATATGTTACATTTCCTATACACTCTATACTAATTCAAGATCCATATTTCTCATAAGAATCTAATACCACTCCACTGTTAGGAGAAACTGCTCTATCAGCCACCTTGTCAAATTCCATTGCCACTGTCGAACTGCTCTTGCTTCTTCGCATTGTCTGTTTTATCAACTTTCAGTTTCTGTAGAAACAGTGAAAAATATTTGGTTACATTTGCTGCTAAACTATGAAATATTCAGACGCCTGAATCTACACTGCTAGTGCTTGAGGAAGATATTAGATTTCCTGTGTGAACCACCAAAATATTTTACCCAACCACTATGATCTTAAGAGATAATCAACTCATGGAGAACAAAGAGAACATCACGTAACTGACCGATCAATATGAATTCACCATCAGATAAGAAACTACATTCTACCAATGGGGCAGAAATTTTCGGAGATCCTACCAAATAGCCTGCAATTCTTTGCGAGTCAAAGACAAACATATCTGTGCTGCAATTCTTACCAACTGAATTCTAATTTCGTTTCTTTGTTCTATAGCCTGCAGTAGAAGTGTTTAACATACGAAACTAAACAGTGCCATGAGATTTTTCTACTTTCAAACTATTAACAGCCTATTACCAAAAGAACTCTGTTTACCTTTGTAGTGAAAGAGGAGTTCCTTGACATCTGCGGAAACATGTTTGCATAGAGCTTTGCGTCTCTCTTATTGTTCTCAGCTTGAATTTGCTTCAAGCTCTTCCACATCAACTTCACCTCCCTGGAAAAGGAATGAAAATTGTGATTCTCCACCAGACGGATAAAATTACATTACAATTTGCAGATAATATATATATATATATATATATATATATATATAAATTTGAACGATGAATATCCCATACCTATTTTGAGGATCAATTTCAAGAGCTTTCTTGATATCTGCCTCGGCCAAAAGAAGATCAGCAGTTTCCATATAGGCCTGTGCTCGCCTGTACAAGGCTTTTATATTACAAAATTCGATATCTAGAACCTGTTCAACATTAGAATTTTAATATAAGATTTCATTCTACCAGAATTTCTGTCCACCCCACATCAATTGGCTGCGTGATAAATGAAGTGGTGACCGGTGAGGGCCAGACCCCACTTCATTTCAGAAGTAACAGATGGCCCAACAGACCAAAACTTTGGCAATATGTACACATTTACAAGAACCAGACCAAGACCCAATTAACTAACACCCACGAGAGAATAAAGCACATCATCAGTTTGGCCATCAACAAGAGTGTTCTGGAAAGCCCTAAGTAGAAATATAAAATAGGTTCATGGAAGGGGATATTAAAGAATCGAAATAGGTAGAGATGAAAACCAGAAAATTTAAAAAAGACATTCTAATTCTCATTCATTATAATATAAAAATATTACATATGTATTTATAAAGATAATAATACAAAAATCCTAATCCTAATAACTCTAAATAAATAAGGAAATATAATAATTATCTAATATCTAATCCTAATAATTTTCAAAACTAATAAGGAAACTAAATATTAATATCTAATATTTCAATTCTTCTCCTAAAACCTACATAGATAATAAGTTCAACTTGAAAAATTATAAAAGATAATAAAATAGAAATCAACAAAAGCAATCTGCTATTGGTGAAGTTGAATCTCAAAGCTGCTTATTCTTGCCAAAGAATGTAAAAGTAGTCACTAAACTAACTAGAAATAATTGATAATAATGGGATACACCATTTTGTTGAGAAGGTGAACCTTGATTGAAGTTGTAGCCAGAAGTAGTAAAAAGTCCCTAAGTGTGTAGGCTAACACAGAAAAAATCTAGCAACGGATGATGTGGTCCATAGGTTGAATAACAACAAAACCACACATAAAAGGCAAGTGATGGACTACTATTGATAAAGCGATGCAAAACCACACTGAAAAGGACTTTTTGAAAATTGAGATAATATACACGGCTGATGGGTAGCAATGCAAATAGAGAAGAAAGAATAAAATCAGATTTATAAAATTGATTAGAAATGCTTAAGAACGAACGTGGCTTTGATACTATCTACAAATATAACATAGATTTATATGAAAAGAATATTAAAGAATCGAAATAAGTAGAGAAGAGAACCAGAAAATCAAAAAAAGACATTCTAATTCCTATTCATTATAATATTAAAAGATGACATATGTATTTATAGGGATAATAATACTAAAACCATAATTCTAATAGGACTCCAAATAAAACTCATAAACTAATAAGAAAACATAATAATAATTATCTAATATCTAATCCTAAATGCTTCTAACACTAATAAGAAAATTAAATATTAATATCTAACATTCCAATTCCCTACATTAAGGATGAAGGATTCCTCCATTAGATGCCAACTTGTATCAAAGCACCAATCAGTTGTAATTAAAACTATGTATCAAAGCACCAATAAGTTATAATTAAAACTTTCTACTAGTTGGGATATGTGCTACAGTTGTGTAATGTTTTTTTTGGATAATACTCTGAGATAGGCACATAATGGCAAAACAATTTTTGGGAGAGCTGAAGGTGGAACCTTAGAAGCCTCTAAGGCGATCAAGTGCCCACCCTGATCCATTGACGGTTGTTCGCATAGCGCTTGGACAACCTGAGTGGGCGATCTTGCGACTCCACTTGTATGTGTCACATTTGTTTGGTTTTTAACGTGTTTTGAGCGAGGTATTTTCCTAGTTCACTTAAAACTCTCGTTACACATTCTATAGCTCTAGAAACTCATTCCAAGCATCTCTCCTAACATAGATTGATCATAGCCTTGAATAGCAATTGAAGTTTCTCTTCCTCTTGGTGATCACGCATATAGTGACTACATCTTGACCATACCTTGTAACATCTACAAGGATTTGATTGGAAATTCATTACACCAATTTCAAGTTTGAAGGTATAAATTATCCTAACTCATTATTTCATGCATATTACACGAGAATGTTTTGAAGTTCTTCCACCATATTTTAAATTAATATTTAAAATTAAATGCCTCAATATTTGTTATTTTTCAAAACAAACCAACACTACTAGCAAGCATATCACATATATCAATGTCAATGCTATCATGAAATTAGTTTCACTGGCCAATAAAACGTGTCACAAAATTAACTTAAAATATTACAATTAATCATATTATAATACCATTAAATTAAATGACATATTAATATTTAATTTGAAAATACATAGAGTTCAATAGATAAGCATTTGGTTTTTCGTTGTCTTAAATTTATGAGATTTTACTTCTCTCAATTTTGTGATATTATCAACTCAAAAAGTAAAAAATGCATAAAACAAAAAATTTAAAATCAAAATCAAAGTGGTGACTTAAAAAAAAAGTAAAACAAATATATGTATAATATTTAATCTTATACTAAAACATATACAATCACGAATAATAACAATGACATTTAATGATTTTTACAGCTTTAAAATCTATTAATTAAATGAAGGTTCATTTATCACTCAAATCGTTTAGATTTTACATTAATCAAAACGACCTTATACTTAAATCATAATTGCACAATATATTTCAAACTAAAACATAAAAGAGATAATTACCTTGATATCATTTTGTTTGTCTGTAATATATGTATTTAATTACCTTGATATATTACATTCAAAATTACGAGAAAAAAATGTGAAAAATATAAAAATCATCAAAATAATAATTATTAATACATTAATTAAATATTCCATAAAAATCAAATATTTAAGGAATCCTTTGATTTTTCATTTTATTCTTCCACCAAATGATAATTATTAATACATATAATTAATTATTCTTACACTAAGATAATTTAAAAAATAAATTAAATTCAACACATATTTAAGAGATTTTTAGTTCTCTTTTAATTTCTAATAATAAAAAATTATTATAACAAGTCTCTTAATTTTCTCTTTTTAGTTTTCCACTATAAGAGAACTTATAAATTTTAAATTTATTCATATAAAATCAATTATTTTATGGTTTTTTTTCTTTTTCTTTCTAATTACCACTTCCACGTAAAAAAAATAATTAATACATATAATCAATTAATTTTATAATAAATATAATTTAAAAAATAAATTAACTAATATAAAATTATAATTGGATTATGTTATATGAAGAAATACATTGATACCTATAGTAGAATTTTTTAGGCGCTAAGGAGAATTTTAATTCTCTTTTAGTTCTGTAATAATAGACAATTATTCTATGAACAAACTATTAAAATTTACCATCAAACTTTGTCCATTTATACAAATCTACTACTAAACTTTTGAATTGTCAAAATCTACCACTCCAGTTAAAAATGTAAAAGAACTTAAACGTGGAACAATACTCTCAAAAACCTTAAATCCCTCTTGATTACCCATAACCTACAATCCTTCTCACAAACAGTACCTAAAAATCCTCAAATTTTTTGAGTCTATGTTCTTGCAATACTTTCACAATTTACTTCTACCTTTCTCAAAAGGTCAGGAATCACTTGTTTTGATCTTAAACAAATTTCTCTATCATACCATTTGAAGAAATTACAATCCCCATTTATCATCAAACAGCAGCCTATGAATATTTTCAAAAATTTATCAAAACATATAATAGAAACTGGAAAAACTTTAGCTAAACTTACCACTTATTTTAAGCAGCCCCAAAACCTTCCAAGATTATTATTAATCCACAAAGTAGCCAAATTACAACACAGTCCACTAAAAGATAATTCCCTCACTAAAAGATAATTGATACATATAATCAATTATTTTTTACATTAAATATAATTTAAAAAATGAATTAACTAAAATTAAATTATACTAGTATTATATTATACGAGAAAATATACCGATATTAACAATATAACTCACCAATCAAAATATGACATATTACTTATAGGGTCATTTTCATATAAACATGCAAACCTGTTCCTGTATAATAATTGTACGATAAACATGTCACATACGATGGTGTCTCCCATAGTGTTCTATGCAACACTAGTGACTATGAGTTTCAATGTATGCATCGGCGTCAGCAGCAGTGACAGAAGAAAAGGGTTTTCAATCCCTCTTCTTTCACGACTTCATGTGATGGTAGGGTGTTTCCAATGTGAGTAGGGCTCCAAATTCAATAGTAACACTTGTATGAATCTCTAGATGCAATGGGTTGGCGGCGACGATGACGGAGCTGTGGCGTGTGACAGTTATAGGTGATAATAGTAGGTCTAAGGCTTTTGTGGTTTAGGGTTCTGATTATTATGCTTTGGGCGACTGACAATAGAGATCCACTAACATTTTGAAATGGATCACTTAGATTCAGTAACTTTTTGTGATAGTTTAAACCACCTGTTTTAAAAAAGTAACACCACATGTTCAAATAGTTTAGGTTTTTTTTCATTTTGTTTTCTATTTTTTAAAATTTTTATTTTAAAAAACTGTTTCAGTAATTATTCATGTTAAAACTTTCTTTTTCAAATACAGTTAAAAAAATTAAATTAAATTTCAAAAACCTAAAATTGATCATTTGGACCAGTTATATCACTTTTTAAAAGCTAATGGACGAAATTGTCACAAAAAAAAGAAGCTACCCTAAGTGCTCTAACCACAATATCTAGTGGACTGTTGCAACATTTGTCCTTTATTCTTTTGGACAGATTTGATCTATTTTTTTACTGAATCAATTTTCTATTTCTTTTTTTATAGAAAAAGAAAACAAGTAGTTTTATTTAAGAAAATTGGTTCAACTCTGATAGCGAAACTGCTTTAGAGATTTAGAAGGGAGAGATCGAAAGGGGAAAAATACAGACAAATTGGCAATTAAGGATTTGACTAATAGAAAAGGGAAAAATATATAGATAATTGGAAAGAATCAAATAACTAATTCATATTAAATCCGATAACCATAGGACTAAATAAATAAGATAATTACTAAATAACCTATTTGATAATTTAAGCAAAAAATGCCAAGTTGTCAACATTTATATATAACTAAACATACACTAGAAGATAATAACAATTATAATCTAGATATATCTAATTTGCATCATTTTGTTTATTTACTCTTTATCATTCTCTTTCTTCCCCCCCTTCTCATAAGATGATAAGAGTTTAATTACCTTTGAACATAGCTTGATTACTCCCTGAAAATCATTTAGTTTAAGGCTACACGCTGCAAAATTCAACCAGGAAGAAACCCTCAATGCCTTCGCTAGCTTTAGCTCATCATCCCCAAAAGATACTTCTTCGCCAACATAATCAGCAGCCTGAGATGAAGACCGACATACATGATTAGAAATCATAAAAGGAACCCCCTAAGCAAAATAAATAATCTAAATTATTATATGAGTAAATAGATTTTTCTACCACCCAACTATGGGAGTTGACATAAAAATACCATCGAACTTTGATTTGTTACTTCCATACCATTAAAAAATCCACAAGTGTTACAAAAATACCAAGTTTTTTTTGTTACTTTCATACCATTAAACTTTACAAATGTTATAAAAATATTATCATTGTCGATCAATTAACGGTAGGTTACATGTATGTTAACGGTATTTTTATTACATTTGCAAAGTTTAATAGCATGCAAGTAACAAAAAAAAATTGATGATATTTTTGTAACACTTGTGAATTTGTTAATGATATGTAAGTAACGAATCAAAATTCGATGGTATTTTTGTAACAACCCCCAAAGTTCGGTAATAAAAAATCTATTTACTCTTATTATATTAGTCCCTAAACTTTGACCATCTTCACACGCGACTATACAAGTCCTGAAACTTAGTACTTAAACTTTTAAAAAATCACATAGGTTCCAATTTGACAACTAAAATATAAATGTTACTTTAAAAGGTTAACTTAGATAGAGAATCAACCAATCAAAAGATATAATGGATTTAATCAACACCCACATGAGATATATGTTAAATATGAGATATATGTTAAATAGATGATGTGGAAAATCTTTTACACATAAATTACCAAATTAGGACGCGTATTTGAAGTTTTAAGTACTAAATTATAGATTTTCCACATAAATTACCAAATTAGGACACATATTTGAAGTTTTAAGTACTAAATTATGTGATCAATCTGGGCACTAAGTTAAATAATTTTAAAAGAGAAATATACCCAGGGTCCCTTTGTTCTACTAAATATAAACCTTTAATCCTATAGCTTTTTTTGCATCGGTTTAGTCCCTTTTTTAAAAAAAAATAATAGGACAAGGACAATTTAAAAATTTCTGGACAAAATGGGTCATGTGCCTCGCACACAACCTTATGAATGGGTAAAATTATCAATTTTCACCTCAGTGATGTATGGCCATGAAAAGTTGGGTGAGCCCTAATTGATGGCTTCCGTTCAGAGATCACTTCTTCAATAGTGCAAGAGTTGATTAGAGAGTGAGAGTTAACAGGGACCATGAATAGATTGTCTGCATTAGATTCTTCAAGAATTTGAGCCATTGTAATGAATAGATTGTCTGCATTAGATTCTTCAAGAATTTGAGCCAACAATGGCGACGATGGAAAGGGGAAACATGGATCACGAGAACGCCACTTAGAGGAATATGGTACAAATATGGTGTCTAACTAGTGATTCTTTGTCTTTTATGCTTTTTCTATCACTGTTTATTAGTTGAGTTTTAAGATTTAGGGATTGTCTTGTACAGGTGAAACAGGATTGTCTGTGATCCCTAAGCTTTTTTATTTATGTTGTCCGTTGGTTCTCGGTGCATGTGTTGTTGTGTTAGGGAAAAGCTTTTACTTTTTGTTTTTAATGGTTTAGTGGTTATTCTAGTGCTTCAATTTATGGTTGTCTTGTATGAGTGAAACAATATAATACTTGTGGTTCTTAAATTTATTTATTTGCTTATGTTGATTCTCTGCACATGTGTTGTTGGGTTGGCGAAAAGCTTTTACCTTCTGTTTTTTAATGGCATATTGGTTCTTGTAGTGCTTCAATGGACTGAAAATAACAAATTGAAATTGGTGTTGGGCAAGAAACGACAGTTATGCCAAGTGGTATTGACTTTTTTTTTCTTTTTTTGCGAACTAGGTATTGAACTTCATTTGACCAAAACTTCACCTATTGAACTGTTTACAGAGTCATGTATTGATTATTTCTCTATGGCGTTGCATATTAGGAGTGCTTTTGAAGTCAATGATGGCAATTTTGTTTACAAAGGATATGGAAAATTACTATGATTACTGTCATGAAAATAAGATGAACATGAGTGTGTTTAAGGAGTTATGCGTTCATTCGGGATTAAATTGGAACATAGTGAAACATTACAATAGAATTCTCGGTGTTTATGATAAGAGAGAGTTACACTGCATAAATTTTAGATGAAAGGGCCAGAAAATGTACTCAGTATTTGCCTATAAGTTGTAAGAGGTCAATAGATATATATGTAGAACATTTGTATGGTGAAATTCATTATACGTATGATGAAGAAGAGGAGGAAATTAAGAATGTTTTGGGTACACAGAATATTTTTATAAGTGGAGGTGGAGGTGAAGGTGAAATTGACAGTGTTTGTCCCAAAAAAGAACTTGATAATGAAGTAATAGGTAGTGAGATGGAAATTGATGCTGAGATGTTTCGTAGTTATGATACAAGTGTAGCTAACATACAGTTTGACACTGGGAGGTTATTTGTATGGAATAATGAAATGAAATTCAATGTTTTATTTTCTCTAATATATTTACAATGTATAATTAAAAAGGGAATCAAGATTCTCCTCCTTAATACAGAATAAATCAAAATAAAATCAACTAGTCAATTATGCTAATAAATACAAATTTTCCTAATCTCCTCCTTAATTACTACTAATCAAAAATCCTAGATACTTTGGGATTTCAACTCCCCCTTCAAGTTAAATCATAAATATTGATCATATCTAACTTGAAAATGAAATCATTGAAACTTTGTCGAAAAAGTCCCTTAGTAAAGATATCTACCACTGGCTTTTATGTTGGAACATAAATCATACAAACAATTCCATTTTCAATCTTTTCTTTGATAAAGTGTGTTAATTTCTACATGTTTTGTCCAATCATATTAAACTGGAATGAGAGAGATACTGATGGCAGCTTTATTGTCACACTAAAGTTTAATTGGTGATTTATCTGAAATTTGAAATTCCTGATGACAATATTTTGTTTTTTACTTCTCCAAGTCATTAAGTTTCCAAAGAAAAAGGTACAATATCTAGTAATAGATTGTCTATCTTCGTTTGAACTAGCGTCAACATCAGTAAAAACTTTTATATCTTTGACTTTGTTTCTTTCGAAGAACAAGCCTTTGCCTAGTAACCCTTTGAAGTATCTGAGAACTTTATACACTGTTACAAGACGAGCATCCTTTGGAAGTTGCGTGTATTGACTTACTACATTAATATCAAATACGATATCAGGTCTAGTATAAGATTATATCAACTAACTCTCCCAAGTCTTCTAATTTCTTTCTGATTTCAATTGGAGTATCGCTAGGCTTGCAACTAAGCATGCTTGTCTCAATAAGGAGATCGAGATCAAATTGATTCCCCTTTTTTATCTTGCTACTTTAATTCCTAAGAAATATCATATTTGCCCCAAATCGTTGATTTTGAATTCGATTGCCAAATTCTTTTTTAATCTCTCAATTTCTTCCAAGATGTCTCCAGTCAAGGTTATATCAACATATACAATCAAGATTGCTTTCTTTCCATCTTCACAATATCAGAAGAACGACGTATGATCTGATGGTTCTTGTTGATACCCTTGTTTTCATTCGCAAATCTATCAAACCACACTCTTGGTAATTGTTTGAGACCATATAATGATGTTTTTCAATTTGCACACAATGTATACATTTCCTTTGCGAAACCCTAGTGGCTTGGTCATAAAGACTTCATCTTCTAATACTCCATTTAAGATGGCACTTTTTGATATCCAATTGTTGAAGAGGACAATCAAGACTTACTACTAGTGATAGGAGAACCCTCACTGTGTTTAGTTTGGCACCTGATGCAAATGTTTCTGTTAGTCAACTCCAAAGGTATGTGTACACCCTTTGCAACCAGACGGACTTTGTAACGCTTTATTGTCCCATCATTTTTGTATTTTATCAAGAATACCCATTTGTAGCCAACTGGTATCTTTCCTTTCGATAGTTCTATTACATCCTAAGTTCCATTGTTTTTCCAATGCCTTTATTTCTTCCATAACGTCTCTCCATTCTGGAATTTTAAAAGCTTCATGGATGTTTTTTGAAATTTATGTTCTATCAAGTTTAGAGGTAGAAGAACAAAACCCAATATATAAGAAATAAACTTGGAAATGGGATGAGAAATATAAGATTGAGTTGGTTTTCTCAAAGCAATAGACAAATCACAAGACATAGAAGAATCATAATTACCTGGTGTGAATATTTCCTTCTGGATATTTGCATCTATCAGCAATTCTAACTCCTTTGGGGCTTCAAATGTAAGTTTTCCTATCTTTCAAGACCTTCGTGAGTAAATAATCACCTCTTTGTTTGGTTTTTTGTTTTTTGAATCTCCTTCTCGGTTTAAATTCCCTTCTTTAGGTGGAATAATAGAACCGGATGAGTAGTAGGTTGCTCACTGTTAATAGTGGTAGATTTTATACAAGGTTCACAATTTGTAGTGGTGGATTCAAGAGGGTTAAAACTTAGTTCCAAGTACATACCAAGAGAGCTTTTTTCGCTCATTTTCTCGCCATGAAGAGAGCTTTTAAAGGTAAAGTGCATCTTCAAAAAAAGTAACATCTCAATTAACAATGATCCATTTTGTATAGCGATCATAACACTTGTACCCCTTTTGAATAGGGAATACCCAATAAAAACACACTTGGTTGCTTTAAAATCTAACTTGGATCTATTATGTAAGTGAATATAAACAAATATAAGAGGGAGTTCATATTGAAGATGTGACGTGGAATGATGCTTTTGAAATTTTAGAATGGGTGATTTGAATGAAAGAACACGGCTTGACATCCTGTTAATCAAATAGGTGGCAGTCAAAAACGCATCCCTTCAGAATGTTTTTGGCATGTTCGTAGTGAATATTAAACGCTCCCCCTGAACTTGAGTGTTCCTAGGGTTTTTGTTGATCAGTTGATACCTCAAAACTCTGGTTCTATTTTGCCTTGGTTTCTGTAGACTTTCAGAAAATATTATTAGTGTTGTACAGGCTGTAAAACTAGTGTAAATCAAGCTGTAATTTAATTGTTGATTCCAGCTGTTATATTCCTAGATTAGTGGACATTTGTCTAATGTCTTATTCCTATTTATAGTGTTGTAAGATTATCAGAATTAACAGAGAATAAAGAGTAAGAATATACTTCAGTTTATCTCCATCATTTCTCGTAATATATAAACTTCATGGTATCAGAACATTTCTGAAATCCAATTTTGATTTCTCGCCAATTCTGTATCCAATTTGAGCTCAAAGCTGTATCCAAGAGCAGTGCAAGCATTCCTAAAAACTGGAATTTTGCAACATCAATAGAGCAACTTCTGCTCGAGTTTTTTAGTTCTCAACCCAGTCATCGCGAGTTCCATCTCTGCTCAGACCAAGCCATCTCTGCTCAGACCAGTTCCATCTCTGCTCAATCCATCTCTACTCAGACCAGGCCATCTTCGAGAGCTATTACCCACAGCTTGCCAACCACCCAAAATCGCGAGACATCAATCATCCAATCTCGCGAAACTCAGGCACCATTAGACCATCTGTCCATCATCGTCGTCGACCATCTGTCCATCGTCGTCGTCATCTGGTTCAGTTAGTAATTCCCATGTCTCAGTTCCAATACGCACTGCATTATGTTTCTATATTTGTGAGGCATTCTATTTCCAATACGCACTACATTCTGTTTTGTGATTTAACCTAACCGACCCATCCAGCCAACCCGGTTCAGCCCATCCCAACCCAGTAACAAATTTCAACCCAACCCAACCCAATAATAAATTTCAGCCCAGCCCAACTTAGGCCAGTAATAAATTTCAGCACAACTCAACCAAGTAATAAATTTCAACCCAACCCAATAATAACTTTCAGGCCAGCCCAGCCCAATAATAAATTTCAACCCATCTCAAATTTCATAATAAATTTCAAATTTCAAATTTCATATAATAAATTTCAAATTCAACCCAATCACAAATTTTAGCCCAACTAATCTAATAACCAATTTCAGCCCAACACCCAAATCAACCCACATATAAACCCTATTTAAAATAACACCAATGGCCACAAAAAAACCTGTAATTATTGGTTCCACAGAAAACAATTTTCTGCCCATCACTAGTCACAAATTATATGGGCACAATTATCTTCAATGGTCTCAATCCGTCATGATGTTTATATGTGGAAAGATGAAAGATGACTAACTCACTGGAGATGTCGTAGCCCCGAACAAAGACGATCTGCAATACAGAACATGGAAATCTGAAAATAATATGGTGATGTCTTGGTTGATAAATTCCATGACAAATGAGATTGGAGAGAACTTTCTTCTCTACAAAACTGCCAAAGGAATATGGGATGCCACCAGAGACACTTATTTCAGTTCTGATAATATGTCTGAACTATTTGAGATCGAAAGCATACTCCATGATCTTCGTCAAGGAGAGTTATCAGTTACCCAATACTTTAACTCTCTCACTCGATGTTGGCAACAATTAGACCTCTTTGAGGTTCATGAATGGACATGTCCAACAGATAGCATCTTGTACAAACAGATTATTGACAAGAAGAGGGTTTTCAAATTTTTACTAAGGCTCAATAAAGATCTTGATGATGTGTGCGGCAGAATTCTAGGAACAAAACCCTTGCCCAAGATTCGTGATACCTTCTCCGAAGTTCGTCAAGAAGAGAGTCGTAAAAAGGTGATGATGGGTCCTCAATCTACCATTTTCGTGACTGGAGAAGGATATGCACTTGCTATTCGAGGACACCAACACTCTCATACTGTAGACAACCGTCCTCGTAGAGGAAGACCTTGGTGTGATCACTGCCGTAGAACTGGTCACACTAAGGAAACCTGATAGAAAATTCATGGAAAGCCAGCTGATTGGAAACCACCCTCCACACAACACATGAACAAAGAAAGTTATGAAAAAACTATCTCCAAATCTCATGGAACTACGTCCCCTGAATCTGCTCTGTTTAGTAAGAAACAGATTGATCTCCTCCAGAAATTATTTGGACAGTCCTTGCCCACATCATCTGCCACTATAGCTCAATCAGGTAACACTCTAAATGCTCTTGGTGTAAAACAGGTTATGATACCATGGATTATTGATTCAGGTGCTTCAGATCACATGACGGGTGATGCTTCTCTTCTCATAAATCTTAAAACCTACCAAAATGGTCACACTATCAGAATTGCCGATGGTTCAGTATCAAAAGTAACCGGAGTTGGTTCAGCTAAAATTTCAAACTCCTTTATTCTAGATTCTGTCCTTGTTCTCACACTTGATTGTAATCTTGTATCTATTACTAAACTCACCGGTGATAAAAATTGTATGGCTAAATTTGTTCATAACCTATGTGAATTTCAGGACTTGGATTCGGGGAAGATGATTTGGTAGTGCTAAAGAATGCTCGGGACTCTATCTCCTACGAAGTGAAGACCCTTCAGCAATATAAGCCCTCCAAGCTGTATCTGAAGTTTCTTCTCAGAATAAAGTTTTGTTAAATCTTAATTCCAATAATGATGGTGAAATCATGTTGAATCACTGTCGCTTAGGTCATCCTAATTTTCTGTATTTACAAAAACTTTTCCTTCATCCTTTAAAAATAAAAATTCAAAGGATTTTCAATGTGAAGTATGTCAATTTTCAAAACATGTTAAAACTTTGCATCCTCATCTTCCACATAAAAAGTCACATCCTTTCTCATTGATTCACACCGATATTTGGGGACCTTCTCGAATCAAAAACATCACAGGGACACGTTGGTTCATTTCATTTGTAGATGATCATACTCGACTCACTTGGTTATTTTTAATGAAAGAAAGATCTAAAGCAAGTCAAATTTTTAAAAATTTCAATACCATGATTCAAACCCAATTTCAAACGAAAATCCAAGTATTGAAATCTAACATTGCTAAAGAATACTTTGCTTCCACCCTTACTGATTATCTATTAAGTCAAGGGATTGTCCATCTAAACTCTTATGTTGACACGCCTCAACAAAATGGGGTGACTGAAAGGAATAATAGGCATCTTCTCGAGGTCGCTAGATCCCTCATGTTCACAACTCATGTCCCTCAACATTTTTGGGGGGAAGCTGTTCTTACAGCTACCTATCTTATCAATAGGATGCCCTCTCGTGTTCTCATGTTTAAAACACCTATCAATACTCTACTTCAGTCATACCCACACATCAAAATCGTGTCCCACATTCCTTTTAAAAATTTTGGATGTTCTGCTTATGTTCATGTACATCATAGAGGTAAACTTGATCCCCGAGCCATCAAATGCATATTCATAGGATATTCATCGTACCAAAAAGGATACAAATGCTTATCTCCTATCACAAAACAATTCTATAATACGATAGATGTCACATTCTTTGAACAATATCCATACTATTCCAAACCTACCATTCATGGGGAGAACGTAGGCAATGAATACCAGCTTTGGAATAGTATAACCACTCAGTCTCCCACAAATCCTATCTCCCAAATTCTAGAGAGTGAATCAATGTCTCAAATAAATACTCTTAATAATCTCAATGAACCCTCAAGTTCTCTACCAACAGATCCAAAATTCTCTGTCCCAAACAATGATCTTCTTGTCTACTCTAGGAGGAAAATAACTCAATAAAGAGCGGAGAACCGAGTATATCTTGAGCCAGTCGAGGAATCCAACCCGAGTACAGGCCACTCCGACAATTCACAAGGTAACATCCCTGAACCTTCTATTATTGAGTTACCTCCTAATGATTTGAATTTACCAATTGCTATAAGGAAAGGAGTAAGATCTTGCACAAACCACCACATCTACAACTTTGTTTCCTATAAAAATCTCTCACCAAGTTATAAGGCATTTATCAACAACCTTGATCAGAAACAGGTTCCAAATTCCGTTCATGAAGCATTTCAGGTACCTGAATGGAAGACAGCTATTCGTGAAGAACTCAGTGCCTTAGAGAAAAACAAGACTTGGGAGATCACAGAACTACCATCGGGAAAACAAGTTGTTGGATGTAAATGGATCTTTACAATCAAACACAAAGCAGACGGCAGTATAGAAAGACTCAAAGCTCGCCTTGTGGCTAGGGGATTCACTCAGACATATGGGATTGACTATCAGGAGACTTTTGCACTTGTAGCAAAGCTCAACACTATTTGTGCTCTTCTCTCCCTAGCATCTAACTTGGATTGGCCTCTCTACCAATTAGATGTCAAGAATGCATTCCTTAATGGTGATCTCGAAGAAGAAGTCTACATGGACATTCCTACTGGAATTGAATCTCCTGTTCCAACCAATAGAGTCTGTAAACTTAAGAAATCCTTATATGGATTGAAACAGTCTCCACGTGCCTGGTTTGATAAGTTCTCTAAAGTTCTGAAGAGATATGGGTACAATCAATGCCAATCAGATCACACACTATTCGTCAAACACTTCTCCAATGACAGAATAGTTATCCTAATTGTGTACATAGATGATATTGTTCTAACAGGTAATTCTACAATTGAGATGAATAAACTCAAAGAATTCCTTGCCAAGGAATTTGAGATCAAAGATCTAGGCAATCTCAAATATTTTCTAGGGATGGAAGTAGCCCTAACAAAAAGGGACATATCTATATCTCAAAGGAAATATATACTTGATCTTCTCAAGGAAACTAGAATGATGGGGTATAAACCAGCAAAAACTTCGATGAATTCTACAGTAAAACTCGGAATCAAAGAAAATAGTACACCTATGGACAAAGGTTGTTATCAAAGATTAGTGAGAAAACTCATTTACCTATCTCACACTAGACCAGATATTGGTTTTTCAGTAAGTGTTGTAAGTCAATTTATGAACAGTCCCACTGAAGAACACATGAAAGCAGTTTATCGTATACTCAGATATCTCAAGATGACACCAGGAAAAGGATTATATTTCAGTAAGAACCTCACTAGAAAAATTGAAGTCTTTGCAGATGCTGACTGGGCAAGCTCTATAGTGGATCGCAGATCTACCACTGGATATTGTACATTCGTATGGGGAAACCTTGTAACTTGGCTAAGTAAGAAACAGTCAATAATCGCTCGAAGCAGTATAGAAGCTGAATTTAGAGCTATGGCTCATGGGATTTGTGAAAGAATTTGGTTAAGAAGACTACTCAATGAACTGGACTTCACAACTCCTGAACCTATCAGCATGCATTGTGACAATCAAGCTGCAATAAGATTTACGAGAAAATCCAGTTCATCATGACCGAACCAAACATGTAGAAATTGATCGTCATTTCATTAAAGAAAAGTTAAATGAAAAAATTGTGGACCTACTATATACATCTACTAATCATCAAATTGCAGATATCTTTACCAAAGCGTTACCTCGAACAATCTTCGAAGAATTGAGTTGCAAGTTGGGAATGATTAATATCTATTAAGGGGAGTGTAGACTTTCAGAGAATATTATTAGTGTTGTACAGGCTGTAAAACTAGTGTAAATCAAGCTGTAATTTAATTGTTGATTCCAGCTCTTATATTCCTAGATTAGTGGACATTTGTTTAATGTCTTATTCCTATTTATAGTGTTGTATTATAGTGTTGTAAGATTATCAGAATTAACAGAGAATAAAGAGTAAGAATATACTCCAGTTTATCTTCATCGTCTCTCGTAATATAAACTTCAGTTTCCAATCAACTGCTTCCCATGAATTTCTCAACATGTATCATTCGAATGTCTAGGACCATTTCTTGCCCGATTTTCATAGGACCCATTAGGGAAATTTGCTAAAGGCCCAATATCTGTCTGCCCATGGGTTGAATGAAATGAAAGCCCATTTTGTAAGTTAGACAACCCTTTGTATACCTTTAGGTTCTCATCCCACCAACCCATCACTTTAAAAAAAAGCACTCGGACCATTAGGCCCAATTGGGCTATTTGCATAACCCAACCCTAAGTTCCTAGCATCATTAACCTCTATGTGAGTTTTAGCTCTCATCGCAAAGTGAAGAGCTCCATTGCGAACGTCTAGAGGAAGAGGTCGGCTAAGCATCACTCGTCACCGACTCTCCTCTCATCGAACCTTAGAGAACACCTCCAGAATTGATGGTAATGAACATCAACCAAGTATTCTTCCACAAACATCATCCAACTAGCTATTGAGTTTAACCAAGAATTCAAAAGTGTCAGTTTCCAACTTTTTTTGGTAACATACCTTGTTGTCGACACACTCCCACTTCTCTTATGAGCTCAACCAAGTTCTTGCCATAGAGATAGCGTCTCCACATAATAATTGATAACATCATGTTCTCCTTGCTATAATTTCCACAATCTTGTTTTTGATTTCAAAGATGTGGAAAATATCCTCACCATTTGAGTATGTCTCCTTGACAGACTTTCATACATCCCTTGTTGGTAAAAACAAATAGGTTTTTCCAATTGCGGATAACATAGAATTAACCATTCATGCAATCACTGTCGAGTTCTCTGAACTCCGCCGTTGGATTGCACTGACATCAATTGATTCTTTTTTTTAGCTTCCCCATTTATATACCCCATTTTTCCTTTACCATTAATCACCAATTTGATTGACTAAACCAACTCTTGATAATTACTTTTATCAAGTTTTTCTATAGTGATCTATAGAGATAGGGGTATCTAGAGAATTCATTTTAGGGATTGTGATCGTAGAATCTACAGTTGTTTCTGATGTTAAATCAGACATGTCTAAGTTTTTCTTTGAAGCCTGCTCTGATCCTATATGAAATAATGAAATGAAATTCTATCTTTTATTTTCTTTGGTATCTTACAATATCTAATTGCTATTTTGAGTAAAATTAGGATAGTAAAATAGGAAATACATTTCTCCTACTTAATACAAAATAAATCAAAATAAAATTAACTAGTCAATCATGCTAATAAATAAAATTTTCCTAATATTTACTACTAATCAAAAATCCCAAATATTTCAGGATTTCAACAATTAGCAAATGTGAGAATAAGGAGAGATGCTATTAAGTTTTATCAAATCAGATATGGTAGACAATTGTAATGGAAGAATAATAACAAATTAAGAATACATGTTAAATGTTAGAATAACATTAATAGTAAGTGAGCGATGAAAGCAAGAAAGCAAGTTCGTGATGCCTATTACTAGCAGTTTTGTTGCAAGGGAGATGCTAAGTATATTTGTAGATATTCCTAAAATAAATTAGAGGAAAGTTTAGGTGTAAGGGAAAAGTTTCATATTGAGATTACTGAAATGCAAGCAAAGAGATCAAAGAAAAAGGCTAAAGAAATAATTCATGAAAAACTTGAGGATCAATACCATAAGTTAGTACATTATGAGGCTCAAGCATGGAAGACAAACCAAAACACAATTGTTGCAATTATGGAGACTAATAAGTAATGAGTAGGTCTCTAAGGTTTTAGAGCTACTTGGATGAGATAAAAGGAGGGAATTAAAAGAGAATACATACCATTTCTGGGCATGGATGTGTGTATAGATGAGCAAATAATCTGATCAATTCGCTTAAACTGATAAATCCGATCTGAACCGTTGGATTCGGATCAGATTGAATTGATAAATTTTACAGTCGGATCGAATTCGGATTGATAAATTATACAATTTGTTCAGATTCAAATTAACAGATTTTATAATCCACTATATCCGATCCGAACCGAATTATTATTAAATTATAAATAAATACATATTTTATTTTATATTATGTTATATTTAAACATTATACATATCATAATTATTATATATTATTATTTTAACTTAAAAAATAAAGATAAATGTTTATAATAATTTAATAATTATACATATATATTTATTATTCTTTTGATTTTTTTAGTTATAACTATAAATAATATTTGTTATAAAAATTTAAATTTGTGTATGTTGTATTTTATATATGACAATAATTCATAAATAAATTTCAATATTAATATGTCCTTATTCAATTCAAAAAAACCCGAACAGATCGGATTTTTTTGAATTGAATAGGGACATATTAATATTGAAAATCTTCACATCCGTTCAAATTGGGTTGGATTCGGATTGACCAAAGACAGGTAGTTTCGATCCGCTGCTCACCCTTAGATGTGTACTTCTTAGTAGGCCCTTATAAAGGCATGTTGTTGACTACTATTAGTGCAGATGCCAATGATGACATATATCCGCTAGCATACATTGTAGTAGAGTGAGAACATTATGAGCTGGAAGTGGTTTGTAGAGTTATTGTTCAAGGATTTGGATGCTAGAGAAGGATAGTATGTCACTATACTTTCATATGAGATGAAGGCCATTTTAGATGTAGTGAAGGATGTTGTGCCTAAAGCTGAACAAAGGTTATGTTGCAAAGACTAAAAAATTTTAAGAAACATAATCCAAGGAAAGGGAGTGGTTTATTAGAGTATTTTTGGGTGTAACTCAATAAACTATAGAAGCTAAATAAAATCAACATAGAGGCTAAATAAAATCAATGGATGGAGTCACTCAAGATCAAAGATGAAAAAGCTTATCTCTGGCTAGATAATAAGGAAAAAGTTTACTGTCAAAATCTTCTTAGGTATGTGTTATTCTAAATTCAAACTTTTAACATTTTTTTTTAATTCATTACATTATAGCCTGTATTACTCAAATAATTTGAAAAATTGCAAAACTACTTGATTTAGTGATGCACAGTTTAATAACAAATGTGAAAGTTTTAATAATGTGTTAATGAGGCAAGAAGTGAATCTATCTAAACAATGCTCGAGTCTATTAGAACTTACTTAAGAGATAGGTTGGTGGATAAGAAATAGAAACTCTAAAACTGGAATTATGACATAGGATATAGAATCATGAAAATTTACAATCAAAACATAAACAATTCAGCTGAGTGTAGAGATATTCACAATAGTGGATACTTGTATGAGGTGCACTTTGATATAAACAAGCATGTGAGTTTTGATCTCCTAAATAGGACTTGCACCTGTAGAAATTGGGATTTGACTGGAATCTCTTGCCAACATGCAATGAGAGCAATTTTGTCAGAAAGGGAAGATCATATGCTATATGTGGCTTCCATTTTCAAAAGACATACTTATGAGCTTTCTTACAGGTATAAATTTTAACATGTTGCTCATAATTAACATTTTCAATTTAGTTAAGATGTTTATGCCTTGTACTCCTACTATACATCCAAGTCCCGAGCAAGGAATTTTGGTCTGTTCAATAAATTCAAGAAGATGGAGAACACATGAATCCCCCATACGGAGATTATCACGTGGCATTCCTGGGGAATCACATGCTAAATCTGCTAGTGAAAGGGCAAATACGAAAAACAATAAAGAAGCTATTGTAAGAGGCTCTAATCAACAGCGAGACAAATATATAATAGTTGGAATGATAATTACATGTGGATATTGTAAGGAAGCTGGTCACAATGGAAAAGGTTGGAAGAAGAAAAGGGAACATGAAGCTCAAGTTGAATAGTTTTGAACTGTTTGATACATTACAAGTTTTAAATTGTTTGATGTTAAATTACTTGATCTACTTATGAATTCATATTAAACTGTTTGAATTGTAGAATACGGAATATTGTGAATTTGGAACACAACAACGTGTAAACATGCAAAGTGAAATGCAAACCGAGGTATAATTGTTCTGAATGTTAAAATACTGTAATGTCTTTCAACTGATATGTATCCAAATTGTATTCAAATTGTGAACTGAAATAAATTGAGAATGTGACAAGGAATTTTAGTTTCTGCTATGACTGAAACAGAACAGAACCCAACTACAAACACGTGTGCAACTAATGTGAATCGAGCGCTACAAGAGCAAGTCTAGAAGGATATATCAAGGATTGAAATTTGTTACAAGTCCATCAAAGAAGCAACATACTAGTTTTGAAATTTGTTGCTCACTTTTTGTGTAATATTGTTTAACAATTCTGATTGTTTTGGATTTTGATTAATAGTTTAGTTTTGGATATATTGGTTATGTATTAGTATTATGGATATGTAATAGGAAATGGACGAAGGGCATGGATCATGTCCCTTTTTTTGTTTAATGTTTGAAATACTGGATGGTTAAGAATATTGTGTCTATTTAATACATAACATATTTGATTGGTGTGAAATTTTCCATTTCTGTCTCATTCTGGTATTATATCAAATGGTGAGGGATTATATCAATATAACAGCTATATACAAAATGGAGAAGGAAAAAAAAAGGTATAAAAATCAACAATGTAATAGCAATATACAAGCTGTGAGGGATTATATCAAATGGTGATATTTTCCCCTTCTTTTTCTGTTTGGAGGGAGACAATTAAATAGATCTCTATTACCTCTTAAAAAAACATGTGACCTGCTCATGAACTTAAATTGTCAAAATAAAATCAACTTGTGTACTTGTACTGTCACTTTTTAAGAAGAAAAAGACTAAACTGTTTTAAAAAATAACAATGGGACTAAAATGCTATTATTGATAAAACAAAATGACCTATAAGATCACACGCCCATTTGAAAAGTTGGGACAAAATTATATAATTTAAATGTGTAAATGGAGTCAAAGTTTTGGATCAATGAAATAGTTTAGCAATATACCAAAAACTAAAACTATACGACACTTATGGTCCTCTATCTTTTATAAACTCTACACTATGGTCCTCATTTCTTGTTATATCTGGTCCCTAAGTTTTTAATTTTCATATGTTTTGTCCAAAATGGACTAAATCTATTAAATTTGAAAAGTTAAGAGGCTATATTATAGGGGGAAAAAACATTTTAACAAGTTAAATCTAAATTAGGGATTATCAAATGGCGACAGTATTCCCTCCATTTCTATTTGGAGGGAAACGATTAAAAAGATCTCAATTTAAGGTCATATGACCTACACATGACCTTTTCAAAATAAAGTCAACTTGTGTCCTTCTAGCATCACTTTTTAGAAGAAAAAAGGACTAAACTGCACTAAAAAATAATAATAGGATTAAAATGTTATTCTTGATAAAACACAAGGACCTGTGAGGTCAGGTGCCCATTTTAAAAGTTAGGAAAAAATTATATGATTTAAATGTGTGAATGGAGTCAAAGTTTTAAATCAATGAAGTACTTTTAGCAATATACCAAAAAAATAAAAAATAAACAACAATTACTACCCTCCATCTTTTATCAACTTTACACTTTGGTCCTCATTTTTTGTTATATTCAGTCCCTAAGTTTTAATTTTCACCAATTTTGTCCAAAACGGACAATATCTATTAAATTTGAAAAATTAAGGGGCTAAATCATAAAGAAAAAAATTATTTTAACAAGTTAAACCTGAATGCTACAATAAAATTTCAACATAATTTTTTAGTTTAGAATTAAATTTGTAAAATTTGAAAAGTTAAGACTAAATCTTACTTAAAAAAAAGTTGGGGACCAAAAATACAAACAAACAAGGAACCTTTAACATGATCTGCTAAAATAGCTAATAAAGAGAGAGAGTGTTTAGCAAGAAAATTCACCTACTTTATCATATTTTTTCCCGGCACGCTGGTATTTCCCACTTTTGAAGAGATTATTGCCTTCTTCTTTCTTTTTTTCAGCTGCCTCAATTTTCTCACGGTTACTCAGCTCCCATGGTGCTTTTTCCTTGGTTTTCAAAGATATTTAAGAACTCAGTTTCATTGTTACAAGAAAAATATTACTACTGTAAACATGTGAAAGTGGTCAGTACTTAATCATACATAACTACAATTGGTTAAAAAAAAATTACACTGAACGCATTTTATTCTCTTTTAGGAATTCAAAATGAACAAATTTGATACATGTAGAAAGTTTCACAAATGTGGTCTATCTCAACCAGAGTTTACGTCTTATATTAAAGAACGTAATTAGAATATCCAAATTTCAGCCAGAGCTCTAATGGAAAAGGTAAGGATTTATCTTCTCTATTTCTTTTTTCTTGATTTTTTTTTGTGGGTGGTTTGGTTTTTTTTTTTTGGGTTAGGGGTTGAGAGGGGAGATGCTGGTTTTTCCCACTTTTGTATCCTTATTTTCTGCATTTCTTGAAGATGTCCATTACCTTTATACAGTTTGACATCTTAACTTCATAGATAAGATGCGAACATGGTGGAACTACAGCAAGATCACATTTTACTTCAACACTTCCAAAGCCATAGTCAGGATGTATGGTCAACGTAGACCGCTCTCCCTTCTTCATTGTTGCTATTGCTCGGTCTAAGCCAGCAATCACTTGCTCTGCATCCAACCACTTAAAACACTTGTAAGAGTGTCTTTCAAGTTTTCTTCTTCAGAAGTACCAAGCTAACAAATGCAATAGACCACATAAAGAGATATACAATAATCAAGTTGACCAACCTTCATCTGCAACAACTTCAAGAGGTTGTTCTCCATCAATTCCCTTCTTTTCAAATACAGTGCCATCTTCCAGTCTGCCTGTGTAGCTAACTGCCATAGTCCAAATATTACAAAACCTATAGGCCTAACTGTATGATCACCATTCAATTCTAAATTTGAAGATCGGTAAATATTATAACATAAAGAGTACAGTAGTAGGGACATTGCAAATGAAATTTGGCTAGATGTAGCTTGTATGCATATGCACAAGTGGCATTGATTAAGTGACTACTGCTTTGAGCAGGCAGATATCCAATATGATTATTTCAAGTTTCATGTAATTATTTATGGATTACCAATCAATGCAAAGATTGTGTGTGTGTGTGTGTGTAAGATAAAGAGTGATAGGAGTGCAATTATCTACAGACTACCAATCAAAGAAAAAAGTTAGTAGATGGGAGAAAGAATACGAGCATGAGAATAAACTTTAGATTATGAAATAGCATCTCATATAGTCCTATAACTATATTTCGATATTTACAGTTTCAAACAGATCAAGAACATGCCAATGGCTTTTCAAGTACAGAGTGCTTTTATTAAAAAAAAATAAGTAAAAAACTTGCAACAAATTAGTATTGGTCTTCTTACTGGTTACGATTGCCCCTTCATCAGCGGAAGCACCTTCCCCTTCTTCCAAAATCTTTTTGAATACCTTGGCATCACCCATAACATCAATAACAGGCTTGAATGATACCAACTCTATATCAATATTCAGAGTAGAACATGATGGAATAGAAGGAAACCCTTTGCCTGCAACCCTCCCCACCTCTCCAAAGGCATCTGCAATAACTCTTCAAATTACTGGGACCTTTTCTCAAAGCAAGAACTGCTTTCAATCTCTCAATAATATCTTGAAATTAAAAGTTAAGAGTAAAAGTGTGTTTTTAATGTATCAACAAATCTCTTTGACACATGTCCCGGTAAAAGAGTTGGGAGTTTTCAATCAGATCCATAAAAGCTATATACTTGAAAAGAATAACTAAACCAAGCTGTGAGTAATATGCACATTTATTTGGGGGAAAAAAACCTTCTTTCCTTTACTTGAGAACATACGAAGCAACTTTTGAGATTTATACTCAATCATTTCACATTTAATTCAAATGTCTAATGATTGAGTATAAGTTTATGAGAGGTGATTTGGCCCAGAGGTGGATGTGGCCGTTTCAACTAGTATTCAAAACCACAGAAAGTTAAGAGCTTGTGTAAGAGACCTTAATAACCGGATTTTACAGTAAAAGCAAAGAAAAACCTAGAAAAATATAGTTTGAAAGTTCAAGATCATGATATTCATCTAATTGTAAATTTGTTTTAGTTAAGCTCGTTTTCTCTGCATGGTTTCTGTTATACTTCATAAGAGGAAAGTTTACACACACTCAATCTATCTATTCCATCTTAACAAATCATTTGAAAAAACATCCTTCTCAAGACAAATAAAAAGACCAATAACTTAACTTCTTAAACAATAGGTCAAGAACATGGATACAAGCACATACACTGTGGTTGAACTATTAACCTGGCCTTCTCTCCCCATTTCATGGTGATGATTGCTTTAGGCAATGCAGGACAATAATGACCTGCAGTATTAACATATATAACAACTCCATAAAACACGAAGATAATATTCTCTACTTATCTTGACTAAACACCCTGTAAAGCAATATATAAGAAATGTTGAACCATCTCCCATCATCAAATTAAGCTTTTGGAAGGAGTGGCAAGCAACAAAATTTAATATGGTAGCAAAGCAGAAGGTACTACATTGATAGCTGTACCACCCCATTATAATATGAATTTCAAGTGATGGGTAAAAAGAAACTCGGAATGTTAGACAATGTAAAAGAAATATTGTAAACTTAAGATTTTGGGAAAATTAGTAAACAGCACAAATTTAACAAACCAAAAGAGACATAAATCATTTAATAAAATACCATCTTTGACATAGAATTCAACTCCTTCCTCCGGTGTTTCCGCTACAATACTTCCATCAACTAGTCCTACCCGATACTTTACTGCATTGACAAAACCATTGGAAGCAGTGAAAACCTTAAAAGCATTAAAAATGGACTACAAGACAGACAAAAAGCAAACAAGTCAATTGCAAAAACAGTTATAAAAATACCAAGAACTTCATCCAATTCACCAGGTAGCTGATTTCTCGCCCCTTTTTCCATTATCTTCTTAATAATTCCACAATCTTTGCAGACATCGACAACAGTAATCCAAGAAATGAGTTCAACTTCAAACTGAACAACTGAATTAGGTGGAACAACACCTTCAAGACCACCAACTCCATAGCCTAATTCAGCAGGCATTGTAAATAATGCAACCTCCCCCTTTTTCATAGTGACAATAGCCTGGTCCAACCCACTAACCACTTCACCTATCAAAGAAATTAACAAAATTAAATTACTGAAAACGCAACAAACCCACGAAAATAAAAAATCTGAACAAACTAGCATAAAGAGCAATAATCCAAAGAACGCACCTTTGCCAAGATTAATAATGACAGGCTCATCTCTATCTCTTGTAGACTCGAACTTGGTTCCATCAATCAAACTCCCCACATATTGAACTGCATCTCAAATTCCACAACCATTTCATTCTCAATCAAAACAAACCCAAACGCATAAAACAAAAATAACAACATGCTAGAAAATTCATATAGAGATGGTGAGTACAGTGTACAGTACCAGAGACGTCGTCTCCGAATTCAGGGGTCTCCCATCCATGGCCGCATCTGAGAAGCTTTTTCTTAAGGCCAGAGTTGCCCAGTTCTCGCTCTTCGCCAACTTTGAGAGGTGGTGCTGATTCGATCACCTCTCCGGGTTCTTCATCGAGATCATTTGCATCCTCAATGTCCAACAAGTTTGAGGCTTTTTCAGTTCGCATGCTTAATCAGGAATAACAACGACAACTAATCTTCGTCAAGTGAGGCTCCAGAAGGGTCGTGAAAGTGGACATCGGATTATAAATAGTACCTTTTAAAAAAAAACAGAGTGCTTTGTTTAATTAAGAGTGAACTAAAAAATGTACCCCCGAAAATTAAAAGTCTCGAATTTAAAATTTAAAAAAAAATATATATATATATATATATAATATTAAGGCATTTTTTTCGAAGTCCCATGTATGTTAAAATTCACTAATATATATAAAAAGTATTCGTAGTTCAAAAAATAAGCCTCAAATTTAACTTTTAAAAAATACTTAGTTATAAATAATAATAATAATAATAATAATAATTATGAATTTAATAAAAATAAAAATAAATAATAAATAATATATTAATTAGATACTCTAATTTAAAATATAAATATACATTAATTAAATAATATAAGCTAAGAAACGAAAATAAAAGAAAATAAAATAATTCAATTAGATAACATATTTTTATCATTCTTAAAATAGAGAATATTTTTTCTTTGAAAAAGAAAAATAAAACTTCACCACTATATATAAAAAAGATAAATAAGTATATAATTAAAATTATATGATTTTTAATTGTAATACATATATTACAAATTTTAAATTAATTAATATATAAAACATTTAACAAGCATTGAAATTAACAAGCAAAGAGTGAATTCATAATTTTGTTAGAAGAATAAAAAAGAAGTTAACCTGGCCTAATTTAGCACGTGTGATTTAAATTTTTAATTTTTTTAATTTTTAATTTTTTTTATTTATTTAATAAAGTTGAATGAAACTATAATGAGTTATTTGTGACTTAATAAAAAAGCTAAAAAATTTAGAGGTCTAAGTCTCATTCGTCTCACAGCTAACTTTAAGGTTAAAATATCTCAAGTTTTATGCCTCAACAACAAAAGACATAAGCCTTAAATATCATCAGAGGCTATAGCCTTGATAATTTTTTGTGCGCTTTGACTTGAGGCAAAACCTTGATAATGTTTTTTTCAATACTGCCAACAAACTTACACTCTTTATACAAATCTACCACTAAAGTTTGGATCATTATAAATATACCATCGAACTTCATGTTAATGTTACAAAATTATCATTTTTGTTAACTAATTAATGGAACTAACGTTTCAAGCAACAATGAGTTGCATGTAGACTTGTTTAAGTATAAAATCCCCCACAAGAGTATGTATTATCCAAATCCCCATTTAGATACATAAAACTAGTGCACGAAAAGAACTCTAAATTATTGAGTGAGTTTTTTTGCCTTCAACGAGTCTTCTTTGAGAGTTCTTTTCGTGCCCAAATTTTGTACACATTAAAGGGGATTAGGTCCATACATGATAGGAAACTTTAGGCCTAAATCAGTCCTTGTGTAACTCACTTAGCTTGAAACCTTAATTCTAGTTAATCAATTAATAAAAAATTTAGTCTTGTAACAGTGATATAAAATTCGATTGTATATATGTCACAATCTAAACTTTAGTAATAGATTTGTACAAACGGTATAAAATCAATGATAAATTTGTTAGTTTAGTCTTTAATTAATTAATAGTAGCAACATATTTGGCCAAGATTGGACGAAGCCACAACGGTTCAGTTTCCATCTAAACAGCATAATTAGTACAACATAGACCATGTAATTATCCTTTCTAGAACTATATGGACAAGAAAAAGAACTTGTAGTTGGAATTAATGCCTTAATGTCATCCACAATTGCACCCTCTACGGTTATAGAAGTCACTTCATTATTCACCATCTGAACGGCCTGGAGACAATCTGATTCCGTAATCACACTTTGAAAACCCATTCTTATGTTGAAACATAGTCCGAACCATATTTCCTAAAGCTCCACTACACTTACTAACATTAGATTGCACATCCAACTCGCATCATCCCCTAACATATCACCACTCTGATTTCTCATTACACATTAAAACCCAACATATCCAATCTATGCAATTTATTGTTGCGTCAACATTAACCTTGTAAATGCCCACAGACGGTGGTAACTAATGCACAAGTCAAGAGGGTAGCAATTGTTGTCATGTCATGTGCATCTGTTAGAACTGGCATGGTTGTTGCACCATCCAATCTATAATATGCTTACATGTCTAATGCATTCCTTCATAAACTAGCATACATCTTGTGTGTTTTAACTAGTGTGACATTGGATAGTAGCTCTAACCTTCCATCGTTGAGTTCTAATAAAACCAATAAAATGCACTCATTAAACTCTACCTGTTTATATTACTTATAGAATTCCACAAGTGCTGAATTTTTATTGACCTTCTTGCTAGTTTACAATGCATTGGTAGTTGTTTCAATGCACTCCTTGCCACTTTGCACCGTAAATCCCCTTTTAGATTTCACCATAGAAAAATCTTTCACTTTACTCATTATGTTCAACCCCTAAAATCGACGGCACAACCTCACTGTAACTACCATCGACAATGCCAACTCACACCCATTCCTAACCTCTTGCACATCATGTGCTAATTTATAACCAATATGTATTGTATATAACCCATTATTGGTATAATGCCATAGTAGCACATCGGTCTACAAGTTAGTGTATTAGGAATTCCTAAAACTACATTATCTTTTTCTTTGCCTAGCACATTGCAAACCATCTTGACATCCAAGTGTCATTTACACAAAGTTGCTTCGAGCAAGGGGAATTTTCCCTCAACAACCTATTCAATTTAACCCAGCAATGATTTCCACTTCTCAACAACCATAGGTCATTGTATATATGTGTATTATAACCACCCCATATTCTCCAACTTCCACCATTTACTAGTAACTCATATCCTCAAATAAGACTTTTCCAAACAAAGCTTGATTAGGAAGGACAAGTTTCTATCCAGATAGATTATGGTGTAACATATTTAGCACCTAACACTCGAATGACAAGGGAATTAGGTTGTTGTATTAACAACCATAGTTGCTTCGTAAGCAATGCTTGATTGAAATATATCAAATTATAAAATATCATTCCACCCATACACTTTGGTTTACCTAAATCACTCAAAGTTACCCAATGTATACTAATGCCTTCCTTTTTATTACTCCACCGAAACTAGGTAGCCAACCCTTCAATTTTCATTACCAAACTAATTGGGAGCTTGAATAAAACTCATATGGTAAAACAGGATTGATTAATAAAATGATTTTAGTAAACTTTCTTTACCCAATTTAGACACAACATGCTCATTTCACCCCTCTAATATCTTCATACGTCGTTTTCGAATTACCTAAAAAGCATTTCTCTTGTCTCTTTTAAGTTCCCTTGGAAATCCCAAGTATTTTTTCATGAGAGGTGACTTTAGTAATGCCTTATACTTATATTGTCTTTGGTAATCTTAGTTGCATTGGAGCTAAAAGAAATGGATGACTTGTTAAATTAACTTGTTGTCTTGTAGCGCCCTTATAAACATTCAAAATCTTTTTTTTAATTCTTGACTCTATATAACACATGCATCACAAAAAATAAAGTGAGTTGTTGGTTAAAAATAGGTGAGATACACTTGCCTCTAAATGAGTCATTTTACCACCCTTAATCGAAGAAGCTCTTTCTACTTCCTTGAGGAGAAAGGATAGCCTTTTACCATATAATAGGAATAAATACATACTAATAGGGTCAACTTGTTGTTGTTGGCCCATCAACAAATAAAATAAAAAGCGTTCAATAAAGAAGGCTGAGCATGTAGTAAAAAGAAAAAAAACGAGTCCAAAATGGGTGTGAAAAGAGAAGGAGAGGCTACACCGATTATGGACTTTAGTTGGTTTGGTGGGATATTTTGTCTCCTCAATCTTTGGCTCGAATGGTGGAAAGAATGGAGTTTTGGCTTTATAAATAGAAACTTGTCTCAATTTTGAAAAAAAATATCGCAGAGATCGAAAACTAGGTGAGAGAAAGAAAAACAGAGAGCCTCAACAAGAGAGAATTTTCTGAGAAGAAAAATTGAGAGCTAATTTATGAAGTTTTACTTACAAATTGAAGATACATAGTTACTGTATTTTTGTGAAAGATCCACCTAAAGATAAAGTTTGTAATCTCATTTTATTATAGTGGAAGTTTTAAGTGGCCTACGGGTCCTATGGTTTTTACTTTCATTTTGAAGGGTTTTTCATGCTAAAAACTTTTGGTATTATTTTGTTCTATTTTGATTTGGGAAATTATTATGGGTTTATGAAATATATTTCTTTACAACCATCATTTTTTTCTCAATGGTCGCAAACCTATTGTCAACTGAATATTAGCAACAATATTCACATTGACATTAATAAAGTAAGTTACATCAATAGCATTATCCTATCAAAAATAACCACCGATCCAGGAAAATTGGCTTCTTTATTGCTTGAAAAATCTATTATTTGTCCACCCTATCATACACTTTTCTCATATAAGCTTGAAAGCGATTCATTCCAACTTTCACTTATATCTTTTAATTGTGTGCAGCATTTCAAAGGAAATAGTATATTTATCAATAATCTGACTACCAAAAACAAATGCACTCTAAGTTTTTCAAAGGAAATAGTATAGTTATCAATAATCTAACTACCAAAAACAAATGCACTCTAAGCTTCATTAATTAGAACCAATAAACATTTTTGAGTCTATTAGCCATCATTTTAGAAATAATTTTGTAAACAACACTACATAGGCTTATCGGCCTAAATTCATTAACTTTTTTTGGGCTATTGACCTTCAAGATAAGAGAAATGATATTCTTTTTTATTTGGCTAATATTAGTCTCACCATTTAAAAATTCTAGGTAAGTTGCACATACTTCGTTGCACACCTCACTCCAATATTTTTAATAGAATAATGCAGGCATTCTGTTAACACCTGAAGCTTTGTTGGGATGCATTCCAAATATCGCATGTCGACTTGTCAAGCCATGTTGTAACAAATTCACAATTGTTCCAATGTCGATTTGCCTCGAAGTAGCAAATAATTCTTTATAATAATCACAAAATATTGTTTTAATACTAGCCTGAGCTGTATTTTTTGATCTAGATGCCAAAGAAATTTTCGAAATTTTATTCTAGCGTTGTCACTAACTTGCATAAGCGTGGAAAAAAGAGGTGTTTTAATCCCCATATGACAACCAATTTATTTTTTCTTGTTATGTTCACATCTTTTGTCCAATATCAAACAAATCATTAAGCCTTATTCGAATCTCCCATTTGTCACCATTATGCATACTAGCAAAGTTAGTGATATCAATTAAGTTATGTTGTTGCTCTATAATTTTGTTATCTAATAGACCCAAAAGTTTCATAACTCCATCTTGTTATGCATTAGGTGTTGCCGCTGTTTTGGATAACAAATTCATCAATGGTTGAGCATGTACCTACGATGACCAAACTTTTAGAATAGTATTCCAACAGTTTCTTTATCAACCAAATATCTTTCGAATCAAAAATTTCTCCATTTTCGAACCTCGTGGCTATTAGTAGTGTCACTTGACTTATATTTCCACACCAAAATAGGTGCATGGTCAAAATTTCTCCATTTTTAAGCATTTGTTTTATATTTTACTTTTTTTTTATCTTATTTTGGAAAGTATTTGCATGTTTTGTAAGTTAAAGTGATTTAAGAAGAATACTAGGCAAACATGAACAAAAAGAGTAAAAATGGTGTAATTAAAGGTAATTCACACAAGTTAGAGCAAGATGTTATAACACGATTGTCAAATTCAAGAAATTCTATGCATGCCTTAGCGAGACATTACTCGTGCTGAGGCGAGGTTCTCTCGAGTTCAAATTGGGCATTCTGGGATTTCTATGCGCATCGGGGTGAGACATAATTCAAGCCGCGACACAAGGCTCTAAGGTCCAACTTTTGTTTTCTGAAGTTTTGTGTGTGTCGCGACCCAACTTGTTCCCTGCCACAGACAATCCTTTCGGCTTGCAATTGAAGAAACGAACAATCAATGTACTTCGCAGCACATAATAAATCATGTCGCGACTTGAGTACAAAAATTTGCTATAAACCCTAATATGCATTCCAAACATGTTTAACCTATAAATGCAACCCTAATTCCTCTTAAACAGATATCAATTAGGCCACATACCAACCACTAGCTCCCATAGCCGTTCTTCACATCATTCATATATAGATACAAAGAAAAAACTTCCAAATGGTAAAGAAGATGAAAGAATTTAAAGAAGATAATGATAGTCCATTCAAAGATTTGGAATGATCTTTATCAAGTAGTATTTTTATTGTTTTATATTCTTTTTACCTCTGTAATCTAATACCTTTTGTAGTTAAATTAACTTTTGTTAATTTAACTATGATTGTCAAATTTTGTAACATGGGATTTTAGTATTGCTTCCAATGATTGGAAGAACAATTTTATGGTTTGAATAAATAAAAGTTTAATTTTTTTATTCATATTCTTAAAATCTTTAATTATAAATTAATGATGGACCAAGTCTTGATTTATAATTAAAGATTTAGATCTAACCATTATACACATCATCTATGATTGGTTGTGTATTGGTAAATATGAGTTATAATTTAATTTCATTGATCAATTTCAAGCTTGATCAAGGAAGTCGTTGATTAATTGAGATTACATTATATTGTAAAAAATATCTTTAATTATAAATTAATGATAGATTAAATCTTAATTTATAATTAAATAATATATTTACTTTAAGTTTATCAATTAATTAATTCAAGTCTGAGCATGGAAGTTATTAATTAATCAAGGATCTTGGTTTATATATTTTTCTTAGTGTATATACTTTTATTAGTTTGTTAATTAACCAATTTTAAGCAAGACTTAAGAAGTTATTGATTAATTGAGAATTATAGAAGTCACCGTAATCATGGGATTCACTTATTTAAAAAAGAAAAATCACTAAATCTAACTTGTATTTAAATAATTTAATTCATTGTTTACATGAAAAGACGTGTATACTAATTTCCCATATTCATTTATCATCCTTGTTTTGACTATAATTTAATTTATTTACAATCTTAAATTAAAAAAAAGTAATTTAGAATTTACACTTGATAACTGATAAAATGTTTATGATTGTTTTTGTTAACTAATTTACAAAATAATTTAATTTTTAAAATAACCTACCAATTTATTTAAAGATTGATCTTAAAGTAAATTTATCAGTAATATATTTTTATACTTACAAGTAATTAAAATTTGTGCATCACCGTCACATTTGAAATGGAGCATGGAACAAAGATATCACTTTCTCTCATCATATTGTTACATATAGAATTTTAGAGGGGTTGGGGAAGAAGAAGAACAAGAGGAGCTGTTTGGCTATAAATTCTGATGTTCTTTATTGAATTCATTGGGCTATATATATAGCCTAACACACACATGAATTACAAGAAAATTCAGCTAACTAACTCTGCCATTTTCTAATAGAATCTATGGTCCCTCACTCCCATCCTTGCTTGCCTCGCTGTGCCTTGCACCCACATCTTACATCCACGTGCGCCAACCGTTCATCGCTATGTAGCCAATAATACTCGTATCATTCCTTCCCCCTTTTAGAATCCTTGTCCTCAAGGATGAAGTTGCACTACTACAAAATGTGGCATTTAAGTTGATATGTAAAGTCAATTTTTGGAAAAAATTGACTTATAATGAATTTAAAGTCGGTTTTGTATAAAACCAACGCTACATATAGCATCGATTGACGTGTTGAACGGACACTACATGTGGACATAGCGTAGGTTGACACGTAGGACTAACGCTACGTCCATGCGTAGCATCAGCTCGACACCTCAACCAACACTAACACACGTGGATTTTTCCTTTTCTCTTCTTTCTTCCCCCATCAGACAATTTTTAATTTGTAGCACTGTAAACAACACCCAAAAATCCAAAACCAAGCTTCACTTCCTCCATTCTTTCTCATTTTCCGACCACCTACGACCACCAATTTCAGCACCATTTAGTGGGTTTTCTTCCTCTCTAACTTATCTTCCAGATCCCCTATTTTTTGAGCGAAATATTAAATATTTTATACCCATTTTCTCACTTACCAAACACCTTTTTTCTTCTTCTTCATTTCCTTCATTTTGTCACTTCATTTACTCTTGTAAGTATTTCTATTAATCCTACGCATTTATTATTCACTTTGTGTTATTTTTTGTATATTATATGTATAAATTTTTGTATTATGTATGTTATTATTTTTATTATGTAGATTTTGTATAAGTATTTCGTAATAAAATAAATTTTTATATATATTTATGACTGTGATTTAAGGTTGGTATTTAATTTATTTATTTATGTTAAAATGAAATAGAAAAGACATGATTCAACAATATGATACTCATTAAAATATTTGTCATTTGAAGTAGTATAGTTATTTAAAAAAATCTTAATAATCAAAAAATTGTTATATAAATTTATATGTCATTGAATATATGTTCTTAAGTAGAGTAGAAAATAAGTAAAATATGTAAACAAAATTAAAAATTTAAAGTCGATTTAAACCCGACTTTAATGCCCATTTTTGTAGTAATGTTGGGATATGATTTGATAAGAATATATGTGCCCCTTCCCTAAAAAACATGGATTGGAATGCTTGTAAATTAATTTTCCATTCCTCAACCCGACATAAAGTTGCTATTAATGAATTCCAAGAAAGATCCCTCCCAAGAAGCCACACAATTGAACCCAACATGGAGAAGTAATTTACCATATCTCTGGAATTAATCATCCTCTTACTGAAATTAGGAACTTGCTTGTACCAATCAATTTTGAGCCCAAACAAATCTTCAACCCAGCAATCATTTGGCACAGAACGGATTCTGACATCATTATAGTTCAGGTTGTTACCATTTCCCTTTGGAAGTGTGTTCCAATTATAGGAGTATGACTAGTCGAATTTGAAGACATTAATACAAGCTTTGGCAGCTATTGAGTCAAAGGGGTTGCTAAAGCCTTATGGATGGCCAAGTTGAGTGAGCCTATAAGAAGCCATTGCCTGCAAGGTTAAACTAGCAGCTCCAACTAAGCTCCATCCTAGCTTAAGTATTAGCAACCAATTGAAGAATATGTGTAGCACTAGCACTATTGTAGAAATCCAAGCCATCATCATGACTTTGCTTCGAGATTGTAAGAATATTCGTATAGGAAAATTCACTACATAGGCTAATGATTGGGAAGGTATCCATTGAGAAAATTTTCCTGAGCCAGTTATAGAGCATAGATATCCAAACCCATTGTTGTGCCAATGCATATGTTTTGTCTTCCTGAAGGCTAAGTTCATCCCTCTTCTACTACCTTCCCAAGTCTTATCATCATCCATCTTTGAAAAGTGTTAATCGGATATGAAGCAAGACCAATACCCTTGATGATCTTCCAACCAAGAGTAGAACTAACAATGACATCCAATTCAAGTCCAAGACGAACAACATAAGCATGGATTTCACAACCAAGCACAACATTTCCCATCTAGGTAGCAATAACCAACACACTAGTAATCAAAATGGAATCCGCCTTATTACCCTACAAAGTTGATTTCCTGAAGAACAGTAAGGAACTTTCATACTTTTATTTTATCACATCTAATTATCAATGCCATATGATTAAATCAGGTTGGTATAACCCACTAAAACTTTATATGCTAGTCCCATGGAGTTACACTTAGAGTACATGCTTACAAGTATGCTACAAACATGAACACTGTAAGCAAAGCTGCTTTTCAAACTAAACCCATGTATTACTTGGCCAACACCCAATAAGCTGGTTGTTTACCCATTCTTTGCATCTCGATGGACAATCCTAGTTCTTTGTCCCAAAACCAGAAATCATAGAATTCCTTATAACCAAATCAGTTTCAGATATCCCATTTAACACATTGTTGGCTTCAGCAACAAGATCAGGGATAGCAACCATATCCATTCTGGGAAAAGGATAGGGCATAGCAAAATATTCCTTGAATATTTCTAGGGTCCTGACAGCAACATGCATTGCAAACCTTCTATGGTTTGCCTTACCTTCTTGACAATATACTTTAAATTTGACTCCATCAGATGCATGATTTTTAACATAATCAAACAAATCAATAAATATATCCACCAAATAAGTAGACATAATTGATGACTCTTGATATGAAATTTCTTAACATGTCCATTCACTTTCTCTTCAAGCATTGGCATGTTGGGAAGTGCTATTAGCTCAAATGGCTCACCCAATGTAATCTTAAAGGTATCCTTGTAAGCAGGTTCATCCCAATATGGAAAGCATCCTCTAGCATTAGGAGGTTCAAACCATGTGACTACCATATTCCTCTTCTCACCATCATGAGCATAAGTATTTCTGTATAAACCTTACATTTTTTCATTCTGAATCCCTTCAGAAGCAATGGCTAAAACTCCTAATCCAAAAGGAAGTTCCTCTGCAAAATCCAAGGCCAAAAACACATTATATTCAAAAGTTTCTTGATTGATATCTAGAGGGTTCAGCTCAGCCAAAGAGTTCAGAACAAAGCTAAGCCAGTTCTAGTGCATGGATCTCCAACACCCCTATTTAAACTAATGCATAGATACAAAGAATCTGTACCACCAATTGCTATCTAAATACCTCATAGCATTTCAGAATGTGTGAATTGCTAAAAGTTAGATGGATCTACCCAATAATATTTTGAAGGATCGATGAGTGATGATGCTTCTTAGCCCCTTGTTTATGATAAAAAAAGAAAGCATTTTGAATATAACCTTCGGAATGTAATATGAGTAGGAAGGGAAGCTTCTATCTCTGCTTCTGCCATTGAGATTTGAAACCCTAGCCATCTTATTAACATGGCTATAGAGCATAACAAGGGAAAAATTAAAGCGTGGGCATGTCGTTTTTGAGTAACATTACTTTTACGTTACCATCAATGCCAGAGGTAGGACTCATACAATTTCACCATATTAATGGTCTTAGGAACATAATACAACTCATATATAATATGTACATTATTGGCATGAATTTGATTTTCTAACCATAGCCTTTGAAGATTAGTCACTATTTTTTGAGTGGTGGAGGAAACATTCTTCAGGGGAATACCCATATGGGTCATTTGGGTCTCAGAAAATTGGTAGAGGAGTGTATTCATATATCTTAATAGCGTGATGAAGCTTCCTCAGATGACGGTGTATGGGTTCTCTAATTGAACCCTCATCAATGTGAAGAGGCTTTGGTTTTGTGCATCAATGGCCTTTAACAACTCTCTTATCATAATAATGACATAATCTTTCTCTTCCTTGCTCGCGAGTCTCTCGGTTGATCGATTGACCCATTGCTTTGATTATTTTCAGAGAAGTGTAAGAAGAAGAGAGGTTGTAGACAAGAGGAAGTTGGTCTCCTTCGTGGGTAGGGGCTTTAGGGTTAGGTAATGGGCCAAATCTAAGCCCATTACGGGGTAGTTTGGCTAATAGAAGAAAAATATCCTTACAAGGTAGGCTTGCTTCATGGGCTGATTCTGGAGGCCCGTGTAGTGGCGATCCATAGAATCTCGACTTGGGGACTGCATAAGCCATTGTCATCTCTTTGTGTATCCCAGGGATGCAATTCTTACTGGTTCTAAGTTTTATGGGTTGGGATTCTCTCATCGTGAAGGAACAAGTGGGTTGGACTTCAATTTTCTCGAAGCTCTCAGGTGATGCACGAAGGTGTGGTTATAAGCTGATGTGATTCCGAGGGAACTGATGTGGTTCCGGTGAGCTGTGGAATGTGCAAAAAGCTTGCAGCTCGATCAACACCATTTGTAAGACAACGTTTAATCGCTCGAAGGTATCAGATTCCTCATCATAGATTTCTATGTTGGATTGGTTCCGATTGTCCAAGGTTAGAACCGACTTTGATACCATTGTTACGTATAGAATTTCAGAGGGGTTGGGGAAGAAGAAGAACAGAGGTAAAAAGGAACTGTTTAGCTATAATTTTTGATATTCTTTATTGAATTCATTGGGCTATATATATAGCCTAACACACACATGAATTACAAGGGAATTTAGCTAATTAACTCTGCCATTTTCTAACAGAATCCATAGTCCCCCACTCTCGTGCTCTCTTGCCTCACTATGCCTTGCACCCGCGTCCTACATCCACGTGAGCCAACCATTCGTCATTGTGTAGCCAATAATACTCGTATCACATATCATCAAAACTATCTACAACATCACCTCTCCCATCCAATTTGCACTTCAATTTTTTACTCACTTTAGTCTCTTCCAATATAATAGCATCCCCAACATGCGATTCTTTGGGTTGGATTGCTAAACAACCACATAGTTCGAAGAAAAGCCATATCCCCCTCAGCCATTCTATGTTCACCTCCTTGAAAAAATTTCTTTACTTTTATCATGCATGGCACAACACAACACGACTTGTCACATAACCATGATTTTCCATGTCAACCACCATGTCAATATCACCCCAAGTATCTAGCATAATATCGTCTCCAATTGTGTGCGTCCTATCATCACCCACATGTTTTGCATTAATAGCCACCTGTATTAGCCCATTTTCTACTGTTCTCCACCATACTTGACGATACTCATGCCACTTCATTCACCAACCCCACAATTAGGTTTCTTGAATATAGCCTTCATTGCTTCAGGATTGGGCATAAATCGATTATCCCTTAGCCAAGTTTCAAACCAATGTATTGCATTAGTTTGTGCATGTAGTGCTTATTTACGTTTCCCACACTACCACTTACCATTGTTAATCCTCTCGTAATGAAAATAGAAAAAGATAGCTTCTCGTATCGAAAATCAATCCACATCGGCTAAATCTTCGCGTAGCAAAACCACCATCCTGGTAGCAAATGATTATTCAATGGAAATGATGACTCTATAAAAGTAGAGTTATTAACCCATTTTTTTACTTAATATTTACTTGTTTTGTTTAATAAATAGTATTATTGGGGCTAAAAATATTAAAATATAAAGTTTTTAGTGAAAAAGGGTGAAAATATATTTTTTGGATTTTTTAATGCAAGGACAATCAGAAGCTATCACGTGGCCTGCCACGCTAGCAAATGAGCTAACTGGGCAAGCCACGCAGATGCCAAGTAAGTATGGAAAATGAATTGTAGATCACCGCATATGAGGAGCAAACTAGTGTGTGCCATGTGTCAGCACGACGTTCAATCTGAGTTTGAATAGCTATTAAACCTTCACTCCACGTGTCGTCATACGATTACTCCTTGCATTCCACCTATGGGTCATGCCATCCGTTACCGCAAATAACGTTAGGTCGTGTGGAGCTAACTTAGCATGCGTTGACTCAGATTTGTCTTCCCTGCCAAGCATCACGCTCTAATTTTCCTAATGAATTAGGTGTGCCACATGTCGCGCTGTGATTGGTTGGCATATTTCATTTTTCTTATTTTGATCTCAACCCTTAATCTGAAGTTGATTTGACGGTCCAAATTGCACTTGAGATATATTTAAGCCCATAATTACCCCATAAACCCTAATGAGCCACCGTTAGCATAACTTTGATCAATTTTTGGAGCTAAAAAGAGAGAAAAATATAAAAAAATTTAAAAAGAGAAACAATTTTGATGGAGATTAGCACTACAATTCAAGAGATTAATTGTATTTCTTCTTCCACTCTTTTCTTTATCAATTTTTATGTCTTTCTTTATGAAACATATAAGTTTTATGGACACATTTATGTGTAGTTAATTTATTAATCTATGAGTCTTATGAACCCAATTTTCACTATGCGATGATATAATATTTTACCTTAATTATAATTATAATTTAATTATATTATTTAATCTGATTTTTATGCTATTAGTTGTTTGATCAACAATTTATTTATAGAGACAATTAAATAGATTTGAGAAAATTATTTAATTGTTTGTCTTGATTAAATAACATGTATAGTTTCTAGGCAAAAATGTATGATTTTTTTGTATGTGATTCATAATTGATGAATTTAATAAGTAGTATGCAATTTAATTGAAATGAGAGTATGACTAAATTAATTACTATATAATACGTAGTTTACTTAAGAGATGAATACATACTAGGTTAGTTTCAATTGATATGTAATTAATTAATTGATATGTAATTAATTAATTGATAATAATATTGGAAGGATTTTAATGATTTACATGTTTAAAAAATAGGAGGATTAAGTGTTCATAGATATTTTTTCATATATTTTCTTAGTTAAAAAATCCAATTTAATTAATTATTGATATTTATTTTTAGTTATTTTAATTTTACTTCTTTAAAATATAAAATCACAAAAAAAAATTAATTTTTATTTTTTTTATTTTAAAAATTAGTTTATAATAAAATAATATATACGTTAACAATATTTTTTTATCATTATATTAATTATGGTGATATATATTCTTTCGTATTTATTTTGTAAAATTTGTGTTACGATTTCAACCATACTCTCACGTATTCTGCACTCTTGTCATGAAACGAAACTGACAGAACCTCACCTATCCTCCCCACTATCGGTGTAATCTTCAGTTTTATCATCCAATTATAGGGGCATCGTATAAATGAACTCACAGCCACACGGAATCAAATGAGACTTCTTACACACAGACCCTTTGTTGCAAAAACTGAAGAGCCAACAAATGGCCATTGATTGTCCATGGTTATTAATCAAAATCCCGTTCCGCCTTGCTCCGTTCATCAAAGTGAAAAATAAAGAAATTTCTTGAAGAGCTCTTAATCTGAGTTGCAAAAACTCGCTGCCAAGGACTCCTTATGGCTTCCTCGATATTGGATACTGACAATTTATGCCGAGCAAACAATTTCCCCACCACCACTACCTCACTCTTGTCTACCATACGACCATCTGAATCATCCAAGCAATCCACCACCATGCCCTTAAAATTCTCGCATATATCCTCCATACTACTCAATACCTATACCGGCTGTGAAGCCTCAGTAAACCTTGTCAAAACCCAGAAAAACCCTAGTCAGCAACGGTTTTGGTGGTACAACCAAGCTTAGAGAAATCTAGTACCATCGGCCTAAAGAAATGGAATAAATCTATCTTTAATTTGTTACTTTAAATACAATGTAAATTTTAAGCTAGAGATAATTTTAATTTTTTTTATTAAATATATGTTTACATTTTTATTTGTTTTTATTTTTCATTCTATTTTTTTTTATTTTAGTTTATTTATTAGTTTAAAAATAATTAGATTAATTTTAAAAAATTTCTAGCAAAATCATCGTTTTTAAGTTGTTTTAGTAAATGATTGAGTTTTTATAATAATTGATTAATTTCTTGAATATATCATGAAATAATATAATAATTAGTTTATTTAGCTTAGATTTCATGATAAAATATTGAGATTTAGATAAACCAAAAATTGATGCTTATAAATCAAATAGTAGAGATTATCTTCTCACAATATTTTAAGACTTTATCTTTCTATTTCAAGTGATAATTTTTTTACTCTTTTAAACATTTTTCTTATTATTCAAATTACTAGACAATCTTTATAGGTTTTGCATTAAATGATATGATTTTTGCATCTTAAAAAGTGTCATATATTTATTTTTATTAGTTTGATTAATACCTCCTATCAATTAATCAAATACTATGTTCAAAACATTCTCGATCATTCCAATCAATTATCAATTAATATAGTGTAACAAATAAATAGTTCTGACCATGTTAGATTGATCTAGGAAATTAATTAATAGATTTAATGCTGGATGATCTAGTCAACTAAAAATTTAATTCAAGATTTTTTAAATTGAGTAGATTGAGTACAGATCGATCTATACACCTTGATCTATCAAGACATATCTTGATTGATCGAGTAGCTTAAATTCAAAATATTTCTGTGTTTAATATTAAATCTAACATGTATAAGAATAAAAACATAATTAATATGTGTTCATTAAAGCTCAATAATTTTTTTAGCTTGAAATATTCTTAAAAGATACCTAAAAACTAAAATTACATTTGAGATATTTATTTAGTAAACTGAATACTAAGCCAAGACTAATTAGGTGTGTTTTACTTTTACAAGAATTTTACTTAGAGATCAGAAATAAGAAAGAAAATAAAAATGGGGTTACTATCATCTATCTAGTTTAATTTTTGATTTTGACATTAATGAGAGTGAGATAGAAATGGATATTATTGAAAATTTACCTGATGAACAACTATTTACAATGGCCTAAATCCATGGTATTTTGACATTAATTATCTTGCTAGTGGTATTTTAATGCCTAACATTCCTTTCTAGAAAAAAAAAAGACTTTTCCATAATTGTAAGCACTATTTTTTGGATGATCCTTATTTATTTAAGTTTTGTCAAGACCAAGTCATCCGGAGATGTGTGCCTGAGAAGGAGCAAGAGAACATTCTGACCTCTTGTCATGAGCTTCATTATGAGGCTATTTTGGCGGTAAGGTAACAACTCTTAAGGTATTACAATCTAATTTTTATTGGCCAAATCTATTTAAAGATGCTTGTAATTTTTACATGTGATATGATAGATGTCAAAGGACTGGTAACATAGGAAAATGTGATAAGATGCCTTTAACATCTAATTTGGAAATTGAGCTTTTAGGTTTTGGGGGATTGACTTTATGAGTCATTTTCTCCTTTTTTGGATATGAATATATTTTAGTTGCAGTTGATTATGTGTCCAAGTGGGATGAAGTTATACTCACCAAAACCAATGATGCTAATTATGTTGTAAACTTTTTGAAAAATGTACTATGTATCAAGTTTAGGACACCTAGGGCCCTAATCAATGATAGAAGAAGCCACTTTTACAATAAGCTCTTTGATGGTTTACTGAAAAAGTATAATATCACATGCAAGGTGGATACTTCTTACCATCCATAAACTTTCGATCAAGTAGAAGTAAGCAATGGCCAAATTAATGATATCTTGGAATGGACAATGTGGCCTTTAAGATAGGATTAGGAAACCAAATTAAATGATGCACTATAGGCATACCACATAACTTACAAGACGCCTATTGGAATGATTCTTTACAGGTTAATTTTTGAAAAGGCATACCATTTGCCTGTTAAGCTTGAGCATATGGGATATTAGGCAATCAAGCAATTCATGGACCTTGAACAAGTACAATAGAAAAACTTGCTTCAACTTGATGAGCTAGAATAGATTAGGTACAAAGCTTATGAAAATGAAAAAATCTACAAAGAACACACTAAGCGTTATCATGACAAATGCCTAATCAATAAGTCTCTTTAGCCTAGACTAAATTTTTTTTATTTAATTCTCATTTTAAAATGTTTCAAGGAAAGTTGAAGTCAAGATGAAGTGGAGGATTTGATGAACGCATGAAAAGCTCTAAATATAACCTGATTTATATGTATTTTAGTGCCAAAATAAATTTATATTTACATAATTTTATTATTATTTTAGCGAATCTATATTTTTAGAATCATAAGTATGTTTTGTTATTTTCCAAGTCTGGCTTCAAAATTATTCAACTGATAAACACTTAAAGAATTGAATTGGGAACACTCAATTGCAACCAAATAATAAAATAATAAACATATATAAGCCATACATATGTATCAATCAAGCTTGTAAGGGGGTGAAATAAAAATAATTTGGAAACATGCAATTTAACGTGTGCCATAATGGTGGAATTTGTGAGCCGTGATGCAAGTGTATCGGGTCAGAATTTCAACACGTACGTAATTTATGCATGTCACAGTAGTAGAAAAATGCATGCTGTGGTGTCTAATGATTTCTTGATCACGATCCATTTTCCCCTCCTTTTTCCCTGTCCTTCACCCTATAAATAGCCACCACCCCTTCTTATTTGAAACATCTGACAACTTCTAGTACAATTGTTCTCTCTCTTTCTCTTTTCTTAGTTTTCTTAAAATTCTTCTCTCATTACGAGAGTTGAGCAATGTTTTAGTTTATGTTTATGTTATAAATTGTTTGGATTAGGTTATCATAGTAAGTGGCACTAATAAGGAGCTTTTTCAGATAGAAGATTGGTGCAGGAGTTATATGTAAAAATACAGTTGAGGTATTAAATTTAATTCTACTTTATTTGCATATTTAATTTAATGTATTTTTTTATTGTTATTTTTAATTTATTAATCATTTATTAAATCTAAACATGTTTGGAAAATTGTGATTGAGATTTGTGTAAATTATTTAGGTAAATATTTTTAACAATTATTAAATATATATTATTTTTCTATTTAAGAATTTTATAAATTTTATTATTGAAAAATATGTTGATGACATATTTTGCGTAATAGATATAAAATATGAAGATTGTGTTTTAGAAAGATGAATCTAGATCTAATTTAGAATTATATTATATTTCAAAGTTTTATAAGATTTGTAAGTCTTGTTGTACTATATTTCTATTTGTTAGCTTCCTATGTAAAAACACAGTGTTTGTTTATTTTTACTCAATGTTTCGTCTTCCTCTATGTAAGTTTGGTTACAACGAATTAGTAATGCATATACACACATAGTTAGGCACACTATGTTTAAAATCATGTTCTTACACACCATGGAGTTGGTTGTTTTAAGTATATATGCTAGGTTGAGAGTGGTGGATTTTGGTTCATTTTGGGTATGGGTATTTATGAATTTTACTCTACATTTTTTGAAAAAAAAATTTCTTTGAGGTACCTTGTCACCAACTTCAGGGAGTTTGTTGGTCGAGACTTAATAACTATCCCCCTAATTCTCTCAACTCTTTACCTATATTTTTAGTACATAAATTCATATTGAGACTTATATATATTTTTGAGATCATTTTGGAGAGCTTACAATTGAGTGTGGATCATTTAGTGAGTTTACTTATCAAATCGTAGTCTGTATGCATACATGGCTTGAGTATGTGTATCCCATACATGATTTGAGATATGTGAATAACAGTGTGTCCTTTGGTGCCTTGAGATTGATAGTGATCCTCAAGATTTCTCGTTTTATAAATATGTCACGTTACTAATCTATGACTACTAATCACACCACATTGGGTGGTGTTGGTTGTGGAGGAGAGTTAAGTTTTTGTGTCAAACTAGGTCGTTATAGGAGCAACAAGAAAGAGTAGCAATATGCACTTTGGATAGAGGTCCTAACTAATAAAGGTAATAATGGTTTAATTTCTTTCAAAATTATAACTATTTTATTGATTAATGAATTGTTTGTTGCTAAATGGTTGTCTTAAGCAACCCAATGATGTTACCATATAGATATGATCTCTATGTGGATTACCTCATTACATTGCTTATTATGCATCTCTAATTAGAAAGCGTTAACTATTTTCTTAATTTTTATTAATGATATAATATATGTTGTGAAATGTTATCTGCTTATCTAACATTATATTATCTGTGCTTCTATTATACTTTCCATTTAAGTGTATTCTTTTCGGTTTGTACGAATTAGGATTGAATCGTTAAGGTGTATGTATCTCCTTACTTTGGTATTGTACTAGGTTGTAGACCCTTTCAAGATTTATTATTGAAAATATCTTGAGAGCATATTTTTATAATAAATTTAAAACATGAATGTTAGATCTCACATACATCGATTTAAGAACAAATTTAGATAGCTTGAATAGAAGTTTAACTTTTAGTCTCGATCAAAAGTGACAAGTTAAATGGTTTTTTTAAATTCTTAGAAATGAAGCATAATTTAATTAAAATTAATTGATATGCTTGAATAGAAGTTTAACTTTTAGACTCGATCAAAAGTGACAAGTTAAATGGTTTTTTTAAATTCTTAAAAATGAAGCATAATTTAATTAAAATTAATTGATAGACTTGATCAAAGATGTTAAGTGATTTAATTCATAACAAATAGTAGACACGATCGAAAGTGCTATTTTTACATATAAAAAAGAATCAATAAATATTGATTTATATTTTACTAACCTAATTAGTTCTACCAAATATAATCAACTGACTAAATATTTTATTAATTCTTTATTGATTAATGTATTGCATATTTGTCTATTATTTGTGTGAACTAATATATCATTTATCTTTAATTATTTTATGTTATTAATTTAAACCCTTTTTAAACCTAAACATTCCCAAACTTTGTAACATAATATTTAGGTTTATTTTTTATTTTTAAGAATTTCGTTGAATTATTTAAAAATCATGTAGTTCATCTTTAGACTAACCTTGAAAGTATATTTCTCATTTCTTACGAAGTGATTCGTGCACTTACAAGCTATTTATACATATACAAAACTTGATGCATCACCATTTCAAGTTGTTCAAGTTTTCCCACATAGAATTGATAAATCCAAAAACTAAAAAGAAATTCAAAGTCAATGGGTATCATATCAATCCATAATTGGAAGAAGGTGTTACAAATGAGGACATTGAATGCATTGAACTGGTAGAGCTTTCACATCTAGTAGTGTCTTACTAAGACATTAAATTAAGCACTTGGTAGAAGGCAACCCACTATTTTAAGTAATATTATTTTATTTTAATTTTATTGTTTAATTTTATTTATTATTAATTAATTTTCTATTTTACCCTTTCATTGCTTTTTTGAAGATATGCATATTTGAAAACATTGAAGATAATATTTAGTTTAAGTTTGGGGGAGAAAATATGACCAAATTGAAAATAATACTAAGTGCATTCTTTTTTGTGTTTACGTCTTAAACATGTTCATGGATTATTTTAAGAATTATTTATATTCATAGTTTGTATTTCATGCTTAGATGTTAAGATTGAGATAAACTCAAACATGGTATTTAGAAATCAAATAGTGGAGACTACCTTGTGAAAATATTTTGAGCTTATATAATTTTATTCTGAGTGATGCTATTATTTCCTATTCCTTTAAACACTCTTCTTGTTAATCAAATTGTTAAATGATTTCTTTAGGTTTTGTATTGACTATTAGGATTTTTAAGATTTGATGAAATGTTATGTACTTATTTTTATTACTTAAGTTGAATGATTTGAGTAAAATTGAAAGTATATACATATTTCATTCATGCTTGACATCTAAAAAATATATAAGAGGTTCCCTAAAGCCAACAAAAAAGAGAGCCAAAAATTATCTACTCGCTTAAATACACATATGTACTCTCTCTCTCTCTCTCTCTATATATATATATATATATATATATATATATATATATATATATAAAGAGTAAAACAAAAAAGAGAAAAAAAATAAATAATATAACTAAATAATATAACCTTAAAGTTTTTCAAAGTGGTGAGATCTTATTACAAAAGGAAGATAGGAAATAAATTCCCTTGAAATCATTACATTGTCATTCATCTTATTGTATATACGTGATATTTTTGCTTAATGATTTTAATTGATGCATGATAATAGTAATGTGATTTATTCTTAAATCTTATCATTTGATTACTTTCATGAGATAAATGTAATGCACTTTTGTGCCTTTTCTTGCTTAATCATATGCGAAGATATTAGCTCATTTGTTTACATAACTTCTATTCACATATATCTTTGTTGAGTGAACCCATAGAATTAGTTTGAAGTTGAGAGTAGATCTTGCGAGGATTAGAGTCAAAATGAATTCAAATTCCTAACATTATGATGAAGCAAGTCAAAGTTGATATGTTTTATTAATGGGACATGAATTTGTGATGTGAACTAATTTGAACAATAAACTTTGAATTTTTAGAATGTTGAATTAATTTGTGATTTGATTTTGATTATGAACTAAAAATACACTAAAGCATGAAAAGTTTTGTTTATCTTAACTTTAATTTTTGTGGGTATTATCACTGAAAATCTTCAAGAGACTTAAACTTGTCCACTAAGGCATCTTAGGAGTTTAAAGGTTTATTGTTTACATTAAATACAACTATGTCAATCTACGAAAATTATTTAGGCTAGCAAAAAGATGGTTAGGGGTTATGATGAATGCTTAAAAAACACTAATATTTCATTGTTTATTTGCACTTAAAAGTAATAAATAACTTTGAATATACATGATTTTATCATTATTTATACAAATCTATGTGTTTAAAATCATAGGTATTTTTGTTATTTTTCAAGTATTTTTAGATTCAATTTGATAAATTGATCAACACATGAAGAATCGTACATAAAGCACTCATTTGCACTTTAGAAGATTAAAAGAACAATAGATGTAAGGCTTACATATGACCTAGCCAGTTTATAAGGGGTGAAAACAAGAATTCGAATCAAGCATCGCGGGCCATATCATGGACTTCAATAGGCCACGGTGCATTCCTTGCTACTTTAAATCAATATTCATGCACTTTTCTCTGTGCTTAGGGTGGAAACATTGAGTTGTGGTATGACCTATTTGAGGTAAAATGAGGAGAAGCATTACGAGACTCTGGCAGCAATGGTGGAATAATTAGGCCATGACACTTGATTATTTTCCTAATTTGAAGCCCTTAACGCCAACCTTTCCTAAAATTAGTACAACACACTTTTAGGTTGGATTATTAGGTCATAGCTTATTTTCCTACTTCCAATAGCTAATCTTTAACCTTTAGTATATAACTAATTTAGCCGTTCCAACATATATAGATACAGAAAGAGATCTTACTATTTGTGAAGAAAATCTAAGGATTAAGGATTTGAAAAAACTATTGACAACCTATTTAGAGATATGAAATCATCTTAAAAAAAAAAGATATTTTTAATTGTTATATTATTTAATTCTTTTTATAATCTAATTTCTTTTAGAGTTGAATTGATTTTTTATTAATTTAACTATAATTAACTTAATCTATATATGAGATTTTAGTTTTTCTTCCAATGATCAAGAAAACAATTTTGTGATTTAAATAAATAAAAGCTATGATTTATATCTTGTTCATATTCTTCAAATCATTAATCATAAATTAATGATGAGTTAAGTTTTGATTTTACGAGTAAAGAAAATATTTTAGAATTAAGCATTAGACATATCATATGTGCTTAATTGTGCATAACAAGAGTCTATTTTAATGTCATTGATTTGTAATAATTTAGATGGTTGAAAAATAACTTTAATTTAAATTAAAGATAGGTCAAATCTTAATTTATATAATTAAAGAATATATCTAACTTAAGTTTTTCAACTTTTAATCTCAAGCCCAACCAAGGAAAGTTATCGATCAATTAAAAACTTGATATATATATTTTTCTTTAGTTTAACAATTAATCAATTTCAACCTTGGATAAGGAAGAATTGATTAATTTATTATCATTGAAAAATCACCATGATTATAAGGAGTTTTATTTTAAAAAAATAAATAGATAAATCCAACTTATATTTAAATTACCTAATTCGTTTTGTCCATGAAAGGTTACACACACACATATATATATATATGTCAACCTAGGTTCAATTTAAGTTTAGTTTATCACTTTATTTTATTTTATTTTTAAGATTTAATTTAATTTAAAATTTATAGCTCTACAAACAATCAAACAAATTGTTAGAGTACTTAAGGTTTTTATTTTGCTTAACTAAGTTAAAAAATAAGTTATTTTTTTAAAACCATCACAATTCCTTGAGAGACGATCTTAAGAGTATACTTATCACTTACTATATGTGATTCATACACTTTAAAGCTTTTTATAAATACAAAATTTGACTATTGAGTTTTTGTGCATCAATAAACAACCCAAGATGTTACCACCTAGGTGGGGGTACTATATGGGCTTGCCTCATTACATGACCGTGTTTAAACAATTAGCTACTGTGTTAATGTAATATGAGTTTCTATCATGTATGTACTAACATACTAGATTTAGATTATAATTATAAAGCTTATTTGATTTTTGTTGTGGCATGCTTTTCTTCCTTTCCTTGTAACATGACTATAGTTTTTTTTTTGCTTTTGCTGATTTAAATTAATCTACCTACAGATGAGTTTAAGGATGGGCACTGGTACGATCGGGGACAATTTTTAATATAACTGTTCCCGAACTGAATTATAAAAACTGTATTCAAAACAGCCGAGAAATCGTTATGATTCAGGGATAATTTTTTACTCGCGGGTAACGATTCAGAGAGGTTATTAAAAAATACCCAAAAAAAATTGTTTTTGCAAAATTTTAAAAAATTGCTTAATAAACCCTAATTATTAATTAATATATAATTTAATTTAATAAGTATATAAATTAATTAAATAAATATAAATAATTTTGGATACAGATAGGTACTAGGGGTGTCCAAAAATTGGGCCGAATCGGTTTAAATCAAAAAATCGGTCCGAGCTAGATCGAACCGAATATTTTCATAAGTGAAATGGTTTGGTTCGGTCTGTATTAAGTAAAACCAATTTTCAAATGGTTCGATCGGATTATAAAAAATTATAAACCGATCGGACCGGACTGGATCAGACCGGTTTTAATAAATAATTAATTTTTTTAATTAAGCAGCGTATATATAAATTGTAACTTACCTTCTTTCATTCATCCTTTGTGAGATTGTGAGTGCGAACCCTAGCTAGCCCTCGTCACCTTCAATAGTACCCAACCACCAAACCATCCTCGCGTCGCCTCTACCACCAACCAGCCAATCTCTCCTCGCGTTGCCTTGCATCCTGTCATCCATGGACGAAATAGGTATGTGGTGAGCTGACTGATATATGTTTGAGTTTATGGATGAACTGTTTTATGTGACTTCTCCAAACATTCTCAGTAAAATTTCGTGTACGAGACATTGTATGTATTTTGGATTGATTGTCAAGCCTTGTGTTTTTTGAGTTTCTGATAAGGTTTTTGGACACCTCCAATTTCTGATATGTTGAGTCCAAAACTGGGCTTTGCTGTTGTTGATTTGCAAGCCACTGTTTCTCTCCTTCACTAGTTGTAGGGGCCAAAATCATCGTGTTTGTTTGTTTGAGTCGTCTACGATACCTTGGAATCATTTTCAAAAAACAAATTATCTAAATTCTTTGAAATATTGAACACTAATAAGTCTTTATTTCAAATGAGAGGAAAATGACAATCATATCACCATTGAATCTATTTTGGCTGGGACCAAATATTGAACATGCAATTGAAGAATTCAGATCCTAAATAGTATATACATATTAAACATAATTAAATTAATCTCAAAATAATATTTATATTATATATAACATATACATAATATATATTTCACAATATAATTCTTTAAAATATTTGGACAATTCAATCTATTTTACATTTGAAATAAAAGAACTCCACAACTTAGATATTGGTTTGCACATCTTATTAGTATAAAAAACAAAATTGTAAATTGGCTCGGTGGTCCTTCGTTAGGTCAAGTGAATGTTTTAAAACCGTTAACCAAATTGAATCAAACCGTTTGGTTACAACATTTTGGATAGCCAAACAGTCCAGTTTGGTTAAAAAAATTTTATTCAAAATCGGACCGAACTGGACCATAAACACTCCTAGTAGGTACGATTATTAGTATAACCATACTCGAATCGTACCCGTTGTTTCATGTTCAGTTTTTACCTAAAACCATCCCATCTCCAGAATTTATCAGATAAAAACCAAACCAACGATGTGGATAACCAAACCCACAATTTTCTTACCCATTCCTCGATGTGTTTTGGTTTGAATCGTTAAGGAATTAGAATCTTATTATCCTAGTAGTATACTAGGCATATACTCTTTCTTTTGATATGATGTGTTATATATGATTGTATCTATAAGAATACAATCATCATTTATCGAATATGTTTTCACGTATGAGCTATTGAAGTGATTGAAAATCCTTTATAATTTTTCAATATATTTGCTTGTTTCACATGTTATGTGATATTTTTCTAATGATTGTTTTTGTTACATGTTGAATTAAACATGTTTTGTATTTCTATTGTATTATATGCTTAATTCACGTTATTAAATCTATTTGAACAAGTTGGTGTAGAACTCATGAAAAGGTTTTTGAAGTTTCCACCCCTCATCTAGGTTGTTGAGATAATTATTAGAGCATGTATGTTAGTGATATGTGGCGAAAAATATGAAAAAGAGGGATGTTTTAGGTTGAGAAGGAGAAAAAGAGAAATGTACTATGATTTTAGGAATAAAGTTTTTGTTAGAATTTTTTTTGGCGTAACGTATCATGTTTTGAAAGGTAATTAAGTCATTTTATTTATATTTAAATTGGTTTTAAAATTAGAGCGATTAACCAAGTAAATAACATAATATCTTCAAATTTTCTCTTTATGCGGGTGAAAATTCATTTAATAGTTCAAAAGATTAATGTTGTTCACTTGATAAGCAGGGGACAAAATTATACATGAAAATTTATACTGTCGTTGACCAACAAAAAAAAGGAAAGAAAGAGAAGGCAAAACTTATAAATTTACACGACTATGTACATTTATTTATTTTCTTCATATGCACCACACTTCACAGATCTTTACTGCAAAATTTTCATAATTTAAATTACATAGTAAAATAGTGTACAACTTGAGCCCATTTCGAGTGATTACCGAAAAGAAAGAAATATACATGGAAGCAATAACGGGAAGATGAGTTGGTTCAAACTATCAATTTAAGATTACAATAATGAGAAACAAAGAAATAAATAAATGCTAAAAAGAAAACCGAGTTTAAAATAAAATGAGCCAGAGTCAGTTTTGCAAGTACGTTTCTTTGTCATGCTGCTCAAGTCAGTTTGATTGGGTAACAATCTCTTTACAAACATTCAAAGCCAGAAAACTTAGCTTATAGCAATGCATGCATATATAAATAAATTATCCTCTATATGTCTGTAGACCAATGAGGTCTACTCTTTGCTATTTATTTCGACTATTAATGTGTTTGATCCTTTTGAAGATCCCATTTCTTTTACATATTACAACACAAGCAAAGAGAGGACCCAATTGCATTAATATCGAAAGAAAATTGAATGCTAAAGACCTGTGCAGGGCAAGTTACCTCCTGTAACTCAACTTTGGTGATGGATATCATATGGATGAGAGCATTAGAAGTCCAATGTCCATGTTTTTTCAAAAGGATTTTTAGGGTTCAATGTGAGATTTGTACCAACACAACTGGAAGCCATAAGAAGTCCATCTTTTCACTTATCATGCAATTCCTTCTTTGGAAGCAAATCCGGCCTCCTGAATCTGTAACTGAATCTCACACCACCTATCAATGTGCAACCAAATTAAAAAAATTTCACCAATAAATTTAAAGTCTAGCTTCTCCATAAACATGAAGACATGCATTTATGTTATAGTTTTAAAAAAATGCTAGACTACAAAAAATAGCGGTAATCCAAAAAATTAAACTTTGATATCTAAATCAGGATGGTGTTTCACACAAAAAATAAAAACAAAAATTAGTATGGGGTCCTTCAAAAGAATCCTACTAGGAGCATTAATAAGTAATATAAAAGTTCCTCATATGGTACTCCGTTGTTTCTGTCCCTAACATTAGCTACTAAGTTTATAATTACTGTAGACAGATTTCGCTACCTTTAGTCAAGAAAAAAGGAATCAGCCCAAATGTAAATGCATCGTAAAAAATATGAAGGCATTACCAGTTGTCCTTCTGGAAAAGAACTTTAGCACCTCATCAATGATTATAACCTACAAAGGAAGTCAGGGGAGTCTTAAATAGAAACACCAAAGAAGCATTGTATAAATTTTATCAGCAACTTTATGCATTGTGCCTTGAGGACACATAAATTCCAACATTAAGAATTTTACAGGGTAAACTTAAAACCCAAATTCTTGAAAAAGAAAAATAGCATGTAGCACTAACAATTTATTCCATTCAGAGATGAGGTTTATGCAGACAGTAGTGTACATGGAAAACCTAGCTTAAGGTTAGGGAATTCAATCCACTTTAGCAGACCAAATAGTTTTTTTTTTAATTTTTTTTTCAAACACAGTTAATCATTCAGCACACAGAACCCTGAATGAAAAACAACTTACAGGGAATGAAAGATAGAAGACCATAGTCCACTCTGCCCAAGACAACGGCATGACCTGAAATACAAAAATATTACACGAAAATACTGAATTAGACTTCTTTAAGAGAGAACATAGGAAAGTAGATAAAATAAATAGATTATGGCTTACCGAAAAAAGGACTGAAAGAGGGCGTACATACAAAACTAGAACATGAAGAATCATTGTAAGAATGATAGATCCAAGAAGCCAGAGATTGCTCCAAGGAGGGATAACACTAGAAGCGCAGTTAAAAAATACATTCAGTAAATGCAATGGAATATATATATATAAAGCAAATAAATAAAGCCGTGTGAGACCAAATAAACAAAGGCACGTAATCTAATAGCAAAAGAAAGAGATATTGACATTTATTTGCAAAAGTATTACTAATGGCCGAGGCCTTCCCATTAAGTTCAAGGTTCATGACTAGCATTTGCAATTTCTTGGTGTTTATAATGCTTTTCATTTTAATACGTAATATTCTCTCTCTCTATATAAAGAACCATCCAAATATTCTATGGATATTTTCACTATCATGAATAGTTTATGCAATTTACTAGATGATTATAATGTTTTTCCAATGAGCTATTACATTCTCTTTACATATCAAAAGAACCATCCAAATATTATACGGACATCCAAAGAAAAAAAATTAATAATTCAGATGTGTTTTGCAGTTCTCTTTTATTTCAATGAATAACATTTATAATATAACTTTATAAATTGCATAGTTGAGTTAATGATTTATAAGACTCTTATTTAAGTTATCCATTAAATTTGTAATTTATTTCATAATACAATAAGTAACACATATCAAGATAGAAACTAACAAATTTAAACATTACATTAAATTTAATTTTACTATCTGATATTTTATTATTTTAATATGAAATTAATATATTTCATTTACTTTTGTTTCTATTTGTTTTAGTTAGTTTTATAAATTCAAAACTCATAAGTATTAAATTTTTTAATTTCTTTTTTAAGCTTACTTAAATATCATTTATTTATGAGATGGATGCTTACACTTAAATATATTTTTTATTCCCTACAATTTCATGTACTTCGAATCTAAAACCTATGCTTTTCAGCAAAAATGCAACAAAAAGAATAAAAATATTCAGTTAATACTTAAGGTATTTCAATATATATATATATATATATATAATTAATCAACTAATGTTTTCTCCAAATTGAATTTTAGTACTAGTTTTGAGGCATACTTTGTCACATTTTTTTCTCCCTTATCATATTATTTAATTAAATAATTAAATAATTAAATAATTGAATTTGAATTGAATAATTATTGCAACTCTGATATGTCATTATCTTATAAAAATATTCCATCTATTAAATTTGTATTATTTTTTTTAAATAACATAAGTAGCATATAGTTAGGAAGAAAATAACGAATTTAAATATTAAATATAATATTAATACTATTAGATATTTTATAATTATTTTAATAAGAAATTAATATATTTAGTTTTCTTGCTATGTGTTTAGTTATTATTAGCTTTAAATGCATAAGTACTAACCTTTTAATTTCTTTTGCAAAGCTTACTACTCTAGATATTAGTTATTAATGGGATGTTTAAACATAAATGTTTTTTAATAAATAATCCCAAGTATAAATATACTTTTTAATCACTCATCACTATGTATTATATATTTGTAAAAAAATTTATAATCTCAATTATTTTACATCTAAAACAAATGTTTCACACGGGAAAAAAAAATAAAGAAAAATCTTCAGTATAAACTAACATTTCAATTACAAATTTCTTATCTAATAGTAAAATTTTACTATTAGATATTTTAAATATAATTTTATCACAAAGTACTAAAAGGAGCGGTACAAATGATTTCACTTTATTAAAAAAATGTAATTTAATCCTGTAACTTCTGAATTAAGCAATACTAGCCCTATTGTGAGTAAAATTAATATCATAATTATTAAAAATAAGCAATTCAAGTCCTATAATTATTCAAAAAAAGGACTTCTAGTCTTATCATGAGACCAATTTTCATACTCAAGTATTCAGCTTTTATAAATAACGAGACCAAAAAATGTCTTACCTATAAATTATATAACTAAAGTGTATTTTTGTACATAATAACGGAACTATTGAACCTTTTTTCCTACACAAAAATTACAACTTTTATTATTTCAAAAATTAAGAAATTTTGAATATCATTTTTCAAAGTGAATGGAACGTAAACATTGTCACATGCAAAGCAATTACTATTATGTATTCCATTTCAAATGGGTAGGAAAAAAAAGAGAGACTAATGTATATATAGAAAGGCAGATTCTGCTGATTTGGTTACTAGTAGGGGTACCAGCACATTATACTTTTAAAATCAATCACGGCTGGGGCAATATCATTGCTACATATATAAAGCAGAAAGACAATGTTTCTTCCATTAGATTATGAATGCTTTCTGACTCCAAAACAATTTGGCATAGGAGAGATTCAAAATTAAAAGAAATGAAAATTTATAATTGTACTTACAGGAGAGATTGGTTTTCACTAAGATTATTCAAAGCATTGAACATCTCAACAACAACAAGCACAGTCATCGACACAGTTGATGGATGCCGATCATCAAAAATGCTGCATGGATAGGTTGTATCCCTCATTGGGCACGAGTCAAAGTTCATCTAATGTCAGATAAAAAAACATTAACATGGTAAGGACAGAGCAGACTAATAAACAGTTAACAATATTAAATTAACAGTATAACAACAAATAACGCTGTAACCATTTAAAGGGAATATAAAAAACACCTATGATGTTTGCCACATGAACATCCCTAAAGTTTTAAAAATGTCAAAAAAAAAAATTGTTATGTCAAATGAAAGAACTTCGTTGATTTTCATAAAATTTTTAAAATTTGTAAACAAAAACCATTCACTACAGTTTAATCCAATCAATGTTTTTAGAAATGTTGTTATAAAAAGGAGGATTTTGATAAATATTATAAGAATTATAGTTTCTAGAAAAAAATTGCCTCAAGGGCAATTTTCCTTATTGACATCCCTAGTGCATTGTTTTCCCTTGTATATTCCAATCAATTTATACTCATAACTGAACACGTGTTCAACAATGAACTCATTTGAACACATATTCAAGAGTAATTTATGATCCAAAACTTCACTTGAAGAATGTGTAACGTCATTAGTACAACTTATGACTGCATGCTTGTGTGCAGTTATGTGATGGGGGTATTTTTGTATATTCCAACACTTGTCTCTTAGCAGATAGTGATATTTTTCGGAGCTTTGGCAGTTGTTTGTTGCCAGAGTTATCAGAGCTCCAACGAATTCTATGCTTTTGAATGCATGTATTAAAAATGTTTTCAAACAATATAGCATTGCTTAAAGGGAGGTCATCTCAAGCAATTTACTCTTGTTTTTATTTCCCTCATCTCTCCCTCTTCATCTTCCTTAAATCAATCTCTTTCCTCTCTTGAACTACCCTATTTTTATTATTTTTAAAAAAATTCATTTTTCACAAATTTTCTTTTATTTTTATTTAGAATTATATTTTTATTTTATTTTCAAGGGTATGATTTTTCGTGGTATTTGTGATATAAATTTGGAACAAGTGCAATTGTTAAAAACACTATTGCACTCAGAAGAAGTCAAAATTAACAAAATATTGATAATGGTTTTAGTTGGGGATGTTGTGACATTATGTTGAACCTTAGAGATGCGATCAAAATTTACCCAGTAAAGATAATCTTATCGCTTTTAGGCTTTGTGGAGAATAGACAAGTACAATATGAAATACAGAGCTTATAGTGGAAAAATAAAATATAATTCAATTTGTATTGACATACATTGCTCATTTAAATGGCTAAATTGCAGCAATGAGGTGATCCTCAACATTCCTACCACTAACATACAAAGGGTATTGCAAAACTGCTTCATATGAGTTACTTTTTTATATAAGTGTAATAACAAAATCAAAATACTAAAAAATATATACCAAATCACGGCACAAGATTCTCATTGCAAGAAATTAAAACAACAAATCAGTCAAATTTCAGAAATGTGTAGGCTTACCAGTTCCCTATATGGCAGTTTAGGACCACTATCAGAGTAAACAAACCACCATATGAATCCTGCGACTGTGGCAAGGCCAACATAAGCTGCAAAAACCAGATAATCATTAACAAAGCTTCGCTAAAGATTGCACATGTAAAAAAAACAAATAAATTCTAAGAAAAACGAGGTCATACAACTCCCAACACAAAAGCATTGCTAATGTACAAATTAGGAAAATTGATTTCTTACTCCTTCCATGACATATCCATAAATCCTCTATTAATAAGAAACAAAAATGACAATGATTGTTTAGATGAGTGCCCTCCATATGTTTAAGAATGGTATACATTTGGACATTGTAACAAAATATCATGCTAGTACATTAGGAATATCAGCTTCCATTGGACGCTTACAGAAGGACAAAGTGATCAAAAGGAAATCATAAAGCTTAGCCAGTAACTAAAATAAAAGGAGAGTGGATAATTAAATCTTAGTAGTGGAAGAAAGAGGATTATCAAAGAGTTAAAAGTTGCATAAAGAAGAAGAAAAGGAAAGAAAACAGGGTTAGGAAGGGAAGAGGGAGAAGTAAATTAAGCGGGAGAAGGTACTTGACTAAATTTACCTTGAAATTAGTCACATATACGACATCAGATTTCTTTTCATTGGCTAATTGGACAGAATTCATTAAATGTCTTTAGTTAAGCAAGCTCTGGAAGTTCATACTGTTTTCTACCAATGAGATGGTGGTGATATTATCTTTCATGTTTATGTTGATGAGATGATTATTCTTGATAGTAATACTAGTGAGATAGAAAAGTTACGTAACTACTTAGTTAAGGCAGATTATTCCTCATAGTAACACTAGTGAGATAGAAAAGTTACGTAACTACTTGGCTAAGGCATTTGAAAAGAAAGGTTTGGGAAATCTGAAGTTCTTGGATGTAGAGGTATCTCAATCCACGCAAGAACTCTTTTTTCTCTCAACAGAATTATAGCCTATATTTTTGGCTAAAACTGTCATTTTATACTTATTCTCTAGTAGTGATGACAAGCTAGCTTATGTTATGACTCATATTGTTATTAAAAGCTCTTTTTGTACTTTATCCCCACGTTTGGGTGGAGGGAATGGAATGGAATGGAATCAGAATTGATTCCTTCCATTTTGCGTGTTTGGTTGGACGGAATGGAGGACGGAATGTAATCTGATTACTAAAAGAGAAGGAATCACAATTCATTCTCCCACCTTTGGTAATCATTATTCCATTCCCATCTAAACATTTTTTTTTCAATTTTACCCTCACCTAAAATATAACCTTAAATTCAAATCCAAAATTCTCAAATCCAAAATTCCAAAACCCTAAACCCTAAACCCAAAATTTCAAAACCCTAAATCCAAATCTTAAAATCCTAAAACCCTAAACCCTAACCCTCAAACCCCTATACCCTAACCCCTAAAACCCTAAACCTTAAAACATAAATCCCAAAACCCTAAATCCTAAACCCTAAACCCCAAATTCCAAATCCTAAAACCCTAAACCCTAAACGTTAAACCCTAAAACCCTAAACCCCAAATCTCTAAACCCTAAACCTTAAAACATAAATCCCAAAACCCAAAACCCTAAACCCCAAATTTCAAATTCCAAATCCTAAAACGATAAACCCTAAACCTTAAAACTTAAAACCCTAAAACCGTAAACCCTAAATCCAAAATTCTAAAACCCTAAACTATTTTTAGAAAAATAATAATTTTAACCCTAAACCTTAACCTACAAATATAACCCCAAATCATAAATCCCTAAACCCTAAATCACACATCCGAAACCTCAAAACCCTAAACCCTATTTAGAAAAATAATAATTTTAATAATATATTTCTTTTTAATTAAGTAATACTTATTTAGAAAAATAATGATTTCAATAATGTATTTTTTCTGACGAAAAAATAGTAATTAAATGACATTATTTGAATTTTACAGCATGTAGGGGTATTAAGGTCATTTACAGCTTTTTTCATTCCATTCCAGTGGTAAACCAAACACTATAATCCTGATTCTGAGCTTGATTCCAATGGTCAAACCAAACAAAATTGTTTCCTTTCCATTCCATTCCGATTCCGATTCCGATTCCCATTCCCATTCCATTCCACGAACCAAACGCCACCTATAGTCCAAGTTGAACATGTGTGATTTTATATTCCAACTTGAGGGGAGAGTTGATTCACATAACCCACGTTTGGTTGGAGGGAATGGAATGGAATCAGAATTGATTCCTTCCATTTTGTGTGTTTGGTTGGACGGAATGTAGGGCGGAATGGAATCTGATTACTAAAAGAGAAGGAATCATAATTCCTTCTCCCACCTTTGGTAATCATTATTCCATTCCCATCTAAACTTTTTTTTCCAATTTTACCCTCACCTAAAATATAACCTTAAATTCAAATCCTAAATTCTCAAACCCAAAATTCCAAAACCCAAAACCCTAAATTTCAAAACCCTAAACCCTAAATTTCAAAACCCTAAATCCAAATCCTAAAACCTTAAACCCTTAACATCAAATCCCTAAACCCTAAACCTTAAAACATAAATCCCAAAACCCTAAAACATAAATCCTAAATCCTTAAACCCTAAACCCTAAATCCCAAATTCCAAATCCTAAAACCCTAAATCCTAAACCCCAAATCCCCAAAACCCTAAACCATAAACCCCAAATCCCTAAACCCTAAAACCCTAAAACCCTAAACCTTAAAACATAAATCCCAAAACCCTAAACCCTAAACCCCAAATTCCAAATCCTAAAACCCTAAACCCCAAATCCCTAAACCCTAAACCTTAAACCCTAAAACCCAAACCCCAAATCTCCAAATCTCTAAACCCTAAACCCTAAATCTTAAAACATAAATCCCAAAACCCAAAACCCTAAAACATAAATCCCAAAACCCTAAACCCCAAATTCCAAATCCTAAAATCATAAACGCTAAACCTTAAACCCTAAACGCTAAATCCAAAATTCTAAAACCCTAAACTATTTTTAGAAAAATAATAATTTTAACCCTAAACCTTAACCTACAAATATAACCCCAAATCCTAAATCCCTAAACCTAAATCACACATCCGAAACCTAAAAACCCTAAACCCTATTTAGAAAAATAATAATTTTAATAATATATTTATTTTTAATTAAGTAATACTTATTTAGAAAAATAATGATTTCAATAATGTATTTTGTCTGACGAAAAAATAGTAATTAAATGACATTATTTAAACTTTACAGTATGTAGGGGTATTAAGGTCATTTACAGCTTTTTTCATTCCATTCCAGTAACAAACCAAACACTATAATCCTGATTCTGACCTTGATTCCAATGGTCAAACCAAACAAAATTGTTTCCTTTCCATTCCATTCCGATTCCAATTCCGATTCCGATTCCGATTCCGATTCCATTCCACGAACCAAACGCCACCATAGTGTATTAGCAACCACATATTTTAGGAATATCTTTGGTGTCGTATTTCACATATTATGTGAATATTTAGGAGTAATTGTCCTTCCTAAAATGGAATTGTACATGAGTAGGGGTATCATTATCATTTGGGATATTAAAAATTGAGGTAGTCGAGCTAGTAATCTATGATTATTCAATCTCTACTAGGGCCAAATCAAGAGAATGAGAAGATTAGTGGTTATCTAGGGTTTATGGGCTTTGAAAAGTGGAAAGGTAGGATTTCCAGCAATAAACACAACTGTAACAGTGTAGTCACAACTACCACAGCTGTAACAGTATAACAGTTTAAAATGACAAAGAATATCCCTAAAAAATAGGAACTGTGACTCGCACAACCAAAACCGTTAGATTTAACTAAAAAAATAACTTTTGGAATTGTAGTGTACTTTTTCGATAAAAAGAAGAATAAATTGAAATGAACCATAAGAACAGGATTAAAAGAGTTCTAATTGATATAATAACAGAACTGTCAGGGTATTTTTACCAAGCAATTATAGTGTGAATGAAAATGGATGGGATGCAGGTCATGGTTGCATCTTGTTGGATGTATCCCTTGGATGACAACTTTTAAAGTAACTTATTCTTTCCCGATTAGAGATACAAGGTGGGAAATGATGATAAACTTGTTTCTGGGATGATATTGGATTGGTAGTGTCTCGCTTTTATCAAGATCCCAAGGTTGTACAGGTTAATGTTTTGACCAAAATGTTCCCATGTTTTGTTATTTTCACTTGAAGTTGGAATTTTAGAATTAGAAGAGATTTGTATGATCAAGAAGTAGATGATTTTTCAAGCCCAATGTCAAGCCCAGAAGGAGTCAAATCACAATCATAGCAAATAGTAATGATGGAAGGCAGTATTAAGGATTCATCCAATGCTAATTGTGTAAATCTTAATTTGAGGTACCTAATGATCCTATATTACAAGTTTTTGATCACTATAATTTCGTAAGGAAGTGTCCATGTCCAATTAAAAATGAAGGTGTCAAAAGTGCTTGATTGTTCATGACAAGATTAACACAAATGACTACATTCAATTAAAGTTTTCCCATTATTGTCAAATGTCAATCCCCGGATTGATATATGCTTTCAACAATGGTTTAGAAGACATTTATCATTTAATTCTAACATTGCCCAATGGCATATCTTCTTTGGTACAAGTTGCAAAGTAACATAAAAGATTATTATCATTTTCTTTATTAATTGGGAAGCTTGTATATACTAGTTAGGTGCAAGAGTTTTATTTACAAAATGCTTTTCTCGAATAAGGTGAGACGTAAGCCTCAAACTTTACCTTTAAAAAACTTTAAAAAATGGATAAAAGTAATTAATAATCCAATAAATAAATAATCATGAAAATAATAATAGAACATGCAAAGCAAATCATTTGGGGGTTGTAACTCCATTGTATAAGTGTCAATTTGGAGCTATTAGAGACATTAACTATGATAGAATCTTACCATAAAACCAAAGAACATAAATGTTTGAGCAATGTGTGTAAAGAAAATAAAAGTACAAACTAAAAAAAACGAGCAGAGGAAATAGAAATATAAATAATCATATAGAAGACAAACGTTGCTTGGCAACTTAGTTATTGCAAAAATTTGGCCGTGCCAAAGGAAAAGTGAGAAGAGGAGAAAAACGGAAGAATGTAAAAGAAGCAACTATAATCATATTTCTTCGTAAGATTCTAATATTTCTATTTTTGTTTATTATTATTTACTTTCTTAATTTTTTAATTTATGTAGATTTTCAGAGAATATTATTAGTGGTGTACAGGCTGTAGAGTTAGGATAAATCAAGTTGTATTTTAATTATTGTTATCAGATGTTCTATTCCTAGAATTAGTGGACACTTTTTTATTCCTATATATAGTATTGTATTATAGTGTTATAATGAGAGCTTACGGGCATATGTGTCACATGCATAAAATATAAAATTTAATAAATTTTTTAATAAAACTTAAAACAAAATTTTCATTGTCTAATACACAAAATAACACATTAGATAATGAAAATTTTCTTTTAAATTTAATCTAAATGATTTGTTAAAAAATAATTACTTTATTATACACATGTCTATCGAAAAATACAAACATTCATGTGTTACATGTGTTATTCTGTTATATTTAACAAAAAATTAGATAGATAGTTAACCTTTTTATTTCCTGGAAACATTTTCACAAACAAAGAGACTTAACACCTATTTCAAACAAAGGAACTTGCAGGACACTTTTCCCTATAAGATATATAGATGTACAACAAAACTAGGAGGAAAGAGAAAAGTACATGGGAAAAATAATGGTGATGCAATCCTCCTTTCTCAAGGTCCAGAAATAAGTAATAAGAAAAGGAATGCTTAAAGCGCACTCAAATAGTCATTTAAAGGTTCCAAATCCTTGGCTTTATTCAGCAGCCTCACCCTACAGTGCAGGCTCCTATATATTATCGTGCTCATGCAAGGATCAAATTTTACTGTTCTTGTCAGACCTTCATGCCTCACCAACATATCTCTGACCAACCGTTAAAACAACTTTAAGAAAATGTTTGAAAGATGCAAATTAAAATGTGTCACGTGGAATCTTTTTTCACATACTCTATCTAGAAAATATGACATGATCAGTAGTTAACACTCCAAACACCTGAATGCTAATTGAGAGAAATAGGTTTGTTGGACACTGGAATACACACCCACAATGGAAACTCCAAAATTTAAAAAAAAAATTAACATTATATACGGTAAATTAGAAAGGAAAAAAAAGTACTCAATCAAATCAAATATTGTAGGGGAAACATTCCTTTTATAACAGAAATTTTCATTTTAGAATCAATTTACTACTATAACTTTTTTATTTATTCAATTCAGTATGACTTTATAATTTTGATTCAATTTACTATTTTAGTAAACAAAGGTAAAAAAATAGTTAAATGAATCAAATCATGAAGTTTTGTTGAGTGACAAATTGATCCAAGAGAAAAAAGCTAAAAATAGTAAATTGAATTAAACCTAAAAATTTGAGTACCATATTAATATCTTTTTTAAAAAAAACGTCAAAAGTAAGAAATTGAATCAAATCTGAAAGTTTGGAAGTAAATAAAATCTTTACACTTGATAAAAACAAATAAAAGATAATAAAAATCTTTACCCTATATATTATACAATACTTTTGGACAATATCAACACATGGCACGTATAGAAATCAATTCTGCTACATTAAGTATATTGACACAAAATCAACATGAATTTTATTGGATTAATAAGTTACTTCATTTTTGCTTACCTCCAATTACTAAATAACGGAAAAACAACCATCCGGTGACAACTGCTTCATTCACCTGGATATTCACGTTGCATTACAAATGAAATTACAAAGTAATAAGACTACTTTTATAAGGGAAGAGAAAATAAATTAAAAAGGCATTCATTTATCAGAACTGGATCAAATGAAAGGAAAGACAGACAGATTTCATAAAGACGACAAAAAAAAAGGAGTCAGATTTCTATTCTCATTTGCGAGCACAAAACGTGAAGTTTAAAATAAAGAAAAAAAAAGATACAAGAATATGCTATAAGGTTGCAGTGAAGAGAGAGGATAATTCTAGACAAATATTTAATTCTCAAACCCATGAAAACTAGAGGTCATTTCTTTTCCCACTTTTCTGCAAAAAAATTTAAATAGAAAACATATGGAAGGAAAATGAAAGAGAGAATGAATTTATAAATCAATATAACTAATGACCTAGAGTGTATCAACAGATAAGCAACAAGTTTACAACTATCACTTAATGGCCTAGATTAAATCAATAGAACAATACCTTACGAGGCTTTGCTTTCATCACATCTGAGTCTTGCTTATTAAAGCCAATAGCTGTTGCAGGTAGTCCATCAGTAACTAAATTAACCCACAGCAGCTGGACCTGGAATCACTTAGAATTGATGACCAAGTGTATATCTGATACATGCCTAATGATACATAAACACTCGTCTAATTGCTTTACAATAAAAACTATAAGCAACTAGAAAAGATTTTGGTCTCTCTAATAAAATGTAGCTGAAAGGAGGCTTAAATAAACGAAATAAACTTACAGGTGCAAGGGTATCCGGAATTCCAAGTGCAGCTGCCACAAATATACAAACTACTTCACCAATATTGGAAGATATCATGTATCTAATGAATTGCTTTGTGTTATTATATATAGCCCGCCCTTCTGCAACAGCCTGCCAAAGATACAGCTATCAAAATACACTTTTATGTTGCGAGTGTTTATTCGTCTATATAAATACATAAATAAGACATGTAATATAATATTTATAAAATATATAAGAAAAACACACCGCAACAATAGTTGCAAAATTGTCATCGGCCAAAACCATATCAGAAGCACTCTACAACACAAGAAGAATGAGAGAAGGTTAAGACAAAGTACATATATTTACAAGACAATGTAATGTAGAGAAGGCAACTTGAAAGCACTGAAATAAGCATTTCATTGATGATATTAGGGTACGATGTGTACCCTAACTTAGATCTAATAATATAAGTTTAGAATAAGAAGCAGATTTTTCTCTTCTTCTCCTTATGTATAAGTAACATCATATATATATTCATAAATGTTTACAAATTATAAACTGTGGACCATCAATCAATACATTAAAAAAAATTAAGATTCTAAAGGCACTCTCCATTCATCTCAAAGCACACACTTTCTTCAAGCACCTTTAATTAAATTAAAGAAACTTGATAAGTTTTAAAGGCACGCAAACTATTTGCACAAAATTTCTTATAATGTCGACATAAATAAAAGGACTAATTGTTTAAATAACTAATAAATTATCTCCAAACATCAATTAAGAACAGTCTAATTTACAAAAAGGGAAAAAAGTATCACTAAAATTCAGAATTTGTCAGCCTATTCTACTTTCATGGTGGCCTTAAGACTTTTAATCACAATCATTAAGAATATTTTCAACTTTGCTGCTCGGATAATAGAGGTGCAATCATAAACTTCACTAGTTGAGAATTTGTTAAATTGAATAGTTGAAGAAGATGGAAATATAAATAATTTTCCTTTGGTTATTTCAGAAATTTAATTATTTTATTAAAGGAGGTGTGCCATAAGATGAATAGAATGTGTCTTTACAATAGACATCAAGTTTGGATTGCATTGAGCTTGATGTATAGGTTTTTGCTTGTACCAAGTCTCTTCTATTTATCAGGAGTTAGTAGCAGCTAGCTTCGCTTGTAAATCAACTCTGAGAGTATGTGTGAGCTAAACACTTCCAAAAAATAACTGTAATGATTGATGTGTGGTATAATAAGTCTGCGTGAAAATTCTTAAGTGTGATATCACTAAGATGGATAGTTTAGAGTTAGGTATCTCTAACAGTGAAATTCCTAATTTTTATAAGAAACATCAGAATATATTTATATATAAAACTAGTTACAAAAGTACAAAATGTGGACAAGCAATCCACTTGGGAAAAAAAAGAGAAACCATAAAATAGTATATTCTTTACAAATCCAACACATACTCATAAGATAAGCAAGCTTTCCAATTATAACTTATAAGAGATTTAGAATAATCTTTGAACTCTTTTGAAACTGAAGCACACAATAAGCCAAAAATAATACTTTCTCCCACAATATATTTGCTATCATTTTTCAGTTTCTTCAAAAATTCTACTACTAACTACTCCTCTCAATCATCAACACCCAAAGAATTGCTCCTATCCCACAGCTCCACAACATTGTAGCTTTTTTAGCCTCATATCACTCCTATGGTTAAAATTTTCTGGCAACAAAGATTTGCAAGATCCTGAAACGTTGAGCACCCATGTTACTTTGTAGCATAGATGAACGATTAAGCGTAATAAGACAAAGTAAAAAGAAATTGTCAATGTCTTCTGAATTTCTTTTGCAAAGAACACACTATTAGGTGAAAGGAAAAGCTTTGAGAACTTTGAATGCATTCAATTCATTGTGTTGAACTTACAAAGAACAATTAGTCACTTTAACACCTTTACTTTACTTGGACTATGACACTTTCACACTGAAACATAGTGATAAAAATCTAGTATATTAGGATCACCCAAAAGAAGCTCAAAGTAAGATTTATATGAAAAACTACTGGTTGACTCATTAATCCATATCCTTGCGTCAATATTATTAACTATGATAGTTACTCCTTTCAAACCTAAAGTTAAACTTATAAAATAATCAACTTCCCAATCATTTAAGTTTCTTCTAAATCTAAGATTCCAACCCTCTAGCAAACCAACATGCTTATTGGCACATTTTTATGCATACAGAGAATATATAACATTGAATATCTTGTTGTAAGAAAACCGTCATCCAACCAAGAACCTTCTTAAAAGCGAAATTTTACTCCATTCTCCAAATTGTAACTCAAATTGCAAAAGAAAAAATTAAATACTTTTAGCAATTTCCATCCAATGATTACAGCAACCACCTTGCAAATCACAACCCACATCCCACTTGTTCACATTCAACCCATACTTACTTCTGATAACTCTATGACAGATAGAGTTTTCCTCGATAAGAATCTCCAAAACTACTTGCCTCATAATGCTTTGTTTCTTGCAATAATATTTTCAATGCCTAACCCCTTTTTTCTTCAATCTTTGTACCATTCCTTGATTTACTAGGTGACTTTTACTTCCTTCGCTAACACCTTCCAAACCAAATCCCTCGTTAGTTTCTCTGATCTATTTGCAACCTTTTTCAAACCTTTCTATAACTGGTAATTAAAATTGTGCAGCTCTTAGATTACCACAAAGAGGCAGGCCCAAATATTCCAATGGTCATATCCCAACTTCACCGTCTAAAAGAGTTGGCTAAAGATACCACTTTGTCTTTAGCACAATTAATACTCAAGGTACAACTTTTAGATAGATTTAAGTGCAAAATAAATGCATAACAAAAAAAAGTCAATCACCTTAACCAAATAAGCAAACTTTTCCTCATTGCTAAAGGAGAAGAAAATAGCGTCATCCGCAAATTGGAGATGAAAGACTTCAACACTGTTTGCCCTAATAGTCATACCTTCTACCAAATTAAAGCACTTTGCTCTTTCCATCAATCTACCCAATTCATTAACTGTCAACACAAAAAGAAAAGCACAAAGAGATTCTCCTTGCCTCAGCCCTCTTAAAGCCATGAAAAGTACCCTAGGTTTTCCATTAATAATTATTAAAAAATTCATAGAACTTAGACAACCCTTGATCCATGTCTTCTATTATTCCACAAACCCTTTCTCTTTCAATATAAAATCTAGAAAATTCTAATCAAAATGGTCATAAGTTTCTTTCAAAATCTATCTTGAATATCAAAGCATCCTTGTTAGCCATCCTATTCTCATCAACAACTTCATTAGCTGTTGAAATCTCAAATGGTGAAGATTTGATATTATTGTATATTAATTAGAAGGTTAGGGGCTTAATTAGAATATTTGATTCTTGTTTATCCCGATCATAAATTAGGATTTTTTTTACTTTTTTTTCTAGACCTAATTTCCCTATAAATTTGTGTAAATGAAACAATTCAATAAATAGAAATATACTTCAAAAAAAGAAGGTCATTATGATAACAACGCAAGGTCCATAGAAAATCGAGCTATGACTGATTCGATTTTGAATCAAGAGTTAAAAACAATTCAGAAAACACTAATCCAAAAACAAAATTCATATCCAACATGAATTTTAGTAGACTGGATAATTATCCACTTGAAATTTACTATTGAAAAATTCATTAATAAAAATTACAGATAATACCCTTAATTGATAAAGCTCATTATGATGGAATAAAGGTAAAATGGGATACTTGAAGGGGAAACTAAGAAACACGACTAAACCAAAACCAATGTACTACAATGGTGAAGTTCAGAAAAATCCATGACGACAACATGGCTTGTCAATTCCGTGATACCCATAATTGGAAAGACGTACCTATTTCTATCAACAACAAAAAAAAGTATAAGAAGCTATGAGGGAGACATATTCTAATGGTAAGGATTCCTCACAAATATTCAAGTTAAAAACTCATTTATGGGGAATGAATGAAGGAGAAAAGAAGTTTATGGAAATGCTTACACTATGACAAGAACTCGATATGAGTTGAGAGGAGGATTAGGAATGTGTTGGTGACTTAACTCAACGAAAAAAGGTGAAAAGGAATGGGCTTTCGAATTTCTAACTGATTAAACCATGACCTTGATTATGTATAGGGCAAGTTCTTGGACGATAACCATTACCCAATATTAGGGAAGTATTCACCAAAGTAAGGAACAAGTGATGTTGAACTACGGGCAATGGCACCAAAAAAATTTCTTTAGGTGGTGGTAGATCACATGAGTATACTACCCTTAACTCTTGCAAAATTGAAGCTAAGTGTGGGAGGTGAGATAAGGGGTATGATTTGGGCCTAACAATGGGCTTAGGCTTTATAAAAACTCTAGTGAAAATGGGCTTAGGCCTGTTTTGTTTAAAAGTGCTAGTTGAAATCAAAATGGGCGACTGACTTAGTCTCAAGTAATGGGCTTTTACATATAATCTAGGTTCGGGCAAAGTTCAAATAATGGACTCTTAGTCAATTTTACATAAGGATCCCTTGAAAACCAAATTGCCCCAAATTTACAACAAAAATAGCTTTTTTGTGATCATTGTCGTAAAGTAAGCGACACATAAGATATCTGTAGGGAAATCCATGGTAAACTAGTTGATTGGAAGCCAAAACAAAATAAGGCACGAAGTTATCAAGTTTCAACTAATCAACAATTGAAGGAAGACTCAAGATTAGAGAGAGCATTTAATCTGAAACAACTAGATCAATTATACATTATGACACCTAGTATGCACAATTCCAGCCAATTATTCCTTGGATAATTAATTCTGATGCATCTTCTCAATGAGTAATGCACAACACTTATTCAAATCATACTCAACATGTGTTAGTAATCTTGAAGTTAGAATAACAAATAGATCTCTCTCAACGATGGTCCAAATTTTCAACTCTATAACACTTAAATATATTCTTCATACCCAAAACTTGTCATGTAATTTAATATTCGGTAGTCAGCATACAAAAGACAATTGACAATGCTAAAGAGTACGAAGGACTATACTACTTTAATGAGGCCTATGTGAGTGAAAATACTCCAATTGTAATTTGTAATTCTGTATCTTTATCAATGAACAATGAAATTTTGAAATAGAATTATAGAATGAAACAACTTAATTTCCAGTATTTGAAACATTTATTTCCATCTATGTTCTCAAATAAAACAATAAATTTTTAGTGAGTTGTTTATTAACAAAACATCAATGTACCACTTTTTCTAAAACTCAATACAAACCATTTAATCAAAGCTTTTCACTTTCACAATGATGTGTAGAGACACTCTTATTTCTCAAATCGTACTCACTCTAAATGGTTTGTGATATTTATTGATGATCATACTCGTGTATGTTAGGTTTATTTATTGAAAGACAAAAACCTAAGTTTGTAATGTCTTCGTTAACTTTCACCTCATGACCTAAACCCAATTTCAAACACGAATTCTAATCCTTGAAATTGATAATGGCACTAAATACTTCAATCATACCTTGGTGCACTATCTCCAAAAAAACACGAGATAATCCACCAAAGTTTTTGTATTCATTCCCAACAAAATGGGGTAGAGAACAAAAAATAAACATCTCCTTAAAGCAACTCGAGCCTTGATATTCGCCGCAAATATGCCACTATCAGTCTAACCTTTCCCTTAGAGTATTTAGTTGTACTGTCTTTACTCATATTCACTCACATGATAGATACAATTTAGACCCAAAAGCAAGTAAATGTGTTTTCATTGGATATTTTTCAGGATCCATGCCTTTGGACAGTCCATATTCTTATTTTGGTACCATTTTTGACCCTTATTCTCAACTAGGATATATCAAATATCCTAATTTGAGCTACTGATACACCATTTGATCAATTTCAACAGAAATCAGTAGTAATTGGTCTTAGAAACCCAGGCCTAACTCTGAACCCAAAAGCCAGCTTGTGAGTTAGAGGATTGCCCAGACTTATAAGGAGCACTGCTGCTTTACTCTTAGCCAATGTGGGACTTAACATCCCCCCTCCACATCGGCTAGAGTCCGAATTTACGGCACGGTCCGGATTTACGGCACGAGGGCCAATGGGAGTACGAGGAAGCCAAGAGCCTAGCTCTGATACCATCTTAGAAACCCAAGCCTAACTCTGAACCCAAAAGCTAGCTTGTGAGTTAGAGGATTGCCCAGACTTATAAGGAGCACTGCTGCTTTATTCTTAGCCAATGTGGGACTTAACAATTGGTACCTATGAGCTGCTCCTATTTATTGAGATTACTGTTGAATTTGGCCAAAAAGTGTACCAATAACCTAAATAGGGTATTTTTTGTATCACAATTGAGAATAGAGGTCAAACACAGTATCAAAACAAGAATATGGATTGTTCAAAGTTACCAATTTCGATATTCACCCACTCAAAAATTGTATGAATGCTATGATCCATCTACAAAAAAGATTATTGTTAATCGAGATGTTACTTAAAAGTACTCCCTACTACCAAAAGCCCTTTCCTGGGGAGGGAGAGTTAGACTTGAATTTGAGCCTTCACAAGTTCTCTAATAACCAAAACAAAAAGTCGAGGAGATAAAACTAAAGAAATTTCCATAATATTCAAAGAAAATAAGAAGAATGCTCGCCGGAAAACTTGCTAGTGGTAGACTAAGCAACCGACTATTGGAGGGTTAAGGTGATTGATAGCTGGCTATGTTTAAAACAAACTAGAGGGTTAAGGTGATTGATAGAGGAAACACGTGTGGGGACAAAACGCGTGCCACGTGTAGGGACGAAACGCGTGCCACGTGTCAACGCGACGTTCAATCCGAGTTTGAAAATTGGTCAACGCATCATGCCACGTGTCACTACGCCATTGCTCCGCAACCCAACCTTAGCCTTGAGAGAAGGTTTCTCTTTGCTGAAAAGTTTTTCTATTTTTATTTAGTAACGTTCCACTCGTGTGCTACGTCATCATTTTCCACGAATCACGTCGTACCACGTGTTGCTGACTCAGCAAGCATTGACTCTAACTGGTCTCCCCTATCACGCATCACTCCCTGATTCGCCCAATGAATTTCCATTGCCACATGTCGCCTTGTGATTGGTTAAAACTGTCAATTTTGCTTATTTTAATCGTAGCCCTTTATCTGACAGTCTAGGTCGCACCTGAGCTTTATTTAAACCCCTAATCACTCCATAAACCCTAATTGGCCTCCATTAGACACAATTTTGGTGAAAATTAATTCTACAATTCAAGAGATTGATTGTATTTCTTTTTCTACTCTTTTCTTTATCAATTTTTATGTCTTTCTTTATGAAAAATATGAGCTTTATGAATACAATTATGTGTAATTAATTTATTAATCTAGGGATCTTATGAATCCAATTTTTACCGTGTGATAATTTAACATTTTACCCCAAATATAATTTTAATTTAATTATATTATTTAATCTGATTTTCATGCTATTAATTGTTTGGCCAACAATTTATTTGGCCAACAATTTATCTATAGAGGTAATTAAATAGATTTGAGAGAATTATTTAATTGTTTGTCTTAATTAAATAACATGTATAGTTTTTAGGCAGAGATGTATGATTCTTATATATTTAATCCATAATTGATGAACTTAATGAGTAGTATCAATTTAATTGGCATGAAAGTGTGATTAAATTAATTACTATATAGTGTGCAGTTTACTTGAGAGAGAAATACATAGTAGGTTAGATTCAATTGATCATGTAATTAATTGATAATTATATTGGGGGGATTTTATTGATTCACATGTTTAGAAAATTAGGGGATTAAGTATTCCTAGATATTTTCTCATATATCTTTTTAGTTACCAAATTTGATTTAATTAATTATTGCTATTTACTTTTAGCTATTTTGATTTTCCTTCCTTAAGGCGGCGTTTGGTTCGTGGAATCAGAATCGGAATCGGAATCAGAACGGAAAGGAAACAATGTTGTTTGATTTGACCACTGGAATCAAGCTCAGAATCAAAATTATAGTGTTTGGTTTGCAACTGGAATGGAATGAAAAAAATTGTAAATTACCTTAATACCCCTACATTTAGTAAAGTTCAAATAATGTCATTTAATTACTATTTTTTCGTCAGACAAAATACATTAAAAAATCATTATTTTTTTAAATAATTATTACTTAATTAAAAAAATATATATTATTAAAATTATTATTTTTCTAAATAGGGTTTAGGATTTTGAGGTTTGGGATTTGGGATTTGGGATTTAGGATTTAGGGTTTAGGGATTTAGGATTTGGGGTTTAGGGTTATATTTGTGGGTTAAGGTTTAGGGTTAAAATTATATTTTTCTAAAAAGGGTTTAGGGTTTTAGAATTTAGAATTTTGGATTTAGGGTTAGGGTTTAAGGTTTAAGGTTTAGGGGTTTAAGGATTTTGGGTTTAGGGTTTAGGGATTTAGGATTTAGGATTATTATATAAACCAAGGCCTAAATCAACCCAATAAGATCTCATTGAGTTAAGGGTTACTCACACTTATAAACTGCACTACAGCTGAACGCCTAGTCGATGTGGGACAATACAATCCTTCAACACCCTCCCTCACATCGGACAGGGGCAACGAAGGCCACAAACCACGATGAACTCAGGGCCTAGCTCTGATACCATGTTATATAAACCCAAGGCCTAACTCAACCCAATAAGATCTAATTGAGTTAAGGGTTGCCCACACTTATAAACTGCACTACAGCTGAACGCCTAGTCAATGTGGGACAATACAATCCTTCAACAAGGATTTAGGTTTTGGGGTTTTGGGATTTAGGTTTTAGGGTTTTGGGATTTAGGTTTTAGGGTTTTGGGATTTTGGGTTTAGGATTTGGATTTAGGGACTAGGGTTTTGAGATTTAGGGTTTTGGAATTTGGGTTTGGGGATTTGGGATTTGAGTTTAGGGTTATATTTTGGGTGAGGGTAAAATTGGAAAAAAAATTTAGATGGGAATGGAATCATGATTCCTAAAGGGGAGAAGGAATTGTGATTCCTCCTTTAGTAATCGATTCCATTCCGCCCAACTAAACACACAAAATGGAAGGAATTAATTCTGATTCCTTTCCATTTCCTTCAACCAAACATCACCTAAAATATAAAAATACCAAAAAATTTGACTTTTATTTTTTTAGTTTTAAAAATTAGTTTCTAATAAAATAATATCCATGGAACGATCTTTTCTTATCATTATATTACTTGTTACAATACGTATACTTGCGTATTCATTGCACACAATCCATGTGTGGCGATCATTGGTGGTGGGTTATAAAAGTAAGAAAGGACTATGTGGTTTTCTTTGAAAATAGATGATCTGAGGTGTGGTCCAACTGACGAATCTAGCAGTCATAATGTGTAAACACTAGGTGGGATTATATCAAGTCTTGGAGCGTGGTAACTTCAAGCAACTATATTCAAAGATCTTGAATAGTGTAGTGATCGTTGGAGCTTAAGGCACAAACGTAGGTTACATTAAAAGCTTGACGAATCGCAATAACATATCATTTGCAATTTTATCTATCCTTTCATTACATTTTCAAGAACATTATTTACTTCTTAATTAGAATGCTTACTTATCATCAAATTCTAGGCTTTTTTATTCATTATAGCTTGTGTTTACACGAAAAAGTTTTGAAAACCTTTAAACTTGCAATGTTTTCCTACAAACAAAGTTCTTCACTTAAACTTATAAAAGAAGAGTTGCTTTCATAAATGTCATCATACATTTCGATATAGTCTCACTGTCTGTTTCACTTTAAATGTATCACCAAACCCACAAAAATAACATAAGTGATTCACATTTATCAAATGATTTAGTTCCTTTTACACATTTGGACAGACGTAGCACTCCGTGAATAGTGAAACCAAATGAAATACATATCCCTACTTTCACACAACTGTAAACAAATCAATTTTAGAGTGTCTAACACAACTGTAAATGTGAGACAAGGGTGTAAGTTCAAGGAGAATTGGTGAATTGTCTACTATTGGTGGCTTGCTTTAAAACTTTGAACCTTTGTCATATCTAAGTAAGCAAGTAGAAGAAAATAATAGGAAAAACAATAAAAATAACACCTACTAAAACTTGTATCCACAAAAATAGCACCTATTATATCAAATTTATATATTTTTACTATTAAAAAAAATTCAGAGCATCATTTCACATTGAATGTCTTCCAATTGGATGTTATTCAAATAAAACTATGACTATTTAAACCCATTCAATTAGAACCTGTTCAATATTATTACGGTACCGTTTTTATTATTAGAAGATATAGGGGTATTATTTTATGTAATTTCTCCAATAATATATATGACTTGCATGTAATACCTTGGCAACAGCTGTCCCCGAGCCCATTGCAATTCCAATATCTGCCTTTTTCAATGCAGGTGCATCATTGACACCATCACCGGTCATTGCAACCTAACAAATGAAGATAAGTACAAGGTAAATGTATTGTGAAACACAATATAAGAAACTCAAGCTAGAGAGATAGGAGAAAATGAAAAGAAAAAGAAAATGTGTAACAAAGGCATCAGTAAAAGGCTAAATATCATAGTCATAATGAGAATAAAAGAATTACAGCCCAGTTATCTACTGCAGTTGTTCCACCTCAGTGCGTGTATTCTAAAACAAATTTTGTGGAAAAACTTGAATCACCACACAGTTTCTCTCCCAAGTTTTTTTACCTAAATAGATGAAGAGTCATCCAAGTCCGTTACCTTTAACGAAAGTACACTTTAAACACGTACTTATTAGTTACCTTCACAAAAAAATTACAGAATTTCATTTTATAGAAGTAATGAACTTCTACTACCTTTTTTGAACTCACGCTACCATACCTCATAATTACGAGACTAAAGTGCACTTAAGTTAAAGGTATCAGACTTGGCTATCCTTTTTCTATTAAAAAAAATACTTTAACTACTATACATTAAGTTGCATGGTATAGATAAAACACTTGCGCAATTTATTTTTTAAATAGAAACATTATATTATATTAATCAAGTAATAATTTCAAAGGTACAAAGTGAATGAGACACCAAACTATACCAAATAATAGCTATTAACATCCAAAACAACGTTGCAAAACCGAACTAGGATAAACAAGCTTACCAATTATAACAAGAGGAATCAAACTATAAAAAAAAACTTGGGCAATTAGAGCACTAGCAGCTAATAATAACACAGCATAAACAAATAAGGGTGTCTACTAATCCTTAATGAAAATAAATCATATGGAAATAAAAATGAATTCTACTACATAGGAAAGTAGGTGAAAAATTAATTGCCTTTCTAGGTATTACAACAAATTGTAATGAACCAAAATGAGAATATGAACTTTTTAAAAATGTATTAATATAAAATAAAATATTAAAACTTGGGATTGTTTTAGAATTACACCGAGTGAATTTGGGGAAAATAATCAAAACCAAGGAGTGCGGAAACAATCACTAGGAGTGATTCCCAATTTGTGGGACCTCTGTTACCTTTAAACCATATTTTTGGAAAGTAAACAAAAAAATAAGAATGACTCACTTATTTCCTTTCCTAAATTACAACCGCTACATGACATGGATTAAACACTTGAGCATAGTAAACCACTAGAATTGTTAGTAAACACTCTCGTTAGACCAATTACATGATATAGATTAAACATTTGAGCAAAGTAAACCACTAGCTGCTAATGACAATAAAAAAAAGTGTAAACAAAATTAATAACTGACACCCCAGCCACCTGTACAACCATACTATTATTTCTGCACCCTCATGATGACACAAACCAGTCCATATCTCACTAAAAACAAGTAAAAAACCAATTCACAATCCAGCAATAAAAATGTATTAGATGCTTATTAAAGTTAAAAGTTCCAGCATCTACCACTTCATTCTGGTGTTGTAAGGCCTCAACCAGCATCTTTTTATGAGATGGTTCAACCCTAGAAAGTTCATAAAATGAATTAGTGACCTATTAAGCAACTAACAATGTTAGACGCTACACTAAATCTTCCACATGATCCAGTCAAATACAATGTACCCATGTACCTAGAAAAGAGCACCATACGTTGCAATGCTAGCGTCTTCTGTAATGGTGGTAACTCTTCAAATTCAGAAGCAGTGTACGAGCGACCCGCAAGATCTTCCAAGTGATCAAATGCACCAATCTTTTGGAAGAGTGATTCAGCTGTGGACTGGAGGAGTGCCTAATTAGTAAGGCAATTGCAAACATAACAAAATCTATCTGTAAATGTACGTGTAGAATTTATTTATACAGCAGTCATGCATTCTACATGAGTTACCTTGTTATCCCCAGTAACTACAATAACACGTATCCCAGCATTCATGCATGAAATCATAGCATTTCGCACTTCCTCTCTAGGTGGATCAAGCATTCCAACCTTCAGCAGGGAGATAAACGTAGGGCATAAATATGTAACCAAATAAAGCAAATGTGAAATGGAAATAAAGTTCTTGCTTGAAAATGAACATAAGCAGTAAACCATTCAAACAGAAAGAAACTGGATAAAAATAAAGAAATACATGGGAAAATCACAAAGCAAGAATATTATTTAAAATTTTTGAGGGAGGTCACTAATAGACAAACAAATGAATGTAAGCACTTCCTCTCTAGGTGGATCAACATATATTTCTATTTTTGAAAAGAAAGCATACCAACCCAATGAATGTAAGATCGTTCTCATCATCAGAGGAAATGGCCTGTTGACTAGTGGGCATCCGCTTCAAGGCCAAAGCCAAGCATCTTAACGTTTCTTTTCCTGCAAAACTGATAAAAAAAAAGAGTGATGATGTCGTCAATGCCCTCAAAGTTCAACCAAAAGCTGCCACCACGAAGATCTATAGATGATTGATCTGCTCATAACAAAATTAGAATTCTCTAAAATCAATTATTTATATGTTCTAACTTAAGTATTTCGTTTTATGAGAGGTTGGAGGACATAGGATTTTGTACAGAAACACTAACAGTAACAAGTGCCATTCAGACAAGTCACACCAATAAATGCAAAACCCAAGGACATGCACAAATAGTTTGTGGAAGGACTAAGCGTTGGGCCCAATAGTGTTGACTATTGAGGTCTCTTACCATCAATTTGCGAATGACATTATTTTTTACTCCTCAAGTGATGAGAATTTTTTTAGCTAATTTGGTTAAGTTGATTGAATTGTTTTATTATGCATCAGGATTGCAGTTAAATCTTTCCAACAGTGATATCTTTGATCACTAGCTTCAATGTGCAAGTGCTCTAGTCCAAGTAAAGGTTTTGAAGTGGTTAATTATTTTTGGTAAGGTCAAAAACGATTGAAGTCCATCAAAGTTTTTCAAGTTTTGTCTTTAACCTAATTTGTATGTGCTTTGCAAGAGAAGTTTGAATGGGAGCAATTCTTTGGATTTAGTACGAGGAGAGGAATAGTAGAATTTTGAGAATATCGAGGTAAATATCTTGTGAGAAAAAGTTTTGTTCTTGGCTTCGGCATCGGTGTCTATAGAATTAAAAAGATTATTCTTAGTTTTTTATAAGTTGTAGTTAGGGAGCTTATTCATCCCTACTATAGTGATAGGAGTTTTGTAATGATTAGGCTTTGCAGTACTTAGATTTTTCTTTTGATTTGATTTCTTATCCACTTTTTTTTATTTTTGTAATTATTATACCAATAAATATAATATGAACTTTCTCATTACTTATTGGAAGAAAAAAAACACAGACCATTGCCAATCCATGTCCAAATGCTAAACAAATATGTGAAAATATTGACTCCATAACAGTGAGAATTGAGACATACAAGTGGGCTATGAAGGGAAATTATATTTTTTCAAGGACTACAAGCATCAGCATGTGTGTGAATACTTGGCATAAAGTTACAAATCTAACCTCTGCAATCTTAATTCTAGCTCTGCTCGAATACTTGATGTCATTGGAATGGTGGAGCCCTCGTCGTTGCACATTATATTTGTGCATCTGACAATGATACTCTCAGGAGCACCTTTCGAAAACATAATATGCAACTGATTTCGGCTACAAAGGACACTCATCAATTTCCGATCACGAGTAAAATCAGCGACAGAAATCTGCAAGCAATAATCCCAAGTTTGCATCAATAAGCAAATGGCCAAATATGCAAGAAAAAAAGTTTTCATATTTCACAAGATTTTTTTATGGATTAACTTTACAAGCTTTTAATTCCAGAGCAATCTTCCATAATTTGCAATCCAATGAAAAATATCTTCTTAAGCGTTCTTCAGAATCTTGAAGAAACAAGAGCAAAAGAAAGATGAGATTTAAGTTCAACCTCAACTTCTTTAGCAGCTTTAATAGCTTGGGTACAGGTTAAAAGAGAATTTGTAATCCATGAGAAAAAGGATATTAAAAATAAGTCCAAACATGCGCTAAACAAATAATTATATTTATTATTTTTACTAGACAAGTAACCATCCTTCTGATACTCAAACAACATATCATATCCCTGTGGTGGGCGGCCAAAACCAATGATTTGCTCGAGTTCGAAAACCCAAATGACTCAAATTTGATGAACATTTAACCACTCATTTCAATTTTGACTATTGAAGTTCAATTTCAATCAAATATAAAATTTTAGACTAAATATGTAAAAATTAAAAAGTAAACAGACCAAATCATAGGGAAAAAAGGGACAAATGTATAAAATTAAAAAGTAAATAGACCAAATCATAAAAACAAGTAAGAGGATCAAATATAAGAAAAAAACTTAAGCATCATTTGTGTACAAAGCTAATATTCAAGTCCTTGCAAATTTAGGCAAAAATGCAAGGAATGATGGATCACTCGGGGAGATAGGGAAGATTCCAATGATGGTAAACCTTTTAGTGATAAAATGGCATGATGACGGGTTTGGGACGGATCCAACAGTGGAAACATGAGAAATGACCTCCATTGACCCTTTAATTCATGTCATGTGCACTGCACATGTTAAATATAGGATTAAGGTCTCTACAAGTCATATAATTCTTTAAAAGATAAACTTCAATCTTCTACCTTTTAAGGTTATACTTAGGTTCATGCAATTCATCAAAAGTTACACTTTAGTTTTCTATCTTTTAAGGTTACATATAAGGTCCTCTAGTTTCTTAAAGTTCCAATCAAGTCTAAATAGTTTTTTTTTCAAAAGTAAATCTGGAATTTTAAAAAATAAAATCCAAAAAGTAAAAAAAAATAAAGAAAATAAAAAAATTGAAATTAATAAAAAAAATCAATTTTTGAAAAAACTAAAAAGTTAAAAAAATGAAAAATAATCAATTAATATTTGGAAAGAAAAAAGTGGAAAAAAAAAATAAAATATATTTTATTTTTTTGTATTTTTAAATTAAAAATATACATTTTCTTTTTTTCGAAATTTAATTTTTAAAATTTCTATTTTATTTATAAATGAAAATTAGCAATTTTTTCCATTTCAAAATTTAATTTTTCTTTTCTTTTTTATTTTAAAAATCGAATTTTTAATTTCCATTTTGTAAAAAAATAATTACTTTTTTTATTTTATTTTTCAAAACCAATTACACTTAAAATGACTATTTGGAGTTTATTGAAACTTTTAAAGAAATTAAGGAACCTTAGATATATACCTTAAAAAATAAAAAAATAAAATGTACCTTTTAAAAAACTACAAAATCCTACAGACATGTTTGTTATACAATACTAAAAACCGTGATTGTAATTTTTATAGTCATATGTTTAGCTATAAAGTAAAACAGTATTGTAAATAATAAAAATTGTACAGTTACATTAAAAAAATATTACCAACAGTGAAGTGAATCTAAAACGTACTAAACATTTTACTTAATTTGTCTAAAATTTTAATTCTAAAATCATGTGTCTTGACTTTGTTTCATCTCAAATTAAATTTTTTTTAATGTAAGAAAAATATAAAATTAATTAAATGTTGATTTAAATAAATTTTTATAATGAAATATTTTGATAGGTAAGAAAACTACATAAAAAAAATTAATATTATTTTAAATATATATCATTTTATTAAAATATTTATCATTAATTTTATCCGATTATATTATACCAATAGTCACCAAATACTATGCAGAATAATTATAATATAATTAAATGCAATCCAGTCTAATACAATTATACATAATATAGTTAATACAATGCACCAAACATGTCATTTATGTATACCTTAAAAGATAGATCACTAAATGCACCTTTTTGAAGAAATATATGATTTCTAAAGACCTTAATCCTTAAATATAAACGTCATATGTATCTTTAAAAAATGCCTCAATAATACCATTTATCCTTTGATGCTCCTTGTGCAAAATTTACAAAACCAAAAGACACCATTAACAATTTAACGGACTAAACGAATCCAATCCCCTAATCTAAGGACTTTTCCAGACGTGCTCCCTAAAGTAAAATATTCATACCTTTTTGAATTGATTTTCCCAGTAGTGATTACAGTAGGATGCACGTTCATGCTTGCTTAACATATTCAAAGAAGAAGGCATAGAATCAAACCCCGGAAGACCAACCTGGAAATATGAAGTTCAACATGTTTACACCTGGTTAACTATGACAATGAAACTATACAGTAACAGAAATTGAGATGAAAAATAATGTCTAGCTAAATAAATAGACCTTTTCTGCAAAGACACGAAGAGCTACTTCAGTTGACTCGCCAATTTTTTCATAAGTCCCTCTGTCTGGATTATACTGTAGAACAGACTCGTTGCATAGGGCTGAACACATTGCAATATGAAGAAGACAAGGAAATTTAGCAGGAAAGTCAAGCTGAAAATGAGGGAAAAAAATCATAATCAGAGACACTAGTGTAGAATTGGATAATTGAATATAACCTGAATAAAGACAACAATTATATACCTCTTTCACAAGAAAGAAACAAAATAATATTTACTTAATAGTGTTGCTATTAAAAAAACTTCATATGATCTACTTATCAATGACATACAAGCATCCTAAACCTGTACATGTTTCATTTTGCAAGGCATATCATATTTTGCTCGAAGGAAGATTGGAAAAAAAATTATATAAGCTGCCGGATACTATTTCGAGATCATGTGTGCAGACTTTGAAAATTGTAACCATTTCACCTCCAAGTGATAGAAGATATGTACCATTAACAAACCCTACTAAAAACAATTTGGCCATCACCAAGATTGAATTATGTCAATAGGAAAGCAATAAGCCGACATGGGAATTATGAAAGCAGTCATTTTACCATTAAAATCAAATTCCACAAGGCAATAAGGACAAGCGAGGTAATAACAGTGCATGCATTATGCATCCATTAGAAAATTTCTCAGGGATAATTACCTGTGTTGCAGAACTATCAAAAATGATGCCTTCCGGTGCATATGTTGTACCACTGACACTGTATTCAGCAATTAAAGGGCCACTCTTTACAGAATGAACCACACAAACCTGAACAGAAATAGTGCAATAGCAAGTACAGACATCAAAAAACAATACTAAGAGCAGTACATATTATCATACTAACTCAAGGTCCCTTATCAGGCTAAAAAGTTGTAAGCTAGAGGTTATTAACCCAATCACGTTACATAATATAGGGATAATTACTACAGAGGCCCCTCATGTTTTCCAAAACTGCAAAATTACCCACTCAAATACAAAAAACTACACTACCACGTCCCCTCAGTTACTATTTTATTACAATATCCTAAAGTTTCTTCCTGATGATTTTTTTTTGGCTGCAATGACCACCCTTGAAAAAGCCACAATCACTGTCATGGGTATGCTTGTTATTTTGCACTAGTGTGGGTTTATTTATGTTTCAAGAAACAAAAGGGAGGTATAAGTAATTGGTCCAAAGCAAAAAAATTTAAAGCATGTCCTAGCCTCAATTTGTACCCCACTTTCACCGAGGCAAGGTGTAAACCTTGAGGCAGTAACGACACTTAAGCCTCAAATTAAAACTAAATAAACAATTAAAAAACTTTTAAATAAACAATAAAAAGACAAATTATCACAAAATAGCATCATAACAATCCTAATAACCTCACAAAGTTGATAATATAGCAATCCAATCACCACTAAAACATCTAAGCGTGATAAAGTTAAGATCTATAAAAAGTTAACTAAAAAAGATATAAATAATGTTCATCAAAAAGCTAACAGCCTAGCATTGGACTAAGATATCTAGTATTTAAAGTCCATCAACTTCATCATATTCTTCAATCTCTTCTGTAAGACATATAGAGTTTCAAAACTGCTCAATTTTTTTATTTTTTTATTTTTTTATTTTTTTTTTTACTTATTTTGAAACTGCTCAATTTTTTTATTTTTTTTATTTTTTTTGTTACTTATTTTGAAACAAACGGGAAGCTATAAGTGTATAAACAAATAATTCATAAAAAAATTAGGAAAATAGTTCATAGAAAAAATTTGGAAGCATAACATCAACTCAAGCAAAATACGAGAAAACAAAGAAGAAAAAAGAGGGAAAAAATGAAAAGCATAGAATAAAAAAATAAGAAATAACAAGAAAAAAAATAAGAGATATCAATAACAAAGAATATATGGATTTGTGTTTTTCGGAAACTACTTGTTGGGAGGAATATAAGATGATAAGAAAAAAGAGGGAAAAAATGAAAAGCATAGAATTAAAAAATAAGAAATAACAAGAAAAAAAAGGGATATCAATAAGAAAAAATATATGGATTTGTGTTTTTCGGAAACTACTTGTTGGGAGGAATATGAGATGATTAAAGGTTGTTGAAAGAAGAAAGAACCAAAAGGAACAAGAGGAGCAAAGGAAGAGGAAGAAAGAAACTTTTTAGAAGTTCCACCATAAAACTAGGATTTTGCACTTTACTTTCACTTTGTCGATAGTTTTTTTATTTTTCAACTTGTATTCTACTTATTTGAGCCGAAATGTTAATGGATTTTATCTAAGAGTTCAAGTAATGTCTTAATTTTTCATTCAAGCCCACCAGTTTTTCTTTTTTTTGTATGAAATAGAGGCTATAAGCCACAACAACCGCAATGCATAGCTTCAATGCATGAAAAGAGTCTTAAGTCTCGACAACAAAAGACGTATAATTTTTTTAGCCCCTAATAAGCTAGCCTTAAGGCTACCCAAGAGGGGGGAGAGGGGAGAGCCCTGATGTGAGCCTTGAGGCTAGCCTCAAAACTTTTTTTTTAAACCATGACCATACGTAATATCACATAGTTCACCCAATGAAATGCTTAACCTTTTTAAAGTTTGATAGATTAAATTATGTAATTTTACTTTGTTTTTATTATTTTTTTCATGGGAAAGATTTAACATTGCAAGTTACCATTAGTTATAAGAAAAGACGACCGTAAAGGTCCTATACTTATTTTAAAAGTGACACTTAGATCTTGTACTTATTTTTTGTAACAGTTTAGTCTCATTAATTTGAAAAATTAACTGCACAAGGACAAATAACCATTTTTATGTTTTTATTTATTTTATTTTTTCTTCAATTCATTCAGCTACAATTTATTTAAGTTATAATAGGCTCTATCTAATGTAATTGAAAAATTAAAAAATAAAATAAAAAATTTACATTTGTTGTACGGTCACATTTTCATAACAATAGGATTACACTATTGTAAAAAATAAATACAAGACCTAAGTATCATTTTTGTAAGAAGTACTCTGTGGATATTTTTCTCTAGTTATAAATAGTGCTTATTTTTTCTGAGAACATCAATTAGTTTGAGGTTTTGGCAGGCCAAAGGTTATGTGAAGTTACTTATCATCATCTTAGGGAATTCTATTTCACCCTAACTGGTTGTTATACGTCAAGAGACCCCTGACAGACAGATAAGAAGAAATATCACGCTTCAAGTACAATGCAGAGATTAGAAATTCGTTACAGGAATAATTCTTCTAAAAATAAATTTTTAAAATTGCAATGTTGCATGAGACTTTTTACATACACATTCAGCTTAAAAAAATGCTAATGAAGAAACTTTTTTAAAAAAGAACTAGATATTTTTTTTAAGACTACAGTTTTTTTTTTTAAATTTGATAATAAAAATATATTATATTAATATATGTAATACTTACTGTTAGAGTAGAAATCTTATATTTAGATAGGGGAATTTTGGTATTTTCAGTATATGAAGTTTTTCCCTAATATTTTATTATATATACACCCTCATTGTAATCAGCCATATGGGAATAATAATAATAAACTTTTGGGTGAAGTATATTTTTCGTCCACTAATTTTATCCTTTTAACACTTTGAACCCTTAACAAAATTTTCATCAATTTTCATCCACTAAGTGTACATATTTAACAAATTAGCAAAAAAAAAATTCATATTTAACACACTTAGTCCAAAATTAAAAACTCAACCAAATTGCATTGTAGCAATCTAAATTAACGTGTTAAAAAAACTTATTTTTTGAATTATTTAGTCCCTTAACTTTTAAAGTTTAACATATTTAATCTACTATCTTTAAATTTTAATAGAAATTGTTAAATATGAAAAGTTGGTATACAAAAAGTTACGAAAATTTTATTAAGGGACTAAAGTATTAAAATTGATAAAGTTTGCGGACGAAAGCCGTAGTTCACCCTAAACTTTTCTTCTCTGTTTTGGCCATGCTTCAGAGCAAGGTATTAGAGTTTCTATAATCGCCACCCAACCAAAATATTATCTCCATCCTCCACCCAAACCAACCAACCACCCTCTTTCCATCACACACTCCAACAACATCCACCATCTTTTCGGGTTCCACCAATGTCAGTAACCTTTGCACAAGCTAGAAATCAATAGTCTTTAACAAAGGATGAGAGCAAATTCCTAAACCATGTTTCTACCCGTTATGTTACAAAGGTCAACTCTTTTAGCTCTTTTCAAACATGCATAACTCACATGTGTTAGACTACATCACATCAATATAAAAACTGATCAAGGGCCACAACCTACGAGCTTTAACTTTTTAGAAGCAAGATTCTAAAAGGCAAAAACTAGCATTGAAGCATTTTTCATTCACATAGTGAGGTGTAAGCCTCGAGGCAATTCAAAGCTAAACCTCTTAGAATAATTTTTAAAAAACATATAAAAATGAAATAAATAGTAACAAGACATTAATTATCACAAAACAATATCTAATAACTTAATAAGGACTTCAAATCAGCAACTATAATTCTAAAACAATCATTTTACAAACAATAAACAAACAATTGTTTGGAATGACATGAACGAAAAAAAATAGAACGTCACCTACAAGATAATAATCTTACTAAGAGAGGGAAGAAAGAGTCAAAAGAGAGAGAGAGAGAGAGAGAGAGAGAGAGATAAGATAGCAATTTCATAATATGCTTAATATGATAAAAGAAATGAAAGAGTTAGACAGGAGAACAAACAAAATAATGTATTTCTCTATAAAAAGGAAGGATTGTTGCACTAAAATTTTTAAAATGGAGTTACAATATGGATAAGTAGTTCAAGAACAATTCAAAAGGGTCCAGAATGATGGAAAAACACTGCTGGTTGCTGCTAGATACAGGAGCAAAAAGAAGTTTTCGGTAGTAGATTTGTATATCAGCTTGGGAAGGCCAAATTTGATATGACATTTCTTTTAAAACATAAAACGGACCCGATTTTGTGTTCCAATCCCATCAATTTAACTCAATTTCACCAAAGTTAGGAGGTGTGAGCCTTTATATTCCATGAAACTTAAGCCTTTAGGCATAACTCTTAAGCTGGTCGAGGTGGTAAGCCTAAGAAAACAATAAAAATACTAGCATTGATGCAATTGTTTTGGAAAAAGGGCATTGAGGCTAGCCTTAGATAATTTTTTAAAACCATGCTTTTTAGAAAATAAGACAAGAACAATAGCATCAAAATGAAGTCAAACCTGAAGATTATTAGCATGCCACTTTCTAAGGAAGCACAAAACCAAAAGTGAAAGTTATAAGCTAAAGTACAAAAGGTAAAATATTTGGAAAGCAAATGGGTTTCTGCTTAAAGGAAATGCAAACTTCTAGATAACTTCACCTTAATTTCCGGAAAAATCTACATAACCCCCACGAAAATATTCTCATATATCCTTAATAAAAAAATAAATTAAATGTTTGATTAATTATAGTGGATCCTTCCTAATTTGATAACAGGCACATGTTTAAGAACCAAAAGAAAAAAAAAATTGGCATGTTGTTGGGGGGTTGTGTAATGGATGAAAACGCTCCAATATATCCATCTAAATTTTTGTAGAGTGAAGGTATCAATAGGAAATTTTGTTTTCAAAATATCTTCACAATATCAGATGAAATTTCCCAATAATTCCACAGAAATGTCGAAAAATGTCAATTTCCTTGTACTCCGTAATTTGTTCTGTAATTTTTTAAAATTTTGATGAAAATTTTGAAAATATGAAAAACTACAATATGAATAGTTCACAAAAAATTGATTTTTAAATTTTAAATTTTGGCAAATTAAAAATAGACATAAATGACTTATTATTTGTATTATATATAAGTTAATATTTTTGTAACGGTAATAGATTTAAGTTTTTCCCATATACATTTAAAAATATATAGTAAATATTTAATTCTAACACATTAAATTGTAATACATTTGTGGATAATTAGTTACATGAATTTGTTTCAATTATCTTTCTCTCTTTCTCTTTCATGCAATTTTATATTATCGATCTATGTAATTCTTATTTTTAAATAATTTTGTATTGTTCACCCTTTTCATTAATTTAAATAGACATTTATTTTTTCTCCATGCAAAAATAATATTAATCATAATATGCTAGCATTATAAGCATATCATATGTTTTATTTAAGTCATAAATATAATGTTTAAATGAGAAAATCAATACAAATAGTTTATTATTATTTGTTTTAGCATTTTTGAAAAGTTCATACCAAATTTTAAAAATTGTTATAATTTTCATGATTTTCGTAATTTTCATTAAATATCCATCAATAAGTATCATTGATATATCCATAAAATTTAAGTATCAATATCTCCCGATATCGATATTTCATCTGTGTTGCTACTGTACAAATAGAGATACTCTTAAGTTTCCTGGAACTCTACCAATATTGAACCAATGTACAAAATTTAAAGGAAAAAAAGTGTGTCCATGCATCTTTGGGTATTTAAATAATGGCATGATGGTTCTATAAGAACTCTTTGAAATATTCACCTTCGAAACAGACATCATATTGGTCGTTAGAGTACCAGTTTTATCACTGCAAATGACTGTTGTGCATCCCAAAGTCTCGACGGAAGGCAAAGACCGTACAATGGCATTTAACCTAGCCATCCGTTTCGTACCAAGTGCCAAACACCTATGTTAAGAATTTAAGACCACAGTTAATCCGCAAAAAAGCATCAGATACAGATGAGCTATTACCAGCATAGGCTTAGTATTTCAAAAGGACAAAAAACAGTAATGATAAATAAAATAAAATAAAAACCTTACATAATAAAGGTAAAAAAAAACTTGTAATTTATTAAAATTGTTCTGGATCTTTCTAAAACATATAAGAAGGTTTCTATGTTTGAGAATCATGGCATCGCTGCAAGTCTATGCTTACTACGTTACTACCAACCATTGCTCATCCAACAAAAGTTCGTAAATTGTAAAGAACAAAGGAAATAGCAGGGTGCATTCCTAACTAGAGTTAAGCCCCTAGTTAACCCACAACTCATGGATCCACAATGTTTCCTAATATGTGTGTAGTACAACAAACCTTTTAAAGAAAATATGTTTACATTTCATGATTCCCTAATGAGCTTTTCAAAACCATATTAAATATTAATACACATTCTTCTACAATTAGTCATATTTTATCTTTGACCAAATAATTAGTCACATTTTATTAACGACTAAAGGACTAACATATGCATACTTAAAAAAGTAGAATGTGATTAGAAGGGAAGCCATGAGATTGGCAAAAATAACAATATATATATTATCCATCAAATCCTTTTCACAGAAACATTTAATTGGCACTGATTCTATTACTCAATAAGTTAACTGTTTAGAAGTCATATAAAAGGAAACATCTTTAACACTGATAAATCAGACATCCTGTAAGACAAATTAACACTTTACTGCTCGAATTATTTCTATGCTTCCGTCAATCCCACAGTCAGTTTAAAACGCAGCAGGAGGTTACAACTATTTTGTATGTATCCATATTCAGGTGACCTTACAATGAAATGCAAAATGCAAAATTATATTAACTAGTTAATCTTAATACTGCAGTATTTCACCTGAGGATTTACCAAATCAAGGTAACAGCACTTACGTTGTAACAACAGCAGGAAGTCCTTCAGGAATTGCTGCAACTGCAAGTGCTACTGCAATCTGGGAAGGCATAAGTAGTTCAAGATTTGTTACAATAGGGGATGGACAAAGGGATAATATATTGATAAGTTAAAAGAAACTAGAAAATTATAAATCTCAGTACTCATGTTAAGAATAACTATATCTTAGCACTCATGTTATCATCAAAGACATGACAGACACAATGCTGAATTAAGAACGCCCATAAGATGGAACACATCACATGATATCTGCAGGACCCACTCACATTGACATAAAAATCCATTAAACTACTATGGGGTGTGCATTTCAAGAGAAGATAAACCCATTAATCTCCTAGAAGACAAAACAATATTACATATAAAAAAACTAGAAAATAGATTTAATCTTGAGATTAAATAAATGGCAGAGTCAGCGGTTCACCATAAAATTACCTTGAAGTAATGGATTGCACCACGCAAGAATCCACCATGAGAAGGGTCACGGAAATGACCAATATTTACAATCCACACCAATACACAAATCCCCGCAATAACCTACAAAGAAAGGGAAAAGTAAGAGAAGATTGGAAGAAAAAGAAGGAATCCTCTATTGCAGTAGCATTAGATCATTTTCTTTCCCCAGCCCTCAAATTCCCCCGGGTTTCCAATGCAGAGGACCCATCACGTTGAATTCTACTTACCCAGGGCTAACAAGCCAACCATATTCTGCTACAAGACAGTTCTTTTTTCAACTAAACAGTTTGATATCAAAATTATAGAACGGTCTATTGTCAAGAATCTTTATGTAAAGAAATGGATTAGAATTTTTTGTTCGATCCACTAACTATGTTTTGACAAATGGAAGTTAATTATGTTAACGAAACACATGTAAACAAAAGCAGCTTAGTTACCTATAAAAATTGTATGATATATGTTTAAAAGGTCTTACGGAACACGTAAATATTAGTTATTAGTAACTTTAAGGAAACAATTTGCTATCACCTTGGCTAGAAAAGTACCAAACTCATCCAGCTTCTTTTTCAATGGTGTAACTTCCTGCAAACATATGATTGAATAGTTTAAATCAAAATTACTCAATCTTGCATGAAAGAGAACCAAATAAACATTTCTTTTTAGTAAGTGTTTAAACTTCATAGTCCTCGTCACTAAAAACAGTAGCAAAGCATGTAAGTGATGAACAACCAAAAGAAATGACAGATCTGAAAGAATGCAGAGAAAATGCCACAAAACATAGAGCCTAATCTCCATGTAGCCAAAAGATTTCATGCACCAAGATATGGAGAAAAATATTACACAGACAAATCAACTGCTATAAATAACTTCATTTTTCATTTTTGCTATTTTCTAGTGAGGATTTGAAATTTTAGAACATGATTAGTTTCCTCAAGTCAAAAAGATATAATCAAGCAATATAAAGAATGGTTATACACCGCTAGATGCAATATGAAGGAAAAGTACAAACAGAAACAGAAGTTTACAGTGCTTACATCCTCTGTATGCATCATTGAATCACGAATGCTGCCCATGGCTGTATTAGCACCAACTCCTACTACAACTGCTCTAGCCCTACCAGCAACTACTATCGTGCCCTGGTCATCAAAATGTGCTGCAACTTGGTCAACGGAAGCACATTTTTCCATGAGATTCAAATCAGCAGTTGAATAAAATTCTACTGAAAAGGAGCCCCTTTTAACAATAGTTTCCACTGGGAGGACCCAATCTCCCCCTCCCCCCAATCCGAGCAAAAACGTCACAAGTAGTATAGAAGACTCAGCAAAGAAGAAGGCAAAAAGTAGAAAACTTGGTATTCAACATTTAAACAGTAAAAACAATATTTTTCCCATCCAAGATTCAACTTATTGCTCTAAGTTAACAGAATGAGACTACTCAATAAACATATAAGCTATTCTGGATACCAAGGTAAAAGATATTTCAATTAAATAAGATATCAAGTCCAACTTAGACCAACATAATTTCTCACTGGAAGACATTATGTCAGGTACCATTTCATGAACATTCTCTACTATGTTCACCACTGTTTAATCAATCAATGTAAAATACAGACTCCAAGAAGCATTCAACATTTTACCGAAAAAAGAATATTAGTCTTGTCTTGGTATACAGCATTTGTGGCAGTGATAGACTTGAGCTCTTTCTCCACTGAGCAACTCTCACCTACAATCAAATCACATGTGAATGGGATATTGATTGCACCTTTATATAAAGCATTTACCAAAAGAAATACAACATTATATATAGATATAATTAATATGGCATCAGCATTATGAACCTTAAGTAAATACTGAGCAGCAATTTTCAAAACTTTGTTTGATCTTATTCATATGGACATGGACTACAAGGAAACATTAAGGACTCGTTTTGTAACGAGTTTTGTTTTCAAGTAATGTTTTTCTTGTGTTTGAAACCAGTTTTATGTTTTTTGAATTTAATTTTTAAAGAAAATAAAAACTCACTTGGTTACGAGTTTTATTTTCTAAAATATGAACATAAAACATAAAACACTATTAACTCATTTGTCGATTGGTAAAATTATGATTTATGTTCTATTTTATGTTTTATTTTATTTTTTTTCCTTTTAATACTCATTTCTTCTCATTTTATTCTAAATTTTAACCTTTTTATTGATAACGACAATATAAAAGAGGTGGGTGGTAGTCTTCGTGAAAAAAAAAATGTTTAGGAATGTAGGATTTGAAATAATCATTTTGAAAAAAAAAGTTAGAAAACTTTTTCAAGTTCCAAAATTAGGCTAAAAAACAAAACCTGTTTCCATTTCCAATTAAAATAAAAACTAAAAAAAGAACTAGTTACCAAACAACACTAAATTGAAAATTTGAGTTTGATCATAGAAAACAGAAAACAAAACATGCTTAAAAACGAGTCCCAAGTGTAACATGAATTGGAAGTTCACTAACACATGTTGAACACTTATCACTCATCCACCATGCAAAGACATGAGAATTGAAAGTTCTCCAATTTTTCGTCCTTGCATTTATAAAGACAAAATACCTATCCTCTATTACTAGAACGCAGCATTAAAAACTGACTAAATATGGAATGCAAAGTAAGACTTATTCATATAGCACAACAGTCAACATTGATGAAAATTATGTCTCAGTAGTTGAAATATATATCATTTCTACCAACTTGGATTGTATTTGCACCAATACAAGTGCAGCTAAATGTAATAATAAATAGTACTACCATCAGTCAGTTGGTCAATTGTACAAAGATTAAAGAAAAAGGGGTCGGGTATTGGATATATCATTGAAAGAAACAAGGCGTTGCTCAGTAAGTGGATTTGGAGAATTTGATTTCCGCTCAAGGAAAACTCTCTTTGACATAGACTTATTATAAGTATAGATTGAATGAGAATGGATGGGATGTGAGTAGTGGTTTGCAAAGCATTGGTTTAGGTTTGAAGCTCTTGGATGGAAATTGCAAAAGACTTTAATTTGTTTGCTTCTAATATAAGTTACATACGGGACAATGAATATAAAATTCGGTTTTGAGATGACTCTTAGTTTTTATTCAACAAGATATACAAATTTATATAGGTTATTTTGGACAAGAATGCTCAATAAGCATGTTGTATTTGCACAAAGGTTGGAATCTCAAATATAGAAGAAACTTCAATAATTAAAAGGTTGATGAATTTACAAGCATGATGTCAGGATTACACGTGACTGACCAAGCAATAACAAGGATAGAAGGATGTGGATTAAGCATTCATCTAGATGCTTATCATAAAGGTGTTATAGTAAAGTTAAAATATTGAAGTGGCTAATCGTTTTCTCCAAGAACAACACAAATGATCAAATTCAATCAAAATTTTCAAGTTCCCTTACCTAATTGGTGTTTTCTTTGCAAGAGAAGGTCGAAAGACATTGATTATTTATTTTTACATTGCAGAATTGCGCATTGACTTAGGGTAATTATAAAAGAATATGGGGTACAATGGACTATTCAAAGATCATGCAAATATTTATTTATATAAAAACTTCGCACGCATGTAAAGAGTACGAAGGCTAAGAAAGCTTAAGGGTTATGGAACATTGGAACTGCATGGTGAAAGCAATTATTTAAGTTTTGTAGATGGAAAGGAAAAGTAGAATATTGAGAATATTAAGGATGACAAATATATTTGTGTGAGAGTTTTGTTCTTGGCTTCATCCTGGACATCAATATCCAAAGAATTTAAAGATTATTCTTAGTTTCTTATAATATATAATTAGGGTGCTTCATTATCCTAACATGGGAGGAAAAAAATTGATGCATGATAAAATAAGTTAATAAAATTATAAAATAATTAGGACTTTTTTATTTAGAATTTTACTCTTATCACAATTGTAGTTAGATTGGAAACTATTACTGGGTTAGGATAGTTTATTAAAATTTGAGTTCTTATAGAATTAGTTAATCTTTTATATTTTCTATAAATATGCTTTTTACATTATAATTGTAGATTTCCATTTATTTTGAATATGAATATTGACCATTACGAACTTCGTTCTCCAATTATCCCCTCCAACCATATGACATGCGTCGTTTGGTATCAAAGCTTGTTGCGTTTGTTTTCTTAAACAAAATCAAATCCTCTATTGCTCTCTTCTCAATTTTGTCTCTTACCTAAAATTCTATTTCTATCTTCACATCCAATTTATAATTCTCCTCTCCCAAAATTTTTCATTTCTACTATATCCCTATATTTTTTTTCATTTTGATTTATTAAAGCAAATGATATAGATTATTAGAACATAAAAATAAATCGAAAAAAGAAAGTCTCAAAAGTCGGCAGCTGCCATCAAATGCAAGCCACCACATCCTTTCCCATCGGCTATCCCCTGAATCGCACCGAAGTCTGCCACAATTTTTCGACCTTTTCTACTTGCATAGCCTATGAGTTTGCAATCAAAGCCACAAATTTACAAATCTTAGGTGGTCCAGAAGTCTATCATTGTCCCATCAGGTCATTCTCTTCGCTTAAAGTTAATGTCTACCTATCTACTCTATCGGCATTGTCCTTAACCACTGAGAGTCACCCATTATGCACAAATCTGGTTTTTTTTTTGTTCAACTAAATCGTATTTGATTTAACTACATTTCAAACCCCGTTCAGTCATCCTAACCTAGTTCTTCATTGGTTCACCTCGTTTCTCACAATTTCATAAATGTTCTCGAGTTGCCAAACATGTTTCTCATTGCTTTTGAAAAAATAATGTCTTTCAATATTTCCTCACTCGAAAGAGAAATCAAATGATTATTTTGATGATTCAAAATCACCCATTTTTGATGAACAGTTCCATATTGAAAGAGAGTAATTTAATGATTCAAAACCACCCATATTTTCTGAAGAGTCGCATATCGAAAGAGAATATTTTGACAACTCTTGTTCACCCATATATAATAAAGAATTATCAATTCTTGGCAGAGATGATGAAGAATTCTTAATCCTCAAGGAAGAAGATGAACACAGAAATTGAATTGGTAGAAATTGACTTTGTTTTAACAAGAAGATTTTTCATATCGAAATTTGATTCTTTTCCATTCAATTCTCATCAACTAAGAAAAAGCTTGTCCTCGAATTTGACTTGAGCTTGTTGAATTTGCAATGATTGCATTCATTTAACTTGTGTTTCAAAATCTTGTTGCAAATGTTTTCTTCAACGCACTAATGCAACATTCTAATGGCTTTTGAATTTTGAAATGCATCTTCATAAGACTATTATTGGATTAGGATAAAGTTTATTAGAATTTAAGTCCTTGTAGAATTAAGTTGGTCTTTTATTTTAGTCTATAAATGGACTTTTTACATTGTAATTGTAGACTTATTGATTTTGATTGTTATGAATTTTGTCCTTCAATTATCCTCTTTCTCACCTTCTAGCATATGTCAATTTTGCAAAGAATATACTATCTTTTGAGTGGATTTGATTGTGTCCATAAATTGTATTTTTCTTACTATTTATAAATAAAAATAATATTATGATTTTCTTAAAGAAAACAAAAATAAGATCAAAAGTAAGCACTTCCAACTCAAGTTATCGATATTTTTTATTTAGCCAATAGCTTTGCACAATGATGAAACAAGAACCTAGCCACCCTCCCTTCTTTTAATGGGATTTTTCTTTGGTAGTGTATCACTGATCGACTCTTATTCTGTATCTTTGCTTGTTTTAATAAATAGTGAGTGAGCATTTCTCCTGAATACCAGCACTCAATTTTCAAACCTTATCATGTCTACAAAATATGCTTTTGATGCTATAGGGACTATTAAAGAAGCTGGGAATAAATAATTATCCAAGTCAACAATATACATAATTCTCTTTCTTGTGTTTGCCTTCAAGCCACACATGGAAATCACAAAAATGACAATCTATTCAGTGTATATTGATCCATAACAAAATTTACCTGTAAGAATTGCCTGGTCAACACGTAATTGATTACTCAGCATTTCAATCATTCTCATATCAGCTGGAACTTTGCATCCCACTGCAATTTTTCAAAGAAAACATTAAGTGAACTTTGATGCATGCCTGGTTTTTATGCAGCAATAATCAAATTTTGCAACATCACAGCAAAGTGATAACTTACCAGAAACTTCAACAATATCTCCTGGAACAAGTTCAGTTGCTGGAATTATGGAGAAGCAACCTGGAAATGCAAATATATAATTTTACATGGTCTGAGTTTGTTTTTTTTTTCCTTTTTGGGGACAAGCAGTCTGAATGAGTTCAAAAAATTATAGTCCTGTTTATATTTACAACATACTTTTGACATAAGGTGCAACAACTCAGGAATATACAAAAATAACGAAGTAAAAAGATTAAAAGTGTCTTTACATTTTCTATTCATGAGCATGAACATTACAAAGCAAAATAGTCAAAAACTATATTGGTAAGCAATACGTATAATCATGACCACATACAAACAAACACGGGTAAACATAGCAAAGTCTCTTGAGGAAGTGAGGAGGTAACATAAGCACATGTGTTTTACAATATACGTGCTCATATGGTTAACTAACATGGTTTGGTCAGTATCAAACTATATCCACAAGAGTTTTCTTCTTTCCCCAACTTTTCCACAGTATACAAACAAAGAATTATGTTTCAACCAATAACCCAATTTACTAAAGCATTCCCCCACAACATAGCAAGGGCATTAACTACAAAGCCATTCTTCATGGGAAGACAACAAGATCAAAGAACCATAATGAGAAACTATGCCAACACCATTATAATACTAGATTTATTAGTAGGAGTATCCAAGTAACTGTTTTAACAGAACCAAACACGAAAACAGGTTCAAAGAACCATAACGTAAAGTTAAAGTAAAAAACATGCACTTGGAGCGACTTGAACTCAGTTGCTCAAGTTCTTATCTGCTGTGCGTCTACCACTTTGGTAAACAGATACATGCAAAAAAATATATAAATAACTAACTGTGTAACCAGACCAAACTGTACTGTACTGTACAGTACAGTCCAGTGACACTCTACAGACTGTGGACACCCCTATTACTATACAGATTACATTCACAATTTAAACTCCTCAAAGAAAATTTTGACAACATAAAGAATTGAACATTTAGAAATCATAATGTTGCAGTATAACTAGCATTTAGATCAGCCAATATATAAATAGCATTTAGATCAGTCAATTGCTTCAAGGGAAGGGTTTTTCACCATTACGCAATGCAGTTGCAGCATCAGCTTGGTATGCTCGTAGCTCCTACAAGGAAAAGGTTAAAGTAAAGCAAAGACTAAGAAACATAAAAATTATTGGATCAAAGTAAAATTCTTGGATCAATAGATTAAGCAAGAACTTAAATTAGAACTATGTATAGGCAACATAAAGCCAACTGCATCAAATTTACCATTATCATATCCTTCATAATTTAAACAGTTTTCTCTATATTTTTTCCCTTACTGAGTATCAATCAGTCTACTCGAATCCAAAACAACAACCAGTGAAGGAGAAACAAGCTGATGAAGAACCATCAAGCTACAGTGAGGAACCAAGCAATATACCTCCCACTGATTTCGATCGATTTGTTTTGACTACCTGAATAGAATCTTTTCTAGAGGACCAAGAAGCTCATCCCCTTCTCACTGGATCTGATAGTTCAACCCCCAAAAATTCATGTCCCTAGAATTCTACAACTAAGAAAGTTTGCATGTTTTACCAGCAAGTTCCAATCCCAAGAGAAGCCTCTATGATTTCAATGAAAAAAGACTTTTAAGAGCACTGGGATAATAGACACAATATTGCATAGACAATTTTAGTTGGCTTAGATTGTTGCTGAGCTTAGGACTTGCTATTCTGCTTTAAAACCTGGAAATTCTTACAGAGTATCTTGACACTTGAAAATAATCTTTAAAAAACTATTTTTAAGTGCTTGGGAACACTCCTAATAATTTAATCATAAATCATAAGTTACTTTCTAAAATTAATCAAAGCTAATTTGTTAAATGGATTTAATAATTGCATTTACAGTGTTAATCTGAAATATAACCAACTTGTTCCTCACGTTTCTGCTGCAGTATAGAATGATGAACAGGAAAAATGTAAGTGGGAAGAAAAACTATACCTTTTGATACAAATCACCCATAAAAGAGATGCCTAATGATTAGGGACTAACCCTCCACCTCTGATTCCCACTACTTAATGGACTAAACTAATTTGCAGCATCCATAAAGACATAGACTAGCAGACGTGCAAATATATTATGTCTAAATTTAAGGAATAGAGATATCAAAAGTCAGAACGAGCTACAGTAGAGAAATGGCATATGAGAATTTTATACAACACAGTATTAACTTGCATGGTTGTATAAATACTCAAATGAATAACATACCTCAAGTGCCTTTTCAGCGTTTGTTTCTGTAATTACCCCTACTGCAGCATTAGCAGCTAATATCATTAAGATAACCTGAAATTTAACCAAATTTAAAACAGCAGTCATAGAGACCATTCCATATTCCCAAAAATATCCATTTAGTGTTCATGTTGTCTGGAAAAGTTAGTGATTAAGCAATTTCACCAAATATCATTAATAACAAATTAGCCGTATGATATATGTCATAGTTCTGGACCATGTCAAGAAAAAAAAATGAAACTTATAAAGAAACGCAATATATGGAAACAAATCCAAAATCATAAAGATCCAAACAACTTTATTAAACACATATAACATCACATACATGAGTCATAGACTAAGCAAGGCAACACTGATAAGAAGAGGATCAAATCGAACTTGTTCAATATTACACCATATTTTTTTCCTACTTAATATCCACATTATCTTATAAACAAGTAACAACATTAATTTCTTTGCAACAACTTTTTTATAATTGAGAAACATTAATCATACTAGAAAAACAGACATTTGCTCAAAATTTATGGGAAAAAGAAGAATAGAAACCAGACAGGCAGAGGATGAGTGCAACTTACAGAAGGCTCCAAAAATGCTGTTAAGCCTGTCTCCCCATTAATCAAAGCCAAAATGAATGAAATCAATGCCGCAGCAATCAATATTTTCACGAGTAAATCATCAAACTGTTTCAAAACCAATATCCAGAATGAAGCCCCTGCATAAATTAAATAAACCAGATTGCAAGCATAAGTCAAATTGGATACAGTTAAGGAATAATCTAAATAGTGAGTGTAAAACTTTTATTAATAAAAGGAACTTAGATTTAATAATCTACAAGGTTTTCTTTCTTTATAAGAAAAATCATATTCTTTACAAAGATACAAAAAGTGGACAAGCAATCCACTCAAAAGAAAACCTAGCTTGAAGATAGTCTATTATTTACAAAACTTCATCCTCTGTAGTAAGGATATATTTCCCTTTTTATTTTTATCATACCCTTGTATGGAAGATATGATAAAAAGAAAAAGGGAAATATAAGAAAGACTTGGATGGAAAAAGTTATATAACCATAAAAGGGGACATCAAAATTAATTTGACATGTTCAAGTTCAAAACAAAGAGGGGGGAGCTACTTACTTCTCTCTTTTGGTAGCACTGGATGTAGGGTGAAGCATGCAACCAACAAGAATAAAAGTCAATAAAATTACTTTTTAATGGAATTCAATAAAAAAAAGATATATGCAAATGGAAAATTATCAAATTTTAAATTGGGCATAAGTGAGATAAATTACCACGGACTGAGACGAGGCAACCAACAACATTTATTTTTTGAAAAACGGAATTCCTACCACATTATATACAAGAGTAATGCTAGCAACACCCAGTTTTGCACTTATATTTGCAACGAATGAACTAAAAAAATACAATAGTTTTCACCTACTAGTACGACTACCATCCTCAACTCAACTATGTCACATACCAGAATCGATCCTTGTTCACAAATCAAGTGTGATGAGAAATCTAATATTCAGAAAGCATTATTGTATTCAATTCTAACCCAATTTCATTTCTGGAAAATATAATTCTTAATAAACTCGAAAATACAATCGTTCAAACAAACTAAGGAATCAAAACGTACCGTTTCTTCCGTAAAGCCTGGCATTCTGTGCAACCTGTAATAAGAAAACCAATTAAAACAATGGGCAAAGCACAATGCGTCCAACTTTGAACTGCTACTGAAACTAAACAACGAGCTAAGTCTAGCCAATCATTTCCCAGTAATAACTTAATTTCATCCAGGCAACAACTCAAGTTCATTTAAAAAAAGAGTGGAAAAAGACAGAGATCAAGAAATGTTCAAATACCTGGGAGTCTGTAAGACCTTTCGTCCGGTCCACCCCAAAGAAATCCAATACCTGACCATAACAAACAAGCAAAAGTATGAATTAGTCGCACAGTCGAGAAGCTGCTTCCATTTAATCATCATCAACGGCATTTTCAAGCCACTATACTGCAAGCCACTATACTGCAAGAGACCTCATCAGAAGTTTGGCCAATATTGATTTGATACAATTTTTCAATAGGGACACTAGTATTAATCACCGCTGGGATTTGCAGCGTATAGTTGATCAGAGATGAAAATTACCTCATTGACAGATCTGGAATAAGCGTCCTCCATTGGGCATTGAAGAGATTGATCGAAGAATCAGAGCTCGTAGAAAAAATTCAATATACACAGCCTACGGATTTATTTATGTTCTTCCTCTTTTTTTGTTCTTACTTACTGTGGGCATTATCTCGCCTAATAAATAAAAATGGGATCTGAATCAAATGGACGTTACTTTAAAGCAACGTGTTGGGCCTTTAGGGCTTGTGTGAATTGAAGGTGGCCCATTTTACTCATATCTCACCTCCACTACTAAATATATACCACAAACATATAAAATTATTTTTAAAAAATACTGTACAATAAGAATAAAAAAACCAAATATATCCCACCCAAAACCCATGCCGCACCTCATTGACCAAAACTTTCTCCGTCATCATGGCCATCACTGTCGCTATCAGAAGATGGTGTTGTCGTTGCCATGTGAAGCAAGTATCACAATCGACTTATATCGCCGTTACTTCCCCCACCTATGGCACAAGTTAGATAAGACTGTTTGGTTACTCTACTTCTATTCAACTTCCCATTTTCTATTTGCGTAGTCGCCGTCACCGTGGATAGCTTTGGCTGCTCCACCATGCAACTTTTCTCTCCCAACTATCATTAATATCATTCAACTTTAAGTTCATTTCGTCAAATTTAATAGCTAACTTATCATAATTTAGTAATACTTAGTTTTGAATAACATTATAAGTTGGTATATTATAATGATTAACCTTTATTAACATTTCACGTATGACGGTATATTACAATGGTATACTAACACTACCCATCAGTTGGCACTTGACATTTTTTTTAGTTGCAATAAGCGAAGAAGCTAACTTGAAATCAAAAAATGAAAGAGATTATTAAGTCACGGATGTTTCTATGAATATTTTTGTACTCAATTCTTATAAAAATATTTGTTTCTTCGAATAAATGCACTTTTTGTTATTGTTCTTTGCTGTTTGGTGGCCACTGTGAATATACTCGTAAAGGGGTAGTCATAGTTTAGTGGGTAGGTTTCTGATAGCGAGTAATATAATATAAAGGGAATGCTAATGTGATTTTATCTTGTTAAAATTAAATAATTTTTCAACATAATTGTTGTTTTTGAAATGAAAAAAATGTAGATATGTCAAGACAACCATAAATAACTTCTATTCGGTAAATAAATTAAAAAATGTACAAAATAAAAATAATATTTTATAAAAATAAGAGTAAGAAAATAAGCATTTTAGAATTTTCACATGTTACTAACACCTAAAGATCATAAGGTGAGTGAGACTCCATTAAAATATTGTCTCACATTAATCATAAAATTTATCAAGTAAAGGAGTAAGTAATAAATAATGTTGTATTTATGAATGAACCTATACATAATAACAAAGAGAGTGATGGAATACACGAGCAAAATTTATCATTTTTTGTTGCACTAGACAACTTAATAATATTGACGAGTTATAGCACTCACGTAGCATCCAAACTATAGGACAATAAGACTATTAAAAATGTATATAATCAAATGTTTTTTAAAAATTTTGGTATGATTATATTTTTAAATTGAAACATAACTTATAAATTTTTAAGAGAAGTTTTGTTGAAAGTTATCGATGACTCTAATAAACTAAAAGCTTAGGATTATTAGAATTGTAACCATGTGAAATCTAAAGAGCACATAAAGAGCTCTCACCTTGCACTTTTGATAAGTGTAACATATGAGTAAGTTTGACAAGGTTTTAGTGTCAATATTTGTAGAATGATGGCACCATAAGAAAAATACTTTTCATATTCTATTTAGGGAGATAACTATTATCTTGCACAACGTCGAATACCTTTAAGATCTTTATATTATAGGATGGGCTTGCACTAGGCCTGAAGAAAAGTTAAAGAAAAATGATGTTATACATCCTTTGATTAATGCTTTTCGAATCGATGAGAAGGAAGCAAAAAAGAAAAAAAATTGAGTGATAGAAAGCAAATTATTAAGTTATAATGATTGAAACAAAAATTTAGTAAACTAGGCATGAGTAATGATGACGAGTTTGTTGATTATTCAACTAGAGCATTCTTATTATATTTACTTGGATACACATTATTTGTTGATAACACATTTGAATTCTTATAAAGGACAAGGGCACTAGCATATTTATATTGATAGATTGGTACAACAAGCTACTAAAATATAACGTTGTTACAAGTATGGATATATGAAAAAAATTCTTATTGTAATCCTCATTTAACCCAAATAATAGTTATTGTTAGTCATTGCTCATCGTTGGTTGATATAGATACAAGTCAGTGTTGACGCGTTTTACTTACATCCCCTTCATGAGCCATCGATGATCTATGTTCAATAGATGTGAATCATTATAATCATTAGTTATTAGTTTTCGTTATAACTTGACACTTCTTTAAATATAATGTTTTCACTTTTAATTATTATAATTATTATATTTATTTTATATTAGAGAAAAATATTTGTTTAGTTATGGATTGTGTTAACTAGAAAGAGTTGTGAAAAGATAATCAACAGTGTAACAATTTAAAATTTTGTAGAATGGTTAGACATATAATCACGTGTAAATAAAGTAATACATAAATATAAAAAAGTAACAAATGAGATTTTAAAGTGAAAATAATATTAAGCAATACTAATGACCTAAAGGGAAAACCACTCATTCACTAGACCACCTAACTATCCATTATAAAAAATAAGGTCTAGTTACAAGGCTAGGACTCTAACTATCCACCAAGGTAATGTCCCTAAGTAATCTACTTACAAGTTACTACATTCATCATAGTCTCTACAAGAAAGGTGTTTGGATGTAGGCCAACATTCTAATGAGCTAGAATTACACAAGTTAATCAAACCCATTGATGACTCTATGAAAATAAAGTCATTAGTGAACTTTTTTACTTAATATTTACTTGTTTTATTTAAGAAATAGTATTTATATGGCCAAAAAAATAAAATATAAACTTTTTAGTGAAAATATAATTTTTGGCATTTTTTGAGATTTTTTTAGAATATTTATGGATATTTTATGAATTTTTAACGCATAACCAATCAGAAGCTGCCACGTGGCATGCCATACAAGCAAAGAAACTGGTTGGGCAAGCCATGCGGATGCCACACAAGCACGGAGAGCGAATCACATCATGACGCATGTGAGGAGGACAAATACGCTCCACGTGTCAACATGATGTTCAATCTGAGTTTGGAAATCGGTCAACGTGCATGCCATGTGTCACCCTGCCATTGCTCTGCACGTTCCACTCATGCGCCACGCCATCCATTCTCATGAATCACATTGCTCCACATATTGTTGACTCGGCGAGTGCTGATTCTGACCAGTCTCCCCTACCACGCGTTGCTCCCTAATTCGCCCAATGAATTTTATGCCACGTGTCGCGTTGTGATTGGCTAAACCTATTAGTTTTGCTTGTTTTGATTGTAGCCTTTGATCTAAAGTTAATCGGATGGTCCATATCACACTTGAGCTTTATTTTAGCCCTAATCACTCTATAAACCCTAATTAGCCTCCATTAGCATAATTTTGGTTAGTTTTTAGAGCTAAAAAGAGAGAAAAATATAGAAAAATTCAAGAGAATACACAATTTTGGTAGAGATTCAAGAGGAAATTAATTCTACAATTCAAGAGATTGATTGTATTTCTTTTTCTACCCTTTTCTTTATCAATTTTATGTCTTTTTTTATAAAAAATATGAGCTTTATGAACACAATTATGTATAATTAATTTATTAATCTAAGGATCTTATGAACCCAATTTTCACCATGTGATGATCTAATATTTTTTTCCAATTATAATATTAATTTAATTATATTATTTAATCTGATTTTTATTCTAATTAATTGTTTAACCAACAATTTATCTATAGAAACAATTATATAGATTTGAGAGAATTATTTAATTGTTTGTCTTGATTAAATAATATGCATAGTTTCTAGGTAGAGATGTATGATTCTTATATATGTGATCCATAATTGATGAACTTGATGAGTAGTATGCAATTTAATTGGCATGAGAGTGTGATTAAATTAATTACTATATGATGTGTAGTTTACTTGAGAAAGGAATACATGCTAGGTTAGATTCAATTGATCATATAATTAATTGATATTATATTGGAGTGATATTAGCAATTCACATGTTTAGAAAATTAGAGGATTAAGTATTCCTATATATTTTCTCATATATCTTTTTAGTCACAAAATCTGATTTAATTAATTATTGCTATTTACTTTTAGTTATTTTAATTTTGTTTCCTTAAAATATAAAAACACAAAAAAATTTATTTTTTTTAGTTTTAAAAATTAGTTTCTAATAAAATAATCTCCATGGAACGATCTTTACTTATTATTACATTACTTGTTGTGATATGTATACTTGTGTATTCATTGCACACACAATTTGTGTGGGAATCACCTATATAGTTGGCATCTAAAAAGTTAGCACAATAACATAAATATAAATGTATATCCTAGAGAAGATTTAATAATGAACAATCCTAACTAGATAATTTAATAAATATATTAGATAAATCAAAATCAATTAGCAATTATAGAACAATAAGTTTAAGCACAAGCAACAAATATAGCTTCTTTAAATATTAATAATCAAACCAAATAATTATGACACATACAATTATTTGATCAAGAATCAAAATATAGAAGAAGCTATAAGAACATATGACCAAAATATCATAAACCAATTAGGCTTATTAATTAATCAAATGCAACCACCAATACTTGATAGATTAACTAAATAAAGAAGTCTAAAGAATTATAATCTTATATTTGCAAAATAAGAGAGAGATTAAGATGAAGAGACTAATACTTTAAATATAGTTAACAAAATTGTATGCTAATGGTATGATTAAATAACATGAGTAGAAATCCTAAGTTAAAGGTTAATTACAAAATTTTCCTTAAAAGTATTTAGAATAACTTAAAAACATAGGGACAATATAATAAAAATATTGATTGGTTCGAGTAAAAATTAAGTTAAATTTAAAAACTTGGTCCCTCGATCAATCTAGACTTAGCTCGATCGATCGATCGACTATGAATAGTTTGATCGATCTAGTTAAATCTTGATCCATCTAGTAAAATATTTAATTAATTTGTAAACAAGTGGATCGATCTAGTTATTAATCTTGATTGATCGAGTTAATGTTCCGATCGATCTAGACATTGTTCGGTATCTTTTTGTAAGGAGATTGGTACTTTTGGCAAGGGACTATTAACAATAAATGTTATGTGTTATTTTTTTTAACATTCTTTACATATTTGACAAGCTTGTTTGAACATTATATACATGTTGATAACTTGCATAATTTGGCATAATTTATCACTTTTGAACTTTAAACTTTAGTCTAATTTTATTTAATTTTTATTGAATTTAAACTTCATTATTATTATTTAAATTTTATTGCAGATTTGAAGATAATGAAAATCCAAAATTTTAGAAGCATATCATCTAAGAACTCTCAAATTTAAATTAAGATATATATATATATATATATATATAGAAGATAGAGGGTTGTTAGATATATATGAGGCGAATGCAAAGTTTATATATATATAAACTAGATAAGGAAAAGGAGCGCAAAGTAGGTTGGAAGGATATATGATATATATATAAGAACAAAACGAAAAACTGAAAAAAAAATAATTCAGAAGCCAACGAAGGATATATATACCAAACAGAGGGGATAGAGGAGGGTAGAAGAAGGGACATGAGAACAAAAACAAAGAAACACACAACAATGTTGGGAATGAGGAAAAAATTTAAAGAAAAAAAAAAGAATAGAGCGGCGCATAGAAGTGAAGAAAAAAAAGCATATTGGACTGCAACGGATTAACACGAAAGCATATTCGTTTTGTGATTCAGTTTTCTTTCAATTCCTATTAGAAAAATTATGGTAAATTCGTTTATATTAAATTTAATTTATAGCATAAATTAATTTCTCTTTATTCTAAGAAAAAGATGTAATTTAATTTCAAACTATACTTCATTTTCTATGTTAATTTGAATTATTTCTCTTCATGTTTGTCTAATTTATTTTGAGTTTAATGCTTCTAATTAACTCATCATTAATTAGATAATTTTAATCTTATGATTTACCATCGAAAGAGGAAAATATAGGATAGATCTAGAATATTTCAACGTAGGTAAATATAGAGATCAAAAGACTTGTATGAACTTGTGTAGTATTAAAATCATTGGTCTTAATGCTTTCTCTCTTTGTTAAATAACATACTCTTGTGTAAATTAATGAACAAGAATGTTTCTAATTGATTATCGAAAGAGGCTTTTGGAGATTTTTTTGAGATTTCTAACAAACAGAGAGATTTAAATTCAATTAGTTAGATAAGTAAAGCATAGTGAAAGATTAGGTTAAACCAATTTCCTAGAAGTTTTCTTCCCATTAATTTGATCATTGAACAATATCTTTATTTTCTTTTGCATATTTTCTTTAAATTCATTTTATTTTAAGTTTCAATTACAACAACCTTGGTGACTTCTCTAGATAAAATTGAGATTAGTATAATTTTGGTATTTGTCAAAAGTAAGTTACCAATCTCTGAGGATGATACTCTTCTTATTACATTATTATCAAACTACGATACTATGCACTTGTAGTTTTGCACCAATTACATGTTTAACAAGCTTGTTTGAATATTATATACATGTTCGAAAAGATTGTTTGGACACCTATCGTTGTGCATGCAATGATATTAAGATTTTAAAAATAAATAATAATAATTTCATTTTCACAATAACAATTTCTTTTTTATAGTAATCAACATATGGTGTTGTGGTGCCTCAGATCAAAGGAAAAGAAAGATATACAATGCATGAAAGCTAAAAGTGGCCAACATGATATCATACGTAGTAGCAATAATATGACCCTTTTTAGGTAATATCATCCATTTCTCATAATTTACAAGACTTTAAAATTGATCAATTTATTGGAGAAGGTTGTTAACTATTTCAACATCTCCAAATGTGTGTAATTATCATATATTGGTCCTCATTTGGTCCCAACCATTCTCACAAAATCCAAGTGCAATAGCTATTACTATAAATCTATAATTTCTATCCCTCTTAACATTATTGACAATTTGATGTATGACTTAATCGCAATAGGTAATTAAGTAGTGTATGATGAAAAGACATTTAGAGCTTTTGATCTTGGCATCTTAAGTTTAAACTTTGGGACTCTTGGAACCATGTTCATTATATATAAAGTAAAATTAGATACATTATTAGCTAATGCATACTCAACTGTAGAATATCTAGACATGTTAGAATATTTTTTCTTTCAAGGATGAACCAGATTGTTAATTTTTTATAAGTAGCTCATCTAAAATTGTCGTACTCAATTTTGTCCAAATTGTTAGCATCTTCAGCATTTGTATTTACGTATTATCACCACTTGAATCAAAACATTGTTTGAAAGCCTTCAATAAGGGTGTGTAATCTAACTTATCTTTCTTAACATGGGAGGGCATGAATCAATGATAATTCAAACTTTTGACTCAATTAATTTATATTTTTCAATCTTATGAGCACAAAGTAATCTATGACTTGGACACTTCATACAACCATATGAGACAACATCGACCCATATATGCTCTACCATTTCTACTTCTTGATAACATTATAAAAGTACAGTTGTTTAGCCACACCAAGTTAGTTACTTATCTTCTTTTGGTATAAATATTGTTAAAAGGCCTATATTGTGTTTAAATAAGTTATTGTAGGTGCAACGACATCGAACATAATAAAAATGAGCCATTTGGGACATTTTAGGACTACTCAAACAACCTAATTTCAATATGCTTTGAACGAAGAGCCACATTGAAATTTTTTTATTGTAAGTCAATCTATATAAAAGGGTCTTGATCGATCTTGGTAGCTCAATCGATTGAGCTTCAATCATCAAGGGGCTCTTCGGTTGGAACGATCACACATTTAGATTGATGAAGCAAACATATTGATCAAGTGGTATCCATCAACCTTGTTTTAATATCTTTCAATCTTTGTTGTTAAATGTTGCGTGTTTTTCAACACACGAACTCGTGCAAGTATACACGGTCGCAAGTAATAACATTTATAAGTAAAGATCGATCCCACGGAGATTTGTTACTATAGTTTGTTGAGTACTAAAATTATTTCTCTCTGATTTTATCCAAAATAATCGTTGATTAAAAAAAAGTAATAAGAAAATAAAAGAACTCTAGGATTGCAATTCTTCACCAAACTAATCCACTCCAATCATATTATTTTCTTTGGATTTATATTTTTTAGTACATTTTATTTGTCAACCGAAAACTTTTTTTTATTCATACATCTCTTCCGAGTCTGCACAAACACACCTCGTTAAATTAATTCACTATATCTCTATGAGAATTAAATTCACCAAGATTCATTACTGCTCTAAGTTTTCAAAGCACACATACAATTGTGGTATATTCCTATCCTTCATCATACATGTCATTTTATCTACGTGAATATACACAAAAATGCCTTTCTCAAGTTTATTTTTACGCCACAAATCGCTTTGATAAAATTCGTAAATAATCAAAAAAAGCATTAAGCGCAAGATAAAACGAACAAATCAAACGCCTTATAAATCTATCAAAAATAATTAAAATCAAAGCTTCATAAATTTGAATCAAATGCAACCCCTAGAAAAATTAAATTACTTCATAAATTAAAAATAAAAATTACAACGATGCGTAAAAATTAGAACAAGAAGAAGGAAAAATTAATACATCAAGAAATGAAAATATTTGGCACACGCAGTAACACAACAAAGCCAAAAAATGCCAAAAATGGCTTCTCACAGGTTCTCCGTCCAAAACCGAACACTACAAAATTTCTAAACTACACAAAACTCTTCTCCAACCAAAAACTTTTTTTACAACTAAAAACTATCTCCTATTTATAGCAAAAAATACATCATTAAAATATTAAATTTAATTCTACGGGGGACAAAAAGTCATGGTCGAAAATAATAAATTAAACGCTGTGATCGATTTTTGTATCGAAATTATTATTTAATTCACGCGTGAGAGCCGTTTCTCGCATATTTTTTCTTTTCCGCATGCCACGTGTCGCGTTCCGATTCGCGGACACAATTTGTGTGACACGTGTCGAAGCACATCATTGGGTGCACAAACCGGATGCACGTAGGAACGGCGCGCGACCTGATTGGGCGCGCCGAAAAAAAGCGAGGCAACTACCGGAAACGGGCGTGATCCGCGCGGCGCGCGCATGGTAAATAGCCACGTGTCGGACTTTGGATTCGCTTTAATATTCGATGGACACGTGCGCATTCTTATTCTCGTGAAACCGAAGATGCACGCCGCTTTTATGGACCGCGTCACACGAGATTGTAACACGAGCCGGCCGGTGCGCTGACAGCGGATGACGGACGCGCCTTCAACTGACCGTTGATCCGATCCAACGCCGCCGATCGCCTGGGGAATCTGCGGCAGCCGACCACGGGCCCACTGACGCCGCCCCGCGCGACACGTGGGTCCCACCGACACGCCGAGCCGCGTGAAAGTTGATTAACGTCGCCACTCTCATTGTTCGAGCTTGGTGAACACGCGATCCGGGTCCGTTGATCCTTTGATCCGACTATCCGAGCCGAGCGTATTGTAATCACGCGTTGACTTCATCTCCCGCGCGAAAACTAAACTTTTGTTAATTAGATTTACACCCACAAATATATTTCAAATTACATTTTCAACTTTTCTTAAATTACGCTTAACCCTTTTCTAATTTTAAATTAAATTTTTAAACTTTTAATAATTATAATTAAGCCCAAATTTAATTTAAATTATATTTTCAATTCTTATAAATTGTAATTAAGCATTATATTATTTGAAATTATACTTGTGGACAAAAATATGAAATTAAGTACATTTTCGATACAAATTATACAATTTTATTAAAAATGTATTTTTTTGCACATAAACGGAAAATATTAATTTATTTAACAAAAATTAAATGATTATTCAACGAACATAGCAATTATCATTACTAAAATTGGTAAAAATAACTGTATAAAATACAGTTATCATTAAATCAAAGTGAATACATTTGATAAACCAAATTGGGTCATTTTTAACCTATCTAAACCTAATTCATAAGCCATAATTCTGATACATGAATCTAAAGCAAAATATTTAGGGTAAAGAAAAGAACAACACATTTGAGCAAGCAAAGAGAAGAGGTTGAAGATATAACCGATGCAAGTTAAGAGATTTATTGTAAATTGTTTCTTAGTCTTTTGTTAATTTTCATTGTATTTTATATGAGAATTATGATCTTGATTAAGATTTGTAGAGGCTAGATTTTAATTTTTAGGGACCTTAAGAACCCAATTTTTTAAGAACTCAATTTTCTACTATACGAATTGATTCTTTGAACCTGTTGTAATTTTTATTTAGATTACATTATTGAATAGGATTTTCATGTCATTAGTTGTTTGGCCAATAATTAGTCTATATAGACAATTAGGTATATTTGATATAATTCTTTAATTGCTTGTCATGATTAAATGACATATGTAATTCCTACACAAAGATATATGATTCTTATATATAAGATTGATAATTATAAACTTAATAAGGAATATGCAATCTGATTGGCATTAGAGTGTGATGTGATTATGTACTATATGGTAAATAGCTTACATTAGAGAGAAATGTGTGCTAAATTAAATGCAAATGTTCACAATTACATAAATGAATTTAAATCATTAACATAAATAGAAAACTAGGGGTTAAGATTCCTAGAACTTTTATGACATTTGTCTACTTGTTAATTTAGTAACTGTAGCTATTAATTTAATAGTTTTCTACAATTTGTTGGATTGTTCACTATTTAAATAGTATTAGTAATATTTAAATTTGTACTTAGTTGTAAAGCACTTAAACTTTCTGTGAGATCGATATCCATACTTAAAATACTCTATATTACTTGCACAACCTGTGCACTTGCAATAAGCATGTCAAGTTTTTTGCACCTTTGCTTGGAAATGACATCAATAACGAACATTACTAACTAGTTTGAATCTTTTAATTTTTTTATTGTTTTTATTATATACCCATGTTGACATGTGATATTCCTAAACCTTTTGATCCTAAGATACAAAAGAAAAATACCCTGATTTTGAAGAGAAAGACTACCACCGCATCAATAAGGTATTATGGTAAAAAATATTGATCAACAGATACTTATAGTCCTAAATCTTTAAGGGACTTTGATGTCCCCAAAATGGATGAAACCTAATCATCTATTAGTTGACCAAGCATCATGCTAACAAATTTGAACTCAGGCTAAGTACATTCAAATAATATAGGAAAATCAGTTTAGAGGTCTACTCAATGAAGGTTATAACTTCAATTTGGCTTCATTCTTAGATATTTGTGACACCTTCATGATGAATGGTATTGTTGATGATGCAACATACTTTCGTTTGTTTTGGGGATAAAGCTAAGGCTTGGTCAATACTGGCAGAATCCATTACTACTTAGGAGTAATTGGCTTAAAAATATTTAATTAAATATTTTCCATTTTTAAAGATAGCTAGTCTTAGGAATGATATCACCTCTTTTCATTAGTTTTTATGATGAATATTTTTATGAAGCATGAGAATATTTTAAGGATTTGTTAAAGAGGTTTCCACATCACGGCCTTTCAACTTGGTCACAAGTTAAACAATATTACGATGGATTATGGGGCAACCAAGGATTATAATAGATTTTGTAGCTAAGGTGACATAATGAGTAAAATTGAGGAGGAAGATTTTATTTTACTTGATAAAATGGTTTATAACAATTGTTAATGGCTTGTGAATAGGCTTAATTGATGAGTGCTCAAAAAGTACTAAAATTATCATGATTTTATGCACATTAATTGATTAAAAACATATATATTTATATGATTTTATCATATATTTATATAAATCTATCTTTTCAGAATCACGAGTATTTTTATTGTTTTTCAGATATTTTCGCTTAAAAAAGTAACTAAAAGACTCAAAGAAAAATACCGGAGGCAATACATCACAAATATATTCATAAAGTAATTGAGGAAAAGTCAAAAAAAGATGGAAAAATTGGACAAAAAGGATAAAAAATGTCAAAAAAGAGGAAATCGTGCACACAGTACGCCTAGTTCGCGCACGCCAGCTCTCCATTCCACGCGTGTCGCGCGCCCAGTCTACACGTGCCGCTGCACCCACCTGCCTCATCTGTGCACGCTGCCGCACCCACACCACCATGACGTCATCATTCACTACTCTACGTTTTCTCCATTTTTAATCATTTTTTCACCCACTTTTTCTTCCCCTCCTCACCTATAAATACCCCCATTCTCTTCACTTCAAGTCACACCTAAAATCACATCTTCTCTTCTCTTTCTTTCTGTCCATTTCTTAGTTTTTAGTTTTTCTTAGTTTTAATTGTTTTTGTTAGTTAGTTCTTCTTTGTTTTAGAGTTCTTCTCTTTTTGAGAAGAACTAATTATGTTTTTGTAATTTATTTTCTTTTTGATTCAATAAATGGAAGTGTAAATTCCGTTTGGAGGTTTTCCAGCAACAGGAATAACATCAAAGTACTCTAAGGATTCTATTTTCTTTACAATTATTTTTTATGCTTTATTCTTATATGTTATATTTAATTTGTCTGTGATTAAATTTAACTTTGCTGATTGTTTGTAAACATGATATAATAATAACGTTGTTATGCTTGCGAAATATTAAATAGGTAAAAATCTCTAAAATAAATTGATTTTATTTTAATTCAAGATTTTATATTAAGAATATTAGAGAGAAATATATTATTTTTCATTACAAACTTAAATCTAAAAATTAGATTTTAAGGTTTAGTTATTCGGTCTGATTTAGAGTAGTGCTCTTTTATTTGTTGGTACAATTGCCTAGTAGCTAGAGTGAAGCTCTATTTCAAAAGTTTTTATAAGAATTATTATCTTAAAATGTATTGACAACATGTTTTCAGTAGTGGTTTTAAAACTTGAAAGTTAGTACTTGGATAACTAAATTCTTAGGTTTAATTCGTACACCTTAAATAAAGTTTAAACTGTCTAATCTCACCAAAGGTGGCATTTAAATGGTTCATTTTCAATCTCTTAGAAAAAAAAGAATTAATTTAATTAACCAAATTAATTATGAACCCCACCCATTGGTGTTAATTGATTTATTTAGTTAACAAAAAATATCTAACCCTACCAAAAGTGGTATTCATATAAAAAAGAGAGAATCAATAAATATCAATTTATATTTTTAATAACCTAAATAATATGAGCAATCATAATTACTTAGTTATTATATCCATAAATACTCCACTATTATAAATGATAAAATTTGTATCAATATTTATTGAATCTGTATCTGTATCTATGTTTATTTTTATGTTATTAGATTAAAAACACAAAAACCCAAATATCGTGACAGGATGTTTAGGATTTAATTTCATTTTTAAAAGTTTGATTAATAAATTAAAAACCACATATATTCCTTCCTTAGATCGAGTTTGAGTCTCGTGTGTGTTTTCAGTAATGATACCCACAAACATTGAACTAAATGTAAAAATTAAAAGAAACAATAAAAACAACAACTTAAAAACTAAAATTTCAACAAAATCAAAAATTAACTTTTAAGAATAAAAGAAAACAACATAACACAAAAATGTCTCATACTTTTTAATCTCCTTTAAGATCATAATTAAAATCTCAAGCATAAGTTATTTTAATCTTCTTAAACAATCATGATTTATTATAATAATTAGTCGAAAATCATTTTCATATTTCATATAAAAAATGTATCAATTTAATTTCACCCAATTTTAGTGTTTGGAATCCGAATTCACTTCGACTCTATTCCTCACTAGTCAATACTCTCAAAACACTGAATCCTATGGGTTCAAATACTCATACTAATTTATATTCGAAAGAGTTTATGTATAGAAATGAACTAATATGTTCGCATATGTATAAAGGATAAAGGCTCAAAGTGTTATTTTGATGTTGATCTCATGAAATGAATCGAATGTATAAATTATAAAAATATCATATATAAAAATTATTTTCATGCATAAATCAAACTCATTAAGAAAGAATTTCAAGATATATGCCTTTTACAAATGAAGAAAGTGTAATGACATTTTAGGGAATTACTTCCTATATCTTTCTTTTGTAATTAGCCTTTACCCACAACTTTGTAGGCAATGTGGGTCATAGTATGTACAATATACTATATATTATTTATCTCTCTATTCTTTTCTGAAGTTACTTTTCAATATATATCATTTTTTTAGAGAGTCAACCGATGTATAGATTGTACATTTTTTTAGGATTTTGGTGAATGGTTAATTTTGTGTCTTTTTTATTTGATTTGGTTTAGGTAACCCTAGATATATCTCTTTTTTTGTAGCAATCATGCATGAATGAGATAAAAGCATATACTATCAATTGCTACTCAAATCATTTAATCTAAGTAAAAATAATAAAAAAATATATACAACACTCTGTTAAGATGAGAAAAAATTCATACATTCAATGCTAATACCTATAGAGATCATCTAAAAATTTGAAGAAATAAAAAATGTGTTTGGAGTAGAAAAAATATATATATTACTCTGAATAAGGGAAATTAGGCCCAAATTATATCTCACAAAGATAGTCTCTACTAAAAAAAATTCATAAACACCAATTTTGGGTTTAATATAATTTCTACATCTTATCAAGAAATACTAGTTTTGACAAAAACTAACTAATTACCAAAAATAATTACAAAATATTTCATGATATGTTTTCAAAAATTAATCTAACAGTACAAAAGACTTAATTATTTACTTAAATTTGATTTAAAGAAATGATAAATTTTTGTGAGAATTTTTTTTTTAAATTCCAAAAATTACTAAATCACACAAAACAAAAATAAAATCAAACACAAAAAGATGAAAATATGAACATAAAAAAAAAAGAAAAAATTATTATTATTTTTAAAATTTTTAAATTATTAAATATTTTTTTTAAATTAAGCATGATAACTTTTCACCACCCCCAACCTAGAACTTACATTGTCCTCAATGTAACAACTGCAAATTAAAGATAAAGAGAAAAGAGAAGAAATATTACCTATTTCCTGAGAATGTGTAAGTAGTAATGGAGAAATATAGGTACATCCATCATATTCATCATTAAAGTTCACACAGACAAATCGTTGTGAACTTCTAACATCTCAAGAAATATTTTTAGTTTTAACAATTTTAAAATTATTCACATGTAATTAAACTAAAATAAATAATAAAAATTAAATAAATAAAACAAATAAAAAAAAATTACCTAAAATAAAAGCTACTTTATGTGTGATGTTGTACTTGTTTAGTACTCCATCAAAGATCTTGTTACAAAAATGGCTACCTCCATCACTTATTATAGCACTAGGCATTCCGAACCTGCTGAATATAAAATTCTTCAAGAATTTAACAACAAAATTAGCATCATTTGTTTTAGTGGGGATAGCTTCTACCCACTTGGATACATAATCCATAGCAACTAAAATATATTAAAAACCATTGGATGGGGGAAAAGGACCCATAAAGTCAATCCCCCATACATCGAAGAGTTCAACAACTAAATTAGATGTCAAAGGCATTTCATCTCTTTTGCTTATGTTTCCTGTTCTTTGACATCTATCACATTGTGCACAAAACATATAAGCATCTATAAAAAGATTGGGTCAAAATAATTCAGACTATAATACCTTACGAGCTGTCTTTTCACCACCAAAATGGCCCCCACAATGAAGTTCATGACAAAAAGTTAGAATGCTCTTATGTTCTTCTTCATGTACACATCTCTAGATGACTTGATCTTGACCAATCTTGTATAAATAAGGGTCATCCCAGAAATAGTCCTTAATAGTTTTAAAAACCTTTTCTTGTCCTGATATGAAGTGTTAGGTCACAAAACATCAGTGGCAAGATAGTTTACAATATCAGCATACCATGGGTTCGGACCTATTGAAAATAACTGTTCATCGGAAATGTTTTCAACTATATCTTCATTACTCTCATCTTTAAGAGAATTGAAGTCAGAAATCAACCTAGACAAATGGTCAGCTACTAAGTTTTCACTACCTTTCTTATCCTTTATTTCTAGGTCATATTCTTGTAAGAGTAAGACCCACCTGATTAATCTCGGCTTGGAATTTGGTTTATGATAGGAGTTAAATTATTGCATTTTTGTTATGATTTAAAGGTTGATATTTGTGTGAAAATTGCATTTTATTTTATTATTTAATCCACAAATGTCATTTCATGGGTATTTTGTGTTTAAAGTGCAATTTCAGGTAAAATCATAATTATGGAGAAGTTTGGGACAAATTTCAATGACCGGTATTGACTGAAAATAAAAAGAAAACAAAAGTTCAACATTTGGAATTTCGCCGCCGGCGAGAATATTCTCGCCGCCGGTGAAAATCTTACCGAGAAAATGTTGAAAATCACGCAGGGAGCACAGATTTTGGCAAAGCAATTTCGACGCCGGCCAAGTAAATCTCGCCGCCGGCCAAGTGAATCTCGCCGCCAGCCACAATAATCCCACCGCCGGCCACAATAATCCCACCGCCGGTGAGATTTAGCAGAATCGAAATCGTAAGTTTTCCAGAAATCTCGCCGCGGCAAGAATAACTTTGCCGCCGGCGAGTTTCGTTCGAAAACATTTTTTATGCTGTTTTGTTCCAAAATTGCCCTCCAAAACCCTAGATCTATATATACATTATGATGGAGAAGGAGGGGACGGCAGAAAGCAGAGTTCAAAGGCATTTTTGGAGAAGAGAAGGAAATTTTGGAGAAACTTGAAGGATCTTCACCATTGTTGCTACCAAGCCTTCATCTTCTAGAGTTTTTCATCTCTTCTCCTTAGTTTTTATATTCTGTAGTTTATTGATATTTGTTATTCATGGATTCAATTGAAATAATGTTTGTTCTTATTTTCGTTATGAACTAATTCGTTTTTGCTAAGGCTATGATGTAGTTGAATCATGAAAATCTGATTTCTTTTGTTATGGTTATATGAATTCATTGTTTTCAAGTCGAGTATTTATTTCCATGCTTAATGCTTTTAAATTTCTGATCAAGATTTAGATGATTTGTTGCATTATATTGAGACCGAGAGGAGATGTGTAATGAATGCTTCTTGTGATAAATACCGTATGTTGAATGCGAGTTTGACACCTAATGCATGATGTATGTGGTTATTCCAGAAATTCCATAAATCGTAATGTGCTTATTTGTGATTAAATCTTCATAGAAATATAGTCGGTTTTCATAGATAAGTAATTCTAATATAACTTGAGAAAGAGTATTAGATAAGTTTGGGTTTTTCAACCATCACTTCTAACTTTGATTTTCATATAACATGACTTGAAATCGGATTGAATTGATTTAGCGAAATCAAATGCCTTAGCGTTTTTAATCATTTGTGAACAATATTAAATTTTGTTATTTGCGTTTAGTTTTATGTTAATTTTCTTTTAAAACAATTTCAACAATTCGGTTTTCAAATAAAATTAGGGTTAGTCAATTTCGGTACTTAGTAATGCCATTCCTTGTGGGTTCGATAATCGTACTTTTGTACACTTTATTACTTGAACGATTCGTACACTTGCGAAAATACGCATCAGTTTACTTAATAGGTATCTTAAAGCAGCGTGATTAGAATGCACAATCACTTTAGATCCTACTAAATAAGACCTAAATTTGTATAAAGAAAACATTATAGCCAAGAATTCCTTTTCAGTTGTGGTATAATTCATTTGGGCACCATTGAGTGTTTTGCTAGCATAGTAGATGACATGCAAACACTTATCCACTCTTTGTCCCAAGACTGCTCCGATAGCATAATCAGAAGCGTCACACAATATTTCAAAAGGTAAAGACCAGTTTGGTGCCATAATAATAGGAGTAGATGTTAGTTTCTCTTTCAAGGTATTAAAGGCAATAAGGCAGTCATTGTTGAAATTAAAATAAACATCTTTTGATAGCAAGTTACATAAGGGATGACTTATTTTTGAGAAATATTTAATAAATCGTCTATAAAATCATGCATATCCTAAGAAGCTTCTTATCCCCTTCATAGATGTAGGAGGAGTTAGTTTGGAAATCAATTCAACTTTTTCCTTATCAACTTCAATACCCTTGTTTGAAATTATATTTCCTAAAACTATCCCATGTTGAACCATAAAATGATTTTTCTCCCAACTAAGGGTGAGATTGCATTCAATGCATCTTTCTAAAACCAAAGTCAATTTATGTAAGCAATCATCAAATGAGTTCCCAAAGATAGAGAAATCGTCCATGAAAATCTCAATGAATTTTTCCACCATGTCTGAGAAAATAGATATCATGCATCTCTAGAAAGTGGGAGGGGCATTACATAACCCAAATGGAATTCTTCAAAAAGAAAATGTCCCAAAAGGATATGTAAATGTGGTCTTTTCCTGATCTTCTGGTGCTATAGGTACTTGATAATATCCAGACAATCCATCTAAGAAATAGTAAAATTCTTGCCCAGCTAATCTTTCCAACATTTGATCAATGAATGGAAGAGGAAAGTGATCCTTTTTAGTATATAAATTTAGTTTCCTAAAATCTATACACATTCTCCATCTAGTGATTATTCTAGTGGGCATTAATTCACTTTTGTCATTTTTAACAACTGTTATCCCAGATTTCTTAGGTACCACATGCACTAGACTAACCCACTTACTATCCGTAATAGGATAGATAATTCCTTCTTCTAACAATTTAAGAATTTATTTCTTAACTACCTCTTGCATATTTGGGTTTAGTCTTCTTTGGTCCTCTCGTATAGGTTTAGCACCATCCTCCATATTGATCTTGTGCATACACATTGTAGGACTAATGCCTTTTATATCCCCGATACTTCAACCTATAGCTTTCTTAAACTGTTTAAACACTTTGATAAGTTCCTTTTCTTGGGTTTTGGTCAAGGTTGAAGAAATTATCACTGAATAAGTTTCTCCTTCTCCCAAAAAAACATTTTTAAGTGCTCAGGTAAGTCTTTGAGTTCAAGTTCAAGTGGGTTGGCCTCTTTACTAGATGAAGAATTGGGTAGATTTAAAAGTGTACAAGATTTTGTCATTACTTCATCATTGTTTAGTTGTTCAAGGTACCCCTTAATTTCCTCATCTAAATCTTCTTCGACCTCTTCAAGTGTAAGAACATTTTCAAGCTTGTCTTCTATTCTGGTTCGAAGAAAGGTCCTTTGTACAAGATTATCCAAAGGGTTAACATCGAAAATATCATCAATTTTGGAAATAGAAGGGAAAGGTGAAGAATCAAAAAATTTAAAATGAACAGTCTCTCCTAAGACCGTCATTGTTAAATTTCCACCTTGGACATCAATAATAGTTTTAGTAGTTGCCATAAACGGCCTACCAAGTAGTATTGTGTGCTCTCTGTCCAATGTTGGATTTTCTTGCATATCCAGAACCACAAAGTCAACAGGTATTATCAGTTTGTCTACTTGTACCGACACATCCTCAACTATTCCCTTTGGATACTTAAGAGATCTATCTGCAAGTCGAAGGGATATAGTTGTGGGTTTAAAATCTCCTAAATTGAGTTATAAGAATATAGAGTAGGGCATCAAATTTATACTAGCACCTAAATCAAGCATTGCTTTAGCAACCTTCCTATCCCCCATAGTTATGTTTATAAAAATACTTCCAGGGTCTTTCAACTTATGGGGTAGTTTGTGCTGAAGTACAACACTAGAAATTTCTAATACTACTGCTCGTTTATTCAGTTCATACCTCCTTTTTTTAGTGTTCAACTCTTTGAAAAACATAGCATATGAGGGCATATTCATAATCACTTCTAATAATGGTAAATTGATATTTACTTTAGAGAGCATATTAAAAAGATCATAGAATTTCTTATCTTGTTTGGATTATTTTAACCAGTGTGGAAAAGGTACTTGCAGCTGGTGTGGTTCTGTTGTCTTTTGAATTTTGGGGATGTCAGATGACCCCCCAATGAGTTTTTCAGAAGGCTTGTTAAGTTTAACACTTCTTTCTCCTTTTTGCGAGACTAGAATATCACCTTCTTTGTTACCTAAACTACAAGGTAGATCATTAGAGATTTCAGGTAAACTAGTATTGACTACCTTACCACTTCAAAGGGTTCTTACATCCTTTGCTTGTTCTGGTTGACTGGGAAACTTTCCTGGTTCTTTATTTTGCATTTGTTCAGCTAGTTGCCCAACTTTAGATTCAATCCTTTTAACCGAAGCCTTCATGGTGTTCAACCTTTGATTATTCATCAATTGGTTGTCATGACTAACTTGAATAAAAGCATTCAATCTATCCTCTAAGGTTGGCTTAAAAGATTGGCTTGGTGGGTAAGGGTGGTTTTTATTTGACCTTAGTGTTGGACATTGGGTGTAGGCTGGGTAATTGTTTTGTTTCCAAGGATGGTTAGGGTGATTATAGGTGTTTGGATGATACCTTTGAAAGGATTTGACTTCCTCCATGGCATCGATACTAGAATCACAAGTATTTGAACAATTAATGTAGCTTTATAAAAAACTTTCAAAGATTGGACAATGTCTAGCATTATCCCAATCCATTATAGTCGGAGCTTGTTTAATTTCAACTCGACAAAACTCTTGATAGTATCCCAAATCAGTGATCTCTAACCTTTCAAATGCTTTTTGAAAATAAGTTGCAGAATCTAACATCAAATAAGTTGAATTCCACCTTATCGTAACATCTAAACAAACGAGTTTTTGAGTAGAGAGTTTTTCCATTTCAGCAGCACTCTTAAATTTTTGCAGTCTAATTGGTGATCCTCTCACGTATCTTACAACAACACGAATCCTATTTATTGATATGTTATACTCTTTCAAACCCTACTCAACAATTAAATTCAGAATTTGTGCACCACATCGTATGTGCACCACATCGCATGTGCAAATGTTTTGATTCTAAAATTGCATTACCCCAACCATTAACATATTTTTTCAAATAAGTAAGTGCAGTATCATTAGAACTTGCATTATCAACTATAATACATAATATCCTATCAATGCCCCAATCTAAAAAACATGCTTCAATTGCTCTACCAAGTGTATCACCTTTATGATTTGGAACTTGACAAAAGTTCAAGATTCTCTTTTGTAAATTCCAACCATTATCAACAAAATGAGCAGTTAAATACATATAACATAAATTCTTACAAGATATCCATGTATAAGTGGTAAGACATATTATTTTACTTGTTCTATTCAACAACTCTTTTAATTTTACTGTTTCAGTAACATAAAAATTCAAGCAATCTCTTGCAAGAGTACACCGAGAAGGGATTTTAAACAAAGGTTTTAATTCTTCAATAAACTCCTTAAATCCTTCACCTTCTATGATAATAAATGGAAATTCATCTTTTATTATCATCCTTACCAATTTTTCTTAACATCTTTCAACATTAAAACTATGAGGTACAAGACTTCCTTCCTTATGAAAAGCTAAAGTTTTTTGTTTCTTAAGAACTTTACCGAGAAACTTATCACATCCAATGCAATGTGTGCAAGCAAATTTGACGTGCCAGATTTTCTTGACACATACTTATATTGTTCCTTACAATATTTGCAGATAGCTTTGAAATGTTGCCCTACCCCTTCTATAGTAAAATGAACCCATGCTTCACTACTAGATCTAGAGGAAACTTTTTTACATTCTTCTTTAGAAGCAATGCATAGATCAAGAATTGGAGTACTTACAGAATCTTCTTCTTGAGTTGGTTGTGTTGCACTTTCATCTATATTTACTTCTTCAATCACATAAAGTGTATCATTATCTTTATCTAAAGCCATTTGTATAGTTGTAGAAAAAAATATTAGACATTTGTAATAAATAATTGTAAAAATGTGCAAATAGACGTGGAGTGATGTTGGATATGTTTGCTTTCATGTGATTTAAAATATGTATTGAACATTTATATATAATATAACATGCACCATTTATAGAACAATGTTTTATGATATTGATTTTTATAATTATGTAAATAACCATGATGTACTACAATGCTGACATTTGTTCTACCAAGCCATGATAAACCTCAATATTTAAAAATTATTGTAGCTCAATTAAAGCATGAAAAATAGCGTTTTTGGGGGAAAACTCTAGACAAACTGCCTTTGAAAGTTTGGTGTGCCTAGATATCGAAAAGTTATATGAAATTATAAAAAAAATCGTTCAAAGTTTTCTTATAATGTCATCTAATTTTTGTTCTATAATACAATCACATTTTCATTCAGACTCGTAATTTCATCTCATAGCTCTCGAAAATTACTATACGATAATAGTAAATCACACAATATGTTCTAGAATCTAGATAGCTTATTGCTTCACTCATCCATTTGAAACAAAAGCAATAACTATCAATAACAGCCAAAACAGAGCATTTGAATATTAGATCTGAAATCAAAATTTAGAAAAAGGAAAAAAGGAAAAAAGGAAAAAAAATATAACCTTCTTGTTCAGGATGATGAAGAACAACAAACAATGAGTAACAATGGCAAGTAGTAGTGAGCAGCAGTAGTGGCGAGCAGAGAAGCACAAGAAGATGCGAAGTAGAGAGGTACAAGAAGATGCGAAGCAGAGAAGCACGAGTAGCAGGCTACCGGTGTGCAAAGAGTAGAGACAGCACAAGTACCGCAAAAGCGTAGGCATACAAATGTAGCAGAGAAGTAGAGAAGTACTTAACAATGGAGGCAGGTAGGCAGGGAGAGAGATGGAGGAAGCTGGAAAAATATATTAGGTGTTGGGTTAAGATTTAGAGAGATGGAGGTAGTTTTAAAAATATATTAGGTTTAGGGTTAAGATTTAGATATGAGGCAGCTTCTTTAATAGTTAGGTTAAATAATTATTATATATATATATATTTTAAATAATATATTAATTATTAAATATATCGGATCGAATCGGATTATACGGATTTGAATATTTCTAATCCGAATCTGAATCCGAATCTGAGCGGATTGATAAAATCCAATCCGAATCCGATCCGACTTCAGATAGAAACCACTTAATTTTATCGGATTTGATCGGATTGAACGGATTGATCGAATATTTTGCTCACCCCTAATTATTATTATCTTCTTTTTTTACTATTCATGAACGGTAAGTTTTTTTTGTTTTTTTATTTCAAATTTCAAATTTCAAAAAAAATATTTTATTATTCACGCTATAATTATTATTATTATTATTTTTTAATTAATTTTTTTTATCTAAAAAAATCACAATTATTTACAGCACAAAAAGTTTTTAAAATTTTGATAAATAATTTAAAAACGTTATTCCTTCCTCGGCAACGACACCAAAAACTTGATGAGTAAAACTCACATCGTCGATCTTGCCAATACTTTGGTTTTATATTTATAAAACTCTCGCAAGTACATAAATCATTTCGTAGAAAATGATATGTATACTCCCAAGGTCGATCTAAGGAAGGAATTTATGTGGTTTTTAATTTATTATTCAAACTTTTAAAACGAAATTAAATCCTAAACATCCTGTCACGATATTTTGGTTTTTGTGTTTTTAATCTAAGAACATAAAAATAAACATAGATACAGATTCAATAAATATTTATGCAAATTTTATAATTTATAATAGTGGAGTATTTATGGATATAATAACTAAGTTAATTATGTTTGCTCATATTATTTAGGTTATTAAAGATATGAATTGATATTTATTGATTATTTCTTTTTTATATGAATACCACCTTTGGTGGGGTTAGATATTCTTTGTTAACTAAAAATCAATTAACACTTATGGGTAGTGTTGATAACTAATTTGGTTAATTAAATTAATTCTTTTTTTCTAAGAGATTGAAAATGAACCATTTAAATGCCACCTTTGGTGGGGTTAGATAGTTTAAACTTTATTCAATGTATCCAAATTAAACCTAAGAATTTAATTTTTCGAGTACTAACTTTCAAGTTTTAAAATCACTATTGAAAACATGTTGTCAATACATTTTCAGATAATAATTCTTATAAAAACTTTTGAAATAGAGTTTCACTCTAACTACTGGGCGATTGTACCAACAAATAAAAGAGCACTACTCTAAATCAGATCGGATAACTAAACCTTAAAATCTAATTTCAGATTTAAGTTTGTAATGAAAAATAATATATTTCTCTCTAACATTCTTAATATAAAATCTTGAATAAAAATAAAATCAATTCATTTTAGAGATTTTTACCTATTTAATATTTCACAAGCATAACAACATTATTATTATATCATGTTTACAAACAGCCAGCAAAGTTAAATTTAATTATAGATAAATTAAATATAACATGTAAGAATAAAACATAAAAAATAACTATAAAGAAAAAAAATCCTTACAGTACTTTTATGTTATTCTTGTTGCTGGAAAACCTCCAAACAGAATTTGAACTCCCATTTATTGAATCAAAAAGCAGATAAATTACGAAAACATAATAGATCTTCTCAAAAAGAGAAGAACTCTAAAACTAAGAAGAACTAACTAAGAAAATACTAAAAATTAAGAAAAACTAAGAAATGAGAGAAAGAAAGAGAAAAGAAGATGGGTTTTTTAGGTGTGGTATGAAGTGAAGAGAATAAGGGTATTTATAGGTGTGGAGAGGAAGAAAAGGTGGGTGCAAAAATGATAAAAAATGGTGAAAACGTAGTGTAGTGAATGATGACGTCATATTGATGACATCATGGTGATGTGGGGCGAGTTGGCACGCGCGGATGGGGCAGATGGGCGCAGCGACACGCGCGGACTGGTCACAGATAGGCAATAGTGAGCGCAGACTAGAGCAAGGACGCACGCGGAATGAAGAGCTGGCGCGTGCAGACTGGGCGTTGTGTTGGCGTGGCGCGTGCATTGCTCGGCACGGTTGGGTGCGTTGCGCGCGTTGGCCGGCGAGGCTAGGCGGCTACGTGCGCGATTTCCTCGTTTTTGACATTTTTTACCTTTTTGATCCATTTTGTCCAATTTTTCCATATTTATTGACTTTTCCTCATTTATTTTTGAATATATTTGTGATATATTGCCTCCAGTATTCTTATTTGAGTCTTTAAGTTATGTTTTTAAGCGAAAATACCTGAAAAACAATAAAAATACTTGTGATCCAGAAAAGACAGATTTATATAAATATATGATAAAATCATATATATATATATATTTAATCAATTAATGTGCATAAAATCATGGTAATTTTAATAATTTTTGAGCACTCATCAGGTATTCAAATATGAAATTAAACATATCAATAAATTAATAATTAAAATTTTATTTAAATAATACATAATTCATATTAAATCATAATTTAAGGCTTAGAATTATCCATAATCACAATGAATTCTTTAATTATACATAAAACTTTACACATAATAAAATGGCTAAATAATTCATTATTATAAAGATAAATAAAATACAAGAATCTTATTTTGTTACGAGAAAGTGAAGCCAAATTAATTAGTTACTCCAATCTCCAATCTCCAATCTCCAATCTTGTTCTTGTATTTTTCTTTAAAAGTTCTTTAAAATGCTCCAAAATAGTTTTTTTTTTTATTTTTTTTCTCTATTTTCTTTGAATTAAGCTCATCATTTTTTTCTAAATGAATATTTTGTGGGTATTTATATGTGTTTAAATTTTATAATCAAGACTATTGGATAAAGTCAAATGGATTCTCATTAACGTCCCATATGTTGCATAATAGGATTAGTATGTAAATAGTAGCAACTAGATGCTGTGTTGGACGGGAGGTAATTATGGGGAAATGACGTGTCGTTCGCGTGAGGGTTGAAGGGCTGGGCCAAATGATGCATGTCTGAAGGAAACAACACGTTGTGTGAGCGTCGTGTGGCTGACAGCGAATCAAAATGACATTGTTTTAGGAACTCTTTTGTTAAGTAAATCCACCATATTGTCGCAAACATCCATATTTCGTTGTAAATACCTATAAAGTAAATTTAATAAAAAATCCATAAAATCTCAAAAATTCTAAAATTTCATATTTTATGAGAACAATAAAATAAGTATAAATATATAAAAATTAATAATTAAAAATATGTATAACTATCACCTATTAAATATTTTCACACCTCACTATTATAATACATACATATGGTTTTGAAAATTTAGTCTTAATTTTTATAAAAATCGAGATCATAGGGTTTTGGCCTCGATTATTTAAAAACTGAGGCTATAGACATACTCTATGACCTCGGTTATTTAAAAACTGAGGCCATAGACATACTCTATGACCTCGGTTATTTAAAAACTGAGTCTACAAATATACTCTATCAATTTTCTCTCTTTTATACCCAACAATAAAATTTTCTATTAATTTTTTCCCTTTTCTCTCTTTTTCCCTCTATTCCCTCTTTTTTTTTGCATTTTCCCTCTCTTTATTTACTTTTTCCTTTTTCCCTTTTCCCTCTCTTTTTTTTTTCATTTTCGCTCTCTTTTTTTCTTTTTTACTTTTCCTTGCTTTGATTTCCATCATTCAGCTTTAATTTCTTTTTTACTCTAGTGGATTTGAATTTGGTTAAGAGCGATTGCAAACATAGCTCTCGAAGCATGTTATTTATCGTATTAGACATAGTGGAAAAAATTCAGGAGATATTTATGGATAATTTTAGGATTTTTGGTTACAAATGTGAAAGATGCCATACAAACCTTGTGAATTCTAAAAAGATGTGAAGAGTCTAACCTTATTCTTAATTGAAAAAAAAATGAAATTTCATGGTAGAATAAGGTACGTACTCACTCACAAAGTCTCCTAGGTTTTGTAATTGATAAAGCCAAGATCAAAGTCATTGAAAATTTACCACTTCCAATAAATGTCAAAGAAATAAGGAGGTTTCTAAGCCATGTCAATTTCTTTGAAAAGGTCACAAAGGATATTCCAAAATATGTAATGATAAGCACAACATCAAGTCTCCGGCAATGGTGCCAAAAACTTGCAAAAACTTGATAAGACAAAACCAGTATAACAATACCGATTTTATGAATACTTTTGTATTAATAAAACTCTCGTAAGTACACGAATCGTTTTATAGAAAATGATAAGTATACTCCCAAGGTCGATATAAGGAAGTAATATATGCGGTTTTTATTTTATGCATCAAAATCTTAAAAATTAAATTAAATCCTAAACAAATTGTCACGATATTTTGATTTTGTATGTTCTAATCTAATGACATAAAAAAATAAACATAGATATGATTCAATAAACAATAATGCAAATTTTTATCATTCATAACGGTGGAGTATTTATGAATATAATAATTATGTTAATTATGTTTCCTCATATTATTTAGGTTATTAAAGATATAAATTGATATTTGTTAATTTTCTTTTTTTGATATGAAAGTGTCCTTAAGCGGGGTTCAAATTCTTTTGTTTAACATTAATTAACTAATATCCTTAGGCGATGCCTATTAATTAATTAAGTATTAAATTTTAGCTTTATTTTTAAGAAAATTGCAAACCATCTAATCACAGCTTTAGGTAGAGTCTGTTAATTAGACTTTATTCAAGTAGTCCAAATTAAACCTAAGAATTTAATTATTCGAGTACTAACATTCAAGTTTTAAAATCATTATTGAAAATATGTCGTGAACACATTTTCAAATAATAATTTTTATAAAACTTTTAAAATAGATATTCACTCTAACTACCGGACGATTGTACCAATAAATAAAATAGTAATACTCTAAATTAGACTACATAATTAAACCTTAAATCTAATTTTCATATTTAAGTTTGTAATGGAAAATAATATATTTCTCTCTAACATCCTTAATATAAAATCTTGAATAAAAATAAAATCAATTTATTTTATAGAGATGTTTTACCTAGTTAATATTTCGCAAGCATAACAACATTATTATTATATCATATTTACAAATAGTCAATCATATTAAATTTAATCATAGATAAATTAAACCTAACATATAAGAAAAAAAATTAAAAAGATAAATATAAAGAATATATTAAAATTATACTTTAAAAGAATCCTTATAGCAATTTGATGCTAATTCTATTGTTGGAAAACCTCCAGACGGATTTGCTTTTGCGCTTATTGAATTAAAAACTAAAAATCTCTAAAAACATAGCTAGTTCTTCTCAAAAGAGAAGAACTTTAAAACTAAAAAATAAAAAAAAACTTTCTAAAGAGAGAAAGAGCTAAGAAAATTGTCTCATTTACAATGGGGGGAAGATGGTCCTTTTATAGGTGAGGAAAAGGCCAAAAAAATGGCAAAATATTTCCAAATTGATTATGGACGCATTTGGACAGGCTGGAATTCATTTGGGGCTCAAATTAGGCAACAGACAAGCATTTGGCACGTGCAGGCGCACGCGAGACACAGTGTAGGAATGTGCTAGTGTGGGTCGAAATCGGCGTGGCATGTGTTGGGCTTATGCAGATCGCATGGGCAATGTCGGCTCGTGTAGGACTCAAGTATGACGGGCGGTCATGAGTGGGATTTTTGGCTCTTTCAATCGCTTTTGATGGATTTTGTCCAATTTTCCATCTTTTTTGAATTTTCCTCATTTCTTTTCTTAATATATTTGTGATATATTGCCTCCAGTATTTTTCTTCGAGTCTTTAAGTTATTTTTGAACTAAAATACCTAAAAAACAATAAAAATACTAGCGATTCCGAAAAGGAAAATTTATATAAAAATATGAATCTACTTAATCAATTAAAGTACATTAAATCATGGTAATTTTAGTGCTTTTTAAGCAATCATCACAATCTCTAACCAGCTTCTTGCTAGTCTCTTAGCATGAGAAGTGATAAAAACCAAAATAAAAACTAAAAATTAAACTTTCCTAAATCACTTTCGTAGATTGACACGGTTGCATTTATTGTATGCAACAATCCTTTAAACCCCTAGATTGCTTAAGTGGACGAGTTTAAGTCTCGTGAGGATTTTTTCAGTAATGATACCTACAAACATTAACCCTAAATGAAAAAAAAATAAAACAAATAAAATAAGAAGTTAACTTAAATTTAAAATAAAGTAAAAATACTATAATGAAATAAAGAAATGAAATACAAAAATATATTATGCTTATAATCTCTTTTAAATATCATAATTAAAATCTTAAGTATAGATTATTTTAACTTCCTAAACATTAATGATTTTTTATAATAATTAGTTCAAAATCATTTGCATATTTCATATAAAAAATGTATCAATTTAATTTCACCCAAAATTAGATTTAGGAATCCGAATTCGCTTTAATTTTATTTCTCACAAGTCAATACTCTCAAAACACTGAATCCTATGAGTTCAAACACTCATACTACTTTATATGTAAAAGTAGTCGATGCATAGAAATGAATTAATATGTTCACATATGTATAAAGAAGAAAGGCTCAAAGTGCTATTTTAACGTTGATCTCATGAAATAAATCAAATATAAGGATTTATAAAATATTATACATTACTTTTCATGCATCAATCAAATTCATCAAATAAAAATATCAAGTAATATGCCTTTTAGAAAATGTAAGAAAATGCAATGACTTTTTAGGGGAATTACTCCCTATATTTTCTTTTGCAATAAACCATTTCTCACAATTGTTTAGGCTTTTTGGGTTATACTATATATATTATACTATTCATTTTCCTATCTTTCTTTTTAGTTTTTTCTCTCTTATATTTCTTTTTTTAATAAGAGAATCCATTTTTTTACAGAGTGGACCCATGTACAGATTGTACATTTTTTATATGGTAAGGTGAGTGGTTAATATTTGTTTTTTTAATTGTATTTGTATAAGTAACCCTAGATATATCTCTTTTTAATAGAAGTCGTGCATGAATGAAGAAAGACATGTACTATCAATTTCTACTTAAATTATTTAATGTAAGCAAATGAAAAATAAATATATAACACTTTAGGATCTGAAAAATCCAGACATTGAATGCTAAGTATTATAAAGATCATCTAATAATTCTGAAAAAAATAAGAAATGTATTTGGAGTAGAAAAAATATATTTCTAAACATCAATTCTGGGTTTAATATAATTTTCGCACCTTATCAAGAGATGCTAGTCATGACAAAAACTAACTAATTGCCATATATTCCATGATATGTTTTCAAAACTTAATCTAATAGTGCAAGAGAATTAACTATTTACTTAAATTTGATTTAATGAAATGATAAATTTTGGAGAAATTTTTTAAAACTAATCCTAAAATTCTAAAAATTGCTAAACCATACAAAGAAAATAAAATCAAACACAATAAAAATGAAAATGTGAACATAAAAATTCTTAAAATTGTTAAAAAATTTAAAATTAAGCATGGTAACTTGTAATTTTTCACCACTCCCAACTTAGAACTACATTGTCCTCAATGTAACAATTATAAATTAAATATAAAGAAAAAAGAAAACAAAAATTACCTATTTCTTAAGAATGTGAAAGTATTGATGGAGAAATGCTGGTGCATCCATCATGTTCATCCTTAAAGTACACAAACAGATCACTGTGAACTTATAACATCTCAATAAATATTTTTAGTTTTAACAATTCTAAAATTATTCACACGAAATTAAATTAAAATAAGAAATTAAATAAATAAATAAAAAAAATTACCTAAAACGATGGGTTGTCTCCCATCCAACGCTTAGTTTAAAGTTTTAGCAAGATATAACTTGGGATATTTCATTTTAAGTAAACTTAATGTCCCCACATCATTGAGTCAATCAAATCTACAGGTAGAACAAGTTTGTCTACTTATACATTTTAAGCCATGCCTTATGAATTTTTAAAATTTTATTTACTTAACACTAGATAACCCACTTCTAGGTGCAAGTCAACTAGCTAAGACATAAAAACACATTTGTACATAGATCTAAGAAAGCAACTACCTCTTTTTATCATAAATTGTAATTAAAAAATTTGAAATTTTGGATATAGCTTCAACAATTTTTTATATTATAATATCTAAGTTAAATAAAACAATCTATATTAACCAAGGATGTTCTCAGGAAAGAATGATGAGGCAAGACCTCCTTAAAAATCATCATACTAGACAAAACAATGTTTCCAGGAAAGACTAGTGGCACAGAGCCTTCCAAGAGCTAGTTTCATAGACAGAAATCTTTTAGATCTTTACTTTTCATATTATTAAAATCTAATTTAATTAAGTTAAGTAAAAATCTAAGTTAGTTAAGTTAATAAATTAAGTTAAGTGAAAATCTAAGTTAATTAAATTAAGTGAAAATCTAAGTTAATTAAGTTAAAGGAAAATTTAAGTTAATTAAGTTAATAAATTAATTTTTTTAATATTAAAATTAAAATTAAAAGTCAAACTTAATTTTTTTTTGAATTGTTTTTGAATTTTTTTATTTTTTTTTGAACTCAAAATAAATTAAAAAAATCAATTATTTACAACACAAAAAGTTTTCAAAATTTTGATAAATAATTTAAAAATGCTATTCTTTCTCTCGTAATGGTGTCAAAAACTTGATGAGACAAGGGTGACGTAACAATATCGATCTTATGAATACTTTTGTTTTATATTAATAAAACTCTCGCAAGTGCACAAGTCATTTTATAAATAATGACAAGTACACTCACAAGGTCGATCTAAGGAAGTAATATATGTGGTTTTTAATTTATTATTCAAAATCTTAAAAATAAAATTAAATCATAAACATCATGCCACTATGCGATACTTATTTTTTATCTTGGAATTTGCGTGTGTAAAACATGAAGTCTATTTTATTTTACTTAATATATTGTCTTCTTTTGTGTAAGGTTAGTTACTGATAGTCATTAACGCACACACATATAGTTAGTTACACTTTTTATATAATAATGTTTACATATACCACAAGATTGGTTTTCATAGTGTGCATGCTAGTTTGGGTGTTATGATTTTGTTTAGTTTTTTGGGTATTTGGGAAAAATTACTTGGAAATTTTTGAAAATAAAAAATCACATTTTTGGTGACTCGATGACCACTTTTTCTTATCCTTCGATGACCCTAATCAGTTAGGCCTGTAACAACTAGTTTCCTTACCAAGGTTGGTTGTTCTCATCACCAAGGGATCAATAAAGCACCCCAGAATGCTAAATTTTTTCTATAAATACTTTTTTCTTCTTGTTGTGTAATCAAGAAATTATAAGTGAAGTTATGCTGAAATTTTGACTCATTTTTTATTTCATTTCAAAAATTATCTTAAGTGTATATTGGTGTTTGTGTTAAGTACTTATGAGAGTAAAATAACATTTCTTAAGTTGTGAATGCTTAATAATATTTTACTAGTATGTTGTGAGCACTACTGTGTTTTTGGGTTAGGCTAAGTTATATATATGAGTTCCTAAGACAATGATTACTAGGGGTTGAGGGGTTCCCATATCATTGTACATGTTGATAATTTGTTACTAATTGATAAGCACAACATAAAATCCCTGACAACGGTGCCAAAACCTTGATGAAACAAGATCGGCATGCAATACCGATCTTGCGGATACTTTTGTTTTATATTTGTAAAACTCTCGTAAGTATACGAATCATTTTATAGAAAATGACAACTATACTCCCAAAGTCAATCTAAGGAATAAGTATACGTGATTTTTAATTTATTATTCAAACTTTTAAAAATTAAATTAAATCCTAAATATCCTCTCATGATATTATTTTTTTCCTAATCTAATGACATACAAAAATAAACATAGATATGGATTAAATAAACAATTATCTAAATTATTTTCATTCATAACAATGGAGTATTTATGGATATAATAATTAAGTTAATTATGTTTGCTCATATTATATAGGTTATTAAAGATATAAATTAATATTTATTGATTCTTTCCTTTTTATATAAATATCACATTTTGTGTGGTTAGATATTCTTTGTTAATTAAACAAAACAATTAACATCAATGGTGAGGTCGATAATTAATTTTGTTAATTAAATTAATTTTTTTTTCTAAGAGATTGAAAAAAACCATTTAAATGTCAACTTTAGTGAGTTTAGATATTTTGAACTTTATTCAAGATGTCCAAATTAAATCTAAGAATTTAATTATCCGAGTACTAACTTTCAAGTTTTATAACTACTATTGAAAAAATATGTTATCAATACATTTTTGAATAATAGTTCTTATAAAACTTTTGAAATAGAACTTCACTCTAACTATTGAGTGATTGTACCAACAAATAAAAGAGCACTACTCTAAATCGGACCAGATAATTAAACCTTAAAATCTAATTTTTAGATTTAAGTTTGTAATGAAAAATAATATATTTCTCTCTAACATCTTAATATATAATCTTGCATAAAAACAAAATCAATTTATTTTATATAGATGTTTTACCTATTCAATATTTGGCAAGCATAAAAACGTTATTATTATATCATATTTTCAAAGACCAGCCATGTTAAATTTAATCACAGATAAATTAAACCTAAAATTTAAGAATAAAAATTCAAAAGATAACTATAAAGAATATATTAAAATTATACTTTAAGAGAATCCTTATAACAATTTGATGTTAATTCTGTTGTTGAAAAACCTTCAAACGGATTTACATTTCCGTTTATTGAATTAAAAACTAAAATCTATAAAAGCATGGCTAGTTCTTCTCAAAAGGAGAAGAACTTTAAAACTAAAAACTTAAGAAACTAAGCAAACTTTCTAGAGAGAGAAATCTAGAGAGATAAAGAGCTGAGAAAATTATCGCACACGAGTAGGGGAAAGAAGGTCCTTTTATAGGTGAGAAAAGGCCTAAAAGGTGGAAAAATATTTTAAAAATCGATTTTGGATGCGTTTGGACAGGTTCGTACGCGTGTAAGGCGCAAAATATGTGGCATACAGATATTTGGTGTGCATGGGTGCACGTGGGACACAATGTAGGTATGTGCTAGGGCGTATGGGATATGGCACGGGTGTGTGTTGGCACACGTGGAAATCGGAAAGGTGTGTGTTATGCGTGTGCTGGTTGCGCACGTGCGTGCTTGTGTTGGACGTGTGCCGGCTACGTGTGTAAGTGTGCTGAGAGTGCGCAAGTGACCATATGGAACTTGGTATGGGCATGTGCTGAAGCGTGTGGGACTAGACGTGAATGGGCAGCTACGTGTGAAATTTTGGCATTTTTACATTTTTTACATTTTTTACATTGTTGACCGTTTTGATCCATTTTGTCCAATTTTCTATCTTTTGGACTTTTCCTTATTTCTTTTCTTAACATATTTGTGATGTATTACCTCTAGTATTTTCCTTCGAGTCTTTAAGTTATTTTTGAACAAAAATACATGAAAACTAATAAAATACCCGTGATTTCGAAAAGACAAATTTATAAAAAAATATAATAAAATCATACAAATATTATTTAATCAATTAACTTACGTTAAATCATGGTAATTTAGGGCTTTTTAAGCACTCATCGCTAATCACACTATTGTGTGTGGTGTTGGCTTTGGAGGAGAGTCATATCCATGTCTCAGATCAAGTTGTTGTAGAGGTCGTAAGTAAGAACAATAATTGGTAGTTAGGATAGAGTAGTCTCGACTGATAAAGGTATTTATGATTATACTTTTATTGAGTTATCTATTTATTACTTTTAGTGAATAGTATGATGCCAAATGGTTTCATAAGAAAACCCCCAAATTTTACCATATAGGGCAAGAGTTTTATGTGGTTTATCTCATTATATATGTTGTTATGCATGATCAACTATTGTATTATTATAATCTAAGTTTCTATCATGTATGTTTCAACATATGAGTTTTAGACTTTGATTAGAAAGCTTTCTAATTTTTGTTGTGGCTTACTTTCTTTCCTTTCTTTGTAGCATGCTTATAGCTTTCTGATTATTATATCTATTGTATTAAATTAATTTTCTTGCTCTCTAATTAATTTTTATTTCTTATACTTTATTTGCTATTGGTTTACTTTCTCAATTAGCGAGTTTGGTGTGAGGTTTTTAGGAGTCATTAGCTCATTATCCTAGTTGTGTAACGGGTGTTTGAATCATTCATTTGGAAATAATAAATTACTAATAAAAGAAAATCAATAGCTAATAACTTAAAAAATTATACACCTAAACCTCCATTAGTTAGAGCACCATGTTCAATAACTCCTAAGTTACCACCACTACTATCTCCATAAAAATTATGGTCCAAATGGATTCAAACTTGTCCTTAAATCTCCATCATTGCATGATGTAATCAACCATTTATGGGTCAACCTCATACTATGCAACTATATAGGCTCTTCATTTATGGTCTTTGATGTTACCATTCCATAGGTTAATCACCTATAGAAACCGTTGTAACCTTACAACACCCAGTTGACACACGAGCCACCAAATTTGAGAGTTTTCACAATATAGGTTCATTGCCTATGGAAACAATTGTGACCTTGTAACACCTAGTTGAAACATGACACATCAATTCTAAGAGCTACCACCATATATGCTCCTTAGCTATTAAAATTTTTATGACCTTATAACACCCAACCAATACATATCACTTCACCATATAAACTCTTCACCTATAAAAATGTTGCAACCTCTTAACATCTAACTGACATACCATACAGGCTTTTGATTAATGAGAACTGTTTCACCCTTACAACTACCAACTGATACATATCAACTAAACACTGAAAGAAACTCCTCAAAATTCTATGGCTTTTTAATAACCAAATGTGCATTTTATCTCTAAATAAACCTCACTTAATCTCACATTTTATACACTCAACTTGGTGTTTGAGAAATATGAGAGAGACTCATCTCTGATGTCCTATGTCCTCCTGAAAAACACACTATTTCTCAAACCTAATACTTACAAAGATAATAGACCAAGAAAGGATTGGGAAAGTTGGGAGCCAAACAGGTAGAGCCTCACTTTAAATTATGGCAAATAAAATAAGAGAATGAGAGCTAAATATATAAAAAAAATTTAGTTTCCACAAGTTTCACTAATCCTTTGTTGAGTACCTTACTCCTTCACTAAGGGTAAATGTTGCCCTCGATAAGGATAAAAGCTACCAAATTCCATAGAAATAGCATAAAATGGGGTTTTGGACACTAAAAAGGCCCAATCCCCAATTGGATAGCATTATGACAAACAAACATCCAACCATACAAACTACATTCAATCTAAGAGAATGAATGTGTGTAACATGCTACCATAAAATTATATCCTAAGTGATACTTAACCATTAGTAATCAACCTTACAAAGGACATGCATAACCATGAAATAAAATATAGACCTTTTGTTTTGTATATAGGAATACCATTAGCAAAATGAAAAGACTTACAAAACTCATCTGATTGTTGCATATAAATCCTTTCCTCTAGATCACCATCGAGAAAGACGATCTTCACATCTAATTACTCCAACTCTAGATCATATAGAGACATCAAAACAAGTAGCACATGAATTAAATTTAATACCTTCTCTTTGTGTAATGCCTTTTCTACGAGCCTTGCATTGAATCTTATCATATCATTCTTCTTGACTATTGATTTGTTACCCACAATCTTTTGATTAACTATGTTCTCAACAAGCTCCCAAGTCTGATTCTTATGGAGGGATTAAAGCTCTTCTTTCATGCCACTTATCCATTGTGATACTTCATGACAAATAACTTCCTCAAGAAATGAACGTTGGTTCCTGATCTTTAATGCTCTCTAGCATGGTGAGTGTAAAAGCAATAAAATCATTGTACTTTGTGGTGGTCTAATTTATCTTCTTGGCCCATCTTAAGCCAAGATATACTCAGGTTCTACTAGTACAATTCCTTCATGTGTCTCCTCTAGTTCTTGCTTAGGATCTTCATTCTCAATATCTATAAGCTTTAACTTTGAGACCATGGTTCTTATGTGGTCTTGGATTAAGTATGGTCGTGTTATCACAAGTCAAGTCTATACTAATTATGAGTTTCAATTCCTTAGGGTACGTGCTCAAAAAGCACTAAAATTACCATGATTTTATTCACTTTAATTGATTAAAAGATATATATTTATATGATTTTATCATATTTCTATATAAATCTGTCTTTTCGAAATCACGGGTATTTTTATTGTTTTTCAGGTATTTTCGTAATGAGTGCTCAAAAAGCACTAAAATTACCATGATTTTATTCACTTTAATTGATTAAAAATATATATATTTATATGATTTTATCATATTTCTATATAAATCTGTCTTTTCGAAATCACGGGTATTTTTATTATTTTTCAAGTATTTTTGCTTAAAAATTAACTTAAAGACAGAAAAATACTGGAGGCAATATATCACAAATATATTCATAAAATAAATGAGAAAAATAAAAAAAATGAAAAAATTGGTCAAAATGTCAAAAAGGATGAAATCGCTCATGTAGTCGCCCAACAACGTCGACCGGCGCGCACGCATCGCACGCACAATGCCCAATCCTCACGCATGATCCGTGCGCACTGCACACCTATTTCGCGCGCGTTGCTACGCCCATCTGCCCCATCCGCGTGTGCCATTGCGCCCATCTGTCCCATTCCGCGTGCGCCTCACCTACCATGATGTCAATGATGACGTCATCATCACCTATTACATGTTTCCTCCATTTTTAATCATTTTCCACCCACTTTTTCTTCCTCTCCTCACCTATAAATACCCCAATTCTCTCCATACCTCCAAAACACCTGAAAAACATCTTCTCTCTTTCTTTCTCTCCATTTCTTAGTTTTTAGTTTTTCTTAGTTTTAGAGTTCTTCTCTTTTTGAAAATAACTAATTATGTTTTTGTAATTTATTTATTTTTTAATTCAATAAATGGAAATGCAAATTCTGTTTGGAGGTTTTCCAACAACAAGAATAAAATCAAAGTACTGTAAGGATTTTATTTTCTTTATAGTTATTTATGCTTTATTCTTATATGTTATATTTAATTTGTATGTGATTAAATTTAACTTAGCTGGCTGTTCGTAAACATGATATAATAATAATGTTGTTATGCTTGCGAAATATTAAATAGGTAAAAATCTCTAAAATGAATTGATTTTGTTTTTATTCAAGATTTTATATTAAGAATATTAAAGAGAAATATATTATTTTTCATTACAAACTTAAATCTGAAAATTAGATTTTAAGGTTTAGTTATCCGGTCTGATTTAGAGTAGTGCTCTTTTATTTGTTGGTACAATCGCTCGGTAGTTAGAGTGAAGCTCTATTTCAAAAGTTTTTATAAGAATTATTATTTGAAAATGTATTGACAACATGTTTTTAGTAGTGGTTTTAAAACTTGAAAATTAGTACTAGGATAACTAAATTCTTAGGGTTAATTTGGACACATTGAATAAAGTTTAAACTCTCTAACCCCACCAAATGTGGCATTTAAATGGTTCATTTTCAATCTCTTAGAAAAAAAGAATTAATTTAATTAACCAAATTAGTTACGAACCCCACCTATAGGTGTTAATTGATTTTTTTAGTTAACAAAGAATATCTAACCCCACCAAAAGTGGTATTCATATAAAAAAGAGATAATCAATAAATATCAATTTATATCTTTAATAATCTAAATAATATGAGCAAGCATAATTACTTAGTTATTATATCTATAAATACTCCACTATTATAAATGATAAAATTTGCATCAATATTTATTGAATCTGTATCTGTATCTATGTTTATTTTTATGTTATTAGATTAGAAACACAAAAACCCAAATATCGTGACAGGATGTTTAGGATTTAATTTCGTTTTTAAAAGTTTGAATAATAAATTAAAAACCACATATATTCCTTCCCTAAATCGACCTTGGGAGTATACTTATAATTTTCTATGAAATGATTTGTGCACTTTTGAGAGTTTTATAAATATAAAACCAAAGTATTGGCCGGCGTTGCTGGGCAGCTGCGTGCACAATTTCATCCTTTTTGACATTTTTGACCATTTTGACCCATTTTGTCCAATTTTCTCATATTGTTTTGACTTTTCCTCATTTATTTTATGAATATATTTATGATGTATTGCCTCCTGTATTTTTTTGTGTCTTTAAGTTACCTTTTTAAGCGAAAATACCTAAAAAACAATAAAAATACCTGTGATTCCGAAAAGATAGATTTATATACAAATATGATAAAATCACACACACATATATATATATATATATAATCAATTAAAGTGAATAAAATCATGGTAATTTTAGTACTTTTTGAGCACTTATCAAGTACCATAACTTATAACCCAAAAATATGCAATCCTTGGCTCTTGTTTCTAGATTTCCCTTATTAATATAAGCATACCTCATTAGCATGAGCATAAGCTGGACATCCAAATATATGTAGAATTGAGTAATTTCCATAAGCCCTTGTCACATCTTATTTTGTGTCTCACAATCAATAGCCATAGAAGGATACTTGTTCACCAAATATTATGTAGTGTTAATTGCCTTTGCCCATAACTACTTACACAAGCCTACATTAGAGAGCATGCATTAGGTGATCTCAAGCAACATTCTATTAATTAGTTATGCCATACCATTTTGTTGTGGTGTATGCCTCATAGTTTTATGGTAAACTATGCCTTTATTTGTGCAAAACTCATTTAACTCATTTATGTAGAATTCTAACACATTGTGTATCCTGAGCCATTTGTCCTTATTCTTGGTCTACTTTTCTATGAGAGCTTTCCATTACTTGAACTTAAGGAATACTTTACTCTTTTATTTCAAGACATATATCCAAGTTTTCCTTGAATAATCATCAATAAAAATTAACATGTACCTTAATTCACCTTGGGAAAGAACACTTGACAAGCCTCACAAGTTTGAATGGATATAATCAAGAGTCTCTTATATGTTGCAAACTCCAATATTAAACTTCATTATTTTCTATTTCCTATAAACACAATGCTCATATAGTCCATTATATAGTCTATTTTTCAACTTCCCTTTCATAACTGTAAAGACACCTTTGGAAGCCCTTAAGATTCCACCTTTAGCTCAATATGAACAATAAAAAGAGTCTAAAATGCTCAATGAAATCAAGTTCTTCTTAACTTCTAACATATACCTCACATCGATTAACATTATCACAATATTGTTGCTTATCTTGATTTTCCCCGTACCGTTACCATCTATGCTATAAGCTTCATCATTCTTCATTAGAAATTTTCCACCATCAACCTCTTGGAATGTAGCAAACCTATCTCCATTTGGAATTTTGTGAAAAGTACATATCGAATCAAGAATCTAATAATCAGCATTATTGTTAGATGAGAAAAAGAGAACGTTTTCACTATATGATGCTTTTGAGGCAATAACTGTTCTACCAAACTCCCAAGTTCCTACATTGTCTTTCTTGAGCTATGGATAGTTTCTCTTCTAATACCCTTCTTTCTGACAATTATGACATCTATTGTAGTTTTTTTTTTCTATATTTGATCAACTTCTTTAGTAGTTATTCTTATGGTGTCAGCTAAATTATCATAAGATCTCAGTATGAAACTAAGAAGAAGAATACCTTGATCATTTTCATCTATCACAACATTAATATAAACTAAGAATAACTTGATTATATATATATATATATATATATATATATATATATATATTCATCTTCCTATATTTGGAAATTGTATAAATATTTCTTCAAGTAAAGATGATTGTGTGGTGTTTTTATCATATATCGACTCTCTGGTTTTTCTCGCAATTTGTTAATAGTCTTTTTTCTTGAAACTTCTCCTAAAATAGTCAAGTAACAATAACAAAAGTATGATGTTAGCCTTTTCATTATCACTTGCTTTGTGAGGAAGTTAAGTCAATTGTCAAATTTATTGCTTTTTCTAGTATCATTTCACATTCTTGATGTATGAGAAGAATAAACATCTTTATCTGTCATAAGTTGAAGTTATTCTTGCCGGTAAATTTCTCAATATCAAATTTTATTGAAGTCATAACTCTAATACCAGTTATTGTAAAATAAGAATCTTTGATAAAGAAATCACTTATACTTTTCCTTATATCTTCTATATATAGAATGATTATATTAAACTTTCAATTTTCATTTTATAATTTAGCAAATTCTTTATTTCCCATGACAATTTAGTAATATTAATATGATTAGTTGCTTAATATAAAATTTGATTTACTCTCGAATATCATAACAAATATAGATTGGAAGTTATTTTAATTGGTCATTGGATCAAGCACTATGACTAAAACATGTAACTTGAAATGAGAAAGCGATGAATCTTATCGATAGACTATTATGTGAATCACATTTTAATTGGTTAATTGAGTTTATTAGTTGAGTGTTTTTAGCCGAAAGACTTGAGGTAAAATCATAGACTTAGTAAGTTGGAATGAGGAGGGATACGTGTCTTATCTCAACTTTCGACGAATAAAATTTTAGATGTAATATTTATAAAATTATAATCAAAATTACATGCATAAGATAAAACTATATCCCAACTGAATTTTAAATTTTAAGTTTTAATTCTCAATATCTTAAAATAACTCAATAATTTGTACATATTTTATTAAAATAAATGATATATTTATATATATAATACTCTCATCTTAATTAAAACAATAACTTATAATATTTTTTAACTATTTTTTATTATGTATATAGTAACTATAAATATAAATCTTAAATTCGGTCCTTGATAAGTAGAATAATAACTTGGTGGTAGTTTCACCTATCTGTATGAAGTATTTTGTGACCACTTTGGTTGAAGTTCTCACTTTGCACATTTTTAATTTTTAATTTATAGTTTCACTTGGATTGTGTTTATGACATGACTTAGTCGGCAAACATGTCTGTAATCCGCCTGCAAAGATTTTAATTGCCTCTTAATTTTGACTTTATCATTCTAAAACTTGTCGTTTTTGTTTTTACTAATTATTATATGATAATATTATTTTTCAGATTAAAAAGCAAGGTGTACAAGGATGGACAATACAGACAGGTAACATTGTCGTCTGCCAAAAATCCAAGTAGTTTCCAAGACGAAGGTTGGTTATTTCTGGAGATGGGAGCCACTTCAAATAAAGACCACTTCAATAATTTTCAATTATTGCACGTAATAGTTTTACGTATGGATCATATTGTTAGTGGGTAGCGATCAGAGGATGGTGGGGTGATACTTTAGGTCCATTTTTGGTTGAAAATGGAGGTTAATTTTGGGTTCTTTCTTTAAAAATATTCTGTTTTGGTCCTTATCGACCCAAAGCGAAATAAATTATCAAATACCACTCATAATTATTGTACGCTAGGCTGGTTAAAGGCATATAGCTGACAAGCAGTATGGAGAAGTGTTTTTAGGAATTTTTAAGTAGTTTTTTTTAATATATATTCAATTAATATTTTTAAAGACTTAATAAAAGTTTATGAGTATTAAATAAGATTTTATTGAAATTTTTAAAAATTTAGTTGTATTGAAAAAGTAATTAATTTTAAAAAATTTATGAAATTTTAAGTTAAAAATATGATAAAATCTATAAAAAAAATTGTTTTTGTTTTTACTCGTTGATTTTACTTTTTGTTCCTCTTTAATCCATTCTATCTTATCATAATACACTAAAATCCACATTTCTATCAAAATCTAATTAAATGTTTTGAAAGTTCAAAATAAAAAAAAAATTAAAATCAATAATAATCTATAATTAAGATTGTATAAAATTTACTATGATGAATCCAATCCATATTATCCAAACAAAATTAACCTAATATTTTTCAATTTTCAATTTTTATTTATTTAAATTGGTTATTATATTTATAAAAAGACATTATATTATGTTAGTTTAGTTCTTATTTATCAAAATTTTATAATAACTTAACAAACTTATATATATATATATTTTTATTTTTATTTTTAAATTCATATTTTATTTTATATAATAATTTTAAAATTTAATTATAATTTATTTCTTATCCTCAATCATTTTTCTTCTTCCCATTTTCATAAAAACACATTAATTAAGAAAGATTTTCCTAAAATTAAATAAAACTAATATTTTCTTTCCATTTTCATAAAAACGCATCGATCAAGAAAGATTTTCCTAAAGATAAGTAAAATTAATATAGGATTTTTTCCCTATATTATTTGTAAATAATAGTAAAAAATAAAATTGTTATATTAAGAAAAAGGTTTTAAAATCATTAACACAAATGTTTTAAAAATGATAGACCATTTTTGGCTTTTTATATTTAACTAATTCATTTCATATAAATATGTATGAAACTTTATGTAAAGAAATTAAGTAGAACTCAAGAAATTTATTAGCTTTAATTCTATTGGTTTCTTTTCTTTGTCCTTTTCTTTTAAAGGAAGTCACTTCCATATAGAAGTATAACTCTATAATCCTATGAATTAAAAAATTATAGTTCTATTACTTAGAGTTTTGGATAAGTGATGTTGAAACACTAGATCCGAGAGGGCATAAGGTGGTTTATGGGTCTAACTTACAACCAATGCAAGACTTTTGGTAAAGAACTAATAGGTTATTTGTTTTATCATAGAAAGTCAAGATTAAAGGGAGGTGCAATAAATGAAAGAGATAAGGAACAATCAATTAACAATGATGGCCAAATCATTAAATTAGAGGAGTAATTTTAAATATTATCATCGTCGATTTTTCAACTTGTCGAGGAACTAAAAACTATAAAGTGTTCATGTGCATCATCCTTGAAAAGAAAGATAGACAATGAAGATGAAGAATGTGAAGAAATTTATATACCAAAAAGATATTACATATAGTATAGGTAAGAAAATGATTCTATGTCTAGCTTGAAAATTGATTTTAAGGTCAAAATCTCTATTCATAGTGTTGCTATTAATGTTAAGATGTTTGATAATTTGATAAACACCTTAGAAACTTATTTCACTATATATAAGTATTCTAATGGTGAAAAAAATTCAATTTGCGAGCTTGAAACTTTCAAGCCATGCATATATATGGTGGAAGTCATACTATAAATGGTATGATGTATCAACTTTGACTTGGAATTAATTTAAAATGATGTTAAGAAATCAATTTTATCCAATGGTTTGAAGATGAAATATGATATAGGTGGCAACATTTCAAACAAAGGTTTGGAAAGACTGTGCAAGAATATACTACATAATTCTATAATTAAACTTTGGTTTTGGACATTGATATAAATAACTATGAAGTATTCATGAAATATAATGGAGGTTTTACCAATTACATATGAAAAGAAATTAAATTGTTTACCCTAGAGACCATTCAAGATGCCACTGTGAAAGCTATCACCATATAGGTAAAGAATAAACGACTTGATAACAAAGGCGACAAACAACCTACAAGAAACCATGATTGGAAAGGTAAAGAAAAGTAGAGTAAGGATGGTTAAATATAGAAGAACTAATATGAATATTGTCACATTAATGGACATGTCAAAGAAATTTTTTAGATACTCTATCTTGAATTAAAACCGAAGAACTAGTGGAACAATCATGATAGGAATGCTAGAAAAGCCACCTATACTATACAAAAGATAGAAGAGCTTCCAATGTTGAAGCAACCTAATGCTACGCTAGCCTTAATAACGAAACCAATAGACACTAAAGAAGTTTACAACCGAGAAGAGTTATTTCATTTGATTGTTTACGTCAAACAAAGTCTTGTACATGCCACTATTGATCTAGGAAGTCAGAAGAATATGATTTTAGCCACCTTAGTAAGTGAGTTGGGTATAGAGACAAAGTTTCAACTAAAACCTTACCCATTGGGTTGGATATAAAAGGACATTGATATGTAAATTACAAAATAATGTACTTTCAAATTTGTCATCACCAATCGTTATATTGATGAGGTGACTTGTGACTTGTGACATGGTTCCTTTATATATAGCCAAGTGATATTATGTAGTCCATATTTATGAGACCATGATGCCATTCATTATAGAAGACTATGCAAATAACGTCTTATGAAAGACACGAAAGAGTTCCTCGTTAATTCTTGCAAACCTCAAGCAATAGATTATCTCTTAACCACTAAACAAGTAAGAGATTAGCTAATTCATGCAAAAAAATATTTTTGCTAATGATTCAACCCCTAAAACCAGAGTTCATAAACTATTATATTGGTTATAATTTTTTTATCTCCTACACAATCTTCCAAAATTGAGAAATTATAGGAGGAATTTAAAGGCTTATTCCAAGTTTTATTAGGATTATGACCACAAAGAGATGGAGAGCATGAAATCCAATTAGTTAGAGATTCCCATCTACCAAATTTGGGTTTGTATCACACTTATTTGATGGAGTTTGATAAGATTAAAATTAGGTTCAGGAATTCTTAAAATAAGGAGTTGTCAAACCTAGTTTCTACCCATATGGCTTCCTAGTATTACTTGTACCTAAGAAAGACGGAGGGTGGTGAATTTGTATTGATTTTTAGGCATGTAACAAAATAACCATCAAGAATCAATATCCATTAAAAAGGACTAATAATCTTTTGGATCAACTGTATGGTGCTCATTACTTTTTAAATCTAGGTATCAAATTTGGATATCATCAAGTGTGCATCCATAAAGAAGACACTTGGAAGACTACATTTGATATGAAGTAGAGACCATTCAAGTGGTTGGTTATACCATTCGATTTATGTAATGCTCTAGCTGTCTTTTATGTAATTGATGAATGAAGTGCTCTACCCTTTCATTGTCTACTTGGATGACATATTGATATTCATTGTCATATAGGAGGATCATCTTCTTTACATTGCTAATGTTCTAGATGTTCTACAAAAAAATAAGTTACAATTGAATGGAAAGAATTGTGAATTTGGTAAAACAAATTTTGTATACTTGGGTTCCATAATTGGTACATGAGAGCTAAAATGGATCCAAAAAGTGTAAGTTATTTCTCAATAGCTTAGACCCTGATCTGAAACTGAAGTTCGAAGTTTTATAGGTGTATGCCAATATTTGTGAAAGTTTATTTGACACTTTTTACAAATTACAACACCATTACACTTCCTTACAAAGGCCAATGAAAAATTTTAGTGGTTTAAGAATCATGAGTAATCTTTCCAATTATTAAAATAAAATATTATCAAAGCCCCAATATTAGCATTACCAAATCTATAGAAATCTTTTAAAGTTGAAGCAAATGAATATAATTATGCTAGGAGAGCCATTTTGTTTAGGGATGGAAAACCAGTTAAATACAATTTTGATATATTTAGTGGACCAATATTAAACTATCCAACTTATGACAAATAGCTATATGCCTTGCATCTAGCAATGAAGTATTAGAGAGCTTACTTATTAGGAAAAGAAGTTATGGTTTACTTAAACCATAAACCTTTTTAATTTTTGACTATACAGTTTAAGTTATAGTAAGCTTGCCGTATGAAATGGATGTCTTATCTACAATAATTCAATATTGGATCACGTACAAAAAATGAGCAACAAATAATTTGACAAATATACTATCTTGACCCTTACACAGTTAGTTTTGCATTGTTAGTGGCTATGCTAATCTATAGTTCCTTCAAAGTACATAAAAGGGTATGACATAGATGTTGATTTTAGTTCAGCACACGCTAAGCTACAATAATGAGTTCTAGCTAAAAGATGGAATAATGTACAAGGAAACACAATTATGTTTTCTTGAAGATGGAGATAAATTGTGGATTTAGGAAGATCTTACTTCCAAAGTAGCATAACATTTTGAAGTGGTGAAAACAATATTGAATCTTTGTCATTATGTCTTCTGGTCAAAGATAAATCTTGATGCTTCACGATACATTTGAAGTTGTATTCTATGCAACACTTTGAAGCCTTCCAATTGGAAGTTAGGACTATGTCTTCCATTGCCAATATCTAGCCAACCTTGGGAGAGAATTTCAATGGACTTTCTTGGGAGATTACCTAAAACCAAGTAGGGAAATGATTACTTGTTTGTAGTAGTGGATGGCTTTAGCAATATGGTGATTCGTATTCCAAGCAAGAAGGTTGTAATCGAAAAGGGAGTTGCTGATTTTTTTTCCAACATGTGTGGAAACATTTTGGCTTGCTTATGTCCAATATTTCAGATAGAGAGAGTCGAATCTTAGACTATTTTTGGAGGTCATTATAGGGAATGATGGACACCAAGTTGAAGCATAGTATTATATGTCATCCATAGACTAATGACAAATAGAGATTGTTAATCAAATTATCGTATACTTATTAAGGGGGTATAATACTAAACATCCAAAAACTTGGGATGATAGTCTCTCTTACTTACAATTTGATTTTAATAGAGCAATTCATGCCTCTAAACTTAAATCTCTATTTGAGGTTTGTTTGGGTTACTTACCCCAAATTCCTTTTAATATGGAATTCACTATCAATGACAAGCCATTAAGTGGAAAAGAAGAAGAAGAAGATGTTCAAGCACAAAAATTTCTCGAATGAGTTAGAAAGGTTCATACCAAAGTAAAGACAATTAAAACGCCCTCAAAAGCATTACAAGACTCATCATGAAAAGCATCATGTGTCATGCAACTTTAAAAAGGGTTATCAGGTTTGGTTACACCTTGGCAAAGAGTAGTTACAAGGAGAAGACAAGAAGTTGAAGCCAATCCATTATAGACCATTCAAGATCATCAAGCAAATTGGTGATAATGCCTTTCAACTTGATCTATCACCATACATGCATATATACTCGATCATTAATGCATAGCATATAAAGCTCTTTGAATCATCTTTGTTAGATGACGACATTGAAAAATAATCTTCCTTTAGTCGATGACTTACACATTAAACGAGAAGATCCTTTGGAGGAAGACCGTATCATAGAACAAAAGGTTCGTGAAACAAGACATGGGAAGCATCATTATTTTCGCATTAACAAAAAAGAATAACTTCTAAGAAAATTAAAATGATATATTCGAGAAAAGGCAAAGATTGAGTTTCCTCATCTCACATTCTAGTTTGACCATGAGCTCAAACTACCTAAATGGGGAACATGAACTAGAAGTATCTTCCTAAAAATAAGTAAAACTAATACAAGATTTGTCTTCATATATTATTTGTAAATATAAGATTTTTTTTCTATTACCTTAGAAAACAAAATTGTTATACTAAAAAAAAAGTTTTAAAACCATTAAAACAAATAGTTTAAAAATGATTTACCATTTTTAGTTTTCTATATTTAGCTATTCAATTTCAAATAAATATATATGAAATATTTTTGTAAAGAAATTAAGCTTCACTTAAAAAAGTTTCTTAGCTTCAATTACATTGTTATCTCTTATTTGTCATTTTCTTTTCAAGGAAGTCACTTTCACATAGAAGTACGACTTTTTAATCCTATGAATTAAGAAATTATAGTTATATCACTTAGAAGCTTTGGATCACACATCACCCATGAGACAATTCCTCACTCCTTACTCCTTACTCCTTACTCCTTACTCCTTACCCACTATTTCACCCATTACCCACTATTTCACCCAACGTGAATGTACTAGTTCATCCAAATATGCTTTGCCCATTTATAAATTTATGATTAATATAGATAATGAATAATTACTAGCATTTGTCGATCTTGTTTACTCTTTATGGTATTTAGATCTATTTTTTAATTTTAAAACTTCAAATTTTAATTACTAAAACTTAATAATATTAAGTAATTAAAATTTAAAATTCTCTAATTTGGGGACTATAATTAAATTAATATTGAAAATATTAAAAATTATAACACAAGAATTTAAAAAAAGATTAATAAACAAAATCTATTAACAAAAAAAAAGTAGAGTTTTTTTTTCTATATAAAACTACTTTAACCCTACTCAACTCAACCCAAATCAAATTAAAAAAATTAGTTAATCTTGAATTTGTTTTTCAAATTTATTAGTTTGGATTGATTTTTATTGTTGAAGAACTGATCATATTTGCCCGATTTTTATTTTTATCTAAAATCAAACTAACCTGTATACATTACTCCTACCTGCGATTCTTTAAAAATCTATTAAAATCCAAATTTAATACACTCTATTTAATACCTATATTGTTCTAAAATGGCGAATTATTTTGTATGGCAATTATTGAGAATACTCTTTTTATGACCTTAGAATAGTATGGAGTAGAGTCTTATGTGACCTCATAAAAATATTGAAATTTATTAATTATTTTTTTTCGGTTTGTTTTTTCCAACTGGAATTACAAGAACAACTGAAAAGCCTGGAAAAAGTTCAAAAAAACAAAAGCAAAAAAAAGGAAATAAAGCAACAAGATCTCTTTGAAATCTCATGCCTTCCATTTTCTCTCTCTCTCTCTCTCTCTCCAACAACTGCTGCATCGGAGACAAAAGACACCAACTTTATCTTTTATGTCATTCCCAATCTCATCTTTTAAAATACCTGCTAATTGAATTTTTTTACGGGAGATATATTAGGGACTTCCAACTAGTCTTTATTTTCTTTTAGAGTCTAAAATAAAAATATATTAATGGACTATACCTGGTCTCTTCTGAAGCTGGGTTTTTTGATTGAGAAGGTTGCATTAAACTAAACTGCTTTTCATATGTAGATTCCCCCTAAAAGATCACAAATAATGAAATTAAACCACAAAATAATCAAGAGAAGTATCAAAATTTATATAGAAAAGGGAGAGAAAAAAAAACAGAGAATATATTGACAGAGAAGATGGTACCTGAAATTGAGTTGCAGAGAAACCCCATACATTATTCCTTGAAGTTGAATTTTTCTATAGAAAAACGAAAAAGAAAACGTAAAGTTTACATAGGCAAGCATTTTAATTCATCAATGTAGATATAAAGTAATGCATGTTCTTTGATCTTGCCTGATAAACAGGGGAGCTAGCTGTGTCATCTAGTTGTGAACTACATTCAATTTTGCTTTTTTCTTTCTTCATTTTGCCTTTACTTGCTGATTTTGAAGCCCACTTAGTAAAAGAAAAAGAACACCCATTTTCATATAAGCTCTCTTCTTCTTTATTGTTATAGTACTGTGGAGGTCCAGAAGAAGCATCTGATACCATTGATAAATCCTCTTCTTCTTCTTCTTCTTCTTCTTCTTCAGTAATTTTTCTTACTTGTTTTTCATAGTCAACAATATTGCTTTGATCCCTTTCAACTTGATTTTCTGAAATGTAAGATTGATCAAGATAAAGGGTCCAACCAGATTCACATCCACTACTGCGTTGTGATGCTGATATATTCTTCTTTTCCATTCAAAAGGGTTTTTTTTCCCTCCTTTATTTCTAACAGAATTGAATAGAATTTGTAAATAAGAGTTTGCTCACTTTAGCTACTTGTGTTATTCTCTTACTCTTACTATATAATAGAAGAAGAAAAGGATACTGGAAAAGAAAGAAAAAAAAAACCAAGCGTATCAAATTCAAATCCTATACTATGTTTGTCCTTTGCTATATCCTATGGCCTTCTTATTTTATTTCTTTGTGAATGAATCAAAACTGCCAGTTGGCTTTGTGTGTGCGTGTGGTGGAAGAGAGAGAGACAGAGATGAAACAAGGACTGTTACTATGATAAATAAGGCAAGGGAAAAAAAAAATCATCTCGTAATAGTTTAGTGATAAAGATACTGCCCGGTGACATTGATTACGTGAGTTTGGAAGAATTATTTCATTAAACTAAAAATAAGTGAGGTCAGGTGGTAGCAACGCACCAATCAAGATATTTGTTTTACCAAAGTAATGAGCGCTTATTTTTTATTAAGAAAATTAATGGTACTTATCTTGTATATCATTGATGTAAAACTTTAATAATAATAAATAATTTATGTTCAATCACTTGTGTTATTCTTTATAATTTTACAATTTGGACCATTAGCTTTACTAATTCCCTAATCATACCTCTCCCAGACTAGATTAGTAGTAAATTTGATTGGATAAAAAAGTGAAAATATTTTTCATTTTCATGTAGAAAATTGGTGAAACTGTGTATAACCACGTTTTTGTCCTTTCAATGAAAAGTGCAGGCATGGTCCATCTCTGGCCAAATACTTGTATTTTTGTTCAATTGATTACATAATTTGAATTGTTTATGGGTTGTATAAAAGCTGGCTGACCTGTTTAGACGACACATGAGCTTCACATTTGTCTTTGCTTCGTCACACAAAATATGGACTACTTTGTTAATGCAGTGATTTTTTTTTTTTGCATTTAATTTATGGTCCATATATACTAAATGTTCACTAGCTCTTTATTAATCAATTTGGCAAATTTCCCATTTGGAAAAAGCTACTTGCTACACTTCAAAATGTGTTGCACTAAGCTAAATACGGATGTTAGTTGATTTCATCAAGTTTAATAATGTGATCAATTATTAATTTGATGACTATTGCTCGTCAAATCAGAGTTTTTGATTATTATTAACAATGATGCATGGTGAAATAACCAAGAAAATGGTTGTAAATATATGTTCTCCAATTTTAAGAAAATATCAAAAGTGGTGTAAAAAATATTAAGTAACCCTTAAATAGAATATAAAAGATATATATCTCAATAACATAATATTTTTATAATACTTTGACAATTTCATCACGTGTATTTAATATTTTGGAGATATTTTGATAGAAAAGAAATCTAAAAAATTACTTAAAATAACACATTAAATATGATAATAATAAAAACAACACATCATTAATATTATATAGAGTTTAATATTGAGTTGTCTAAAGAATCTAAATGATAATAGTTTAATATGAAATGATAGATTTAAATTTTTTTTAATAATAAAAGTATACAATTCAAAAACATAGTAAATATTGTTGATTAAAAAATAATAATTTAATGATCGGATTCTTGATTTTTCGCAAAATAATTATGTTTATAATTTTTTTTAAATATGTGTATTCACACCTTGATATATAATGGAGTAAATAATTTACACACCAAAGAGGTTCCATGAAGTGATATTTTGGCATGTTATTTTTGATTATTGGGTTGTATCTAATCTTTATAAATTGAATTGTGAAAAGTAAATCATATCTATGACTAACACTTAGAGTTTTTTTTTATATCATATTATGTCAGTAGTGTGACTACTTTATTTTTTTTTATTTTACATGTGTCTTCTTGTTGCTATAACCGTTCCACTTTATGTGATTTATTATATAAATACAGTGTCGTACCAATTTAGTACAAAATAGGTTCATACAAAATATATTTGATGCATATTGGTTGATCATACAAGAGATTTTGGTGATTAAAAGATTGCAACTGATCATTGCTATTCCCAAATGCTGGCTGCAGCTTGCTTGAGTAAGCAAAATTATTTCTCACTTAAATATGATTTTTTGTTTTTTTTTTAAACTTTACTTTTAGTTTATTAATCATAAATCTAATTTATTTCAAATTATTACTCTAATTATCGTTTAATTTTTTTTAAAATTAATTAGGAGAATATATAGGTCTCTCCATTATTGTCCACTGTTCGAGAATCTCATACAACATTAGTCGACATTTACTTAAAATCCCTTTCATAATGCACAGCACATTCAGTTAAGTGTGTCTCCAACGGGGAGACAAATCTTATAAACTATATTTTTATTAGAGAAAAGTAACTTAAATTTAAGATAATATAAATTTAATATCTTTATAAAATACATCATAAAATTTTATTTTATAAATAATAAACTTGTATTATCACAGTTTTAAAGTAAATAAAATAATTTTCTATTAATTTTTTTATAAAAATAATAAATTTATATTACTCACTTAATAAATATAAATTTAAAATACATTTTTATTAAAAATAATAGATTTTTAATATACTTCTTATTTTTAATAATAATTATTGATTTCATCCTAACTTCTCGCATTTTTTTTTCTTCATTTTTACAAACCCACTTTGCATGCAAGAATATCGTCGCCAATGGTTCCAACCTTTCTTTATGAGATCCTTCCAAGTTAATAGGCTTATCAGGTTCCCTGAAGCTAGTGAGTGGAATAGGATGAACGCCCAACTTGAATTTAAAGTCATCAAACAAATATCTAATTGGCAATGGTTTTGTAAGAACGTAACAAATATGTTTTCTCCTCGCAAGCTAGTGAGTGGAATAGGATGAACGCCCAGCTTGAATTTAAAATCATCAAACAAATATCTTGGCAATGGTTTGTGAGAACGTGAGCAAATTAAAGGTAAGGTGGAATATGCATGTTTTTAAACCGATACTCCAAAGGAAACTTTTTCCTTCGAAAAGGATAATTTAAGTTTAATATATACTTAACACAAGCATTAAATACAAGATTGTGAGACCACTTAGATTATCACAAAATAATTGTCTAGTACACGATTAAGTACTCAATTTCAAAATGAGCTCTTTGATGGCTTTTGACAAAATTAGATTATTTCATGCTTGCAAATAGCGGTGCTAAATCACATATGAAAGTCCGCACTCGGAACACAACTCATAGAGAGATGATATAGAGATCTTAAAGACTCAAACACTCTTGTTCATTGTGGAAACAAATAGCAAACAATCCAACAATAAAAGTAAGAAGGCAATAAACAACTAGATGCAATAGAAGCATACAAATACTGAAAAGTAGTAAAGCAAGAAAAGATTTCCATTTCCAATTAATACCCTCTATATGGGAATATAGTCAATATTAATCCTGATTGTACTAATACAACATACCATCATACATATCACATCATGTAACGTCGTAAATCACATAGGATCCATCACCTATGTGTAAGGTGTTAAAAATATTTGTTAGAATAACATATGTATTTAGGAGATAAAATAAGAATAATGTAAAGTTATTAAAACCATAAAATTATTAATTACAAATAATCATGAATTGAAAAGAAAAAGAATTTAGAAGGGAACATAGATTTATGTATCATGCAATGTCCTTAAGACAGACTCACTTCTCACCATATGTGTTTGAGAATAAATAGATTTCTATCTCTTAAAACTACTACGATCAACTAGCAACAATCATGCACCAAAGAGGGCTCCTCTAGTGAACTGAAGAAATATCCTATGTCACATTGAAGCCTACTATTAGAGTTTCTCATATGAGAGGAATGATTGGTCATTGAGAAAGAAAACACGTATTTTCTAGAGTTCTTTTTGAATGCTTCTTTTTAAAATAAAGAAAAGGAATCAATTTCTCAATTCATGTTGGAAAGCTGTTAGTATTCAAAACACTTCTATTGATTAGCCTTTAATTATTATTCAAAGAGCCAACGCACCAAATGGTTAGAACACCTAATGTTTTTCTACCAATAATCTCCCACATAAATGAAAATTAATGGAGTTTTTAAAAAGATACGACTTAAATCGATTTTACACTTTTATATAGTTCAACGGTTTGAAATCTACATAGGATGAATAGATGTTATCTTTTGAATCTTTCCTTATGAAAGTATATTTGTCTTATTGGATGACCAGTAAATAGATGTCCTTGAACTATTATATCATTTATGCAAGCGATGACATACCACACACATGAATATTTCTTACCGAAATTCAGCCCTTATTGTTATGTTTATTTTAGCCATAAACAATCATCTAGTTCTATGAGAGTTTTTAAGAATTGAGCCCATTACAATTCCCCTTTGAAGTAGCCCCACTTCTTTCTCATATATATAATCTCTTATTCATAAGAGTAATTCACAAAGAGTAACCTGTATTACTCTGCTCGAGTTCTCCACACATAAGAATCATTAAAAGTATTCTTAGATAGGTGTAGATTTACATCTACAAGTTTTCAAAACATTCAAGAATCATCTCTGTTGAATTTCTCAAGTATTTTATTCACATAATGACATTGACTTCAAATGAGATCACTTGATAGCATTGATGTTTTATTCTCAAAATTATATCAATTGGTCTCATGTCTTTCATGTGAAAACTTGAATTCAACATTAGTAGATTTGATCATTTGATCATTACTACCCATAATTAGCATATAATCTACATAAGATGACGTGATCATCTTTAATGTCCTTGACATAACCAAGACTATCTTCATTCATAGTCTTAGAAGTTCATTTAGATGAACTTCATTCCCCTTAGGACATACAAAAAATGCATATTCAAAGAACGATGAATTTCTTAATTCTATTTTCATGCTCTTGTGTATATATCTCTAGGATCTTTGACTCATAGACAAGAAAATGATAAGCACTACTATAATGTACATATTTAATAAAAATGTAATATATTATTTTTGGACATATTTTCACTTTCATAGTTATAGGTATAGTCACTTTTGTAAGACCTTTCCATACTTGTAAATATTCAGAAGAATACAGTTTGTTTAAATAATTTATTATGTGTATTTATGCCTTCTTATAGTTTACCTTATTTAAAAGATAATTATCCAAAAAAAAATGGCTTTCCTCACAATTTTTGAGGTAATCTAAAATATAATAGCGTTGTATTTATCATTTATATGAAGGTGCAATCTTTTTCGTTCAACAATGGTTTATGGTCTTATGTATGATTGTATGTTATGCGTAGAATTTATCAAACGGTGCTTCATACTCACAATCACTTCACAAAACCTTAACATTTATGTTGAATTAATTCTCAACTTTAGTTATATAAAGAACATAATTCTCTATAGCTTCATTTTTACTTTTATACAAATAAACATAACAATATCTCATGCTATCATCGACAAAAGTAATAAAATACTTATTGTCACCTCCTTGCTCAATTTTTTTTTAAATTACATAGATCATTATGGATTAAATAACGAGGTTTTATGTTCATTTCAATTGATAAAAAATATGAACTATTTAATTTTTTTTCTCTACACAAGTTTTACACTTATATTTGGAACCAATTTGTAAAAAGGGTAATGATAACTCTCCAAAAGTAGAGTTATTTAGCCATTTCTAAACTAACTATTTGTCTTATTTTGTCTAAATATTATAAAAAACTTAATTTGATATTTAATTATTTCAATATATGTGCAATAATAGCAAATAGAGTGAAAACAAGATAAAAGGAAAAAAATCAATCCATGTCGTGGTGGCATTTTTTTATGCCTCGATGCTCTTTTCCAACATGCATTTAGAGAGCTCCATGCCGCGGTGGAATATTTATGTTCCTCAATTTGCTTTTTTGCACTGGTGATCAACAATCACCATGCCCCGATGGGAACTTTTCTGTTCCCTAAAACGCGTTGCTTTTCTGGTTGAATTTTGGCAAAATTGACTTGTTTTTAATGCAACTTTGACCCTCAACTCTTGGATCTCTTAAGAGTTGATATAATGGGCCATATTAGGTAGTTTCTCTTATTAATTAACCCTAATGAGGCACAAATCACAATTACAATTCAAAAACCTACAACAACTACCAAGAAGAGAAAAAAGAGAGAAAAAGTTCAAGAGATATTAAAAAAGACAATTTGTTGAAGAATTCAAGAGAATATTATTGCTACAAATCAAGAGATTAAGTGTATTTCTTCTTCTTCTTCTCCTTTCTTTATCAATTTTATCCCTTTCTTCATGAAAATTCTAAGTTTTATGAATTTAATTATATCAAGCTAATTTTTTAATCTAGGGGGTCTTATGAATCTAATTTTTTACATGTATTGATCTAATATTTTGCCCCTTATTATGATTAAGATTAAATTATATTATTTAATTTGATTTTACACTATTAATTGGTTGGACAACAAGTGATCTATAAAGATAATTAAATAGGTTTGAGAGAATTATTTAATTATTTGTCTTGATTAAATAACATGCATAGTTTCTAAGAAAAGATATATGATTCTTATGTGTGTGATCTATAATTCATGAACCTAATGAGTAGTATGCAATCTAATTGGCATGAAAGTGTGATTAGATTAATTACTATATGGTGTGTAATTTACTTGAGAGAGGAATGCATGTTAGGTTAGATTTAATTGATCATGTAATTTGTTGATAATTATTTTGGGAAACTTTTTAGTAATTCACATACTTAAAAAATTGGAAGATTAAAGATTCCTAAGTCATTTTCTCAAATATTTTCGTAGTTGTTGATTTTTGATACGAGTAATTAATGGTCATTTATTTTGCATTTTTATTATTTCCTATTTTCCAAATAGTATTCGTAATAATGATATTGGTACTTAGTTATAAGTTACATAACTCTCGTGGGATTGATATTTGTACTTAGATACATTATATTACTTGTACGACCTATATACTTGTAGTTAATGTGTCAAGTTTTTTGGCATCGTTATTAAGGAGTCTAATACTTGTAATGGATATAAATAATGGTTACGACCATAATAGTTTGGACCTTTTAATTTATGTTTTAGTATTTCTATTGTATACCCAGGTTGATAATTGACAATCTTATACTTTATTATCTGGAAATAGAGAGAACATTATGCCGCTTAAGAAGGGAACAATTAGCACATAAGTAAACCAAAAGATAGAGGGTAAAGAGCATTACAATGCCATAGCCTTGAGAAGTGCTAAAATTTTAGAGAAGAAATAGGAAGTTGAGAATGATGAAGAGGAAAAAGTGGACAGAGAGAGTAATGAAAAGGAAGTGATTCAACTAAAGAAAAGAAACCTTTATACACTCATAATACCTTTCCCTTAAAGACTACAAAAACAAAAAGTTAGACAAGTAGTTTTAAAAATTCTCTGATATCTTCAAAAAGCTACTCATAGACATACCATTTGTAGATGCACTTGAATAGATGCCTTCATAAGTTAAATTCATGAAGGACATACTGTCTAAGAAAATGAGGCTTAGAGATCATGAGATAATAACCTTGATTGAAGGTTTTAATGCTATCCTTTATAGAAAACTATCACAAAAATTGAAAATTCTGGATAGCTTTGACATCCCTTGCACTATTAGGACCATACACTTTAGCAGTTACTCTATGATTTAGGTGCCACCATTAATCTCATTCCATTATCAATTTTCAATAAATTTGGAGTTGATAAAGCCAAACCTATATCAGTAACATTACAAATGGTAGACAAGTCAATCAAGAGATCTTAGGGAGTGGTAGAAGATGTTTTGGTGAAAGTAGAAAAAATCATTTTTTAGTAGATTTTATTGTACTAGACATGAAGGAGGACTATGATATTCCTATCATACATAGTCATCCATTCTTAGCAACCATAAGAGCATTCATTGATGTATAAAAATGTGAGCTGACAACGAGAGTGTAAGATGAGTAGGTAATATTTCATATTTTTAAAGCAATTAAATGTTTTGATACTAATAGTGCTAATGATTTCTTTAGAATATATGTTACTGATGAGTTACCCATTGATGTGCTTTATAACATATACCCTAGTGATGCTTTAGAATATATACTTGTTAATTTTGTGAACACACATGATGATGAATACAATAACACTTACTTAGGCACATACATTCATATTGATAACTTAACAAAATCTGATGAACCAACCACACTTAATACTTTGACATATGATGCTGTGAACAATGAAATAAATTCACCAGAAAACAAGTCAACCTATTTTAATTCTAAAACTGTGAAATATGTGATGCAAGTTGATATTATTAACTGTGTGAATTTTTTGGAGGCTAGCCTCCCATATATGTATCTAATGTGATTGTGGAGTGTCTTGAGACAAGTTCTTGGTTTAAAGAATCCATTAAATAGCCACCCAAGTTAGAGCTCAATCATTTACCAAACCATCATCAGTATGCATTTTTGGGTGAGAAAGAGACATATCCAATCATAATCACTGCTAGTCTAAGTAAAGATCAAGAAGAGTCACTACTAAAAGTGCTAAGGAAATTAAAAAGAGCTATGGGTTGATCTATTGCAGACATCAATGGAATAAGCCCATCCATAAGGATGCATAAGGTCTTGTTAAAGGATGGAGCTAAACCCACCAAGGGTGCACAATGCCGATTAAGCCTTGTTATAAAAAAAGTGGTAAAGAAGGAAGTTGTTAAGTAGTTGGACATGGGAATAATTTATCCAGTATTAGATAATGAATAGGTAAGACCAATTCAATTTATATTGAAGAAAGAAGGGATCATTGGTGTGGCGAATGAGTTAAATGAGTTAATACCAACCAAGACTATCATGGAATGAAAAGTGTGTACGTATTTTTGCAAAGTGAATAAAGAAACAAGGAAGGATCATTTATCTCTCCCATTCATAGATTAAATGCTTGATAGATTAGTTGGGCATTCTTTCTTTTTCCTTCTAGCTAGATACTCCAGCTATAACTAGATTTTTGTTTCACTTGAAAACCAAGAAAAGACTACCTTCATATGTCCATATGGAACTTTTACTTTATGGAGAATTCCATTTGGGTTATGCAATGCACCTACAAGCTATTTTCTCAGATATGGTGGATAAGCATTTAGAGATATTCATGTATGAATTTTGGATCTTTGGGGATACATTTGATGAGTATCTATACTATATCTCCCTAGTGCTACAAGGATATGAAGAAACCAACTTGGTTTTAAGCTAGAAGTGTCACTTCATGTTATATGAGGGTATCATCTTGATCCATAAAGTATTAGTTAAGGGTATTGAGGTGGATAAAGCTAAGATTGAAGTGATTGAGAAGCTACTACCACCTACTAGTGTACGAGAAGGGAGAAGTTTTCTTTGGAATACAGGATTTTACCATAGATTCATCAAATATTTTTCTCAAGTTTCCAAACCCTTATGAAATCTATTAGAGAAATACGTGCCTTTAAGATTTTAGGATAAATGTTTAAAGGCATTTCAAGTTCTTAATGAAAAATTAGTGTCATTACCAATTATAGTAATACTAGATTGGAGTAAGCCGTTTGAGTTGATATGTGATACAAATGACTTTGCTATTGAGGCTATTTTAGGGCAGTAAAGAGACAAGGTATTTCATGTCATATACTATGCAAGCATGACACTCGGTGATGCTAAAATGAATTATGCCACTACAAAAATGAGCTCATATCCATTGTGTATACCTTTGAGAAATTCAAATACTATTTGGTTGGAAAGTGATAGATACAAAGATCATTTTGTAATAAAATACCTCATGACAAAGAAGGATGCGAGACCAAGATTGATAAGATGGATTCTCCTTCTACTCGTGATAAAAAGGGAGAGAAAATTGTATAGTACATCATTCATTTAGATTGGAGAAAGAAGCTAATATGGATGACAACATAGTGATTAGGGAATCTTTTCTAGATGCACAACTTCTTTTAGTGGCTCAAATTGAAATTTCATGGTATGTAGACTTTGCAAATTTTCTAGCTGCCAACATTCTTCCAATGTATCTCACATGGCAATAAAAGAAGAAATTCTTCCATGATATTGAATAGTATTTTTGGGATGACCCTTACCTTTATAAAAAATGCACTAATGGTATTTTGAGAAGGTGTATCCTTTATGATGAAGTTGAAAGTATTCTTTACTATTTCCACAACTCATATGATAGAGGCCATTTTAGGAGTACAAAAATAGTAGCTAAGGTACTTAACTCAGATTAGTTTTGCCTACACTATTTAGAAATGCCTAATTTTATGTAAAGACGTATGATATATGCTAAAGGAAAGGTAATATTTCTAAAAAAGATAAGATGCCCTTAAATAGTATATTTGAAGTAAAATTATTTAATTTTTGGGGTATTGGCTTCATGGGACCATTCCCATCATCCTTTGGTGACCAATACATACTAGTAGGTTTGGTTTATTTGTCAAAGTGGGTGTAATTCATAGCTAGTAGTAAATGTGATTCTAATATTGTCTTAAAATTTTTGAATAAATTTTTTTTCACTAGGTTTAAAACTTCTAGGATCATTATTAGTGATTGAAGTAGTTACTTTTGTAATAGAGCCTTTAATTCTTTATTGTCTAAGTATGGGGTTAAGCATAAGATTTCTACCCCTTATCATCCCTAAACAAGTAGGAAAATGGAGGTGTCCAATAGAAAGGTGAATTTTGTTTTGGAGAAAACAGTGAATAATTCAAGAAAGGATTGGGAATCAAAGTTTGATGATGCTATAGGCATACAAAATTGTATTTAAAACACCAATTGGTACCACCATCTATGGGATAGTCTATGGAAATGCATATCCTCTACTGGTGGAATTAGAACACAAAGCATATTGGGAATTAAAATAGTTGAATATGTCTATGGATGCAATTGCTGAGACAAGAATGCTGACAATAAATTAATTAGATAAGCTACGATGGAGTGCTTATGAGAATGCAAATCTGTACAAAGAGAAAACAAAAGATGGCATGACAAGAAAACTGTGCACCATATTTTTCAATTGGGATAGAAAGTATTACTGTACAATTCAAGACTCAAACTATTTTTGAGAAAACTTAAGAGTAGATGGTCTTGTCTATTCACCATCATTAAGGTAACTAACCATGAAACCATGAAATTATAGAACAACAACAAAGAATAGTTTATGATTAATGGGCATAGAGTGGAGCACTATCATAGAGACCAACTACTTAATGAAACACCAGTGATGAACTTGGTAGATGCACCGTAAGAATTGATATAAACTTCAAGCCAAGGACATTAAATGGCACTTGTTTGAAGAAAACCCAATGTTATTTACTTATATTTATTTGTTTTGCAGATGAATAAATTTGGAAGGAAATGACTCGATAAAATTGGATAACTTTGGTGACAGAATGTGTTGTGCCAAGGCTAAATGAGTTTTGTTTCTTTTCATTCTTTCATTTTGATATGTGCATATTAAGAGCAATGTGAAACTCAAATATAGGAGATGAAACTTTGTTCTCTACTTTTGTGTTTAGTATTCATTTTCTTTTCTTAGGAAGTTGTTGATTATGATTTGGGTAAAAATTGATGAAAACATGAAAACTAAATGCATGCATGCTTATATTAAACATACGAACTCAATGATACTATTGGATGTCATGAATATGATAAGGATTATAACATGCTTGTTAATATACTTACATTAATCATGTGATATACTTATTAGTTTTGATTAGATTAATTTAAATTTTATGCATAATGTCATGATTCATTTCAGTGTTCTTATTGGGAGAAAATTTAGGATGAGTTATACTAGTCAATATACATATTTTAGAATCTATTTGATCATCCCTTGAAGAGAAATCCTAAATAATATTTATCTTGAGAAATAATTTAGGCCTTAATTGGATCGATTGAGTCTTTCAAGAAAATCATTGTTTATATCTTTAGTCACTTATTTAAGCCTAACTAAGAACTATTCATATGTTTAAGTCATATTTTAAGCCTAACCAATAACTATTACCTTTACCCTTACACCTTTAGCTTGTATGAAAAATACAATTATGTGTCATGCTATAGAGTGAGATGAAATTTAATGTATCCTATTTCTTTAAAAATATCACAACACAATTATCATTATAATAAATAAAATTAAAGTAATAAAATTAAAGATAAGTTTGGGGGTGTTATAAAGTTACAAAAAGAATGTAGAATAAAAAAAATGAAAAATGATAAGATAGGATATATTAGAATATCAAGTTAAAGCTCAAGTGTAGTTAAGTATTGCATGATGAATACAAAGATATTTAAGGCATGAACAAAGTTTATATGTCTTCATTTATCTACCCCCATCTAAGTCTTACATTACAAGCATGTAAAATCCTTTTGATCTTTAGCTAAATTCATAATTTATATTAATAGAGAGGAATGTGAAAAATAGACTTATGAAACTTGTTCTAAGACTTAGTTGATGAGCATGCTCATATAATTTGATTTCAAGATCAGTGCATTGAATGGCATCATGCACAATGCACATATGCAAAGCAATTCGTCAAAAAATGGAATGTTGATTGATGGATATATATGAACCTCCTTGTCATAGAATTGTATAATCTTTGAGGGGGACAAGTTTTGTTGAATATGCATGTGTTAATAGATATTTGTTTATGAATGTGATATCCATATCATGTTAGTTTAGTTAGATCTAGATGTGCTTGGGGACAAGCAAATAGTTAAGGTTGTGGATGTGATAACTCTATGATATTTAGTCTCTTTTAAACCAACTATTTGTCTTGTTTTGTGCTAAAAATCATGAAAAGCTTGATTTTTGTTTAATTATTTCAACATAGGTGGAATGATATCAAACATAGTGAAAATGAGATAAAAGGGGAAAAATTAGTCCATACCACGATGGGCATTTTTTGTGCCTTAGCACGCTTTTCCAGTATACATTTAGAGTGCTCCATGCCATAGTGGGAGAAAAAAAAGTTGCCTTGATGCACTTTTCTCACTAGTGATTAACAAGTACCATGCCCTGGCAAGCACATTTTATGCCCCTACACAGTGTTGTTTTTCTAGTCAAATTTTGCCAAAACTAATCCATTTTTTATCTAGCTTTCACCTTTAGCTGTTGAATCATTTAAGAGTTGATATAATAGCCAATATTTGGTCATTTCTCCTCTTAACTAACCCTAATATGGTATGAATCAAACACTATTAAGAATCAAAAACCTACAGCAGCTACCAAGAAGAGAGAAAAGAGAGAAAAGGTTTTAGAGAATATTAAAAAAGACGTAATTTTATGAAGAATTCAAGAGAATATTAGTGCTACAAATCAAGAGATTAATTGTATTACTTCTTCTTCCCCTTTCTTTATCAATTTTATGTATTTTTTTATGAAAATTATGAGCTTTATAAACTTAATTATGTATAGCTAATTAATCTTGAAATCTTATGAACCAAATGTTTAACATATGTCACTACGCTAAAATAATGCATTAAAGTTGGTTATTAACCGACTTTAAATGCTCAGATTTAAAATTTAAAGTTGGTTCATTTGGTGAACCAACTTTAAACTTAAAGTCGGTTTAGCGTGTGAATTGACTTTAAATTTTGTATTGTTTTTACACATTTTACTCATTTTCTACTATTCTCAGAACCTGTATTTGATCACATAATAGCAAAAAAAATTTTGTTTAACGAAGTTTAAATAATACAAATAATTAAAAAAATAAATCTTAATTAATTACTTGAGAATTAAATTATTACAAAAAAAATAATTTAAATACAATATATATATATAACTTAAATAAAAAAATAAAATGATGTCGTCTCTTTTGTCATGAATTTTGTGATATTCCCACTTTATTTGAAGGAGAGAAATATTGGTTTTCTTAGAATAACAAACATAATGATCAGGAAACTAGGCAAGAGAGATGAGATGGAGTTTGGGCAAAAAATAGCTAGTCCATATAACAATTCATTCCCTTAAATACATGAGCACATAAACATCCATCAAACAAGTAGCCCAAACTTCAGAGAAATTAAAGCATCATAAAAATTACCATGGTGTTGTCTTATGTTATTCAAGATCATCGCATTCTTCTCCTGATTCTTCTTGTAATGTTATAATTTGAACTATATGTTATGTCCATTCTTCTCGTAAATCATCGAAAATTTGCATAACATAGCTCGACTTGTTCTAACCAAAGAACTATATGTAATTAAATTCATAATAAGAATGTAATATCGTGAATTCATAAAAAATAACTTATATATGTTAAAATATTAGTAAAAGAGATAACCACATCGATACTGGAGTGATATAATAATAACCCCATCCCTTAGGAATTATATTAGTACTATATTAATCTTTTTTCTATAAATATGAAGTTATCTAGAATCAAGATGATATTTTTAATGCTATAATGAGCTCTAAATATGAATTCAAGTGTAACTTCGATTTTTTATTTGGGTTGGTTGAGTTTTAGTGCCCATAAACTAATACTTTTGTATTTCCTTGGGGTGAAACAACAATTACTCTTAAAGATATGATGATTCTTGGTAGTTTTCCTATACTTGGTTGGCCAGTGACTACCATGATGTTGTCATACTAGGGAACTAGGTAAGAGAGATGAGATAAAGTTTAGGCAAAAAACAGGTCCATATAGCAATTCATTCCTCTAAATACATAAGCATATAAACATCCATCAAATAAAACATCCATCAAACAAACTGCCCAAACTTCAGAAACAAGAATAGAGAAATTAAAGCATTTAAAAATTACCATGATGTTGTCATAAGCTATTTAAGATCATCAAAATCTTCTCCTAATTTTTCTTGTGATGATATAATTTGAACCATGTGTTCTGCCCATTTCTCTCGTAAATCATCAAAAATTTGCGGGTCATAGCCCGACTTGTTCCAACCAAAGAACTACATGTATTTAAATTCAAAATAAGAATGTAATATCATGAATTCACAAAAAATAACTTATATATGTTAAAATATTAGTAAAAGAGATTACCACATCTTTAATTGGAATGTTGATATTTATGATGATTTCGCTCATAAAATTCATAAGATAGTAACCACACATGACTCCATCGTTTTGTTGTGAAACCTACAAAAAACAAGTGTAAATGATTTTCCATATTCGAACATCTTTATTATTCAATAGTAAAATTAATTAAATTATTAATATTCACTTGTACATACTATAACTTTGTCCCATATAAGCTTATAAGATTTTTAAGAGAAATTCCCCTACTCTTGTTTCACAGCTTCCATACCCTATCAAAGTTTAAAATGGTTAGTTTTTTCATTAAATATTACAAAGAACAATAGAAGAAAAATAGCTAGTTATAACTCTTACATTTCAACAACTATTTTTGTATCTTTACTCAATTTTATGGAAGCTGAGTCACAGTACCAAACATGATTTCCATATAGATCAAGGATTATCAATATCCAATTATCTTGGCCTTGTTCAAACTTTAATGGCCAAGGGAATATCAACTTTAGATTTATATTTAGTGTTAATGCCCTATCGCATAATTTTTTAGCTTTGATGCTAACATCCTTCTCTTGATATTGATTGACAAATGAAGAATCATAGAACATTGCTAAATGTGATGAGTGATTAGCTTGAAGTCAATAATAACATGCCCAATAGGAAAAATATATAAATAATTAGATAATATAAATATAATTATATATGTTCTACATAAATAAAAGTTATTTACTGATTGAGGACTCACCTTGTCCACACTTGAATTATACTTAAATCGATCATTTGATATTCAAATAGCTACAATATAAACTCAACCGATATATATGTTTGGCCAATGCCTACACCATAAATTTATCTAGGAAGTGGAACATTTCATACATCATTTATACTAGTCTGTCTCATAACAATAGTCATCAAAGAGCCAAGATTTTCTCTAATGTTTATAGCATAATCATAACTATACTTTTTTCATTGCTTCTTCTTGAATGAATTAGTGCGCGATGAATCCCCACTAGCCATAGATTTACCATGAGACACTTGCTTTGTATCTCTTAAATGTGCCACACTTACTAATTCTGGTATAATAGACTAAATAAGAGGTATTATATATGTTAGTAACTATAAAAGAATAATAATATACTAGAAATAGTAAAAAAAATGTTATCTTAAGTAAAAAAAATAGTACAATGTCAAAATATATCACAACTTGACTCAACGACCAAGCCACATATTGTCCAACCACTTCTTGGACTATGGTAGCATCAGAAGGCACAGGTAGTGGACAATCATAGAGAAATGATTGATCAATTACTATTCGTCAATAATTTGGAAAATATTGATTATAAATCATTTGATCATTACTCAATTGTTGTATCGTTCCAATAGCAACATAATCTGTTGGTGGTGGATGTTTCAACAAGCATTTCACATTCTGTAAAAAAATTCAACGTTATATATAATAAGTAAAATATATAATAAAAAATAAAAATAATAGACTATCTACATAAACTTTAAATCTTACCACAAATGATTCATTAAATAGAAGAGGACTCCTATGTGGGGTAGCTATTGGAAGTACATTCTCATCAAAACATTCATCATGATGTGATAGATGGTAAGAATGCACAAATTGCATTGGAGATATTGAATCATTAGCATCTGCATTCTCGGCATAAAGGGAGGACTAATAGGATGACTATATCCCATATAGGATATAGGTTAAGGGCCATGAGATTACATAGATGGCCTGCTTGGCATGGATGGTGGCATGAATGGCATGGATGGTTGCATGCCTAACCAATAAAGCATGCCCTGATTGTAGTATACTACTATGTCTGACATGCATTGTGATTGATATTCTTTTAAAGTGAAAATCTCACTTAACATTGAAGCCTTAAAAGAGTTGAATTCTTCTTCAATTTTATAATACTTCTCTTTACTGACCATCTGAGGCTTTGTTTTGGAATGTTAAAAAACTCCATATAACCATCATATTGGCCGCCTCTCCTAACACGACCAGGATGCTTGTGTCTAAATACATGATATATAGCATCTCTCCATAGCTGTTCGATTATTTCACCCTCGTCAATTTGTTCTTGAGCATCTCTCTACAAATAATAAAGCAAACAAACATATCATACATTATTATATCAATTAGCAAAAATAATAAGGACTTTGTATCAAGTTAAATTACTAACCAATTTATCTTCTCCTCATTTAGTCATTGGTTTTGACTTCTTCATTTTGGGGGTCTTTGTTTCTATATACAATTCAAATCGGGTAACCAGTCTACTCAATTAAGCTTCTAATATAAATTAAATAAATCTATTAACCATGACATCAACTTAAATTTGAGGAAAATAAATATAAAAATATTTATAAATTAACAACTTAATAATACTATGCTTTATCTAACTTCAGGACTTGAAGACCTCCCAATACGATTAGGAAGAATAATATACATTTGTATATTCTGATGTTCTTCCCTAATAATTTGAAATTTATCCGTACGTCTATAATCCATGAAGTCTTTCTATACTTGGGGTGCAATTTAGGGCTATTCTTCAGGGATTTTGTACAGTTCTATGTTGTGTGTTTTGCAACACACAAAAAATCGTGCAAGTATACACGGTCACAAGTAATAAAGATTTGTAAGTAGAGTATCGTTCCCACGAGGATTTGTTACTATAGTTTGTTGAGTACTAAAATTGTATCTCTCTGATTTTATCCAAAACAATCGTTGATTAAGAAAAAGGTTTAAAAATAAAATAAGAGAACTCTAGGATTGCAATTTTTCACCAAACTAATCCACTCCAATCATATTATTTTCTTTGGATTTATATTTTTTAGTACATTTAATTTGTCAATCGAAAACTTCTTTTTTTTTATTCATACATCTCTTCCGAGCTCCATATAAACACACCTCGTTAAATTAATTCACTATATCTCTATGAGAATTAAATTCACCAAGATTCATTAAGTTCTAAGTTCTCAAATGGTCACACATACAATTAGGGTATATTCCTATCCTTCATCATACATGTCATTCTATTTACGAGCAATATACACAAAAATGCCTTTCTCAAGTTTATTTTTATGCCACAAATCGTTTTGATAAAATTCGTAAATAATCAAAAAGCATTAAGCACAAAATAGAACGAACAAATCGAACGTCTTATAAATCTTTCAAAAATAATTAAAATCAAAGCTTCATAAATTTAGATCAAATGCAACCCTAGACAAATTAAATTACTTCATTAAATTAAAATAAAAATTACAACATATGGAGAAAAATTAAAGGAAGAAGAAGGAAAATTAAAACATGAAGAAATGAAAATATTTGGCACATGTAGAACACAACAAAAGCCAAAAATGGCTTCTGCGTGTTCTGCTGTCCAAAACCGAGCAACACAGAAATTATACACCAAAAAAAAACTTCTTAACTCTATCATAATATCACCTATTTATAGCCAAAAAAATACATCTAAAATATTACATTTTTATTTTATTTTTTTATAAAAAACGCGTAATAATTTGTATCGAAAAACAAAAATCACGCGTATCGATTTTCGTATCGAAAAATGTTAATTAATTCACGCGTGAGACAGGGGCGCCGATTCTGCATTTTTTTAATTCTTTATGCATGCCACGTGTCAGCGTCTGATTCGCTGAAACAAATAGTGGGACACGTGGCCGCATCTCATTCGTTGAAAGGAACGGGCGCACGTAGAAACTGAAGCACGGGATTGGGGCACCGAGAAAGTGAGGCAACGGCTGGAACGAGGACTTGATCCTGTGCATTCGCATTCATTGTAAATAGCCACGTGTCGGAACATGATTTGCTTAAATATTAGTGGGACACGTGGCAGATTCTTATTCTGTAAAAACTGAGGATGCACGCTGCTTCCATAACCCGCGTCACACACGATTGTTACACGAACGGTTCAGTGCGCAACAACTTGGTTCCACGCGCTTCAATCTGGACCGTTCAAGAGATCCAACGGTCAACGATGCGCTTCGGGGAAATATACGCAGCCGACATGTGGGTCCCACTCTGACGCCGGCCTGCGTGGCAGGTGGGCCCCACTGGCATGCCGAGCCGCGCGAACGAAGACCTCTGTACCCACTCTCCTTGGTCGGGTTTGATGAACACGCGCAAATCTGAGCCGTTGATTCTTTGATCGGACGATCCACGTTGGGCGAGTGTGATCTTGTGCGTGGACTTCATCTCTCCTACGCGAAAATTAAACTTCCCTTAATTGTATTTTGACCCACAAATTTAATCCAAATTACATTTTGCACTTTCTTAAATTACAGTTAAGCCCTTTGCTAATTTTAAATTAAAATTTTAAACTTTTAATAATTATAATTAAGCCCAAATTTAATTTAAATTATATTTTCGATTTTTATAAATTGTAATTAAGAAACTATATTATCATAAATTATATTTGTGGACAGAAATATGAAATTAAGTACATTTTCGATACAAATTATTTAATTTTATTAAAAATGTATTTTTAGCACATAAAAGGAGAATATTAATTTATTTAACAAAAAATAACTAAATATTAAAAGAACATAGCAATTATCATTACTAAAATTGATGAAAATAACTATATAAAATGCAGTTATCATTCTACTTCATCAAGTGGTTCCAAATATGAAAACACATAATTTCTGGCCAATTTGAAAGTTTTGTATTTCTTCCATGCCTTATTTGCAATCTTATAACACTTTCTTATCCATGACTTTATAATGATTTTGTAAAAATACACTACAAAATATGAGATTTAATACAAAAATATATATGATATATGTAATTAGTTATAAAATAAAAGAGACTTACACAAATGGTATTCCATGTTTTGAACTTTTTAGCATCATCAACCTTAATCTAATCATTTATATTGATTGGTATACATGACTTCACAAGTCTACTAATAGAATATTTCAATTGTTATCCATTTTCCCCTAATGGATTACCATTAGCATAAAATAGAATGAGTGCTCCATCATATGGGTTAAGTGGAGCATCAAGTATATTCGCCCAACCCTTTCTTTTCAAATTCCCCAATGGATCATTTGGATATACAAATTCTAGTACCTTAGGATCCATGAAATATGTGCAAACAATGATGAAATAGAAATTAATTGATAATTTTAAGTCCAAGCATATAAACATGCAAGAGTTATTAGAATAATATAGAACATACATTATGTTTAATAAGGTTGTTGATCGTGTGTATATATATATATATATTCCTTCACAATCACTTCGAGTCCATGACGAAGAATCAACGTCATCAGCTAGATCATCACATACATTAAGCAATTTGTTTGAGAAATGACTAATATTGGTTAATGTATCAAGAATGTCATCATCTTCTAAAGCATCACAATGGTAGAACTCTTTTTGTGGAGGCGTTAACACAATAGACCATCTTGTGTCAATTTGATCGCTCGCGTAAAATACTTGTTTTGCATGAAGTGCTAACATGAAAGGATCATCAGTGTGACTTATCTTGGATAAATTTACAAGGGTAAATCCAAAATCATCTATTTTATATCCAACATTGATTACATCTTCGACCCAATCACACAAGAATATTGTTTCATGGAAGACCTCATAATCGAGTTCCCAAATTTCTTGAATTATACCATAATATGTTATATCAGAAAATAAAAGATTACCATCATTTGAACTGGAAAATTGCATAATTTGTGCAACCATCTTCATACCACTATTCTGATTTACTTGGATGTTGTACCTTGCTTGAGTCGTAAACCTCAATCCATTAATTATGAAAATAGAATATAATTTGACATCAAATTTTAGACCATGTGCAAGCCATTCTAAACTTTATGTTATTTTATGATTGGATTTGTTGAATTCAACTCAAATATATGCATATAAAAACATGAACTGTGTTTAAAAAAAGTATTAAAACATTATATAGAAGTACTAATGAATTCTTGTATGTGACACTTACATGGTTGCGAAACTAATTAATAAGCTATCACTTATGTTCATCATACAACCATTTTTCTCCTCCTTTTTTTTATAATGAGGATCAATCTTTAGTAAGTTTAAATGCATTCTGTAATGTTATTAAAGATATATCAATTAGATATCATTAATAGTTAAATAAAAAATAATTTTATTTTAAATGAAAAGGTTGAACCTGTCATCACTTACTCTATGTACGGTTGTGCCTCATTATTATTTACCAAAATGATTCGGTGTGCTTTTTCCCATCGAGTGCGATCAATAAACAATTTCTTACTTCCACCAAGCATATATAGGGTTACCTACTTAGATCATGTGACGTTCTAAGAACAACTTGTGCATAGGATTCCCAATTTTAGTGCAACCACTAAAGTATTCAGAACAAAACTCAATGGCCTCTTCAACAATGTAAGGTTCCACCATGCATCCTTTAGGATGATTTCTATTATTTACATATCCTTTAAGGACTTGCATGTATCTCTCAAAAGGATACATCCACCTTAAGTAAGTAGGACCACACAATTGAACCTCTCAAACTAAATGAACACACAAGTGAATCATTATATCGAAAAAAGAAGAAGGAAAATAATTTTCAATTAGACAGAAATTCTCTACAACATCTTTTTGTAAAGAGTTTAACTTACCAATTGATTTAGATTTCTTGGATATTGTATTGAAGAATTAACAAAGACAAATTATTGATAATCGAACATGTTTAGGAAGAATTGATCTAATAGCAACTGGTAATAACTATCGCATTAAGATATGACAGTCATGATTTCAATTCATTAAGTTTCTTATCGGTGATAGACACAAAAGTTTTTAAGTTGGATGAGTAACCATCAGGAACTTTCACACCCACCAAACATTTAAAAAACAGATCCTTCTCTTTTGTTGACATTTTATATGATGTTGGTGGCAAGTATGTTCGATTCTTATCATTTTCCACCCTTTGTGCCAATTCAGGTTGTATGCCTAGTTTCTTTAAATCAAGTTTTGCTTTAATTCCATCCTTCATTTTTCCAGGTATATTACATCCTTCTCACATCAATTTTTCTCAATGTGCATGTCATCTAAGATATGATGAATGTGTAGGTCTTTCTAATAAGATAATTCCCAAAATAATGAATTTTTATTCCAACAACCATGATCTACTGATTCGGTAACATTTTCCTTTTGACCCATTTTATTAGTTGACCTCTTTCATTTCTCTCCATTAGTAAGTATTCTTTTTTTTTATCTTTCCATATCGTTTGAATGTCATACCATTCAATTGCCTTAATATCTCAACACCTCGCAAAGGTCGGGTGCATGATCATGATCTTCGTCACCATCGAACGATTTCTTTTGGTATCTAAACCTGTGTCCAGATGGAAAAAATCTTCTATGCCTTCTATAAGACATCTTTCATCTGTGAACTAGATAAGTTCCAGAAGTGACATCACTACAAATAGGGCATCACATATCACCTTTTGTTAAATGTCCTAATAAGTTCTCATAGGTAGGAAAATCATTAATTGTCCATAAAAGGACCTCACTCAAGTTAAAGTGTTCTTTTTTATGTGCATCGTAAACATTTACACCATCATTCCACAACGTCCTTAAATAATATATCAAAGGCTGCAAATATACATCAATATCAACTCCACGTTGTTTAGGTCCTAAGATCAATAATGTTAACATCATGTATTTTCTTTTCATACACAACCAGGGAGGAAGGTTGTATGTTACCATAATTACTGGCCAACAACTATATCTACTACTAAGGGAATTGTGTGGATTAATTCCATAAATAGTAATGGCAAGACAAAGATTGTATAGATTAGATGCAAATTGAAAGGATAAATTATCTACTACTTTCTAATTTGGAGAATTATAAGGATGACATAGCACTACATCATCAGATCGATTATCTGAATGCAAGTCAACATCTTTGATGTCTCTTTACTTTTGAAAATCTTTGAAAATGAGGAATTGGAGGAAAGTACCAAAGAACCTTTGCAGGCATGCCTTTCTTAGTTGTTATCTCATTTGTATCATGCTTCCATCTCGATTATTTACACATCAAAAAATCATCTAATGTCTTATATTCTTTTCTATAAAGAATGCAATCATTTAGGCAAGCATGAATCTTATGATATTTCATGCCAAATCGACTAAGAGATTTCTCCACTTCATACATTGAAGATGGAAATTCAATACCCTTAGGAAACATATCTATTAGTACATTTAGTAATTATATGAATCTCTTGTCAGAAAACCATTTTTTGCCTTCACATTGTACAAATGAACCAATCCCGACATTTTAGTGTATTTCTTGCATTCTGGATACAACGGTTTTTCGACATCTTCTAGAAGTTTTTTAAAGGTTTCAGGATCATCCTCATGTAATTCATCTTCAACACCATGAAATATATTTTCAGTCTATATATTACAATAAGATGTATATAATCTACTCGCATTCCTATTTATCTTTTCCCTATGAGTATTATCAATATATTTTTTATGATAATACCAACATTTATAACTCAAAAGACTACACCTATGTATAAGGTGATACTTAACCTCATCAACATCATGAAATCGTTCATTTTTACATTTAACACATAGACATCGAATCATACTAATTTCATTATTATTGTTTCTACAAGTAAATTCCAAGAAACTTTCAACTCTAGAAATGTAGTACTCCTCAATTTTACACTTTGACATCCAAGATTTGTCCATTTTCTATTAATGACATTAATCATATTAAATATGTATCCAACCAATATATTTAAGATATTATTATATATGAATTCTCTAATTATTAGAACATCTATCAAAATATCATATAAAAATAAATACATAAAACCAAACATAACAAATTTATACACATAAATATAATTATGAGATTGATTGAAATTACTAATAATAATATGCCACATCATTTGAGTTGATTTCAAATTTAAGATATATAAAACAAAATTTATATAACAATTTTATGATGATTAATATTTTTTTAAATAACTACACTACTTAAAACCTAAATTTTTAAAGAGCATCATCTTATTGAATTATGTTTTCCCATTTCATATTAACAAAATAAATAAATTAAAAATCAACCTTAAATCATAATTATTCTCAACAAAATGATATAAAAAAGGTTAAATGTATAAGTTTATAAATTTATTACGAATATATCACAAAATTATTTAATTTATTACAAAAATTTATTCAAAATCTACATAATAAAAATGATAACATACTAATACAAAAGTCACGTAATACAAAAATTTATACATATAAATAATTACATATAATATACAAAAAATAAAAAAATATGAATAATAAGTGCGTCGGATTAATAGAAATACTTACAAAAGTAAATAAAGTGACAAAATGAAGAAAAATTTGTGTTTTGTAAGTGACAAAATGGGTATAAAAAATTTGAGTATTTTGCTCAAAAAAATAGAGGATCTATATTAGAAATTGGAGAGGAAGAAAACCTACTAAATGGCGCTGGAATTGGTGGTCGAAGGTGCCCAAAAAATGAGAAAGAATGGAGGAGGGAATGTTGGTCATTTTTTGGTTTTTGAGTTTACACAATGTTGGAATACATTCTCTCTAATGGGGAAGAAAGAAGAGAAAAAGGAAAATAAAAATGTATGTAGCGTCGGTTGACATGTAGGACCGACGCTACGTTCTATGTGTCAACCGATGCTATAATCTACATGTTTTAAGTTAGGTTTAGCGAACCAACTTTAAATTCATTATAAGTCGGTTTTTTCCAAAAATACACTTTAAATCTTGACTTAAATACCACCTTTTGTAGTAGTGTGTTTATCTAATATTTACCCCAATTGTGATTACAACTAATTATATTATTTTATTTTATTTTTATGTTATTAATTGTGTGTCCAGCAATTGAGTTATAGAAGCAATTAAGTATATTTGAGAGAATTATTTAATTATTTATCTTGATTAAATAACATCTATAGAGTTTAGGCTATGATTCTTATGTGTGTGATTTATAATTGATGAACTTAATGAATAGTATGCAATCTAATTGGCATGAGAGTGTGATTAGATTAATTATTATATAATATGTAGTTTACTTGAGAGATTAATTCATACTAGGTTAGATTCAATTGATCATGTAATTGATTTGTAATTATTTTAGGGGAAATTTTAGTGATTTACATGCATAGAAAATTAGAAGATTAAAGATTTTTAGGTCGTTTTCTCATATATTTTCATTGTTGTTGAATTTTTATTTGAGTAATTAGTTGTCATTTATTTTACATTTTTATAATATTTTATTGTTTAAATAGTATTGGTAATAATTATATTGACACTTAGTTATAAGTTACACAACTCACAATAGTATCAATATCTATACTTATATATATTATATCACTTGCTATTAGCATGTCAAGTACATAATGTATGTTAAGTAACTTGCAAAGACAGACCTTAATCTTCCATGCCATAATTTGGAAGGCAAGTAAATAAGCAGGAAAATCAATAAAATGATTAATCTCTAATTTAAAGGTTATTACTTCCAACTTAGGCAGCCCCCTCAATTACATAACTCTTTAATACAAAAGTCAATTCTTATTTAACATGATCTTACTAGACTTAACTTTCATATAGAACTTATGTTTCTTAAGAAACGAAGCTCGCAAGAATCTTCCAAATCTCTATCACGCATAATACGTCATTTAAAATAAATTGTTTTATAGGAGTCATTTATGATCACCTTGCTTGACCATCAACCCAAGTTGCATATGTACAACTACTCCCAATTCTCAAATTGGTTCGAAAAAATGAATAAATTATTATTTGAGCATACGTACTTAATAGCAGAATGTTGATCCACTACTCTTTCATGTTAGACCTTGTTAAATTTATTTCATAGACAATCGCAAATAAGATCGTATCAAAACCGATACGGCAATGTCATGCATAACGTTAGTTGTCATCTTAAAATGCAAATTAATGATTTTTGATGTAATAATATCCAAAAGAATCAAAGTTAAATTTATAAATATAAAAATAATTTTGAAAATTATAATTTAATATATTTAATCCAAAATTAATTAATTTAAGTTGAAATTTAATATTCACAAGGAATGAAAATTCAATTTTCTTTGAACCAAGTTCTAATTCATATTTTAATACATAAGAAACCCAACTATCCATATATTATAAAATTGAGCACTTTAAAATATAAAATTTATTTATTCCGTGAAATACAAAATTCTCAGCTTTTAAAAAGTAAGTATTTTGTAAATCTAAAAGCCACTTATTTTATAAACAACAAAATTAACAAATACAATATTTGTTATTTTTTAAATACCAAATATTCATCTCCAGTAAAAACAAATATTCGCTATCTAAATCAAGTAATTTGTTAAATGCAAAAATCGACCCTCTAACAAATATGAACTCATTTATATTTTAAAAACGAAATTAAGTAATTCGTAATTTATGAAATACCATAATTCTTTAATTACAAAGTTATACTATTTTTCTAATCACGAAATTAAAATATTTGGTAAATTACTAAATCACAATATTTAGTCGATTACGAAACCTAAAATAAGAGTTATTTAAAAAAAACACAAATTTTGCAAACAAAAATAAAGGTTCAATACTCTCAATACTATAAAAAAAAATACTTATCACCAACCATAAATTTAATCTACAAACGGTAAGCTCACAGATAATACTTATATTCTCAAAGTAGCATCGTTCATATTACAATAATAATTGCGATTCGACGGTGGAAAAGCGATTACATACACAAATATGCTATTATATCAACATGTAAAAACTTAATTTCACAAAACACAACACTTAAAAGAAATTTAACAACAATCAATTCTACAATTTGTTAACAAAAACTTACTGTTTTTTTTAAAGTAGTTTAAATATAAAAAAAATATCCAAACACATTAATCAGATATAATTAGGTAAGCAAACACCTCGAGTGGTCATGTTGTAATCAACATATAAGAAAACTTCATAGCATATATTGAAGGTTGTATGTCATCATGTGATTAAAGATAAAAGCATAATCAACGATCATTTACTACCAAGTAAATTAATTGTGTGTTGGAAACAAAACTGACATACTAAAAACAAGCATGAAAGTAATTGGTAACTTAATTTTGATAAAAGGTATCACACCTTTTACACATCAAGAAATAAAAAAAATACCAATTAAAGAATTCTAATAATAATCAAATCAAAACTTATATATCATTAAGAGTCACAAAACCAGTAATGAAAATGGCACACAAAAAATAATCAATATTGAGTTAAACATAAGTTAATAGAAACACAAGTAGGTGCCTAAAAGATTTAAACATTATTTCAATATTTATGAAACATTAGAAGTACTAAAGGAATATTCAAGAAAATAAAGATATATAAAACGACCGATTAAACAAATACCCAAGGAGCAAAGTAAACAAAATTAATCAAATTTTAATTAGCTAATTGTCATTATTAGAAAGATCATAAATATTGACCCTTAAGAATATAAGTTTATATATCATTATTACAAAGATCAAAGATGATGAATCTTTTTAAAACTAATTACATCATTAAAACAACTAAAGAAAGAGATCTTCAACTTTCATTACCTTTTGAATACATCCAACTTCTTTCAAAATAATCATTACAAAAACATTTTGATAAACATTTCAAGTATGTTCATTTCGGCTTGGTCCAAATTGGATTGAGACCTTTAACCCGACTAGGATTAAGTTCATCAAATCTAACAGTCTTAAGGGATACTAGATTAACAGATTTCAAAGAATCTTTATTAGGTACGGTTGAAACAGGCTTAGGCTTAGGACCGATATCTTTTAATAGTTTCCCAAATATCATAGTATCTCTAAGAGATCCCCAAATATTAAAAACATTAACACTCCTAATCCAAACTCATAATACTAATGTTTTACCAAGAACAATTCCGGTAGCTTTATTATATAGAGTTCATTACAAAATTATGACGTCCACTTGGGACACTAGGAACATTCATAACTCATATAAAAGAGAAACTATTTTATTACAAACAGATTTTTCTAGATCAAATATTACCATCCTTAGACCAATAAGTTGGGATAATGTAGTATACCCAGATAGGTGGCTTTTAAAAGGAATTTTCCAACCAACATCTGAAACCCATCAACCGGAAGAACATGTACAAAATATAGAACTAACGGAAATAATAAAATACAAAAATGGAAATATTGAAATAAGATTCAATAGATCTTCATCAATGAGATGCTCCTCGAGTGCCTCAGAATTCTCATCAATGGATTTACCATTTAAATCAAACCCTAGGTTATCAACTTCAGATATCCATAGGAAAACAAAACTCAAAGGAGTAGACTGTAGTACACCAGTACCCAAACATGAAATATAATAGTACCTTGTCGGGTACTATTTGGTGATTTAAATAGTAACCTTGTCGGTACTGTTTGTTAGTTTGTCTTTAGTGTAAATAGTTCTGGGTTGCTTTCTGACAATTATAATGGGCCAAATAATAGTAGTGGACACATAGGTCCAATAATAAATAGTAAGGACACGTAGGCCCAATAATAAACAATAACGAACATGAAGGCCTAATGATAAATAGTAATGGAGGTACAGGCCCAATAATAAACAGAAATGGACACGTAGGTCTAATAAGGTGTAATGGACCTATTTTTTGGCGGTCCAAAAGTTCATTTCTATAGTAGAGGTTTCTAAATCTATTAGGTCATCTTCTGAAGCTAGTGATGGAGATACTGTTTTATCGGGTGATTGAGTTTCATCCGAATTTGGTAGCTTTTCTTTCTGAACTTAGGATGTTTGTCTAGATGATAGTTGTTTGATGATTTCCAAGAGTTCCTCTTGGGTTTTGGCTTGTGATATTAAGGCATCAGTATGTGCCTTTTGTGCTAATAAAAGTGAAGAAGCTTGTATTTCCTTCACTTAAGGTTCTTTGTGACCCTTTTGGAGTAGCCATTTTTCAACAACTGGTAATAAAAGTGTTTTTGAGATCGTGAATGACGACCACCATTTGATCTAAAATGAACAGGTAATGGTAATTACCTCTGTTTCCATAGGGTTTAATACCCATTGACATACCCAAGGAAGGTAAAATTTTGAACAAAATATGCATAGGGGAGGGAATCTAGCTTCCTCTGTGGATGGTTTATAATGTGATTGGAAAGATTCATAACTCTCTTTCACAGGTGATATCAGAATGCTACTAAGGTTTCCAAATAATTTCCACCATTCTGAACACCAAGATGTAAATTGAGATGGATTAATTGATTTGCTAACAAAGAAAAACAACCAAGAATGTTGGTTATCTTTATTTTGGATAAGGAATGCATTGAACCATGTCTGGTAATAATCCCAATAGTTATACGATGTATAGTGTAGGATGGAGGATGTGATACTGACTAGAAAAGTTAGCTGTGTTGATAATTCAATTCCCCAGTCTACTGGAGATAACATTTTATGAAGTTTGGCAGTTGAAAACTACACTTATGATAATTTAGGATAATGGAAATGTTTGAATTCCACACTCCCAGTAATTTCCAAAATAGTCTGATAGTATTAAGGTGTTTTTGAAATTAATGTTGGCTTGTAAAAAATCCCCTTTCCAAACATTTTTTGAATGGCCAAGTAAAGTTTTTGATTGAAAAAATGTTTTTTTTTCTAATTTAGTAACCATCTGAGTTGGTTGTTTCTTAAAATACTTAGAGGTTATTTTTGTTTTGGGAATAACTTCCCTTTCTCCTTTTGGAGGAAAATATGTTGAAGAAGTTACTCTTCTTTTTGGAATAGAAATTGTTCAAGATGATTTTTGAGAAAATGATTTTGATTTGGAAGGTATAATTTCCATATTGGATGAATAAGTTGGTTCCCCTAATTTTGGGATACAATGAAATGCCGTCCTGATTTTCTCAGAATCCATATTTTGCAACCATTGTTGGATGCAATTATTTAGTTCTGTATCCTCAGGAGTTAACTGTGGTGATGATTCTTACAAAGGTTTTTGGGAAGATGATGCTTGGTTTTGGGGGGCCTGAAACCAGGACATGATATGTTTAGTTTATGAGAGGCTAGTAATGGTAAGGTTTGGAGGTTCCCTCTTCTCCTTATCTTTCTTTTTCTTACTCATCTTGAAACCTGTTTTGAAGAAATTTTCTGGTTAGAAAATCTGGTAATGAATTATTTTCTCCTCTGATAAATTTAATATCAAAATCAAAAATGCCTAATATTGCTTACCATCTGGCAAAAAATTGTTTAGTGCAATGTTTTTATCATCTTTTAATAAAATTTCTTTTGCAGACTTACAATCAATTCTTAATAAAAACTTTTGATTTAATAAATCTGATTGAAATTTGAAAATACAAAGTACTATGGAAAGTACTTCTCTTTTGACAGTGGAATAATTATTTTGATAACCATTCCAATGGCCAGAGACAAATTGAACAATTTGTTCATTATCATCTTGGATTTGCTTTAATATCCCACCTTATCAGAGTTCACTGGCATTAAGTTCTACTACCTTAGGGAGTGTTGGATCCGCAAGGTGTAAACATGGAATGTTTTGTACTTGTGCTTTTATTTATCACACAATTTTGGTATGTTCTTCTGTCCAGTGCTCAGAATTTTTCTTAAGCCGATTATGAAGTGGGCTTTCTAGTATATTAATATTTGGACAAAAACTTAAGACATAATTTAAGCTACCAAGAAATCTTTGTAGCTGGGTTTTTTTCGATAATGTTGTCAGGAAACTTTGTAGTAAACTGAAGTGATCGATCGATTGGAATAACTATTCCATTGGATATGTTGTGTCTAAGAAACCTGATATTGGTTTGGAAAAGAGTCATTTTCTTGGCTAAGAGAGCCAATTCATTTCTCTTAATGATATGAAAGAAAGTTTTGAGATGTTGGATGTGTTGTCTGACATCTTTTGAAAATATGAGTACATCATCGATGTACACAATACATTATTCTAAGTAGGGATTGAATATGCCATTCATAATCCTCTGAAACTCAAAAGGTACATTTTTGAGCCCAAATGGCATAACATTCCACTCAAACTGTCCAAATGGAACAATGAATGAAGTTTTGTACCTATGTTAAGGCTCGATTTGGATTTGCCAACAGCCTAATTTCATATCAAACTTTGAGAATATGGATGTTGAGTATAATTTTTGAAGCAAGTCTTTTCTTGTTGGGGCTAGGGTACCTAATCCATTTTAAGGCTTGGTTCAAAGGTTTATAGTTAATAACTAGCCGAGGAGTTCCTCTTTCAATCTCGGCTGATTTGTTAACATAGAAAGTCGCACAGCTTCACGTCAATCTAGATTTTGAAATTAACTTCTTAGATAAGAGATCTTTGATATCTTTTCTATAGAATTGTTCAAGGTCACCATCAATCTTAATAGGCCTTACTTTTGTAGGAATATATTTTTCTTTGAAAGATGATTCATATGGTAAATCTACCATGTGATCTTTCCTATCCCAGAAAGCACTGCGTAGTTCAAAACAAACTTCTTTTTCAAAAGAGGTTTGTATTTTAGAGATATTATCCTTAATCTCTAGTATTTGAAGCTCTTTCTCAATAGTATGAGACTGAAATTTGGTTTTGAGATAGAGAAGGTCCTTTTCTCTATGATTTATAAGAACATAAATCTCTTTTGGCGAGATTGAATAGGTTTTGATGAGATTAAGATCTCTAATTTTTGATTCTTCGGTGAAAGGAAAGCTGAAGGCTTATCTTCTTATTTTGAAAGAAATTCTATCATGTTTAACAGAATATGGGGTAATGATATCCATAAAAGGAGTGGCTAATATGACAGAGTAGCCTATATCAGATACTATAACAAATGGAGTTTTGATCAGGTATGATCCTTTTAGAATAGATACCTCAATTTTTCCAATAATTTTCATTTGAGATTTATTGGCTGAATTAAGTCACTCTTCAGTTGGTTCGTAAAACCTCCTGGGAACAATTGATAGTGTGATGCAATTAAGACAGCCCCTGTATCAAACAGAGCAATGGTCTCAAGTTTTGAATCATCAGGGAATATTAAGTTTATACTAATTTTATATTTCCTAGTGGTAATTTTTCTCAAGTTTTGAATTTCTTAATGGTTTGGTGCAAGGTCATCGTCAGAATCACTTACATAAGTTGATATTTTTTCTCCATTATTAAGTAGTTCTAACTTAATATCATATTATTTTTGTTTATCTCTAAGCTGGTGGAGTTCCAGTTTAATAGTTTTGATTTTCAGTTTTAAGTCTTGAATTTGACTTTCTCGTTTAATAATTTTGTTCTTTCGTTCCAGAACAGTAATGAGGTTATATTATCCTGTGCTGGTATTTGGAAGTTCAGAATTTTTCTTAATTGATTGTGATTTGGCCAAACATGTAGATAAGTATTCTATATAAAGTTTGGTTATTTATGGATCATTTAACTTAAGGATTGTATCTTGAAGTTGTTCATCTTCTTCCTTAGTTAATACATTAATATTCTTATTAGAGGAATCTGAATTGTTGGTTACAAATTCATCATCCTGGCGATTTGATTCTTCGTCTGTAAATTGATCAGACTCAGATGATGAGGATGTGCCTACCATTAGGGCATATATATTGGCAAAGGTGTCTTCTTCAAGTTTTATTTCATGAAGTTTTTTAGACATTTTGCAATAATTAGCAGTGTGTCCCTTCTTTCCACATTTATAAAATTTAAACTCCTTAAAGTTTTTAAAGGGTTTTTTATGTGATTTTGATTCCTTATTAAAAAATTTATAAGGTTTTTTTTATAAAAATTCATTCTTTTTTCAAAGAATGGTTTTCTTGATTTTCAAAAATTCTTATACGTATTTTGTGATTCCTTATAAAGTTTTGATTTAGTTTTACTGCAAGTTCCCTCATAGGTTTTATCAACAGAGATATTGCTATCAAATTGTTTGCAAAATGATCCAATTTCTCTTTTGGAAATTTTTAGTTCCAATTTCATTTGTTTTTGGATTTTCAAATCTTGACATATTTGAAGACCCTGATTTTGTGCAAAACTGATCAATTGACCATAGGTGAGTTGGTCATATGGGATAATATGATTCCCATAAGTTTCACGGATTTTTTTTATGGTTTTCTCACCTAAGAGTGGAGGAAGTCCTGCTAGGAATTTCTCTTTCTAGAAAGGTTGAATAGAGTCATCTCTTAACATAACTTTAGATAGAAATGTAGTTTTATAATTCTGAAAATTGCTCATCTTCCTATATTTTATGTTGGAAAGAAGATCAGCATTTTTATCTTTTAAATGGGATGGATCTCCCATAAAATGATGTGATATGGTAAAGAGTAATGTGGAGACTGCATCCTATATAGGAGCTCTTTGATTTGAAAGAATGGGTATACCATACTCATTAGTCAATATCACATTGCAAATATCTAACTGTTGTTGTTTTGAAAGATGATGATCCCACCATCCTTTTAGTTTCCCTGGAAAGCCAACTATTAATAATTCAACAACTGTTTTATCAGTTGTAAGATATTTAATATCTAATTATTAGTCATACCATGTATGTTCCAAACATAGATTGAAGACGCATTATACTTAGTTTGGGTAACCTGAATAGGTTGAGTACCTATGGTGTATGGGTACCTAACTAGACTAGGTTCTTGCCAAGCTAATTTTTGAATGTGAGGTGTTGGTTTAGGAAAGGTTTCCTAGGAACTATCCTCAGATGATATATCAGATCCTAGTTTACTAAAAATACTAAGATCATGTAATGTAAGATTTCTTTGAAGAAGATGATGAAGTTTTGTTTAATAATGGTGATGATGTTGTAAAGCTTTGTTTTGACATGTTTAAGTGCTGAAAATTAAGATTTGTAAACAAATATGGATAAAACTAATCATCAATATAATATGTATTGCATGGTAAATAAGATTCTTAACATATAAATTATAGTCTATTAATAACAAGCAAGATACAGAATATAAATCATGAAGTTAAATTAAATCAATCATACATAAAACATTTAATATTTAATTTCTTGTTCTATCTCTTATAAGAATACTTATGACTTATAACACTAACTTAACAGAATAGGTTGTTTTCAAAATCACCGGTATTTATAAGGTATTATTTCCTTGAAAGCCTTTCACACGACTTAAGCGGGACTTACAACCATTCACTCGAATCTATGTATTTCTGTAGCAACCTTACTTACTTTGTTAATGTGAACAGTTAAGTCATATGTATTTGTACAAGGTAGTACTCAAAAGCAGAGATGGGACTAAAAGTGAGAGATCAAGTTCAAAATTGAATAAGACAATAGACCTAAAAAAAAGGAGTACACCTTTCTAAGCCAAAGACCAATATTGTGAAACATGGTAATAATAATATGAATAAGAACAAGTAAGAAAAATGGTCCAAGTTTGGCCCAAAAAGTGGCACTTTTAAAAAAGTAAGCGTTCAAAAAAAAGTGTTACAATTCTAAGGTTTTTGACACAATATTTCATATTGCAAGCCGCAAGGAGCAATAGAAATCATGAGGCAAATATTATTGATGATATCACCTAGGAATTATGATTTTTCTAATATTGACCTTTGTGTTATCATTTCTGAAGTGAATCTAATTGAGTCAAACTCGAGAGAGTGGTGAATTAACATTGGTGAAACAAGGCACGTATGCTCAAACAATGAGCTACTCACTACTCTCTAATTAGTAAAGAATGAAGATAAGCTCTTCATGGGAAATTCTAACATGCCTCTATTTAAAGGCAATGCTAGGTAAAACAAAAAATGACCACTAGAAAGGGCTTACATTGAAAAATGTGCTTTATGTGCTAGAAATTTGAAATAATATTGTCTCAAGCTCAAAGTAGAACAAGTTATTAATTCAAAATGGTGTTTGAATCTGATAAAGTTGTATTGACCAAAAACTGAATGTTTATGGTGAAAGGGTGGGTTGCTCAAGCTCAATGAATAATTATAAAAGTTTAAAATATTAATAAAGTTGTATCTTTTGCTTATTTACTTGAGCCTTCCAACTTTTGGCAGGGTAGACTAGATTAAGTTAATTATGATACATTATGTAGAGACTAATTAACATGGTACACATACTCACATTCCAAATATATTCAAATCAATTAAAAGAAATACAAAATTAGTTGACTTAATCCATAGTGAAATATGTGATTTAAAATTAATCAAATAAGAGGTGAATATAAGTATTTTATTATTTTTCTCGATGATAGTATGAAATACTATTATGTATATTTGCTCAAAAGTAAAGATGCAATTTTAGAGAAAGTTATTCTTTAAAAAACTGAAATTGAGAATCAACTCAATAGAAAAATCAATGTATTGTAAAGTGATCATAATGGTGAATATGAAGTATTGTTTGGTAAATTATGTGCATAACACAAAATTACACGTGAAACTATAATGCCTTATTTACCCCAGTAAAATGGTGTTGTTTGAGTGAAAGAACATACCTTAAAAGAAATAATGAATGCAATGCTGTTAAATTCTGGGTTATCACAAAATTTCTAGGGTTAAGCCATTTTGTTGGCTAAGTACCTTTTAAATAAGGTATCTTGTAAGAAGGCATAAAAGACACTATATAAGTTATTTAAAATAATGACATCTTCATACAAATATATATTGTTGTGGGGTTTCTTGCTAAAGTGGTCATACCTATATGAAAGAAGGTAGAGATAGGTCCAAAAAAAATATATTGCATTCCTATCATATATACACATAACAATAGTGCTTATCATTTTCTTGTGCATGAGTGAAAGATCCTAGAAATACGTAAGAACATAATAATAGAATCAAGAAATGCATCATTATTTGACACTTCTATTTAAGTCCTAATGGGAATCAAGTTCGTCTAAACAAACTTATCATACTATAAATGAAAATAATGAAGACCAAGAACCTAAACAAGAGGTTGAACTTACACATAGTAGAAGGATTGGGATAGTAACATTCTATGGTCTAGAGTTTTTGACATACTTGCTAGAAAGTGAACCTCAAACATATAAAGTGGCAGTGAACTTTTCTGAAGGTACTTAATAGAAAGAAACCATTAATAGTAAAATTGAGTCCATTATGCAAAATCAAAGTCAAGAACTAGTTTATTTACCTCCAAGTAATAAAATACTAGGATTTAAGTGGATTGTTAAGAGAAAACGAAGACCAAATGGATCAATTGAAAAGTACCAGTTGTATCATGGAATTTCTCTAAATATACATGTATTTCTAGATCCATGATGGAATCTGAATTTATTGTTTTAGATAAATATGACAAACAAACTTAATGGCTACACAATTTATTAGAGGATATTCCAAAGTGTGCGAAGCCTGTGCTTGAAATTTGCATTTGTTGTGATAGTTAATCAACTATTGGTAAAGCATAAAGCAATATGTACAATGGTAAGGCTTAACATATACATTATATACATAATACTATTAGACAATTACTCTTAATTAGGATTATCTTTGTTAACTACCTAAAGTCAAAGGATAACATTGTGGATATGCTAACCAAAGAGTTAAATTAAAAGTTAGTTTATAAGTCATTAATGGGAATGGTATAGAAGCCCAAGCAGGAATAAGAATTTCAAAAGAAAATCTAACTTAGTTCACTAGATATCCCTAGATCTAGGTTCAAAAGGATAATCTAGTTATAAAGACTTTGTGAGATCATTATAGGGGTTTATCATCAAGTTTATTTGTATGATGAAAACATTGATACCCATAGGTAAATGTTAAGCTATGGCTTTTAATAATTTTTACTAGATAATATCAAGAGAATTATTACTGTTATAGATAATAAAAAAATACCTATGTGAGAAAGAAGTAGGGTTATCTCGGAAGAAAATTGCATAAGGCTTAATTTTTTGGAAAATCTCATAGAACAAAGCATATTAATGGCCAAAACGAACATAATAGTAAGAAATGAATTATGTCAGGAAAGATTCCTATGTAAAGTATGTCATCACTTACATAAATGATAGAATAGCATAAGGACATTGAATCTATTAATTGGTCATTCAATAAAATAAATATACTCTCATAAGGGAAGGTTCAAAGAATAATACCTACTTATTGTATGCAAATTTTAAATCGTTGAACTCTATCTTCATGTCAAAATCGTGTCATTCCTATTGAAAACTTCACATTTTTTTTCATTCATGTGGAGGAATTTTAGAAATTTAAGAATGAAAAACATGAATTTGAAAAAAAATGAAAAACCTTTGGGTGTGTTAATGGGAATGTACATGATTAATTTGTATTTATTCAAATCGTCAAGTTTCCTTGCTTTTAAAAAAGGATTTTAATTCCTTTAATGTTTTTCTCTTTCCCTGGTTAGCTCTCTTTAAATAGTTTTGGAGCCACCTTCCTTTGGTTGATGGAAAAGAAAGAAAGAAACACTACTACAAAAACGGGCTTTAAAGTCGGTTCAACAAAAAAACTTAAAATTCAAAGTCGATTCACGTGTTGAACCGATTTCACACGTAAAGTCGCTTCAACCCGTGACCCGATTTTAAAGTTTTTTTTATTTTTTTACATATTTTATTCATTTTCTAGTATACTTAAGAACCTATATTTAATAGCATATAAATTTATATAATAATTTTGTGATTATTAAGATTTTTTTTACACTACTTCAAATCACAAATATTTTAATGAGCATTATATTGTTGAATCATGTCTTTCCCATATCATTTTAACATAAATAAATAAATTAAACACCAACCTTAAACCACAATAATAAATATAGATATAAATTTATTTTATTATGAAATACTAATACAAAACCTACATAATAAAAATAATAACATACATAATACAAAAGTTTATACACATAATATGCAAAAAATAACACAAAGTGAATAATTAGTGTATACGATTAATATAAATACTTACAAGAGTAACTTAAGTGAAAAAATGAAGAAAATGAAGAAAAAAAGGTGTTTTGTAAGTGAGAAAATGGGTATAAAATATTTGAGTATTTCGCTAAAAAATAGGAGATTTGGAAGATAATTTGGAAAGGAAGAAAAAAAAAGTGAATAATTAGTGTTGGATTTGGTGATCGTAAGTGGTCGGAAAATGAGAAGAAGTTAAACTGGTTTTGGGTTTTTGGGTGTTGTTTACAGCACTGCAAATTAAAATTTGTGTCTAATCGGGGAAGAGAAAAGAGAAAAGGAAAAGTCATCATTAAAATATTGAATGATTCATAAATCTTTAAAAATAATACATTTGAATCACATTTCTAAATTTTTTTTTCATTTTTAGGAAACATTTTGTCCATAGATTAAATAAAGTCTTTATACCTTTTATATGTATACATATCGAAAAAAATGAATAAAAACTTAAAATCTATAAATTAATCAAAAAATATTCAATTTATTAAGTTTTTTTTAAATAGAAAACATAAAGTGTATCAAACAACTTGTAGGGCATTTATATTTTTTTTTTCTTGAAAATCATTAAGCATAAAGTGATATCAAAATAATTTAGAAATTTAGAAATTATTTATAAGAGTAAATGTATAAAAATTTATATAACATTTTTTTAATTATAATACAAGAATACAATGACCATGTTAGTTGGTTTGGATGGTAGTGATGTGCTATTTTGATATTTTGAGATAATAAGTTCCAAAAAAAATCCTCCAAATAGATAAATACTTGGGGGTGCGTATTTTCTTTTTCAAAAATCAACCAACCAACCAACCTAAATCTAAGATCAAACTGAATCTATAAATATTTTTCTGGAGATAGGTTGGTATAAATAGGTTCAATAAATATTAGAATCGACATTTTCAGTGCAGTATATAATAAGATATTCATTAACAAATATTTATAATAGTTCAATAGATGGACAAAATGAATTCATAAAAATAGATAAAAAAATTTAAAAAATTAGACAAATTATAAAACCAAAAATATTTACAAAATAATGAAATTTAAATGTTAAAGAAAAACCTTTAATAAAAAGAAGAAAAAGTAATATATTAAGGTTTACGTTTATAGATCTAGAAAGAGAACCCTCTAATAGAGAAAGAGATGCGACAAATTTAAAGCAAGAAATTAAAAATAATGAATACATTAGTTCATGATATAATATTAAAAGAAAATGACATCATTATTATCCCAATAATGTTCAAAAATAAAGAAATATTAATTAGCTTGTTAACCCTAACAAATCAAAAACTAAGAAGACATTATATTAAAAAAATGTACATATAAAAAGGAAAACGATATGATAATAGTCCGCAAAATTGATTCTGAGCTAGAAATTATTATCCAAAAAATCATATGAAACTTATTTTATTACTAGTTTCTCATCAAAAAGGAACATTTAACCTACTTGAATAAAAAATAAATAGGCAAATGGAAAAAGAACCTGACCTTCCTTATAGAAGAAAACAACCAAAAATGGAGGAAAAATTATAATAGAAAACTAGAGGTAGTATCCCACCAAAATTCAAATTTCATGAAAATTATATATTTGATATTTTAGACTTAGATTGTATAATGGTCTAGTGGTCTGAATATAATCATACAAACTTCTACAATCAAATCCTTAAACTTGAAGAGACTTAGTAACCCATAAAATAACTAGAATTGTGAAAATTTGCTTTACAAATTTAATAGAACAACAACATTTACAAATACAAGGGATGGCTCCCAAAGGTAGAGAGTACTTAGATACTATAGTAAATGAAATATACAATGAATTTATTGGAGAAGATAGAAGTAGACACATCATTGAATCCAGTAAAAATGAAATTGAGGAAACCAAATGGTATTTAACAAATATAAAAATATGAGACATATGTTATATATATTCATTTCTTGTGAATATAAAATGTATTATCACAAGTTACCATCCTCTATCTAAGAAAATTATAAGGAAATATTTTTCATAAATGACCTAGAATATTACATAAAACTATAACATAATGATGGAATAAAAGAAATAAGAAAACTATATCTGACACTTAGGAGAAAAAATAAGAACTCTTAAAAATTGGATAATCATTAAATGTCAAGAAAGACAAGAATATAAACAAATAAGAAGAAATAATAAAATCTATTGTGATATAAGGGTATTTAATATGCCAGAAAAATATAGATGTAACATAAAATTGTACAAACAAAAGTATGAAAAATAATAAAAACATTTAAAAGATATAAATTTAGAAAACAAAAGTTTTAAAAATATAAGAGACCTTAAAGAAAAATATATGTTAGGAAAAAAAGGTATAAGCGATTAGAACAAAAATTATTAACCATTAGGAAAAAAGAAATGTAGATATTGTATCTGCAATGAGAAAGGATGAATCCATTATTTGAATGTATCAAATCCAACTTTTATGCAACAACATAAAAGGAAAAAACATGATGAAATAGATACAAAATAACAACAAAAACCTTATATAGAAAACATTTTATTAGATACAGAAGAGAAACATAACTCTTTTCTTAATAAAATCTAGGAAGACAAAGCCTTAATAGGTATCAGAAAATTATTAAAAATTGTAAGCTCAAAAAACCATTTAGATCCAAAAGTAAATAAATTCAAAATGATTGCTAACATAAAACTAAGAGACCCTACCAAAAACATTAGAATAAAAAATTTGATTTATACTGCAGAAGACATGATTGAATTTTATAAACAAATTCAAGAACTTTTGGAACTGAAAATGATAATACCAAGTTTAAAGAGTCTACAATCTAATATACTACCAAGGTAAGGAGATACAGCCTCCTTAACGACTCAACCTTAATTTGTACAAACAAAAAATGCAGAAAACTTAAATAGTTCACATAGCAAAAGCACAAACAATATAATATCAAAAGCATATGACTTTAATAACAAATGTTACATATCAAACAAAAAGAAATTAAATAATAAATACTTTGTAATCAAATTTTAAGCTCATATTATGTTGAAAGATACATACCTTAAACTTAGATTGTACTAACACAATATCATATCATGTATACAAATTGGTATAATGAGATAAACTCATATATAGATTGTATCTATATGGTAACATCCTTGGGTTGCTTTAGGCTACAACTCGGCAATAAATAATTCAAAAAACAATAAAAACAATTACAACACTAATAGGTAGTAAAACCACTATTACCTCTATCATCCAAAACTTCCCTCCAAATGACCTACTGCTACTCTTCACTTGCTACTTTTATGATTGTTTGGTTCAACACTCGAACATGACTATCCTTTATAGCCAGCACCACTCATTGCATTGTGATTGGTAACCAATAATCAATAACTGGAAGTGTATCGACTCACAACCTCACGGGACACACAGTTCACTATAACTATTAAACAGCATACATAAGACACATAGTCAAATCACGTACTCACACAGATAACGATTGATAACTAACCACAAAATGACTCACTTTTAAATCTAAACTCTCCAAAATAATTTCAAAAACATATATAAATCTCATTGTGAATTTTGGTAGAGTTTGGGCTCTTAAACAATGTGTAAAGAGAAGATAAATGATTGAGGTATTTATAGAGTTCAGAATGTATACCATGCTAGGGGTATTGGCGATAGTGTTGGCAAGATGTTTAGTGAGCTCATTGGTGAGGTGATAAAAAGTTACATTTTTTGTTTCCAAAAATGTCGAGTACTATCCATAAATACCTGCAATGGAAACACGCCAAAAATCACAAGAAAAAATGTTAGCTCGCTCACACACTCACTCATCTAAAACCAACAACTCTCAAACTAGCATGCAAATTATGAAAACCAATCCCATTTTGTGTGAAAATATGCTTACATACAAAGTATTCCTAACTATGTGAGTGTGTGAATTACTGCTCCACAATAACCAAACTTACACAGAGGAAGACAAATACACTAAGTAAAAAAATAGACAAATGTTTTGTGCATAGGAAGCCAACATATAGACATAAGTATAACATGCCTTACAATTCCACCATTTGGCTTTCCATGTCAAAACACTGCATAACTAAATACAATAACTCATCAAACATGAGATGATCATGAAGATGTCCTAAAGTTGTTTATTCCTATGAACAACACAATGACACACACCAAAACCAAAAAGACATACCTACTCCAAGTACATCCATCTTGTGTGATCCATCCAACTTCATGAATTAACTCATCCAATCTTTGTCAATCTGAAACATGAGTGTCTCAGCACCACTGCACACAACATAGTAGAAGCACGAAGACTTCATTGTACATATGTAACCTGCACACACAAAATAAACACATACCTTATAAACGTATCATTCAATAATAGTGTGTATTCAAACCACATGCTATCGTGTTGCCCTTACACAGGTTCATAATGATAGGCACAAACACAAGTAAACATGCATAACTCTTGCTAACTTCATGCAAAACTCCCTATGAATGCATGAAAGTAGTTTTACATGAAGTCAGACAATAATATGTAGTGAAATCCTACACTCACAACCCATGAAACACACAGTGTGAAAACAAACATATGATTGTGCACAGAAACTTCTCCCCCTTTTTGACACTAAAAGTCAAAGGTACACCTCTAAATGGGGAAAATAATACATAAACATATACTATAATCCTAATACTAATGCAATACTACATATAATATTAAAGAAAACACTCTAAGAAGTACCACAAGTAGTCATGTGAAAAAGACAAAAGATAACACCAAGATAAACGAAAAGTAAAAGCATACAATAATCAGCAAACTAAATGCATATAAAACCCAAGAGAAGATAATACGAAAGGCATCTCAATTTACCAAAGCATATGTCTTGCATTCCAACAACACATACTAGGCAAAGAACGACATAAGAGAAGCATGCAATAACTCACTGCAACAGGGAAACAAAAGATGACATGTGAAGCAAGAGATTGCATACAGTGTATGCAACATGTCATACTAACATTCATATTATGCATAACTCATATAAAGTAATGACAATGAGAAGAAAGCATCACATGAACAAGATAGTAATAATAACTCTGAAATAGGACAAGTAACAGGAAGTAAAACAAACATAGTACTTTCCTTAATTGCATACACAAGACTCACACCTTTCCCCTAAATGTATACATGTGATACAATAAATATGTTATACATTCTACTTGCAAAAACTCTCCCAATAGAGAAGCATATACACACAATAAACAACAAGAAAAACAAAAATAGGGAAGCAAACAAAGCATGTTTAATAAAGTATAGGTCCTTAAAGAAGGGCCAATACAATCAACGTAAAAATCCACATGTCCATCAATCCATAATGCATTCAAGTAAGGATATGACTAAATATTTGATGCCATACATATTATGTGATATGCAAATTTTTTTTACTCTATATGCCATCAAGATATGCTTATGTAAACCAAGAAAAATAAAATATAGACTCAAGTTGAACCAAGCTTCATAAGTCCATAACTAATCTTTCTCTCTCCACTAAAGTAAGTGCCAACCTAGAAGAAATCAATAGGTCTTTCAAAGTTTGTAAAGATAGGCTAAGGTATAGGTAGGGGAGATAAGACATTTAGACTTAAACATATCTTTGTCAATCCAATTAAACAAATAAGATCGTATAAATGACATCATACCCTCAAACATGGTTTCTTTTCTCTTTACTTCTGAAACTTCAACCAATGAAGTTATGAGAGCAGTACACAAAAATCATAAATTTATGCACCACTTTTTTTCATGCATATCAACAATTGACTTTCCTTTCTTTTCTTTCCTATTTTCTTTTGTTTTGGACACAAACAAACTTTAACATTTCATTTTTCTTTTTCTTTTCTCCATCTTTCCTTTTTTATATATATTTCCTTTTATATATATATACATATATAAAAGGACAAACTGAAGGACAAATTGAAGGACAAACTGAAGGAAAAGATTGACCCATTCTGTGACTTTCGTGGTTGCCCTCACTGAATTGACTTGAATCTGAACTACGATTCAGATCCATTCTTACAGATATAGGATTTCCTTTTCGTGCCATATGTGCTCAGACTTTGATTTTTCTCCCTTTTTTTCCCGTTCCATTATTTGTTCTCGAATGTCTTTGTTTCTGTGTAGAAGCAAACTCTCCAAATTTATGACCAACCTTTTCTTCAGTGAGTTATTTTAGCTCCATGCTTTCTTTCCTTTGAATAAAAATTCAATCGAGTCAAGTAGAGGCTTATAATTCTAATTTTATTTTTTAAAGTAAATAAATTCTGTTATTCTTTATGGTGACCAAGTTGTTATGAAGTTTATAGGAATCAAAGTAAAAATAGGAAGAATCCATTTTTATTTGGTAACATAAGATTGAATTGTAAATAGAATCGGGTGAAGAAATCTAGGTAGAATTTAATCTATTTCTATATATTTAGTATTAGCATAAAAACTATTATATATATACTCACTTAGGTGTCCTTGATATAATAGTATTATTATATATGAATTCTAAGATATCTTTATAATCTTTATAACAGATAACAGGTTAAACGTTAATTTAACAATAAATAATTGGTACAAATATTAAATCGAGGTACCCATTCTATCTATGAAAACTTTCTACAACTTCCCCTCCGTTTTTGTGCCTATAGTGGGCTTAGTATTTCCAACAATTGCAATGGTTTCTTTATCTCTTCATGTTCAAAAACAAGATTATTTAGATATGATAGGGCAAAATCTTATCTACTGTTTTAAGACTTACTTGGATCATAATACAAAAAATATATATTTTGTGGAATAGGGTTAAAATGTGGCTTCTTACGAGTATAATCTCGTATGCATAAACATGGTATATGAACTCTAACTAGTTGAAAATAAATATTTGGGAGAATTTCTGAAATGTAAAGTATCTATATATGTGTGGATATCTATAAGAAATCATATGAAATGACTCTTCGTATTTGAGTTTATATCAATGAATTACTCTTAAAGGTACATGTCACAATGGTGCTAGTTGATGAGGTTTACTTTGGAAAAACAAAATTAAAGTCAAATTTATTTGGGTTATTCCCCAATTCCAATAAAATGCAACTAGATCTAGTATCTATAATATAGTATGAGTTGGCAATCATACCATATATGAATAGAACTTATAACAGGGTCTCGAAAAATGAGTAATTTCTACTGGGCCTTTATCCTTTTTTTAGGTTCATTGGGATTTTTATTGGTTGGAACTTCCAGTTATCTTGGGAGGAATTTGATATCTTTATTTCCCTCTCAGCACTAATTTTTTTTCACAAGAGATCATGATGTCTTTCTATGGAATCGCAGGTCTTTTTATTAGTTCCTATTTGTGGTGCACAATTTCGTGGAATGTGGGTAGTGGTTATGATCAATTTGATCGATTTCAACCTTCTTCCTCTCTTTTTATTTTTATTGAAACCAAGAGGGTAAAAAGGACATTCTTAAAAGATAAAAGCTCAACAAAAGATATATAAGGTAAGTGGGAATGAACATTTTAGCCAAGCCAATGTTTAGGAGCAAAAAAATGAAGGATTAAAATAATGGCTCAAAGAAGGGGAACTAAGGATAAGAAAACAATGGTGGCAAGAAAGGATCAAATGATTCAAGGATGACCTAAATCTTCTTTCTAACCAAGCTGCAACTAGGATTTTTCCTCGAGAGACACTAAAAGTGGATTCTAGAGCTTGTTATAGATATGCACAATATCAAAGCAGAAGATCCACACAAGCTTCTCAAAATAACCATACAAATTCACAAATGTATGCCATGTGTAAGGGAAAATTGCATTTTAGAAAAGATGAAGAAGAAGAATTTAACTATACACGCTCTCAAAGAATACACATGTCAAAATATCCACACTTCAATTTAGGTCAAATGCATGCAAATCATATAATAACATGATCCTTCTAAAATACATTTTGCATGCAATAGTTTAGCTAAGAGAAAAACTATCAATCTCATGAAACACAAAAACAATAACCACCAAGTGAGATGACAAGGATGGTATTAAAGCATAACAATGCCCAAGAAGAAGAGAAAAGTGCCTCAAATGAGACAAATATAAAAACTCACATCATCGCTAGCAAGATAAAGGAATGTACTAACTAACTAGTGAACAGAATACGTAACATCCCTAAGAGAAGGAAGAAACAAGGAATGCTAATAAAACCACTTAGCATGTGAGAAACGAAAAGGTTCTAACATAGAAACATAAGATTTTCTTAGATAGGGACGACAACACAAACAACATGAGTGCTAACAAAACACGTAAGTTCATAAATGACAATGCACATATGACAAAAGACCTAAAGGTGAGTATAAAATCTATAAGACATTGAGTGTGAACGACAAGAGTGCAGAAAGTATAATCCTAATACTTTGACTCTACATGAGGAGCATGTGATGTGAAGCGCATACAAAAGGACATAGAGGAAGAAACATGCAGTATGCAAGACAAACGCACATAAGGAACATGTCAAAGCAATGTGAGAAAATTATTAAAGGATCAGTCAAATAGGTAAAGTAACAAATATGGAAATTAACATATTATGTATGTCAAGGAAACAGTAAAAAAGAGAGACAATAAAAAGTTTCAAAAAGATCAATAAAAACAAAATCACATAAAATTACATACAGAAAGACAACAAACAAAGAGAGGAATGAAATAAAGCAACTCAACCCCAAAAGATCACCCAAAAATAATGATCAAACTGTATTTCTTTGCTTAAAGAATTTGTGAGGGGTAACAGAACTCGGAGATAGTCTCTGAATCATATGAACAAAAAGTGTACATGGGACTCGTGATCTATTTTGTTTATAGGTTTTAGAAAATTCAGTCAAGTCATCCATATACGGGCAAGGCAAATTTTTTTAGGAAAATTCATTTCTTTCTGCTTTGTGCCTCAGGTGCATAATGTAACCTGCATGAACATGCTTAGATGAGCCATGGTAGCTACATCCATACAAAGGAAATAGGGAAAAGCATGATGGAAGACTCTAAGATGTACTCCTCATATATCTAGGACACTACCTAACAATGTGGACAACAGTGCCCCAATTATAACAAGTACGAATAGTGGAGTGGGAAAAATTGGGTCCTTGAATCCGAGGAGTGGTACGTGAAGGAGAAGAAGAGGAAGTGCTCACATTGAATTTCATATAAGGATAAGAAGTCAATTTACCACAGTGTGGTCTCAAATGCCCAAGTTTACCATAATTGTGACATATGGGAGTGACGGTAGGTAATGATAGTGACCACTACTGGACCAATGGGAAGTGTTAGCCTTAGGTGAAAGGTTTACCTTGATAGGAAAACTAGCTAAAATGACACAATCTATTTACATTTTGGGTTTATAGTCGCAGACTTAAACTCTGGCTCTTAATTGGTTGACTTTACAAATTTAGTTGTACCCACTATTGAGGTGGAAATACTTTCACCATAACCAATGCTACATTTGTCTCCAAAAAACTTTGTATTGTTGAGGATTTCATTTAGATTCTTTGACCAAGTCATCATCTTGTGATAGCAGATGTAGAGTGAGCTAGTTCCTTCTTACTGATACCAAGCTTTTATTTCAAAGCTTTAATAAACTCTTAATTTTCAATAAGAAAATTTTCAAGATACTCTGCAAAATTGTTCAGAATCCCAACTTTCTCATTTAGTTGTTCAACTTCAACTTGCTTTTCGGTAAGTAACCAAATATTCATTTAAAGTCTCAAGAACTATAATTTGATTCTTTAATTTTTCAATCTTAACACTCTAATAAGGAGAGGGATTAGGACTAATAGATAATTGTGTATTTTTTCTTGAAGTAGGAGCCTTCAATTGTTCCTTAAGTTTCTTTACTTGCTCATGATTTCCAATAAACTTTTCCAGCAAATCATCATATTTGTTTTGAATGATCTCACACCTACTTGTGAGATCATGTTGTTTTCCATTAATAAAGGACTTCCTTTCCTCTAGAGTTTTCTTTAACGCGTTAATCTCACATTCTTTTTCATCAAGGTTCTTCATAGTATTTTTCTTATCTTTTTCAAACTGAATATACTCTAATAGTATAGCATTGTAAGAATCAAACAATTCATCTTTTTCATCTTTGACTTCATCATCTTTGGCATTCTCCCCTAGAACATCTGAGGTAGTATTCAGAGGATCAACAAGACTACTATAGGCAATAAAGGTTATAAAATTAGTATCATCCTCATTATCACTATTAGTACTTCCTAAAACAATAACCTCATTTTTCAATACTCACTTTTTTAGGTGATTTTGTTTTTGAAAACACTTGGTAGCAATGTGACTAGGTTTCCATATTCGAAGCATCTAATCTTGTTCAAGTTTTCGTTGTTTGTTTTCTTAGGTTCATCATTTGAATCATCATCAATATTTACAGATTTCAAACCTTTAGAACTTGAATTATTCTATCCAATACCCAAAGAAAAGGGTCTCTTATTTCTAAAAAATTCAGTAAATCTCTTGGAAAGCAAAGCCATTTCCTCCTCATTAGGATCAAAGTCATCATTAGCAATAATTATGGAAAAAAACATCTTTGTTTGAACTACTATCATTTGATATCTTGAGAGCCAAGCCTTTTTCCTTTCCCAAAATCATATTACCCTTGTCTTGGTAATAGGTGTAGTTTGAAGACTTATAGGTCATCAACTAATCATTAATAGTAAGTTCACTAGGCTTATACATGGACTCAAGAACGGTAAATTTGGCATGAAAATGATAAGATATGCTAGCAATGGCTTTCTCAATATGTTTTTCCTCACTAATAGGTCTGCCTAAGTTGTAGGAACAGATGTATTTGAAAAACATGCATAGAATTTTTCAAAAGTTTTATCCTCTTGCATGATATAGAGTTCAAAATCTTCAACTTCAAAATTTTGGATCTTTATACAATAGAAGTACCTTCATGAGTGCTCTCCAAGTCCCACACTTGTTTTGAAGAAGTACAACTCTACATTCTTAGATATTCATTTGGAAATATAGGTTGATGATTACATAGATTCCCATGCTATTCCATTAAAATTCCTTACTCTCATCTTTAGTCTACTCAATCATTGGCTTAGGAATCATAGTGTTACGAGGTAGGGTTTTGGTTGGATACGTCCAACCATTCTCGACAAGGAATCATACTCAGTCTCCTTAGGACCACAAAAAAGCCCTGATTTGTGATTTCTAATAGGCATAGTTTAGCCAATAAAAAGTGAAGGTCTACCCATATGTATGTATGAAAAAGTGAGTTAACATAATCACTACTAGAGCGGTTAAGCCTAAAAGGGTGTACCTACTATAATACAAATTAAAAGAGTACATTGCCGAGGTAAGGAGATTCAGACTCCTTAATGAATCAACCGTAACTTGCACAAACAGAAAAGCAAAACACTTAAATAGTTCATGCAACTTAAGCAAAAACAATATAATATCAAAAGTAGATGACTTTAATAACAAATATTATATATCAAACAGAAAGCAAGCAATAATAAATTCTTTCTAATCAAAATTTAAGCTTATAGTATGTTGAAACATACATACCTTAAACTTATATTATACTAAAATATCATATCATGCATACAAATCGATGTAACAAGTTAAACCCATATAAAGACTATATCTATATGGTAATATCATCGGGTTACTTAAGGCAAAAACTTAATAGCAAACAAGTTACAACACTAATAGATAGTAAAATCATGATTACCTCTATCAAACAGGACCTTTATCCAAATTGTCTACTACTGCTCTTCACTTGCTACTTTCACAACTATTTGGTTAAACACTCGAACCCTACTATCCTCCATAGGTAACACTACCCAATACAGTATGATTGGTAAACAATAATCAGTAACTAAAAGTGTATCAACTCATAACCACATGGGATAAACTATCCATTATAAATATTAAATAGCATATGAGAGACACATAGTCAAACCATATACTTACACAGATAACGATTTGATAACTAACTACAAATGATCCACTCTCAAATATAAGATTTCTAAAATAATTTTAAAAACATATATAAGTTTCAGTGTGAATTTTAGCAGAGTTTTGACTCTTAAACAATGGGTAAAGATAAGAGAAATGAGAGGGGTGTTTATAGGGCTTGGAATTCACACCTCGCTAGCCACCTCGCCAAGGGTCCTAGTGAGGATGTTGGCGAGGTCTTTGGCCATCTCGTTAGCAAGGTGCTAAAAAGTTACATTTTTTATTTCCAAAAATGCTGAGTACAATCCATAAATACACATACTTAAAACACGCCAAAAACCATAAGAAAAAACATCGGCGAGCGAGTGTGACAACAACTCTTAACCTAGCATGCACAATACAAAAACCAACCATGTGTTGTTTGTAAAAATGCTTGCATATAAAGTGTTCCTAACTATGTATGCATGTGAATTATTGTTTCGCAGTAACCAACCTTACAGAGAGGAAGACAAATACACTAAGTAAAAAGAAAAAAGACACGGTTTTTTTTACACATGAAGCTAACACACAGACACAAGTACAACGGGACTTACACACCTCACTCTATTCTAACATTCTCAATTGAAAAAGAGGCTAAAAAAATAAGAGGAAAAAATGAGAATGGTAATAAACTTTAAAGTGTTAAATAAAAAAATCATTGTTAAAAAGGAAGAAATATCTCTCAAGTTTGATTGCAAAAGTGGATTTTGGCAAATAAGACTTGATGAAAAATCTCAAAAACGAACGTCATTTAGTTAACCCCAAAGACAATTCCAATGAACTGTTCTACCATACGGATTAAAAAAAGCTTCAGGTATCCTTCAAAGGTATATGGACAACATCTTTAAGAAGTTATAAAATATTTTTTGTTTACATAGATGATATTTTGGTTTTTAGTGATAAATTAAATATATTATTTGAATATTATTAATATTCTACAAGAATACAGGAAAAAAGGCATTGTACTATCTGAGAAGAAATAGTAATTGTTCAGCAAAAAATTAAGTATTTAGGATTACAAATTGAAGAGAGAAAATATAATCTACGACCATATATACTAAATAACATTCAAGGATTTCTTAGTGAATTAAAAGACAAAATTCAATTACAAAGACTCTTAGGATGTTTAACATATACAAAAGCATACATCGAGAAACTTGTAGAAATGCAAAATCCTTTATAAACAAAATTGAAAAAGATCATGTTTGGACAAGATACTTTGTACATGGATAAGGTTAAAGCACAGATAAAAAATTTACCGACTTTATATCATCCAGGTTCATATGATAAAATGATAATTGAAACAAATGTTTCACATGACTATTGAGGGGTAGTTTTAAAAGCAAAAGTAGATGACAAAAATGAATATCTTTGTAGACATACATTAGGATCTTTTCATTGTCCAAAATTAAATTATCACATATATGAAAGAATACTAAGCTATCAAATAAGCTATTAAGAAATTTACAATAAATGTAATATGTTTCATATTTATTACAAGAATTGATAACAAGAATTTTTTTTAAGAACTAATATTGCAAGCGGTTGTAAACAAAGAAGATTAGTCAAATAGCGACAGCAGTTTAACTACTAACATTTTGATGTCGAACATCTTTCAAAAAACAAGAATAGTTTAGCAGATGCTCTTACAAGAGAATTAGCACCTTTAGCCATTTGTGTTTTTATTTGTGTTCTTGAAGGAATGGAACATATTGATATCAAGATGAAGATATAGGAAAAAAGGGATAAGAATTCTTCAGGAAAAACTCGAGGTTTTATACTTAGATAAATCTCTTTTGGAGATAGGAATTAAGCAAGGACTTAATAGTTCAAAACCAACATTAGAGTCCAAAAACTCTAAAGAGGAATCCACCTCTGAGATTCATTTTAAAGAAGGTAAAACTTATAAAGAAAAAATCAAAATTAGAAAGAAGAACTTAACAGTTCAAAAAAGAGTAACACCTTTAAAATAAAAAAAATGAAAAGCTTCATTAGATTGAAGAAAAAAGACCTATGTGGTCTATAATAGTCCAAGACTAGAAATTTATAACAACTAGCCTTAAGCAAGCAAATCTATTATTGGATTTAGTGGAATAACTCACAAAGCTTTCACTAATAGAATAAAAGTTGAAGGTAGTTATGCTAACTATAGATTACCAAACTATTAACTCCAAAAGATATAGTCAAAAGTTACTCTACAACATTACAACAACCACCATCGCCACCAAACAGGTTAAAGAAATTAGAAAAGATAGTACGACTACCAGTACTATTTAGAGAAATACCTCTCATAGAGACAGTAAAGATAGTACGACCACCAATACTATTCAGGAAAACATCCTCCAAGAATACATTGGTCGCTAAAGATGAAAAAGACCAATATAAGACTTTAAGTAAATCACAATGGTTGAATCTCTATAACTTAGTCAGAAAATATAATCAAGAATATATCAAAAATATGAAATTTTACACCATAGAAAAAGAATTCTATGCATGTACTAAATTTAGTATTCTTTAATGATCTTATCTAATTTTTGTTTATAAAGCTTTTCATGCAGGTTTAATTGAAAACCTATATCTATGAATTAATTTAAATAAATTAAGTAATTTTCCTGAAAATTTCAAAAAGGCTCAAGAACTTTAAGAATAAGATCAAAGTAGGTGGCAAACTTGTCTATCTCAGATTTTTCAGGTCAATGATGAATTGGAATGAAGAATATTATGTTAGTCCTTACTATTTTATCAAATTAGGAATTTTCAACACTAACAGAGATGCTCCAAAACCAAGAGCACTTCCAAAAAAAGGAATTCAATACTAATAAACTTTGTATTATAAGATGACAAATGCTAAGTCAAATTTACTATGAACTTAGGAAATTGATAATTCTTCTAAAGTCGATGTAAATTACTCGAGTAGTAAAGTTATAATCATTTCTTATAGCAATATGGCCCTCATTGAAGTAGATGTTGAGAAAATCAGTAACTTTCAAACAAATTTTAACATTAATAATCTAAAAATTTGTCAAGAAACAAGAAAAGTGTTTTTGTTTTTACACCAAAAAAATCACTAAAGATTACAAATATATTTACTACATTAGAGATCAAAAAGATGAAGATGTTCCATCATCTACGTCATCAAAAGAGCTATCAGTAAAAAATGACAAAGAATAATAAAGATATAGAACCCACATCTTCAACTATCAGATCATCATGCTAAGAAAATAAAAAGCTTAAATGCAAAAAGTTATGTTAATTATTAAAGTATGAATGATTTTGTTACTATTGTAAGTAAGTATTTCTTGTCTTATAAAAAAAATCCTTATTTTTATTAGTTGTAAATAGTTTCAGTAATAGAAAACTCTATACTCTAAAAATTATTCATCTATCAATTATGTATCTAAAGACTATGAATGGCTAAAAATTATGTATCTAAAGACTATGAATGGCTATGAATGGCTAAGAATCAATTATTCATCTATCAATTATGTATCTAAAGACTAAAGTCAACTAAGAATAATTATAATTATTTTTAGTTGGCTTTTAAAATTATAATAATTATTAATATAATGAATAAAATGCAACGTAATCACTCTTTTTCTATTTTCTTCTAAATTGGACTCATACCATGTATCAATGCAAGAGGGTATCAATGCAAGAGGTTCGTCATTACAAAGAGACAATAAGTCTTAAAGAAACTAATACATATTCGGTGTAACAAAAGAAGACGAATGGAAAGAAAAATCGTAAAACCCATTAAATTTATATATAATAATTATAATTATTAGTCAAGTAAGGATTAAATATTTATTTATAATATTTATAAAAATAAATTAATATGAAACTTAATTATTTGTATTTAATTAATACTAAGTAATAAGCAACAACGACTGTTTTAAAACAGTTGCATAAAATCTGATATCAAAATCATAGTATAGAAAAGTATAACATATATTAATAGGAAAGAAAAGTATAACATATATTAATAGGAAAGAAAAGTATAACATATATTAACCAGAGAAGTAAGACATTATAACTATTTTTATAAAAATAAAAACATTTATGAAAATCAAACGCATCAGTGATAATTTTCCCAAACCAATTGGGTTGTTGCTCTACAATTGATTGAGTTTTTTTTTTCAAAATTTTTCCAAGTAAATTAAACAAAAATATTAAACTGATGTAGCCTGGAAAGAGAAACGGTAAACAGATCTAAAAGAGAAATCTAAAAGGTAGCTTTAGAAAAGATAATAAGACAGAAAACAATAAATATTATTTACGAAAAGAGTCCATTTTTGCTATTTGAGATTTTCTAAAATTATATGAACAGTAAACTACGGATATTTAATCAAATATTATTCTACAATTTTTCTCATTTTTCCTAAAGCACAATTTCATTGGGCAACACACGTACCAAAGACAACGGAAGAGCTTAAATTTGAAACTTGCTGAAAAGTTGTGCAAGGACAGCATAATTTCAAACTGTGACTTTAAATAGCCATCAGAAGATGGTTAATCAACAGCAACTAAATTATATGTTGATCAGACAATTGTGTATCAACTTCTCAAGTTTCAAAAATTCAAAACTTTGGGGGTGCTTTGTTTGTTGTACTTGTTCCTTGGACATCTAATAACCACTCAATCCAGAAAAGTGTTTTTTCATGGCTCGGTCCTTCATGTAATGATTTCTTCCCCCTCCCCTCCCCCTTCCTCGGTGATTCCCCCTATTTTCTCTGCCTTCTACTTCGGAATCACCAAACTGCTTATCTTGCTCCTCCTTGAAGTCCCTTCCTCGTCCACCTCCCCTCCTCCCTCTGCCTCTTTGATTTCCAAGCCCTCTGCCTGCTGTTTGGTAAACATCAAGCTGTTTATCTTGTTCCATGGAGACGTCCATCAGCTTCTTAACAGCACCAAGGGGAAGGTTGCCACCACGCCCAAGACCATAAATCAAATCTTCTTGAGCCTGATTTACTAATGATGCTTCATTAGCATTTGCAACAGCTACTGAACCTTCAACTTTGTAACTATAGTTCTTACCATCTTTCACATAAAACTGGGGCTTCTTTCTAGACTCCCACTTTGAATTAGGAACAAACTTAGAGTTTTCACTCTCCATGTGAAAAGATTTCCCCCGGTCACTGATATTATCACTTAAACCCTCATTTTCATTCAGTCCTAAGTCTCCAACACTCAGTCCAAGGTCATCATAAGAGTCATCATACTCATCTTCATATTCATATTGCAATAATATTGAAGCCATTCTCGCTGAGTCCTTTTCACTTTTACGATCAAGAGTTTCCAAATCAGGCATGTCAGCTTTGGACTTTCTAACAAACCTACCCACTGATACTGAAGATGAGGAAGAAATTGATGGGCCTGCATTTTGTTCCATTCTTTGTACATCCACTATGTTATTGTTTGGTGAAACATCTGTTAATTTCCCTTTTCCCTTATCATTCCTGCTAACAGTCACAGCAGCCTTAGGTATAGGAATCTTCTCCAAGGAAGTGTCCAAGGCCTGCAGATCATCATGAAGGTTTCCCTCAAGAATCCTCTGAATCACATCTTCTGGATCCTGGTTGTAAGCCTCAAGACAAGCAGAAATGAAACCATTACCATAATCGGGGAAAAGTTCCTTTATTTGACTTATCTTGGACTCCATAATAGCAGCATCTTCATCTTGCTGTGCTTTGTTGTTTGTTACTAGGCTTGCCACATTCAAGGGAAGTTCTACTGTGGATTTCTTTAAATCCATGAACAACACAGATAGATATCCAAGTTGCTCATTATCAATGAACATCCACCCTGCATGGAAACAATGGAGGAAATTTTAAGCATAATTTATTAATAGCCAATCTTAGTGGGAAAATAAGAAAAATGGTAGCCCAAATCCGCTACTTTTATAGAAAGTATACTTTAGTCCCGTACCAATTAGGTGGAGCAACATAAGTCCAAAAAGGGTAACATAAGTCTATTACCTTTATAAAAAGTGGAGCATCACAACTGCATAAGTCAAATTACCTTTAGAAAATGGTCTTTTACAACCCTTTATAGGGTAACATAAGTCTATTACCTTTATAAAAAGTGGAGCATCACAACTGCATAAGTCAAATTACCTTTAGAAAATGGTCTTTTACAACCCTTTATGTGAAGGTAATAAATTTGTACTATCCCGCCTAATAAGTTCAGATCTAAAGTACACTTTCATTAAAGATAATAGATTTAGATGAACCTTTATCCCAAAAAATATATCATCAAATTAAGTTGCATCGCAACAAAATTTATTATACTCTATATTTTTCAATTTAGAGGTTCTCATAGTCAGATGCGCTCTCCCTCTCCCCTACTTAAAGTCATAGTTTCGATCCTCAAAACATACAAAGTGCAATTGAGCCTAGAAAAATTCAGCTTATGCAAAATGAAATGCTGCTTTTCATCTTTATTACTGCAACACTCCAAAGGATTTTCATCAATAGTTTTCTTGCCAATTGATTAAATACAAGTTTTTGATCGTTAATTAATTATATAAAATTGAATCAGGAGCAAAACCAATTCATAATGTGATAATGTCCATCTGTATCATGTAAAGACCTGGTCTTTGTAAATGCTAGTACAGCAGAAAGTAAAAAGAACAATGACAAAAAGCACTCACCCGTATTTTGTAAATTATCCAGTTTGCTCGTTATGCTAAAATTCTTTTCAATGCTTTGAAGAAACATTTCCCCATCCTGGTGGTCCTGAGTACTTAGTGAAGCTTCACCGATCTCTCTAAAAGTTTGGAGCAAAATATCTCCCCTTATAGTAGGATCTTCTATATTGGCAGGGAACATCTTTGTTGCAACTGGAACTACAAGATCATCTTTAAACAAGTCATCACTTAGATAGCAATAATCTAAGAGTCTCCAACCCAACTTGATTATTCTCATCGATAACATCTTCAAACTTATGCCAATATTTACCATTCCCTCTTCTCCCGACGTTAAAATTATCTTAAAACCCCGCTGCATAGAAGGAATTAAAGAATCATGCAACCTTGCAAGGGTTTTGAGCAATTCCTCATTCCCATAGCTGCAGAAATAGAAAGGATCACGTTATTCAGAGACAAAAATAAATGAAATTAAAGGTATACACCTATTGAAACGTTTGATAGGATTCCCATTCAGGAGAGAAATAATGAATATGTCGAGCATTCCAAGTAGCAAACAAACACATGCCTATTAAAAATTTGCATTTAAGTTCTATTCAAAAACCACACTTGATGAAAATTAAAGGAAAAAAATAATGCACAAAGGAAGAGTTCAATTATAACTCTATTCACATAATACCATGAAGCACAAGTGCCCCATAAGATTAAATTTAGAATTTAATGTATTAAATCAGACACCTTATCTCAACAGGAGATGAGAAAAACACAGCTGTTGGCTTGTATGCACTCACAAAACCATCAATAGATACTATTGCATCGTTTATGAAGTCCATCACCTATCATTAAAAAAGAAAATTTAGCAACATACAGAGGTAGTGCAACTTAAGAAGACAGGTCCACTAGAAATCAAAAGCAAACAGATAATTATACATTCGACCATACTCCTTTTGTTTAATACGAAAAAGTGGAGAGAAACTTGTTTCATCTGCCTTGAATATTAAAATAAATGTCAAATAAGTTAAACAAGATATCAGAAATTTGACTTAAGTATTTTGCATTAGGCAAGGAAAGAGAAAATTAGGGAGGACTTTGGAGATAACATGAAGTGCTCTTCAAGCAACAAGGAAATGCTTAATGAATTTGATAGGAAAGGAGGAAGGCACGAATTACTCCTTTGCCATGGATTAAAATGAGACATACTCACCTCCAGCATATCTGTGTAAAGTTGAGTAGATCCCTGGTCTCTATGACTTCCAGAGGAAAAGAGTGTCTGCAAATCATATTAGGAAATTTTTTTACTAATTTCCAAAACATAACGAGACCACTGAATTAAAATTCATTCATCTTTCCTTTTACAGATAGCCATGATTGATTATCAAAAGAAGCATATCCAACCACAATATGAAAATTCAAGTACCAATTAATTTTTACCAACTTTCTTCTTGATTAATTAAAGCCATAAAGATGAGATCATAATGAACCTAAGACAAGCTTATAGCTAAACTGCCATATGTTTGATAGATAAGATTTTATCACTATCTTTCTGTCTTTTTTTCAAATGGATTTTAACCTAACATATTGCCTCTCCGATATTTAGCCAACACATGGCACCAAGTAAAACAAAAAAATTATCCCTAATATGAACCTAAAGGGGATTTATTAATAAGGCTTGAATATATGACCCAGGAATTAAGACTAGCTAACCCCTAAGAGTAGTTAAAAGAACTATATAATTGTTCAGCATTTGTTTATTCCAATTAAAACATGTTATTTGCACCTTAATAGTTTTTTTCAATTCTCAGCATTCAGCAATATTACCTAGAAACTTCTGCAACCCATCTAGAAACAATAATATAAAATAAGAATAAGATTATTGAAAAAGAAATATATATGAGCTTGTAATAATCTAATCTAAATACAGAAAATTAAGTATATGAGACAGCCTCAACAAAAACCAACAAAAGTAATCAAATTGGTTGAAGTATCAATTATAAATGGCACCTCCAGTGATAAGCAGCAACGTTGATGCATTGTATGTGTAATGCTTAAGCAATGTGACAGAATTGAAGCAATATTGTCACAGATCCAAGGCTGGGACCTTAAAGCATTGCTAACCTGAAAAAATATGAATCTGAATTAAGGTGAAGAGAGAGATAGATAAATAGTAGCTTGCAAGATAGAGAAAGATGCCGAAGGAGGTGATAGAGACAGATGCACAAGTGCATACACGCACAGAAAGAGCTGATTTGAGATTGTTGCGGCTATCCAAGTAATCTAAGATAAATATATGTAGCGTGTTCGGTAAAAGAAAATAGAATTGCTTTACGGTATTTTGGGTTTGGTGCCGTACAAGGTACTTTATTTTGACAAAGGTCCACTTTAGTACCACTATTTTCAAAAGGTTTCCATTTCCTACAAACGTTTAAATACAGATGAAAGGTAGAATATACAATATGCAATTTTTAGGTAAAATTGCATACTTGTAGCATGTGATAGTTGTCATTTTCTCTTTCTTAATTTATTACATCACTTACAAATGATTTAAATTGATTTAAAATCAATTAAAATTTTAACCTTCTACTGCCCCTGATTTAAATGTTTGTAGTAAATGGAAACATTTTGGCAATAGTGAAGTGCACCTTTCTCAAAATCAAGTGCCCTGGATATTTTAGTTTTGGATAAATTAACTTTAAGTTGCTTTAATAATCATTAATGACTAAAATAGGAAGAGCAATTTTTTTAGCATTTATTTAATATGGGTAAATTTGATAATCTCATGTTTTACTTTAAAAAAATGCCTTTTTTTTAATTTTTTTTAAAAAACAGCAATCCCAAACCCAACTAAAGACTTTAATGTGAAGCATGAGATAAATTTCCTTAGTGTGCCAATTGGTTTGCATTCATTTAAGCATATGCACACCACAGAACATTCGTTGACACCCAAACACGATAACGATCTCCATCTATATTCACATCAGACCAGAAAGTAAAAGGTTTCAAGGAGTTGGTGTAACAATGTAACAGAAATAACAGCTTCTCATATCAACATTAATCCAGTAAAAAGCATAGGAAACGTAACATGGACATTGCAAGCTCATATTGGTTGACCTCAAATCCTACGCCTGTAGGTCACAAAAAAGACATGACAAGTAAGCATTGGGGATATAAAGGAAACTACCAAAGCAAAAATATCTACGCACAGAATCACACTGCCAAGAGAGCAGGCTATCAAAGTTATCAGCACAATACAAGCCCTAATCAAGCTTATATAATTAGTTTTCCAGTCACATATTTTTAGGCCAACCAAAGAATACAAGACCAATCACATTTGTGAAGTTTAAGCCAAATTTAAACAACTAGTGATAAGGTATAGATGCTCATCATTTGAACACTCATGGTTCTTTGACATTCTTTTTCATATTTATCAAGTCATGTGGCCCTAATATTGTTCAAACTATTACACATGTCAACACATAACAAAAATTTAACTTTTAGAATGTCAAGATCTCTTTAGGTCCCTTTACTTTCATGACCTTTGACACATCGGTCAAATTAGGGCAACAACATAATTTTAAATCGTTAAAAATTAGAGGAAGCCCATGATTTTAGCAGATGAGGAGCAAAATACGATAATTAAGTGAAAGAAAAAATATAACTTGGCCACCACCCCTAGCAACATAAACAGTGAAACCCTCACCACCCACACGACGACCCTCTTTCACAGTCAATATCCACTCATCCCCATCAGGGACAAGTTCAAGCCACTGTTTTCTATACAATCCAACTAACAGCGCGTCTAGTCGCCCACACGACCCAAGGACCATTCCCAAAATTGTTCCTTCACACAACCATCACCATAGGTGTCTAATGACCAGAAGCCACGATCAATCAATCCTGAGTGGTCTTAACATGTTTTCACTGGATCCCTCCACAACCTCAATCACAAATTCTTTGCTCGCTGCCCACCGACTAATGCAGGTCAGAGCCTGTCCACTGCCTTAGATAAGGTTTCTAATCCATCACCCTATCCTCAGACAAATACCAGCCCAACCAATATTCTAGGGACGATAGCTTGATAGGGCAGTGGAAGAAGAAAAAAGAAGGTAAAAAGAAAGAAAGGAAACTGAGAATTAGAGGGAAAATGTTAAAAAAACCATCAGTAACCCTATCAATGTTGATCACGTGCTCATCACCTGCATTTTATATTTAAAATATTGCACCATGATTCACAATAACAACAATATGTCCCTAATTTTAAGAGTGAAGGGATTAATGTATCCCAAAACATAAGGGACCTGCCTATTGCTATCACCCCATCCAAGAATATATTATCAGGATTAAATTTGATACTAATATACAATTTCTTATGATTGCTTACCAAACCTCTGGTTAGATCTTCATTTTCATGACCATATATAGCACATATATCTAACAATTTAGGCAAGTCAAGCAACTTTTTTTCCTGCAAAATAACTACATGCAGAGTCAATGAACAAATGTGAATCAAAGAAAAAGAGGGAAATATAATGCTAATTTATGTATAATTCAAGCTAACAACTAATTTCAGTAGTCTATTTTAATTATCATTCGAATTATAAAAGAGGATGCAAATAAAAGTTGTACAAAATGCCCCTGATTCGTTTACTTGACCCATGCATTCTTCAAAACAAAAAAACACAGTTATGCTTTGATGTGCTCAAGAATTTGTACATCCAATATTTTTACTCAAAGCTACAGATCCAATAACAAATATACACATTTTAAATCCACTGGATGGAGAAGACTTTTTAAAATGAGTTCTTTGAATAGCTGTGAATGTGGATTATCTTTAGTGTAGTATGTGGGCATCTCATTCTTCTTCGTTTCAAGGAATATTTAGAAGTTTGATTTCTTTTCAGTTGAAGAGATGCAGATGGTTGTTGAGATGTAACTGTTGTATTTATAATTTGTTTTTATAGTTAGCTGTAATTTTTTTCTTGTTTTCCTCTTTAAGTTGGACCACTGGTCCAATTTAGTTGCTGAAATATTTTCTATTAAATGAAACCTTATGTCTGTTATCAGGAAAAACAAATAGCATACATTGAGGCTAGCCTCAAGGTGCACATCAGTGCATTTTTCTCACCTGATGTGCCTCGTGTCTAAGGTATACTTTAATCAAAGGGTACAAGCTTAATCCTCTACATTTTAAAGGGTATACATTTAGGATCTTGTAATTTATCAAAGGGAACATTTTCGTTATCTATCTTTCAAGGTATATATATCTAGAACCGTCTAATCCTTTAAAAGTTTCAATCAACTCTAAATAGTCTTTTTTTTTCATGGTAAATATGGAATTTTGAAAAATAAAATACAAAAAATAATGTTTTTTAAATGCATATTGAAAATTTTAATTTTTAAAATACTAAAGTAAAAAAATAAAAATAAAAAACTTAGATTTGAAATGGAAAAAATTAAAAACACAAATATAATTTTTTCATTCCAAATATAAATTGAATATGTTTTTTTTAGTACTTTTCAAATTTTATTATTTCATAATTAAATTTGAACTTTTCGATTTTGTTTTAACTTTTTGTGCATTATTTTTCAAAAATTTCAAATTCATCCTTTTAAAAAAATAACATTTGGACTTGATTGGAACTTATTAAAAGTACATGAGCAACACTTGTGTGCTACTACTAGTGTTGCTGGTATGCAAGCTGTGCGTACATGGTGTGTGCAAGTGTTGTGCCGTGTGCACACATGATACATGATGAACAAATGACTGACCATTAGGTGCTTATGCACATGAGTTAGTGTAGTGTGCAACACATGTAACTAATCCTAGCTAAATTAGTTAGACAAACCAGTATAAAGCATGTGTAGTGATCGTAACTAATTCACTCTACTAAATTTTTCAGATAAAATTCAATTAAAGAACTCGTGTTTTGTTATAATATCAAAGCTCTTGCAAAGAATCCTTGGGATTGTAGCTATGGGGTCCAAATCTATAGAGATGCATTCTCACCTCCACCAGCCAATAATCAAGCACAAGATCTTCACGCAAATGAAAACAGGCAATTGGGAGCCAATAGAGATACATCAATTCGAGTAATGTGACAACAAACTCATCAAGATTGGCCAATCAATTTTCTGATAACAATGTTCTTGATTCTCTAGCTCGTCTTCATCTTCTCCACCCATCTTTATCTATAAAGCTTGACGATCATAATTACCTAATATGGCACGAGCAATTGCTATGTTTTGTCATGGCATATCGTCTTGAAAGTTTTGTAAATGGCACATTGCCTAAACATTCATCCTTTCTTGATGTTAAGTGCTCGATTCCTAATTCATTACTTAACACTTGGGTGCAATTTGATGCGCTTGTAAAGAGCTAGATTTATAGCTATGTCAATTAGGATGAATGCAGTTCTTGTTGATCACTTATCATTCAGAGAACAATGGATAGCATTAGAGGATCGATTTAGTCATACAACTCAGTCATGAATTATTGAACTTCATGATAAACTTTAGTCTTTAGCCAAGAATGGAGTGTCTATTTTTTATTACATGCTTAAGGCTAAGACTCTATCAGATCACTTGGCTACAACTAGAAAAATTATTCCTGAACGAGATGGCATTGTACATCCTCCATGGTTTGAGTCCTAGGTATCTAACCTTTATCACCACATTCAATATGACTCAAGTTAGGCCCTCTTTGCGTGTTCTACAAAATCAGCTTGAGAATTTTGAAAGAATGTTACTTGCCACTAAAAGAGTTGTTCAAGAATCAGTCTTTCAAGCCAATTCAACAAATTTCACTAAGAACTATGGCAATCAGCAATCTGGTTCATCCTATGGCAAGTCTCAAGGACAAGTTAAACCTTCACAATGGAACTTTCATCAGTTCTTGAAAGAAGGTGGTGTTGCTCAAAAGAACAAAAACTCATAAGATCAAGCTTCCAACACAAAGAATTTCAAGAAATCATTCTCCAAGAAACTTGTACGCCAAATCTGTGAAAAATATGCTTGCTTTGTGTAGAGAGATGCTTTGCAAGGCAATGCCATGAATGCAATCTCAAATGATAATTCAACTTCATTATCGAGTACTTGGTTCCTAGACCCTAGTGCGAGTCATCATCTCACATCAAGTGTAGATCAAGTGCCAAATGCAACTCCGTATGTTGGCTCCGAAGGTATAGTAGTTCGCAATGGTAATACTTTATCTATTTCTAGTGTTAGATCAGGATTGTTACATGTTAGTAATAGTTGACATCTCACTATAAATAACTTGCTTCACACACTATAAATAACTTGAACTTCACTATGGCTCATTCTATGTTAAGGATCACAATTCCAAACAGGTTGTTCTTCATGGTTCTAGTAAGAATAGTCTCTACAAAATTACTGGTCCTATTCAAAGTGGACTTGATAGGCTCTTGCCTGTTCTGTGATTAAAAGTGATATTGATAGTGATGACAATGAGGTGTTCACAGCTTGTCATGTTTCAGGTGACTCAAGCATTTACAAATATCTTTTGTGGCATAGGAAACTAGACCATCCTTCCTTTAGTACTACCACCAAGATCCTTAAATGTAATGGAATTTTTGTTTCTTCTTTGGATAAAAACTTGTGCTTTTGTGACTTGTTAAGGCAAATAAGCTTCTCTTTTTTGTCTATGCATACTAGAGCTAATCTCCTTTTGCTTTGTTGTATATGGATATGTGGGTTTCACCTCAACTGACCTATAATAATGAGGTATTTTTTATCCATTGTTGATGACATTAGCAGATACATTTGGTTCTTTCCTTTAACAACCAAGGGTCAAACTTTCTCTACATTTTTATATTTTAAACTATGGTGGAAAAACAATTTGATGTGTAAATTAAAATGATACAAATTGATGGAGGGACTAAGTTCAAACTTATGGTTACTGTCATTCAGAAAGAAGACATTCTACACATGCACTTGTCATCACCCCTATAAGCAAAATGGTGAGGTAGAGTCAAGGCATAGAAGGATAGTTGAATGTGGCCTAACTCTCTTGTGTTACTCTCATATACTAGTTAAATTCTGGGTGTTTGCCTTCAAAATAGCTATGTATTTGTTGAATAGAACACCAACTAAGGTTCTCACTAGTAAATCACCTTTTGAGGTGCTATAAAATAGGGCTTGTGATTTTGGTACCTTAAAGATTTTTTCCTGTCAATGTTTTCCCTATATGCATGCCTATAATCATGATAAATTGGATGTTAGCTCAGTTGAGTGAATATTTTTTGGGTTATGGTGCTAAACAGAAGGGATATGTTTGCTATGACTGGAATGATGACAAATTCTATGTTAATCGACATGTTGTCTTTAATGAGCTATACTATCCCTTTTAGTCCACTTCTTAGATACCAAGTGCACCTTTGCGAGCTACTTCAATTCTGAATGGACCAACATTGTTGAATTTTCCTAATCTACCTTTACCTACTACACAAGTTGTTTATGAGCCTAATATCTTACCTGCACCTAATTGATATACTATATCTGATAACAAGGTGCCTCATCTATGTATTTTTCTAACATGACCTCAGACACCAATGAAACAACTACTAGCATTCCCATTATCTCTATTCCACCATCTTCCTCTAACTCTTTACAGCTTATGGTTGATTTACCTCCTATATCTACCTTGAATCCTGGTATGGTTTTTGATAGTGTATTGGATGAGTCTATTTCTCAACCTCCTCAAATGCCTATCTCCAACCTCCCAGATGCTCACAATATGACCACAAGATCTAAGGCAAGGGTTGTCAAACCTAAATTGTATACTTTACACTTCATGGTGTGTCTAAACCTAAAACGTATAAAGAAGCTCTCAAGGTTCATGGATGGTACAAAGCCATGTAAGCTGACCTGTAGGCCTTACTAACTAATGGCATATAGGAATTAGTTGAGCTTCCCCACGGCAATACAGTTATAGGATGCAATTGGATATTCAAGGTCAAATTAAAGGTAACTAAGACTTTGCATACATACAAAGTTCGATTGGTTGCCAAGGGATTCTTGTAGGTTCAAGGTGTTGATTTCTTTGTGACCTTCTCACCTATTGTCAAACAAACCACCATCAGAGTAGTGTTGACATAGGCTTTATCTAAGGGATAGATACTAAGGCAGATTGATGTCAACAATGTCTTTTTGAATGGTGACCTCAGTTAAGACGTTTTCATGGTGCAACCTCCTGGTTTTGAGGAAGGAATTGGCCTGGTATGTAAGGTGGCGTTTGGTTCGTGGAATAGAATCGGAATCGAAATCGGAATGGAATGGAATGAAAAGGAAACAATTTTGTTTGGTTTGACCACTGGAATCAAGCTCAGAATTAGGATTATAGTGTTTGGTTTGCCACTGGAATGGAATGAAAAAAGCTGTAAATGACCTTAATACCCCTACATGCTGTAAAGTTCAAATAATGTCATTTAATTACTATTTTTTCGTCAGACAAAATACATTATTGAAATCATTATTTTTCTAAATAAGTATTACTTAATTAAAAAGAAATATATTATTAAAATTATTATTTTTCTAAATAGGGTTTAGGGTTTTGAGGTTTGGGATGTGTGATTTAGGGTTTCGGGATTTAGGATTTGGGGTTATATTTGTAGGTTAAGGTTTAGGGTTAAAATTATTATTTTTCTAAAAATAGTTTAGGGTTTTAGAATTTTGGATTTAGGGTTTAGGGTTTTAAGGTTTAAGGTTTAGGGTTTATGGTTTTGGGATTTGGAATTTGGGGTATTGTGTTTTGTGATTTATGTTTTAGGGTTTTGGGTTTTGAGATTTATGTTTTAAGGATTAGGGTTTAGAGATTTGGAGATTTGGGATTTAGGGTTTTAGGTTTAGGGTTTAGGGATTTAGGGTTTAGGGTTTTAGGATTTGGAATTTGGGGTTTAGGGTTTAGGATTTAGGATTTTGGGATTTATGTTTAAGGGTTTTGGGTTTTGGGATTTATGGTTTAAGCTTTATGGTTTTAGGGTTTAGGGTTTAGGGTTTAGGGTTTAGGGTTTAGGGTTTAGGGTTTAGGGATTTGAGGTTTAGGATTTAGGGTTTTAGGATTTGGAATTTGGGATTTAGGGTTTAGGGTTTAAGGTTTAGGGATTTGGGATTTATGTTTTAGGGTTTTGGGATTTATGTTTTAAGGTTTAAGGTTTAGGGATTTGAGGTTTAGGGTTTTAGGATTTTAGGATTTGGATTTAGGGTTTTGAAATTTTGGGTTTAGGGTTTTGGGTTTTGGAATTTTGGGTTTGAGAATTTGGGATTTGAATTTAAGGTTATATTTTAGGTGAGGGTAAAATTGGAAAAAAAAGTTTAGATGGGAATGGAATAATGATTACCAAAGGTGGGAGAAGGAATTGTGATTCCTTCTCTTTTAGTAATCAGATTCCATTCCGCTCTCCATTCCGTCCAACCAAACACACAAAATGGATGGAATCAATTTTGATTCCATTCCATTCCCTCCAACCAAACGTGGGGTAAGTTAAAAAAAGTTTTGTATGGATTGAAGCAAGCCCATTGGGCATGATTTGGAAAATTGAGTTGTTCTTTGGTTGATCTTGGCTTTGTAACTTTCTAGTCAGAAACATCTCTCTTTGTGTTGGACTATGATGCTATCTATATAGTGAATCTCATTTATGTGGATAATATCATCCTAACAGGAAGCTCATCAACTCAGCTAAACTCACTTATAACCTTTCTTCATTTCTAGTTTTCTCTTAAGGGTCTTGGAGTTATCAACTATTTTCTTGGTTCAAAGGTCGTTATCCAAGATAAGCTTGTGGTTGAATCAGCAAAAATACATCAATGAGCTTATCTACAAGTGTGATATGGGATCTACTAAGAAATGTGATACTCCTATGGTGACAGGGAAGGGTTTGAGTAAATAAAATGGCACCTTACTGAAAGATAGGAACATATATAGAAGTTTAGTTGGAGGGCTTTAATACTGCACATTAACTATGCTAGACATTTCATTTAGTGTCAACAAGCTATGTCAATTCATATCGTGTCCTATAGATGTGCATTAGATTACTATGAAAAGATTCATGCGTTATCTCAAGGGTACAATTCACTATGGACTCACTTTCTCAAGTTTTCTCCACTGCATTTTGTGATGCAAATTGGGCTTCCAACGTTGATGATAAGAGATCCACTAGTGAATATTGTGTTTTCCTTGAGAATATTCACCGCAAAAAGTGGTTTCACATTCAAGCACTAAATTAGAATATCAAGCTATGGTTAGTGTTACCTCTAAGTTGCTTTGGCTGAGGTCTCTTTTCTCTACGTTACACCTACCTATTACAGCTCCTCCAACTCTGTACTATGACAATCTCAGTGCCATAAGCTTAGCCAAGAATCTAATGCTTCATTCTTATACCAAGCACATTGAGTTGGATTAGCACTTTGTGCGTGATGAAATGCTTCAACGGCAGTTAATTCTGGATCATGTTTTCTCAGGTGATCAACTCAGACATTCTCACGAAACCATTATCCTCTCCTCAATTTCATTCATTAAAAATCAAAATGTTGGTTTTGCCAAAACCTACAGTTTGATGTGTTGGTATTATGCAGCTATGTTGGATTGATGTTAGGAGGATAAGGCGTCAAGGTGTGCTACGTATGTGCACACTGGTGTGTTTCACATGTGAAGTGTACAAGCAAGTGTAGTGTGTTGTACGTATGTGGTGTGTGCAAGTGTTGTGGCGTGTGTAGGCATGATACATGCTAAACAAGTGACTAGCCATTAGGTGCTTGTGTACATGAGTTAGTGTGGTGTGTAACACACGTAACTAATCCTCGTCAGACAAACTAGAATAAAAGTAAGCATGTGTAATGATTATAACTAATTCACTCTAATAAAGTTCTAGGAGGAAATTCAGACAAAGAACTATTGCGTTTTTCTAGAACTTTTAAAGAATTAGAAGACCCTAGATGTATATCTTAAAAGATATAGGACTAGAATGTACTTTTTGATGTATTACTAGATCCTAAATATATACCTTAAAAGATAAAGGACTAAAGTATATCTTTTGAAAAATTATATAACTTGTAGAGACCCTTATGTCACGACCTTAATTTCTCAAGTAGCGATCGTGCGGCCTTGCTCATCCTTCTTACCTAAGCACCTTTTTGAATCCGAAATGAAACTCCAAAGAGAATAGAAAGAGTTTGCAAAGAATGCTTTGTATTGCTCTAGAGAGAGTTTATGATACAATTGCTAAGAATTCCCAAGGATTGTTAGGAATTTCCCAAGATTTCCCAAGATTTCCTAAGATGATTACAAATGAAGACCAAGTGGTCTATTTATAGTGTGGCAACAAGCCTAAAAGTATGCCACATTTCTCTAGATCCTTCTAGCTCTAGAATATACAAGAGAGTTCTATGTACAAGTGTACGAGGTTCTAGGACCTTCCAGGCCCAACTCAGAGTCTTACAGGTTTGTCTAGCTCGCCGCACCTTCCAGGGATGTTCGTAAGCTTCCGGCTTTCACATCCTTCTAGAACCATCCGGCGCATTCTAGAATATTTAGGCCCATTCTAGCACCTCAGGTGTGCTACAGAACATTCTAGGGTTTTCTAGCTTGAGTTGGTCCGTCCAACTCCGGCCAGACTTCTCTAGGCAACTCTAGAACTTTCCATGTCTTAGATCCTGGCAGCCCAACATTTGGATTTTTAAGGCGGTTTGGGCGGGGACGTGACACCCTGCCCACGCTCGAGTTCGCGACGCCTGCGTCGCGCGCCTTCAAGCTTGGAAACCTGCCATAGCATCTTTGAATTGCCACAAGGAATCCTCAGGTTCCCAACTTGTCTCTACATCTTGGACGTTTTTCCATTTGACCAAGTATTCCTTATAACTTGGTACGCCCCTTCGTCGAATCAAGCGGTCCGCCAAAATTGAGTCCACTTCCCTGTCAAAGGAGGTTACCACTGCGGTAGGCGCCCTCTTGGATTCGCCCCGCCTCATGTCCTCCTTGTCTTGAAGGGTTTGTGCTACTTACATGAAAGGAATGGATAGATTTTAAGCTTTGGAGGAGTTGCAATTTGTATGACACCTTTCCGACTTTCTTGGGACGGGAAATGGTCCTTCGTCTTCCGCGACCAACCCCATGGACCTTCCGCGGGACTTGAATTGTTGGGGTAATAATTTGACAAGGACGAGTCACGCTTCCCGAAATTCTACCATCCTCCTCTTGTCGACCCCATTTCTTCATCTTTTTAGACGCCTTATTCGGATAAGCTCGAACTCGCTTGTTCATGCCCGGGCCTTGGCAAACTTGAAAGCGACGGCCAGGCTCTTTACCTTCGTAATCTTGGCCGTGGCGTGAGGTCATGGGTTGATTCCCGCATGACGATCTCGAAGGGACTCTTCGGGGTAGACTTGCTCCTTTGCACAGAATTGTAGGAAAATTAGGCTACGTCAGTGACTTAGCCCGATCGTGCGTGATTGGCGACAGAAAGTGCCTCAAGATACAACTCACGTGAATGTATTGGCACGTTAGTTTGTCGAGTCAATTTGGCGATGAAAGCTTGTGGAGAAATTCAAGTCCGAGTCTGACGGCTTGAATAGTTCCGTCCAAGAATTTTCCCATGAATCGTGGGTCTCGGTCACTCACGATATTAGGCAGGGATCCCAACGTGCTTCCTGACATTCTTGAGAAACAACCGCGCGTCTCACCGCCGTGCGGTCTTGAGGCAAATATGAATGTCGCATACTTGTGACGATCAATCACCACGATAATGCGCTAAAGCCCTCTGCGATTTTTGGCACGCAGTGATGAAATCCATAGAGACACTCTCCCACGTGGTCTCTGCAGGAATGGGCGGCGGACCAGCAAACCTCCGGGTGTATCTTCGCTGTCTTCCCTTTCGACTTAGCGCGGCCGGTCACCGTGCTTCCCATCGCGGCAACTACGATTTTTCCACGGCACGGGCTGGCTCATTGTGGTGGTCTTGTGTCGAGCTCCAACCCGACTTCGTGGTTCACCTCACTCCTTGGAGGTAACCGTTTGGGTGAGGCTCCACATCACCGTACGAGATTTATACGGGGTAGCTTGCCTTAGTTGGCAAGCTTGACTTTGGTGACACCTCAAACATCACCTTGTGAGACTTATACGGGGCGACTTGCACGTCCGTCGGCGGCGCTCGGCTTTGGTGACGCCTCGAGCATCACCTCACGTGGGACTTATCTAAGGCAACTTGCCGCCGAGTCGGCAAGCTTGGCTTTGGCGACTCCTCCGTACTCTTTTGAGATGGTCGGGGTAACTCTTCGTCCTTAATCCCTTTTGATTTGAAGTGCCGAGAGAGCTTGGGTTGTGCGTTTGGTGGCCGCACTCGTCGTCTACTCACGCATGACCTTTGAACCATGTGATGCACATGGAGTTTGAGTATGGCACCAGCTCTTACCCGGTCCCGAGAACCTACGCCGAATACCGTTGGTAGTCATCTATGGGCGCCATTTGATAAGTCCACTTGGCCGGTCCGTGACCAAGGCCCGACCTAACTCCGCGAGACTCCATGTAAGGGTAGTCTTTCTTGAGTTAGCCGCCGAGAGAACCCACTCATTGACAGCCGTCGGTAGGAGTCGCTTTGCTTCTTCCACCGAAACAAAGTTGTGAGATGCTCCTGTGTCGACCAATGCTTTGGCGACCTTCCCGTTAATGGTGGCATCCACGTACATTAAGCCTTTAGGAGTCTTTGGGGCACTCTGCATTGCACCAAGTAGGTGCATTCTTTGCAAACTCTTTCTATTCTCTTTGGAGTTTCATTTCGGATTCAAAGGCAGGCTTAGTGCAACGGACCGAACTAAGTGCCGCACGATCGCTACTTGAGAAATTAAGGTCGTGACACTTAACTCCCTTTTTTTATGCCTCAAAATATTTTTTGCTTTGAAGCTAAGTGGCGTAGAACTATTTCTCTAAGAAAAACATCAAACTAGTGGGCTTAATTCAAAATGAAGCCCAATTAGTCCTTCAATTGAAAACCCATACAAATTTCAACCATATAAGCACAAACTGAAAGATAAAAGGACAAAGTTTGGGCCAATTAAAGAGATCTATGGAGTTTCTAATGTTTGCTCAAGCTTCCTTCTTTGCTTCTGAAGTCAGTAGCACAGTCACACATAAGGGATAGTCTAGGGGCGATTGCAAGGAGGGCACCACTAGCTAGGCTTTGTAAGGTGAGGCGGTTGTTGACTGATTTAGGGATTGAAATAATTTAGGTTATTTTTTTCTATTACAGCTCTAAATGTTTCTAGAGGAATAAAATCAATTTTTTTATAAAAATAAAATAAATTAAAAAAAGAAGACATAGTCAAAGTCAAAAACTGATCTTAATTGTGTTATATAAACTATAATAGCAATGTTAAAAGAAGTACAAGAAAAGTCTAATTCTAGAGTAACAAAGAGTCTATCTAGCTTGAACTAAATTTTAAAATTTGACATCTTGGATTACTCTAAACATATGAGTTTTATAATTGATATGTTGATTTTTTTTTAGTTATATGTATGTGTTTTATGATTACTACGATGTTATTTGTTGTTAATTTATATTATCTTATTAACTTTGAGCTTTATATTTAATTTTTAAGTTAAATTTGAGGCTTATACCTCGAATAGCCTTGAGGCTTACGCCTCACCTCAACGCAAGGAGAACGCCTCAAGACTAGAATATGCATTTCCAAACCTTGCAAAGAAGGACAACTTTTTAGAGGAAAATAGAAGCCAACCTCCATGGTCCTTTGGACTGAGGCTATCAACAGCGCGAAAACCAGGGTCCCTATTGGACGATCTGCAAAGAAACTTGAGTTACTAGATCACACAAACAAACAGTAGATATAAATATAAAATAACAAAACAAAGAAAGATATGAAGCAGTGGCTAAGGGTAGAAACTTACATACGATAGAAGACCATGAAAACACGACGACTTAATTCAACCTCTCCTACAATGACACCAGCAAGCATTCCCTTTGGTCCATGATAGGGAAAGTCATACCATCTACTTCTAAAGTTTAGGAAGCTATCCAGGAATGCATGCAAGGAAGTATCTGTAGCCACTGAAAAACACATAAAACGGATGTTGGTCCCAACATCTTAGTCAAACAATATCATGAATTTTATTTGTTCATAAAATGAAGGAAAAAAAAACCATCCAAACCATGCAAGATCACGCTAAGTAAAAGATGTAATATCTCATTCCAGCATCAAACAAAACTAAAATATTTAATCATCCCATCCAGCACAAAAGTGAACAAGAATACAAACCTACATACCAATGTTCTGCATATTGGAGATATCTCAGTTTCTCTTAACAATGAACAAGGCAATAGTACTATCAATAATGTATGCAGCTGAAAGAACTGAACAGTGATTGCCTATAAGGCAAGGGAAACAAAGTTGATGGGCAGAAAGAGCTCCCAAAGAAGCACGTCCTGAGGTTTTGCACTTCCACTGACAGACTTAACAAATCCTTAGAACCATCAAATCTACATTGATCCTCATGCTACAAACAAGTTGACAATGTCATACTTTATTTTAAACACACCCCTGCACTGCAATCAAACTTCAACCCTAAGCCCGTCAAGAAAGAATAGGCTGTAAGCCCAAAAAAAAAATACCAACAATACTCAATGTTGATATGTGTTCAATATTCATGGAACATTGGCAATAGTATCCCTAAAAAAGGCCACAATTATATCTCGATTGTCACATTATTATTTTTGCATTAAACAGACGTACCAGTGTTTACGAGTGAGTCTAATACTGTACCTTTAACTATATACTAGGAGAACTCAATGTTAAACCTTAGGTAAGGGTGAGAATTTGTGCGTGTCGTGTATATTTGTGTCATGTTTGATCCTGTTCATATTTATGTTGTGTTTTACTGCCCAAATTCACATATTTTTTATTATTATAGCAAAATTAAATTAGTCTTAGCTAGTTTATTTTAATTAAATATATATATATATGGTCGGTATTAATGTTCTAGGTTGTAGCCCAAATTATCACATGCTCCTTAGGTCACATGAACAAGTCTTTTAACATTAAATAGCTGCTTCAGTTTCAGGCAATAGAAGTTAAGAGTTATTGGCTAATTGCAAATATGAAATACCCAATTTTGCAAAAAACAATTTAATAAATAAATACCTTCTGTCCAAAACTCTCTAGGGCTGAGCTTGAGCAAGCGAGAAAGCTCTCTGTTCAAAAGATCCACAACCCTCTGAGATTCCACTGGGTCCAATCCACCTTCATCAGCACCAAGCCCAGAAGCCACCGCTTCATCCTGAGGCAAGTAATTTACAAAATTGCCTCCGTGAGCTTTGTTTGACACCCACTCTCCTTTGTCTCCCATCCGTACCCTACTTTCCGGCATTGTGACGCCGGCAGTGGCCGTTCCAATGTCGGATTGATTCGCAAGCGATTGCCTCATGTAAGTAGAAAGCTTCGGTGTTTGATTTGATTCTTTAGGTATGGAGTTTTGATTTTGACTTTGACTTTTGGGAACGAAAACCTTTTGAGTCTTGGTAAAGCCGGTCTTTCCGGCTTGCCTTCCCTGCGTGTATCGGTTCGACATGCTTCCTATCTCTGTTATTATTTTCTTCTGATAGAGTTCGAACAAATTCTAGACAACGAAGGTTGAGGACGATAATGGCGGCTTGGTCTGTCCAGTGCTAACGATATTATTCTATGGTGATTACAGGGTATTTTTCTAGCTTCAACTCTGTTTTAAGGATTGGGCGATGTTAAAGTCGATGTGGTTAAAAAAAAAACTACACTTTCGTCCCCATTTTTTGTTGGTAACGTAGTAGATTATTTATTATATATTAAAAGTCTGAAAGAGTGTGGTAGTTATCCGATTTCTTCAGCTTCTTCTTTTTTTTTTACTTTTTATTATTTTTTATATTAAAAAATTTATACGATAAATATAATTTTTATCTTTATTATTAAATTTTTAAATTAATAAAAACTAAAATATTTAATTTTATAAAATATAATTATTTTTTACATAAAAATATTACTATTCATAATTATTTATTTAATTAAACCAAAATTCAATTAGGAAGTTAGCTCAGTACACAAATAAATTATTCTTTTTTTCTTTTCTTTTTATTAATTTTTTATATTAATAGATACTAAATTATTTATATATATATAATAAATATAATTTTTTTATTAAATTTCTTCATTAATAAATATTTGTTATGAAAATTTATTTTATATAATAAAATTATTTTATTACAAGTAACAATCTTTAATAATTATTCGATTAATTTAATTATTAATCAAATTATAATTTTTTCTTAATTTTTTACATCAATAAATAACAAAAATGTTTCGAAAATAAACATATTTTTTATTTATACACACAAATAAATAAATAAAATATTAATAAAATAAATATTTTTTTATTTATACAAAGAGATAAATATTAAAATATCTTTAAAATAAATACATTTTTATTTATGCACACAAATAAATAAAAAAATATATTTATATAAATATATTTTTATAATTGTTTATTACTATATATAAAAAGTCAGAATAACAAATGCATAATATAATGATTATTCTCCAACTCTATTATTATCCTACTTTTTTAAACACAAATAAATTATTCTTTTTTTCTTTTCCTTTGATTAATTTTTTATATTAATAGATACTAAAATATATATATATATATATATATAATAAATATAATTTTTTTATTAAATTTTTTCATTAATAAATACTAAAATATTTATATAACAAATATTTGTTATAAATATTTATTTTATATAATGAAATTATTTTAATACAGTAACCATCTTTAATGATAATTCGATTAATTGAATTATGAATTAAATTTAAATTTTTTTTAAATGTTTTAAATCAATACATACCAAAAATGTTTCGAAAATAAACATATCTTTTTATTTGTAACACAAATAAATTACAAAATATTCCTACAATAAATATTTTTTATTTATAAACATAGATAAATATGAAATATCTTTATAATAAATAAATTTTATTTATACACACAAATAAATACAAAAATATCTTTTAATAAATATATTTTTTATAATTTTTTATTACTATATATAAAAAGTGAGAATAACCGATACATAATATAATGATTATTCCCAAACTCTATTATTATCCTACTTTTATAAGCACAAATAAATTATTCTTTTTTTCTTTTCCTTTAATTAGTTTTTTATATTAATAGATACGAAAATATATATACATATATATATATAATAAATATAATTTTTTTATTAATAAATACTAAAATATTTATATGATAAATATTTGTTATAAATATTTTTTATATAATAAAATTATTTTATTAGAGGTAACAATCTTTAATGATTATTCGATTAATTCAATTATGAATCAAAATTCATTTTTTCTTAATTTTTTACATAAATAAATACCAAAAATGTTTGAAAAATAAACATATTTTTTATTTATACAAACAAATAAATAACAAAATATTCCTTAAATAAATATTTTTTAAACACATAGATAAATATTAAAATATCTTTAAAATAAATATATTTTATTTATGCATACAAATAAATACAAAAATATCTTTAAATAAATATATTTTTTATAATTGTTTATTACTATGTATAAAAAGTGAGAATAACCAATGCATAATATAATGATTGTTCTCCAACTATATTATTATCCTATTTTTTTAAACACAAATAAATTATTCTTTTTTTCTTTTACTTTTATTATTTTTTAAAATTAATAGAAACTAATATATATATATATATAAGAAATATAATTTTTTTTATTAAATTTTTTCATTAATAATTACTAAAATATTTATATAATAAATATTTATTATCAATATTTATTTCATAGAAAAAAAATATTTTATTACAGGTAACAATCTTTAATGATTATTCGATTAATTCAATTATGAAATAAATTTCAATTCTTTCTTAATTTTTTACATTAGAAAATACCAAAAATGTTTTGAAAATAAACATATTTTTAATTTATACACAACAATAAATAACAAAATATTACTAAAATAAATATTTTTTATTTATACACATAGAAAAATTTAAAATATCTTTAATATAAATACATTTTTATTTATGCACACAAATATATAACAAAAATATCTTTAAATAAATATATTTTTTATAACTGTTTATTACTATGTAAAAAAAGTGAGAATAACCAATGCATAATATAATGATTATTCTCCAACTCTATTATTATCCTACTTTTTTAAACCCAAATAAATTATTCTTTTCTTCTTTTCTTTTTATTAGATTTTTATTTTAATAGATACTAAAATATATATATCTATGTATATAACAAATATAATATTTTTATTAAATTTTTTCAATAATAAATACTAAAATATTTATGTAATAAATATTTGTTATGAACATTTATTTTATATAATAAAATTATTTTATTACAGGTGAAAATCTTTAATGATTATTCGATTAATTCAATTATGAATTAAATTTTATTTTTTTCTTAATTTTTTAAATCAATATATACTAAAAATGTTATGAAAATAAACATATTTTTTATTTATACACACAAATAAATAAATATTACTAAATTAAATATTTTTTATTTATACATATAAATAAATATTAAAATATCTTTAAAATAAATATATATTTATGCACACAAATAAATACAAAAATATATTTAAATAAATATATTTTTTATAATTGTTTATTACTATATATAAAAATTGAGAATAACTAATGCATAATATAATGATTATTCTCCAACTTTATTATTATCCTACTTTTTAAACACAAATAAATTATTCTTTTTTTTCCTTTTATTAGTATTTTATATTAGTAGATACTAAAATATATATATATATATAATAAATATAATTTTGTTTTAATTTTTTTTATTAATAAATACTAAAATAATTATATTAAATATTTGTTATGAATATTTATTTTATATAATAAAATTATTTTATTACATTAACATTTTTTATGATTATATTATTAATTCAATTATAAATCAAATTTCAATTTTTCTTAATTTTTTAAATCAATAAATACTAAATATGTTTTTAAAATTAACATATTTTTTATTTATACACACAAATAAATAACAAAATATTAATAAAATAAATATTTTTATTTATACACATAGATAAATATTAAAATATCTTTAAAATAAATAATTTTTTATTTATGCACAAAAATAAATACAAAATTATCCTTAAATAAAAATATTTTTTTATAATTGTTTATTACTATATATTAAAAGTGAGAATAACCAATGCATAATATAATGATTATTCTCCAACTCTATTATTATCCTACTTTTTTAAACACAAATGAATTATTCTTTTTTTCTTTTCCTTTTATTAGTTTTTTATACTAATAGATACTAATATATATAATAAATATAATTTTTTTATAAAATGTTTTCATTAATAAATACTAAAATATTTATATAATAAATATTTGTTATAAATATTTATTTTATATAATAAAATTATTTTATTACAGTAACAATCTTTAATGATTATTCGTTTAATTCAATTATGAATCAAATTTTAATTTTTTCTCAAATTTTTACATCATTAAATGCCAAAAATGTTTTGAAAATAAACATATTTTTTATTTGTACATACAAATAAATAACAAAATATTACTAAAATAAATATTTTTTATTTATACACATAGATAAATATTAAAATGTCTTTAAAATAAATACATTTTTATTTATGCACACAAATAAATACAAAAATATCTTTAAATAAATATATTTTTTATAATTGTTTATTACTATATATAAAAAGTGAGAATAACCAATTTATAATATAATGATTATTCTCCAACTCTATTATTATCCTACTTTTTTAAATACAAATAAATTATTCTTTTTTTCTTTTCTTTTTATTATTTTTTAAAATTAATTGAAACTAATATATATATATATATATGAAATATAATTTTTTTATTAAATATTTTCATTAATAAATACTAAAATATTTATATAATAAATATTTGTTATCAATATTTATTTTATATAATAAAATTATTTTATTACACGTAACAATCTTTAATGATTATTCGATTAATTCAATTATGAATTAAATTTCAATTTTTTCTTTATTTTTTACATCAATAAATACCAAAAAATGTTTCGAAGATAAACATATTTTTTATTTGTACATACAAATAAATAACAAAATATTACTAAAATAAATATTTTTTATTTACACACATAGATAAATATTAAAATGTATTTAAAATAAATACATTTTTATTTATGCACAAAAATAAATACAAAAATATCATTATATAAATATATTTTTTAGAATTGTTTATTACTATATATAAAAAGTGATAATAACCAATGTATATCTTTTTTTGTTTTCCTTTTATTATTTTTTTAAATTAATTGAAACTAATATATATATATATATATGAAATATAATTTTTTTATTAAATTTTAATTTCTTCTTAATTTTTTACATCAAAAATACCAAAAATGTTTTATAAATAAACATATTTTTTATTTATACACACAAAAAAATAACAAAATATTACTAAAATAAATATTTTTTATTTAAACACAGAAAAATTTTAAAATATCTTTAATATAAATACATTTTTATTTATACACACAAATAAATACAAAAATATCTTTAAATAAATATATTTTTTATAATTGTTTATTACTATGTATAAAAGTGAGAATAACCAATGCATAATATAATGATTATTCTCCTACTTTATTATTATCTTACTTTTTTAAACACAAATAAATTATTCTTTTTTTCTTTTCCTTTTATTAGTTTTTTATATTAATACATACTAATATATATATATATATATATATATATATATATATATATATATATATGAAATATAATTTTTTTATAAAATGTTTTCATTAATAAATATTTCTTATGAATATTTATTTTATATAATAAATTATTTTATTACAGTAACAATCTTTAATGATTATTCGATTAATTAAATTATAAATCAAATTTTAATTTTTTCTTAATTTTTTAAATCAATACATACCAAAAATATTTTGAAAATAAACATATTTTTTATTTGTAACACAAATAAATAACAAAATATTCCTAAAATAAATATTTTTTATTTATAAACATAGATAAATATAAAATATCTTTAAAATAATAAATTTTATTTATGCACACAAATAAATAAAAAAATATCTTTAAAGAAATATATTTTTTATAATTGTTTAATATTATATATAAAAAGTGAGAATAACCAATGCATAATATAATGATTATTCTTCAACTTTATTATTATCCTACTTTTATAAACACAAATAAATTATTCTTTTTTTCTTTTACTTTAATTAGTTTTTTATATTAATAGATACTAATATATATATATAATATAATTTTTTTATTAATAAATACTAAAATATTTATATGATAAATATTTGCTATAAATATTTATTTTATATAATAAAATTATTTTATTACACGTAACAATCTTTAATGATTATTCGATTAATTCAATTATGAATCAAATTTCAATTTTTTCTTAATTTTTTACATCAATAAATACCAAAAATATTTGGATAATAAACATATTTTTTTGTTTATACACACAAATAAATAACAAAATATTCCTAAAATAAATATTTTTTAAACATATAGATAAAGATTAAAATATCTTTAAAATAAATATATTTTATTTATGCACACAAATAAATACAAAAATATCTTTAAATAAATATATTTTTTATAATTGTTTATTACTATGTATAAAAAGGAAGAATAATCAATGCATAATATAATGACTATTCTCCAACTCTATTATTATCCTACTTTTTTAAGCAAAAATAAATTATTCTTTTTTTCTTTTCCTTTTATTAGTTTTTTATATTAATAGATACTAATATATATATATATAATTTTTTTATTAATTTTTTTTTCATTAATAAATACTAAAATATTTATGTAATAAACATTTATTTTATATAATAAAATTATTTTATTACATGTAACAATCTTTAATGATTATTCAATTAATTCAATTATGAATCAAATTTCAATTTTTTTTTTAATTTTTTAAATCAATACATACCAAAAATGTTTTGAAAATAAACATATTTTTTATTTGTAACACAAATAAATAACAAAATATTCCTAAAATAAATATTTTTTATTTATAAAAATAGATAAATATAAAATATCTTTAAAATAAATAAATTTTATTTATGCACACAAATAAATACAAAAATATCTTTAAATAAATATAGTTTTTATAATTGTTTATTACTATATATAAAAAGTGAGAATAAGCAATGAATAATATAATAATTATTCTCCAACTTTATTATTATCTACTTTTTTAAACATAGCCCATTAATGTAGGGACTAACATGTACCAATGTCACAAGAAAACGGAGTAATGATGTTAATAGTTCAAATAAAATAGTAGATATGTACATTTTTTTGTTTTTTACAATAATCATTTAATAAAATATTGAATTTTAAAAAAATTACAAGTAATATTTTTTTATATTTGTTTCATTGTTTGTACATTAAAATTCCAAGAAAACTTATGTAGGACAATTCAATTGCAATTCAACGTGATAATAAAAGATACTAACTATGTAATTTTAAAAAACTAATTACTTACCTGCATGAAAGAAGATACAATTACTTTATATTTTATTTCCTATAATAGAATTACATATTAATTAGTATATGAATTATTGATAAATTTTATAAAACAACTAATTGTAACAGTACAATTAGGAAACTTTTATGTCATTGAACTATAACTATTTGAGCTCGAATGTGTTTTAACTTTAGAAAATAGATAATATAGCTATAAATTTCACTTGTGCTTAAAAAAATTCTTTAAGTTAATTTATTAGAATAAATGTCATTAAAAAAGAGTGAGAGAAAATAAAACTCTTTTTTTAGTGACAAATTGTAAATGACACTATTCAATAATTACATCAAAATATCCCAATTAGGTTGTTACCCCCTTAACACTCTAATCATCTAGCCCTTCAATTACAAATATCATTAAATATAGGAAAAAATATAAAATAATTATTAATATAACTTATAATTAGGCTTGTTGATGAAAGAATAAGATAATAATGGGGTATTCCTCCACCAAGAAGTTATACAAATGTTAGGGACCTTAAAAGCTATATTATTTGCTGTATCATTATATCCTCTATAGATATGGGAACAATGAAACTCTATATAAGCAACTTTTTCAAAGCACTAAGCCCAAGAATAATACCATATTTATGGCACTAGTAGTGACCTAGTTCTAAAGAGAGTGACATCATAAACTGAGTCTAACTCCAACCAAAGTCTCTTCCACTTAAAGTTGGCAGCATACTTCACAACATGAATGGATTCTATAAGTTCTACCTCAAAGGCATATAAGGCTCTAAACGGGATACATATGCATCTTTTAACAAATGAATTCAAGATTCAAAAAACACCTACATAACCTGATAGGCCTGGTGACCTAAAAGAAGCACCATTTGTATTGACCTTTATCCATCTCTAAGGTGGCGCCCACAAAATAACCTCTATGTTTCGTAGAGCCTAGCATGGAATGCCTTGTATCTGTAGATGTCTGAGCAACTAAAGATCATTCCCTATATTTCGTATGGACCCACATTGTGTAAGATCTATCTTATGAATAAATCACCAAACTGTGACAAATGTGGGCTTTAGAGCCATCCATTTGTTCTCAAAACAATAATTATTTATGGCCATCCGTATTACTTATATGGTTGAGATAATCCCTAATTTTCATAAATTACGATCCAAAGTCAATTGCTACTAAAGTCGTCTAACGATCAAGAACAAAGGAGTTTTTAAGAGGTCGCTTGCAAAGAAAGGAGCATAAAAAATCCCAAAGGATACTACAAAATGACAACTCAAAAATAAGTGAGAAATGGTTTCCTCTATTAAGCCATAAATGGAACACATAGAAGGAAAGGTTATCCCTTTCATCCTTAACTAATAGTCCGGAGGGAGCTTATCTTAAATGGTATACCATAATAAAATATATCATGATGTCGATATGAAAGAGGTCCAGATGGTCTTGCCTCAATTGTTTAGTTCCCCACCTACCCAAAGTGAATCATAAGCCTTGTTGGTCATGATTCCTCTCTTAATTAAGCATGTCTAAACCGTAGAGTCATACCAATACCAATTGAATCTCTGAAGAAATATCCAGGTAAGAGTCCTCAAAAGTCGATAGTTGATGACATACATCATTTTGTAAATAATTTATCACCATAGGCGAGCACTTTAGTAGGATTTTTTGTTTCTTATTTTTATATTTGTTGTTGTTTCTTGAGTTCTTTTTTTAAAATTATAAAAATATTTTTTTTTTAAAAAAAGGTGTAGATTTCTTTTAACAATGAAATGGATTACAAAAATTACTTACTCTTACAAACTTATTCTTGTGACTTTATTTCTTTTGATTGACTCTTTATTGTGAAATGAATATTTTGACTTGTGTATTTACATACTTTTTTACTTGTAGTGATTGATATTGATAAGAATTTACCCATATGCTCACTAAACACATATGTAAGTCATGCTTAAGGCATGATTTCTCTTGTAAGATTCTAGAGCTTGAGCAAACTTTGACTGCAACATTGTGTTTGAGCTATATCTTTCACCTTTTAGACAAATCTGAAAAGAGACACTTAATTTTGAGAGGGCTACCTATTGTGATGTGTGCTGCTACCGCCATGAGCGAAGATGACTCACTCATAACTAGTGTGAAAGTAATCATACTAGGTTTCTAGCTTGTGCATGTTATTATAACAAAAAAGGGAAAATGAAACATAAAAATCTTTGCATGCACAAAAAAAGAGTCAAAATTGGTTATATGAAAATAAAATAAATAATCAATCTCTATATATAAAAAAAAGAAATAAAAATTTAAAATTCTAACTTGGTAGATATTTTTTATTTTGTGAAATTAAGAATTCAATTACAATTTTTCATGATTGGTGGTACTTTTTCCTTTGGATCTTTCATGATTGATCATAAATAAATTAATTGACATACTTTTGAAGTTCAATCATGTATCTTATTTTGAGTGATTATTGATATGTCACTATATGTCTTATTATGTATATGTGTCTTGTATGCTTTCAATGGAAATTCAAAATTTGAAATAGATTGATTATGTTCTAGTCATATTTAAATAAGTATAATACCCTAAATAAAAAAGAAAAAAATTATTAATATCATATATGATAATTTTTTTTATTCTACTTTATTTTGGGATGTTGTAGAACTAAGGGTTAGTACATTCATTATATACATTGCACTCTTACTCATAATAAATAACTATGCTTCAATATATACGACACTTATTAAATATGTTTACTTGATAAAGAAGCAGCTGTAAACCATGTGATTTAAACATTGTAGTTATTGAAATAGTAATTAATATTTGTCTATATAAAAATGTACATATCCTATACAAATCAAGAAAATATATAGGTGAAACCATTTATTTATTTAGTTTGATTGTTTCTTTAAATATTTATTTCTTCATGGTATCATAGCCATGTAGTTGCTCTATACAAATTTGAAGTCCTTGTTCTCTTAAACTTAGTTTTCTTTCTGTGAAAAAAAAATTCTCAAAAAAAAAATCTCATTCAAACACCCATACAAATATTAATTAAAAACACCATTTTTGAAGCAGTATTTGTCCCATCTTATTTTACAAATTACTTCAACCATAATTCTGAGCATATTTGTAAAAATAGGGTAGCAGAAACAGTCAGCACGCACCGCCAAAGGAAAGAAAAACATTTCACACGCTTCCACTCGCATCCATGCGTCGTCACACGCCATCTGGAGGTTGAAGATGCTGACGTGGTCGTATGGGTTGGCTCGGCTCGGCTCAGGCTCGCTGACGTGGGCATACAAGTAGGCTCTATTCAACCAACGGTTCGGTCGAAACCTGGTTTTTTCACAATTTTTCCAAATTTGACCGATTTGGTCCATTTTAAAGGTTTAAACCCTTTTTTTCAGTTCTACCTTTTTAAAATCGATTTGGTCCATTTTTCAAGGTTTTTAAACCAATCTTTTTACCTGGTTTTGTGTTTTTTATCCGTTTTGGTCCATTTCTTCTTAAAAAAACTATTGGTTCAATATTCTTTATACCGGTTCTTGCATTTTTCTTTCCAGTTTTGAAATTATTACACCATTTTCTAGTTTTTTTTACCATAACATCATGACAAAGGGCATAATTTCATTACCTATGGAGAAATCAACTTCAGTTATTGTACAAACTGTCTATTCTAAAGGTATTTTTAATGTTGGAATTATTCTTACTGTACTAATTATGATGTTTAGTCTCAAATAATAGAAATGCATATTGCAGAGAAAAAAAACTATCTTATATTCATGACAAAAAATTGCAACCAGAAAAAACATCAGAAAATTATAACAAGTGGTATGCAAAAAATCAAAAAGTGAAGAGATGACTACTTATGTCAATGAGTCCAGGTATTTGTCTTAAACCAAAAAGCCTTTACTTCCAAACAAAATGGAAAATCACTTTCAAAGTATTATAGAGAGTTGACTAAATTTTTTCAAGAGCTAGACCATCGTGATAAGGTGGTCATGAAAGACCCTCATGATCTAATATCGTATCCGGAGTCTGTTGAAAGACTAAGGATACATATTTTTCTTGCTAGATTAGATGGTGAATTTGAGTAGGTTCGTGGAGAAATTTTGTGAAAAGAAACCATCCCAGATTTAGAAGGTTTTTATTCCTTGATTCGACGAGAGGTAGTATGTCGAATCTCATTGAAGGAAAAATATGGAGACGTTGACGCTTCTGCTATGATATCCCAAAATCGTTATTTTTCAAATCAGCAAGAACGAAGGGTGGTTCATAAATCATCATTTAAATGTACCCATTTTCATCAAAAGGGTCGTACAAAAGAACGATGTTTTGAACTTGTGGGATATCTTGACTGGTGGGATCATAACCGTAACTCTCGGAAGAAAAATTCAAGACAAATGTCTACTGCCACCATTGTTGAAACAACAAAGGATCATGTTGCAAGCTCCTCAGCAAATGTTGGTAAAATGCTTAAAGCTTTTTCACCTGTTTTTAATAATACATAGATAATTGATTCAGGTGCAACTGATCATATGACATTCAATTCTAGACAAATCATAAAACCATCTTCACATAAAACTGTTTGCACTACCAATGGTAACACAACCTCAGTTATTGGAGAAAGATATTTATCTCTCACTAGTACATTAAATTTAGATTCAATACTAGTTGTTCTCTCTTTAGAGTATAACCTTATATCTATTTCTCAAATAGCCACTACTTTATATTGTTTTGTTATTTTTTGGCCTGACTTTTGTGTGTTCAAGGACATCCAAACAAAGCAAACATTTGGTCCTGGTGTTAGGCAAGGAAACTTATATTATTTGGACTTGGATTCAACAAATCATGCAATGGTAGCAACTGGATCTAAAAATGATGAATCAAATACATGGCTATGGCATTAGAGATGGAGTTATGCTTCTTTTGGATATTTAAAGAAATTATTTCCAAGTTTATTTATGAACTTAGATATTTTTACTTTAAAGTGTGATGTCTATGAACTAGCAAAAAGTCATCGTTCTTCTTTCCCTGTAACCTTAAATAAAAGTCCATTTCTATTTATGGTTATACATTTTGATGTATGGGGTTCTTCCAAAGTCTCTACTTTGGGAGGATCATGTTGGTTTGTTATGATTATTGATGGTTTTAGTAGAATGACTTAAGTTTTTTTAATGAAATCTAAAAGTGAGATAACCTTATTATTTAGAAAATTTCGTAAAATGGTTCGTACTCAGTATAAAACACAGATTCAAGTTCTACGTAGTGATAATAGATGAAAATATAAGAGTTCTAAGCTTCAAGAATATCTTAAATCAGAAGGGATTATTCATCAAACAACTAGTGTTGATACACCTTAACAAAATGGAGTTGTAGAAAGAAAAAATCAGCACTTGTTGGAAGTTGTCCGTGCCACATTGATCGAAGCTCATATGTCATTATCTTATTGGGGAGAAGCACTTACTTTTGCTGCATATTTGATTAATCATGTACCTTCTAGTTCCATTAACTTCCAAACACCACTACAAGCCATCACTGAAATAATTGTTGCACCAAGTGTTCCCAATTTACCTCCTCATGTCCTTGGGTATGTTGCATTTGTACACCTACATAAACAACAACATAACAAGTTAGATCCACGAGCAATATGTTGTGTTTTTATGGGATATGCCACACAAAAAATGGGTATCATTGTTATCATCCTCCTACAAAACAAATGATTACCACCATGAATGTTATTTTTCATAAAGATACAATGTATTTCTCTTATACACTTGAATTTCAGGGGGAGTACAACCGTGTTGAAATTCAGACCCTTACATGTAAATTGTTTCCTTATGAAGAAAGACAAATTATATGTGAGGAAAATACAAATAACCTGAATTCATATGGTAATAACTCCCAATATGAAAAAGACTCAAGGGAAATGGAATTAAGTCCTCGTCAACTTCAAGATCATCAAGCAAGTTCATTACTACCACTAAGTGAGTACGAGTTTCCTACTCCATAAGTTGCTGATATACCTAACCAATCTTTTGCAGAGGATGTTCCCACTATTGAACCGACTATAAAAATACTTCCACCATGTCCTAATAGAGGTATTCCTAAAGCCATGTTTGAACCTGAGATTTCTAGTAAAATCAAATATCCCATGAGTAACTATATATCTAAACATCGTTAATCAAAATCAAACATGTCATTTGTGAATCAATTATCTACTGTATCTATTATTAATAATGTGTAGAAAGCTAACCAAAAATGGAAATATGTTATGAATGAGGAACTAAGATCCTTAGAAATAAATGGAACTTGGGAACTTGTCAATCGTCTACCAACAAAGAAAATTGTTGGATGTCGATGGATTTTTTTAGTAAAGTATCAAGCAGATAGTATGATTGAATGTTATAAAGCTAGATTGATGGAAAAAAGGATACAGTCAGGCATATGGGATTGACTATACAAAAAAATTTGCGCCTGTAGCCAAAATTAACGGTGATTAAGTCTTAGTATCTCTAGCTTCAAATTTAGATCGGTCATTATATCAGTTTGATGTAAAAAATACCTTTCTATATAGAGATTTAATTGAAGAAGTCTACATGGATCTATCACTAGAAATCAAGAAATCCAAAATCCATGATGAAAAGGTGTGCAAATTAAAAAATCAATGTATGTATTAAAATAATCCCCAAGAGCATAGTTTGGCAGGTTCACAAAGTCTATGAAGACATTTGGCTACAAGCAAAGCAATTAAGACCATAATTTATTTCTGAAAAAATATATGGTAAGATCACTGCACTTATTGTATATGTTGATGATATGATAGTAAAAGGAAATGATCTTGAAGAAAGGAAAGCTCTACAAAGTTATTTATCCAAAGAATTTGAAATGAAAGACCTTGGTTCCTTAAAATATTTTCTTGGGATTGAGGTTTCTCGATCGAAAGAAGGAATCTTCTTATCTCAAAGAAAGTATGCCTTAGATTTATTAAAAGAAAATGGTATGTCGGCATGTCAAATAGCTAATACACCAGTAGAGGAAGGATTAAAGTTATGTATCAAGGTTGATAAAGTTCTAGCAAATAAAGAAAGATACCAAAGGCTTGTTGGAAGGTTGATGTATTTGGCACACACAAGACCAGATTTTGCCTATGCTTTAAGTATTGTAAGCCAATTTATGCATAACCCTGGAGAACAACATATAAATGTTGTTATTCGTATTTGAGGTATTTAAAGTCTACTCTTGGAAAATGAGTATTATTCACTAAAAACTCACAGTTCCAAAGAATAGAAGTATATATTGATGCTGATTAGGCTAGATCAATAATTGATAGACGATCTACATCAGGCCACTTTACTTTTGTAGGGGGAAACCTTGTAACATGGAGAAGTAAGAAACAACATGTTGTTGCCCGTTCAAGCGTAGAGCCTAAATACAGAGGTATGACACTTGGGCTTTGTGAGGCCTTGTGGTTACAATCTCTCTTGAAAGATTTGGGATTCCTTCTAAAGAATCAATTAAGTTATTTTGTGATAATAAAGCAGCATGTGATATTGCTTATAATGCAGTTCAACACGATCATATAAACATGTTGAAGTTGAAATATTCTTTATAATGGAAAAGTTAGAAGAAAATTCATTGAAATTACCAAAAATTAAGTCAGAAGATCAATTGGTTGACATTCTCACTAAAATAATCTCATATCGAGTATTCGTAGAAGTTTCAATCAAGTTGGGCATGAAAGACATCTATGCACCAACTTGAGGGGGAGTGTTGAATTCCACAAACACAGCACCAACTAATTTAACAAATACTGCACCGTCGCCTACCAATATACACGGCACTTACCAAAGATGTTTTCTTGATAAAGAAGCAGCTGTAAAACCATATGATTCAAACATTATGATTGTTGAAATCGTAACTAATATTTGTCTATATAAGCAATATACATACCCTATATAAATCAAGAAAATATATCGAAAAACCATTTATTTCTTCGGTTTGATTGTTCCTTCAAATATTTCTTTTAGAATAGTGTCATCGCTTTGATATACTTTTATTTAAGCTTCATTTTTTAGTTGGGTATAATTAAAATGAATTTTACCAAGACTAGCTTAAATTTTTAAATTCCAAATCCATAGGAAAGTTGCTCACATGATCAAATTTTCGACACATGATGGTAGAGCTTGAGGAACAAGATATGTACGTCAAGATTCTCTAAGATAAGGGAGTTTTAATACAAAAATTAAGTTTAGAAAAATGCAATACATAATGATGGGGTTTCGGATTATGACTTTTATGTCTAATAATATATATTAAGTTTCTAATTCATATATTGAGTTGTATAACTTACACTTAGTTGCGAAACATTATAATAATCTGAATTGTCATATACATGTTGAGTAAAATTTAGAATACATAACTCTAAATTTACTAATATCAGATCTAAACAAGTAAACAAACTACTTGTATTATACTCACTATAAAACCTTTCAAACGCAACTCACAAATTGAAGAGAAATACAAACACTTAAAGAGAAAGCTCTTAACTCACACTCAAACTAAGAATCAAAAGACTTATTTGTTTTTTTATGGAATGATTAAACCAAATGCAAGGTAGGCTATTTATAGTCCTCACCATGAAATCTACACCACACAAATATAAAACTAAGAAATAATCCTAACCACATAAATCTTATCTACACACTTCTCTTTTCTACAACCTTCAACCACTTCATTTATTTCTCTACCTCTTCAACCACTTCATTCATTTCTCTACCTCTTCAACCACTTCATTTATTTCTCTACATCTTTAATTATTATGTTGGTGTTGATTTTCAACACTCCCCCTCAACACCAACTCTCACTATTTTTACTGTGTCAAGCTGAAGGTGAAACATTTCAAACTTGCCAACGCTTAAGCTTTTTGTGAACAAGTCCGCAACTTGATCATTTGTCTTGATTTGCCTCATTTCAATTTCTTCTTGCAAAACCTTTTCTCTGATAAAGTGATAATGTACTTCAACATGCTTAGTTCTTGCATGAAATACCGGATTCTCTGCCAAATGAATTGCCGATTGATTGTCAGAGTACAATGGTACTGTATAATCTACTTGCTGATGTAGATTATTCATTAGCTGTATCAACCATGTACACTCTTGAGATGCCATTGCCGCTGCTCGATACTCAGATTCAGTGGTTGATAATGATACCGTTGGTTGTCTCTTGCTACACCAAAACATTGTTCCAGAACCCAGCTTAAACACATACCTAGTTGATGATCTCCTGGTGTTATAATCTCCTACATAGTCTGCATCGCAATAACCAACTAACTTGTTGTCTCTACCTTTCTTGTACAAAAAACCATAGTCAATTATAATATTCACATATCTTAATATTCGTCGAACTTCTTCCAAATGTGGCTTCTTTGGATTTTGCATGTACCGACTCATTACACTAACTGCATAAGAAATGTCAAGCCGAGTTAAGATTAAGTAGATTAGACTGCCTACCAATTTTTGATACATTGTCGCATCTTCCAAATCTTTTCCTTCATGTTCACACATGTTGGCATTTGGCTCCATCGGCATCGAAATTGGTTTGCATTCAAGCATTCCGAACCACTTTATCAAATATTTGGAATATTTTTGCTAACAAAGAAATATTCCTTCTTGTGTGCGATCAACCTCTAAACCAAGGAAGTGCTTGAGCTGGCCAAGTTCTTTCATCTAGAAACGAATTGACAAATTCTCCTTTGTTTGAAGAATTTCTGCCTCATTATCACCAGTTATGATTAAGTTATCCACATACACTAGCACAATAGCTAGCTTTCCTTCATTGGCTTTAACAAGCAAGCTAGAATCTGCAGGTGTTACTGAATAACCACTTTGTGTTAGAAATTTAGCAATCTTACCATACCATGCCTTGGGTGCTTGTTTCAATCCATAGAGTACTTTCCAACGCTTACACACATATTCAGGATGATCTTGGCTCTAAAAACCCATTGGTTGGATCATGTAGATCTCCCGATCCAACTCTCCAGAAGAAAAGCATTCTTCACATCCATCTGCCATAACTTCCAATCTTTGTTTACTGCAAGTGCAAGTAGGACTCAAACAGTTGTAAGTTTCGCCACTGGACTAAACATTTCATCATAGTCTAGTCCATACTGTTGAGAGAAACCATGAGCTACCAATCGTGCCTTGTACCTTTCGATTAACCCATCTTGTCTGTGCTTTATCTTGTAAACCCATTTGCAGGATATGGGTTTCACATCTCTTGGCTTTCGCACCAAATCTCAAGTTTGATTTTGCTGAAGTGCATCGATCTCTTCTCTCATAGCTATCATTCACTCAGATATTTGCGATGCTTCTTCAAACGTCTCAAGTTCTATTACTTCTTCAATTATGGCTGCATTGGTATATTTGGGATTTAGCCTTCATGTTCTTGTTGAACTATGGAGTTGAGATTGTGGAGTTGATTCTTCTATTTCACTAGGCCCACCTTCTTCATTTAGTTGTTGATATATGCCAGTTTGCCAAGGATTCTGAGCTACTCTTTGTTCAGCACCATCATCATCTAGATCTTTGGATTCATCTAAACTTGGTTGGAATTGAATAGTATGCTCCCCCATCTTTTGTGGCAGCTTATCTCCAAATTCTCTTGAGTCTTGCAATGCTTCCTTCTATGAAGACCACCAAGAAGATGCTTTATCGAACACCACATCTCGTGAAGTGTAGCATCTTCCACTCGTTGGATCACAACATTTATACCATTTTCTTTGGGTGTCGTGTCCTATAAAGATACATCCAACAACTTTCTTGTCAAATTTGCTTCGTAAATGATTAGGAACAAATACATAACATACACAGCCAAATACTCGAAAGTAGCTAACTGTAGGTTTCATGTTCCATAGTTTCTCAAAGGGTGAAACAAATTATAACCTTGGTTGAGGAAGTCTATTGATCACAAAGGCTACAGTCCTCATCGCTTCAGCCCAAAACCTCCCATGTACATTCTTTTCATGTAGCATACTTCGATAAATTTTTTCAAGATGTCGGTTCTTTCTCTCTGCTACACCATTTTGTTATGGCGTGTTGGCACAAGTGTATTGATGACGTATTCGACATTCCCTTAGGTATTGAGAGAACTCGCTTGAGTTATATTCTCCGCCATTGTCAGTGCGCAAGCAACAGATCTTCTTTCCAACTTCTCCTTCAGTTGACACTTTAAACTCTTTAAACTTTGAGAATACGTCAAATTTTTCTTTCATAAAGAAAACCCATACATACCTTGAGAAGTCGTCAATGAATGTCACCATATATCGCATACCGCCAATTGATGGTTGCTTAACAAGACCGAATACATTAGAGTGAACTAACTCCAATGGTTCTTTTGCTTTAAACTTCGATTCCTCATATGACAATTGGTGAGCTTTACCATATTGGAACCATGCACAGACCGTGTTTGTACGCACGTCTAGTTGAGGAAGCACTTTAAGTATCGACTTCTTCACCATCACACTTAGCTTGGAATAGCTAACGTGACCTAATCGTATATGTCATAGATCTGATTTCTCATTTCTTCTTGTCTTGTCTACATATGCAAATTCTTCTGACATTACGTAGAATGATTCCAATCGTTGTCCCTCCATTGTCGGTGTTTCTGAGATTTTGAGATCACGATACACCTTCACATCTTGGGGACCGAACAAGACATAATGGCATGATGATGTTAACTGAGCCACATATAGCAAATTTTTCTTCATTCTTGGGACATGATAATCATCTTGAAGTGGTATTTGGTTAGTACTATATCGAGGCGTAACTATCGTCTTACCGATATGGGCTATCGGTAACCTTGAGTTGTTAGCTGTCATCACTACACGACCTCCATTGTACTCAAACATGCTTTCCAACTTCTGTTTATCACATGTCATATGATTTGAACAGCTCGAATCTACATTCTAGTCATTCTTGTAGTCAATTTGTTTTGATGTTGTCACCGTAAGAGCTAATTCTTCTTCCTCTGTAGCGAATAATGCTTCGGCATCCCAACCATTTTCGCTATGCTCCTTAGAACTGGAAGTAGCTGTATTGCTTTCAGCAGGCTTTTTCTTACTCCAACAATCTTTTTCCATGTAACCCATCTTCCCGCAGTTGTAACATTCACCGTCAAATTTTCTATTGTTATTGCGATTCTTCCAAGCTCCCCCTGAACGAAAGCCTGCCTTTCCTTGAAGAATTTTTCCTTTGTCACCATCATTTTTATATCCATTTCCATTATACAGCTTGAAAGTGCCTCTACTTTTGCTAGTGTAGAGCGCTTCTTCTTCACCCTTCAGTGAGACTCCTCCCATTTGCTTAGCCATAGCTTCTTGACCTGCCAGCAAATTCTCAAACTCAACAAGAGATGGTTGTGTCGGCCATCCTTGTATAGTGGTAACAAACCCTCGATATTTGGGTCTCAAACCATGAATAATTATTCTCTTTATCCTTGTTTCCCCAATAGGAGCTTTCGGATCTAGCTCTGAAATTTCTCGGCATAACGACTTTACCTTGTGAAAGTATTGGGAAATCGTCATGTCGCGTTGCGCCATCAATAGCAACTCATTTTCTAGAAGTTGCAATCTTGTATAATTCTTATTTAAAAAGAGTGTAACAAGAGTGTCCCATGCTTCCTTTGGTGTTTTTGCATCCCGAATGTGCTCCAACATTTCTTCTTCAATTGTGGTCTTCAAAGCAAACATCGCTTTACCTGCTTTAATTTTCCACTTTTGTAAGATGTTGTTTGCATCTTCTGCTGTTGGTTGTGTAATTTCGTCACCACCAACAACCTCCCACAAGTCCTAACCTTGTAGGTAAGACTTCATACATGTTGCCCATGTGTTATAGTTTTTTTTGTTGAGCTTCTTGATTCCTCTAACTACTTGTAGGTCACCCATCGTGCTGGCAAGACTTCGACTATACTGAACAAGCTTAACTAAGAAACTTGTAGAGTATCAAACTCTTCATAACTCAAGATAGCTCTACTAAGAACGATCATTGACCCTCTCGCTCTGATACCAATTGTTGAGTAAAATTTAGAATACACAACTCTAAATTTACTAATATTAGATCCAAACAAGTAAACAAACTACTTGTATTATACTCACTATAACACCTTTCAAAGGAAACTCACAAATTGAAGAGAAATACAAACACTCAAAGAGAAAGCTCTTAACTCACACTCAAACTAAGAATACAAAGACTTATTTGTTTTTTTTATGGATTGATTAAACCAAATGCATTTATAGTCATCACCATGCAATCTACACCACACAAATATAAAACTAAGAAATAATCCTAACCACACAAATCTTATCTACACACTTCTTTTTTCTACAACCTTTAACCACTTTATTTATTTCTTACCTATTCACCCACTTCATTTATTTCTCTACATCTTTAATTATTATGTTGGTGTTGATTTTCAACAATAAATTACTCTTTTATTAAATTAAATTAGGCATATTTTACAACATAATACATATTTAATATATATTTTCAAATTTGGATGCATATACTAAGTCTCTAATTCATGTATTGAGTTGTAAAACAGTTCAAATGCGTGTATAGTAAATATAAAAAAAATGATTTTACAAAAAAATAGTATATAAGTTTTAAGAAATTGATATAATCTCAAAATAAAGGAACAAAGAATAAATAAATAGAAATAAAAAAAAAGAAAAAAGAACATAAATTTTCATAAATGATAAAAACGGGTAAAATCTTTAGTTTAAAAAAGAGTATATATACTACCATGTATATAACTTTCAGTTTTAACAATAATATTTCGTAACTTATAATTGGATTGCTAGGGAAGTCACCAGAGCTAAAACCAATTGATATTCAATATATGCAAAACCATAACGTTCAAGGCATAGTAAGATTTATATATAAAATTAAAATTAAAATATTAAATAAATTAAATTAAATTTTGTATCATTTGTTCCCAAAATTATAATGTTTAATTTTTAAGTTAATATTAATATTGTGTGTCACATAATTTATTGATCATTTGCAATATTTTAATATGAATATTATTATGTGTAACATAATTTATTGATTTAATTAAATATAAATTCGAATACAAAATTATATAATTAATATTCGGTCAAAAATTTATGAATAATATTTTTTATTAAAAGTTGATACATACTGTCATACAACAATCAATATATCACATATAATTGTTTCGTTAATAATAAGTGATTTACCATTTCCATTAGGAATTTTTTCTAAAAAAATTCATATTTTTTATAATAGTTTAAAAAAGGGCATATTTTAACCTTAAACTTGGAAACAAAATTTTTAATCAATTTTATTTAAAAATAAATAAAAAATATATAAACTCTATTTTACAAAACATAATTATTATAAACATACAAAAATATTAACACTTTATAAATTTATAATTAATTTTAAATACACAAATCTCTTTTATCATATTATATATTAAAGTTATATTTTAAAAAATATAAATAATTTATTTTATAATAAAATAAATATAAAGTTATACGAAAATGATATACTAAACATTTTGATAATTCATAAATAATATAATACATTATTATTATTATTGTTAAATATAATTATATTTAATAATTATTATAATTATGATATAAAAAATAATATTTATAAAAATAATTAAATTATTAAATAAATTGATAAATCTCTATGTCTAACTTTATACAAGATACAAATACAATTATAGAACATTTTGACGTAAACTTTGCGTCAAAATATTATCTAATATAATAAAATATATTTAATTAATTATATTTTAATATTTAAATAAAATTATTATTAATAAATATTTGTTATCTTAATAAAAATAAAAATTATAATAATATTAGAGATATGTGTTATAATGTAATATATTTTTTAATTTTTTAATTTTTAATAATTTATTTTTTAAAAAATATGAATAAATTTTCTTAAAAATGATTATAACAATTTAGTAAAATTTTTAATAATTTTAAATTTTATAATTTATTATTTTAAATTATTTTATAATAAAATTTTGATAAGTTATTTGTTATAAAAAATTATATATTTTTTAATATATAAATATAAATTATTTTTATTTATAATAAAAATAATTTATTATTTATTAAAATTTGGTGAATGGGGATATTTTATTTTTGATTTTTTTAAGAAGATAAGAAGAAGAAAAAATGGGATAAAAAACATATGAGAGAAGAAAAAATGGTAACTCTTTGATTTTTTAGTAAAAAAATAAAAAAGGTGGCCGAGAAATAGGAGAGGAGAGAGATAAAAAATATAGTTACCAATAAATTGTTGAATAAGTTTCAATTTATCTTTTTTTAAACTAAAACAATTTTTAACCCTTTTTTAAACAATTATAAAAAATATGATATTTTTAAACAAATGGCCTTTCCTATCTAGTCACATTCGAAAGTCACACTATTCTTTAAAAGTAAATATGAATTATTTTTTAACACCGAGAGTATCAAAAATTCAAAAATAAAAGTTGAGTTCATCTAATAAAGATATTGGTATCTAAAATTGTCGTTTTATATATATGTTTATATATTAGTTATGATTATGTATATTATTATTATATTACGAATATATTTACAACATATTAATAGTAATAGTATATTTTAATAAATATATCAATTTATTATTTTATTATTAATTATACTATGAATAACACATAGTTATTTGTCATTAAATATGTTTTGTAAAAGTAAAATATATTTTTCTTAAATAATTTGATTTTTTTATAAATATAATGATATATTTAGAGTAATGATATTGATATTGTTAGAATAAAAATATATGAAAGGTTAATTTTATAAAAAAAATTAAAAAATAATATATATATATATATATATATATAATAAAATAGAAGGTTAAATAATATTTGTTTACAAAGTATTATTCAGCAAGGGTCCACTAGCTAAAATGGAAAAACAAAATTCAAGATTTCGACATTATATAATAAATATATTTATTTAAATCATTTGTATTAAAAATGATTGATCATGATCATGTATATATTATTATAGTAAAAATTTATTAATAAATATATTTGTAATATATTAGTAATATTTGTATATTTTAATAAATATATTAATTTATTATTTATTATTAACTATATTATTAATCACAAATAGATATTTCTCATTAAATATGTATCGTAAAAATAAAATATTTTTTTGATAAATAAATTTTTTTATAATTATAAAGATATATTTAGAATAAAGATTTTATTATAATATTTTTTTATTATGATAAAAATATATAAAAATATACGTGACAATAAAGTAAAAATGTTAAATAATATTTTTTAACACAACAGACATACGCGTTTATACATGTAAATAATCCACTTACACCTTTCTAAAGAAAACCCACTAAAATCTTTCTATAAATTGCATGCAAATTTTGCAAATACTGAGTTGCCTATCTCTCTCTTTGAGTCTCACCACTCATCTATGACTCTTAATCTGCTACAAAATATTGTCAAAATAAGATAATTCATTAAAAACAAATTCCTACAATCCTTAGAATTCTAACATATCAAACTATCTTCAAAACCCAATATATATTTTATAAATATACCCGGTTATCATCATTCTCAATCTTACCCCAAAAGCAAAGAAAATAAAAGGAAAGAAAACCTCTTGGGCTTCTTTTCGTGTTTTGGTGCTAATGATGGCTGGTTTTGACAACTTTTATTGTTCATCGTCAAACTCAAAAAACTACACAATGTTTGATCAACTTTTGACCTAAAATCAGTATGACGAAACTCTAGAAAGTGCTCTCTCTGGTTTGAATATTGGCTCATGGAATGAACGAATGCCGTTTGTTTGTAACAATGGTGGTGTTAGTAATCATAGGAATGAAATCCACATTGTGATTGGAAGAGAAAAATTTTCACCACTTCCATGTCTAAATAATGATATCAGAGAAGAAAATTGGAATCTTTATGATGTTTCTTTGATGGGTTCTGGACGATTTCAGATAGGAAGATCTTATGAGGAAAATCAAAGTAGTCCTTTTTGGAATTTAAACGGTCTGTCGTCTTTTTTTTCTCTGATTATATGGGGAGTTCTTTAGCTGTCATGAATAGTCAGATGAACAATAATAGGAAAGAGCCACTACTGAACTTGTCTCTAGATCATTTGCTTGAAAGGATCGTGATTTTGGATAAGGATCAATACGGTTACACATTTTTACATAAGATAATAGAAAATCTGAAAAGGAACGAAAATGATTTTATATACAATGAGATAATTGATGAGGTTGATGACTTGATGATTCACTATTTTGGAAATTATGTTTTTCAGAAGATAATTGAGCTCTGTAGTGAAAAGCAGAGGAGTGATATTATTATTGCTTTCATCATTCCAGAACTTAAATTCGTTAATATTTGTCTCAACACTCATTGGTATGTATGAACAGTTCTTTAATCTATTTTTATTATTTTTTTAAAAGTATTTTTGTTAAAGAATTGGCACTTGCGGAAGCGAACATCAGGTCTAATTTTGATTGCACAGATTAATAATAATGGGTAACGGCAATAGTAATAAACAGTAAGAAAATTAATAGCATAAAATGATTCAAGTGGTTTGATGAAATAAAATCAAGATCGTGATCCTCGCCAAATACTTTGGTTTTATTATTTGTAAAACTGCTCAGACGAATCATTTTAAGTAGAAAATGATAAGTATACAAAGGTCGATCCCAAGGAAGGAATGTATGTGGTTCTTAATTTATTATTCAAATTTTTAAAAGCGAAATTAAATCCCAAACATCCGTCACGATAGTTTGGTTTTTGTGTTCCTAATCTAATAACATAAAATAAACATATATACTGATTAATTAAATATAATCTAATATAAAAATAAACATAGATTCAATAAACATTCAAATGCAAATTTTATCTTTATAAATAGTGGAGTATTTATGGATATAATAACTAAGTTAATTATCGCCAAGCCATATTATCAGGTTATTAAAGATATGAATTGATATTTATTGATTCTCCTTTTTTATTTAATACCACCTTTGGTGGTTAGATATTATTTGTTAACTAAACAAATCAATTAACACCTATGGGTGGGGTTGATAACTAATTTGGTTAATTAAATTAATTCCTTTTCTAAGAGATTGAAAATGAACTATTTAAATGCCGCTTTGGTGGTTCAAACGATTTAAACTTTATTCAAGGTGTCCAAATTAAACCTAAGAATTTAGTTATCCGAGTACTAACTTTCAAGTTTTAAAATCACTACCGAAAACATGTCAAATACATTTTCGGATAATAATTCTTATAAAAACTTTTGAAATAGAGCTTCACTCTAACTACCTAAGCGATTGCAAACAAATAAAAGAGCACTACTCTAAATCGAGATCGGATAACTAAACCTTAAAATCTAATTTTCGCATTTAAGTTTGTAATGAAAAATAATATATTTCTTTCTAACATTCTTAATATAAAATCTTGAATAAAAAATAAAATCAATTCATTTTAGAGATTTTTACCTATTTAATATTTGTGCAAGCATAACAACGTTATTATTATATCATTTTTACAAGCAATATACGATTAAATTTAATCACGAACAAATTAAATATAACATGTAAGAATAAAGCATAAAAATAACTTGAAAATAAAATCCTTACAAGATCTTGATGCCATTTTCAAGTTTGCTAGAAAAACTCCAAGCGGAATTTGCACTCATTTATTGAATCAAAAATCTAAAATATTACAAAAACATAACTAGTTCTTCCCTAAAAAGGGAAGAACTCTAAAAACTAAGAGAAATTAACTAAGAAATAAGAAAAAACTAGCTTAAAACATAAGAAAAACTAAAAACTAAAAACTAAGAAATGGAGAGAGAAAGAAAGAAGAGAAGTGAGTTTTTGAGGTGTTTGAAGGTGTGTTTTGAAGTGAATGGAAGGGGGTATTTATAGGTGAGGATGGAGAGAAAAAAATGAATAAAAAATGTTAAAAAAATATTAAAAAATTAAAAACGTGTAATGGACATCTTGAGGTCATCAATGACGTCACGGGCTGCACGTGAAAAATGGGGTGGCAGCGTTGGGCGACGGAGGGCGGGCTGGCAGCGCCAGGCGTCGGCTGGGGGCGTGAACGTATCGCGCGCGCGATGTACCGCGCGCATTTAACAGAACTCGCGTAGCAAGATCGCTGCGCATTTAACAGTAACCCCCGCGTGATGCTGCGATATGAACAGTACCGGCGCAGTTGGGGCGGGCGGGTCTTGGCGCGGCGGCGGCGGCGTAATGATTTTTCTCCGTTTTGACATTTTGACCCATTTTGTCCAATTTTTCCATATTTTTCGACCTTTACGCATTTATTTATTAATATTTTTGTGATGTATTGCTTTCCAAGATTCCTCTTTGAGTCTTTAAGTTGCATTTTTAAACCAAAATACACGAAAAACAATAAAAATACATGTGATTCAAAAAGACAAATTTATATAAATATATGATAAAACATATAAATATATATATTTTTAATCAATTAATGTCGTAAAATCATGGTTATTTTAGTGCTTTTTGAGCACTCATCACAACCCCAAACGACTTCTTGCTAGTCCCTTAGCAAGAGAAGCGATAAAAACTAAAAATTGAACTATCCTAAATCACTTTCGTGGATTGAAACGGTTGCATTTAGCCTATGCAACAAGCCTTTAAACCCCTAGGTTGCACTGATGGAGCGAGTTTCGAGTCTCGTGAGGTTTTGAATGATACCCACAAACATTGTACTAAATGTAAAAACAAAAGAAACAATAAAAACAAACAACTTAAAAATTAAATTTACAACAAAATCACAAATTATCAACATCTCACAAAAATGTCTCATACTTTTTAATCTCCTTTAAGATCATAATTAAAATCTTAAGCATAAGTTATTTTAATCTCTTTAAACAATCATGATTTATTATAATAATTAGTCGAAAATCATTTTCATATTTCACATCAAAAATGTATCAATTTAATTTCACCCAATTTCGATTAATGTGAATCGAAATTCTGCGATTCTATTCTCACAAGTCAATACTCTCAAAACACTTGAATCCTATGGGTTCAAACACTCATACTAATTTATACGAAAGAGTTGATGTATAGAAATGAAACTAATATGTTCGCATATGTATAAAGAATAAAGGCTCAAAGTGTTATTTTAACATTGATCTCATGAAAGAATCAAATGTATAAATTATAAAGATATCATATATAAAAATTATTTTCATGCATAAATCAAACTCATTAAGAAAGAATTTCAAGATATATGCCTTTTACAAATGAAGAGAGTGCAATGACTTTTAGGGAATTATTTCCTATATCCTTCTTTTGTAATTAGCCTTTACTACAACTTTTGTAGGCAATGTGGGTTATAGTATGTAGATTATACTATATATTCTTTATCTCTCTATTTTTTTTTTTTTCTCAAGATATTTCTCAATATATGTATTTTAGAGAGTCAACCCGTATACAGATTGTACATATTTTGGATTTTGGTGAGTGGTTAATTTTGTGGCTTTTCTCGTTTGATCTTGGTTTAGGTAACCCCAGGATATGTCTTTTTGTTTTTGTAGAGTCATGCATAAATGAGATATAAGCATATACTATCAACTTCTACTCAAATCATTTAATCTAAGCAAAAATAATAATAAAAAATATATGATACTCTATTAAAATGAGAAAAAAAAATTCATACATTCAATGCTAATACCTATAGAGATCATCTAAAAATTTGAAGAAATAAGAAATGTGTTTGGAGTAGAAAAAATATATATTTCACTCTGAATAAAGTAAATTAGGCTCAAATTATATCTCACAAAGGTAGTCTCCACTAAAAAAAACTCATAAACACCGATTTTGGGTTTAATATAATTTCTACATCTTATCAAGAAATACTAATTATGACAAAAACTAACTAATTATCAAAAATAATTACAAAATATTTCATGATATGTTTTCAAAAATTAATCTAACAGTACAAAAGACTTAACTATTTACTTAAATTTGATTTAAAGAAAAGATAAATTTTTGTGAAATTTTTTTTTTCAAAAATTACTAAATCACAAAAAATAGAAATAAAACCAAACACACAAAAAATGAAAAAGTATATTTTTTATTTTTAAATATTTTTTTTTATTTTTAAATTGTTAAAACTTTTTTTTTTAAGCATGGTAACTTTTCACCACCCCCAACCTAGAACTTACATTGTCCTCGAATGTAATAAATAAATAAATTAAAGATAAAGAGAAAAGAAAGAAAGATTACCTATTTCTTGAGAAAGTGCAAGTAGTAATGGAAAATGCAGGTGCATCGTATTATCATATTCATCATTAAAGATAGACGAGATCATTTGTGAGCTTCTAACATCTCAACAAATATTTTTAGTTTTAACAATTTAAAAATTATTCACATGTAAATAAAAGAAATAAAAGAAAATTACCTAAAATGATGGGTTGCCTCCCATCCAGTATGCTAGTTTAACGTCTTAGCAAGACGTAACTTGGGATTGCATTTTAAGTAAACTCAATGTCCCTCATCATGAGTCAATCAAACCTGCTATGAGGTAAGATAAGGTTGTCTCTATATACTTTTTTCGATCATGCCCTATTGATTTTGACATTTCTTTCGTACTTAAAACTAGAGGCATATTTTGAGTTTTAGATAACCCACAACTAGGTACAAATCAAATAATTAAGGCATAAAAACACAATTGTACCTAGATCAAACAAAGCAACTAACTCCTTAGATTGTAATTAAAACTTTAAAATTTTGGAGATAGTTCATAAATTTTTTGTTTTTTTTTAAATAACATAATCAGTATTAACCAAGAATGGTTCTCAGAAAGAATGGTGGTGCAAAGGCTTCGCTTAAAACCATCCTCCTAGGCGAACAACGTTCTCAGAAAGACTAGTGGCACAAAGTCTTCCAAGAACTAGTCTCCTAGACAGAACTCCCTTAGATCTTTACTTTTCATGTTATTAAGTTAAGTTAAATAAAACTTTAAGTTAATGAAAATCTAAGTTAATTAAGTTTAAAGAAAAGGTTAATTAAGTTAAGTGAATTAAAAAAAATCTAAGTTAATTAAGTTAAGTTAAAAAAAAAATCTAAGTTAATTAAGTTAGTAAAAAGTTAATTAAGCTAAGTGAAGTAAAAAAAATCTAAGTTAATTAAGTTAAGTGAAGTAAAATAAAAAAACTAAGTTAATTAAGTTAATGAAAATTTAAGTAAAAACCTAAGTTCATGTTAAAAAAAAATCTAAGTTAATTAAGTTAGTAAAGAAAAATTAAGTTAAGTAAGTTAACTAAAAATCAAGAAGAATTTTTTTTATTATTATTTTTTATTTATTTTTTTATTTATTTTTTACGAACGGTAATTTTATTTTACTATTCACGCAATCTTATTTCTTATTAACTTAAATTTTTTAATTTTTTTTTTAAAATTTTTTTTTACGAACGGTAATTTTATTTTACTATTCACGCTATCTTATTTCTTATTAACTTAAAATTTTTTTTTTAATAATTTTTTTTTAATTTTTTTTTTACTATTCATTAACGGTAAAAACTTTTTACTTCAAATTTCAAATTTCTAAATTATTTTACTATTTATGCTATAATTAATTTTTTTTTTATATTTTATTTATTTATTTATTTATTTATTTTTATTTCTTATGAAATTTGAAATTTGATTAAAATTTTTTTATTTATATATATATATATATATATATATATATATTTTTTTTTAAAAACACAATTATTTACAACACAAAAATATTTTTAAAATTTTGATAAATAAATTAAAAACGCTATTCCTTCTGCAAGAACGGCGAAAACTTGATTTAGCCGTGATCACGATTCTCGAAATACTTTGGTTTTAATATTTGTAAAACTCTGTAGTCTTGTAAGATCATTTCGTAGAAAATGATAAGTATACTCACGAAAGTCGATCTAAGGAAGGAATGTATGTGGTTTTAATTTATTATTCAAACTTTTAAAACGAATTAAATCCTAAACATCCTTGTCACGATAGTTTGGTTTTGTGTTCCTAATCTAATAACATAAAATAAACATATATACTGATTAATTAAATATAATCTAATATAAAAATAAACATAGATTCAATAAACATTAAATGCAAATTTTATCTTTTATAAATAGTGGGTATTTATGGATATAATAACAAAGTTAATTATCTTTCGTGTTATCTAGGTTATTAAAGATATGAATTGATATTTATTGATTCTCCAAAAAGCTTTTTGTATGAATACCTTCATGGGTTTAGATATTCTTTCGTTAACTAAACAAATCAATTAACACTTTATGGGTGGGGTAGATAACTAATTTGGTTAATTAAATTAATTCCTTTTTCTAAGAGATTGAAAATGAACCATTTAAATGCCACCTTTGGTGGGTTAGACTTTTAAACTTTATTCAAGGTGCCCAAATTAAACCTAAGAATTTAGTTATCAAGTACTAACTTTCAAGTTTTAAAATCACTACCAGAAAACATGTCGTCAATACATTTTCGGATAATAATTCTTATAAAAACTTTTGAAATAGAACCACTCTAACTCTGGAAGCGATTGTACCAACAAATAAAAGAGCACTACTACAAATCGAATATAACTAAACCTTAAAATCTAATTTTCAGATTTAAGTTTCAGAAATGAAAAATAATATATTTCTCTAACATTCTTAATATAAAATCTTGAATAAAAATAAAATCAATTCATTTTAGAGATTTTTTACCTATTTAATATTTCGCAAGCATAACAACGTTATTATTATATCATTTTTACAAGCACTAGCAGGTTAAATTTAATCACGGACAAATTAAATATAACATGTAAGAATAAAGATAAAAAATAAGAAAAGAAAATAAAATCCTACGATGCCATTTAAGATTCTTTAGAAAAAACTCCAAGCGAATTTGCACTCCCATTTATGGAATCAAAATTCTAAAATATTACAAAAACATAACTAGTTCTTCCCTAAAAAGGGAAGAACTCTAAAACTAAGAGAAATTAACTAAGAAATAAGAAAAACTAGCTAAAACATAAGAAAAACTAAAAAAAACTAAAAACTAAGAAATGGAGAGAAAGAAAGAAGAGAGAAGTGAGTTTTTGAGGTGTTTGAAGGTGTGTTTTGAAGTGAATGGAAGGGGGGTATTTATAGGTGAGGATGGAGAGAAAAAATGAATAAAAAATGTTAAAAAGATATTAAAAAATTAAAAAGCGTGTAGTGGACATGCTGAGGTCATCAATGACGTCACGGGGGGTCACGCACGTGAAAAATGGGGTGAAACGCGTTGGGCGCACGGAGGGCGCTCTTTGGCGCGCGCGGCACAGCAGCAATGGCAGAACTCATTGCGCGCCAGTGGCACGATATGCTCGCCGCGATCTTTGCTGACGCGCATGAACAGAACCTCGCGCGCCGTCGCGCGCATGAAACGATAACTCGCGCGCAAAGGCTGCGCTGCGCATAACCGCGCGTAGCCGGCTGGTGATCTGTGTGATTTGGGCCGGAGGCTGGTCACTAAGCCTTGACGCGTTTTCTCCGTTTTGACATTTTTGACCTTTTTGACCCATTTTGTCCAATTTTTCCATATTTTTCGACCTTTACGCATTTATTTATTAATATTTTTGTGATGTATTACTTCCAGTATTCCTCTTTGAGTCTTTAAGTTGCATTTTTAAGCCAAAATACCTGAAAAACAATAAAAATACCCGTGATTCCGAAAAAGACAAATTTATATAAATATTTGATAAAACATATAAATATATATATTTTTAATCAATTAATGTGCATAAAATCATGGTTATTTTAGTGCTTTTTGAGCACTCATCATGGTTCAACTTTTAAATGTGAAAAATCTACTCTACTAACGACGGCATACCGAGAAAAATTCACTAATAATCAAAATAGAGATACAAACATCAATTCCAAAGAGCTTCACTAATTATATCATAATCCAAAATCAACTCACAAAATATCACCTCTAATTTACTAGTAATATATATAGTAAGATAAATTAACAAACTTGCTATTAAATCAAATATTACCGTACAAATGAGAGAAACACCACAAATGGTAGCAGAAATAGACAGTTTTGTCCTTGGGCTGATTTCCTCTGCTTTGTTAGTTGGTTACCGTTGTGTTTCTTCTTCTTTGACTGCTGCTGCACTTCTTCTCTGCGGTTGCTTTTCTCTGGTGGCACACAAAACCCTCTGCTCTCTGTTTTCTATTTTGGCTGCAGCTTTTTATTATACATCACGCAGGAAACTTTAGTTATATATATATATAGGAATAAGCTAAGGGTTATATTTAGACAGATGGGCTTTGGGCTTAATATTTGTTTTGGGCTACTATTAACAAATCTCCACCTTGGCTCAAAACAGAAAACAAGTTCTTCAAATGAAATTCCTCAGATTACCAAATAACCGTCGTCCAAAGCCCCGAAGGGTGCTCATCTTCTACAAATACTAATCAAGTCCAAGCAATACTTGAACTTATTAAATGAAACTGGTTTGGTTAACATATCAGCTGGATTCTCTATAGTGACTATCTTATTGACAACAATAGCACCTTGAGAGACAATGTCACGAACGAAGTGATATCTGACATCAATGTGTTTGGTTCTTTCATGATACATAGTATTCTTGGTCAAGTGTATAGCACTCTGACTATCAAAAAATACAACAGAAGTATACTGGTGTAAACCCAAATCACAAACCAAACCTTTAAGCCAAATGGCTTCTTTCACTGCTTCTACTGCTGCCATATATTCTGCCTCTGTCGTAGACAAAGCAACTGTAGATTGTAAAGTAGCCTTCCAACTAATAGCACAATAAGAAAGAGTGAAGACATAACCTGTCAAAGATCTTCTTCTATCCAGATCACCAGTATAATCGGAGTCCACATAACCAATAACACTGCAACCAGTATTAGAACTCCCATCATATACCAAACCAAAATTAGATGTATCTCTCAAATATCGAAGTATCCATTTCATTGCTTGCCAATGACCCTTACCAGATTACCCATATATCTGATGACAACACTAACTGCATGTGAAATGTCTGGATGAGTACAAACCATAGCGTACATCAAACTCCCAACGACACTTGTATATGGAACCAGAGACATGTACTGCTCTTCTTCTTCTAACTGTGGTGACAAATCCAAAGAAAGCATGAAATGCGCAGCTAATGGCATACTCACAGGTTTAGAATCTTTCATGCCAAAACGTTCAAGAACCTTTTCAATATAACTTTTCTGAGTCAAATAAAGCTTGCATGCTTGTCTATCCCTATAAATTTCCATGCCCAAAATTTTCTTCACTGCACCCAAATCTTTCATTTCAAACTCACCGTTAAGTTAGACTTTAATTTCTGAATCTCAGACTTATTCTTAGAAGCAATAAGCATGTCATCAACATAAAGCAAAAAATAAATGGATGAACCATCATGAAATCTTTTATGATAAACACAACTATCATAATCACTCCTAGAGTAACCATGATCAATCATAAAAGAATCAAACCGCTTATACCACTCCCTAGGAGATTGCTTCAGCCCATATAAAGACTTTTTCAATAAACAAACATGATCTTCCTTACCTGGAACAACAAACCCCTCTAGTTGATGCATATATATTTGTTCCTCAAGCTCACCATGTAAGAATGTTGTCTTGACCTCAAGTTGTTCTAATTCCATGTCAAACAATGCAACCATAGCAAGCAACACGCGAATAGAGCTATGTTTCACAATAGGATAAAATACTTCATTGAAGTCAATACCTTTCTTCTGACAATAGCCCTTTGCAACAACACGTGCCTTGAACCTAGCTGCTTCAACCTCAAGTATACCTTCCTTTTACTTGAAGACCCATTTGTTTCCAACAATCTTTTGGCCCTTAGGCGGTTTCACCAATTCCCAAGTATGATTCTTATGAAGTGATTCAATCTCTTCATTCATAGCAACCAACCACTGAACAGATTCATCACAAGTGACAACTTCATGATAACTAGAAGGTTCATACACCGCAATAGACTTTGTCACATACAATGCAAAAGAAACTAAGTCTGCATCTGCGTACCTCTAAGGGCGTCTAATCTCTCTTATTCCTTTACCCTTAGCAATACTGTATGGTTGCTCATGTTGCTCTTCTGCTACATTATGAGCATAATCATCTATCTCATCCACAGATGGTTGATCTAAAGTGCCCTCTTACACTTGACTAGGAGCTCCATTCTCAAGCTCCACCTGCTCACTAACACCATGGTCTTTATATGCAATAATAGACTCATTTTTCTTTTGCAACATGGAAAACTCATCATACTTAACATCTCTGCTAATCAAAAATTTAGGTAACTTGGGTTCAACATACCATAATCTATAACCTTTCATCCCAGAAGGATAACCAAAAAATATGCATTTCAGTGCCCTAGGCTTAAGTTTACCATCATTAACATAAGCATAAGCAGGACAACCAAAAAATTTCAAATAAAAATAATTAGCAGGAGCACCAAAGAATACCTCAAATGGAGTCTTCAACTCAATTGCAGTTGATGGAGACCGATTCACCAAATAGTAGGCATGATTACAAGCTTCAGCCCAAAAAGATTTATCCAAGTCAGCTTGAAAGAGCATACAACGAGCTCTTTCTAAGAGAGTCCTATTCATATGTTCTGCTACTCCATTTTGCTGTGGTGTATGACGCATAGTGCGATGTCTCACTATGCCATTTCTTTCACAGAACTCATTAAAATAACTGTCATAAAATTACAAACCATTATCCGTTCTCAAATGCTTGATTTTCTTGCTTGTTTGATTTTCTATACAAGCCTTGAATTTCACAAATTTTGAGAATGCATTATTCTTATTCTTCAGAAAATACACCCAAACATGAAGAGAGAAGTCATCAATAAAAGTCAACATATACCGGGCACCACCCTTAGAAACCACACGAGAAGAACCCCAAAGATCTTAATGAATATAATCAACAATACCTTTCGTTTTATGGATGGCTGTACTGAACGTAACCCTGCGATGCTTTCCATAAGCACAATGCTCACAGAAATCAAGCTTCCTAGTTTTCTGACCACAAAGCAAATCTCATTTGCTCAAAATAGACATCCCTGCCTCACTCATATGCCCAAGCCACATATGCCATAATCGAGTAGTGTCTAAATCTTGATTTGACGAGGATGAAACTAATACACTGCCAATAACAGTGCTACCTTGAAGCATATAGAGACCATGCGACAATTTCCCTTTAATAACAACAAGAGCACCCTTACTAACTTTTAAGACTCCACCTTCAGCTACATACTTGTAACCTTGTGAATCAAGAGTACCCAAAGATATCAAATTCTTTTTCAAATCTGAAACATGGGGAACATCTTTCAAAGTCCTAACAATACCATCATGCAGCTTAATTCGGACTGTACCAATACCAACAACCTTGCAGGACATATTGTTTCCCATTAAGACAACACCCCCATCAATAGACTGATAAGAAGGAAACCAATCTCTACTGGGACACATATGGTAAGTGCAACCCAAATCAAGAATCCAAACATCTTCAGGAGAACCAATAGATATTGATAGAACATTTTCACCATCGGAACCAGAACTATCTACAATACCAGCAACATCATTAGTATCAGAAGGCGTTGCGGCAGATTTTCCTTTACCTTTGAGTTTAGGACAATTTACTTTCCAGTGCCCTTCCTGACGGCAATAGTTGCATTTATCTTTTCTTTTTCTAGATTTAGATCTAGACTTGCCTCTATTATTGCTTGTGCCTTTTTCTTGATTTCTACCTCTGACAAATAAACCACTGCTATTATCATTGTTGCTTGTAGACACCTTTTTCTTCAACTCTTTGGAATTCAAAGTTGCTTTGACATCTTCCAAAGAAATAGTGTCTCGCCCATATATCATGGTATCAACAAAATGTTCAAATGAATGAGGTAAAGAACATAATAGAACAAAGGCCTGATCCTCATCGTCAATCTTAACACCACCATTTTTTCAGATCACGAATAAATTTTGTAAATTCATCAAGATGATCGTGCAAAGGTGTACCTTCTGACATTCTGAATGTATACAAACGCTGCTTCAAATATAACCGATTGGTCAAAGATTTGGTCATATACAAATTCTCCAATTTAAGCCATAACCCAGTAGGAGATTCCTCATCACCAATCTCTCGTAATACCACATAAGACAAGAATAACTGAATTGAACTCAAAGCATTTTCCATCAATGCATCTTTTTCTTTATCATTCAATTTTTCTAGAAATTTATCCTTCCTTACCTTCAAGTGTCTTAACGAGCTCTTCTTTAACTAATATGGCCCGCATCTTCATACACCAAAGACTGAAATCATTTCTACCATTGAATTTCTCAATTTCATATTTTACCGCTATAATAGTAAACCCAATATTAAATAAACAGAAGCATAACCTAGAAAATATGAAACCAATCAGATAACCAGAAGCTCAAAATAAATCCAGAAGAGCAAACTTGATCATTCCAATAACCCAATAGCTCTGATACCAATTTTTTAAAGAATTGGCACATGCGGAAGCGAAGATCAGGTCCAATTTTGGTTGCACAGATTAATAATAATGGGTAACGGCAATAGTAATAAGCAGTAAGAAAATTAATAGTAGACAATGATTTAAGTGCAACTTTTCAATGTGAAAAGTCTACGCCACTGACGACGGCACACCGAGGAAAATTTACTAATAATCAAAATGGAGATACAAACACCAATTCCAAAGAGCTTCACTAATTATATCATAATCTAAAATCAACCCACAAAAAAAATCCCCTCTAATTTACTGGTAATATATATAGCAAGATAAATTAACAAACTTGATATTAAATCAAATATTACTGTACAAATGAGAGAAACACCACAAATGGCAGCTGAAATAGACAGTTTTCTCCTTGGTCTGATTTCCTCTGCTCTCTTGGTTGGTTACTGATGATTCATTGTTTTGGAAATTATGTTGTTTAGAAGATAATTGAGCTTTGTAGTGAAAAGGAGAAGAGTGATATTATTATTGCTCTGATCATTTAGAACTTCAAATTTTCTATTATACATCACGCAGGAAACTTTAGTTATATATATATAGGAATAGGCTAAGGGTTATATTTAGTCAGATGGGTTTTGGGCTTAATATTTGTTTTGGACCATTATTAACAATTTTCTTAAATTTTTAGAATATATTATTTTTGTAGAACTCGCGCTGTACAGAAATTGTTGGAGCATCTCACTAGTGAAGTTCAGGTTTCTATGGTTTTGAATGCTCTAAGGTCTGGAATTATTGCACTGACTAAAAGCCCCAATGGTCATCATGTAATTCAACATTGCTTGAAACGTTTTCCTGTTAAAGCCAACGAGGTAATTCTTTACTCAAATTTAAGAGGTCCTTTTTGTTTTTATTGTCTAAAGTTGATTTGAAGGACTTATTATGCTTGTAAATTTTTATTTTCTTAGCATTCTATTTTCAAATAATAAATAATTGTGATAAATAATAATGGAATGCATTATTTCATAAACTGATTTGTATAACAAATGAGGTGTCGAGATTTGATTAAATAATATCCCTAAATGTAATGCTCACTGAAGTAGACAGTTTTTTAAATTTTGTTAACAAATTTGTATCATTAACAGTTTCTTCTGAGCGAGGTGGCCAACAACTGTTTTAGCATTGCAACGGATAAAAGTGGTTGTTGTGTGCTGCAGCAATGTGTTGATTACTCTCATGGAGAACTTAGAGAGTATCTGGTTGGTCAGATAATAGCAAATGCATTACCATTAGCGGAGCATCGTTATGGGTGGGTCTCTTCTTTATATCTTAATATATATATACATATTTTCCTTTACTAACTCAAATTACAATCAATATTCATTTTTCTTATCATGCTGTAGCAACTATGTGCTGCAACATTTACTGGAATTGGGGATGCCACAAATAAATGCAAATATACTGAGACAGCTTACTGGAAACTACATGTGTCTGTCTTGTAATAAGTATGGAAGTAATGTTGTGGGGAAGAGCTTGAAGTCGGGAGAAGAGCACTCTACAAAGATAATCAAGGAGTTGCTTCGAAGTCCAGAACTTTCAAATCTTCTTCTGGATCCTTATGGAAACTATGTTATTCAGTCTGCACTTTCAGTTTCTAAGGTCAATTTTCATCTTACCGCTTATATATTTTATTATCCAACTTTTTCTTTTTTTGATTATGGGGTTGTAAAAGCAATTCTAACAACAACAGCAACAACAACAATAAAAGAAAAAAAAAGAGATTTGGGGACCAAACATGAAAATGTTTGATTGAACCGCTTTCAAGTCTCACAAAACACATTTGGTTAAAGTTTTTTTTTTTAAAAAACCTTTTCTATCTTAAAATACTTTTAATAGAATTATAAACAAACAAACCCTTAATCTATAATCTATCTTATTCAATAAGAGTTGATCTCGTACTCAATATTCATTTACCTATACATGTCTAGTTAGCATGAATGCTTTAAATTATTTTCATGCATCTTTATAATACTTATTTGTGTAGGTAACTTTTGGCTTTGATTCAGAAAGTGAATTCACCATGTACTATTGATCACAAACTGTAACTTCTTTGTTTCTGTGTGACCATGTAGACTAATCATATATATATATATAACTCTTTTTTTCTTGAGGAAGATAATTACTGTTACTTGACTTGTATGAATATCCTATCAAGTACTGTTAAAATTGAAGTTTCTACGCATGAACATACACACTTGTTATGATTGGGCTTGAATCCATGCCACTAAAAGCATTGAGAAAGTGCATATGTTGTTGCACTACAAAGAAATTGACAAATACAGTAAAAAAGTTTATATTTTTGTTTGTTTGTATCTTAACCCTCAAACTTTTGATCCATTTGATTAATTGTTTTGGTTTTAACATAATTATGCCTGTTGTAGGGTATCATCCAGAAGGCTCTAATACATCTGGTTCGAACACACACGTAGATGATGCGCAGTAACATGTATGGTAGAAAGATACTTGATTGGCTTGAGAAAAGAAAAATACAATATATATAATAGATATGTAAAAGTCTGAGGTATATTGAAAGGGTTTTTGATCCTATAGGTAGTTCTTTGATCCTTCTGTTCTAGTCTTAATGTTGTTCAGTTCTAGTACTGCTGTTGTGTTCTATTATATGTTGGTAGAGAAATATCCTAGCTAGCTTATGTTATGTTGCAATTAGGACAATAGTGTTTTTTAGTAGTTTCTGTTCATTTTTTGTTGCTTTTTTGAGGGATGGAAGGACTTAGTTGAAATGAATGCTAGTTTTTTTTTGTTTTACTAGTGTATCTTTACGTTTTTGTTTTACTAGTGTATCAAATATAACACGATATTTCTGTTACTACTCACTTGAACATGAGACATTGGATCATTCCAGTACTAATGATTTATATATTTTAATTACTTATTTTTTTAAGTTTTATTAGTATAATAATTTAAAAATATAATTAATAAAGGTGAATTTTTTTTAATTTTTTTATATTAAATAAAAATTATATATTTTATTAATAAAATAATATTATACAAACTATACTTAATTTTTTCGTCTTTTTCCTTCCTCTTTTCTTCTTACTTTTTTTCCCTTTCTATACTCCGTATCTCTTTCTTTTTCACTTATTTTTTCCCTATTTACTTTTACTTTCTCGATCTTTTTTTTAATAAAATAATAACGAAGGAAGAGATAGAAAAGGAGAAAGAGAAAGAGAATAAGAGAAGAGGGAGTGAAACTTTTTTTATAAATATTTTTATTAATAAAATATATAACTTTTATTTTATTCTTTAAAAAAATCATAATTTTTAAAATTTTGAATTAATTGATCATATTTTTGAATTATAATTTAATAAAACTTATTTAAAAAGTTACATAAATAATGTATAAATTACGTAATTATATAACTAAAATGATTATGTTCAACTTGTTTTGTAATAATTTTTTGTTTTCATGTGTTTTAAAATCAGTTTTTTTATCCATCCATTCATTCATTTATTTTTTTAAAGAAAATAGAAACTCGTTTGATTTTATTTATTTATTAATGGCCATAGAAAATAGTTTTAATTTTTGAAAAATTGATAAAATAGTCTAAATTTTTGAGAAAAGAAGTGTTGGTTACGATATGTTAAATTTAATTGCGAATGTAATTATATTTGAGAAACATAAAATCGATTTATTTTTTATTTTTTCATGTTTCCAAATAATAATAAAAACTTTAAAGTGTATTATTGGTGTTCAAATTTTAATTAAATATCTACATAATTTTTTAAACTTTTTAAACGTATTATTTAATACTAAATCTTTTAAAAATTTAAATATAAGTCATTAAACTTGCTAATCATACAATTTTATCCCAAAAGTTTTAAAACTTCACACATATATCTTCAATTTTTAATTCACAAGTATGTATTTTAATAATTAAGATAGGATTTTGTGTAAAATTTTAAAAATTTGAGAACTAAATAGTAATATTTAAAAGTTAAGATATTTATGTGTAAAGTTTTATAAATTTATGGAACAAATTGTACATTTTTAAAGTTTAAATACTTATATATATATTTAATTAAAATTTAAAGATTAATGATATATTCTATCCTAGTAAAAGTATAACGTTAGTTTAACATTTTGAGTAACAAAAAAAAAATACTCCACTACATGTCATTTTACAACTTGTACCAAAGTTGTGATTTATACTTCATTTCTTTTTATTTTTCTCTAATATTTAATGATAATTAGTATAGTGTTTAATAACAAGTTTAGTTAATTATAAAATATTTTTTATTATAAAATATATTTAAATTAATATTTAATTTATTTTTATATTTTTATTATATTTGAAAATAAAAAATATTAAATTTAATTTGAGATGAATAAAAAAATCAAACATATGATTTTATAATTAAAAAATTAGATAAAATAAATTAAATATCTAATACGATTTAAACTTATTACTATATTTCTTTATCGTTATATTATTCTATATTATATGATATGATTTAATTTTATAATTAAATATATAACTTCACAAAATAATAATATTAGATAACAAATATGCTAATAACGTGTACATAGCCCATTAATGTAGGGACTAACTTGTACCAATCCCACGAGAAAATGGAGTAATGATGTTAATAGTTGAAATAAAATAGTAGATATGTACATTTCTTTTTTTTTTACGATAATCATTTAATAAAATATTAAATTTAAAAAAATTACAATTAATATTTTTTTATATTTGTTTCACTGTTAGTACAATAAAATTCCAAGAAAACTTATGTACGATAATTCAATTGCAATTCAACGTGATAACAAAAGATACTAACTATGCCATTTTAAAAAGCTAATTACTTACCTGCATGAAAGAAGATACAATTACTTTATATTTTATTTCCTATAATAGAATTACATATTAATTAATATATGAATTAATGATAAATTTTACTAAACTACTAATCATATCAGTACAATTAGGAAACTTTTATGTCGTTGAACTATAACTATTTGAGCTCGAACGTGTTTTAACTTTAAAAAATAGATAATATAGTTATAAATTTCACTTGTGCTTAAAAACAATTCATTAAGTTAATTTGTTGGAATACATGTCATTAAAAAAGAGAGAGAAAATAAAACTCTTTTTTTGTGACAGATTATAAATGACACTATTCAATAGTTGCATCAAAATATCCCAATTAGGTTGTTACCCCCTTAACACTCTCATCATCTAGCCTTTCAATTACAAATATTATTAAATATAGAAAAAAATATAAAATAATTATTAATAGAACTTATAATTAGGCTTGTTGATGAAAGAATAAGATAATAATGGGTATTCCACCACCAAGAAGTTATACAAATGTTAGAGATCCTAAAAGCTATATTATTCGTTGTATCATTATATCCTCTATAGATATGGGAACAATGAAATTCTATATAATAAACTTTTTCTAAGCACTAAGCCCAAGAATAATATCATATTTATGGCACCAGTAGTGACCTAGTTCAAAAGAGAGTGGCATCATAAACTGAGCCTAACTCCAACCAAAGTCTATTCCACCTAAAGTTGGCAGCATACTTCACAACATGAATGGATTCTATAAGTTCTACCTCAAAGGCATATAAGGCTCTAAACGGGATACAAATACATATTTTAACAAATGAATTCAAGATTCAAAAAACACCTAAGTAACTTGCTAGGCTTGGTGACCTAAAAGAAGCACCATTTGTATTGACCTTTATCCATCTCTAAGGTGGTGCCCTCCAAATAACCTCTATGTTTCGTAGAGCCTACCGTGGAATGCCTTGTATCCGTAGATGTCTGAGCAACTAAAGATCATTCTCTATATTTCGTATGGACCCACATTGTGTAAGATCTATCTTATGAATAAATCGCCAAACTGTGACAAATGTGGGCTTTAGAGCCATCCATTTGTTCTCAAAACAATAATTAATTATGGCCATCCGTATTACCTATATGGTTGAGATAATCCCTAATTTTCATAAATTACGATCCAAAGTCAATTGCTACTAAAGTCGTCTAACGATCAAGAACAAAAGAGTTTGTAAGAGGTCGCTTGCAAAGAAAGGAGCATAAAAAATCCCAAAGGATACTAGAAAATGACAACTCAAAAATAAGTGAGAAATGGTTTCCTCTATTAAGCCATAAATGGAACACATAGAAGGGAAGGTTATCCCTTTCATCCTTAACTAATAGTCCGGAGGGAGCTTATCTTAAATGGTATACCATAATAAAGTATATCATGATGGCGATATGAAAGAGGTCCAGATGGTCTTGCCTCAATTGTTTAGTTCCCCGCCTACCCAAAGTGAATCATAAGCCTCGTTGGTCATGATTCCTTTCTTAATTAAGCATGTCTAAACCCTAGAGTCATACCAATACCAATTGAATCTATGAAGAAATATCTAAGTAAGAGTCCTCAAAAGTCGACAGTAGATGACATACATCCTTTTGTAAATAATTTCTCACCATAGGGGAGCACTTTAGTAGGATTTTTTGTTCCTTATTTTTATATTTGTTGTTGTTTCTTCAGTTCTTTTTTTTTGAATTATAAAAATATTTTTTTTTTAAAAAAGGGTGTAGATTTCTTTTAACAATGAAATGGACTACAAAAATTACTTACTCTTACGAACTTATTCTTGTGACTTTACTTATTTTGATTGACTCTTTATTGTGAAATGAATATTTTGACTTGTGTATTTACATACTTTTTTACTTGTAGTGATCGATATTGATAAGAATTTACCCATATGCTCACTAAACACATATGTATGTCACGCTTAAGGTATGATTGCTCTCGTAAGATTCTAGAGCTTGACCTAACTTTGACTGCAACATTTTGTTTGAGCTCTATCTTTCACCTTTTAGACAAATCTGAAAAGAGACACTTAATTTTGAGAGGGCTACCTATTGTGATGTGTGCTACTATTACCATGAGCGAAGATGACTCACTCATAACTAGTGTGAAAGTAATCATAATAGGTTTCTGGCTCGTGTAGGTTTTTTTAACAAAAAAGGGAAAATGAAACATAAAAAGCTTTGCATGCACAAAAAAAGAGTCAAAATTGGTCATATGAAAATAAAATAAATAATCAATCTCTATATATAAAAAAAAAGAAATAAAAATTTAAAATTCTCACTTGGTAGATATTTTTTATTTTGTGAAATTAAGAATTCAATTACAATTTTTCATGATTGGTAGTACTTTTTCCTTTGGATCTTTCATGATTGATCATAAATAAATTAATTGACATACTTTTGAAGTTCAAACATGTCTCTTATTTTGAGTGATTATTGATATGTCACTATATGTCTTAGTATGTCTATCTGTCTTGTCCATATACTTGGTTTTAATGGACATTCAAAATTTGAAATAGATTGATTCTGTTCTAGTCATATTTAAATAAGTCTAATACCCTAAATAAAAAAGAAAAAAATTATTAATATCATATATGATAATTTTTTTATTCTACTTTATTTTGGGAAGTCGTAGAACTAAGGGTTAGTACATTCATTGTATACATTGCACTCTTACCCATAATAAATAACTATGCTTCAATATACAAGACACTTATTAAATATGTTTACTTGATAAAGAAGCAGCTGTAAACCATGTGATTTGAACATTGTAGTTATTGAAATAATAATTAATATTTGTCTATATAAACAATGTACATTTCCTATACAAATCAAGAAAATATATAGGAGAAACCATTTATTTATTCAGTTTGATTGTTCCTTTAAATATTAATTTTTTCAGAAGAAAATACCCTGGAGATTCTTTCAAATATTTCTTTTAGAATAGTTTCATCGCTTCGATACACTTTTATTTAAGCTTAATGTTTTAGTTGGGTATAAGTAAAATGAATTTTACCAAGACTAGCTTGAATTTTTAAATTCCAAATCCATAGGAAAGTTGCTCACATGATCAACTTTTCGACAGATGATGGTAGAGCTTGGGGAACAAGATATGTAATAGATGGATAAGCGATGTGTTCGCGATTAGCCATCAACACTATAACAGTTGAGCATGTCCACATTTACTAGAGTTATCTAGTAATATTGCATAGGACTGTATAATTATTTTCTATATTTAGTGAATTTCAACGTTAAAAATTCAACGATAAAAATTCAATGTCAATAATTGTTTGTGATCTCAATAATTGAATTCTAATAGGCCCAAGTTAATCAAAATTGTTTTTTTATTTTCATAATCTAGTAGTAATAACTAAACTTGATAACTCAAATATTATTGTATAAAAGCATCAAGAAGTATTAATTTTTTTGAGAAATTTAGAGTTAATAATTATGTACGTCAAGATTCTCTAAGATAAGGGAGTTTTAATACAAAATTTAAGTTTAGAAAAATGCAATACATAATGATGGGGTTTCAGATTATGACTTTTATGTCTAATAAAATATATTAAGTTTCTAATTCATATATTGAGTTGTATAACTTACACTTAGTTGTGAAACATTATAATAATCTGAATTTTCATATACATGTTGAGTAAAATTTAGAATACAAAACTCTAAATTTACTAATATTAGATCTAAACAAGTAAACAAACTACTTGTATTATACTCACTATAACACCTTTCCAAGGCAACTCACAAATTGAAGAGAAAATACAAACACTCAAAGATAAAGCTCTTAACGCTACTTTCAACTAAGAATACAGACTTATTTGTTTTTTTATGGAATGATTAAACCAAATGCAAGGTGAAATATTTATAGTCACGCACGTACAATCTATAATACGCAAATATAAAACTAAGAAATAATCCTAACCACACAAATCTTATCTACACATTTCTCTTTTCTACAACCTTCAACTAATTCATTTATTTCTCTACATCTTTAATTATTATGTTGGTGTTGATTTTCAACACTCCCCCTCAACCCCAAGCTACTCATTATTTTCTTGTCGAGATGTCAAGATGGTAGTATTTCAAACTTACCAGCGCTTAGCTTTTTGTGAACAAGTCCATGACTTGATCATCTGTAAATGTGATTTGCCTCGTTTCAATTTCTTCTTGCAGAACCTTTTCTATGATATAGTGATAATGTACTTGACATGCTTATTTCTTGCATGAAATACCGGGATTCTCACCTTGGCAATTGCCGATTGATTGTCCGCGATTACAAGCGGTCTTGCATAATCTACTAGTTGATGTAGATTATTCATTAGTTGTCTGACCACGCATTACACTTCTTGAGATGCCATTGCCATTTACTCGATACTCGGCTAGTGGTTGATAATGATACCATTGGTTGTCTCTTTGCTACACGAAAAATTGTTCCCAGGAACCCGGCTTAAACCGTACCTAGTTGTTGATCTCCTGCGTGTCATAATCTCTTGCGTAGTTTGCATCGCGATAACCAACTAACTTGTTGTCTCCACCTTTCTTGCAAAGACCATAGTCATTGTACTCTTCACATATCTTAATATTCGTCGAACTCTTTGAAATGTGGCTTCTTTGGATTTTGCATGTATCGACTCATTACACTGCTGCGTAAGAAATGTCGGTAGAGTTAAAGATTAAGTAGATTAGGCACTTACCAATTTTCGATACATTGTTACATCTTCCAAATCTTTTCCTTCATGTGCGCACATGTTGGCATTTAACAATCGTGGCGTCGAAATTAGTTTTCATTCAAGCATTCGAGCGCTTTTATCAAATATTTGGAATATTTTTTCCGACAGAAATATTCCTTCTTGTGTGCGATCAACCTACAACCAAGCGAGGAAGTGAAAAAATTCTCCTTTGTCGAAAAATTTCTACCTTCATTATCACCAGTTATGATTAAGTCATCCCACGTGGCAAATGACTAGCTTTCCTTATGGTGGCTTTAACAAACAAGCTAGAATCTCAGAGGTGTTACTTGAATAACCACTTTGTGTTAGAAATTTAGAAATCTTACCATACCATGTCAGGGTGATTGTTTCAATCAAGTAGAGTGCTTTCCCACTGACTTACCGCAGCATATTGAGGATGATCTTGGCTCACGAAAACCCATTGGTTGGATCATGTAGATCTCCGATCTGGCCTCTACATGAAGAAAATAATTCTTCACGTCCATACGCCTGACTTCCAATCTTTGTTTGCTACAAGTGCAAGTAGGACTCGAATAGTTGTAAGTTTTGCCGGACTAAACGTTTCATCATAGTCTAGTCACTCTTGTTAAGAGAAACCACGAGCTACCAATCGTGCCTTGTACCTCTCGATTGACCCATCGGTTGCAGCTTTATCTTGTAAACCCATTTTTCAAGATATGGGTTTCCATCTCTTGGCTTTCGCGGAAATCCCAGAAGTTTGATTTTCTTTGAAGTGCATCGATCTCTTCTCATGCATGGCATCATTCACTCGGATCTTTCGATGCTTCTTAGCGTCTCGGGTTATTACTTCTTCAATTATGGTGCATTGGCATATTTGGGATTTGGCACCCGTGTTCTTGTTGACCTACGGAGTTGAGATTGTAGAGTTGATTTTTCTATTTCATGACCCGCCTTAACCCATTTAGTTGTTGATATATGGCAGTTTGCCAAGGATTCTAAGCTACTCTTTGTTCAGCACCATCATCGTCTAGATATTTGGATTCATCTAAACTTGGTTGGAATTGAATAGTATGCTCCCCCATCTTTTGTGGCAACTTATCTCCAAATTCTCTTGAGTCTAGCAATGCTTCCTTCTCTGAAGACCACCAAGAAGATGCTTCATTGAACACCGCATCTCGTGAAGTATAGCATCTTCCACTCGTTGGATCACAAAATTTCCACCCTTTTCTTTGGCTTTCGTGTCCCACAAAGATACATCCAACAACTTTCTTGTCAAATTTGCTCCGTAAATGATCAGGAACAAATACATAACACACACAGCCAAATACTCGAAAGTAACTAACTGTAGGTTTCATGTTCCATAGTTTCTCAAAGGGTGAAACAAATTATAACCTTGGTTGAGGAAGTCTATTGATCACAAAGGCTGCAGTCCTCATCGTTTCAGCCCAAAACCTTTCAGGTACATTCTTTTCATGTAGCATACTTTGATAAATTTCTGCAAGATGTCAGTTCTTTCTCGCTGCTACATCATTTTGTTGTGGCTTGTTAGCATAAGTGTATTGATGACATATTCGACATTCCCTTAGGTATTGAGAGAACTCGCTTGAGTTTTATTCTCCGCCATTGTCAGTGCGCAAGCAATAGATCTTCTTTCCAACTTCTCCTTTAGTTGACTCTTTAAACTCTTTAAACTTTGAGAATACGTCAGGTTTTTTTCATAAAGAAAACCCACACATACCTTGAGAAGTCGTCAATGAATGTCACCATATATCGCATACTTCCAATTGATGGTTGCTTAACAGGACCAAATACATTAGAGTGAACTAACTCCAATGGTTCTTTTGCTTTAAACTTCGATTCCTCATATGGCAATTGGTGAGCTTTACCATATTTTCACCCTACACAGACCGTGTCTGTACGCATGTCTAGTTGAGGAAGCCCTTTAAGCATCGACTTCTTCACCATCACACTTAGATTGGAATAGCTAACGTGACCTAATCGCATATGCCATAGATATGCTGTCTCATTTCTTCTTGTCTTGTCTACATATGATGAATTCTTATGACATTACGTAGACTGATTCCAATCGTTGTCCCTCCATTGTCGGTGTTTCTAAGATTTTGAGATCACGATACACCTTCACATCTTGGGGACCGAACAAGACATAATGGCATGATGATGTTAACTGAGCCACATATAGCAAATTTTTCTTCATTCCTGGGACATGATAAACATTTTGAAGTGGTATTTGGTTAGTACTATATCGAGGCGTAACTATCGTCTTACCGATGTGGGCTATCGATGACCTTGAGTTGTCAGCTGTCACATTATACCACGACCTCCCTTGTACTCGGACATGCTTTCCAACTTACATTTTATCACTGTCGCTTATGATTTGAGGAGCCCGAATCTACGATCAATCATTCTTGTAGTCAATTTGTTTTGATGTTGTCACCGTGAAACTAATCGTCTTCCTTTGTAGCGAATAATGCTTGACATCTGACCTTTTTTCCTATGCTCCTTAGGCCGGAAGTAAATTTGTATTGCTTTCAACGTACTTTTTCTTACTCGACAATATTTTGCCATGTAACCCGTCTTCCCGCGGTTGTAACATTCACGTCAAATTTTCTATTATTATTGCGGTTAAAGCTCCCACGAGCAGCTTGCCTTTCCTTGAAAAATTTTCCTTTGTCACCATCATTTTTATATCCATTTCCATTATCTGACTTGAAAGTGCCTCTGCTTTTGCTAGTGTAGAGTGCTTCTTCACCGCAGGTGAGACTCACTCCCGTTTGTAGCCAAAAGCTTAACGACACACTTGAGGCAAATTCTCGAGCTCAACAAGAGATGGTTGTGTCGGCCATCCTTGTAGCGGTAACAAACCCTCGATATTGAATTACTCGAACCATGAATAATTATTCTCTTTATCCTTGTTTCCCCAATAGGAGCTATCGGATCTAGCTCTGAAATTTCTCGGCATAACGACTTTACCTTGTGAAAGTATTGGGAAATCGTCATGTCACGTTGCGCCATCGATAGCAACTCATTTTCCAGAAGTTGCAATCTTGTATCATTATTCTTTGAAAAGAGTGTAACAAGAGTGTCCCATGCTTCCTTTGGTGTTTTTGCATCCCGAATGTGCTCCAACATTTCTTCTTCAATTGTGTTAAAGCAAACATTTCACCTCTTTAATTTTCCCTTTCGTAAGATGTTGTTTGCATCTTCTATTTGTTGGTTGTGTAACTTCATCACCATGACCTCATGAGTCTTGACCTTGTAGGTAAGACTCATACATGTTGCCCATTATTATGTTATAGTTTTTATTGTTGAGCTTCTTGATTCCTCGACTACTTGAAGGTCACCCATTAAATCTTAGGATAGACTTTATATCGAACAAGCTTAACTAAGAAACTTGTAGAGTATCAAACTCTCGTAAATCAAAGATAGCTCAGCTGAAACGATCTTTGACCCTACATTTCGATACCAATTGTTGAGTAAAATTTAGAATACCTGACTCTAAATTTCTTAATATTAGATCAAACAAGTAAACAATACTTTGTATTATACTGTTGTAACACGCTTTCGAGAAACTTCATAAAATTGAAGAGAAATACGAATACTTTTCGAAAGCGCAACTTTCGCGCTCAGTAAGAATACAAACACATTTGTTTTTTATGGATTAGTAAACCAAATCTGATTATAGTCACCCAATTACAGCTATGAAATATAAAAGCAGAAATAATCTAACGCGAAATCTTATCTACGCACTTAACCTTTTCTACTTTAGCTTTATTTATTTGCTATATTCCATAGCTTGTTTTATTCTCTACATCTTTAATTATTATGTTGGTGTTGATTTTCAACGATACATTACTCTTTTATTAAATTAAATTAGGCATATTTTACAACATAATACATATTTAATATATATTTTCAAATTTGGATGCATATACTAAGTTTCTAATTCATGTATTGAGTGTTAAAACTATACATTTAGTTGTAAAACAGTTCAAATGCGTGTATAGTAAATATAAAAAAAAATAATTTTACAAAAAAATAGTATATAAGTCTTAAGAAATTGATATAATCTCAAAATAAAGGAACAAAGAATAAATAAATAGAAATAAAAAAAAAAGAACATAAATTTTCATAAATGATAAAAACGGGTAAAATCTTTAGTTTAAAAAAGAGTATATATACTACCATGTATATAACTTTCAGTTTTAACAATAATATTTCGTAACTTATAATTGGATTGCTAGGGAAGTTACCAGAGCTAAAACCAATTGATATTCAATATATGCAAAACCATAACGTTCAAGGCATAGTAAGATTTATATATAAAATTAAAATTAAAATATTAAATAAATTAAATTAAATTTGTATCATTTGTTCCCAAAATTATAATGTTTAATTTTTAAGTTAATATTAATATTGTTTGTCACATAATTTATTGATCATTTGCTGCCAATATTTTAATATGAATATTATTATGTGTAACATAATTTATTAATTTAATTAAATATAAATTCGAATACAAAATTATATAATTAATATTCGGTCAAAAATTTATAAATAATATTTTTTATTAAAAGTTGATACATACTGTCATACAACAATCAATATATCACATATAATTGTTTCTTTAATAATAAGTGATTTACCATTTCCATTAGGAATTTTTTCAAAAAAAAAAGTCATATTTTTTATAATAGTTTAAAAAAGGACATATTTTAACCTTAAACTTGAAAATAAAATTTTTAATCAATTTTATTTAAAAATAAATAAAAAAAATATATAAACTCTATTTTACAAAACATAATTATTATAAACATACAAAAATATTAACACTTTATAAATTTATAATTAATTTTAAATACACAAATCTCTTTTATCATATTATATAATAAAGTTATATTTTAAAAAATAAAAATAATCTATTTTATAATAAAATAAATATAAATTTATACGAAAATGATATACTAAACATTTTGATAATTCATAAATAATATATTACATTATTATTATTGTTAAATATAATTATATTTAATAATTAATTATAATTATGATATAAAAAATAATATTCATAAAAATAATTAAATAATTAAAAAATTGAGAAATCTCTATGTTTAACTTTATACAAGATACAAATACAATTATAGAACATTTTGACGTAAACTTTGCGTCAAAATATTATCTAATATAATAAAATATATAAAATATATCTAATTAATTATATTTAAATATTTAAATAAAATTATTATTAATAAATACTTGTTATCTTAATAAAAATTAAAATTATAATAATATTAGAGATATGTGTTATAATGTAATATATTTTTTAATTTTTTAATCTTTAATAATTTATTTTTTAAAAAATATCAATAATTTTTCAAAAATGATTGTAACAATTTAGTAAAATTTTTAATAATTTAAAATTTTATAATTTATTATTTTAAATTATTTTATAATAAAATTTTGATAAGTTACTTGTTATAAAAAATTATATATTTTTTAATATATAAATATAAATTATTTTTATTTATAGTAAAATAATTTATTATTTATTAAAATTTGGTGAATGAGGATACTTTATTTTTGATTTTTTTTAAGAAGATAAGAAGAATAAAAAATGTGATAAAAAAATACGAGAGAAGAAAAAATGGTAACTATTTGCTTTTTTCGTAAAAAAATAAAAAAAAAGTGCTCGAGAAATAGGAGAGGAGAGAGATAAAAAATATAGTTATCAATAAATTGTTGAATAACTTTCAATTTATCTTTTTTTAAACTAAAACAAATTTTAACCCTTTTTTAAACAATTATAAAAAATACGATATTTTTAAACAAATCGCATTTCCTATCTAGTCACGTTCGAAAGTCACACTACTCTTTAAAAGTAAATATGAATTATTTTTTAACACTGAGAGTATCAAAAATTGAAAAATAAAAGTTGAGTTTATCTAATAAAGATATTTGTATCTAAAATTGCGTTTTATATATATGTTTATATATTAGTTATGATTATGTATATTATTATTATATTTACAACATATTAATAGTAATAGTATATTTTAATAAATATATCAATTTATTATTTTATTATTAATTATACTATGAATAACACATAGTTATTTGTCATTAAATATGTTTTGTAAAAGTAAATTATATTTTTCATAAATAATTTGATTTTTTTATAAGTATAATGATATATTTAGAGTAATGATATTGATATTGTTGAAAGGTTAATTTTATAAAAAAATTTAAAAACTAATATATATATATATATATATATATATATAATAAAATAGAAGGTTAAGTAATATTTTTTAACAAAGTATTATTCAGCGAGGGTCCACCGAGCTAAAAAGGAAAAACACAATTCAAGATTTCGACATTATATAATAAATATATTTATTTAAATCATTTGTATTAAAAATGATTGATTATGATCACGTATATATTATTATGTTAAAAATTTATTAATAAATATATTTATAATATCTTAGTAATATTTGTATATTTTAATAAATATATTAATTTATTATTTATTATTAATTATATTATTAATCACGAATAGTTATTTCTCATTAAATATGTATCATAAAAATAAAATATTTTTCTGATAAATAATTTTTTTCTATAACTATAAAGATATATTTAGAATAAAGATTTTATTATAATATTTTTTTATTACGATAAAAATATATAAAAATATACCTGACAATAAAATAAAAATGTTAAATAATATTTTTTAACACAAAAGACATACGCCGCTAATACACGTAAACAATCCACTTACACCTTTCTAAAGAAAACCCACTTACATCTTTCTATAAATTGCATGCAAATTTTGCAAATACTGAGTTGCCTATCTCTCTTTGAGTCTCACCACTCATCTATGACTCTTAGTCTGCTACAAAATATTGTCAAAATAAGATAATTCATTAAAAACAAATTCCTACAATCCTTAGAATTCTAACATATCAAACTATCTTCAAAACCCAATATATATTTTATAAATATACCCAGTTATCATCATTCTCAATCTTACCCCAAAAGCAAAGAAAATAAAAGGAAAGAAAACATCTTCGGCTTCTTTTCGTGTTTTGGTGCTAATGATGGCTGGTTTTGACAACTTTTATTGTTCATCGTCAAACTCAGAAAACTACGCAATGTTTGATCAACTTTTGACCTCTGAAAATCAGTATGACCAAACTCTAGAAAGTGCTCTCTCTGGTTTGAATATTGGCTCACGGAATGAACGAATGCCGTTTGTTTGTAACAGCGGTGGTGTTGGTAATCATAGGAATGAAATCCACATTGTGAATGGAAGAGAAAATTTTTCACCACTTCCATGTCTAAATAATGATATCAAAGAAGAAAATTGGAATCTTTATGATGTTTCTTTGATGGGTTCTGGACGATTTCAGAGAGGAAGATCTTATGAGGAAAATCAAAGTAGTCCTTTTTTGAATTTAAACGGTCTGTCATCATTTTTTTTTCTGATTATATGGGGAGTTCTTTAGCTGTCATGAATAGTCAGATGAACAATAATAAGAAAGAGCCACTACCGAACTTGTCTCTGGATCATTTGCTTGGAAGGATCGTGATTTTGGCTAAGGATGTTGCAGATTTTTACAGAAGATAATGGAAAATCTGAAAAAGAACGAAATTGATTTTATATTCCATGAGATAATTGATGAGGTTGATGACTCGATGATTCATTGTTTTGGAAATTATGTTGTTCCGAAGATAATTGAGCTCTGTAGTGAAAAGCAAAGGAGTGATATTATTATTACTCTGATCATTCCGGAACTTAAATTCATTAATATTTGTCTCAACACTCATGGGTATGTATGAACAGTTCTTTAATCTATTTTTATTATTTTTTTAAAAGTATTTTTATTAAAGAATTGTCTCTTGCGTAAGCGAATATCATATCCAATTTTGGTTGCATATATTAATAATAATGGATAATGAAAATAGTAATAAGTAGTAAGAGAATTAATAGTACAAAATGATTTAAGTGGTTCAACTTTTTAATGTGAAAAGTCTACTCCACTAACGACGGCATACCGAGGAAAATCCACTAATAATCAAAATGGAGATACAAACACCAATTCCAAAGAGCTTCACTAATTACATCATAATCCAAATTCAACCCACAAAATATCCCTCTAATTTATTGGTAATATATATAGCAAGATAAATTAACAAACTTACTATTAAATCAAATATTACCGTACAAATGAGAGAAACACCACAAATGGCAGCTGAAATAGACAGTTTTGTCCTTGGGTTGATTTCCTCTGCTTTCTTAGTTGGTTACTGTTGGGTTTCTTCTTCTTTGGCTGCTGCTCCACTTCTTCTCTGCGGTTGCTTTTCTCTAGTGGCACACAAAACCCTCTGCTCTCTGTTTTCTATTTTGGTTGCATCTTTTTATTATACATCACGTAGGAAACTTTAGTTATATATATATATATATATATATATATATATATAGGAATAGGCTAAGGGTTATATTTATGCAGATGGGCTTTGGGCTTAATATTTGTTTTGGACCACTATTAACAAATCTCCACCTTGGCTCAAAACAGAAAACAAGTTCTTCAAATGAAATTCCTCGGATTACCAAATAACCGTCGTCCAAAGCCCCGAAGGGTGATCATCTTCTACAAATACCAATCAAGTCCAAGCAATGCTTGAACTTATTAAATGGAACTGGTTTGGTTAACATATCAGCTGGATTCTCTGTAGTGACTATCTTATTGACAACAATAGCACCATGTGAGACAATGTCATGAACGAAGTGATATCTGACATCAATGTGTTTGGTTCTTTCATGATACATAGTATTCTTGGTCAAGTGTATAGCACTCTAACTATCATAAAATACAACAGAAGTATCCTGGTGTAAACCCAAATCACAAACCAAACCTCTAAGCCAAATGACTTCTTTCACTGCTTCTGCTGCTGCCATATATTCTGCCTCTATTGTAGACAAAGCAACTGTAGATTGTAAAGTAGCCTTCCAACTAATGGCACAATGAGAAAGAGTGAAGACATAACCTGTCAAAGATCTTCTTCTATCCAGATCACCATTATAATCGGAGTCCACATAACCAATAACACTGCAACCAGTATTAGAACTCCCATCATATACCAAACCAAAATTAGATGTACCTCTCAAATATCGAAGTATCCATTTCACTGCTTGTCAATGACCCTTACCAGGATTACCCATATATCTGCTGACAACACTAACTGCATGTGAAATGTCTGAACGAGTACAAACCATAGCGTACATCAAACTCCCAACAGCACTTGCATATGGAACCAGAGACATGTACTGCTCTTCTTCTTCTGACTATGGTGACAAATCCAAAGAAAGCCTGAAATACGCATCTAACGGCGTACTCACAGGTTTAGAATCTTTCATGCCAAAACGTTCAAGAACTTTTTCAATATAATTTTTTTGAGTCAAATAAAGCTTGCCCACTTGTTTATCCCTGTAAATTTCCATGCCCAAAATTTTCTTCGCTGCACCCAAATCTTTTATTTCAAACTCGCCATTAAGTTGAGACTTTAATTTCTGAATCTTAGACTTATTCTTAGAAGCAATAAGCATCTCATCAAAATAAAGCAACAAATAAATGGATGAACCATCATGAAATCTTTTATGATAAACACAACTATCTTAATCACTCCTAGAGTAACCATGATCAATCACAAAAGAATCAAACCGCTTATACCACTGCCTAGGAGATTGCTTCAGCCCATATAAAGACTTTTTCAATAAACAAACATGATCTTCCTTACCCGCAACAACAAACCCCTCTAGTTAATGCATATATATTTGTTCCTCAAGCTCACCATGTAAGAATGTTGTCTTGACATCAAGTTGTTCTAATTCCAGGTCAAACAATGCAACCATAGCAAGCAACACACGAATAGAGCTATGTTTCACAACAGGAGAAAATACTTCATTGAAGTCAATACCTTTCTTCTGACAATAGCCCTTTGCAACAACACGTGGCTTGAACCTAGCTACTTCAACCTCAAGTATACCTTCCTTTTACTTGAAGACCCATTTGTTTCCAATAATCTTCTGGCCCTTAGGCGGTTTCACTAATTCCCAAGTATGATTCTTATGAAGTGATTCAATCTCTTCATTCATAGCAACCAACCACTAAACAGATTCATCACAAGTGACAACTTCATGATAACTAGAAGGTTCATACACCTCAATAGACTCTGTCACATACAATGCAAAAGAAACTAAGTCTGCATCTGCGTACCTCTGAGGGCGTCTAATCTCTCTTATTCCTTTACCCTTAGCAATACTGTATGGTTGCTCATGTTGCACTTTTGCTACATCACGAGTAGAATCATCTATCTCATCCACAGATGGTTGATCTAAAGTGCCCTCTTGCACTTGACTAGGAGCTCCACTCTCAAGCTCTACCTGCTCACTAACACCGTGGTCTTTATCTGCAATAATAGACTCATTTTTCTTTTGTAACATGGAAAACTCATCAAACTTAACATCTCTACTAATCAAAAATTTAGGTGACTTGGGTTCAACACACCATAATCTATAACCTTTCACCCTAGAAGGATAACCCAAAAATATGCATTTTAGTGCCCTAGGTTCAAGTTTACCATCATAAACATGAGCATAAGCAAGACAACCAAAAAATTTCAAATCAGAATAATTAGCAGGAGTACCAAAGAATACCTCAAATGGAGTCTTCAACTCAATTGCAATTGATGGAGACCAATTCACCAAATAGTAGGCATGATTACAAGCTTTAGACCAAAAGGATTTATCCAAGTCAGCTTGAAAGAGCATACAATGAGCTCTTTCTAAGAGAGTCCTATTCATACATTCTACTACTTCATTTTGCTGTGGTGTATGACACATAGTACGGTGTCTCACTATGCCATTTCTTTCATAGAACTCATTAAACTGACTGTCACAAAATTCCAAACCATTATCTGTTCTCAAATGCTTGATTTTCTTGCTTGTTTGATTTTCTATACAAGCCTTGAATTTCACAAATTTTGAGAACGCATCATTCTTATTCTTCATAAAATACACCCAAACATGACGAGAGAAGTCATCAATAAAAGTCAACATATACTGGGCACCACCCTTAGAAACAACACGAGAAGGACCCCAAAGATCTGAATGAATATAATCAACAGTACCTTTCATTTTATGGATGGCTGTGTTAAAACTTAACCCTACGATGCTTTCCATAAACACAATGCTCATAGAAATCAAGCTTCTCAGTTTTTTGACCACAAAGAAAATCTCGTTTGCTCAAAATAGACATCCTTGCCTATCCTCTGCCTCACTCATATGCCCAAGCCGCATATGCCATAATCGAGTAGTGTTTGAATCTTGATCTGACGAGGATGAAACTGATACACTGCCAATAACAGTGCTACCCTGAAGCATATAGAGACCACGCGACAATTGCCCTTTAATAACAACGAGAGCACCCTTACTAACTTTTAAGACTCCACCTTCAGCTACATACTTGTAACCTTGTGAATCAAGAGTACCCAAAGATATCAAATTATTTTTCAAATCTGGAACATGGCGAACATCTTTCAAAGTCCTAACAATACCATCATGCATCTTAATTCGGACCGTACCAATACCAACAACCTTGTAGGACATATTGTTTCCCATTAAGACAAAACCCCCATCAATAGACTGATAAGAAGAAAACCAATCTCTACTGGGACACATATGGTAAGTGCAACCCGAATCAAGAATCCAAACATCTTTAGGAGAACCAATAGATATTGATAGAACATTTTCACCATCGGAACCAGAACTATCTGCAATTCCAGCAACATCATTAGTACTAGAAGACGTTGCGGCAGATTTTCCTTTACCTTTGAGTTTAGGACAATTTAGTTTCTAGTGCCCTTCCTGACGGCAATAGTTGCATCTATCTTTTCTTTTTCTAGATTTAGATCTAGACTTGCCTCTATTATTGCTTGTGCCTTTTTCTTGATTTCTACATCTGACAAATAAACCACTACTATTATCATTGTTGCTTGTAGACACCTTTTTCTTCAACTCTCTGGAATTCAAAGCTGCTTTGACATCTTCCAAAGAAATAGTGTCTCGCCCATATAGCATGGTATCAACAAAATGTTCAAATGAATGAGGTAAAAAACAAAAATAGAACTAAGGCCTGATGCTCATCATCAATCTTAACACCACCATTTTTTAGATCACGAATAATTTTAGTAAATTCATCAAGATGATTGTGCAAAGGTGTACCTTCTGACATTCTGAATGTATACAAACGCTACTTCAAATATAACCTAATGGTCAAAGACTTGGTCATAAACAAATTCTCCAATTTAAGCCATAATCCAGCAGGAGATTCCTCATCACCAATCTCGCGTAATACCTCATCACCAATCTCGCGTAATACCTCATCACCAATCTCGCGTAATACCTCATCAAACAAGGATAACTGAATTGAACTCAAAGTATTTTCCATCAATGCATCTTTTTCTTCATCATTCAATTTTTCTAGCAATTTATCCTTACCTTCAAGTGTCTTAATGAGCCCTTCTTTAACTAATACCGCCCGCATCTTCATACGCTAAAGACTGAAATCATTTCTACCATTGAATTTCTCAATTTCATATTTTACTGCCATGATAGTAAACCCAATATTAAATAAACAGAAGCACAACCTAGAAAATATGAAACCAATCAGATAACCAGAAGCTCAAAATAAATCCAAAAGAGCAAACTTGATCAGTTCCAATAACCCAATAGCTCTGATACCAATTTTTTAAAGAATTGGCACTTGCGGAAGCGAAGATCAGGTCCAATTTTGGTTGCACAGATTAATAATAATGGGTAACGGCAATAGTAATAAGCAGTAAGAAAATTAATAGCACACAATGATTTAAGTGGTTCAACTTTTCAATGTGAAAAGTACTATGTGCAACTATACATATTTTCCTTTACTAACTCAAATTACAATCAATATTCATTTTTCTTATCATGCTTCTAGCAACTATGTGCTGCAACATTTACTGGAATTGGGGATGCCACAAATAAATGCAAATATACCGAGACAGCTTACTGGAAACTACATGTGTCTGTCTTGTAATAAGTATGGAAGTAATGTTGTGGAGAAGAGCTTGAAGTTGGGAGAAGAACACTCTACAAAGATAATCAAGGAGTTGCTTCGAAGTCCAGAACTTTCAAATCTTCTTCTGGATCCTTATGGAAATTATGTTATTCAGTCTGCACTTTCAGTTTCTAAGGTCAATTTTCATCTTACCGCTTCTATATTTTATTATCCAACTTTTTTTCTTTTTTTGCTTATGGGTCTTCTTAAAGCAATTCTAACAACAACAGCAACAACAACAATAAGAAAAAGAAAAAAAAAAAGAGATTTGGGGACCAAACATGAAAAAGTTTGCTTGAATCGCTTTCAAGTCTCACAAAACACATTTTTTAAAAGTCTTTTTTAAAAGAAAAAACCTTTTCTATCTTAAAATACCTTTAATAGAATTATAAGCAAACAAAGACTTAATCTATAATCTATCTTATTCAATAAGAGTTGATCTGGTACTCAATATTCATTTACTTATAAATGTCTAGTTAGCATGAATGCTTCAAATTATTTTCACGCATCTTTATAATACTTATTTGTGTAGGTAACTTTTGGCTTTGATTCAAAAAGTGAATTCATCATGTACTATTGATCACAAACTGCAGGTTCTGTGTTTCTGTGTGATCATGTAGACTAATTATATATATATATATATATATATATATATATATCCTAGCTAGCTTATGTTATGTTGCAATTAGGACAATAGTGTTTTTTAGTAGTTTCTGTTCACTTTTTGTTGCTTTTTTGAGGGATGGAAAGACTTAGTTGAAATGAATGCTTCGAAGACTTAGTGTAGGTAACTTTTGGTTTTGATAATCTTTATGTTGTCATTTATCGCATTATGGGTTCAAACATAACACGATTTTTCTGTTACTGCTGATTTATATATTTTAATTACTTATTTTTTTAAGTTTTATTAGTATGATAATTTAAAAATATAATTAATAAAGGTAAAAAAATTTTAATTTTTTTTAAAATTAAATAAAAATTATATATTTTATTAATAAAATAATATTATACAAACTATACTTAATTTTTTCGTCTTTTTCCTTCCTCTTTTCTTATTTACTTTTTTTACCTTTCTATACTCCATATCTCTCTCCTTTTCACTAATTTTTTTCTCTATTTTTTTTTTCGTTTCTCGATCTTTTTATTAATAAAATATTAAGGAAGGAAGAGAGGGTAAAGGAGAAAGAGAAAGAGAATAAGAGAAGAGGGAGTGAAACTTTTTTTTATAAATATTTTTATTAATAAAATATATAACTTTTATTTTATTCTTTAAAAAAATCTTAATTTTTAAAAATTTTAATTAATTGATCATATTTTTGAATTATAATTTAATAAAACTTATTTAAAAAGTAACATAAATAATGTATAAATTACATAATTATATAACTAAAATGACTATGTTCAACTTGTTTTGTATTGATTTTTTGTTTTCATGTGTTTTAAAATCAGTTTTTTTAATTTTTTTATCCATCCATCCATTCATTTATTTTTTTTAAAGAAAATAGAAACTCATTTGATTTTATTTATTTATTAATTGCGATAGAAAATAGTTTTAATTTTTGAAAAATGATAAAATAGTTTTAATTTTTGAAAAATGATTTTTGTTTTTTGTTTTTTACGATAATCATTTAATAAAATATCGAATTTAAAAAAAATTACAAGTAATATTTTTTTATATTTGTTTCACTGTTTGTACAATAAAATTCCAAGAAAACTTATGTACGACAATTCTATTACAATTCAACGTGATAATAAAAGATACTAACTATGCCATTTTAAAAAGCTAATTACATACCTCCATGAAAGAAGATACAATTATTTTATATTTTATTTCTTATAATAGAATTACATATTAATTAGTATATGAATTATTGAAAAATTTTACTAAACAAATAATTGTAACAGTACAATTAGAAAACTTTTATGTCATTGAAATATAACTATTTGAGCTCGAACGTGTTTTAACTTTAGAAAATAGATAATATAGCTATAAATTTCACTTGTGCTTAAAAAAAATTCTTTAAGTCTATTTTGTTGGAATAAATGGCATTAAAAAAGAGTGAGAGAAAATAAAACTCTTTTTTTAGTGAGAGATTGTAGCTCACACTATTCAATAGTTGCATCAAAATATCCTTATTAGGTTGTTACTCCTTTAATACTCTTATCATCTAACCTTTCAACTACAAATATTATTAAATATATAAAAAAAGAAATATAAAGTAATTATCAATAGAACTTATAATTATAGGCTTGTTGATGAAAGAATAAGATAATAATGGGGTATTCCACCACAAAGAAGTTATACAAATGTTAGGGACCCTAAAAGCTATATTATTCGTTGTATCATTATATCCTCTATAGATATGGGAACAATGAAACTCTATATAAGCAATTTTTTCTAAGCACTAAGCCCAAGAATAATACCATATTTATGGCACTAGTAGTGACCTAGTTCGAAAGAGAGTGACATCATAAACTGAGTCTAACTCCAACCAAAGTCTCTTCCACCTAAAGTTGGCAGCGTACTTAACAACATGAATGGATTCTATAAGTTCTACCTCAAAGGCATATAAGGCTCTAAACGGGATACAAATACATATTTTAACAAATGAATTCAAGATTCAAAAAACACCTACGTAACCTGCTAGGCCTGGTGACCTAAAAGAAGCACCATTTGTATTGACCTTTATCCATTTCTAAGGTGGCGCCCTCCAAATAACCTCTATGTTTTGTAGAGCCAACCGTGGAATGTCTTGTATCCGTAGATGTCTGAGCAACTAAAGATCATTCCTTATATTTCGTATGGACCCACATTGTGTAAGATCTATCTCATGAATAAATCGCCAAACTGTGACAAATGTGGGCTTTAGAGCCATCCATTTGTTCTCAAAACAATAATTATTTATGGCCATCCCTATTACCTATATGGTTGAGATAATCCCTAATTTTCATATATTACGATCCAAAGTCAATTGCTACTAAAGTAGTCTAACGATCAAGAACAAAGGAGTTTGTAAGAGGTCGCTTGCAAAGAAATGAGCATAAAAAATCCCAAAGGATACTACAAAATAACAACTCAAAAATAAGTGAGAAATGGTTTCCTCTACTAAGCCATAAATGGAACACATAGAAGGTAAGGTTATCCCTTTCATCCTTAACTAATAGTCCATAGGGAGCTTATCTTAAATGCTATACCATAATAAAATATATCATGATGGCGATATGAAAGTGGTCCAGATGGTCTTGCCTCAATTGTTTAGTTCCCCAACTACCCAAAGTGAATCATAAGCCTTGTTGGTCATGATTCCTCTCTTAATTAAGCATGTCTAAACCCTAGAGTCATACCAATACCAATCGAATCACTGAAGAAATATCCAAGTAAGTGTCCTAAAAAGTCGATAGTAGATGACATACATCCTTTTGTAAATAATTTCTCACCATAGGCGAGCACTTTAGTAGGATTTTTTGTTTCTTATTTTTATATTTGTTGTTGTTTCTTGAGTTCTTTTTTTTTAAATTATAAAAATAATTTTTTTAAAAAGGGTGTAGATTTCTTTTAACAATGAAATGGACTACAAAAATTACTTACTCTTACGAACTTATTCTTGTGACTTTACTTATTTTGATTGACTCTTTATTGTGAAATGAATATTTTAACTTGTGTATTTACATACTTTTTTACTTGTAGTGATCGATATTGATAAGAATTTACCCATATGCTCACTAAACACATATATAAGTCATGCTTAAGGTATGATGGCTCTCGTAAGATTCTAGAGCTTGAGCTAACTTTGACTGCAACATTGTGTTTGAGCTCTATCTTTCACCTTTTAGACAAATATGAAAAGAGACACTTAATTTTGAGAGGGCTACCTATTGTGATGTGTGCTGCTACTGCCATGAGCGAAGATGACTCACTCATAACTAGTGTGAAAGTAATCATACTAGGTTTCTAGCTCGTGCAGGTTTTTTTAACAAAAAAGGGAAAATGAAACATAAAAAGCTTTGCATGCACAAAAAAAGAGTCAAAATTGGTTATATGAAAATAAAATAAATAATCAATCTCTATATATAAAAAAGGGAATAAAAATTTAAAATTCTCACTTGGTAGATATTTTTTATTTTGTGAAATTAAGAATTCAATTACAATTTTTCGTGATAGGCGGTACTTTTTCCTTTGGATCTTTAATGAAATATCATAAATAATTAATTGACATACTTTTGAAGCTCAAACATGTATCTTATTTTGAGTGATTATTGATATGTCACTATAAGTCTTAGTATGTCTATGTGTCTTGTCCATATATTTATGCTTTCAATGGACATTCAAAATTTAAAATAGATTGATTATGTTCTAGTCATATTTAAATAAGTCTAATACCCTCAATAAAAAAGAAAAAAATTATTAATATCTTATATGATAATTTTTTTTATTCTACTTTATTTTGGGAGGTCGTAGAACTAAGGGTTAGTACATTCATTATATACATTGTACTCTAACTCATAATAAATAACTATGCTTCAATATATACGACACTTATTAAATATGTTTACTTGATAAAGAAGGAGCTGTAAACCATGTGATTTAAACATTGTAGTTATTGAAATAATAATTAATATTTGTTTATATAAACAATGTACGTATCCTATACAAATCAAGAAAATATATAGGAGAAACCATTTATTTATTCAATTTGATTGTTTTTTTAAATATTTATTTATTCATGGTATCATAGCCATGTCGTTGCTCTATACAAATTTGAAGTCCTTATTCTCTTAAACTTAGTTTACTTTCTTTGAAAAAAAATTCTCAAAAAAAAAAATCTCATTCAAACCCCCATACAAATATTAATTAAAAACCCCATTTTTGAAGCAATTTTTGTCCCACCTTATTTTACCAAATTACTCCATCTATAATTCTAAGCATTTTGGAAAAAATAGGGTAGTAGAAGCAGTCAGCATGCACCGCCAAAGGAAAGAAAAACATTTCACGCGCTGTCACACGCCATTTGGAGGTTGAAGATGCTGATGTGGTCATATGGGTTGGCTCTGCTTGGCTCGAGCTCGTTGACGTGGGCGTAGGGGTAGGCTCGGTTCAACCGATGGTTCGGTCGAAACCCAGTTTTTTCACAATTTTTCCAAATTTGACAGATTTGGTCCATTTTAAAGGTTTAAACCCTTTTTTTCCGGTTCTATCTTTTTAAAACCGGTTTGGTCCAGTTTTCAAGGTTTTTAAACCAATTTTTTCCTCGTTTTGTGTTTTTTATCCGTTTTGGTCCATTTCTTCTTAAAAAAACCATCGATTCAATATTCTTTATACCGGTTCATGCATTTTTCTTTCCTATTTTGAAATTTTTACACCATTTTCTAGTTTTTTTTACCATAACATCATGACAAAAGGCACAATTTCATTACCTATGGAGAAATCAACTTCAATTATTGTACAATCTGTCTATTCTGAAGGTGTTTTTAATGTTGGAATTATTCTTACTGGGACTAATTATGATGTTTAGTCTAAAATAATAGAAATTCATATTGTAGAGAAAAAAACTATCTTATATTCATGACAAAAAATTGCAACCAGAAAAAACATCAGAAATATATAACAAGTGATATGCAAAAAATCAAAAAGTGAAGAGATGACTACTTATGTCAATAAGTCCAGGTATTTTTCTTAAACTAAAAAGCCTTTACTTCCAAACAAAATGGAAAATCACTTTCAAAGTATTATAAAGAGTTGACTAAATTTTTTCAAGAGCTAGACCATCGTGATAAGGTGGTCATGAAATATCCTTATGATCTAATATCATATCAAGAGTCTGTTGAAAGACTAAGGGTACATATTTTTCTTGTTGGATTAGATGATGAATTTGAGTAGGTTCGTGGAGAAACTTTGTGAAAAGAAACCATCCCAGATTTAAAAGGTTGTTATTACTTGATTCGATGAGAGGTAGTATGTCAAATCTCATTCATGGAAAAATCTGGAGACGTTGACGCTTCCTCCATCATATCCCAAAATCGTTATTTTTCAAATCAGCAAGAACGAAGGGTGGTTGATAAATCATCATTTAAATGTACCCATTGTCATCAAAAGGGTCATAGAAAAGAACGATGTTTTGAACTTGTGGGATATCTTGACTGGTGGGATCATAACCGTGACTCTTGGAAGAAAAATCCAAGACAAATATCTACTGCCACCATTGCTGAAACAATAAAGGATCATGTTGCAAGCTCCTCAGCAAATGTTGGTAAAATGCTTAAAGATTTTTCTCCTGTTTTTAATAATACATAGATAATTGATTCGGGTGCAACTGATCATATGACATTCGATTCTAGACAAATCATAAAACCATCTTCACATAAAACTGTTTGCACTACCAATGGTAACACAACCTCAGTTATTGGAGAAAGATATTTATCTCTCACTAGTACATTGAATTTAGATTCAATACTAGTTGTTCCCTCTTTAGAGTATAACCTTATATCTATTTCTCAAATAACCACTACTTTATATTATTTTGTTATTTTTTGGCCTGACTTTTGTGTGTTCAAGGACATCCAAACAAAGCAAACGTTTGGTCGTGGTGTTAGGCAAGGAAACTTATATTATTTGGACTTGGATTCAACAAATCATGCAATGGTAGCAACTGGATCTAAAAATGATGAATCAAATACATGGCTATGGCATTAGAGATTGGGTCATGCTTCTTTTGGATATTTAAAGAAATTATTTCCAAGTTTATTTATGAACTTAGATATTTTTACTTTAAAGTGTGATGTCTATGAACTAGCAAAAAGTCATCGTTCTTCTTTCCCTGTAACCTTAAATAAAAGTCCATTTCTATTTACGGTTATACATTTTGATGTATGAGGTTCTTCCAAAGTCTCTACTTTGGGAGGATCACGTTGATTTGTTATGATTATTGATGGTTTTAGTAGAATGACTTAAGTTTGTTTAATGAAATCTAAAAGTGAGATAAACTTATTATTTAGAAAATTTCATAAAATGGTTCATACTCAGTATAAAACACAGATTCAAGTTCTACGTAGTGATAATGGAGGAGAATATAAGAGTTCTAAGCTTCAAGAATATCTTAAATCAGAAGGGATTATTCATCAAACTACTTGTGTTGATACACCTCAACAAAATGGAGTTGTAGAAAGAAAAAATCAACACTTGTTGGAAGTTGTCCATGCCTCATTGATCGAAGCTCATATCTCATTATCTTATTGGGGATAAGCACCTCCTTTTGCTACATATTTGATTAATCGAGTACCTTCTAGTTCCATTAACTTCCAAACACCACTACAAGCCATCACTGAAGCAAGTTTTGCACCAAGTGTTCCCAATTTACCTCCTCATGTCCTTGGGTGTGTGGCATTTGTACACCTACATAAACAAAAACGTAGCAAGTTAGATCCACGAACAATATGTTGTGTTTTTATGGGATATGCACACAAAAAGAGTATCATTGTTATCTTCCTCCTACAAAACAAATGATTACCACCATGAATGTTATTTTTCATGAAGATACAATGTATTTCTCTTATACACTTGAATTTAAGGAGGAGTACAACCATGCTGAAATTCAGACCCTTATATATAAATTGTTTCCTTATGAAGAAAGACAAATTATATGTGAGGAAAATTGATGAGTGCTCAAAAAGCACTAAAATAACCATAATTTTATGTACATTAATTGATTAAAAATATATATATTTATATGTTTTATCATATATTTATATAAATTTGTCTTTTTCGGAATCACGGATATTTTTATTGTTTTTCAGGTATTTTGGCTTAAAAACGCAATTTAAAGACTCAAAGAGGAATACTTGAAGCAATACATCACAAATATATTAATAAATAAGTACGAAAAGGTCAACAAACATGCAAAAATTGGACAAAATGGGTCGAAAAGGTCAAAAATGTCAAAAAGACGGAAATCGCGCCCCGCTGCCCAACCACGTGCGCAGCCCAGCGCGCTGGGCACTGTTCACGCGCGCCCAACGCGTTTTTGCCCCATTTTTCACGTGCAGCTACCCCCATGACGTCATGCTGACGTCATTGATGACCTCACCATGTCCATTACGCGTTTTTACATTTTTTCACATTTTTTTACTCATTTTTTCTCTCCATCCTCACCTATAAATACCCCCCTTCCCTTCACTTCAAAAACACACCTCAAAACACACTTCTCTCTTCTTTCTTTCTCTCCATTTCTTAGTTTTTAGGTTTTTTTAGTTTTTCTTATGTTTTAGCTAGTTTTTCTTATGTTTTAGCTAGTTTCTATTAGTTTTAGAGTTCTTCCCTTTTTGGGAAGAACTAGTTATGTTTTTTTTTTTGTAATTTATTAGCTTTTTGATTCAATAAATGGGAGTGCAAATTCCGTTTGGAGGTTTTCTAACAACCGGAATGGCATCAAGATCGTAAGGATTTTATTTTCTTTGCAGTTATTTTTTATGCTTTATTCTTACATGTTATATTTAGTTTGTCTGTGATTAAATTTAACTGTATAGCTGCTTGTAAAAATGATATACTAATAACCGTGTTATGCATGCAAAATATTAAATAGGTACAGAGCTGTGAAATGAATTGATTTTATTTTTATTCAAGATTTTATGTTAAGAATGTTAGAGAGAGATATATTATTTTTCATTACAAACTTAAATCTTAAAATTAGAGTTTGAGGTTTAGTTATCCGTCTCGATTTAGAGTAAGGTTTTTTATTTGTTGGTACAATCGCCCGGTAGTTAGAGTGAAGCTCTATTTCAAAAGTTTTTATAAGAATTATTATCTGAAAATGTATTGACAACATGTTTTCAGTAGTGGTTTTAAAACTTGAAAGTTATTACTCGGATAATTAAATTCTTAGGTTTAATTTGGACACCTTGAATAAAGTTTAAACTGTCTAACCCCACCAAATGTGGCATTTAAATGATTCATTTTTAATCTCTTAGAAAAATGAATTAATTTAATTAACCAAATTAGTTATCAACCCCACCCATAGGTGTTAATTGATTTGTTTAGTTAACAAAGAATATCTAACCCCATGATTTGTTTAGTTAACAAAGAATCCTAACCCCACCAAAGGTGGTATTCATACAAAAAAGGGAGAATCAATAAATATCAATTCATATCTTTAATAACCTAAATAATACGAGCAAGCATAATTAACTTAGTTATTATATCCATAAATACTTCACTATTATAAAATGATAAAATTTGCATAAATATTTATTGAATCTATGTTTATTTTTATTTAAGTAGATTAAAACACAAAAAACCCAAAATATCGTGACAGGATGTTTAGGATTTAATTTCGTTTTTAAAAGTTTGAATAATAAATTAAAAACCACATACATTCCTTCCTTAGATCGACCTTGGGAGTATACTTATCATTTTCTACGAAATGATTCGTGCACTTGTGAGAGTTTTATAAATATAAAACCAAAGTATTGCGAGGATCATTTTCGCTCATCAAAGTTTTTGGCAATCCCGATTCTGCTCATCAAGTTTTTGGCGCAGTTGTCGGGGAAGGAATATCGTTTTTAATTTATTTATCAAAATTTTAAAAATATTTTTGTGCTGTAAATAATTGTGATTTTTTTTGTTTTCGTAAAAAAATAAAAAAAAATAAAAAAATTTAATCAAATTTCAAATTTTAAATTTTATAAGAAATAATAAAAAATAAAAAAATAAATTTTTTTTAATAAATTTTAAATAAAAATAAAAAAATAAAAATAAATAAAAATAAATAAAAATAAATAAAAATAAATAAAAATAAATAAAAAATAAATAAAAAATAAATAAAAAATAAATAAAAAATAAATAAAAAATAAATAAAATAAAAATAAAATAAAAATAAAATAAAAACCAAAATTTTAATTTTTTGAGTTTAATTTTTACTATTTTTGTATTTATTTTAAATCATAATTTTATTTTTTTTTCTTTTACCTTTTTTAATTTTATTTAATTTTATTATTTTATTATTTTTCTTTCTTTAGCTATTTTTTTTTCTTCTTGATTTTTTTTTACTAACTTAATTAACTTAGATTTTTTTTAACATTAACTTAGGTTTTTACTTAAATTTTCATTAACTTAATTAACTTTGTTTTTTACTTCACTTAACTTAATTAACTTAGATTTTTTTTACTTCACTTAACTTAATTAATTTTTTTTTCACTTAACTTTATTAACTTAGATTTTTTTTACTTCACTTAGCTTAATTAATTTTTTTTACTAACTTAATTAACTTAGATTTTTTTTAACTTAACTTATTTAACTTAGATTTTTTTTAATTCACTTAACTTAATTAACCTTTTCTTTAAACTTAATTAACTTAGATTTTCATTAACTTAAATTTTTATTTAACTTAACTTAATAACATGAAAAGTAAAGATCTAAGGGAGTTCTGTCTAGGAGACTAGTTCTTGGAAGTCTTTGTGCCACTAGTCTTTCCTGGGAACGTTGTTCTGTCTAGGAGGATGGTTTTTAAGGAACCTTTGCACCACCATTCTTTCCTGGGAGCACTCTTGGTTAATACAGATTATGTTATTATTTTTTCTTCTTAAAAACAAAAAAAAAACAAAAATTTCTGAAATATCTCCAAAATTTTTAAGTTTTAATTATAATCTAAGGAGTTAGTTGCTTTGTTTAATCTAGGTACAATTGTGTTTTTTTATGCCTTAATTATTTGATTTGTACCTAGATGTGGGTTATCTAAAACTCAAAGTATGCCTCTAGTTTTAAGTACAGAAAGAAATCTGAAAATCAATAGGGCATGACTGAAAAAGTATAGGTAGACAACCTTGTCTTACCTGAAGGTTTGATTGACTCAATGATGAGGGGACATTGAGTTTACTTAAAATGCAATCCCCAAGTTACGTCTTTCTAAGACGTTAAACTAAGCTATTTGGATGGAGGCAACCCATCATTTTAGGTAATTTTCTTTTATTTCTTTTATTTACTTAATTATTTCATTTTAATTATATGTGAATAATTTTTAAATTGTTAAAACTAAAAATATTTGTTGAGATGTTAGAAGTTCACAACGATTTGTTTGTATACACTTTAATGATGAATATGATGGATGCACTGCATTTTCCATTACTACCTGCACTTTCTCAAGAAATAGGTAATCTTTCTTCTCTTTTCTCTTTATCTTTAATTTACAGTTGTTACATTGAGGACAATGTAAGTTCTAGGTTGGGGGTGGTGAAAAGTTACCATGCTTAATTAAAAAAAAAATTTAACAATTTAAAAATAAAAATAAAAAATAAAAAATAAAAAGTATACTTTTTCATTTTTTGTGTGTTTGCTTTAATTTCTATTTTGTGTGATTTAGTAATTTTTGAAAAAAAATATTTCTCACAAAAATTATCATTTCTTTAAATCAAATTTAAGTAAATAGTTAAGTCTCTTGTACTGTTAGATTAATTTTTGAAAACATATCATGAAATATTTTGTAATTATTTTTTGATAATTAGTTAGTTTTTGTCATAACTAGTATTTCTTGATAAGATGTAGAAATTATTTTAAACCCAAAATCGGTGTTTATAAATTTTTTTTAGTGGAGACTACCTTTGTGAGATATAATTTGAGCCTAATTTCCTTTATTCAGAGTGAAATATATATTTTTTCTACTCTAAACACATTTCTTATTTCTTCAAATTTTTAGATGATCTCTATAGGTATTAGCATTGAATGTATGAATTTTTTTTCTCATCTTAATAGAGTATCATATATTTTTTATTATTTTTGCTTAGATTAAATGATTTGAGTAGAAATTGATAGTATATGCTTATATCTCGTTCATGCATGACTGCTACAAAAAAAAGAGACATATCTGGGGTTACCTAAACCAAGATCAAACAGAAAAGCCACAAAATTAACCACTCACCAAAATCCAAAAAACAAAAAAATGTACAATCTGTACATGGGTTGACTCTCTAAAATACATATATTGAGAAATATCTTCAGAAAAAAAGAATATATAGTATAATCTACATACTATAACCCACATTGCCTACAAAGTTGTGAGTAAAGGTTAATTACAAAAGAAAGATATAGGAAATAATTCCCTAAAAAGTCATTGCACTCTCTTCATTTGTAAAAGGCATATATCTTGAAATTCTTTCTTAATGAGTTTGATTTATGCATGAAAATAATTTTTATATATGATATCTTTATAATTTATACATTTGATTCCTTTCATGAGATCAATGTTAAAATAACACTTTGAGCCTTTATTCTTTATACATATGCGAACATATTAGTTCATTTCTATACATCAACTCTTTCGCATATAAAATAGTATGAGTGTTTGAACCCATAGGATTCAGTGTTTTGAGAGTATTGACTTGTGAGGAATAGAGTTGAAGCGAATTCTAATTCATGACACTGAAATTGGGTAAAATTAAATTGATACATTTTTGATAGGAAATATGAAATGATTTTCGACTAATTATTATAATAAAATCATGATTGTTTAAAGAGATTAAAATAAATTATGCTTGAGATTTTAATTATAATCTTAAAAGAGATTAAAAAAGTATAAGACATTTTTGTGATATGTTGTTTTCTTTTATTATTAAATTAATTTTTGATTTTGTTGTAATTTTAGTTTTTGATTTGATTGTTTTTATTTTTACATTTAGTTCAATGTTTGTGGGTATCATTACTGAAAACCCTCACGAGACTCAAACTCGTCCACTAGGGCAACCTAGGGGTTTAAAGGCTTGTTGCATAGGCTAAATGCAACCGTGTCAATCCACGGAAGTGATTTAGGATAATTTAATTTTTAGTTTTTATCGCTTTTCTTGCTAAGGGACTAGCAAGAAGCTGGTTGGGGGTTGTGATGAGTGCTCAAAAAGCACTAAAATAACCATGATTTTATGTACATTAATTGATTAAATATATATATATATTTATATGTTTTATCATATATTTATATAAATTTGTCTTTTTCGGAATCACGGATATTTTTATTGTTTTTCAGGTATTTTGGCTTTAAAACGCAATTTAAAGACTCAAAGAGGAATACTTGAAGCAATACATCACAAATATATTAATAAATAAGTAGGAAAAGGTCAACAAACATGCAAAAATTGGACAAAATGGGTCGAAAAGGTCAAAAATGTCAAAAAGATGGAAATCGCGCCCTGCTGTGCCCGGCAGCTACGCGTTGGCACTTGTTCACGCGCCCGAGCTGCACGCAGCCCCCCCCCCGCGCGCGCCTCAGCCAGCTCCGCGCCCAACGCGTTTTCGCCCCATTTTTCACGTGCAGCCGCCCCCATGACGTCATGCTGACGTCATTGATGACCTCACCATGTCCATTACGCGTTTTTACATTTTTTAACATTTGTTTACTCATTTTTTCTCTCCATCCTCACCTATAAATACCCCCTTCCCTTCACTTCAAAAACACACCTCAAAACACACTTCTCTCTTCTTTCTTTCTCTCCATTTCTTAGTTTTTAGGTTTTTTTAGTTTTTCTTATGTTTTAGCTAGTTTTTCTTATGTTTTAGCTAGTTTCTCTTAGTTTTAGAGTTCTTCCCTTTTTGGGAAGAACTAGTTATGTTTTTTTTTGTAATTTATTAGCTTTTTGATTCAATAAATGGGAGTGCAAATTCCGCTTGGAGGTTTTCTAGCAACGGGAATAGCGTCGAAGTTCTGTAAGGATTTTATTTTCTTTACAGTTATTTTTATGCTTTATTCTTACATGTTATATTTAATTTGTTTGTGATTAAATTTAACTGTGCTAGCTGTTTATAATTATGATGTAATAATAATGTTGTTATGCTTGCGAAATATTAAATAGGTAAAAATCTCTAAAATGAATTGATTTTATTTTTATTCAAGATTTTATATTAAGGATGTTAGAGAGAAATATATTATTTTTCATTACAAACTTAAATCTGAAAATTAGATTTTAAGGTTTAGTTATCTGTTCGATTTAGAGTAGTTGCTTTTATTTGATGGTACAATCGCCTTAGTTGAAATGAAGCTCTATTTCAAAAGTTTTTATAAGAATTATTATCTGAAAATGTATTGACGACATGTTTTTCGTAGTGGTTTTAAAACTTGAAAGTTAGTACTGAGATAACTAAATTCTTAGGTTTAATTTGGACACCTTGAATAAAGTTTAAATCGTCTAACCCCACCAAATTAAAGGTGGCATTTAAATGGTTCATTTTCAATCTCTTAGAAAAAGGAATTAATTTAATTAACCAAATTAGTTATCAACCCCACCCATAGGTGTTAATTGATTTGTTTAGTTAACAAAGAATATCTAACCCCACCAAAGGTGGTATTCATACAAAAAAGGGAGAATCAATAAATATCAATTCATATCTTTAATAACCTAGATAATACGAGCAAGCATAATTAACTTAGTTATTATTTCCATAAATACTCCACTATTTATAAAAGATAAAATTTGCATGAATGTTTATTGAATCTATGTTTAATTTTCTGTTATTAGATTAAAAACACAAAACCCCAAAATATCGTGACAGGATGTTTAGGATTTAATTTCGTTTTTAAAAGTTTGAATAATAAATTAAAAACTACATACATTCCTTCTTTAGATCGACCTTGGGAGTATACTTATCATTTTCTACGAAATGATTCGTGCACTTGTGAGAGTTTTATAAATATAAAACCAAAGTATTGGTAGGATCGGCGATGCCGGTTTTCGCTCATCAAAGTTTTTGGCAATCCCGATTCTGCTCATCAAAAATACAAATAACCTGAATTCAAATGGTAATAACTCCCAATATGAAAAAGACTCAAGGGATGAAATCAAGTCCTCCACAACATCAAGATCATCAAGCAAGTTTATTACTACCACTAAGTGAGTACGAATTTTCTACTCCATAAGTTGCTGATATACCTAACCAATGGTTTGCAGAGGACGTTCCAACTATTGAATTGACTAGAAAAATACTTCCACCATGTCCTAATAGAGGTATTCCTAAAGCCATGTCTGAACCTGAGATTTCTAGTAAAGTCAAATATCCCATGAGTAACTATATGTCTAACATCATTTGTCAAAGGATACACTCAGGCATATGGGATTGACTATACAAAAACATTTGCGCCTGTAGCCAAAATTAACACTGTTTGAGTCTTGGTATCTCTAGCTGCAAATTTAGATTGGTCTTTATATCAATTTGATGTAAAAAATGTCTTTCTACATGGAGATTTAATTGAAGAAGTCTACATGGATCTATCACTAGAAATCAAGAAATCCAAAATCCATGATGAAAAGGTGTGCAGATTAAAAAAATTACTGTATGGATTAAAATAATGCCCAAGAGTATAGTTTGGCAGGTTTACAAAGTCTATGAAGACATTTGGCTACAAGCAAAGCAATTAAGACCATACTTTATTTCTGAAAAAATGTATGGTAAGATCACTGCACTTATTGTATATGTTGATGATATGATAGTAACAGGAAATGATCTTGAAGAAAGGAAATCTCTACAAAGTTATTTGTCCAAAGAATTTGAAATGAAAGACCTTGGTTCCTTAAAATATTTTCTTGGGATTGAGGTTTCTTGATCGAAAGAAGGAATCTTCTTATCTCAAAGAAAGTATACCTTATATTTATTAAAAGAAAATGGTATGTCGGCATATCAACCATCTAATACACTAGTAGAGGAAGGATTAAAGTTATGTATCAAGGTTGATCAAGTTCTAGCAAATAAAGAAAGATACCAAAGGCTTGTTGGAAGGTTGATGTATTTGGCACACACAAGACCAGATTTTTCCTATGCTTTAAGTATTGTAAGACAATTTATGCATAACCTTGGAGAACAACATATAAATGCAGTTATTCGTATTTGAGGTATTTAAAGTCTGCTCTTGGAAAATGAGTATTATTCACTAAAAACTCAAAGTTCCAAAGAATAGAAGTATATACTGATGGTGATTAGGCTAGATCAATAATTGATAGACGATCTACATCAGGATACTTCACTTTTGTAGGGGTAAACCTTGTAACATGGAGAAGTAAGAAACAACATTTTGTTGCCCGTTCAAGCGTAGAGGCTGAATATAGAGGTATGACACTTAGGCTTTGTGAGGCCTTGTGGTTACAATCTCTCTTGAAAGATTTGGGATTCCTGCTAAAGAATCAATTAAGTTATTTTGTGACAATAAGGCAACATGTGATATTGCTCATAATGCAGCTCAACACGATCATACAAAACATGTTGAAGTTGAAATATTCTTTATTAAAGAAAAGTTAGAAGAAAATTCATTGAAATTACCAAAAATTAAGTCAGAAGATCAATTGGTTGACATTCTCACTAAAATAGTCTCATATCGAGTATTCACAGAAATTTCAGTCAAGTTGGGCATGAAAGACATCTATGCACCAACTTGAGGGGGAGTGTTGAATTCCACAAACACTGCACCAACTCATTTAACAAATACTACACCATTGCCTACCAACATACACGGCACCTACCAAAGATGTTTTCTTGATAAAGAAGCAGCTGTAAAACTATATGATTCAAACATTATGATTGTTGAAATAGTAATTAATATTTGTCTATATAAACAATGTATATACCCTATATAAATCAAGAAAATATATCGAAAAATCATTTATTTCTTTAGTTTGATTGTTCCTTCAAATATTTATTTTTTCAGAAGAAAATACTCCGAAGACTCTTTCAAATATTTCTTTTAGAATAGTGTTGTCACTTCGATGCACTTTTATTTAAGCTACATTTTTTAGTTGGGTATAATTAAAATGAATTTTACCAAGACTAGCTTAAATTTTTAAATTCCAAATCCATAGGAAAGTTGCTCCATGATCAACTTTTCGACACATGATGGTAGAGCTTGAGGAACAAGATATGTCATAGATGGATAACCGATGTATTCGCGATTAGCCATTAACAATATAGTAGTTGAGCATGGCCACATTTACTAGAGTTATCTAGTAATATTGCATAGGACTGTATAATTATTTTCTATATTTAGTGAATTTCAACCTTAAAAGTTCAACTATTTTCTATATTTAGTGAATTTCAACCTTAAAAGTTCAACGTCGATAATTGTTTGTGATCTCAAAAATTGAATTCTAACGTGCCCAAGTTAATCAAAATTGTTTTTTTCATTTTCATAACCTAGTAGTAATAACTAAACTTGATAACTCAAATATTATTGTATAAAAGCATCAAGAAGTATTAAATATTTTGAGAAATTTAGAGTTGATAATTATGTGTCAAGATTCTCTAAGATAAGGGAGTTTTAATACAAAATTTAAGTTTAGAAAAATGCAATACATAATGATGGGGTTTCGGATTATGACTTTTATGTCTAATAAAATATATTAACTTTCTAATTCATATATTGAGTTGTATAACTTACACTTATTTGTGAAACATTATAATAATCTGAATTGTCATATACATTACTCTTTTATTAAATTAAATTAGGCATATTTTACAACATAATACATATTTAATATATATTTTTAAATTTGGACGCATATACTAAGTTTCTAATTCATGTATTGAGTTGTAAAACTATACATTTAGTTGTAAAACAGTTCAAATGCATGTATAGTAGATATAAAAAAATGATTTTATAAAAAAATAGTATATAAGTCTTAAGAAATTGATATATTCTCAAAACAAAGGAACAAAGAATAAATAAATAAAAAGAAAAAAGAACATAAATTTTCATAAATGATAAAAACGGGTAAAATCTTTAATTTAAAAAAGAGTATATATACTACTATGTATATAACTTTCAGTTTTAACAATAATATTCCGTAAATATAAAAATAAAAATAAAATATTAAATAAATTAAATTAAATTTTGTATCATTTGTTCCCAAAATTATAATGCTTAATTTTTAAGTTATTATTAATATTGTGTGTCACATAATTTATTGAACATTTGCTGCAAATATTTTAATATGAATATTATTATGTGTAACATAATTTATTGATTTAATTAAATATAAATTCGAATACAAAATTATATATTTAATATTCGGTGAAAAATTTATGAATAATATTTTTTATTAAAAGTTGATACATAATTTCATACAACAATCAATATATCACAGATAATTGATTCGTTAATAATAAATAATATATCATTTCTATTAGGAATTTTGTCTAAAAAAATTCAATTTTTTTATAATAATTTAAAAAAGGGTTAAGATTGGTTTTAGTTTAAAAAAGTGCACATTTTAACCTTATACTTGAAAGCATATTTTTTAATGAGTTTTATTTAAAAAATAAAATAAAAATATAAACTCTATTTAACAAAATATAATTATTATAAACATACAAAAATATTAACACTTTATAAATTTATAATTAATTTTAAATACACAAATCTCTTTTATCATATTATATACTAAAGTTTTATTTTAAAAAATAAAAATAATTTATTTTATAATAAAATAAATATAAATTTATACAAAAATGATATACTAAATATTTTGATAATTTATAAATAATATAATACATTATTATTATTATTTTTAAATATAATTATATTTAATAATTAATTATAATATTAATTATAATTATGATGTAAAAAATAATATTCATAAAAATAATTAAATTATTAAAAAATTGAGAAAACTATATATCTAACTTTATACAAGATACAAATACAAATATAGAACATTTTGACGTAAACTTTGCGTCAAAATATTATCTAATATAATAAAATATATATAATTAATTATATTTTAATATTTAAATAGAATTATTATTAATAAATATTTGTTATCTTAATAACAATTAAAATTATAATAATATTAGAGATATGTGTTATAATGTAATATATTTTTTAATTTTTTAATATTTAATAATTTATTTTTAAAAAAATATCAAAAAAATTTCATAAAAATGATTGTAATTATTTAGTAAAATTTTTAATAATTTAAAATTTTATATATTTTTTATTTTAAATTATTTTATAATAAAATTTTGATAAGTTATTTGTTATAAAAAGTTATATATTTTCTATAATATAAATATAAATTATTTTTATTTATAATAAAAATAATTTATTATTTATTAAAATTTGGTGAATGGGGATATTTTATTTTTGATTTTTTTTAAGAAGATAAGAAGAAGAAAAAATGTGATAAAAAAATATGAGAGGAGAGAAAAAAAAAGGTTACTATTTGCTTTTTTTGTAAAAAAAAAGTAGGTGAGAAATTATAGGGGAGAAAGATAAAAATATAAAGTTATCAATATATTTCTGAATAAGTTTCAATTTATCTTTTTTTAAAATAAAATAAATTTTAACCCTTTTTTAAATAATTATAAAATATATGATATTTTTAAACAAATCGACTTTTCTATCTCGTCACATTTGAAAGTCACACTACTCTTTAAAAGTAAATATGAATTATTTTTTAACATCGAGAGTATCAAAAATTGAAAAATAAAAGTTGAATTCATCTAATAAAGATATTTGTATCTAAAATTGCGGTTATATATATATGTTTATATATTAGTTATGCTTATGTATATTATTATTATATTATGAATATATTTACAACATATTAGTAGTAATCATATATTTTAATAAATATATCAATTTATTATTTTATTATTAATTATACTATGAATAACACATAGTTATTTGTCATTAAATATGTTTAGTAAAAGTAAAATATATTTTTCATAAATAATTTGATTTTTTTATAAATATAATGATATATTTAGAGTAATGATATTGATATTGTTAGAATAAAAATATATGAAAGGTTAATTTTATAAAAAAATTTAAAAACTAATATATATATAATAAAATAGAAGGTTAAATAATATTTTTTAACAAAGTATTATTCAGCAGGGTCTACCCAGCTAAAAAGAACAACAAAATTCAAGATTTCGACGTTATATAATAAATATATTTATTTAAATCATTTGTATTAAAAATGATTGATTATGATCATGTATATATTATTATATTAAAAATTTATTAATAAATATATTTGTAATATATTAGTAATATTTGTATATTTTAATAAATATATTAATTTATTATTTATTATTAATTATATTATTAATCACGAATAGTTATTTCTCATTAAATATGTATCATAAAAATAAAATATTTTTCTGATAAATAATTTTTTTCTATAAGTATAAAGATATATTTAGAATAAAGATTTTATTATAATATTTTTTTATTATGATAAAAATATATAAAAATATACCTGACAATAAAATAAAAATGTTAAATAATATTTTTTAACACAAAAGACATACGCCGCTTATATATGTAAATAATCGACTTAAACCTTTCTAAAGAAAACCCACCAAAACCTTTCTATAAATTGCATGCAAATTTTGCAAATACTGAGTTGCCTATCTCTCTCTTTGAGTCTCACCACTCATCTATGACTCTTAGTCTGCTACAAAATATTGTCAAAATAAGATAATTCATTAAAAACAAATTCCTACAATCCTTAGAATTCTAACATATCAAACCATCTTCAAAACCCAATATATATTTTATAAATATACCCAATTATCATCATTCTCAATCTTACCCCAAAAGCAAAGAAAGAAAAAGAAAGAAAACCTCTTCGGCTTCTTTTCGTGTTTTGGTGCTAATGATGGCTGGTTTTGACAACTTTTATTGTTCATCGTCAAACTCAGAAAACTACATAATGTTTGATCAACTTTTGACCTCTGAAAATCAGTATGACCAAACTCTAGAAAGTGCTCTCTCTGGTTTGAATATTGGCTCACGGAATGAACGAATGCCCTTTGTTTGTAACAGCGGTGGTGTTGGTAATCATAGGAATGAAATCCACATTGTGAATGGAAGAGAAAAATTTTCACCACTTCCATGTCTAAATAATGATATCAGAGAAGACAATTGGAATCTTTATGATGTTTCTTTGATGGGTTCTGGACGATTTCAGAGAGGAAGATCTTATGAGGAAAATCAAAGTAGTCCTTTTTTGAATAGTCAGATGAACAATAATAGGAAAGAGCAACTACAGAACTTGTCTCTGGATCATTTGCTTGGAAAGATCGTGATTTTGGCTAAGGATCAATACGGTTGCAGATTTTTACAGAAGATAATGGAAAATCTGAAAAGGAACGAAAATGATTTTATATTCCATGAGATAATTGATGAGGTTGATGACTTGATGATTCACTGTTTTGAAAATTATGTTGTTCTGAAGATAATTGAGATATGTGTTGGCATGTGAGTAGTATGCCAAAGAAGAAGCAGACAATACTGTCATAAATTATGGCAGATAATCAGCACCAATGTGACAGATAAGAATTATAATGGAAATAAATAATGTTATAATTGTTTTCTTTTTTCGTTTCCTTTTGTATACAAATATTATACACTTGTGCAAGATTATTAGAACAGAAATAATATGAAATATAATTGATAATTATCAGAAAAACACATTATTTGACATGGTGTCAAAGATTTAACTACCAATTTCATGGCGAAATCTAGAGATTTAACTACCAATTTCATGTTGGAAGATTTGACGGCGAAAATGACGGAAGTTTTAACTAGAGCTCAGATCAGCTTACAACCTCCGCCAACTGAAGCGTCGACTGGTACCATTAGTATCAAGTTGGGAGGATCTAACTATGCCTTGTGGTTCCAGATGGTGGAGATGTATATCTCTGGCAAAGATAAACTGGGTTATATTAATAGGGATTTTCTTCAACCTGTTGAAACCGACCATTCATTTATTTATCTCATACTCGACCTGATATTGTTTATGCTGTGAGTGTCGTGAGTTAGTTCATGCACTGCCCAAGTGAAGACCATATGGATGCGGTTATGCGAATACTTCATTATTTAAAATCCTCCCCTAGAAAAGGACTTATGTTTTCAAAGAATGATCAATTGGAAGTCCTTAGATATACAGATTTAGACTGGCAGGAAATATGAAGGAAGAAATTATAATATTATTTAAAAAAAAAACTTTTCTTATCTTAAAATACTTTTAATAGAATTATAAGCAAACAAACCCTTAATCTATAATCTATCTTATTCAATAAGAGTTGATCTGGTACTCAATATTCATTTACCTATACATGTCTAGTTAGCATGAATGCTTCAAATTATTTTCATGCATCTTTATAATACTTATTTATGTAGGTAACTTTTGGCTTTGATTCAGAAAGTGAATTCACCATGTACTATTGATCACAAACTGTAGCTTATGTGTGACCATGTAGACTAATCATATATATATATATATATATAACTCTTTTTTTCTTGAGGAAGATATTTACTATTACTTGACTTGTATGAATATCCTATCAAGTACTGTTAAAATTGAAGTTTCTACACATGAATATACACACTTGTTATGATTGGGCTTGAATCCATGCCACTAAAAGCACTGAGAAAGTGCATATGTTGTTGCACTACAAAGAAATTGACAAATACAGTAAAAAAGTTTATATTTTTGTTTGTTTGTATCTTAACCCTCAAACTTTTGATCTATTTGATTAATTGTTTTGGTTTTAACATAATTATGCCTGTTGTAGGGTATCATCCAGAAGGCTCTAATACATCTGGTTCGAACACACTCGCAGATAATACGCAGTAACATATATGGTAGAAAGATACTTGATTGGCTTGAGAAAAGAAAAATACAATATATATAATATACATGTAAAATTCTGAGGTATATTGAAAGGGTTTTTGATCCTATAGGTAGTTCTTTGATCCTATAGGTAGTTCTTTGATCCTTCTGTTCTAGTCTTAATGTTGTTCAGTTCTATTACTGTTGTTGTGTTCTATTATATGTTGGTAGAGAAATATCCTAACTAGCTTATGTTATGTTGCAATAGTACAATACTGTTTTTTAGTAGTTTCTGTTCATTTTTTGTTGCTTTTTTGAGGGATGGAAGGACTTAGTTGAAATGAATGCTAGTTTTTTTTTGTTTTACGAGTGTATCTTTACGTTTTGATAATCTTTATGTTGTCATTTATCGCATTATGGGTTCAAATATAACACGATTTTCTGTTACTATTGATTTGAACGTGTGACATTAGGTCATTTCAGTACTAATGATTTATATATTTTAATTACTTATTTTTTTAAGTTTTATTAGTACGATAATTTAAAAATATAATTAATTAAGGTAAATTTTTTTAATTTTTTTTAAAATTAAATAAAAATTATATATTTTATTAATAAAATAATATTATACAAATTATACTTAATTTTTTCGTCTTTTTCCTTCCTCTTTTCTTCTTTACTTTTTTTTTCCTTTCTATACTCCGTGTCTCTTTCCTTCTCACTTATTTTTTTCCTTATTTACTTTTACTTTCTCGATCTTTTTATTAATAAAATAATAACAAAGGAAGAGAGAGAAAAGGAGAAAGAGAAAGAGAATAAGAGAAGAGGGAGTGAAATTTTTTTTTATAAATTATTTTATTAATAAAATATATAACTTTTATTTTATTCTTTAAAAAAATCTTAATTTTTAAAAATTTGAATTAATTGATCATATTTTTGAATTATAATTTAATAAAACTTATTTAAAAAGTTACATATATAATGTGTAAATTACATAATTATATAACTAAAATGACTATGTTAAACTTGTTTTGTAATGATTTTTTGTTTTCATGTGTTTTAAAATCAGTTTTTTTAATTTTTTTATCCATCCATCCATTCATTCATTTTTTTTAAAGAAAATAGAAACTCATTTGATTTTATTTATTTATTAATGGCCATAGAAAATAGTTTTAATTTTTGAAAAAATGATAAAATAGTCTAAATTTTTGAGAAAAGAAGTGTTGGTTACGATATGTTAAATTTAATTACGAAAGTTATTATATTTGAGAAACATAAAATCGATTTATTTTTTATTTTTTCATGTTTCCAAATAATAATAAAAAGTTTAAAGTGTATTATTGGTGTTCAAATTTTAATTAAATATCTACATAATATTTTAAACTTTTTAAACGTATTATTTAATACTAAAACTTTTAAAATTTTAAATATAAGTCATTGAACTTACTAATCATATAATTTTATCCCAAATTTTTTAAAACTTCACACATATATCTTCAATTTTTAATTCACAAGTATGTATTTTAGTAATTAAGATAGGATTTATGTGTAAAATTTTAAAATTTGAGAACTAAATGGTAAGATTTAAAAGTTAAGATACTTATGTGTAAAGTTTTATAAATTTATGGATCAAATTGTACGTTTTTAAAATTTAAATACTTATATATAGATTTAATTAAAATTTAAAGATTAATGATATATTCTATCCTAGTAAAAATATAACGTTAGTTTAACATCTTGAGTAACAAAAAAAAAAAATACTCCACTACATGTCATTTTACAACTTATACCAAAGTTGTGATTTATACTTCATTTATTTTTCTCTAATATTTAATGATAATTAGTATAGTGTTTAATAACAAGTTTCGTTAATTATAAAATATTTTTTTATTATAAAATATATTTAAATTAATATTTAATTTATTTTTATATTTTTATTGCATTTAAAAATAAAAAATATTAAATTTAATTTAAGATGAATAAAAAAGTCAAACATATGATTTTATAATTAAAAAAATTAGACAGATTAAAGTAAATATCTAATACAATTTAGACTTATTACTAAATTTCTTTATCATTATATTATTCTATATTATATTATATGATTTAATTTTATAATTAAATATATCTTCACAAAATCATAATATTAGATAACAAATATGCTAATAACGTGTACATAGCCCATTAATGTAGGGACTAACATGTACCAATCCCACAAGAAAATGGAGTAATGATGTTAATAGTTGAAATAAAATAGTAGATATGTACATTTCTTTTTTGTTTTTTATGACAATCATTTAATAAAATATCGAATTTAAAAAAAATTACAAGTAATATTTTTTTACATTTGTTTCACTGTTTGTACAATAAAATTCCAAGAAAACTTATGTACGACAATTCAACGTGATAATAAAAGATACTAACTATGCCATTTTAAAAAACTAATTACTTACCTTAAAGAAGATACAATTACTTTATATTTTATTTCCTATAATAGAATTACATATTAATTAGTATATGAATTATTAACAAATTTTACTAAACAACTAATTATAACAGTACAATTAGGAAACTTTTATGTCATTGAACTATAACTATTTGAGCTCGAACGTATTTTAACTTTAGAAAATAGATAATATAGCTATAAATTTCACTTGTGCTTAAAAAAAATTCTTTAAGTCTATTTTGTTGGAATAAATGGCATTAAAAAAGAGTGAGAGAAAATAAAACTCTTTTTTTAGTAAGAGATTGTAGCTCACACTATTCAATAGTTGCATCAAAATATCCTTATTAGGTTGTTACTCCTTTAATACTCTTATCATCTAACCCTTCAACTACAAATATTATTAAATATATAAAAAAAGAAATATAAAGTAATTATCAATAGAACTTATAATTAGGCTTGTTGATGAAAGAATAAGATAATAATGGGGTATCCCACCACCAAGAAGTTATACAAATGTTAGGGACCCTAAAAGTTATATTATTCGTTGTATCATTATATCCTCTATAGATACGAGAATAATGAAACTTTATATAAGCAAATTTTTCTAAGCACTAGTCCCAAGAATAATACCATATGTATGGCACCAGTAGTGACCTAGTTCAAAAGAGAGTGACATCATAAACTGAGTCTAACTCCAACCAAAGTCTCTTCCACTTAAAGTTGGCAGCATACTTCACAACATGAATGGATTCTATAAGTTCTACCTCAAAGGCATATAAGGATCTAAACGAGATACAAATACATCTTTTAACAAATGAATTCAAGATTCAAAAAACACCTACGCAACTTGCTAGGCCTGGTGACCTAAAAGAAGCACCATTTGTATTGACCTTTATCCATCTCTAAGGTGACACCCTCCAAATAACCTCTATGTTTCGTAGAGCCCACCGTGGAATGCCTTGTATCTGTAGATGTCTGAGCAACTAAAGATCATTCCCTATATTTCGTATGGATCCACATTGTGTAAGATTTATCTCATGAATAAATCGCCAAACTGTGACAAATGTGGGCTTTAGAGCCATCCATTTGTTCTCAAAACAATAATTATTTATGGCCATCCATATTACCTATATGGTTGAGATAATCCCTAATTTTCATAAATTACGATCCAAAGTCAATTGCTACTAAAGTCGTCTAACGATAAAGAAAAAGGAGTTTGTAAGAGGTCGCTTGCAAAGAAAGGAGCATAAAAAATCCCAAAGGGTACTACAAAATGACAACTCAAAAATAAGTGAGAAATGGTTTCCTCTGTTAAGCCATAAATGGAACACATAGAAGGGAAGGTTATCCCTTTCATCCTTAACTAATAGTCCGTAAGGAGTGATGAGCAAAACCGGCATCGCCGATTTGGCAAATACTTTGGTTTTATATTTATAAAACTCTCGCAACTGCACGAATTATTTCATAGAAAATGATAAGTATACTCCCAAGGTCGATCTAAGGAAGAAATATATGTGGTTTTTAATTTATTATTGAAACTTTTATAAACGAAATTAAATCCTAAACATCCTATCATGATATTTGGGTTTTTGTGTTTTTTACCTAATAACATAAAAATAAACATAGATATAGATTCAATAAACATTTATGCAAATTTTATCTATTAAAATAGTGGAGTATTTATGGATATAATAACTAAGTTAATTATACTTGCTCATATTATTTAGGTTATTAAAGATATAAATTGATATTTATTGATTCTCTCTTTTTTATATGAATACCACCTTTGGTGGTGTTAGATATTCTTTGTTAACTAAACAAATAAATTAACACCAATGGGTGGGGTTGATAACTAATTTGGTTAATTAAATTAATTCCTTTTTCTAAGAGATTGAAAATGAACCATTTAAATATCACTTTTGGTGGGGTTAGACAGTTTAAACTTTATTCAAGGTTTCTAAATTAAACCTAAGAATTTAATTATCCGAGTACTAACTTTTAAGTTTTAAAACCACTACTGAAAACATGTTGTCAATACATTTTCACATAATAATTCTTATAAAAACTTTTGAAATAGAGTTTCACTCTAACTACCGGGTGATTGTACCAAATCTAATTTTTAGATTTAAGTTTATAATGAAAAATAATATATTTCTCTCTAATATTCTTAATATAAATTCTTGAATAAAAATAAAATCAATTCATTTTAGAGATTTTTACCTATTTAATATTTCGCAAGCATAACAACATTATTATTATATCATGTTTACAAACAACCAGCAAAGTTAAATTTAATCATAGACAAATTAAATATAACATGTAAGAATAAAGCATAAAAAATAACTATAAAGAAAATAAAATCCTTACAGTACTTTGTTGTTATTCCCGTTGCTGGAAAACCTCCAAGCGGAATTTGCACTCCCATTTATTGAATCAAAAAGAAAATAAATTACAAAAACATAACTAGTTCTTCTCAAAAAGAGAAGAACTCTAAAACTAAGAAAAACTAACTAAGAAAAGCTAAAAACTAAGAAAAATTAAAAAACTAAGAAATGAGAGAAAGAAAGAGAAGAGAATATGTGTTTTTAGGTGTGTTTAGTTATGAAGAGAATGGGGGGTATTTATAGGTGAGGATGGGAAGAAAAAGCGGGTGAAAAAATGATAAAAAACTGTGAAAACGTGGAGTAGTGAATGATGACGTCATGGTGATGTGGGTGCGGTAGCGCGCGCAGATGGGCAATGGCGCGTGCAAACTGGAGCAAGGGCGCGTGCAGATTGGAGAAAAGGCACGCACAGATTGGAGCAAGGGCATGCGCAGACAACAGTAAAGGCGCGCAGAGGCGTGCACGAAAAGCAGCAGGGACATGCGCATGATTGGGCGCGGGCACGGATGGCTAGGCACGTTGCGCGCATTGGCCGGCGCGGCTGTGTGCGCAATGTCCTCCTTGTTGACATTTTTGACCCATTTTGTCCAATTTTTCCATATTTGTTGACTTTTTCTCATTTATTTATGAATATATTTGTAATGTATTGCCTCCAGTATTCCTCTTTAAGTTTTTAAGTTACATTTTTAAGCAAAAATACCTGAAAAATAATAAAAATACCCGTGATTTCGAAAAGATAGATTTATATAAATATATGATAAAATCATATAAATATATATATTTTTAATCAATTAATTTGCATAAAATCATGGTAATTTTAGTGCTTTTTGAGCACTCATCACAACCCCCAACCAGCTTCTTGCTAGTCCCTTAGCAAGAGAAGTGATAAAAACTAAACATTAAACTATCGTAAATCACTTCCGTGGATTGACACGGTTGCATTTAGCGTATGCAACAAGCCTTTAAACCTCTAGGTTGCCCTAGTGGACAAGTTTGAGTCCCATGAGGGTTTTCAGTAATGATACCCACAAACATTGAATTAAATGTAAAAATTAAAATAAATAATAAAAACAATCAACTTAAAAACTAAAATTACAACAAAATCAAAAATTAACTTTTAAGAATAAAAGAAAACAACATATCACATAAATGTCTCATACTTTTTAATCTCCTTTAAGATCATAATTAAAATCTCAAGCATAAGTTATTTTAATATTCTTAAACAATCATGATTTATTATAATAATTAGTCGAAAATAATTTTCATATTTCATATAAAAAATGTTTCAATTTAATTTCACCCAATTTTAGTGTCAAGAATTCGAATTCGCTTCGACTCTATTCCTCACAAGTCAATACTCTCAAAACATTGAATCCTATGGGTTCAAACAATCATACTAATTTATATGCGAAAGAGTTGATGTAAAGAAATGAACTAATATGTTCGCATATGTATAAATAATAAAGGCTCAAATTATTATTTAAATGTTGATCTCATGAAAGGAATCGAATGTATAAATTATAAAGATATCATATATAAAAATTATTTTCATGCATAAATCAAACTCATTAAGAAAGAATTTCTAGATATATGTGATGAGTGCTCAAAAAGCACTAAAATAACCATGATTTTATGCACATTAATTGATTAAAAATATATATATTTATATGTTTTATCATATATTTATATAAATTTGTCTTTTTCGGAATCACGGGTATTTTTATTGTTTTTCAGGTATTTTGGCTTAAAAACGCAATTTGAAGACTCAAAGAGGAATACTTGAAGCAATACATCACAAATATATTAATAAATAAGTGGGAAAAGGTCAACAAACATGGAAAAATTGGACAAAATGGGTCGAAAAGGTCAAAAATGTCAAAAAGATGGAAATCGTGTGGCGTAGCCTTTCAGTACAGGAACCGTTGTTCAAAGCGAATGCCAGTAGCGGCAACAGTAAGGCGGCCGCCCTCAGCGCGCTAACGCGTTTTCACCCCATTTTTCACGTCGTGACCAGCGTGACGTCCGACGCGTCATTGATGACCTCGACATTTCTATTACACGTTTTTAATTTTTTAATATTTGTTTTAACATTTTTTTACTCATTCTTTCTCTCCATCCTCATCTATAAATACCCCTTCCCTTCACTTCAAAACACACCTTCAAAACCTCCAAATACATTCTTTTCTCTCTTTCTTTCTCTCTTTTCTTAGATTTTTAGTTTTTCTTATGTTTTCTTAGTTTTTAGCTTTTCTTAGTTAATTTCTCTTAGTTTTAGAGTTCTTCCTTTTAGGGAAGAACTAGTTATGTTTTTGTAATATTTTAGCTTTTTGATTCAATAAATGGGAGTGCAAATTCGCTGAGTTTTTCCAAAGAACGGAATAGCGTCGAAGTTCCGTAAGGATTTTATTTTCTTTACTGATTATTTTTATGCTTTATTCTTACATGTTATATTTAATTTGTCGTGGTTAAATTTAACTGTATTTGGCCGTTTAGTAAACATGATGTAATAATGACGTTGTTATGCTTGCGAAATATTAAATAGGTAAAAATATCTAAAATGAATTGATTTTATTTTTATTCATGATTTTATATTAAGAATGTTAGAGAGAAATATATTATTTTTCATTACAAACTTAAACCTGAAAATTAGATTTTAAAGTTTAGTTATCCGGTCTGATTTGGAGTAGTGCTCTTTTATTTGATGGTACAATCGCCCGGTAGTTAGAGTGAAGCTCTATTTCAAAAGTTTTTATAAGAATTATTATCTGAAAATGTATTGATGACATGTTTTCGGTAGTGATTTTAAAACTTGAAAGTTAGTACTCGGATAACTAAATTCTTAGGTTTAATTTGGACACCTTGAATAAAGTTTAAACTGTCTAACCCCACCAAAGGTGGCATTTAAATGGTTCATTTTCAATCTCTTAGAAAAAGTAATTAATTTAATTAAGCATATTAGTTATCAACCCCACCCATAGGTGTTAATTGATTTGTTTAGTTAACAAAGAATATCTAACCCCACCAAAGGTGGTATTCATACAAAAAAGGGAGAATCAATAAATATCAATTCATATCTTTAATAACCTAAATAATACGAGCAAGCATAATTAACTTAGTTATTATATCCATAAATACTCCACCATTATAAAAGATAAAATTTGCATGAATGTTTATTGTATATATGTTTATTTTATGTTATTAGATTAGGAACACAAAAACCAAACTATCGTGACAGGATGTTTAGGATTTAATTTCGTTTTTAAAAGTTTGAATAATAAATTAAGAACCACATACATTCCTTCCTTAGATCGACCTTGGGAGTATACTTATCATTTTCTACGAAATGAGCACTTGCGAGAGTTTTATAAATATAAAACCAAAGTATTGGCAGGATCGGCGATGCCGGTTTTCGTTCATCAAAGTATTTGGCGATCACGATTCTGCTCATCAATATGCCTTTTACAAATGAAAAAAGTGCAATGACATTTTAGGGAATTACTTCCTACATCTTTCTTTTGTAATTAGCCTTTACTCACAACTTTGTAGGCAATGTGGGTTATAGTATGTAGATTATACTATATATTCTTTATCTCTCTCTATATATTTTTTTCTGAAGATATTTCTCAATATATATATTTTCGAGAGCCAACCCATGTACAGATTGTACATTTTTTTAGGATTTTGGTGAGTGGTTAATTTTGTTGCTTTTCTGTTTGATTTTGGTTTAGGTAACCCCAGATATATCTCTTTTTTTTGTAGCAGTTATGCATGAATGAGATAAAAGCATATACTATCAATTTCTACTCAAATCATTTAATCTAAGCAAAAATAATAATAAAAAATATACGACACTCTATTAAGATGAGAAAAAAATTCATACATTTAATGTTAATACCTATAGAGATAATCTAAAAATTTGAAGAAATAAGAAATGTGTTTGGAGTAGAAAAAATGTATATTTCATTTTGAATATGGGAAATTAGGCTCAAATTATATCTCACAAAGGTAGTCTCCACTAAAAAAATTCATAAACACTGATTTTGGGTTTAATATAATTTCTACATCTTATCAAGAAATACTAGTTATGATAAAAATTAACTAATTACCAAAAATAATTACAAAATATTTCATTATATGTTTTCAAAAATTAATCTAACAGTACAAAAGACTTAACCATTTACTTAAATTTGATTTAAAGAAATGATAAATTTTTGTGAGATTTTTTTTTAAATTCCAAAAATTACTAAATCACACAAAACAAAAATAAAACCAAACACAAAAATGAAAATGTGAACATAAAAAAGAAAAAAAATATTATTATTTTTTTTATTTTTTTTTAATTTTTAAATCTTTTTTTTAAATTAAGCATGATAACTTTTCACCACCCACAACCTAGAACTTACATTGTCCTCAATGTAACAACTGTAAATTAAAGATTAAGAAAAAAGAGAAGAAAATTTACCTTTTTCTTTAGAATGTGCAAGTAGTAATGGAGAAATGTAGGTGCATCTATCATATTCATCAATAAAGTTCACACAGATAGATCGCTGTGAACTTCTAACATCTCAACAAATATTTTTAGTTTTAACAATTTTAAAATTATTCACATGTAATTAAACTAAAATAAACAATAGAAATTAAATAAATAAAACAAATAAAAGAAAATTACCTAAAATGATGGGTTGCCTCCTATCCAGCGCTTAGTTTAACGTCTTAGTAAGACGTAACTTTATGGTGCTAAGGGTTACTCAGCCAAATGCAATCCATTTCAGCAATTTTGTTTGGTTCTTCTAAATAAGGTTTCACACGATGCCCATTGACTTTGAATGTTTTTTGTGTATTAGAATCCAATAGTTCTACTACTCCATGTGCAAATACCTAAACTATTTTGAATGGTCCATCCCACCTTGATCTCAGCTTTCCTGGAAACAATCTCAAAAGAGAGTTAAATAAAAGAACTTTCATTCCAGGGTGAAGAGTCTTAAGAACTAGCCTCTTGTCATGATAGTGCTTAGTACGCTCTTTGTATAATTTGGCATTCTCATAAGCTTCGTTCCTAATTTCTTCCAACTCATTAAGATGGAGTAACCGTTTTTCTCCTACTTTATCTCAATCCATGTTTAACTCTTTAATTTCCTAGTAAGCCTTGTGTTCAAGTTCAACTGGAAGGTGGCATGCTTTCCCAAAGATTAACCGATAAGGGCTCATCCCAATAGGTGTTTTGTAAGCGGTGCGGTATGCCCATAAGGCATCATTTAACTTAAATGCCCAATCCTTCCTTGAAGGACGCACAATGCGTTCCAATATTCCCTTAATTTTCCTATTACTTACTTCCACTAAACCAGAAGTTTGAGGATGATATGGAGTAGCTACTTTATGTGTGATGTTGTACTTGTTTAGTACTCCATCAAAGATCTTGTTACAAAAATGGCTACCTCCATCACTTATTATAGCTCTAGGCATTCTGAACCTGCTGAACATTAAATCCTTCAAGAATTTAACAACAACATTAGCATCATTGGTTTTAGTGGGGATAACTTCTACCTACTTGGATACACAATCCACAGCAACCAAAATATATTGAGAGCCATTGGATGGGGGAAAAGGACCCATAAAGTCAATCCCCCATACATCAAAGAGTTCAACAACTAAATTAGATGTCAAAGAAATTTAATCTCTTTTGCTTATGTTTCCTATTCTTTGACATCTATCACATTGTGCACAAAACATATGAGCATCTTTAAAAAGAGTAGGCCAAAAGAATCTAGACTGTAATACCTTACGGGCTGTCTTTTCACTACCAAAATGACCCCCACAATGAAGTTTATGATAAAAAGTTAGAATGCTCTTATGTTCTTCTTCAGGTACCCATCTTTGGATGACTTGATCTTGACTAATCTTGTATAAATAAAAGTCATCCCAGAAATAGTCCTTAATAGTTTTAAAAAACCTTTTCTTGTCTCGATATGAAGTGTTAGGTCGCAAAAAACTAGTGGCAAGATAGTTTACAATATCAACATACCATGGGTTCGGACCTATTGAAAATAATTGTTCATCAGGAAAGGTTTCAACTATATCTTCATTACTCTCATCTTTAAGAGAATTGAAGTCAAAAATCAACCTAGACAAATGGTCAGCTACTAAGTTTTCACTACCTTTCTTATCCTTGATTTCTAGGTCAAATTCTTATAAGAGTAAGACCCACCTGATTAATCTTATCTTGGCATTTGGTTTACTTAATAGGTATCTTAAAGCAACATGATCAGAATGCACAATCACTTTAGATCCTACTAAATAAGACCTAAATTTGTCTAAAGAAAACACTATAGCCAAGAATTTCTTTTCAGTGGTATAATTCATTTGGGCATCATTGAGTGTTTTGCTAGCATAGTAGATGACATGCAAACACTTATCCACTCTTTGTCCCAAGACTGCTCCGATAGCATAATTAGAATCATCACACATTATTTCAAAAGGTAAAGACCAGTTAGGTGCCATAATAACATGGGTAGATGTTAATTTCTCTTTCAAGGTATTAAAGGCAATAAGGCAGTCATTTTTGAAATTAAAATAAATATCTTTTGAGAGCAAGTTACATAAGGGACGACTTATTTTAGAGAAATCTTTAATAAATTGTCTGTAACATCTTGCATGTCCTAAGAAGCTTCTTATCCCCTTCACAGATGTAGGGGAGGTAGTTTGGAAATCAATTCAACTTTTGCCTTATCAACTTCAATACCCTTGTTTGAAATTATATGTCCTAAAAATATCTCTTGTTGAACCATAAAATGAATTTTCTCCCAGCTAAGGGTGAGATTGCATTCAATACATCTTTCTAAAACCAAAGTCAATTTATGTAAGCAATCATCAAATGAGTTCCTAAAGATAGAGAAATCGTCCATGAAAATCTCAATGAATTTTTCCACCATGTCCAAGGAAATAGATATTATGCATCTCTGGAAAGTGGCAGGGGCATTGCATAACTAAATGGCATTCTTTGAAAAGCAAATGTCCCAAAGGACATGTAAATGTGGTCTTTTCCTGATTTTCTGGTGCTATGGGTACTTGATAATATCCAAACAATCCATCTAGAAAATAGTAAAATTTTTGCCCAACTAATCTTTCCAACATTTGATCAATGAATGGAAGAGGAAAGTGATCCTTTTTAGTATATAAATTTAGTTTCCTAAAATCTATACACATTCTCCATCCAGTGATTATTCTAGTGGGCACTAATTCACTTTTTTCATTTTTAACAATTGTTATCCCATATTTCTTAGGTACCACATGTACTGGACTAACCCACTTACTATCCGCAATAGGATAGATAATTCCTTCTTATAACAATTTAAGAATTTCTTTCTTAACTACCTCTTGCATATCTGGGTTTAGTCTTCTTTGGGCCTCTCCTACAGGTTTAGCATCATCCTCCAAGTTGATCTTGTGCATACACATTGTAGGACTAATGCCTCTTATATCCCCGATACTCTAACCTAAAGCTTTCTTAAACTATTTAAGCACTTTGATAAGTTCCTTTTCTTGGGTTTTGGTCAAGGTTGAAGAAATTATCACTGGATAAGTTTCTCCTTCTCCCAAAAACACATATTTTAAGTGCTCAGGTAAGTCTTTGAGTTCAAGTTTAGGTGGATTGGCCTCTTTACTGGATGAAGAACTGGGTAGATTTAAAAGTGTACTAGATTTTGTCATTACTTCATCATTGTCTAGTTGTTCAAGGTACTGATGAGTGCTCAAAAAGCACTAAAATAACCATGATTTTATGCACATTAATTGATTAAAAATATATATATTTATATGTTTTATCATATATTTATATAAATTTGTCTTTTTCGGAATCACGGGTATTTTTTTTGTTTTTCAGGTATTTTGTCTTAAAAACGCAATTTAAAGACTCAAAGAAGAATACTTGAAGCAATACATCACAAATAAATTAATAAATAAGTGGAAAAAGGTCAACAAACATGGAAAAATTGGACAAAATGGGTCGAAAAGGTCAAAAATGTCAAAAGACGGAAAATCACAATACGAGCCAGTACAAATTCAGCCCGTCAAATTTCCCATTGCCACCAAGGCCACTCTCCATATACACAGAAGCTCGCTGGGCACCGTTTCACGCCTTACTGCCGAAATATACATATCGGCATTTACAAGAACGCCCAAGAAATTACTATTAGCTGGCACCAACGCTGTTTTTGACCCATTTTTCACGCAGTGCCAGCCTTTATGACGCCACGCCGACGCGTCATTGATGACCTCAAGCATGTCCACTACACGTTTTTTATTTTTTTTTTATTTTTTTTTACTTTTTTTACTCATTTTTTCACTCCCTCCTCTCCTATAAATACCCCTCTTCCATTCACTTCAAAGCACCTCAAAAACCACACTTCTCTCTTCTTTCTTTCTCTCATTTTTAGTTTTAAGTTTTTTTAGTTTTTCTTATGTTTTAGCTAGTTTTTCTTATGTTTTAGCTAGTTTCTCTTAGATTTAGAGTTCTTCCCTTTTTGGGAAGAACTAGTTATGTTTTTGTAATATTTTAGATGTTTGTTTCAATAAAGGGGAGCGCAAATTCCGCTTGGAGGTTTTCTAGCAACGGAATAGCGTCAAGTTCTGTAAGGATTTTATTTTCTTTACTGATTATTTTTATGCTTTATTCTTACATGTTATATTTAATTTGTTTGTGATTAAATTTAACTCGTGCTAGCTCGCTTATAATTATGATGTAATAATAATGTTGTTATGCTTGCATGTAAATATTAAATAGGTAAAAATCTCTAAAATGAATTGATTTTATTTTTATTCAAGATTTTATATTAAGGATGTTAGAGAGAAATATATTATTTTTCATTACAAACTTAAATCAAAAATTAGATTTTAAGGTTTAGTTATCCTGGCTCGATTTAGAGTAGTGCTTTCTTTATTTGATGGTACAATCGCCTCGTAGTTAGAGTGAAGCTCTATTTCAAAAGTTTTTATAAGAATTATTATCTCGAAAATGTATTGACGACATGTTTTCGGTAGTGGTTTTAAAACTTGAAAGTTAAGTACTCGCATAACTAAATTCTTAGGTTTAATTTGGACACCTTGAATAAAGTTTAAATCTGTCTAACCCCACCAAAGGTGGCATTTAAATGGTTCATTTTCAATCTCTTAGAAAAAGGAATTAATTTAATTAACCAAATTAGTTATCAACCCCACCCATGTGTTAATCGATTTGCTTAGCTTAACAAAGAATATCTAACTCACCAAAGGTGCCAGTATTCATACAAAAAAGGGAGAATCAATAAATATCAATTCATATCTTTAATAACCTAGATAATACGAAAGCAAGCATAATTAACTTAGTTATTATATCCATAAATACTCCACTATTTATAAAAGATAAAATTTGCATGAATGTTTATTGAATCTATGTTTAATTTTTCTGTTATTAGATTAAAAACACAAAACCCCAAAATATCGTGACAGGATGCTTAGGATTTAATTCCGCTTTTAAAAGTTTGAAAAATAAATTAAAAACCACATACATTCCTTCCTTAGATCGACCTCGAGTATATTTATCATTTTCTACTTAAAATGATTCGTACATGTAGAGTTTTACAAATATTAAAACCAAAGTATTTCAAGAGAATCGACGACGCTAAGCCATCAAGTTTTCACATTGCCGGGGAAGGAATAGCGGTTTTTTAATTTATTTATCAAAATTTTAAAAATATTTTTGTATTGTAAATAATTGTGATTTTTTAAAAAAAAAATAAAAAATAAAAAATAAAAAAAATTTAATCAAATTTCAAATTTCATAAGAAATAAAAATAAAAAAAATAAAAAATAAATAAAATAAATAAAATAAATAAAAAAATAAAAAAAAATTTAATTATAGCATAAATAGTAAAATAATTTAGAAATTTGAAATTTGAAGTAAAAATTTTTTACCGTTAATAAATAGTAAAAAAATTAATTAAAAAAAAAAATTTAAAGTTTAAAATTTAAGTTAATAAGAAATAAGATAGCGTGAATAGTAAAATAAAATTACCGTTCGTAAAAAGAAAAAGAAAACTAAAAGGCATGAAAAGTAAAAATCTAAGGGAGTTTGGAGACTAGTTCTTCGTTCTCAGGCCAATTAGTCTTTCCTGGGAACGTTGTTCTGGCTAGGAGAATGGTTTTTAAGGAGCCATTGCACCACCATTCTTTCCTGGGAACGCTCTTGGTTAATACTGATTATGTTATTTAAAATAATAATAATAATAATAATAAAATTTAACTAGTTTTGTCTAGTGTTTTGTATTAAATGCCATGGAAATTTTCTCTAATTTTTTTATTTTTGTTGACAGGAGTTTTAAATTTACGTTTAAAAATAGTCTATGCGTGGTAGGAGATCCTTAGGAAACCCCCTAACACCATATGTAAATAATATTCATAAATTTAAACAAGTGTCAACAACACTGGATCCTACCCATCAACCTGATTTTGAGTCAAACATAGAACCAAGTCTTAATCCTTTACTAGAACCAAAAGAAATGGAGGAAAACCAACATGTTAGGGAAACCACGATGAAGGAGTTTGCAAGACCTATGGATTGCACCAAGAACTGCCGCTATCCGGCTTGGGAGAGGTCGCCGGAATTATGACGACCTAAAAATATTCATTTTTCTACGCTTCCTTCCTTTTATGGGCTACCTAATGAAGATTCTCTTTCCTTTATGAGAGATTTCTATGCTACGGTCCAAACATTCCCCCCCTCGGTATTCTAAACGAGGATCACTTAGAATGAGATGTTTTCCTACACCTTAAAGGATAAGGCCAAAGCTTGGTCGATGTCACTTCCCCTGTGTTCTCCGATGACACGGGGTCACATTTACACAAATTCACGGGAAAATTCTATTCCCATCAAAACATCGTAGCCGAGAGGAAAGATTGCTACTTTCTCTCGGATGGAAGGAGAACCATTCCACGAAGCTTCGATAGGTTCAAAATGTTTCTCACTCAATGTCCCCATCATAGCTTTCCCTACGCCTGCGTAAACCAATTCTTTTACGATGGACTTACACAACAATGTCGGGCTTCATTGTCGACAACGCCGGCAGGAGGAGCACAGATAGGAGAAAAAGGCTGCATTAGAAACGTATAACCTCTCTTTGAGATGTCGGGTGCTAATTCCCCAATGTGTAAAAGCTCCCCGAGCGAGAAAAAGCCGGTGTTCATGAAATCGACTCCAAGAATGAAGTTCAACAACAACTTGTTCAACTGACCAAGCAAGTTGCCCTTCTTACTTCACAAACCAACACCAATAATGAACAATATGGTTTGTACAAAGAATACGGGACAAGAATGCTCGTCCATATCAAGGAGATACAACTGGACCCGAAAGCGAGGTTAACGTGTGTTGGGAGCATATCAACAGAGACCAAGGTTTGATCCCAATTCAAATACCTATAATCCTGGGTGGAAGTCATCCAAATTTCTCGGAGGCAAAACAACCCTCCTTTCCTCAAAGCTCAAACCAAGCGGCCAAGCAATTCCACCCACCTATTCCAAGAAGCATTCCAAATAAACCAACCTCTCGAGGACAACTTGAATTCTTTTATTCAAGTTCGTAGGATAATCAATCTAAAACCAATCAACGGTTGGACTCGTGGAAGCTTCTATCAAAAGGTGGAAGTTCAAGTTGAACAGCTTAGTTGAACATTTGCAAAAAGGCAAAGACTAAATTGAAACTTAAATGAATTCAATGAAGAGGAGACATTGAGTTTTCCATTCTGTCTCCAAGCAACGCCTTACTAGAAGACGATAAATTTTAGTCCTACAATTGGGAGGTCACCCATTATTGTATTTTCCTTTGTTTTAGTTTTGCGTAATAAAAAAATATATATTTCAAATAAAATAAATTCGTTTGTTTCAAAAATTGTGTCCCTTCGTTTAAATTAAAATTAAAAAAAAAATTAGGTTCCTTGCATTTTTTTAGAGATATCTACTATTGTTTTTAAGAGCAAAATGTTGATTCACTGATAGGAGGAGGATCATTTTCAACTACAAACAACCAAGGGAGATGTCAAGATAGGCGGAAAAAGATGAAAGACTATACAATGCCAATCATTGGCAATGTAACTTCCTAAGGCATCCAATTGCAAGAGGTCGCAAGGAATTATGAATTGAAAAAGATTCATTATTCTTTGTTGCAGCTTTCCTACTTCAGATCCCTAATGAAGACCCTTTGCATTTCATTCGAGAATTCTATGCTATTGTCCAAACCTGTCCCACTACATGCAATTAATGAAGATCAACTTAGGGATGAGGTGTTTTCCTTACACTCTCAAAGATAAATCTTGGTCATGGTTCATTACTCTGCAGTGTTCTCTTAAAACTGGGAGGCGGTTCATGAAATTTTTATGGGTAGGTTCTATTCCCATCAAAAGACCGTTGATCTAAGAACAAAGATAGCAACATTTTCTCAAATGAATGAAGAGCCCTTTCACGAAGCTTCGGGAACGATTCAAACTCCTTTTCATTCAATGTCAAAATCATAGCTTTCCCACTACAACTACAAAACCAATTCTTTTACGATGGATTGACAACTACAGAGTCAATACATGGTTGATAATGGTGGAGGTCGTAGGAGAAAAGACCGCAGAGGAAACCTATAATCTCTATGAAGCTATTGGGTTCTAATTCCCAACAAAGAGGTGGTATGAAAGCAAAGGTCAATGAAGTCGGCTTTGATAATGAGATAACCTTGCAACTTCTTTGTCAATTGACTAAACAAGTGAAATTCCTCACGTCCTCACCAAATTTCAAATCAAGAGGTAATGTGGAGTGTGTTGTTCAATTGGGCATGGTACTCATAATTGTTCAAATACTTGTGATTCTAGTGTCGATGCCATAGAGGAAGTCCAATATTTTCAAAAGTATCATCCAAACACCTATAATCACCCAACCTACAACCACCCTTACCCTCCAAGCCAATCTTTTAAACCAACCTTAGAAGATAGCTTGAATGCTTTTATTCAAGTTAGTCGTGACAACCAACCGATGACTAATCAAAGGTTGAACAATTACGAGGCTTAGGTTAAAAGAATTGAATCTAAAGTTGGGCAACTGGCTGAACAAATGCAAAAGAAAGAACTAGGAAAGCTTGCCTCACCAACTGTAACAAGCAAAAGATGTTAGAACTCTTCAAGTGGTAAGGTAGTCAATACCGGGCCATTCGAAATCTCTAAACTACCTTGTAGTTCATGTAACAAAGAATGTGATATTCTAATCTCGCAAAAAGGAGAAACAAGTGTTAAACTTAACAAGCCTTCGAAAAACTCATCGGGGTCATCCGACACTCCCAACATTCAAAAGACAACAGTAATCCACAATTGCATGCAAGTACCTTTTCCCACCTAGGTTGAAAGAATCCAAACAAGATAAGCAATTCAATGATCTTTTTAATATGCTCTCTAAAGTAAACATCAATTTACCATTATTAGAAGTGATCATGAATGTGTCTCATATGCCAAGTTTTTCAAAAGAGTTGAACACTAAGAAAGGAGGTATGCTGAATCGAATTTAACGAGTAGTAGTATCGAGAAATTTCTAGCGCTGTACTTCAAAGACACAAACTACCCCTAAGTTGAAAGACCCTGGAAGTTTTATTATAAACATAACTATGGGGGATAGGAAGGTTGCTAAAGCAATGCTTGATTTAGGTGCTAGTATAAATTTGATGCCCTACTCTATATTCTTACTGACTTTCGAATCTAGGGGATTTAAAACCCATGACTATGTCCTACTGACTTGCGGATAGATCTCTTAAATATCCGGAGGAATAGTTGAGGATGTTTTGGTACAGGTAGACAAGCCCGATAATACACTGTTGACTTTGTGGTTCACGGATATGCAAGAAAATCCGGCATTGGACGGAGAAGCATACAATATTGCTTGGTAGACCATTTATGGCAACTACTAAAACTATTATTGATGTCGAAGATGGAAATTTGACAATGGCAGGTCTTAGGAGAAATTGTTCATTTCAAAGTTTTTGATTCTTCACCTTTCCCTTCTATTTCTGCCATCGATGAAATATTCGAAGTTGATCCTTTGGATAATCTTGTCCAAAACACCTTTTTCCAAACGAGAATAGAAGACAAGCTTGAAACCGTTCTTACACTTGAAAAGGTTGAAGAAGATTTAGATGAAGAAATTAAGGGGTACCTTGAACAACTAGACAATAATGAAGTGATGACAAAATCTAGTACACTTTTAAATCTACCCAGCTTCTTCATCCGTTAAAGAGGCCAATCCACACGAACTTGAACTCAAAGACTTACCCGAGCACTTAAAATATGTGTTTTTGGGAGAAGGAGAAACATATCCGGTGATAATTTCTTCAACCTTGACCAAATCACAAGAAAAAGAACTCATCAAAGTGCTTAAGCAGTTTAAGAAATCTATAGGTTGGAGTATAGGGGATATAAGAGGCATTAGTCCAACAATGTGTATGCAAGATCAACTTGGAGGATGGTGCTAAACACGAGAGGCCCGAAGACTAAACCCAAACATGCAAGAGGTAGTTAAAAAGGAAATCCTTAAATTATTAGAAGAAGGGATTATCTATCCTATTGCGGATAGTAAGTGGGTTAGTCCGATGCATGTGGTACCAAAGAAATGCGGGATAACAGGTTGTTAAAAATGATAAAAGTGAATTAGTGCCCACTAGAATAATCATTGGATGGAGAATGTGTATAGATTTTAGGAAACTAAATTTATATACGAAAAAGGATCACTTTCCTCTTCCATTCATTGATCAAATGTTGGAAAGATTAGGCACGAATTTTCTTGTTTTTTGGATGGGTATGTCTGGATATTATCAAGTACCCATAGCAGAGAAGATCAGGAAAAGACCACATTTACATGTCCTTTTGGGACATTTGCTTTTCTTGAGAATGCCATTTGGGTTATGCAATGCCCCGCCACTTTCCAGGAGATGCATGATATCTATTTTCTCGGACATGGTGGAGAAATTCATTGAAATTTTCATGGGCCGATTTCCGTCTTTGGGAACTCATTTGATGATTGCTTACATAAATTGACTTTGGTTTTAGAAAGATGCATTGAATGCAATCTAACCCTTAGTTGGGAGAAAAGTCATTTTATGGTTCATGAGGGATAGTTTTAGGACATATAATTTCAAACAAGGGTATTGAAGTTGATAAGGCAAAAGTTGAATTGATATCCAAACTACCTGAAGGGGATAAGAAGCTTCTTGGGACATGCAGTATTTTACAGACGATTTACTAAAGATTTCTCTAAAATAAGTCGTTCTTTATGTAACTTACTATCCAAACATGCTGAATTCGCCTTCAACAATGACTGCCTCATTTCCTTTAATACCTTGAAACACACACTAACATCTACCCTTGTTATAATGGCACCAAACTGGTCTTTACCTTTTGAGATAATGTGTGACGCTCGATTATGCAATAGAGGACAAAGAGTGGATAAGCGTTTACATGTCATCTACTATGCTAGCAAAACACTCAATGATGCCCAAATGAATTACACCACCACCGAAAAGGAATTCTTGGCTATAGTATTCTCTTTAGACAAATTTCGGTCTTATTTAGTAGGATCTAAAGTGATTGTACATTACGATCATCTCGCTTTAAGATACCTATTAAGTAAACCAAATGCCAAGCCAAGATTAATTGGGTCTTACTCTTACAAGAATTTGACCTAGAAATCAAGGATAAGAAAGGCGGTGAAAACTTAGTAGTGACCATTTGTCTAGGTTGATTTGACTTCAATTCTCTTAAAGATGAGAGTAATGACGATATAGTTGAAACCTTTCGATGAGCAGTTATTTTTCATAGGTCAGAACCCGTGGTATCTTGATATTGTAAACTATCTTGCCAGGTGTTTTGCGACCTAACACTTCATATCGGGACAAGAAAAGGTTTTTAAAACTATTAAGGACTATTTAAGGATGACCCTTATTTATACAAGATTGGTCAAGATCAAGTCATCAGGAGATGTGTACGGAAGAAGAACATAAGAGCATTCGACTTTTTGTCATGAACTTCATTGTGGGGTCATTTTGGAGGTGAAAAGTAAGATATTACGATCTGGATTCTTTTGGCCCACTCTTTTTAAAGATGCTCATATGTTTTGTGCACAATGTGATAGATGTCAAAGAACAGAAACATAAGCAAAAGAGATGAAATGCCTTTGACATCTAATTTAGTTGTTGAACTCTTTGATGTATGGGGATTGACTTAAATGGGTCCTTTTCCCCAATCTAATGGTTTTCAATACATTTTGGTTCTGTGGATTATGTGTCCAAGTGGGTAGAAGCTATCCCACAAAACCAATGATGCTAATGTTGTTGTGAAATTCTTGAAAGATTTCATATTCGGTAGGTTCGAACGCCTAGAGCTATAATAAGTGATGGAGGTAGCCATTTTTGTAACAAACTCTTTGATGGAGTACTAAACAAGTACAACATCACACATAAAGTAGCTACTCCATATCATCCTCAAACTTAGGTTTAGTGGAAGTGAGCAATAGGCAAATTAAGGGAATTGCGTCCGTCAAGGAAGGATTGGGCATTTAAGCTAAATGATGCCTTATGGGCATACCGCACCGCTTACAAAACACCTATTGGGATGAGCGGTTAATCTTTGGGAAAGCATGCCACCTTCAGTTGAACTTGAACACAAAGATTATTGGGCAATTAAAGAGTTAAACATGGATTTAGATAAAGCGGTGAAAAACGATTACTCGGCTTCATGAGTTGGAAGAAATTAGGAATGAAGCCTATGAGAATGCCAAATTATACAAGGAGCGTACTAAGCGCTATCATGACAAGAGGCTAGTTCCTAAGACTCTTCACCCTGGAATGAAAGTTCTTTTATTTAACTCTCGTTTGAGATTGTTTCCAGGAAAGCTGAGATCAAGATGGGATGGACCATTCAAAATAGTTCAAGTATTTGAACATGGAGTAGTGGAACTATTGGACTCCAAGACACAAAAAACGTTCAAAGTCAATGGCCATCGTGTCAAGCCTTATTTAGAAGAACCAAACAACATTGCTGAAATGGATTGCATTTGGCTAAGTAACCCTTAGCACCAAAAAGATACGTCTTGCTAAGACGTTAAACTAAGCGCTGGATGGGAGGCAACCCATCATTTTAGGTAAAATAAAAAAAATAATAATAATAATAAAAAAAAAAAAAAAATTTTTTTGTTATTTGTTTTATTTACTTAATTTTATTGTTTATTTCATTTTAATTACATGTGAATAATTTTTAAATTGTTAAAACTAAAAATATTTGTTGAGATGTTAGAAGTTAATACGTATACAATTTAATGATGAATATGATGGATGCACTGCATTTTCCATTACTACTTGCACATTCTCGGAAATAGTTTATCTTTCTTCTCTTACTCTCTTTATCTTTAATTTTTGTTACATTGAGGACAATGTAAGTTCTAGGTTGGGGTGGTGAAAAGTTACCATACTTAATTAAAAATAATAATAATAAAAAAAACTTTTCTCACAAAAATTTATCATTTCTTTAAATCAAATTTAAGTAAATAGTTAAGTCTTTTATCTTGTTAGATTAATTTTTTGAAAACATATCATGAAATATTTTGTAACTATTTTTGATAATTAGTTAGTTTTTGTCATAATTAGTATTTCTTGATAAGATGTAGAAATTATATTAAACCCAAAATCAGTGTTTATGAAGTTTTTTAGTGGAGACTACCTTTGTGAGATATAATTTGAGCCTAATTTCCTTTATTCAGAGTGAAATATATATTTTTTCTACTCCAAACACATTTCTTATTTCTTCAAATTTTTAGATGATCTCTATAGGTATTAGCATTGAATGTATGAATTTTTTTCATCTTAATAGAGTATCATATATTTTTGATTATTATTTTTGCTTAGATTAAATGATTTGAGTAGAAATTGATAGTATATGCTTATATCTCATTTATGCATGACTACTACAAAAACAAAACGACAAGGGGTTACCTAAACCAAGATCAAACAAAAAAGCCACAAAATTAACCACTCACCAAAATCCAAAAAATGTACAATCTGTACATGGGTTGACTCTCTAAAAAAATACACATATTGAAAAATATCTAAAAAAAAGAGAGAGAGATAAAAATAGTATCATCTACATACTATAACCCGCATTGCCTACAAAGTTGTGAGTAAAGGCTAATTACAAAAGAAAGATATAAGAAGTAATTCCCCAAAAAGTCATTGCAATTTCTTCATTTGTAAAAGGCATATATCTTGAAATTCTTTCTTAATGAGTTTGATTTATGCATGAAAATAATTTTTATATATGATATCTTTATAATTTATACATTTGATTCCTTTCATGAGATCAATGTTAAAATAACACTTTGAGCCTTTATTCTTTATACATATGCGAACATATTAGTTCATTTCTATACATCAACTCTTTCGCATATAAATTAGTATGAGTGTTTGAACCCATAGGATTCAGTGTTTTGAGAGTATTGACTTGTGAGGAATAGAGTCGATTCATGGAAATTGGGTGAAATTAAATTGATACATTTTTGATATGAAATATGAAAATGATTTTCGACTAATTATTATAATAAATCATGATTGTTTAAAAAGATTAAAATAACTTATGCTTGAGATTTTAATTATGATCTTAAAGGAGATTAAAAAGTATGAGACATTTTTGTGAGATGTTGATAATTTGTGATTTTGTTGTAAATTTAATTTTTAAGTTGTTTCTTTTTATTGTTTCTTTTGTTTTTACATTTAGTACAATGTTTGTGGGTATCATTACTGAAAACCCTCACGAGACTCAAACTCGTCCACTAGGGCAACCTAGGGGTTTAAAGGCTTGTTGCATAGGCTAAATGCAACCGTGTCAATCCACGGAAGTGATTTAGGATAGTTTAATTTTTAGTTTTTATCGCTTCTCTTGCTAAGGGACTAGCAAGAAGCTGGTTGGGGGTTGTGATGAGTGCTCAAAAAGTACTAAAATAACCATGATTTTATGCACATTAATTGATTAAAAATATATATATTTATATGTTTTATCATATATTTATATAAATTTGTCTTTTTCGGAATCACGGGTATTTTTATTGTTTTTCAGGTATTTTGGCTTAAAAACGCAATTTAAAGACTCAAAGAAGAATACTTGAAGCAATACATCACAAATAAATTAATAAATAAGTGGAAAAGGGTCAACAAACATGGAAAAATTGGACAAAATGGGTCGAAAAGTTCAAAAATGTCAAAAGACGGAAAATCGCAGCCAAATACGCCAGCAATACGCCCGCGCCACTCTCCATTCCATACGCAGCGCGCTGGCACCGTTCACGCGCTGGCTGAAGTTGCGCAGCGGGCGCATAGCGCCCAGCCGCCAGCCGTGCGCCCAACGCATTTTTGACCCATTTTACACGTGCAGCAGGCCCTTTGCCGTCATGCTGACGTCATTGATGACCTCATCATGTCCACTACACGTTTTTTATTTTTTTTATATTTTTTTTAACATTTTTTTACTCATTTTTTCTCTCCATCCTCACCTATAAATACCCCTCTTCCATTCACTTCAAAGCACACCTCAAAAACCACACTTCTCTCTTCTTTCTTTCTCTCATTTCTTAGTTTTTAGTTTTTTTTAGTTTTTCTTATGTTTTAGCTAGTTTTTCTTATGTTTTAGCTAGTTTCTCTTAGATTTAGAGTTCTTCCCTTTTTGGGAAGAACTAGTTATGTTTTTGTAATATTTTAGATTTTTGATTCAATAAATGGAAGTGCAAATTCCGCTTGGAGGTTTTCTAGCAACGGGAATAGCGTCGAAGTTCTGTAAGGATTTTATTTTCTTTACAGTTATTTTTATGCTTTATTCTTACATGTTATATTTAATTTGTCTGTGATTAAATTTAACTGTGCTTGCTATTTGTAAACATGATATAATAATAACGTTGTTATGCTTGCGAAATATTAAATAGGTAAAAATCTCTAAAATGAATTGATTTTATTTTTATTCAAGATTTTATATTAAGGATGTTAGAGAGAAATATATTATTTTTCATTACAAACTTAAATCTAAAAATTAGATTTTAAGGTTTAGTTATCCTGTCTGATTTAGAGTAGTGCTCTTTTATTTGATGGTACAATCGCCCGGTAGTTAGAGTGAAGCTCTATTTCAAAAGTTTTTATAAGAATTATTATCTGAAAATGTATTGACGACATGTTTTCGGTAGTGGTTTTAAAACTTGAAAGTTAGTACTCGGATAACTAAATTCTTAGGTTTAATTTGGACACCTTGAATAAAGTTTAAACTGTCTAACCCCACCAAAGGTGGCATTTAAATGGTTCATTTTCAATCTCTTAGAAAAATGAATTAATTTAATTAACCAAATTAGTTATCAACCCCACCCATAGGTGTTAATTGCTTTGTTTAGTTAACAAAGAATATCTAACCCCACCAAAGGTGGTATTCATACAAAAAAGGGAGAATCAATAAATATTAATTCATATCTTTAATAACCTAGATAATACGAGCAAGCATAATTAACTTAGTTATTATATCCATAAATACTCCACTATTTATAAAAGATAAAATTTGCATGAATGTTTATTGAATCTATGTTTAATTTTCTGTTATTAGATTAAAAACACAAAACCCCAAAATATCGTGACAGGATGTTTAGGATTTAATTTTGTTTTTAAAAGTTTGAATAATAAATTAAAAACCACATACATTCCTTCCTTAGATCGACCTTGGGAGTATATTTATCATTTTCTACGAAATGATTCGTGCACTTGCGAGAGTTTTACAAATATTAAAACCAAAGTATTTGCGAGAATCGGCGATGCCAGTTTTCGCTCATCAGGTACCCCTTAATTTCCTCATCTAAATCTTCTTCGACCTCTTCAAGTGTAAGAATAGTTTCAAGCTTGTCTTCAATTCTGGTTCGGAGAAAGGTGCTTTGGACAAGATTATCCAAAGGTTCAACATTGAATATTTCATCGATGGTAGAAATAGAAGGAAAAGGTGAAGAATCAAAAACTTTAAAATGAACAGTCTCTCCTAATGCTGTCATTATCAAATTTCCATCTTGGACATCAATAATAGTTTTAGTAGTTTCCATAACGGTCTACCAAGTAGTATTGTGTGCTCTCTGTCTAATTCTGGATTTTCTTGCATATCCAGAACCACAAAGTCAACAGGTATTATCAGTTTGTCTACTTGTACCAAGACATCCTCAACTATTCCCTTTGGATACTTAAGAGATCTATCTGCAAGTTGAAGGGACATAGTTGTAGGTTTTAAATCTCCTAAATTGAGCTGTAAGAATATAGAGTAGGGCATCAAATTTATACTAGCACCTAAATCAAGCATTGCTTTAGCAACCTTCCTATCCCCCATAATTATGTTTATAATAAAACTTCCAGGGTCTTTCAACTTAGGGGGTAGTTTATGCTGAAGTATAGCGCTAGAAATTTTTGATACTACTACTCGTTCATTCAGCTCATACCTCCTTTTCTTGGTGTTTAACTCTTTGAAAAACTTAGCATATGAGGGCACATTCATGATCACTTCTAATAATGGTAAATTGATATTTACTTTAGAGAGCATATTAAAAAGATCATATAATTTCTTATCTTGTTCGGATTCTTTTAACCGGTGTGGAAAAGGTACTAGTAACTGGTGTGGTTCTATTGTCTTTTGAATTTTGGGGATGTTAGATGACCCCCCCCCCCCCCCCAATGAGTTTTTCAGAAGGCTTGTTAAGTTTAACACTTGTTTCTCCTTTTTGCGAGACTAGAATATCACCTTCTTTGTTACTTGAACTACAAGGTAGATCGTTAGAGATTTTACGTAAACTGGTATTGAATACCTTACCACTTCGAAGGGTTCTTACATCCCTTGCTTGTTCTGGTTGACTAGGAAACTTTCTTGGTTCTTTCTTTTGCATTTGTTCAGCTAGTTGCCCAACTTTAGATTCAATCCTTTTAACCGAAGCCTCCATGGTGTTCAACCTTTGATTATTCATCAATTGGTTGTCATGACTAACTTGAATAAAAGCATTCAAGATATCCTCTAAGGTTGGTTTAAAAGATTGGCTTGATGGGTAAGGGTGGTTTTTATTTGGTGTTGGACATTGGGTGTAGGCTTGGTAATTGTTTTGTTTCCAAGGATGGTTAGGGTGATTATAGGTGTTTGGATGATACCTTTGAAAGGATTTGACTTCCTCCATGGAATCGATACTAGAATCACAAGTATTTGAACAATTATGAGTACCATGCCCAATTGAAAAACACACTTCACACACCTCTTGATTTGGCATTTGGTGGGTAGTGAGAAGTTGGACTTGCTTAGTCAATTCAGCAAGTTGTAAGATTATCTCATTATCGGAGCCAACTTCATTGACTCTTGCTCTCTTTCTAGAACTTATTTGTTGGGAATTAGAACCCAATAGCTCATAAAGATTATAGGTTTCCTCTGCGGTTTTTTCTCCCACAGCACCTCCAGCAGCATTATCAACCATGTATTGACTCTATAGTCTCAATCCATCATAAAAGAATTGGTTATGTAGTTGTAATGGAAAGCTATGATTATGAAATTGAATGAAAAGGAGTTTGAATCGTTCCCAAGCTTCATGAAAGAGCTCTTCATACTTTTGAGAAAATGTTGCTATCTTTGTCCTTAGATCAACAATCTTTTGATGGGAATAGAACCTACCTATAAACATTTCATATACTACCTCCCAAGTTTTTAGAGAACCCAACTGTAGAGTAATGAACCATGACCAAGCTTTATCCTTGAAGGTGTAAGGAAAACACCTCATCCTAAGTTGATCTTCATTGATTGCATGTAGTGGAAAGGTTTGGACAATAGCATAGAATTCTCGAATGAAATGCAAAGGGTCTTCATTAGGGACACCGTAAAAGGAAGGCAATAGAGAATAATGAATTTTTTTCAATTCATAATTCCTTGCAGCCTCTTGTAATTGTATACCGGAAGTTACATTGCCAATGATTGGCATTGTATAGTCTTTCATCATTTTCCGCCTATCTTCAGCATCTCTCATGGTTATTTATAGTTGAAATTGATCCTCCTCCTATTGTGTATCAACATTTAGCTCTTAAAAAATAGTAGATATCTAAGAAAGATTTCTTACTTAACAAAATGTATAGGCTTAAAGAAAAAAGGTGCAGGGAACCTAATTGTTTTTTATATTACATATTTATTATTTTATTGTTTTTTAGAATAAAAAAAATTAAGTAAAGAGAAAATAAATTTTTGTTTTTTTTAATGCTAAATTTAAAGAATGGACACAATTTTTGAAACAAATGAATTTATTTCATTTGAATTTTATTACACACAAAATAAAACTAAAACAAAGGAAAATACAATAATGGGTGACCTCCCACGTAGAACTAAAATTTATCGTCTTCTAGTAAAACTTTGCTTGGAGATTGCAAAATGACAAACTCAATGTCTCCTCTTCATTGAATTTATTTTACCCCATTTGACCATTCAATTAGTCTTTGCTTTGTTTTTGCAAATGTTCAACTAACTATTCTACTTGAACTTCCACCTTTTTTATAGAAGCTTCCACAAAATCCAATCGTTGATAGGTTTTAGATTGGTTATATCTACAAACTTGAATAAAAGAATTCAAGTTGTCCTCCAGGGTTGATTTATTGGGAATGCTTCTTGGAATAGGTGGGTGGAATTGCTAGCCTGGTTGATTTGAGCTTTGAGCGAAATGAGGGTTGTTTTGCCTCCAGGAGAAGTTTGGATGATTTCTCCACCCAGGATTGTAGGTATTTGAATTAGGTTTGAACCTTGGTCTCTATTGATATGCTCCCAATACATTAACCTGTCCAGGTCCAGCTGTTGTTTCTCCTTGATATGGACAGGCTTCAGTACCATGTCCCATGTTGCTATACAAACCATACTGTTCATTATTGGTGTTGGTTTGTGTAGTGAGAAGAGAAACTTGCTTGGTCAATTGAACAAGTTGTTATTGAACTTCATTGCTGGAATCGATTTCATGAACTCCAGCTTTTCTCACTCGTGAGCTTTTCTGTTGGGAATTAGCACCCAACATCTCAAAGAGGTTGTACATCTCTGAGGCAGTCTTTTCTCCCATTGCTCCTCCTGCAGCGTTGTCAACAATGAAATGACATTGTTGCATAAGTCCATCGTAAAAGAATTGGTTCTACAACTGCAGGGGAAAACAGTGATGGGGACATTGACTGAGAAATATTTTGAACCTATCCCAAGCTTCATGGAATGGTTCTCCTTCCATCTGAGAGAAAGTAGAAATCTTTCTTCTCAACTCTGATGTTTTTTGGTGGGAATAGAATTTTCCCATGAATTTATTATAAATGTTCTCCCATGTACTTAGAGAACCTGGTGGAAGTGACATCAACCAAGCTTTGGCCTTGTCCTTTAAGGTATATAGCAAACATCTCATTCTAAGTTGATCCTCATTTAGAATACTGAGGGGGAAGGTTTGGACTGTAGCATAAAGTATCTAATGAAGGAAAGAGATTCTTCATTAGGCCGCCTATAAAAGGAAGGAAGCATAGAAAAATAAATATTTTTCAGTTCATAATTCCGAGCAACCTCACCCAACTGGATAGCGGCAGTTGCCGTGCCAATCACTGGTTTTGCAAACTCCTTCATGGTGGTTTTCCTAACATGTTGGTTTTCTTCCATTTCTTTCGGTTCCAGTAAAGGATTAAGGCTTGGTTCTATGTTTGGCTCAAAAATAGGTTGATGGTTGGAATCTAGTCTTGTTGACAATTATTTAAATTTATGAATATTATTTACATATGGTGTAAGGGGGTTTCCTAAGGATCTCCTACCACGTATAGACTAATGAAAACGTAAATTTAAAACCCCTTTTAAGAAAAATAATAAAATAACCAGACAAAAAATTTAGAGAAAATTTACATAGAATTTAATACAAAACACTAAACAAAACTAGTTAAACCCTAAGTTATTTATTTATTTTAATTTAAAAAAAACTAATTAAAAAAATTATTTTATCCTTTTTATTCTTTTTAATTTTTTAATTTAAAATTTTTGTTTACTTCAAATTTTAAAATTTACATAGTATTATTATTATTATTACTTTTTTTTTGTTTTTTTTAATTATTTAAATTTTTATTATCAGGGAGCTTAACTTAAATGGTATACCATAATAAAATATACTGTGATGGCGATATGAAAGAGGTCCATATGGTCTTGCCTCAATTGTTTAGTTCCCCAACTACCCAAAGTGAATCATAAGGCTCGTTGGTCATGATTCCTATCTTAATTAAGCATGTCTAAACCCTAGAGTCCATACCAATACCAATTGAATCTCTGAAGAAATATCCAGGTAAGAGTCCTCAAAAGTCCACAGTAGATGACATACATCCTTTTGTAAATAATTTCTCACCATAGGTGAGCACTTTAGTAGGATTTTTTGTTACTTATTTTTATATTTGTTGTTGTTTCTTCAATTCTTTTTTTTAAATTATAAAAATATTTTTTTAAAAAAAAGGGTGTAGATTTCTTTTAACAATGAAATGGACTACAAAAATTACTTACTCTTACAAACTTATTCTCGTGACTTTACTTATTTTGATTGACTCTTTATTCTGAAATGGATATTTTGACTTGTGTATTTACATACTCTTTTACCTGTAGTGATCGATATTGGCGAGAATTTACCCACATGCTCAATAAACACATATGTAAGTCATGCTTAAGGTATGATTGCTCTTGTAAGATTCTAGAGCTTGAGCTAACTTTGACTGTAACATTGTGTTTGAGCTCTATCTTTCACCTTTTAGACAAATCTGAAAAGAGACACTTAATTTTGAGAGGGCTACCTATTGTGATATATGCTGCTACTGTAATGAGCGAAGATGGCTTACTCACAATTAGTGTGAAAGTAATCATACTAGGTTTCTGGCTCGTGCAGGTTTTTTTAACAAAAAAGGGAAAATGAAACATAAAAAGCTTTGCATGCACAAAAAAAGAGTCAAAATTGGTTATATGAAAATAAAATAAATAATCAATCTCTATATATAAAAAAAGGCTTTTGAGACAAGTTGGATGCCTATTTGTCTATTCGATTTTTATTATACATATAAGCTATCAAAGATTCAAGCAAAAAAGGTTTCATTGGGTTATATGATAGTATCAATATGTAATTTTTTTCTTATGAGGGCTATGTAATGGGACAAAGGTTTTGTCAAATGAATATGCCAAAGGAGGAGATTGTAAGGTTTATGAGTGTTGGTGATATTTGTGAACAAAATATTTAAGTGTAAACTAGTTTTTAGACACATTTTCATGTCTGCTAGTCAAGTTGAAGAAACTTTCGAGCTTCAAGTTAATGTGTTTCAGGTATACACTCTATACTTAACACGTTGAAATTGAGTTTACACATATAGAAAAATATGGTATGTATATATATATGTTGGTCGATCGATTGAGTATTAGTTCAATTGATCTAGTATCGATCATGTACGATATACATGCTCTTGGATTAAAATTCTAATTGAAGTGGATCGATCAAAGTTAGGTTATATTGATTGAGATTCTAGATCAATCATCTACCTATTCTTGGTTTTTATTAATCATTGTTGGATTGATTGAAAAAGGTTTTGATTGATTGACCTTACTGGTTCGATCGATTGAGCTTGGTTTGAATCAATGAGCGTGTAAGTTTTAAACTTAAAACTATTTTGTTTACTCGAGCCAAATTGATGATTTACCATATAGTCCCTATTTATTATTTCCCTATAAATTTTTTAATGGATAGAATGCTCATTACCCATTAACTTAGTGTCAAGGTTTCAAACCCCCATATAAGCAACCTAATGCTCATTATTTTAAATAACCACACCTATTTCATCTGATTTTTGTGTTTTCTCTCTCTAAACATTTTATAAAATATGAATCATTTTTTTGGGCTTATTCTTTATTTAATCTATCAAATATTGTATGGTTATGTTTGATAGATTAATAAGCATATTTTTATGACACTGTGCTTTTAAATCTTTATTCTAGGGTTTACTGAATGATTTAATTCAACTTATTTAAACCTTGCATATTCTAGCTAGGGTTTTTTTATCATTAAATCTTTTCTATGACACACTTTGTACTTGTGCTATTTGTGCTAAATTTTTAGATGTGTATTGAATGAGTTCGATTGCTCGGGTGACTCGAGATATCAAAACGCTGGTTTGGATCTGTATGCCTATCTTGTAGAGACTATGAAAAAGTGAAAGATCATAAGTGGATTACTTTGGGGGGCTTTACTTGTGAAGGGTAGTTTAAGGCTTAGCTTTGTAATCGATTTGATTTTCATAATGGATAGTTAGATGGTTTGGTATTATTTACATACAATTGCATATTTGGCCACGTGGTAATTTTTAATTTGACTTAATATGAAAAAAAATCTATTCAATTTTCTAGGTTAATTAGATTTGTAACTTGAATTTTCATTGTTTTTGGTTGAAAAGGATGGAATGGGTGCACCAAGTTGGAGATTGTTAGATAATGATTTCAAGCTTTATGCCATCAGTTACAATATTTTTATGCTATTTAAATTGGAAGTTAAAGAATGCATGGAATATGAAGTGATATTTATCGAGAAGGCAAAAGGTCTAATTAATATCAATTAGAGACCAATGAAGTATAGTTGTACGTGCTTTATATTTATGTTTTTGGGTGGCTTTGTAGGGAAGAAGCACCCACGAAATATTTATAAAAAATGGTTTTGATATATATGTGTGAGAGATGATATGCAACCAAATGTAAAGAAAATTATAGGTATTTTTTGGGTTCTTTGTTTTAGCTGTGTGTGATATTTGGATGTAATAGGCTTTAGATTTGAGTGTTATTTTAGATTCCTAATTTATTCTTGGGATGTTAGTGTATTAGGCATTGGATTAAAATTCTTGTATATAGAAGTGATATTAGTAGATTTATTTGTGATATTGGATATGGACTAGATTAATTTTCCAAACCATATTATTTTTTTATGTTCTTATTTTTCTTGTTGATTTTTCTCTTTCAATATGATATCGTGTATTTTTGTATCACAGTGTTTATGGTAGGTTGGGAGATTATCTTATATGATGTGAAATCCATTCTATCTATTTGCAAATGTTAGATAACAGTTTCCTTGTTTAGTGAACTAGAGCTTGAATAACTACATGCAACTTATAATATGATTATAGACAAGAATTAAAATTTCAACATCATTATCAACATTGTCATGACAATGTCATTATTATGTACATCCCGATATCGATACATGATAGTCATATATTTTTGCTAAATTGTTGCAAAATTGTCTAAAATATCGACAAATTATTACTTAAATGTTATTATGGTTAAATTTCTATTTAATTTTTTTTGGCTAAAATATTCTAGAATTATGAATATTTTCTCTACAATGTCTTTAAAATGTCGATAGAAATTAACAAAATATCAAAAATATCAATATTGATGGTAGTGAGTTTGATGTTTAGTAATTATTTTTGGTTCTTAGTGAGCTTGATATTTAGTAATTGTTGAAGTCTTTGCACACATGTTTTATTTTCTAATGTTTTATATTAATGTTATTACATATAGATGGCATTGAAGGATAAGACCCATTATGTCCCCCTAATTATGAGTACTTTTAAAGACAAATAATCAATAAAATTTCTTTTCATAATGTCGAGATTTATCTATAATCAATAAAATTTCTTTTCATAATGTCGAGATTTATCTAATTATCTAGTTATATCTCAACATCTTGACCGACATTAACATTTCAAACCTTGATTATAGATAATTATTTATATGCATTGTGCATACTCAAGGAAAAAAAGATGTTATAGATGAGGTATTAGGGATGGACAAACAAACTAATAAATTAGAACAAATTGAAAAATTAGATTGCACTAAGAGGTATTATGTGGTGTAGCTTGTTGGAAATAGGAATTGCATATATTATCTTGGTCAGTAATTTGAGTCCTATATATTGCGTTCACTTTATTATTATTATTATGCCACTAAAGCAAAAACATAAAAACAAACAAAATTACACTTAACAAGTGTCGAATCCAAGGTGCATTTGATATAGGAAAATGAAAGCACCAAACAAGATACAAAGTTGATGATATAATGGTTGAAAAAATAATTATACTTAACTCTTTAACTAAACCAGATCGAGTTATTCTGGTTTTTGTTGATTCGATCTTATCTAGTTTGGTAGGCTTAACTAGTCTAGTTTGATTTTAATAATTTTTTTTAAAAAAGGACTAGATCGGACTATGTCCACCCCTAGGAGGTATAATGGACTTAATGACCTCCGTTGTATTACGAATTGATAGTGGAAGATTGAACTAAACTTAATAGTTATATTAGTGAATTACTGATATACATTGTACTGGACAAATACCAATTATGATATTCAAGAGTTTAGTCCCACGTCTATATTGGAGTGACATTGAGATGAACATTAGTAACTAAAAGTCCATTCATCATAACAATTGCACATAGATGAATTGAACTTTCAATCCAACTAGAAAATTGGAACCTAGAAGGGGTGAATACATTAACCTATGAAATCTTTTTGTGAGCTTTATTCTAACTCAGCCAAGATTAGCCCCACAACTTGAATTAAAAAAATAACACAACATAATATACATTAAAAACATAATGCTCAAATTAACACACCATATCAAAAATTAAAAGATAAGAAAGAAAATTATGTGCTAAACACACTAGTGATAACGTGTCTAACATGCTTCTTTCCAGGCTAACAACTACAATAGATAAACAGTAAGCATACAACATATGAATCAATAAAACATATAGTGTATCTATAAAGAATTTCTAATCACTTCAGATCTCATATATGTAATATATATATATATATATATATATATATATATATATATATATATATTTATAATGATTGTACTCTCATAACATATGAGCATTCATCACTTAATATGTAACATGGAAAGTAATTTATGATCCAACACCCATGTGAAAACATCCATAGGTTACATAACAACTACCATCATCAAATAATTCATGAAGAATTAACAATTCACATGCTAAATAAGTTAAAAATGCAAATACTTTTATCAACCAAATCACTATGCTTAAATACACCTAAGCTATCAAACATCGTCAACACAATACTTTATCTAAATAAATCCTTGATCATCCTTGGAACTTCCCCACATGCTGTGATCAACTACCAATGGCTCAAAACTTCTAGTATGCTTTCAAATAGACTCATAATCTAAAAGTTTATAAGATACAGACCTAATTAACCTAGAAGGGAGATGGATATGTTATTTTCAATTTTTATCAATTTATAATTTCATAACTTAAACAAAAAGGCTAGGCATGCAATGCAATCGTGTCTAAGAATAAAGTGTGAAAATAAAAGAATAACACATGATATTTTTAGGTGGAAACAACCTATGTCACAATCATGACCTAAGAGGAAAACCATCAATCCATCAGACCACCTAAATTTTTACTATGAAAACCAAAGCTTCAAGTTCAAACTCGGTCTTATGCTACCCTCCCTAGGATTCTACCCCAATGTACATTACTTACTAGCCTCTGCTATGTTGTCATAGTTTCTAATATTAGCGTGAGCGGTTTTCAAACCAACATTCTAATAAACTTTCTGCCAATCAGATACGTTTACAAATTAACTACAAAATGATTAGCACAAAAACACAAGTATCAATGTGTGTTCTAGAACGGATTTAACAATGAATAATCCAAACTAGATGATTCAAAATATATGTCACTTAAATCAAAATAAAATCAACTAGAATATTTTAAGCAAAAAAATTAAGCTCAAATTTACTAAAAAATTGCTTTTTTAATATTTAATAATTAAATCAAATAATCATGATTACTCATACAATTATTATATAAATATCCAAGATCATAATAAAAAAATAAACTATATGAATATAAAAAATATGAAATAAATAAATTAATACATATAAAAATTTAGCTATTAAAATATTTTAAAGAGAAAGATAATCAATTTATGATTCTATTAATTAATATCTCTTCTTTTATATATATATATATATATATATATATATATATATATATTATACCAACTGCCACCATTTTTTTTTTGTGTTTTGTTATTCAGCAGCTTCTGTGTTTTTTCGGTGGCCACTTCAACGATTTTTTATGCGTAGCTTTTTTTTCTTTTTATCAATTCTATACCTAATGTGTGTATATATATAGATAATAATAACAATAACCTAATACTATTAAGACTAAATAATTTTTGGGCTTAATTTTTCAAAGTCTATTAAAAGTCTTAATATTATAAAAGGTCATTTTTTTAAGACACAACTTAAAAATATTAAACATATCTATCTAAGAGATAACTAATTGATAATTTCATAAATTGTTTGAAGTTTAAATAAATATTTTAGCACAAAAAATAATTTTAGATTTATGAATATGTACTATTAAATGCATGAATGCAATCCTATGTGTTGTACTCATAAAATATATATATGAAGTATGACTATCTGAAACTCAAGCACTTGTTCGACTTTTCTTGATAAATTTGATAACAGATCTAAAAATAAGTTTACAGGTAAATATTTTGTCCACGAAAATAACCAACACTCATAGTTCATACAAATTCCCCATTTGACATTTTCGTGTGACAAAACCTCTCACTCACTACATGATACTTATAAAAATAAGATAAAAATACAATGATTTCCAAGACTCTATAGTGGAACTATTCTATGGTCTGGTGAATCCATCTTTGCTACAACTTGACAAGCTTGTAAGTAACTGAAATGACATAAACAAGGCATACGACAATTTGGTTTGAAAGCCTCATTGTACATTAGTTCAATTTACATAGAAATAAGTGAAGTGTAAAGAATAATCATGTAGTATGCATTCATGCCACTCAAGCTTAACATACACTTAACTAAGTATGTTCTCCCCCTATATGCATAACAAAATAAAACATGGAAGTGATGGAAGTGAGACACACTATTCTCTCCCCATTTTTGGCATACGAGAAAGACAAAACATTGGACAAAACAATGAAGCCAAATTTCCCTTAAAGATATATCAATGTAAAAGAAGATTAATGCAAAAGTGCAATTTCGTTTAAACTCTTCCTAAGTTATATGACTCTCTAACTTAAAAACCAATTAGAAAGGTAATAAATAAAAAGAATATATAAATGAATAAAAATATGATTTTTTTAAAATTTACATAAATAGCAACATAAGGTATTAAACTCATTTAATCACAAATGAGCACACAATCAATTGAGAACTTATCATTTTTTAACTCAAATTTTGATTATTTATTATATAAATAGGTAAGTAGAGTAGAAGAGGCTCACAAGTACACTTTGCACATATATTGACATATTGATATTTACTTAAAAGCAGTGTATTTATTGAAACTTCACAAATATACCAAATAATTCATTTATGACCAATCAAGAAAGACTCAAAATAAAAAAATATCAACTATCATTTAAAATTATAATCGAGTCTTCAATCTCAAAAAATAAAATATATCTACCAAAAGAGGACTTAAATTTTTTTCTTTATTTTATAAATGAGGAAAATGATTTTTTTTTAATTTTTAACCTCTATTGGCCCTCTCTTTTTGTGCATTCTAAGTACAAGTTTTATAAATAGTTGCATTTCCCACAATCTTTCCTTTTTTTGTACAAGCCATAAACTAGCATGATGACTTTCACACTAGTTGTGAGGTAGCCCTCTTCGCTCACTACGGTAGCTTCATACATCACAATATGTTGTCCTCTCAATACTAGGTGTCTCCATACGGTAAAATTTTAGAAAGCAAGAAATATAACTCAACACAATTTTACAATCAAGATTAGTTTAAGTCCTAAAGTCTTTCTAGAGAATTCATAAACTTTATGCATATCATATATGTGTATTAGTAAGTGTATGAATAGGTTTATGTCAACATCGATCATCACATGTATAAGAATATGTGTTTGCATAAGTCAACGTAAATAATAATTTATACAATAAATATCAAAATGAGTTGAGTCACTAAAAATAAGGTTATATACATGTAAATATTAATAAGTCCAATACCGTGTTGGCTAGATAAGAATTCTACTTCTCTATCTATTTTTTTAAGTTTAGCTAATAAATAAAATAAAGACAATAAAGATTGCTCACCTAGGGTCATTTAAGCACTCTAACAAAAGTACCTAGATGAAGGAATAAAAGAAGGTCACATAAGGTCCTTACCCAAATTTTCTTGCATTTTGGTTTCTCTATATAATTGGGTTTGGACTCAACTAACTTAGGTTTCATAGGCGTGTTCTTGAACTTATCTGTACTTTTCTCATTCATCCCAAATGAAGATGCAGTAAGCATAATAAGCTGATGATAATAAGTCCTAGCATTAAAAGTATTGAATTTATCTTGCCTTTTTGAACCTAAGACTTCATACTTCCTAGTAGAATTTCTCAACAATTTATTATAATTTCCATTCACTACTACAAAAGTAGTGATTTATCTTTGAATATGATATAGCATACATAGATGAATGATGTTTATGGGTCCTACTATGTGAAACATGAAAAAAATGATTAAGTTCAGTAGCACTTATCAAAAATCTACATTTTGGTCTTATATGACCTTTCTTACCATAATGATGACATACAGACACAAACTTAATAACTTTTTCTATCACAGATGCAATAGTTCTTTGTGCATAAGTATTAATTGTATGAGTAGAGTTTAAGGGCCTTACAAATGTGGTCTTTGATGTTAAAGGTGTTGACTATTCATCTATGTATCCAAGACCTCTCTTATCTCTATGTAGCTTTCTATAGTCTAGTACTTTGGTCAATTTTTTAGTACATATGATCAAATTCCTCACCATCTCTTTATCAATATTAAGTTTTTGCCTAAACTTTTTGTTTTCATGATTGGCTTTTGTAAGACTCAAATTCAGAGCATTAATATGTTCAAATAATTCCTTTTTTTTTATCTTTCTCTAGGCTAGAGAAATTTGTTTTATGAACAGAGATGATATCATTAAGTTTAGTTACTTCCATAAGTAGTTTATCCCTCTCTTCCTTTGCAGCTAGACAATCCATGAATAGTTCCTCATAATTTGATACATTAAACTTAGATAATAAGAAAGAAGAATTTACTTTCTCATTTTTTTCATCCGAGCTAGAGTCGAAGTCATTATGGTGTGCTTTAGTAGTTGGGGTGAAGGCATGATAATTAGTGTCATCATCTTTTGAGTTACTAGTATTATCCAGCTTACCTTCTGTGTCACTGAGAGTAGCATTAAAGGCTTTTCCAAATTTCTTTTTATTGTTTGCACATTCTATAGAAATATGACCAAAGCCCTCACAATTATATCATTAAGAACTAATGAGCTTAGTTTTCTTACCATAAGAGATCAAAGGCTTGATTTCCCTTGACTTTGAGTCCCTCAAACAACTAGATTGTCCCTTCTTAAATTGATTATTCTGTTGACCCTTCTTTTTCAAGAACTTCTTCAATTTTTGTGCTAGCGAGTGATGAGCGAAAATCGGCATCGCCGATTCTCGCAAATACTTTGGTTTTAATATTTGTAAAACTCTCGCAAGTGCACGAATCATTTCGTAGAAAATGATAAGTATACTCCCAAGGTCGATCTAAGGAAGGAATGTATGTGGTTTTTAATTTATTATTCAAACTTTTAAAAGCGAAATTAAATCCTAAACATCTGTCACGATAGTTTTGGTTTTGTGTTCCTAATCTAATAACATAAAATAAACATATATACAGATTAATTAAATATAATCTAAAAAGAATAAACATAGATACAAATTGAATAAATAAATCTGATTCAATAAATATTCATTGCAAATTTTATCATTTATATTAGTGGAGTATTTATGGATATAATAACTAAGTTAATTATGCTTGCTCATTTATCTAGGTTATTAAAGATATAAATTGATATTTTATTGATTCTCTCTTTTTGTATGAATACCACCTTTGGTGGGGTTAGATACTCTTTGTTAACTAAACAAATCAATTAACATATATGGGTGGGGTTGATAACTAATTTGGTTAATTAAATTAATTCCTTTTTCTAAGAGATTGAAAATGAACCATTTAAATGCCCACCTTTGGTGAGGTTAGACGATTTAAACTTTATTCAAGGTGTCCAAATTAAACTTAAGAATTTAGTTATCAGTACTAACTTTCAAGTTTTAAAATCACTATTGAAAACATGTTGTCAATACATTTCACATAATAATTCTTATAAAAACTTTTGAAATAGAAGCTTCACTCTAACTACCGGGCGATTGTACCAACAAATAAAGAGCACTTCTCTAAATTAGACAGGATAACTAAACCTTAAAGTCTAACTTTGATTTAAGTTTGTAATGAAAAATAATGTATTTCTCTCTAACATCCTTAATATAAAATCTTGAATAAAAATAAAATCAATTCATTTTAGAAATTTTCACCTATTTAATATTTAGCATAACAACGTTATTATTATATCATGATTATTAACATAGCAGTTAAATTTAATCACTGAGACAAATTAAATATAACATGTAAGAATAAAGCATAAAAATAAGCGTAAAGAAAATAAAATCCTTACTGAGAACTTGACGCTATTCGTTGCTAGAAAACCTCCAGCGGAATTTGCACTTCCATTTATTGAATCAAAAATCTAAATTATTACAAAAACATTACAAGTTCCTCTCAAAGAAAGAAGAACTCTAAACCTAAGACAATTGAACTAAAAAACGAAGAAAAAAATAAAGAAAAGCTTAGAAACTAAGAAAGAAACTAAAGAAAACTTAAAAACTAAGAAATGAGAGAAAGAAAGAAGAAGAGAGATGTGAGGTTTTGAGGTGTGTTTTGAAGTGAATGGAAGGGGGGTATTTATAGGTGAGGATGGAGAGAAAAAATGATTAAAAAAATGTTAAAAAAAATATTAAAAAAATAAAAAAACGTGTTTTGGACTGTGAGGTCATCAATGACGTCAGCGTAGCGTCATGGGGCGGCTGCACGTGAAAAATGGGTCAAAAAAGCGTTAGGTGACCCAGGCAGCATTCTAACATTGTATTTGCAGCTAGCAGCGCTGTAATCGGCCGCAGCGTGAAGCGATGCCAGCAGCGGCTGTGTAAAGGCTATACATCAACGCCTTGTGTGACGCCGTGACTCTGAGTATGTATGACTCTAGTATTGTGTGTGTAATGGTATTGAAATTTGAAATTTGTTCTGTGTAGCGTTTTTCCATCTTTTGACATTTTGACCTTTTCGACCCATTTTGTCCAATTTTTCCATGTTTGTTGACCTTTTTCCTCTTATTTATCAATTTATTTGTGATGAATTGCTTCAAGTATTCTTCTTTGAGTCTTTACACTCCGTTTTTATGCCAAAACTCCTGAAAAAAAATAAAAAAACCCGTGATTCGAAAAAGACAAATTTATATAAATATATGATAAAACATATAAATATATATATTTTTAATCAATTAAAGTGCATAAAATCATGGTTATTTTAGTGCTTTTTGAGCATTTCATCACAACCCAAACCAGGCTTCTTGCTAGTCCCTTAGCAAGAAGCGATAAAAACTAAAAAATTAAACTATCCTAAATCACTTCCGTGGATTGACACGGTTGCATTTAGCCTATGCAATGCTTTAAACCCACAGATTGCCCTAGTGGAATGAGTTTGAGTCGTGAGGGTTTTCGGTAATGATACCCACAAACATTGTACTAAATGTAAAAACAAAAGAAACAATAAAAACAAACAACTTAAAAAATTAAATTTACAACAAAAATCACAAATTAACAACATTTCCGCAAAAATGTCTCATACTTTTTAATCTCCTTTAAGATCATAATTAAAATCTCGACATAAGTTATCTTAATCTCTTAAAACAATCATGATTTATTATAATAATTAGTCGAAAAATCATTTTCATATTTCATATCAAAAATGTATCCATTTAATTTCACCCAATTTCGGTCATCATGAATCAAGTCGCCGACTACATTCCTCGCAAGTCAATACTCTCAAAACACCGAATCCTATGGGTTGAAACACTCATTACTAATTTATATGCGAAAGAGTTGATGTATAGAAATGAACTAATATGTTAGCATATGTATAAAGAATAAAGGCTCAAAGTGTTATTTTAACATTGATCTCATGAAAGGAATCAAATGTATAAATTATAAAGATATCATATATAAAAATTATTTTCATGCATAAATCAAACTCGTTAAGCAAGAATTTCAAGATATATGCCTTTTACAAATGAAGAAATTGCAATGACTTTTTGAGAATTACTTCTTATATCTTTCTTTTGTAATTAGCCTTTACTCACAACTTTGTAGGCAATGCGGGTTATAGTATGTAGATGATACTATTTTTATCTCTCTCTTATTTTTTTACGTAGATATTTTTTTCAATATGTGTATTTCTTAGAGAGTCAACCCATTGTGATTGTACATATTTTGGATTTTGGTGAGTGGTTAATTTTGTGGCTTTTACGTTTGATCTTGGTTTAGGTAACCCGGATATGTCTTTTGTTTTGTAGTAGTCACGCATAAATGAGATATAAGCATATACTATCAACTTCTACTCAAATCATTTAATCTAAGCAAAAATAATAATCAAAAATATATGATACTCTATTAAAATGAAAAAAATTCATACATTCAATGCTAATACCTATAGAGATCATCTAAAAATTTGAAGAAATAAGAAATGTGTTTGGAGTAGAAAAAATATATATTTCACTACGAATAAAGGAAATTAGGCTCAATTATATCTCATGAGTAGTCTCACTAAAAAAAAACTCATAAACACCGATTTTGGGTTTAATATAATTTCTACATCTTATCAAGAAATACTAATTATGACAAAAACTAACTAATTATCAAAAATAATTACAAAATATTTCATGATATGTTTTCAAAAAATTAATCTAACAGTACAAAAGACTTAACTATTTACTTAAATTTGATTTAAAGAAAGATAAATTTTTGTGAATTTTTGTTTTTTTTTTTTTTTTTTTTATTCCAAAAATTACTAAATCACACAAAATAGAAATAAAACCAAACACATAAAAAACTTTTTATTCCAAAAACTTTTTTTTTTATTATTTTTTTTTTTATTTTTAAATTGTTAAAACTTTTTTTTTTTTTCTTTTTTTTAATTAAGCATGGTAACTTTTCACCACCCCCAACCTAGAACTTACATTGTCCTCAATGTAACAACTGTAAATTAAAGATAAAGAGAAAAGAGAAGAAAGATTACCTATTTCTTGAGAAAGTTCAAGTAGTAATGGAAAATGCAGGTGCATCCATCATATTCATCATTAAAGTGTATACGAAGACGGATGTTGTGAACTTAACATCTGACAAATATTTTTAGTTTTAACAATTTAAAAATTATTCACATGTAAATAAAAAGAAATAAAGAAAATTACCTAAAATGATGGGTTGCCTCCAGTCAGTAACAGTTTAACGTCTTAGCAAGGCGTAACCCAGAGATTACATTTTAAGTAAACTCAATGTCCCTCATCATTGAGTCAATCAAACTCTGCAGGTAAGACAAGGTTGTCTACCTATACTTTTTCAGTCATGCCGCTTTGATTTGATTTCTTTACGTACTTAAAACTAGAGGCATATTTTGAGTTTTAGATAACCGCGTCTAGGTACAAATCAAATAATTAAGGCATAAAAACCCAATTGTACCTAGATTAAACAAAGAAACTAGCTCCTTAGATTGTAATTAAAACTTTAAAATTTTGGAGATAGTTAAAAAAAAAACAATTTTTTTTTTTTTGTTTTTTTTTTTTTTTGTTTTTTTTTTTAAAATAACATAATCAGTATTAACCAAGTGCTCCAGGAAAGAATGGTGGTCTGCAAGGCACTCGTAAAAACCATCCTCTGACGAACAACGTTCCCGGGGAAAGACTAATTAGCTAAAAGGCTTCCAAGAACTAGTCTCCAAAGACGAACTCACTTAGATCTTTACTTTTCATGTTATTAAGTTAAGTTAAATAAAACTTTAAGTTAATGAAAATCTAAGTTAATTAAGTTTAAAGAAAAGGTTAATTAAGTTAAGTGAATTAAAAAATCTAAGTTAATTAAGTTAAGTTAAAAAAATCTAAGTTAATTAAGTTAAGTTAAAAAAATCTAAGTTAATTAAGTTAAGTTAAAAAAAATCTAAGTTAATTAAGTTAGTAAAAAGTTAATTACGCTAAGTGAAGTAAAAAAATCTAAGTTAATTAAGTTAGTTAAAAAAAACTAAGTTAAGTAAGTTAAATAAAAATCAAGAAGAAAAAAAAAAATAAATAAAAAAAATAGCTAAAGAAAGAAAAATAAAAAAAAAATATTAAAATAAAATTGAAAAAGGTAAAAGAAAATAAAAAATAAAATTATTATTTAAAATAAAAAAAATAGTAAAAATTAAACTCAAAAAAAAAAATTAAAATTTTGGTTTTTTTTTATTTTTTTTATTTTTTTTTATTTTATTTTTATTTTATTTTTATTTTATTTTTATTTTATTTTTTATTTTATTTTTATTTTTATTTTTTTTTATTTATTTTTATTTTTATTTATTTTTATTTTTATTTAAAATTTATTAAAAAAAAAAATTTTTATTTTTTATTTTTTTATTATTTCTTATGAAATTTAAAATTTGATTAAATTTTTTTGATTTTTTTATTTTTTTTTTTACAAAATAAAAATCACAATTATTCTGACACAAAAAATATTTTTAAAATTTTGATAAATAAATTAAAAACGCTTATTCCTTCCACGATTGTGTGAAAACTTGATGGCGAAAATCGGCATCGTGGATTCTATGAAATACTTTGGTTTTAATATTTGTAAAACTCTATGAGTTACACGAATCATTTCGTAGAAAATGATAAGTATACTCCCAGTTCGATCTAAGGAAGGAATGTATGTGGTTTTAATTTATTATTCAAACTTTTAAAAGCGAAATTAAATCCTAAACATCGCGTCACGATAGTTTTGGTTTTTGTGTTCCTAATCTAATAACATAAAATAAACATATATCTGATTAATTAAATATAATCTAAAAAGAATAAACATAGATACAAATTGAATAAATAAATCTGATTCAATAAATATTCATGCAAATTTTATCATTTATATTAGTGAGTATTTATGGATATAATAACTAAGTTAATTATGCTTGCTTCGTATTATCTAGGTTATTAAAGATATAAATTGATATTTTATTGATTCTCTTTTTGTATGAATACCACATTTGGTGGGGTTAGATACTCTTTGTTAACTAAACAAATCAATTAACCTTTTATGGGTGGGGTTGATAACTAATTTGGTTAATTAAATTAATTCCTTTTCTAAGAGATTGAAAATGAACCATTTAAATGCTGGCCTTTGGTGAGTTAGACGATTTAAACTTTATTGAGGTGTCCAAATTAAACTTAAAATTTAGTTATCCAAAGTACTAACTTTCAAGTTTTAAAATCATTATTGAAAACATGTTGTCGATACATTTCCAATAATAATTCTTATAAAAACTTTTTGAAATAGAGCATTTCTAACTACCAGGCGATTGTACCAACAAATAAAAGAGCACTACTCTAAATTAGGGATAACTAAACGCCCAAAGTCTAACTTTGGATTTAAGTTTGTAATGAAAAATAATGTATTTCTCTCTAACATCCTTAATATAAAATCTTGAATAAAAAATAAAATCAATTCATTTTAGAAATTTTCACCTATTTAATATTTGTGGCTACATAACAACGTTATTATTATATCATGATTATTAGCAGCTAGCAGTTAAATTTAATCACAGAGACAAATTAAATATAACATGTAAGAATAAAGCATAAAAATAAGCGTAAAGAAAATAAAATCCTTCTGAGAACTTGACGCTATTCTAGTTGCTAGAAAACCTCAAGCGGAATTTGCACTTCCATTTATTGAATCAAAAATCTAAATTATTACAAAAACATTACAAGTTCCTCTCAAAAAGAAGAACTCTAAACCTAAGACAATTGAACTAAAAAACTAAGAGAAAAACTAAGAAAAGCTTAGAAACTAAGAAAGAAACTAAAGAAAACTTAAAAACTAAGAAATGGAGAGAAAGAAAGCAGAGAAGTGAGGTTTTGAGGTGTGTTTTGAAGTGAATGGAAGGGGGTATTTATAGGTGAGGATGGAGAGAAAAAATGATTAAAAAAATGTTAAAAAAAATATTAAAAAATAAAAAAACGTGTTTTGGACTGTTGAGGTCATCAATGAGCGTCAGCGTATCATGAAAGCGGCCACGTGAAAAAATGGGTCAAAAACGCGTTGGCGCCTTGCTGGGCAGTAGATATACCCATGTATGCCAGTGGCTTCTGTGCGACTTCAGTATGGCGTGAGCATGCCTTCGGCGTATGGCAAAGTCATCCAGCTTGAGCGAGCGCTTGACGCGGCTCTGGCCCAAGCGCCTTGTGTATCTGGCCCGGCCCAGCGCGCTGACTCTGAAGCGTAGCCTTGGTAGTAGCTAAGAGAGTGCGCTGTTTTTAGATCTTTTGACATTTTTGACCTTTTCGACCCATTTTGTCCAATTTTTCCATGTTTGTTGACCTTTTTCCACTTATTTATCAATTTATTTGTGATGTATTGCTTCAAGTATTCTTCTTTGAGTCTTTACATTGCGTTTTTAGGCCAAAATTCCTGAAAAACAATAAAAATACCCGTGATTCCGAAAAAGACAAATTTATATAAATATATGATAAAACATATAAATATATATATTTTTAATCAATTAAAGTGCATAAAATCATGGTTATTTTAGTGCTTTTTGAGCACTCATCAGCGAGATTAGTGACTCATAATTTATACTCTCATCACTATCAAAGATGTCCATTTTGGAGCTTTTGAATGCCACATCCTTGATTTTCTTGGATGGATAAAGAGTAAGCTCATAGGTTTGGATTGACCCAATAAGTTTATCAATGTTTAGTGTGTCCACATTTGTGCTTTTCTCAATCTTTGTAACTTTCATCTTGTAGTCTGCTGTTATGAAGCTTAGGAGTTTGCATAATTGTATTGTTTGTGGGATTTTCTTACCAAGGTTAGAATAAACATTCGTGATATCACAAAAGTGAGCATTGATGAGGCAAACTCAGATGTTAGCAATCTCAATTTTTTTTGTTTTACTAGACATACCAAAGCATGAAAGCCATGATCTTTTAGAAAACGAATATATGAGGAATGGGAAATCTTTCTCTTGATAGATGAATCCAATTTTCATTTCATCTAAAAAAAGCCATCTTTTTCTCAACAATGTTTTTGTCATTTGATTCAATATCATTCTTAAGCACAACAATGCAATTATCCGGAGTGAACTTTACCATTGAGTTATTAGCTCGTCGTGTGGGTTTCCCAATGGAGACCCACTATGTCAAAAGTGAGAGAAGCCCTATCTCTCTCTTTCCTTTTTAAGTCCCTATGTCCCTCCTATATATATACTAGTCTATTTCAATGTTAAATGATTTAAATAAATAGTATGTACAAATCGTAGTGGTTTTTGAATAAAAATATTTAAAGGTATAAATGTTAATAAATACATATATTTAAATTAATGAGTGTTAAATTATGGCCCAAAAATAATATAGGCCCAAAACCTATTAAAACCTTCTACCTTTCAGTTATATATATGTTGTTTTTGTGGGATAGAAGTTGGCTATCAAACAGAATTTAGAAGGTGCATGAAACAGAGTGTAGCCATTGGACCTAAACTTTTTTAGTCATGTCTTATGAATTCTCAAAATTTTCTTTACGTAAAATTAGGGATATGATTGTGGGTTTTAGATAACCCCCGTCTAGATACAAGTCAAATAACTAAGGCACCAAAACACAGTTGTACTTAGATCTAACAAAGCAACTATATTTTTTTTGTCATAGATTGTGATTAAAAACTTTAAAATTTTAGAGATACTTCAAAAAAAATTTAATTTTATTTTATTATAAGCTCTAAGTTAAGTAATATAATCAATATTAAGCAAGCCAGAGAAAAATGGAGAGGAAAACATCCTTAAAAACCATCCTCTTAAACAGAACATTGTTCCTAGAAAATACTAGTAGCACAAAAGCTTATAAGAACTAGTCTTCTAAACAGAATTCCTTTAAATCTTTATTTTTCATGCTATTAAAATTTAAGTTAATAAAGTAAGTTAAGTTAATTAAGTTAATAAATTAAATTTTGTTAAATTAAAATTAAAAGTAAAAGTTAAGAATTTGTTAATTTTTTTTGTTAAAAAAATAAATTAAAAATTAAAGTTAAGAATTAAAAATAAAAAAATAAAAAAAAGTAAAAAGTAAATTAAAAATTAAAAGAAGATTAAATATTAAAAAAATTAAAAGAAAATAAAATAAAAATTAAAAATTAAAGGTTAATTTTTTTTGTAACATTTATTTTTTTTAATTCTATTTTTAATTTTTTTTGTTAACCATTAAGATATCCTTACGATAGTAGATGTTCGATTTTTCATTTAAGTTGTCGTTAATCTCTAGTCCAATGACCTGTATCCTTATAGAACATATAATGCACAAAACCAACAATGTCGATCTTACAAATACTTTGGTTTTATATTTGTAAACCTCTCACAAATGCATGAATCATTTTATATAAAATGACAAATATACTCCAAAGGTTGATCTAAGGAAGAAATATATGTAGTTTTTAATTTATTATTCAACGAAATAAATTAAAAACGAAAATAAAAAATCCTGTCACTATTTTTGGTTTGTATTTTCTAATCTAATAACATAAAAAAATAAACATAGATATAGATATAGATTCAATAAACATTTATGCAAATTTTTATCATTCATAATAGTGGAGTATTTATGGATATAATAAGTAAGTTATCATACTTGCTCATATTATTTAGATTATTAAAGATATAAATTGATATTTATTGATTCTCTCTTTTTTATATTAATACAATCTTTTGTGAGATAAGTTATTCTTTGTTAATTAAAAAAATCAATTAACACCTATGAGTATGATAAAAGCAAGTGAAAAGCTAATTTACATCGTTGACGACAATCAAGAACAAATCTCACCATCCTCCCCTAATTTAAATCCATATTGGACATAATTGAATTATCTGTAAAATAATATATTAGCTTATACATATTGTATAATAGATATATATTTTAGGACTAATTTGATTATCTACAATCTTGGCCGAACTACCCTTTCCTCCATAATTGAAAAGAGCCATTGCATTTCAAGAGTTATAAAAAAGTAAAAACTACAATAAGAACAAATTAGAGCTTCTTTGCATTTTGCGGCCACTAATTACTTTAACACTGTAAAAACTAAACTCAAGAACGGTGCTGTACGTACAAAGTGACCTCTCTGTAGAAATACTGAGAAAAACAGGTTACAACCTTATTGAAGGATATTGAAGGAGCCAAAGAAGCAAATTTACTAGGCAGTTTCAGTCTCTTCTCTGTAGCAATATGAATTGCAAAATATATTTTTTGCACCATAATACTCACTTCGATGAACTGTCCTAGTCATTAAGGAAAACAAAACACTACATGGATCAAAAAATTCTACATGCTATAACAATATCAGTGTATTATACAACTTCAGTAAAACAATGCTAGTACTCAGCCTTACAAACCTTTTTAGCTTTTCCAAATTTTTTGTTATCTTGTCCGAAGAAAGATAACATGCAAAGAAAATTGGTGAAAAGAAAAAATCTAGGGTAATATATTCTTCAATGCAATAAGGTGCAATATGTTAGAAATCTACCTATGTATGAAAACAAAAGAACGATAATACTATCATTACACAGCATTGGTCCTCAGAATGTGCTTCTGTATTCTAATACATTCACTGCTCAGCCATAGCTCAAATCGTTTGCATTATCATAAAACCTGTGCCACCAACAATTAATAAGAGTTTTGATATGTAATCCCTGAATTCAAAATTAAAAGAAAAAAAATTGACATTTGACTCTTATCCTTATACAGAAACATAAATAAGAAACTTGTACTTGTACGATCTACAATATTTTTGCTTTTAAAAGTGCATGTACAAGTTCATATTTAATTTATTCAGTGTATGTTATAATAAACAGGATCAAAATCAAACTTTCAGTGTGGAGTAATGAGTGCATGTAAGTTTGAAGAATGATGTCTATGCAACTTGATAATGTCTGAGACAGCATATTCTCAATTTCTCACAAATTGACAAATGAATTAGAATGCAGTTACATGGGATACCTGAATTATCAAAACATTGAAATAAAGAAAGAAACAGAAGCTATGTCACAAATGTTTAAAAATGAAAGCAAACAAAAAAGAAAAAAAAGAAAAGATTTGATGGCTTTGGCAAGGACTTTGGAATGCACAAAAGATCTCATAAGCTTTGCTAACCATCATAAATCAAGACTTATAGTGACTATATACTGAAAAGGAATTCCACCGCATGGAGATGGTCATGGTGCATATGCAGAAACAAAACTACTATATGACTAGAGAGGCCCTTGCCCCTCAATGAAGCATTATTTACACTATTACCCTACCCTATGTATTACTAAGCATGTATAAGGAGAAAAGGAACTTTTGCCCCCTACAATGACTACTCACATCATATGTACTGGGTCAATAGCAATTATTAACTGTCATGTTTGATAACAATCTATATTTTTTATATTTTTCAAGTGATTAATTAATTGTGTTCGATAATGATTTTTATTTTTATTTTCATTTTTTTGAGGTGCCACTTACAGGCGAACTCCACTCGACCTTTCTTTTTTGTGTCACTAGTATGGATGGGCATTCTGGGCGAGCCGCTAGTCAAAGTTTGGACTAATCGCAATTTATCACCATTTTGATGATTTGCTAATAGTACCACTCCCAACAAGGACTTTGTCAAAGGACCTTTTGAGTGTCCTTATATAAGATCACAAAGATTTCCTCTCTATGTGATGTCACATTTCCATGGTAATTCATAACTTTTAAAATAAAAATTTCAATCAGGCAAACATTTCATTCAGTACCAAAACTATCCTATTTGTGACGATTTACTACTAAAACTTTCTTTTGTATCAACTTACCGGTAAAACTATTTAATTTTATTTCGATTTATTATTATGTTAGTTTAAAAATCTAAATTAAAAGTAAATTCAAAAAGTTTGATAACATTAAGGGCATTTTCGTCATTCTACATCCCAAATGTAGAAAATAAAGTTCAAAGAAAAAAATAGCAATTGTGCAAACAAACCACTGACGAACATACCTCCTCTTCCCCTTCACCAGCAAACAAGACCATCCAACAGTAGAGGCACGTCGTACTAGCCCGAACACCACCATGCTCCACTCCACTCCAACCACCACATGAGAAACCCAATCAAATCTAAACATCGTCAATTGCATACCACCTTCAAACTTGTAAGATGGGTCCAATAGGAAGGACATAACGTTCTTTGCACTAATTGCATACCACCTTCAAACTTGTAAGATGGGTCCAATAGGAAGGACATAACGTTCTTTGCACTAATTATATTTCTCTCACCGTGTAACTTCACTACATTGCAAATAGTAATCCGACGAGGTAAGTGAGGTAAGGCTCATTTGCTTATTAATTTGGTGGTTGAGGGTTGATGTATCTTCCTCCTAGAGATATGATGGAAAATCCTTGGGTTCAATTGCTTTGACTCTTGTTGTGTAATATATTTTGTCCACTCAAAGTTTTAATAGTGATAAAATATTAATTAGAAATTAGTTAGTATACCACGTTCCAGTAGACAAGGAGCATTAATGCCAACACATCAATTGCATGCTATGCGATTGGCACTAGGTATATTTGGTTGTGTCTCGCACCCGAGGGCTAGGCAATTGGGTTGGTGAGACATCATTGCATTGGTGGGTGATCTCATTGGTTGGTGGGAGTGAGAGTGAGGACTCGTTGGTGCTTCTTTTTCTTTTTAATTTTATTTTTTTATAATTAGGATGCAAAAGACAAAGATGCCCTTAATAGTATTAACCCTTTTGAATTTACTATTAATTTGGACGTCAATGCTAAATTGAAACAAAATTAAATAGTTTTAGTAGTAAAGTGACACAAAAAAAAGTTAAAGCAGAAAATTGACAAAAACATGATAGTTTTAGTACTAATGAAACGTTTGCCCTTTTCAATCAGATTTCTTATTTATGATCTTTTCCATTTTCATTGAACAATTTTGACCAATTTTTCTAGAAGGATCAAGTCTTATGAAGGGTCAAAAATTAAGAGAGAAGGAAGGTTCAAAAAATTTCAAGAAAATATTTGCAAACTCTTATCTTCATCTAGTAATCAACTCAAATGCCATATTGCATTATTTGATTCTTTACCTTTTCCTTTTTACCTTTTATATTTTCTTCACCATTTTATTCCATATAAATTTAATATCCAAACATAACCTTAAGGATAAAAATTGGAAAAATAAATGATTAAAAACATAAAATTTATAAATATTAACTAACTACTGTCTTGATTTTCTAGGATTAGGTTTTTGAAAAACTTAGAAATAAGAAAAAGTTACCTAAGAGTTTTAATTCTTTTATCTTTTTTTAAATCATTAAATATAAATTATTATCAAACATATTGGTGATTATTTTTTATAAAAAAATCAGAAATTAAAAAATCAATTATTTAATCCAAAATTATAAATAAATTTTTTTTATCAAGCAGGGCCTAAGTTTTTAAAAATCATTTAAATATGATGGATTGGTTTTCTAAAATCTGATTGTCTTCCTTCAGCCAACTTCAATTTGCCTTTTTTCTTTTCTCTCTTCAAGTAAATTTTTGTTAAGCAAAACTCCCCCTTCTTTTTGAACCAAAAGAAAAAAAAAGGTCTCCAATTTCTTCTAAGAAAAAAAATCCCATTCTTTTATTTCTTTAATAAAAATGTCCATTGAATTATTATTTAAATGATGCAATCTTTTAGAATAATTTAAACTTTTAATCTAATGCACTTCAAATAGAAATTCTTGAACTGTTGGGAAAAATATATCAATATATTTCTTTGATTAAATTTAATAGATATTAATGTGCATACCTCTGTAACCTTTTTTTTTTCTTTTTTCTTCTAAAGATTTTGTTTTTAGACTTAGAAGAACATTTAATGTTACTATATAATGAAATGTTGTTCAACAATTACGCATAATCGTAATGCGAGTTTTTCTAAACTTAATTTTAAACTAAGCATACTGTTAATATTGAACTTTAATTTTATAAAATAGTTCAGTCTCTTGATCAGCATGCCCAAAATTTAATAAATAATTCTGTCTCTGTTCATGTGAAATAGAGATTTAAAATAGCTTAAAACTTGAAGCCAGTCAAAACAGGATAAGCAGCTTAGCAAGATGTACTGGATGAATAAATTCATGATTGATAGACAAGATTCATATTTTTAAAATGCATGTATACAGAGGGTGCAACAGAAAAACTAACCAATCAAGAAGAGAACAACCATCCAACAAGTCACTTGAAAAGTTCGGCTATATTGCAAGTGATACTGAGACCTCTGAAGCCGTCTATAAATAGCTCCATACCAGCCATTAATTTGTTTGTCGTAAACATCATCATAACTATCCAAGCAACTCTTACTTTTATCAAAGCATGCATTCGGGCCCTAAAGAAGACAATAGTTACAATAAATTAGTGATGCAATACAAGCAAAGGTCCTCATTAAAATTGCACTAACCGTGCTAAGCATTAAAGATGAACACAAACCATTGACAACTGATTATGTTGTAGTAATGCAGTATCAGATTCATGAAGAGAATCTGAGGCTTTCCACTTCCTGAAACCATTCTTTGCCCACTTTAACTTGGAGGCAGATTCCATGGTGTTAAGAAACCCAGAAAAACTGGGTATTTTTCGTACTAAATGTTCAGGCTTCCCACTAGAAGAACTGGGTAGTTGACCTTCATCAAAAACTGCAATCTTCCATGAACAAATATCAGCACTAGCTGTTCTCCGATGCCCATGTTTCTCTGGTGCTTGCAACCTCTCCTCCCTGGAGTCCTGACAACCCCTGTCAGTCAAAAGATTCAAGCTCTTTGGACAATGTGGTGGTAATCCTTCATATGATACATGTATGTTTTTGTTGTCCCTTCCGTGAATTCCAGCAGCATTTTTGTTTTGAGATGTTGGTGAACCTGACAGAAACATTGCAAGTTCATTGCATTCTCCTTCATCCAAATGAACCCAAGGCGATGAAGCCTTTCCCTCAGAAAAAGAGGACTCATCTAACGATTTCTCAACTTTTGAAATCATATTTTGAATGACAACAATAAAATCACGGTGTCTTTCTCTTGAGTCGTCATTTGAGCTTCTAAGATAACTTGTCCTAACTGCTCTTTCAAATTCCTCTAGCTGCAAAGTCAAAGAAAAAAACTCAATCACATTCAAACAGGAGTTAACAATTCAACATAAGTAAATTTTGAATTCATTGCCCCCATGCGCACAATAGCTGACCTGCCACTTGGTGGTTCCAAGGGCAGTTTGGAGATCCCTACGTAGTTCCCCGGCATTCCACATACTGGAAACATCATTCTTTGCATATAACCATGTTCTGTATGTAGATTCCATCCTTCAAATACCATAAAATCAAAATCATCAAATCAAGCAACATCAAAACCATGATGCACAACAATCTTCATAAATTATGAATGTCCTAATCTGTAGCCATTTATACAAAAACAGAGAACCCTAAAGCTGCAGTTTTAATGGACTGATAACCAAAATGGAGCACAAATTAAGCGTTAAATATTGCATTCACCCAATGAGCAAATTCAGGACCCAAAATGGCAACCTATACTGAAACGGTAGGACAAGCTATGTTTGCCATTGCAAAGCAAATATCCAATCGGAAATAATTTCAAGACGTTCCAAATTATGAAGATTTTCCTTTCCCCACAACCAAACAAATGATGGAAAAGGAAATAGAAATATAGCACAGACAGAAAAAGGGAAACCAAACCTGTCTGCAGATTCCTGAACTTCGTCGGCCGCCGAGAAGAATGGATCCTTTTCCCATCCATTAAAACTCGACCCCATTTCTAATAAAATCACCAAGATCTTTCCATGCTATCAAAAAATCTTACAACAATATGCATAAGGAAAAATATATTTTGAATCCAGTACAAAAATAAAAATAAAATTCTTCAACCTCTAAGAAAATAAGAAATTACAATTTGTCGATATAGATGAAATAATCATGAATTCTTTTATACCTTTTGAACATAAAGGTAATAAAAATCAGAATCGAGGAGTAATTGAATTTAATCGAAATAATATTGTTACTATTTTGTTTCTTTAAATAATAAAATTAAAATAATGATAAATATTAATTTAAAATTAATAAAATTATAATTTTTTTAATTTCTAAATAATATAAAATGAAAAAAATAATAAATAATTATATATATATGGAAAAAATAAAATATTTCAAGAAATATATATACTTATTATCCTTATTATCCTTATTATTATTAAGATGAATTTATATTATCTTTCAGTTTAATAATAAAATTATAAAAATTTTATTTTTATTTTTAAATAATATAAAATAAAAAAAATAATAAATAATTATATATATATATATATATATATATGTGAAAAAAATAAAATATTTTAATATATTTTTTACGGATATTAGAGAAATATACATCCTTATTATTATTAAGATAAATTTATATTATATTTTAGTTTAATAATAAAATTATAAAATATTTTTTTTATTTTTAAATAATATAAAATAAAAAAATAATAAATAATTATATATATATATACACGAAAAAAATAAAATATTTTAATATATTTGTTAGGAACGTGAGAGAAATATATCTCGTTATTATTAAAATGAATTTATATTATATTATATTTCAGTTTAATAGTTAAACCAAATATCAAAACGAAATTTTTTTATTAAGGAAGACTTTATTATGAAATGAAGAGTTGTAAATGTTTATTGCGTTAATAGATTTGTGTCTATTAATTTTTTATATTATAAAATATTTTATTTTTTCTTTTATATTCTATAAAAAAATTAATCTTTTATATTATAAAATGTGTTATTTATTCTCTTATATTCTATAAAATGGGATCAAAGAATCACACATTTTACTATTTATTTAATATTTTAATAATTTTATAATAAAATTTTTATTATTGAATCAATATTGTAATATTTTTATTAATAAAATAAAATATTAAGAAAATAATATTATTTTATTCAAAATATTAATAAAAAATAATTTTTGTTATTTTTTAATTTTTTTGTAAAAGTAAAAAAACTAAATGAAATCTTATTTTTATAAAATATTAAATTCTTATTTGGTTTATATCAGGAAACTAATGAGACATTTATCTCTAAAAAGTAATATTAAGGTTTAATATTTTTTTATAATTTAATATCATTATCGTTAAAAAGTATAACACTTTTTTATATTATAAGTTATAGTGATGTGATAAATAATTAGGCAAAAATATTTATTTTTTTAACTTATAATTAATTATTATATCAATTATATTAATACCGAATAAATATTTTTAAAAAAATTACAATAAATCAATAAAATTAATTTTTATTTATTTAATTCAAAATATTGTATACCTAATATAATTAAAATGAAAAAAAATTAAAATGAAAAAAAAAACAAATTAAAAATTTATTGTTGGGAGGATTGGATATAAGAAAGTACGAGAGTATAAGAATGGTGTGGAAGTGATCCTCTTTCTTGACAATGAACTTCTTATTTATAACCGTTTGATATACTGTGTGGAGATCCAGACAAACACACAGCACAGTAAACAACTCTCAACAGTATCAAGTGACAGATAAAGTCATAAATATTATATGAAAAGATAGAACAAGAAATGCATGTTAAATGTTTCATGTATGATAACTTAGCATATTTTCATGACTTAATTTCATATATGTAATACATGTATCTTGATAGTTAATAATAGACAATAATTTTAAAGATTAAGATTCTTGTTTAACATTTAAAGATATTATATTGATGATTAGTTTATCACCATATTTTACAAGCATTTTATTTTGTTTTAAATATGTCTAATTTAAACTTTCATGCATCTTCTCCTGCATTATCAAAACCATTATCTTCTTCTTGGAAGAACAAGAATATCATTAACAGTGATGAATTCACTATTGAAAATTTTTCAAAATTAATTTATCATTGGAAGATCCCCAAGGTTAACAGAGATCAAATTTATAAATCAAAGATGATGAATCTTTTCAAAACTGATTACATCATTAAAACTGAGGAAAGAAACATCCAACTTTCTTCACCTTTTGAAACTATTCAAATATTTTCAAAAACATCGTTACAAAAACATTTTGAAAAAGGTTTCAAATATGTTCATATCGGTTTAGTTCAAGTTGGACTAAGACCATTAACTAGAGATGGTTTATCATCAACAATTCTAGCAGTTCTCAAAGATTTTAGAGTTATAGATTTCTAGGATTCTTTATTAGGAACAGTTGAAACGAGCCTAGGATTAGGTCCAGTATCACATTACAGATCCAAACCCATAAATCTATGATACTACCAGGAGCAATTCCAATAGCCTTAATTTATAGGGTTCATTATGAGGCTATGATGTCTGCTTCGGATACCAAACTCATCTAACAATCAAAAAAGGCGAGAAACCATTCTCCTACAAACGGATCTATCTAGGTCTAATATTACCATTCGCAAACCTATTACTTGGAGCCAATTAGTATTTCCGAATAGGTGGCTTCTTGAAGGTGTGACTAAGCCAGAGTCTGAACCTAATCAAACCCTAGACCATGTTCAAAATACAGAACTTAGGGAAATTATATCATATAAAGATAGTAGTGTCGAACTTAGTTTTGATAGGTCTACCAGTTTCAGGTACTCTTCTAGTATCTTTGACTTTTCATCTATGGATTTACCATTCAAAACCAAACCTAGCTCATCTACCTCAGATATCCCTAGGGCAAAACTCAAAATAGTAGACTTTTGTACACCAATACCTGGACCAGTCTACACTGTTGACAAAACCTCTGAGATGAGTGACTCACCTCAGTTATCTCTTCCTTTATCACCAACTCAGTCATAAGCCCCAACCATACCAGTTAGGACTAATGAGTTAAATGTATTAACAATAGAGTAAAAAAAATCTTAGACTTAGAAAATCTACATCTAGATATAGATGCTCCCTATAATAAAAAAAATCAAAAATGGTTTTTAGAAACATATTAAGAAAATTCTAGAGCAAGTATCTTTATAAAACATGCTAGGTATGTTAAAAAACACCAAAAAAACATATTATTTCTTAAATGGTTTAAAATCTATTGGGAAACCAAACCAATGGATGTCAGTTCCCATTCAAAATAAAATTAGATCTATTTTCCATACTTATGGAATTATCACAAAACCCTATAGATAGCCCTAACTAGGTTACCTTAGTTGAATCATTACTAGTCTTTATGAAGAACCCTAAACCAGTTAACATAGAAGACCGTATAAACATTTAACCTATAGTTCAAACCATAGTTAACCCTAAACTAATCGACATCATCATAGAACTCATAGCCATAGTACCTGATCATATAGCTATAGTTCCAAAAACCAAAACAATTCCTTTTTCAGAAATTAATACCCAGGATATCACATTAGATGATTTTGATAGGTTATTAGATGAAGAATATAGGAACATATCACCAATTTAACTAGTTGATTCAATTAACATGGTCTACACCAAAAGAAAAACACATGTTTGGGAAACCCCAGATGGGTCAATTGAGGCTGAGCATCCTCCGTTGAGAATTATGATCTTTCCTTATTTGGATAGTAAGGTAGAAGCCTTCCCTATTAAGAACCCACAAGAGAACCAAGAAGCTAACCTCAAAAACAAAGTTACCCAAAATAATTTTACCAACATCAGCCTAAACACGTGGAAAGTAAAGTTTAAAACCCTATCTTCAAACCTTCCAAGTATCCAAACCAGCCTAGGACGAAATATCATCTAAGTTTGAAAAAGTTCAATTAGAAGACCAAGCTTCCAACATAAAACCAACCAAAAACCAGGTCTATTTGTACTCATACACCATAGGTACAATACCCTCAAGTTCTAATTAGAAGACCAAGCTTCCAACACAAAACCAGGTCTAGTTGTACTTGAGTCTCCATAGACTTCAAATCCAATCAAAAAACCAACACAGGATCTTAGTGTTCTTAGTAAATTAGAACCTATTACTTCTGATGAGGATAGTTCCCAGGAAATCCTTTCTAAACCAACTCCTCAAATTCAAAAATTAAAATGGCAAGAACAAGTCTAGATAGGTACCCATACACCATAGGTACCCAACCTAGCCAGGTCACCCAACCAAAATATAACGCGTTCTCTATCTATGTTTGGAACATAAATGGAATGACAGAGCAAGATATATTACATGTCCTGCAGTATATGACAATGGCGTCAAATGCTTATATTACACAAATAGGTACAACTGATAAAACTGTTGTTGAATTATTAATAGCTGGCTTCTCAGGCCAACTGAAAGGATGGTAGGATCATCATATTTCAAGACAACAATAGTTAGATATCTTCAATGCGATATTGACTAGCGAGTATGGAGAACCCATACTTGATCAATATGGAGCTACAATTCAAAATGCAGTCTCCACATTACTTTTCACAATATCACATCATTTTATAGGGGATTCATCCCATTTAAAAAATAAAAACATTAATCTTCTTTCCAACATAAAATGTAGGAAGATGAGTGGTTTTCAAAACTATAAAAATATATTTCTGAGCAGAGTTATGTTAAGAGATAACTCTACACAACCATTCTGGAAAAAGAAGTTCCTAACAGGACTTCCTCCTCTCTTAGGTGAGAAGACTAGAAACAAAATCCGTGAGGTATATGGGAATCATATTATTCCTTATAATCAATTAACTTATGGTGAATTGATTAGCTTCTCTCAAAAATAGGGTCTTTAGATTTGCTAATATTTGAAAATCCAAAAACAAATGAAATTGGAGCTTAAAATCTCCAAAAGAGAAATTGGATCATTTTGCAAACAGTTTGATAACAACTTCTCTATTGACCAAACCTGTGGTGGAAATTGCAGTAAAACTATTACCAAGCTGTATAAGAAATCTCATAAAACTAATAAGATATTTTCAAAACCCAGAAAACCATTCTTTGAAAAAAAAAATTATAAAAAACATTATAAAAGAAATTTTAATAACAAATCAAAATTTCATTATAAACCCTTTAAAATATTAAAGAGTTTAAATGTCATAAATCTAATAAGAAAGGCCATATTGCTAATTACTGCAGGTTGTCTAAAAATCTTCATGAATTAAACCTTGAAGAAGACACCTTAAATAAAATATCTGCCTTAATGGTAGACGAATCATCACAATTATCTGAGTCTGAACCTTGGTCAGACGACTCAGAAGATTCAAACCCCCAGGAAGATGAGTTAGCATCAACTGACTCTGATACTGGTAATAAAATTATTAATGTATTAACTAAGGAAGAAGACTCTGATACTGGTAATAAAATTATTAATGTATTAACTAAGGAAGAAGATGAACAACTTCAAACTAAAATCCTTAAGTTAAATGACCCAAGTATTACAAAATTATATGTGGACTACTTGACTAGCTCCCTAGCCAAAGCCCAACCATTACCAAAACATTCTAAACTTCCAAGTACTAGCAAACACTATTACAACCTCAGTTCTATTTTGGAACGTAAGAACAAAATTAAAAAACTAGAAAGTCAAATTCAACACTTAAAAACTGAAATCAAAACTATTAAGCTAGAACTCCACCAACTTAAAGAAAAAACATAAAGAATATGACCTCAAGTTTAAATTACTTGACAAAACTAGAGTCAAAACCTTAGTATTAAGTGACTCAGAAGACGAACTAGAGTCAAACACCCAAGAACTTAAGAACATAGAAAGAATTCTAGAAAATGTTATTCAAACTCTTAGGGAAATTACCACTAGGAAATACAAGATTTCTATTACGCTTGTATTCCCTAATTAATCAAAACTTGAGATCATAGCCTTGTTTGACAAAGGTGCAAATCTCAATTGTATTAAACCATCAATCATTCCCAAATGATTTTATCAACAAACGGATGAACAACTTTCCTTAGCCAACAAATAAAAATGCATATAATAGGCAAAACGAAAGTTGCAATCCTTAATGAATCATTTCTTATCAAAACACTTGTTGTAATCATATTCGATATAGGCTATCCATTCATATTAGGAACTTCGTTTATGAATATTATTACTCCATATCTTGTCAAAATTGATAAGATTTCCTTCAAAATTGAAGAGAAGACCTTTAGTTTTTACTTCATCGAAGAGCCAAAAACTAGGAATCTTAACCTCATTAAAGCCAATTCTACCCATCAAAAGGAGATTTCTATTCTAATCAAACATAGAGAAAATGACCTTCTCTATCTTAAATCCATAGTTCAATCTTATACTTGATGACTCTATGAAAGTAGAGTTATTAGCGCACTTTGGTTTACTTAATATTTACTTGTTTTATTTAATATATAGTATTTTTATGCCAAAAAAACAATTGTGCAAAGAGTTAGGGCACAAGTTCAAAAAATTCCCTGTTTACATCTTGCGGATCCAACACTTCCCAAGATAGTAGAAATTGATGCCAATGAACTTGGCTTTAGTGGGATATTAAAACAAGTCTAGGAAGATAAAGAACTTATAGCTCAATTTGTCTGTGGCCATTGGAATGATTGTCAAAAGAATTATTCCACTATCAAAAAAGAAGTATTAGTGATAGTAATTTGTATTTCTAAATTTCAATCAGATTTATAAAATCAAAGATTTTTATTTAGAATTGATTGTAAATCTGCAAAAGAGATATTATTAAAAGATGTTAAAAATATTGCATCAAAACATATTTTTGCTAGATGGTAAGCTTTATTAAGTGTTTTTTATTTTGATATTGAATTTATCAGAGGAGAGAATAATTCATTACCAGATTTTCTAACTAGAGAATTTCTACAAAACAAGTTTAAAGATGAGTAAAAAGAAAAAAGAAAAGGAGAAAAGGGAACCTCCTCCAAACCCTTCTATTACCAGCCTCTCATCGACAAAACCTATTATTACCTGGTTCCAAGTGGCCCAAACCAAAACTGTAAAAACATAACCATCTTCCTAGTAATCCTTGGAAGAGGAATCACCAGAATTATCCTCATTAGATGAAGACATGTACCAATGGGTTCAAGAGTGGATATTAAACCTCAAAGAATCAAAGGATTCAGAGGCATTACATGAAACCTATGCCAGCATTCCATGATTAGGTGCACCATTTAGAATAGAGGCCCCAACCTCTAAGGGTAAGGAAAAGGAAGCAACGTCTTCTAAAATAATTTCAAAACAATCCTCTAGAACAATTTCTATTCCAGAAAGGAGGGTGAAAACCTCTACTTATTTTCCTTAAATATAAAAAGAGATTTAATGGAGAAAACTACAAGAAAAAATATTTTAGAAGGAAGAAGTATAAATCTTCTGAAAAAAGAAATTATTTCCCTTCAGGAAAGAAAAGATGCAGATGTTGGATCTGTAATGAAGAAGGACATTTTGCTAATGAATGTCCAAGCAGACTTCAAAATAAAAAGGAATTTCTACAAAAAGCAAAAATCTTAGAAAAAGCTTTCAAAATGGAATTAGAACCAATCGAGGAATCTGATATATATGATACTTATAGTATCTATCTATTGGAAGAAACTGAGGAAGAAATAACTGACTCAGAATATGAACACTCAAATTATGGATATTTTTCATCAAAAGATGAATGATTTGTATAGTATTACAAATCCAAATAGTACTTACATTAAAGTAGGACTTAAATTTAAAGGCTATAACACTTATCATTTACATGCATATATAGATAAAAGAGCTAATATGTGTGTAGCCAGTAAATATGTATTTCCAAAAGACAACTCTAAACAAGTGCCAAAAGATTTAATTGTAAGAATTGTTAATAATACTACAATAAAACTTAATAAGGTATTAGAAGATACTGATATAATGATAGGAGAAGAAAAATTTCACATTCCTACCATATATCAACAGGAAACAAGAGTTGATTTGTTAATAGGAAATAATTTCCTAAACTTATATCAACCTTTTACACAACATTTCTACAAAATAAGTCTCACAACCTTAAAAGGAGATACCATCTATGTCTCCAAAATAAGAAAAGCTTTAACTGTCTTAAACCCAACTTTTATGCAACAACATAAAAAGCAAAAACGTGGTGAGATAGAAGACCACCAAAAACCTTATTTAGAAAATATTTAATTAGATATAAAAGAGAAACAAAACTCTTTTCTCAATAAAATACAAGAAGACAAATCTCTAACAGGCATAAGAAAACTATTAAAAATAGTTAGTTTAGAAAATCCTTTGGATCCAAAAATAAATAAATCTAAAACAATAGTCAACATAAAATTAAGAGATCCTAATAAGATCATAAGAGTAAAACCAATGATTTATACTCTAGAAGATATGATTAAATTTGGAAAACAAATTCAAGAACTTTTGGAATTAAAAGTCATAATACCAAGTATTTCACCTCCCTCTAGTCCAGCATTCTTAGTTGAGAAAGAAGCTGAGAAAAGAAGAGAAAAGAAGAGAATGGTAATAAACTTTAAAGTACTGAATGAAGAAACCATTGACAATGGGTACTTCATTCCAAAAAAGGAAGAACTACTATCATTAATAAAAGGAAAGAAATACTTCTCGAGTTTTAATTGCAAAAGTGAATTTTGGAAAATAAGACTGGATGAAGAATCCCAAAAACTAATGGCATTTAGTTGTCCCCAAGGACAATTCTAATGGACAGTTATACCATTTGGATTAAAACAAGCTCAAGGTATATTTCAAAGATATATGGATAACATTTTCAAGAAATTACAAGATATTTGATGTGTTTACATAGATGATATTTTGGTTTTCAATAATGAATTATATAAACATTATTTGGATATTATCAATATTCTACTACAAGAATGTAGAAAAGAAGGCATTGGACTCTATGAAAAGAAAGCAGTACTTGCTCAACAAAAAAATAAATATTTAGGGTTGGAAATTGAAGATGGAAAACATAATCTACAACCCCATATACTAAATAATATTCAAGGTTTCCCTAGTGAATTAAAAGAAAAAACTAATTACAAAGATTTTTAGGATGTTTAACATATGTAGAAGTATACATCAAGAAACTTGTAGAAATGAGAAAACCATTACAAGCAAAATTGAAAAAGATTATGTCTGGAAATGGACCGAAGAAAATACTCTATATATGGTTAGAGTAAAAGCAAAGATAAAAATTTACCAACTTTATACCATCCAGTACCAGATGTTAAGATGATAATTGAAATAGATGCTTCACAAGAATATTGGGGAGCAGTTCTTAAAGCAAGAGTAGATGACAAAAATGAATATCTTTGTAGATAGACATTAGGATCTTTCCAAGGTTCATAATTAAATTACCATAGTAATGAAAAATAATATTTAGTTTTTAAAAAAGCTATTAAAAAATTTGCAATATATGTTATAAGCTACAGATTCATTGTTAGAACAAATAATAAGAATTTTGGTTCTTTCTTAATAACTAATATTGCAGGTGATTACAAACAAGGAAGATTAGTTAGATGGAAATAATAACCATTACAATTTTGATGTTTAACATCTTTCAAGCCATAAAAATAGCTTAGTTGATGCTCTTACCAGAGAATTAGCACCTCTAACTGTTTTTATGCTTCTAGAATAACTCGAGCTGATTTTATCTTGATATCAAAATCAAGATAAAGGAAAAGAAGATAAAAATCCTATCGGAACAAATCGAGCTGCTATATATTGAGAAATATCTTATGGAAATAAGAAAGAAATAGGAAAAACTTAATTGTTCAAAGCAACCTCTAAGCTCAAAAGAAGAATCTTTATTACAAATTCAAAATGAAACTTCGAAAAAGGAAGAACTTAATAGTTCATAAAAACTTCTGAAACCACAAAGCTCAATTGGGTAGATGAGGCAAAAAACAAAAGAACAAAAAAAGTTTATGTGGTCTATAACAGACCAAAACCAGGAATTTATAACAATTGGGTAGAAGCTAGCAAATCTATTCTAGGAATTAGTGGAGTAACTCATAGATCCTTCATCAACAAAATAGAAGCAAAAGGTAGTTATGCCAACTACAAAACACCAAAATTGATAACTCTGGTGGAGATAATAAGAAATTATTCTACAACATTACAACAAAAACCAACAGCTCCAAGTAGATTGACAAATCTTGGAAAGATAGTAAGGCCTCTAGTGCTATTTAGAGAAACATCTTCTCTAGAGACATAAAAATACTAAAGCATTTAGTGTTATTCAGGGAGACATCCCCTAGAAATACTCCAGTCATTGAGGATGAGAAGGACCAATATAGAAATCTCAACAAACCACAATGGTTGAGTCTCTATAACTTGTCCACAAAGTATATCCAGGAACATATTGATGATACAAAGTTCTATACTAAAGACAAGGAATTTCCTATAGGAAGTAAATTCAATATCTTAGAAGGAGTTGATCCAATATTTGTGTATAAAGCTTTTCATGTAGGACTAATAGAAAATATATATCTAGGAATTAATTTAAGTGAGTTAAATTATTTCCTAGAGAATTTTAAAAGAGCAATCAAGAACTTCAAAAGGAAGATTAAAGTAGGTGATAAACTTGTTTATCTTAGATTTTTCCAGAGTATTAATGGACTGGAATGAAGAAGGATGTATTAGTCCTTACCACTTCATCAAGATAGGGATTTCTAACACAAACATAGAAGTTTCCAAACTAAAGACAATGCCAAATTTACTATGAACTCGGGAAGATTGACAATTCTATTGAGATCAAAGTAAATTATTTAACTAGTAAAATCATCATCATTTCCCATAGTAGCATGGTTTTGTCAAAAGAAGATGGTGAAAAAATTACCAAATAAAAACCAATTTTAATTGCAACAACCTAGAAATTGGTCAAGAAACAAGAAATGTATTCCACTTCTATGCTAGAACAGCCACCAAAGATCACACATGCATTCTCTACATCAAAGATCGAGAAGATGAAGATGCATCATCATCAAAGGAACCATCGGTAGAAAATGACAGAAAAATAAGAAAACAAACTGTCAATAGAAGAAAAAAAAGAAATAAAGATGTAGATCCCATATCTAAGTGGGCAATATATGCCAAGGAAAAAAGTAGTAAGTTGCAAATGAGTGCTTTATGTACAATTCTTCATATCTTGATCACTTTAATCAAATTGAACCTAAAAATACCAAAAAAATTACAAAACATACTCGTGATTTTGAAACATCGATTTGCTAAAATAATGATAAAATTATGCAAATTTAAATCTATTTATGGTATTTAAGTGCAAATAAATAATGTAATATTAGTATTTTTCAAGCACTTATCATAACCCCCAACCAGTTTCTTACTAATCTCTAGTAAGGTAAGCAAAAAACTAAAATAAATAAATTAAACTAATCTAAATTAGTTTCATAGATTGACACAGTTATATTTAGCACATGCAACAAGCCTTTAAATCCTTAGGTTATCCTAGTGGATGAGTTTAAGTCTCGTGATGACTTTCATTAATGATACCTATAAACCTTGTACCAAATGCAAAAATTAAAATAAATAACAAAATAAAAAGTAAAATTAATAAAGTAAAAAATAGAACGAAAAAATAACGAAGTAAAAAGTAAAATGAAAAACTTTTCATGCTTTTATTATCTTTTAAGTTCATAATTAAAATTCAAAGTATAAGTTACATTAACATCCCAAAAATTCATAGTTTATTGTAAAAAAAATTTGAAAATCACAAATTCATATTCTATATAAAAAATGTATCAATATTGACTCACCTGATTTTAGTGTCATCTCGACTCTGATCCTTACTAGTCATACTTTTAATATTGCACTAACCATATGGGTTAAAGCACTCGATCAACATTATATGTAAATAGTAGTTATATAAATAAATGAACTAATGGGTTTGCATGTGTTTAAAGAAAAAAGGATCAAAATAATGCATAAAATTAATCACAAGAAAGGAATCAAATAAAAGGATTTATAAAAAAAGCAAACACTATTTTCATGCATCAATTAAAATCATCAAGTAAGAATATAAAGTATATTCCTTCAAAGATGAATGAAAATGAAATAACTTCAAGGGGATTTATTTCATGTCTTTCTTTTGTTATAGCCATTTCTCACAACTTTGAAGGATTTTTGGGTCATTTTATTTAGTTTATACTACTAATTTCTCTCCCTTTTTTATACTCTTATATATATATATATACATTCTTTCTTTCTTTTTTATGGAATGGACCCATATACATATTTATATGATTAACCTGAATGGCTAATTTGGCTCTTTTTATATTGGCTTTAGAGAACCCTAGATATATCTCTTTTTGTGAAAATCATGCATGAATGAAAAAGGCATACATTTTCAATTTTTTACTTAAGTCATTCAATTTAAGCAATCGAAATAAGTATATGACACTTTATTAGATGTAAAAATCCAAACATTCGATGTAAAGTCTAGATATTATCTAATAATTTGAATAATAAAAAGAGTAATTAAAGGATTCAGTAAAACATATTATCACTCAGAATGAAATGATTATAAGCTTAAAATATTCTCACAAGGTAGTCTCCACTATTTGATTTCTAAATATCAATTTTGGGTTTATTTCAACTTACACATTCAATCATGAAACACAAATTATGAAATAAAAACTAGTATTGCAAAGACTCAATTATTTGCTTAAAATCAACTAAAAGCATGATAATTGTGCAAAAATTTTAAATTAAACTTAATTATCCCTAAACCAGTAAATAAACCAAATAAAGGTAAATAGATAAAAGTAAAAGTAAATGTAAACACATGTTTAATAAAAAGTTCAAAAGTTTCTTAAATTTATGTAACTTTTTCTCTATCCCCAACCTAGAATCTACATTATTCTCAATGTAAGAAATGCAAATCAAAGATAAAGATAAAGAAGAGAAAAGTTATGATGTTACATTGATTTGATTTATGTGATCAAGTTGTGATGTAGAAAGTCAAACGCATTTATCATCTCAACATGTTACCCACACAGACAGAACATTGTATGCTTTTCACATATCTCAACAAATAATTATAAATTTCGATAGTTCTAATTAAAATAACCATAGTTTACATAAATAATAAATAAGAAAAACTAAAGCAAAACAAATTACATAAAATATAAAATAACATAACACAAAACAAAATAAATTCCAATAAAAAAATTAAACTAGAGTTCACAACAAAATTTAAAACAAAATACATAAAAACAATAAAAACTCATAAAATTCCAAAGGTTAGAGCTCGATCCTCCAATTCTTTCGGTCCTCGTTCTTCATAATGTGGTTGTTTAGGTGTTGTAAAAATAAAACCATACCTTGATTCTTAGGTTCTCTTAAATGACTTGAATCCATCATAAGATGGTTAAGTGTTAACTGATACATTTCATACAAGGTATGGTTATAATCAACTTGATCATGACATTATTTAAAAACTCAACATGTTAGGTAGTATAAGCTTGGACAAAGTTTTCCATAAAAGTCACTTTCTCATTTAGATAGCGAATTTCATCCTTCATTAACATCTTTGATGACAAAGTGACCCTTCTGTCCCTTTAGGTTCTATCAGTACCCAAGATGAGTTCATTATAATATGCTAGATTTAGTAATTCACTAGGTTGAATTAGCACCTCACCTTAATTCACTCACGCTTTAGCACATAAAGTAGTAACGAGGATAAAGTTACTCAAATGGTGGTATATGTTGGTGAATTATAACTCTATGATCCATGGTCATTATGGATGTTATAGCATGAAGTAATATAGCCCACTATCCATCTATAATATTGTAATGAGTAATTGGCATAGGTTTGGAAAAGACAAAATTTTTCCAGATGCGGGAAACCTTACCCTAAATATTTAGCTTCAAAGCACTTCGGTTTCCCACTAGTATAATGCCACTCAACCCTCTTAACAACAAGGGTTTCTATTACAACAATATATTTCACATGACTAAAATAGTTTTCATACTCACCCTAGCCTACATCCATCAAACCATAATGAGTGTTATATTAGATGGGCCAAATGGGACTACTACACCCCATACTTTTACTCTATTATCAACAATATTTGAAACATTGACATAAAATTTCCAAACAATAGATTGTACAGTGGCTTCATATTTTTTATGGACCATCTCCATCCTAGACCCACTATTACATCAATAATGCCCTCAAAAGGGTAATTTTGTCTCATCTCAAAATTCAAACCCTATTCTACAACAAAAATTTCATTTGCCTCAATGACCTTATCAAATCTGAGTTTGGTCTCTACACTAGGAAATTTTGATCTATTATGCTTTATAGGGGTTTCAACATCTTTGACTTTCTCAGTCCTACTCCTTTTAGGTTACATTTAAAATCTTAAAATCATAAGGTTAACATATATTTAAGAAATTTCAAATAACACAATATTAAAATCAATCCCAAAAAATTTCCTGACCCTTACTTTGTTCAATTAGATTTTAGTACTCTTGATCCAAATATTTCTATAAATAATACACAAAAACAAGATAAATTAACTCAAGAATTATTCTAAAATCTTTGGGCACTTACTTGTGGTTTTTTTTTTGGATGAAAATGAAAACTTGAAGAAGATGAATATTGAAGATTTCTTGATGGATTTTCCAAAATTTCTTAAAGGAATGGTAAGAAAAGAGATGGGAATAGTACTTTTGTGAAGAAATTTATAAAATTAAAGGAAAAAGGATGGGAATGTTGAGGGTTTAAGTGTGTTTGGGAAGAGAACATTTTAGGATTTGTGTGAAGAAAATGAGACAAGATGAGGGAAAAAAGGTTTGGAACGTGTTTTCTTGGTATTTCTATGTAAAACTTATATGCGGGCTGTGGTGTAGGTCAAAGCATGTCGCAGTGCAAGTTTTTAAAATTTCAGGAAAAACATTCAGAACCACCTGTGTTATGGCGTACTTAAATTCATACCATAGTGTGAAACTAAATTCTTTCATAGTCAATTGTTCAATACAAGACACCAATGCTGCAGCCTTAAAAAGACCATGCCGCAACGCAAAGGTTTTTTTTTAAACTAACCTAATATTAAATCTAAGCAATCATAACAAAAAAATAAAAATAAGTATAAGTATAACTACAACTTATAAGCATTTAAAAATAGTTAGTGATTATAATTAAAATAAAAGCAACTATAACTATGAAATAAAAATAAATTGAATTAATGAGAATAATGGGCTACCTTCCATGCAGAACTATGTTTATCATCTTTATCAATACGTTGCTAGGGAATTTATATTTTAATAAACTCAATGTCCCAACGTCATTCAGTTCAATTGTTGCTTTGAATGAGAAACTATACTTTTCTTTGATTCTACAAAGGTTTAGCTAGTTGCTCTACTTGTATCTTCGCGAATTCTTAGGTGATTTCAAGGAGTACATCCTTTGATTATTCTTGGACTGGTTATCCTTACTAACTTGAATGAAAGAATTCAAATTATCTTCCAGGGTTGGTCTATTCGGAGGATTTTGTGGCACTTATTGGTGGTACTGTTGGGCCTGTTGATTGCTTTTCTAGGCGAATGGAGGATTGTTTTGCCTCCAAGAAAAATAAGGATGATTTCTTCACCTTGAATTGTTGGTTTTAGCGTTAGAGTCATACCTAAGTCTTGGTTGGTACCTCTCCATTACACCTATTTAGGTCCTAGATTAGCTTTTCTTTGGTAGGGATACGTATTTACATTGTGTCCTAGTGTACTACTCACTCCAAATTGTTCTTTATTTGGAGTTAATTGTTTAGCAAGAATTGTAACTTTCTTGGTCAGCTGTACAAGTTGCATCAATACTTCTATATTGGAGTCTATTTCATGGACTCCAATACTTTTCACTCATGAGCTCTTCCGTTGGTAATTAGCACCCAACATCTCAAAGAGATTGTAAGTTTCTAAGGTAGTTTTCTCACCCATAATTCCTCCTACAATGTTGTCGAAAATGAACTATCATTGTTACGCCAATCCATCATAAAAAAATTGATATTATAGCCATAATGGGTAGCTATAATGAGGGCATTAAGTGAGGAATAGCTTGAACCTATCCCAAGCTTTATGAAAATGTTCACATTCTATCTAAAAGAAAGTAACCATCTTAGCTCTGATGTTTTCTAATAGGAATGAAATTTTCTCATGAATTTTTGCAAACATCTTCCTAGATCATCATGGAACCTAAATGGAGTGAAATTAGCCAAGCCTTGGCCCTTTCTTTGAAGGTGTAGGGGAAACACCTCATTATTCGTTGGTCTTCGATAAGTACACTGAAAGGGAAAGTTTATACTATTGCATAGAAGTCTCTAATGAAAGATAGAGAGTCTTCATTAGCCATGTAGTGGAATTATGGGTAACAAGAAAAAAAATATTCTCAATTCATAGTTCCAAGTAGCGTCACCTAATTGGATGGAAGTAATAGTAGTGCCAATAACTGGCCTTGCGTACTCCTTGATAGTCAAATTTTGAAAAATTTATAATAAATTCTAAGTGCATGAAGCACTTTGTAAAAAATAACAAGTATACTTTCAAGGTTGGTCTAAATAGGAACTATGTGGTTTTAAATAATTCAACATAACTCTTAAAAAATGAAAAATTAACCTAAACATTCTATCACAATTGTTTGGGTTTTAAAAAATCTAAATTACTAACAAAAAAATCTAAAGATAAGAATAGTATTGATTCAATGAATATTAGATAGATAAACAATTAACACTCAATGGATAATTTATGGGATATATTAGTTAGTTAATCATGCTTGTCCAAATTTGATTAGGTTATTAAAGATTATAAATTAATATTATTAATTTTTCTTTTTATATGAAAATATAAATCAATTAATGTCCTAAGAGAGGGATCTCCAATTGATACAAATTAAATTATGATTTTTTTCTAAGGAAATAACAAATCATCTAAATCACTACTTAAGATGGAACATATAATTGAAACTCTCATTCAATGTGTCTAAATCAAATTTTGGATTCATATATTTGAAGTTTAACTTTCTTATTTTAAATTTATTACAAAAAATATGTTCTTAATATATTCCTCAATAATAAATCTTGTAAAAATCTTGAAATAAAATATAATTCTAAATTATATCTATATAATTAGATTTTAAATCTATTAAAATATGTCGTCAATATATTTTTCTGTAATAAATTTTGTAAAAATCTTGAATTAAGAAATATATTTATTTTTCTAAAATATTCACTTAAATCAATATTTCACAATCATAACAACATAACTAATATCCCATATTAATTTTCAACCAACCATGCTCAAATTTAATGAATGATTAGTAAATTAAAAATTTCTTTCAAAATGATGCATAAAATTAAATCTATAAATAATAGAACACGATTAAAATGAATACCTAAATTGCACTCTTATAGATAACTTCTATTGCAATTTGTTATTTCAAAAAACTCTAAATAGTTCTATCTAAATTGTTTACTTAATCAAAACTACTACATAAAAGATAAAATTGTAGCTAACTAAAAGCTCTTAAGCTGCCAAAGAAAATTGAAACTATAAAACCTATTTGTAAATCAAATTGAACTCTGATTGTTGTGTGTTTACTATTGAGCATTGAGGCTCCATTTATAGGTGAAGTGTGGCTGAGAAAAAAAGTAGAAAAATATGGATTGTGAGAAAGATATTAACGTGTTTTGTAACCCACATTGTTTCACCTTCTCGGCCCATGTCTATTTTGGTACGCATGAAATTATGATAGGAGAAGGTCGTACCGTGGTTCATACTAATCCATGTCGCTACCCGTATTGAACTTCTCTTTGATTCCTTTTTATTTCACCCTTTACAAACTTGGTTCAAACACATGTAAGGTTTACATATGTTATTCTTTTTATTCTTCTAACTTGCAAATGAGTGCTCCAGGTACGATTCATCATGTATCACACTTTAATCAAATTAGAGCTAAAAATACCTATAAAACAAACATACCCGTAATTCCAAAAATATATATTTGTTAAAATAATGATAAAATTATATAAGTTTAAATCTATTTATGACATTTAGATGTAAATAAATAACCTAATATTAGTGTTTTTCAAGCACTCATCAATAGTTTTGATTAGAATGTTATGATAAACGGTCTTTTCTTAGATATGTTTTACAAAGCTAGTGGAGAAAAAAAATGAATATTCCTACAATTCTCTTTTTTGGTGTTCAACTAGAAAAATACACTTCTTCTCATAGGCGGTGCTAGATGTTGATGTTGTTTTTCATCAACATCAAAGGAAGGGTGTAGTTCTCCTTCATGTAGTCCTGTGAATTGAGAACATTTTTAGGACCTAAGACCACCATGTGTTGTGGTGACCTTTATCCCTCCAATGCTTAAGTCAATTTGGGTAGTAACGATAAAAGAGGAGAAAATAGTCTCTCTCTGTGATTTGAGGAGAACAAGTGGAGACTAAGAGATATTATTGATGTGTCATATTTATGTTAGTTTATGAATATCTCAACCCCTTGTGTGAACATTAAAATATAAATATATATATAGGGAAAATATTTACCTAATATCGATCACTTACCTGTGTAGATAGACTTAATTTAGGATCTGAGTTATCTCTCTTTAATTGTCTCTTTCAGATAATTAAAGGACATTTATATGTTATTTATCTCTTAGACCATTTATTTAACAGTTATACTCACCTACTGACTCAACACTCATTAAGCGAGCTTATGAGTCATACTATTGAATAAGCCTATTTATATTTTGCCATGTGGAATGAGTTTAATTTATGCCCAATAGGTTCCAATAGATAGAAAAGTTTATTATTTACCTATACCAATATCTTCTAAATATACCAACATCTTCCACTGGATTAAAATATAATTCTTATTGCACAAAAATAAATTTTAAACCAACATATATGTGTTCTACTTGACTTGGTATTGGATTATCTTACCTTCTCTATCAGTAACATCTTTGGTCATGATTTTTCGAGCATAAGAAGTTTGCTCAAGTCACTTAGAAGGATTAGTTTGGCCCTATATTCGTGGGATGGTATGATTAAGAAAGGTTCCATGATTAAATATTATGTCTAGGAGTTCATGTTCTTAAGAGGTCATGATTATGAATACATGTTTGTTAAACCGTAATCAAGATCCTGATTATATATATTTTGTACAATTTGACGTTTGACTCTGAAGTCATACAATATTGTATAAAATACAAAAAGTATGATTATGTAGAAAATTGGACCTGATAACTGTATTTTATATAATTATTTTCATCAATTTTAGTAATGATAATTGCTATGTTCTTTAAATATTTAGTGTATTTTTGTTAAATAAATTAATATTTTCCTTTTATGTGCTAAAATACATTTTTAATAAAATTAAATAATCTGTATCGAAAATGTACTTAATTTCATATTTCTGTCCACAAATATAATTTCATATAATATGGTTTCTTAATTACAATTTATAAAAATCAAAAATATAATTTAAATTAAATTTGGGCTTACTTATAATTATTAAAAGTTTAAAAATTTAATTTAAAATTAGCAAAGGGCTTAATTGTAATTTAAGAAAGTTTAAAATGCAATTTGAATTAAATTTGTGGGTGAAAATATAATTAATAAAAGTTTAATTTTCTACGCAGGAGAGATGAGGCCACGCGCCCTATTCCAAACGCGCAACGTGGACCGTTCGATCAGATAAGACATGGCTGAGATTCGCGCGTGTAGATCAAAACCCACCAAGGAGAGTGGGTACAGAGTTCTTCATTTGAGCAGACTGGCGTGCTAGTGGGGCCCACCTACCGCGCAGACTGGCGTGCAGAGTGGGATCCACATGTCGGCTGCGCAGATTCCCTTGAGGTGCATCGATCGCCGTTGGATGAGATGAACGGTCCAGATTGAAGCGCGTTAAACCAAGCTGTCGCGCACCGAGCCGCTCGTCTAGAAATCCAGTGTGACGCGGTACATCCAAGCCGCGTGCACCCTCGTGTTTCAACGGAAAATGAGCAGCCACGTGTCTCATAAATATTCCAGCGAATAAGATGATGACACGTGGCATGTATTCGGTGAAATAAAAACGCAGAAACCGCGCCCACTTCCAGCTGTTAATCACTTCCAACGCGACGAAATCTTGTGCGACGCGTTCTTCATGCAACCGGCCTTACCACCCAATGAAAAGCGGCCACGTGTCATTGTATTTCTCTCAGCGAATCACATGGTGACACGTGGCATGCAGAAAAAGAAAAAAAATCAAAAATGCGCAGATTGTTCACGCGTGCTGCTCCCCATACATTTTTTGTTCCCCACTTTTTATAAAAAAATATATATAAAAAAATAAAAACAAAAAAAAATTAAAAAGGGGGATATATATTTTTGTACGCGTTTTTGGATGGAGTTTTTGGGAGTTTTGAGTTTTTGTTTCTTTTTTGTTTTCTCTCGCAGTTCTTGCAAGTTTTTCTTTTTTGTACCATTTTCATTTCTTTTCCTCTTTGCATGTTACACAAAACACGCAGAACGTTTATTTAACATTTTATGTTGTATTTTCTTAGGGAAATTACAGAGAAAGAAGACAACAAAGAAGAAGAAAAGGGAAGAAATTTATTTTTCATTGAGGAATTGTGAAAGAGTTTTTTTTCTTATCTATTTTCTTTTAATTTTTGTTTCTCTGCAATGTTTTATTTTTGTTGTGTTGTAATTTTAAATTCTGCTATGAACTAATACATTTGTTCTAGGATTGTAGTGTAGCGTAAATTATGAAATTTGAATTAAGTATTTTTGAATGATTTATGAAACTGTTTTAAGTTGTTTATTTTATCTGTGTTTAATGCTTTTAATTATCGGAAGATTAATTAACTGATATGTGACACTTAAATAAACTTGAAAAAGGAATTTTTGTGCTGCTCGTGATGAAATAACGTATATACATAAGAGATAGAAATATACTTTTATTGTATGTGTAACTGTTTGAGAACTCAGAACTTAATAAATCTGGTTGAATTTAATTCGCATAGGAATATAGTGAATCATTTTAACTAGATGTGTCTGTATGGAGCTCGGAAGAGATATATGGATAAATTAGGAGTTCTTGGTTAACAACTTAAAATACGATAACATAAATCAAGATAAAATATAATGATTCAAGTGGATTAATTTGGTGAAACTGCAATCCTAGAATTTTCTTACAATCTGTTATAAAAGTTAGTTAGTCAAACTGCATCAAATTATCGACTGTTTGGATAAAATTAGGTTGGAATAATTTTAATAATTAACGAATACTAGTAACAAATCTCTGTGGGAACGATATTTTACTTATCATATTATTACTTGTGACCGTGTATACTTGCACGACCTTATCCCCTATATTGGTTGAAAATTTATACCAATAGGGTAGATTTTGGAGCTCTAGGTTTGATAGGTTATGCTTTTGTTTATTCCGTGCAATACGCCATATCCTATTAGTATAAATAGAATTTCATTAAAGATCAAAAGATAAAATCTAGATAAAAAATCATTAATATAAACACATTAAGAATAAAAAATTTTAAACCAAAATTAAAAACCTTTTTAAACACACAAAGAAAAGCTTGAACTTATCTTTTGCTTTATCGTAAGATTCTTCAATCAACTGATTGACTATTTCAACTGATATATTGAGTGTTTTTTGGAAGAAAAAAAATGAAATCTTGATACCATATTGTAATCTCAATTATGTTTGATAATAAAAATCCAGCTAAAGATCTATATTGATGAGAAAACACAAACTTCATAAGTATAAACATGATATAGATCATCACAGTTGAATTCCTAGATGAGAAAAAATCACCCTAGTGGTAGATCTAGGTGAAGAAACAATAGAAATATGTGTTTTTTTATTCATAATAACTAATAAGAAGAATATAAATATAAATAAAGCAAACCTACCAGAGAGGGGCTCCTCTAAAAGAAGATCCATCTCTGATACAAAGTAAATTAACTTATTGAAAACTTCAAAGAAAAAGAAGACAAAAATAACTAGGGTTTGTTGAGAAGAATTCTAATTCTATTGTTATATATTTTAATCTTAAAACTATATTAGTGCATAAGATAAGCTCTGCTAGATTCACACTTGAATTATATATAATAGCTTTTTTATGAACTCGTTGCTTTTAGTTCTATGGACATAGCTTCTAATTTGGTCAAACACCATCATCAAATTAATTATATAGATTTTATATACATAGACTCACATTTACATAGAAGATTATGTGTTACTACCATCTTAATGTGTAGAGTAAGACTCAAAATCTAGACATGTAAATTAACTCGAATTATACCTAACCGATTATAGGGTCAGTGGTTATTTATATTAATATAATGTTGGGTGTAAAATAGTTCATTCCATGTGGCATAATATAAGAGGTCCCAATCACCAAATAACTAGTAGGTCAGCCTAGTAAGGATTGAGTTAGCAAATAAGCATCAATATGATATAAATATCCAACACGATAAGAGACCGATATTTAGTATCTTAATTATTTTATAACAAGATAATTAAAGAGATAAAACTCTAACATTAAAATAAGTCTATCACTATAGGTAAGAATCATCAATATGCATATTTTCTATTATACATATTCATCACAGGTCACTACTAAACATAACTTCTCACACTTAAATAAATACTCTCTTCCTAAATATCTCTATGGATCTCTCTGTATTATAAGGAGAAACACTAGTATTCTCATTCTTTTCACTACCTAAACTTACTTAAGAATTAGAGGGCCAAAGGTTGCCACACTCAAGGGTGGTCCAAAGTCCTAACAACTTGTTCTCTGCACTCAAGTCCATAGGAAAGAGAGGTACACCTTATCATTAATATTGACAAAATAAAAATTAACATCTAACACCATCTGTAGGAATGATTGTGCTCTACTTGTTGAATCATAACTATAGAAAAAATATTATATCGTTTTCTCTTAAGATCTAAACTAGTGAATCTTAAAAAAAACATACAGGTGTAGAGAAAAATTGCTCCAAAAGAAGTTCATTCTATGTGGCCTCTAAAAGGCCACATTTGTCTATCCTTTCAAGATGAATAAAACTCTTGACTTAGGCAAGATTTTTCAAGGGACAATGAGGTCCCATCCCAAATCCAGCAAGTCATGTATCCACCTATACATATTGCTAACCTATACATATTTATATTCTATAAATATAAACCTATGCACATAATTAAAACTAACCACACAAGAGCTTAATTGTGCTTATTCTCTTCATCTTTTATTCTCTCTCTTATTTTTCTAAAAGTTTTCAAGTATGATTTTTCATTAAGTTAATTTATCAAACATTTGTGGTTGTGTTTGGTGAATTAATAAGCCTACAATAATAATTGTTTTATTATTATTTTAATTGATTGTTCTAGAGTTTCTAGTTATTTTTTATTTATCTAATGTGTTGTTTAAATCAACTAGTTAAAGATGTTCATTATTGAATTTGCTGTAGAACACACACTTACACTTGTGTTTATGTGCTAACTTTTCAAGTGATAGCAGGGAAAGATTGGTTAGCTCATAGGACTTTAATTTGTTGAAATGCTGGTTCAAATTTGAATGATTTTTTTGTAGAGACTATGATGAAGGTAATGACTTGTAAGTAGATTACCTGAGGAAATTATCTTGGTGAGTAGTTTAAGTCCTAGTCTTGTAATTGGATACTTATTTTTCATAGTGGATAGTTAGGTAGTTCGATGGAGTGATGGATTTTCTCTTAGCTCATTGGTGTAGCCTAGGTTATTTCCACCTAATAAAATATGTCTAGTTGTTCTGTGAATTTTTCATTTTTCATACTTCTGTTGATATTTCGCTCATTATATAATTATATTCATAACTAAATAATCAAGCTTTCAAAATGGTTTTATAGATTGGAATTGGGTTACTTATATCTTATTTTAAATCTTACGATTTCTAGTTTTAGAAATATTTTATTGTTTTTCATTATGAGTTTTCTAGAAAATTTTATTGTGATTTAATTTTAGGATATGTTCTGTGGAAGTTATGTTGAAAAATCATGTTTTGAACTTAATGATATCTATGTTTTTAGAGAGGTTTTACACATGATAACTGCTTTTTTAATATCTTATTTTAATGATTGTAATATCTATTTTTTTTTATCTTTTCAGAAAATTATGTTTGGACATTTTTACTATTTTTGTAATGATAGGTCATAAGTGTTTTAGAATTATTTATAGTGAGATGACACCAACTGAAATTTTAATTTATAAAACATATTTGTGATCTAAAATGAGCATATATTAGCTCTCTAGAAAGATGAAAATGTCTACTTTTTGAATATTTTTACATATTTTAATTTGAACATTTTCACTTAGAGTTATGTGTGTTTGAATGATGAAACTCTTTTTGGTGATTTCAAAAGATGTTTCACCCATTAATAGCAAAAAATAAAGATATTTCACCTATGTTCATGGTTAAAGATTTGAGTTCAATCTTTGGATTTCATTGATGTTTCTAAATAGCTTTGTACCTATTTTATTTATAAGTTTAACGAATTTCAAAGTATTCTTTCTTGATTTGGAATTAAGAGCGTAAGAATGTTGAAATTATAAGTACAATTTGATTTCTCAATAAGTTTTGAAGTGAATATTGAATTATATGTTAACAACTCATGTTTTAACATTTTTAGTGTACTATTCAATTTTAGATTAGTCGAACTAGCTATGGTGTTATTCTTGTTTCTAACACAAGTATGATCATATAGGACGAGTTAATCTAAAAGATGTTTCAACACAACTAGAGCAATAGTTGTGATATAGTATTATAAGTGAATATTCAATATTTTCCAAACTAGATTACATGATTTTGCATCTTACTTGACTATTTAGTTTTAGCAACCAATTTGCATATGCGTATGAGATCTCTAATGTAGTTAAAATAGATTTTCACAAGAACATATTAGTTATCTAATATTTTGACTTTCATTACAAACCTTTACTACTGGAGTTTATTCATATTTAATTTAAAAGTGCATGTTTTGTGTCAATCCATTTTATTTGCCTATTATTAAGCCATGTTATGAAAACATATTTGCCTTTTGGCACTTGAACCAACTAGCACATAGTTAGCAGTATCATAATGAGAGAATTATGTTTTATAAGCTATAATTATTTTAAATGGAAGCTTGTAAAGTGATATTGACTTTGCTTTTCTAAATATTTCATAGCATCTTATAGAACACCATTTATATTCAAATAAATTTAGTTAGGTTTATTATTATGTTTTTGAGTATTAAAGTTCAAACTGCATTTACTTAATTTAACAAGAATTTGAAGATGTTACTAGATCAGTATAATATTTACCAGTCTAGTTTAGTATGATATTTATCAATTTAGTTAAGTTAGTGTGCACATGACATATATATCAACAAAGCTAACCAAGCTATTTTAGTGGTTGTATTTGTGTGCGAACCAGATTCCCTGGTACTCTTGACATAACAAATTCAGAGTACATTTTTCATAGTCATACTTTTTATTTGCATACTTAATAGCATGATATTTCATAGTGGCTCATAAGATAGTACATTATTAATTATATTTTAAAGATCAGACAATCATAATGTTATTTCATGGTAACTCATGAGATAGTATGTTATTATATTTCAAAGATCAGACATAAATCATTTTTATAACAATGTTATTTCATGGTAACTCATAGATAGTATGTTATTATATTTCAAATATTAGACAAAAATCATTTTTATAACAATGTTATTTCATGGTAACTCATAGATAGTGTGTTATTATATTTTAAAGATCAGACATATATTATTTGTATGAGCATGTTATCTCATAGTAAGTCAGAAGCATTTCATTCATAGTTTTTAAGCTTGTAATTATAGATATTTATGAAACTCATTCACTCACTAAGCTTTCAAACTCACCTTTTATATTTTCCTCCCTCAAATAGCAGCTCTGAGAAAACATATCATGACAATAAGTTTGGGAGCATATGATCACTCTTTTATTGTATAGTTTAGATAGTTTGATTTCTTTATCCCTTTGTATATTAAATTTTGGTTGGTGTATAAATAAACTAGTAGCAAAGACTAAAAAGCCTTATGATTTGGTGTATAGCATGTATATCATGATTTATAGCCATATTGATGGACTTGAGTTACTTTATGGTCATGTAAAAGAGTATGACATATGTTGGTCTATGAAAAAGTATTATATGAGAATTGTTGTCATTTTACTTAGGATGGTTAGTCCTAATTTAGGGAAAACTCCACCAAAAGCTTTGTAGAATTTTATGAAATCATGGTATTGACACAACCTAGAATATGATAAGGAAATATGCTAGTTAGTTAGTATGGTATTAGGATGCATCCTATGCTATCAGGGTAGATTTGGGATGGGGCCTGACATGGGAAGGGATTCTAATAATGCCTATAAGGTACATATCAAGGAACCCTACCAATAGGCTATTCACATTGCTTCTACGTATAGCCCAAAAAAAGATCCTAGGCTAATGGGCTCAAAAATAATTTTTTCAAAAAGGAAGCATACAGGCTACTTCACCCCCATACTAATGCATTGGTCATTTCCATAACAATGGAAAATATATACTTTCAAAGAATTCTAATTGACACTGGCAACTCAACTGACATCATGCTCTCTGAAGCATGGAAAGTTATGAAACTCACTCACCCACTAAGCCTAGTGACTACCTATTAGTGTGATTCTTTGGATATTCAATGACTCTTGAAGGATGTATAACTCTACCAGTCACAATAAGGCAGGGTATTAGTACGAAAACATTTATTGTGGACTTCTTCAAAGTAAACTGCCCATCACCATACAATAGGATTTTAGGGTGACCATTCCTACATGTAGCCCTAGTTGTGGCCTCCACTTTCCCTCTTTCCCTAAAGTTCCCCATAGAAAGTGGAATGAGGACAGTTCTGGGAGAACAAAAATGGCCATGGAATGTTATTCCATGGGAGTCTAAATGGGACAAAAAGAAAACCCCAAGGAATAAAAAAAAAGTACACCCTACTAACCTTGTTCTACTTTTCTCTTATTTTAATTGTTGCATTTTAAATTCATAGACCTAGGTTTCATTTCAATTTATAATTTGAATTTATAAATAAAGTGGACACTTCAACATTGAATGGCTAAAAAGAATTACATTTCATCTACACTTATGGAATTTGATAATGACAAGGGAAGTCCAAATGATAAAGGGACTGAGATTTGTGGACTATAAAAGTACATACACCAGTATCATCATGTTCAATTCTTTGATAAATTAGAGATCACAATAACCTGTAAGTGCATTTCACGTCTTTGAGACGATAGTCCACTATCTATAGAAGTTGGCGCCTATGGTTAAATGTAGGATGTACCCTAAGTAAGGCTTTATAATCCACAATAAAACCAATGAAATAAGCAACTTAATAGGCTCTAGATCTCCTAGGATGATACATCTAAATTATGGGCCCTAATTGACCTATGGATATGCAGTAACTATGCCCCAGGTTTAGGAGTTATAACAACTTATGTACCCCACCACGATAGGCCCTGATTGACCTATGAATAGGCAACAACTACGCCCTAAGTTCAGGAGTTGCTATAACTTCTGTACCTTACCATGACAAGCCTTGACTAACAAATAAGCAGGCAGAAACTACACCCAAGGTGCAAGAGTTGTAACAACATCTACACTGCATTCATGCAAACTTAGATTCGCTCACTTTGGGGACCTTGAGATTCCCATCCTGGTCATTAATAAAAATTTCCAAGAACAAATAGAGTGTAATAATACTCATTAAAAGATGGAATAATCCACCAATGACTACAAAAAATTTCTAGGTCTCAAGACCAAATGCTTGGATGAATTGATAAACTCAAGCCCACCAAGGTAGGTGTGATAATTGCCTAAAAAGCATGCATATCTTATGATTTATAGGGGCTAAAAGAAATGATTTAGGTTTTAATATTGAATTTTTACCTAAGGATTTTATATATTGTGTTTCAGAATCACAAGGTATTTTTTAATGAATTTTAAGTACTTTTAGACATGAAAAGATGAAAATGACAAAGGACCAAAAAAATCCTCACAATCAAGGATATAATTATCATATATTGAAGGATATAAATGCAATACATCAAAAAGGGGTCAACACATGAAATTGTGAAAAATAAGGGTGCATCGTTACATGAATATATGTGCATCATGGTATAAGCTTCTTGGATGGAATTTCATAGATTCAGAAACACAAACATGCCATGTCATGAGTTTAAGTGCACTATAGTATACGATCTCAAATTTGCACTCAAACACCATATTTTTAACACATCATTATACAAATTATTCCAGATTTTCTATATTAGCATTTTAATTGTTTTAGACCTCTACAACCCTAATGCTAATTTCATTGTAATTATTATACTATAAATATCTAAGCAGGGTTAACAACAAAAGAGGCACAATTTGTAGACACATAACTTATAAAGAATATATAATTTTGTAGAGAAATTGAAGGCTAGAGGCAAGATATGAATTAAACAAGCAATTAAGGAGGTGGAAATCAACCATTAACATTATTCATTAACTTCTTATTCTTATTTTTCTTCTTAGTTTTCTATCATTTTAATTAGGATTCTTTCAAAATCCATGCCTATCTAATTTATTTATGTTATTGTAGGCAATTTCTAAGCCCTAGACTATGATTTTAATTAATATATGGTTATGATGATCTTTTAGATTTAATACTCGATTTTTGATTTTTTAACTCTATATTTAAATGTCATAACTATGCATGTGTGAATTAGAGTGATCAACTAGTTTATTTCATGAATATGTTTAATTTTAGTTAAATATGTTAGTATGTAATTGCTAATATTATTACTCAAAGTAATATCTTGTTACCGTATGTGATAGGTAGGGTGGAAAATCTTCACTAAAGGTTATCAATGGTTGTAATCTTACCTAGTGTAGTCATCTTCTTTGTAGAACTTAATGCAATGAATTATTAAATCTAGTAAGTGTAGCTTTTAGTTATTCAGGATTTATATTGGTTAATAGATTATATCATTAATCAACAAACAGTAAGAAATGGTGTTATATGAAGTCTTGTCTAAAGTGTACCTAGACTTTCAAAGCTAAAGAAAAGAATTCAAGATAGTTTTAATATTGATTCATAACATAATTGGTTAGATTGTAAGCTAGTAGCGAAGGTAGACTCATAATCACATATTTATCATAATATATGTGCTTATTATTTTATTTATTTTTATAAGTTTATTTTTATTTAAAAAATCAATTTTCAAAATCCCCTTTGCTAATTTACTAACAAGCTAATAATTAGTGGTAGTTATTGTCACAATCCTCGTGGGTTCGACAACTTATGTATTTAATTGACTTATTACTTATACAATTTGATCATGTATACTTGTGTGTTTTCAAGCGTATAAAAGTTTTGGCACCATTACGGAGGATTGACTTGATAATTTCACCACTAATTTTTAGATTAATTTTTATTTTATTTTCTCAGGTTTTTTTAACTTAATTTTTTTTTTACTTTTTATCCTACTAATTATTTTTCTTTTATTATTATTAACTTCATTGTAGATATTTTCTTCTTTTTATTTTTACTTAACTAACTTTTTCTTTTCTTTTTACTTGCAGGAACTCATTGAATGCAATAAGGGCAATCCTATAATTTAAGATCAAAAGGGTCACTCCAAGAAGATACAATAGAATCCACTTCTTCAAGTAAATCTAAAACCAAACAAAAAGAGATGGCAACAGTTGACCCAACACTTAAGGAATTAGCTACACCTGACTTAGAGCAACAACCCTTGTGCATCATGTACCCCAACTTGGAGGTAGGATTTGAACTCAAATTTGAATAATATATCTATTACCTACATTTAGGGGCTTAGCTAGAAAAGACCTAAATGAGAACTTGAAAGAGTTTCATGTAGTCTTCTTAACCATGAAACCATTTGGGATCACAAAAGGAAAAATCAAGCTTAGAGCCTTCCATTTCTCACTCGTTGACCGTGCAAAGAAATGGCTCTATTATCTTCCTTCATGCACCATCTCCATATGGGTTGATATAACCAAATCATTTTTGGAGAGGTATTTTCCATAATCTAAGGCCAAATAAATCATGAAATAAATATGTGGCATAAGACATTTCAACGGGGAAACCCTATATAGATGTTGGGAGAAATTCAAGAGGTTATATGCCAGTTTTCTTCACTACCAAATTAGTGAGTAGCTTCTTTCCAATACTTCTATGAGGTACTAATGCCAATGGAGAGAATCATGGTAGATTCCACTAGTGGAGGAGCCTTAGTAAATAAAACTTTACATGAGGCAAGGAACTTAATCGCAACTATGGTAATCAATTCTCAACAATATGTTATTCATAGCAACCCAAAAGGAAAGGTAAATGAGGTAAATACTAACCCTAATCTTGAGGTCCAAGTTAATAATCTTAATGCTTTGGTGCAACAATTAACTAGTGAATAAGTTAAGGCTTATAACATGTGCTCCTTAGTAGGACATCTCATTGATACATGCCCTACTCTTCAAGAAAACAACTATGAATAAGCCAATATTATTAAAGGCTTTCAAGTACATGGGCCCAAGTATAATCCTTTCTCTATCATATATAATGTACGATGGATGGATTATCCAAATCAAAGATATTCAAACAATAGGCCAACAACATTTTTAAAAAACCAATAGTGTCCACCTGCTTCCCAAATCCTAGGCCACCTTAAGAGTATCCACCTCAAAAACCTCAAGATAAGTCTCTAATCACAATGCTAAATTTCAGCATGACCCCAAAACTTCAATTTATAACCTAGAGACTAAAATGATCATAGTAGCCATAACTATGGGAAGGATTGAAGCACAAGTATCTAGCAAGAGCCCCTCATAAACTATGATAAATCCTAAAGGGAATGTCAATTCTATTACTGTGGAAAGTGGCAAGCAACCAAAATTCCCCAAGTAAGACCTCTTGAGTACTTACGACTTCTAATAGAAGTTATCGACATCGGGTTGACAACGTTAAACCAAACACTACATGGGAGGCAACCCATTGATTTTCTTGCATTTTATTTTTATTGAACTTTTTTTCATATGATGATTACTATTATTTTTTGTAATTTTCCTGTCATTTGATTATAATGTGAACACTACGTGACTTAGTTTGGGGGTTATGATGCATTATTATCAAATATTTTTTTATTTAGTAATTTTTCTTAGGTTTTGTTTAATTTTTGCAAAATTGGAAATCTGAAAAAATGAAAAAAAAAACATTTATGCACACTATAGCATGATTGTGTCCCATCCATGATGTATTACTCTTAGATTAATAGTGGGAAGGTGAAATAGGATCATTTCGTAGCATGATTTTCTATGTGCCATGGCATACTAGTCCCAAGTTGGATTTTAGGGATTAATTTTTTATACACGCCGTAGCATAATTTCATGTACAATTTTAACACAAATCCTCCCAATGTAAGAAACAAGATCAAACCAACTTTTTACAAATTTTTTCTAGCCCTAAACCTTTCCCACTCACCCCTATCTTCCCTTTTCAACAAAAAAATCCAATTTTTATCTAAAATCACCATTCTTCTTTGAAATATTTTGTATCAATATCAACATTGAAGCTTGTTTACAGTCTTTTTGTAGAGATTTTGCAAAAATATCATAGTTTTTTGGGGTTCTTCGTATCATCATCTCCATATTTTAGAACACTTAATCATATCAAGTAAATGCACTCAATCCTCAAGTTTTTTTGCTGATGTTGTGCATTAATTTTAAGAAAAAAATCTTAGATTAGAATTGTAAACTTTTTGGACTTTAGGAAGCAAGACCAAGATAGAGTGGTAATATTTTGAGAATATTGTTATATATTTACACTCTTTGAATCATGAATGGCACCTAAAAGGAAAATCTCTACTAAAGGTAAGGAACCCATGGTGTGAGAGGAATTTGATAAAATTAGGTTTGTAAGCCTTAAAGCTAAGAAAAATTTGAAATGGTGTAAAAGTAAATAAAACATTTATTATGGAAATAGGCATTGATTTTGGAGAGCATATATTCCTTAGTGTAAATAATGTAATAGAAAACCTAGGATGGGAAAGATTTGTAAAGAGTCTTGAAGCTGCCATTATGTCCATTGTAAGAGACTTTTATGCAAATGTACCTGAAGCTGTAAATAATAGGGCCATGGTAAAAGGAGTTTTTGTACTCTTTAATGTATCCACTATTAAATTTTTATTATGGTATAAAGGATGTAGTTTAAGGAAAACATGAGGCTTATTCAGAGAATATAAATTATGTGAAAGTAATAGAGGCCATAACATTAGGAGAAGTAGAGTGGAATATTACAAACGAGAGGCATAAGTCATTTGATGCGAAATAATTAACAAATATCTCCCGTGTTTGGCAATATTTACTTTGTTTAAAATTGACACAAATTAGGCATTATAATATAGTTGACAAAGAAAGGGCTCTATTACTCTTTGCAATACAAACCTCCAAAGCCATGGATGTTGGGATAATTACTAATCAAGGGATAATGTTTTTGGTGAACAATCACCAGATTAGTTTTTTTTTCCTGCAACTCATCACAAGACTTTGTGTTAGAGCTAATGTGAGAATTTCTACCGATGAAATTCTACTTCAACCTGGTGACTTGTTACATGGCAAGCCTCATTAGCAAACTAAAGCCTCCCAAGCCAACAAAAGATCCTATTTTTTACGAAAATCTTTAAGGATAGGTTTGATAAGTTACAAGAAAAGTTTGAGAAAATTAAGGCATATCAAACACAACAGCAAGAGTGGTTCAGTAGACATATGTGTTATAAGGTTAATTATATGAAGACCATCTACGAGATGCAACGGTTACAACTCTTTTAATCTGGTTACAATTGTAGTCAAATAGGGGAGCATCGGAGTATCAAAGTGATAGTTTTGTCTTTAAGCTACCAGAAATTGTTGAAAAAGACCCACCAAAGTACATGGAAGGCTAGAGCTTCACTACCTCAGCTCTTTCTTTGTTTTTCCAGTTTACAGGTTTAGTTTTTCTTTAATTTTTCTATTTTTTCTATTTTTTCTATTTTTTCTATTTTTTCTATTTTTTCTATTTTTTATTATTATTTGATAAGATTTTTCTTTTATTTTGGAATTCAATTATGTATCTTATTGAACCTCTTAATTTTATGACTTTTTGATGATGTATTATTTATGAGGTACATTTTAATTCTCAATGCATATTAAAACTTATATATATGAAGAACTAAGAATGTGAACCTAATGCATAAAATTCCACAATTCATCACAAGAAGGTAACTTCTTCTTTCTCTCTTCTCTTTAGATGCATTGGAATAATGGGGAAAATCTAGATTTTAGATTGGGGCGAGAAAAGTCTCTTTTATATTTTTATTAAAAGTTCAAGCAAAATTTCAAACACAATTTTTCAAAATTTTAAATTTTTATTTAGTTTTTAATTTGTTTTGTTTGAGTATTTCGAGTCAATTTATATGTCAATGATAGGAACATGATTATGTAGTTTTAATAACTAGAGGACTCTAAATTTTACTTCAATTAAGGAAGGATTTGAATGTGCATTGAACTTAGGGTGAAGTTTTTATGATTGGTGATAAGAATGATAGTAATCTAAGTACTTAGGACTTTTTTGTGTATGAATTTTCATAGATTTTTTGTGTATGAATGTTCATAGACATCTTTGAGGTCTCAACAAACTCTAGAACTTATTTGAAAATCACTCAAGGTGAAATTATAAAATACACAGTGCTTAGGGAAGGATTTAGGCCATTGTTGGACTATTTATACTTTTTAAAGCCTACCACTTGTATGTTTATCACTAGTATCCCTTTGAGCTTATATAAATTATAAAACATTTATTTCTTTAACATGCTATAACCTACTCTTTTATGGGCCAAGAAACAAATTATCCCACCCTTCTACTTTCTAAGAGGACTTAAAATAAACATATGAAGTCTCCATGGAGAAATTGTGAAAATATCCAAACATATTGCTTACAACCTAAAAAATTGAAAATAATAGATTGAGGGTTATGGAAAATCAATTTTGAATGTAAAGAGGATGAAAGGTTTTAGTAATTAAATTTTGTATCTCTTCAGTTATAAAAATAACAAAGAAAAAAAAGAAACATAGAGAAGGAAGAAAGAAAGAGAAAAAATGAGTACAGTAATATTTGATACAATGTAAAATTCTACCCATAGTATAATTAGCTATGGATGTGAAGATAAATATTGGCTAGATGAATTAAGTAACATATGGAGCTGTTTTAAAACTTAAAATGGTGGTATTTGAATTTAATTAAGTTTTATTATTTTTTATTCACCTTCCTATTCTTTCATAACCCCACACTATAGCCTAATGTTATAACCTTGATAAAGACCTATTGATCTAACGTAGTATGATCATTCTATATTAGTGAAGAATGAATTGAAATGTAAGCCTATGGAGTTTGTGATGACAATGCACATACATCATATTTGCATAATCTAAAGACTAAGAATTTTGTTTTATGAATGTCATGCATAAGATTATCCAGTATAAAGATTATATGTTTGTGGTTAGATGGATGTCTAAGAGTTGATCACAAAAGTGAAATTAATATTTGAATTAATCTTTGATAAAGAGTGAGATTTAGATAATCTATATGTTGAATATTGAAATCTTTGAGACAAATGTATAATTGATTTTATAGTTGGTGTCTTTGTTTATTGTTCTATTTTTATTTCCTTGAGTCATTTTAATTTAGTTTAGTTATGATGCTTATAGGTATCATCATTGAAAGCCTTCATGAGACTATAACTCGTCTACTATGACACCTTAAGGGTTTAAAGGTTTGTTACATATGCTAAATATAATCGTATCAATCTAAAAACTTATTTGGGTTAGGCTATGATAGGTTGATTTACTCTCCTTTTGAAAGCAACTTTGATCGCTTATCTTGCTAGGGATTAGCCAGAAGCTAGTTGAAGGTTGTGATACGTGCCTCAAAAACATACATATCTTATGATTTATCAAGGCTAAAAGAATGATTTCGGTTTAATATTGCATTTTTAGCTAAGGATTTTATAAATTATAAATTGGGTTTTCGGAATCACTGGGTATATTTTGATGTATTTTAGGCACTTTTGGACATTAAATGATACAAATGTCAAAGGGCTAAACAAATCTTCACAATTAAGGGCAATTGTTATATATTAGAGGACCTAAATGCAAACATTTGTACAAGATATATTAAGAAAGGGTCAAAACATGAAATTAGAAAAAATAAGAGCACATTGTGGCATGAGTATATGTGCACTACGACACAAGTTTCTCAGATGGAATTTCACAGAACTAGAAATAAGGTCATGTTGTGGCATAAGTCTAAGTGTTCAGTGGCCTACGATCTTAGATTTGCACTTAAATTCCAGATTTTTAGCACATCTTTATCCAAATTGTTCCAGATTTGCTCGATTAGCATTTTAGTTGTTTTAGATTTCTATATCCCTGATCCTAATTACATTGTAATTCTTATACTATAAATATGTAACTAAGGTTAATAACAAAATAGGCACAGATTGTAGATACATAATTTACATAAAATATACAAGTCTATTGAGAAACTGAAGACTAAAGGCAAGATAGGAATAAAAGAAGCAATTAAGGAGTTGGAAATTAGCAATTGACATTAGTCATTAGCTCTCTTTTTTCTTCTTCTTCTTCTTCTTACTCTTTTTATTTTTAGTTTTTTATGATCTCAATTATGATTCTTTCAGAATCCATGCCTAGCTAATTTATTTATATGATTGTGAGAAATTTCCAAGTCCTAGACTATGATTTTAATTAATATAATGTCATGATAAATTTTTAGATAAAATCCTTGATTTTTAATGTGATTGACTCTATGTTTAAATGCCATAACTATGCATGTATGAATTAGAGTGATCAACTAGTTTATTGCATTGATATGTTTAATTCTTATTTAAGAGGTTACTTTGTAATCGTTAATATTCTTTTTCAAAGTAGTGCTTGTTGTCGCTTGTGAGAGGTAGGGTTGAAAACCTTGCTTAGTTTAGTCATCTCCTTTTTAGAACTTGATGTAAGGAATGGATTAAATCTAATAAGTGTACCTTTAGGTTGTTTATGATTTAGATTGGTTAATAGATTGTATCATTAATCAATAAACAATAAAAGAACATGGTATATGAAGTCTTGTCTTAAGTGTACCTAAACTTCCAAAGATAAAGTTAAGAGTTTAAGGATAGTTCTAACATTGATTAATGATATAATTCGTTAGATTATAGGCTAGTGTTGAGGATAGTCTCATAATCACATGTTTCTTCAAAACTCTTTTTGATAATTTACTAATAAGATAATAAATAATGGTAGTTATTGTCATAATCTTGGTAGGTTCAACAACATTTATTCTTAATTTACTTATCACTTGAATAATTTGATCATGTATATTTGTGTATTTCCAAGTTTACTAAGGGGTTGGTATACCAAGAACACCTTGATTCAAACAAACCACACTTACTTAGACAAAATGAAAACAAATCAAACGAAAGTGAAAGAGTCCAAGCATAAGCCCAATGGGTACATAGTCAAATTTAAAATGACTAGACTAGTTAATGGACACATAACAAACTAGGCAGACATAAGCCTGACTGAATGGAACATGACCAAAAATGACACATGTGGCCTGACGTCGTGCATGTGGCTAGACGCTCTTCTCATGGTAGAATGTGGCATCCATGGTCGAACACAATACACATGATCAGACATGATATATGAGGCCTGACATGGCACACATGGATGTACATGGCACATGTGGTTGGACATAATGTGTGGCCAATTATGGCACACGTGTATAGACCCACAGTTATTATGATCACTTTGGATCCACTCCTCAACAAGTATACACTATTACGTACCAACACAGTGGATCATATATCCCAACACGCACCCCTCATCTCGAAATAGACGAGATCATTGATTGACCTCGCCAAAGAGTGGCTATTGAAATATAAAAATAAAGTGTGAAACTCAAAAGTATAAACATGATAAAGAAGTATATCCAAAAGGTCCATACAAAGACTAAGTCTATAGCTAGAAAGTAAAGCCACCAAGTACATGCACTATAGTGGGAACTAAAATAAGAAGAACATAAAGAGATAGCCTACTGATCTACACATCTAGTCGTACTCTAAGAAGCATCATCTCCTATATTAGCTTCCTCCTCAGCTGCCTCAGAACCATCACAACCAAATCCATTTTGACCTTCCTCCTCCCAATTAGAGGTGACCACACCATAACGAGGGGCCTTTTCCTCCAAATTCGGAATGGTGGTGGTAGAAAGGGTTATATCAAGATAAACTTCCTACCATTTTATACTTTCAAAATCGTGAAGCCACACATCCAATGTGTCTTGAGTATAATAATCAGAATCTCTATACTCTACAACTGCATTTGCTCAAAATGTCCCATCTTGACATTGAGATTGTGTACTTTCCCTAGAGACAAATGAAGGCTCATAGATAGCTCTTAAGTTATCTTCTTCTTTTAAGCCAAAGCAACATCTCGAGCAGCTAAGTAAGCCTTCAATGTCACTAAAGATGTCACATAAGCCTATTGGGCTGCATGAGATATGCCCTAAACTTTTCCTAACTCCTACTCCATGACATAGTAGGTAGTCCCAGCATTTCAAGCCTCATCACCCTATATCTCTCCTTCCCTAGAGTCACCAAGAAACCTTCTAAATCAGTCTAAACCTTAACAGTATTCTAAATCTAGGGAAAATACCTATGCCCTAGTAGCTATGCTATGCAAGTATGAACCCTTAACTTTTGTAGATTATGGAAAGCTCAAAAAAGTATAGGATGTAGGTGAGGTCATAAAAGGAACATCCAAGTCAACAGGTCATGAACTTGTACCACTTATAATTGACATTGACGAAACATCGATGGGTGCTCCAATGATAGTCACTCTAAAAGTGGAGGCTCTTTTCCTTTTTGGAGCCCCCAAGTTGCGAACCACTTTGGTCTGTATGGAAGCCTCCCATTGATTAGACTCCTTAAGAAACCTAAAATCCATCATACTCCTATTTTTCCTACTAGTAGGAAGATCATAAGTCATACATATAAAAAAGAGCATAGTTAACAACTTAGTTCTCAAAAGCAAATATTGAAGTAAATAAAAAAGGCCAGTACTCACTGTTAGGATCTAAAGAATCATTGCTCTCTCGCTCAGATATTGTAGAGTGAAAATCCTAATAAGAGATCCATTCAGAAAGTATGAGTCTATCACCATGCCGCTTTTTTGAAAGTTTGTTGCAAAGATAAGTGATAAATTCCAATTGCTTTTCAGAAGGTTGGCCTTGCAACCAACAAATTGCAAACAAAAAGAGAACATGTTAGAAACAAATAAACCATACCATAGTAAGGCTAAGTCTCAAAGTGTCCTATCATTCCTCTTATATTAGATCAAAATCTCTCTCCACCATGAAAAGTGAGTATCGTCACATTGGTGTCCGAAACCATGGCTGGACACTTCATGAGTGACTAGACAATGACCGAACATACCATCGATGGTAGGAAAATGGTAAAAAATACCATGACCTTAACATACCATGTGTGGCCGGATCATGGCTGGACGAACATACCATCGATGGTAGGAAATGGTCGGAAACACCATGGCTGAACATACCATATGTGGCCTGACCATAGCATGACACTTTATGAGTGGCCAGACCATGGCTGGACACACATGGGTGGTCGGACCATGGTTGGGTCTTGGACTAAGCAGCCACCTTACATGACCTATCCCTATCTATGCTCACTCGTCCCCACGATGGCTAAATCCAATCCCTTTATTAATCATCATATCTTTCATCACTGCCTGTGTAGGAAAGGATGAGTATAAGTGCCATGGGGTGCGAGGTGTTTGGATAGTAAGAAAATAAGAACCTATATTTTCTACAAAGTGCTAAGAAAATAAATAAATAGAGAATTAGAAAGGATCTCATCCATTTATCAAAGAACCCATCCAAGGATTCCAAGTTCTTAGGTAGCCCATAGGCTCACAAATCCCCACGTTTAGATCCATGTCCTCCCACTAAAAATGGAAAATTGAACCCATTGAATAGTGGTTTTGACATTGACATAACTCCCTAACCAAGAGTCTTATTCAGAATTCGTAAAAACCACCAACAATAAAACAATGTCACACATGTTTTGAGTGCTTGGGACAAATAAGAAGTTTGTCATACAGGAAAGTAATGACCACGCAGGGGTGAACTCAACTCTCCTAGTAAGGTTTAAAAATTCATAGACTCAAGTGATGACAGAATGGCAAAATAGACCTCCTAGCCCATGAATTCAGGCCTAGCAAGTCTACGAGGTTGATATTGTGTGCAAAATAGTTCACATCATATGATGTAATATAAGAGATTCTGATCAGTAAATAACTCACAAGCCAACCCAATAAGTGTTAAGTAAGTAAATAAGTATTAATATTAGATAAATATCCAACAAGTAAGTAATTCTTATTTAATCTCTTAATTATCCAACAACAAGATAATTAAAGAGATAAAACTATGACATTAAGATAAATTTACTACTATGGGTAAAGATCGTCAGTAGATATATTTTCACCTATATATATTCATTATAGCTCACCATTAAACATAATTTTAGGTACTTAAATATATACTCTCTTCCTAAATAGCTCTCTACATTGCAAGGAAAGACACTAGTCTCCTCTTTATTCTCACTATGCGGACTTAAGTATTAGAGAGCCAAAAACCACCGCACCTAATGGTGATCCAAAGTCCTAATGGTGTAGTTTTTTGTTCTCAAGTTCATAGTAAGAAGATTGCATACAATTATTAACATTGAAAAAAATTGGTATCAATATATAATATACTTAAATTCGTTACCACCATTTTGATTATTTTTTACCAAATTCTAGTTCTTTGTATTATTATTTTTTTCAATTATACTTACGCCTAGTTTATTTCAAGGGGTCAGTGGAGAACATTTTAAGCCATTACATGCCTACTTTTCCTTGTGCTTAATATGGTTTGGCGGTAACTCAAGGTACGTCTGACTTGTGCTTAATATGGTTTGGCGGTAACTCAAGGTACGTCTGACTAAAAATATTGATGGGTTGTAAGTTAACTAAACTTATATTTCGGTCACTAAACTATCGATTAGCGTACTAATGCCTTACTTTTAGAAGAAAAAACATACATTTTGAGTCTTAAATTTTAAGATTTTAAGAACTAAATTGATTTTTTTAATAAAATTTAAAAATTAAAGTGTTTTTTTATAACATCTTAAACTTTTAAAGTATGAATACTAAGATATATCAATTAAAAATTTAAAGATAAAAAAATCTCAAAGATATAAATTTGAAGTACCAGCAAAATCCCTTTTCCTAAAATAAATAAATATATAACAACTTCATTTAAATTTAAAGAATTGTAGAGCAAATTGTCTTTATATAAGACTAGAACTCATGACCTTGCTTTGCAAGAGGAGCTGCCGATTGCAGTAATGTGCTGTACCTCAGGTATTAAAAGTATCATTGATGAAAATGATTGGTTGGAATATTAAAAGTATCATAGCCTAGTTGGTTTGAATGCATGCATATTGTCTATTTGACAAGAGGGTGAGGGATTGGATCTTAACAGTTTTTAATTTCTAGACAAGACCTATTTATAGTTACATTAGTAACATTCTATCGGTAATGTCAAATCTTATAATTATCTCAATGAATCCATTTTTTTTACTAATAAATAAAAATTTACCATTTAAGTTATTGAGATAAAATAAAAAATTTCTTGTTAGCTTGACTTTATTTTTCGATTTTTTCAAAACCTGCCGGGTTTTAAGCAAAATAAATATCCTAAAAAAAAAAAAAAAAAACACACGAAAGTAGAATGGCAACAGAGAACACACTGTACCTTCAACTGCACAAGCTCTCAGGCGCCAAGTCGTTTGAAGCTCTTGACCATTTGGTGTCCATTCTCTGGCAGACCCGCAAAACTGGTCTCCGCTCTCTTCAAGACAAAACCCATCTCCAGTCTCTCCTCAATCTCTCTCTTCTCTCTGACCTCGACGCCGTATGTATTTTCACTCTCTTTCTCTAATTTTTTTTTTCATTTTCCTTTCAATTTTCTCCCTTTCACGCTACACAAAATTAAAATCCGATTCTGATCCATTTTAGGTTTTGGCATGTCTTCGTTCGCTTATCAGAAAATGGGCCTATGACGACTTAACTGATGACCATCTTCTCAAACTTTTCCCCCCCGATTTGCCTGTTGATATTAAGAGTAATTTGTTACTTTTGTTTCACAAGTATCAGAGTCAATGGAAGACTGATATTTCCAATGAACCACAGGTTTTTCTTTCAGTATAATTAATTTTTTTATTGAATTTGTTGAACCCATGTTTGTTAGATGGTTTTAGAACCAAGTATTAGTCTGTCTTGTTTGAAATTGTTTTGCTTATTTTATTCCCAGCGTTATTTGCGGAGGGTTAGTTTTTCAACTCAGATGGTGAAAACGAGTGCGCCTCCTTGCTCAAATATCTTAGCTGCTCTATGGCCTCGTCAAGATGATCCTAATAGCCGATTTACCCAAAATGGATGTGGCGCTTCATTGCCTTATATTTCTGATGTTAACCATTGTGATGTTGCTCCCACTGAAAACTTGGTGTGTAAAACAGTAGAAGTTTTATTTATTTCGTATATGCAGTTATGTTTCTAGGTTAATGGTTATTTGGAGGGGAGAAAATTTTCTTGACAAGTGATTTCGATCCGTCTCATGAGTCATAGCTAGTAAATATTGACTCTGAGAATTTAAGTTCATTGTTCTTCTCCTGGTAATGTCATTTATTGTCCAAGGATTCTTATAACCTTAGCAAATTTAAGATTTCACATAAACAAATAGGAAATGAGACTGAATTACAACCTACATAAGTGCATATGTTGAGACCTTCTACATGATCCTGTTTTAGGATTAATTTCAATAATATGTAAACGTAAGTGAAGAAAATCAAGAGATGTATTGTTTCATTGATGATTCTAAACTAATGTGTGTGTGACTTTATATAGATCAGTCACTAAGCACTCAGCACTCAGTAACAAACTAAAGCTAACCATATAACGGAGTCCTAATCGCCTATGGATACAATACAATACAATACATCTAGTGCATGATAGTCTAAGATACACTTTAATATACGCCTCACACTCATGGTGGAGGCAACACTGTGAGTTTGGACTTCAAGCTGAGAAACATTGTTTCTCCAATAGGCTTGTTGAATATATCAACCAATTGTTTCTCTGAAGAAGTGAAACAAACATGAAGCTTGTTAGACCACTTATAAAATGGAAGTCCACTTCTACATGTTTTACCCTAGCATGCATGATGGGATTGACTGCATGGTACTTGGCATTAATATTGTCAGTGAACAACATTGGTAGATGTGCCTTAAAAATTCTTAGCTTATTGAGAACTTATTGTAATCAAATCAACTCAAAAGCCACAACAGCCAAGGCTCTGCACTTTGATTCATCACTAGACTTTGAAACAATCTTATGCTTGGATGACATCCATAAGACCAAATTGTCACCAAATGATACACTATAGCCACTTGTGTTATGCCTATCATCAAGACACTCAACATAGTTAGAATCTATAAAACTTATGAGTCCCAACACATTTGATTTCTATAACATCAGTCCATGGCTTAACGTACCTTTCAAATACCTCAAAATTCTGTTTGCAACTTGCCAATGAGTAGATGTAAGGGCATGAAGAAGTTGACATAGTCTGATAATAGAATAGGTAGTTTCAGGTCTGGTGAGGACACAGTATTGCAAGGCATCTAGTCCTATAGTACTCTCCTATAGATTGGCATCCCCCAGTGGAAAAACATCGTATTTAGATAACACACTACTTGAGCACATAGTATTTTTTAAAGGCTTAGTTTGATCAAAACCTCTTTTGGTGAGCAAGTTCTTGATGTATTGTTGCTGAAATCGATGCATAGCACTATCAAATTGTTGAACTTGTATGCCTAAGAAGAAATGATGGACACCTTAGTCTTTCAAAACAAACTTAGTATTTAACAAGCCAACCAGAGTTGAATGTACACATTATTACTTCTTGTAAGAATTATATCATCATCTCACACCAATAAAATAGTGATATGATTGCTTGCATGTTGGAAGAGCATAGAAGTGTTTGATCTGGAATTCTCGAAACCCAATCCACATAGACTAGAACTCAACTTTTGATCCATACTCTTGGGGCTTGTTGACCCTATACATGGCTTTCTTGAGTTTGCACACCTAGGTAGGATACTTAAGAGATTTAAAACCAACAGGTTGTGTCGTGTAGATTGTCTCTTGTAAATCTCCATTAAAAAATGCATTATTTGTATCAAATTATCTGAATTCTTAGCCCATAGAGAGTGAAAGTAAAAGAATCGCACGAATAGTCTTCAAAACAAGTGACTATGCCATCAACTTGATTATATCCCTTGGCCATTATCCTAGCCTTGTATTTGTCCACTAGACAATCACACTTTAGTTTGGTTCTATACATAGCATAAACGCAAGTGAAGAAGATCAAAAAATATATTGCTTCATTGATGATTCTTCAAATACCCTTCAATATGTCATATAAAAAAAATATTTTATACTCTTCTATTTTCCTACAACGGTAGTAATGTTTGTTTCATTTTGAAATGTTTAGTAATTGAGAACTATTACTAACTTAAATGCATTGATATGTAGGAAATTCTACCCCGTCTCAAGTCAATGACATGGACTATGGACAATCGTAGCTCGGGTCAATCTAATAGAATAGCCATCATTACTCTTAAGGTATGAACCCTATCTTTAAGGGAAAGGCTTTATATGTACTTTTGTTGAAATCCCAAAATATTTGAGATTTTAATTAGTGTTAATTAGGGACATAATTTGGGGATTTGTAATTATTAACATAATTGATTTGGAATTTATTTTATATTAATTAGGATATTTGTTTTCTTATTTCTATCCTAGCTTTTTCTTATAAATTTCTATTTAATACATTTGTAAAATATACAAAAATAAACAATTCAACATTTCAATTTTCTTTTTCTAAATAGTATCAGAGCGGGTTCTTGTTAGAACCTAATAATGTATGATTCAATAATAGAAACAACTTCAAAAACCATTATCCCTAATATCCCTACTACTATTACTACCCTTACCATGCGTCCTCTGGATACCTCATTCCTAAAGCTCACCGTCGAGAAACTCAATAGAAGAAATCATAAAGAGTGGACTTAGTTAGTCAGGCTCGTTATTCACTGGAAAGGAAAAATGGGGTACTTGATAGGAGAAACAAAAAACCCCACTTCAACAATCACTGGTGCGACACAACGGTGGACTTTAGAGAATTCAAGGGTGACTGCGTGGCTCGATAACTCTATGTCACCACCAATTGGAAAAACTTATATGTTTTTACCGACAGTAAAAGATAAAGGATGTGTGTGAGGTTGTCAAAGAGATATACTCACATGGTGAGGAGGTATCTCAAATTTTAAAATAAAAACTAGGTTATAGCAATTGAGACAAGGAGAACGGGATATTATCGATTATTATATGGAAATGCACTCCTTATGGCAAGAGCTTGACCTGAATTCACAAGAGGAGCAGAAGTGTGCAGACAATAGTACATGCTACCAAGAAAAAGGTAGAAATCAAGAGGACGTTTGGATTTCTAGTAGGACTAAATTTTGAGTTGGATGATGTTTGTGGAAAAGTACTCGACCAACGTCCTTTGCCCTAAGTTCGAGAAGTTTTTTTCAAGGTCCTGTGAGAGAGCCGACGATGGGTGATGCTCTGTGAGCCTCCTTCTTTAGGTGGTGCTAGTCTCGATAGCTTGATGCATTCGATGCTTAAGGTTGGAACGAATGCGAATAGGGGATGTGTTTCAAATAAGGCTAGGAAGAATGAAAATGGGCACGAGTTGGCCTATTCTTTAACAAACCCAATTTGACCTGGTGGATCGAGTAGTTTGGGAAATCCACATGGGTCTAGACTGCTCTTTAATTCAACCCATGGACAGATAGAAAATGGGCCTTTAGCAAACTTCACTAATGGGCCCCATGGAAAATGGATAGGAAATGGGCCAAATTCACAACAAAAGACAATTTTTTGTGATTACTGTCGTAAGCTTGGACATTTGAAAGATACATGTTGGAGAATTCATAGTAAACCAGATTGGAAACCATGGCAAAACAGGACCCAAAGTTATCAAGCTTCAATTGACCAACAAAAACCTCAGGATAACTCAAGTTCAGAGGGAACATTTAATTTGGAACATGGATCAACTTTACATACTGCTGTTTCCAATATGCATAATTCTGATCAATCATCCACGAATCTGTCTTCAGGCTCATTAGCCTATAAAAGTAATTATTTAAGGGGTAAACTTCGTAATATACCACCGAACTTTACCTATTTATATAAATATACTATCAAATTTTTGAAGTGTCAATCTACCATCGAACTTATATAAATTATAACAATCTATTATTTTCGTTAAGAAATTAACGAGACTTAATATGGAATAGGTCACATAGAATCCATAAATACAAATCTATCACCGAACTTATATAAGTTGTAATAATTTATCACCAAATTTTACCCATTTATATCCTCACCATCAATCCACGCAATACAGTTTAGTGATAGATTTTGACACATCAAAATTTTGATTGTACATTTATATAAATGGGTAGATTTTGATAGTGGATTGTAAAGTTTACCCTTATTTAAGTGTCTTAGCTATCACCTCTCGGTCCAAAAAGCCTTGGATTATTGATTCTGGTACGTTAATCGTATGACTAATGCCTATACTTATTTACTTCTTACTCAACTTGTGTTGATAATCTTAAAATTAGAGTAGTAAATGAATCTCTCTCAACCATTGCAAAAAAAAGTATCCAACTTTTTGAATCTGTGTCGCACATCTGTCCTTCTTATTCCAAACTTGCCTTGTAATCTCATATCCATTAACAAATTAACACAAGATTCAAATTCTTAGCTAAGTCTTTCCTATTTTATTGTGTTTTTTAGGACTTATTATTAGGGAAAACGATTGGAAGTGTAAAACGCTTTACTATTTTAATAAGGCTAATATAAGTAAAAATCATCAAATTGTAATTTTTGATTTTACATCTGTTTTTAAGAATAATGAACTTATGACAATTAATTTTTAGTGTAAAATTTGCGAACTTGTAAAATACCGACATCATTCTTTGTCAAATACTCCATATAAACCAAAGCTCTTGATTCCACCCCTAACGAAACGAGGTAGTTGAAAGAAAAAATAGACATCTTCTTGAAGTAGCTCGAGTTTTAATCTTTACTACAAATATGCCAAAAACATTGTGAGGGATGCAGTTTTAACTACGACTTATCTGATTAACCAAATGTTAAGCCGTGTCCTTTCTTTCGAAACACCAATTCAAAAGTTCCAAAAACATTTTCCAACATCACATCTTTAGGCTGAACTCTCTATTAGAGTTTTCGGTAATATTATTTTTGTTCACGTTCACTCTAACAACATATCCAAGTTAAATCTTAAAGCAACCAAATGTGTTTTTATTGGGTATTTTCCTACTCAAAATGGTTGCAAATGCTATTATCCTTCTACAAGAAAGATCATTGTTAGCCGAGATGTTACTTTCTTTAAAAACACTTTACTACCAAAAGTCCTTTCTTCATGGAAAGAAAATGAGTGAAGAGAACTCTTTTGATCGGCACTTGGACCTAAGTTGTAATACTCATTAATTGACCACCACAATCACGAATCCTAGACCTACAAAGAACCTCGTCCAAATAGTGAACCTACTATCTCATATGATTCTATTGTGTCACCTAATGAAGCAAACATAAATCGAAAAGGAGATACAAATAAACCAAAAAACAAAGAGTTGATTATTTATTTATGGAAGTCTAAATTAAGAGGTAGGGAAAACTATACACTTGATGCATCAAAGAGTTATAGTCGGTGATAGATCTAAATATCCTGAAGTGTCTCAAAACTTGTTAATTTTGAATCTCCTAAGTCTTGTGATTCACCTATTGCCATGAGAAAGCCAACTCAATCTTGTACACTTCGTCCCATTTTTAAATTTACTTCATATAATACTATATATTGGGTTTCGTGTTTTTACCTCTCACCTTGATAGAATAAAAATTCAAAAACAATATCCATGATACTTTAAAAATCTTTGAAGGAGAAGTTGTTATGGAAAAAATAAGAACACTGAAAAAATGGAACTTAAGATGTAATAGAACTACGAAAAGAGAAGATACCAATTGGTTGTTAATGGGTATTTACCATAAAATACAAAGTTGATGAGACGATAGAGCGATACAAAATCCATCTAGTTGCAAAAGGGTCTATAGAAACCTATGGAATTGACTACACAAAAATATTTGAACTAGTTGCTAAACTGAATACAGTAAGGGTTCTTCTATCGCTTGCAACAAATGTAGATTGATCTCTCAACAATTGGATATCAAAAATGCGTTCCTAGTTGGAGTGCTAGACAAAGAAGTTTTTATGACCATGTCACCAAATTTTGATAAAGAAGATGCAAACACAATGTGTAAATTGAAATTATTGTATGGTCTCAAATAATCACCATGAGCATGGTTCAATTGATTTGCAAAAGTGATACAGAATAAGGATATCGATAGGGACAATTAGATATACAATGCTATTCTGATAGAGTGAAAATGGGAAGAAGGCAATATTGATTGTATACGTTGATGATATAATCCTGACTGGAGATAACTTGGAAGAAATTGATAGACTAAAAAGGAATTTGGCAACAGAATTTGAAATCAAGGATCTGAGACAAATGTGATACTTCTTAGAGATTGAAGTTACAAAATAAAAAAATGAAATCATCATCAGTTAACTTAATTACATTCTTGACCTTCTTATTGAAACGGGTATGCTTGGATGCAAACCAAGTGATACTACAATTGAAATGGGAAAGAAATCAAAAAATTTGGGAAAGTTAGTTAACAGAGAAAGATTCAGAGATTAGTAGGAAAAATTATATATATATGTATATATATATATATATATATATATACATATATATTGCATATATATATACATATATATTGCATTTGTAGTTAGTGTACTAAGTCAATACATACATCTCCAAAAGGAAGCTCATCTTGAAGTAATGTGCAAAATCCTCATGTACCTTGAAGGGCCATCAGACAAAGGCTCGTTCTTCAAAGGAAATGAAGTTAAAGATATAAAAATCTTCACTGATATAGATTGGGTTGATTCAGTAGAAGATAGACGATCTACTGAATATTGTACCTTTATCTTAGAAAACTTAATAACTTGGAAAAATAAAAAACAAAATGTTGTTGCTAGAAATAGTGCTAAATTTAAATTTAGGACAGTTTCTCAAGGATTTGTGAAGCATTGTGGTCAATAAAATGTTTGTAGAGCTTCAAATTTTAATTAAATTTTAATGTGAAAACAAAACCACCAATTGACATCTCTCTCAATCTAATTTAACATGGCAAGATAAAACATGTGAAGTAGGTAGATACTTCATCAAAGCAAAGGTTGAAAATAGAACTTTTTGTATGATTTATGTTCCAACAAAAGAACAAGCTTTTCGATAATTTCAATTGTAAGTTAAATATGATCAACATCTACGATCCAATTTGAGGAGTGTTAAAATCTTGAAATATTTGAAATTTTGATTAGTGGTAATTAGGGACATAATTACCGGATTTGTTATAATCACATCTTTCATTTTTTATTTATTTTGTATTAATTAAGATATTTGTTTCCTTATTTCTATCCTAACTTTTCCTAATAAATTTATTAGTAGATATTTGTAAAATATACAGAAATAAATAATTCAACATTTCAGTTCTCTTTTTTTTTCTTTAACTTCAAATTGGCATATTGGATTTGTGATGGGGCAATTATATTACAGTTTAGTATGTGAATCACAATTTATTCCTTGTTCTTCTGTTGTCTGCATATATATTTCGCACATTCCAGACTCCGACATGAGTGCACATATAGTATCTGGCAGTGAAAGCATGATGAAGGTAAACAGACCATGTAATAAAGCTGTACCTTTAACTATGCATGGATTGGCTTAAACGGACTTTAGGATTAAAAAAAAATACTTTTAAATTATTTAATACTAGTATGTGACATCTCATGTACGTTTGTCTGTGAAGGCCGAACATGAATGTTCCATGTGCCTCTTTACTTGTTAACTATATTTCTTGATAATTTCAATTGGTAGATTCATTATTTGTTTAATTTGATTTTAGTTTATCTTATATTATGTTAGATATACAATTATTTATTGATTTATTCCTTTTTCTTCCCTTTAGCTTCAAGACTACACCAAGTCTCCTTCAGGTGAACTTGAGATCAAGTTTCAACTTACTAGAGACACACTGGAAGCTATGTTGATTTCATTGTCTTATATCAGTGAACAGCTATCTGGAATGGTAAGTAATACTCTTCTGCATCTCATGCTGACAACACAATTTGGGAGTTGATCAACTAATTAATGTATTTAACACATAAGAAAAGGCTTGGTGTTATTCTTGTTTCTCGATTCTTCTCGTACGATCTTTTACGAAGCATTTGCTATTATAAGATTTTTGTCACTCCAACCTTCCATATTGCTGTTGACATGAAGACAACCTTATTCACTCGACTTTAATCTGTGACGTTTCAGTATTTTTGATGGTTCTTTCATAGTAAAAAAACCGAGGGTTATTTCCTTCTTTCATCTAATCTAATTACAATCAATATAAATAATAATAATAATAATAATAATAATATACTAGGGTAGAGTGAAATAATAATACCACATAACTTAAATTACAAAAATACCATTAAATTTAAAAATTGTTACTTTATTACCATTTTCTGTTAGCTCTGCTACAAATCTAACGGAAAATAATTGCATATTTGCAACTAACTATATTTTTATTATATTTGTAACGGGGAAAAAAGGTATTAGTGTAACAACTCGTAAGTGTAATGTTATATTTGTAACTTTGACAATCAACGTGTTTGTAATGATCAAGTGTTGATACTTGTTTGTTAGGTAAAAGTTGATTGTATACCTCAGCACTGAGTATGTATAAGAGTAAAATGGTTTTGAGTTTGACAAGTTTGTAAAAATTCTAGACAACACATTAATTGGTTTACAATGACTTTGCAGGCTGGGAAATCTTTGGAGCCAGTGCAAAAGAAGCACAAGCAGTTGGGTCACACTGCTTAACATATATTTGCCAGTGAATCATCTAATATGTAACCAACTTGTGTACACAATCATCTCAAATAACAAGTCATGTTTCTGTTTCTCTGTTTCTTTTTTCTTTTTTTAACCAGAAGGAACAATTTAGTCCTTTGTTTCTCAAAATATCCTTGTAGTATCTTTTCTTCAAATTAAGTATCTAATTTTTTATTTGCTAATAAAGGGCTAAAGGCATCCTGTTGATAAATAACAAGGGTTTTTACTCGACAACCCCCCCCCCCCCCCCTAAAAAAAAAAAAAAAAAAAAACACGTACAAATTACATGGGTGATGGGAGCTGGGTGTGTGTGTGGAGTAATAATAAAAAAGAACATTTTCTAATATGCAAATTACAGATTGGCACTACATCGCACAACAGCTCTGGTTAAGGCAACCACCATCACCCTTTCACCGGCCACTTAAGTCCTGGGAGCTCATTATTCCACCACTGAAAAACCCTTCTCATTCACAGGCTTGACATTCTTGTCCTTTATTTCAGTAATAACATTCTCAGCCTCTCCAAGTTTGAACTCCATAGCCCTCTGGTTTTCTCCTCAAGAGCACTCATAGCGTTTTAAACATTAAAATTTTCTCACTCCTCAATTTCCGTCCCATTCTAGAAATCACATGCTCTATTTTAACCACAATTTTCTTAAGGACAAAATGATTGCTTATCGCAGAAAAGTTATTGTGCCTATCATAAGGTAACAAGCACTTGGGAGAAACAAAGTTAAATTGGCTTAATATCCACATTATAACCACCAATTGATATGGACATCAAAACTCCGTAATTAAGAGTTTGACCTGGAGCAAGTTGAAAATAACAAAACGTTAAGGAGTGCCTTGATCCTATCGATGTAAATTGGTTTTCCCTAGTTTTTTCGGAATATATTTTATTGTGTTTAACCAAACCAAACCAAATCAGACTATGGTACAGTTCAATTCGATTACATTGTACATTCCAATCCAAATTTAATTTTTTTTACTTAACCACACCGGGCTATATACACCCCTAAAATAATGAATGATTCAAATAATGATCAAGGAAATAAAGTATGTTTCAAATTATGATCCTTAAACTCACTACATAACAAAGAGATCCACATTATTATTGATCCACTACATAACAAAGAGGTCCACATTATTATTGATCAACGTAAGATACAATCAAGCCTATACTCTAATTTTTAATGAATGAATCATGTGTGTGATATGCCATTTCATAATTCCTTGGTGTGCCACCTAGATAGGCTTATGTGAAAATGCAATGAGTATACAACTCTTTGCAACAACAAGCAACTTCATACATTTACTTTGCACACCTAGTAGACATAAGCTTAACCTGGGATCAATCAGGACTTAATAAGCATGAAATGCAGGGTTTGTCAAATTCGAAAGATCAAGTTTGCACAGGTCATTTTGACAATAATGTTTGTATTTTAGTAACTCACGTATTGGTAATTTGATCAAATGGACTAAATTGAGCAAAAGGGTGTAAAGAATACAGAATGGAGTGGGAAGTATCAAGCTAGTGAAGCAAAGGCGTCCCCGCCACTCTTGTCATCTAAAATTGCAACAATGAGCTTGACCTCTTCCCAACTTATCCCAAAGGCAGATCATTTGCCTCGGTGATTGGTAATGCGCAGTGTAATAGTCCACGAGACACCCGTACTGACAAAATTTCCAACTATGAGAATATTGCACACTTGCAATAGAATTGTTGAACTGCTCAACCCACATGCCCATGCTCACATCCTCCATCTTGAAAAGCTGCAAGCATCAAAACAAAAACAAAAATAATCCAGTTGTTACTTGATTAGGCAGTAGTTACATGGACTCTTTTAAAACAGTGAATAAATTTTTGGGTACATATATGGGTAATGGATACAAGATGTTTCTAAATTTATGTAAATTTTGTCCAAGTATCCACACCATATCCGTATCATATCACTTACATACGAGTGACTTAGAAAGTATGAAAGAATGTTTCTTGATTGATATTTGGATTAGTACAAAAAAACCCTTTAATAAGAAGAGGAATAGCAGTAAGAAAGGAAAATAATAAAATTAAATATTGATAGCTGCCTATCTTTCCAGATTTAAAACATTGCAAATCTATATTTACATAAAACACAAATCCTAGCATATTTCTAGAATCATGGCTAAATCAAGACCAAATCCATAATTGACTATAGCCAACTTGACAATTAGTTTATCGAATTGTTTCTTGTGTAGTCCCTTAGTTAGGGACATCGACAATTTGTTTGATGGAAGGCATGACACGCATATTATTCCAGCATCAAACTTCTCCTTAATGAAATGTTTGTCTACTTCTATATGTTTTTTCCGATCATATAATACTGGATAATGAGCTATAGAGATAGCAACCTCGTTGTCACAATAGGCTTTTATAAGTGTTGAATGAGAAAACTTTAACCCTTTAAGTATTCTTTTGATCCACGTTACTTCACAAATTCCATGGGAAACCACTTTGAACTCTACTTCTGCACTACTTCTAACCACCACATTTTGTTTTTTACTTCGCCAAATAACTAAATTTCCTCCAACAAAAGAAAAGTAACCTAAAGTAGATTTCCTATCAGTAACACTTCCTGCCCAATTCACATCATTACAAGCTTCAACTTGCAAGTGACCATGTTTCTTGAACAGTAAGCCCCTGCTAAGAGTTTCTTTCAGTTATCTTAGCATTTTGTAGACTACCTTGAAATGTTTTAGCCCTGGTGAGTGCATAAACTGACTTACCATGCTAACAGTGAAAGGAATATCAGATCAGGTATGAGACAAGAAGATTAATCTGCCTACAAGTCTATGATATTGTTCCATGTCCTTTATTTCTTTAACTTTGGTAGCATGTAACTTCAAATTAGGCCCAATGGGAGTCTTTGCCACCTTACAGCCGAGTAAACATGTTTCTCCTAGGTCAAGAACATATTTTCTCTGATTGACCGAAGTACTTTCTATAGATCTTGCAAACTCCATTCCAAGGAATTATTTTAGGATTCCCAAGTCCTTAATTTGGAACTCTTTTGCAAGTCTCTTCTTGAGGAATGCTAACTCTGTCTCATTATTATCACTTAAATGATGTAATCAACATAAACAATCAAAATTGTAACTTACCATCTGTTAGTAGTCCCACATCGCCCAGGTAAACCAACTAAGTGATGGTTATAAGTCTGCATCAACTCTTCCTTGATAAGCGCATTTTGAGGGAAAAATCATGATTGCGTAGACTTCAACATAGTATCAAAACAGGTACTTGGGGTAACGATGTGCCCAACCAGTCAGCCCCCAATTATCCACACGGTCACCCCCAGTAGAGAGTACTCTGACCGATGTGAGGGGAGTGTTGGAAGTCCCACATCGTCCAGGTAAACCAACTAAGTGCTGGTTATAAGTCTGCGTCAGCCCCTCCCTAATAAGCGTGTTTTGAGGAGAAAATCGTGACTGCGTAGACTTCAATATGGTATCAGAGCAGGTACCTGGGGGTCACGATGTGCCCAATCAGTCAGCCCCCAATCATCCATACGGTCACCCTCGGTAGAGGGTACTCCGGCCGATGTGAGGGGGAGTGTTGGAAGTCCCACATCGCCCAAGTAAACCAACTAAGTGTTGGTTATAAGTCTGCGTCAACCCCTCCCTGATAAGCACGTTTTGAGGGGAAAATCATGACTGTGCAGACTTCAAGGAAGATTTTTTGAAATCCAATTGCTCAGTCGCTGTTCTCCGGCGTCAATCCTGGTGGTTCTTTGTTTCAGCCGTGCATCGTCGTTCATCTTTGTTCATCGTCGTCCAGCATCGTCGTCACCATCTGATTCATCTTTGCATTTTGTTTCAGCATCGAGACTTTGTAACCAAATCTGCCCAGTTTCAACCCAATAGACCCAATCTGTCCAGTTTTAACCCAATAGACTCCATCTGTCCAGTTTCAACCCAATAGACCAAATCTGCTCAGAAAATAATTGGCCCAATCTGCCCAGATTGAAATAACATCAGTTTTACGACAATCCGAGCATCAATGGTCACAGGAAAACCTATCATGACCGGTTACAATGGAGGTTCCACCGAAAATAATATTTTACCCATCACCAGTCAAATTAAATGGGCATAATTATCTTCAATCTGTCACTGTCACTCAATCAGGTAACACCACTGTAAAAGTAGAATTCTCTCTTATTCTTATCATTCAAAGACACTACCTATTTATATACAAAGATAGAAACAATCTTAGGTGACATACACCTAATACACCACTAAGACACCTAATACACAACTCACACCACTAAGACACCTAGTGTTAGACACCTAATACACACACTCATAAATCATCTTTAACACTCCCACTCAAGTTGTAGCATAGATATTAATCATGCCCAACTTGTTACAAAGATAATCAACCCGAACCCCACTTAAAGCTTTCGTGAAGATATCTCCTAGTTGTTCTCCAGTCTTCATATATCCTGTAGAAATCAACCCTTGCTGAATTTTCTCGCGAACAAAATGACAATCAATTTCAATGTGTTTAGTTCGCTCATGAAACACAGGGTTAGAAGCAATATGAAGAGCAGCTTGGTTATCACACCACAATTTCGCTGGTACTGAAGTTTTAAGACCAACTTCATCCAAGAACTGATATATCCATATTATCTCAGACGCAGATTGTGCCATAGCCCTATATTCTGACTCTGCACTCAATCGTAACACAACATTCTGCTTCTTACTTTTCCATGAGACCAAATTTCCTCCAATGAAAATACAATAGCCTGATGTGGATCTTCTATCCACTTTGGAACCTGCCCAATCTGCATTTGAAAAACATTCAATATGAGTATGTCCATGATTTGCATACAAGATGCCACGTCCAGGTGCTCCTTTTAAGTAACACAAAATTTGCTCTAATGCTGCCTAATGATGAACTGTTGAGGATGACATAAATTGGCTAACAACACTGACTGAATATGCAATATCTGGACGAGTCACGATAAGGTAATTCAGCTTTCCAACCACCCTTCGATATCTCTCAAAATCTTTGAAGGGTTCTCCATCTCCTGTAAGGTAGATGTTCGGAGTCATTGGAGCACTACAAGGTTTTGCTCCTAATTTTCCTGTCTCAGTTAATAAGTCCAGGACATATTTTCTTTGAGATAGAAATATACCTTTTTTACTCCTTGTGACTTCAACACCCAAGAAATACTTTAGTATCCCCAAATCCTTCGTGTGAAACTGAGTATGTAGGAAAGACTTAAGAGATGAAATTCCCGTAGTATCACTTCCAGTAATAACAATGTCATCTACATACACAACTAAAAGAATGATACCAAATTTTCCCGATTGTTTGTAGAACACAGAATGGTCAGACTTGCTTTTCATCATACCAAACGTTTCTATAGCTTGACTAAATTTTCCAAACCAAGCACGAGGACTCTGTTTCAAACCATACAAAGATTTGCGAAGACGACAAACGTGCCTAGACTCCCCCTGAGCAACAAAACCAAGAGGTTGTTCCATAAACACCTCCTCTTGAAGATCACCATGAAGAAAAGCATTCTTGATATCCAGTTGATGCAAAGGCCAATGGTGAGTAGCTGCCATAGAAATAAACAACCGAACAGATGTCAATTTAGCAACAGAAGAGAAAGTGTCAGAATAGTCCACTCCATAGGTTTGAGCATATCCCTTAGCAACAAGACGGGCCTTTAATCGAGCAACTGACCCATCTGGATTGACCTTAACTGTGAACACCCATTTGCATCCGATAGCCCGTTTTCCTGAAGGTAAATCAACCAAGTCCCAAGTACCATTGTCATCCAACGCATTCATTTCCTCGATCATTGCATTATGCCAACCATGATGAGATATGGCTTCATGAACAGTTTTAGGGATTGCTTCGACAAAAATTTCAAATTCTTTTATTCTTGATTCTGTCCTTCTTATTCCAACATTTAATTGTAATCTATTATCAATTACTAAACTCACACGTGATAAAAATTGTGGCAAAATTTGTTCATAATTTATGTGAATTTTAGGACTTGGATTTGGGAAAAAACGATTAGCAGTGCTAAAGAGTGCTTGGGACTCTATCTTCTCAACAGTGAAGACCCTCCAAAAAGACAAGTCCTCCAAACTGTGTCCGAGGTTCAGTATCAAAATAAAGCTTTATTAAATTTTAATTCCAATAACAATGGTGAAATCATGTTGAAACACTATCGTCTCGATCATCCTAATTTCCTATATTTGGAAAAACTTTTCCCTTCATTATTTAGAAATAAAAATTCAAAAGATCTTAAATGTGAAGTATGTGAATTCTCAAAACATGTTAGAAATTCATATCCTACTCTTCCACATAAAAAATCACATTATTTCTCTCTAATTCACTCTGATATTTGGGGACCTTCTCAAATCAAAAACATAACAGGGACACGATGGTTCATTTCATTTGAAGGAAGCCATAACTAGTAACTACCTTTTCAAAGCGTTCAAACAACACTCTTAGTGATTGTTTGAGTCCATACAAGAACTTCTTCAATCTAATTACTTTATCACTCCTAAGTTTCTCTTCGAATCCCGGTGGCAAGCTCATAAAAACTTCTTTAAGATCACCATTAAGAAAAACATTCTTGACATCAAGTTGGTGTAAAGGTCAATCTGAATTTACTGCAAGAGACAACAGGACTTTGATAGAGATTATTTTAGCATCAAGAACAAAGGTCTCCTAATAGTCAATCTCATAAGTCTGGGTGAAGCCTTTAGCCACCAATCTGGTCTTGTACCTCTCAACACTCTCATCAGCTTTACACTTTATTGTAAAAACCCATTTCCACCCTACTATTTTCTTGTCTTTGGGAAGATCAACGATCTCCCAAGTACAACTTCTCCTTAAAGGATTCATCTCCTTTAAGATTAATTTCCAATTTGGATCATCCAATGCTTCCTTCATATTCCTTGGAACAAATAATTGTCAAATCCTAGATGTGAAAGCTTTATGATTCTTTGATAGTCTTTGATAGGAGAGATATTTAGCAATAGGATGTTTGGTGCAACTTCGAGCACCTTTCCTAATTGCTATAGGAACATCAAGATCAAGAATAATAGGCAAATTATTGGGAATAGTTGAAGAATCAACTAATGAGCTATTAGGCAAAGCTTAAGGAAATAGAATAGGAGTTGGAATAAGATTATTTGAACTCACAGTACTATTTCTCGGGTTTTCAAACTGGTTTTCCATAGAGTTGACATTCAAGTCTTTGTTCTTTTGGTGAAATCTCTTCCTAGTATAAACCTGAAGCTCAAAATTTAGATCATGTTGATCAGTCTATAGTACTTCCCCCTTGCACGAGAGACCCCTTCACTTAGCACCAACGGACTCGAATCTCCTAAGTGACCATTATCAGAAACATGTGGTTCTTGTGTAGGGCAGATTACGTTGGGAAGTGGGGTAAAAACATCCCAAAAATTGTCTTCAATTCCATGTTTCACCACCGAAAAGAATTTTGGATAAAATAGGATTGTTCTTCAAAAAAAGAAACATCCGTATGGAAAACCTTGATAAGCAGATCCAAAATGTAACCTATTTTGGGAAAAATACGTTTTTAGGCAATCAAGTGGTGTTTTGTATTTTAACATTTTAGTGGACATCCTGTTTATCAAATAGGATGCCATCAAAACAGCTTCAACCTATAAGTTTTGGGCTATGCATAGAAAACATCATAACATGTGCTACTTCAAGTGAATGTTTGTTTTTATGTTCATCAATGCCATTTTGTTGAAGGGTATCCCGACAAATAGATTGGTGGTGAATGCCTTTTTTTTCAAAAAATCACCCAAGGGCTTATTGAAATACTTAGTTCCATTGTCAGAGTGTAAAATACTGTTTTTCTTTTGAAATTAATTTTCAATCAATGTAAAAAAAATTGAATTAAGTTTTCCACTTTAGATTTTTTATTCAAATAAATCCAACACAAATGTGTATGATTGTCAATAAATGTAATAAAATTTCAAAAGGAGTAGAAATTCTAAAAGGACCCAAACATCACAATGAATTATATAAAAAGTTTTGAAAGCTTGGTAGGATTTTGGTAAATATGTAGAACAATGTTTTTTTGCCAAGATACACCTTTCGCATTGAAAAGAAAAGTAACCCATTCCTTTAAATAATTTTGGAAATAAATGTTTTAGATATGCAAAACTAGGATGTCCTAGTCTAAGATGCCATAGCATTATTTTTCCTCGAATATAAATTGAACTAGTACTACTAAAGACTTGAGCTTTTTTATTACTAATTGAGATTTCATCATAGTAACGACCTTCAATCATCTTAACATGCCCAATCATCGTCCCCAAGTTTTGGTCTTGAAATTCACAATGTGTTCAAAGAAAGTAAAACGACAATTAGAATCTTTAGATAGTTTACATACAGACAAAAGATTGCAAGCTAATTTAAGAACATGAACAAAATTGAGATTAATTCTCTCCGTTAGTTTAATATGTCCTTTTCTTGCGATAGATGAAAAATTACCATCGACAATTCTTATTTTTCTTCATTGCCAGAGCAAGGAGTATAGGTATCAAATAAATGAGAAAAACTAGTCATATAATCCGAGGCTCTAGAATCTGTAATCCATGGAGAGAAATTTAGACAAGAAAAGGCTTTAGGCTTTCTACCTGTTTGGGCCAAGAAAACACAAGAAATACCAGATGAGGAATTTGACTTTAATACCTTCAAGAGTCGAACAATTTGCTCTTTTTGAAGGGACTTGAGTCGACCTCATTAGCACAAGGGACCCAATGATTGCTCTTCTCTCCTTGTTTATTACTTTTCCAATTGGCAAGTTTGCCATGAATTTTCAAACAAGTATCACGAGTGTGGCATAGCTTGTTGCAATAATCACACCAGACTCGTGGCCTCTCATCGCCCCTGCATGGGTAATTTGCAACCTTGTAGACAACAACATCAGTAATCAAGGCAGAGTTTTCAATTGACTCACCAGTAATCTTTTTTTGAGCATGAAACTCCTTTGACTTTCTTTTCTCCTAACTTCAGCGAAAACTTCATTAATAGAAGGGAGGGGAAGTCTACCAATGATCCTTCCTCGCACTTCATCAAACTCGACGTTGAGACCAACAAGAAACTTATAAATACGCTATCTTCAACCATTTTCTTATGGTGGTTGCAATCATCACTAGACTACCACTCATGTGTTAAAGAGGTCAAGGTCTTGCCACAATCTCTTCAACAAATTAAATTATTTAGTGACAGATTCATTGCCTTGCCGAAATTTTCCCAATTTCAGAGTCAACTCAAAAACCTGAGATTGATTGCCCAGGTTAGAGTACATCTAATTTAAATTACCTCACAATTTCTTTGCTAGGATAGCACATATAATTGGAACTGATATCTTCATCTATGGAATTGACCAACCATGTCATAACCATGGAGTTTTCAGCATCCCAAATAGTATACGATGGATCACCTGTTACAGGAGCTTTTTGTCCCCGGTGATGTAGCCAATTTTTCCTTGCCCTTGGATATACATCCAGCCAAATTGAGAACATCAAAGGAAATTATCATCATTTAACCGAATGGTGCTCATTTGGACAACAGTGGCATGTTCAGATGTAATCTTAGACATGGCTTAAGAAGTTTGGGTAGCAAAATGAAAAAAACAGTAAATTTAGTTGCTCTAGTACCAACTTAGAAAGTATGAAAGAATGTTTTTTGATTGATATTTGAATTAGTATGAAAAAACCGCTTTAATAAGAGGAGTAACGGTAAAAAAGGTAAATAATAAATCTAAATATTGACAACTGCCCATCTTTCCTAATTTAAAGCATTAACTATCTATATTTACATAAAACACAAATACTAACATATTTGTAGGATCAAAGCCAAATCCATAATTTGACCAAATTTTTAATAGAATACTTCAAGAAAAATGAAGAGTTTAAGTAACATAAGGCAATGAATCTTGAAAGGTACTTTGAAAAGCATATTCAAAGTTTTGCACGTTCAAAGTTTGCACTAAATAAATGAAGCAGGGAAAAGTACCAAAGTAGAGGTTAGTAACAAAACCGATGTAGAACAACTTACTCTTAGCCTCTTATTTCCATGTTGGGAAACAATGAATTTAGCAATATCGCTGGAAATTATATATCCAGGTCCATTGGCATATGGAGGATAAACTTCTTCTGGCCATTCCTATAACATAAAACAAAATCCCTTCAGATACAAAGAACATATAAGTTTACAAAGGCAACTCATATTGCAGAATTATCATGATTTCAAATTCATCCACCCTAAAGACATTTATGCTCACAAAAATAAAATTTCTTTTACACAAGATGCATAGAACTATGATTATCCCTTGTTCTAGCCATTGTTACAAGAGGTGCATGAGTTATCACATATGAGCTACTGATATAATGGCCTCTCACTTATGTGTTTGAGTAGATTATTTTATAAGCATTTTTGTAACAGTCGATCAAGTTGAGATAAATAGAATCCCACTAGTTGTGTAGATATTTTGAAACCCATCATAAACATAACGTAAGGTACAAAGACAAGCTCAAAGATTTTAACATAAAAGCATGCACGTAAAAATATTGGAGTTGGATATTTTAGAACCCGATATCTGCTCTAATATTATACTCTGAGATCAAGTTAGAATGCTTTGGTAACTAATCCTCCCAACAGCTTGAGGTGGCCTAACAATCATTAATATGTTAATTATTATGTCTTAACAACAGGAACCTAATTTTACAAGCTTCTAGGTTTATCCAATCAACACATGAAACTCTAGGCTAACAAAGGAGTTCAAACCCTAGATACTAAAATCCATCCAATTTGAGATAACTTGTACAAAGATATCAATCTAAGCGGATGAAACCACACAATATTAAAAACCACAGAAAGAGCTTCAAGTACAGCGCTTGGATAAAAGTGGCTGTAATCCCTAATTACATACCTCATATGTCACTGCCCACTTTCCAGTTCTTAGGGGTCGGTGCAAAAGATTGAGGTTACCCAAATAAAGAGATTTCTTGGCAGATTTTCCCTCAATTTCTTTCAAAACAGTATCTACCCTAACAAATGTGTCATCATCACACTTCATGATGTATGCAGCTGTCACATTCTGAGTCTGCATTGAGATATTAAAGTGAATAGTGAATAATCAGAAGGAACAGAAAGAATAGGTATAAATCAGTGCAACAGTTTTTCAATTATTACAAGAGTACAGGACCAGATCCATAAAATTTTATAAATGATATTTGGTCAAAGAGCAATATGTGATTAACAGTGAACTTACCCCAAACTCGCAAATAGCAATCGTTTTAAGAACTACAAGCTCGTAACGATCCATAAATGGCAATATAATTATATCACCAAAGTAAGCAGCCTCTTTCTTCAGCTCCAAATTCACTTCCTTCCTTGGATTCTACATGTTCATTTAATAAACCGCAAAATTAAATAGAAAAGAATAACTATATATTATAAGTACAAAAAACCATATAATGTAAGGAACTTAACAAAGCATCTCCATAATGAATACGTGCTCTCCATGGAAGAATTCACATAATTTGAAAAGTCAGGCTGCAATATTTTAGATTTATATGCCACTCATAATTTAAGGCAAACGATAACATATCAAAAAGTTTCAAAATTTTTTGCTTAAGGATCAACAGGCCACTTCAAAGGCTATAGCATCATCGTTTTTATTAAGGTTTGACATTTTATTTAGGTAGGTAAAATGTAATTCACTTCAGCAAATCTAATTTCAAAAGCTATTATCTACAGTAGAAGAAAATCATCTAGATATCAGTGTAAGACCATTAAGATGTTGGCAATTTGACCTCCCCCTTACGAACAATCATCTTGTCGATGACTTCTTTGTCTCTCAAACAACACAGTTAATTACAAGTTATAAAACTCCAAGCTTTCCATGTTAACTCCATAAACATGGTTTCATGACAACATTATTAGACACAAAGTATTCTACAATTGAATAGAGCATACCCTGCCATCCCCTCCCTTTCTGATGCAAAATCAAGAAAAATAAAGAGGACTTTCATAACGCTAACAGTTTGAGCATCCGCATCTGAAGTTATGGTAACATACTTCTCACGAAGCTCAGCTTTGCATTTAGAAATGTTAGATTTATCAAACCAATAATTGAGCTTTAGCTTCTAGAAAAAGAGGAATGTAGCACAATTTAACACGCTATTTAAAGCAGGAGGTTCTGATTGAAAACCTTGCAATTTCATTTCCTTCCCATAATGTTAAAACTTCCAGTTAACAGTTTCCAACCATATTAAAGAAGAAGATTTTAACACAGTAAGTAGTATCCTTGAATACATAATGATCTTGGTATATTGGGAAAATAAGATAATACTTTGAAGAATAAAGTTTTATATATTTTACAGAAAAATTACTTCATTTATTTCTTATTATCAGATCCCTTTATATATACATTTGTTATGCCTAATCCACTGCTGGAATTTATTACTATACAGCTGTAAATCATCCTGAAAATCATCCTAAAAATCAAGAAACTAACATCATAAAAACAGTGGTTGGTTCCACCCTGAAAATCAGGAAACTGTCCTCCTAAAATCAAGGGTTGGTTCCACCTTGAAAATCAAGAAACTGACCATACTCCTAGGTTTATTTCCTACACTCCCCCTCAAGCTAGGCAATATATGTTTTCCAAACCAAGTGCTACAATTAACTCTGTGAAATTAGGTCGAAACAAAACTTTAATTAAGATATCTACTACTTGTTGCCTAGATGGAACATAGTTGAGGGGGATCATCTTACCTTCAATTTTCTCACTGATGAAGTGTCTATCACTTTCCACATGTTTAGTTCGATCATGGTGGACTGGATTTTTGGCAATTGCAATTGCTGACTGGTTGTCACACATGATTCTAATAGATTCTGAATGTTCAACCTTGAGTTCGTATAGCAATCGTTTTAGCCAAATTCCTTCACAGATGCCCAAAATCAATGCACGAACCTCAGCCTCGGTACTACTACGTGCTACCACTGCTTGCTTTTTGCTACGCCATGTCACCAAATTTCCCCAAATAAATGAGCAATATCCAGATGTGGATTTTCGGTCACTAGGAGATCCCGTCCAATCAGCGTCAATATAAATTTCCAATCTCTTATTAATTGTTTTCTTGAACATGAGCCCCTTTCCAGGATCCTTCTTCGAGTATCTTAGAATACGATTTACTGCCTCCAAGTGATCTATTGATGGGTTGCCAAGAAATTGACAAACAACACTGACTGAAAAAATTATATCTGGACGTGTATGGATCAAATAAATTAACTTACCTACAAAACGTTGATATTGCCCTTTGTCAGTTGCCAATTCATCAGTTCGAGGCATTAGTTTGGTGTTAGGATCCAACAGGCTTACACCCACTCATGTCAGTCTCACGCAAGAAATCTAGAACATATTTGCGTTCAGAAACTGAGATTCCTTTAGTACTACGTGCCACCTCCATCCTTAAGAAATATTTCAAATATCCCAAGTCTTTAATCTTGAATTCCTTGGATAATAGCATCTTAAGTCTCTTCATTTCTCCTACATGATTTCCTGTAAGAACTATATCATCAACATATACAATCAAAGTTGTAATTCTCCCATCTGTGAAGTGTTTGACAAATAAAGTGTGGTCTGCATGTGTTTGAAAGTATCCATCCTGTTTGAGGACCTTGGTGAATTTTTTGAACCATGCTCTAGGTGACTGTTTAAGTCCATATAGTGCCTTTCTCAACTTGCATACCTTCCCTTGTGTATCTTTAGTCTCAAAGCCAAGAGGCACATCCATGTAAACTCCTTCGATCAAATCTCCATTTAAGAATGCGTTCTTGACATCAAGCTGAAGCAGTGGCCAATCCTCATTAACTATAATAGACAGCAAGAGACGAACTGTGTTAAGTTTTACTACAGGAGCAAAAGTCTCTTGATAATCAATTCCATATGATTGGGTGAACCCTTTAGCCACTAGTCGAGCTTTATATCTGTCGATATTTCCATCTGTCTTCTGTTTAACTGAGAATATCCATTTACAACCCACTGTCCTCTTTCCATGTGGTAGCTTTGTTAACATCCATGTACCATTTTTTTCAAGTGCAGTGTATTCTTCTAAGGTTGCCTTGCACCATTCAGGAACTTTTAGAGCCTCGTTAACAAAATTAGGAATCTTGATGTTGTATAGGGATGTCACAAATGCCTGAAATTTTGGGGACAAATTTGCATAAGAAATGTAACTTCGAAGGGGATGTTGAGTGCATGATCGAACACCTTTTCTCTGCGTAATAGGAAGATCAAACTCAGGGTCAGAACCCAGTGTTGGACTAGATTATGCTTCATCTTGTAATCTCTCAGATTCAGTCTGGCGCGGGAGAGATTCTTGGCTTTGCTGATTTTGTGTGGGCAAGTCAAAGTTTCTCTTTCTTCCATAGAATTTTATAGCATCATTAGGAAGGAGAAGATGTCTAGGATAGACAATGGGAGATTGATTAAGTTTGGAAGGAGAATCTGGAATGGGAACCAGGTTAGAAGAGGACAAAGTAGTAAAAGATAACTAAGATGGTAGGTTTGGTTCAATGAGCGATGATCAATCCCAATTCTGTAATTCATTTGTGTGATTCTCCCCCTGAATTGCAGAATTAGAATAGAATGGAGTTTCCTCAAAGAAAGTAACGCCCATGGAATTGTAAAACTTATAGGTGATGGGAGAGAAACATTTGTAATCTTTTTGATTGGTTGAGTAGCCAAGGAAGATGCATTTAAGGGAACGAGGATCAAGTTTACCACGATATTGTGAATGAATATGGACAAAAACAGTGCATTCGATTGATCAAGTGTGTTGCAGTAAGAATGACTTCACCCCAAAATTTTTTAGGAACATTGGTTTGAAAGAGCAAAGTTCGGGCAACCTCAAGTATATGACGATTCTTACGTTCAGCTACACCGTTTTGTTATGCTGTGTCAACGCAGGAGCTTTGTTGGACAATACCATGTGATTTGAGATATCCATTAAGATCGGAATTAAAGAAATCCCTAACATTATCAGTTTTTGGGATTTAAATATGGGCATTAAACTGAGTTTGGATCATGGCATGAAAAAGTGAAAATATGTGCTTGGTTTCAGATTTGTCTTTCATAAGAAATGTCCAACACAATCGAGTATGGTCATCAACTAACAGTAAAAACCATCTAGCACCAGTAATACTAGGAATGCGACATGGTCCCCCAAATGTCACCGTGAATGAGAGAAAAAAGGTGACTTGGTTTCAGGTAATGCGTGGTGAAAAAGTGTTTTGGTATGTTTTACCAATTGACAACCTTCACAACGAAATAAGTTTGGATTTATATTGATGAATAAGGATGGAAACAAACGTTTCAAGTACAGAAAATTTGGATGACCTAGGCGAAAGTGCCATCGCATGATTTCACTTTCTTTATCGACGACTTATTAGACTTAAGATTATGACTCAATTGACAGCGATGACTAAGGAATGGATTGAAGGAGTGTTGACATTAAGAACAGAGGCCCGCACGAAAATCAAGACTTCCAATCATCTTCCCTCACCAGGTCCCTAAAAACACAAGATTTAGCCAAGAATTTAGTTTCCAGCTTAAGGTCATGATTAAGTCTACTAAGCCGATATGAGATTGATTAAAATCGTGCACAAATACCATGATTTGAGGGTGAGGTTGTTCGAGAGACATATAGTTCCTGTTCGACCACCGTGGTCTCGAGTAGATTGGCGTCACACGCGCCTTGTTCAAGTATGTTACAAGGTGAGTAGGTTGTAAAAAGTGACACCTGAGTCTACTATCCAAGATGAAGGGGGAAATTTGGCTGCATGCATTGCTGAATTACTGGAGCTATAAGTGGGATTAATGTTTGATTTTTGTATAAGTTGTTGGAGGAGATCCAACTGATCCTTAGTGAACGGGACATGATTATCGAGATAGAGATACGTCGGTAATTACGGCATTTCCCTTGCCCCGGTCTCGATTTGTTTTCCGATTAAGTAGGCTTTCCATGTAATTTCCAACAGATCTCCTTAAAATGCCCGTGCTTTCTACAATAGTCACGCGTATGCGACCTTCCCTTATTCGATTAGTGTCGGTATGTTGAGTATTGCTTCGTGCAACACATGCACCAAAATCTGGTGAATTGCTTTTGATTGCTGCAAAAGTTGGGACTTCAAGAATCGTGGAAGGATTTGATTGTCCCAACATAACACGTTTTCGGCTCTCCTCTCTGCGCACCTCAGAGAATGCCTCTCGCAGACTTGGTAATGGTTTTGTTCCAAGAATTCTACCCCTTACTTCATCAAGAGATTTATTGAGTCCCATCAAGAATTTGAAGACATACTTAGTCTCCACAATTTTTCTGAAATATGCACGATCTTCTGGACATTTCCATTCATGTATCTCAAACAAGTCCAACTGTTGCCAATGACGAGTAAGAGTTGTGAAATAAATAGTCACATAGTTGTTGCCTTGGCGTAGGTCTTGGAGAGAACTCTCCACATAGAAGAGCTCAGAAGTGTTCTCACTACTGGAGAACGTTTCTCGTGCAGCTTCCCATATTTCTTTTGTTGTGGTGTACAATAAGAAATTTTCTCCTATTTCAGTTGCCATATAACTAATTAACCAGGACATAACCAGATTGTTTTCTGCTTTCCAGATTCTAAAATCAATAGTATTGGGATCGGGTTTTGGGATATTTCCAGTGAGATATTCATCCTTGCTTCGCCCGCTTATGAACATCATCGTTGATTGAGACCATTGAAGATAGTTTTGGCCATTAAGTTTGTGTGTGATGATAGGGGCGAGATTATTATCTGTGTTGCCCGATGTTAACCGAGGAGCAGTGGGAGTATTAAAAGAAGGATTAGATGCAGAGGAATGTTCTTCCATGGTGAGCTATTATTTGGAAATAAAAGAGATAGTTCTGCCCAGAGCTTTGATACTATGAAGTTTTATATATTTTACAAAAAAATTACTTCATTTATTTTTTAATATCAGATCCCTTTATATATACATTTGTTATGCCTAATCCACTACTGGAATTTATTACTATACAGCTATAAATCATCCTAAAAATTAGGAAACTAACATCCTAAAAACAGGGGTTGGTTCCACCCTAAAAATCAGGAAACTGTCCTCCTAAAATCAGGGTTTGGTTCCACCCTGGAAATCAGGAAACTGACCATACTCCTAGGTTGATTTCCTACAAAGAATGTACTTAGAATTCTAATTCCCATCAAGGACCTTAAACATAATGCTTATTTGGAGGCAACCCAATATCCTTTTTATTACTTAGAATTTATTGTTTTGTAGGAGAACAATAGTAGAAGGACATAGGTAAACACAAGGACAAATCCAGTGATGAAGACCAAAGCAGCAATGTCTAGGGAGTTTCTAACTCATCTCTTTCACTTGCTTTTACATGTGCACATTGGGGTGCAATTCAAGTGTTATGGAGGGAACTTCATTCTTTAGTTTAGGAGCTGTTTTAGATTTGCTTAGTGCTTTTAGTTGGTATATGAGTAGTGAATTGTGAACACATTAGACCTATTTGTTTGTATGAATGATAATTCTTATGTGAACCCAACAATAATATTGACTGTGTTATGTATGATAAGGAGTAAAGCATGTTAGATGTTGAGATGTTTTCATTAATAATGTTGTATGCTTGTAAATTTTTAATTGAAATGCTCCAAGTTTATGCACATGTCATTGACTATGTGTTTGATGTATTTGTTGGAGAACACTTGTGAGAATAATACTAAGTGCCACGAGTTCACCAGGATTTAGAACTCATTTTATCATCCCTTGAGATAAAATCCTAAATAATATTAAACTAAAAAAATGATTTAAACTTTAATTGGATCAGTTGAGCCTTTCAAACCAACCATTAACTTATGCATTCTCAATCACCCATTTAAGTCTTGATGTGTATCTTAAACTTTTATAACCTAGTACACAAGACTTAAAAGAAACAACATAGAAGCATCAATAAGCTCATGCAACAAATAATCATGAACCCCAAACAAAGTTGAAAAAAGTTAAGACTTTAGACTAGCATCAAGTATTGAAAATAGTTTGAAAATAATTTAACTGCTAAATCAAACAAATGTTGAAAGTTTAGGTGATAAATTAGGGTTTGCCCAAATAAATGTTAAAACAATATCCAGCCAAATTCAGTTTGTTCAAATTTAATTTCAATTGTCCACTAAGACTACTTATGTAATTTCAAATAATTTCCCCCCCAAGACTCAAGCTATAGCTGCAAATAGCAACAATATATCACTACTCTTTTATTTGCTGATTTGACTTTAGTAGCACCTTGATCCTTGGATGTAACAGAATGAAATAATAACATTTAACCACTTTCTAAGGAAGCTAAAAGTGAACAAGCTTACCAGTGCCACAAAGAAACGAACTACTATAAGTGAAGACTTGATTGCCGAAGATTGCATCCACGTTTTCCTCACAGCCATCCTTTCTGCAAAGTGATTGGAGGCTGAGAGAACCCCAATAAAAAGTTTTATAGGGTTTACATGTATAGAACGAGTTCTCCACTTCTCGGACATTTCCAGAGCTCTTTGAGGAGAAAAACTAGGATGAGAAGTAGGCAAAGAGGTAGCATAAACTGAGTGCACATCAACATCTCCTTTAATTGCTAATCCTGTTGCATCTTCAAGTGTAAATCCCTAAAAGCAAAGCATAAAAACATTTTTTTTTAAAATAGAGATTTCTAGGAAGCCTTTGCATGTTAGGAGCAGATTGATATAACGCCTTAAGAAAACGAACATTGCCTTAAAAAATAAAAGAAAGCAATAAAAATGAACCCAAAGATAATTCTTATTTTTACAACTTACTGTCCGATATGGGAATGAAGTTACATGCCGACCACCAACACTAATATGGTAACCATCAATACCAGCACGCATGGTCAGAATAAACAATCTACCCTCCACAAAAGGAAATGGCCAGGTTACTTCTGGTTTCTGTTTGCGGCCTATGAATCTCTTGAACCATGAGGTAGTCTTGGACTCCTTTGAGTCTACCATATCATTCTGCATCCACTTTTCACATCTCGTATAGCCATCAACTACAAATATATAACTTCAAAATAACTTAGAACCCAAATATATGTAGCTATACTAAACAGACAGGATAAAATATAAGATATTCATTATCCACATCACTAAAAGTTTTGTGATAAATTAGCCGCAAACCCTGAGACTATAATCACAACGTTTTTAAATTATCATATTAATCACAATTCTGGTCAAAACTACAAATCAATATGGCAAGTTACTCAAATTTGTTTGGCAATTGCAAAGCTGGCAAAGGGGACTACATACACTGCCAATTCAACACTTGGAAGGACAATATTTGGCCCTTTTTTAAATTATCATATCAATCACAATTTTGGTCAAAACTAAAAATCAATATGGCAAGTTACTCAAATTTGTCCAGCAATTACAAAACTGGCAAAGGGGACTATATACACTGTCAACTCAACACTTGAAGGACGATTTTTGGGAAAATAAAAATAAATTGATAATGATAGCAAAGAATAAGAGAATAAGAAGATACAGCCACACTAAGCTCAAAATTTCTAAAGGAAAAAAAATACTTAGAAATTCAACCAGCAATATAAAATAGGCAGAAATGATGATTAACTCTTAAACAACACAGAAGAGAGATTCAGAGATCATAGATTGCAACCTATATACTTAGCATTCATTGTGGTAAGGAATAAAGAGGCTTAAGAGTATTGTTATTTACAAGTATAAAAATTAGTGTAAAGATTGGGTATCGATGCCCCATGGATTTTGAAAATAAATAAATAAATTGTGCATTTTTAAAAGCTTTTTTATTCTGTCATATTTTAGTTCTTTGAACTATAAAATTTACTTTCAACATAGATTTTTTTTATTTTTTTATTTTTTGTAAATTTAGTGTATGGTTTAAACCAATTAAAGTGAAACTCCAAACAGAGACAACTTTTTGGGAAAAATAAAAAGCTTAAATGCATAACATAGTTCAAACAACAAAGGTTTTTCACATCTCTTCATTCAGGGCATTATCAAGCAACAAATAGCTGGCAATACATGATGCCTAGAAGTATTGTTATAACAAAGCATAGACAATGGAAGCAAAGTAAAAAAGTAAAAAAGTAAAAAAGGATTACTTAAATCTAACAGGCAATGAGAAATAATCAGAAATGCTATGCATATATTAACAGGATCACATAGCCAGATGAAGTAACATGACTAAGGATACATTAATTTTTTTATCAAGTCTGTATGTAAAAAATTATATCCTTGTGTATGACTAGCTAAAAACTGAATATTATATTTTCCATCATGGTCCTAGTTCTTTGAAAGATCTCTATATCTCTCCAGATGGGGACCAAAAATAATATTTCAATGCTTTTCACTGGAAAGGATTAATCCAAATAGTAAGCATTATTTTGGTAACATGTTTATAAGAGATTCTTCCTGCACTTCCATATGCTCTAAAAAGAAGAAAAAAATTATATATTAGCATGATTGATAAATGATATATAACATTTGTACCTAGCATGTCATCGTCACTTTTTGACGGTGAACCATCACATCTTTGAGCTGTTCCCCACTGCATCCTATAACAAGTGTTGTGCTCGATGACTGGTCGGAGACTCCAATCTCCTCTCAACCGTGGATTCAAGTGCAAGATCTTTGGTGGATCCTCTCCATCCACTGCTTTCAACCCTTGCAACTCAACCATAAACTGGGAAACCCTAACCATGCCATTACCACGCTTCATCCTCGCAAACTGCGGAACAAACTCTTGATGAGCAAAATGGGGTGTTCCCACCACAGTGATTGAAGAACCAGCAGCAAGTCCACAAGGAAGGAACATCACTTTATCTCCCATAGCCAATTCTTCCCCACTCATTGATAACCAAGAAGGACATGACTCAGGATGTCCCTCAAGCACCGAACTCTCTCCTGCCTCCTTTTCATCAAGTTTATCCAACTCTTCCCATGCTTTTAAACCTAAAGTCCAAGCTTCATCAGCCATCTTCTCTAGGACTGACAAATCACTAGTTCTGTTCCTCAACCTCATAATCTCACCAGTTATTCGGCCATATCGATGCTGAAACACTTTTATTGGTTGTGGCTTAACCTTTCCCTCTTCCAATGGTTCCTTACTAGGCCTAACGGGTGCATCTTGGTGTTGGTTAACTTCCAATTTTCTGTGAAACATATCCTTATACATAGAATTGACGAATGGTTTGCTGTTATCAACGTCCTCGGAGACCACTGCCCTAGAATCATCCAATTCAATGAAACTATCATCACCACTCAAGACCTTTGCAATCTCTAAAAGCAGTGGAAACTTAAAAAATATAAAGAACAAATACAATGTTCCGATAAGCAATAAAAAATGAGGCAACTTAAATCTCCTTCCAACAGGAGATTCACTTTTTGCCCTTTTCATCGTCACTGCACCAAAGAGTAGAGTACTTCTAACATAACCAAATAGTTTCTCAATCCCAAATTTCCAAACCCAGAGAATCTCGCAAATCCCAAATCTTCAACAACCAGATAACCGAAACCCAATTCAGAGATCAATGAAACAATGCATTTAGGAAATGAACTCAACCTGTTACAGATTTAAGAGACATCAAATTCCCCAAATCAACGAATATCGCTATTAAGAGCAGAAACAAAATTATAGACACAAAATACTATATTTTTCAGCACCTCACCTGCATTTTTCATGAACTTTGATGCTGTCGACCCAAAAAAGTATCCATTAGGTGAGCAACCTGGAATGAGATTCGTTGAAAAAATTAGGGCCAACAGCAAATAAGCAAAGGGCAAAGGCAGAAATAGAGTACGGAATGAAATATGCGTGCGTGGTGCAGGGAATCAAATATGGAAATGAAGTAATTTATGAGAAAATGAAACCCATTACTTTACTCAAGTTCTTACCACAAACAGTGAGCAACTCCAAAGGCTTGAAACCCAGTAAAATTCAAAATTTTCAAGTCCATAACCTGGCCTGAAAGTACATTTTAAAAAATATATATATATTTAATATAATGACCAAATTGCCCCTTACATTCACCTTTAGCAAATTATTACTGCAAAAAAAGATTTTAAACAAAAATATACGGTTAAAAAAACACTTCCATGTCTCAAAACTAAATTCAAAAGCACCATCGTTGCCGCTAGTGCTCTCTTCTTTTTCAATTATGGACTTCCTTCGTTTGTTGAAATATTATTGTTGATATCATTTTTTGTCAATACTAAGTATGAGTGTCCTTCGTGAATATATAAAATAAACAAACAGTTAAGATCTTAAACCACCTTGTACAAATCATCTTTGACCTTTTGATGTTTAAGTTAGTAACAATATAATTTAAATTAGAAGAGATCTATGGTCTTGCTGTAATATGATAAGCAAAGATAGTATTTAACTATAATTATTTATTACGAGAATCTAGTTCTAGTTAAGTTATTGTGATTATGTACATATAAGTGTATATAGGAGAAAGAATTAACATGATGGCTATTTCTTGTCGGAATAGGATTAGCATATTGTAGCTTTGTAAATATCTATCCTTAAATATCTCTTTAGGAAAATAAAAGGATAGTTATTGGACCTTTATCTCTTTAGGATAATTATCTTATGGACAGACTTATTTGATGACTTGTACTTATTGGGCTTGGCATATAAGGTTCTTTGCTAACTAGGATCACTATTTGATTGTCACGTGAGATGTACATAATTACTCTTAACATCAGCCCCCAAACTTTTTGGACCCTGAGCTAAAAGGTCTAATTGTAATTTTTGTCAATACTTGGGTTCAATACCCATTCCAATGGCACTAGCGACATTAAGCTCACCCATATATGATTTTTTACCTACTTTAGTGAGGGAATGCTTTGCATTCTCCTAGAAATTGAAAGTTGTACTTGGAAATTTTTCTTGGCACAAAGGGTGGATCATATTGAGGTGGACGTGGGTCAACATGGGGAGCATAAGTTGGTTTCCAAAGAAGTCTCTCTCAGTGAACTCTTGGCCAATGAAGTCCTAGCTAATAAAGTCTGGGCCAACAAAATCCTTCATTATTGGATTTAATCTTCTATGGGGCTCAATTAATGGTTTGTAAGGTTCCTCCATTAGAATCTTGTGCATGCAAATGGATGGACTTATACCTTTTATGTCAGAGATAGTCCATCCCAAGGCTACTCTATTCTCCCTTAACACACGTAGTAACTTTTCCTCTTCTTTGGGTGTAAGTGATGCCGTAACAATCACTAGAAAATTGTAATTATCACCCAAGAACGCATACCGAAGATGATAAGGCAATTGCTTCAACTTTGGAGTTGTAGTTTGCTGCACTTTTTTTGTAGAGATTATAGAATCCGTCTTTGCTACCATTGGCTCTAGCCTCTCCACTTCTATGCTACATAATGTAACCTGCTGCAATGCTTCCAAGGAAATACATAGTGGAGAAATTCTTCAATAACAAAAGGTAAATCAGGTTCACAAAGAGCATAGTTATTGAAATCATAAGCACGAGATGAAGTAGTGATACATCATTCTAGGTGATCGGCTGGCATATCCTCTTGAAAGGCTTTTACTATACATTGCTCAATGACATCTACTTGAAAGCAAGTGCTTGGATCTTCTAGAAATCTCATAGCTTTGTAGATGTTGAATGTAACATCTTCCTTGTTCATTCTCAATGTTAACTCACCATTTTGAACATCCATTAGAGCCCTTCCCATAGCCAAGAATTAGTGGGACATCTTGGTCTTCATCCATATCTAACACCACAAAATCGACAGGAAAAATAAATTTATCCACCTTTACCAATACATCTTTTATGATTCCCCATGGATACTTAATGGATCAGTCTGCTAGTTGTAAAGAAATTGTTGTTTGTTTCATCTCTCTAAGTCCTAATTACCTATAAATAGAGAGTAGCATAAGATTAATGTTAGCACCAATATCACATAAAACTTTATCAAAAAATAAATTTCCAATAGTGCATGACAAAGTAAAACTCCATGGATCTTTTAATTTTTGAGGAAATTTCTTTTGAAGAATGGCATTACATTTTTCAAAAAGCTTTACTGTTTCGAACTCCTCCAACCTTCTCTTCTTGGAAATGTTGTCCTTCAGAAATTTGGCATAATTTGGCATCTATTCCAAAGCATCTACAAAAGGTATATTTATGTAAATTTTCTTAAAAATATTCAAAAACTTAGAAAATTGCTGATCTAATTTTTGTTTTTGAAAGCACTAAGGATAAGGAAGTGGAATAGAGAGAATAAAAGGATTGTCAGGAAATGAAATTGATGGATTCATGTCAGCCTCTCTTCGTGTATCATCAACAATCTCCTTTTCTTCTACTTTATTATTGTTTTGGCCATTGTTTGGAGTTGTAGGGGTGGATTTGGTTTCCTTTGATGGTGACCTCTCAATTTCTCTTCCACTTCTAAATGTAATGGCTTTGCATTGTTCCTTTGGATTAACTTCTGTATTGCTAGTCAAAGTTCCTCTTTGTTGGGCATTGATGGTTATGGCTAGTTGCCCAATTTGCACTTCAAGATTTTTCATAGTAGCTCCCATATTGTTGAAATGAGTCTCAATATTATCCATTCGTGAATCATTCTTTTTAAACCTTGTTTTTTTCTCCTCAACAAAGGAAACCATGGCATCCTTAAGGGACATCTTCTTCTCACTTGGTTGACTATCAAACCCTGGAGGATGTTGGAGTACATTCTTTGTGTTTCCATAAGAAAAATTATCATGATTTCAAAGCTCTAGATGGTATTAATTTGGCATAGGATGACTATGATAATTATAGTTCTGATTATTGATGTATTGAACCTGCTTTTGACATGATTCATTCATCGGAGTTGTCATACTTGAAGTTGCAACATATTCTACACTTTGTGAAATTCTTTGGGTTGTTAAGGCTGAAATTTGATGAGATAAAGAAGCTACTTTAGCTGAAAGGGTAGCAAGTGACTCCAATTCATGAATCCCGACAAATTTCTTGGCCATAAATCTTTCAGTTGGGCATTGATAGATGTTTGAGGCCATTTCTTCCAAAAGAGAAGTAGCACCTTCAAGTGTCTTTAACATCAAAGTTCCACCAGAAACAACATCAATTATAGTTCTAGTTTTCCCATTTAACCCATTATAGAACATCTGAACTTGCAACCAATCTGGCAATCCATGATGAGGGCAACATCAAATCATATTTTTAAATCTTTCCCATGATTCATAGAGTGTCTCAAAGTCAATTAGTCTGAATTGACCAATCTCACTCCTGAGTTGGGCTTCTTTTGTAGGTGGAAAGAATTTAGAAAGAAACTTTTCTGCCATGTCTTGCCAACTAGTAATGCTTCCTGGTTGTAGAGATTGTAGCCAACCTCTAACCTTGTCTCTCAATGAAAAAGAAAACATTCTCAATCTAATGGTGTCTTCAATAACAACATTCATCTTTATAGTGTCACAAATCTCCAAAAACATTGCCAAATGAATATTGGGATCATCAAGTGGTGATTTGCTAAATTGGGCTTGTTGCACCATGCTGATCAACGTAGGTTTGAGCGCAAAATTATTTACATTAATGGTCTGGCATCTTACACCTGAGTAGTTGTCATTCACAATTGGCCTTACATAATTCTTCAAGGTGCATGGCGATGCATTATGTTCTCTTTCAACCATGGCTAGTACTTTCTTCTTTCTTCATGATCTAAAGGTTTTTTCAATCTCCGGATCAAAAGGAATAATGTTTTGAGTTCTAGCATGGTGCATCCAACGTCAAAAACACACCTAGAGAAAAATAAAAATAAAAATAAAATATAATTCTAAATTAAAACCAAGATTACTTTGTATCGATATTGAAAAAAATAAGAAAAAAATCAATCCTCAGCAATAGCGCCAAAAACTTGATTGGTGCAAAACTACAAATGCATAGTATCATAGTTTTATAATATAGTGATAAGAAAAATATTGTCCTCATGGTTTGGTAACTTATTTTTGACAAATACCAAAATTTTATTAATCTCAATTTTATCAAGAAAATCACTAAGGTTATTATAATTAAAATTTAAAATAAAATCAATTAAAAAAATATGCAAAAGCAAATAAAGATGTTGTTCAAATATCAAATTAATAGGAAAAAAACTTATAGGAAATTGATTTTACCTAATCCCTCACTATGCTTTACTAATCTAGCTAATTGAATTTAATTCTCTCTGTTTGTTAGCAATCTCCAAAAAAATATCCAAAAGATTTTTTTAATAGTTAATTGGAAATAATTTGTTAATTAATTTACATAAGAGTATGCAATTTAATAAAGCAAGAAAACATTAAAACCAATGATTTTAATACTACATAGGTTCATATAAGTCTTTTGATTTCTATATTTACCTATACCGAAATATTCCAGATCTATCCTATAATTCTTTCGATAGTAAATCACAAGACTAAAATCATTTAATTAATGACGAGTTAATTAGAAGCATTAAACTCAAGATAAATCAAACAAACATGAAGAGAAATAATTCAAATTAACATAGAAAATCAAGAATAGTTTGGAATTAAATTACATATTTTCCATAGAATAAAGAAAAATTAGTTCATGCTAAAAAATAAATTTAACATAAACAAATTCACCTTAATTTTCTAAGAGAAATTGAAAGAAAGTTGACTCGTAAAAAGAATCTGTTTTTGGTTTAATTTTGGGTAGTTGTTCTCTCTCCTTTCTCTTTTCATCTCTACGCTACTTTTTCTAGTTTTTGTCTTCCTTCATGGCTATTCTTTCTCTTCCCCTTTCTCTTTTGTTTTACACACACACATATATACTTCTCTTTCTTATGCCTTTTGCTTTATATATATATATCCACCGCATTTCTCTGTGCTCCTTATATATATATATATATATATATATATTTAAATAAATTTTCATTTAAATTTAAGAGTTCTTAAATGATATGCTTCTAACATTTTAGATCTTCATTATCTTCAAATCTGCAATAAAATTTAAATAATAATAATGAAGTCTAAAATCAATAAAAATTAGACTAAAGTTAAAGTTGAGAAGTAATAACTTATGTCAAATTGTGCAAGTCATCAGCAAGTATTTTGGCAATGGGAGTGAGTCAAAGTTAGAAATTAATTGGAGCATAAAGGATTAAATAGGTTGGTTAATACTAAATTGATATTGTATCATAGGTATTTATTAGATTTGTTTGATATTTTTTTTATCTTTATATAACTTTTTCTTGATTTGATTTTTACATGTTTGGATTTAATAATTTTATGTGTGATCATAATTATTTTATTTGATTATTAAATTTTAAAGAAGCTTTTTTTACTGAATTTGTACTTAAGATTTTTGCTCTAGGATTTTACTAGTTGATTTGATTTAAGTGACATATATTTTGAATCATCTAGTTAGGATTATTCATTATTAAATTCATTCTAAAACACACACTTACACTTGTGTTTTTGTGCTAAACATTTTGCAATTAATTCAAGAACGCATCTGATTAGCGAGATGCTTATATCAATATTGGTCTAGAAACCACTCACGCTAATATTAAAAACTATGATAATAGAGCATGTGTTTATAAGTAAGGTATATTGGAGCAGTATCCTAGGAAAAGTAGCATATGACCGAGTTTGTAATTAAACATTTGGTTTTCATAATAGAAAGTTAGGTGGTTCAATGGACCTGTCATTTTTCTCTTAAGTCACGGTTGTGGCCTAGGTTGTTTCCACCTAAAAATATCATGTTTTATTCTTTTATTTCCGTACTTTATTCTTACATGCGATTACATGCCTGACTGCTTTGTTTAGGTTATTAAATTATAAATTGATAAAAATCAAAAATAACCTATTCACCCTCATCTAGGTTAATTAGGTCCATAATTTATAAACTTTTAGGAATGAAGCGATTTGTGTGTACAAAAATTTGGACACTTTTGGGATGTCCAAGAAGTGGGATTATGTCTTAACCACCTCAAGTTCTGGTATGGCTAGTATCTTGATATACTTAATACATTATGTGTTGGACTTGTGTTGGACTTTGTCTAGAATGTGGACATGTGGTTGAACCTTTAGGAAGGTACTTGATGAAGAACGATGTATTGAGATGCATCCTAATGGGTGTTCATTCTCTATTAGGACACATACTATGACACACCTAGAAAGATAGTGGATAAGGCTTTATGGTTTGTTTAGTGGCCTAGGTTCTAAAAGTATAGAGCTCACCTAGTGGGATGTTTTTTATTCATTGCCTTAGCATGGGTGCATACTTTGTTGAAATCCTATAAACCTAAGTTTACATTATTTATATGGTACAGGAACCTGGAATTATTTCTAGACCCAAGGTAATAAGGCATTCGATCCATGTCTCCTTTTTAAGGTCTATGACCAATCAAAGGTCGATAGGAACTTAGTTAATGTATTATTCACATTAGTTGTCGTCTAGACTATAGAGCTTATAGTTTAGGTGCTGCCATGTGCATATATTAGTATCATGTAGTCCTTAACTTCTTTTAGTCTTAAGCTAGTCTGGACTTGATATATCTCTTTACTAAAGTGTAGATAGTGGCTTTACTTTTATTCTCAAAATTAATTTTTTTTCTAGATTTTCTTGGCATAACTACAAGAGTATAATTTCATCGAATTTTATATTCCTTTTTGCACTTTGTGTTTTACTTGTACTAGTAGTATTACTTCCAAACCTAACCATTGTCTCATCTATTTGTGAGGCCATGGACTTTTGAGTCAATATATGAGTATACGATGATGTACTGGCATAGAAGGGAGTGTAGATCCTAGATCCAATGTATAAAGATGAGACACAATTTTTGACCTATAGCTCGAGCCCCTCTAGTCAATCACATGTCCTTAGGTCACCTTTCTAGCTGGTTAATAACACTTTTGGGTGGCCACTTCCTAGTTGGCTAGCCATACTTCTGGCCAACCATTTCTTGGTTGGCTGACCATATTTCTGGGTAGCCATTCCTTGGCTAGTTGACTACACTCTTAGCGAGCCACACTCATGGCTTGCCATTTTCTAGCTAACCAGCCATCTTCCTAACCTCCTTGCTGGCTAAACTTCTTGGTCTTGGTTGGTCCCATCTGGTCCTAACCTATCTAGTAGGATGATGATTCAATCTTTGGCTTATGTGTTGGTTCAATTGGGTGATCAGTAGCTTTAAGTTTGGGTAACTTTCAACTTATGTACCTATGGCCTTACTTTTTGATTCAGGCCTTGTCATGTTTGCTTGAATTTTTTTCTAAGTTATGGGTGACTTGTTGGTTTAAGTGTTGTTTGACTAAGCCCTTTGGTCTATTGGTCCCCTTGCTTTGAGTGCTTGAATTTATTCAAGTAGTCCAAGCATGAGATAGTTCTTAACTTAGGGAAATTTTTATCATTTGTTTTGTTTGAGATCTATAGTTTCATTATCGAAATCTTGTAAAACTGAGCCTGGTGTAGGAATGTGATAAAGTTCTTGAACCAAGGATGGCGTGGCTTTTGAGCCATATCTCTTTTTCAATATATATGGCCAACTATAGGGTGATAAAGAACTTGTTAGGTTATTCTTCACGTTAGTTATGCTTGGAATGTAGCCTATGTATAAGGTGTATCAGGTTTTGTAACTTAACATGCCAACTTTTATAGAAAATTTAGTGGTCTAACCCTAAAAGCATAGAGTTCACCTATTGGGATGCTTCTTATTTACTACTTTAGTAGGGGTTCATGCCTTGGTGAGGCATTGATGATTTCATTGCACTATGTCCTAGAGTGAGGTAGATTTCGAGCCATGCCCTATTTTCAAGGTCTATAGCCAATTAAGATGAAATTGGACCAAGTTAAGCTTTTCTTCGCATTATTTTTATCCTAGACTGCATAGCCTATGACTAGGGTGCATTCTTGTTGCAACTAAATGTGCTCAGCTTCTATGGATTTTTTTGTGCTCTAGACCTTGAGGCGTTTACCTATCACATACTTCTTATTCACTTCCTTAGCAAGGGTGTATGCTTTGGTGAGGCACTGAGGAGTTTATTGCACTTAATCCCAAGGTAGCAGAGCTATCAAGCAATGGACCACCTTTAAGGTCTATGGCCAATTAAGAGGCAATTAGACCAAGTTAAGATTTTCTACACGTTAGTTTGATCCTAGAACACATAGCCTTTGATTAGGTCACATCATTGATGTAACTTAATTCATCTAGCTTATGTTGGTCGTTTGGTAGTTTGGGTTCTAAGGTATAATAGTCACCTGTCAGGATGCTTCTTATTCACTACCTTAGTAGGGGTGCATGCCTTGGTTAGGTATTAAGTATTTTATTATGCTTAGTCCCTAGCAATTTTGCACCGACGGCCTTGGACATTTTAAAAACAAGAAGGCTCACTCTCGCTAGTTAATTTGATGCTAGACTTTTTGTCTATTTAAATCTTCCAAGTGTGGCCATACATGGTTTAAGTACCTACAAATACAATTTTTATTAGAATAAAAGTGTTGATGAAGCATTATTTTTCCATCTGTTGTAGTAAGGCACCATTTCTGGCCCATGTATATTCTTCATGCATAGCATCATATGCCAATTTTTGTCTTTCTATAACTATCATTACATTTGGAGCCTTAGAATGGGATGTTATATAGGACGACAACCATGGCCATTTATAGAAATGACCTTTCTAAACTTTTGCTATGGGGCTTTCTTGGCCCACGTTCACCTCTTAGATGTGAGTTATCTATGCATTGTTTGAATGTCCATAGCCTAGGAGGATTCAGAACACGTTCTGGAATTCTGGGCATTAAATAAATCTCAATAGCCCAGTAAGGATTGGAAGTGTTCTAAACCTGATGTATCTTTCCTACCCAAGTGCTCTTATAGAAGACTTGGATAGATCTCTATAGTACACTATTGAGGCACTCTCACATACCTCTTTTGGAAATATTTCCTAGGGAGGTGTTCACCCTTGGATGATATATTATGGTTAGGTACTTTTTGGTAGGTCACAATCCAATTTATTGGTAGGGTGAAACTTTAGTTGCAGACTTTATCCCTTGCATAGATGTTCTAGACATATATACATATATATCTTTGGCTCAGACTCAAGCACTTCAATACTTATAATTTTATTTCTAGTCTTGACCATTGTCTTATCCATTAGTGAGATTGTAGGCCCTTGAGTCAATGTACAAGGATGTGAGGATATAGAAAATATGTCTTGGACTCAAGGCGAGAAGGAGCATGAAGAATGGGACACAAATACTCGGCTGATAATTGAGGCCTATATGGTCGACCACTTATTAGTCTGATCATATTTTTGGACAACAATATCCTGACTGGACATACATTCTCTAGTCATTAAGTGATGATTTGATATCGAAGTGTTCTTTGACTTGTATACACGTAGTGTTAGTTTTGTCCAAGCCTTATTATATTTGCTTGAATTTTTCTAAGCTGGGTTGATTCGTCAATCTAGATGTTATTTAGCTAAGCCCCCAATCTATCAGCCCCTTACATGGAATGCTTAAACTTGTCATATAGCCCAAGCATGAGTTGTTTCTTAACTTATAGAGATGTTTGTAGTAGATTTGATGAATTGTCACCTCCTGTAAAAGTGTTGAATAACGAAGTCCTGGACTTCTAGATTCTCTGGCCATACTCTGGACATTGAAAGATGCCACATAGATGTTCGTTAGGACACGATGGATTGGAATATATTCTTCATCATGTTGAGATGGATGTTAATGTTCACTTAGGATCCTTTTCTACCAACCAATCAAGCCTATTGTGGGTGAGCTAGAGCAAGTACAGGCTCTACCACTCAAGTAGGCCATAGGAGCATCAGAGATACTAACAACCTGTTAGGCCTATAATTCCTATCTAAGTATGGGAACTCTTTGATGATTTTTTTAAAGGATCATTGATCTCTTTTTAAAGATCCATTAAATAAAGATGATCCAAAGAGCAAGTAAAATTTTATCAAATATTTTATAGACGCTCTAAATGAATGGAAGGGAAGATGACCATTTTTCCATAAATTTTGTTGACTTGGATGAGTGAATGATGTCTCTCTATACTCCTATTTTTGTAATCACATCTTCGTACATACACCAAAAAGTTTCAAAAATATAGTTGTTAGAATTTTCTCATTAAGAGGATTAGAGAATTAGTCTTACTTCTCTAAGAATCAATCCTAAAGTTGGTGAACCAAACCTTAGTCTATTTATATGTATGGTTGAGGAACCAAACCAGTTTTGACCAATCTTTAGTGTGGCACTATTTTGGCTAGCATCCACTCGGTTAGCGGTATATCGACACGTGATATTTTCAATGGTGGTCTCAAAATTTTCATGCGATGCATGGATTTTTAGATCCATCTAGGGGCAACTCAATTGAATACAAAATTATGCGTAGGTCCTATTTTGGGCTACGCCTTTGTGGTCGACTGCTTGGGCCTTTCTGTCTGGCTCTTAAGGAAGCTTAATTTTTTGTATGTATCAAAAACTGAATCATCATTTGGCGATGATGCCTGTGGTGCATATATGTCTGGATCATTGACCGAATTATTGCACATGATGATCTTTTCTGGATTCCCTTGGGACAAAAGTTAAGGAACTTATAAATTTATCCTTTACCTTTTTATGAAAGATCAAAGAGTAGTCTTATAGAGACCAGTATAACAATAATTTGGATACTAAAATATATGTATGCTTAATCATTCCAGATGTAAGAACATCCCCTACCAAAGGTTAAGTTCCTGGCCAAGCATGATGATAGATGACATGATGTAGGACAAAAGTAGCTCATATTCATCTTGTATGACTAATGGGTAATTGGTTAGAAAAGGTCTTATGATAAGGGTTAACTTGATGGATAGTTCTAGTTGGACCATACCCTAGCTGGTGAGGCCTATCTTGGATGGGTCTCATTGGCAAGCCATATCTTGGCCAATAGAGATAGTCTTGGGTGGTAATTCTTGGCCAACCATGTCTTAGCAGGTAGAGCTTCTCATAGGACATGGGTCCCATCATGGAAAATCATCTTTTCGACTAGATCTTAGATGGTTATGCATCTTGTCTCGTGTACTCTTAGCATTTGAGGATGTTATATGGGTGTTTTCTAGGATGATGATGGTCTAGAAACTAGTGGCTCTGGTAGGCACTCTAAGATGGCTTGAAGTCTATTTTTCATTAGGTCTCTATAGGCTCATGCCTAGACTCGTATGCATTTTGGACCTACAAGACCAATTATAGGTAGATAAGTTCAATTGCAACACCTATATTTCTGACAAGCTATGGTAGAGCTAGAAGGAGTGGTAGATGGATGAATTATTGGTTGGTAGGTTGGACATCCTGACTATTTGTTACTGTCTAAATGGTGGAGCTAGTTTTCTGATCTATGACATATCTTAAAAGTACAGTGAGCCATGTAGGTAATAGTGGTAGATTAAATGACTTTAAAGTTTTCTTTCAAAAATATTTCTTCTCCACGATCTCTTTCCAAGGATATTTACTTTTTTGTTAGATTAAGAACTTGGAGAATTTTTTTGAGAGTTCTATAACTTTTGATTTTTTCATCTGAGTAGAACAAATTTTTGTCCCACGGACTATGCTAGATGTTGACCAATTCTTGTCAACACCAGGTATGATTATCTTCCATGGATTTATGAGTGAACAAATCGTTATGACCTCAAACCACCTTGTGAATGGGTGGTCTTTGGCTCTCCGATGCTTAAGTCAATAACAATATGATTTAGATTAGAAGAGATCTATGGTCTTGCTCTAATATTATAAAAAAAAAGATAGTGTCTACCTATGATTCTCTATTGTGAGAATCTAGTTCTAGTTAAGTTCTTGTAATTATGTATATATATAAGTATATATATGAGAAAAATTAAACTCGCTATTCCTTATTGGGAGGGGATTGACTTGTTATAACTTTGTAGATATCTATCCTTATTTATCTCTTTATGATAATTATTTTGTAGCCATACTTATATAATGAATTAGCACTTATTAGGCTTGGTGCATAAGGATCTTTACTAACTAGGACCAACATTTGACTACTAATGCACAAATATTGTTTAAAAACTCGCAAGGGCACGAGTCCCTTATAATAAGCGATCAATATACTCCCAAAGTCAGTTTCTCAAGGAATTGCAGTGATTTTGGATTTTTTTTGCTTTTCTTAAAAACTTAAACGAACTTGAATAGAAAATAAAATCTATATATGCTATCACAATGATTTGATTTTGAAAATCCCAAGTTTAGAACAACTAATTAAATAACTAAATATAGACTCGACTTGAAACAAAATCAAGCAGATTACAATTATAAATTAATGGAGAATTTATATTTTCTTATTTTCCTTTCTTTATCAATTGTATTGACTTTTTTTTATGAAAATTTTGATCTTTAAAAATATAATTATATCTAGCTTATTTATTAATCTTGGGGTCTTATAAATCTAATTTCCTGCCTGAGATGATATAATATTTTACTCCAATTGTTATGGCAATGCAATTATATTATTTAATTTGGTTTTTATGCTATTAATTGTTTAGTCAACAATTGATCTATAGAAACAATTAAATAGATATAAGAGAATTATTTAATTATTTTTTATTAAATAACATGCATAATTTTTAGGGAGATATGTATGATTCATATGTGTGTGATCTATAATTGATGAACTTAATAAGTAGTATGCAATCTAATTGACATGAGAGTGTAGTATATTTAAGAGAGGAATGTATGCTAAGTTAGATTTAGTTGATCATATAATTGATTGATGATTATATTAGGGGAAAATTTAGTGATTTACATGTTAGGAAATTAAGGAATTAAAGATTCCTAGATCGTTTTCTCATATATCTTCGTAGTTGTTGAGCCTTGTGATTTAAAATTAGTTGTCATTTATTTTTCAATTTTTTATAATTTTTTATTGTCAAAATAATATTCGTAATAATTATATTAGTACTCAGTTATAAGCTACACAACTCCCTGTGAGATTGATATCCATACCTAGATACATTATATTATGTGCACAACCCGTATTCTTGCATATTGCATCGTGATTATCAAAGACATTTAAGCATTTTCCACATCATAGCCTTCTTTTTATTCATCATGCAATGCTTAACTACACTTGAGCTTTTACTTGATGTTCTAGTGCACTCTTTCTTATCATTTTTCATTATTTTATTCCACAACATTTTTGTAACTTTACAACACCCTCAAACTTACCTTTTCTTTTTATTTTCTTTTTGTTTAAAGGGATAATTGTGTTGTCAATTTTTTTAAAATAAGGTATATTACATTTCACCCCACTCTATAGTATAATATATGATTGCATTTTTCATACAAGCTAAATATGTAAGGGTAGAGGTAATGCTTTTGGTTAGGCTTAAAGAGTGGTAGGAGTGTGCAAAAAATCCGATCATTCGATCAATCCGATTAATCCGATCCGATCCGTTGATTTTTCATCCGATCCGATCCAATCCGATGGTCGGATCGGATGGAGATTTTTTCCATCCGTTAAGTGCGGATCGGATGGCGGATTTCATTACGATTCATCCGATCCAATCCGATCCGACCGAAATTAATTATATATATTTATTAAATTAAATATATAAAAATAATTAATATATATTTATTTAATTTTTTAATGTTGTTTTTAAATCAAATAATTTTATGTTATGATTTATGTAAAAATTTAAAAAAATTATTTAAAAATACAAAAAATAGAGTTAATTAAATTTATTTGTCGGATTGATCGGATGTCATCCGAATAGTTTACGGATCGGATTGAGCGGATGTAAGAAGTGATCGGATCGGTTGCGGATTAGGATATTTCAATCCGAGCGGATGGTCGGATCAGATCGGATGACAGTAAAATCAACGGTTTCGATCCGATGAACACCCCTAAAGAGTGGCTTAAAGATATAAATGGTTCTTAGCTAGGCTCAAATGATGACTAAGGGTTTGAATAATAGTTAGCTTGAAAGGCTCAATTGATCCAATTAAGTCCTAAATCATTTCTCGTGCTAAATACTATCTAGGATTTCGCTTTAAGAGATGATCAAATAGATTCTAAAACATGGTGGAGTTCAATGACTAGCATAATGCACCCTTATTTTCTTCTAATAAGAACACCAAAATCAACATGAGCATATGCATGTGCATAAAAATTAATAAGCATATCACATGATTAATGTAAGTGCCTTAATGAGCACGTTGCATTTATTATCCTAGTCATGACAACCAATTCTATCATTGGGTTCATATGTTTCATATCATGCATGCATGCATGCATTTAGCTTCCATGTATTCATCAATTTTCACCTAAATCATGATAAAAAAACATACTAAAAAAATCAAAAATGAATACTAAACACTAAAGAAGAGAATGAATTTCTCTCACCCACACCTGAGTTGCACAACCCCAATGTGTGCATACGATTATGAAAGAGTGAAAGGAATATAAAACTCCCTTAGTCTTGCCATACTACATTATATCACCAAAATTTTCCAATCTTATTGTGTCACTTTCCTTCACATTTATTCATCTACAAAATAAATAAATATATTATAACATTGGGTTGCCTCCTATCAAGCGCTATGTTTAACATCCTTGGCTAGACGGTTGTATTAACTCCTAGATTTTCTTATCATGCCATCATTTTGTTTTCTCTTTGTACAACTTAGCATTCTCATAAGAACTCCACTGTAGCTCATCTAATTCATTTATTTATAAAATTCTTCACTCATCAGTTGCATCCATGGATATATTTAATTGTTTCAATGCCCAATATGCTTTGTGTTCCAATTCCACTAATAAGTGAAATGCCTTTCCACAGACTAGCCTATATAGGGTGGTACCAATTGGTGTTTTAAATGCATTTTTATATGCCCATAAAGCATCATCTAACTTAGATGCCCAATCCTTTAAAGAATTAGTCATTGTTTTTTCAAAAAAAATTCCACCTCTCTATTGGAAACTTTTGCTTGCCCACTTGTTTATGAATGGTAAAGGGTAAACACTTTATGCTTAATCACATACTTAGACAATAAAGATTTAAAGGCTTTATTGTAAGAATGCCTACCTCCATCACTAATAATGATCCTAGAAGTTTGAAACCTAGTGAAAACGTTTTTCTTCAAAACTTTTAGGACAACGTCGACATCACATTTGCTGATAGCTATTGATCGCCACACAAATTGTGTGTGCAATGAATACCCAAGTATACGTATTTTAACAAGTAATATAATGATAAGTAAAGATCGTTCCCACAAATATTATTTTATTAGAAATTAATTTTTTAAAACTAAAAACAATAAAAATTAATTTTTTGGTGTTTTTATATTTTAAGGAAGCAAAATTAAAATAACTAAAAGTAAATAGCAATAATTAATTAATTCAGATTATGTGACTAAAAAGATATATGAGAAAATATCTAGGAATACTTAATCCTCTAATTTTCTAAACATGCGAATCACTAAAATCTCCTCAATATAATTATCAATTAATTACATGATCAATTGAATCTAATCTAGCATGTATTCCTCTCTCAAGTAAACTACACACCATATAGTAATTAATTTAATCACACTCTCATACCAATTAAATTACATACTACTCATTAAGTTTATCAATTATGGATCACATACATAAGAATCATACATCTCTACCTAGAAACTATGCATGTTATTTAATCAAGACAAATAATTAAATAATTCTCTCAAATCTATTTAATTGCCTCTATAAATAAATTGTTGGCCAAACAATTAATAGCATACAAATTAGATTAAATAATATAATTAAAATAATATTATAATTGGGGTAAAATTTTAGATTATCACATGGTGAAAATTGGGTTCATAAGATCCATAGATTAATAAATTAATTACACATAATTGTGTTCATAAAGCTCATTTTTTTCATAAAGAAAGACATAAAATTGATAAAGAAAAGAGTAGAAATAGAAATACAATCAATCTTTTGAATTTTAGTATTAATTTCCTCTTGAATCTCCACCAAAATTATCATCTCTTGAATTTTTCTGTATTTTTCTCTCTTTTTAGCTTTAAAAACTGACCAAAATTATGTCAATGGAGGCTAATTAGGGTTTATGGAGTGATTTAGGGCTTAAATAAAGTTTAGGTGTGATTTGGACCGTCTGATCAGCTTCAGATTAAGAGCTACGATCAAAACAAGCCCGACACGTGGCATTAGAAATTCATTGGGTGAATCAAGGAGCGACGGATGGCAGGGGAGACCGGTCAGAGTCAATGCTCGTCGAGTCAACAACAAGTGGCACGATGTAATTCGTGGGAAAAGATGGCGTGGTGCACAGGTGGAACGTGCGGAGCAATGACGTGGTGACACATGGCATGACACGTTGACCTATTTTTGAACTCGGATTGAATGCCATATTGACACGTGGTGCGTGTTTGTCCTTCTCACATGCGGCACAATGTGATTCGCTCCCCTATGCTTGTGTGGCATGCCACGTGGAAACTTTTGATTGGTCATGCGTTAAAAATTCATAAAAAATCCCAAAAAATTCCAAAATTATATTTTCACCCCTTTTCACTAAAAAAATTATATTTTAATTTTTTTCCATAAAAATACTATTTATTAAATAAAATAAGTAAATATTAAGTAAAAAAAATGCGCTAATGATTCTATTTTCATAAAGTCATCACACCCCCAAACTTAAATCTTTGCTTGTCTTCAAGTAAAGTTAAATACAATTAAATAAAATAACTTGGGTAGTATATTCATTAATATACTTCTATTAGTACATGCATATTTCATGGAAACTATCCCTCTCAAAAGTCGTACTAGTTTATGATAAAAAGTTCACATATTCATCAATCAACATTCCATTAAAACAAGGAAATGCAAGGTTTTTGAAAAATTGATTCGTGTGTTTTTGCTGCACATGATATCATCCAATGCATTCATGAAATCAACCTATATGAGCGTGCTAATCAATTCAATCTTAGAACAAATCTCATAAGTCAATTTTTCACATCCCTCACCACTAATATAAATATGTACTTAGCTTAAGATCAATAAGGACTTTACATGGTTGTAATGTAAGGCTTAGGTGGAGGGGTCGATAAATGAAGATATTTTAGGATCTTTCCATACCTTAGCTTCTTTTTTTTCATTATGCATTTTTTAACTACAATTGAGATTTTACTTGATATTTTAGTGCATCCTCTTTTGACATTCTTTTCATATATTTTTTATTCCACATCTCTTTTCTCTTTTTTTATTCTTCTTTTTGTAACTTCACAACACGCCTAAACTTATTTTCAATTCTATTTTCTTTTTCTTTAGATAGATAATTTTGTTGTGAAATTTTATTCTTTTTTATAAGGTGCATTACATTTCACCTTACTCTATATCATAACACATTATTGCATTTTTTTTCTTTTCATACAAGGTAAAGGTGTAAGGATAAAAGTAATTCTTATTGGTTAGGCATTAAATGTGGCTTAAAGATATGAATGGTTCTTTGTTAGGCTCAAATGAGTAACTAAAGATATTAACTATGGTTAACTTGAAAGGCTCAATCGATCCAAATAAGGCCTAAATCATTTATCTTGCTAAATACAATTTAGGATTTTGCCTCAAGGGATGATCAAATAAATTCTAAAACTTGGTAGATCTAATTGACCCATATAACTCACTACAAATTTTCTCTCAATAAGCACACCAAAATCAATCATGAGCATGTGCATAAAAATTTGAACCAATTCAATCAAAACTAGCACGCATATCACATGATTAATGTAAATATCTTAACAAATATGCTACACTCCTTAGCCTAGTCATGACAACCAATTTTTATCATGGAGTTCATATGTTTTATATCAAGCATGCATGCATTTAGTTTCCACATATTTATCAATTTCTACCCAAATCATGATTAAAAACAACCTAAAAATAAAAATAAAAACTCCCTAAAAATTTAAAATGCATACTAAATACTAATGTAGAGAATGAAGTTCCCTCCCCCAAACTTAAATTACACATTGTTCCCAATGTGCACATATAAATATGAAAAAGTAAAAGGAAAGAAAACTCCCTTAATCATGGCACACCACATCTGTCACTGAAATGCTCATTCTTGTTGTGCCATTACTATCCACATTTATTCACCTACAAAACAAAAACAATGAAAATATAAGTAAAATAACGGGGTTGCCTCCTAACCAATGTCACGTTTAACGTCCTTTACTAGTCGGTCCTATCAAGTTCTAAGGTGCATCCTCTAAGGTTATCACAAGTGTTTCATTTGATAATTGATCTTCATAAATCACTCTTTATCTTTATTTTCTAATTCAATGGAAAAATGGTTGGTTACCTTAGTGATAATGAATCGTTCTGACCATCTACTCTTTAATTTTCCCGGAAACAATTTGAGTCTTGAGTTATACAGTAACACTTTTTGACCTGATTCAAAGATACGGTGCACAATTTTTTAATCATGCCATTGTTTTGTCTTTTCTTTGTAAATCTTGGCATTTTCATAAGCATTCCACCGTAATTCATCCAATTCATTTATTTGAAGCATTCTTTTATCACCACCTGCATCTATGGACATATTCAATTGTTTCAATGCCCAATATGCTTTATGCTTCAATTCTAATGGTAAGTGACAAGCCTTTCTATAAAATAGCTTATATGGGGTGGTACCGATTGGTAAATGTAGTTCTATACGCCTATAAAGCATCATCCAACTTAGATGACCAATCCTTTCTAGAGATGTTCATACTTTTCTCCAAAATTCTTTTCACTTCTCTATTAGATACCTCTACTTGTCCACTTGTTTGGGGATGGTAAGGGGTAGACACTTTATGATTAATATCATACTTAGACAATAAGGAATTAAATGCTTTATTGCAAAAGTGATTTCCTCCATCACTAATAATGATCCTAGGAGTTCCAAACTTAGTGAAAATATTTTTCTTCAGAAATTTCATGACAACTTTTGCATCACCTTTGTTGCTAGCAATGGCTTCTACCCACTTTGACACATAATCCATTCCTACGAGTATGTATTGGTTGCCAAATGATGGAGGAAATGGTCTCATAAAGTCGATGCCCCACACATTAAACAATTCCACTTGAAGTATACTGTTTAGAGGCATCTCATCTCTTTTTGAAATATTAGCTATCCTTTGACATCTATCACATATCTTTACAAAATTGTAAGCATCTTTAAATAGTGTAGGCCAAAAATAACCAGATGGAAGTACTTTAGTTGCTATTTTTGAGCTCCCAAAGTGACCTTCATTGTTTGAGCTATGACAATGGTAAAGGATACTTTCAAGTTCATCATTAGGGACACACCTTCTCAAAATACCATCACCACATTCTTTATAGAGGTAAGGGTCATCCCAAAAATAATTTTTAATGTCATGGAAAAACTTATTCTTTTGTTTCCATGTGAGGTTCAATGGAAGAATGTTGGCGACAAGAAAATTTGCAATGTCTCCATACCATGGAACTTCTGTTTGAGCTATACAAAATAGTTGTTCATCTAGAAAAGATTCCCCAATTACCATATTATCATCCATTTTTTCTTCTCTCTCTAGTCTAGATAGATGGTCTACTACCTGATTTTCTATTCTTTTTTATCACGAATTTCCAAGTCAAATTCTTGTAAAAGAAGCACCATCTTATCAATCTTGGTTTTACATCCTTCTTCATCATGAGATACTTTATTGCAGAATGATCTATATAAACAGTCACTTTGGTACCAACCAAATAAGATATGAATTTCTCAAAGGCATATATAATGGCTTGGAGCTCTTTCTCTGTAGTAGCATAATTCATTTGGGCCTCATTCAGTGTCTTGCTTCCATAGTATATGGCACGAAAATTTCCGTCTCTTCGTTGTCCAAGAACAGCTCCAATAGAAAATTCACTTGCATAACACATCAATTCAAAGGGCTTGATCCAATCCAGTATGACTATAACTGGTGCTGACACTAGTCTCTCTTTAAGCACTTGAAATGCTGTTAAACATTTATCATCAAACTTGAAAGGCTTGTTCTTTTTCCAAAAGATTACATAAGGGTTTGGAGATTTGAGAAAAATATTTTATGAATCTATGATAAAAGCATGCATGCCCAAGAAAACTTCTTACTCTTCGTACATTGGTAGGTGGGTGTAATTTCTAAATCACTTCTATTCTAGCTCTATCCACCTCAATGCCATTAGCTAAGATTTTGTGGCCCAAGATTATACCTTCATATACCATGAAATGACATTTCTCCCAGTTTAAAACCAAATTTGTTTCTTCACATCTTTGTAACACTAGGGAGAGATAGTGTAGACATTCATCAAATGAGTTTCCAAAGACCAAAAAATCATCCATGAAGATTTCTAGATGCTTCTCCACCATGTCTGAGAAAATGGCCATCATGTAGCGTTGAAATGTAGCAGGTGTATTAAATAATCCAAAAGGCATTCTCCTGAAAGCAAAAGTTCCATAAGGATAGGATAATGTGGTCTTTTCTTGGTCTTCAGGTGCCACAACAATCTGGTTATAACCAGAGTATCCATCTAGAAGGTAAAAGAAAGAATGCCCAGCTAATCGGTCAAGCATTTGATCCATAAATGGGAGAGGAAAATGATCCTTCCTTGTAGCTTTATTTACTTTATGAAAATCCATACATACTCTCCATCCCGTGATAGTCTTAGTAGGTATTAACTCATTGGACTAATTTTCCACCATAGTGATTCCTCCTTTCTTCGGTATACATTGGATTGGACTTACCCATTCACTATCTAATATTGGGAAAATAATGCTCATGTCCAGCCACTTGACAATTTCCTTTTTCACCACTTCTTTCATAATGGGATTGAAGCGGCATTGTGCATCCTTGGTGGGTTTAGCCCTGTCTTCTAGCAAGATTTTTTGCATGCATATTGAAGAGCTTATGCCTTTGATGTCCGAAATATACCAACCTATAGCTCTTTTGAAGTTCCTTAGCACCTTTAGTAGTGCTTCCACTTTCTCCATACTTAGATCAGTCGAGATTATGACTGGAAGTGTCTCGTTATCACCCAAAAATGTATAACGAAGATGAGAAGGTAAAGGTCTAAGCTCTAATTTTGGTGGCTCTTCAATGGATGGTTTCAATCATGAGCTTATTTCAAGACATTTCACAACTATATTTGATACACAAATGAGAGACGTGTCCTCCAAAAATTTCACACAATTCACAAAATCAACCTTTGATTCCATATTTTCAAAATTAAAAGAAGTTGAGTTGTTTTCTGTTGAGTTAATGTCCTTGTTCATAGCATCATGTGTTAAATTCATATGTAGGGGTGATTCAACATGTGTTGTTAGGCTACAGAATGAATTTGTGCGCCTGCATGCATGTCCTAGTATTCATTAGTATGTGTGTTTACAGAATTAACAAGCACAAACCCTAAAGCATTAATAAGGCATATGTCAAAAAGTATATCAGTGGTTAGCTCATCAGTGCTATCTATTCGAAAGCAATCACCAGCATTATCATCATTAGAAAATTTAATTGCTTTGAACACATTAAATGTTACTTGTTCATCTTGCACTCTTATTGTAAGTTTACCTTTTTGTACATCAATGAGTGCTCTTCTAGTTGCTAAGAATGGATGACCAAGTATGATAGGAATGTCATGGTCCTCTTCCATGTGTAGCACAATGAAGTCCACCAGAAAGATGAATTTGTCTACTTTTACTAGTAAATCTTTTACCACACCCCAAGGTCTTTTAATTAACCTGTCTTCCATTTGCAATGTTACTAAAATAGGTTTGGCTTTTCCAGCCCCTATCTCTAGAAGATTTATAATGGCATGAGGTTAATGCTAGAACCCAAATCACATAGTGCCTTGCCAAAATGAATGTTCCCAATAGTGCAAGGGATGTCAAAACTACCTGGATCTTTTAGTTTTTGTGGTAGTTTTCTATCAAGAATGGCACTACAACCTTCAGTCAAAGTTATTGTTTCATGATCTCTAAGCCTCATTTTCTTTGATAGTATATCCTTCATAAATTTGGCATAAGATGGAATTTGTTCAAGTTCCAATACAAATGGTATGTTTATGTGCATTTTCTTGAAGACTTCCAAATTTTTTGAAAACTATGTATCTCCATTTTGCTTTTGTAGCCTTTGAGGAGAAGGAATAGTGGGTTTGTAGAGATTGCTCTTTTTCGGTTGAATTATTTCCTTTCCATTAGTCTCTTTATCCACTACTTCCTTTTCATCCTTTTTATTTTTCGGTTCCTCCTTATCCTTTTTAGTCTTATATTTCTCCTTATCCTTTTGAGTCTCATCTCCCTCTAGAGTTTTACCATTCCTTAAGGCTATAGCACTGCAATGGTCCTTCCCTTCTCTTCTTAGGTTTATAATTATGTCACTTGGAAGGTTACCTTGCGGCCTTTGGCTTATGGCTTGGGCAAGTTGCCCCATTTGGTTCTCCAAACTTTGAATCAAAGCCTCTTGAGTGGACACTTTTGTATTCACTGATTGGATGAAATCTTTCATCATCCCTATTAAGGCATTTGTATCGTCCTTAGTAGGTGGCTTCTTCTCTTGGGCTTGCGATTGATATGGTTGAAACGATTGATGGTTGAATTGGTTACCACCTTGATTTTTGTTAATCCAGGAGAAATTTGGATATTGTTTATAAGAGCCAATTTATTTCATTTCTACTATGATTTAAATGTTGATATTTGTATGAAAATTGTGTTTATTTAATTATTTAATCCACAAATGTCATTTCATGGGTATTTCGTGTTTAAAATGCAATTTCAGGTAAAATCATGATTTTGGAGAAGTATGGGACAAAGTATAATGATTGGGATTGAGTGATTTAAATGTTAATATTTGGGTGAAAATTGTGTTTATTTGATTATTTAATCCACAAATATCATTTCACAGGTATTTCGTGTTTAAAGTGCAATTTCAGGTAAAATCATGATTTTGGAGAAGTATGGGACAAAGTATAATGATCAGGATTGAGTGAAAATAAAAAGAAAACAAAGTTTCAAAATTTAAAAATCCCGCCGTTGGCGAGAATATTATCGCCGCCGGCAAAAATCTTACTAAGAGCACGGCGAAATTCTTCCCAAGAGCACAAATTTTGGCAAATTCATCTCGTCGCCGGCCAAATTAATCTAGCCTATAGCCAACATAATCTCACCGCCGGTGATAATCAGCAGAACCAAAATTGTAACTTTTCCAGAAATCACACCGCGGCGAGAATAATGTCGCCGCCGGCGAGTTTCGTCCGACAACACATTTTTTATGTTGTTTTGTTCCAAAATTGCCCCCAAAACCGAAAGAGGCCACGAGCAGAGAAGAGCAAATCTAAGCCATTTTTGGAGGTGAGAAGGCAATTTTGGAGAGAAAGTTTGGAGAAGCTTGAAGGATTATCACCATTATTGCTACCAAGTCTTCATCTTCAAGATTTTTTCTTCTTTTCTCCTTAGCTTTTATTTTCTGCATTCTATTCAGATTTGTTATTCATGGATTCAATTGAGATGATGTTTCTCCTTATTTCCGTTATGAACTAATTTATTTTTGCTAAGGCTATGATATAGTTGAATCAAGAAAATTTGATTTCTTGTGTTATCGTTATATGAATTCATTGTTTTTAAGTTGAGTATTTATTTCCATGCTTAATGCTTTTAAATTTCTGGCCAAGATTTAGATGATTTGTTGCATTATATTGAGACAATGAGGATATATGTAAATGCTTCTTGTGATAAATACCATATGTTGAATGCGAGTGTGAGACCTAATGCATAATGTATGTGATTATTCTAGAAATTCCATAAATTGTAATGTGCTTGTTTGTGATTAAATCTTCATAGAAATATAGTTGGTTTTCATAGATAAGTAATTATAATATAACTTGAGAGAGAGTATTAGATAAATTTGGGTTTTTCAACCATTACTTTTAACTTTGATTCTCATATAACATGACTTGAAATCGGATTGAATTGATTTAGCAAAATCAAATGCCTTAGCATTTTTAATCATTTGTGAACAACATTTAATTGTGTTATTTGCGTTTATTTTTAAGTTAATTTACTTCTTAAACAATTTCAACAATTCGGTTTTCAAATAAAATTAGGATTAGTCAATTTCGGTACTTAGTAACGCCATTCCTTGTGGGTTCGATATCCGTACTTTTGTACACTTTATTACTTGAACGATTCATACACTTGCGAAAATATGCATCAGTTGTCTCCATCCTGGGTTATATGTGTTTGAGTATGGATTATTGTTTCGAGTCACATTACCCACATAGCAAATGGATTCAGGATTATTTGGACAATTATCAAACAAATGAGCTCCACAAAATACACATGACACTCTTGAATCTTGGACTTGGTTTATACTTGGTGGCGAGTTTTTAACCTTCAAAAGATTAACCAAAGATGACACTTGAGTTGTAAGTGTTGTGATATCATTTACCTCATTTTTTTCGGCTACTCTTCCTTTGGCTGTCATTCTATCCATTGGCTATTGATAATTATTGCTAGCCATTTTCTCAAGTAAATCTTAAGCTTGATTGTAAGATTTGGCTAGCAAAGCTCCATTAGCTGATGCATCAATGATAGTCCTTGTTTGACTATTGAGACTATTGTAAAAAGTCTCCAATTGAATCCAAGAAAAAATACCATGATGAGGACACTTCCTTATCAATTCCTTGAATCTTGCTCATGCTTCATATAAAGATTCTCCTTCGTGTTATTGGTAGGAAGTAATGTCATTCCTAAGCTTGGCATTCTTTGTTGGTGGGAAGTATTTCATCAAGAATTTTTCCGCCAAACCCTTCCAAGTTATAATGGAATCAGGTGGTAAATAGTTTAGCCAGCCTCGAGCATGGTCTCGCAAAGAGTAAGGGAATAATCTAAGCCTAAATGCCTCCTTTGTCATACCATTGAACTTAAATGAATCTACAACTTCAATAAATAATCTGAGATGGAGATGAGGATTCTTTGTTGGCAATCTGCTGAATTGTCCAACTATTCGTAGCATTTGAAACATCAATAGCTTTAGTTCAAACTGATTAGCTTGAATATTTGGCCTTGTAATACTTGGATTCAGCTCTTCCAACATAGGTATTGCATATTCATTCATAGTTTTATCTCTATCATCCATCAAAAGTATTTGATTGTTCAAGTTTAGCTCATTGTTGTTTATTTCTAATGGATTAGCCATTTTTTTTCTCTTGGGTGACTTGTTGTTTTCTAATTGATTTCAAAGTACGCTCAATTTCAAGATCTAAAGGTAAGATTTTTCCCACATGAACTCTACTCATGCAATAGACTCAACTATGTTTCTACAATACTAAAGGAGAAGTCTAAATAAAAATTAAATAAAAAAATAAACAACTAAATAAATAAATTAATAATAATAATAATAATAAATTAAGAAAATAAATAAATAGATAAGTTAATAAAAGAAAATAAGTAAATTAAAATTAAAATTGAATGCCGAGTCAGCAACACGTGGCGCGCGTACTTCGCGAGAATAGATGGCGTGGCGCATGGGTGGAACGTGCGGAGCAATGGCTTGGTGACACATGGCATGTCAAGTTGATCAATTTTCGAACTCGGATTGAATGCCGTGTTGACATGTGGCGCGTGTTATTCCACCTCACACATGGTGCGATGTGAGTCGCTCTCCGTGCTTGGGTGGAGTCCGCATGGCTTGCCCAGTCAGCTCCTCTGCTTGAGTGGTATGGCACGTGACAGCTTCTAATTGATCATGAATTAAAAATTCATAAAAGATCCATAAAAATCCCAAAAAAATTCTAAAAATTATATTTTCACCATTTTCACTAAAAATTTTATATTTTAATTTTTGGCCATAAAAACACTATTTATTAAATAAAACAAGTAAATATTAAGTAAAAAAATGTGCTAATGACTCTATTTTCATAGATTCATCAGCTATGGCTTTCATCAACTTTGACACATAATCCATACCTATTAGTATGTACTGGTTACCAAAGGATGATGGGAACAATCCTATGAAATCAATGCCTCAAATATCAAATAATCCTACTTTAAGTATGCTATTCAAGGGCATCTCAAGTCTTTTAGAAACATTACCTATCACTTAGCATATATCACATGTCTTTGCATAAAGATAGGCATATCTAAATAGTATAGGGCAAAAATAACTAGAGTGAAGTACCTTAGCTATTCTTTTTATTCTCCTAAAATGGCCTCTATTGTCTGAGTTATGGCAATGGTGAAAAATACTTCCAAATTGATCATAAGAGACACACCTTCACAAAATACCATTACCATATTATTTATGGTGGTAAGGATCATCCCAGAAATATTGTTTAATATCATGGAAGAATTTATTCTTTTGTTTCCATGTAAGGTCTGGTGGAAGAAAATTGGTAGTAGAAAAATTTACAATGTTTGTATACCATAGGATGTCAATTTAAGCCGCTGAAAGAATTTTTCCATCTAGAAAAGATTCCCCAATCACCATGTTGTCGTCCATATTAGCTTCCCTCCAAGTCTAGGTAGATGGTCTACCATATGATTTTTTGTCCCTTTTTATCACGGATTTTCAAGTCAAACTCTTACAGAAGGTGAACTTATCTTATCAGTCTAGATTTGGCATCTTGATCAGTCACGAATTGTGTTCAATGAATACATAAGTATACATATCGTAACAAGTAATATAATGATAAGAAAATATCGTTCCCACGGAGATAATGTTATTAGAAACTAATTTTTAAAATAAAAAAAATAAAAATCTATTTTTTGTGTTTTTATATTTTAAGTAAGCAAAATTAAAAGAAATAAAAATAAATAACAATAATTAAATAAATTAGATTTGTTAAGTAAGAAAATATATGAGAAAATATCTATAAATACTTAATCCCCAATTCTTCTAAATATGTGAATCACTAAAATACCCGCAATATAATTATCAATTAATTACATGATCAATTGAATTTAACCTAGTATGTATTCTTGTCTCAAGTAAACTACACATTATATAGTAATTAACTTAATTACACTTTCATATCAATTAAATTGCACACTACTCATTTATTTTATTCATGGTGGATCACATACATAAGAATCATATATCTATGCCTAAAACCTATGCATGTTATTTAATCAAGACAATCAATTAAATAATTCTTTCAAATATATTTAATTGACTCTATAAATCAATTATTATCTAAATGATTAATAACATAAAAATTAGATTAAATAATATAATTAAATAGAAATCATAATTAGGGTAAAATATTATATCATTACATGGTAAAAATTGAGTTCATAAAACCCCTAGATTAATAAATTAACTAGACATAATTTTATTTAAAAACTATATTTTTGATAAAGATATACATAAAATTGATAAAGAAAAGAGTAGAAGAAGAAATACAATCTTTCTATTGAATTATAGTACTAATATCCTCTAGAATCTATAACAAAATTATATCTCCTTTTGAATTATTTCGTGTTTTTCTCTCTTCTTAGCTCCAAAAACTAATAAAAATTATGTTAATTTCGGCTCATTAGGATTTATGGGGTGATTAGAGGGTTAAATATAGCTTAGGTGGAATCTAAACCTTCAAATCGGCTTCAGATCAAGGTCTAAGATCAAAACAAGTAAAATTAACAGTAACAATCAATCAGAAAGCAACATATGGCACATGGTATTAACTAGGCCAATCAAAGCACGATGAGTGGCACCGGAAAACTAGTCTGGTCAATGAAAGTTGAGTCATTACCACGTGGTGCAACTTTATTCATAAATATGGTAGCATGGTGCACAGGTGGAAAGAACAAATGAATAAGGTGATGACATGTGGCGAGTGCATTGACCAAGCACCAAACTTGGATTGAATGACACTTGGCATAATGTTGCATCACACTACACATGCGACAATCTATAATTGGGCATATTTACTAATATGGCATCCACGTGACTTGCTTTGTCAGCTCCCCTACTTATGCGACATTCACATGGCAGTTTTTAATTGGTCTTGCGTTAAAAATTCATAAATATTTTAAAAAAATCCCAAAAAATTTGAAAAATTATATTTTCACCCTTTTTCACTAAAATGTTTATATTTTAATATTTTTAATACTAAAAAGACTACTTATTGAATAAAACAAACATATATTAAGTAAAAAGTGTACTGATTATTCTACTTTCATAGAGTCATCACACCACCAAACTTAACTCTTTCTTTGTCCTCAAGTAAAGTCAAGTCTAACTAAATAAAATGATATGTGTAGTATATTCATAACTATAACTATATATATATATATATATTAATATATACATATTTAGTGAAAACTATCTCTCTCAAAAGTTGTACAATTCTATGACAAAGAGGTTCACATATTCATGAATCAACTTTCTATCAATAGAAGGATATGCAAGATTTTTGATGAATTTATTCGTGTGTGTGTGACACATAATATCATCCAATGAACTCATGAAATCAACCTATATGAGCATGCTAATCAATTCAATCTTAGAATAAGTCTCACAAGTCTATTTTTCTTATTCCTCTCCACTAATATAAATATGCACTTTGTTAAAGATCAATAAGGACTTTACATTATTGTAATGTAAGACTTAGGTGGGGGTTGATAAATGAAGACATTTAAGCTCTTTCCATACCTTAATTTTCTTTTTATTCATCATGTACTTTTTAACTACCATTGAGCATCTACTTGATATATTAGTGCATACTCTTTTATCATTATTTTCATATTCTTTTATTCCACATCTTTTTTTTATAACTTCACAAAAATCTCAAACTTATTTTCAATTTTATTTTCTTTTTCTTTAGAGGGATAATTGTGTTATGAGTTTTTCCTTTCTTTCTTTTTTTTATCTTTTTTATAGGGTTCATTACATTTCACCTTACTTTGTAGCATAACACATCATTGCATCTTTTTCTTTTTTCATACCAGCTAAAGGTGCAAGGGTGAAGGTAATGCATATGTGTTAGGAATAAAATGTGGCTTAAAGATATGAAAGGTTCTTTATTAGGCTCAAATGGGTGACCGAAGCTATTTAACAATTGTTAGCTTGAAAGGTTTAATCGATCCATATAAGGCCTAATTTATTTCTCTTGCTAAGTACTATTTAGGATTTTGCTCAAAGGATGATTAAATAGATTCTAAAACAAGTTAGATATTATCAACTCTTATAACTCACTACAAATTTTATCTCAATAAGAATAGCAAAATCAATCATGAACATGTGTGTAAAAATTTGAATCAATCCAATCAAAACTAGCAAACATATCACATGATTAATGTAAGTATCTTAACAAATATGTTACATTCCTTATCCTTGTCATGAAAACCAATTTTTATCATTGAGTCCATATATTTTATATTAAGCATGCATCCATTTAGTTTCCATATATTTACCAATTTCTACCCAAATCACGATTAAAAATATCCTAGGAAAAAAGTCCTCAAAAACTTAAGATGCATACTAAATACTAAAGTAGAGAATGAATTTCCCTTCCCAAACTTAAATTGCATGTTATCCTCAATGTGCACCTATAAATTTGAAAAAATAAAAGAAAAGAAAACTTCCTTAGTCTTGGCACACCACATCTGTCGTTGGAAATTCTCAATCCTGTTGCATAATTCTCTCTATATTTATTTACCTACAAAACAAAAACAATAAAAATATATGGTCATTAACTAGACGGTCATATCGAGTCCTAAGGTACATCCCTTTATGTCCATTTACTTTTGAGTTTACCCAAAAACAATTTGAGTCTTGATTTGTTCAATAATACTTTAGGTTCATGTTTGCAAACACGATGCTCAATTCTCTTATCATGCCATTGTTTTTTCTCTTTTTGTACATTTTTACATTCTTATATGCATTCCACCGTAACTTATCTAATTTATGTATTTCTAACATGTTTTCCACCCCTCTATAGAACTCTTCCACTTGCCTACTTAATTGGGGATAAGAGGCTAAAAGTGTAAGGTCTAAACTTTATGGCTTTTCAATTGATGATTTGAGCTTAGATCCTATCTCAAAATTTTCCATAAACACCTTTGATACACACATGAGAGACGTGTCCTCCAAAAATTTCACACAGTTCACAAAATCAACCTTTTATTCCATACTTTCAAAGTTAAAATAGATTGAGTTGGTTTTTGGTGAGTTTATGTCCTTGTTCAAAGCATCATGTCTAACAGTCTTAAGTGTGGGTAACTCAACAGATTCTTTTAAGTTATCCTCATAATTAGTAACATTTATCCTTAAGCTTTGATCAATATTATCAATATCAAGGGGTTTAGATGCTTTAGAAAATTAAAATGTCACTTGTTCATCTTGGACTCTCTTTGTAAGCTCACCTTTTTATACATCAATGAATTATTTTCTTGTTGCTAAGAATGGAAGACCAAATATGATAGGAATGTTACAGTTCTCTTCCATGTCTAGTACAATTAAATTTGTTAGAAAGATGAACATGTCTACTTTTACTAGCACATCTTTGACCACATCCCGAGGTCTCTTAATTGATCTATCTGCCAATTGTAATGTTATTGAAGTGGGTTTGCCTTTACCAACTCCTAATCTTTTGAAAATTGATAATGGCATAAGGTTAATGTTGGAACCCAAGTCACACAGTGCCTTGTCAAAGTGGATGTTCCCAATAGTGAATGTTATGTCAAAACTACCTAGTTCTTTCAGTTTTTGGGGTATTTTTCTAACAAGGATGGAATTACAACCTTAAATCAGGGTTATGGTTTCATTATCTCAAAGGCTCATTTTCTTAGACAAGATGTCATTCAGAAGTTTGTCATAAGAAGGCGTTTGTTCAAGTGGATAGGCAAAAGGTATATTTATGTGTAGCTTCTTAAAAAAATCCAATTTTTTTTAAAAATACGTGTCTAACTTTTTCTTTTGCAGTATTTTAGGGAAAGGAATATTGGGCTTGTATAGGTTGCTCTTTTTTGGCTGAATTATTTCCATTCTATTACATTCTTTATCCACTAATTCCTCTTCATCCTTGTTAGTTTGTGGTTCCTCCTTATCCTTTTTAGTCTCATAGTTCTCCTCATCCTTTTGAGTCTTATCTTCCTTCTCTAGAGTTTTACCACTCCTCAAGGCTATTGCATTGCAATGCTCTTTACTAAATGGATACGAATTGTGCTTAATGAATACACAAGTATATGTCTCGCAACAAGTAATATAATGATAAGAAAATATTATTCCCACGAAGAGTTTTTTATTAGAAACTAATTTTTTTAAAAAAATAAAATCAAATTTTTTTTTGTATTCTTATATTTTAAGAAAACAAAATTAAAAGAACTAAAAATAAAAAATGAAATTAGATTTGGTAACTAAGAAGATATATGAGAAAATGTCGAGGAATACTTACTCCACCAATTTTCTAAACATGTGAATCACTAAAATCCCCCCGATATAATTATCAATTAATTACATAATTAATTGAATCTAATCTAGCATGTATTCCTCTCTTAAGTAAACTACACACCATATATTAATTAACCAAATCACACTCTCATGTCAATTAAATTGCGTACTACTCATTAAGTTCATCAATTATGGATTACATACATAAAAATTATACATCTCGGCTTAGAAACTATGTATGTTATTTAATCAACACAAATAATTAAATAATTCTCTCCAATCTATTTAATTGCATCTATAGATCAATTATTGGTCAAACAATTAATAGCATAAAAATTAGATTAAATAATATAATTAAGTTGAAATCATAATTAGAGTAAAATATTATATCATCATATGGTGAAAATCGGGTTTACAAGACCCTTAAATTAATATATTAACTAGACATAATTTTGTTCATACTACTCATTTTTCATAAAGAAAGACATAAAACTTGATAAAGAAAAGAATAGAAGAAGAAATACAATCAATCTCTTGAATTGTATTACCAATCTCCTCTTGAATCTCCACCAAAATTGTGTCTCCTTTTAAAATTTTCTATATTTTTCTCTTTTTGGCTCCAAAACTAATAAAAATTACATTAATTATGACTTATTAGGGTTTATGGTGTAATTAGGGAGTTAAATATAGCTTAGATAGAATTGGACCATCAGATCAGCTTCAGATTAAGGGTTGAGATGAAAACAAGTAAAATTAACAATGCTCTTGAATAGAAACTTGACATATGACATGAAATTTATAGGGTGAATAAGCACTCGACGCATGGCACAAAAAAACTGATATGGGTCAATGATACTGAGTTAACACCACGCGGTGATCTTTGATTAGCTGTTATGGATGGCATGGCACACCGGTGGAAAGTGATGACAAATTGCATAACGACATATGGCGTGATGGTTTGAATGCACTATAAACTCGAAATGAACGTTGTGCTGACAAACAACATAGTATTATATCACACTACATATGCGATGATCTACAATTAGGCCTTTCTACTTGCATGGAACCCACTTGTCTTGATAGGTTAGCTTCCTTGCATACGTGGCAACTCCCGATTGGTCTTGGGTTTAAAATTCATAAAATATCTATAAAAATTCCAAAAAATATATTTTTACCCCTTTTCATTAAAAATTTCATATTTAAATATTTTTAACCTCAAAAATACTACTTATTGAATAAAATGAGCAAATATTAAGCTAAAAAGTGCCATGATGACTCTACTTTCATAGAGTCAACACACCCCAAAACTTAACTTTTTAATTATCCTCAAGTAAAGCCAAGTCTAACTAAATAAAATAACATGGGCAATATATTCACAAATATATATCTATTAATACATGCATATTTAGCAAAAACTATCTCTCTAAAAAATCAAACAATTCTATGACAAGAAGGTTCACATACTCATCAATACTAGGATATGTAAAGTTTTTGATTAATTGATTCGTGTGTGTGTGTGTGACACATGATATCATCCAATGTACTCATATAATCAACCTATATCAGCATGCTAATTAATTTATCCTTAGAATAAGTCTCATAAGTCTATTTTACACATCCTTCTCCACTAATATAAATATAAACTTTGCTAAAGATGAATAAGGATTTTATATGATTGTAATGTAAGGCTTAGGTGTGGGTTGATAAATGAAATCATGGTTAAAAACATCCTAAAAATTGAAAATATGTACTAAATACTAAAGTAGAGAACGAAGTTCCCTCCCCTAAACTTAAAATGCAAATTGTCCCTAATGTGCACATATAAATATGAAAAAGTAAAAGGAAGTAAAATTCCCTTAGTCATGGCACACCACATATGTCACTGAAAATGCTCAATCTTGTTGTGTCATTGCTCTCCATATTTATTCATCTACAAAACAAAAATAATGAAATAGTAAGTAAAAGAACATTGGGTTGCCTCCCAACCAGCGTTGCATTTAACGTCCTTGAAGTCATATCACTCCAAAGTTACATCCTTTTGTATCCATTTACTTTTGAATTTTCTTGAATTGAGTCTTGATTTAGTAATACTTTATGTTCCAGTTTAAAAACATGGTGCTCAATTCTCTTATCATGCCAAATTTTTGTTTTCTTTTTGTACTTTTTGGCATTCTTATATGCATGCCACCGTGGCTCATCCAATTTATGTATTTCTAGCATATTTTTCACCTCTCTGTTGGACTCTTTTTCTTCCCCACTTGACTGGGGATGGTAGGGTAAAAGTGTGAGGTCTAAACTTAGTTCCTCTTTAATAGATGGCTTGAGCTTAGATCCTATCTCAAAAGTCTTCACAAAACCATTTGATACCCATATGAGAGGCATGTTTGATGACTCTATAAAAGTAGAGTTATTAGTATACTTTGTTTACTTAATATTTACATGTTTTATTTAATAAATAGTATTTTATGGCCAAAAATATTAAATTATAAACTTTTTATTGACAAAGGGGAGAAAATATAATTTTTCAGGATTTTTTATGAATTTTTAACACAAGAATAATCAAGAGCTACCACGTGGCATGCCATGCATGCAAAGGAGCTGACTAGGTAGGCCAGGCAGATGCCACACAAGTAGAGATAACAAATCATGTTACACCGTTTGATAGGAGGACGAACCATACACCACATGTCAATAGGATATTCAATCTGAGTTCAGAGCTCGGTCAACCCGCCTTGCCATATGTCATAACCCGATTGCTCATCGTGTTCCACCCATGTGCCACACCATCTGTTTCTATGAATCACATTGCACTGTATGGCACTGACTCAATGACGTTGACTATGATAGGTCTCCTTTGCCACGCATCGAGCTTTGTTTTGCCGAGTGAGTTTTTGATGCCATATGCCATTCTATGATTGGTTGGCGCTGCCAGTTTTGCTTATTTTGATTGCAACCCTTGATCTGATTGTCCAGATCGCACTTGAGCAATATTTGAGCCCCTAATCACCTCATAAACCCTAAGAGGCCTCCATTAGCATAATTTTGGAGCTATAATGAGAGAAAAATACAGAAAAATTCAAGAGGGGACATAATTTTGGTAGAGATTCAAGAGGATATTAACACTACAATACAAGAGATTGATTGTATTTCTTCTTTTACACTTTTATTTATCAATTTTTATGTCTTCCTTTATGAAAAATATGAGCTTTATGAACACAATTATGTGTAGTTAATTTATTAATCTAGGGATTTTATGAACCCAATTTTAACCATGTGATGATATAATATTTTACCTCAATTATAATTTAATTATATTATTTAATTTGATTTGTATGTTATTAATTGTTTTGTCAAGAATTTATATATAAAGACAATTAAATGGATTTGAGAGAATTATTTAATTGTTTATCTTGATTAAATAACATGCATAGTTTCTAGGGATAGATGTATGATTCTTATGTATGTGATTCATAATTGATGAACTTAATGAGTAGTATGCAATTTAATTGATATGAGAGTGTGATTAAATTAATTACTATATGGTGAGTAGTTTACTTGAGAGAGGAATACATGCTAGATTAGATTCAATTGATCATGTAATTAATTGATAATTATATTAAAGAGATTTTAGCGATTCGCGTGTTTAGAAAATTAGAGGATTAAGTATTCCTAGATATTTTCTCATATATATTTTTTTTGTTACAAATCGTATTTAATTAATTATTACTATTTACTTTTAGTTATTTTAATTTCTCTCACTTAAAATATAAAAACACGAAAAAAATTTAATTTTTATATTTTTTAGTTTTAAAAATTAGTTTCTAATAAAATAATTTTCATGAAAATGATATTTTTTTTATTATTGTATTACTTGTTGCGATATATATATTTGTGTATTCATTGCACACAATTTGTTTGGCGATCAAGTTTTTGACGCTATTACTGGGGATTATAAATATTAAAAATTAATAATTATTTATTATTGTTTTATTTTAGTTTTTTTTTTACTTTAATTTTAATTTTTTTTAATTTAGACATATCATTTAGGGCTATTAGAAGCATATAATAGAAAATGGCTAGCAAGAATTATCAATGGTCAATGAACGAAATGATAGCTACAAAAAGAACACTTAGAATACATGAGGTAAATAATATCATGGAACTTACAACTCGTAAATATTTTGAAGGTTCAAAACTTGCTAGCGAGTATAAACTAGGTCCAAGATTCAAGGGTGTCATGCGTGTTTTGTGATGGAACCCATTTGTTTGATAATTTTCCAAATTATCCTGAATCGGTCTTCTATGTGGGTAATGTGAACTAAAAAAATAATCCATACTCAAACACATATAACTCAGGATGGATACAACATCCAAATTTCTCTTTGAATAACAACAATCAGGGTGGTAATCAATTAAACTATAAATCATTTCCACCATGTAGTTTTCAACAACCACAATAATTACAAGCCCAAGAAAAGAAGCCACTTATTGAGGAAAATACAAATGCTTTAATGGGGATGATGAAAGACTTCGTCTAATCATTTAATACAAAAGTGTGAACTCAAGAGGCTTCAATTCGAAATTTGGAGAACCAAATGGAGCAACTTACTCGGGCTACAAGTCAAAGGCCTTAAGATAACCTTTTAAGTGACACAATTGTAAACCCAAGAAGAGCATGTAAGGACCATTTCAATGCCATAGACTTGAGGACTAGTAAAACTTTGGAGGAGGAACATGAGACCCAAAAATATAAGGAGGAACTAGAAACTAACAAGGATGAGAAGGAGTTAAAGGATAAAGAGAGTAATGGAAAGGAAATAATTCAGCCAAAAAAAGAGCAACCTCTACGAACCCACTATTCATTTCCCTCAAAGACTGCAAAAGAAAAGGTCAGATACATAGTTTTCAAAATTTCTAGAAGTCTTCAAGAAGTTGCACATAAACATATCATTTGCAGATGCACTTGAAAAGATGTCTTCTTATGCCAAATTTTTGAAGGACATCTTTTTTAAGAAAAGGAGGCTTGGAGATAATGAAATAATAACCTTAACTGAAGGTTGTAGTGCCATCATTGCTAAAAAATACCCCAAAAGTTGAAAGATCTAGGTAGTTTTGACATTCCTTGTACAATTGGGAACATCCACTATGAGAAAGTATTATGTGACTTGGATTCTAGCATTAACCATATACCATTATCAATCTTCAAGGGATTGGGGGTTGATAAGGCCATAACCATTTCAGTAACATTACAAATAACAGGTAGATCAATTAAAATATCTTGGGGTGTGGTACAAGATGTGCTAGTAAAAGTAGACAAATTCATCTTTCTCACGGACTTCATTGTGCTAGACATGGAGGAGGACCGTGACGTTCCTGTCATACTTGGTTATCCATTCTTAGCAATTGAAAGAAAACTCATTGAAGTACAAAAAGTTGAACTTATAATGAGAGTGCAAGATGAACAAGTGATGTTTAAATTTTTTTAAATAATCTGAACCCGTTGACATTGATAGTGCAAATGAATCCTTAAGGATAAATGTTACTGAATGGGGGGACAAATTAAAAGAATCTGTTGTGTTGCCCACACTTAAGACTATTACACATGATTCTATGAACAAGGACATAAACTCACCAGAAAACAACTCAACCTATTATAGCTTTGAAAGTATGGCATCAAAGGTTAATATTATAGACTGTGTGATCTTTTTGGAGGACATGCCTCTCATGTGTGTATCAAAGGTGATTATGAAAAATTTGGAGATAGGATATAAGCTCAAATATTCAATTGAAGAGCCATTAAGTTTAGACCCTACACTTTTACCCTTCTATCCCTAGTCAAGTTTGAAAGTGAGAGAGTCCAATGGAGAGGTTAAAAAACTGTTAGAAATACATAAATTGGATGAGTTATAATGGAGTGCTTATAAGAATGCCAAAAACTTCAAAAAGAAAAAAATAGCACGAGAAGAGAATTGAGCATCATGTTTGTGAGCCAGAACATAAAGTATTATTGAATAGGTCAAGACTCAAGCTGTTTCTAGGCAAACTCAAAAGTAAATGACACAAAGGGATATGCTTTAGGACTTGATATGATTGTCGAGTCAAGGATGTTAAATGTGATGCTGGTTGGGAGGAAACCCAACGTTATATTACATATATTTTCATTGTTTTTGTGTTGTAGGTGAATAAATATGGAGAGAAATGACACAACAAGAATGTGCATTTGAATGATAGATGTGGTGTGCCAAGACTAAGGGAGTTTTCTTTTCTTTTACCTTTTCATATTTATATGTGCACATTAAGGACAATGTGTAATGTAATGGGGGAGGGAACTTCATTCTCTACATTAGCGTTTAACATGCATTTTAAATTCTTAGGGAATTTTTTTTATTTTTAAAATGTTTTAAAGCATAACATGGGTAGAAATTGATAAATATATGGAAACTAAATGCATGCATGCTTGATATGGAACATATGAACTCAATGATAAAAATTGGTTGTGATGATTAGGATAAGGAATGTAACATATTTGTTAAGATATTTAGATTAATCATATGATATGCTTGTTAGTTTTGATTGGATTGATTCAAATTTTTCTGCACACATTCACGATTGATTTTGGTGTTCTTATAGAGTTAAAATTTGTAGTGAGTTGTGCGAGTTGATGAAGTCTACCAGGTTTTAGAATCTATTTGATCATCTATTGAGGCGAAATCCTAAATAGTATTTAGCAAGAGAAATGATTTAGGCTTTATTTGGATCGATAAAGCCTTTCAAGCTAACCATTGTTAATATCTTTAGTCACCCATTTGAGCCTACCAAAAAAACCATTCATATCTTTAAGCCACATTTTATGCCTAACTAATAAGCATTATCTTTACCCTTACACCTTTACCTTGTATGAAAAGAAAAAAAAATGCAATCATTTATTATGATATAGAGTAAGGTGAAATGTAATGCACCCTAAAAAAAAGAAGCAATACTCACAACATAATTATCCCTCTAAAGAAAGAGAAAATACAATTAAAAATAAGTTTGTGGGTGTTGTGAAGTTACAATAAAAAAAGAGAAAAGAGACGTGGAATAAAAGAATATGAAAATAATGACAAAAGAGGGTGCATTGAAATATAAAATAAAAGCTCAATTAAAATTAAAAAAATTGCATAATGAAAAAAAGCTAAGGTGTGGAAAGAGCCTAAATATCTTCATTTATCAACCCGCTACCTAAGCCTTACAATACAACCATGTAAAGTCCTTATTGACCTTGAGCTAAGTGCATATTTATATTAGTGGAGAGGGATGTGAAAAATAGACTTATGAGACTTTTTCTAAGATTGAATTGATTAGCATGCTCATATAGGTTGATTTCATAAGTGCATTGGATGATATCATGTGCAGCACACACACATAAATCAATTTTTCAAAAACCTTGCATATCCTTGTATTTATGGAACGTTGATTGATGAATAGAAGTATATTTATGAATATACTACCCAATTTATTTTATTTAGTTTTACTTGGCTTTACTTGAGGACAATCAAAGATTTAAGTTTGGGGTGTGATGACTTTATGAAAGTAGAGTCATTAGTGCACTTTTTTTTACTTAATATTTACTTGTTTTATTTAATATATAGTATTTTTATGGCCAAAAATATTAAAATATAAATTTTTTAGTGAAAAAGGGTGAAAATATACTTTTTGGAATTTTTAAGGCAAGACCAATTAGAAGTTTCCATGTGACATGACACGCAAGCAGACACCACATAGGTAGAGACAGGAAATCATGTTATGCAGCTTGTGAAGAGGAAGAACTATGCGCTATGTGTCAACACAATGTTCAATTCGAGTTCGGAGCTCAATCAACCCACCTTGCCACGTGTCGTAACTCAATTGCTCATTGTGTTCCACCCGTGTGACACACCATCTATTTCTGTGAATCACATTGCATCACATGGTGCTAACTCAGTGAGTGTTGACTTTGACAAGTCTCCCCTATCACGCGTCGAGATCTGATTTGCCTAGTGAATTTCTAATGACACGTGTCATTCTGTGATTGTATGGCATTGTCAGTTTTGCTTGTTTTGATCGTAACCCTTGATCTAAAGTTGATCTGATGATCCAAATCACACCTAAGAAATATTTGAGCCTCTAATTATCCCATAAACCCTAAGGGGCCTCATTAGCATAATTTTGGTCAATTTTTGGAGCTGAAAAGAGCAAAAAATACCAAAACAATTCAAAAGGGGACACAATTTTGGTGGAGATTCAAAAGGAGATTAACACTACAATTCAATAGATTGATTGTATTTCTTTTTCTATTATTTTCTTTATCAATTTTTATGTCTTACTTTATGAAAAATATGAGTTTTATTAACACAATTATATGTATTTAATTTATTAATCTAGGGATCTTATGAACCCAATTTTAACCATGTTATGATATAATATTTTACCCCAATTATAATTTTAATTTAATTATATTATTTAATATGATTTGTATGCTATTAATTATTTGGCCAACAATTTATCTATAGAGGCAATTAAATGGATTTGAGAGAATTATTTAATTGTTTGTCTTGATTAAATAACATGCATAGTTTCTAGGCAGAGATGTATGATTCTTATGTATGTGATCCATAATTGATGAACTTAATGAGTAGTATACAATTTAATTGGCATGAGAGTGTGATTAAATTAATTACTATATGGTGTATAGTTTACTTGAGAGATGAATACATGTTAGGTTAGATTCAATTGATCATGTAATTAATTGATAATTATATTGGAAGGATTTTAGTGATTCGTATGTTTAGAAAAATGGAGAATTAAGTATTTCTAGATATTTTCATATATTTTTTTGTTACAAATTTGATTCAATTAATTATTGCTATTTACTTTTAGTTATTTTAATTTCGCTTCCTTAAAATATAAAAACATGAAAATTTGATTTTTATTTTTTTTAGTTTTAAAAATTAGTTTCTAATAAAATAATCTCCGTAGGAATGATATTTTCTTATCATTATATACTTATTGCAATACGTATACTTCCATATTCATTGCACACAATTTGTGTGGCGATCAATGTCCTCCAACAATTTCACACAGTTCACAATATCAATCCTTGATTCCATAGTTTCAAAGTTAAAATGGGTGTAGTTATTTTCCGGTGAGTATATGTCCTTGTTTATAGCATCATGTGGTAAAGTCTTAAGTGTGGGAAACGCAACATATTCTTTTATGTTTTCCCCATAATTAGTAAGATTTATCTTTAATCATTCATTAGTATTATCAATATCAGGGGGTTTACATGTTTTAAAAACTTTAAACATTACTTGTTCATCTTGCACTCTTATTGTAAGTTCACCTTTTTGTACATCAATAAGTACTCTTCTATGATAGGAATGCCAAGAATGGACTACCAAGTGTGATAGGAATGTTATGGTCCTCTTCCATGTTTAGTACAATGAAATCCACTGGAAAGATGAACTTGTCTACTTTTACTAGCACTTCTTGTACCACACCCCGAGGTCTCTTAATTGATCTATCTGCCATTTGTAATGTTACTCAAGTGGTTTTGGCTTTACTAACCCCCAATATTTTGAAAATCGATAATGGAATAAGGTTAATATTGGAACCCAAGTCACCCAATGCCTTGTTAAAGTAGATGTTCCCAATAGTGCAAGGGATGTCAAAACACTTGGATCTTTCAGTTTTTGGGATAGTGTACTAGCAAGGATGGAACTACAATCTTCATGTCAATGTTATTGTTTCATTATCTCCAAATCTTCTTTTCTTAGAAGGGTCCTCCAAAAATTTAGCATAATAAGACATTTATTTAAGTGTATATGCAAATAATATATTTATATGCAGCTTCTTAAAGACTTCCAAGAATTTTGAAAATTATGTATCTGAATTTTGCTTTTACCTTCTTTGAAGGAAAGGAATAGTGGGTTTATAGAGGTTATTTTTCTTTGGCTAAATTATTTCCTTTCCATTACTCTCTTTATACACCAATCCCTTATAACTTTCTTTATCCACTAATTTCTCCTCACCCTTATTAGTTTCTAGTCCATCCTCATCCTTTTGAGTCTTATGTTTCACCTTTAGGATTTTACCACTCCTTAAAGTTATGGTATTGCAATGCTCCTTATCTTCTTTTCTTGGGTTTATAATTTTGTCACTTAGAAGGTTATCTTAAGGCCTTTGACTAATGGCATGGGCAAGTCACCCTATTTAAGTCTCTAAATTACGAATTGAAGCCTATTGAGTGGACACTTTTGTATTTATTGATTGTATGAAGTCTTTCATCAACCTCATTGAAGCATTTGCATTATCCTCTAGAGGTGGCTTCTTCTCATGGGATTATGATTATTGTGGTTGTTGGAAACTAGGTGTTGGAAATGATTAATTGTTGAATTGATTACCACCCTAATTGTTGTTATTCCTAGAGAAACTTGGATGTTGTCTCCATCCAGGGTTATATGTGTTTGAATATGGATCATTGTTTTAGTTTACATTACCCACATAAAATGTTGATTCATAATTATTTGGACAATTATCAAACAAATGAGCTACACCACAAAACACATAAGACACTTTTGAATCTTGGATATGGTTTATACTTGTTGGTGAGATTTGAGCCTTCAAAAGATTCACCATAGATGACACTTAAGCTATAAGTGTCGTGACATCATTCACCTCATGCATTTTGGCTACTCTTCTTGTGGTTGTCAGTCTATCCATTGGCCATTGATAATTAGTGCTAGCCATTTTTTCAAGTAAATCATAAGCTTGATTGTAAGATTTGGCAAGGAAAGCTCCATTAGGGGATGCATAAACAATGATTCTTGTTTGAGCATTAAGACCATTGTCGAAAGTCTCTATTTGGATCCAAGAAGGGATACCGTGATGGGGATTGTTGTCTCTTTTGGAGAACATAAAATCGTGCAAGTATACACAGTCACAAGTAATAATATGATAAGTAAAATATCGTTCCTACGGAGATTTGTTACTAGTGTTCGTTAATTACTAAAATTATTTCAACCTGATTTTATCCAAATAGTCGATAATTTGATGCAGTTTGACTAACTAATTTTTATAACAGTTTGTAAGAAAATTCTAGGATTGCAGTTTCACCAAATTAATCCACTTGAATCATTTTATTTTCTCTTGATTTATGTTCTTGCATTTTAAGTTGTTAACCAAGAACTCCAAATTTATCCATATATCTCTTCCGAGCACCATATAGACATATCTCGCTAAAATAATTCACTATATTCCTATGAGAATTAAATTCAACCAGATTTATTAAGTTCTAAGTTCTCAAATAGTTACACGTACAATAAAGGTATATTCCTATCCCTTATATATATATGTTATTTTATCACGAGCAACACACAAAAAGGCCTTTTTCAAGTTTATTTAAGTGTCACAGATCAATTAATTAATCTTTCAATAATCAAAAGCATTAAGTATAGATAAAATAAACAACTTAAACGGTTCCATAAATCATTCAAAAATAATTAATTCAAGTTTCATAATTTAAGCTACACTGCAACCCTAGAACAAATAAATTAGTTCATAGCAGAAATTAAAATTACAATACAACAATAATCAGGCATTTAAGAGAAATAAAATTTAAAAGAAAAAGATTAGGAGAAACTCTTTCACGATTCCTCAATGAAAAATAAATTTCTTCAATTTTCTTCTTCTTTGCTATCTTCTTTCTCTCTATTTCCTAAGAAAATAATAACATCAAAATGTTAAATAAAGGTTCCTGCGTGTTGTAGAGAACACACAGAGAGAAACTAAAAATTGAAGTGAAAAATGGAAAAATGAAAAAATGAAAACTAAAAAACTAAAACTAAAACAAAACTCTAAAATAAACTCTCCCAACGTCTTTCCTCGCGTCTCTAAATATACCACCCCTAAACAATTATATTTTTTTCTATAAAAATACATGTATTGGGGGACATGGGGAATAATAAAAGGAAAACACGCATACAGACGATAACAATTCAGCTAAAAGAGTGCGTCATTTCCTGTGTTTTGATTTCACAAAATGTATGCCACGTGTCGCCATATGATTGGATGGAAGATTAAGGAAACATGTGGCAGCTTCGTATTTGGTTGAACGCGAGGGCGTGCGCTGATACAATGAACCACGTCGCACGGGATATAAGCACGTTGCTCGGTGCGAGACAGCTTGATTCCACTCGCATACAAATTTGGACCATTCAAAATTGATCCAACGGTGAGCGATGAGATGTGCCCTGGGAGAATATTTTGCCCAACCGACACGTAGGTCCCACTCTGCGCACCGTGCAATGTGCATCCAGGAAAACCGCGTCCAATCGCTTTTGTCGGGTTTGCATTACACGCGGCTAATCGTGACCGTTGATTTCTTGATCGTACGCTGCGTGTCGCGCGTGCATAATGGCGCGAGTGGCCTCCTTCTCCTGCGCAGAAAAATCAACTTTCCTTAATTGTATTTTGACCCTCAAATTTAATTCAAATTAACTTCTAATCTTTTGATATTTACAATTTCACCCACTTTTAATTCAATTATATTTTTTGTTTTTATTAATTGCAATTAAGTCCTTTTTTTGTTCAAATTCATTAATTTTCTTAAAAATATATTTATTAAAAAACTAATAGTAAATATTAATTTAATTAATTAAAAATTAACTAAAAATATAAAGAACATAGCAATTATAATTAATAAAATTTACAAAAATAACTGTATAAAATACAGTTATCAATGACACTTCCTTAACAATTCTTTGAATATTTCCCATGCTTCGTATAAAGATTCTCCTTTGTATTATTGGTAGGAGGTAATTTCATTCCTAAGCTTAGCATTCTTTCTTAGTGGAAAATATTTCACCATAACTTTCTATGCTAAATCATTACAAGTTGTAATGGAATTAGGTGGCAATGAGTTTATCGAAGCTCAAGAATGGTCTCGCAAAGAGTAAGGGAATAATCTAAGCCTAAATGTCTCCTTGGTCACATAATTGAATTTAAATGAATCTAAAACTTTAATAAACAATCTGATATGTAAATGAGCATCCTTTGTTGGTAATCTGTTGAATTGTCCAACTTTTTGTACCATTTGAAGCATCACTAGCTTTAGTTCAAATTGATGAGTTTAAATGTTTGGCCTTGTAATACTTGGATTCAGTCTTTCCAGCATAAGTTTTGCATATTCATTCATAGATATATACCTATCATCCACTAAAGGTATCTAGTTTTTATAATTTAACTCATTATTGTTTATTTCTAATGGATTATCCATTTTTTCACTTGGATGACAAGTTTTGTTTTCTTATTAATCTCAAAATATGTTGAATTATGGAATCTAAAGACAAAAATTATCCTTTACAGATCCTACTCATGCAATAGACTTAACTATGTTTCTAATAGCACTAAAAGAGATGTCTAAATTAAAAGTAAATAAAAATGAAAAATAGATAACTAAATAAATAAATTAAAATTTGAAAAAAAAGAAATAAAGAAAATTAACTAAAATAAAAAAATAAAAAAATAAAAAATAACTAAATATATAAATAAATAAAAAATAAAATTAAAATAAATAAAAATAACTAAAATAAAATAAAATACAAAATTAATTTATAACATTTATAATTCTTGGCAACAGTGCCAAAAACTTGATCGGACACGAATTGTGTTCAATGAATACACAAGTATACACATTGTAACAAGTAATATAATTATAAGAAAAGATCATTCCCACAAAGATTATGTTATTAGAAATTAATTTTTAAAACTAAAAATCATTTTTTGGTGTTTTTATATTTTAAGAAAGAAAAATTAAAATAACTAAAAATAAATAATTAAATCATATTTGGTAACTAAGAAGATATGTGAGAAAATATCTAAGAATACTTAATCCCCAATTTTTTAAATATTTGAATTACTAAAATCACCCCAATATAATTATCAATTAATTACATGATCAATTGAATCTAATTTAGCATGTATTCCTCTCTCAAGTAAACTATACACCATATAATAATTAACTTAATCACACTCTCATACCAATTAAATTGCATACTACTCTACTTTCATAGAGTCAACACTTACCTTCTATTCTTGGGTTTATAATTGTGTCACTTGGAAAGTTACCTCGAGGCCTTTGACTTATGGCCTAGGCAAGTTGCCCAATTTGGTTTCTAAATTTTGAATTGAAGCTTCTTGAATGGACAATCTTGTATTTACTAACTGGATAAAGTCTTTCATCATTCCCATTAGATCATTTCTATTGTCCTTAGTAGGAGGCTTCTTTTCTTTGGCTTGTGATTGTTGTGGTTATTGGAAACCAGGTGATGGAAATGATTGACGGTTGAATTAATTACCACATTTATTATTGTTATTACTTTAAGGGAAAATTGGTTGTTGTCTCTATCCTGGGTTATATGTGTTTGATTATGGATTATTATTTTGGTTCACATTACCTACATAGAATACTAATTCATGATTATTTGGACAATTATCAAACAAATAGGCTCCACCATAAAACACAAAAGGCACCTCTTAATCTTTGACCTTGTTTATACTAGCTCGCTACTGAGTTTTGAGCCTTCAAAATATTAACCAAAGATGACATTTGATCTATAATTGTCATGACATCATTCATCTCATGCATTGCAGCTACTCTTCTGGTGATTGTCATTTTGTCCATTTTCCATTGATAATTATTATTAGCCATTTTCTCAAGAAAATCATAAGCTTGATTGTAAGATTTGGCTAGCAAATCTCCATTAGTGGATGCATTAAAAATGTTGCTTGTTTGAGCATTGACACAATTGTAAAAGGTCTCTATTTGGATCCAATGAGGGATACCATGGGGAGGACATTTCCTTAGCAATTCTTTGAACCTTTTCCATGCTTCATATAAAGATTCTCCTTCATATTGTTGATAGGAGGTAGTGTCAATCCTAAGCTTGGCATTCTTTATTGGTGGAAGTATTGCAAAGACTAAGGGAACAATATAAGCCTAAATGCCTAATCGATCACACATTGAATTTAAATGAATCTACAACTTGAATAAATAATCTAAGATATAGATAAGGATCCTCTATTGATAATCTGTTGAATTGTCCAATTGTATGTATCATTTGAAACATCACTGTCTTTAGTTCAAACTAATTAACTTAAATGTTTGGCCTTGTAATGCTTAATTTCCTTCCAACATAAGTTTTGCATATTCGTTCATAGCTCTATTCCTATCATCCATTAAAGGAATTTGATTGATCAAACTTGACTTATTATTGTTTAATTCTAATGGATTAGCCTTTTTTTCACTTGGGTGATAACTTGTTATTTTCTTATTGGTCTAAAAGTATGCTCAATTTCAGGATCTAAAAACAAAATTTCTCCTTTACGAATTATGCTCATGTAATATACTCAAATGTGTTTATAATAGCACAAAAGAAGATGTCTAAATTAAAAATAAATAAAAATTTAAAATAAATAACTAAATAAATAAATAAAAATTATGACAAATAAATAAATAACTATAAAAACCCAAATAAAATAAAATCTAAATTAAAATAAAAATACAAATAAATGAAAAAAATAACTAAAATAAAATAAAATAAGAAATTAATTTATAATATTTATAAGCCTCGATAACGGTTCTAAAACATGATCGGACATGAATTGTGTTCGATGAATATACAAGTATATGTATCCAAACAAGTAATATAATGATAAAAAAATATCGTTCTCATGAAGATTAAGTTATTAGAAACTAATTTTAAAAACAAAAAAATAAAAATCAATTTTTTTTTTGTGTTTTTATATTTTAAGGAAGGAAAATTAAAAGAACTAAAAATAAATAACAATAATTAAATAAATCATATGTGGTAACAAAGAAGTTATATGAGAAAATATTTAGGAATAATTAATACTCCAATTTTCTAAACATGTGAATTACTAAAATCACCCAATATAATTATTAATTAATTATAAGATCAATTGTATCTAACCTAGCATGTATTCTTCTCTTAAGTAAACTACATATTATATAGTAATTAACCTAATCACACTCTTATCTCAATTAAATTATATATTAATCATTAAGTTTATCAACTATCGATCACATTCGTAAGAATCATATATATATGCCTAGGAACTATACGTGTTTTTTAATCAAGATAAACAATTAAATAATTCTCTCAAATCTATTTAATTGTCTCTATAGATCAATTATTTCTTCTCTTAAGTAAACTACATATTATATAGTAATTAACCTAATCACACTCTTATCTCAATTAAATTACATATTAATCATTAAGTTTATCAACTATCGATCACATTCGTAAGAATCATATATATCTGCCTAGGAACTATACATGTTTTTTAATCAAGATAAACAATTAAATAATTCTCTCAAATCTATTTAATTGTCTCTATAGATCAATTATTGGCCAAACAATTAATAGCATAAAAATCAAATTAAATAATATAATTAAATTGAAATCATAATTTGGGTAAAATATTAGATCATCACATGGTAAAAATTGGGTTCATAAGACCCCTAAATTAATAAATTAACTACACATAATTTTGTTTAGAAATCTCATATTTTTTTATAAAGAAAGACATAAAACTTGACAAAGAAAGAAGTAGAAGAAGAAATATAATCAACATCTTGAATTTTAGTACCAATTTCCTCCTAAATCTTCACCCAAATTATATCTCCTTTTGAATTTTTATGTATTTTCTTTCTTCTTGGCTCCAAAAATTGATAAAATATTATGTTACTTATGGCTCATTAGGGCTTATGGGGTGATTAGAGGGTTAAATATAACTTAGGTGGATTCTAGACCGTCAGATCAGCTTTAGATCAAGGGCTGAGATCAAAACAAAGAAAATTAACTGCACCAGCCAATCAAAAAGAAACACATGGCATATGGTATTCATTGAGAGAATCAGAGTGTGACATGTGGCATGTGAAGATTGGTCCGATCAACAAAAATTGAGTCATTTCAATGGGGCACAACTTGATTCATTGTTACAGATTGTGTGGCACACGGGTGGAAAGAATGGATGAATAAGGTGATGATGCAAGCGTCGCATTCAAATTTAATGTCGTGTTGACACGTGGCATAGTGCTACATCACACTACACACACAAAGATCTATGATTGGGCATCTCTACTGGTGTGGAGTTCATCTCGCTTGCTTCGTTAACTCCTCTACTTACATGGCATCCACGTGACAGCTCCTAATTGGTTTTGTGTTAAAAATTCATAAAAAATCCACAAAAATTCTAAAACAAATTCCAAAAAATTTGAAAAACTATATGTTCACCCCTTTTCACTAAAAAGTTTATATTTTAATATTTTTAACCCTAAAAAGACTGCTTATTAAATAAAAAGAGTAAATACTAAGTAAAAATTGTACTGATGACTCTAATTTCATAAAGTCATCACATCCTTCTTTGTCATGAGGTACTTTATTACAAAATGGCCCATATAGATAGTCACTTTAGTTCAAACCAAATAAGATATAAATTTCTCAAAGGAATACACAATGGCTAAGATCTTATTTTCTATAGTGGCATAATCCATTTGAGTGTCATAGTGTGTCTTGCTTGCATTCTATATGGTGTGGAACATCTTGTGTCTTTGCTACCCTAAAAAACCCCAATAGCAAAGTCACTTGAATCACACATTAACTCAAATGGCTTCCTCTAATTATGTGCTATTATATTTGGTTCCGACAATATTTTTCCTTTAAGCACTTGAAATGCCTCTAAACATTCATCATCAAATCTGAAAGGCATGTCTTTCTCTAATAGATTGCATAAGGGTTTGGAGACTTGGTATGAATATTTGATGAATATATGGTAAAAGCTTGCATGCCTAAGAAAAATCTTCACTCTTTATTGCATTAGGGAGAGATTGTGTAGATACCAATCAAATGTGTTCCTAAAGATCAAAAAGTCATCAATGAAGATCTTTAAATGCTTCTTTACCATGTTTGAGAGAATAGGCATCATATAGCGTTAAAATATCACAGGTGCATTGCATAATCCAAATGGCATTCTCCTAAAAGAAAAAGTTCCATAAGGACATGTTAATTTGGTCCTTTCTTGGTCTTTAGGTACCACAGTGATATGGTTATATCCAGATTATCCATCTAGAAGAAAAAGAAAGAATGCCTAGCTAATTTTTCAAGCATTTGATCCATGAATGGAAGAGGAAAATAGTCATTTCTTATAAATTTACTTACTTTCCAAAAATCCATACATATTATCCATTTTGTGATAGTCTTGGTAGGTATTAACTCATTTGACTCATTTTCCACCATAATGATCCTTCATTTCTTCGGTAATGATAAACTCAGCTTACACATTCAGTGCCTGATATTAGATAATTTATGGACATATCTATCCACTTAACAATTTCATTCTTCACCACCTTTTTCATAATGAGGTTTAACTGGCTTTGTGTATTCTGGTGGGTTTAGCTTCATCCTCGAACAAGATTTTATGCATGCATATGGATGGGCTTATGCCTTTAATGTCAATAATAGACCAACCTATAGATCTTTTGAGTATTCATAGCACTTTTAGTAGTGACTCTTCTTATTCTATACTTAGACTAGCAAAGATTATGACTAGAAGTGTTTTGTTCTTACCCTAAAATGTGTAATAGAGATGGTTTAGTAAAGGTTTTAGCTTTAAATTGTGTGGTCTCAATGGATAGTTTGAGCCTATAACTTGTCTCAAGATACTCTACAACTACATTTGATACACATATGGTAGGTGTAGCCTCTGAAAAGTTCACATAGTCAGCAATATAAACTTGCATAATAGATTCCACATCTTCAAAATTAAAATAGGCTGAGTTGTTTTCTTGTGAATTTATTTCATTGTTCATAGCATCATGTGTAGAAGTCTTAAATATGAGTGATTCAACAGATTTTGTAAAGTTATTAGCATGATTGTGTATGCCTAAGTAAGTGTCATCACATTTATCATTATGTGTATTCATAGAATTAACAAGCACATATTCTAAAGCATCGTTAGGGCAGATGTCATAAAGTACATTAGTTGCTAGCTCACTACTAAGAATGGACAACCAAGTATGATATGAATTTCATGGTCATCCTATATGTCTAGTACAATAAAATCTATCAAAAAGATGAATTTGTTCACTTTCACCAACATATCTTCTACCACTCCCTAGATTGCTTAATTGAGTTGTCTACCACTTACAATGTTACTGATATGAGTTTGCTTTCATCAATCCTAATCTCTTGAAAACTAATAATGACATGAATTTAATATTGGCAACCAAGTCAGAGTGTCTTGCCAAAGTGGATATTCCCAATAGAACAAGGCATGCCAAAGCTACCCATATCTTTAAGCTTTTGTGGTAGTTTTCTATCAAGGATGGAACCACAACCTTAAATTAGGGTTATTTTCTTAGGATCTCTAAGCCTCATTTTCTTAGATAATATATCTTTTATGAATTTGGCATAAGAAGGAATTTATGCAAGTGCATCTATAAATGGTATGTTTATGTACAACTTTTTGAGGGTATCAAAAAATTTGGAAAACTTCTTGTATTACTTTTGTTTTTGCAGTCTTTGAGAGAAAGATATAGGGGGTGTGTAGAGATTACCCTTCTATGGTTGAATTACTTCCTTTTAAGTATTCACTTTGTCCTCCTTATCTTTTTGAGTAATCGATTTCTCCTCTAGAATTTTGCCACACCTTAACGCAATTACTTTACAATGCTTATTACCTTTTCTTTTTGGGTTTAATTCTATGTCACTTGGAAGGTTAAATTAAGAATTTTAACTTATGTCTTGGGAAAGTGGCCACATTTGGATTTATAAATTTTGGATAGAAACCTCACGAGTGGACTTTCTAAGTGACCCACTTTTGTTTTTACTAAATGGATGAAATCTTTCGTCATTCCAATTAAGGCACTTGTGTTGTACTTACTATGTGGCTTCTTCTATTAGGCTTGTGGTTGTTTAATATCTAGTGGTGGGAATGGTTTATGGTTGAATTAATTACCATTTTGATTGTTATTATTTCAAGAGAAATTTGGTTGGTTTCTCCATCCTGGATTTTATGTGTTTAAGTATTGATTTCCTTGGCCATTTTGATTGTTGATATAGTTTATGGCTTCATGAAAGTTCCCATATTCCTTAGTATAATGAGGTCTATTGCAATAATCACACACCACAAATGGACTTTATAACATATTTACCCCATAAGGCCACCATCCAACTTCTTAGTTAAACCTAACATCAAATCATTTGTTTGAGCTTGTAATCTACTATGATGTCCACATCTACTACTCTAGCCATTCTCTTTGGATTGAGCCTTTACATAGACCATTGGATATTGCTAGATTCCATCTCATCCAGTAGTGTAAAGGCTTCCTCTTCAACTTTACTTATTAAATCTCCCCTAGTTACAGTATCAATTATGGTTATTGGCTGACTCATTAATTCATTATAGAATGTTTACACTTACAACTAAGTAGGAAGACCATGGTGTGGGCATCTTATTAATAGCTCTTTAAATCTTTTCCAAGCATCATAAAATGATTCCCCTTCAAATTGCTAAAAAGATGTGATGTCATTTCTGAGCTTAGTTATCTTTGAATGTGGGAAGTACTTTGCTAAGAATTTTTGAGCCATTGATCCCATATAGTAATTGACCTAATAAGTAGTGATTGTAACCAAGCCTTATCCTTATCCCTCAGTGAGAAAGGAAACAATCAAAGGAAAATTTCATTGTCTAAGACACCATTCATCTTGAAGGTTTCATAGATATTCAAGAATGAAGCCAAGTAAAGATTCGAGTCATCATTGATTACCCTTTCGAACTAGTTTTCCTGCATCATCTGAATCACACCTAGCTTGAATTCAAAATTATTTAGCATTGATACTCGGTCTATTGATAGGTAATTAGGCTCCATCTACTTATAGGACTGGAAAATCCCTTAAAGGCTTAGGGACTACTATGGCTCGTGGATCCCTTTATTATGCCATAAACCTTGATTGATGTTGTGCTAATTATTCCCTTCTTAAGTGAAGTAAGATTCCTTCCATATTTGAATCAAAAGGTATAATATTTTCACCTATCAACCTAGGCATATAACAGAAACACTAAATAGAAATTAAAAGGTCCAAACTAGTATGGTAGTAACAGTTATTGATATCCGTTACAAGTACTAAACTCCTTGGTAACGGTGCTAAACACTTGACACGCTAACTCTAAGTGTATAGGTTGTGTAAGTAATAAAACATACCTAAGTACGGATATCGATCCTATAGGAAGTTGTGTAACTTAAAACCAAGTACCATATGACTTATAAATACTATTTGGACAATGGTAATTTTATAAAAATGAAAAATACAAGACAACTAATAATTCAAATCATAAAACTTAGTAACAAAAAAATATATGAGAAAATGATCTAGGAATCTTAATCCCAAAACTTACTAAACATGTGAATTAATAAAATCTCCCAAAATAATTACCAACTAATTACATGATCAATTGAATTTAACCTAGCATGCAATCCTCTCTCAAGTACACTACACACCATATAGTAATTAATGTAATTATACTCTCATGTCAATTAGATTTCATACTACTCATTCAATTCATCAATTATAGATCATACACATAAAAATAGTACATCCCTACCAAAAAACTAAGCATGTTATTTAATCAAGATAAACAATCAAATAATTTTCTCAAATATACTTAATTACCTTAATAGATCAACTGTCAGTCAAACAATTAATACTATAAAAATCTGATTAAATAAAATAATTGAATCGAAATCATATTAGGGATAAAATATTAGATCAATATATGTACAAAATTGGGTTCATAAGACCCCTAAATTAATAAATTAGTGAATCATGTTCAATTTCATAAAGCTCAATTTTTTATTAGAAGAGACATTAATACAATAAAATAAAGAAGAATAATAAGATTTACACTCAATCTCTTTATTTATAAAACTAATATTCTCTTGAATCTTCTCAAACTTGTGTCTTCTTCAATAATTTCTTCAACTTTTTCTCTCTTTTCTCTCTTCTTGGTAGCTATTGTAGGTTTTTATTCTTAATTGTGTGTTTAAATCTTAAAAGATTAAGGTTAATTAAAGGGAAAATGACTTAATATGGTTCATTAGATCACCTACAAAAAGATCCAAAGACTAAGAGAGAAAGTAGGATTAAAAATGGATATATTGTGGCAAAATTAAACCAAGAAAACAACACACATTAGGGCAAAGAAAATTTCTCTCCATGCTGATCACCATTGGAAATAGAAAGTTTAAGCACATAATTTTGCCCCTACCGCATAGAACTCCCTAAATGTACACTAGAAAAGCACGTTGTGGTAAAAACAATTCCTGCCATGACATGGACTAATTTTCCCCCTTTTTGTCACATTTTCCCTCTATTTTCCAGTGTTCCACCTATGTTGAAATAATTAAACATAAATTAAGCATTTCCTTGATATTTAGCACAAAATAAGATAAATAGTTGGTTTAGAAGTGGCTAAATAACTCTAATTTTATAGAATTATCATTAACATCTCATTTTTTATTATTCTAGGTCACTATTACCTTGAGTGTTTATTAAGTAATAGTGATTCATGACCATGTGAGAAAAAATGTACTTTTGAGTGGTGAGTACTTAAGGCTTTGTTTACTAGTGAAAGTAAAATGACGTCCTTAAAGTAAGAGTACTTAAGACTATTTTACTAGTAGATTGAGAGCAATGCAATATTCTTGGGATTGGACTAAGTTATATCTATAAGTTCTAAATATATAGGTCGCTAGTGGTTATGGTTGAGGTGGCTCTCATGTTGTTTTTACATATTGCTAATCATTGGTTACCAATCATACTATTATATGCAGTGTTGGCTCTTGAGGAGATTTGGATCTATGTGTGTCAGATCAAGTAGTTTTGGAGGCAACGCGTAAGGGCAGCAATAGGGAGTTAGGATATTGTGGTCTCAACTAATAAAGGTATTTGCACTTATATTTCTATCAAGTTGTATATGTTTATTTTTTAGTGAATTATTTGTTATCGAGTGATTTTCATAAGTAACATGAGGATGTTACCACATAGGTAAGGGTTTTATGTGGGTTTATCTAGTTATATGCTTGTGTTTCTATGATCGGCTATTGTGTTAGTATAATCTAAGTTTCTATAGTATATATACCAACATACTAGATTTAGATTATGATTAGAAAGATTATTTGATTTATGTAGTTGTATACTTTCTTTCCTTTCCTTATAGCATACTTATAGCTTTCGATTTATTGCTTTTATTAATTGAAAGTTATCTGCCAGTATATGTGTTTTGATATGAGTCTATAAGGAGTTAATATCTTCTTATCCTAGTAGTGTATATGGTATCCGACTCTTTCTTTTAGTATGTTATGTTATGTATGATTACATGATGTGAGAGTACAATCATTATGTATGGAATAGGATGTTGTTCAGTGAGGTTGTTTATCTCTATGAACTTTTGTTATTTGCAAGTTCTCTTTCTTCTTGTTCATGTATATCTCTTTTTCTCTACTTTTTTGTCTTGCATAATATGTTAAGTGTCTTATTTATTGCTATGCCTGGCTATTTTATCATTCACTAGTGTTCTTCTGTCCTAGTTGTTTTGACATGCTCATTATATGTGTTTACTTGGCTAATTGCTTGCCTTTTCTTCTGTCACTTTTTGTATAAGCATCACATCCTTGATTTCATTATGTAGTATCAAAATGCTAGGTTTTTTTCTTATAGACTTTTCATTCATATGCCTTGTCATATAGACTACATCTGCTCTGTTTTACTAGGTTATACTTTCTTAAACCTAGTATGTTAGGTGTTGGTTCTTTATTTGTCTCATATTGTTTATTGTTTATCTTTTGCATTTTCTTCCTTTCCTTATGCTTTAGATGTGTTTTTGGAGAAAATTGTGGTGTGTTACAAGCTTGAGAACATAAGTGTTATCTTTTCTTTTCTCTATATTATGCTTGTTTAGATTTACCATTTACATAGGTATGTCATATATATATATTTTACCTCTCTTTGGGAATTTTGGCTTACATGGATTATTGTGACTAGGCTAGTGTGTTTAGTTAGTATTCCTAGTGTTTAGGGTGTTTATCTTGTTTAAGCATAGCTCTTGCATCTATGTTGGAACCTAAGTCTTCCTCACATGCTTAGATATTTTAGTAGCATCCCTTGTTTCTTCTCTCTCTCGAGGGGGTGTTCCTTGTATTTCTCACTAGTTATCTAGTCTCTTTTGATGCAACACAGTGCAGTTTGTTGCTGATGATCTCTCTGAAGGAAATAATGTACAGTATGTGCAAATCATCTTCCTTAAGGAATATTCTTATCCTTTTGGCTTATGATCTCTCTTGAGGCCATTTTTTTCATTTCACTTGTTTGTTGTTGTTATTTTTGTTGTGTTTCTTAAGATTGACTGTTTTACTCTCTTACTAGCATATTTCTATTTTTTGAGTTTTCTTAACATGCTTAGCATGCTTCTCTACTTCTATATTTTTTATTTTCTACTATATAGATGGTTTTTTTGGGAGATTTTTGAGAGTGTATGATTCATATCATCTTTATTGCTTTACATGCATACATTTAGGGGAAGAGATGTGCGTAAAAGCATGATGTCAGAGGGAGTATTGTGCTTGTTTTTCATTCTTGGTGTTTATGATTGTCTTGTTTATAAGTTGCATGTTTTTCTTATATGTTCATGTGATGCTTCTTTTTTCTTTGTGACATCACTTTATTTGAACTATGTATAAATAAGAAAGTTAGTATGATATGATGCATGCATAGTATGCATTCTCTTGTCACTTTCCATCTTTTGTGTTTACCATCTTTCTTGATTTGAAGTATTTTATTGCATATTTCTTACATATAGTTGATTGCTTGGTTTTTCTTTGGTAAACTAGGATGTTTTTTTTCCTTCTGTGTGTACTTAGTATATGGTGAGGTTATAAGATTGAATCTACCTAAGTGTCATTAGGGGAAGATAGTTGAACCACTATGAGTGTGTCAACATGGAAGATAGGTAGACTCTTAGTCAACTTCTTCTTATAGATTTGGTGACACATTTATGTGGCATTGAGGTTTTAACCACTTATCCTACTGATGTGTTATAAATGCATTGCAAAATACCTTATGCCTTCCCATAGTATGTAGAGAGGTAAGACCCTGTGATATGTATCACATTAGGGAGATATTTTGTGTGTACATATTTCTTGGCTTGTCTGTTCATTCAATTTTTGTTTGTTGCATATTTTTAACTTTGTGTTGCCTCAGTATCGTTCTTTGTTTGTTTTGCTTGATTGTTAATGTTGCATTGATTTTCATTAGAATTTTTTCCTGTATGTAGCGGTGTAGAATGTTATATACTATAATTTTGCTTATTTTGGATTTCCATGTCAAAAGGGGGAGAAGTCTACACCACTTGTGTATATTTGCTACATGGTTTACTATATGGGATGGTTAGCATAGTTTGCACTACATAATGGTTGCCTAATATGCATGCACTTAAAGGGAGTGTAGCATATGTTCTGGGGGAGTTTGTATATATGTTGCATGTAAATTGTACTTATATATATACTACATGTATGAATATGCTTAGCCTATTGGTGTGTATCTGTGTAAGGGTAACACAATAGTATATGGATAGAGTATACGTTATTTCTACATGATACATTCACTAGATATATGTTTGTTTTGTATGTGTAGGTTACAAGTGTTGGTTGAGACCATTGATTTTTGGACTTGTAAAGAGAAGATCAGTTGAGACCTCTGTGTTTCTGACTATTAGAGTGTAGATAAGTTGATCCCGAATATGGTTGGAGTGTAAAAGATGGATGTACTTGAAGTAGGTGTGCTTATAGGTGTTCGGTATGCATTGATGTTTTATTCATGGGAACAAACATCTTTAGGTCAAATGCATGATCATTTAATTATTGAAGTGTGTATGTACTTAGTTATGTAGTATCTTATCATAGAAAGCCAAAGGGAAAGAATGTAAGTCCTATATTCCTTTGAGTTTTTGTTGGCGTTCCCTGAGCAAAACAAAAAGTCTGTTTATTTTACATAGTGTTTTTGTCTTCCTTTGTGTAAGGTTAGTTACTGATGATCACTAATACACACACATACACACATAGTTAGATACATTTTGTATGTGAGCATGTTTACACACTCCATAGGTTAATTTTCATAGTATTCATGCTAGGTTGAGTGTTGTGGTTTATGTTTCATTTCGTTTAAGGGTTTTGTGGAAATTACTTGGAAATGTTTTTTAAAAAAATCACACGTTTTGGTGTATGGTAGTTGGCGAGGCCTCAACAAAACCCTGGACAACCCAAAAAATTTCATAAACACCCCCTATCTTTTCTTTCTTTAATGAGAAAAATCGTAGCAAATCTTTGTCAAATTAAAATCTAGTTTTTTTCTGAATCTTAGTCACTATTAATTACCCTAAGTTTTTGTTTGACAGTAGTGATTTGTGGCTATGTGAGAAAAACCATGCATTGAGTGGTGAATATTGGATGGGGTATTTACTAGTAAGAGTAAAATAACATTCTTAAGTTGTGAGTACTTAAGACTATTATACTAGTGGGTTAAGAGAAATACTGTGTTCTTAGGATTTGACTTAGTTATACATGTGAGTTCCTAAGATAAAGATTGATAGTAGTTATGGTTGAGATGGATCTTACATCATTTTACTCACTGATAATTATTGCTTATTCACATTGCTATGGATGGTGTCGGCTTTGGAGAAGAGTCAGATCAGTGTGTTGAATCAAGTAGTTATGAAGGTAGTGAGGGAAGGTAGCAATAGGCAGTTAGGATAGTGTAGTCCTAACTGTTAGAGGTATTTATGTTTATCTTTCTCCCAAGTTGCATATGTTTATTGCTTAGTGGATTGTATGCTATTGAGTGGGCGCCAAAAGCAACCCGAGGATGTTACCACATAGGTTGGGGTTCTATGTATATTTACCTTATTACATGATTATGTTTATATGATCAGTTGTTGTGCTAGTATAATCCAAGTTTCTATTATATATGTACCAATATACTAGATTTATACTATGATTAGAAAAATTATTTGGTTTATGTAGTTGTATGCTTTTTTCCTTTCTTTCTAGCATGCTTATACCTTTCAGTTTATTACTTCTACTAATTTAAATTAATCTACGTGCATATGTGTTCCTGTGTGAGTCTCTAAAGAGTCACTATCTCCTTATCCTGGTAGTATATCGAGTTTTAGACTCTTTCATTTAGTATATTGTGTTATATAAGATTGCATGTTGTGAGAATGCAACTATAATTTATCAAATATGCTCCCACATATGAGTCTAGAAGCGATTAGAAATCTTTTATAGCCTTTCCAGTACATATGCATGTTTCACATGCTGTGTGATGCTTCACCTATTTATACATGTTGCTAATATACATAAGAGCCTATAATGCACAACATCACTACTGTATTTATCCAAATTTGCCTTTCTTTTCTAATGATTGTTTTTGTTATGTGTTGAATTAAGCATGTTGTTTAGTTATTCCGCTATGTTTTCTACTTACTTCATATTGGGGGGATTTCTTGGTCAATTTGGAATAGAGCTCACAACAAATTCCATATGGTTATGTTTTCACTCCTCATTTAGGTCTTGGATGCCTATTTGGGTTAAAAGAACAATTGACCTTTGTGCAATTGTTTCTAAGTATGAAATCTCATAAACCAATTAATGGCCTATGATTGGGATGTTTAATTGATTGGTTAAATTATGTACAAGGAAATAGAAAACCCTTTAAATTAATTCCCTTGGTCAAGTCACCAATTTAAACTATTTTTCAAGTTTTCTAAATTAGATATAGATGATGTGTGTGAAACCTAATTTTTAAATTTTCAATCTATTATAAAGAATAAATGGCCAATAAATTATTCATAAATAAATATTACAACAAACCTTGATTCAAGAAATAATCATTATTTGGTTTATTTTAAAAATATTTACCTAAATAATCTAAACAATCATGGTAAAAAGCTAAATTTCTATAGTTAAAATTAGCCAGATATGCAACATGCACTTTCTCGCATCGAGTAATAAAGCTGAAACGCACTTGCACAATGCAACTCGAAAGGACCACACCTCGATACACATTTTCCCTCATTTCTGCATGCAATGTTTAATTTCCTTGGTATAAAATCCCGAGAGCTAACCACTACAGCACACATAATCCTTTACCACAACACACGTTTTATGTTGACATTTATTTTGTGCCCCATACATATTGGTTGATTCTTGATGTAAGGCTTACATACCTTACTCTTTTTAGCTCTTAGGGTGCTATTTGAGTGCTTCAAGTGTTGTGTCTTCGTGTGTTGACATGTTTATCTCTTTTGAAGCTAAAAACACTTGAAATACATCAAAACATACCCATGTTCCTGAAAAGATAGATTTGTATAAAAAATCAAATAAACATGTTTTAATCAAATCTATTCATTTCAGATAAGAACTTTAAAATCACAGAATATGAGTGTTTTTCAAGTACTTATAACAATCCTCAACCAACTTCTTGCTAGTCCCTTGCACGTTAAGCAATCTAAAAACCTAAAATAAAAAATAAATAAATAAACTAAACTATACTATCCTAAATCATTTTCTTAGATTTCCACAATGGCATTTATGAAGACATCAGATTACAAGTATCATACTTCCATCAAAATCATTAAGCAAAAATATCAAATATGTGCCTCAATATGAACAAAAATGCTTTTGAATTTGAGGGGTTATTCCTACTATTTGGTAATAGCCATATCATTACTTCCAAGAATTTAGGGTAATAGTTTTTAGTTGTATTATTTATTCTCTTTTTTTATTCCTTTTTTAGAGAAGAGAAGAGACCCATGTACATATACGTGTTATGGTGGTGGCTATTTGGGTATTTTTTTTCTTTTTCTAAAGGAAACACCATATATAACTTCTTCTTTATTTACTAGAAGTCAAGTATATAAATGAAGATGATCACACATTTTCAATTTCTACTCAAATCATTTAATATAAGTAATGAAAATAAGTAAATAATGCTTCATCAAATGATTAAAACCCTAACATACAATGCAAAACCTATAGAAATTATGTAATAATCTAAAATAATAGGAAAAGTGTTTAAAAAAATAGAATAAATATTATCACTTAGAATAAAATGATATTGGCTTAATAATCATACAAGATAATCTCCACTATTTGATTCTTGGACTCTAATTTTGGGTTCATTTTAATTTCACACTCTAAATGTCCCTAATTAACTAAATAATATAAAATAAATGTTTGAGAAAATTTATAGTCCACAATTTCATAAGGAATTTTTCCTTCACCGCTAACCATTCAAATATAAATCAAAGAAAAAGAGAAAAAGAAATGAAAAGTTAAACTATTGTAATAGCGCAATGTGATTAAGTATGGTGATGTGGTTACTCTTGTTGCATCCATCATCTAACTCAATTTCTACCACACAAAGGGAATCACTATGTATTTCTTATGAATCACACATTACTAAACAATTATGAAATTAATAGTTCTAAATAACATAAATATTGTTCACACTAACAAAAATAAAAATAAATTACATCAAATTGAAAACAAAAGGAAACATAATAAAAATTAAAATTAAAATACATAAACATAACCCGAAAATAAGGTGGAGCTTAGCTCTCCATGTTATCCGATTCATCTTCATACTCAGGTGTAGATTCAGGTGACCTATAAACAAAATCATAACCAAGATTCTTAGGCGCCCTTACTTGATTGTAGTTGAGTCATTATCTACACCTTAGCCCTATCTTTGAGAGTGTAAAGGAAACATTACATTTTTATTTAGTCTTCATTAAGCCAATTTAATGAGAATGTCAATACAATTGAGTAGAAATCTTTAATAAAAGATAAAGAATCTTCATTAGAAATTTCGTAGAAAGAGGACAACTCGAATAATGAATTTGTTTTAAATAATAATTTCTAGCCACCATACCCAAATGTATGCCAATTATTAGCATTGCATACTACTTCATGTCTAAAGGTTCTAATATAGGCTCTAGTTAGGGCTCCATTAAAAGCTCTTGGATTTCAATATCTAACCTAGCCTTTTAAAGTGCTCTTTAGATCTATTTATGTTATCTATGAGATGTATAAGTAGATTCGCAAAGGATCTTATATCTCCTATATACTAACAAGAACAACAATTAAATTTAACCATTAGAAAGTAACAAAAAGAAAAAGAAAAATAAATAATAAAGAAAAAATAGGAAATAAACAACCAATAAAAAATAAAAAATAAACAAAAATAACTAAACAAATCACAAATATTTACAAAGATTTTTTAAGAAATTTGATAAATAATCTAAAACAATAATTCTCTGGAAACAATGACAAAAGCTTGATGCCCAATTTTGTTTTAAAAGCTTATAACTGCATGAGTCAACTATAATAAGGTCAAGTATATTCTCAAGGTTGGTCTCTCAAGGAATTATAACTGTTTTAGATAATGTTTTGCTTTTCTTAAAACGTTAAATGAACCATGAAGAGAAAAAAAACATAAACACACTATCAAAATGATTTGGTTTGGGAAATCCTAAATTAAGACTAAATAATTAAATAACTAAATATAAAGATAATTATAAATCAATAGAGAATTTATAGAAAGTTTATCTAGTTAATCATGTTTTCTTAAAAATATTAAGGTTAATTAAAATATAAAATCAGATTATTGATTTTTCTTTTTAAATACAAGAATTCTTATGATTGAGATCATTTTCTTTGTTAATCAAACCAATTAATGGTCTATAATCGAGATGTTTAACTGATTTATTAAATTGCGCTCAAGGAAATAGCAAACTGTTTAAATCAATGCTCTGAATCAAGTCACTAATTTAAATTCTTATTCAATTTATCCAGATTAGATCTACATGATGTGCCTGAAACATAATTATCAAATTTTTAATATATTGTGAAGAATAAATGATATCAAATTTTTAATATATTATGAAGAATAAATGACGAATAAATTATTCGAAAATAAATCTTGTAATAAATCTTGAATCAAGAAATAATCATTATTTAATGTGTTTTAAGAATATCCATGTAAATAATCTAAACATCATGGAACACAAAGCTAAATTCCTATACTTAAAATTAGATAAGATGCTTAGATTAAAATCCATAATCAATGGTTAAAATAAGCATTTATTTATGAAACTAAGAAGAAGATTAATCTAAAAATAAAAATATCCTAATCAAATCTAAATACCAACAATGGGGTAAAGATATTTCTTGCTCCAAAATTGCGATCTTGATCTTCAACGTGCTCTTGAATCTTTAGAGATCTTCTCTTCTCTTCTTGGATCTTAAAAAGCTCTCAAAAGTTGCCTTTGATTTATTCTAAGTCTAATCTATAGTGTATCTATGAACAAAAACCTGAATAATGTAAACTATTTTTTATATATGTACACAGTTAACCTTAAACATGAGGGAGTATTTATAAGCACAAAATACTGTAAAGGAAATGGAGTCAAGAAATAGTATATGCACTATAGCACAAAGTTGAAAATCACTTATATAATGCAACCCAAGAAGGTCTTTCCCAAGCACATATTTCCCTAGTCACGACGCACAATTTTTAATGTCCCCAATATGAAATCCTGAGAGCTAACTACCACGGCATACGTTGTATATTTACAGTTTTATGCCCTTCACATATTGGATGATTCTAGTGAGTTTAGGTCCTTATTCATAGCATTATGTGTTAAAGTCTTAAGTGTAGGCAACTCAACAGATTCTTTTAGTTGTCCCTATAATCAATAACATTTATCTGTAAGCACTCATTAACATTATCAATATTATGGGGTTTAGATGCTTTAAAAACTTTAAATGTTACTTTTCATCTTGCACTCTCATTGTAATTTTACCTTTTTGTACATTAATAAGTGCTATTCAGTTGCTAAGAATGGATAACCAACTATGATAGGAATGTTATGGTCCTCTTCTATGTATAGTATAACAAAATCTGCTAAAAAGATGAACTTGTCAACTTTTACTAGCATATCTTCTACCACACCCTTAGGTTGCTTAATTGATCTATCTGCTATTTGTAATGTTACTGAAGTGGGTTTGGCTTTACCAATCCCCAATCTCTTGAAAACCAATAATGGCATAAGGTTAATGTTGGAACCTAAGTCACAAAATGCTTTCTCAAAGTGGATGTTCTCAATAGTGCAAGGGATACCAAAACTACCTAAATCTTTCATTTTTGGGGTATTTTTCTAACAAGGATAACACTACAACCTTTAGTTAAGGTTATTATTTTATCATCTCCAAGCCTCCTTTTCTTAGATAGGATGTCCTTCAAAAATTTGGCATAAGAAGACATCTGCTCATGTGCATCTGTAAATGATATGCTTATGTGCAGCTTCTTGAAGACATCTAAAAATTTTAAAAACTACATATCTGACTTTTGTTTTTGTAATCTTTGAGGAAAAGAAATAATAGGTTTGTAAAGGTTCATCTTTTGTGGCTGAATTATTTCCTTTCCATTACTCTTTTTATCCAACAATTCTTGGCTCTCTTTATTCACTAATTCCTCCTTACCCTTGTTATTTTTTGATTCCTGCTAATCCTTTTTACTCTTATGGTCCTCCTCATCCTTTTGAATCTCATTTTTCTCCACTAGAGTTTTACCACTCCTTAAGGTTATGACATTGTAATGCTCTTTACCTTCTCTTCTTGGGTTTATACTTATGTCACTTGGAAGGTTACCTTTAGGCCTTTGACTTATGGCCTGGGCTAGTTGCCCCATTTGGTTCTCCAAATTCCGAATTCAAGCCTCTTGAGTGGACACTTTTGTATTTTGTTGATTGGATGAAGTATTTCATTATCCCTATTAAAGCATTTGAGTATGGATTATTGTTTCGATTCACATTACCCAAATAGAATACTAATTCAGCATTATTTGGACAATTATAAAATAAATGAGATCCTCCATAAAACACACCTGACACCCCTGAATCTTGAACATGGTTTATACTAGCTAGCGAGTTTTGTGCCTTCAAAATATTTACTAAAGATGACACTTGAGTTGTAAGTGTCGTGATTTCATTTACCTTATACACTCTCGTTATTCTTCTTGTGGCTATCATTTTATCCATTGGCCATTGATAATAATTGATAGTCATTTTCTCAAGTAAATTATAAGCTTGATTGTAAGATTTGGCTAGGAAAGATCCATTAACAAATGCATCAACAATGGTTCTTATTTGAGTATTGAGACCATTGTAGAAAGTCTCCATTTAGATCCAATGAAAGATACCATGATGAAGACACTTCCTTAGCAATTCTTTGAATCTTTCCCATGCTTCAAATAAAGATTCTACTTCATATTATTGATAGGAGGTAATTTCATTCCTAATCTTGGCATTCTTTATTGGTAGGAAGTATTTCATCAAGAATTTCTCTACCAAATCATTCTAAGTTGTAATAGAATCAGGTGGTAAAGAGTTTATCCAAGCTCGAGAATGGTCTCGTAAAGAGTAAGGGAATAATATAAGCCTAAATGCCTCCTCAGTCACATCACTAAATTTGAATGATTCTCCAACTTTAATAAACAATTTGAAATGTAAATGAGAATCCTTTATTGGTAATCCGTTGAATTGTCCAATTATTTGTTGCATTTGAAACATCAATGCCTTTAGTTCAAACTAATTAGCTTGAATGTTTGGCCTTGTAATACTTTGATTCAATCCTTCCAACATAGATCTTTTATATTCGTTCATAACTTTATCCTTATCATCCATTAAAGGAATCCGATTCATCAAATTGAGCTCATTATTGTTTATTTCTAATTGATTAGCCATTTTTTTCCACTTGTGTAACAACTTGTAGTTTTCTTATTGATCTCAAAGTATGCTCCATTTCGGGATCTAAAAGCAAGATTACTCACTCACAAACTCTACACATATAATTGACTCAAATGTGTTTCTAATAGCACTAAAGAAGATATCGAAATTAAAAAAAATTAAAATTAAAATTAAAAAACTAAATAAATAAATTAAAATTTTTAAAACTAAATAAAGGAAATTAACTATAATAAATAAATAATCATAACTTACTAACTAGATAACTAAATAAATTAAAATTAAAATTATGAAAAATAAATAAAGAAAAATAACTAAAATAAAAAAAAATTATTTTCTAATGTTTATAATCCCCAACAACGACGCCAAAAACTTAATTTGACATGAATTTTGTTTGATGAATATGCAAGTATACGTATCGCAACAAGTAATATAATGATAAGAAAATATCATTCCCACTAAGATTATGTTATTAGAAATTAATTTTTAAAATAAAAAATAATTGTTTTTTGTGTTTTGATGTTTTAAGAAAGCAAAATTAAAATAACTAAAAATAAATAGCCATAATTAATTAAATTTGATTTGGAAGTTAAGAAGATATATGAGAAAATATCTAAGAATACTTAATACTCTAATTTTCGAAACATATAAATTACTAAAATTTTCTCAATATAATTATCAATCAATTACATGATCAATTAAATCTAATCTAGCATGTATTAATCTCTCAAGTAAACTACATACCATATAGTAATTAACCTAATCACACTCTTATGTCAACTAAATTACATACTATTCATTAAGTTCATCAATTATAGATCACATACATAAGAATCATACATCTTTTTCTAAAAACTATGCATGTTATTTAATCAAGACAAACAATTAAATAATTCTTCCAAATGTATTTAATTACCTCTATAGATTAATTATTGGCAAGAGAATTAATAACATAAAAATCAAATTAAATAATATAATTAAATTAAAATCATAATTGGGATAAAATATTAGATCATCACATGTTAAAAATTGGGTTCATAAGACTCATATATTAATAAATTAACTAGATATAATTTTGTCCATAAAGCTAATATTTTTCATAAAGAAAGACGTAAAACTTGATAAAGAAAGGAGAAGAAGAAAAAATATAATCAATTTTTCAAATTGTAACACCAATCTCCTTTTGAATCTCTAACAAAATTGTATCTCCTTTTAATTTTTTTTGTATTTTTCTTTCTTTTTGGCTCCAAAAATTGATAAAAATTATGTTAATTTTGGCTCATTAAAGTTTATGGGGTGATTAAGGGGTTAAATATAACTTAAGTAGAATCTGGACCATCAGATCAACTTCAAATCAAGGGTTGAGTTTATAAAGAGGAAAATTAACAACATTGATGAATAGAAAGACAACATATGACATGTGGAATTTAGTGAGCGAATCAAAGTGCGATGCGTGGCAAGGGAGACTAGTTTCAATCAATGCACACAATGTCAACGCTACACATAGATTTGTGATTCGTTGTTGCAGATGAAATGGCATACAGTTGGAAGAAGTGGTTGAGTAGTGTGACAACACGTGGCTTGAGCGTTGAATGTGTAGAAAATTTGAGAGGAACACCATGCTGACATATGTCAAAGCGCTGCATCACTTTGTACACTCGACTTTGCTTGATTTTCCTGCTTCGATTGTGTGGTATCCACGTGACAATTTTTGATTGGTTATGTGTTAAAAATTCATAAAATTCCCAAAAATTATATTTTTAACCCTTTTGACTAAAAGTTTATATTTTAATATTTTTAACTCTAAAAGTACTACTTATTGAATAAAATGAAACAATATTAAGTAAAAAAATGTACTAATAACTCTATTTTCATAGAGTCATCAACTTGTAAGAGAAAGTGCCAATTTACTTCAACCATCCTTAGGCTAGTAGCGTGATACCACAAACCTGTAAGCGACTAAGTAACTACAAGTCATTCAAAGTATTTCTCATACCACCATTATAACATCAATCATTTATAATAAAATGCCAAATTATAGCAAGAGAGGAACGTAAAGGATTCACAATATCATCATAACAATGACTTCTTATGGTATAGATAACCCAAATAATCAAGATAATACTCGCTTTCCTCCATAACTCCGCATTGCCTTACCCCAACTTGTAACTTGTCGCACTGATCTCAAAGAATAATAGGCATAATAAGTGGAGACATCCCTTTTGACTAAATAGGACCAAACTCGAGTTTCCCTTATACCTACTACAACTAAGTTAATATCCATGGCTAAATCAGGACAAGAGTCAACAAAAGCTTACGGAAAACGCCAGCCATCCGCTATCTTAAAGTGAACAACCAAAACAGTCAAGGGCATATCAATTGGAACCTTGGGAAATCTCCCTATAAGAGGTTAACTCAGCCAATTATCAGTCCAAAATTGAATTGATGAATCCCTTTCTACCAACCAACGAGAATTCACAATCGGAGCTAAAAAACGAGTCCTTAAACCAAGCCAAATAGATGAGCTAACAAACACACAAAAAAACCTTCACAACATGGCTTCAATTAGAGTTTTCAAATCTCTTAGCCCAAGACCCCCTCTGTAAAAGGATGACAACAATTCAACAAGGCAACCTGAACCAATTTTACTTTGTCTATCTTATCAGCCAAGAAAAATTTCCAAATGACTTTTGTAAGATCATCAAGAATCAATTTTGGCTATCTATATATTTGAAAAGACTACAAGAACATACTCTAAACAACCGATGTAACCAAGTTGTGATGACCAACTAGATATAGAAACTTTAGCCCAATCTACCAACCCTTGGAACCAACAATGATGTAAGGCACCTTGAAAAGGAGTCACCCCTAAATAACCCATATAATCACCACCCAAGCATATACCTGAAAGCTCTTACTTTTTGACATCCCTTTGCTAAAATAGGTGCTTGATTTTTCAATGTTAACCATTTGATACGGCAAAATAGCATAAAATATTTTGTGAACTAGCCCTTGCAAGTATAAGCAAATCATCTACTTAAAAAAATGGGTAAGAGCTATAATATCCTAAAATATAATATTTCTATCCAAAATAAAAAGTTTAATTTTATTATTCCTACCTCCTATTTTCTTTTCTGATGTCAATAAAAGAAAAGAAAACTTGAATTTCTTTGTTTTTTAAAAACTTATCTTTTTAAATCATCTTCATCCTCTTCCTTTCATTAGTTCTTGAATTATACATTTAATTCACTTTACTTTCTCTTAATTGAATTTTCATGATAGATTTACTTTATTATCATAAAGTTTTATATTTAATTTATGAAAATTCAGTTTACTCAGTCCTTCAGAATTTCATTATCATTCTCTGTCAAAATTTCGTGGCTCCAAAGTTTACTTTATTCAATTTTTCAAATCTTCAAAAATTCAGTCTAGTTCACTGCCTTCGTACCATGACGTCTCACCTCAAATCGACGGAGATCAAGTAACCAGTAAAAAATAAAGAAGATAAAAAATTTCATAGTACTTTATAACATGGTCTCGGTGGGGCAAATATTCTCGTGAAATCAAAAAATCAAGTTTTTCAAATAAAAATTTTGCAAGAAAAAAAAACACATAAATTTTCAATAAAAGAAACTGTATTCAAAAAAGGAGAAAAATGAACGCGAGAACTTTCTAAGCAGCAAAGACAAAAACCAATTTTAAAAAAGTGAATGTTAAATGTAGAAACTAAGAAAAATAACACTTTTTGTAACTAAGAAAATTATGTTTTGGGATATTTGTAAGGAAATTTTCAAGACGGATTCATGATGTGTCATGACAAAGCCCTTTTAATAACTTTTTTACACGTATACTTAAAAAAGTGTTTGTGTATTTGTAGTGCAATTTCACGAAAAATGATAAGAGGGTAACTTTTTTGCACATATATTTGAAAATGATATTTTATTATATCTATAGTGTTGTTTTCACGACGAGTGGTGCATGAACATTTTATACAAATTTTCGCACCTTTACCCAAAAATGGTGTTTTGGTGATTCCGTAATGTAATTTTCATTATGGGTGATACCAATGCCATTTTTCTTACTTTTTCACACATATCTAAAAATGAAATTTATGTATTAGTAGTGTAATTTTCATAACGAGTAATGCTATAGCACTCTTTGTAACTTTTTTGCACATGTACATGGAAATTAAGCTTTGGGATTTACGTAATGCAATTTTCATAATGGGTGATACCATATTACTTTTTGTAACTTTTTTATACATATACGCGAAAACGATTTTTTGGGACATCTGTGTGCAATTTTCATGATTGGTAATATGGGAGCACTCTTTGCAACTTTTTTACACATATACCTAAAAATGGTGTTATAGGGATTCTATAATGCAATTTTCATCACGGTTAGCATCAAAACACTTTTTGCAACTTTTTTACACATACCTAAAAATGGTGTTATAGGGATTCTATAATGTAATTTTCATAACGTGTGGTACTGGAGTACTTTTAGAAACTTTTTTTACAAATATACCCAAAAATTGTGTTTTGGGGCTTTTGTAATGAAATTTTCATGATAGCTCGTAGTAGATTATTTTTTACAACTTTTTCATAAATATACCCAAAAATGAGGTGTTGGAACATACGTAGTGCAATTTTCATTATGGGTTGTGCCGGAATATCTTTTGTAACTTTTTCGCACATATATCAAAGAATGGTGTGTTGGTACATCTATGGTCCAATTTTCATGACGAGTAATATCAAAGCACTTTTTACAAATTTTTCGCTCATATATCCAAAAATGACATTTTGTTATATTTGTAGTATAATTTTTCTAAAGGATGGAACCAAAGCACTTTTTACAACTTTTTTGCACATATTCTTGAAATGGGTGTTTTGAGGCTTTTGCAATACAATTTTTATTATCGGTGGTTTTGGAGCACTTTTTTCAACATTTTCCCACATATACATGAAAATGGTGTTTTGGGACATCTGTAGTGCAATTTTCATGATGGGTGATATCAGAGTATCTTTTATCTTTTTTTGCACAATTACCCTAAAATAGTGCTTTGAAGCATCCATAGTGCAATTTTCATGATGGGTGCTATCAGAGTATTTTTTATCTTTTTTTGCACAATTACCCTCAAATAGTGCTTTGAAGCATCCATAGTGCAATTTTCATGACGACATCAGATCACTTTTAGCAATGTTCTTGCACATATACCTAAACATGGTGTTTTGGTGCATTTGTAGTGAAATTTTTATAATGAATGGAACTTGAATACTTTTTGCAACAACTTTGCACATATAATAAAAAATGAAATTTTGTTGCATCCAAATTGCAATTTTCATGACGGGTGAAATTGAAGCACTTTTTGCGATTTTTTCACACATATACTTGAAAATGGTGTTTTCTTGCTTCTGTTATACAATTTTCATGGAAGTTGATTATGGAACACTTTTTTCAACTTTTTCCCATATACACCCAAAAATGGTATTTTGGAGCATCTGTAGTACAATTTTCATGATAGGTGCTACTAATGAACTTTTTTTCAATTTTTCATGATGGGTAATACCAGAGCACATTTTTTTTAACTTTTTCATACATTTATCCAAAAATGATGTTTTTGGGCATCCATAGTGTAATTTCCAAAATGGGTGATACCATAGCACTTTTTGCAATGTTGTTGCTCATATACCCCGAAAATGGTGTTTGGGTGCATCCTTAATGATATTTTCATGACAAATAATATAGGAGCATTTTGCAATTTTTTTGCAAATATGCATGAAAATTACACTTTGTTACATCTATATTGCAATTTTCATAACGGGTGGTACCGAGGATTTTTTGCAACTTTTTTTTTCACATGTACTCGAAAATGATATTTTAGGGTTTTTATAATGTAATTTTCATGACAGGTGGTACCAAAGTAATTTTTGCAACATTTTAGCTCATGTACCTGAATATGGTGTTTTGGTGTATCCGAAGTACAATTTTCATAACAACTAGTACCAGAGTACCTTTTGTAACTTTTTCGTGCGTATGCACGAAATGACTTTTTGTCACATTCATAGTGCAATTTTCATAATGGTGTGTAATAGAGCATTTTTTGAAACTTTTTCACACATCCCCAAAAATATAGTTTTGGGGGTGTAAGTCTTGTAGCCCTTTGTGTCTTTATTGGCTTCTCATGTGTAAAACATAATGTCTATTTATTTTACTCAGTGTTTCTCTCTTCTTCTTTGTAAGGTTGGTTATTGTTAATTAATAATACACACACGCGTATAGTTAGGTACATTGTGATTGAAACCATGTTATAACCCATCATGGTGTTGGTTTCTTAGTATGCATGATAGGTTATGGGTAATGGTCTTGTCAATGTTATCGTTGTTAAGATGCATGTGTGAGTATTTATGAAAAATCACTCAGTAATTTTTGAAACAAAAAATAAAACTTTTGTTTGCCTCATCGGACCCCTCATTGAGGGTTTGATAAGGGTGATCAGCGAGACCTTGGCAAGTTACCCCTTGAGCTTGAGTTTTGGATATAAATACCCCTTTCATATTTTGTTTTGTAATGAGACAAATTATAGTGGAGCTTTGTCAAATTTACATCTTGTTTTTTTTACTTTGGATCACTGTTATCTTAAGTTTGTTTGGTATTAGTGATTAATAACTGAGTGTGTGAAATCGTGCTCTTGAGTGGTAAGTACTTAAGGCAAAGTTTGCTAATAAGTAATATTGGTTGAGAGCCCAAATCAATATGAGGTTGAGTGTATTTCCCAATATTGGTAGTTGGTTGTTTGTGTGAATGTGAGTGATAATGGTTGAGTAGTTTCCCACATTGGTTGGTAAAATCTTATACATATTACTAATAATTGGTATTTGATTGCACTATTATGTGTGATGTTGGATTTGGAGAAGAGTCAAACCTATAAGTTCTATAGTTCTTTATATCTGTGTTGGTTTTCCGTTTGCAAAACAAGGAGTTTGTTTATTTTACTCACTGTATCTTTCTTCCTTTATGTAAGGTTAATTACTAATGATCAGTAATGCATACATGCAAATGTTTAGGTACACTTTGTATGAAAGCATGTTATACACACACTACAGAGATGGTTTTCTTAGTATGCATGCTAGGTTGAGTGATGTGGTACTCGCCGAATTTTTCACTCATTTTATTGGTTATGTTCAAGTGCGGGTATTAATGGAAATTACTCAACAATTTTTGGATAAAAAATGTGATTTTTGGCACCTCAACGAGGTCCTAGAAAAGAGCCTTATTGGATCTTACGATGGACCCCCGACGATATGGTTGGTGAGGATCCTCGACAGGTTGGCATGGGGTGAGTTCTATAAATACTCCTCTTTTCTTATTTATTATAAAGAAAAATGTAGTGCAACTCTATCAAATTGATATCTTATTTTCTATTTTGGATCACTATTACCTTAAGTGTTGTTCGATATTATTAGTGATTCTTGATTGTATGGGAAAAACCTGTTTTGAGTAGTGAGTAAGTGTTTGCAAGTGGTTTTATATGAGGAGCTTGTGCGGTTGTGAGTCGTGTGTTGGCTAGTAATTGCCTTAGTGCAACTTTTTTTATATGAGGAGCCTTTGTGGCTTTGAGTTGTGTGTCAATTGGTAGTTGCTTGGATGTAGCTTTTTATTTGTGAGATCATTTCTATTAGTGAGTTGAGTTGAATTGTTAAGTTCCCATATTTGTGGTAGCGTGCGATAAGTGAGATTGGATGGTCTAGTTATTCTTCTCAAATCGTTAGTTGTGTGCAATACATAGATTAACTATGCCTTTCACATAGATGATTTATGGTTCTTGGATTGAATGTGTATCCTACGGTGGTTATTGTTAGTTCGTGATTGAGGGTGGTTCTCACAATTGATTGTTCACATTACACATTATTGATATATGGTAGCTGATTGCACTACATCAAGTGCTACTGGCTTTGGAGGAAAGCTAAATATGTGTGTCAAACTAAGTCATTACGAATAGGCATTTCAAAATTGGTCTTGATTGATAGAGATAATGTGGGCTTTATTTCTATCAAGGTTATAATTATTTTATTGATTAATGGATTGTTTGCTACTGAGTGGTTTCCATAACCAACCTGAGGTTGTTACCATATAGGTAGGGGTTCTAAGTAGGTTTACCTTGATGAGTGCTCAAAAAGCACTAAAATTACCATGATTTTATGCACATTAATTGATTAAAAATATATATATATATTTATATGTTTTATCATATATTTATATAAATTTATCTTTTTCGAAATCACGAGTATTTTTATTGTTTTTCAGGTATTTTCGCTTAAAAACGTCACTTAAAGACTCAAAAAGGAATACTGGAAGCAATACATCACAAATATATTAATAAATAAATGGGGAAAGGTCAACAAATATGGAAAAATTGAACAAAATGGGTTGAAAAGGTCAAAAATGTCAAAAAGGAGAAAATCGCGCCCGGAACAGCCCACCTGCGCTGCTAGCGCCACAGGCGTGTAGCCCACGTCCGCGCAGATAGACGCACGCCTTTCCTTCCAGATCCGCGCGCGCCGCTGTCACGTTGTTCACGCGCCGCTTTCTGGCCGCGCGCGTGCGCCGCTGCCCTCCGCGCCGACACCATTTTGCCCCATTTTTCACGTGCATCTGCCCCCATGACGCCATGCTGATGTCACCAATGACCTCACTATTTGCACTATGCGTTTTTACCATTTTTTAACATTTTTTCACCCACTTTTTCTCTCCATCGTCACCTATAAATACACCCCTTCTCTTCACTTCATACCACACCTCAAAACACACTTCTCTCTTCTTAGTTTTTAGTTTTTTTATTTTTTCTTATGTTTTAGCTAGTTTCTCTTAATTTTAGAGTTCTTCGCTTTTTGGGAAGAACTAGTTATGTTTTTGTAATTTATTAGCTTTTTGATTCAATAAATGGGAGTGCAAATTCCGTTTGGAGGTTTTCTAGCAACGTGAATGGCATCAATCTTGTAAGGATTTTATTTTCTTAGCTTATTTTTTATGCTTTATTCTTACATGTTATATTTAATTTGTCCGTGATTAAATTTAAGCTGCTATTGTTTGTAAAAATGATATAATAATAACGTTGTTATACTTGCGAAATATTAAATAGGTAAAAATCTCTAAAATGAATTGATTTTATTTTTATTCAAGATTTTATATTAAGAATGTTAGAGAGAAATATATTATTTTTCATTACAAAATTAAATCTGAAAATTAGATTTTAAGGTTTAGTTATCCGGTCTAATTTAGAGTAGTGCTCTTTTATTTGTTGGTACAATCGTCTGGTAGTTAGAGTGAAGTTCTATTTCAAAAGTTTTTATAAGAATTATTATCAGAAAATGTATTGACAACATGTTTTCAGTAGTAGTTTTAAAACTTGAAAGTTAGTACTCGGATAACTAAATTCTTAGGTTTAATTTGGACACCTTGAATAAAGTTTAAACTGTCTAACCCCACCAAAAGTGGCATTTAAATGGTTCATTTTCAATCTCTTAGAAAAAGGAATTAATTTAATTAACCAAATTAGTTATCAACCCCACCCATAGGTGTTAATTGATTTGTTTAGTTAACAAAGAATATCTAACCCCACCAAAGGTGGTATTCATACAAAAAAGGGAGAATCAATAAATATCAATTCATATCTTTAATAACCTAAATAATACGAGCAAGCATAATTAACTTAGTTATTATATCCATAAATAATCCACTATTTATAAAAGATAAAATTTGCATGAATGTTTATTGAATCTATGTTTAATTTTCTGTAATTAGATTAAAAACACAAAAACCCCAAAATATCGTGACAGGATGTTTAGGATTTAATTTCGTTTTTAAAAGTTTGAATAATAAATTAAAAACCACATACATTCCTTCCTTAGATCGACCTTGGGAGTATACTTATCATTTTCTACGAAATGATTCGTGAACTTGCAAGAGTTTTATAAATATAAAACCAAAGTATTGGCAAGAATCGGCGATGCCGGTTTTCGTTCATCATACCTCATTATATCTAGTGTTATGTATGCTCTAATGTTTTGCTGGTACAATCAGAGTCTAATTTGTGTATGTCTCTACATAATGTAGTGAAGCTCTATCAAATTGACCTTTGTGTAGTTGTTTCTACATATGAAACTCTTGGGGGTTTTGTATTGAAATTTTCATGACAGGTGCTACCGAAGCAATTTTTGTAACCTTTTCACATAACTAAAAATGCTGTTTTAGGGCATCCATTGTGCAATTTTCATTATGTGTGGTACCATATCACTTTTTCCTACTTTTTTGCACATATATCCAAAAATGGCATTTTGTTGCATTTGTAGTGCAATTTTCATGACGGGTGATACCAGACGTAGTGTAGCCTTCACTGGCCAACTGCCCTACTAAGATTAAGTTCTTTCTTAGGTTGGGAATATGCCTGACATCCTTTAGTTCCCAACCAGACCCGTTCAACTTAATCTTCATTACACCTTTGCCAATAATAGCACACGGTTGATCATCACTAAGATATACCTTTCTAAGGTTTCCGGTGACATATTTCTCGAAGAATTATTTTGTGAAGTAACATGGAACGATGCTCCAGAGTCTAACACCCAATATTCTTTGTTGCTCTCCAAAGAGCATATCAATGCATCATCTCCTCCTAAGGTGGAAGTAACATTTGCCTCTGCCTTTACTTGTTTGTCCTTCGGTGCACTCTTGCACTGATTTTTGTAGTGCCCAGTTCTCCCACAATTCCAACACTCGATAGTCTTTGAGCTATGGGAATTATTAGGATTCCTGGATTTGGACCTCCTGTCCTTTGATCTACCTCGGTAGTCTTTTCTGCCATATCCATTCCTTTTGGTTGAATTTCTTCCTCTTGACTCTGTATGCAAAATTGAAGAGGTTGACGATTCACCCGACTCTCTACGTTGGATCTCTTCACTGAGAACCAGATCACAAACATCGTCAAATTTCAAATTATTGCTTCCTAACGAGCTACTCATAGTTGTGACAATAGCATTCCAGCTTTCTCATAAAGAAGAAAAAAGTATCAATGCTCATACTTCTTCATCGAATTCAATTTCCACTGAACTCAACTCAACTGGGTTGTGACTGTGTTGAGTTCATTGAGATGTTAAGCTACTGATGCACCTTCATTCATCCGTAAATTGAACAAATGCCTCATCAAGTGCACTTTGTTTGAGGCTGATGGCTTCTCATACATATTGGAGAGAGCTTCCATAAGACCCGCCATGGTCTTTTCCTTTGCTATGTTAAAAGCAACATTACGGGATAGTGTCAATTGAATAACTCTAAGGGCTTATCTATCTAGAAGATTCCAATCATCTTCCTTCATAGCCTCTGGCTTCTTCCCTGAGAGAGGTTGATACATATTTCTTTGATACAAATAATCCTCTATCTACATTTTCCAAAATCTAAAATCTATGCCATCGAATTTCTCAAGTTTCACCTTTCCTTCATCTACGGTCATTGCTCCCACTCAAATCTGACTTCCTCCGGATCGTTTTTGACTATTTCTGCAAACCACGTGTATTAGAACACCTCTGTCGACAAACCAATATCGCCAACAAAATTTTACTATTCACGCAATTCACTATTCATGTAAATAGTAACCTTGTAGAAAATTGATAGAAATCACCACCAATAGCTCTAATACCAGTTGTTGGGAGATTACGCAAATTATCGATAAGCCAGATTTATGAGAAAACAAAAATAGAAAAATAACACACAAATTTGATAACGGAGTTCGGCTAATCTTGCTTACGTCTCCGGACCTGCTACAGATTTTTTTTAATGAAAGATGAGAAATTACACAAGGTGTTTACAACACTCACAGTTCACAACCCACACCCCAATTACACCCAAGAAAATCACTTTCAATTTTCTCTCACAAAAGCTTTTCTCTCTAGGCTTTTCTCTATAGGCTTTTCTCTTAATTGGAATGAAGACTTGGTTGTTTAATTCATTACAATTACACATCTATTTATAGGAAAATTCACTTCTTGAATTACTCCTTAAATTAATGGTTCTTTAAATTACCCCTTAAATTTTGCTCCATGTTTTACTACTTATTTTGTTCCATGTTTTGCTCCTTAATTTGTTCCTTAAATTAAGCAGTTTTATACCAATCTTCAACCTCGTCCACTAGCACAGTGCTGGCCACCAGGTGTAGATTGACACACCATCAAACAGCTTGACATTAGACTGACATTTGTGTTCAAATTTAGTTGTTTTAATGCCTTTTCTACTCATCCCGATTAATATACGTGTTTATCGTATGTAAATGAAATATATCTGTAATCTCTATATATAATCAATGAAAGGGTTTGAGTCATCATCATTTTATTGCTCATTTATTATAACCTTTTATTTTCTCTCTCTGAACTCTATTGTCTCTAACAATTTTATTGCTAGATTGTAGGATTAGGAGTGTGTTTCTTTTTCAATCTCGATTAATATTATAATTGTCTATGACTGTGGACATATTTCCTATTCTTATCCAAGCTGGACACCGAAGGTATTGCTATTGGAGAACTGTGTGGAGGCTGTCTAGGGTCTAGGCCAAAAAGCTCAGAGGGCCAGCTTGAGAGATACTGAGCTACTACTCTTCGAGTCATGGGAGGTGCATGGAGGTACTGGAACTTCCTCTTATATATAGCTTATTGGTCTCGAAAGGCTCATTGTTATGTCTGTGAGCTGCTTGGAGCTCTTTAGGTGATCGTAGGACTTACATAGGACTAATGTTCAGCTTCCTCTGAAGGTCCCTGAGGTCCCTTGTGGCTAGAAGCTATATGATGATCAGATGATAAACTGTTTGACGTGGTCAAGCTCTGATGTGGTTTGTACACTCTACAATATCCATGACTCCAAAATTATTAATATTTTCCTTGGAATGATGAAGAGTACTCGTATATTTTCTATCTAGGTATGTTGAGAAAAACTTGAGGTTGAAATTAAATTATGTCTTTCTTGTACACAAAATAATTTTCTAATTTTGCAATAATATCCCTAAAGTGAAGTTATGCAACCTTGGACCCAAATATCTACAACTAATGTAATGTTATAACCAAAAATAAGACTTTTTTGCAATTTGTTAAGTTTATTAACCAAGTACTCTTAGATATCATAATGTGACATTATTAATAAAGTGGCGCGATAGAATTGATCAATAGGATGCCATAGGTTTTGTTTGACACTTTATCTATAATGATGACAAGTTTGTGATAGATTAGCATTTCTTTATTAGATAAATATGAGGGAGAATGGGTATGTATTGGATTTGATTTATATTATATCTTATATTAAGTTGATAGAAAGGAAGATAACATTTTTTTCCAAGAGCATAATGATTAATTTTTTTTTTTTGGATGAAGTGAGAGGTTTGGACATTTATTTTAATAGTAAGTGAGAGATATTTTATTAAAATTTAAATAAAAAAAATATAATAAAAACATTATTTATCTAAATAAAACTCACTAATATATAATTTACTAATATATATTCAAAAATTAAATAATAAAACATATACAATGAGAACTATGGTTTTGTTAAGAGTGTTACCAAATCATGAGTTTCTTATTCTTATTCATCTTTAGGTATCTTCTTTATCAACCATTAATGCTTTAATAAATGCATCAATGAAACTCCACACTAACCAAAATAATTGCAACTTGTTACATCTTTGTATATTTCAGAGTAATACAAATACACAAACGCATGTCTAGTAAAAGATATTATCCATATCAAACTAAGATGTAAAAAACATACTAGATTTGATTTTAATAGAGTCAAATTTAATAAACTAAATTATTATAACAATGACAATGGATTATTTATTAAACAAAAACTCTCAATTAAAGATAGAACCAAACAAGAAAAAGAAGTAGTTATAGAAGAGAGCCTCTGGAGGTTTCTCCCCGACGATATACGAAGAAAAAAGAAATATGCAAGAGTTAAGAAGGAAAGAGAGAGAGATGAGAGAAGATTGAGAAAACTATAATGGCTTTCAAAAGTTGATACATTTTCTTTAGATTTATTTTTAAAATATCGAGATTCAGTAAATTATTTAGATATTGAATACACTTATTTTTCTATATTCTCGATAAGAAAAATACATAATAACATATATTTGCAACCACACTAATTAGAGTGTATCATGTGACATAATTTTATTGAAAATGAATAAATTTTTTCATTCTAAAAATTATTTTTTCCCGTAACACACTCTAATTGGTATGAGTGAAATGTGTGTATGCACTTAGATATTCTCTTTGTGTACATTATACCAACTTGGAGTGTTAAAGTATTTACTGACGCCCATGTACATATTATATAGCTTAAACATGGAGATCTCATAATTAAAAAAATGAAGATACAAGTAACATAGAAATCTAAATGTGAACCAGAAGACAAGATATCAAAGGAATCAAAATAGCAAGAGCATTTTCTATTCCAAGAATGCCCCTATAAATTTGATGAAAACATGTGAGGAATAAGAAGAGATGAAAAAGTTGTTAGAGTCTCAATTCAATCCAAAAACATTCATAAAACCATATGAACTCATAATTTAAATGCAACGGAAACAAAATTGGATTGAAAACATACCTCCTGCCATTGATTAAATTTCAGCACTTACATGGGAATTCCAATGGAATTTTCTTTTTGATGCTTTCACTAGTTTCTCACACTTATTCTCTGCGTATTGATGGTGTATCTGAATTGTTATGCAGTTAATAGGGAGAGGACCCGATACTTTATTAAGGTTCTTCCATCAAGAACCTCGTTCGGTTTCGGAACCGACGTACGGTTCTGACGAAACCGAACCGTCACCACGGTTCACTAACGTTGCACCACTCTGATTTACATTCTCCCACTTGGTGCAAACGTTAAGCGAAATTCTCTTGAGTAACGAAACACATGAATCATAGCGATAGGTCCTCTAAAAGCGAGTATTATCTTCCATGTATTACAGTGTATTTAGTTTCTCAAGTACTATACTTTATGTGGTAACTAAACTTAATGAATAAATCCTATATTTATTCTTGGTCCAATATAAATTTTCTCAAATAAATTAAGGTGCACATGAATATGAGAAAATATCACAATATATAAGAGTTTCATTAATTAATTGTATATATACATTTACAAAGTGGAACCCATTCCCATTTTCTCTACATGATCCTTGAATTTCATTGGTGGCATGCCTTTAGTCAAAGGATCAGCAATCATCAACTCAGTGCTTACGTGCTCAATGACCACTTTCTTTTCCTTAACACGTTCTCTTATGGCCAAGTACATAATGTCGATGTGCTTACTACGACTACCACTTTTGTTGTTCTTAGCCATAAATACAACAACTGAGTTGTTACAGTATAATCTTAATGGCCTAGAAATAAAGTCAACTACTCTAAGCCTGGAAATGAAACTCTTTAACCATACACCATGCGATGTGGCCTCAAAACATGATACGAACTCGGCCTCTATAGTGGAAGTAGCAGTCAAGGACTGTTTCGCACTCCTCCAAGACACAGCTCCACCGGCAAGCATGAAAATGTAACTAGATGTTGATTTTCGTGAATCAATACAGCCAGCAAATTCCGCATCGGAGTAGCCAATTACTTCCAGTTCATCGGTTCGTCTATACATGAGCATATAATCCTTGGTTCCTTGTAGGTACCTCATCACTTTCTTTGCAGCTTTCCAATGGTCAACACCTGGATTACTTTGATATCTACCTAGCATCCCAACAATAAATGCAATGTCAGGTCTGGTGCAGACTTGAGCATACATCAGGCTTCCAACAGCTGAAGCATATGGAATGGTTTTCATCTGTTCTTTTTCAAAATCATTCTTTGGGCATTGGTCCAAATTGAACTTATCACCCTTCACAATGGGAGCAACACTTGGTGAACAATCCTTCATCCGAAATTTCTATAAAACTTTATTGATATAGGTTTCCTGAGACAAACCCAAGACACCTCGAAGTCTATCTCTATAGATCTTAATGCCAATGACATAAGATGCCTCACCCATATCCTTCATATAAAAATTTTTAGAGAGGAATTGTTTTACCTCATGTAGCAAACCCCTATCATTCGCTGCAAGCAAAATATCATCCACATATAGCACCAAGAAACAAATCTTACTCCCACTAACTTTCTAGTATATACATTGATCCATGACGTTCTCTTCAAAACCAAATGAAGTGATGATGTTATGTAATTTCAAATACCATTGACGGGAGGCTTGTTTTAATCCATATATGGATTTATTAAGCTTATAAACCAAATGCTCACCATCACTAGAGAAGAATCCTTCAGGTTGTTTCATATAAACCTCTTCCTCTAAATTACCATTAAGGAAAGCCGTTTTCACATCCATTTGTTACAAATCCAAATCAAAATGGGTAACCAATGCCATGATCACACGAAGTGAATCTTTCTTAGATACAGGAGAAAATGTCTCCGTGTAGTCGATTCCTTCCTTTTGAGTGAATCCTTTGGCAACGAGTCTTGCCTTATGTCTCTCAATGTTGCGTTGTGAGTCTTTCTTTGTTTTGAAGACCCATTTACATCCAATGGCTTTCACACCATCAGGAACCTTGATGAGATCCCAGACTCGGTTAGACGCCATAGAATTCATCTCTTCTTTCATGGCATTGTACCATAAGTTCGAAACCTCAGAACTCATGGCATGTGAAAACGTCTCAGGATCATTTTCGACTCCAACATTATAGTCACATTCTTGTAGATACACAACATAATCATTAGGTATCGCTAATTTCCTTACTCTAGTAGATCTTCTTAACGTTGCATCAACATTCTCCTGAGGAGCAGGATCATGTTGTTCAATTGGTTGTTCAATAGTTGTAGGCATCTGTTGAACTTCAACATCTACTGGATCAGGATCAACAACTTGTGGTACTTCCAAGACTGGTTCTTCCAAGACTGGTTCTTCAACATGCATTTGTACTCGAGGCATGTTGTTAACAATAACGATCAGTCCATTACTTGAAGTGGCATATTGAGCATCTGAATGATCTTTCTCAGAACCAATGCCCTGGGATCGATCGCTCCCACTAATCAAGAAATTTTGCATTTCTTGATTCCACAAACCTAGTGTTGTGACATGGACAGTAAAATCTATAAACTTTAGACCGTTCAGTATATCCAATGAAATACCCACTAATGGTCCTTGGGTCCAGCTTTTTCTCTTGTGGATTATATATCCTCACTTCAGACGGGCATCCCCAAACGCGCATATGTTGCAAACTCGGTTTCCAACCTTTCCATAATTCAAATGGTGTCTTTGAGACAACCTTGGTTGGAACTCGGTTTAATATATACACAGCCGTCTTTAAAGCTTCAATCCACAAGGATTTAGGAAGATTGGAGTTGCTAAGCATACTCCGCACCATGTCCAATAGTGTTCGGTTTCTTCTTTCTGCTACACCATTCTGGTATGGTGAACTAGGCATAGTGTATTGGGCAACTATCCCATGTTCTTGAAGAAACTTAGCAAACGGACCAGGCGCTTGTCCATTCTCAGTGTATCTACCATAATATTCACCACCTCTATCTGATCTCACGATCTTTATTTTCTTTCCACATTGTTTCTCTACTTCAACCTTAAAGCTTTTGAAGGCATCCAATGCTTCACTCTTATTATGAAGCATATAGAGATACATATATTGAGAAAAATCATCAATAAAGGTGATAAAATATTTTTGACCTTGAATGTCCATGTCAGGACAATATATATCCGTATGTATGATTTCTAATATGTTTGAACTCCTATTGGCACCTTTCTTTGACTTGTTAGTCTGCTTTCGCTTAATGCAGTCAACACATGTCTCAAAAGCAGTAAAATCTAGAGTACTAAGTACCCCATCTTTCACTAATCTTTTAATTCTTTCTATGGAGATATGTCCTAATCTCCTATGCGATAACGTAGAAGAGTCATCGTCAATAATACACCTTTTAGTGCCAGCTTGAACATGCATAGCGTTATGAGTGGCATTATTTTGTAAATTAATGCAGTAAAGACCATCAGGCAAAATACCATTCCCAACACAATCAGATTTATTAAATAAACTAAAAGATGTTTCTGAAAAGTGAAAAGAATAACCATAAGGTACAAGTCTTGAAATTGAAATCAAGTTTCTAGAGAAACTTGGAACATAAAAGGTCTTTTCTAATTTTAAAAGAAAACCACTACTTAAAATCAAACTGCATGTCCCTACAGCCTCCACATGTGAGCCCATCCTGTTACCGGATAAGATGTATTACTCACTTCCCACTGGCTTCCTTAGATTTTGCATACCCTGTAAGGAGTTTGCAACATGGATTGTAGATCTAGAATCAATCCACCAGGTGTTAATATTAACATTAACCATACTAGATTCATAACAAACAAACGAGGTTGGATTACCTTTATTCTCAAGCCATTTTTGGAATCTAATACAATCCTTCTTCATGTGTCCCTTCTTTTTACAAAAGAAACACTTGGATTCTTTCTTAATATCAGCCTGAGGTGGAATTATCCCCTTTCCTTTATGCTTGTATTGATATTTTCCTTTCTGGTACATTGTAGCCAACATTGCACTTTCACCAAATTCCATAACAAGCCTCCCTTCCTCTTGAACACACATGGTCATTAGTTCATTGATTGACCATTTATCTTTATGTGTATTGTACGAGATTTTGAATGGCCCGTACTGATGTGGGAGAGTGTTAAGGATATAGTGCACCAGGAAGGATTCCGACATCTCAACCTATAGATGCTTAAGTTGAGCCGCAATATCCCTCATTTGCATAATGTGCTCGCGCACACCTTTCACACTGGTAGTCTCACAGAAGAGAACTTCATAATAAGGGTGCTTGCTAAAGCCTTATCTGAAGTGACGAATTGATCATCAATGGCCTTTAGCAAGTCTTGAACATTGGTATGCTGATCAACGAAACCACGAAATACCAGCATAGATTTTAGTCTTAATGAACATCATACTAAGGCGATTAGATCGTTCCCATTTTTCATAAAGCATGATATTCTCTGGAGTACTGGTTTGAGTAATTTTAGGCGGTTCGTTTTTCCTAATAGCATAATCAATATCCATCCACCCTAATTGAAGGAGAATTCTTTCCTTCCAATTTTATAGTTATCCCCTTTCAGATCGGGAATATCACAGCGGATATTAGAGAAATTTACAGGTTGAGAAGCTAATTAAAGATTATATGCTTATTAAAATTTGAGGCCTTAACTATAATCATTCTTTACCAATGTAAATCATGAATAATATGAATCTAGTGACATAAAAATTGTCTGTGGGCTAAAATTTTAATTCAATTAAATTCATCTTAACTTTACGATAAACTATCAAATTATGTTCCTTTTCCTAATCCCTGTGGGTAAATTAGAAAATATAATTTGATATTATATCCTAATTAATCACACAAAAATATAATAAAAATTCCTATGGAATAAGATTTATTATATCACATATGATTAATTAGAATTAATATTTATTTTCTAAATGTGATCCTAAATAAACTTTATTATATTTTAATTAATTAAAGATGCTGTGGCTACTCCCCAATTAATTAAACTATATGAATCACTTAAATATTAATTAAATCTTTATGCTTAATTATTGCATAAAACCATAAGCAATATTAATTTAATTTCAAATGTGCAAATATTATTTATCTTAAATTGCATATATGATAATAAATTATATAAACAAAAATAAATAATATAAGCATTAATTAAATCCATAAGAGTCATTAACAATTGATTTAATTATGCATAAATTATTTAACTAAATTTTATATGTATAATTAATTACAAAATTTATACATATAAATACCCAAAACAAATAATTTAAACATAATGTATTTAAATAAAATTTGAATGTGTCCAAAAATTATTTAAATAAATATAACATGTATAATAATTATTTTACATGTCACAAACTTAAGTTAAATAATTAATCATATTATATTCAGAATTATTTTATATATTTATATATATATATATATATATATATATATTTATTTTGTTTTAATAAAAACTAAAATCTAAATCTATATAAAAATTATGCTCTTACATGTAATACCAGAATAGGCTCAGTGGTCAAGTGGACAGACCATTACAAAACCCCTTAGTGTAAACTGCGTTCGATTCCCAGACAAAGCAAATATTTTTTTTAATCAAACACTGAGTCTTTATAAATGTAAGTCTGATACATTAGTAAATATAACACTGAGTCTTTATAAATGTAAGTCTGATACATTAGTAAATATAACACCTGTTGCAGCCCACTGGACGAGCCTGTTAAAGCCTTGTTGTGTGTTTTGGAACACACAAAAATCGTGCAAGTATACACGGTCACAAGTAATAAAAATTTGTAAGTAGAGTATCGTTCCCACGAGGATTTGTTATTATAGTTTGTTAAGTACTAAAATTGTATCTCTCTGATTTTATCCAAAACAATCGTTGATTTCATAAAAAGGTAATAAAAGAAAATAAAAGAAATCTAGGATTGCAATTTTTCACCAAACTAATCCACTCCAATCATATTATTTTCTTTGGATTTATATTTTTTAGTACATTTAATTTGTCAACCGAAAACTTCTTTTTTATTCATACATCTCTTCCGAGCTCCGTATAAATACACCTCGTTAAATTAATTCACTATATCTCTATGAGAATTAAATTTAATAAGATTCATTAAGTTCTAAGTTCTCAAATGGCCACACATACAATTAGGGTATATTCCTATCCTTCATCATACATGTCATTCTATTTACGAGCAATATACACAAAAATGCCTTTCTCAAGTTTATTTTTATGCCACAAATCGTTTTGATAAAATTCGTAAATAATCAAAAAGCATTAAGCACAAAATAGAATGAACAAATCGAACGTCTTATAAATCTTTCAAAAATAGTTAAAATAAAAGCTTCATAAATTTAGATCAAATGCAACCCTAGAAAAATTAAATTACTTCATTAATTAAAAATTAAAATTACAACATATGCAGAAAAATTAAAGGAAGAAGAAGGAAAATTAAAACATCACATACGAAAATATTTGGCACACGCAGGACACAACAAAAGCCAAAAAATGGCTTCTGCGTGTTCTGCAGTCCAAAACCGAACACCACAAAAATTCTAAACTAAAAAAAACTTTCTAACTCTATCATAACATCACCTATTTATAGCTAAAAAAATACATCAAAAATATTAAAATAACATAAACGTGTTAAAATTTGTATCGAAAATAAAACCCCGACATTCCCCTTAAAATCCGCGGTCACGCGAAAATCAAAAAACATATTTTAATTCACGCGAGACAAGAGTCGTTTCTGCATTTTTTTTTATTCATTGTGCATGCCACGTGTCAAAATCTGATTCGCTGCAAGATTCCCTAAGGCCACGTGGCATCATATCATTGGGTGAACAAACCGGCTGCACGCAGGATTGGCGCACGGGATTAGGGCGCCGAAAAAGTGAGGCAACGGCTGGAAACGGGGGGTGATCCAGCGCGGTCGCGCGCATTGTAAATAGCCACGTGTCGGAACATGATTTGCTTAAATATTAGTGGAACACGTGGCAGATTCTTATTCTGTAAAAACTGAGGATGCACGCTGCTACCATAACCCGCGTCACACACGAACGGTTCAGTGCGCGAAAGCTTGGTTCCACGCACTTCAATCTGGACCGTTCAAGAGATCCAACGGTCAACGATGCGCCTCGGGGAAATCTGCGTAGCCGACATATGGGTCCCACTCTGACGTCGGCCTGCACGACAGGTGGGGCCCACTGGCACGCCGAGCCGCGCGAAGGAAGATCTTCGTACCCACTCTCCTTGGTTGGGCTTGATGAACACGCGTGAATCTGATCCGTTGATCCTTTGATCGGTCCTTTGACGTGCGAATCTCTCCTGCGTAGAATTTAAACTTTTATTAATTATATTTTGACCCACAAATATATTTCAATTTACATTTTCAACTTTGTTTAATTGCAATACATCCCTTTTGGTAATTTAAATTAAATTTTAAACTTTTAATAATTGAAATTAAGCCCGATTTTAATTTAAATTATATTTTCAACTTTCTTAAATTGCAATTAATAACTCTTTTATTTGAAATTATATTTTTGGACAAAAAAAATATGAAATTAAGTACATTTTCGATACAAATTATTTAATTTAATTAAAAATGTATTTTTAGCACATAAAAGGAAAATATTAATTTATTTAACAAAAATTAACTAAATATTAAAAGAACATAGCAATTATCATTATTAAAATTGATGAAAATAACTATATAAAATACAGCTATCAAGCCTCGTGTAAGACTCGGTTTCGAGTCCCCCAAATAGCAAGCGTTTTTCTTATTTTTTTTATTTTTTATGAAAAACTTCATCTTCAACCTTCAGTCGGGTTAACTTGACCCAATTTGACCTTAACGGATACCCGGCCATATCTTTCTATTCCGGCGACGGAATACAGCGTTCTTTTTATCAAAATTCTTAGAATTTGATTTCCGAGTGATTCATGATCTTAATTTTAAGTAAAAGCATCATTTTAAATAAAAAGTTAATTAATGAAGGAAATAAATACCCACAACAAATTGGATTTATTTTCTTCATTGTTTTTCAAGTTTAATTTTACAGAATCACTCAAAAATTAATATTGAAACACTTTATAATTTTCATATGCATAAAAATAATCAATATAAAAAAACTCAAAATTTCAGTTCTCGTGAAACAATAGAGTAAAACAGAGTTGTTTTCAAATTGCTCTGATACCAAATGTTAGAGTCTCAATTCAATCCAAAAAAATTCATAAAACCATATGAAATCATAATTTAAATGCAGCAGAAACAAAATTGGATTGAAAACATGCCTCTTGCTATTGATCAAATTTCTGTACTTACACGGGAATTCCAATGGATTTTCTTTTTGATGCTTTCACTGGTTTCTCACACTTATTCTTTGCGTATTGATGGTGTATCTAAATTGTTATGTAGTTAATAGTGAGAGGACCCGATACTTTATTAAGGTTTTTCCATCAAGAACCTCGTTCGGTTTCGAAACCGACGTACGGTTCCAACGAAACCGACGTACGGTTCCAACGAAACCGAACTGTCACCACGGTTCACTAACGTTGCACCACTCTGATCTACACAAATGTTACCAGGATTAACTCCTCTCTTTAAAAGGAGGAGGAAGAAGAATAAGAATAGATAAAAACGTAAAAACAATAAAAAGAAGAAAAATATGCTAGTTAGAACAAAAAATTTCAAAGAAAACAAAAGAATGGCGTGGCAATTTCTTATCAGATTCAGGAAAAACTACGGTGATAAGGTCGATGGTGCGATCACTTCAGGTTAATTCATTGAGTACCTATATAAGTATATATATGGTGCCTAAGATAGTCATCTATAAAAAAGCTGATGTCAATATAAAAAAAAATTGGTGGGGAAGTTGAATCAGCAAATCCCATTATTTGACTGACGAATTAGAAGGTTTAGACTTCAGAAAGTTCAAAGACAATATTTATTAGCTAAGTTAGGGTAGGTAATGTTAAGAATTTTTTCGGAGCATGTATTTTTTTTAAGAGAGATAAGAAAATGAAAAAATAGATAAAAATAAAAATTGAGTCGACTCGACAATATATAAATGAGTTTAGGGTTATAAATCTATATCTCTTCGTATCATTCACTTTTCAGAACTCCAAGAGTATTGATAAAAATTTAGTAATGCTGAATAACAAAGAGAAAGTCTAGCTAAAATCATTCCAAAGAATTATTACAGCGGATAAGTACAGTTCATTTCGGGTATGTTGACCCATGTTGAACATTTTTCAAGTTTTGGAAACAAAAAAATTTATTTAAAATAAATTTCACTCAAACAAAACCGTGAACTGACTCAAACAGTATTTCAAAGAAAGGATTATTTTAAAGTTAGTCCACTCATGACCACCCAAACAAAGCAACTCAGGTTAAATCCTCATTCCTAATATATAAAGATATCAATTTACGAAGTAACTATCGAAATCGAACTTAAATTGAAAAACTCAAATTCAACACAAATTGAATTAAATTGTGATCAAATTAGAATAGCTCAAATAAGTCGAACCAAATAGAGTTGAATTCTAACAAATTTGTTAGTCCAAAATCAAATTAAAAATGTTATAATTTTATACATATATAAAATATTGTGGATTATTTTATGACATAAAATTAATGAAATCTGAAATGTGATATATTATTTTGAATCTTAATGCTTGAAATTACTATTTGTTATAACATTATTTTTTTATTTTTGTTATTTCATGTAATGATGTTTTTACTAATGAATTTTAATATCAATTAAGAATAATTTTTGATTTATATGAAAAAAGAGTCCAATTAATTAAAAAAAACATGTATTTAATAATTAGAACTTATTTAGACCAACTCATTTGGGTTTGTTTTGGGTTCAAACTTACGAATGGTAACTCGAATTAAATTCAATATAAATTAAGATTGTATCAATTTAAGTTAGACTAATTCGGACCTATTCAAACCAAATCGATCCAATTTATGCTAATTGTGATCCCTACTAATATGGTTACATTTATACATGTCACCAAATGTTTGCATATATTTATTATAATACAATTTGATACCATACCATCCAATATTGTTATATAATCACATCAGTTAAGGCACACCAAACATGACGTAAAGGAACAATGAATATGTAATTTCAACGTTGAGTAAGAGGAAGATAAGAACATCACACATATTTACACATAAATTCCCTATGCCATATGAAGAAATTCAAGTGCTATTTTGATAATAACGGTTACAATTTGCTAGCACCTATGCCTATAAATCTTAACACATCATACGTCCTCATCTCAATCATCCAAGCAAATGCTTGCGGGCACTATTTGGCTAGGTCAGAACCAATCAACAAATTCCCCATTTATTTATCTCTATTTTCAAGGATCCAAAATGGACCAAAAAAATTATGCGATGTTAGCCATTAGATTGGCAGTATACGATTGAGCTTTACCGTTTACTCTTCGATCTTATGTTTGAAAGTAGACGTTTTTTGTTGTAAAATATGTGTTCTGAGACTACATTCCTTCACCTGGTAAAAAATCAATTAGAAAATAGGTTAAAATACTTTAAACTGATTTTTTTTACTCCAAGTTTGAAAGTAGACGTTTTCAAAATGTGTTCTGATACTACATAACCTCACCTGGTCAAAACTAAATTAGGAAATAAGTCTAAATGCTAGCAAATGAAACAACAGCGAATGCAAAAAGCTAGTGAAAAACATGGAAAATTTAAACCACCATTTAGATTATGCTTACTTTAAAAGATGTCATATTTCCTAATATCGTGAATGTTGTTGGCAATGGGAAGTTCAGCCATCATTCCTTTTAGGACTAATTACAAATACTGCCCTCCGAATTTGTTGGAAAATAACTCATAGGTATAAAGAATAGTAATAGCACCCCTTTCAGTTACTTTCTAGACATGAAAAAAAGGCATTCATGAACGAAATCGGCAACAATCAGAAAATTTCAGGAGAGGATAATAACTATTAGGGGATATAGCCTGTTTTCTAAAGTAGAAGGAATTTTTGGGAGTTTTGAAAAACTCCAGAGTATTCTGCTGTAACTTTGTTAACATATCTGACATTCACTCAGATAGCTCATCCATTTTTCACCAGAGAGGTTAATGATGGCCTCTAACCTAAACAGGCCTTTTATAGGCTTATCTAGCATTTATAGCATATAGGTTATTAGGCTTAAAATATATCAACTTAAATATGGCTGAGGAATGCAATATGGTAACTGTATAGAAGGAGCAAAAGATCAAACACATCACTCACCTTTAGGCCTGCAACTGTTGACAACAGATATTTGCATTCGCCAAGCAAAACACGCTCCTTTGCAGCTACATTCACAAGTTCGACCCCCAAAGAGTTCACTTGTGCAACCTATGGAGCAATACAGGTTCCATATGAGACCATATACAGATAACATCAAAAGGACGCATTCAAAAGGAGGCAATAATATCTAGGCAGGTTAGGTAAGATGGCACCATTATTTGTAAGAAACTCATTTTTGTTTCCATTACATGGTGAACACGTTCTAGACAAACAATATTCACTATCAATAATGGCTGTAAACAGAATTACATGCTGGAAAAAAAAACATCAAACACTAGACACAGGTTTACCACATTTGATCCTATTTGAACAAATTTGGTCTATGAACCGTTAATAAGGATAGCTACAAATAGGACCAAATGTCTTAAAAATGAAAAAGTTAGTGACCAAATGCAAAGAAAAATATTTGTGGGACAAAAGTGGAAAATTAATAAAGGGTGAGGACATAATTATTTTAGCTAAAATATATTATTAACATATTTTTCCATGAATTGCAGCATCAGAAAGTCCATACATGATCTACCAGCAATCAGAGAACGTGAAAAAGTATCATTTTCTGTCAGAAAAGCAAAGGCATTCTTCCATTGGAAACTATTGAAAATTTGAAGATGATTTAAAATAATCAGGAGGCATGATCCAAGAAAAAATTACAATTACCTTTGATAACAAAAAGCAGGTTGATGATGTCATTGCTTGCATTACATCAACTGCTGAGCAAATAGCATCCTTCACTGTCAGGACATCTGCCTGTAGTGATAAAGAACAACAAAAAAACAATTTTATAGCTAAAAAAATTAGAAAGACCAGAACAGCACATATGGAAATGAAAGGCGAACAAATAAAAGACAGACTCTTGCTCCATCAACAACTGGAAGTCGGAGAGTGCTAGCCCTTAAAGCCTCCATGGCCCCAAACAAAGAACCACAGTATTCCTGATCCATAAGGGACCATTGTACCAAGTAAGACATCTGCATTCAACAAATCAACTATGATCAATAAATGACAAAGAATCCAAAAAGCATTAACATAAAATCCTCTTCATGCATGATCCCAGTATCTCTCAGACACTGTGAAGGTATATAATGCCCAAGAGGAATCAACTAAATCTTTTCCTAAATGCAAGAAAATTCAAGATTATGATCCACACAAGGAAGCATAGCACTTTAACGTTGACTTTTAGAAATGATAGAGATGCGGAGAGTCAAATGAAAGGAATGAAATTACTAAAATTATATTAAAAAGTATGATATTTAATAAAGGTGTAACAAGGGTTACCATGAGAATACAACATGTTCATGCTAAGAATTTGCAAGTGATATAAGATAAATTATATCAAGAATTCATACTTGCTCCTTGAGGATGGATGTAAGCTTCAAATTTTGCCTTAATAATTGTAATTCAGATCTTTTGGCTTTGACAGATTCACGGAGTCTTGAAGTTGTTAACCAAGCATTGTAGAGGCTTCTCTGGTACAAGAAGTGTTAGAGAAAATGAATGTGTAGAATTATAAACCAAATTCTTAAGTGGATTCACAATAAAAACAAAAAAAGAAAGAAAGGAAGAAAGGCCAACCAACATAGCAAGCATTCATCAGAAAGAACATCTATTTACTAGGGTGGAGCAGAGAGAGAGAATTTTAGGGTTTCATCTCCTTCTTCTCTGGTACAAGAAGTGTTAGAGAAAATGAATGTGTAAAATTATAAACCAAAGTCTTAAGTGGATTCACAATAAAAACAAAACAAAAAAACAAAAGAAAGAAAGGCCAACCAACATAACAAGCATTCATCAAAAAGAACATCTATTTGCTAGGGTTAAGTGTGCTTTAGTAGAGAGAGAGAAAGAGAGAGAGAATTTTAAGGTTTCATCTCCTTCTTCCTTAACCACCTAGCCTCTCTCTTCCCTTTTTCTGCCCTCCATCCACAATCGATCTCCTCCTCAATCCACCACAACTTTCCAAAGTTTACGAATTGAAGCCATTGACCCACGGCATGTGAGCTTGTGCTTCAATTGGTCAACCAAAGTCTTAAGTGGATTCACAATAAAAACAAAACAAAAAAACAAAAGAAAGAAAGGCCAACCAACATAACAAGCATTCATCAAAAAGAACATCTATTTGCTAGGGTTAAGTGTGCTTTAGTAGAGAGAGAGAGAGAGAGAGAGAGAATTTTAAGGTTTCATCTCCTTCTTCCTTAACCACCTAGCCTCTCTCTTCCCTTTTTCTGCCCTCCATCCACAATCGATCTCCTCCTCAATCCACCACAACTTTCCAAAGTTTACGAATTGAAGCCATTGACCCACGGCATGTGAGCTTGTGCTTCAATTGGTCAACCTTACTCTACCTACATCACCCATGTCCTCCTTGATTATTGCCAGTCTCACAACAAGCTCTCTACCATTGATTCTCCTACCTTTTTCGAGCAATTTTCAGTTAGTGACTAGGCCTCAATTTTTGAGCGCTGATGGTGTTGTCGTCCATCTCTTTTGCTCATCATGTATTTGAGCTATTCTCTGGGACTCATTCTACCTTCATTTTTGACTTGATGTACTTGGACCCAATCTTACTTTCTCTAGGCTCATCCTATTTGATCTTCAAATTCCTCCCTGGTTAGTGGACATGTAGGATTCGAATGCCGATGAAGAAGATGAAGACAAAGATGACATTATGGCTCACGTTGTCTATTTAGTGTTTTGTTTATTTAAGATTCATATCTAGATTGAATTAGTTTTTGTTTCTGCTTTACTCCTTTTTTGTGTTTTTGAATTAGAAATTGTTTGTTGAGTTTGGTGGTAGAGCATGTTCTGTGGTCTGTTTCTGTGTTTTCTTTTCTTCTATTAATTTGTGGTTTTGTAAGAGCTTCTAGCATGCTCTTCCTAGTTGGGATAGATAGGCCTTGGTGAGGCTAGTTTGTTCATCCCTCTTCACCGAGTGCAATGGATTTTGCTCAAAGTGTTAGGGGTTTTGATTTATATTCTTGAGAAGGTTTCCTTTTATACTCTGTTTTCATTAATGGAATTTCTCTGATGTGTTGTAAAAAAATAATAAGCATTCACATATGCCATGATTAAACGGATTATAATTGAGACAGATTTTAAACTTACAAGTTATAACAACTTATCCAAAAGATTTTTTACTTAACTATCCACCATCTCTTACTCTTTTCAATGCAATACATGATTAACATGCTATAACTTCACAGGCAATCTAATGATGAACAATTTTTTTTTCCAGTTTGATAACTAAAGATCCTCCTACGCACTTAAGCTCTTTTAATAGAAGTAGGGATATTCTGCATTATTCAAAAGAGTAGTTCCAAAGTAACCACACATAATTCCCATGTAAAAATAGCAGAATTTGATTTTGCAAAAGCTAGATAGATATAAAGCTTCAGCAAACAGCCATGCATCCTTTACAATTGGTTTCTAGATCCTATTCTCGTAACATTTTCAGCCAACATTATACGAAAGATCAGAACCCTTTAGTTTCATACATATAATAAATTTGCACCCTTACAATTTTGTAGTCTGTCCTACCTAAGAAAACCCTAATATATTTCACTCAAAATACCAAGAATCAAAATCCAATAGAAGGTACACAAAAATTGTCTTGGTTGTTACATGCATAAATACATACGTTTAGGAATGTATGCCCTCTTCTAGTTCTAAAGTTGACTTTTTCCACATTTGTAAGATCCTGCAATTCTTAGATATGTGCATTTTTTTTCCATTATTGTTTTAGTTAAGTACCTCCCGCACAATCTTTCTAAAATGATCAATTTGGTCCAACTTTGTAAAAATTGGTTTTCCTTTTCCCACGGGTAAAATGGGATATTAAATATAAAATTTTAAAAAATAAATAAAAAAACTCTCTCTATATCTCTCATCATATGGAGGCCAAATCCAACAAATACAAGTGGCCATACCACTTGGGCTTCACCGACCGGTGTCTAAGGAAAGCTTCACATGCCTACAGAGATGAGAGATGGTCATTGTTTTATGGCAGGAAACGATGGCAATAGATCATCGGACACCTAGGTTCGAACAATCTGACTAGGCTAGAGTTTATGGTTGAAGGAGAAAACTATATATTTGTTCGATTTTTAATTTTTTTTTTTATATTTTTTAAAGCTTTTTATTTTAAATGTAAATCACATTTTACTATCAAAACCATTTTTTTGCAAAATTGGACTGAATTGAACCTTTTAGAAAGATAGTGGACAGGAGATACTTAACTAAAACTATAGTGGACTAGAGTGCACTACTGCACATAACAAAGAGTTACAATACCTGTAGGACGTAAACCCGTCCGTCTAGTAGCAGACTACCACTGGAGGTTTTCTTTAGGGTTCCAAACTCAACAGTTTCCTTAGACCAACCAATTGAATATGGTTTGATATGTAACCAATTGAAAACTACTTGAAAAAGAAAAACCACTTTTTGGAGGAGGCTGAGACGTAAATCAATTGAAAATGAAAAGGGGGCAAGAAAACAAGAAAAATATTGCCGAAAAAATGTATAACGAAGAAAGGTTCAACAAAGAATGCAAAAGCTTAAGTTAAAACTAAAACTAAAAAAAAAAACACACACACACACACACAAATATACCATGCTTGATTATATAAATAAATATGTAGTCATATGCACAACAAGGAGGATTGCATACAGGAAGCATACCTCTGCATTTAACCTTTGTATTGATAGTGCAGCATAAGCTCTTGCGTTTGCAAATCTCCATTGCAAAGCCCTATTATGCAATAGCCTCAATATATGAGCATCAACCACCCGATTCTCCCCAACCTTCAATCTCCGAATATCAACAGCAAAACTTAAAATTGATGGTGTGCACAAATTACTGAGCGGTGTCCCCTCCACTACACTTCTTGCTCGGGCTGGGCTTGTTCCCCTCATTGGTGACGATCTCGTCGGGGTAACCAGTTTACATGGAGAAGCAGGCCGCACTGGCCCTTGAATAGGAGACAACTGCCCTCTACAACTCACAGCACCTTGAGGAGATGAAGCCGGACTATCAATTGACAAAGTCTTGGAAGCTCCCAAACCTTTTACACTCATGCTCCTGGTAAATGGCGAGGTGGATTCCAGTTGGTGATGCAATCTGTTATTAATATCTTTCCAAAACCTTGGCAGAACTATGATTCCTCGAGGCCGGCCTTGCCCCTGCACTACACCGGTATCGTTTATCCCAGAATGTGTACTACCAGAAGAAACACTATCACAATCAGAACAAACAACACTATCAGACTGTACATCGGGTCCAATAGGTGTACTGCGCTCAACAACAGCCACAACATCCTCTGCCAATTTTGCAATACCAGAAACAGAACTCAGTCTCCCATTAACAGCTTCCTTTTCATCAATCATAGAACTCTGCAATGCCTTCATGAAATTCCTCTCAGAGCCATTCATAATCCTCCTCTCAATTGTGTAATCCAAGCTCTTACTCAAACAATTATCCTGCCCTAACCTCGCCAGCTTCCGCTGTTTCTCAGTCGTCTTCCAATTTACACTTTGATCTCCTCGAGCAGGCATCGGCGTCACCTTTCTCCTATCCGGCTTACCATTCCTCACACTAGGAGTCGCCGGCTGCGCTGGCTTTACCTTACTAATTGGAAACGAGTACGACTCACCTTGAAACGAAACCGATAAACTCCTCCTCGAAGTGAAGAGCATTTTGTGAGCTGCACTCATCTGACCAACACCAGAACCTCCTCCATTCAGATTCCTCAAATCAACAGAACCACTCCGAGGAGTTATCAGCTTCCTCCTCTCTACCGACTGTGAGCGTTTCAAATTTGATAGAGTCGTCGATGGTTTTGGAGTCATCACAAAAGCAGAATTCATCGTCCTTGAAACCAACGGCGACGGACATCTCCTGGAATTTAAAGACGACAAACCAGACAAAGAAGACGACGAAGAATTGGAAGAATTAGAAGAAGATGAAGTAGACATGTATCGAGAAGTGACCTCTCTGCCTTTTGGCCGGCGAGGAGGAGCGAGTGCATTGTCTGTCTCTGACGGTAGCAGAGGAGGCCTCTTAGGGTTTTGAGCTCGGCTTCCTTGGGAAGAAGTTTTGGAGTTAAATGGTGTCGTAGATAGAGCAGCTACCATCGTTCATGTTCTAAATCAACCAGTCCAAATCTCATTCTACAAGAATCATTAATCAACAATCTATTCAAATAGCTGCTTCGAGAATCACTTACTATAAATACAGAAATTAGATTGGGATTTAAAGAGAGAGAAGGAGAAAGGGTTTGCGCGAAAATGTTCGGAGATATGACCGTTAAAGGGAAAACGGGGGGAGAGAGAGAGAGAGAGAGAGAAAGAGGAGTGAAAGTGGGATTAGGCGATAATTGGGAGCATAACTGTCGTACTAAAGGCACTTGTGTTTAGGCCGCTCAACCTAAGTATTGTACAAATTCAAAACTCCCATTTTTATAGAATCACTTTTTTTAATTTCTGGTTCACCCGTAAGACTTATTTTAGTTAACCACATTAAGTATTGTTTATTAAAAAAATAATTTTATTTTTAACTCTTTTAAAACACATTTATTATGTTATAAATATATACATATATATTATTAAAATTATAAGATTTTATAAAAAAACCAAAATTTAAACTATGTAAGTTGTATCAATCAAATAATCAATTAACCTTAAATAGGATATTATATTAAATAATTTTTTTATAATTTTTGAAATAAATGATAACGTGATATAATTTAGCATTAAATTTAAAATTATTTTTATTAAATAAATGAAAAAATTAAAAAAAAATTTAAATTATTAATTAATTATTATCATTTATCATTACGCAATATATTGCCAAATACAAACTTACAAGTTGATAAAAAGCATCATACTTTGAACTAATTCTTTTCTTTTCTTTTCTTATGGTTAAAAGAAAATTTTAGAATTTCACTCGCTGGGTTTGTGGTTTGTGTTACCACTCGCGGGATATGATGACACACTAAACATGAAAGAAAAGAAAAGTTGTGGATTATTAGTTATTATTTGTAGAATATATTTTTTATTTATTTTTTAAAAAAAATTATATTAATTTAAAATATCAGGTTATTATATATTATCCAAATGAAAATTTTCTCAAAAGTGTGAGTGATCGAGTGGGACTCTTTTGATATGGATGCGTACAAGAATTTAAAGTCTTCGGAGAGACGTTACGCTAACGACACTAAATTTTTCAAATTATTTCTTTGTAAATAGCTATTATTATTAAAGAGTATTGCCAGATTAAAGGTCTTTGTGTTTTTAACCGTCTGTTTATTTTTAATACATATTTAAAAATAATATAATTACTCACATTCTCATTAAAAAAATATATTATTATTATTATTATTGATTGATTGATTATCGATATTACAGATCATCTCTTATGTCATTAACTAATATTGTAATTAACATTGAAAAATAAAACAATGTTATATTGGATCACATAAATGGGGAATTTAATATAAAGCTTAAAACTATGGGTTAAAAAGGGAAAGTTGTGTGCAACGTTTAATAAACTATTATTATTAATATTAATATCATTATTATAGGAAGAAATTTTCATTAATAAAAATTAATTATTACATATCAATGAATAGTGACTTAAAAACATGAAATTTATTTTGAATTATGTTTATGGGTTTTTTTTTATTTTTTGTCATGTAATGTTTCATGAAATACATTTAAACTCTATTTAAAATATATTCTTTAAATATTTGTACCAAGTAATATATTCTTTTTATAAAGTGTTATTAATGTGAAAAATAAATTGTTAAAATGACTAATGATTATGTATTAAATATGTATAGAAGAAAGAAAGATACGGTACCTGAGATGAAAATTTAAGATAAAACGTAGCTTTAATTTATTTGCTAATCATTTCAGTTAGGAAATCAAAAGAGTCATGAGACTTGAGATACACTTCATATAATAATAATCTATTGATGACAAAGTAACAAAATCTGGTGATTAATTAAGTTAAAATTTTCCTAACTAAATTAATCATGAATGTATAGTCTAGTTAGCCCACATTGAAAGCCACTATAGCCCCTTTCGCCCGTGAGAAATGATGATGATATTTAATTATTTATGATCATGGTCCCTCTATTTTGCTTTTAATAAGTTTGATATTGCTTTCCACTTTATACAGAGAATTTTTTTTTTTTTTTTTGTTTTTTAAAAAAAGAGAGGTTAATGTGATAGTAGCTATATGCTTTTAAGAATATTTTTATATGAATATGTTTAATACTAAGAATCTTCCCGTTTATTATTTTATATTGATGTATTTACATATAAAAATTTATATTTTATATAAATATAAATAATATTTTATTAAAATTATCTAAAAATATTATATATTTATATACTCCAACTCATGTACAAAAATTCCAAGACTTAAATAATAAGTCAAAGGTAGCTAGCTAGCTAAATTCTCTCGTGTAATTCTTATCTTGACCCTCAATATGAGGAAGAAAAAGAAGACAACAAGCATAGGAGAAATACAATTCATGAAACATATTTGTGGGTTTTGAGAGCTTTTTCTTATAAACAAATTTCATACTAACTTTATTTTTAAATCAAATATTATTTTTTGTGATTTTAAACGAAAAAATAATGAAATTTATTATCAAATCATTAAATAATATAAAACAATAATTATTTGTATAACAATGTAAATTAATTAGGACAACTACCATAAGCTTTACTTATATTGGTAGCAAAAGATATAATTGAGTAATATTATAAGAAAGGCAAGGGCCAACAATGGTGGTAATGAATTAGCTTAAGGTAAAAGTAATGATCTTTCAATTTTAGTTTAAATTTTTTGTCTAGCTAGTCAATCAATAGAGGTTTGGTGTGCTCTTGTTTTATTGCTGCTCTTTCTTTTGGCTGTCACCTTTAGTTCCACATATGCTTTTAATTATATATATGATTTTAGATCACCACCAGCATTATATGACACAAACCATTTTACCTGCTTAGCACTTTGGTTCACTAGGGGACACCATTATTATGGTTCTCCTTCTTTCCTTTTCCAGAATTTTCTTCCAAATTGATTCACATATAGTATTAATATAGGCATCCAAACTTTGAAAGATAATTAAAATATAAATTTTTAAACTATCTTCTTAGAATTTAATTCACAAATTTAAACGTTAGTTGTCAAATTAAGAATTAACTATTCAAAAAATTCACAAACATATATTCGAAATTTAATTTAAAAATTTAAAAACTAAAGCAAACAATTTAAATATATATAGAAAAATGTAAATTAAACCCAATCAAAGTTTAATTTTAACTCATCAATTACTTAAACCTACGGTATAAATGCACCAGATTTAGAATTATATATGGTTGAGTAATTAAATTAATTATAACCAATTTTAATTTTTAAATAATAAAATACTCATATATATCATAATTAATTATGGTATGTTTGATAATAATTTTAATTTATATTTAAATAATTATTTTTATAATTTTTGATTACTTTGTAATAAAATCTACCAATATATTTTATAACAATTTCTATTTAACACTTGAATATTGTTTGATAAAATTTTATAATTTCTCAGTTTTTTTCAAAAATTTAACGTACGTTGGATTCACAAAATTATAATTACCAATTAATTGGATAGGAATAATAATTCTCAAAAATAGAAGACTAGGAATAGTAATTATAATTAATATTAATTTGTTAGCTAGTTATCCATATCTATATAAATATTTTATTAGTAATTTAAAATTATTTTTGATAAAAGTATAATACAATATTTTTCTTTTGAAACAAGGACTATGTACAATATATGATATTAAGACTTTAAACGAAGAAAGTTATACACGAATATCTATTTTATTCATCTGACTGTACTCACTAACCGATCATGTCCTTAGACAATTAAAAGACATTTTAATTATATTTATAAATCTATATTTTATTTTATTTTATCTTTTTCAATATTTATATTCTAAAAAGCCATTTGATGTGAATAAAAAACTAGGAATCAAATTTAAAAAAGTTTTGTAAATCCACTCATACGTATGTCTGTGTTAACTTTTCATGTACAAAATATAATATTTGTTTTATTTTTACTTAGTATATTTATTTTCCTCTGTTTAAAATTGGTTACTATATATCAGTAATTTATACACCACATAATTAGATAGATTTTTTTATGCGAATATGTATACATGTTGAAAAAGTCAATGACTCGATATACGATCAATTTAAGGAGACACAAACTCCTAAAGAATTCAACCTTGACTCGTATAGAAAGGAAAAAAATACTTATACAGTACACACAAATGAAGAACAAAACATATAATATACATAACAGATAACTTTAATAACGAATATTAAATATATATAAAATAAAATTCAAACAAAAATGTAAGAGTTTTCTAATCTAAGTTTAAGCTTTTAGTATGTAAAAACATACACATTTTAAATTTGAATTATACTAGCACATTATCCAATCATGCATAATACTTGATATAACAAGTTCAATCCATATAGAGATAATATCTATATGATAATATCCTTGAGTTACTTAAAGCAACAATTTCATAGCAAATAATTCACTAAGCAATAAATAAGTTATAACTCTAGTTCAGTTGGGACCAACATTCTAACTGCCTATTATTGCTCTTCATTTACTTCTTCCACCACTTTTTGGTTCAATATTCGAACCTAATAGTCTTTCATAGCCAACACTACCCAAAGTTATGTGATTCGTAACTAAGGATCAGTAATTAGAAGTTTATCTACTTATGACCTCACAGGATATATAGTCCATTATTAATGTCAAATCGTGTACGGAAGACACATAGTACCACCTACTCACATAGAAAATGATTTGATTACAAACTACACTAAACGACTCATACTCAAATATAATTTCACCAAAATGATTTCTAAAACATATATAAATCTTGGTATGAATTTAGCAGAATTTTTACACTAAAAATGTGATAAAGGGAAGAGAAATGAGTGCGTATTTATAGGGCTTGCAATGCATACCTCGCCAGCCACCTCACCAAGGGTGGTGACGAGATGCTAAAATTTTGCATTTTTTGTTTCAAAAAATACCGAGTATTATCCATAAATACACGCATCCGAAACATGCCAAAAACCACACGCAAAAACCAACCTCATGGTTTGAGTAAACATGCTAACATATAAAGTGTACCTAATTATGTGCATGTGTGAATTACTAATCTACAGTAACTAATCTTACTCATAGGAAGATAAAAACACTAAGTAAAATAATAGATATCGTGTTTTGTACATGAGAAGCCAACACACAAACACAAATACAACAAGACTTATATTCTCCCCTTTTGGTTTTTTGTGTCAAAACACTACACAACTAGATGCAAAAACTTATTAAGAATGAGAAAATCATAAAGATGTCCTAAAGTTGTTTATTCCCACGAAAAACACAATGACGCATACCAAAACCTAAAAGACACACCTACCCCAAGTGCATCCATCTTGACTATTCTCTATCCATCTTCATGTAACAAGGCTTCCTCTAGCAGATTTAAACATGAAGGTCTCAATACATATCATCACTACATACCAGAAGCACAATGGGTTCACTCTACACCTGCAACCTACAGACATAAAATAAACATATACCATGTGAACATATCATGTAGAAATAATGTGTAGTTAAACCACATACTATTGTGTTCCCCCTAACTTCATGCGACATTCCTTTTGAATGCATGCAAATCAGACAACAATATGTAGTGAAATCTTACACTCATAATCCATTTGGCACATAGTATGTCATTAATTATATCTTTTTGACACTGAAAGTCAAAAGGAATACCCCTATATAAAGGAGAAAAGGCATATAAAAAATGCTATAATCATAACATTAATGCAATGCAACATATAAGATCAAAGTAGACATAGTAAGAAGTACCATAAGCTTCAAGAGAAAATGACCTAGAGAAGCACCAAGACACTAGTAGGGTAGTAGTATACAACATGCAATAAACTAAATGTATGAGCAATTACAGATAAGTGTAGATAGAAAATATTATAGTATATTCAAGAGAACATATGACATGTACTCCATCAAAAATTACTAGACAATGAACGACAAGCAAAAAAAATGTAAGAATGAAGCAGAAGCAAGGAAACACATAGGTGATGTGATACCAAAGATTGCATATAATGCAAAGAACATGTCATACTAACAATCCTATTTATGCATGGTTCATACAATGAGACAAAAGTGATAGAAGCACCATATGAACATACATCATAACAAAAACTCATAAATAAGACAAAGAACGTGAGGTAAAACAAACAAACAGCTTTTCCTTAAAAGTATGCATGTGATACAATAATCATGTTATACATTCTACTTGCAAATACCCCAATATATTAGCATCTCTAAATAGTAGGCAACAAGAAACACAGAGTGAGGGAAGCAAACAAAGCATGTTCAACAAATCAAATGGTTTGTAAAGAATAAATGATAAGAGCTAAATTATTGCATTTTTGTTATGATTTAAATGTTGATATTTGTGTGAAAATTGTGTTTATTTGATTATTTAATCCACAAATGTCATTTCATGGGTATTTCGTGTTTAAAGTGCAATTTCAGGTAAAATCATGATTTTGGAGAAGTTAGGGACAAAGTACAATGATCGGGGATTGAATGAAAATAAAAAGAGAACAAAATTTCAAAATTTGGAATTTTGCCGCCGGAGAGAGTATTCTCACCGCCGGCGAAAACCTTACGGAGAAAATGTTGAAAATCATACAGGAAGCATGGATTTTGGCCAAGTGAATCTCGCCGCCGGCCAAAGTATTCTCACCGCCGGTTAAAGTATCTCACCACCGGCCATATTCATCTCGCCGCCGGCTAAAATCCTGGCCAAAAGCTTCCCGAGAGCACAAATTTTGGTAAACTCATCTCGCCGCCGGCCAAAGAATCCTCGCCGCTGGCCAAAGAATCTTGCCACCGGCCACATTAAGTTGGCCGCCGACCACATTATTTTGGCTGCCGGCCAAAATCTGAAAACCCAAAATTTAATTTTCCAGAAATCTCACCGCGGCGAGAATAATGTCACCGCCGGCGAGTTTTGTCCGAAAACACATTTTTTATGTTGTTTTGTTCCAAAATTGCCCCCTAAACCCTAGATCTATATATACATTATGATGGAAAAAGAGGGAGACGGCAGAGAGAGCAGAATTGAGTTATTTTTGGAGGAGAAAAGGAAATTTTGGAGAGAAAGGTTGGAGAAGCTTGAAGGTCATCACCATTGTTGCTACCAAGTCTTCATCTTCAATAGTTTTTCATCTCTTCTCCTTAGCTTTTATTTTCTGCATATTATTCAGATTGTTTGTTCATGGATTCAATTGAAAATATGAATTCATTATTTTCAAGTTGAGTATTTATTTCCATGCTTAATGCTTTTAAATTTATGATCAAGATTTAAATGATTTGTTGCATTATATTGAGACCGAGAGGAGATGTGTAATGAACACTTCTTGTGATAAATACCGTATGTTGAATGCGAGTGTGAGAACTAATGCATGATGTATGTGGTTATTCTAGAAATTCCATAAATCGTAATATGCTTGTTTGTGATTAAATCTTCATAGAAATATAGTCGGTTTTCATAGATAAGTAATTCTAATATAACTCGAGAGAGTATTAGATAAGTTTGGGTTTTCAACCATCACTTTTAACTTTGATTCTCATATAACGTGACTTGAAATCAGATTGAATTGATTTAGCGAAATCAAATGCCTTAGCGTTTTTAATCATTTGTGAACAACATTAAATTTTGTTACTTGTGTTAGTTTTAAGTTAATTTACTTCTTAAACAAATTCAAAAATTTGGTTTTCAAATAAAATTAGGATTAGTCAATTTCGGTACTTAGTAACGCCATTCCTTGTGGGTTCGATATCCGTACTTTTGTACACTTTATTACTTGAACGTACACTTGTGAAATTACGCATCAATAAACAATGCATTCAACACAAATATCCACATGTCCAATCCATGATACATTCATGTAAGGTATGACTAAAGTTTTGATGACATGCACTATGTGTTATGTAAAAAACATTTACTCTATATGCCATCATGATATATTTATGTGAACCAAAAAAATTGAAATATAGACTCAAGTTGAACCAAGTTTCGTATGTCCATAAATAAGATCTCTTTCCACTAATGTAAGTGCTAGCCAAGAAGAATTCAATAGGTCTTTCAAAGATTGTAAATAAAGGCTAAGGAATGGGTAGGAAAGACAAGATATTTAGGCTTTGAACACACCATGTTGATCCAAACAAATGGATAAGTTCGTATCTATGACATTTATACCCTCGAACATGGATTTCTTCTATTGTTACTTCTCAAACTTCAACTAATGAAGTTGAGAGAATAATACATTAAATTCAACGACACATGCAATTCTTCCTTTTTCATAGCTCTCTTTTCTCCATCTTCCTCATTTTTTTTATATCATTCCATTTTTTACCCATTTTCCTTCCTTTTTTCATATTATTCCCCTCTCTTTTTTATAGTTTTATTTTCAACCTTATTCCTCCTCCTTTTTTTTAACATTGAACCCAAGAAGGTAAAGTGAACAAAACCAATATGAACAAGCTCAACAAAGTGGGTACAAGATAAGAGGGAATAAAAATGTGGGTTGAGCTAGTATTTAGAGCCAATAAATGAAGAAATAACATAATGGCACAAAGAGGGGAGACAAAGGATATATGAAAAATGGTAGTAAGAGAGGATCAAACGAATCAAAGATGGCCTAAATCATTTTTCTATCCAAGCATCACTTAGAATTTTGCCTCGAGAGACACTAAAGGTGGATTCTAGAGCTTGTCAAAGAAATACAAATCATCAAAGCAAGATATTCACACAAGCTTCTCAAAACAACTATACAAATTCAAAAAGATATAGCATATGCAAAGGAAAGATGTATTTTTGATAAAATGAATAAGAAAATGTTAGCCATACATGGTCTCAAGGAACACATATGTCAAAACATTCACACTTCAATTTAGGCCAAATGCATGCTAAACATATAACAACATGATTCCTCTAAAATTCATTTATAGAGCAATAGGATATAAAGGAGAAGACTCGACAGTCTCAAGGAATGCACAAATGATAATCACCAAGAGAGAAGATAAGGAATATCTTAAGGCATAACAATGCTTTAGAAGAGGGAAAAAGTCCCTCAAAAGATACAAACAATGAAACTCACATCATCGCTAGTCAAAGGAAAGGAAGGAGCTGAATAACTAGTGAACAACACAAACAACATCTCTAAAAGAAGGTAGAAGCAGGAGATGTAACTAAAACACACAACAAGAAAGAAAGACATGGATTCCAATACAAAAACACTAAATAGACTTAGAAAGGGACAACAACATAAACAACATGAGTGTCACCAGAGCACATAAGATAAACATGATATTGCAAGTATTTCAAAAGTCCTAAAGATATGTATAAAATCTAAATGACATACAGATGCTCATGACAAGGAAGAGTAAGCATAAAAAAGTGAAACACTTATGAATACATGCTTGTAAAATAATCACAGTTAACTTTTAAGAAAATAACTATAACACAACAGAAGGAAAGAAGGTAAAATAGGGACAAAAGCTAACAAAAGACAAATAGGGAAACACCACACAACATGCTAGGTGTAGAAACGAAGAACCTAGCAAAAACGATGAACACAAACAAAGGAAATATATTCACATATAGAAAAAAGACAAAAAAAGAGATAAAAGAAATAAATGACTCAACCCTAACAGATTACCCAAAAATAGTGATCAATTAGTATCCCTCCATTTAAAGAATTTATGAGGAGCAACTAAGCAAGAAGATAGTCTTTGACTCATGTAAGCATGAGGTGTATATGAAACTCAAGATCTGTTTAGTTTACAATTTTTAGAAAATTCAATCGAGTTATCTATATAAATCGGGCAAGGCAGACTTCTTTAGAAAAATTTATTTCTTTCTATTTTGTGCCTCAAGTGTATAATGCAACCTACAAGAACATGCTCAAATAAGTTATAGTAGTTACATCCTAATAGATAAGATAGGGAAGAGCGAAGTAAAGGACTTTGAGGTGTACTCCTCAAAAATCTAGGGCACTGCCTAGCAATGCCACAATAATAAAAAGTACAAATATTGGAGTTGGGAGAATGATACCCCTGACTTCGAGGAGTAGTATGCAAAGGAGAAGAGGAGGAAGCACACATATTGAATATCATATGAGGATGAAAAGTAAATTTCCTATACTATGGTCTCAAATTCTGAAGCTCACCATAGTGGTGGCAAGTAGAAGTGATAGTAGGTAAAGGTAGTGGACTACCACTAAAGTGACAAGAAGTGTTAGCCGTAGGTGAAAGGTTCATCTTACTAGGAGAAACTGGCTGAGACTATGCAACTTATTTACCTCTTAGGGTGGTAATGGCAAACTTTAACTTTGGCTTTTGATTGGAAGTTTTGAAAAACTTAATAGAATCACCTATAGAAGTTGAAACCCCTCACTATACCCAATTCCATGCTTGTTTCCAAAAAACTTGACATTGTTGATTATTTCATTTAACATTTTTGAACCTATAGTCCTTCTATCGATGACAATGATGGAGAGCATAAGTTCTATCTCCTATATGTTGAATTTTTCTTTTAGGGCCCCAACAAAGTATTCCTTTTCTCTAAGGAAGTATTCAAGCTAAAAGGTTGAATTATTAAGAATCTTGAAACTCTTATGTAGTTGCTAAATCTCAACATCCTTTTCTATAAGAGAGTTAGTCAAATTATCCTATGAACCCTCAAGAATAATTATCTACCACTTTAAATATTCAATTTCATTCTTTAAATCAAGAGCAGGTATATGACTGACTAAATATTGAGTAGCTTTACCATAAGTAGGAATCATTAACTGTTACTTAAGCTTTTCAACTTCCTTATGATTTGCATTAAACTTATCCAACAAATCATCATACCTTTTTTGAATGAGCCTACACCTACTTGTGAGATCATGTTGTTGTTCATCAAGAAGAACTTCCTTTCCTATAGAGTTTTCTTTAATGCACTGATCTCACATTATTTTTCCTTAAGGCTCTCTATAGCCTTTCTTATCCTTCTCAGACTGAATATACTATAAAATTAAAGCATTGTAAGAATCGAGCAATTCACCTTTTTCTTCTTTCACTTAATTATCTTCAATAATTTCCTCTTGAAAATCTGAGGTAGGAGTTGGAGGATCAACGATGTTATAGAGGCAAGGAAGCCATAAATTTAATATCATCCTCCTCATCACTACTAGTACTATTTGAAACAGTGGCCTTAACTTTCGTTGCATGTTTGTTTATGCATTTTAGTTTCTGAAAACTCTAAGCAACAATGTCTCCTTACTTTTTATGTTCAAAGCACCTTATTTTATTTAAGTGACCTTTACTCGGTTTCTTACAACCATTATCTGAGTCTTCATCATCTCTAGTATATCTTAAGGTTTTGGAACTACAAGTATCTCTTTCAGTAGTCACCAAAGAGGTTTCTTCTTCTTGAAAAACTGGTAAATCTCTAAGCAAGGAATTCCATTTTCTCATCATTAGGCTCAGAATTATCATTATCACAACTAACAAAAGCAGTAATTTTATCACTATTAGGATCACTTTTCTTAGTGGTTTTGGGAGATTGGTGCTTCCCTTTTTCTATACCATCTTAAACTTGTCTTGGCAACAAGTGATGAAGTTCGAAGACTTGCATGTCACCAACTAACTCATTGACCATAAGTTCACCAAGCTTGACTCAAGCACAGTAACTTTGGCATGAAACTGATAGGATAGGCAAGCTATGATTTTCTTAATCTACTTTTCCTCGCTAATAGGCCTACCCAAGTTATAGGAAAAGTTGACAATGTTTGAGAAGTAAGCATATAATTTGTCAAAGGTTTCATCATTTTGTATGATACTAAGTTCAAAATCTCTATTCAACTTCTGAATTCTAGATCTTTTGACAACTGAAGTACTTTCATGAGTAGTTTTTAAAATATCCCAAGCTTGCTTTTAAGAAGAACAACTCTAAATTCCTCTAAACTCATCAGGCGTCACAACCTTGATAATTGCTTATAAACAATTATTTTTTAATTCAGATTCTTGGATTCATCCTTGGTCCATTCAATCATAGGTTTTGGCATAACAATATTGTCAGGTATGGTTTTGGTAGGGTAGTTCCATCCATTTTCAACAAGGAACCACACTTGATCTCCTTGGGACCATAAAAAGTCCTCATTTATGATTTCTAATAGGCATAACCAAACCATCGAAAAGTAGATATCTACCTACATTACCTCCTTTTTATGACTCCATCAGAGAGAATGTGTATGCATGAACAAGTAAGTTAATAGAATCAACATCGGAGCAAGTAAGCCCAAAAATGCGAACCTGATCTTATACCAACTAAAAAAGTTCATGACCTGATATACAACCAGAGTAAGGAGACGTAAACTCCTAAAGGATTTAGCCTTAACTCGCACAGAAAGGAAACACAAACATTCATGCAATACACATAGACGAAGCACAAAACATATAATATTAATAGCATATAACTTTAACAACAAATATTATATAAATCAAATAGAAAGAAAGCAAGAATGTTAAAGCTTTCAAATCTAAGTTTAAGCTTTTAGTATGAAGAAATATACACACCTTAAACTTGGATTATACTAGCACAATATCAAATCATGTATTACACTCTGTATAATAAGGTAAACCCATACATAGACCATATCTATATGGTAACATACTTGGGATACTTAAGGAAACAACTCAATAGCAAATAATTCATTGAGAAATAAAAAAATTACAACTCTAATAGTAAGTATAATCACTATTATCTCTATCAGATAGGACTGATATCCTAATTTCCTATTGTTGCTCTTCTATTATTGCTTTCACAAATTTCGGTTTCAACACTTGAACTTGACTATCCTCCACAACCAACACCACCCAAAGTGATATGATTGTTAACCAATTATCAATAATTATAATTGTATCTACTTACAACATCATAGGACACATAGTGCGCTACTATTGTCAAATCATATACGAGACACACATAATCCAACCACATACTGATACAAAAAAGATTTGATCATAAACCACACTTAACAACCCATACTCAAATATAATCTCACCAAAATGATTTCTAAAATAGTTATAAATCTTGGTATGAATTTTGGAAGAGTTTTTCCACTAAAAACTTGAGTAAAGGGAAGAGAAATGAGAGATATTTATAGGGCTAAGAATGCACATCTTTCCATTCATCTCACTAACCACCTTGCCAAGGTAGTGACAATGGTAGTGGTGAGCTTGGTGGCAAGGTACTAAAATTTTGTATTTTTTTGCTTCCAAAAAAGCTAAGTACTATCTATAAATACTTATACCAGAAACAAACCAAAAACCATAGGTAAAAAATTTGAATCTCTCTCACGCTCTCTTACTGAAAACAACATTCCAAACCTAGCATCCACACTACAAAATCCAGCCCCATGGTGTGTATAAACATGCTCACATATAAAGTATACCTAAATATATGTATGTATAAACCATTGATCTGTAGTAACAAACCTTACATAGAGAAAGATAAAAATACTAAGTAATAGACAACATGTTTTGTACAAGGAAAACCAACACACAAACACAAGTACAACATGAATTATACACACACACTATGAGGTTGGTTTCGTAGTGTACGTGCTAGATGGAATATTATTTTTCGATAAGAGAGCATGCAAGGGAGCCGACATTATTGCTCTTGTTTTTGTTTCATTTCGGGTGCAAGTATTTTTATAATTTCCTTGGTATTTTGTGAAAATGAAAAAATAATTTTTTTAACACCTTGATAACTCTATAAAATTAAAGTTATTTGATCACTTTTGAACTACTTATTTGTCTTGTTTTTACTTAAATATCATGAAAAAGTTTCATTTGTGTTTAATATAGGAATGTAGGTAAAAAGATATCAAACAAATAAAAAATAGGCCAAATATTAGGGCAAATACATGATTGACAAGGGAGTAAATCGATCAAGGGTTTAGTACTCGATTGATTGAGAATAGGTTTGATCGATCGAGCGGCAAGAATTTTAACGTGTCAACCTTACATTGAATTTCAACTTTCAATCTAAGCCTTTAGGTCAAAGTAATACAAATCTTAATATAATAAGGATCAATTTCAGCCTATTTAAAGCACAATAGAGAGTTATAAAGAAGCCAAAATTAAGAGTCAAAACCCTAACAGCTGCTAAGAATAGAAAAGTAGAGAAAAAAAAGTTTAAAAAGAGATTAAAGGAGACACAACTTTGTGAAGATGATGGTTTTTGGTGAACATGCATGTATTAATAGATATATATTTATGAATGTGTTTCCTATATCATTTTAGCTAGTTAGACTTGGCCTTGCTTGAGGGTCATCAAAGAGTTAAGTTTGAAGGTGTGATAACTCTACAAAAGTAGAGTTATTTGGTTACTTCTGAACTACTTATTTATCTTATTTTTTCTTAAATATCATGAATAAGCTTAATTTGTATTTAATATGAAAATGTAAGTGAAAAGATATCAAACATATAAAAAATAATCCAAATATTAGGACAAATATAAGACTAACAAGGGAGTAGATCGATCAAGGGTTTATCACTCTATCGATAAAGAATAGGCGTGATTGATCGGGCAGTAAGAATTTTGATGCGTCAACCTTAAATTGAATTCCAACTTTCAATCTCAACCCTTGGATAAAAATAATACGAGTCCTAATCTATTGAGGATCTGTTTCAACCTATTTAAAGCACTATAAGGAGTCATAAGGAAGCCAAAATTAAGAATCAAAACCCTAATAGTTGCTTAGAATAGAAAATAAAAAAAAAGTTCAATAACAAATTAAGGGAGACACAACTTTGTGAAGAATTCAAAAGAAGATTAGTACTACGAATCAAAAGATTAAGTGTATATATTGTTTTTATCCTTTCTTTATCAATTGTATAGTATTTATTCATAAAAAATCTGAGCTTTAAAACATAATTATGTCTGGTTAATTTATTAATATAAGGATCTTATGAACCCAATTTTTTCATGTGATAATCTAATATTTTATCCTACTTGATATTGCAATTAAATTATATTATTTAATCTAGTTTTTATGCTATTAATTGTTTGGCCAACAATTGATGTATAGAGAAAATTAAATAGATTTGAGATAATTATTTAATTGTTTGTCTTAATTAAATAATATGCATAGTTTCTAGGTAAAGATACATGATTCCTCTATGTGTGATCTTTAATTGATGTACTAAATAAGTAGTATGCAATCTAATTGATATGAAAGTGTAATTAAGCTAATTACTATATAGTGTATAGTGTACTTAAGAGATGAATGTATACTAGATTAGATTTAATTGATCATATAATTGATTAATGATTATATTTGAAGGAATTTTAGTGACTCATGTTAGAAAATTGGGGGATTAAAGATTTCTATCTCGTTTTATGAAATGTCTTCATAGTTATTGAGTCTTGTGCTTTAAAATTAGTTTTCATTTATTTTTTCAATTTTATAAATTTTTCTTATGAAAATAGTATTATTAATAATTATATTAGTACTCAGTTATAAGTTACATAACTCTCTATGGGATCGATATCCATACTTAGGTATATTATATTACTTGCACGACCTGTATGCTTGAAAAATTGCATCTTGTTGATCAATTTTTTGGTGCCACCACCAAGATCGCTACTACCCTTTGGTGAGGTGGTCATCTGAGGCTCTATAAATATCCTTCATTTCTTCTTGCTTGGTATCCAAAAAAATACAATGGATTTATGTCAAATTGTCATCTCTTTTTTCTATTTTTGGATCACTAATACATTGAGTGTTTTTCAGTATTAGTGATTCATGATTGTTTGAACAAAATCATGCTTGTGAGTTATGAGTACTCGAGGAGTTATTTTCTAGTTAGTGTAAAATAGTTTTCTTAAGTTATGAGGGCTTAAGACTATTTTATCAACGTAGTGAGAACTTCTTTGTGAGATAGGTTGTTTGAGTTTGAGTGTGATTCTCAAAAGTGTTAGTTGTTACACTTCTGATTATTGGTCTATGGTTACTAATCACACCACATTTGATGGTGTGGGCTTTGGAGGAGATCTAGGTTCATAAGTCAATCCAGGTTGTTACAGAAGCAATAATAGTACTTCATACAGAGGTTCTAACTGATGGAGGTAATAATAGTTTTATTTCTTTTAGAGTTGTAATTGTTTTTATTATTTAGTGAATTGCTTGCTACTTAGTGGTTGTCTTAAGCAATCCGAGAATGGTACCAAAGAGATAGGGTTTCTAAGTGGGTTTATCTCACTATATCTGGTGTTGTGCATGCTCTAGTGTATGGTTAGTATAATTAGAGTTTAAATGGTGTATGTTTCTACTTATTAAAGTTTAAACTCTAATTAGAAAGCTTTTATTATTCATTTCTAGCTTTCCGACTCTTGAATATTATTTCTGCTTTATATTGTCTATCTATGATTATTTTTGCTATTGTTATGATTATTTGTTAGGAGTTTATCTCCTTGTTGTTTTCCTATTTGGGTTGATTCATTTAAGGAGTCAATATCTCCTTAACCTGATTGTATATCAGGTCTTGGACTCCTTCTGTGTATGCACGTATGATTAGATTGTGTGTTAGTATAATCTACCCTTTCATATGTATACAAGTTTGGTGTGAGGTTTTAAGGGGAATGTATCTTCTTACCCTGAAAGTGTACCAAGTTTCGAACTCTTTATTAAGATTTTCTATGTATGTTTGATTGTATGCTGTTAAAGTATAATCATTACTTACCGAATCTGTTCCCATATATGAGATCTTAAAGTGATTATAAATTCTTTGAGCTTTTCAGTATGTATGCCTATATCACAAGTTATGTATTGTATACCATATATGCATGTTGTTGGTCTAGATAAGAGCTTGTGAGGTACACCTTCACTAGTGTGTATTCTGCAGATTGTTGTTTTTGTATCTGCGAGTTACTTTTATTGTGTATTAAATTAAGCATGTTATTTTTTACTTCCACTAAGTTAATTACTTAATTCACATTATGAAATCTGCTTGACCGAATTGATATAGAGCTCGTAAAAAAATTACATTGATTGGTTTTTGCATTTGTCATGTAGGTCTCAGTTAATTATTTGAGTTGGAAGAACAATTGATCTTCGTATAATTATTCCATCTTATAGAATTCTTTAACATTATTTTTAAAGATTTATAAATCATTCTATATTTTCTTAGTGATTCTTTAAAATTATGAAAATCAAAATCTGATATCTTGATAGAGCATATTTAATTAAAAAATTACTTGAAAAAAAAATCAAAAATTAAAATTAAAATCATTATAATACGCACCTAAATCAATATCTTATTTACTAAATTAATTAAATAACATTCATTCAATCATTTTTGTATCATTCGAGTGTTATCTGGTAAGATCCATAATAATGAATTAATAAGATGCCGGTGAACCTAGTTACAAGTTTTGGGGCCTCTTTAACCTATTTTGAACTAATATTTATGTATTCACGCTAACATATGCAACAAAGTGCTCAACATATAAACCAAATTAACATAGATGGTGGTGAATAAATAATTTCACAAACTATTTAAATTTAAAATATGATTCACAAAGTCTATAGACATGGAATCTTATTTTAAAAACCAAAATCTAACCTCACCGGACAACCAAACTTATTTACTATAAAGATTAATATTAAATAAATTGAAGTTTTATACTATAGTTATAACTAACGTAATCTACTTAAAATTCGTCACTCTATTTACAACCATCATAAAGAGTATTAGATTTAGACTAACATTTTAATCCACTTGAGTCTCATTATCTATGGGTTCACTATTTTACATGAAAACTTTAGCACAAAGACACATGTGTAAAATGTGTTCTAATCGTCTCCAACAAAGAGTAATGATATCCTACTACTCCATAAATGAAATTAAAAATTGAAACAAGAGATAAATTATAATAATTCAACCAAGAACATGATAATCTTAAATAAAACATCTATAAACTAAGTATATAGATCACAAATACATAAATACATAACTACACTATACGTTTGAATTATTAAATGAAAATTAAGCCTTACAAACTTGATGCAATAGAAAATCTAAGTTTTTTCCCATATATATATATATATATATATTGGAATTATGGAGCACAAAAACTTGATAATGAAAAAGGAGCTAGGTGATTTAATTGCCTAAGTTTGGCTTTTAGAAGATACAACAATAGTAATGTTTTTTTATATGATTTACTTATTCACGTTTCTTTATTTTTAACTCATTTTAAAAATATATTTTACATTATAATATATATATATATATATATAATATTTTTAAACATGAAAAAATATGTTTTTTACGTTATACAAAAAAAAACATTTGTAAACCATATGGAGAGAGTTAAAAATAAAAATTTATTTGTAAAGAAAGTTATACTTTACAATTAAATCCAATTATAAACTCAAAATGTCATGGACTAAATTACCCTTAAAAATTAACATAAAAACAGTTTTTTTTAAAAGAGTGGATGGTAATTTATCCAAACCCCACGCAAGAAAGAATTTTAAAAAGAAACCAATGCAAGAAAATTGGAGGTCTCGATCGATTAAAAACCTTATTTGTTCGCTCAATTAAAGTAGCTTGATCATGAAACATACAAAACTCATACTTGATAGAAATCAATCTGAGTGTTTGACATCAAAGTTTGCTTCAATACTCAACGAATCTAACATCTTTTGTGGTTGATCAAGCCCTAATAAAATGCTTCCAAAAATTGCAAACATTGGAGGTTCACACAACCAATGATGTCAATGTTTTAATACATCATTCGTCTCCAACCGCACACAATATTTTGGTAAATAAACTAACATGCACAAGAAAATGCTCATATGTCTTGGTACAGGCAAGCTAGTCAAGCCATAACAGGTAAATAAAGTGAAAATTTATAGCATAACTACTATAGAGAAACATAATTAGACCAACCATTTCAATCCCCATGCTTGGGATGACTAGGAGGTGAAGGCTTTGGAATATAAGGGATTATATGAGCACCATGCTATATAGGCCCTGGTTTTATGAAAGCCTTAGAACTTGGACTTGGATCTATTTAGTGGTAATCTTCCAGATTAAGAGCACCTTCATCTACCTTCTCTTCTGTGTTCTTATTTTTCTCAATCCACTGCAGTTTATGAAAAACTTAGATACATTCTAATGGATCATTATGATAAAGGATCATTTTGTGAATTAACCAAACACACTATGTTACTCAAGCTCATATAAGACGTTAAAAATCTTAAATTTTAGATACATATTAGGGTGCAATCACGTAAATATTTCTAATATTTTTATAAATTTACATTAAATTAGAATATCTAAATACCTACATTCATGTTCATGTCATGTTACTTAGATACAAATACTTACGAAATATGAAGAGTCCAAATAACATACAAAATACACTATGCAAGTTTTTGATGATATTCTTTTACATTTAACTAATAACTGATGAAGGTAATAATAATTTTATATCTTTTAGAGTTGTAACTTTTTTTATTATTTAGTGAATTGTTTGCTACTTAGTGGTTGTCTTAAGCAATCCGAGAATGGTACCAAATAGATAGGGTCTCTAAGTGGGTTTATCTCATTATATCTGGTGTTGTGCTTGCTCTAATGTATGGTTAGTACAATCAGAGTTTAAATGGTGTATGTTTCTACTTATTAAAGTTTAAACTCTAATTAGAAAGCTTTTATTATTCATTTCTAGCTTTCCAACTCTTGAATATTATTTCTACTTTATATTGTCTATCTATGATTATTTTTGCTATTGTTATGATTATTTGTTAGGAGTTTATCTTCTTGTTGTTTTTCTGTTTGGGTTGATTCATTTAAGGAGTCAATATCTCCTTAACCTGATTGTATATCAGGTCTTGGACTCCTTTTTTGTAGGCATGTATGATTAGATTGTGTGTTAGTATAATCTACCTTTTCATATGTATACAAGTTTGGTGTGAGATTTTAAGGGACCTGTATCTTCTTATCTTGAAAGTGTACCAAGTTTTGAACTCTTTATTAGGATTTTCTATGTATGTTTAATTGCATGCTGTTAAAGTATAATCATCACTTACAGAATCTGTTCTCATATATGAGATCTTGAAGTGATTAGAAATCCTTTGAGCTTTTCAGTATGTATGCCTATATCACAAGTTGTGTATTGTTTAACATGTATGCATGTTGTTGGTCTAGATAGGAGCTTGTGATGTACACTTTTACTAGTATGTATTCTGCAGATTGTTGTTTTTGTATATGTGAGTTACTTTTGTTGTGTATTAAATTAAGCATATTTTTTTGTACTTTTACATTATGAGATCTACTTGACCGAATTGATATAGAGCTCGTAAAAATATTATATTGATTGGTTTTTTTCATTTCTTATTTAGGTCTCAGTTACGTATTTGAGTGAAAAAAATTAACCTTCGTATAATTATTCCATCTTATAGAATTCTTCAACATTATTTTTAAAGATTTATAAATCATTCTATATTTTGTTAGTGATCTTTTAAAATTATGAAAATCAAAATCAGGTATCTTGATAGAGTGTATTTGATTAAAAAATTACTTAAAGAGAAAAAATCAAAAATTAAAATTAAAATCATTATAATACGCATCTAAATCAATATCTTATTTACTAAATTAATTAAATAACATTCATTCAATCATTTTTTATCATTTGAGTGTTATCTGGTAAGATCCATAATAATGAATTAATAAGACACTAGTGAACCAAGTTACAAGTTTGGGGGCCTTTTTAACCTATTTTGAACTAATATTTATGTATTCACGCTAACATATGTGACAAAGTGCTCAACATATAAACCAAATTAACATAGATGGTGGTGAATAAATAATTTCACAAACTACTTAAATTTGAAATATGATTCACAAAGTCTATAGACATGGAATCGTAATTTAAAAACCAAATGTATATAGTAAAATAACACTATATAAACCAAATTAACATAGATGGTGGTGAATAAATAATTTCACAAACTACTTAAATTTGAAATATGATTCACAAAGTCTATAGACATGGAATCGTAATTTAAAAACCAAATGTATACAGTAAAATTACACTATTTGTTTTTACACATAACAATCGTAAAAGAAAAATCTAAGCTCATCGGACGACCAAACCTATTTACTATAAAGATTAATATTAAATAAAAAGAAGTTTTATACTATCATTATAACAATAATGGACTAATGTAATCTACATAAAATTCATCACTCTATTTCACAACCACCATAAAGAGTATTAGATTTAGAATAACATTTTGATCCACTTGAGTCTCATGATATATGGGTTCACTATTTTACATGAAAACATTAGCACAAATACACATGTGTAAAATGTGTTCTAATCGTCTTCAACAAAGAATAATGATATCCTACTACTTCATGAATGAAATTAAAAATTAAAACAAGAGGCAAATTAGAACAATTCAATAAATAACATGATAATTTTAAATAAAACAACTATGAACTAAGCATATAGATCACAAATACATAATCACACTATACGATTGAATTATTAAATGAAAATTGAGCCTTACAAACTAGATTCAATAGAAAATCTAAGTTTTTTCCATATATTTTTTTTTTAATTTTTGGAATCATAGAGCACAAAAACTTCAATGAAAAGGGAGGTTGGTGATTTAATTGCCTAAGTTTGGCTTTTAGAAGATACAACAACAGTAACCTTTTCTGTTTTTATATGACGTACTTATTCACATTTTTTTATTTTTAACTTATTCTAAAAAAATATTTTACATTATAAAATGTAGATATAATATTTTTGAACATGAAAAAATATATATTTTTTACATTATATGAAAAAAAAAAACATTTATGCACTATATGGAGAGGGTTAAAAATAAAATTTTATTTGTGAAGAAGGATATACTTTACAATTAAATCCAATTATAAACTCAAAATGTTATGGACTCGGTTACCCTTAAAACATTAACATAAAACAGTTTTTTTTTAAAAGAGTGAATGGTAATTTATCCAAAACCCACACAAGAAAGTTTTAAAAAGAAACCAATGCAAGAAAATTGGAGGTGTTGATCGATCAAAAACCTTGTTCGTTCAATTGAACATCAATTGGGATCGATGTTCACTCAATTAAAGTAGTCCAACATACAAAACTCACAATTGATAGAAATCAATCTGAGTGTTGGACATCAAAGTTTGCTTCAATCCTCAACGAATCTAACACCTTTTGTGGTTGATCAAGCCCTAATAAAAATATTGGATATTAGCTCTTAATTCAAGGAATAAAGCAAGGACCTTAATTCAAGGAATAAAACAAGGACCTTAATTCAATGAGTAAAACAAGGAATCCTTAATTCAAGGAGTAAATCAAGGGATGCTTAATTCAAAGAGTAATTGAAGGAGTAAAATTTCCTTATAAATAGCTATACAATTGTAATGAAAACATGAAGAAAATAATAAGAGCTCTTTTGTGTAGAGTTATTTCTTGTTTTTTCAACATGGTATCAGAGCAGGAAAATTAACTTGCTTCTGTTTTATTATTATCTTAGCATCTTCAATCTTTGAAATGACGGAAGACAAGCCATTAGGATCAGAAGCTGAAAGTTCATCGGTGCTTTCCTTCATGAATATGCATGAGGTGGATGTCAACCCAAATCAAAGATTAAGCTCAGTCTTGTTGAATGAGTTTAATTACTTGCCAGTCGAAAGCGATGTCTTTGGCTCTAGGTGGAAGGTCCAAGTTGGGGTTCATAAATGGAAGCATCGAAGCACGATGTTTCCTCGCAACTATGAATCTTGGCTTAGTAAGGGATCACCGGTTATGTCATGGTTCCTAAATTCCAGTGGAACGTAAATTGGTGAAATATTCGATTACTACGAATCTGCGTACCAACCCATGGGAGACGTCAAGGAAATGTATGGCGAGTCAAAACAATCTTGCGCACGAGTTTTTCAATTAAAGAAAAGACATCTCAAATCTATGACAAGATGGTAAGCCTTTGTACAACTCTTAGGGAATCATGAAAAGCGTGTGGAATGAGTTAGAAATATATCGTCCTCATACAACCGATGTGGCTACTGCTAAAAAAAGCGGAAGAAGATAAGATATTTCAACTTGTCCGGTCTCGATTCAACATATGAAGATATACGATGTCACGTACTCACGAATACTTGAACTTCCTTCACTGGCCAATGTATGCGATAATTCAACGTGAAGAAGTAAGGAGGAAAGTCATGAACAAGGATACAATGGTTAGTGCACACGGTCGAGAGCCCGTCTAACCATCCCGCTTGACGAGAGAAAGTACAAGGGGAAGCATCCAAACTTGAAGTGTCAACACCGCAACTATACGGAGCCATATGGACACGTGTTGGATTCTACATCCGTAATTAAAACGATTTTATAAAGCATGGGTTTACGAAAGTGAATCGTACATATCGTGCAAATCATTATACGCTCTCTATCTCTAATGGATGCGATCATTCAAAAACTTCACAACGAATCAATGAACTTATGAATGAGTTTATGTTGTATCTTAAAAACAAGACGGAGGAGGAGTTAGAATTGGCGTATGGATAGCATAGAAGAAGAAACCTTCGACACATTGCTAGGCAAGTTTGCAGGTTTCTAATACAAAACTCATACCGCTGAGGACATGCAAGGTATCGCCATAAAAGCTTTTAAACTGCTCTTAAAATAAATATGTTGCATGATTTTTGGGTTGTAGATTCGGGTGCCACGAGATCATATATGACAAACCATGTGTCAAAGTCTCGTAAGTTTGAAAAATTAGCAAATCCTTCTCAAGTTTCAATTGCAAATAGTGAGAATGTAAAGGTATTAGGAAAGGAAAAAATAAAATTAATGTCGGATGAAATCGAGTCGGCGGTTTTATATGCTCCGTTCCTTTCAATCACATGCGTAGGAAAAATCACAAATACCTTGAATTGCTTAGCCATTTTTTCTCCTCGCAATGTCATTTTTCGTGATTGTGCCACCAAAAAGGCGATTGGTGAAGGGTTTTACTTAGATGGTCTCTATTACATATCCAAGAGCAATCCCGCAGGGTTTCAAGCCAAGTTTAACCCTATCCAAGATAATCAATTGTGGCATCGACATTTAGCTCACCCCTTATACTCCACCAATTTTTTCAACTTTATTTCCAAACTTAGGAAATGATGCAATTGCATGTGAAACTTGCCACTTGTGCAAAGCCACTAGATTTCCTTTTAATTCTTCCTGTAGGGCTAGTAAATGTTTTGAACTAGTTCGTTCGGATGTATTGGGACAGTAATGAATCTTTTTGATGGTTATAAATATTTTGTGATTTTTGTTGATGATTTTTCTCGAGTCACGTGGTTATATCTTTTAAAGTCTAAGAATGAAGTTATGGAAGTATTTAAGGACTTTCATAACCTTGTTAAAAATCATTTCTCCTCTAAAATTCAAACCTTAAGGTCGTGATAGCCTTAGAATACATGTCCCGTATCATGAAACAATATTTGAGCATTAAGCGGCATTATGCATCAAACAAGTTGTGTTGGCACACCTCGACAAAATGGTGTAATTTGAACGCAAAACCGAGACTTACTTGAAAAAACTAGAGCATTAATGCTACAAATGAATGTGAAAGAGATTCGGTCCCAGGGGTTATGACAATTGCTTACATCATGATAGATTACCCGGTAGGTCTTGGATTTCAAGTCTCCCCGTAGGTCGTGAAAGGAAGGAAAATTAATCTCTCACACCTTAGAGTATTTGTTTGTATCTCTTTGTTTATACATATTCAATCTCATCATCGAGATAAATTGGATCTGAAAGGTACATTAAATGTATTTTTCTTGGTTATTCATCTACCTGAAAAGTGGATATAAGTGTTATGATCCCAAACTTAGGAGATTAATTGTGTCTAAAGATGTTCGATTTTATGAAACTAACCCTTTTTTGACAAGTCACACGAAATCACAAGTCAAAGGGATGACATCTTGGATGTGTTTCCATTACGAAGAATCAAACTTGAGGCTCTATGACAAGATCAACCGTGTCAACATTGATACATCTCTCATGAAAGTAACAATGTAGGTCTCTTCTTAATGGTACATCGCATGAAGATGGTGATAATCAAGATGATCCTCACTGATATGGTACAAGATGTGAACGAGTGTGAGATAACTCTCCGCTTTCCACGACGTAATCCAATGCGTGTTAGCTGACCTCCTGAAGACTTCAAGACTTTGTCACCTACAAACCCACATCCCATCTCAAATTACGTGTCATATAAGAGAGTGACACCAACCTATGCCACATTCCTCAAAGGCCTTTATATCGAGTTACGGTGAGCCTGAAAACTTTCGTGAGGCCCGATAGCCAAGCAGGTGTGGAAAGGAAGCTACGAAGAAGAACTTAAAGCCCTAGATCAACACAACACGTAGGAGCATCACCAAACTTCGAAAAGCGAAGAAGAAAGTCGTAGGTTGTAAATGGATTTATAAGCTAAAATTCAACTCGAGATGGATCAATTGAGAGGTATAAAGCAAGATTGGTGCGTTCTGGGGATTCACTTTCGAAACATTCGAGGTGGATTCTGAAAGAAACATTTGCACCTGTTACAAAAATGAACACGGTAAAGAGTGCTTCATGCATCTGTGGTAAACAAGGGGTGGTCCATGTATGCAAATGGATGTGAAGAATGCATTCTTGCATGGTAATCTCAAAGAATAGTCTATATGAAATTGCCACCGGGCGTCCTCAAAGCAACGATAGGCGGATTTAGTGTGCAAATTGCACAAATCCATTTATGGTTTGAAGCTTGATCCCCACGAGCTTGGTATGCCAAGCTGCTCGATTCTACGCTAGTGTTGGTTTCAAAAGAAGCAATCGATTCTTCACTATTTGTTCGCCTGAAGCATGGGAAAATTGGTTTTGTTGATTTATGTAGATGATCTCGTAAATTACGGTGATTATCTGACTGAGATTTTCAACCTCGAAACAGTCCTCGGACAAAGGTTTGCAATTAAAGACCTTGGGATATTGAAGTACTTTCTTGGTATAGAAATGGCAACCTCGCCTGAGGACTCTTTCTTAACCAAAGGAAATATGTCCTAGATTTGCTCGAGGGAAGCTAACATGAATGATGCTAAACGTATTATCCCTTTTGACATCAAGCTCAAACCTAGCTTGAAGGGCCTCCACTCACGGATATAAGTTATTACCAATGTGGTTGGTAAGTTGATCACCTAACAATCACCAGGACGACATCACGTATTCGTAAGTATTGTGAGCCAATTCATGCTGCTCCTCGAACACTTGAGCATTTGACCCTTGTTAAAAGGATCTTACGCTATTTAAAAGGATCAGGTGGGTCGTGGTATCATCATGAAAAAGAATGACAACACACAAATCATAGGGTATTGTGATCGCGATTAGGCGGGGAATGCAATCGATTGCAGTAAGTCCACCACCTGCTCTGTACATTTGTGGGTGGAAACTTGGTCACATGGAAGAGTAAGAAGCAAGCGTCATCGCTAGATCAAGTCTTGAAGCGAGTATCGTGTGGCTTCAACTGCGTGTGAGTTGATATGGCTTAGAGTGTCTTATGTGATTTAGGTGTTCCTACAACTCTTCCTATGTCCTTATTTTGTGACAATCAAAGTGACCGCATATAGCATCAAACCTAGTGTTTCACGAGGACGAAACACATTGAAGTTGATTTTCATTACATTGGTGAACAAGTTCAATCACAAGTGATTCAGGACACATTATACGAGAAAGCGACCAAGGTGACATCTTCACCAAGCCCTTGGCTTCTCATCAGTTTCAACGAATTTTGTCCAAGCTTGGATCCATAAACTTTTTGGATCCAGCTTGAGGGGGAGTATTGGATATTAGCTCTTAATTTAAGGAATAAAGCAAGGACCTTAATTCAAGGAATAAAACAAGGACCTTAATTTAAGGAGCAAAACAAGGAGCTTAATTCAAGGAGTAAAACAAGGAATCCTTAATTTAAGGAGTAAAACAAGGAATCCTTAATTCAAGGAGTAAAACAAGGAATCCTTAATTCAAGGAGTAAAACAAGGAATCCTTAATTCAAGGAGTAAATCAAGGGATGCTTAATTCAAAGAGTAATTGAAGGAGTAAAATTTCCTTATAAATACCTATACAATTGTAATGAAAACATGAAGAAAATAATAAGAGCTCTTTTGTGTAGAGTTATTTCTTGTTTCTTCAACAAAAAAGCTTCCAAAAATTGCAAACACTGGTGAGGTTCACACAACCAATGATGTCAATGTTTTAATACATCTTTAATACATCATTCGTCTCCAACGCACACAATATTTTGGTAAATAAACTGAAATGCACAAGAAAATGCTCATATGTCTTGGTACAAAGCGAATAAATATTCAGTAGAATGACACATACAAGAAAACCGAAGACCATGTCATAAGGTACTTTGATTTGGCTGCATCAACATAATATACATACAGGCAAGCTAGTCAAGCCATAACAGGTAAATAAAGTGAAAAATTATAGCATAACTACTATAGAGAAACATAAGTAGACCAACCATTTCAATCCCCATGCTTGGGATGACTAGGAGGTGAAGGCTTTGGAATATAAGGGATTATAGGAGCACCATGCTCTATAGGCCCTGGTTTTATGAAAGCCTTAGAACTTGGACTTGGATCTATTTGGTGGTAATCTTCCAGATTAAGAGCACCTTCATCTACCTTCTCCTCTGTGTTCTTATTTTTCTCAATCCACTGCAGTTTATGAAAAACTTAGATACATTTTAATGGATCATTATGATAAAGGATTATTTTGTGAATTAACCAAACACACTATGTTACTCAAGATCATATAAGACGTTAAAAATAGTAAATTTTATATACATATTAGGGTGTCAATCACGTAAAATTTTCTAATATTTTTGTAAATTTACATTAAATTAAAATATCTAAATACCTAAGTTCATGTTCATGTCATGTTACTTAGATACGAATACTTACTAAATACGAAGAATCCAAATAACATTCAAAATATACTATGCAAGTTTTTGACTATATTCTTTTACATTTAACTAATAATGATTACCTAGAGAAAGCTCTCTTATAAAAATTTGCTATCTCTTGTGGTAATTTTTGTTTGCTTTATTTGTTGTTTCGAGTTAAATAATATTATTACTACACATTTGGAATCAACAAAACTTAAAGTTTACACATTACTCACAAATATCAATAATATATGATTTGTTGGTGCAGGATTGGTAACCAACAAATTCTAACCAAAAAAAAAATTGACATACCCGGAGTTTCCTGCTTGACTTCATGGTTGAACCATCAATACGGCTATGGGCGGAAAGCTTCCCTGGAATTACATTAGAGACGTGGGTGTCAAGAATATAGAGTCTTCATGTGTTGTACTAACTTACTTTTCGATAGCTACAATGAAAGATTAAATATAACAGAGGATATCCTATCAGAATTCGATAGAAAAAATATATAGTTGCACTTGTTTGGATTTGAAGAAATTGACATTTCTATTTAGATAATGTATATTGATGGAATCTTATCACCAAGTCATTGACTAACAAATATGATATTCTGTTGGCAAGAAAAAAGCATTCAAGTTGAAATACATAGAATCTATTTTTTTTTTCTGTTTTTAGGATCCTATAAAAGCATTTTTAATAAATAAAAAAATGGAGCTTTGTGGCTTAGAAAATATATTTTGAACGTTTTTTTTCTCTCATTTTTTTTCCTTAGATCACTTTTGAAAATAGCAGAAACAAACAAACACATAATTTATTTGACTTAATTAGAGATGATTAAAGGCTAATAAATTGCATCCATAGGAAAACTTAACTTTTTAAAAATATTGATTTTTCAATGAAATTTAACACTTAAAGTATGCATGTTCATCGGATCAAATAAACTTCGTATAGTTCTAGTTAAACTAAGAAATTTTCGAATATAATTCAATAACATATAAACATATATATGCATGTTGAGTATCTCGTCGAGGACGAGATCCTCAACATGCAGTTTACTGTAATACAAAGGGTATTAGAAATAGATAATTGAAAAAAATAAATTTTACTAATTTAATTAATTATCTGACGTATCAGTTATGATTTTACGCAACTTGTAATATAAAGAAACGTTTTTATCTGGTGGATACAAATATCAAAACAATCTAATTACATTCAATGCAACAATTAACATGCAGTGTGATTCCAGATGACTTGGTCAAAGCAACATAATTTAGCAGCTTATGTAGCAACTAGACAACCAATATTTACTAAATAAGTTGCACAAGACTAGTCTGAATTTGGAAAATTACAATGCATCTAAGATATTTCCTAACTTTTTAAAATAAGAAAGAACTTCCAAAGGGAATTTTGACGATATTTAAGAGGGAAATTCAATTAATAAATTAAATAAAGAAAACAAAAGTACAAGTCCATCACTCATGCATTATAGACATTGATTTGGAGTAACATTTAACAAGTTTAACTAGCAGGAAATTAACTTGAATAACATTCAATTAATTTCGGTATCTCTTCTCTTTTTCCTTATAAATTTAGTTATATTTAACAATTAAATGGAATTAAAAAAAAAAAGATTACAATATTACAAGATAATTTACCAGGTAGATAGGAGCCAGTTATGCTGCTGGAAACGCCAAGAAACGTAAAAGCTATTCCGAAAACCAAAAGCAAAACCCATAAACTATAAACCTTCATAATGTACGTGTTCCAATAGATCAAAATATCCTCCAAAAAGACAAGTTTTAGCGTACAATCTTCAATAACAAAAAAAAAAAAAGCTTTTTTAACAAATCAAATCAATAAATAGAAAATTATATTGCAGAGAAATTAGTGGACAAGTAAAGGAAAGAAAAGAAAATAAGAGTAGGCTTTCGTCACCCTCAAGATTTAGAGAAGAAAAGTCCTTGAGAAAATTAAAGGAAATAAGGAAGAAAAGATGATTGCTAAAGATTAAGAAACCATGTCTTTGCTTTTGAATTGAGGAACAATAATGCTTGTATTTTTGTGGGTTAAGTGAAAAAATAAATGAAACCACGTGGGTTTCACTGCTTTTTGCATTACTCTTTACTGTAAAATCATAAAAGAGTGTAGTTATTGCTTGCATCTATTTAATGTGTTTTTTGCAGCAAACTATGGGGAATGAAGAGAGAGTTTAATGCACAGGCTGCGGTGGAATTTCAGCTTCAATGAAGCGCTGAGCTCAAATTAGATTTTGAATCCACTTTCAAGTGTCAATCTTATGAATCACATCATTTGTTAAAAAACAAAACTTTTATACTTAAAACTTACAAAAATAAAAAATAACATTCAAATAATTTTTTTTATATGAAAATCTAACATTAAATGAGTATTATTAATTAAAATTAAATTTAAATAATATTGTAGTATACGAATTCAATATAAAGCTATTAGGCTGCGTTTGTTGTTGGTGAAGAAAAAAAAAAAACTATATAACTTATTTCAAAATAACAATGTGTACGATATTAGATTACCTACGCCGTATGTATATATATAAAAGCTTCAGATCATTATAACTTACACGAAAAATTAAAATTAATTATTAAAACTGAAATGGTATAATAAATTAACATGTATCTTAAATTTTTATCGTTCTCTTCTATATAAAAAGTCTTAATAATAGCAGATTTTGGTAAATGCCTTAATAATCGTGGCCCTTCTTTATTCATGTATTTTTTAGTATTATTATTTTTCTCTAATATATCAATAAATATCATCATATAATAAATATATAATATCTCTTATTAGTTATTATATTTGATAATTTTATTATAAATTGTATTTAAGTTATTATATTTGAATAATTATTTTAATGACATAAAAGTTATTATGTGTTTCCTATGAACCCCGACTATAATATGCAAACAAAAATTATATAAATGAAGATAATTTATGCATCAATTTAAATTTATGATATCATTTTATTAGTGTCAGTTATTTTTATTTTTTATTACTTAAATAAGTTTTATTTCTATTATATAAAACAATTAATATGATTTAATCGGAAGGATAATATTACAATTACAACAACCCCTAATGGGATTTAAATTTCTTTCTCTATATATTATAAATTTTGATTAATCCAGGGATGAACTCACATGTTCATGTTTCAAGTATGTCTTTATGTTTTTATAAAACTAATATTTATTATAAAGATGATATTTTTACTCCAACTAAATATATATTTCATTCTTTCTTTTTCTTCACATTCAAGTTTATTTTAGCTAATTTTTTAGATAAAACACCACAAACTGTCACTATTTTTATATGGGATTGTAGGCCTTAAACTAAAGAGAAATTATTTATTTTTTTAGATTATGTGATGATATGGTATTTAAGGTCAATGAAATTTAAAATTAGTGTAATTGTTCTTAATAAAAGATAAGTGGAATGAATTATACTTCTCTCGTTCAAGCATCACGAAACAATAAAAAATAGCACCTAACTTAAAGATGGTTTATGTTATTTTTACATAAGAGAGATACCATGTAAACAATAAAAAAAATACATATTATTACTTGTTTATTAGTTATTATTTTTTTAATTAAAAAAATCTATTATATATATATATATATATATATATATATATATATATCATTTGAGTGTTAAAATGTTTAAATTATTGAATTTGTAATAATACAAACTCAAGAACATAGACCTTGTAACCCACAGACTCAATGTGGTTTGAGAATTATAAGTGGAAAAGCCTACGATCCGACAACGAAATTGATCCTAGAAATAAATATTCAGATTTTAGAATACTTACCTTAATTCAATTGATATTACTTACCAATGATTCAAGATTAAGAAAACACCACAAGATAGGTCAATTCCTTGATAAGTTGGTTTGGAAGGGACATAGAGCATTCAAGCTCTCAAATTTTGACTGAAATCAAAATGTATTAAAATGTGAACTAAAGAGGTAGTTGCTGCTATTGTTGTATTTATAGGATACAAATAAAACCCTAAAAAGGAAAGAAATCTTTGCCATTGGATTATAATGAACGGTAAGGAAATTACATAGAAAAAATATGTGCATTGCAGCACCAATCAATCCATGCTACAACACCGGTGGTTCTACCCAGTTTGCAAAAATAAGTCAAGAAGTCCATGTCATAGTGCCAACCAAATATGTTGAATTTGCCTTTATTTCATTGATTGGCTCCCTCTATGCATTGTGTTCCATTTATGGCACTCCTTGATCATGATTAAACCATTGAACGAGCTCATTCAAGGCTTTTTTGAGTTGCTTCATCTTTGATCTCGTGATTGATCCAGTTTAGATTTGTTACAGTTCGTTAATCTCATCATTTCTCCTATCTTCAAAAGGATCTGACCTCGAATTGTCACCTATATAATCAAAAGAAGAAAGATTATAAACATTAAATAAAAGAAGTATTGACGTTATACTCACCTGGAAGATCTAGTTTGTAGGCATTATCATTAATTCGTTCAAGCACTTGAAATGGGCCATCATCTAGATTGTAATTTGGACCTTTGTTTTTTAGGGAATCATTCTTTTCTCATATGTACCCAAACCCAATCATTGGATTTAAAAATGAATCTTTTCCTTCCTTTGTTGGCTTTGGAAGTGTATTCCTTATTATTCTTTTCAATTTACCCATTAATACTTTCATGGAGTTTCTTCACCATTTTAGTTTTTTTGTTACCATCTAAATCAGTTCTTTTTGAAACAGAAAAATGTGACAAATCCATAAGGGTGGGTGGATTAAAACCATAAATAATTTCAAATGGTGAATAATCAATAGTCTAATGCATACTCCTATTATAAGAAAATTTAACAAAAGATAAAAAAATCTTCCCAATTTCCAAGTTCTTTTGAATTATAGCCCTCAATAAAGTAGAGAACATTATTGACTACCTCAATTTGGAGGTGACATATGGTAGAGAATAAAAGTTTAGTTCCCAATTTATCCTATAAAGTTTCCTAAAAGTAATTAAGAAACTTTACATCTCGATCTGATATAATACTTTTTGGTACCCTATATACCCTAACAATTTTCCTAAAGAATAATTCCGCTATATGGTGGCATCATCAGTTTTATGACACGTTATGAAGTGTGTAATTTTGAAAAATCTATCTACAACCACAAAATTGGAGTCATTACCTTTCTTTGATCTAGCCAATCCTAAAATGAAATTCATGGAAATATCTATACAAGGTGTACTAGGAACAGGTAAGGGTGTATACAATCTTAAAGGTAGGACTTTAGACTTAGTTTTTCCATAAACAATGCATCTGTAACATATTATTTCTACATCTTGCCTCATCTTTGGCCAATAGAAATGTTCATGTAAAGTGTCTAAAGTTTTTTTTACACTAAAATGTCCTATTAAACCAACCCTATGGTCCTCTTTCACTATAAATTCATGTATGCAATAGTTGGGTGTACACAATTATTTTTCCTTAAATAAATACTCATCTAATCTATAGAACTTACCAAAAGCAGACTTTTCACGTGCATTTTAAATAGAAGAAAAATCAACATCATTGACATACATGTTCTTAATATATTCAAATCCTAGTAACCTGGTATTTAATGTAGAAATTAAAGCATACCTTTGCGATAATGCATCAGTTACTATGTTTTCCTTACCACTTTTGTATTGGAACATATAAGGATTTAGTTTACCTTGACTCTGCAAGTGTTTCAAGGATTTATGATCTGTGTAAATGATGAATTCTTTGGGCCATAAGCAATGTTTCCACATTTCAAGAGTCCTTACTAAAGCATAGAGCTCATTGTCATAGGTTGGATAATTAAGGGCTATTTCATTAAGTTTCTCACTAAAGTGGGTAATAGGTATATGTCTTATATCAAAACAACTCATATACTTATACCTAAAGTATCACATTTAACCTCAATTATTTTAGAAAAATTAGGCAAAGCTAAAACATGTGTAGAATATAGTATCTCTTTAATCAAGTTAAAAGAATTTTCCTATTCCTCACTCCATTGAAACACAATAGTATTTTTAATAACTTCAGTTAATAGTGCAGGTATTCTACTGAAATTTTTAACAAACCTATGATAAAAATTAGCCAAACCATGAAAACTTTGTATCTTAATCACAAATTTAGGTATGGGTCATTTCCTAATTTCCTTCTTCGTTTTTTCATCTACCTTTATTCCTTTAGAATTAACAAAATATCCAAGAAAAACTAACCTTTACATATAAAAACAACATTTTTTCATATTACACTACTACAATTTATACCTATGGCCTTGGTATTTAACCATGATCGTAGGTCTATGGCTACGGTTATAAGACCCGAGGCCTAAGTGAGAGAGACCATAGGTCGTTACCTATGACCTCAGTTTTCTAATAACCGAGGCCATAGATACACCTTATGGCCTCGATTTTCTAATAAACGAGGTCATAGTGTATGCATAAATTAAAAAAATACACTTGAGCATAAATTAAAAATCAATATTATATTCAAAATTAAAAGTATAATTACATTCGAGAGTTTATTATACACTAAAAATTAATAAACACAATATATAATAGAAATAACTTGAGCATAGTATTTATTTTTATCTATTTTGAGACTCAAAACACAGTACGCCTGGTGAGCTGGTGCGCTGGTACATAGTGTGCTTGGTGTAGAATGATAGCCATTAATACAAATCAATTCAATCAGGAGAATGTATTTTCCAAGGCATGCAGCTAGGTATGATGTTTCCAACAGACACTAAGTGGAGCACTACATAGACAAACATAAAATTGTACGCTAACTCTCTTGCATTCCCCTTTGTAGAAAATGATGCACAAACTATTAAGTCATTAGACATAACAATGTCTTGTGTCTATATTCCTGATTTTTAAACATGAATTGAACACACGTGATATACTAAGAAATTATAATCTCCATACTCAAGTCTTGTGGAATTTATTTTATAACTCATTAGTCATGATGTACCTGTTAGCAAAATCTGATCCATCAATTAAGCACCTGAAGCTCTCAACTCTCTCAATTATTGCTCCATTCTCTTAACTACTCGTCACAGATATAAAGTCCTGGTACCAAATAGCTAATTAGAAAAAGGAGGAAGATATCAGAAACATTATAATAGCATGAAGTTGAATGGTTGATTTGGTGCTTGTTTGTCATTTGATAATGCAAAAGATGAAGGTCATGGCTGATTATATATGTCTGAGTGAAGTGCAAACATAAAATAGCATATCAATTCCATTTAGACATATAAGAACAATTTAGCAATCACCACAATCTAAGTGAGTCAACTATTCCAAATAGCACAATGCATACATGTATACAATGATAAAATGATACATAGAGGTCAAAAGTAAATTTTACTCATAGTTAAATTTATTGCATTAACACCGCTAATAAATGATAGTACAATTAAAAATGCCTCTTATTTAGCAACTGATTTAGCACCATTATTATATTACAACCATCCATCATTAATCAACTTGAAAGCTTTATCACGGGACAAAAAATAGCCAAAGAAGTACCGCCATAAGAGCAGTTAGAATAAGATCAACTACTATTGACATGACTAATTATATTTTTTTAAATAAAAGAAAAAATAAGAAGAAGAAGTTTAAATCAGAATTTTATACCTTTTTCCCTAAAGAAATTATTTCTAAAGCTTCACTTTCAGATTTGAAAACATCAAATCCTACCTTCACATTATAGCAGAGTGCGCCTGTTGTTGGATCAATATTTATCACCTGGATCAAACATCAGACAAGAAATAGTAATGAAGTAGTCAAGAGACATAGTTTAGACAAAGATCCAAAGAATAACTTGAGATTGGTTGCTTTAAAAGAGATAATTAACAATTTTGAATCTGATAACAACAAACCACACACCTGTAATTCCTATGAAACATGTCTAAGGAGGAAAAATGAACCATAAACACAATGTATAATAGGAATAACTTGAGAATATTATTTATTTTTATCTATTTTGAGATTCAAAACATAGTAATCTGCAATCTGCAGATTAGATGAAAAAAATAAAGAAATATAGCAACAACAATCTATAGTGTAACTATTGAAATAATCTAACAAGGGACTTCAAGCAAAAATTAACATAAATGAATAAAAAATAATCTTAAAACATAACCATTCTACGAGACCGTATTAGTTTCCTCTTAAACATGCCTCTCTTCTTCTTCTCATAATCCTCCTAAAAAATCCCAACTCGATTATTCATAAGAGATGCAATATTCAACAACAATATCCTTAATCAAGTCATTTTCAAATGTCGACATGCAATTTCAACGAATATTTGAAAGAAAGAGAGGGTAAAAATAACAAACCCTAAATTGAAAATTAGGAGAGTGACAAATTAGGCCTAAATACAGTCTAAGTTGAGAAACCAACTACTCAAGTGAGCGGCCGGTGAGGGGAGGTGAGCAACATGGAAGAATTCCTCATGATCAAACAAATATACCATTCTAACACCAATCTAGTCCCCAAGGTTGCTTTCAGAAGATGTAGAATCTATTAGTGCCTACAAGGTATCCCAATTTGAGGATTAGAATCAGCTGCAACGTTTAGCTATTTAACTTTTTAGGTGAAGAATCAAATAAAATAGGATATAAGTGATTCTCCTGATTAGAAACTTATCATTCCATTTAAAAAAGAGACTTCAAACTCAATAAGTTTTACATTGTTATTACCTTTCAAATATAACATAAAAAATAGTGCCATTAGAACAAATATTTCAAGTCGGAAGAAGGCCAAGAAAAGAGCTAAAAGCATGTTACAGCTGATAGCCAAATCTTCATCGGAAAGATGTGACACCAATTATGGATATGATTTAAGTATATACGTATAAAACTAAATAGAAATGAAGCAGTATAGTAGCGGATAAGAATTATAATTTAAGACTATTTACGCATATACGAAAGCAATAAATTGAGGATTAAAATGAGCAAAGACAATGACCGTATCAAACTACTAGGAAGAAAAAATGCAATGGGGAACAATCTCTTTTGACTCATAGGCAAGCTGAATACAAGTCATATATATAATAAGCTCTTGACTCATAATAAACTCAATAAGTCATATATACAAACAATTCATGAAAGTTGCAAGAGATAAGTAAAGCATAAATAAACATAGCTCAAATCAATAATATCTCATACATAAGGCTTTGAAACATGTACACCCCACTAAACTATAGTTGTTGGGCCAAAAAAAATTAAGAATACATACAAGTACTAACACTCTTTTTTTAAGGTGAAGTACTAAAACTTTTTTGCGGCAAGAAGTCGACAGGTAAAGACAAGATGGTAAAAATTAAGCTTTCACCTTAAGAGAACAAAATGACATGCAAAGATTATCAAGCCATCCTGAGAATAAAAATTCCTTCATAGCACCAACAATTGTACTGGGTTGAGTATCACATGCTTGCAATTCAAAATTACAAATATCTTCCGGTGTTGAGTCTGTGTGTTCGCTTTAAATCCATCATTGACACACCTGTTACAAGACAATAAGTTTCACCGAGATGAAAGAGAATAGTCTTAAACACTCCATAATTTAGTCCCAATCATGCATCACTTCATAACCAAATATGTAAAAATATGTTGAATAGCAACAAAACCTGTCTAAGTGAAATGTAAGGGTTGGGATTCACATTATGGGCTCCTTAACTCTAACAAGTCTATTAGAATAAGAAAAAAATTTAACAATATTTTCACTTAACACCTTGATAAGTATCCTATCGATTACCTTCAAGTCCTGCCAGGGTTGAGTGTCCCATATGAGAGCAGATTAAGCCATTTAAAAGTTGTGTTCAAGTTCTTGAGTAACAATTACATGTGCCAATTACTACTACAAACAATCAGTATGTCATATTAGAAACAGTGAAACCTTATGACTTGATTACCAATATTGGTCCTTGAAATGATAAATAAGTGAAAGACAATTGAGCAATCCATTAAAAGGGGAAAACCCTTTAGAATAATGAAAGCAATTTATGTGTACAAGCTAGCTCATAGGAAAGTTCCAGACCAAATTTTAAATCATAGTTTCAAGCAATCTATATAATAATTAATCATCCCTGTAAATTAGAAAGTCCGTTCCTTGTCTGATTGAACCGGAAGTCTGATATGGGAAAAGCAAACGTCGTTCAATTTGTAGATTTTTTCAGTGAAAATCCAAAGCTATAAACCATCTTATGAAAAATCTATATGATAAACCTTCTTATCAAAAAGCTATATGCCATGAAAGGCCTAGTTACATTTTCAAAGATGACTTGTAGAGATCTATTATATTCCGTGAAAGAGCATGGCCAATAACTCACAAATAAAAATGTAAAAATGTAATCATAGGATAAATACCCTTTACAACATTAGGTGTGAAGGACAATGGCTCTGGTAAAACAGAGGAACTATGGTTCCCATCCTTCAGGCTACAGATCAACGGGATTTTACTTGTACTTGATCATTTTTGGAAAAATCAGCACATCACCATCCAATGATTCAGTCCTATCGCACACAATTAACTTTGCATCCATCACAAGACGACGACGTCTAAAAGGCGAAGTGAACCACTAACTCCACCAACGTGCGCAAAGTTTGTCATCCTATCCGAGCTAAACCACTAACAACGACGCCATAACCAGTAATGCTAATGAAGAAATGTTTCCATAGCTCTCTTTCTGGATTAGTTGGGAGAAATAAAAAAGAAAAAATAGAGATAGAGGGAATTAAATGAAAAAAGAGAGGGAAAAGTAAAAAAGAGAAAAAGAGAAAAAGGAAAAAAATAATGTTATGTATAAAAAAGAGAAAATTAATAGGGTATGTATATGACCTTGGTTATTTAAAAACTGAGGTTATAAGGTATATCTATAGCCTCAATTTTTAAATAACTGAGGTCATAGGATATGTCTATAGCTTTGGTTTTTAAATAACCGAGACCAAAACCATATAGCCTTGGTTTTTATAAAAAATCAAGGCTAAATATCTGAGCCTAAATATATGTATTGTAATAGTGTTAGCATATAGTTTTTCTTTCCTTAATACCTTAAGTACAAATGATAAATGTACACCATGTTCTTCTAAACTTTTACTGTAAATGAAAATATCATAAAGGAGACAATCACAAATGTTTCATTAAAAGTACATAAAACATGATTTATAAACCTCATAAAAGTACTAGGTGCAAGGTATGACTAGCTATTCATAAAAAGCATGTTTAGTTTTAAATGCAATTTTTCACTTATCACCTTCTTCATCCTAATTTTATGATATCCACTTTTTAGATCAATTTTAGTAAAAATACAAGAACAATGCATCTAACATATCATCTAACCTAGGAATAAGATGTCTCTATTTTATCATAATTCTATCGATGGCTAGACAATCAACACACAATCGATTCGATTCATCCTTCTTGTGTATAAGAAGCACTAGAACTACACATGGGCTTAAGCTTTCCCTTACTTGACCTTTAGCCAAGTATTCCTCGACCTGCCTTTGAATCTTCTTTGTATCTACTAGGTTGGTTCTATAGACTGGTTGATTTGGAAGGGATGCTCTTGGTATGAAATCAATTTGGTGCTCAATCCCTCTAATGGGTGATAAATCATCAAGATTTTCTTCTAGAAATACATCTTCAAATTCCTACAGCAAAGAAATAGTAACACTAGGTGAAGAAGAGTCAAGGTTAGTAGAAAAATTAACCTCCTTGTAAAAAAGTACAAGTATGGACCATTGTGCAAAAATAGCTCTCTTGACCTCACTTTCTCTAGCATAGAAACTCATATCCTTTTTCTCTATATTATTTTCTCTCATTATTTTCTCTTTCTTTTTCTTTTATTCTTCTTTCTTTTTCTTCACTTCTCTTTTTGTTTTATCATTTTCAATTGGTCTTCATATACTTGTTTAGGATTAAGGGGTACAAGTGTAATATTTCTACCATTTATCATGAAAGAGTGCTTGTTTTGATATCCATTATGTGTTACCCTCTGATCATATTGCCATAGCATACCTAATAAGACATGACTCGCTTGCATTTGAACCACGTTGCACAACACTTCATGTTTGTATTTTTCAATAGAAATGATACTAATACTTTCCTATTCACCCTTACTTCCCCATTTTCATTCAATCATTATAACCTATAAGGTCTAGGTTGTTCAATTATAGGAAATTCTAGCTTCTCAACTAGGGTAGTATTAGTGACGTTAGTATAACTTCTCCAATCAATATTAAAATTGCAAACCTTGTTGTTCACATGGCATCTTATATGAAAAATATTTTATATCTGTTGTCCCATATAATCCTCCTTAATTTGAATACTTAAAGACCTTCTTATAACAAGTGTTTCTCCATCCACAACACCTATTTATTCATCACTAGCATCCTCTAGTGATGGCATTTCTTCATCTTCAGTTTCATCATTAGTTCCCACCTTCCGATCAGCTTGTGTGATCATTACTCTTTTGTTTGGACATTGAGATGATATATAACCCCTAGTAAGATAGTGAAAACATTTAACATAAAATTACGGTTAGGGTTTCGATTTCAACATTTTCAACCCTTTGGATTTTAATGGCTGAGTCTAGGCTTGGAAATCAACCCTTCCTCCTTTTTCATGTTAGATTTTGAAGGTATAATAGGATTCAATTTTTTCATAGTAGGTTTGCCTTTGGTGGTAGTGAGCAACTACCCATTTTTCTTAGTTGTCTTTCTACTTTAATTATTATGCGGATCATGTCTTCCTACTCTACATAATGATGAAGTTCCACAATATTGGTGATTTCTAGATTCAACCCACTCATAAACTAAACCACTATGGCTTCCTTATCTTCTTCTACAATGGCCCTAATCATTTCCACTTTCATTTCTTTGTAGTATTCATCTACTAACTTAATTTCATGATCAAGTCTTTCTAGTTTATGGTGTAAATCCCTATAATATAACTAGGAACAAATATTTTTTTCATAATGGTCTTCATATCTTTCCAATTATAAATAGGTATTTTATGATTTTTTTCCTACTAATCACTAATTGATCCCTCCAAATTAGTGCATAATCAGTAAATTCTACAACAGTAAGCTTTACCTTCTTCTCCTCAAAGTAGTTATGACACTTAAAAAATATGCTCAACTTTTTTCTCTCATTCCAAGTACAACTATGAATCGTTCTTTCCTTGAAATGGTGGCATCTTCATTTAGAGCTACCTATACTTCTATCAAATTCATCTTATGGCTTAGGCAGTGGTCTTCATATACTTTCCTTATCATTTCTACTTCCTTTATTTCCATTTCTTCCTCCTATAGGTACCATTTCTTCTTCCTCCTCAAGGTCTTCCTCCAATTATCATCTTTAGGTTCTTCCTCTACAAAATCTTATCCATCTGGCCCTCTAACATATAGGATGCCTTATGGTGCTCCTTCTTATAAAGTGGCTATCGTGGCTTCTTGCCTCTTTATCCTTTTATTCAGATCTAACATTACTGCATTCATCATTTCAAAGCATTGTTGCAAATCCCACATCATAAATGTTGCATCTAGTCTTTCTTCGAGATTGTTTCTGTTAGACATTGTGTAACAACTAACACAAACAAAATATTACTTATAAAAGTAATTAATTTTCTCTCACATACTTCTTGTATTTAACCCTCAATTGATTATTCAAGTGCTCTTAGCTCTTAAGTAAATCAAACCATTTAGGAATTTTCAAATATGTGTGGAATTCACTATTATTAATGGTGGTTCACAATATCAAAAAAATCAAAAAACAATGAAACAAACTCAAAGTGTTTAAAAATCCTAAAACTAGAAGACCCAACTTCGAACAAGAAGAGAATAGAAAATCAATAAAAGAAGTAATTGATGAATAACAATAATAGGGTAATATATCTTAGATTTAAAATTCTTGAAAGTATTTAATTATAGCATATATATATTCTTTTTTTTATTCGACCTTTTTCTCGGTAATATTTGGCCTTTCTTTTTTTTATATGTATTTTTTCTAATAAACCAAAAAAATTAGCATAAAAATTATGATGCAAATCTAAAAAATTTACGATATGTAAATAACACAGAAATTCAAAAATGTCACAGATATTATGATACAAATTCTAAAAATTTATGATTCAAAAATACATAGAAAATTTTCATAATAATGAACAGTATCAAGTAACAAGTAATAACACAAAAATTACAAAGCAAAAATATGAAAATAAAACAAAAACTATGAAACAAAAATTTGCAAATGAAATTACCGCAAAATTTGAACCAAACATAGATAATTTCTAGGAAAATAGAGTAGAAAATATCAAAAAATACTAAAACAATGAAGAATAAATTCTAAGATTTTGGACCTAAATGTATTTTTTACAAGAAAAACAACACAATTTTTTTATAGTAGGAAATTAAATACATGAACACAAAGATAAAAGAATGAAAATAAATGGATATGAATTTGAAAAATTATAACCTAAGACTCTGATACCAAATGATACGAACCTGAGATTATGGACTTTATAACCCACAAACTCAATACAGTTTGATAACTACAAGAGGCATAAGCTAAGATCGTACAACAAAATTGAAATTGATTCCTAGAAATGAATACTTAGATTTTAGAGTACTCATCTTAACTCAATAAATATTATTCACCAATTATTTAAGATGAAGAAAACACCACAAGATATGCCAATTCCTTGATAAGTTGGTTTGGAGAGGATCATGGAGCATTCAAGCTCTCAGATTTTGTTTGAAATGAAAATATAAAATATATTAAAATGTGAACTAAAGAGACAGTTGGGGTTGCCATTATATTTATAGGATACAAATAAAACCTTAAAAAGGAAAGAAATCTCCACCATTGGATTACAATGAACATTCAAGAAATTATACAAAAAAGGCGTGTTACAATGCTAATTAATCCATGTTGCATTGTCGGTGGTTCTACCCAGGTTGCAAAAATTAGCCAAGAAGTCCATACCACAACCCCAACCAAATTGTGCCGTGGTGCCAATGCTACTGTCCAAATTCTGCCAAATTTTTCTATCTCATTAATTGGATCCTTCCATTCCATTTGTTTCATTTATGGAACTTTTTGATCATGATTCAACTTTTGAAATCTACCTTCTTAAAATTCTTTTTTTCCCTCATATGTGTTTAGTCATTTTTAGTTTTTTCCGCTCCTTTTATCTTTGTTTTTACTATGTTTTCGGTGTATTGTTGTTCCTTCTATTGGAAGATTAGGTTTGGTGAAATCTTTAAATGTGAGTTTAGCATTAGCTAGTGATGGACATAAATATCATAAACCAACTGAATCGATCGGACTGAACATAAATATAACTTTTTAGGTCGATTTTTGGTTGTCTAGTACGTTCGATTTAGTCTTTTTTTTTCTCCAAATAAATCAATTCAGCTTAGGTTTTTTATTGAAAAATGTGTAAACCAAACTAAATTGATTTATCAAAAAAATAATATATTAATTTTAGTTATATGTAATTTAAGGATAAAATCTTATGGTATTATTGATTTTTATTTTTTGGATTGTAAGTTAACTATGTTTGTTTATATTGTATGTTTAACTTTGAATGGAATACTTGAATTTGATGATTTTACTCAAATGAGAGTGTTTAAATTTTATTCAAATAATAGTATGATAATTTTCATAGGTATAATTTGAACTAATCAATAGACCAAATAGGTTGGCTATTAGTTCAATTTTATTTTATGCATAGGTTAGTTTTGTTTGTCAAATTTCCTAACCGACTAGATCGATTTGGTTAGTTTTTCGGACAAAACATTGACCTAACCAACCTTAGCCTTGTGCCTTTCTCAAATTTATTATGATTTCTTTTTTGTTAGTGTCTTTGGTTTTCAAATATGGGGTTTTTTTATCCTTGCATGAGTGATAAAGTAGAAAGCTTGCAATGCCATTAAATTTTGAAGAAAATGTTTAACTTAAGTTGCTTAATGACTTACTGCCGTATAGAGGTATTTTTCATGTTATAGCACCTGAAATTTGTGTTAAATCTGTCACAATTTCTTTGAAACTTCTTTAGTGTATTTATTCTATTGATAAAGTACAAATAACACTCATATATTATCAAATTTGTTTGATTTATGTGTGTATTATGATTATGTTTTAACCTGTTACAAAAATTAAAATAGATTTTTTAAAAATTATAAAATCTATTTAATACAACAAATTTTTTGTTGGATGAAATATATGGACTATTATTATTCATTAGAGAAATAAGAAAAAAGAAAAAAAAATTATTACAAATTTTGATTTGTATCGGTGAATTTCTTCAACAAAATATCATAATTTATTTGGCTTAACTATTTTTGTTGTCCCTAGGCCACGTATGGTTCACTTAATAGTTTTAACCTAATTTTTCCAAAGTTACAATAGTGTCCTCAAGGCTAGGTATGTATATCAAAGTAAGAGTTCTAACGATTTTCATTAACTAAGCTAACAAAAGTATAGAACTTCTTGTTTCTAACATTTTGTTAAGTGTAATATTTTTGCCATTTGCTAGTATAATAGTTTTATTCCTAACGTTTGTTTGAGTGTAACAATTATGCCCCTAATAGAAACAATACATTATATACTTTTGTAACACAACTAACGAAAAACATTAAAAGTCTCAATTTGTTATGCTTATCTAACTTTGAGGAAAGAATAACAACCTTTAGAAGATAAGAGACAACATTATACAAACCAAATAACAAAAAAAATGCAATTAACCCTAATTTATTTCTAACTTTTGAAATTCATAAATATGTAAATTATCTTTATATTGTAAAATTTATAAATTTGTTTGAGTGTATAATTACTAAGAGTAAAATAATTTAATAACTATCTAGTTCATTTTAATACTTATTTATCAAAAAAATTCCATCAATATTTCACAAATTTAAAAATTTAAAATATAATTCTTCAAATATTTTTCATCAATCAATAAATACTGGTTTTATTAATAAACCATATTGGTAGGTCCAACATGATACCAGTACAAAGTCAAACGAAAAACAAATCATTAAAGAAAATAATGTCAACTTATAAAAGGAGTACTCTTCCACTAAATAAGAGACTGATCACATAGAAGTAAAAATGAACCGATATTTACAGACAGCAAGCTTCAAGGGGAAGAAGAGCACATCATAAATACAGATCCCTTCATTTTTATTTTCACCACGTAGAACTTATTTCTCACAAGTAGCGAAGGAAGTTTAGCTGCCTAATTGACATTGCTAAATGTGATTGTAAAGTGATGGTGCAGACCTAGCCCAACAAAAGAAATTCCATAGACCTCCTTTCTTGCCCCTGCTTTTTGGTGTTATATGTGTATTATTCTTCTGCAGAATCTCCCACATGACGTGTACATCCCCATACTCACAAGCTCTCACTTCATGTCGCAGCTTGAGTATCCCTGTTAAGTTTCCATAACATGTTTAAAGGCATTAGTATTCTATAATAAGAAAAGCTTTAAGCACAACATGAAGCATGCATCCATCAACATGTTGGAATATATTAGCTTTTGTCAATAAACGGTCGCACAATTACTTAACATCTAACCTTCCCTATTTAATATCCAATCTCACAATTACTTTAACATCTAACCTTCTCTATTTAATATCCAATATCCAATCTAACACTGACAGATTACTTTACTTATGCATATAACATTTCTTTTTATAATATCATGGCAATATTACAAGTCTTAAATTTAATGGATATTAACCATGAAGAAATTAGATCATAAAACACTAATCAACACGCTTAGACATGCAAATAAGGATCCATTTTCTGATTCATACTAGCAATGGAATGGGAAAACAAACAGTTAATGTGGACAAAACAAACATACTGACCTCAGAAGGATTGAGCATTAGGTCAGACTAGACACAATATTGTAGAATTGTCTATGGACACAAATCCTATATAAGGGATCTACCATTTATGCTTATACTCAACCCTAGCCATGATAATGAAATCTATACATGCGACATATTTTCGGGGTAGTTTTGCCCAATGTTATAGAACTTATTAAACAACTAGGTTTATAGTCAGACCTAGTCATGATTGTATCATTTAAGCTTTTGGGAGAAAGTACATTAATACTTTTATGCATATGTTAATTTTTCACACAAGTATGTTACATATAACATGCATGTCTAATATTTAAAATTCAACAATTAAAGTTACGGTTTTGAATATAAAACCTCTAACTCTAACACCATGTTAAAGTCAACTCTCTCGATAGCTTTAGAAAGATATATAATATTTTTATACATTTATCACCTCTCACAAACAACCTCTAATAATTGGTTAAAACAAATATTGAAATGATTATTAAGGACGTGTTTGACAATGATTTTAATTCTCGATTTCTTATCTTTTTAAGTAATTTTTCAATCAATTATATTTAATAACGATTTTTAATTTTGATTTTCACATTTTAAAGAATTATTACTAAAATACGGGAAGATTGATAAATTTTATAAAAAAAAAATTTAATCAGATTTTTTTTAATTTTAACCAAAAATTTGTTTTATAAAGAGTAATCAAGTTTTATAACTTTTATATGTATATAGATATTATAAAAAAATAATTAAAAACTTAAAATTCGTAAATAATAACCAAAAATTTTATTAATTTTTTAAGTTTTTGAAAGAAAAAAAAAACTTTACCAAACATCTTGTAAGTAATTTTTATTTTCTTTTCTTCAAAATCACTAAGTATAAATTGTTATCAAAAACATTAATAGTTCTAATTACTTTTACAAAAGAATTAGAAATCAAATAATCAATTAATCATAAAACATAAATAATAAATCAGAGGTTACGGTAAACAATTTGTTTCCTTGTGTCAAATAATTCTTTGAAATATCTATCAAGGGTGGAAATTAGAATTTAGAAGTAAGACAACATATACAAGAAAAAATGTATGAAGGATGAAAAGACCATTAGGTTATACATAGATGAAGCCATCAAAGCTCTAGGCCAAAACCATAGATGAGAAGGATTGCTACAAAAATTTGCCCTTGCCCGTCAAAATTGAACATTAATCTCATTCTCTTCCATCCTCAGTTGGTCTATCTATCTATCTCTCAAATCAAATTTAATTGAAATCATCAAAAGTCTTTGCTCTCATGAACTTAATCAAACATAAAACAATAGTATAATGCATCAGAAATCATTTAAACAAAGTATGAATCAATAATGACAAAGGCATAAAACCAGTCTCATAAACACCAAAAAGAAAAAAAGGACAGGAAGTAAATTAACTTTCGATCAATCTGAAACAAATTGCACAGCTATAGACACAATTAGCTCCCTGAATTATCCAATTCAACAGAGCCCTATTATGGTGCAAGGAATACTGATCATCGCCTCGCTCTCTCTCTCTCTAAATACTGAATGATCGTTTCTCTCACCATCTATTATCCTTTTCTTATTGATTCTTTCGGACTTTCTCATCTACTTTTACACTTGAGCTGTAGAGAAATTTCATTACATATACAAAATAACGCCAAAAACAACTTTCATACAAGGAAAAAAATTGATATTTGGGATATTTAGGGGAACAATCCGTTAAAGAAATGAAATTCGAGATAAATTCAACCAAAACAAATCAGCGGTCCGCAGATGAAGTCTGAAATTGTAAACTATACGAATAAACCAATCAATTACCGTATTTGCGAATTCGAAATCGAGTAGAAACGCCTCTCCACATTCTTCGCGCGGGAGACGACACCTTATGCCACCACTCCATTTGCTCCAAAACACTTTCCCTCTGGCCAAGCAGAGCTCAGAAGGAAGAAAAAAAAAGGAGCACAACAGAAGACTCCCGAACGAATCCAATTCTTCATTATACTTTATACTTCCCTGCATTGTCCTTTTGAATGTAAATTTTTCAAAAGTGATTTTAAAGGAAATTGTTTGGAATAAAGAAATTTGATTAAAAATAATTTAAAGATAAGTATCGAAATATTTAGCATAAAGTTATTAAAAGTAATTCCTCTTCACTATAAAATCTTAAATATAATACAGTATAGAATTTTATTAATAAAAATAAAAAATAAAAATAATTTTATTTGTATTATTTATGTCCCATAAATTAAATTATTTTTTAAAAAGGAATAGTAATAATTTTTTTAAAAATCACAAATAATAGAATTATTTATCATTAAAATTACCATTCACCTTTAATAATACTTTAAGTTATATAAAATTACATAATTAAAAAAAAAAGGTTCAAAATGGGAGTAAAACATAAAAAGAAACGCCAATTGATTTCAAAGTTTAGATGACATTTAGTTAAGGTGGCAGTAGTTAATAGTCAAACTAAATGAGCCAACTTTTTATAATCTAATTGAATTTCGTTATTTTAGTTGAGAATTTGTGGTTAAAAAAATTGCTCCCTTTAGATAAAAAAAAATATATCAATTATTTTTATATCCACATATTTTATATTATTTTATGTGCCAAAATTATTATAAGAATTAAAAAATAATTATTTTTAGATAATTTTAACACATATTATAATAAAAAGAATATACACTTACAAATTTTAAGAACTATTAATAGAAAAAAGAAGTTAATATTTAAAAATATACATGAGCTCTTAGCGTCCTCTCAAAATTGTTTTGACAAATCATACTTATGGTTATTATCAAAGTATATACATTAGTTCTTAGCCTAAGTCAATGAGGCGATCAAATGCTTATAATCGTTTGGCGTTGAATTTTAATTAACTTAAAAATTATATTTAATACATATTAAAAATATGAAATATATATATATATATATATCAATTATTAGTATAATTATTTAAAAATAAATATGTGGTATATATGAATTTTTAAAATATAAAAAAATATGTTATTTTTAAAATAAAATTAATTATTTCAATAATTTATATATCAATTAACTAGTAAAATAATGATATATATTTATTTTAAGTATTATTAGAAGGTGAGTTCTAATATATATATATATATATAGTTATAATGTACGTGGTATAAAAATTATTTAACAAAAAAAAAACTTATATAACAATTGGAATATTTTATTTTTGAACGTACAGTCGATGTACGGTTACATTTAGTTTTCCACACATCTTATTCTTATTGGTTTGTTGACTTTAAAAGTAATGGACTAATTTTTGTGTAATTATGTTAGGTATTTGTATTCAAATAAGTAATAATTTATTAATTTACATTATTATTAAATATAAGATTATAATTTATTAAATATGACGCTCATAAATCAAGTATTAAATTTCAAATACTATTTATAAGGTAAATGTTCACATAATTATTAATTATTATATATCATTTTTGTATGTAATTCTTTCCGTTTAAAAGTGTATAATTGCTAAAAAGAAAACACAATTAGCTTAATATTGAATATTTTGTTTAATAATTTAATATCATAATATTTTTTTAAAATAAAAATATTATTTTAATATTAATAAAATATCATTAATTATTGTCACAATAATATTTTATTAATAAATTTATTTTATAATAATAACACATAATTATAATTGATAATTTATATATTTTTATTATAACAATAATAAAAATTGGTGTAATAATATAAAAAAATTTACTTATACCCTTAATATTTTAATTTTTTTCATAGATACCCTCTATCTATATAGAATATCATACATACCATCATATTTATGTGTGAGAGTAGAGGGAGACGATTATATTAATAACTATAACCAGTCAACATCAATTTTAGATACATTTGGTTAATAACTATTGATTATGACTCAGTAGTAGTTTTCCTACGATTTAATCACGTTTTTTTTTTATTTTTTAATATTTATTCAAGAATATATTTAATTATAAAAAAATGTTAAATTAATTCTTATTTTACTATATTATTTAAAATATTAACATTAATTTTTATTTTTAATTATTTGGCACATATTTTTAAGTAAAATAAAAAATAAATAAAGTAAAAATAAATAAAATTTAATCTAATTATACAAAGTATTCTGTGTTTTATTGTTAAAATTATTTTTCTATGTAATTATACGTATATAAAATAATTATGTTTATATATGTTCGGTTTTGGTTGATCATAGTTTTGATATTACATTAATCATCATCGTCTCACATCTTTTTTATTACTGTTATTTTTGGAGAAAAATTATCGAATTTTTACGGATAATCACAATTTTAATTATTTACGATTAAGATATTCATCCTTAATCATCGTTTTACAGAATTAGAGAAGCATTAGTTTTAAGGGACAAAAGTGTAATTTTAGGTGTTAGGCTATTTTAGAAAAAAAAATTAAAAATTAACTTTTTATTCAAAAAAGAAAAAGTAATAAAGGAAACAGAAAATAAAAGCTTCGTCGTGGCCATGAAGGATCTAAAAGGATCATAGTCAACGAAATTACCAAACTAGATCACGCTGAAGCAGTAGCAATGATATATGTTGCCGAAGATTAGGTAGTAGAGGTCTTGAGGGTTGAGGAGATTACATCCATGGTCGGAAGCTGTGGATAAACAATGAGGCATGTGACTATGTGTTATATATTGGAAGTACATGAAGGCTATGTGTATCGAAAATCTTGATTGTTGATAGTGAAACTGTGAAGGTAGGCTGATGATGGGATTTTGGGGTTCGAACATTATTTTTTAACTAGATTTAGACATTTTGATAAATAAATAATAATATTAATTATCAAATAATAATTATTATTGATTTAAACAAATTTATTTCAAAAATAAAAGCAAAAGAAAGACTTTAAATTTAAATTTTTTATTAAGTTTCTTTTATTACAACAAAATGAAAAAAATGATTTTAAAATTTTGTAAAAATATTTGTAACAATACTCTCAAAACAAATAATTAATTAAGTTATTACTTTAATGTATTAATTAATTTGCTACAGTTTATTAATAATAATTATATAATTTTATTTAATAAATAAATTAAATATTTAGACAACCCGTTGAAATTTCATAAGCATTTTTAGAAAAATATTTTGTTCAAAAATAATGTATTTTAATTGATTATTTTTTAATTAATATAATATAAGATATGATTAAATTAATTTGTTTATTAAAAAGATAATCATTAAACACACGAATTTTCATCTCAATAATCAAAACAATTATAGAGTAGTAATAATATAAAGTCAATATAAAATAAAACTATAAAAATAAACCCTAGTAAGAAATGTATTTATTTTTAAGATATTTGTTATTTATCATTTGGTACTTAATTATTGATTTTAAAAAAAAATCTATAAGACTCTTAAAAAAAATAGAGAACAACCAAACGAAGAGACGTTTTCATACATACAGATTTATTAAATGGGACAACAACATAGGTAAATAAAGGTGATGGAGTAATGGTAGATAATATGTTTAAGTATGGATTGCTTAGTGATGAACCGTTGAATGAATTTTGTTAAAAATGGGTTTGTAGATGAGATTTATGGTCTATTAGAGATTTTTTCAAAAAATATTTTTTTGGTGGTAAAAGGATTGACAGTCCTAACTGCCTTTTATTTATTGATAGATTTTAGCAAGGCTAACAAATTTGATGGTAGATGAGAAATATCAAATTTTCCATCAAAATGGCAATAAAAAACCCAATTAACTACTTTGAGTGCTATCATATTTACATCTCTCGGAACCATCTAATACTAATCATGCATGGAAAATTTATCTAACTCATCATGTAGAATGGTTTTTGTTGTATGTTGCAGAGCATGCCCATTTGGCAACATAAATTCTTCTATTACTTGTTTTGCATCGCCCTTCAAATAAACAGATTTTATTTTTCCATTTGAGTGCTTCAAGAAAAGCATGTTTAAAAGCTAGAGCTTCTGCAATTTCAAGAGAAGAAACACAAAGCTGCTTTGTCCATCCATAATGGAATGCACTTGAAAGGATCCAAAACTGTAAAATCAATGGTTGCCCTATCATTTAAGCATGCTGCATCAAAATTAAGCTTAAAGGCTCTCAATGGAGGTGGTTTCCAACTAGGATGGATATATATGATATCTTTTGTATTATTCTCTTAGAAAGATATAAAGTGGATTGTCTTATTTTATCTCATGTTTGATTTAGTGTTTCTAATGAATTTATAATACAGTATTACCTCATTTTATTTAAATATTATTTTATCTAATTTCATCTCGTTTATGTAAATACTATTTTTTTATTTAATTTAAATTATAAATAATCACGTATCTTATTTCTATTATTTTTATATTCTTATTTGTCTCATTTAGATTCATTAGAAAAAAATTAGATATCTCAATTAGTATTGTTTCATTATCATGTCATTTCATTAAAAATTAAAAATTAAGCGAGAAAAAATGAGATGGATTTTAAAAATTAATGAATTGTATCATAAATTTTATTAATATATTAGCTAAATTTATACGTATAAGGTTGTAATCTTAAAAGAGAAGCAATTGTTATTTATAGTTAATTCCTTGAATTCCTTTGAAGATATAATCCTTTCACCATCCAAATCAGCATTTTGAAAAATTATGTACTTCCTCAACTTTCATATATATGGTCTCTATCATAATTACAACATTTAGAGTAAATTCTACGATTAATTCCTTTGCTAATAATGATTTCGGAGGTGAACTAATACACTGATATAAGTTTGAATATCCAATTTGACAAGAAAAAACCACAATAAATTCAATTTTTAATTCAGCCACCAAGAATACAAAATTTCACATCTAATAAAGAGATTGTGGGGACAAGTATGTTAAAAAAAGTGTAAGAACAATATTACCGATAATTTGAAATGAACTGCTTGGGTTGAGTTACGGATTACGTTGTTCTTTTTAAGACTTTTGACAGCTCTGTCCAAACTTATGTAAACAAACACAGTCTCGTCGTCCCCAGGATAAAATAGCTCAGAATCTTTATTTTTTATCTCGAAACTTCACTGCACTTATGAAGACTGGAATGTTACACTGATAAAATTTGTTGCTCGAAAAACTCAAAATAAATTAAGATCTTCTTTTTTTTCTTTCTTTTCAATATGAGAGCTTTTTTCTTAGGTAAGAGATGTTTGCAATTGATGATTAAAATTGAAAGCTGAGACCCTCTATTTATAAGTTTGAGAAAACGTGTGATCATTATGATAATAACAATCATGTCTAGGTGGAAAGAGTAACCACTATTTTATGAAAGGAAAAGTAACAATTATTTTCTGAGTAAGGAAAAATAACGACCATTTAATGGATATTTTTGAGTAAATAAAAAATAATTGCTTTTTTTTTAGTAAAGAAAACGGCCATTTTCTGAGTAAAGAAAAGTAACGATCATTTTCTGAATAAAGTAACGATCACATTTGCCTAGGTCCTTTCCCCTTTAACAAAAGTGGATGTCCCTTGGAACCCAAGCCCAATAGCCAATCATTTTCTATTTATACATCTCCTAAGTGATGTAAAATAGCAATGTGGGACAAGGCACAAATAGGCATTATTTGTTTTATAAAAAATTCATTTTTTTTCAACAATCCCCCACTTGAATTTTATATAAAAATAGTTTTCATCGAGCAACCAATCAATTAAAAGTATAAGATTATGCATAAGCAAAAGCTGTCTATCGACTTGAACATTTGCATAGTTTTGATACTTTAGAATATACTAGAGTAACTCATAGTTTTGAATTCTATCTTTAACAACATTACACACATAACCTTTCCAAGGTGTAGTTCAAAAAACCCATGCTTTGCGGCCACACTTCCACATTCACATAGGTAAGTCTATCAAGAGTACTCTTGTAAGTATATACTCCACTCCACATAAAGTATATAAATCATTAAGAGTTTAATAATTAACTCATCATTCTTTGTCGTTTTAGGACTTCATGCTTCTAACAATATATAATGGGATTTAAAAATAACATGATTAATCTCATATCACTTTATGACTTGTTATTACCCATTGATCTTATTTCTTGGGATTTCTAGTCTATAATTTGGGTTACTATCACAAGTGACTCTTCATTCTAAGGGCATCATTCCCATTCCTTTCGAGAGTTTAAAAACCTTCTCTCTTGGTAATCCTTTCGTCAAAGGATCAGCCAAATTTTCATTAGAACGTACATGATCCACTCTTATAGCTCTTGTAGAAATAAATTCTCTAACAGTATTGTGCTTACGATTTATCTTTCATCTCTTGCTGTTGTAATAACGGTTATGAATCTTAGTAATAGTCGTGGAACTATCACAGTGGATCAGGACAACTGGTATCAGTCTTTCCTATAAAGAGATCTCAACTAACAGACTTCTTAACCAGCCTACTTCTTCACTAGGAGCAACTAGTGATATCATTTTAGACTTCATCGTAGATTGAACCAATAATTTATGTTTCTTTGACTTCCAAGAAACAGCTCCACCAGATATGCTAAATATATAGCCTCTAGTTGCTTTGGAATCTTTTGATGAAGTGTTCCAATCAGCATCATTATATCCTTCTAGAACAGTGGGAAACTTTTTATAATGTAATTACAAGATTCATAGTTCTCTTAAGATATCTTATGACCTTTTTAATAGCATTCTAATGTTTTATACTAGGTCTACTGGTAAACCTACATAGTAGTCCCATAACATAAACTATGTTTGGTCTAGTGTAGTCAGTAGCATAACGTAAGCTACCAATGATGCTTGTGTACTTAGTTTGTCTAACACCATCTCCAATATTCTTGAACAAATTTACACTAGGATCATAAGAAGTACTTGAAGGTTTCCAGTTAAAGTAATTATATTTCTTTAATATCTTCTCAATGTAATGAGATTGGTTTAGAGAAATTCCCTTTTCAGACCTAGTAATCTTTAAACCAAGGATTACACTCGCTTCTCCGAGATTTTTCATATCAAAGTTAGCACTTAACAAATTTTTCACATTATTCACAACATGAATATTTGATCCAAAAATAATCATGTCATTTGCATATAAACATATAATAGTGTAAATATCATTTTCTTATTTATAATAAATGCCTTTGTCATTTTCATTTATTTTGAATCCATGTGAGATAACTAGATTATCAAATTTTTCATACCATTGCTTAGGTGCTTCTTTTAGACCATAAAGGGATTTATCAAGTTTACAAACTTTATTTTCTTGACTTAGAAGAAAAAAACCTTCAGGTTGGTCCATATAAATTTCTTCTTCTAAGTTACCATTTAAGAAAGCAGTTTTGACATCCATTTGGTGCACTAATAAATCATGGATAGCAACAAGAGAAAAAGTACACGTATGGAAGTTATTTGTGTGACTGATGAAAAGGTAACAAACAAATCTACAACTTTGACTACAAGACGAGCTTTGTACTTTTCAATAGTACCATTGAGTTTCAATTTCTTCTTTAGTATCCATTTATATCCTATTGTTTTCCAACCAGGAGGTAAGTCAACTAAATGCCAAGTTCTATTATACTTAAGAGATTCCATTTCATCATTTATGGCTTCTTCCCATAAGTTGGCATCTAAAGAAGATAATGTTTCTTTAAGAGTTTGAGGATCTTCCTCTAAGGTATAAGCATAAAAATCATACCCAAAATCCTTAAGGGTTCGAACTCGTTTACTTCTCCTGATTTCAATGTTTAATTCCATATTTTGTTCACTAGTTCTAGTTATGGGTAAACTATTAGAAGACGAGCCCTCACTATTTTTCAATTTAAAGGGGAACCTATGTTCATAGAAGTCAGCATCATTTGATTCTATAACTACACGATCATTTAAGTCATAGAATTTATAAGCTTTATTATTCACAACATATCCTATGAATACACATTCATATGCTCTACTAGCAGTTTATTTCTTTTAAGATCAGGGATCCTAATATAGGCTAAACAACTCGAAGTTTTAAAATAAGTTAAATTAGGTTTCTTATTTTTCAAAATTTCATATGGTGAAATTTTACTAGTAGATTTAGGTACTCCACTTAGCACATAGCAAACTGTTAATAAAATTTCTCCCCACTAATGGGAAGCAGTACCAGAGTTTAATAAAATTACAATAACTGATTTAGTAAAATTTCTATTTTTACTTTAAGCTTTTCCATTCATTTCGCATTTTTTTAATTCCATAAGTTTTATAAAAATCATTGAAAATATTGGAATCATATTCAATGCCTTTATCACTTCGAAACCTTTTTATTTTTCTATTAAGTTGATTTTCAATTTTAGTCATAAATATTAAACATGTCAAATGCTTCACTTTTATATTTTATTAGATATACATAAGTGTAATATGAACATTCATCAATAAAAGTTATAAAATAGTGTTGTCCATTTCTTGTTAAATTTTCATTAAGTTCACATATGTCAAGGTGTATTAAATCTAAAGGTTCAGATTCTCTAATTACTTACCTATGTGAAGTTTGGTTATTTTAACTTGACTACAAAAGTCACATTTTTCAAAATCATTCATAGATAGTTTAGGAATTAATTCTAAGGTACTCTTGTTCTTGATTATGCGTTTATTAACATGACAAAGTCTAGCATGTCAAATATTAAAAGAACTCAACATATAAGTAGAAGAAGAAGCTTTATTAATTTCAAAATTTAATTTAAACATGCCATTAGTGGTGTACATTTTTCCAACAAATATATTATTTTTAGTTATTGTATATAAATCAGCCCCTATAGTTTGAGTAAACCCAACTTTGTTAAGAAGATATCCCGAAACTAAGTTCCTTCTTATCTCTAGAGTATGCAGGACATCCTTCAAGATGATAGTCTTTCCAGAAGTAAACTTCAATTCCACCTCACCAGTACTAGTAACTTTAGTGGAGTGGGAGTTGCCCAGTAGCACTTTCTTATCCTCAGACTCAGAATAGGACTTGAACATGTCTCGATCATAGCAAACATGGTGAGAAGCACCAGTGTCTACCCACCACCCCTTATATCCACCAACAAAGTTGATTTCAAATATCATAGCAATAAGTTAATTGTCGGTAAGGTTCGCATGTGGGGTAGGACGATTTCTGTTTCAAAAATTCCTGGCCAAGTGCCCAAGTCTGTTACAACTATAATACATGAATATGTTATTTCTTAGGGGGTTAAGGTTCATTCTGGGGAGGATAGTTTCTGTTTCTATTTTGGTGGTTGCGATTTTGGTTATTATTGTGATTTTTAATTTTCATATTTCTTCCTTTAGGTTTCAGAATTGCAGAGGAGGACTTCTTATTGGTATTTTTTTTTGAGACAACGAGTACTTCATTTCTTTGATCTTATTTTTGGGTTTATTCTTCTATTCTTATAGAGGTTATAAGACTTTCTAAAGAAAATTCCTTAGTTTTATGTCTCAGTGCATTCTTAAAATCTTTCCAAGTAGAGGGTAATTTATCTATAATAACAACTACTTGAAATTGTTCATCTAAAATCGTACCTTCAAAAGTTATTTCGTGTGTTATCTTCTACAATTCGTGTGATTGAGCTTCCACATATCTTCCATCAATCAATTGGTACTTCATATATCTAATGATAGCATACAAGTCATCAACTAATCCATTAAGAATAAATTTTTTGCATAGAAAATCATTTTCCATCCAGGTGTCTAAATCTTTTATCTCAAAACTTCACTGCACTAATGAAGACCGAAATGCTACACTGATAAATTTTGTTGCTTAGAAAATTCAAAATAATTTAGGATCTTCTTCTTTTTCTTTCTTTTCTTTCTGAGAGCTTTTTCTTAGGTAAGAGATGTTTGCAATTGATGATTAAAACTGAGAGTTGAGGCCCTCTATTTATAGGTTTGAGAAAACGTGTGACTATTATGACAATAACGGTTATGTCTGGTTGGAAAGAGTAACGACCATTTTATGAAAGGAAAAGTAACGGTTATTTTCTGAGTAAAGAAGAATAACGACCATTTAATGGATATTTCTGAGTAAAGAAAAAATAATGGAAATTTCCTAAGTAAAGAAAAATAACGACCATTTTCTGAGTAAAGAAAAATAATGGTCATTTTTTGTGTAAAATAATGACCATTTTTTTGAGTGAAAAGTATTTTAATAAAAAAATTCCAAAAGTGACGGTTGCACATTTGCCTATGTCTTCTCCGCTTCCACAAAAATGGGTGCCCCTTGGGGCCCAAACCCAATAGCCAATCATTTTCTATTTATATATCTCCTAAGTGATGTAAAATAGCAATGTGGGGCAAGACACAAATAGACATCATTTGTTTTATAAAAATCATTTTTTTCAACAGAAATGGTCCACGTCCTTTATCTCCTTATAACACCATAGGCATCTCATATCTACTAGTTGTCTAAACTTACCAATAACTTGTCAAACATGCAATGTATTATGGAAGATTTTATGGCATTCATGGAGCTTAGACTTCTAATATTCTGTCTCGAAACCAGTTTGTTTAGGAACTCTTCTTGATTTTACTAGAATATTATATACATCTTTTACAATGAATTCAATTGAGTCATATTCTAGCAAAAATATTGAATTTGTTTGATGAGGCAAATTTGGTCTTAGGGTAGTATTGTATTTTCCAACATTAACGCCAGCTAGAGATTATATTTGCTAAAATCACTCCCATTTCCTTGTTCAAGTGTATAATTTTTAAATAGTTAGATTACTCTGATCAACTTGTTAATTTATAGTTTGGATTAATTGGTGTGAAAGACTAAGGATCCAACGGTTTGTCCATATATTTATAGAGCTATCATCACCAATTTACACCGAGAAGAGATGAATAGGTATTTTTACTATTATTTATTTTTGTGTCTTATCTTCCAAGTAAAAAATAGCTCAAGGACAATAATAATAAATAGTATAAAACATTTAACGTGAAATCCTCATTTCTGTACCACGGGATCTTGTCCAGTAAATTAATCAATTATGTATATCAAATGATTATATTTGTACTACGTCTAGCTCAGTGGAGGGCACAAGACATCTCGGGATATCCACGTGAGGCCCAGGAATAGGGCATTGTTGCTTAAGATAGTTCCTGACTAGACAGGAAAACCCTTTCTTGACACGTGTTTGTGATAACTGTATTTTATATAGTTATTTTCATCAATTTTAGTAATGATAATTACTATGTTCTTTTAATATTTAGTTAAATAAATTAATATTTTCCTTTTATGCATTAAAAATACATTTTTAATAAAATTAAATAATTTGTATCGAAAATGTACTTAATTTCATATTTTTTCGTCCACAAATATAATTTCAAATAATATAGTTCTTAAACTACAATTTATAAAAATCGAAAATATAATTTAAATTAAATTTGGGCTTAATTATAATTATTTAAAGTTTAAAAATTTAATTTAAAATTATCAAAGGGTTTAACTGTAATTTAAAAAAGTTAAAAATGTAATTTGAATTAAATTTGTGGGTGAAAATGCAATTAATAAAACTTAATTTCTGCGCAGGTGAGATGAGGCCACGCGCCCTATTCCAAACGCGCAACATGGACCGTCTGATTAAAGAAGTAACGGTTGGGATTCACGCGTGTAGATCAAAACCGACCAAGGAGAGTGGGTACAGAGTTCTTCGTTTGCGTAGACTGGCGTGCCAGTGGGGCCCACCTGCCGCGCAGACTGGCGTGCAGAGTGGGACCCAGCGTGTCGGCTGCACCTGATTCCCTCGAGGTGCATCGATCGCCGTTGGATGAGATGAACAGGTCCCGGATTGAAGCGCGTTGAACCAAACTGTCGCGCACCGAGACGCTCGTCTACAAATCCAGTGTGACGTGGTACATCCAAGCCGCGTGCACCCTCGTGTTTCAACGGAAAATGAGCAGCCACGTGTCTCATAAATATTCCAGCGAATAACATGATGACACGTGGCATGTCTTCGGTGAAATAAAAACGCAGAAACCGTGCCCACTTCCAGGTGTTAATCACTTCCAACGCGAGGAAATCTTGTGCGACGCGTTCTTCATGCGCCCGGCCTTACCACCGAATGAACATCGGCCATGTGTCGTTGTATTTCTCTCAGCAAATCACATGGTGACACGTGTCATGTGTGAAAAGAAAAGAAAATAAGAAACACGCATAATGGTTTTCACCCGTGTGTTGTTATTTTAATTCCCCATACATTTTTGTCCCCCACTTAAAATAAAAAAAAAAGAATAATTGAAAGGGGGATATATTTTGTACGCGAGGAATTAGTTGTGGTTCTTCTTTTGTTGGGTTATTCTTTCATTTTGGTTACTCACAGTTCTTTTTATTTATTTATTTTTCTCTTTACCATTTTCATTTCTTTTCCTCTCTGCGTGTTACACAAAACACGCAGACGTTTATTTGACATTTTTGTATTGTATTTTCTTAGGGAAATTACAGAGAAAGTAGACAACTAAGAAGAAAGAAAGGGAAGAATTTATTTTTCATCGAGGAATTGTTAAAGAGTTTCTCCTAATCTATTTTCTCTTAATTTTTGTTTCTCTGCTATGTTTTATTTTTGTTTTGTTGTAATTTTAATTTCTGCCATGAACTAATTTATTTGTTCTAGGATTACTTGATGTAATAGCGTAAATTATGAAACTTGAATTAAGTATTTTTGAATGATTTATGGAACTGTTTTAAGTTGTTTATTTTATATGTGTTTAATGCTTTTAATTATTGGAAGATTAATTAACTAATATGTGACACTTAAATAAACTTGAAAAAGGCATTTTTGTATGCTGCTCATGATGAAGTAACGTATATACATAAGAGATAGAAATATACTTTTATTGTATGTGTAACTGTTTGAGAACTCAGAACTTAATAAATCTGGTTGAATTTAATTCGCATAGGAATATAGTGAATCATTTTAACTGGATGTGTCTGTATGGAGCTCGGAAGAGATATATGGATAAATTAGGAGTTCTTGGTTAACAACTTAAAATACGATAAAATAAATCAAGATAAAATATAATGATTCAAGTGGATTAATTTGGTGAAACTGCAATCCTAGAATTTTCTTGCAATCTATTATAAAAGTTAGTTAGTCAAACTGCATCAAATTATCGACTGTTTGGATAAAATTAGGTTGAAATAATTTTAATAATTAACGAATACTAGTAACAAATCTCTGTAGGAACGATATTTTACTTATCATATTATTACTTGTGACCGTGTATACTTGCACGATTTTCTATGTGTTGTAAAACACACAACAGTTTGTTTCATTCTCCCCAGCTCTCAAACCCAGAACCTAACCCTTAAGTAGACCTTGGGAAGCAAGCTGGTACCATTTATACTACTAGTCCAACTGGTACCATCTAGACTACTAGTCTAGATGGTACCAGCTTCTAAGAATCTGTGGCTATAAGGGTAGGTCATAAGTTCGAAGTTGGGGAGGCGCTAAAGAAATGCGTGTTTGGCGATGGTCATCTTGTCTAGTCAAGAACTAGCTTGAGCATCAACTCCATCCACCAAGGCCCCCACGTAGATATTTTTAGCAAAAATGGCGCATTTTGATGTTTGAACCACGTCTAGCTTGGCGAAGGGCACAAGACATCTCGAGATATCCACATGGGGCCTAGAGAGTTCTGGCATTGATGCTCAAACTAGTTACTGACTAGTAGGGTTGCCATACCTTGACAAGTGTTTGTTTCACTCTCCCCAGCTCTCAAACCCAAGACTTAGCCCTTAAGTAAACCTTGGGAAGAAAGCTGGTACCATATAGGCTACTAGTCCAGATGGTACCAACTTGCTTCCCAATTTTTACTTAAGGGTTAGGTCCTAAGTTTGAGAGCTGAGAAGAGCGAAACAAACATGTGTTAGGGTATGGTCACCCTACTAGTGAGGTACTGATGAGTGCTCAAAAAGCACTAAAATAACCATGATTTTATGCAGCAGCCCCTGTGACGTCATGTTGACCTCAGCATTTCCATTACACGTTTTTTAATTTTTTAATATTTTTTTTAACATTTTTTTACTCATTTTTTCTCTCCATCCTCACCTATAAATACCCCCCTTCCATTCACTTCAAATCACACCTCAAAACCATGCCTTTCTTCTTTCTTTCTCGTTTCTTGGTTTTGAGTTTTCTTAGTTTCTTTCTTAGTTTCTAAGCTTTTCTTAGTTTTCTCTTAGTTTTTAGTTCAATTCTCTTAGGTTTAGAGTTCTTCTCTTTTTGAGAGGAACTTGTAATGTTTTTGTAATAATTTAGATTTTTGATTCAATAAATGGAAGTGAAAATTCCGCTTGGAGGTTTTCTAGCAACGGGAATAGCGTCGAAGTTCTGTAAGGATTTTATTTTCTTTACAGTTATTTTTATGCTTTATTCTTACATGTTATATTTAATTTGTCTGTGATTAAATTTAACTGTGCTAGTTGTTTATAATCATGATATAATAATAACGTTGTTATGCTTGCGAAATATTATCTAGGTTATTAAAGATATAAATTGATATTTTATTGATTCTCTCTTTTTTGTATGAATTCCACCTTTGGTGGGGTTAGATATTCTTTGTTAACTAAACAAATCAATTAACACCTATGGGTGGGGTTGATAACTAATTTGGTTAATTAAATTAATTCCTTTTTCTAAGAGATTGAAAATGAACCATTTAAATGCCACCTTTGGTGGGGTTAGACAGTTTAAACTTTATTCAAGGTGTCCAAATTAAACTTAAGAATTTAGTTATCCGAGTACTAACTTTCAAGTTTTAAAACCACTATTGAAAATATGTTGTAAATAGATTTTCAAATAATAGTTTTTATAAAAACTTTTGAAATAGAGTTTCACTCTAACTACATGGCGATTGTCCTAACAAATAAAAGAGCACTACTCTAAATGAGACTAGATAATTAAACCTTAAAATCTAATTTTCAAATTTAAGTTTGTAATGAAATATAATATATTTCTCTCTAAACATCCTTAATATAAAATCTTCAAAAAAAACAAAATCAATTCATTTTAGAAATTTTCACCTATTTAATATTTATGCATAACAACGTTATTATTATATCATGATTATAACATTGCTACCTGAGTTAAATTTAATCACATAATTAAATATAACATGTAAGAATAAAGCATAAAAATAAGCGTAAAGAAAATAAAATCCTTCTGAGAACTTCGACGCTATTCCGTTGCTAGAAAACCTCCAATTTGCACTTCCATTTATTGAATCAAAAATCTAAATTATTACAAAACATTACAAGTTCCTCTCAAAAAGAGAAGAACTCAAACCTAAGAGAATTGAACTAAAAACTAAGAGAAAAACTAAGAAAAGCTTAGAAACTAAGAAAGAAACTAAGAAAAAACTCAAAAACTAAGAAATGAGAGAAAGAAAGAAGAGAGAAGTGTGGTTTTTGAGGTGTGATTTGAAGTGAAAGGAAGGGGTATTTATAGGTGAATGGAGAAAAAATGAGTAAAAAATGTTAAAAAAATATTAAAAATTAAAAACGTGTAATGGAAATGCCGAGGTCATCAATGATGTCAACATGACGCCAAGGGGCTGGCTGCACGTGAAAAATGGGGTGAAAAGCGTTAAACGCTGGTATTTCTTCAGGCGGCTTCTGTATACCAGTATGTAATAACGATCCAGCAGCGTATGGTGATAAATGTCAGCCTTATGGTGTAGCACGTTAAAACGGTAAGACATATGACAATGTATGACGAGTAGCCATAGTATTTCTGTATGCAACGATTTTCTCTTTTTGACATTTTTGACCTTTTCGACCCATTTTGTCCAATTTTTCCATGTTTGTTGACCTTTTCCCACTTATTTATTAATATATTTGTGATGTATTGCTTCAACTATTCTTTTTTGAGTCTTTAAATTGCGTTTTTAAGCCAAAATGCGAAAAACAATAAAAATACCCGTGATTAGAAAAGAAAAATTTATATAAATATATGATAAAACATATAAATATATATATTTTTAATCAATTAATGTGCATAAAATCATGGTTATTTTAGTGCTTTTTGAGCACTCATCAGGTACTAGTTTGAGCATCAACGTCAGAACTTCCTAGACCCCACATGGATATCCCGAGATGTCTTGTGCCCTCCGTTGAGCTAGGTGTGGTTCAAACAGATTACAATACTTATTTTACAAGTGACATTTGTTTATTCTTGAAATATTCAACCTTGTGACTTTCCTCGATAAGTTATAACCTTCATTTTGAGTTTCTTAGATAACTCATTAGTCAAAGAATTTCTCTATTAACTTAATCTTAAACCTTTGTGTCGAGTTCTATTGATTAACTCATAAACCAAAGACTTTTTCAAATGACTTAGCCTTCAACCTTTGTATACATAATGGATATAAGGGATGGAATGAACAAAACTCTTTATAGGAACTTTTAAAAAATACAAGATTGGTTTAACTCCAAGAAGGATGATCAAAAAATCATCAAATATAAATAAAATATTTCTCTTTTTCTTCTTAGAAGATATCCTTTCCAAGACAAAAATGAAAATATGATCTCTTAAATTTGTTGGTTGAAACACAAAGCACATATAAATACATAAGGATCATATGTATTAAGAAACACAAATGTTGAATTTGGTTTGTGAGACTAAGTGAATCATCTTGTTATTCCGTGAATAAAAATAGATAAAGCAATTTTAATACTTGAATCACGATAGTTACAAGACTTTTCTTATTAATCAAACAAAGTTGTTCTAAGAAATGGTTATTAAGAGATAAGAAATGATGGATGAAGTTCTTTCTAGTTATAGGAAAATGAATGGCTAGGATATTATTTCTTAAAACTAGAGTAAATGGTGGGGATTTAAAGATATAAAGCTTGGGGTACACAAAACACCTTAAAACAAGATTACACAAATGACACCATGTCATAAGAAGATTGTGCCATGCATAAGGTAAGTTTCATAAGCTATATTTGATTTACTCTAAAGCTCAAAACTATACCAACATTTATAGGAATTATCTCTTTGAGAAGATTATATGAAAAAAGTGTGACTTAGTATCAAATAAAAGAATTGTAGCTTAGTTCCGACATTATTTACTAAAATATAAAATATGAAAAAGTGGGGAAAGCTACACACAATTCTATCTTGTAGTAAAAGAACAAGTGCAGTCACTTTTATTTAAAATCTATTTAACTTATATTAAGTGTGGGTTGTGACTCATTTTGAGGTGACGCAATTCACAAAGCTAAAGAACAAACAAATTGTGTACATCATACAAAATCCATTCGATTTAATTATTAGAAACATACATACAAATTATTTATTTATGCATTTAGATATATTTTATAAATCATATTAAAATAAGATAAAATGATTATCAAATAAATTATTCTTTTAATACAGTAATGCCCATAAACATCAACATGCCTTCCACACATAAAAGTATGAACCTTTTGGCTTCCCTTTTAAAAATGAGTCACATTATTACATTTATGGTAAATATTTTCACCCATAAATTTTGATTATTGGAAACCAAATCCTAAGATAGGGTAAGCAAATAATTTAAGTATTACTCCAAATGGAGAAATTCAATCTGATATATAAGATTCAGAATAGAAATATATTTTATAGTCGAATTGAATTTGGATTAAAAAATATACAATCTGTTTGGATCCGAATTAGATTCAGATTGATAGATTTTTATAATTTACTACAATTCGACCTAAACCGAATTGCTATTAAAATTATAAATAAATATATATTTTATATTTTAATGTGTTACATTTAAATATTATATATACTACAATTAAAATAAATTACTATTTTAGTTAAAAAAGAATATATAAATGTTAAATCTCTATAATAATTTAATAATCGTCCAAGCATATTTTTTATTCTTTTGATTTTCTTAACTGTCACTATAAATAATAAATTTTACTAGAGATTAATCAATTTAAAATTAAAATACTGTATATGTATATATATCATGATTTATATATGATAGCAATTCATATAATATATTTTAACATATATTGACTTTATTTGATCCAAAAAATTTGATATGTTTATATTTAGATTTGTTCGAATTGATTATATTATTGGATCAATTTGAATTAAAAATATTCAAATCTAATTTGGATTGGATTTAGATCGGTGGAAAATAAATAGATTCAATCATCTATTAACTTTTATCCCACACTGCTTTGGCTAGCATTGCCTGATTAAAATCTTCAAATTTCTTGAATCTTAAACCATCGTGTATACAAGGCACAAAAATTTTCTCCCAACTTCCTAGGGTAAAATAATGAGCTCTAAAAGGATCTCCCCATTTCCTCACCAAAATTCTCTAATTTATCCATCAACCTCTTCACAAGTTGTGGTAGTGATGAGTGTTTAAAAAACACTAAAATTATCATGATTTAATTTACTCAACACTTGTTAAGCACACACCCACGCATAGCCAACACATGTCTGTTGATTTCCGTGTGCACCAGTACACGCCCACGTTGAGTCTCGCTTGCACCAACACACACCCACGCCTATTCCGGCGTGCCAAACGCCTGTCTACCGCAAATTTCACCCCCACACACATGCCAGTCTGTCCAAACGCATCTAAAATCAATTTTGAAATATTTTTTCACCTTTTTTAGCCTTTTCCTCATCTATAAAATGATCATTTCTCCATTGTAAAAATCACCTATCAAACCTCTCAAATCCCTCAAAATATCTTCTTTTTCTCTCTCTCTCTAGTTTTTAGCTTTTTTTAGTTTTAAAGTTCTCTTTTTGAGAAGAACTAGTTATACTTTTATATATTTTTAATTTTTGATTCAATAAACAAAAATGAAAATATGTTTGGAAGTTTTGCAACAACAGAATTAGCATAAAAGTTTTGTAAGGATTCTTTTGAAGTATAATATTAAAATGAATTCTTTATAGTTATTTTTTATTTTTTATTTTTTATATTTTATTCTTATATGTTATGTTTAATTTGTCTGTGATTAAATTTAACATGGTTGGTTATTTGAAATTATGATATAATAATAACGTTGTTATGCTTGCAAAATATTAAATAGATAAAACATTTCTATAAAATAAATTGATTTTTTTATTCAAGATTTTATATCAAGGATGTTAGAGAGAATATATTATTTTCTATTACAAACTTAAATCTATAAATTAGATTTTAAGGTTTAATTATCCGGTCTGATTTAGAGTAGTGTTCTTTTATTTATTGGTATAATCGTCCGGTAGTTAGAGTGAATCTCTATTTCAAAAGCTTTTATAAGAACTATTATTCGAAAATATATTGACAACATATTTTTAGTAATGATTTTAAAGCTTGAAAGTTAGTATTCGGATAATTAAATTCTTAGGTTTAATTTAGACACCTTGAATAAAGTTTAAAATATCTAACCCTAACAAAGGTAGCATGTAAATGGTTCATTTTCAATTTCTTAGAAAAAATGAATTCATTTAATTAAACAAATTAATTATCGACCCCAACCATAGGTGTTAATTGATTTGTTTAATTAACAAAGAATATCTAACCTCACCAAATGTGATATTTATATATAAAAAAAGAATTAATAAATATAAATTTATATCTTTAATAATCTAAATAATATGAGTAAGCATAATTAATTTAATTATTATATCTATAAATATTCCACTGTTATGAATGATAAAAAAATTGCATAATTGTTTATTAAATCATATCTATGTTTATTTTTTATGTCATTAGATTAGGAAAAAAATCAAAATATCGTAACAGGATATTTAGGATTTAATTTCATTTTTAAAAATTTAAATAATAAATTAAAAACCACGTATATTCTTTTCTTATATCGACGTTGAGAATATACTTATCATTTTTTATAAAATAATTCATACACTTACAAAAGTTTTACAAATATAAAATCAAAATATTTGCAAAATCGATTACGAATTTGCTCATCAGGTAAGGATCCTAAAAGTGCTCATAAAATAAATTGGTATATTTTGTAGAACAGATTTAATCAGTGTAGCACCACCAACTTGTGATAAAAACTTTGCTTGCAAACTTGAAATTCTTCCCCTTACTTTGTTTAGGATTCCTTGAAATTCAATTTTTTTCCCTTCTATGCATAAACTGTCAATGCCCTAAATATTTGAGTTTCTCTTGTGATATTTTGATATGGAGGATGTCACACAAACTTTGCTGCATTTTTTTTTTTTTTGTTCATCTGACCTGAGAGTCTGCAATACTTGTGGAGTATTGAAGTAATTGCTTGTCCTTCCTCTTAATCTGCATTTGAAAAAATCACCACATCTTTTACATACAAAAGATAGGATATGGGTTGAGCATGTCTAGCAATTTTAACTCCTGAAATTTGCTTCTTGTGCTCAGACTATCGAGACAGATATTTTGCCACTATAAGAAAAAGATATGGAAATAGAGGATCTCCTTGACAAATTTGCCAGAATGAGATCCATTAAGTAAGATCGAATAGGAGACTGTTGAAATACAACTCAGAATTAACTTACAAAATTGATTGTGAATTTCCATTGCATTCATAATGCTAATAAGAAAATTCCATTTCACCTTATCATAAGCGTTTTTGCATACCTAATGTTATCCCATATAATCTGTTTTGCCCCCTTTCTTCCTTTTAATGGTAGTAGCAATCTCTTAGGCTATTAAAGTATTCTCTGCAATCCTTTTAAGGTGGCTTTCTTTTTTATTTGTCATTCTCAACCAAGTTTTCTTCTTCTTCTACTTCGATCCACATGATCTGCTCATCAGGTTTTAATAACGTCTTATTGATAATATGATGAGCCTTAAAGTGTTTTATTTCTTAAATATCTAATGGATTTCAATATAATTTAGAAATAACAATGTTTCATTTATTAGTTTTTTAAATGTTTTAATAATTGTTATAATTATATAATTTTTAGAAGAAGTTTCTGTAATATTTTAAATTATTTTTAATGCTATTATATTTTAAAATTCTTTATTATATTAAGTAATAATTCACTGATTCTTTATTATAACTACGTCTTAACTTTATCTAATAAAAACAACTTCACTTATAATCCATAAAATAAAATCAATTTTATACTATTAAGACGACTTATCTTAATCTAGACTCAACTAGATTTTAGATTAAATTCACTTCATTTATTTTCAATTAAATAAAAGCTACTTGACGTGGGCTCAATTAAATGAAGATGAAATCCTGTCCATTTATACAATATCACTAGCTGGCATTTCCGTTGGCAAAATATTTGTGCAGTTAACTTAATTGAGGACTTGTCGCTTTTGATGTTGATATATTGATCGAGTTATTAAAAGTGCAAGAAATCCAAAAGTTTACTATTTTCTAGTAAAAGTCATCGTTAGCACATGCACATCAAGTATATATATATATTTATGTGCCTTTATCATTAGCACACTAACATTAAGTATATATATTTATGTGCCTTTTTCAATACTCTAGAATTATATTTGAAGGTATTTTCTGCTAATGATTTTCCATAAAACTCTTTTCCGTGTGATTTTTTTATTCCACAATTTGACTTCTTTCTTAAATCAATTAGTTTTGTTTTTATTAGGTTGGTAGTCTATAATTAGGCTAATTATGATAGTAATTATTGGAACCTATATATTAATAGAAGGCACTCGTGGCAAATTGCCTCTTAACCACATTTGTTCTTGACCTTTATCCCAATGCACCAAAAGGTGTACCCCTAGCCAAACACGGGAAAGAGAGACCATTCTTAAAGAATGTGAAACACTTTCTAACCTTCAAGGGAGGGTTACAATCAATGGCATTTAAACTCAAGATAAAAATAAGGATGAAATCTTGAATGTCATACTTCACGTGGAGGCTCTCGTATAACAAAAAAAACTACATTGCTCAAGTTGGCAAGTGTACCATTTGGTATGTCTCATGAGTGTCCCCTTTCCCACTTTTGGGTTTTTTTCCTAGGGTATAAACATATCTTCTTTTAGAGATTGTGAAACATATAGGGTTCATCAGACCTGATTGCTAAGGTGTTGTGCATGAACTATTAGAAGGACCAACAAATCAACTTGAGCCTGAGTGGCTCACATATCAATCGAACAACATGGAACATCTAGGAACGCTCATCATATTCATAAAAGAACTTGATGCACCCGAGCTAGATGAATAGGAATTGCTTGGACCTTGTATTGTAGAGAAAGATGTATGTGAATAAAATCAAACACAAAAGATAGGTAAGAGCACTAATTACCTGATAAAGAGGCTACATGATATATTTAGACATGTCCATCCTAAAAAGCAAAGTAAAGTAATCAAGTAAAGTTGGAAAAAGAATCTCATATCGGAACCAATCTAGTACAAAAATAAAAGCAAGAGCAAACTAATGAATAAATGTGGCGTTTGATTCATATAATGAAATCGAAATGTGAATAGAATGGAAAGAAAACAATTTTGTTTGGTTTAACTTCTAGAATCAAAGAATGAATCAATATTATAGTATTTGGTTTACAACTGAAATTGAATAAAAAAAACACTGTATATTACTTTAATACCCCTACATTCAGTAAAATTTAAATAATATCACTTAATTGTTATTTTTTCGTGAGACAAAATATATTATTAAAATCATTGTTTTTCTAAATAATTATTACTTAAAAAGAAAATATATTATTTTTTTAAATAGAGTTTAGGGTTTTGAGGTTTGAGATTTGGGATTTAGAGTTTAGAGATTTAGGGTTTAGGGTTTAGGGTTTCAAGATTTGAGATTTAAGGTTTAGGATTATATTTGTGGGTTAAGATTTATGGTTAAAATTATTATTTTTCTAAATAGGGTTTAGGGTTTTAAGATTTGAGATTTAGGGTTTAGGGTTTAAGGTTTTAGGATTTGAGATTTGAGATTTAAGGTTTAGGGTTTATGGTTTATAGTTTTGAGATTTAGGATTTCGAATCTAGGATTTGAGGTTTAGAATTTAGGATTATATTTGTGAGTTAAAGTTTGTGATTAAAATTATTATTTTTCTAAATATGATTTAGAGTTTTAAGATTTAGGATTTAGGGTTTAAGGTTTAGGGTTTAAGATTTAGGGATTTGGGTTTTAAGGTTTAGGGTTTAAGATTTTGAAATTTAAGGTTTAGGGTTTTAGGATTAGGGTTATAATTAAGGTTGGATAAAATTGGAAAAAAAAATTGAGATAGAAGTGATTATGATTCCTTCTTCTTTAATAATCAATTATATTTCATTCCCATTGAGTCCTACCAAATACAAGAATAAAAATAATCAATTCTGATTTAATTCCATCCAACCAAACATGGTAAAAATCTCTTAGAAATCTTTGGAAAGGAGGTTTGAACATAGAATTGAACATTTAATGCAGAATCAAAGCATCACCTTAGGAATCAAACATTTATTACTCACTCTGGCGCTTTAGCCAAACTAATAAGAGTAAAGGACTCAACTAAGGTATGGGTCTGTTACCAAGGAGTTCTACCACGGTGTCCAACACAAGCACAAGCATCAAAGTCCCCTTCATTCTCTTTTCTTAACTGGAACACACATGGTCCTATTTTATAGTTAAACGTATACATCACATCCATCTACAAATCTGAGGGGTGAGGCAACAATGATCCCAATCATTAGCCATTTCCTTTCCTAGTATATCTTTCTTTCCCTCCTATAAGGTCTCATTAGTCGCAGTCATTCTTATTTTATAGTATATTCACCAAAATATAATATCTGCAATGTTTAAGAACTGTCCTCGCAGATTGGCTAAAAAATAACAAAGACAAACAAACTGAACCAGTAATGAAAGAAATATGACTTATGTGAATCAGCTTGGACAATCCTAATTCAAAGCTTGTACATGTTCCAGTTCAAATAAACCTAAATGACGACAAAAAATGTAGTATGTCAGTCCATGATGAAATCAACACTCTTATCCTTTGGCCAAGTTTCTCACTATAGTTCTCTAATCAGCGTCCATTTCTTCTAGAGCTGCCTTAGCTGTTGCCTTAGCATCCTCTAAAAGATCTTCTGGTACCTGAGAAGATAATTTTGGTTAACATTCTGCACATTCACAAAGGATGGAATGATCAAATAAAAAGAACATCAATAAGTAAAACTGATCCAAGTGGATCTTCTCAAAGTAATTATTCTAAATATTTTAAAAAATTATTATTATTATTATTATAAATATAATATTACTATTATTACTACTTAAATGTTGTTAGAGTTGATGGTTTTGAAGAAAAATGTCTTCAAGCCACAAACTTCTTTTGACTTACACATAATAGAATTTCTACGCTGTGCAAATCTTATGATTTGTATTTATTTTTTATATTTACGTCTCTATTTTAGATTAACAAAAATGTATATAAACCTAATGAATGAAACAAAAATTAATCAACTCAAATAGAATTGAAAGTAATTCATTAGCTTCATTTTTTTTTAAAGCTACAAGTCTCCCTTCAATTAAAAAGAAGTCTAATCCAAAGAGAAGTAACACTCATTTTTAAATAAAAATTAATCAACTCAAATAGAATTGAAAGCAATTCATTAGCTTCTTTTTGTCTTTCTAAAGCTACAAGTGTCCTTTCAATAAAAAAGAAGTCTAATCCAAAGAGAAGTAACTACTCATTTTTTCTTATATATTAAGAATTAATAGTTCTATCACTTAGAAGTTTTTAATGAAGTAGCATTAGAGCACTAGATCTAAGAGGGTTTTAGGTGGTTTATGTTCAAAAAAGGAGCAACAAATAAGTTGGTAGATATGTTACCTCAATCCCTACACCTATTAGTTCGACATTGTCGGTGGCTATGCAGATTCAACCTATAGTTCCTTAAGAGTACACAAAAGGGTATGACATAGACATTGATTTTAGTTCAGCACTCGCTAAGCTATAACAACTAAAGGCTAATGAGTTCTAATTGAAAGATGGACTAATGTACAAGGGAACACAACTATCCATTCCTAAAGATGGAGGTAGATTGCAATGGATTTATGAAGCTCATACTTTTAAAGTAGCAAGACATTTTGGAGCAGAGAAAACACTATCGAATCTTCGTCATTATGTCTTTTCACCAAAGATGCACCTTGATGTTTCATGGTACATACGGAGTTATATTCTATGCAACACTTCAAAGTCTTCCAATAGGAAGTCAGGACTATATCTTCCAATAGAAAAGGAAAGAAATTCAAGCCTATTTGCTATGGCCCGTTCAAAATCCTCAAACAAATTGGTGATAATGCATTTCAACACGAATTACCACCGCACATGTACTCGATCATAAATGCCAAGAATTTGAAGCACTTTGAGCCATCTCTGTTAGATGACGACTTTGAAGAAAACCCTCATATTCCATCGGTCAATGACTTGGGTATTTAATGAGAAGACCCTTTAGAGGAAGACTATATCTTGGAATAGAAGGTTCGTGAAACAATACGTGGAAAGCACGAGTATTTCTACATTGGAAGAAAATGGCAACTTCCAAGCATATCAAAGTAATATATAGAAAAGGCAGAAGTAGGGTTTCCCCATTTCACATTCTAGCTTAACTAGGAGTTCAAGCAACCTAAATGAAGGAGTCATGATCCAGTGGATCTTTTCAAAGTAATTATTCTTAATTAAAAAATTATATTATTATTATTAAATAATAATAATTACTATCATTACTACTTAAATGGTGTTAGAGTATGATGGTTTTGAAGGAAAATGTCTTCAAGCCACAAGTGTCTCGTGGCTCACACATGTTAGAATTTATAAGCCTTGCAAATCTTATAGTTTTCATTTATTTATTATGTTTACATCTCTATTTTAGGTTAGCAAAAATGTATATAAACCTCGAATGATTGAAATAAAAATCAATTAGCCTTCAAAGACCTCAAATAGGATTCAAAGTAATTCATTAGCTTCTTTCTGTCTTTCTAAAACTACAAGTCTCCTCTCAATTAAAAAATCTATTCCAAAGAGAAGTAAAGACTCCTTTTTTCCTAAATATTAGAAATTAATAATTCTATCGCCTAAAAGTTTTGGATCAAAAACACACTTGCCACACTCAATGATATGCAAAATTAGTATGGACTAATTGTTACTTGTGAAGGTAACTTATTTTGGTTTGGGAAAATGTTCATTCAACAACTAATATTATATGAATTTTTTAAATTTGGTACTTTTACTATTTTTTGTTTTAATTTACTACTTGTAATGTTATAAAATGTTTCAATAACCAATTCCAGTCAGAAAACAGGCAAACTAATCTGAAATTTTGAGTCAAGCATAACTGTGTGAAATTGTCTATTTTAAAACATGCTTAGGTGGTTTCTAATTTCACCAACAGGTACCATGTCAAGGGAGCTTTTTCTTATTTTCCACAACTTTTTAGAGAAATTAGTTGACCGCCTAAAAATGGAGAGATTTTAGCTAGAATTTAACATTTTCTCATTATACAAGACAACCTTTTCCAGCCGTACAATAGCTTTACAATGCATGTGGATAAGCACAACATGCAGGTCCATGTCTATGTAGAGAAACACAAGAAAAACTAGGTTTCCAAGGCTAGTGATTACAGAGATGGAGAATTTCTAAGAATGTTCATGAAGTATGAGCTCCATCTTAAACAAAATTAGTTACCTTCTGATGCTGCCGCTTTGATTCATCACAGACCCAACTCATTTCCAATTCAAAGTCCTTGTCTTTTGCCTCATCATGTATTCCATAAATGCTGCATATCATTAATTGTAAACGTCAATATTTTTTGTTTAGATAAGAAATAAAGGGAAATAACTTACAAGTAGTTCAGTTTTAAAGATACAGAAAATAACCTAATAAAACATACAAAAAATATACATATAAGTATAAAGCACTCAGGTAATCAGAAAACTATAAATCGTTCCAAAACAAAACATTTGAAATATATCTTCTAGATAATGCTTCAAATAAAGAATTAGAGCACTACAAAGCAGCATATTACGTTTCAGAAAATGTCAAAATATTGAACAAATAAACTTGAGCATCAGACAAGCATAATATAAATGACCCCAGAATTGCTATTGGACAATTCCTCTTTTTGTAATATGGAAAGCTTTATGCATGTGTTATTATTTATGGTGCTCTAAAAATCCAATTAAATGGTATAGTACAAAATGTTACAAAGTCATCACATCCCGGACAGAAAGAGCAAAAGAGACAAATTACAAGATCACAAATTAGAAATTAAAAAGTAGTCACATTCACATGGTGTCTGCATCACGCTGATCACATTCACATAGCACCAATCAATGACCAAAAAATTTAAAATAACAGCACTATTCAACATATGATAACTGTATGTAGCGGTTAAATCTCAAATTATCAGAAACATTAATAATACTCATAGTTAACGCAGTGTCTTACATATAGGATACAAGCCAAAATGATCATTCATAAAACCATGTGACCATATAGTATGAAGGTGAACTCTACAGAGCCTTCCTTTAGATAGAACACAATTAATGTTAGAATAAAGTTACTGTTACCAGATTCACCACCCATGAAGCCTTTCAATCTAGTCCTTCCCATTGACTTAAAAAGAACAAAAAAATAATGCATAGGCAAACATCAATAAACATTATCAAAATTCCTAATTTTCTCATCAGCTGACATAATAAAGCTTCAACTAGAATATCATCATAATACAGAAATCAAGACATATGAGATATCACTCACATCTTAGCTACTTCGACAACTCCTTGCCGGCAAGTCATTTCCGAGAGCTTCAATTTTTCAATCTCTCTACCAATACATAAGAAAACACATTACTAACATATTTTAAATATTAACAAATATAGCATAGTTCTGATTCCTGAAAAACATATTATGAAGTAGAAAATTAAGTAAATAATAAATAAATAAAAATAGCCAATAACACAAGCAGCAGCTATATGATAGATTAACCAATATATATTCAGTTCAGAAAGATGACTCCATACTAGAATAGGAGACAAACCCCCGTGCAACAATAATTATCTATTGATTCTATATGTAAAAATACAACAAAGACTCCTGATATTTAGAAAATAGACAACCACATCCCCTCCTCTATTTGTTTTATTACAGTATCTTGTCTGAATCTCTAGAGAAGGTACAAAGTGGACAAAAGATCCAACTAAATATGCTAGTTCTTAAGGGTTAAAAGAAACAAAATAGGTATAACAATAAACTTGGACCACCATACATCATAAAACCTTAAACAATATTTATTAAATTTAAAATATTGACTCTTGAAAATCCATAAAAAATTGTTGAAGTAGACGCCCAAAGGGCAACCATATGCATTATTCTCTTCCAAATCATTTCTTCCACTTCTTCTTTTGCTTCAAAGATCCTTGTATTCCTTACAAGACAAATTGTCCACAGCAAAGCAATGATTGCACTTCTCTACAAAAACTTTCCTTTCTTAGGTTTCCCAAAGCCTCCAAATTCTAAATAGGCTGGAAACTGCATTAGGAACAATCCAAACCACTTTGCTAAAGCCAACAATCTAGTCCATCATCCTAAACTAACTCGCTTTCTATGAATAAATGAAAAGATGTATCCCCTTACTTTACACCAGATACACCACTAAGGAGATAAAATTAGTTGGTGTCCTTTGAGTCATATTGATAGTGTTACGTTGTCTGAGTCAAAAACATGCAAAGAATTTCACTCTATGAGGAACATTTGCATTTTAAAATGAAGGATTGATAGTGTTATGTTGTCTGAGTCATATTGATAAGTGTTATGTTGTCTAAGTCAAAGACATGCAAAGAATTTCACTCTATGAGGAACAATTGCTTTTAAAATGAAGGATTTAGGAAAGGAATACGGTGCCAAAGGATCATAAGTAAGATGATGGAAGAAAGATTTTTAGGAAAAAGGAGCCAAGGAGGCAAGAATCCTCCTCCAAATGAGTGAGGAAAACTTAGATGTTTAGTAAAAAGTTCAATTTCTCCACCTCCCCTATCATTGATATTGCGGAAAAAATTAAGATATCAAGTAACTAAATATCCCTCAAACAAGTTGGAAATCTCGTTAATAGAACAATTTATTATCAAACCAATGAAAAAGATGAGAAAAGGTATGCATCAATGCTATATTGTTCCACCAAAGATCTTTAAAAAACTAATTTTATGGCCATTCTCCACCATAAGTCTAGTATGAAAATTGAAGTATTGATAACCTTGGGCAATCACTTTCTAGGGATAATTAGAATTCACCCTAATTGCTCCTAAGGCATTCCACTCATTTTCTTAATTTTTAAATGTTTCTTATCACTTGCTGCCATAAGGAATTTTGCTCCAATAGAAACCTCCAAAAACATTTACTTAATATCTGGTGGTTTTTTACCAAACGATATTTAGGGTGGGCTCATTTTAACTAGGAATCTCCTTGGGAAATGCTAACCCTTTACCAATAATACTAGAATGCTGCTGACACTAAATTCTAGTGTTGATTATGTAAAAGAAACTCACATATTGTGCTTGGGAAACAAATCAAACAATCAAGATCTTATTCAAGTACCACATAAGTTCTGGTGAAATCTCACATTGCCTATGAAACTTTTTCTTATCTGCATGTCAAACACTCACACTTTGGCATGCAACACTTCTAGATTTCAATCTTTGGCATGAATAACATACACAATTCATGTTGGTATTAAGTTAGGCTATTCTTGTCCGAGGAAGCTTGTTTGGGTATTGCATACAGTTTGTATGACAGGAACACTAAAGTTAAGGTAATAAGATTAAATGTCTAGCATCCATGTTCTTTGTGCACTTATGCTACACCCTTTCATTTTTCATATATCCACTCTCCTGCATTACTCACATAAATAAGTAAGACCATAAAGTTAGACATAGAAAAGAAAAGTTTTTCTTCGACATTTAAGCAACAATTCCAAATATTAGAGTTCTTTAGAACCCATAAACTTGAATTCCATTAAGGATATACTTCTAAAATCTTTAGAAAAACAGTCAGTGAGCTTTCACTTACTGTCCATCCAGTTAAAGAAAATCAGAAGTGTAGTCATCTAAGATAATTAGAAATTTCAATTTGAGGGGAGAAACAGTGAGCTTTCACTTCAATTAGATTTAGGGCAAGACTGAAAAATAAATTCTTATTCAGGCCCACCTAAGCAACATTAGGAATAAATGCATGAATGATTTAAAAGTTTTGTCCAAAAGAATGAACGAATACATATCTATTAAAATGCAAGACTATTTTGTAATTGTGTTTTAAGCTAGAAAATATATACTTACGTTTTAGCTGCCTGTCTGCCCTTCCCAATTGCAGCACCAAAGTATCTCTAGAACAAATTCCGAATCACATGAAGCAAATCAACTGATTAAGTTATGAACAAAGGATTTGGAAATACCCAGAATGGTATTCTTTGAAGCAAACATCGTAAGAAAGTGAGTAACTCACATAAGAAATGCCTGATGGTTCAACCAGATATAATTGTGGTCCATCTCTGTCATAACCTCCAAGGATCACCCCACAGCCGAAAGGCCTGCAGCATAATTAATAACTCTCTTAATGAAACAGATATGGGTGAAATATAAGAAGATTAAAATGTCATAAATTTACATCAAACCTGAGCCACCAATACAGAGTACATAAATGCACATAGCTAGCAACACGTTCAGCAAGTTCCTTAACAGGAACTGGCTCTCCATACACGCTGCATAGAAGTCGAAGGAACTTAGCTAAACATGCAATAATGTGCTACTGCAAATCCCCAGCAATGAAAAATCATGTAAATAACTGTGTAGTGTTTACTCAAATTCACCCATAATAGATATTCCAGAGAGGAGAGCAAAGAAAACCTCTCATAGTTAGTAGCTTCAGATTTCGAACGGGCAACAATTTGCCTACCATCAGCAGCTAAGCCAGCCACAGCCTATGATAAAAAACAATAGCAAATGCATAAGAACAAAGATTGGTGATATTGTGACAAGGTCTATGAACTAAGATTGAGAAAGGCTGATTCAGGTATTACAAATATGGCTCATGCTTTCATTCTCCATGAGATAACCAAAACACTTTATGGAAAAGGGAGGATGCTAAAGACATTTGACTCCTAATAGATAGCAAAAAAAAACAAATATAACCATCAAACTGAGTCGAATGAAAAAAAAAATTGTACATATCCTAGATAAATGATCGACCAATATCAGAAAACATTCATGCTAATAAACTTAAACTTAAAAAAGCTTCTTCTCAATGAAGATATTCTCATTGACTCTTGTTTCTCACAGCAGTACGCGTGAAAATTTCATACTGTGATAACTTGACTAGGAGAAAAACAAAGATGGTAATCAATGTGAAGATATGATAATACATTAATAGCATACATGTCTCTCATTTTCTTTTTTTCCTAAGGAATATCTTGAGCATTGCTTAGTTATAGAATCAAACCAACTTGCAAAAAAGGAATGTATTAGATGCATAAAATTTGTGACAGTAATCAATCCCTTAAGCTGAAATCACTTTGTAATGGTTTATAAGTATGAGTTTCATTCCAAATGGTAAGATGCCTTTTGGGCGAAAGCCCAAGTACAAACAATGTAGATCTAAACCCAAAGTGGATAATATTATATCATGTGTTAAAGTGGGACATGTCTAACTAGAAATGTGACTGACGAGGACGTCAGGTCTTCTACGGGGTGATTGTGTCAATCATCAATCTCTTGAGCACTGGCAAGATCGAGTAAGGTAAGAAAAGGTAAGCTTGGTTCCACTCTAAATGATATGAGATATTTTGAGTGAAAGTGCCCAAAGTGGAAATATCATATTATGGATTGGTGTTGGGCCTTACAAAATTACTCTAGTCAAGTATGAAATTCCATTGGGTTTTCTAAACTAGTAGTAGTTCAGATCAAAATCAATAGAAGTTATATACATGAGCAATGGCGAACAAACTAAGCCGGTGAATAACAAAATCAACACACTACGTACCATAATGTAACAGGAAAAACTCATGAATGGATACATTTTGAAAAGATGAAGCAAATACCATTCCAGAATGGCGATGAATGGAGTGAATTCTCCGGTTTGAACCCGGCAACATCATCTTGGAGGCTATAAGTTTCTCCACACCCTAAATAAAAAATGAACGATTTCCCAATGCCCAAAACAACATTATAAAAACAAAGAGAGAGTATTTAAGTAATATATATATATATATATATATATATATATAGAGAGAGAGAGAGAGAGAGAGAGCAAGAAACTTTACCAGAACAATACCATCCTTGCATCTAATTCCAATAACAGTCCTGCAAAATTCAAAAAATTACATCGTTTCTCCTTTTCTACATAAAAAAAACTAGAGTTTTATTTATACTGAAACACAAATCAGAAAAACGAAAATTTGAAGGGATTCAAACAATAAAATTCTGGAGAAGTTTCAATTTGTTTAATTTCTGAGAACCGCACAAGAAGAAGAAGAAGAAGAAGAAAGTACCCGCTGTTGTCAACAGCTTTAGCGGCGTATTCAATTTGGAAGACACGGCCATCAGGTGAGAATGTGGTGACGGAGAGATCGTAGCCAGTTCCTATGCTGCTCATATTTTCTATTCACTTTTTGCCTTTTGCTTCTTTGTTCTTCTAGACCTGTCTAAGTTTCTGCACTTATGCTCAAAAGAGACAAAGAGCTACTAACCGAAGTAATAGCCTAACATAACAAGAGAGAAGGAAATCTCTTTTTCTCTAGCGAAGGAAAATAAAATGTGACCAGTGCGGCATGGGATCTTATGAATTGGAAAACAAAAACAAATCATACAAGTTTATTAGAAAACAAATAAAAAAATACACTTCAAACTTCAAATAACATATATTTTACCAATTTATATATCTTTTATTAAAAAAAATTTAAAACATTATTTTAAGTTAAATATTATTTAATTAAATATTTTTTAAATTAAATTATGATAATTTAAAGTATTTAAATTATTAAATTCTGTTTAATATTATTAAAATGGTATTTTTATTATTATAATTTATTGATTTTTTAATTTTTTAATTTTATAATTTTTTATATATAAATTTTATTTTAAAAAAATATCACCATTTTATTCTTTTTATAATATGAAAAATAAAATATTTAAAAAAAATATGTGTTTTATATCAATTTTTTTATAAGGTAAATAATATTTATTTTCTTCTAATAAAATTAAAATAAAACTGTATAAATAAATAAAATGATTGATGGATTAATATATCATTAATTTCCTTTTCTTTTGCTGGCTTTTAAAAGGTTTCTAAATAGTTTATTATTTTCCAAATATATTAATGGTCATCTTTCTCTTTAAATAATTTACAAGTCAATAATCTTATAATTAAACAATATATAATATCATAGTATAAAGTAAAAATCTAAAATTCAAGATTTAAAAATATAGTTATTAAAATATATTTTGAAAAATAAATAATTGACAAAATACTTATGAGAAAAAAAAGAAAAGAAAGCAAAGGCAAAATAAAACTTTTAATAAAATTTATACTCTCAATTAAAAGTTAGGGGTTTAGAGTTTTAAATTATAATTAGATAGTATTTCAAAAATATTAACGGTTGAAATTTAAATATAAGTGTTATACTTATCAGATCCAAATCACGTTGTCCAATTAGAGACAATATTTTATTTTTAACTAGAATAAAAAAAACTAATAAGTTTTAATATTATTATAATTGATATATTAATCAATTAAATATTAAATAATACCTAACACGTAAACCATAACTTATATTATAAAAAATGCTTATAAAATAATACTAAGAACCTTTTCTCTTGTACAATTCCTTATCAATTGTTAAACAAATAAACAAAAATATCATATAATTTTATTATTTTATATATTTGTAATAATATTATCTAATTTTATTATCACTTATATTTGCCTATAATTTTTTATTTAGGATAATATTATCCTTAATAATTTGATTTGAGTCCCTTTTGTCCGATGATCCAATTATAAATTCATTATTATGCCATATTATTGATATTATTGAATTTTTTGGAATTTATTTTATAAAACTAGTATTATTAATTTAATATTTAATAATAAAAAATTATTTAAAAATTATAAAAATTACATTCATTATAATAATTATTTTAAGATTCACTTTAAAAAATTATGAAATCACAAAAATATTAAATAATTTAAAGTTATGATTAATTGAAAATAATTATTAAATCCATAATTTAGAAATTATATTTGATATCAAATCCTACATATTATGCTAAGTGTTTATTCAATAAAAACACACATATGAATTATACAAAAGAGGGTGGATCATCTATATGATCCTTGCTCTTAGACGAGTATAATTATTTTTATTAGAAGGCTCTCATGCAAATCCTCTTTAAACAATAAGGTATCGGATGCTATTCTTAATTGTGGGAACTTCCTTCAATAACAATAAATGGTATAACAACCATTAAGTAAATAAAAAAGTAGAATTTTGAAGAAAGCACCTTTAGTAGGTCAAATCAAAAGGGTTGAAACTCGATTTTTATTGTAGCGTCGACGAAAATTTTTTGTCGCATCTTCGACTATGAGACTACCCAAAGTAATTGTTGGTATTGATTCAAAAAAATCATGATAAAGATCAAATCTTTATCAGTTTAACGGAAGTATGGTGTTCAAAAAATTTTAAGAGTCAATAACATTTGTTTTTATTAACATAATCTTAAAGACAAATAAAGAGCGTACCTTTGTTGAATTTAAAATAGGCTTGGGATCTAAACTTGTACTTTCAATCTTTCGAATTTTTCTTCAAATGATTGATGAACCGATAAGTGTGAGATTCTTTGACACTTCAAGTATGACTAATCAACCATCTCCTAATATTCACTAGAGCTCCAAAAAATCAAAACATTAAAGAAGGGGAAGAATAATTTTCTCCTAGCATATGTTCTGAATAATTTTGTCTCATAAAATTGTTTCACACATATTTTAGTGTGCAGAATTTTCTCTATACTTTTCACTAGGGCCAACCAAGCATTAGTCTCTCTTTTTAAGGTTTTATTTTGGTCTATTTATAATGTGCTTATTAGGGTTTAATTCAATAGAATCTTATTCTATCGTGAATTCAATCTTCTCAAGTAAATCTAGTTGTGTTTAATTGTGAAACAAAATTATTTCCTTTATCCAACAGTGGTGTCGACTTTAAGGGATTAAAACTCTAAGGTTGATTTAATTTTAAACAATTAAAATTTGAAAATATAACCTTATTTCTATTAGGTTTCCAAAATAGATTTGTATATACTAATTAAATCTCTATTCATTCATTGCGACAATATTTAATTAAAATATTAAATATAATTTAATATTTATTAAAATGTGCTAACTTATCTGAAAAGCTTTACACTCTACAAATCTAATTGAAATTTTAGTCTTTTAAATAATTACACATTTATTGTTTAGTCTAACCAAATAACATGAAATATAAAATTGACTCAAATTAAATTTGATTTATACACATTACCAAAAACACCCTTAAATATTTATGGAAAAAGTTTCTTAAATTCAACTAATAATGGAAATAGTTTCTTAAATTATAAATCACTCTCATAATTTAAAACTTTTTTTGGATTCTTAACTTTAGTGTTAGAAGTCTATGTCCACTTAAGGCTTTCCATATTTTCTTAATGTATAATTAATAAATGGTAAGATCGCTACTCAACCTAAATCCTGAACAACTTAGAGATATACTTACTAGATTTGATTAATTCATTACATTAAGATCTAAAAAGATAATAACTAAAGTAAGTAAGATTAAAACCATTGCTAACCTTTAAGTAGGCATTCAATCTTACTTGTAACAACAGCTATAAGATATTAATTTGAATAAGAATATTAGTAATTATGGATTAATACCTTAAACTCGCAATAAATGTATCCGTGAAACAAACTAATTGATTACTCTAATCTATACATATATAGTTTTAACATTCAAACATAGAATTGAATACATCAAGAATCAATACTTGAAAATAACATTAATTAAACTATAGTCTAAGGTTTGAAATTATCCATAATCACAGTATTAAAGTTACTAGACAATTGTTCTAAGAGAATAAGCATTATTTTCAAGGTAAACTAAATAGAAAAAAAATTAATAAGAGCTTATGAAGGATAGATGATGAAGCAAAGTGACCCCAATCTTTAATTTTTAATCTTGTCTTCAAAATCTTCCCTTGAAGCTACCCTTGATGTGCTCTTTAATATCTCTTGTTCATTATAGGAATTGATATGTTTTGATGATCCTATTGGTTGTTTATATAGTGTATTTACAAGTTTAATTTGAGTTGGATTAAAATTTGCTTAATCTAATGGCTAGGATTAAAAGTTAATGCTGACAAATGTCAGATTTGAGTGTTGTATAGATGTCTCGATCCAATGGCTAGAATTTTCTTGTAATTTCTAACTTGAGAGATCTTGATTGATCCTTAATTGATCAAATTGGTGCTCGATCCATCAAGTCTTGTTTCGATCTACCAAGACTATGGATCCATACTTTTTACTCATTTAATCTCCTAACACGTGTATAACATAAACAATAATTCATTATAAATATATAAAAATGGATACATAAATATATGTATAAAATGACACCCAATCAAACTCTCCCACATTTACTTTTTACTAGTCCTCTAGTAAAAGCGAAATAAGTCATCATAAACATATCTTTCAATATTTCATTTTAAGAGCTTAATAATACTAATATTCTAAAATTTAACAAACGTTAGTAGAGGTATATAACCATTCATTTGCTCTATCATTATCCATAATAATATAGCTCAAATAGATGTGTATAGTAACCTTATTGGTGATAGTTAAACTATGAAATTTAAACTAGTACAGTCCATATACATTCCATTGGAATATCACCATATTTTTAGAGTTAGATCAAGCACCATAGGCTTTTACTTTAAGTTGCATCTTCACCTATCGAAGGTATTTCCTAAAATCAAAAGGTCTTTCATTTAATTGTAATGAGGTTACTGCTTGTTGGTTAATGAAAGGAAAAAAGAAAGACTAAGATTTTGTGAGTCCATGGAGTACGAGGAAGATATCTATAAACAATGTTGTCTTAAGGCTAATAATGTCAACAAAATATGATCAAATATATTTGTTTTAAACCCAAGCATCATTATTAATCTAATTTCTTCTCTTTTTGCCATTCTTTTTCAATACTAGGTCCCTTTTAATATTTTTTCAGCTTGTCTTCTTGTTATTATTGTTTTTTATACATATTGTAGGAATATGTAAGGTTTATCAATGTTGATGATATTCATGAACAGAAAATTTAAATATAATTTAGTTTCTAGATGAGTCTTTTAAGAGCATGTTTCAAGCCGAATAAACTATTGAGATCCATAAGAATACATCTTAGGTATATCTCTATTATTATGCATGCATGTTAGATTTAATATTATGTACATAGAAACATTTTACACTTAGATTACTCGATCGATCAAGATATGTCTAGATCGATCGAGAATCAATCTACCTTGATTAATTAGTCCCTAATTTAATTTTCAATTGAGTTAGATCAATCAAGATTTAATGTTCGATCGATTGAGCACTAGATCGATCGAGAAATGGGTAGATTGAGCTTTCTATCTTGGGATTTATATTTTAATATCTTAGATCGATCGAGTATTGGTTAGATCAATCAACTTTTTTGGCTCGATCGATTAAGCAACCAAGATTTCAAATTTAACCTAATTGTTTACTCGAGCTAAACATTTTAATTAACATTTTAACCCTATCATTTACTACTTTATGAATTGTTTACTGGGCATAATTGTAATTGGACTTTAACGTAGTATTAAAGCCTCAATCTTTCCTATATAAAGAACCTATTGCTCTATATTTTAATCAACCATGCTTGAATCAATTTTTTCATTTGAAGTCTTCTTTCTAAATTTGTTTTGCAAAAATTATTCTAGTTGACTTTTTTCATTAATTAATTTATCAAACATTTTGTGGTTGTATTTGATGGATTAATAAGCCTACAATATTTGTGATATTGTGCTTAAACATCTATTCTTGTGTTGCTAATGATTTTATTTTTTCTGCCATTCTATTGAATCATCTAACTAGTATTTTTCATTGTTTAATCCACTCTAGACACACATTGCACTTTGTGTTTTTGTGCTAATGTTTCAGGTGTCAGCTGAATGGGTTCGATAACTCGTATGACTCGATTTTATTAGAATGTTGGTTCGGATCCCAACACTTTGGAGATTTTGATAGAAAGCAAAGGCTTGTAAGTAGGTTACTTTGGGAAATTATCTTAATGGATAGTTTGTAATCTATCCTTGTAATCAAACACATTTTCACAATGAATGGTTAGGTGTTTCTGTGAATCTGTGGTTTTTCATTTAGGTTATTGTTATGGCCTAAGTTGTTTCCACCTAAAATCTCATATGTTATTTTATTTTTATGTATTATTTTATTTACACGTGATTGCAGATCTGGCTATTTGCAAAAAAATTAATTTGTGATATTTTCTTTAATTATCAATTCACCTCCTTTTAGCTAATTAGATCATTAACAAAAAAATTTAGAGTTGGTTTGCCTATATTAGACATTTTATTAATTATAAAATAATTTGACCCTCTTAAATCTTATTATAGTGTTTTCATAGTCTATCATCTTTTATGCGACTCCACTTTTTATTGAACTATAGGGTATGATCAATGTGTTTGATTCAAATGGTAAGGTGTGGGTACAAACAATCAAATTATGTAAACTCAAATTAGTTTACTAAAAGTGGTTGGTCTTAAAAGAACAACAACATTAAGGATAAGATAATTTGGGTCAAAATGTTAATCCTAATGACTTAATAATTTTTCAAAAAATAATTGGCTAGTATTCGCTTTGATAAACCTAAGAAAAAGTTGTAGCAACCTAATTGTGTTCATTGGAATCAAAATAAAATTCCCAAAAATTAAAATAGCACTTCACAAATTCAAATAGATAAATCTAATTATCACTAATTTAGCTACCGTGGATGCATTTTTGGGTTAGATTATCACAAAATATGCCTTCATTACAAAACAATATCCAGATTCTACTAACATTCATTATCATTCAAAACATCATTTTAAGCATTTATGATCTAAGATACCAAAAAACAAGGATGAAACATGTTATTGTTGTTTTCAAGCCCATATATTCATCTTAACTATTCTAAAAATACAATAAATAATCCTAGAAATTGAAGAACTTATGATTCTTAGAGCATACTAATCCTAAAATATATATCATAAAACATTCTAATTAATAAAACATAAGAAAATAAAGATAGAGATATATTAACAATCCTATATGCCTAATTTTTAAATTGTCCACAATTTAATTACATGCATATACGCAATGTAAAAACAAGTAAAAAAGTAGTATAGAACAAATCTGATGGGTTGCCTCCCACAAAATGATTGGTTTAATATCGTCAACCTAATTTAGTCAACTCTTATCATCTACCATCATCAAATATTTTGAAGTATGTGATGTCGAACTATCGAGCTAGTAATCCATCAAGAATTTCTTTACACCTTGGTGGTAGTTTTCTTCGAAGCACACTACAAAAAATTTCCCAACACATATCTCTTTGTAATCCTTAAACTTGTGCTTCTTAATATTTTCTTAAGGTACTTTCAACACCAAGACACCTAATCAATATCATTCATTAGAAGTATGTAGAATTGCACCTTAAGAAATGTCTCCAAATTTTCCTTTTTATGATTTTGCTTTATTAAATTATTTTGAAAAAGAGAAATCATATTCATTAGTAAAAAAGAGAGGTCCGAGTACTACCTTTGTTATTACATTGGATTTTTGGGGGATGATGGTCTTTTTCTCCTCGCTAGTCCCTTTGTCAGGGTACATCATTCTTAGGAACTCTTTGGGATTCCTTTAATTGTTTATCATTCTCTAAAGTAATGGAATTAGTGGTCTCTATAAGCTTAGAAACTATTTGAGAGGGGAGCTCGACAATTACATATGCTTCAATTTTGTCCATTGGTGTAGGAAATTCATTGTATACAGACTATATTGTATCCATGAGTGTACCTTTTCTCATAACATTCAAAATTTCAAGAGAATTATCATATAAAAAATTAAAGCATAATAATAAAGTCAAACTAAAAATAAAATAAAAGTAATCATAAACTTAAACTTTAAAACAGTAAATGAAAGATGAAAAAAAAACTAGCAATTATTAGTAAAGTTGTTAAACCAATCTTCGACAATGATGTCAAAAACATGATACAGTTGAGAACATGCAAGTATACATGTACAAGTGATTAGTAAAACTAAAAATAAAATAAAATAAAAGTAATTATAAACCTAAACTTTAAAATAGTAAATGAAAGATGAAAAAATTGAAAATAAAAATTAAAAAAAACCTAACAATTATTAGTAAAGTTGTTAAACCAATCTCTGACAATGATGTCAAAAACATGATACAGTTGAGAACACACAAGTATACATGATCATGTACAAATGATTAGTTAAAATAAAAATAAAATAAAAGTAATCATAAACCTAAACTTCAAAACAGAAAATGAAAGATGAAAAAATTGAAAAACAAAATTAAAAAAAACTAAAATTATTAGTAAAGTTGTTAAACAAATCTCCGATAATGACGTCAAAAACATGATACAGTTGAGAACAAGCAAATATACATGATCATGTACAAGTGATTAGTAATTTAAGAAGAAGGTTTATCGTATATATCAATGAAAATTGATAACAGTATCTACTCTTAACTACTAGTTTGTTATTGAGTTACTTAAAATTATTAATTGGGGGTTTCAAATTGTTTTTTAGAAAAATAACATAAAGTAGTAAAATAAGTTGCTACAAAAGAATTTTGAGAGATATATGATTATAGGAGCCTCCTCACCAATAGTCTACAATTTTAATAATTATGTCATGAATGTAAATTAATATCTTAAATTTTAAATTACTTTCATAATTTAAAATTATTCATGATTTTAAGTTTAACTTTAGAATTCTAGGTCTACTTAAGACTTCTCCCTTTTATTACTTTGTAATTTATTTAGAACACTATTATAAATCAACTTAAATCATGAACAACATAAAAAAATCTTACTAGATTTAATTCATTCTTTGCATTAGGATCTAAAAAAGTGATAACTAAACTAGACAAGATTAGAACAATTGTTTAACCTTTAGCAAAAGTATTTAATTTTATTTGTAACAACATTCACAAGGTACCACTTTGAATAAAACTATTAGCAATTGCATACTAAAATCTTAGACTAGATATTAAAATATCCATCTAAAAAACTAGTCGTACACCCTAATTCATAACATGGATAATCATGGCATTTAAATAAAGAAATATACACATCAAAAATTAAGAATTGAAATAAAAATTATTTATGGTACTAAATTAATTAAACCATAGTCTAAGGCTTAAAAATTATACACAATTACATTAATAAATTAGCTAGATTCCATAAGAATTGACATTATAATTATAGGAAAATTAAATAGGAGAGTAGAAAAGATGATAAAGGGCTCCTCTAAAACTTTTCCCTATATGTGCTATTTTATCTTTCTTGTTCTTTTTTACAATTGCTATATTGATTTTTTTTAATTATGATATCTCTTATTTTATAGGGTGTTGTTTTATATTCGATAAAAACCAAATCAGGATGTAAATAAGGTTGCTAGTATTCTAGTGAAAAGAGAATTAGTGCGCACCGTGTGTCAAAAGGAAAGATAAGTTATGATGTTCAATAGGAAGAATAAGCTATGATGGTTAAAAAGAAAAGATAAAATGCTATGGTTTACTAAATACATCCAATTTCTTTACAAGTTAATCCATTTATCACATAAAAATCATAAAAAATCCATAAATTTTTTAAAAAACTCTCAAAAAATCTAAAACTAATATTTTCTCAATAAATATATAATAAATATTTTTAATTCATTATAATATATATATATAAGAGAATTGATGTATAAAAATATGTACAATCACTTGCATCCATGGTTGAGACTAGTTGGCTAACTCGTATATCATGATTCCTCTTTGAAATATGAATTTCCTGATGAAATTTTGAAGTGTTAGTAATTAAGATATTTATTAAGTCTTCAAGACACTTATCTTGAGTGATTTGAGTTGGTTGTAGCCTTAGGAAAGTAAAGTTAGGTATGATGTAGAAATCTTGTGCTAGATTTCTATGTAAATAATTTGGATATTCATGATCCTATCCTACATTGTACATGTTAGAATATGGATCATACTTAGATCTTTGCCTTTCAAATTCACCCATAGCATTAGTGTGTTTCCAATTTTTATGTTTATGCTCAAAGTATGATTCAGGGAATTCATTGTATGCATGATATGATGAAGTTACATATGTACCTGTTTCCTTCACATTTAACACTTTAAGAAAATTAGTTGAGAGCATAGATGAAGAAAAAAATAAAAAAAATAAAGATAAAATTAAATTAAATTAAATTAAACTAAACTAAACCTAAAAAGTAAAGTAATAAACAAAAGATATAAAATTAAAGTTTCAAAGATAAAAAGAAAAGAAAATTATAAACTAATAATAATCTAAAGGTGATAAATGAGAATAGAAAACAAATAAAAAAGACTTTTTGAAGAAAATATATAAATAAATAAATATAACTAATAATTATTAAAAGAATTGTTAATTCAATCCGTGATGGCACGATACCAAAATTTTGACCCATCTTGAAAGGGCACATCAAAGTTAATACCTTACTTCTCTTAAAATTGTGTCGATATTAGATAGTTTCAAGTAGGGGTTGAATTTACATATGATTGGTAAAAATTTATACTCTAATTTACTTGATCGTTAGTAAATAGGGGTTTTAATTGCTTGTTAAGAAAATAACATAAAGAAATAAAGTTGAATTGCAAAACAATATTGATGGATATATGATCACAGAACTATCCTCACCACTATCTTACAATTAAACTAGTCATGTCACAAATGGAAAAAAATTCTTAAATTTTAAATCGCTTAATGATTTAAAATCATTCTTTGATTATTAACTTTATCTTTTGAAGTTAGCTCTACTTAAGACTTCTTACATTTCTTACTTTATAATTAATGATACAATTGTTAATCAACTTAAATCCTAAGCAACCTAGAGATACGCTTACTAGATTTAATTTATTCATCGTATTAAGATATAAAAATGTGACCTAAAGAGTTTGAGACCTGATATGCAACCAAGGTAAAGATATACAGACTCCTAAGGACTCTTCCCAACAAGCATCTAAATAAAAGAAAATAACAACAATAATAATAATCTCTGACATGTAATTTATTTTTGCAGACAGAAGAATATATTCATAGGGTATACAAATAATAAGTAAAGCATACTAAACATAAATACGTAGTTTTTCAATATTAGGACTTAGATTTTACTCACAACAAAGTAGATCGATCAAATACGATCATGTAATAATATAAACTCATATTGAACTTCTATCTATGCGGTAACATCCTCGAGTTTCTTATGGAAATAATTCAATAACAAAAAAATCTACTAAGACTTAAAATAGATATAGCTCTAACATAAATAAAATGACAAATACTTCTATTAGTTGAAACTTCTATCTGAACTACTTATTGTTGCCTTTACTTACTGCCTTTATAACAACTTGGTCCAACACATGAACCCAGCTTTCCTCCAAAGTCAACACTACTTGATGTAATGTGATCAATAATCAAAGTGAATAATAATGTGAAAAATCAATCATGGGATATACTCTTAACCACAGACCACCATCAACCTACATGAGAATCACATTCAATCACGTAATTGCATACAGCCAAAGTGGGAAATCCATTCAATCACTTATCATGAACAACCACTGATATGAGTACACAAATAATGATGCTATACCCACTCACACAGTGTTGTTCTCACAAACTTTGTAAAATAGTCAAGAACACTATTTTATGCTCACACAGATGTATCACAATTATTGAAACACATTCAGAATAATTGGTGAAGAAGAAATTTGAATTTATAGACAATTTTTGTAGAGTTTCACCATGTTTTTTGATTTAATAAAATATTAAAAGGGATATTTATAGAGAACCACTAACGACCAGACATCCTCGTTGACCACCTCACTGTGGGTTAGATGATGGGTCCGATGTGGGCCCTTTGAGGTGTATAAAAATCCTATTTTTTCAATCCAAAAATTACAAAGTACTTGTTCATGAATACCCACTCCTAAATCAAACCAAAAACTGTTACTCATGACCTAGCATGCATACTAAGAAATCAACCATGTAATGTGTGTAAAACATGCTTTCAATCAAAGTGTACCAACTATGTGCATGTATGCATTACTGATCTATAGTAACCAACCCTACATAAAGGAAGATAGATACACTGAGTAGAATAAACAAACTTTGTGTTTTGCAAACAAGAAGCCAACACAGACGCAAATGACAACATGATTTACAATGATAACTAAATTAAGCAAGATTATAACTATTGCTACCTTTAATATATACATTCCATTCAACTTGTAACAATAGCCACAAGATTTTTTTTAGAATATGAATATTAGCAATTACGGACTAATACATTAAACTAGCAATAAACATATACATGTAATAAACTCGTTGATCACTTTAATTCATACATGCATGGTTTTGATATTCAAATATAGAATAGAATACATCAATAATAAATAATTGAAATTAAAATTATCATTATATTAAATTAATTAAATAATAGTCTAGGACTTGAAATTGCCCACAATCACATTATTAAAATAGCTAGACAATGATTCTAAGATAATAAGCATTATTCTTATGGTAAACTAAATAGAAAAAATATTAAGAAGAACTTATGAAAGGTAGATGATGAAGCCAAGTGACCCCAATCTTTAATTTCCAATCTTGTCTTCAAATTCTTCTCCAAAAACTATCTTTGATATGCTTTTTGATATCTCTTATTTGGTGTAGCAATTGTTATGTTTTGATGGTCCCTTAGGTCGTTTATATAATATTTTTTTGAGCCTTTCAAGTTGTACTATAATTTTCTTGATCCAATGGCAAGAATTAAAAGTTGGTGCTAAAAAAATGCTAAATTTAAGTGCAGATTGGATGTCTTGATCGATTTAACCTTTGCGATTTCTAACCTTAGAGCACTTTATCAATCTTTGATCAAAGCACAATATATCGACTAGGCGCTCGATTGATCAAAGATCAGTTGATCAACTTGGTGCTTGATTGATCGAGTCCTGTTTTGATTTATCAAGACTTTTGATCTATAATTTTCCCTAAAAGGATCGTGAATTGATTTCGATAGAAATTTGATTGATCGAGTGCCTTATTGTTACTCTAAATAATTGTTTTTACCTCTTTTTGATTATTTTATCCCTTAACATCTGCGGAACATAAAAATAACACATATAACAGATATGGAACAATAAATCATTGTAAATATATGAAAATTGATGCATAACTCTTTGTATAAAATGACACTAATCAGGTAAGAAAGAAAAGATAACTTCAATGGATAATAATGGTTGGTCTAGCCCTAATAAAGAGGAGATGACTTTAGTATTCAAAAAATGTTCTAAGTTCTTTTGTAGTAATAAAAACTCTTCTAGTAGTCCTTGAAGAGAAAACTTTAGTATAAGAGACTTAAGACCTTGGAAGAATGCTGAAGACTATGATGAGGAGACTAAGAAATAACAAAGTAGAGAAAATGTTAATCAAATTAAATGTTTTGTGTATGGAAAACCTGGACACATAGCCACCTAATGCTACATCAAGAAGAACTGCTTTGGTAAGAGAGTAATGAAAGTCAAGGTTGCTATTTAGGATTGTAGTTGTAGTACTGAAAAGAAAGGTAACAATTTTTTTGCCTTTATAGCATCCAAGTATACTGAGAATCTTCTTAATAAAAACTTGAGATCTTCCATGTTTAAAGACAAGGAAGATTAAGATAAAAAAGAACTACTTGAGATGTATAACGAGTTCTGGAAAGAGCATATTAACTCAAAAAAGTTTCACAATAATTCTTTGGAAAGCTTTGAAGAAATGAACAAATTACTAAGCACACTAAAAGATGTTATTAAGAAAAATAAATCCTTGATCGGAGCAAGAATATCTCTCTAAGAAATGTCAGATAATGCAAAAATACTACAATAATATGCTAGTTGAATGTAGCTCCAACCATTCCAAAATGAAGTTTCTAGAGGAGAACTTGAAAAACCTCAAGATGAGCCAAGAAAAGCAAGAATTGTTAGCCCTTATTAAGCCAAAGATCAAGTTGATTAAATCACATTTCTATGAAAGAAGGTGATCATTTTGGAAAGTGATAAAGAGTATTTGACACATGCTCTTTCCAAAAAAAGATAAGGAGTTAACTATACTCTATGAAAAGGTTGAGGATATGGGCTTTTTTTGGAACAAAATAGTTGAAGCTTGAAGAAGAGTTGGAACACTCTAAAGGTATAGTGAATACGATAATTCTAGAAACTCATAAATTATGTGAAATTCTGATTACAAAGTGCCCGCATATAGACATAGGCTAGGTTTTATTGAAGATCACTTTACTACCTCAGGTACTACACCAAAGTTTATCGAACTAGTGATAGTTGATCCAAAGATAAAGACCATGGATATCACTCCTAGATGTAAGTCTCAATTTTTATCCTAGTTGGGCTCTTGTAGCAAGGTGAACACTTTACCTCTTGCTACTCCTTCTTGATGAGTGCTCAAAAAGCACTAAAATAACCATGATTTTATGCACATTAATTGATTAAAAATATATATATTTATATGTTTTATCATATATTTATATAAATTTGTCTTTTTCGGAATCACAGGTATTTTTATTGTTTTTCAGGTATTTTGGCTTAAAAACGCAATTTAAAGACTCAAAGAAGAATACTTGAAGCAATACATCACAAATATATTAATAAATAAGTGGGAAAAGGTCAACAAACATGGAAAATTGGACAAAATAGGTCGAAAAGGTCAAAAATGTCAAAAAGACGGAAAATCATACACATGACCACAGATAAAGACAATACCTACCACGGCCTACGCCATGCTACGCTTGTGGCACGTTTCACGCCAGCCAAGCTGCCTCCGCGCGCCCAACGTTTTCACCCCATTTTTCACGTCTTTGCACCCGCTGACGTCCACGCCGACGTCATTAATGACCTCAGCATTTACATTACACGTTTTTTAATTTTTTAATATTTTTTTTAACATTTTTTTACTCATTTTTTCTCTCCATCCTCACCTATAAATACCCCCCTTCCCTTCACTTCAAAACACACCTTCAAACACCTTCAAAACCTCCAAATACATTCTTTTCTCTCTTTTCTTAGATTTTTAGTTTTTCTTATGTTTTCTTAGTTTTTAGCTTTTCTTAGTTAATTTCTCTTAGTTTTAGAGTTCTTCCCTTTTTAGGGAAGAACTAGTTATGTTTTTGTAATATTTTAGCTTTTTGATTCAATAAATGGGAGTGCGAATTCCTCTTGGAGTTTTTCTAGCAACGGGAATGGCATCGAAGTACTGTAAGGATTTTATTTTCTTTGGAGTTATTTTTTATGCTTTATTCTTACATGTTATATTTAATTTGTCTGTGATTAAATTTAACTGTGCTAGCTGTTTGTAAAAATGATATAATAATAACGTTGTTATGCTTGCGAAATATTAAATAGGTAAAAATCTCTAAAATGAATTGATTTTATTTTTATTCATGATTTTATATTAAGAATATTAGAGAGAAATATATTATTTTTCATTACAAACTTAAACCTGAAAATTAGATTTTAAGGTTTAGTTATCGATTCGATTTAGAGTAGTGCTCTTTTATTTGATGGTACAATCGCCCGGTAGTTAGAGTGAAGCTCTATTTCAAAATTTTTTATAAGAATTATTATCTGAAAATGTATTGACGACATGTTTTCGGTAGTGATTTTAAAACTTGAAAGTTAGTACTAGGATAACTAAATTCTTAGGTTTAATTTGGACACCTTGAATAAAGTTTAAACTGTCTAACCCCACCAAAGGTGGCATTTAAATGGTTCATTTTCAATCTCTTAGAAAAAGGAATTAATTTAATTAACCAAATTAGTTATCAACCCCACCCATAGGTGTTAATTGATTTGTTTAGTTAACAAAGAATATCTAACACCACCAAAAGTGGTATTCATACAAAAAAGGGAGAATCAATAAATATCAATTCATATATTTAATAACCTAAATAATACGAGCAAGCATAATTAACTTAGTTATTATATCCATAAATACTCCACTATTTATAAAAGATAAAATTTGCATGAATGTTTATTGAATCTATGTTTAATTTTCTGTAATTAGATTAAAAACACAAAAACCCCAAAATATCATGACAGGATGTTTAGGATTTAATTTCTTTTTTAAAAGTTTGAATAATAAATTAAAAACCACATACATTCCTTCCTTAGATCGACCTTGGGAGTATACTTATCATTTTCTACGAAATGATTCGTGCACTTGCGAGAGTTTTATAAATATAAAACCAAAGTATTGGCAGGATCGGCGATGCCGGTTTTCGTTCATCAAGTTTTCGTTCATCAAAGTATTTGGCGATCACGATTCTGCCCATCACTTCTCACTACATCAGTGTTGGTCTATTGCCCTTGCCTACATGTTTTTTACCTACTCATCACCACTATGGTAAGCATGGGCACTTTATATCATAATGTGAGCGATTAAATGCTTATCTTCATGTGATAATTAGTGTTAGTGTTGCTTCTTCATCCTCTTATATTCTTGGTGCTCCTCGAAGTTAGAGACCCAATTTCTCTCTCTTTACATGTTCTTTCTATCTTTGAAGTATTATTGGTTAGCTTGCTAGAAATTTCCCTAGGTACTCTTAGAGTAGTACTAGTATATCATCTCCTCACTCTTCTCATTTTGATTACTCTAGATGTAACCATTATGGTTCATCTGAGAATTTTCAATTTGGGTGCATTGTGCACTAATGGCACAATGCTGAAAGGGTAAAAGTTTTATTTCTAAAAGCTTGCCTAACTATCTACATAGTGATTACTTGACTATTTGTAAATAATTTTAAAACAAATTAATACTTGAGTACACTATGTAGTTCAAACTCATATGAACTAGAAATTACATTTTTTGTATTGCTATCTCTTAGAAATTCTTTACTAAAATTAGGGATGTAGCTTGATCACTTTCTCGTTGTGATCATTTTGTGCGAAGTTTTTATTTCTCTTTTTTCTATATGTGTTTTATGTTTTGTTATTTATTTATGTTTTACATGTCATTATTTATGTTATTTCTATTATGTGTATGATTTTAAATGCTTTCAAACAAACTTTTAAAGAAAATACAAATAATGTTTTAAAATGGGCTTAATTATCTCTTTTGTCGCTCCTCTTTGGCTTCTTGGCAAGTCTCTCACTAACCTTTGATGATCCCTCAACGAGGTCTTACTAAGTGTGTTTTTAACACACACTTTATGGTCTTACTAGCCCCTCAGTAAGGAGGTTAATGAGCTCATTAAAAATTATATGTACCTATCTTTTAATTATTGTCAAATCAAATAATTTATAAACACTTCTTTATCCCTTCAAACACTTTTAGCTACTTTCCCTTAAACACTTCTTCCCTTACTTTTGTTGTATACCATTATTATTTGTTGTAAACATAGAATTAGTGGAAGGCAAGCTGGAGATATATCTTTATTGTGTACCATTATTATTTGTTGCATTATAATATTGTGTAAACACAGAATTAGTGGAAGCTAAGTCTGGAAAGTAGAATAAGGCAGATTGTTTCCTTCTTACGCATAACTCCTCTATTTATTGATATATCTCCTGCAATGTAAAAGGGGATTGATATTCCATTAAATAAAATTGGGAGGGAAGGGATCTTTCATGGGAGTGTTGTGTTCTTTATTCCATTAAATCAACATGGTATAAAAGTAGAGGATCAATCCTGGGAGGTAACAAATAATTTTTTTTCTCTTTTCTTTTAGAAAAAAATTGGTAGCAGCTCTCTGTTTTTCCTTTTCCTCCAAAACCAAAAAAAAACCTTGATCCAAAACAATGTTTGGAAAAACCTCAGAATCAGGAGAAGCAGCAAATATCGCTACACTTTTGGAAAAATTGACCCAACTAGTAGCCATGCAACAAAATCAGATCATGGCCTTACAACAACCACAGATTAATACCCTACTACCTGCTGCAACTGTAGTAGAAGCACCAATACACCCAAACCCTATTTCCATAAAATTTGATGACACAAACTACACCCTTTGGTCCCAAGTAGTGCGAATGTATGTGAAAGGTCGTGACAAAATGAAAGAAATCACTGAAAACCTTCCTCCATCACTCTCGACTGACCTACTATTTCAGAGATGGGATATTGATGATGCTGTAATAAAGGGATGGTTAATTAACTCTCTAGATCCAAAACTACAGCACACTTTTATTCAGTATCCAACTGCAAAAGAAGTATGGGATGCAGTTGCCATAACTTTCTATGATGGAAATGACAAGGCTTAGGTATATAACCTGAATAAGAGAGTAACTTAGCTCAAATAGTTGGGTAGAACTGTAGAGGAGTACTATCATGAACTGCAAGGGTTATGACATGAGATTGACTATCGTCATCCTAATCCTATGGTCAAGAAACTCGTGTCTATACTTTCTTAGATGGCTTAGATGACCGGCTAGACAACGTGAGAGTTGTTCTCTTACATATAACCTCTTTTCCTTCAGTAGAACAAGCATACGCAATAGTTATAAGAGAGACCTTGCGACAAGGGGTTATGCTAAAGTAAGAAGAAGGAATTGGCAGCTCCATGGCCATGGTGTCACAAGGATACAAACACTTTAAGGTAAATTCTACTCTAAACAAATATCTATCTAAACAGGAAAAAAAATTAAAATGCAATCATTGTGGTGGAATGGGACACCTAAAGGAAGGATGTTTCAAAATAATTGGATGCCCTAATTGGTATCAAGAGAAGCGAGCAAAACAGCAAGGAGAAAAACTGAAGGGAAAGGAAAACTGGGCAGCAACCAATTCAAACACGGGTCATCTAGGCTCCAACTTGGGTCATCCAGGCTTAAACTACCATGTTTCCAATCAAGGCCTCAACTGGGAAGAACCTCATGCTTCTCTACCACTAGTGCATACAGGCCACACAAACCAGGAGGTTGCATCCAACTCTAGTTCGATTCAGGTACACTTAATTCGGGCAGAAAACTCAAGTACTGCAGGCTTTGCGTCGCAAACTAAAATAATAGGTAAACAAGTGGGCCAAGGTATGAAATTATTCTCTAGTGATAATTTAAATAATTGGGTTATCGATTCTAGAGAAACTGATCACATGACGTTTTCAAAACCTGATCTAAATATTTTAGAAAACCTATACGAGATGGGATTCTAAATTCAAATGGAATGGAATACCTAGTGGAAAGCACAGGAGATATGTGTTTGTCAAAATCTCTTAGTATTAACAATACACTATTGGTTCCATCCTTGTCTACTAAGCTTCTTTTTGTTGGTCAGTTAACTGAGGAATTGAATTGTGTGGTTCTCATGTTTCCCAATTATTGCATATTTTAGGATATCCTCAAGAAGAATATCATTGGCCGTGGTATTAAGAAAGGTCGTTTGTATCATTTAGAAGAGTTGAAGATTGGAAAGGAAAGTATAGCAATTGGGGGGTCAAGTTTAGAAACATAGATTTGGACATGGCATCGACGGTTAAGGCACCCTTCTTTTAGCTATATGAAAAAATTGTTACCTTCTTTTTTTTCTAGCTTTGAGAGTTCTATGTTTTCATGTGAAATTTGCATAAAAGCAAAAAGTCATCGTGTTTCGTATCCAATTAGTATTAATAAAAGTATAGCTCCTTTTTGATCTCATTCATTCTGATGTTTGGGGACCATCCCCGATAACCTCAATTTATGGGTATAAATGGTTTGTTTTGTTTATTGATGATTGTACTCGAATGACTTGGGTATATTTATTAAAGGAGAAGAGTGAGGTATCTGGGGTCTTTAACAAATTTTATAATATGATACGGAACCAATTTGGAAAAGGCATTAAATTTTTTAGAAGTGATAATGGGGGTGAGTTTGTGAATGGGATTCTTAAAGAATTTTTTGTTAAGAAAGGAATAATTCATGAGACAACTTGTGTTGGAACACCACAACATAATAGAGTAGCGGAGAGAGAAAATATACATATTCTTGAAACAGCGAGGGCGTTGTTGCTTGAATATAATGTACCATATGTTTTTTTGGGATAGTGCTATTAGTCTGGCTATCTATGTGATTAATCGGTTACCTACAAAAGAGAATAACTTTCAAACTCCACTAAAAAATCTTGAAACATTCGTCTCAATACCTTCTGTTCAAAGCTTACCTCCAAAGATATTTGGGTGTGTTGCCTTTGTCCATATTCCAAAACACCAAAGATATAAAATCGAGCCTCATGTAATTAAGTGTGTTTCTTTGGGTGTTGGATTACATAAAAAGGGGTATAAGTGCTATGACCCAATTGAAAAAAAATGGTATGTTACCATGTATGTGACTTTTATTGAAACAAAATCATTTTCTTTACATATTCGCCTCATGGGGAGAGAGTTAATGAGAGTAAATATTCTGAGAAGGTAATTATGCAAGTTTTACAATATCCAAATTCTAGTTCCACACGTTATGAACCACTTGGGTCTGATCCAAGTTCCATTAAGGTTGGGTCTGAAGAACCATAGCACCCAGAACCACTCGGGTCTGAACCAAGTATACAGCAAAAGGTGTTTATGAGAGGTGAGAACAGACGAGTTTGGTTAAACACAATCGAAGAAATGATACAAACAGATCAGATACCACAAGAGCCTGGATCTCCTGAGGATCATCCATAAGTAAGTAACTCTAACCATACTTTACCTCCAAGAAAGAATAGGGGAAAACCACCAGCTCGGTATGTTTCAAAAGATGGAACAAGTGTTTTTAACTACCCAATAGCAAATTATGTGAGCACGAAGAATTTAATCAAACCTTTAAGAACCTTTAGTGAAAAAATGTTGTCCTTAGAGGTACCAAAAAATGTTGAAGAAGCTATAAAAGATACAAAAATGGGTGAATGCCATGGATATAGAAATGAAAGCTTTAAACAAAAATGGAACTTAGTACCTAGTAGTGTTATCAAAAGAAAAAAAATATTGGGTGTAAGTGGGTTTATACAATAAAGTTTGGTGCTAATAGTGAAGTTGAAAGGTATAAAGCAAGGTTAGTCATGAATGGATTCACACAAACCTATGGTATTGATTTTCAGGAAACCTTCTCTCCTGTTTCTAAACTCAATACTATTAGGGTTTTATTATCTCTTGTAGCAAATTTAGACTGGTTGTTACATCAATTTTATGTGAAAAATGCATTTTTACATGGCGACTTAAAGGAAGAAATCTACATGGACCCCCTCCTAGGTACATAAATATGGGATCAAAACCGATAGTTTGTCAGTAGCATAAGGTGTTGTATGGTCTTAAATAGTCACCTAGAGCATGGTTTGGTCGATTCTGTCATGCTATCAAAAAATATGAGTTTGAATAGAGTGATTATGATCATACTCTATTCTTTAAAAGGCAACAAGAGAAACTAACTATTTTGATAATATATATGGATGATATGATCATTATAGGTAATGACATGGATGAAATAAAAATTCTTGAAGAAAGACTCTCAAAGGAGTTTGAAATGAAGAGCTTAGGAGGGCTCAAGTACTTCTTTGGAATTGAAGTGATGAGGTCAAAGTAAGGTATTACTCTCTCTCAAAGGAAGAATATTCTAGATCTACTAGCAGAGGTTGGGATGCTTGACTGTAAACCAGCAGACACACCAGTGATACAAAATCTAAAGAGGGAAGAGAATTCAGATCAAACACCCGTGAACAAAGAAAGATACCAAAGGTTAGTAGGGAAACTAATATATCTATCACACACTAGATCGGACATTGCCTATGCAGTAAGCCTGGTAAGTCAGTTTATTCAGTTTATGCATAACTCAAGTAAATAACACATGGAAGCCATCATAAGAATAATAAGGTATTTGAAGGGAGCTCCCGAGAAAGGGATTCAATTCCTAAGGAATGGGCATTTAGATGTTGTGGGATATACAAATGCTGACTAGGCTGGGGTTGTTACAGACAGGAGATCAACATCTGGATACTTCACATTCGTAAAAGGGAACTTAGTTACTTAGAGAAGCAAGAAGCAAAAAACGGTTGCCTTGTCCAGTGTTGAGTCTGAATTAAAAGGAGTAGTTAATGGGATTTGTGAGTTAATGTGGCTCAAGAAACTAATGTCGGAACTTGGTTTCCCTCCGACAAAGGAGATGGATTTGTTCTATGACAACAAAGCAGTAATAGATATCTCTCATAACCCGGTTCAACATGATCGATATATCTCCTGCAATGTAAAAGGGGATTGATATTCCATTAAATAAAATTGGGAGGGAAGGGAGTTTTCATGGGAGTACTGTGTTCTTTATTCCATTAAATCAAAAAAACTTTATGACTATCTAAGAAAGGTTTGCATGCTTCTATTGGATTAATCTTTGTTCTTCTAATTATAATTATAATAATTATCCTGTTCAAGAATCTTATTTTTCTATCTCTTCCTATTTAAAGCTTGTGTTTTTTGTTTTGTTTACTTTGAAAGGATGTTCAATCAAGTTCTCAAGGGATTTTTTTTAATATTGTCCCTTCTTGATATACAAGATCCTTCTTTTCCTATCATTCCTTTCATGTATGAGAACATACTCATTGGGAATTTTCCTGATGAATTTCAAAACAAAAATTCTCATAATGTCAACTTAATGACTATGTCGTTGATTGATCTTAATCTTAGGTACAATATAAGTGCTTTTAATTTGAGAGCAACTATTCATAATCTCCATCTTAATGATGGAGTGAGCACCTTTTCCATCCTTGCTCTTATACTTCTAATGTGACTCTCACTCTAGGTCACTTCCTTATCATTATTCTCAATGATGAGACTATAAATCTTGAAGTGAACCCATGAGCACGATTCTTGAAACCCACAAGCACAAATTTGTTTATGAACTCTAAAAGACACAGCAAAAGACCTAATAACAAATTGAAATATATCCCAAAAAGCTAATAATCATATTATAGCATTCACTTTGACTACATAAATAGTACTTATCAAAGATTCAATAATGATATGATTTCATAAGGTTTGTAAATCCCTTGATAAATCACTCAACTTTGATATAAATCAAATGTATATTACCAATCTAAATCACCCAACTACATCTATTTAAAGCAACAAAATAAAGTGAAAGATATCACTAATAAAATATAACACTAATGAAAGATAGCAATAAAATATAAAGCACTAATCCTTGTAATAAAGGAATAACAAAAATCCAAAAAAAAATATATTTTATAGGATAATGCAAATCTGTCTAGATTTCGTTGTATTCTTGCAATGCCTTTTTTATCTAGTAAATGGGTGAACTAGTTATGAGTGCTTAAAATTTAATAAAATTACCATGATTTAATATAATTTAATTGATTAAATAAATTTATATTTGTATGATTCTATCATATTTTTATATAAATTTGTATTTTTTTGGAATCAAGGATATTTTTTATTATTTTTCAGGTATTTCAGTTCAAAAATAACTTAAAGACTCAAATAAAGACAATATATCACAAATATATTGAGAAACAAAATGAGAAAAAGTCAAAAAGATACAAAAATTAGACAAAATGGGTCAAAAAGGTCCAAAATGTCAAAACGGCCAAATTCGCGCACGCATCCGCCCAGGCATGCCGAGAAATGCACGTAGCGCACCCATTCGCTCTGAGAAACTCACATAACATGCCCAGTCATGCCAAGAAATGCGTGTAGCACCCACACAATGTCGATCATCCGCCTGCCCATTTGTGCCCATTTACGCATCGCCTGAACAAAGCTGTTCCCGTGCACCCACCTATGCCCATTCGCACGCACCAGCACACACATGTTCCATGTTGCATGCTCACCTGCACACTTCTGGCCATGTGTCACGCATGCCAACTTTTGCGCCCCATACGTGCCCCAACCAATCCACACGCGTCCAGATTCAAATTTTGAAATATTTCCCCCCTTTTTTAGTCTTTTCCTCATCCATAAAAGGACCCTCTTTCCTCATTCCATAATACACAATTTTTTTTGCACTTTCTCTCTGTATCTTTCTCTTTCTAGAAAGTTTTCATTTTTTTAGTTTTAAAGTTCTTCTTTTTTGGGAAGAACTAGCTATGTATTTATAGATTTTTAGTTTTTTTATTCAATAAGAAAATATGCAAATCTCTTTGGAGGATTTTCAATAACAGAATTAACATCAAATTGTTGTAAGATTTTTTTAAGGTATTATTTTAATAGATTCTTTACAGTTATAAAAAAGAAAAAAGAAAAAATGCGCCTAATATTTAATTAATATAAATATAAATTTTTAATCAATTAAAGTATTAAATAATGGTGATTTTAGTGCTTTTTAAGCACTCATCGACTAGGAAAACCTTATTTTATTATGAATTGTAGTCTCTTAAGTAAGCTTTTCAAATCATTTTGAATAGTTTCAATTGGATGTAAGATGAGAAAGTTACAGAATTAATAATAATATCTATTCAGGGTAACTTTCAAAATTAAATTGGTCTTATTTAATTGATTATTCATTACAAGCCTTTTACTATATTTGTAGAACTCTATGATAATGATTTATCTATTGAATAAGCCCATTCAATGCTTCTTGGAGTTTCTTCATCTTTGATCTCATGATAGGTCCACTCAAAATTTGTAACAGTCCATGATTCCCATGATTCCCCCTTTCTTCAAAAGGATTCAACCTAGAATCATCATCTCTATAATCAAAAGGAGAAAGATCAAAAACATTCAAAGAAGTGCTAATATTATACTCACCTGGAAGATCTAACTTGTAGGCACTGTTATTAATCCATGTAAGAACTTGAAACGGTCCATCTTCTCTAGGTTGCAACTTATATCTTATTTTTTCATGATATCGTTCTTTCCTCATGACTATCCAAACTCAATCACCGAGTTCAAAAATGACTCTTTGTCATCCTTTGTTGGCTCTGAAAGCATAATCCTTATTCTTTTATTTTCAATTCGTTCATAAATGCTTTCATGTATCTTCTTCCCCAATTCAGCTTTCCTTTAACCATCTAAACTAACTCTTTCCGAAATAGGCCAAGGTAGTAAATCCATAGGAATAAGTGGGTCAAACCTATAAAAAATTTCAAATGGTGAATACTCAATGGTAGAATACACACTATTATTATTATAAGAAAACTTAACAAAAAGAAAACAATCATCCCAATTTTTAAGTTCTTTTATATCATCGCTCTTAACAAGGTATACAAAGTCTTATTGACTAACTAAGTTTGGGGATAACAAGTACTAAAAAAGTAAAAGTTTAGTCCCCAACTTAGCCCTAAGGTCTTCCAAAAGTAAAAAAAGAAATTTAACACCCTAATCAGACACAATACTATTTGGCATAACTTGTACCCATGTGCTTTATATTCACCTGCAGTTTGCTCCCTGAAATACAACCATCCCTACCCCATTATTTCAATCCTATGAGCTTCTTATCCATTCTCATTCGATCACGATAGGGGGACAAGTAAAAATAGAAAAACCTTACATTGGGTTTAGTGATAATCAAGCTCGAACTGATGACTTCCGCCACATTAAGGTAACACTCTACCACTGAGTTATATCCCTTTCCTTGCCCTACATCAAGAAATAAAACTGAATAATCCTAAGAAAACGGGTCGAGAAACTCAATGCCCCTATTCTTAAACAACAAGCAGTCACGCCCTCTAGCATATTATCTAATTTTTGTTTATGTTTACTATAATTATAAAAAATTTATTGGTTCTAGTTTGCTTGGATGTTAATCCATAAGTAGATAAGTTCTTCTTATCTTCATAATTAGTAGAGTCATATGATATAAATTGATATGATAAACAATCATATTTATATTATTTTTATAATTTTCTTTTTGATTCCTGAAGAAGTAACACAAGACCAGATCGAGTTAGCAATACTGATCTTGCAGATAGTTTTGTTTCATATTTTTAAAACTCTCACAAGTGTTCGAATAATTTTATAAAAAAATAACAAGTATACTTCCAAGATTGATCTAAGGAAAAATATATGTAGTTTTTAATTTATTATTCAAACTTTTAAAAACAAAATTAAATCTTAAACATCCTGTCACGATATTTTGATTTTTGTTTCCTAATCTAATGACATAAAAAATAAACATAGATATGAATTCAATAAACAATAATGCAATTTTTTATCATTCATAACAGTAGAGTATTTATGGATATAATAATTAAATTAATTATGCTTGCTCATATTATTTAGGCTATTAAAGCTATAAATTGATATTTGTTGATTTTCACTTTTTGCTATGAAAATGTCCTTAGGTAGGGCCCAAATTCTTTTGTTTAATATGAGTTAACTAATATCTTTAGGCGAAGCTTATTAATCAATTAAGTATTAAATTTCAACTTAATTTCTAAGAAAATTGCAAACTATCTAATCACACTTTTAGATGGAGTCAGATTATTAGACTTTATTAAAGATATCCAAATTAAACCTAAGAATTTAATTATCCGAGTACTAACTTTCACGTTTTAAAATCATGACTGAAAATATATTGTCAATAAATTTTCGAATAATAGGTCTTTTAAAAAAACTTTTGAAATAGAGTTTCTCTTTAACTACCGGGCGATTGTACCAACAAATAAAAGATCACTACTCTAAATCAAACTAATTAAACCTTACAATCTAATTTTCAAATTTAAGTTTTTAATGAAAAATAATATATTTCTCTCTAACATCCTCAATATAAAATCTTGAATAAAAACAAAATCAATTTATTTTATAGAAATGTTTTACCAATTTAATATTTTGCAAGCATAGCAACGTTATTATTATAACATATTTATAAACAACCACACATGTTAAATTTAATCACAGATAAATTAAACATAATATATAAGAATAAAACATAAAAAATAACTATAAAAAATTCATTTTAAAATTATACCTCAAAATAATCCTTATAGAACTTTGATGTTAATTCTGTTGTTAGAAAACCTCTAAACGGATTTAAATTTCTGTTTATCTAATAAAAAACTAAAAATCTATAAAAACATAACTAGTTTTTCTCAAAAAGAAAAAAAAATTTAAAACTAAAAAAACTAAGAATTAGAGAGAGAAAGCATGAGAGAGAAGTTTTTGATTTTTGTGATTTAAGGGGTTTGAAGGGTGATTTTTACAATGGGGAAATGGTCTTTTTATAGATGAGGAAAAGGCCAAAAAGTGGAAAAATATCTCAAAAATTGATTTTGGATGCGTGTGGATAGGTTGGCGCACACGGTTGGGCGACGTGGATCTCAACATGATGAGCGTTAACATGCATAGGACTCGGTATGGAAGGTTTTAGCACTCGTGGAACTGGGTATGGATTCTCGATGTGACAGGCACTGTCGCACGCTAGACTCCACGGATGCGATTGTGAATGGGAAATTTTACCCATTTTGTCAAATGTTTTCTATTGTTTTTTACTTTTCCTCATTTTTTATTAACATATTTGTGATCTAATATTTTTATTCGAGTCTTCAAATTATTTTTGAATGAAAATACCTGAAAATAATAAAAACACATGTGATTCTGAAAAAACAAATTTATATAAAAAGTATGATAAAATCATACAAATATAAATATATTTAATCAATTAACTTACATTAAATCATGATAATTTTAATTTTTTTAAGCACTCATCACAACTCCCAACCAATATCTTGCTAGTCACTTAGCAAAAGAATCAATAAAATTTAAAATAAAATGAAAAATTTAATTATCCTAGATCACTTACATAGATTGACACGGTTGCATTTAGCGTATTCAAAAGGCCTTTAAATCCTTAGATTTTTTTAGTGGATGAGTTTAAGTCTCGTGAGGGTTTTCAGTAATGATTCCCACAAATATTAAACTAAATGTAAAAATTAAAAAAACTAAAAAAAAACAAATCAAAAACTAACATTATAAAAAAAATAGCTTAAAAATAAAAAAAATAAGAAAAATAAAATAAAATAAAACAAAACATAAAAATATCTCACGCTTTTTAATCTTTTTTATGATTGTAATTAAAATCTAAAGCATAAGTTATTCAACTTCTTAAACAGTCATAGTTTATAATAAGAATTAGTTAAATATCATTTTCATACTTCATTTCAATGTAAATTTACCCAATTTCAATATCAAAATTTTGAATTCGTTTCGACTCTATCCTTACAAGTCAATATTCTCAAAAAATTAAATCTTATGGGTTCAATCACTCGTACTAAAGTACTTGCGAATAAAGTTTATGTTTAGAAATGAACTAATAAGTTCGCATAGTTATAAAAGAAGAAAGACTCAAAAATAGTGCATAACTTCGATCTTATGAAAGGAATCGAATGTTTTAGGATTTCGTAAAGAAATCAAAAAATTATTTTCATGCCTCAATCCAAATCATTAATAAAAATTTCAAGATATATGCCTTATATAATTGAAAAAAGTGCAATGACTTCTTCGGGATTTACTTCCAATAATTTTCTTTTTTAACTAACCTTTTCTCATAACTTTGAAGGCTATGCGGGTCATAATATGTAGATTATACATTTTGTTTTCTCTCTGTCTTGCTTTTATTTAAGAGATTTTTTTAACATATTTTTTTAGAGAGTGAATTCATGTACAAATTGTACATTTTTGTAGGATATTGGTGAGTGATTAATTTTGTGGCTTTTCTATTTCATTTTGGTTTAGGTAACCTCAGATATGTCTCTTTTTGGTAAAATTCATACATGAAGGACGAAAGGGCTTATACTATCAATTTATACTTAAGTCATTTAATCTAAGTATTAAAAACAACATATGACACTTTACTAGATGTGAAAATCCCAACATTCAATGCTAATACTTATAGAGATCATCTAAAAATTTGAAGAAATAATAAATGTGTTTGGAGTAGAAAAATTATATTTAACTCAAAATAAAAGAAATTAGGCTCAAATTATATCTCACAAGGGTAGTCTCCACTATTTGATTCCTAAACACTAATTTTAGGTTCATTATAATTTTCACACTTTATCATGAAATACTACTTATGAAAAAAATTAACTAATTACCATAGAGTCCAATCATGGGGTTTCTATTCAAAATTTGGAGATTCAAATAGGGAAACTAACCCAAACCATAAGTTAAAGGCCTCAAGGTAACCTTCCAAGCAACAAAGAAGCTAATCCAAAAAGAAAAGGTTTGGAGTATTGTAAAGAAATAGCCTTGGGGAATGGTAAAACTTTAGAAGGGAAGTAGGAAACTAAAATGCATGAGGTGGAAAAAGTTGATAAAGAGAGTACTAAAAAGGAAGTGATTTAACCAAACCTACTATTCTCTTCCCTCAAAGACTCCAAAAGTAAAAATTAGACAACCAATTTTCAAAATTCTTAGATGTATTCAAGAAGCTACACATAAATATACCATTTGTAGATACACTTGAACAAATGCCTTCATATGCCAAATTCACGAAGGACATCCAATCTAAGAAAATGATGCTTGGAGATAATGAGACAATAACCTTAATTGAAGGTTATAGTGCCATCCTTGAGAGAAAACTATAACAAAAGCTTAAAAATCCGAGTAGCTTTAACATCACTTGCACAATTGGGAACATTTTGGCAAGGCATTATGTGACTTGGGTGTAGGCATTAACCTTATACCACTATTAGTCTTTAAGTGATTGGGAGTTGGTGAAGCTAAACCCACTTTAGTAACATAACAAATGGTAGGTAGGTCAATCAAAATACCTTGGGGTATGGTAGAATATGTGTGAATAAAAGTTGACAAGTTTATCTTTCTGACATATTTCATTGTTCTAGACATGGAGGTTGACTACCACATTTCTATCATAGTTGGTCATCCATTCTTAGCAACTGGAATAACATTTATTGATGTACAAAATGTGAGCTTACAATGAGAGTGTAGGATGAATAGGTAACATTTAATATTTTTAAAGCAATTAAATTTCCTAATACTGATAATACTAGTGATTTCTTTAAGATAGATGTTACAAATGAACTAACCATTAATGTGCTTCAAAACATGTGCCATAGTTATGCCTTAGAATATATGCTTGTTAATTTTGTGAACACACATGCTATTGAACACCGTGACAATCACTTCGATACTCGCATTTATGATGATAGTTTAACTAAATCTATTAAACCACCCATATTCAAGACTTTGACAGATGATTCTATAAACAATGAAATAAATTCATTAGAAAAATATTCAACTTATTTTAATGATTGAAACTATTTAATCTATGATGAGGGTTAATATTGTTGACTATATGAAATATTTAAGGGCTACACCTCCCATGTGTGTATCTAATATTGGTGTTGAGTGTCATAAGACATGTTCTAAATTCAAACCATCCATTGTGGAGCCACCAAAGTTTGAACTCAAACCTTTTCCCAACCATTCCTAATCAAGTAGGCAAGCAAAAGTGTTCAATAGAGAGGTAAAAATGATGCTACAACTATATAAATTGGATGAGCTACTATAGAGTGCTTATGAGAATGTCAAGCTGTAAAAAAAGAAAACAAAAGATGGCATGATAAGAAAATTGTGCACCATATTATCGAACTAGGATAGAAAGTGTTACTGAATAACTTAAGACTCAACATGTTTCCAAGAAAACTCAAGAGTAAATGGTCAAGTCCATTCACCATTACTAAGGTAACCAACCATGGAGCCATTGGATTGGAGAACAAAAACAAAGAACGGTTCATGGTTAATGGGCATAGAGTAAAGAATTATCTAGGAGACCAATTGCCTAATAAAAATATTATTTTAAATGTATGTTTTCTGTTGTTTAGGTGAATAAATGTGGAGGAAAATGGCACAACAAAGATTGAGAAATTTCAATGATAGATATGGTGTACCAAGGCTAAGGTAGTTTTCTTTCCTTACATTGAGGAAAATGTGCACTTCAAGTGTGAGGAAGGGAACTTCATTTTATACTTTAGTATTTAGTATACATTTTTCATTTTTTATTATATTTTTCATTTTTTGAGATGTTTATAATCATGATTTGGGTTGAAATTGATTAATACATGGAAACAAAATGCATGCATATTTGATATGAAACATATGAACCTAATGATAGAATTGGTTGTCATGACTAGGATAAGGAATGTATCATGCTAGGTAAGATACTTACATTAATCATGTGTTATGCTTGCTAGTTTTGATTGAATTGATTTATATTTTTATGCACATGATTGATTTTGGTGTTCTTATTGGGAGAAAAGTTTGGGTGAGTTGTGTTAGTAAATAAGGTCTACCATGTTTTAGAATCTATTTGATATTCCCTTAAGGTGAAATCTTAAATAGTATTTGGCTTGAGAAATGATTTAGGCCTTTCTTGAATCAATTGAGTCTTTTAAGTTAACCATTGTTGATATCCTTAGTCACTTATTTAAGCCTTACTAAGAACCATTTATATATTTAAGCCACATTTTTGGTCTAACCAATAAGCATTACTTTTACCCTTACACCTTTAGCTTGTATAAAAAATGCAATCATGTGCTATGCTATAGAGCAAGGTGAAATATAATGCATCCTACTTCTTCACATCTATTAAAAAAATTCATAATTACCCCTCTAAACAAAAAGAATAAAATTAAAAATAAGTTTGGGGGGGTTATGAGACTTAAAAAAAATGACTGAAAAAGAGATGTGGAATAAAATAATGAAAATAATGTTAAAGATAGGGTGCATAAAAAATCAAATAAAAGCTAAATTGAATTCAAATATTGCATGATAAATAAAAAAAAGAACTAAGGTGTGGAAAAAGCCTAAATATATCCATTTATCTACCCTCACCTAAGCATTACATTACAAGCATGTATAGCCCTATTGATCTCTAGATAAGTGCATATTTACAATAGTTGAGAAAGGTTTAAAGAATAGACCTATGGAACTTGTTCTAAGATTTAGTTGATTAGTATGCTCATATAAGTTGATTTCATGCGTGCATTTTATGACATCATGTGCAACACACAATTATTAATTAGTCAAAAACCTTACATATCTTGTATTAATGGAATGTTGATTGATGATTATGTGAACCTCCTTGTCAGGGAATTTACAACTTTTGAATGGGATAGTTTTCACTAAGCATACATGTATTAATAGATATGTGTTTATGAATATACTATCCATATCTTTTTAGCTAGATGGGCTTAGCTTTACTTGAGGGCAAACAAATAGTTAAGTTTAGAGGTGTGATAACTCTACAAAGGTAGAGTTATTGGACCACTTCTGAACCACTTATTTGTCTTGTTTATATTTAAATATCATGAATAAACTTAATTTGTATTTAATATGGTAATATAGATGAAAATATATTAAACAAATCAATAATAGGCAAAAATGAGGACAAAAATAGAATTACAAGGTCGATTGATCGACCAGGAATTGGATCAATCAAGAAAGAAGTGGATCTATCAAGGGGTCATTACTTGATTGATCGAGAATAGGCTCGATTGATCGAGCAACGAGGATTAAAATGCTTTAGCACTAAATTTAATCCCAACTTTCAATCTTAGCCATTGGATTATAGTAATACAAATACTAATCTATGGAGGATTAATTCCAACCTATTTACAACACCAAAGAGAGGTCATAAACCTATAATTAAGAGATTACTAAAATTAGCAATTGCCAAGAAGAGAAAAGAAGAGAAGAAGTTCAAGAGGAGATTAAAAGAAACATAATTTTGTGAAGGATTCAAGAGAAGATTAGTGCTACAAATCAAGAGAATGAGTGTATCTCTTATTCTTCTCATTTCTTTATGAAAAATCTTTGCTTTAAGAACATAATTATATCTAGCTAATTTATTAATTTAGGGGTCTTATAAAGATAAATTTTTATATGTGATTATCTAATATTTTTACCTCAATTGTTAATGCAATTCAATTATATTATTTAATATTATTTCTATGTTATTAATTATTTGACCAACAATTGATCTATAGAGTCAATTAAATATATTTGAAAGAATTATTTAATTGTTTATCTTGATTAAATAACTTTCATAATTTCTAGGTAGAGATGTATGATTCTTATGTATGTGATCTATAATTGATGAAGTTAATGAGTAGTATATAATCTAATTGACATGAGAGTGTAATTAAGTTAATTATTATATGATGTGTATTATATTTGAGAGAAAAATGTATGCTATGTTAGATTCAATTGATTATATAATATTTGATGATTATATTGGAGGGAATTTTAGTGTTTCCTATGTTAAGAAATTGGGGAATCAAAGATTGTTGAATCTTATGATATAAAATTAGTTGTCATTTATTTTTTAATTTTTTTAATTTTCTATTTTCCAAATATTATTTATAATAATTATATTGGTGTTCAATTATAAGTTACACAACTCCTTATGTGATCGAGATCTGTACTTAGATATATTATATTACTTAGATGACTCATATACTTGGGAATTACATCGTGTTAATCATTCCTCATTCTTGGGCTCAATAAGAGAATATATATAATGAGTGCTCAAAAAGCACTAAAATTACCATGATTTTATGCACATTAATTGATTAAAAATATATATATTTATATGTTTTATCATATATTTATACAAATTTGTCTTTTTCGGAATCACGGGTATTTTTATTTTTTTTCAGGTATTTTCGCTTAAAAACGTCACTTAAAGAGTCAAAAAGGAATACTGGAAGCAATACATTACAAATATATTAATAAATAAATGGGGAAAGGTCAACAAATATGGAAAAATTGGACAAAATGGGTCGAAAAGGTCAAAAATGTCAAAAAGGAGAAAATCACGCCCGGAGCGGCCACGCGCCGCGCGGCCTTGGCGCCGGCCAGCGCACGGTCGTGCGCCATCCTGCTAGATCCGCGGCTGTCCTTTGTTCACGCGCGCCTTGGCTATGCTGGTGCCTTCCGCGCTAGCGGCCTGTGCCCGCCCAGCCTGCCACGCAGCGCCGCGCCATTTCGCCCCATTTTTCACGTGCAACCGCCCTCGTGGCGTCATGCGACGTCATCAATGACTCTCGCCATGTACCTTCTGGCGTTTTCACCATTTTTTACCATTTTTTCACCCAATTTTTCTCTCCATTCTCACCTATAAATACTCCAATTCTCTTCACTTCACACCACACCTCAAAACACACTTCTCTCTTCTTTCTTTCTCTCCATTTCTTAGTTTTTAGTTTTTTTTAGGTTTTCTTATGTTTTAGCTAGTTTCTCGTAGTTTTAGAGTTCTTCCCTTGTTGGGAAGAACTAGTTATATTTTGTAATTTATTAGGTTTTTTATTCAAGAGATGGGAGTGCAAATTCCGTTTGGAGGTTTTCTAGCAAGCGGGAATGGCATCAATCTTGTAAAGATTTTATTTTCTTCTGAGTTATTTTTTATGCTTTATTCTTACATGTTATATTTAATTTATACGTGATTAAATTTAACTATGCTATTTGTTTGTAAAAATGATATAATAATAACGTTGTTATGCTTGCGAAATATTAAATAGGTAAAAATCTCTAAAATGAATTGATTTTATTTTTATTCAAGATTTTATATTAAGAATGTTAGAGAGAAATATATTATTGTTCATTACAAACTTAAATCTAAAAATTAGATTTTTAGATTTAGTTATCGATCGATTTAGAGTAGTGCTCTTTTATTTGTTGTACAATCGCTAGGTAGTTAGAGTGAAGCTCTATTTCAAAAGTTTTTATAAGAATTATTATCTGAAAATGTATTGACAACGTGTTTTCAGGTAGTAGTTTTAAAACTTGAAAGTTAGTACTCGGATAACTAAATTCTTAGGTTTAATTTGGACACCTTGAATAAAGTTTAAAAGCGTCTAACCCGCCAAAGGTGGCATTTAAATAGTTCATTTTCAATCTCTTAGAAAAGGAATTAATTTAATTAACCAAATTAGTTATCAACCCTTGTAGGTGTTAATTGATTTGTTTAGTTAACAAAGAATATCTAACCCGAAAGGTGGTATTCATACAAAAAGGGAGAATCAATAAATATCAATTCATATCTTTAATAACCTAAATAATATGAGCAAGCATAATTAACTTAGTTATTATATCCATAAATACTCCACTTATTATAAATGATAAAATTTGCATAAATATTTATTGAATCTATGTTTATTTTTATGTTAGTAGATTAAAACACAAAACCCAGAAATATCGTGACGAGGATGTTTAGGATTTAATTTCGTTTTTAAAAGTTTGAATAATAAATTAAAAACCACATTACATTCCTTCCTTAGATCGACCTTAAGGAGTATACTTATCATTTCACGAAATGATTCGTGCACTTTGAGAGTTTTATAAATATAAAACCAAAGTATTGGCAGGATCGGCGATGCCGGTTTTCGTTCATCAAGTTTTTGGCGCCGTTACCGGGGATGACTCCGTTGCGGGGATGGCATCAAAGTTTTTGGAAATCCCGATTCTGCTCATCAAGTTTTGGCACCATTGCCGGGGATGACTCCATTGCCAGGGATGGCATCAAAGTTTTTAGCAATCCCGATTCTGCTCATCAAGTTTTTGGCGTCGACGCGCGCGGAGGGCAATTGGGGATGACTCATATACTTGGGAATTACATCTTGTTAATCATTCCTCATTCTTGGGCTCAATAAGAGAATATATAGAAGCTTTAATCTTTTCCAATGAGGATAATATTGACTCCTCGGACTCCCTTGTTGCAAGTTTGGAAGATATACAACCCAAATAGAAATGATTATGAGTAGCTTTTCACTTTGCTTCACATGAGCCATCATCTCGAAGAAGAAATTTCTACAATAATCTCGGTATTCAATAGCTTGGTGATTCCTTTTGCCCATTAGGGCTGCCATCTTGTAGTGAGATTCTTTAGGTGTGACGCTCACTAAACGCAGAATGGTCTATCTCACAATGAAGCTCATCCTTCAACCTTTTTATTTTGATGGATGACCAAACATTTTTAGCTTTGGCCTTCAGAATAACTCAGAGTAGTGCTCTATCTCCTTACATCTGTAAAAAGTGAGAGTTAATATGCAAGAAAAAAGGGAGGGCTTAAGACCCATATAGGTTGGCTATGCCTAAAAAATAGCGCCCCTTAGAATGTCATCATAAATTCACACTAGAATGGATGAAATAATTTCTTTTATAAATATGTCATGAAAGAAAGGAAATAAGAAATGAAGATGTTGTCCCAAAATCTAGTCGGCTCACGAAAGGTAGACCGGCCTAAAAATATCATCTTATAAAAAGGTCCATATAGGACCAGGAGGCATCCTTCCTGCAATTAAAAAATAAGTGCAAAAATCTTCAACTTTGGGCTCAAGTTTCCTCTGAATAACCCTCTTTGGGCTCGCTTACTCTCTTCCTCCTAAGAATTAACATATGCTTCTTGAGACTAGTTAGATGAACCAAGACTAATGTCCACCTGTTCTGGCTGAGTACCAGACTCAAGAGTGCTCTTCAGCTTCATAATCTTCTTCAGTTCTTTTCCAAACTTGAGGTACACAGCTCTATCCTAGAAAAAGACCATGGCCTTAAAAGTAACCTTTCTTTTGGCTTTCCACCAAAGTTTCCTCAATAGAAGCATCATGATCATTCTACTCCTTCATTTGGGACATTTAATCCTCTAAGAAGTTCACTACATTAGTGAGACCTAAGTTGGCATCCTACATGGCTTTCACCCTAGCTTCTACTACTATGGTCAAGCTCTTTTGCCATTCAGCTCATCAATATAGTCAAGTGGACAACCTATGGATGGAAGTAAAGCTTAGGAAAATCCAAAGGAAGAAGTACTAGAAACTAATTGAACCAAAGTGAGACTTATAGCAAAAAAATGTTTCGAAAAAATGGGGCGATAGTTGAGTGTGTTGTCCTAAACATCCCCATATATGTAATGCTTATTCTCCCAATATCTGCCTCGGTCAGATTGCAAGATTAAGAAGGATACTGATGACCTTTGAAGCAACTAGTAGGTTATCCTTTTCCCTTTTTTATTAGATTTCCTTGGCAAATAGGGGGTGCATAAATACTTATAGAAGCATGAGTATGAGAAAGAGCTAGAGATGGTTCTTGAGAAGTCCCCAGGGCATTGGGTGTCTCACATGAGCTGGATGGTGACGATTGACTACTAATAACTCTAGTTTGTGTTCTATAGTGATAAGCTTGGTCGAGAAAGGGAGTGAGAGGGTGAATCTCTTCTCCTAGGCTCGGAATAAGAATCCAATGAGAATTAATGCTTATCTCACCAGTGTTGGATGATGATGAGACCGACATAGGACACTTCTCCTCCTAGTGGGGATTTGATCTCTCGTAGTCATTGCTGTTCGGTGTCCCATTTTCATAGAGATCAATTGGAACTGTAAATTAGAAGGAATGCAAAGAAGAAAATTAGTAATAAAGTAATTTTTATAAGGAAGAGATCCTAAGTTGGTAACTACCTCAATAGAGATGTGAAGGAGTAGAAGTGTTACACCAGTGGGAGTCTTCCGAATAAAGAGACTGGAGTCATAAGAATTGGAAGTGAAGCCAAAGCCAGTAAGTGTAGATCTGAATTTGGCAAACCAAGCTTGAGGAGCTTGTTTGAGGCCGTAGAGAGCACAACGAAGTCTGCATACTTGATGAGGTGAAGGAGTGTATCCAAGAGGAGGTTTCATATAAACTTCCTCAATTATGTCTCCATTGAGAAAAGCATTTTTGACATCCATTTGAAACATGTTCCAATTTCGGGCAGCAGCAACAGCAATGATACTTCGAACAGAGGTGAGTCGAGCTACAGGTGCAAAAGTTTCTTCATAGTCAATTCCATATTTCTGTGTAAAACCCTTTGCAACCAAACGAACTTTATATCGTTCCACAGACCCATCTGAATGAGTTTTGATTTTGAAAATCCACTTATAACCAATCAAAGATTTATTAGATGGAAGATCAACAAGATCCCATGTATGTGCTTTTGTTAATGCCTGTAATTCATCTGTCATAGCTTGCTGCCAATGAGGGTTAGAACTAGCTTCTCTATAGTTTTAGGGTTCATGATGAGATAAAATAGTAAAGAAACATTGGTAATCGCAAAGATGAAAAGGAAGACTACTTACACGAGTAGAACGACGAAGTGATGACTCTGGACAATCAGGTAGTTGGTCTTTAGAAGATGTTGTTATGGTAGGAGCAGACACATCAGGAAATGCCGTAGTAGATGATGGTGAGGGTAACGGAGCAATGTCAGGAGGAAATAAATCAATAGTTGGGTCATTAAAAAATGAGAGTGAGGTAGGAGATGAGACATGAAATGAAGAAATAGAGGAAAACATTTTATGTTCCCAAAAGATGACATGACGAGAGATGCACAATCATTTAGAGATAGGGTCCCAACAATGATAACCTTTGTGTTCTATTCCATACCCTAAGAAACAACAAAGATGAGAACGATGTTCTAATATATTATGTTCATGAGGGTGAAGAAGAACAAAATGGCACAACTAAACACTTTGAGTAGTTCATAAGATGGAGAAGTACTATAGAGACGCTCATAAGGGGATTGATTTTGAATAATAGGCATGGGAACACGATTGATGGTATAAATAGTCGTAAGAGTTGCTTCACCCCAAAAGCGTTCAGGACAAGAACTAGAAATGAGGAGAGTACGAACAGTATTAAGAATATGTCTGTGTTTTCGCTCAGCTCTTCCATTTTGTTGAGATGTGCCAGGACATGAATATTGAGAAAGAGTCCTATTTTGTCAAAGAAAATTTAAAAAATTTGTTTCTTTATATTCCATAGCATTATCAGCTCTAAGTACTTTGATATTTTGAGAAAATTGGGTTTTAACCATTTGGACAAAATCATAATAAATTTTGGGTAATTCAGATCTATGTTTCATGACAAAAAATCCATGTGAATCTTGAATAATCATCAATAAAAATGACAAAATAAACACATCCCCCTATAGTAGGATGTAGGGATGGACCCCAAACATTATAATGAATTAAGTCAAAAGGGGAGACAAAAGTAGAATCACTTTTATTAAAACATAAAGCAGGTTGTTTTCCCAATTGACAAGGCAAATAATTTACATTATCAAAAATAAAAAACATATCCTAATTTACCGAAAAGATGCTAAGGGATGAAGACGTCCTATAGACGTATGGCCTAGACGAGCATGCCGTAGGTTGATAGGAGTAGTAGAAGTAGCAACGGAAGTATGAGAAGAATTGGGTAGATGAAGGTTGATAAGTTCAAATAATCGTCCAACCTTACGGCTTATCCTAAGGATCTGTCCTATCTGTGGATCCTGCACATGAAAACCAGAAGAGGAAAAAGTAATATTAAGACAAAGTTCACATAATTGACCAACAAAGATAAGATTTAGAGTAAGGTTGGGAATATGAAAGGTGTCAGAAAGTGATATAGAAGATGTGAAAACTTTTCCTACAACATTAACATGCATATGTGAACCATTGGTAGTTTGAATTAAAGGTTTGGAGATGGAAGATTGTGTGGGAGAGAAGATGTGAGTATCATGAGTCATATGGTTACATAAAACAAGCAGAATCAAAATACCATAAAGATTTACCTGATGTGAGAGACAAGACAATAGGAGGAGGATTACTAGATTGTGAGAGAACATGTTTAAGAAGACCTTCAAGTTCTTGAGTAGAGAAGGTAAATTTGTCATGATTATCCTCAGAAGTAGCAGCAGTGATAGATGAGTTACTATTTTTACGTGAAGCATGTTGAGAGGGATTCCAAAAGCAATCTCTATTAAAGTGTCCTGGACCCTTCTTGTGACAATATATACATACCCAAATGGGACATGTAAGAAGCTCATGATTGGGGTTGTGACAGTAGGTGCAACCTTGATGTTTGAAGTCCTTTTTAGAACCTTCTTTAGGGCGATAAAAGGGGTGGCAAGACCAAAATCTGTTTGATGAACTTTGAAAACCACCATCCGAGTTTATTCAGAGCGAAGCTCGGTCACAGTAGTATCTAAGGATGGAAAAATACTCCGATGGAGTAAAGAAGCCCGAATAGGTTCAAATCGATCATGGAGAGCCATGAGAAAAATAACAAGATGCTGGTGATTACGGTAAGTTGCAAACATCTCAGCATCAATCTTGTTCGTCCAAGTTGGTTCAGAGAGAGCGAGTTGATCCCAAATAGTATGCATTTCAGAGAGAAATTGGTTAATGGTTTGATCAGCCCTTTGGCGTTTGGTATGAATAGTTGTTAGAAGTTGATATTGGTTGGCCAAATCTGTTGTAGTGAAGCGAGCCTCAAGAAATTCCCAAACTTCTTTGGCAGTGTCAAAACACCCAAATTCACCATGGATGGAGGGTAAAGTGGTGTTACGGAACCAGGTAATAATTTGATGATGTTTACTCTACCAGTCTTCAAGGCGATCAGCAAATAAGGAGTTGTTTTCAGTGGTTTCTTGGATGGGTATAGAGATATCACCAGTTATGAAACGCCATAGCTTGCGTCCTTTCAAGAAATTTTTCATTGCTTGTGCCCAGGCTAGGCAGTTAGTATCATCAAGGGTGGTACAGATTGGTTTTGGGACATCATTTCGGTCCATTTTAACGAAATAATGGAGGAAATATAAAGAAAATATATAGAAATAGTATAAAGGAGATATCCTTAAAAATGAAAAGAGGAGTTGAAAACAAGCCTGGAACCGGGTTGAGGTGAGCTGGGTTGGAGTGAGCCGAGTTGAGGAGAGCCGAGTTGGAGTGAGCCGATTTGAGGAGAGCCGAGTTGGAGTGAGCCGATTTGAGGTGAGTTGGGTTTGGAGTGAGCTAGGTTGAGATGAGCCGAGTTTGGAGTGAGCGGGGTTGAGGTGAACCAGGTTTGGAGTGAACCGGGTTTGGAGTGAGCCGGTTTGAGGTGAGTTGTGTTTGGAGGAATGAAGAGAGGCAAAATTTTGATAGAAATTTTAGAGGTATATGAAAGGCTATGATACCATATGAAGAGTATAGAGAGATAAGAAGAAAGAATGATTTAATATTGTATTGGTATGTTTAGAATGTACATAGAGAATCCTATTTATAGAATTGTAACAAGTGAAGTACAAGTGAAATAGTACAAGTGAAGTACAAGTGAAATAGTAGAAGTGTAGTACAAGTGAAATAATGGAAGTGTAATACAAGTAAAATAATACAAGTGTAGTACAAGTGAAATATAAGTGAATTATAATATCAAATATAACTTAACAAGAGAGAAACTTGAAATAACAAGTTTGGGAGCAAAACATTGCATGTATCATTCCGACATAGTTTGAAATAGTTCAATGTTTCACACTTTCATTATGGAATTTTTTGAATTGTTTCTCTGCTCTAACATGTTCTCTAGATTGGAATTAGGTGTTCCATGCAGGCTGAAGGCACAATTTGTGGCTGCTTACTATCTTGGAGCTCAGATGCAAATAATTATGTTCTTTCACTTTAGTGATATGTAACTAAACTAAAAAAAGTAGGAGGACCCAATGTTTGGACATTAGACTGATACCTACCATTGGATGTCGGTACACAGCAAAATCAGATCTAGTTCGGGCCCAAGCAGCAATGTCATCACACATGAAGGAATCAAGATCTTACTTTTACGTACTTTCCAAACTGTTGTTTTCATGTCACAAGTATGATATATAATGTAACGCTACTTGTGTCGTTACTAACCTATATGTACATGCAATCAAGGAGGGCATTGTCCCAAAATGATTCTACCAATTTTCTAATATTTGCATTTCCATGACTTAGTTATCTACTATGCATCTAAGTTGTATATGCAGGAGTGCATAGCTTATATTTAATTAATTATTTTACATATTAAATTTGTGCATTTTTCCTCCTATAATTATATTATCTAAAACAATATATATCAATGTGAATCAAATAAATACCAAGGATTTAAGGTATGGTACCAGGAAACAATAAATACTCTCATGTGACTTAAAATTGTGTTAAAATTTGAATTATATTCTTAAAGTGTCACACTTTTACAAAAAAAAAAAAATTATTATCCCTTAGGACGATATGTTCTAAAAAAATAATTTAATCCATCTCTTATCATGATTTTGTATTCAAATAAATATTTAATTTCTATCATATTATTAATTATAAATCTATATCGTATATTGAGAGTACTATAAACAGTATATGTAACATTGTACTCAAGTGATGAATAATTAAAATTATATCTTTTATTAGCTTTTTCTACCTTTATGCTCTCATAATTGTTCAGTTTTATAATATGTTATTAGTATAAGAGTTCTTAAATTTCTAACCGTTTGGTAAATATTTTTTCAAACTATCTCTCACATCTTTTTTTCAAATAATTATATACCATTTATATCACTTATTATAATATTAGTTTGTCTTGTACAAAATTTATTTTTAAGAGATTTTGTAAATGAAATATATTTTTATATTTATATTATTAAAGAATAAGTACTACATCTTCTAAATTGTTAATTAGTTCTATATAAGTTTTTTTTGTGTGATAATGATTCATATATTATCATAATTTTTTTTTGTTTCAATAGCTTGAATTAATATTCATTTCTATTAGATCCATTAACATTCACATAACATTAATAAAATTTCAAAATTAGTGTTATTGAAACTATCTATTTGATTGTATTAATATAATCATGTCTTTCTTATGCAAAATTTTATCATGTAAGATTTATTAAGAAAGTTTACATTCATATACATTTGTTTAGATATATTCTTTGAATATTAAACTTTCATATCATTATATCTTTATAATAAGAAATAATATATTATTTAACTATTATACAAATATATTACTAAAATAATTATTAAAATATATAACTAATATACCCATTACTTTACGGATAATTGGTAATTAAACATTATGTAACCATGCTCGCAAGAAAATTAATATATAATTGTGATGTTATGAAAAAATTTAATTGGAATTAATTAATTTATTAATGTCCTTACATTTGGTTATAAAACTAATTATATAATAAATATATGATTGTATTTTTTTCATTAGTTAACTTTTATTTTATCAATATTATTAGCAGTTAATAGTTACTTATATATTAACATAATGAATAAAATTTAATTAATTCCTAATTTGTATTATACATTATCAAATGTGTGGTTGTATGAGACATATCAAATAGATTATTTTTTATAATTTGTAGTGCCCCTAATATTTCCTGTTGATGTTAATTTATCTAGAATGATAGATTTTTGATGCGTATTTTTGCAAGTGTACGAATCGTTCAAGTAAAAAATTGTACAAAAGTAAGGATATCGAACCCACAAGGAATGGCGGCGGGATTATTGTGGCCGGCGGCGAGATGCACTTGGCCGGCGGCGAGATGTATTTGGCCGGCGGCAAGATGTACTTGGCTGGCGGCGAGATTTCTTTGGCCGGCGGCGAGATTGCTTTGCCAAAATCCGTGCTCTCGGGAAGATTTTCAAAATTTTCTCCGTAAGGTTTTCGCCGGCGACAAAATTCCAAATTTTGGAATTTTGTTTTCTTTTTCTTTGATTCAATCCCGATCATTGTACTTTGTCCCTAACTTCTCCAAAATCATGATTTTACCTGAAATTGCATTTTAAACAGGAAATATCCGTGAAATGACATTTGTGAATTAAATAATCAAATAAACACAATTTTCACACAAATATCAACATTTAAATCATAACAAAAATGCAATAATTTAGCTCTTATCAATAACCCCCAACCAGCTTTTTGCTAGTCTCTAGCAAGAAAAGTGATCTATTTAATAAATTCAAAGGAAACATTAAGAGAAACTTCAAAAGAAATTTATTCTATTTACAACATTACATTAAGCGTATGCAATAAGCCTTTAAACCCCTAGGCGGCCCTAGTAGGACGAGTTGTAGTCTCGTGAGGGCTTCCAGTGATGACACCCACAAACATCTTACCTATAACTATCCTAACTTAAAACAATAACATAACATAAAAAATAATTTGCACAAATGTCTCAAAAATTGTAAATAACACCCAACATATAGAATAATTAAATGTCACCTAAGTTTTAAGAAATCTCAAATGCCAATTTCACTTTTATTATTGACTCTTAAACATCCATCAAACCACAAACCAATAGCCATAATGCCTAGATAATATTATGCAGAACATCTACAAACAAAAAAGGTGAAATCTCAAACTCCATAGGCTCACTCTTCAAAACTCTCTCCACTAATGAAGAAAAATACACCACTTCGGATCAATAGGATTTTATTAGGCTTGTAATGTTAGGCTTAGGTATTTGGTTAAGAAAGAACGGGAAGTGTCAAAATACAAATAATAGCAATTATTAGATTAAACACAAGCAATTAAGTAAAAGAGTAACACCATTTAACCCAAATTGTTTCTACCGATCATAACCCATTTTTCCAAAGATAAACAAAATTCTTCCTCAATCTTTCACCTCAGTACATCCATTACTAACACTCTTTTATTTACTAGAGTGTGAAGGCCCTTTTTTTCTCTTTCTCTTTTTCTTTTCATTTCTTTTTTTTTCTTTTCTTTTCTTCGTTGTTTTTTTTAAACATAACCCCAACCAATTTCTTCCAATATATGTGGAAGATGTCTTTTTTTTCATCCTTAGTCCAATTTCTCTTGAAAAGTTTGTGTTTAAAATTAAGTGCTCTTAACAAATAAGGTAGGAATTATATATATATATTGGCTAAATAAAAGATAGGTTATAGAAGGCAAAAAAGAAAGAAAAATAAGGCTAATAATATATTTAAATCGGCTCAATGAGGTAACTAGTGATATAAAGATAACAAGGTAGGCTTAAAATGGCACAATCGATCCAACAATGGCCTATATCATATCCTAAACAGTGCAATTCCAAATTATTTTGCCTCAAGAGGTTTTCAAATGAGTTCTAGAGTTTGTTGAGATCACAAAAATGTCCATGAAAAATTCACACATAAGACTTCTCTAAGCATTTAGACTAATCAACCAAATCATACCACATACCAAAAGAGTCGCCAACTAGGTAAAATCAACATTTGAAATTATCTTTAAACCGAAGCAAAATTTAATGTCTTCTAAAAGCTACTTGTTATTTCAATCACATTATTATCATCAACGTGCAAATTAAAATAAGTAAAATGCAAATAAAATAAAATAAAATAAAAATAAAAGAAACTAAATCAAAATGCAGAAAAATAAATGGAAAATCAAAATTAAACAAAAATAAACACACAAACAAAACTAATAAAAATGAAGGGAAGAAAAGATTTACCGTTTACCGCAACCCCAACCAAAACCTTACATTGTCCTCAGTGTAAGAAAGAAAAACTGTATATGGCTTTTTTTTTCTTACCTGCAAGACAAATAAAATAAACAAATTTAATTAAAAATAAAATTATCATAAAATGAAGTGCAGAATTTAAAATTTCTAAAATAAAATGAGATAAAAGATAAGAAAACAAATCTGATGGGTTGCCTCCCATTAAGCGCTTTAAGTTATAGTCATTAGCTAGACTTTTATGTTATCTTTCTACTTGTTGAATTCTCCGTCAAAATATGGCCTCAACTGTTGTCCATTTACCTTGAAAGTTCCCTTTGTTTCATGACTGATCTCAATTGTTCCATGATGAGTGCTCAAAAAGCACTAAAATAACCATGATTTTATGCACATTAATTGATTAAAAATATATATATTTATATGTTTTATCATATATTTATATAAATTTGTCTTTTTTGGAATCACGGGTATTTTTATTGTTTTTCAGGAATTTTGGCCTAAAAACGTAATGTAAAGACTCAAAGAATAATACTTGAAGCAATACATCACAAATATATTAATAAATAAGTGGGAAAAGATCAACAAACATGGAAAAATTGGACAAAATAGGTCAAAAAGGTCAAAAATGTCAAAAAGACGGAAATCGGTGGCGCATACAAGGACGCCCGCGCCAGCGCCCGGCGCCAGCGTGCGCGTTGACTTTCCCCATTCAAGGCGCGCCGCAGAATACAAGGGTACTGCTTCACGCGCGGTCGAAGCTGCAGCCCGCTGTACTCGCGCACCCAACGCGTTTTCACCCCATTTTTCACGTGCGATTCCCTCGTGATGTCACGCGTGTTGATGACCTCAGCATGTCCATTACACGTTTTTTAATTTTTTAATATTTTTTTAACATTTTTTTACTCATTTATTCTCTCCATCCTCACCTATAAATACCCCCTTCCATTCACTTCAAACCACACCTTCAAAACTCACTTCTCTCTTCTTTCTTTCTCTCCATTTCTTAGTTTTTAGTTTTTTTTAGTTTTTCTTATGTTTTAGCTAGTTTTTCTTTTGTTTTAGCTAGTTTCTCTTAGTTTTAGAGTTCTTCCCTTTTTAGGGAAGAACTAGTTATGTTTTTGTAATATTTTAGCTTTTTGATTCAATAAATGGGAGTGCAAATTCCGCTGGAGTTTTTCAAGAACGGGAATAAATAAGCGTCAAGTTCTGTAAGGATTTTATTTTCTTTCTGCTTATTTTTATGCTTTATTCTTACATGTTATATTTAATTTGTCCGTGGTTAAATTTAACTGTCGGCTGTTTAGTAAACATGATGTAATAATGACGTTGTTATGCTTGCGAAATATTAAATAGGTAAAAATCTCTAAAATGAATTGATTTTATTTTTATTCATGATTTTATATTAAGAATGTTGAGAGAAATATATTATTTTTCATTACAAACTCAAACCCGAAAATTAGATTTTAAGGTTTAGTTATCGATCGATTTAGAGTAGTGCTTCTTTTATTTGATGGTACAATCGCTAGGTAGTTAGAGTTAAGCTCTATTTCAAAAATTTTTATAAGAATTATTATCTCAAAATGTATTGACGACATGTTTTGTTAGTGGTTTTAAAACTTGAAAGTTAGTACTCGGATAACTAAATTCTTAGGTTTTAATTTGGACACCTTGAATAAAGTTTAAATCGTCTAACCTCACCAAAGGTGGCATTTAAATGGTTCATTTTCAATCTCTTAGAAAAAGGAATTAATTTAATTAACCAAATTAGTTATCAACCCCACCCATAGGTGTTAATTGATTTGTTTAGTTAACAAAGAATATCTAACTCCCACCAAAGGTGGTATTCATACAAAAAAGGGGAGAATCAATAAATATCAATTCATATCTTTAATAACCTAAATAATGCGAGCAAGCATAATTAACTTAGTTATTATATCCATAAATACTCCACTTATTTATAAAAGATAAAATTTGCATGAATGTTTATTGAATCTATGTTTAATTTTCTACGTAATTAGATTAAAAACACAAAACCCAAAATATCGTGACGGATGTTTAGGATTTAATTTCGTTTTTAAAAGTTTGAATAATAAATTAAAAACCACATACATTCCTTCCTTAGATCGAATTGGGAGTATACTTATCATTTTCTACGAAATGATCAATTCTTGCGAGTTTTATAAATATAAAACCAAAGTATTGGCAGGAACGGCGATGCCGGTTTTCACTCATCAAGTTTTCGTTCATCAAAGTATTTGGCGATCACGATTCTGTTCATCAAACGCGTTGGGTCTTGGTTGGCGTTCTTGGCGCTAGCTGTCGTTGTCATTCAAGAAGTACTTCGCGTGAACGGAAGTCAATAGCGCTATGGCGCTAGCCCAGCGGCGCTGAAGCGGCCAAGGCGTGGTCATGACTATGACAGCGATTCAGATTGTGTTTTGACATTTTTGACCTTTTCGACCCATTTTGTCCAATTTTTCCATGTTTGTTGACCTTTTCCCACTTATTTATTAATATATTTGTGATGTATTTCTTCAAGTATTCTTCTTTGAGTCTTTACATTACGTTTTTAGGCCAAAATTTCTGACAAACAATAAAAATACCATTGATTAGAAAAAGACAAATTTATATAAATATATGATAAAACATATTAATTTATATATTTTTAATCAATTAACGTGCATCAAATCATGGTTATTTTAGTGCTTTTTGAGCACTCATCACAACCCATTAACCAGCTTGCTAGTCCCTTAGCAAGCATGATAAAAACTAAAAATTAAACTATCCTAAATCACTTTCGTGGATTGAAACAGTTGCATTTAAATTTCATGCAACAAGCCTTTTTAAACCCCTAGGTTGCCCTAGTGGACGAGTTTCGAGTCTCGTGAGGGTTTTCGGGTAATGATACCCACAAACATTGTACTAAATGTAAAAACAAAAGAAACAATAAAAAACAAAGCAACTTAAAAATTAAATTTACAACAAAATCACAAATTATCAACATCTCACAAAAATGTCTCATACTTTTTTAATCTCCTTTAAGATCATAATTAAAATCTCAAGCATAAGTTATTTTAATCTCTTTAAACAATCATGATTTATTATAATAATTAGTCGAAAATCATTTTCATATTTCATATCAAAAATGTATCAATTTAATTTCACCCAATTTCCGGGTGTCATGAATCGAATGGCCTTGACTCTTATTCCTCACAAGTCAATACTCTCAAAACACTCTTTGAATCCTATGGGTTCAAACACTCATACTATTTTATATGCGAAAGAGTTGATGTATAGAAATGAACTAATATGTTCGCATATGTATAAAGAATAAAGGCTCAAAGTGTTATTTTAACATTGATCTCATGAAAGAAATCAAATGTATAAATTATAAAGATATCATATATAAAAATTATTTTCATGCATAAATCAAACTCATTAAGAAATAATTTCAAGATATATGCTTTTTACAAATGAAGAAATTGCAATGACTTTTTAGTGGAATTACTTCCTATATCTTTCTTTTGTAAATAAATTGCTGTACTGACTTCAGACAACGTGGGTCAGTATATAGATGATACTATTTTTTATCTCTCTATTTTTTTTCTGTAGATATTTTTCAATATGTATTTTTGTAGTCAACCCATGTATCTGATTGTACATTTTTTTTTTTTTGGATTTTGGTGAGTGTTTAGTTTTGTGGCTTTCCGGTTTGCTTTTGCTTTAGGTAACCCCAGATATGTCTTTTTGTTTTTGTAGTAGTCATGCATAAATGAGATATAAGCATGTACTATCAATTTCTACTCAAATCATTTAATCTAAGCAAAAATAATAATCAAAAATATATGATACTCTATTAAGATGAGAAAAAAAATTCATACATTCAATGCTAATACCTATAGAGATCATCTAAAAATTTGAAGAAATAAGAAATGTGTTTGGAGTAGAAAAAATATATATTTCACTCTGAATAAAGGAAATTAGGCTCAAATTATATCTCACAAAGGTAGTCTCTACTAAAAAAAATTCATAAACACCGATTTTTGGTTTAATATAATTTCTACATCTTATCAAGAAATACTAAATATGACAAAAACTAACTAATTATCAAAAATAATTACAAAATATTTCATGATATGTTTTCAAAAAATTAATCTAACAGTACAAAAGACTTAACTATTTACTTAAATTTAATTTAAAGAAAAGATAAATTTTTGTGAAATTTTGTTTTTTTTTTTCCAAAAATTACTAAATCACACAAAATAGAAATAAAAGCAAACACACAAAAAATGAAAAAGTATATTTTTTATTTTTATTTTTTTTTATTTTTAAATTGTTAAAACTTTTTTTTAAGCATGGTAACTTTTCATTCCATAAGGAAACACCTTGGTTACTATAAAAGGTCCTGACCAACGAGATTTTAGTTTTCTTGGAAAAAGTCTAAGATGGGATTTATAAAGCAGCACTTTCTGTCCCACCTCAAAGTTTTGCCTCAAAATGTGCTTATCATGCCAAACCTTTATCTTGTCCTTGTATATTCAGTCATTCTCATAAGCATCATTCCTCATTTCATCCATCTCATTTGTTGCAGATTTCACAAGGCAAGCTTCTAGTGGTAGTAATGGAGTTCTCTCCTCAAAAGTTTCCAAGATTAACTTGTCAAGAGTGTTAATTTGAAAACAAGAATGTACCTCACTTGGAAATTTCATTGCTTCAAAAAAATCGAAAGTCACTTGTTCATATTGTATCCATATAATGAGCTTTCCTTGCTGAACATCAATCAATGTTCTTCCAGTTGCAAGGAATGGTCTCCCCAATATCAACGGTACCTCTCTATCTTCCTCCATGTCAAGCACCACGAAATCTACAAGGAAAATAAATTTGTCAACTTTAATTAAAACATCCTCAATTACCCCTCGAGGATATTTCACCGATCGATCCACTAATTGTAGAGAGATTGAAGTGGGTTTTACTTATCCCAGGCCTAGTTTACTGAAAATAGAAAGTGGCATCAAATTAATGCTTGCTCCTAAATCACATAGGACTTTATCAAAATTGCAACTTCCTATAGTACAAGGTATAGTAAAAATCCCTAGGTCTTTCAATTTCTGTGGTAGTTTTCTTTGAAGAACTGCACTACACTCCTCATTTAGCATGACAGTTTCATAATCTCCCAGCTTCCTCTTCTTTGATAGAATTTCCTTCATGAATTTTGCATACTTGGGCATTTGTTCCAACATCTCTGCAAAAGGAATGTTAATATGCAATTTCTTAAAAATATCCAAAAATTTATCAAATTGATTATTAAGCTTTTTCTTATTCAATCTTTGAGGATATGGGATAGGAGGCTCATATTTCGCATTTGGGGAAGGTTGAACATCTTGGGATGTTGATGGCTTTTCTTTAGATTTTTCCATCATTTTCTCTGATTTCCCTTGCCATTCAAGCTCTTTACCGCTTCTCAATGTGATAGCCTTTACATGCTCTTTTGGATTTATTGTGTCACTAGGCAATGATCCTTGAGACCTTTCTGCAATCTGCTTTGAAAGCTGCCCTAGTTGGTTTTGGATGTCCCTATTTATTGCCTCTAGATTTCTAAAATTTGTTCTTGTCTCCTCAATGAACTTTCCTAAAATTTCTTCCAAATTTGTTTGTTTTTTCTCTTGGGGTTGGTAGGAAGATGATGACGGTTTGAATCCCCTTTGGTTATTTTCCCATGAAAAATTTGGATGATTTCTCCAACCTGGATTGTAGGTGTTCGAATATGGGTTATTTTGAGGTATCTGGAAATTTGAAACATAATTTGCTTGCTCAGCATTTGGTGAAGCGAATGGATTTCCAGCTTGGCACTCAATACTAGCATGATTTCCACCACATAAATCACATTGTACAGTTGGTTTGGATTCGAATTTGGATGACAAATAATCCATCTTTCTTGAAAGAGCAGCAACTTGAGCTGACAAAGCATTCACTGAATCAATTTCATGCACCACTGCTGGTCTTTTTGCAATTACCCGCTCTGAATGCCACTGATTATTGTTTTCTGCCATGATATCTAATAACTGATGAGCATCCTCCGGGTTTTTTCCCATTAAAGACCCTCCAGCTGCAGCATCAATCATTGCACGATAGTTTGAAACCAACCCATTATAAAATGTAGAGACTTACAGCCAAATTGGTATACCATGATGTGGGCACTTCCTCAACATTTCTTTGAATCTATCCCAAGCTTCATACAATGATTCTTGGTCATACTGTGTAAAAGATGTGATTTCATTCCTCAATTTTTCTGTCTTAATAGGAGGAAAGAACTTAGACAAGAATTTCTGAACCAACTCATTCCATGTTGTAATTGATCCCGGTGGTAATGAATTTAGCCACTCCTTGGCTTTATCCCGAAGTGAAAAAGGAAAAACCCTCAATCTTATAGCATCTTCAGACACACCATTTATCTTGTAAAGATCACACACCTCCAGAAAGTAAGCAATATGTGCATTTGGATCATCCTTTGACATTCCCCCAAACTGATTTGATTGAACCATTTGGATAAAGGATGGTTTTATCTCAAAGTTATTTGCTTGAATAGTTGGCCTCCTTATACCCGAAGTAGTTCCAGCAACATTAGGCACAGCATAATCCCTCAAAGCTCTATGATTTCCACCTCCTTCAACAAATGGTGGATCCATAGTTGATTGTCTATTAGAAGGTGAAGTTGAACGCCTTCTCTCTCAGTTTAGACGCCTAAATGTTCTATCAATCTCTGGATCAAATGGAAATTGGTTAAGGCTTCTTGTAAGTCTCATACAATAATCCTACAACCAGAAAATCAACTAACACACAAACAACACAAGGTTACTTTTTTTTCTTTTTTTTTATGATAAATAAAATAAAACAGAAAAATAAACAAAATTAAAAAAAATTAAAAAAAATGAAAGAAAGATAAAGCAAATTAACTTCAAATTAAAACTAAGATCAGGTAGTATCGATATTAATAAAATCAAACCATTCCCCGGCAACGGCGCCAAAAACTTGATGCCTATTTTCTCAAGTGTACGAATCGTTCAAGTAATAAAGTGTACAAAAGTACGGATATCGAACCTACAAGGAATGCCGTTACTAAGTACCGAAATTGACTAACCCTAATTTTATTTGAAAACCGAATTGTTGAAATTGTTTTCAAAGCAAATTAACATAAAACTAAACGCAAATAACAAAATTTAATGTTGTTCACAAATGATTAAAAACGCTAAGGCATTTGATTTCGCTAAATCAATTCAATCCAATTTCAAGTTATGTTATATGAGAATCAAAGTTAAAAGTGATGGTTGAAAAACCCAAACTTATCTAATACTCTTTCTCAAGTTATATTAGAATTACTTATCTATGAAAACCGACTATATTTCTATGAAGATTTAATCACAAATAAGCACATTACGATTTATGGAATTTCTGGAATAACCACATACATCATGCATTAGGTGTCAAACTCGCATTCAACATGCGGTATTTATCACAAGAAGCCTTCATTAAACATCTCCTCTCGGTCTCAATATAATGCAACAAATCATCTAAATCTTGATCAGAAATTTAAAAGCATTAAGCAAAAGAAATCAGATTTTCATGATTCATCTACATCATAGCCTTAGCAAAAATGAATTAGTTCATAATAAGAACAAACATTATTTCAATTGAATCCATGAATAACAAATATCAATAAACTGCAGAATATAAAAACTAAGTAGAAGAGATGAAAAACTCAAGAAGATAAAGGCTTGGTAGCAACAATGGTGAAGATCCTTCAAGTCTCTCCAAAATTTCCTTCTCTTCTCCAAAAATGCCTTTGAACTCTCCTTTCTGCCGTGGCCTCCTTCTCCATCATAGTGTATATATAGGTCTAGGGTTTTGGAGGGCAATTATGGAACAAAACAGCATAAAAAAATGTTTTCGAACGAAACTCACAGACGGCGAAGTTATTCTCGCCACGGCAAGATTTCTGGAAAACTTACGATTTCGGTTCCGCTAAATCTCGCCGGCGGCGGGATTATTGTGGCCGGCGGCGAGATGCACTTGGCCAGCGGCGAGATGTACTTGGCCGGCGACGAGATTTCTTTGGCCGGCGGCGAGATTGCTTTGCCAAAATACGTGCTCTCGGGAAGATTTTCAACATTTTCTCCGTAAGGTTTTCGCCGACGCCGAAATTCCAAATTTTGAAATTTTGTTTTCTTTTTCTTTGATTCAATCTCGATCATTGTACTTTGTCTCTAACTTCTCCAAAATCATGATTTTACCTGAAATTGCATTTTAAACACGAAATACCCGTGAAATGACATTTGTGGATTAAATAATCAAATAAACACAATTTTCACACAAATATCAACATTTAAATCACAACAAAAATGCAATAATTTAGCTCTTATCATATGAGATATATCAAATAGATTAGTTTTTATAATTTGTAGTGCCACTAACATTTCCTGTTAATGTTAATTTATCTAGAATGATAGATTTTTGATGCATATTTTCACAAGTGTACGAATCGTTCAAGTAAAAAATTGTACAAAAGTATGGATATCGAACCCATAAGGAATGACGTTATTAAGTACCGAAATTGACTAATCCTAATTTTATTTGAAAACCGAATTGTTGAATTTGTTTAAAAAGTAAATTAACTTAAAACTAAACGCAAATAACAAAATTTAATGTTTTTCACTAATGATTAAAAACGCTAAGGCATTCGATTTCGCTAAATCAATTCAATCTAATTTCAAGTCATGTTATATGAGAATCAAAGTTAAAAGTGATGGTTGAAAAACCCAAATTTACCTAATACTCTCTCTCGAGTTATATTAGAATTACTTATCTATGAAAACTGACTGTATTTCTATGAAGATTTAATCACAAACAAGCACATTACGATTTATGGAATTTCTAGAATAACCGCATATATCATGCATTAGTTCTCACACTCGCATTCAACATACGGTATTTATCACAAGAAGTGTTCATTACACATCTTCTCTCGGTCTAAATATAATGCAACAATGGTGATGATCCTTCAAGCTTCTCCAACCTTTCTCTCCAAAATTTCCTTTTCTCCTCCAAAAATAACTTAGATCTTCTCTCTCTGTCGTCCCCCTCTTTTCCATCATAATGTATATATAGATCTAGGGTTTAGGGGACAATTTTGGAACAAAACAATAAAAAAATGTGTTTTCGGATGAAACTACGGCAAGCTACATTATTGTCACCACGGCGAAGATTTATGGAAAATAATTTTTTTTTGTTTTTCCGATTTTTGGCCTAGTGGCAAAAATGAATGTGGCCGAAGTGAGATTTTTTGCCAAAGAAGTAGAATTATTCCGTAATGGCGAAAATATTCTCGTCGATAGCGGGATTTCTAAATTTTGAAACTTTTTTTCTTTTTAATTTCATTCAATCCCGATCATTGTACTTTGTCCCTAACTTCTCCAAAATCATGATTTTCTTGAAATTGCGCTTTAAACACGAAATACCCATGAAATGACATTTGTGGATTAAATAATCAAATAAACACAATTTTCACACAAATATCAACATTTAAATTATAACAAAAATGCAATAATTTAGCTCTTATCATATGAGATATATCAAATATATTAGTTTTTATAATTTTTAGTGCCACTAATATTTCCTGTTAATGTTAATTTATCTAGAATGATAGATTTTTGATGCGTATTTTCACAAGTGTACGAATCGTTCAAGTAAAAAATTGTACAAAAGTACGGATATCGAACCCATAAGGAATGACGTTATTAAGTACCAAAATTGACTACTCCTAATTTTATTTGAAAACTGAATTGTTGAATTTGTTTAAAAAGTAAATTAACTTAAAACCAAACGCAAATAACAAAATTTAATGTTTTTCACTAATGATTAAAAACGGTAAGGCATTTGATTTCGCTAAATCAATTCAATCCGATTTCATGTCATGTTATATGAGAATCAAAGTTAAAAGTGATGGTTGAAAAACCCAAATTTACCTAATACTCTCTCTCGAGTTATATTAGAATTACTTATATATGAAAACTGACTGTATTTCTATGAAGATTTAAGCACAAACAAGCACATTATGATTTATGGAATTTCTAGAATAACCGCATATATCATGCATTAGTTCTCTCACTCGCATTCAACATACGGTATTTATCACAAGAAGCGTTCATTACACATCTTCTCTCGGTCTCAATATAATGCAACAATGGTGATGATCCTTCAAGCTTCTCCAACTTTTCTCTCAGAAATTTCCTTTTCTCCTCCAAAAATAACTTAGATCTGCTCTCTCTGTCATCCCCCTCTTTTCCATCATAATGTATATATAGATCTAGGGTTTAGGGGACAATTTTGGAACAAAACAACAAAAAAATGTGTTTTCAGATGAAACTCGCCGGCGGCTACATTATTGTCACCGCGGTGAGATTTATGGAAAATAATTTTTTTTTGTTTTTCTAATTTTGGCCGGCGGCAAAATTAATGTGGCCGGCGGTGAGATTTTTTGACCAGCAGCGAGAATTGTTTGGCCGGCGGCGAGATGGATATGGCCGGCGACGAGAATATTCTCGTCGACAGCGGGATTTCTAAATTTTGAAACTTTTTTTCTTTTTAATTTCATTCAATCCCGATCATTGTACTTTGTCCCTAACTTCTCCAAAATCATGATTTTCTTGAAATTGCGCTTTAAACACGAAATACTTGTGAAATGACATTTGTGGATTAAATAATCAAATAAACACAATTTTTCACACAAATATCAACATTTAAATCATAACAAAAATGTAATAATTTAGCTCTTATCATATGAGATATATCAAATAGACTAGTTTTTATAATTTGTAGTGCCACTAATGTTTCCTGTTAATGTTAATTTATCTAGAATGATAGATATTTGATGCGTATTTTCACAAGTGTACGAATCGTTCAAGTATAAAATTGTACAAAAGTACGGATATCGAACCCATAAGGAATGACGTTATTAAGTACCGAAATTGACTAATCCTAATTTTATTTGAAAACCAAATTGTTGAATTTGTTTAAAAAGTAAATTAACTTAAAACTAAACGCAAATAACAAAATTTAATGTTTTTCATTAATGATTAAAAACGCTAAGGCATTTGATTTCGCTAAATCAATTCAATTCGATTTCAAGTCATGTTATATGAGAATCAAAGTTAAAAGTGATGGTTGAAAAACCCAAATTTACCTAATACTCTCTCTCGAGTTATATTAGAATTACTTATCTATGAAAACTGACTGTATTTCTATGAAGATTTAATCACAAACAAGCACATTATGATTTATGGAATTTCTAGAATAACCACATACATCATGCATTAGTTCTCACACTCGCATTCAACATACGGTATTTATCACAAGAAGTGTTCATTATACATCTCCTCTTGGTCTCAATATAATGCAACAAATCATTTAAATCTTGATCAGAAATTTAAAAGCATTAAGCATGGAAATAAATACTCAACTTGAAAATAATGAATTCATATAACGATAACACAAGAAATTAGATTTTCTTGATTCAACTACATCATAGCCTTAGCAAAAATGAATTAGTTCATAATAAAAATAAGAACAAACATATTCTCAACTGAATCCATGAACAAACAATCTAAATAAAATGCAGAAAATAAAAGCTAAGGAGAAGAGATGAAAAACTCTTGAAGATGAAGATGTGGTAGCAACAATGGTGATGATCCTTCAAGCTTCTCCAACTTTCTCTCCAAAATTTCATTTTCTCCTCCAAAAATAACTTAGATCTGCTCTCTCTGTCGTCCCCCTCTTTTCCATCATAATGTATATATAGATCTAGGGTTTAGGGGACAATTTTGGAACAAAACAACAAAAAAATGTGTTTTCGGATGAAACTCGCCGGCGGCTACATTATTGTCACCACGGCGAGATTTATGGAAAATAATTTTTTTTTTGTTTTTCTGATTTTGGCCGGTGGCAAAATGAATGTGGCCGGCGGTGAGATTTTTTGGCCAGCAGTGAGAATTATTTGGCCGGCGGCGAAAATATTCTCGTCGACAGCGGGATTTCTAAATTTTGAAACTTTTTTTCTTTTTAATTTCATTCAATCCCGATCATTGTACTTTGTCCCTAACTTCTCTAAAATCATGATTTTCTTGAAATTGCGCTTTAAACACAAAATACCCGTGAAATGACATTTGTGGATTAAATAATCAAATAAACACAATTTTCACAAAATATCAACATTTAAATCATAAAAAAATGCAATAATTTAGCTCTTATCAACAACCCCCAACCAGTTTCTTGCTAGTCTGTAGCAAGAAAAGCGATCTATTTAACAAATTAAAAGGAGACATTAAGAGAAACTTCAAAGAAAATTTTATTCTATTTACAAAATTACATTAAGCGTATGCAATAAGCCTTTAAACCCTTAGGTGGCCCTAGTAGGACGAGTTGTAGTCTCGTGAGGGCTTCCAGTGATGATACCCATAAACATCTTACCTATAACTACTCTAACTCAAATCAATAAAATCACACAAAAATTAATTTGCACAAATGTCTCAAAAATTGTACATAACACACAACACATAGAATAATTAAATGTCACCGAAGCTTTAAGAAATCTCAACTGCAAATTTCACTTTAGTTATTGACTCTTAAACATCCATTAAACCACAAACCAATTGCCATAATGCCCGGATAATATTATGCATAACATCCACAAACAAAAGGGTGAAATCTCAAACTCCATAGGCTCACTTTTCAAAACTCTCTCCACTAATGAAGGAAAATACAAACTTCGGATCAATAGGACTTTATGAGTCTTGTAATGTTAAGCTTAGGTATTTGGTTAAGAAAGAACGGGAAGTGTCAAAATACAAATAATAGCACTTATTAGATTAAACACAACCAATTAAGTAAAAGAGTAACACCATTTAACCCAAATTGTTTCTTCCGATCATAACCTATATTCCCAAAAATAAAAAAAATTCTTCCTCAATCTTTCACCTAGGTACATCCATCACTAACACTCTTTTATTTACTAGAGTGTGAAGGCCCTTTTTTTTCTTTTTTTTAACACAACCCCCAACCAATTTCTTCCAATATATGTGGAAGTTGACTTTTTTTTTATTATTCCATCCTTACTCCAATTGCTCTCGAAAAGTTTGTGTTCAAAATTAAGTGCTCTTAACAAATAAGGTAGGAATTATATATATATTATTGGCTAAATAAAAGGTAGGTTATAGAAGGAAAAAGAAAGAAAAATAAGGCTAACAATATATTTAAATAGGCTTAAGGAGATAACTAGTGATATAAAGATAACAAGGTAGGCTTAAAATGGCACAATCGATCCAAAAATGGCCTACATCATATCCTAAACAGTGCAATTCCAAATTATTTTGCCTCAAGAGGTTTTCAAATGAGTTCTAGAGTTTGTTAAGATAACAAAAATGTCCATGAAAAATTCGCACATAAGACTTCTCTAAGCATTTAAACTAATCAACCAAATCATACCACATACCAAAAGAGTCACCAACTTGGTAAAATCAACATTTGAAATTATCTTTAAACAGAAGCAAAATTTAATGTCTTCTAAAAGCTACTTGTTATCACAATCACATTATTATCATCAACGTGCAAACTAAAACAAGTAAAATTGCAATTGAGAGAAAAATAAAATAAACATAAACATAAACATAAATAAATAAAAATAAGATAATAAACAAATACAAGAAATTAAACCAAGATGCAGAAAAATAAATGGAAAATCAAAATTAAATACAAATAAACACACAAAAAAACTACTAAAAAATGAAGGGAAGAAAAGAATTACCATTTACCGCCCCCCCAATCAAAACCTTACATTGTCCTCAATGTAAGAAAGAAAAACTGCAAATGGCTTCTTTTTTTTTACCTGCAAGACAAATAAAATAAGCAAATTTAATTAAAAATAAAATTATCATAAAATGAAGTGCAAAATTTAAAATTTCTAAAATAAAATGAGATAAAAGATGAGAAAACAAATCTGATGCGTTGCCTCCCATTAAGCGCTTTAAGTTATAGTCATTAGCTAGACTTTCTGTCATTCTTTTTGCTTGCAGAATTCTCCATCAAAATATGGCTTCAATCGTTGTCCATTCACCTTGAAAGGTCCCTTTGTTTCATGACTGATCTCAATTGTTCCATAAGGAAACACCTTGGTAACTAGAAAAGGTCCTGACCAATGAAATTTTAGCTTTCCTGGACAAAGTCTGAGACGGGAATTATAAAGCAGCACTTTCTATCCCATCTTAAAGTTTCGCCTCAAAATGTGCTTATCGTGTCAAACCTTCGTCTTGTCCTTGTATATTTGGGCATTCTCATAAGCATCATTCCTCATTTCATCCATCTCATTTGTTGCAGATTTCACAAGGCAAGCTTCTAGTGGTAGCAATGGAGTTCTCTCCTCAAAAGTTTCCGAAATTAACATGTCAAGAGTGTTAATTTGAAAACAAGAATGTACCTCACTTGGAAATTTCATTGCTTCAAAAACATCAAAAGTCACTTGTTCATCTTGCACCCATAGAATGAGCTTTCCTTGCTGAACATCAATCAATGTTCTTCCAGTTACAAGGAATGCTCTCCCCAATATCAACGGTACCTCTCTATCTTCCTCCATGTCAAGCACCACGAAATCTACAGGGAAAATAAATTTGTCAACTTTAATTAAAACATCCTCAATTACCCCTCGAGGATATTTCACCGATCGATCCGCTAATTGTAGAGAGATTGAAGTGGGCTTCACTTCTCCCAGGCCTAGTTTCCTGAAAATAGAAAGTGGCATCAAATTAATGCTTGCTCCTAAATCACATAGGACTTTATCAAAATTGCAACTTCATATAGTACAAGGTATAGTAAAACTCCCTAGGTCTTTCAATTTCTATGGCAGTTTTCTTTGAAGAACTGCACTACACTCCGCATTTAGCATGACAATTTCATAATCTCCCAGCCTCCTCTTCTTTGATAGAATTTCCTTCATGAATTTTGTATACTTGGGCATTTGTTCCAACATCTCTACAAAAGGAATGTTAATATGCAATTTCTTAAAAATATCCAGAAATTTATCAAATTGATTATCAAGTTTTTTCTTATTCAATCTTTGAGGATATGGGATAGGAGGCTCATATTTCGCATTTAGGGAAGGTTGAACATCTTGGGATGTTGATGGCTTTTCTTTAGATTCTTCCATCTTTTTCTCCGATTTTCCCTGCCATTCAAGTTCTTTACTGCTTCTCAATGTGATAGCCTTTACATGCTCTTTGGGATTTATTGTGTCACTAGGCAATGATCTTTGAGACCTTTCTGTAATCTGCTTTGAAAGCTGCCCCAGTTGGTTTTGGATATCCCTGTTGATTGCCTCTTGATTTCTGAAATTTGTTCTTGACTCCTCAATGAACTTTCCCAAAATTCCTTCCAAATCAGTTTGTTTCTTCTCTTGGGGTTGGTAGGAAGATGATGACGGTTTGAATCCCCCTTGGTTATTTCCCCATGAAAAATTTGGATGATTTCTCCAACCTGGATTATAGGTGTTAGAATATGGGTTATGTTGAGGTTTTTGGAAATTTGAAACATAATTTGCTTGCTCAGCATTTGGTGAAGCAAATGGATTTCCAACTTGGCACTCGATACTAGCATGATTTCCACCACATAATTCACATTGTGTAGTTTGTTTGGATTCGAACCTGGATGACAAAGAATCCATCTTTCTTGAAAGAACAACAACTTGAGCCGACAAAGCATTCACTGAATCAATTTCATGTATTGATGCTGGTCTTTTTGCAATTACCCACTCTGAATGCCACTGATTGTTGTTTTCTGCCATAATCTCTAACAACTCATGAGCATCCTCCAGTGTTTTTCCATTTAAAGACCCTCTAGCTGCAGCATCAATCATTGGCCGATAGTTGGAAACCAACCCATTATAAAATGTAGACACTTGCAACCAAATCGGTATACCATGATGTGGGCACTTCCTCAATATTTCTTTGAATCTTTCCCAAGCTTCATACAACGATTCTTGGTCATACTGTGTAAAAGATGTGATTTCATTCCTCAATTTTGTCGTCTTAGCAAGAGGAAATAATTTGGACAAGAATTTCTGAACCAACACATTCCATGTTGTAATTGATCCCAGTGGTAATGAGTTTAGCCACTCCTTGGCTTTATCTCGAAGTGAAAAAGGAAAAACCCTCAATCTTACAGCATCTTCAGACATACCATTTATCTTGTAAAGATCACACACCTCTAGAAAGTAAGTAATATGTGCATTTGGATCATCCTTTGACATTCCCCCAAACTGATTTGATTGAACCATTTGGATAAAGGATGGTTTTATCTCAAATTTATTGGCTTGAATAGTTTGCCTCTTTATACCCGAAGTAGTTCCAACAACATTAGGCGTAGCATAATCCCTTCAAGCTCTATGATTTCCACCTCCCTCAACAAATGGTGGATCCATGGCTGATTGTCTATTAGGAGTTGAGGTTGAATGCCTTCTCTCTTGGTTTAGACGCCTATATGTTCTATCAATCTCCGGATCAAATGGAAGAAGTTTAAAGCTTCTTGTACGTCTCATACAACAATCCTCCAACCAGAAAATCAACTAGCACAAAACCAACACAAAGTTACCTTTCTTTTCTTTTTTTATGATAAATAAAATAAAAGATCAAAATTAAAAAAATTAAAAATGAAACAATGACAAAAATAAATTAACTTCAAATTAAAACTAAGATTAGGTAGTATCGATATTAATAAAATCAAACCATTCCCTGGCAACTGCGCCAAAAACTTGATGCGTATTTTTGCAAGTGTACGAATCGTTCAAGTAATTAAGTATACAAAAGTATGGATATTGAACCCACAAGGAATGGCGTTATTAAGTACCGAAATAGACTAATCCTAATTTTATTTGAAAACCGAATTGTTGAATTTGTTTTAAAAGTAAATTAACTTAAAACTAAACGAAAATAACAAAATTTAATGTTTTTCACAAATGATTAAAAATGCTAAGGCATTTGATTTCGCTAAATCAATTCATTCCGATTTCAAGTCATGTTATATGAGAATCAAAGTTAAAAGTGATGGTTGAAAAACCCAAATTTACCTAATACTCTCTCTCGAGTTATATTAGAATTACTTATCTATGAAAACCGACTATATTTCTATGAAGATTTAATCACAAAAAAGCACATTACGATTTATGGAATTTTTAGAATAACCGCATATATCATGCATTAGTTCTCACACTCGCATTCAACATACGGTATTTATCACAAGAAGCGTTCATTACACATCTCCTCTCGGTCTCAATATAATGCAACAAATCATTTAAATCTTGACTAGAAATTTAAAAGCATTAAGCATGGAAATAAATACTCAACTTGAAAACAATGAATTCATATAACGATAACACAAGAAATCAGATTTTCTTGATGCAACTACATCATAGCCTTAGCAATAACGAATTAGTTCATAATAAAAATAAGAACAAACATATTCTCAACTGAATCCATGAACAAACAATCTAAATAAAATGCAGAAAATAAAAGCTAAGGAGAAGAGATGAAAAACTCTTGAAGATGAAGATGTGGTAGCAACAATGGTGATGATCCTTCAAGCTTCTCCAACCTTTCTCTCCAAAATTTCCTTTTCTCCTCCAAAAATAACTTAGATCTGCTCTCTCTGTCGTCCCCCTCTTTTCCATCATAATGTATATATAGATCTAGGGTTTAGGGGACAATTTTGGAACAAAACAACAAAAAAATGTGTTTTCGGATGAAACTCGACGGCGGCTACATTATTCTCACCGCGGCGAGATTTCTGGAAAATAATTTTTTTTTGTTTTTCTGATTTTGGCCGGCGGCGAGATAAGTTTACCAAAATTTGTGCTCTCGGGAAGATTTTTGCCGTGCTCTTTGTAGGATTTTCGCCGGTGGCGAGATGGATATGGCCGACGGCGAGATTCACTTGGCCACAATCCGTGCTCTTGGGAAGAATTTCACCGTGCTCTGAATAAGATTTTTCGCCGGTGGCAGGATTTCTAAATTTTGAAACTTTGTTTTCTTTTTAATTTCATTCAATCTCGATCATTGTACTTTGTCCCTAACTTCTCCAAAATCATGATTTTACCTGAAATTGCACTTTAAACATGAAATACCCGTGAAATGACATATGTAGATTAAATAATCGAATAAACACAATTTTCATACAAATATCAACATTTAAATCATAACAAAAATGCAATAATTTAGCTTTTATCAATTTTAAAGAGACGTAACCTTATCATTCATTTCTGAATTACTATTGATAAATACTAATTGTGTCGTTACATCATCATCGTTATTAAAGTGTGAAAAACTTGCATGTTATTATGATAAAATATATTCGGTGACTCATATATGTCATTATTAAGTAGCAATATTGTAAGCAAAATTCATATCATAAAATATCATACATGCTATTATTTTGAGAAAAAATTTCTCTTGAAATGGATGTCATTTTATTTCTACTTTGAAACGGGTATAATAAAAAAATATACAAATATTCAAAGTATGTAACGAAAGGATTGCAAATAATTAATAATAATCACCATTTATTTAAATGGTTCAAATATAGTTACTATATGGTTAAAGTTCGACCGTGGTTATTCAAGATCTTTAAAATATTTAATATTTTTAACTTTTCATTTGAAAAATACCTAAAAAAGTATTATTGAATTATATGTTTTATTTATCGAGAACTAAAATAAATATATATGAAAACCTCGTGTGTGTTTATATGACAACAATGAGAGAAAAATATTCTATATGAATCATTCATTTACTATCTTTGCAAATAAAGTTTGCTAGTGAAATAATAATATAGAAACCGTATATATTATTTGTTTGCAAAGATCATTGAAAACAAAAACAAAGATATTTTGATCATATCATTCTTAAAAGTTAATGTTATTTAATCACTTAAGCATAATGTTCATATTTACAAGTATTAGTTACGATATTTATCATATTATTAGAAATGGAAATGGAAAGCACATATAATCCCAATTTTATAATGGACCATCAGCTTCCATGGAAGCTGAATAAAAGTATGTTAATTAAGGTATGGACTATATCAACATTATCCGTCATGTGGTCCCATTTGATCTCAAAGGATAATGATCCTCCGTAAAATTATGGATAAGGGAATGTAAATTGTGCTTTTAACTAATGCATATAAATTGAAATGATGAACATTGATGTGTCTCAAAGACAATGCAATACTACTCGTTATTATTGAATAACATTTTTTTGAGTCAGCACAGTTTCAAGTATAAATTGATACAAGGTTTTGAATAACATGTTTTTTGAGTCAGCATAGTTTCAAGTATAAATTGATAGAAGGTTTTCGAGAACTGAATTATATTATATATAATACTAATTAAATTCTTCAAAGTTAGAAATAATTTAATATTTTGAATATATTTAGAGATAATGATATCGGAGATTATAAGTAAAATATAATTACATTACATCTAAAGTCTTAGCTTAAATTTGAATTTTTTTCTAAATAATCAAATCTTATGATAAAAATTAAACGAATGGTATATATGTTGATCTAAAGTTTATTTTATTTTGTATCGTACATATAATTTAGGCTAAAAGTTTAAATATTTATTATAATCAAAATTAAGTCATAAAAATCAAATTGATTCATTCTATAATACAAAATTAAATGATGGTGAACCAAATTTCAAATCTTTCGTTATACGGTAACTATATTTGTTATTTGTTCTTAAGGAAAAATGATCACATTATAGTGAATCTCATGCCTCTAAATTATTGATAAATAATTTATTATGAAAATAATATTGTAGTCTAATTATGGTAACATAATATATATTGGATTTACTTTAAGTCTTTAACCCAATTTATTATTAAAAATTTTAAATTGTAACTTATATTAGTGATAAAATTAAATTACATTATTCTTATTGCATGACGAGTTTAACACAGGAAGATATGTGATTGAGCTTTATTATTTATTTAATATTGAACATGTTCGAACCTATTAAGGATAATCAAGTTACTTTGATAATAAAAGGTAGCTTCCTCCGTTAGGGTGGAGAAAAAATACAATGGTGAGAAATTAATTCAAATGCATCAATTTTTATAGAACATAAATAAAAAAAATCACTCAATTATAGAGTAGTGTATATTATCGATCCATTTTGATAGTAACAAATTAAGACATAAAATGATTAAGTAGTTATTGATATCATATAGGACAATGAAATAATATAACAACAAACATTTCATATTGGTGGAAAATTATTAGTGCAAAATTAACACAATTATTAATGGAATAAAGAGAATTAACACTTCAAGAAATGATATGGTAAAAGAATTATAACAATTATTGACTCTTATAAATTGATAGGTACCTAGTAAATAAAATAATATCATTATGGTTACAAAATAAAAAAAATATGAATATATTGCACATATTTTCTTTCAAACATCTCTTAATAAAGTAATAGAAAATGAATATCCTTTATGAAGTTAAAAGTTATTAAATATGTACAAAATAAAATGTTGGTTAAATATAAAATATTATTTTAAATATATATTATATTCATTTATATAAAAAAATGAAACGGATATAACGTAAAAACCTAAGATATTCACTATATATTTATAAAGACTAGTTATCCAATTGCTTAAAAATATTAAACGTGTTGGAAATATTTGAATTTATGTTCGAAAATGATAAAGTTGTGCAATAAAAAAGTTTTACTTAAATACGTATAAGATCACTTTAACCTAGTCACATATATTACTTTATACAGTTACTAATATGAATAAACTAATAGTAATTATTGCTTATAAAAAACATTGAATTCAAATATAATATATAGTTATAATAATTCATAGAAATGTACTATTAAATCAATGTGAATCACATGAATTCTAATAGATATCTATTGAATTAACATTTGCATCAAAATTTAATATTTTTCATTTTTCATGACATATTATTGATACATTTGACTTATGTGCTCCTAAAAATACAACAAAAATAAATAATTATCTTAAGAGATATAAACTTGTACCGAATAATTTTCATGTATAAAATATATGCACATTATAAATCTAATTATTTTTTAATTTTACGATATGAAAAATGCATTATATTGTTCTTTATTTTATAATCAGTTAGCACCATTTAGTAAGAAAATCAAGGGCATAGCATCATTGAGAGTACATAGGATTGTAGACTCGATAAATATTTAAAAAAAAACTAATTATACATACATACATATATATATATGTATGTAATAAATATTTCATTTACGATAATATATTATGTCTAATTTTTTATGCATATTTTGATATATCATTATATATATCAATAATATTTAGTAGACACGTGGATAAATGATAAATCATATCTTACTTTTTTAAATTTTAATATTTTTTAGTTTTAGTGTTTAATACTTATACACGTATAATATTAATACTTATTAAATTATTATATTTTTTTATTTTTTATTTATATAGATAATTTTCGTTATAAATAAGATGCACTAATACAATGTCCATTTTGTAAAATAAAATAAAAAAATTGTCATTAATTAAAAAGAATATGTTAAACCCCTTATTCTCTTATTAAATTTATATCATGATATATTTTTTATTTCTAATTATAAATATAATTCTCTTTTTCGTATAAAAAAAGTTTAAACTTAACCCCTTCATATATATTTCTGGCTCTCGACTTATGTTCAATTTATTTATTGATATTGATAAATATTATAAAAGTATATACACATATTGAATTTTACAAAATAACAAAATAATGATTTTTATTTTAGGGTATATTGTACAAGTTAGATATATGAATCAATATTTTACCCTTTGTATTATATGTTATCATTATTGTAACATGTTTTAAGAATATAGAATTTTTACTTAATTTTAAGATAATTGAAAAACAAGTTATTTTTATATAACAATTACATGTACATTGTAAGTTAATAGTTAAATGTAACACATGATTAAAGTAAATATATTTTATATATAGCTATAAAATATAGAGGAATTATACTACATAAAAAGTAAGATGAAGACCAAATATGCTCACTTGTTATGATTTATATGATTTATGATTTTTTATTTAATATTTAAGAAATTATCATATTAACGGTAAAATATACCAATTAAAAGAACACTTCATGTTAATGATTATCATCATCACTAGGTGAGCACATTTGTATACGGGTTTTGCTCTTTTTTCTAATTATGTTTTTATCCCACTAAGTTTTCATGTAAATGTGTTTTAACGAGGAAACTTTAGAGTTTTTTTATAATGTATTCTTTTTCCTTTGTTAGTTGCTATTTTATCAAATTTTTCTAGCAAGATTTTTAACTTAGATATATTTTGAGTGTTGATGACATCGAGGGAAAGTAAAGATATGAATGTCAAATCTTAGATATTAATAATTTAAATATTATCTTTTATCGTAATTTATTTTACATTAATTTTATGGGGTGATTTAAAAAAATTAATCTATATATTATTATATTTTGATTGATAGTATATAATATTATATTCAAGTGAAAGAATTATATCCCTTATTTGTTTTCTCAATTTTAATGCACTTATAATTATTTAGTTTTATATAAAACACTACATATCTTTTGTTAAAAAAAATAAAAAATCCAAAGTGCTTTAGAAGGAAAGAAATGCACCTCCCTAAGGTAAATCACCGTATAAAGGCAGGATGGCATTTTCTGCAAAATGAATACATTACAAGGGCAATTGTTTTGCTTTAAATCGAACGTGATTATCTGTTTTTATGCCGTTGCGGTTCTATATCTTCCTCTGCTGGACAAAGTATACCCACCCCACGTCAAAGCAAATCAACTTAGAAAACACACACCCGTGTTTATATATCTTTCTTTGCCCACTTTATCAAACCACAACCTTCTGTGAAGAACCAAGAAACATCAGACATTTCCATGGCTATTCCCATTTGGCCTTTCTTTCCAATTTCACTCTTCTTTCTCTTCTTCCTAACTTCATCTTTACCAATTGCACCTTCTAAACAAAACAACAACAACAACATCATCACCATCCTTCCTCTATCTCCATTTCCAAAACACCCATCATCAGATCCAATTCAAACTCTCAATCTCTTTGCCTCTGCTTCAATTTCCAGAGCACATCATCTCAAACATCCCAAATCTCACTCATCCAACTCTTCTATCACCAAAAGCCCTCTTTTCCCTAGAAGCTATGGAGGCTATTCTGTGCTTCTCAGCTTTGGTACACCCTCACAAACCATACCTTTTGTTATGGATACTGGTAGTAGTCTTGTTTGGTTTCCTTGTACCTCTCGCTATCTCTGTTCCAAATGTTTATTTCCTAATGTAGACCCAGATAAGATCTCAACTTTCATTCCCAAATTGTCCACCTCTTCAAAGATCATTGGCTGTAAAAATACCAAATGCAATTGGATTTTTGGTCCGAATCTCAAATGTCAAAACTGTAACCCAACTTCCCAAAATTGTTCACAAGCTTGCCCTGCTTATATACTCCAATACGGTTCAGGCTCTACTGCTGGGATTTTACTTTCAGAAACTCTGGACTTTTCTGACAAAAAAGTTGCAAACTTTTTAGTGGGTTGTTCATTTCTTTCAGTTCGTCAACCATCTGGAATTGCTGGGTTTGGTAGAGGACCTCAATCTTTACCTTCTCAAATGGGTCTGTCTAAATTCTCATACTGCTTAGTCTCTCATCGGTTCGACGATAAACCTGTGAGCAGTAATCTTGTTCTTTATGGTGGCTCTGGGTATGGAGATTCCAAGATCTCTAGTCTCAGCTATACACCATTCCACAACAACCCAAATGTCTCCAATCCCGCATTTCGTGAGTACTATTACTTAACTCTCAGAAAGGTCATTGTAGGTGGTAAATCAGTGAGGATTCCGTACAAATATCTCGTACCTGGATTGAACGGCAATGGCGGAACTATAGTGGATTCTGGATCGACTTTTACATTCATGGAAAGACCAGTTTATGCAGCTGTAGCGAAGGAGTTTGAAAAACAAATGGTTAATCATACAAGAGCTACTAATGTTGAAAACCGAACTGGTTTGGGACCGTGTTTCGATATTTCCAGAGAAAAACGGCTGATTTTTCCTAAATTGATTTTCCATTTTAAAGGTGGGGCAAAAATGAAATTAGCAGTGGAGAATTACTTCTCTTTATTCACCACTTCTGGAACTGTTTGTTTGACAATAGTTACTGACAGTGTGGTCGGCCCTGCGCTGGTCGGTGGACCTGCCATTATTTTGGGCAATTATCAACAGCAAAATTTTCAAATTGAATATGATTTGGAAAACCAGAGGTTTGGATTCCGAAAACAGAACTGTAAATGATGGAGAGTTTCTATCCTTTTTTTTTATTTTTATCTAAAACAAAATGGAATAATTTACGGCGGTGCTAGGCCATGCTTTTCTTTTCTTTTCTTTTGTTTTGGAGATTATTTATGAATTATGGGTATGTTTTAGTTAATTTGTTTTTTTTTTATCTTTCTAAGCATGTTTTAGTTAATTTTAAATTTGATTATAATGACACTTTTGTTCGTTACACTGCAACGACATTATTGTTGAGCAAACTTGTCGGTAACAAAAATGTTATCGTGACTTGTATCGATATTTCAATGGTATACATATTTTGTTTGTATTGTAAGGGAATTCGAATTTATATATAAATGTTATTTTAAAAATCATGATATTATTTAAATTTAATTTCATTATTTTAATAGTATTAATATTTAATAAAGTATATGCATATTAATTAATATTTGTATTACTAATTATATTTAATTCTAAACAAACACATATCATATAAATATCATCAAATCTTTATAATTAAATTAAACATGTAACTTAAACTTATTACATGGAATTTATGTAATAAAGAATATTATTTTATGTTGGTTAAATAATAAGATAATATTTTTATAATATTTATAAAAACATCGATGATATATATAAAATATGTGGTGATAATTTTACTACCTAATATACACTTTAATATTATAATAAAAATATGACAATTTAATAAGAATTAACGGTCTCCTTGAGCTACGTGTTTTATTTATTAGTTTATTTTTTTATTTTTTCTGTTCATATTACGAGATAATACAATGCTCCATTGACCATGAAACATAGTCTCTATAACTTATTAGAAATGAAAAAAAAAGTATCTTTTTAAGTAGGACTCTATTTGCCTTTTTTTTTATAAATATTTTCCTTTTATTTTCAATTATATTTTGCATGAAACCAACACTAAAGTCTATGTTAAGAATGCGCTTGATAATCATTACTAAAAATATAGATTAATTAAAAAATTTATAAAATGAAGATTTTTAAATCAAATTTTGCATTTCACATCTTTTTCATTTTTAACAAAATATTTGTTTGAAAGAATAAAGCAAATTTTATAATTTTGTATGTATAAATAATAACTAAAAATTAGTTTTTTAATTTTTTTTTTGTAAAACAAGAAAAATAAAGTGTTAGTAACTAATTTGTAAGTGATTTTTGATCACCAAGTATAAATACTTATAAAAAATATTTGATTTATTTTTAAGAAAAAATGTAAATAAAAAATCAATTATTTTATTATAAATTATAAATAATAAATAAAAATCAAATGCATTTAATTATAATTTCCTTGACACTATTTCATACATATAATCTCATTTATTCTTTCGTTTGAAAAATAAATTAATTAATTGTTCATTTATTTCCCCTTCAACGCTATACACCAAAATATGAAAGAACTTAAATAACAACTACTAGTTTGCCTACTTTGTTACTTTTCTCTATCTACACATTAATTTTCAACCGAACAAGTTCAGATTATTTTTGGATTTTAAATTAGATGGTGGTTCCACTTTTATATCACATATGTGGGGAGGTGATACATACTAGAATATATAAACTACCTAAAGTCAAACTCTAATAATCGACCATCTACTTTGCAATATAAATCTATGGAGATAATTGTAAATTATTATTATTATTATTATTTTTAATTAAAATACATAATTAATCTCTAAATTTTAACTAAATTTATATATTAATGTTTAAATTTTTAAAACATAAAATTTTATCACAAACTTTTAAAACTTCACATATATATATATATATCTTTAAACTTTTAAATCATACGATAAGTCATAAAATTGTCATAAAAAGGATAGTAATGATTCACTAATTTTGATAAAAAGTCATAAAAATTTATTAATTTTTGTATGGAATATTAGAAATCTGATAACTATTAAAAAGAATACTAGAAGTTCAAAACTTCTAAAATTGTCAAAGAGAGATCATGTAAGCTATCATGTACCATTTTAAAAAAGGCTATAATGTCTCGATGGAAAAAGGCTCACCCAAAATCGATTGAAGAGCTCACTACAGGAATCGTTAGGGGTGTTCATCGGATCGAAACCGTTGATTTTACTGTCATCCGATCCGATCCGACCATCCGCTCGGATTGAAACATCCTAATCCATGGCCGATCCGATCACTTACATCCGCTCAATCCGATCCGTAAACTATTCGGATGACATCCGATCAATCCGATCAATTCGACCAATAAATTTAATTAACTCTATTTTTTGTATTTTTAAATAATTTTTTTAAATTTTTACATAAATCATAACATAAAATTATTTGATTTAAAAAAAACATTAAAAAATTAAATAAATATATATTAATTATTTATATATATTTAATTTAATAAATATATATAATTAATTTCGGTCGGATCGGATCGGATCGGATGAATCGTAATGAAATCCGCCATCCGATCCGCACTTAACGGATGGAAAAAATCTCTATCCGATCCGACCATCGGATTGGATCGGATCGGATTGATCGGATGATCGGATTTTTTGCACACTCCTAGGAATCGTACATATTATTTCACATGATCTTTCTTTGACAATTTTAAAAGTTTTAGACTTATATTATCACTTTTAAGAGTTATTAGACTTTTATTACTCTACCCTTAGCAAACTTTTGTGTTCTTTTATCAAAGTTAGTGGACCATTATTACCCTCAATCCTTATATTGTTAGTCCCTATATTTTTTCTAACTCTACAATTTTTGGTTCTCATATTATTTTTTATAATGATTTAATTATTTTATTCATTAATTTTAACAAATTTAATCTCAAAATAGGAATCAAGTCAAAATTGAGCATCACATGTTAAAATTAACCACATGATATGTGTGGAAGACACATAGTCTATTTATTTTACTTAGTGTTTCTATTTTTCTCTATGTAAGATTGGTTACTATTGATCAGTAATGTACACACGTATATAATTAGTCACACTTTGTATACAAGCATGTTATACACACACCACAAGGTTGATTTTCTTAGTATGTTTGCTAAGTTATGAGTTGTGGTTTTTGCTTTGTTGCATGTGAGGATATTTATGGAAAATTACTCAATATTTTTAGAAACAAAAAATCAAACTTTTTGACACCTCGACAAGGCCCTTCACAGATCGCTCACTAGATCCATTGTCGAACCTCTTACGAAGTGGTTAGCTAGTACGGCCAGCGAGGTCTCGATAAGTGTGGCTAGACATGGTTAAGTGAAGAATAATCCTGCAATCACTCTTTTATTTTAATCTTTAGCATAATCTTTATATTTTATTTTTATCTTTATTAATGTTCACTTGTTAGAACAATTTTTAGTTTATAAAATAAAACCTATATTTTTCAATAAATATGAGTTCATTTCCAAAATCATCTACGCGAAAGACCTTTTACTTGGCATATACTAATTTATGACATCTTAAGTAATTTAAACTAAAGTCTAAATTGATTGTTCGTTCAAAAATGCTTTAAATGTTTAGTGCCATATCATTCAAGATTTTTGTTAAATTAATTCTTATTTACTCTCATTTATTTTTAAGTATTTTAAATTTAAAAAATAAAAAATAAAATAATGAAAACTTAATTAAAAATCAATTAAAAAATTATTAAAAATAATAATAATAATAATAATAATAATAATAATAATAATAATAATAATAATAATAATAATAAAATTTAAAAAAATAAAATAAAATTTCTTTGTTTTTATTTTTGTTTTGGTTTATTTATATTTTGGTTTGTTTTATTTTTACATAATTTGTTTATAATCTTCATATTGAATGAACTCACACTACAATCTAAGATCAAATTCACATATTACACAATTTCTTGAGCAAAAAATTTAGATAGATCTTCCAAGTTTAAGCGATTCATTAGAGGATTTGGATCATTCTGTCCACATAGAAATAACTATGAATTATCTCAATCAAACTCTTAGGGAGATTGCAATACCAACTTTAGATCAACAACTATTATGTATTCATTGCAATCACAATAATGAGGCTCTTGAATTGAAGCCTAATATGATTCATCTCTTACCTACTTTTCGAAGTCTAGCTAGTGAGGATCCAATCAAGCATCTATAAGAATTTTATGTGGTCTGTTCTAGCATGAAACCTAATGGGACTACTGAAGAATGAGTAAAACTTAGAGCATTCCCATCCTCTTTAGTAGATAGTACAAAAAAGTGGCTGTACTACATACCATCTAGGGCCACCCTAATTAAAAAATAAATGTGTAGCATTCAGTAGTACAATGGGGAGAATTTATATGAGTATTGGGAGAGATTCAAGAAATTATGTGTATGTTGTCCTCGTTATCAAATAAGTGATAAACTTTTAATTCAATACTTCTATGAGGGATTGATACCCATGGACATAAGCATGATAAATGCAGCAAGTGGTGAAACTATGGTTAATAAGACTCCTAAAACTATAAGGAATTTAATCACTACTATGGCTATAAATGCTCAATAGTATGACACTCGATTTAACTCACCATAAAAAGTCAATTAAATAGGAGTTCCTAATAATACCAAGCAACAACTAACTACCCCTAATTCAATTGTGTAAAATTAGCAATAAGATAAGTTCAAGCTTGTGGAATTCACACTAACATTGGACACCTAACATATATGTATCCCACTATTCAAGATTCTAATGTTGAACAAGCAAATTATATAGGAGGATACCAAGGACAACAAAGGTAAAAATATGATCTTTACTCTAACACATACAATCCTAGTTGGAGGGATCATCTCAACTTTAGCTATTCTAGAGGTAATCAAGCAGTTTCCCTTGGTAATCCATTAGGTTTTCCCTTTACAAGAGGCCAACAATCTTATCAAGTGAGACCACGAAATCCTCCTCCTTCTTAAGGTAAATCTTTAGAGGATTTTATAAATACAATTGTATCCAACACTGCTCAATTCCAAAAAGATACTATTAAGTTCCAACAAGAGTTTCTCAAGTTTCAACTAAACACAAAATCCAAAATCAAAAACCTTGAAAATGGATGCAGTTAGTTAGTTACTAACATTGGAAGACTAGAAGCACAAGGATCTAGTAAACTTCCCTCTCAACCAATGGTCAATCCTTGGGAGAATGTCAATATATATCATTGAGAAGTGGTAAACATCTTGAAGAAGCTCACAAGGAACAAATCAAAGAAAATGAGATTGCCAAAGAAAATGAGACAAAGGATAAGCTAATTCAAGAACAAACAAACAATTCTGACAAAGTGGAAAATAAGACAAGAGATAACATGGAAGTAAAACAACCACCTAAGGTACAATCTAAAGTTCAAATTTCTACTTATGAACCCCCTATTCCTTTGCCTAGAAGGTTTTCAAAATCCAAGAAGGAGGCAAATGAGTAAAAAGTCTTCAAAACTTTTCGAAAAGTATAGGTTAATATTCCACTGTTGGATTCCATCAATCAAGTGCCATACTATGCTAAAGTTTTAAAGGAATTGTGCATAAATAAGAGGAAGCTCAAAGGCTTTGAAGTAGTAAACATAGGAAAGAATGTGTCAGTAGTCTTATGAAGGAAATTTCCTAAAAATGCAAGGATCCAGGTATTTTTACCATACCATGTGTTATAACTAACATTAAATTTGAAAGGGCTATGCTAGATCTAAGAGATTCATTTAATGTAATACCTTACTCAATTTATGTTACTTAAATATTGGTCCCCTTAGAGAAACCAACGTGGTTTTTCATCTCACTAATCAATCTAATACTTATCCAAATAGAGTCTTGGAAGATGTTTTAGGGCTAGTTAATAAGCTTATCTTCCCATTTTATTTTTATATGCTTGATATGAGAGATGTGTCTAGTATTAAGTCCACAACCTTACTTTTAAGTAGACCATTTAGTAGAACTGCCAGAACAAAGACATATGTTCATACCAAAACACTAACTATGGAATTGATGGAAAGGTTATTCACTTCAATATATTTGAAGCAATGAGATACCTTAGTGATTATAATGCTTTTTGTTCTATTAATGTACTTGACTCCTTAGTGTAACAAATGATTGATGTTAAAAGTAAACACCTATTAGAGGTTTCCATAAAAGATAGTACGATGACTGAATATTTAAGTGATGAAGTAGAGGATATTGATAGTGTAAAATATTTGAAGGAGATTGTCACCTTTCTTAATTCTTCTCTAGAGATAAACCCAAGGTACAATCTTTCCTATAGTTCTCTTCCCATCTCTATTGAGAAACTTCTGCCTTATATTGTGCAAGCATCCACCTTATAGCTCAAACCTATCCCAAAAAATCTAAAATATGTATACTTAGAAGAAGAAGACATTAACAGAATCATCTCTTCTATATACATACACATAATATTACTTCAAAATGATGCCAAACCGATGAGAGAACAACATAGGTGATTGAATATGCCAATGATGAAAATGGGTGTAATATTTCCAATTTTAGATAACAAGTTGGTCGTCCAAGTCAAAGTGGTTTTAAAGAAGTCAAAATTTACAGTGGTGAAGAATGACAATAATGATTTGATTCCTACCCGAATTCAAATCGGGTGGAAATTTTGCATTGATTTTTGAAAACTCAACTCTATGATTCCCAAATATCATTTTCCTTTACCTTTTATTGATCAAATACTTCAGTGTTTAGTAGGCCACACTCACTATTGTTTTCTTAATTGTTTTTAGGTTATAATCAGATTGTCATTGCATTTGAAGACCGAGAGAGGACAACATTCACTTGCCCCTTTGGAACCTTCACTTATAGATGCATGCCATTTGACCTTTCTAATGCTTCGACCACCATTTAGAGGTGTATGATAAGTATATTTTTTGATTTTATAGAGATTGAAATAACTTTCAACCACAACACCTATCATTAAGCCACCTAACTAGAGTATACCATTTGAGCTAATGTGTGATGCAAGTGATTATGTAGTTGGAGCTATTTTGGGATAAAGGGTTGGTAAGCTACCAAATTTGACATATTATGCATCACAGACTTTAAACAATGCCCAACTCAATTACTCTACAACAAAGAAAGAGCTTTTAGTTATGATTTTTGCTTTAGAGAAATTTTGATCAAGTATGGTTGGAACTAAAGTAATTGTGTTCTCTGATCATGTAGCTCTTAGGTACTTATTCATGAAGAAAGATGCCAAGCTAAGGCTAATAAGATGGATTCTTTTTCTATAAGAATTCGACCTTGAAATCAAAAACCAAAAAGGAAGTGAAATGTAGTAGTAGATCACATCAGTAGATTAATTCAAGAAGAGGAGTCACTTCTAATAAGAGAGGACTTTTCATATGAGCAACTGCTTGAGACTATAATGCTTACTCCTTGGTTTCCAAATATAGTGACTTCTTGGTCATTAAAAATTTCCCTCAAGACTTATCACAAGCTAGTAAAGTTAAACTTAAGAAGGTTTCTAAACAATATGTATGGGATGACCCTTATCTTTGGAAGCATTATCCATACCAACTGATAAGAAAGTGTGTACTTGACATTGAGTTTACTTGTATTCTAACCTTTTATCACTCTTATGCATGTGAGGGACATTTTGGAGTAAAACAAACTACTATTAAATTCTTAAAGAGTTGATTTTATTGGCCAACATTCTTCAAGAATTCCTTCACCTTATACAAAACATGTGACTATTGTCAACGAACAGGTAACTTAGGCCGTAGGAACCAAAGACCACAAACTTCAATTCTTATTGTTTCAATCTTTGATGCTTGGGACCTTTTCCATCTTTTTACAATTATATGTATATTTTACTTGTTGTGTATTACGTGTCTAAATGGGTAGAAACTAAAGCCACTAGAAATAATGACCTTAAAATTGTTGTGGATTTTGTGAAGCCTAACATCTTTGCTAGGTTTGGGACACCGAGAGCTATTATTAGCAATGGTGGACTACATTTCTTTAATAGGACATTTTGGTCCTTACTTAAAAAGTACAATGCCAACCATAAAGTATTTACCCCTTATCACCCACAATAAGTGGACAAGCTAAAGTATCTAATAGAGAGATCAAGTCCATCCTTGAAAAGACAATCAAACCTAATAGAAAATATTGGAGCTTGAAACTGGATGATGCATTATGGGCATATAAAACTACATATAAAACACCCATTAGGATGTTGCCATTTCGGTTGGTGTATAGTAGACCTTGTCATCTACCAGTTGAGTTAGGGTACCAAGTATTTTGGGCTGTGAAACAATATAACATGAACTTAGATGAAATCAGAAGATACCAAAAATTACAAATAAATGAGCTAGAAAAAATTAGAAATGATGCCTATGAAAGCTCTGAAGTTTAAAAGGATAAAACAAAGGTGTTTCATGAGAGTATGATATCAAGGAAATAATTCACCATTGGCAATGAAGTTTTCTTATTCCATTCACACCTTAAACAAATTGTAGGTAAGTTACATTCTCATTGGGTCGGTCCATTTATTATTACTAATTTTTTTATTTCATGGTGTAGTTGAAATATAAAGCCCAAGTACTGGTAAAGAATTCAAAGTTAATAGACATAGATTGAAGCCATACTACGAACTTTTTGCACCAACTTATATATAGGAAGTGACCCTATATGAACCAACAAATTTGGAGAGTTAATAAAACATATGAGGCAAGATCAAGCTAAGGACATTAAACCAAACACTTTGTGGGAGTCAATCCACTAGATTTGTTTCCTGCTCCCTTTTCACTTATATTTTTACATTACAAATATATCTGGTTACATTGAGGATAATGCAAGGTGTAGGGGAGTGTTAACATAGCACTATCATTCTTTTTTATGCTTTGTTAGTTTAGTATGTACATGTTTCAATATTAGTATGCCCTAGGCAGCATAATGTTTTTTTAATTTTTAGTATCTATTTTGAACTTATTCCTAAGTGAATGTAACTTTGTGATAATTTTGTTCAAAACTTACATGCATAATAGATAAATTGGTGATGCAATAATCTATATGCATGAACTTATGAATAATATTGTGAATCCCTCGGAACTGTGTTATATTTTTAATGAATAAGAATACGTTGCTAGAACTTTTCATTAAATTATCAAGGTGAATGCTAAATATATTAGTTCAAAAAATGATTAAGGAAATATGATTAACTTATTTAGCTAAATTGTCTTACAGTTAATGTTATTGTTCTTTCAAGAACAATCTTTTTAAAGAAACAATTTGAGCTTGTATGAGCGACATGTTTGTACGCACTCCTTCCCCTTTGAACTAAACACAATGAACATACCCTATAACTCAAGAATAAGTAGAGTTGCATAAAAAGATAATATATTATATGAAAAATGCTAGAATAAGATTTAATAGTATCGATTGTGTTATAATTGAATAAATGCTCAACATACAAAAAAACATCCTTGTTACAATATAATCCATATATATAAGGGGAAAAACTGAAAATAATTATAAAAAGCATAGTGTGTTATTAAAAAAAAGCAGCCAAAATAAAATAAAAGAAGTCAATAATGATGTTTGGGTCCAAAATAATAAAATTTGATGTTATTTTATTGACATGATTGATTTTATGATAGCATTATATATAAGTATCTTTCTCTTACTCAATGAATTCATGAACTTTTGCTTCTCCTTTTTTCTTTCATTTGATTGAAACAAACATAGCCACATATTATAACCAAAACAAAAGACTTTTTTTTTTATTTTAAGGAATACTTTTGGTGAGTGAAGATACAATTTTAAAGAATAGCTTATGGTATCTAATTTAACTCTAAAAAGAATGGTAATATTCCATAGAGAGGCACAATGTTTCAGCTTATTTATGTGAGACGATTTGTCTATTGCCAATTGATACTACATCATACACACTTTGAGCATGATTATTATGTAGTAATTGTAGCAAATGGATTATTAGAGATAATATTTTACATTTATTAGAATTTTAATTTTTAATATGGTTAAGCTCCTAAGATAAAATGTCTAAAAACTTATTATCTTAATTTTAGGTGTTGACTTTACTCGAGGGCTAATAAAGAGTACATGTGAAAGAGTTTCATCAGTGATATTTATACAAATTTCTTATATCAATTTCTTTAAATTCATATATATTCTATTATTATTATGAGGTTAAAAATATTTATTTTGTATTTATTGAGAAAATATTAATTTTTTTATATTTGTTTTTGGATTTTTCTAAAACTTTTATGAATTTTATTTAATATGTGGATGTACTTAAAACTATTCATGGATTTACATAGAAGTGATGTCCAGCATCTAACCCATGTTACTATTCACCTTTAATCCTCCCAACGTAACACGTGTCCCATATATCTTGAACGCGTGGTTTTTGCACAGTTGAATATCCTTTTAGCATATCATGTATTATTAGTGCTAATACAACTCAAAAACATATTAGTTTTCTCAACATAATTATAAAATAATACCATAAAATACAGACAATATCAAAATTACACGAAAATTTAAAAAAAAATTATAGAATTAGGTTGGAAGTAACAATTGAGAAGAATATGATTCAAGGAGTAATTAAAGGAATTGAAGATTAGATTCAAGAACATAAATCCCAAGGTTTCTTCCCTTTTCTTTTATTGTTTTCATGAAAAGTTTTGTGAATTTATTGTTTGCCATGAATTGCTAATTTTATAATTGATTATGGGTGATTTCAAAGCCTTAGACATGTATTGCAATATTTAATAAGATATGCAATATTCTATTCAACTATTCTTTGTGATTATGCATTAATTCTCAATTTTAATTATTGTATGAATTTATTTGACTATTTAAGTGTACAATTAAATAGTCAAATTTATTCATCATTAATCAGTTTAGTTGATTTGGTACATAATCACTTAATTAATTTAAATAATTAATGATAAATTCTTTTCAATGGGAATTAATATTACTCAAGCTAATTAAACTTAGCTTGTGATTTTAACCTTGATCTAATTTACTTCTTTAAAAATTAATGTTTTTGATAGATTAAATTTAGAGAGCTTATTCTAGGTTATCTATAAAAAAAGAGTTCAGATTAAGAGCTTGTTTAATTCAACGAATATGTAAGAAGAGGTGGAGATTTTTACATTTGTGAATTTCTCTAAGTTGGTATAATCAAAGAAAAGGAGAATATGATATTAGGTTGTCTATAAAAAAAAGTTCAGATTAAGAGCTTGTTTAATTCAACAAATAGGTAAGAAGAGGTGAAGATTTTTACATTTGTGAATTTCTCTAAGTTGGTATAATCAAAAAATAGGAGAATATGATATACTTTTATTGATTTACAATACATGCTAGTGGTGTAGTGCAAATACAACCAAATTGAGAAAAATCTAATACAAAATTATCACACTTTTAATTAATTTAAAGTGAATAATTGAGTCTTTGCACTATTTCTTGAATATGTTATGGATTAATACGATAATTATTTTTATTCATAGTTTGTATTTCATGATTAAATGTTGAAATTGGGATTAGTGTTTAGGAATCTGTAGGATTTATGTGATTATTAACGATATCCGTGAGCACAATATATAAATGTAATTTTAGTTTATAGGTATGTCCTTCAAAGAATATTTTCAAGCCGAAGATACTATCGAGCTACAATGATCACAACTCAGGTATATCTTTATTCTTATGCATGTTAGTTTTCATATTAAACATATAGGAACATTTTAAGATTATATTACTTGATCGATCAAGATATGACTAGATCGATTTAGATATGTAGATCGAACTACTCAATTTAAGAAGTCTCGAATTAATTTTTTTCATTGATTGGATTGATCAAGAATTGACTAGATCAATTGAACTAAGTACTCAATGAATCGAGCATATGTTAGATTGATCGAGCTATCATGGCTTTGATTTTTAAACATATTTCTAGCTCAAATTAAATTGACTTTTTACTATATTGTCCTTTTTTTTAAACTCTCTTAACTGATTTTATAGACAACATAGTAATTTACTTTGGCCTAGTGCTTCAAAATATACTATATATACAAACCTAAGCACACAACTCTATTTAACCATATAAGAGCATTATTGAACATTATTCTCTTCATCTTATTCTCTCTCTCTTTTATTTTGTAAAAACTCTTAAGTATGATTTTTTCATTGAGTTAATTTATCAATGATTTTTTCATTGAGTTAATTTATCAAACATTTGTAATTTTGTTAGATGGATTAACAAGTCTACAATATTTGTAAAATTGTGCTTTAAATTGATTATTCTAGGGTTGCTAGTTGATTTCGATTTATATGATGTATTTATTAAATCATCTAGTTAGATTTATACATTATTGAATTTTTTCTAGGACACATATTTACAATTGTGTTATTGTGCTAACTTTTCAAGTGCCAGTTCTAAGGGTTAAATTAACTTGTGTGACTTGAGTTGGTTTAATCTGGATTCAAATACCTTTCTTGTAAAGACTATGATGAAAGCTACAACTTGTAAGTAGCTTAATTAGGGGCATCATCTTGGTGGGTAGTTTGAGTCTTAGTATTATAATTAGATATTATTTTTCATAGTAGATAATTAGGTGGTTCGATGGACTAGTGGTTTTCCTTTTCGGTCATTAGTGTAGCATAAGTTGTTTCCACCTCAAAATATCATATCTTAGTCTTTATTTATTTTTTCTTTATTTTGTTTACACATAATTACATGTATGATCGTTTAAAAAAAATTTAATTTGCCCTAATTTCATTGATTATCTATTCACTCCTTTCAGCTAATCTGGTTCATAACTAAAAAGAAACTTTCAGAATCAAATAGTGGAGACTATCTTGTGAGATAATTTTGAGCCAATGTTGTTTATTTTGAGTGATGAATTGTCTTCTACTCTTTTAAACACTTATCTTATTATTTCAAATTGCTATATGATCTCTATAGGCTTTGTATTGAATGTTAGGAATTTTAACATCTAATAAAGTGTTATTTACTTATTTTTATTGCTTAAATTGAACGACTTAAATCAAAATTAAAAGTATATACCCTCTTGCATGACTTCCAAAAAAAGGGAGATATCTTGGGTTGCCTAAAGCCAATACAAAAAGAGCCAAAATTTGGAACATTATTTTGCCTTTGCTAATGGCTATTAAAATTTGGAACATTATTGTTACTAAATTCTTTAGATAGAATGTTAAAAAGTGTGTTTAGGGACGATTTATTTGGCCTTTACGTAAGGACTAGAAAAAAGTAGGTGTGAGAAAGTTTGATCAGTACCATTTTGCCTATATATTTATGTATCATTTCCTACATATTTTTGATGATCTATTGTTCCTTATTCATTTTATGTGTTTTCTTTGTGCTACACAGGTATTGAAGAACAAATACGTGCAAACAAGGCTAAAAGATTTGTTTTATAGCAAAATGAGTCTGCTAAGGCATAAATTAAGTTTGTGTTGTTGAAACGAAATTCACATTACACGTCAGCATGATTATAGGTATACCATGGCTCACACTCCAAATTTGCATAGAATTTTCTTGATTTTTAGCATTCTAATACACTTATTGTTAGATTTATTAGGATTAGAATTTAAAGTGCATTAGAACTCTACATCCCTAACCCTAACTATATTTTGTGTAACTCTTATTCTATAAATATGAAATTAAGGTTTACCATAAGATACACAAGAGACACAAAAAATTACATTGAAAAATTTAGAGAAATAAAGATTTGAAGCAAAGGTAAGATAGAGGCACAACAAGTTGGAGATCCATTATAGACTCCAATCTATACTTCTTCCTCTTCTTTCTTGATTGTAAATATTTTAATGATGATTCTTTTAGAATATATGTCTAGGTAGTTTTATTATGTGCTTGTGGGCAATTTGCAAGGCTTAGACTATGATTTGATTAATTAAATGTTATGATGGATTTTTAGTTTTGATTCTTCTTTCTTGATGTGTTTGGCTCTCTGTTTAAATTCCAAAATTATGTTTGTATAAATTTGAGTGATTAACTAGTTTATCATGTTTAATGATAGTCTAAGATGTTAGTATACTATGAGAATATAATTATTAATATTCTTATTCAAAGTGGTATCTTATTTCTTTGTGATAGTGTGACAATAAGGGTTGATACATTCGTTAAAGGTTACAAAGAATTGTAATCTTACATAGTTTAATCATCTCATTTTTAGAACATAACACAATGAATGAAAAATCCAACAAATATGACTACATTGTTAATGATTTAGGTCAATTTATGATGATATTTTAAATTAATTACAAAGTAAGAAAATATGCCCTCTGAAGCCTAACCTTAGTTGCCTAGATCTTCCAAGCTAGAGTTAAAAAGTCAAGGATGATTCTAGATTGCGATAGTAATTTAAGATTAATAAACTAAAGATTGATTCATGACATAATTGATTAAATTGTAATTAAATAATTGGTAAGGATAATCTCATAATCACATTTTTTTTCAATTTGTGCTCAATTTATTTTATTTATTACTTTATATTATTTTCCTTTAAAATTACTTTCAAAAAATCTCTCTTTACTGACTTACTTATATTAAAATAAGTAGTGATAATTATTGTTAACAATTTTTTATGAGTGTTTATTTATCACTTATATTTATCTGCACACCAAATTATATATAGGTACATGTAAACAAATATCACAAGGATAAACTATTAAAAGACTACGACTAAAGTGGACACGACAATAAAATTTATCTTTGCTTCATGTGGTACTTAGAGAGAAGTTGAATTCGAGGTTCTAGTAAGGAAAACGTTAAAGGATCATTGTATAATATTAGTCATCGGTCTTATTATATACTAAAAACAATAATTGCTAACGTAATTTTGCCAAATTTATGTAATTATTTCTTCTTTCTACGTAGTCTAAAGCATCATGATTCATGAATAATGAGGAAGAAAAGCCTTATAAAAGTTAATGGCGTAAAAATTAATATATAGAAGTTATTACTTTATTCTTCTATTTAAAATAATGACACTTAGACTATATTTTTCTTCTTTGTGTGATAGAAAGTAGAAGTATCTTCTAAATAAAGAAAGCTAAAAGTGAAGATATGAAAGGTATCTTATCTTCCATGTATATTCTTCTTCTTGTTCGTCTTTTTTTTTTCCTACTTGACATTAATTACTATTATATATTTATTTGTTGTGGTTACGTACCTTCTTTTAGTTGGTTTTATTACTTTTTGTTAGTATATTATAAATTTTTTACTTTATAAAAACATATTTTTTTATATATACTTTTCACGTACGTGTGTATTTAATGCATAGTAAATATTATTATTTAATAAAATAATAAATATTAATAATACATAAATTTATACATATTTTTATTACAACATTACTTATATTGTGATATATAAGGTAAAATTATCTTAAAAATAACAAAGTAATTTATTTTTTAGATAATTTTTCAAGTGTAACGTGTAGATATAAAATGAGTTTAAATTTATAATAGGTATAGTTTTTTATATGAAAAAAATGACTATTTTATCATTTTTATTATGAAATAAAATTAAATTCATATGTATTTTTAAGTAAATAAGAATTAATGTGTACCTTTAATTGAATTGTTAACTTTTCAAAAGGTTTCCACGTTAATTATTAGATTTAACAATTTCATTCATTTCAAACTTTAAGCACTTTTCACATATGTTATCATGTTTTTAAAATATTATATTAATTAAATTTTTAAATTTTATGATTTAATTTTTAAATTTTTAATATTTTTTTTATATATGTTCTAACTTTCTACTGGAATACATATACCTTATAAAAGTTTTAAAAACCTTTTAAAAATTTAATAAATAGTTATAGGATTTAAATTTTTTGGGAGATATCTATGCTACACTTCGTACGGACATTTTAACAAGAATATAATTATTTCCTTGTATGTGTACCTTTAGTTACATGTATTACTCATCATTTTCATAATATATTTTGTATTTAAGTTTAAATCTTATTTATATAATTTTTATTTAATACAAAAGTATACTCTCCGATATAATATTATTAGAAATAACAAAAAAACAATATAATATTATAATTTGTAATTAAGTTTACAACTTTCTAAGAAGTATATATATATTCAAAAGATTAGGTCTCATGCATCATCTACATGAGTCCATTTTTATCTCGAGAATCCTTTTTTTTTACACCCACACAATGTAAATTAGGCTTACCTCTGGTATTATTTGTTAAGTCTGAAATTTTAACTCAAAAAGTTAATCTATTGGAAATATTTTATTCATATAGTATGTTTTACATTCTAATAGTGTTTTTTTTCAACCTAGCAAAAACTTAACTCAAAACTCATACTTTCATATATATAAGTATAAAAAATATTATTGCTATATAAGATTAGATTCCACAAGATCTCCGACTATTTTTATTGGTAACCCACCCGAGTTCTAACAACCCATAGGATTTCTAGCTACCTTTATCGACGACTCATTAGATGTAACCTATTACATCCACCTATATCTTTATATGTAACATGTTACATCTACTTGAATCTTTGTAGCCTGTTACATCTACTTGAATCTTTGTAGCCTGTTACATCTACATGCATATTTGTATGTAACATGTTACGTCAATATCTGCAAGTTGGTCGATTCAACTTAACTCTATAATTTATAAATCCAACTCTATATTTGTATGTAACAAGTTACATCTACCTCTACCTATAGATGTAATATATTATATCTATTTCTAGCATGATCATTAGAGCTTTAATAAAGATGTAGCATATTACATCAAACTTTATGTTTAGATGTAACATATTATATCTACCTTCGACGAGGTCATCAAAGCTTCGATAAGGTTGCTGGCAGGATAGTTAGGGCTTCGGTAAGGTCATCGATTGGGTGATCGGAGCTCTGGTGAGGTTGTCGGAGATGTGGTAGGGTCATATAATGATCTTATTTTATTAAAGTTATAAAATAAGGATATTTTAATCTATTTGTTGAATAGTTTGATATAAGTACGTGAGTTTTGAATTAATTGTTGCTATTTATAAAAATTGATCGATTTATCAAAAGTAATGTTATTTAAGCCAAAACTGTAATCTATTAGAAGGAGTATTCTATCCCAACTTTATACCCAATTTACTACTAATATATTTTTTATAATAATATTGTCATAACAATTTTATTATTATTATAATTAAAATACATTAATTATTTATTATATCCCTACTATTAATTACATTTCAATGCTTTTATTATTGTATAAAATTGTTGTTAATGAAAATTTATTCTTACAATAATAAATCTAATTGTGACAATATCACTGCTCTATTTATTCAATATAATATTTATTTTCATACCTAACATTATTAGAGTGATTTGGCACACACGAAAAAATAAATATTCACATGTTCATATTTAAAAAATATTATTATAATGAGAAAATAATTTTTATTAATGGTGGAATATTATTTGGATATGCCTCTTTATAGGATAATATCAATAATATCTTAAGTTTTAAAATAATATCAAAAATATTTTTAACTTAATGAAAATAAATAATAATTTTTTACACATAAAAAATGGTATAAATAATAGAAAATTAAGAAATAATATAGCTAGAAACATAAGACATCTTAGGATGTTTCTCTTAAAAAAAGGTAATTAGCAAAAACAAAATTGAAGAAATATAAAAACCCAAAAATAAATTTTAAAGAATGAGATGTATTTAAAGATATACTATTCTCAAGAATAAGGAAACTATTTTCAAGGAAATATATAGTTTATTATGAAAAAAATAATAAAGAAATAAATATTAATATTATAGAAATGAAAAAAAGTATGGCATACCATTAATTGACAAAGAAACAATTAAAGATAAACTATCAAAAATCTTCCAAAAGAATAAAAACAATTTGATATATTCATTTAGGAGGAATTCTAATATTATTAAAAGAATATTTTAGAAAACGAATAGATAAACCAATAAAATTAAAAATACTAGATAATAGAATAATAAATAGTAAAAATGTTTTATTATGAATGATCCATAGAAACCTACGATACTAGAAATTCAGAGTATATCCTAGGTTTTTCATTAATATTAATAATAAGAATTCAAATCAAGTATTAGGTTTAACCTATGAATTTAAAAGATAAGATTTAATGAAGGAATAATCCATTTTTAGTATACCACATAATAGAATATTCATCAATAAATAATCATAGTAGTTTAATATAAGAACAAAATGAATTCATAAAAATAAATAAAAATTTCAAAAAATTAGAAAAATAATAAAATAATAAAAATTAATAGACTTTGAAATACCTAAAGAATAGAACTTAAATGTTAAAAACAAAAATCTAATATAAGGAAGAAAAAGTAATATATCACCTATTGAATTTACAAATAATCAAACAAAAATAAGTAAAAATTAATGGGAAAGAGAAGAAGAAATTAAAGAATTAAAACAAGAAATTAAAAAAGTTAATTAAAAATCTTATCTATTAAGTAATAGGTCAACAACAAGAAAACTTATAAACTATAAAGTAAAAATCTCTTAAAAATACCAAAATAAAGATTATAAGGAATAGAATTAGAAAATAATGGTACCCTAATAAGTATATAAAATAACCAAAAAATTATAATGAAAGTCTTAATTATTTTAGAGGAAAAAATAGAGTATTTACAAAATATAAATAAATCCAAGAAGAAATCATTAAAAAATAAGAAAAAATAGTTAAGAAAAAATAGCTATGACAAAATATTACAACTAAAAATTCTAAAAATATATCCATTAGAAATATTAAAAGTAGAATCATCAAGAAGATCTAATAGAATGATTCCCCATAATAAAAAAGGAAAAAATAAAGAAAAATCTATAGTTCCAACCTAATGGAATATAAAAAACAATTAGAACAATAATTTATGAATCCTAAAAATAAGGATGTAGGAACAATAGAAAGTCTATTAATAATAACATATGAGAAATTAATAAAATATTATAAAGCAAAATATCCTCCAATAAAGAAGAAGATGATGTGACAACAATGAGGAAAATAAATATTAAACCAAAAATTTACAAAATTACTATGGAAAGAAACACATTAATACCCCCTATAATTCAGGGAGAAACTTTTGATCCTCACAGAAATGAAAAGAATAGACAAAGGCCAATCTTTTAGATAAGATAAGACAACAACAAAAAAATGGAAGAATGATTATACTAGGTACTAGAAAATCTATACCATCAAAATTCAAACCTAAAGAAATAATAATAAAATTGACTATCTAAGCCTAAATTGTATTACAGTGCAATGATTATACTATTCAAGACATCTAAAACTACTAATACAAACACATCAATCTGTAGAGTATTATTAAACCATAAAATGACTAATAATATTAAAGTATGGTTTAATAATCTACCGAATGTTATACATCTTAAGACTTTAAGGTGATTCTGCAATAGGAAAACAATATTTATATAAATTAATAAATGAAATATATTCATATGAGAAGATAAAAGAAACCATATTACTGAAACAAGTAAACTAGAAACAAATAAGGCTAAGTGTCATTTAGTAAATATAAAAATATGTGATATGTGCTATATGGATTTTTTATATGTCAATATGAAATGTATTACCATAAGATACCTAAAATACAATAACAATTCAAGAAAACCTTTTATCAAAAGTTACCATAAACTTTATATAAAACTCTTGAAGAAAATTAGAGAAATAGAAATACTATAGCAGTACCAGATACTTTAGAAGGAAGAATAAAATAACTAAAAGTTTGGATAATTCTACAAGATCAAAGAAGAAGTATATATAATTATGCTAAAGGAAATTGTAAAATATGTTGTGATAATTAGAATTTTCTGATGTCAAAAAAGTATGGATATAGAATAAAACCTTACAAACAAAAATATAAAAAATATAAATTTAGAAAACAATACTTTTCTAAATATAAGAAAAAATATAATCATGAACCTTATAAGAAAAGATATTTTAGAAGAAGAAAAGCTTACAGAAAATAAAATTATTGTCCATGAGGTAAGAAAATGCAGGAGTTAGATATGTAATGAGGAAGATCATTATACTAATGAATGTTCTAACAAGTTAACTCATATAAAGAAATATAAGAAAAATTTAAAGATACTATGACAATCATATAAGATGGAATTAGAACCTATAGAAGAATCAAACATTGATTAAACATAATTAATATACTTAATAAGTGGAACTAAAAAAGAGGAAGAAGAAATAGATTCAAAGGAAACATTTGAGAATAAATGACCTATATAGCATAACTAATCTTAATAGTACTTACACAAAAATCCGAAACAAATTCAAAGGATATAATATATATCATTTACATACTTATATAGATACTAGAGCCAATATGTGTGTAGCAAGCAAATATATATTTTCATAAGAACTTTGGATTATAACCTCAAAGGACTTGATAGTAAGAATAACAAATAATATAAAATTAACCTTAACAAGGTATAAACTATATTGATATTATAATAGGAAGAGAAAAGTTTCATATCCTTACTACATATCAATAGAAAACAGTAATTGAATCTTAGATAGGAAATAACCTCTTAAACTTATATCAACCATTTACACTATATAGAGATAAGATAAGTATAACAACATTAGAAGGAAAAACAATATATATTTTAAATGCTAGAAATGTCAAGAGTGAGTCATCAAAAGCATTTATTGAACAACATAAAAGGAAAAAATATGGTGAGATGTACCAAAAACAAAAACCACATTTAGAAAATATAACACATAAGGAAAAATTACTAAATGAAGATGATATAGAATTTAATAATATGGAAATTCCCTTCTTAAAATAAATACAAAAAGATAAGATGTTACTAGAAATAAAAAAATTACTTAAGATAATAAGTTCATAAAATCCTTTATATCCAAATATTAATAAGGTTGAATACTTAATAAGTATAAAACTAAAAGACCATAATAAGTTTATAAGAGTAAAACTTATGGTCTACATTCCAAAACTTCGAGAAGAATTCAGTAAAAAATTCAAATTTTTTTGAAACTAAGAGTAATTGAACCAAGTACGAGTCCACACTCAAAGCTCAGCAATTTTAGTAGAAAAAAAAGCTGCAAATATGAGAAAATAAAAGAATGGTAATTCCAATTGAATCTTGTACCATTTGAAATTAAAATAGGCATAAGAAGTATTTCAACGATATATGAATAATAATTTTAAAGAATATCACCCATTTTTTGTGTTTATATTAATGATATATTAATCTTTGTGATAATATCAACCAGTATTAGCTTGACATATTAAAAATCATAACAAAATGTAAGAAATAAGGAATAATAGTGTAAGAAAAAAGCAGTATTAGCTCAACAAAAGATCAAGTATTTAGGACTTGAAATAGAAGATGGGAAACATCGCCTTTAACCTCATATACTAAACAATATACATTGATTTCCCAGTGTCATCACTGACAAAAACTAATTACAAAGGTTTTTAGGATATTTGACATACATGGAAGTATATATTAGGAAATTGACAATAATAAGAAAACCTTTACAGGTAAAACTTGAAAAAGATTATGTCTAAAAATGGATTGATCAAGATACTCATTATATGAAAAAGGTAAAAGTATAGGTAAAAATTTATCAACGCTTTATTAAAAGCAAGAATAGATGATAATGATGAATATCTGTGTAGGTTTATTTGAGGAGCTTTTCAAGGAACTGAACTAAACTGTCATAGTTAAAGAAAAAGAATATATAGTTATAAAATAGGTAATAAAAAAGCTTGCTATATATTTAATATCATCAAGATTTATTGTTAAAATATATAATAAATTTTTTGGATATTTCTTGAGAAATAATATTATAGGAGATTACAAACAAGAAAGATTAATCAAATGACAACAATGATTTAACCATTACAAATTTGATGTTAAACATCTACTAGGAAAAAAGAATAGTTTAGATGATGTTTTACCTAAAGAATTAGCCCCACAAATAATTTTACAATTGCAGGCAAGATGGGCAATCTTGACATAGAAATCAAGATCAAAGAAAAGACAAAAAAAACAAAGTTCTAAAAGATCAACTAAAACTTTTATATCTTAAAAAGTCACTTATATGTATATAAAAAAGAAGAGTTTAGTTCTCCAACAAAAAATGTGATTAAAATCTTGAAGGAAGAGGATAAAACATCAAAATTAACCAAAAGAGAAAAATGGTAATTCACCAAAAGTCTCATGGTATAAAATCGTAGTTGAGGAAGAGTTCAAAGAAAAGAATCAAGAAGAAAAATAAAATTATTATGTTGTCTACAACGGATCAACTACAGGAATATAAAAGACATGGCCAGAAGCAAGTAGAGTAATAACTGGATTTTCTGGTGTAACACATGAAGTATTCACTAATATGATTAAAGTAGAAGGAAGTTTCATCAATTTCAAAACCCCTAAACTTCTCAAACCCATTGATGTAATAGCCATCTTAGAAGACAACTATGCATAATCACCCGAAAACTAAACAGTTGTAAAAGGCAAGATGACAATGCTAGGAAAGATGACAATATTATGAAAGATATCAAGACCAGTAATCTTCAGAAAAATAGATGATACATTTCTTATTCTCGAGGAAGAAAAGGAAAGACAAAGAAATATAAACCTAAACCAATGGCTAAGTCTTTATAATTTAATAAGAAAATTAGAAAAAGATCAGCTTGAAACTATGAAATATTTCACAATAGAAAAAGTTCATGCTAAAGAAAACCAATTACATGCAGCAGATTCAATATTACTGAAGAAGTAGATGCAAAAATTGTTTACCAATTATTTTATTTTGGATTGATTGAAAATGTTTACCTATGCAACAATTTAATGGAATTAGTTTATTTTTCTCAAAATTTTAAAAAAGCCACTAATTGTTTTAGTAAAAGACTAAAATAAAATGATTATTCAACATTTTTAAGATTTTTTAGTTCTATAATGGATTGGCATAAAAGAAAGCCTATTAGTTCTTATCATTTTATTAAAATAGGAATTACATCTTCATCAAGAACAGTAGACCAACATATAGTTTTACCAGAAGAAGAGTTTGATGAAGAAGTTCTTAACTAGGAAAGTGCAATAATGTTGAATCAAATAAACCATGAAATCAAAAAAATAGGAACATCCTCTAATATTAAGGTAAATTACACAACAAGAAAGGTCATAATAATCTCATACAGTAACTTGAATATAATTCAAGAAGATATTGAGAAAATTATTAATTATGAAACACCATTCAACTACAATGAGTTGGACATAACTAAAAGAACCAAACATGAATTTTATCAACAAGCAAAAAAGTAAACTCAGGATCAGAAGTTCCTTTATTGTATAAATAAATTTTTAAAAGGAATGAAGAGATAAGATAAAATATAATTATTATCCTTACACGTGTCTTTATTTTAGAAAAGGAAGGAAGATATAAAGATAAGATGTAATCCTTATCCTTCCATGTGTATTTAGGTTATGCATGTAAAATAATTGTTCTTATGTTTATAAAAAGGCTATTGTATAAGAAAAAATGGTATAACAAGTTCTGACCATAGAATATAAACATCCATCTCTTCTTAGAAAATGTGTAAACAAACTTCTATAGAGTAAATTAGCAGGAAACTAGGGTTTCTTGATCTTACTTTCTTATTTAATAAAAGTTTCAATTTCACCAAAACCCATGTTTTTCTTATATCTTAAATAGAAGTACAATTCATATCATTGGTTGAAGGCAGAAAGCCTTTACTCTCAATCTAAAAGATGAGGCTTCTAATAAGGTAACTAAATATCATACGCGACGTAGCAGAAGACGGAGGTGAACCCATATTTATTAAAATAAGATAATATTGGACATAATTCTAGATTTCATTTGTTAAAAATAATATTTATTTATTCTTAATCTCAAAACCAGAAAATTAATCAATATTTATTTGTTCAAAATTCTTAAATCAAAAAAATTAAGTAAAACTTAATAATAAAATTATTTGGCATCAGACTCAGAGAAAAAAAATTATTGAATGGAAAGGTAACGTTGTTAACTATTAAAGAATATTAGTGATATTAACTACAAAAGTTGAGAACATTAGAGCTAATTTGATAAAAATAAAGGGCATATATGAATATATGCTTAGGGACATTAGTGATAATTTCTCATCTTTTCATTTTAAATCAAACCAAGATATTCATTTTACATTGATTAAGCACTAATAGTAGATTAACCATATTCTTTGATCATTAAATTATTAATGAGAGCTCATCATGCATACCTAACAAAAAAATATGAAGAGTAATAAAAGTACACTAAATATAATACAAAAGTTTATTAATTTTTCGATGAAGTATTACAAGTCCACTAATTATAAAAAAATATATCAGAAGTTCAAAGAAAAGTCAAAAATGGAAAATGTGAATATACGTGGTGTCTTTTTGAGTTGTTATATTTCCTAAATCATTTGATATGTGTTCAAACATATCAAAATTCATATTTTATGAGTCACATTTGATTTAGAGAGTATATAACAACTCAAAAAGAAATACGCACATGTATGTTTATGTGTTACATTTTTGACATTTTTTAAAATTTTGGATTTCTAGTATATTTTTTCCTACTTAGTAGACTTGTATTGACTCAACAAATAGTTAATAGATTTTTGTATATTTGTATCATATCTCATTAATTTTTTCTTTTGGAAAAAAATCATGTTATAACAACTGCTGTAACCAAAAACTGAAAAGAACTTAAATAACAACTGCTAACTTACCAGATCTGTTATTTTCCACTCTCTACGTATCTTAATTTTCATCTAAATAAGTTCGAATTTTTTTTTTTGGATTTTAAATGAAATGGTTATTCTTTATATATAAAAAAAAGGACGGTGTTTCTACTTCTATCATAAGTGAGGAGGTGATACATACTAGTGTATAAAATTTTATGATAATGCTTCAATAATCGACAATCTAGCTTTGCTATATAAACATGATTTTTTTTTGTCTAAATATATAAATTTAAGGAGATTTCTGTTAACGCCTTTGATCAAATATAAAGTACAAGTGTTTTTTTTTTAAATAATAGTTGGAAAAACTAACATCTACCAATACAATAGTGTTTCAATGTAAATTAGAAATGAAGTTTCACTTTTTGTAAAAAGTTGTAGTGTTAAAGTGTAAGAGTTTGTATTTTATGAGCTAAATTATACTAGTAGTCCTTGTATTTTTTTATAATTATATACTTTTATCTACTTATTAATTTTTCTTATAATTTAATCCACTTCTTCATCTTCAATTTTAATAATTTAGTCTTAAAATACAAATAAACCCAAAATTGAATACCATGGGTCAAAATTAGATTCGAGATTAAAAGTAGCACAAGTTCTCTTCTTCTTTTTTTGTACTAAAATTAATACAAGTTAAATATTTAGATATATATTTATTATTTTTTGTTTTATTTTAATCTAAAATAAAATTAAAAATAGTTTTTTAAATTAGAAAATATAAAAATTAAAATATTTAACTTGGTTGGGTTAATTTAAATCCTTCGTAATAAATGTGTGATAAATTTTGATTTATAATGTTTAATTTTAAGTTGATTTTAATCTTGGGATTAAGTTTGTTAAAATTAATGAATAAGGAGATAAATCATTCAAAAAGAAAAAGAAGTAAAGAGTAAAAAGAAACAGAGAATAAAGAGGAGAGAGAGAGAGAGAGAGAGAGAGAGATCATTAGTGTAATTTAACGCCAATGATTTCTTCTTTTTAGCGTAGTCTAATGCATCATGACTCATTACTCATGAATCATCAGGAAGAGAAGCTTCACAAGAGTGCATGGTCGCAAAAATTAAAGTAAATACTATTCTTCTTTTTAAAATCATTACATATAGAAAGTAGGAGTATCTTCACAATGAAGAAAGCTAGAAGTGTAAGCTCTGAAAGATATATTCTATGTAATATGTTTTTTTTTTCTTTTCTTTTCTTTTTTTGGCTTGACATTAATATATGATTTTATTTTATTTTAGAACAAATGTCCTGAGAGTCCATTAATTATTATAATTAAAATATTTAACAATTTAATTATTAGTTTTAAATACGTGACACAATAAAAACAAATAATCAACTTTTATATTTTAAAACAATTATTTTTAATTCTTTCTACTGCATCTGACAAAAACAAAATGAAAAAAAAACCTTAAAAATTGATAACTTATCATTATTGTTTCATATTTTTTAAATTAATGGGTTAAATTGTTAGGAAAAAAACTCTATAATCACCCACCCATTTTTTTTTAAAGAACAACAGTGAAATGTATATTAATTAGAACATAGTTTAACATCCAAGCCAAAGATGTGGCTGATTTCATCTGGGCAATCTGTAAAAATATTAAATGGAATAGGGGAAGAAAATTTTGCCTATACTGCAAGAGCGTGAGCCCCTCCGTTTGCACTATACTTGTACTCTTTGACACTATAACTTAAGGTTAGAGTAAATATTTTTGGAATAAATTGAGTTTACTGATGCTAAAATTTTGGAGAGGAGGTGATATTTTCTCTCACTTTTCCTCATCTATATAACTAATTTATAAACATTCAAATGGATTGTGGGAGGCAAAAAATAGCATAAAATCAAATGTAACAAAAGAGCATGCAATAGAAGTTTCAAAAACTCATAGGACTTGCATTCTCATTCGCATACACATAAGAGCCATCTTACTACAATAATTTACCTAACTTAGGAAGCCAAATACTATCTAAATTAAGCCTTTAACGTGTTATTAGTTTTCTCATATGTGACAAACTAAAACCATAACATTTTCTCTTTCCTTCTCAATGAGTAACATTTGAAACTTAATTTTTCATTATTTTGAGCACGTAAATAATTGATTTTAAGGCCCTCACGAAGGAGAACCCAAATCAATGAAGATCATGCACTTATACTAAATGGCTCATACAAAAAATGATGTCTCAAAATAGTGCTTCACAATAGGTTTAAAACCCCATATTTTCAACATATGCCACCTAAAAGATTTTTATAGCTCGTGCAGTTTGTACAACACCATATTGATCCCTTAATACACTATTAAAATAGTGATATTTGGTCTCAGAAATTCAGTCTCGATCTTTATAAAAACCCAGGTCATAGGGTTATGATTACAATTTAATAAAAACTAAGGTTATAGTATATACATATAGTCTCGATTTTTATCAATAATCGTAACCATAAGTTAAACTGTAAAATTTACTTAAATATAAATAAACTTATATAGTCATGATTATTAAATGACTCTGATCTAATTAAAACAATAAATTTTCCATAAAACTGAAATAAAATAATGTATTGCGTGTTATTCATTTAAAAAAAATACAAAAATTATTTTACAATTTTTCATTTCAATATTAATTTAATTTCATATATTTTCTCTCTTTTACACCACATACCAAATTTTTGTATCAATTGTTTTTTTCTTTTTTTCTTTCTTTTTTCTCTATTTTCCTTTCTCTATTTTTTCCTTCTTCTTTTTTTTTTCTTTTTCCCTCTCTCTTTTTTCCCCATTTCCTCAGCTTGCTTGAATTGGTTTTTATTTCGCACACCACCCCTCTTTTCTTCTTTTCTACCATCTTCTTCCTTTTCCCCTATCATGCACCACCCCTCACTAGCGGTTTCTTTTTCGTTATCGTTCACGAACCAACTCTGACTGTATCCATCTCCGACCATACCCCTTTATGTTTCTAATGACAAGGAATATGTCCAGAATTGTGGGCATGAGATGATGCAAACTTGTTTAGCTCTTCCACCTTTGAACTACAAGGTTCGTCTAAGGTGGCCTACGGGAAGAGACCTAATTTGGGTTTTTAATGTTAAAATCACTACATAAGATATACTTTTCTCTAGGAGCTTGACCAAAAGGTGAGCAAGGCATCTTTATAAAATATTCCTTTTTGATTGAGCTTTCTTTTATCTTTTTAATTATTTATTTATTGCTAAAGTTAGATTGAACTAACCTGATCCCACTTTAATCTCTCATATTTGATGGAATTAAACATTACTCACATCAAATTGCAACAACATTAGGTATTAGAAATGAATCTTATTTCATTACATCTAGGGTGAATGGTATATTCTTTTTTTCCAAAATGTTTCCTAGAGTACTTTCTTTTTAACCAACATCATAAATGTTATTTTACATAATGAGACATTTGGAATGTCAATGTGTTTGTTAAAGTGATTGCCCATTAGTATTGTTGATTATTTTTTGCTTCTTATTTCTCGATTGTTGCTTCATTTGAGTTTTATGGAAAAGATTCATATTCATAAGAAAACAGATTTCACCATCAAACCTGAGGTATGTGCCCATTTTAGTTTTTGATTCACTCAGAATAACAGAGTTTGTTGTGTCCTTCATTTGACTCCTTCGATAGGTAAAGTTCTAAGTTTGAGTACAAGTGTAATTTTGCTTCCCAATTGTATTCCAAGTTAATTTGCTTGTTGATGGCTAGAATGTTTGCCTTTTTAGGTAAGCACATATATAAAGGCTACACAATTAGCAATCAGGGAAAGAGTATCAGATAACCTTGTAAACAATATGTCTAATATTAATTGTCTTTCTAGAAGTGACTACTTGGAATTGCTAGATCTTGATAATCTAGCCTCACTCTATTCTACTTCTGCATTAAGTGGCATGACTATGTCATCTAGGGGTGACTATTTTCATACATAACTTATTTTACTTAATTGTTCTATAAACATGATTACTTTGCTAAAACTAATGTTAATGTGTCTCGTCAATATATGAGATATATTATTGTTAATAAGATTAAAATTGTTACTAGTATTCTTTGTTTGATCACCAAGATGTTTTATTTATTGCAAAATTCATAGTAAAGCATTTTCCTGAATCCATTGCTAGTTTAATGAACCTTTTTGTTTTCTTTTGTTTATGCTTATTGACACTGGCAATAAAAATTTAATATTGATTTGTTTTGAAAGGTATAGAAGCCTTGTTTGTTTGGCTACGGTGATGCTTTATTGCAAGATTTGCAGTAAAAAAACATTTTGTCCTGAGCTTTGATAGTTTAGGAAACCTTTTCATTTTCTATTCAATTGATGCTTGTTTACCCTTGAAACAAACATTTAATTTATCTACTTTCTAGTTAAGTTTGTCTATTGCCTGCAGTTATGGATAAAACATTTCATAGAGCTTTAGAGTTGTATTTACTTTTAACATGAAACCTGTGTGGGGATTGGTGGTTTAGTTTATTATAAGTTGCAACATACTGGTGTTGTCGTGCTTTCATTAAAAGAACCTTTTGGGTATTATCTTCAAGTATTGTAGGACATTACAAATTTACCAAGTTTTAAGCTTTTATAGGAATAATTGATTGCTTACTAGCTATCTCAATCATAGCAGAACTAGTCATTTTATGTACTTTTCCATGTAGTCTATCTTGCTAAGAAATACATGCTTCGAAATAGCTATTTGATGGAAAGATTGATTCATCTTGATAATTTGAAGTAATATTTTTTGTATTACTTTTTATTTAAGCACTTACTAAAGTTTTGTGGTTGGCTATGTTAAATAGGCAACATTCAAGGCTACTAGGATGAAGTTGGTTTAACTTTTTGATAATAGAAGAAGCTCCATTTCATTTGCAGTGTGGCCAAGATCAATTCGCCTTCAAGTCTTCTATGTTATAATTTTTAGTTAATGAAGTGGGTTCATGAAGTTTCCAAAATTAAACATTATTCTTTCTCCCCTTTAATAAGTGCTTTTAAGGATCTCAAGTTTAGGCATCGATCTAAAAGAAATGAAATTGAGTTGAACTTGGAAATTTGGTTAGCACAAACATGAAATAAATGATATTCAAAGAAATTGGGATTTTCTAATTGGAAAAAGAATATTTTATAAATTTAATTTCATTTTCTTGATAAAACACGAAAGAATCCCTACAAATCCCTATAAGTCAAATTTTCAAGTTGTTGGTCTTTTCTTCATCTATCACTTTATGCTATTCATTATCAATTTCTTTAAAGTTAATGAGCAAGGTTTTCTGCTTATACTTGAACTATGTAATGTTGCTTCAGGTCAAAATTGTGATGGGACTTGAAGAGAAATTTGGAATTAGCGTAGAAGAGGAGTTTCTGTTGTATGTTTGTTGACATTATTAACTTCTTATTCAAAGGCTATTCCTCGTAATCATTATAAATATTAGAATTAGCTAGTAAGGTTTTATTATGTTTTAGTGTATAAACTCTCAAATGTAATTATACTCTTAATTTTTATATAATATGACTTTTAATATTGTAATTAATATCTTTATTATAATTTATATTGAAAAATGAGGTTAATTGAGAGGTATATGGTCATAGTTTAAGTGTACCCGAGACAATAGACATATCATTTGGTCACGGTCTTATAAAAGATTGAGGCTATAGACATATCATTTGGCCTTGGTCTTCTAAAAGACTGAGACCAAATGTATGTTTATCAAAAAAGATCAAGGCTAAATGATATGTCTATGACCTTGATCTTTAATAAGACAGTGACCAAATTGTATGTCTATGGCCTCAATATTTTAAAGACAGAAAGCAAATGTATGTCTATGTCCTTGTTCTTTTAAGGACCGTGACCAAATGGTATGTATATAGCCTCGGTCTTTTAAAGACCGTGACTAAATAGTATGTTAATGATTCTATAAAAGTAGTAATTAGATCACTTTTTTACTTAATATTTACTTCTTTTATTCAATAAATAATATTTTGGGGCTAAAAATATTAAAATATAAATTTTTTTATTGAAAAGGGGTGAAAATATAATTTTTGAAATTTTTATGGATTTTTAATGCATGACTAATCAGAAGCTACCACGTGGCCTACCATGTAAGCAGATGAGCTAACTGGACAAGCCATGCAGACTCTATGCAAGCTGGGACAACAAATCATAGATCGCCATGTGGGAGGATAAATGAACCACGTGCCATGTGTAAGCACATAGTTCAATTTGAGTAAACGAGTGCGATCAAACCTTCATACCATGTGTTGCCAATCTACTCATCCATCCATTCTAACCGTGTGCCATGCCATCTGTTAGCATGAATAATGTTGCACCACATAGTACTGACTTAGTATGCATTGACTTGGAACGATCTCCCCTGCCACGCATCGCGCTCTAATTCACCTAATGAATTCCTTATGCCATGTGTCACATTGTGATTGGTTGGCACAATTAATTTTGCTTATTTTGATCTTAGCCCTTGATCTGAAGCTGATTTAACGGTCTAGATTGCACCTATGATATATTTAAGCCTCTAATGAGCCGCCATTAGCATAATTTTGATTAATTTTTGGAGCTAAAAACAGAAACAAATATAGAAAAATTCAAAAGGAGATACAATTTTGGTGGAGATTCAAGAGAAAATTAGTACTATAATTTAAGAGATTGATTGTATTTCTTCTTCTACTCTTTTCTTTATCAATTTTTATGTCTTTCTTTATGATAATATGAGCTTTATGGACAAAATTACGTGTAGTTAATTTATTAATCTAGGGATCTTATGAACCCAATTTTCACCATGTGATGATCTAATGTTTTACCCCAATTATAATTTTAATTTAATTATATTATTTAATTTGATTTTTATGCTATTAATTGTTTGGCCAATAATTTATCTATATAGGCAAGTAAATAGATTTGAGAGAATTATTTAATTGTTTGTCTTGATTAAATAACATGAATAGTTTATAGGCAGATATGTATTATTCTTATGCATGCGATCCATAATTGATGAACTTAATGAGCAATATGCAATTTAATTGGCATGAGAATGTGATTATATTAATTACTATATGATGTGTAGTTTACTCGAGAGTGGAATACATGATAAGATAGATTCAATTGATCTTGTAATTAAATTGATAATTATATTGGAGGGAATTTAGTAATTCACGTGTTTAGAAAATTGGGAGATTAAATATTCACTACTATAAAAATGGGCATTAAAGTCGATTCATCGCTTGAATGGACTTTACACGTAGATTTTATGAATTTTTTTTATTTTCATTCTCATTTTTCGTATTCAATATTCAATATATATGGCATAAAAAAACTTAAATATAAATAATAATACAAATAATTAAAAATTTAAATATAATTAATTACTTGATAATTAAATTTATTACAAAAACAAATAATGTATATACAATACATATAGTTAACTTAAATTACAAATAAAATAATGTTGTTAAAGTGTAATTGGATTGTGCGAGAAAGCTTGGTTGGCTTAGAATCTTGGTTGGCTTAGAATCACCAGTATTATGACAAGGAAAGTAGACAAAAAACAACTGAGCCATATAACAATTCGTATTCCCCTACATACATGAGCACATAAATATCCATCAAACAAGTAGTCTAAACTTCAGAGACATACGAATGGAGAAATTAAATCATTATAAATATTACCGTCAAAAAGAGATTACCAGAGCGACATCTTGTGATGTAACCTTTCGAAAAACTCATATCAGCACTTTATTAATCATTTGTCTATAAATATGAAGTTATCTGGAATCTCTACTAGTATTTTTAATGCTATAATGAGCTCTAAATATGAAATCAAGTATAACTCCGATTTCTTACTTGGCTTGTGTGAGTTTTGGTGCCCTTAAACGTATGAAACACGTTAATGGGCACCAAAATTAATACAAACTAAGAAACAAATCAGAGTTACACCTGATTTCATATTTAGAGCTCATTATAACATTAAAAATACGAGCAAAGATTCTAGATAACTTCATATTTATAGATAAATGATTAATAAAGTGCTAATTGTTGTCATAAGGAAAGTAGGCAAGAGAGATGAGATGTAGTTTAGGCAAAAAATAGGTCCACAAAATAATGCATTCCCCTAAATACATAAGCATATAATCATCCATCAAACAAGGGACTTCAGACATAGGAATAGAGAAATTAAATCATTAAAACAATTACCGTTATGTTGTCATATACTATTCAAGATCATCAGAATCTTCTCCTGATTCTTCTTGTGATGATATAATTTGAACCATATGTTCTGCCCATTCCTCTCGTAAATCATAAAAAATTTGCTGGTCTTAGCCCGTCTTGTTCAAACCAAAGAACTACATGTATTTAAAATCAAAATAAGAATGTAATTTCATTTATTTACAAAAAATAAGTCAAATATGTTAAAAAAATTTATGTATATAGGTAAAAGATATTACCACATCATCAATTAGAATTTTGATATTTGTGATGATTTCGCTCATAAACTTCATGACATAATAACCACAAATGACTCCATTATTTTGTTGTGGAACCTACAAAAAACAAGTGTACGTGATTTTTCATATTCGAACATCTTTATTATTCAATTGTAAAAGTAATAAAATTATTAAAATTATCTTGTACATACCATAACTTTTGTCCATATAAGCTTATGAGATTTTTTAAGGGCAATGCCCCTAAACTTGTTCCACAACTTCCATTCCCTATCAAGATTTAAAACAGTTAGTTTTTATTAAATATTACAAAAAATAATAGAAGAAACTAATATGTAGCTATAACTCTTACATTTCAACAATTGCTTTTGTATCTTTACTCAGTTCTATGGAAGCTGAGTCACAGTACCAAGCATGATTATTGAACAGATCAATGATTACCAACATCCAATGATCTTGGCCTTGTTCAAACCTTAATGGCTAAGGGATTATCAACTTTTGATTTTTGTTAAGCGTTAATGCCCTATCACATAATTGTTTAGCTCTGATGCTAACATCATTCTCTTGATATTGATTGACACATAAAGAATCATAGAACATTGCTAAATGTGATGAGTGATTATGTTGAAGTCGATAATAGCACGCCCTATATAAAAGATATATATATATATATAATTAGATAATATAAATATAATTATATATGTTCTACATAAATGAAAGAAAAATAAATAGATTGAGGACTCACCTTGTCCACACTTGAATTATACTTAAATCAATCATTTGATATTCAAATAGTTGCAATAAGCACTCGATCGATATATAAGTTTGGTCGAGGTCTACATGAGAAATTTCTATAGGAAGTGGCACAGTCCATCCATCATTTATGCTAGATGCCCTCCCAACAATAGTCATCAAAGTGCCAAGAGTTTTGTTGAAGTTTAAAGCATAATTATGACTATACTTTTTCCAAGGCTTCTTCTTGAATGACTTGGTGCGCGATGATTGACCACTAGACATAGATTTAGCACGAGATACTTGATTCGTATCTCTTAAATGTACCGCATTTAAGAGTTCTCGTATAATAGACTAAAAAAAGTATTATATATGTATTTTAGTAACAATAAAAGATATAATAAAATAATAGTACTAAACAAGTGTTATCTTTTAAGTTAAAAAATAGTACCACGTCAAAATTTAGAACAACTTGAATCGACGGCCAAGCCACATACAGTCCAACCGCCTCTTGAACTGTGGTAGCATCAGAAGGCATAGGTAGTGGACAATAATGAAACAATTATTGATCAATTAATATTCGCCAATGATTAGGCAAATATTGATTATGAATCATCCGATCATCGCTCAATTGTTGTACCATTCCAATAGCAACAAAGTCCCTTGATGAAGGATGTTTCAACAAACATTTCATATTCTGTAAAACATTTAAGTGTTATATATAAAAAATAAAACATATAATAAGAATTTAAAAATAATAGATTATATACACCAGAAATTAAAATCTTACCACATATGATTCATCAAATAGAAGAGGACTCCCATGTGAGGTAGCTATTAGATGTACATTCTCACAAAAAACATTCATCGTGGTTTGATTGATGGTAAGAATGTGTAGATTGCATCGGAGAAACTGAACCACTACTTTATTACATATGCATTCCTGGCATATAGTGAGGACCAATAGGATGACTATATCCCATACTGGATGTAGTTTGAGCACAATGAGATTGCGTGGGTGGCATGCCTGGCATGGATGGTGGTATGCCTGGCATGGATGGTTGCATGCTTGGCCAATATGGCATGCCATGGTTGACATTTGTTGTGATTGATATTCTTTTAGACTAGCAATCTCACTTAACACTGAGGCCTTAAAGGAGTTGAATTCTTCTTCAATTTTAGTGTACTTTTCCTTACTTACTATCTGAGGCATTTGTTTTGGAATGTTAAAATACTCCATAGAACCATCATATTGGCTACCTCCCCTAACACAACTAGGATGCTCGTGTCCAAATGCATGATATAAAGCATCTCTCCCAGGCTCTTCGATTATTTCACCCATGTATATTTTTTCTTGAACATCTCTCTACAAATAATAAAGCACACAAACATATCATTCATTATTAAATCAATTATTAAAAATCATTAAGACTTTTTAGCAACGGAAATTACTAACCAACTTATTTAGTTGTTCTTCTCCTCGCTTAGTCATCAGTCTTGAATTCTTCATTTTAGGAGTCTTTGTTTCTATGTACAATTCAGTTTGGGTAACAGGTCTACCCAATTCAGCTTCCTACATAAATTATGAAAAATTTATTAACAATGACATGAAATTAAATTGAGGAAAAGAAATATAAAAATATTTATAAATTAAGACAAATTAATAATACCATTCTATATCTAACTTCAGTATTTGAAGACCTCCTAGTACAGTTAGGAAGAATGTTATGCATTTATATATTCTGATGTTCTTCCCTAATAATTTGAAATTCATCTAAACGTCTATAATCCACAAAGTCTTTCCAAACTTGAGGTGTAATCCTGGGGTGTCCTTCAGGGATTTTGTAGAGCTCTACCTCATCAAGTGGTTCCAAATATGAAAACACATAATTTCTTGCCAATCTAGAAGTCGTGTATCCCTTCCATGCCTTATTTGAAATCTTATAACACTTAAGTTTCCAATTGTCATAGACTTTGTAACGATTCTGTAAAAACACAGTACAAAAGAATAGATATAATACAAAAAAGATATAATATATATATTGATTATAAAATATAAGAGACTTACACAAATGGTCATCCATATTTTGAAATTTTTTGCATCGTCAACCTAAGACCAATCATTTATATTGATTGGTATACTAGGCTTTGCAAGTTGACCAATAGAGGATTTCAATTGTTGACCATTTTCCCCTATTGGATTACCAGTAGTATCAAATAGAACATGTATTCTATCATCTAGGTTAAGTCGAGCATCATGTATATTCGCCTAACCCCTTCTTTTCAAATGCCCCAATGGATCATTTGGATCTACAAGCTTTGTTTTTCATAAAGTGCTAACGTGAAAGGATCATCAGTGTGACTTATCTTGGATGAATTTACAAGGGTAAATCCAAAATCATCTATTTTATATCAAACATTGATAACATCTTTGACCCAATCACACAAGAAAATTGTTTCATGGAAGACATTATAATCCAATTCCCAAATCTCTTGTATTATACCATAATATGTTCTATCATAAAGTACATGATTAACATCTTTTGAACTGGAAAATTGCATAGTTTGTGCAACCATCTTCACACCACTATTTTGATTTACTCGGACTTTGTCCCTAGCTTGAGTCATTGATAAGAGTCAAATTATTGCATTTTTGTTATGATTTAAAGGTTGATATTTGTGTGAAAATTGCATTTTATTTTATTATTTAATCCACAAATGTCATTTCACGGGTATTTCGTGTTTAAAGTGCAATTTCAGGTAAAATCATAATTATGGAGAAGTTTGGGACAAATTTCAATGACCGGGATTGAGTGCAAATAAAAAGAAAACAAAAGTTCAACATTTGGAATTTCGCCGCCGGCGAGAATATTCTCGCCGCCGGCGAAAATCTTACCGAGAAAATGTTAAAAATCACGCAGGGAGCACAGATTTTGGCAAAGCAATTTCGCCGCCGGCCAAGTACATCTCGCCGCCGGCCAAGTACATCTCGCCGCCGGCCAAGTACATCTCGCCGCAGGCCAAGTGCATCTCGCCGCCGGCGACAATAATCCTACCGCCGGCGAGATTTAGCGGAACCGAAATCGTAAGTTTTCCAGAAATCTCGCCACGGCGAGAATAACTTCGCCGTCGGTGAGTTTTGTTCGAAAACATTTTTTTTATGCTGTTTTGTTCCAAAATTGCCCTCCAAAACCCTAGATCTATATATACATTATGATGGACAAGGAGGGGATGGCAGAAAGCGTAGTTCAAAGGCATTTTTGGAGAAGAAAAGGAAATTTTGGAGAAACTTGAAGGATCTTCACCATTGTTGCTACCAAGCCTTCATCTCCTAGAGTTTTTCATCTCTTCTCCTTAGTTTTTATATTATGTAGTTTATTGATATTTGTTATTCATGGATTCAATTGAAATAATGTTTGTTCTTATTTTCGTTATGAACTAATTCGTTTTTGCTAAGGCTATGATGTAGTTGAATCATGAAAATCTGATTTCTTGTGTTATCGTTATATGAATTCATTGTTTTCAAGTTGAGTATTTATTTCCATGCTTAATGCTTTTAAATTTCTGATCAAGATTTAGATGATTTGTTGCATTATATTGAGACCGAGAGGAGATGTGTAATGAATGCTTCTTGTGATAAATATCATATGTTGAATGCGAGTTTGACACCTAATGCATGATGTATGTGGTTATTCTAGAAATTCCATAAGTCGTAATGTGCTTATTTGTGATTAAATCTTCATAGAAATATAGTTGGTTTTCATAGATAAGTAATTCTAATATAACTCGAGAGAGAGTATTAGATAAGTTCGGGTTTTTCAACCATCACTTATAACTTTGATTTTCATATAACATGACTTAAAATCGGATTGAATTGATTTAGCGAAATCAAATGCCTTAGCATTTTTAATCATTTGTGAATAATATTAAATTTGTTATTTGATTTTAGTTTTATGTTAATTTACCTTTTAAACAAATTCAAAAAATTCGGTTTTCAAATAAAATTGGGATTAGTCAATTTCAGTACTTAATAACACCATTCCTTGTGGGTTCGATATCTGTACTTTTGTACACTTTATTACTTGAACGATTCGTACACTTGCAAAAATACGCATCATTCGTAAACCTCGATCCATTTATTATGAAACTATAAAATGATTTGACATCGAATTTTGGCCCATGTGCAAGCCATTGTAAACTTTCTGATATTTTATGATTGGGTTTCTTAAGTTCATCTCGAATCTATGTATACAAAAACACAAAATGTGTTTAGAGAAAAGTTTTAAAAAATTGAATAGATCTAGGAAGATACATGAATGAATTTTTGTTTGTGACACTTACATGGTTGCGAAACCAATTAATAAGTTCTCACTTATGTTCATCATACAACCATTTTTCTCCTCCTTTTTTTTATAACGAGGATCGATCTTCAATAAGTTTAAATGCATCATGTAATGTTATTAAATATATATGAAGTTATTTATCATCATTAATAGTTAAATAAAAAATGATTTTTGTAATCATGAAACAATTAACATCACTTACTCTATGTACGGTTGTACCTCATTATTATTTACCGAAATGATTCGGTGTGCTTTTTCCATCGAGTGCGATCGATAAATAATTTCTTACTTCTACCAAGCATAGGGTTACCTACTTGGATCATGTGACGTTCTAAGAACAACTTGTGCGTAGGATTCCCAATTTCAGTGCAACCACTAAAGTATTCAGAACAAAACTCAATGGCCTCTTCAGTAATGTAGCGTTCCACCATGCATCCTTCAGGTCAATTTCTATTATTTAGATATCCTTTAAGGACTTGCATATATCTCTCAAAAGGATACATCCACCTTAAGTAAGTAGGACCACACAATTTAACCTCTCGAACTAAATGAACACATAAGTGAATCATTATATCAAAGAAAGAAGGAGGAAAATATTTTTCAATTAGAAACAAAGTCTCTACAACATATTTCTGTAAAGAATTTAACTCGCCAATTGATATAGATTTCTTGCATATTGTAACGAAGAATGAAAAAAGCCGAATTATTGATAATCAAACATGTTTTGGAAGAATTGATCTAATAGCAACTAGTAATAATTGTTGCATTAAGATATGATAGTCATGTGATTTCAATCCATACAATTTCTTATCGGTGATAGACACAAAATTTCTTAAGTTGGATGAGTAACCATCAGGAACTTTCACACCTTCCAAACATTTACAAAATACATCCTTCTCTTTTGTGACATTGTATATGATGCTGGTGGTAAGTATGTTCGATTCTTATCATTTTCCACCCTTGGTTCCAATTCAGGTCGTATGCCTAATTTCTTTAAATCCAATCTTGCTTTAATTCCATCCTTTGTTTTTCCAGGTATATTAAGTAAAGTACAAATCAAGCTCTCACATACATTTTTCTCAATGTGCATGACATCTAAGATGTGATGAATGTGTAGGTCTTTCCAATAAGGTAATTCCCAAAATATTGATTTTTTTTCCAACAACCATGGTAAGTCGGTTCAAACTCTTTTTCATTTTCACCCATTTCATTAGTTGACATCTTTTTTTTCCCTACCTTAGTGAGTTTTTTTTTCATCTTTCCATATCGTTTGAATGTTATACCATTCAATTTCCTTAATATCTCAACACCTCGCAAAGGTCAAGTTGCATGATCATGATCTTCTTCACCATCAAATGGTTTCTTTTGGTATCTAAACTTGTGTCCATATGGAAAAAATCTTCTATGTATTCTATAAGACATCTTTCGTCCGTGAACAAGATAAGTTACAGAAGTTCCATCACTACATATAGGACATCCCTTGTAACCTTTTGTTGCATGTCCTGATAAGTTTCCATAGGTAGGAAAATCATTAATTGTCCATAAAAGGACCCCCTTCAAGTTAAAGTGTTCTTCTTTATGTGCATCATAAACATTTAGACCATCATTCCACAACGTCTTTAAATCATCTATCAGAGGCTGTAAATATACATCAATATCAATACCGGGTTGTTTCGGTCCGGAGATCAATAATGTTAACATCATGAATTTTCTTTTCATACAAAACCAGGGAGGAAGGTTGTATGTTACTATAATTACTGGCCAACAGCTATATCTACTATTGAGGGATCTATGTGGATTAATTCCATCAGCAGCAATGGCAAGACGAAGATTGCGCAGATTAGATGAAAATTGAGGAGATAAATATCTATTACTTTCCAATTTGGAGAATCACAAGGATGACGTAGCACCCCATCATCAGATCGATTATCTGAATGCCAAGTCAACATCTTTGATGTATATTTACTATTGAACAACCTTTGAAAGAGAGGAATCGGAGCAAAGTACCAAAGAACCTTTGCAGGCACGCCTTTCTTATGTGTTGTACTCTCATTTGTACCATGCTTCCATCTCAATTCTTTACACATAGGACAATCATGTAATGTCTCATATTCTTTTCTATAAAGAATGCAATCATTAGGACAAGCATGAATCTTATGATATTCCATGCCAAATCGACTAAGAGATTTCTTCACTTCATACATTGAAGATGGAAATTCAATACCCTCAGGAAACATATCGACTAGTAGATTTAGTAATTCTGTGAATCCCTTGTCATAAAAACCATGTTTTGCCTTCACATTGTACAAATGAACCAATCTCGATATTTTAGTGTACTTTTTGCATTTTGGATACAACAGTTTTTCGGCATCTTCTATAAGTTTTTTAAAGGTTTCGGGATCATCCTCACGTAATTCATCTTTAACACCATGAAACATATTTTCTGTCTGTACATTATAATAAGATGTATATAATCCACTCACATTCTTATTTATCTTTTCCCTATGAGTATTATCAATATTTTCTCCATAATAATACCAACATTTATAGCTCAAAAGAATACCATTACGGATAAGGTGATACTTAACCTCGTCAAATTCATGAAATTGCTCATTTTTACATTTAACACATAGACATCGAATCATACTAGTTCCATTATTACTATTTCTACAAGCAAATTCCATGAAACTTTCAACTCTAGAAATATAGTCTTGCTCAATTCTACACTTTGACATCCAAGATTTGTCCATTTTCTATTAATGACATTAATTAAACATATTAATTAATTATGTATCCAATGAATATATTTCAAGTATTATTATATATAAATAACTTTGGGAAGGATAATAGGGTTAGAGTTGGGAATCAATCTGTACCTAAAGGAGGAATGAAAATATAAAGTTACAAACAACCTCATTTCTATACAAATTAAAAAATAAGCAGCATGCCAGTATGAATATATAAAAACCAATCACTTTGGTTGATTCTAATTTCTAAACATGTTACTATATCATAATTAAAAAGTAATATTAATTATACGTATATAACATTATATAGAAATAGTGGCTACCATAGTAACATATTTAACATTTTAACACATAAGTAGCATATATAAATTAAAATAATAATACTACTTAGTATTTAGTTATTATTTGATTTTTATTAATATATATATTATCTAAATTATTGAGTTTATAAATATATATTTATAATTTTTTTTAAGAGTCAAGAGATATCACGTATAACTATGATACCAATATAATTTCTTAAAAATTTAAAAAAACATATTACTTTTCCTCTATTCACTACTTAATAAAATATAATTATTTATATATAAATAAATTTATCCACGCACAATAAATATATATAATCCCTCAAACTCACAACATTTCAGATATTATTTTCACAGAAAATAAGTCAAACATAATAACAAGCAAAATAAAAAACATACCGAAATGAAAAATTTATACAAAAACAAAACTGAATAATAAGCTGCAAAATTAATAGAAATACTTATAAGAATGTTATGAAGTGACTAAACGGAGGAAATAAGAAGAAAATGATGTTTTGTAAGTGAGAATAAGTGAAAAAATAGGTATAAAAAATTTGAGTATTTCGCTCAAAAAAATAGTAGATCTGAAAGATAATGAGAAGATGAATATAACCCACAAAATGGCGTTGCAAATGGTGGTCGGAGGTGACCAAAAATTGAGAAAGAGGGTGGATGTGAGCTCAATTTTGGGAGAAAATAGAAAAGAGAAATGAAGATTTTTGGGTTTCTGCATAGAAAAAATGAGTTGAACGGATATATTACGTGGATAGCATCGGTTGACGTGGCGAACCAATGCTATCCACGCAATTTTTTTTGTCAATTATTATTTTATTTAAACTATGCATATACATACTATAGAAAAAGAAAAAAATAATAACTTTACAATAATATTTAATTAAAACACATACACAAAATTAAATAAAGATATATTGTATGTACATATATAAATTTAAATATCCAAACAAATAAACAAAAGCTAGCATCAGTTCGCCACGTCAACCGACGCTACATCCTATTTTTTAAATTAAAAAATGGATGAAGTAAATACAATTGAAATTTTTTTAGGTCATTAATTATTATTTTATTTGACTCTTTAGAATTTAAGTTGGATATAAATATATATAAATAGTATAATTTTTCTTTTTTTTAGACAATTAGTTTTTAAAATTATATAATTTTGTTTATTTGTTTGGATATTTAAATTTATATATGTACGTACAATATATCTTTTCTTTAATTTTGTGTATATATTTTAATTAAATATTATTGTAAAGTTATTATTTTTTATTTTCCTATAGTACGTATATGCATAGTTTAAATAAAATAATAATTGACAAAAAAAATTTAAATTGCGTGGATAGTGTCGGTTGACGTGGCGAACCGACGCTAGCCACGTGTGTAGCATCGGTTTGCCCCATCAACCAACGCTACACACACAACTAGCGTCGGTTTGCCACGTCAACCGACGCTACGTCCAACGTGGATAGCGTCGGTTCTACATCAAATCGACTTTAAATTCATTATAAGTCGATTTTTTTCAAAAATAGACTTTACACAACGACTTAAATACCCCTTTGTAGTAGTGATTCCTAGAAATTTTCTCATATATCTTCTTAGTTACCAAATGTGATTTAATTAATTATTGCTATTTACTTTTAGTTATTTTAATTTTTCTTCTTTTAAATATAAAAACACAAAAAAAATTGATTTTTATTTTTTTAGTTTTAAAAATTAGTTTCTAATAAAACAATCTTCGTGTGAATAATATTTTCTTATCATTATATTACTTGTTGTGATACATATAATTGTGTATTCATTGCACACACTTCATGTGTGGCTGATCATATGTCTATGGTCTCGGTTCGAGACCATAGGTAACAGTTTATGGTCTCTCTCACCTAAGTTTTGATTTTTATAACCGTGGTCATAGACCTACAATCATAATTAAAAACAGAAGACATATATCAATATTGTAATAGTGGTATGATACCCAAACTTGAACACTTTGATTGTTCATCCCAAATAATTGATTTTATTCTTCTAAATTTGTTCAATCATAAGAAAATATCTCTCTGTCTCTCCCCTTTTTTATGCTTTGCTAGAGCATTTCTCAAGTATAATTCATCAATGATTGTCTATGTTTTCAATCCTTAAGCCTAACTATTTCATTAGTTACAAACTTTGAGAAAATAGATTATCGGTTCAAGACAACCAAATTAATTGTCTCAAGCCAACATTGGTCTGATTGACTGTTGATTTTTGAGAAGACCGTGGGTATATTAAGGTTTAATTTTTTTTTCAAAACCACTTCAGTGAGATTGGTTCGTAAAATTGAGAAGAGGAAGGGGAAAAAAAGCCTTGACCTCCCTACACTAAGCTTAAAGTAACGTGTATCTCTAGCTTATATGAAATAAACAAATGAAGTAATTAACACTTACTTTAGTTACAAATAAAAAAAGGAAAATAAATTTTCAAACTAACTGTATAATATTACATGCACTGATGCACTTGGAGGTTGAGGCACCGATAAATTATCCTCGTGTTTCCAAGATTTTTGAAAACATTAAAAACAGCTCACAAATTTTTTATTTTTTTGAACACTCAATTTTTATAAACAATGCTAGAAATAATGGCCAACCAATTCTTTATTCTTGAAATTAATTTTCAATTCTCAAAATCAAAAATTATTTTATAGTATCATGGACAAACAAACCATTATGATGCAAAACACAGATTTTCTTTGGTACACTAGGTTTTCTTTCCTAATGTGTGTTGATAACTCTACAAAAGTAGAGTTATTTACCCACTTCAAACTAGTTATTTATTTTATTTTGATATAAATATTGTTATAAAGACTTATATTATGTTTAAATATGTTAATGTAGGTATATTGACATCAAACAAAGTCAAAATGAGCCACTTGGGACATGTTAGTACTACTCGATCGATCTAACTTCAGTCTTCAATCGAAAAGGCTTGGGTGAAAACAATTTATCAAAAGTTGATAGATCTAGAAGGGTCTCGATCAATCTAGGTTGGTTGATCGATCGAGGGCTCTTGAGTTAAAACAATGTCACACTTAAATCGATTAACCAAGGGTCTCGATCGATCAAGTAATGCAGATATTTCCACATCAATTATATTTTTACATCCAACTATCAATCTCAACAATCAGATCAAAGTAAATACGTTTGATGAACAAAATTAAGTTGTTTTTAACCTACTTAAACCAATTTGAGAGGCCACAATTCACACATGCAGAGCTAAGACAATATTCAAAGCAAAGAAAAGAACAACACAACAAAGCAAGCTAAGTAAGAAGATTAAAGGAGGTGTAACACTGAGTTAGTACAAGTCAAAAAATTGATTATAATAATTATGAACTTGATCAAAATATGTAGAGGTTATATTTTATTTTCTAAAGGTCTTATAAACCCAATTTTTTACTACGTGAATTTATTGATTCTTTTGAACCCAATATGATTATTATTTAGATCATATTATTTAATTTTATTATCATGTTATTATTTTTTTGGCCAATAATTAGTCTATAAAGATAATTAGGTATATTTAAAAGAATTATTTAATTGTTTTTTTATAATTAAAATAGTCTCTAATCATAGATGTATGATTCCTATGTGTGAGATTAATAATTGTAAACTTAATGAGTAGTATGCAATATGATTGGCATGAGAGTGTAATCCAATTAAGAACTATATAGTACATAGTTTACTTGAGACAAGAATGACTCCTAATTTAGATTCAATTGATCTTATAATTTTTATGACAATTACGTGGGGAATTTTTAGTCTTATACATGTGTGGGAAATTGGAAGATTAAACTTCCTAGAACTTTCTCTAATATTTGTCTACTTATCAATTTAATAATTTTAGCTATTAGTTCAATAGTTTTTGTAATTTATTTTTTCATTGTCCAAATAGTACTAGTAATTTTAGCTATTTGTACTTAAAATATACTACATTACTTGCATGACATATGCATGTGTGGTTATCATGTCATGTATGCATAGTATGAAGTGTGGGTGCAAGTTAGAATCTCCCAATTATCGTTAGAGGAAGATAGCTCAGTCACTAGAAATGTATTAACTCTGAAGATAGTTGGATTCGTAGTCAATTTCATCTTATAGATTTGTTGATATGCTTGTGTGCATTGTAAAGTTCTTTATGTCCTCCCATAGTACATAAAGATGTGGGGTTTCATGCTATGTATTACATTAAGAAGATTTTTTATGTTTGCATATTTCTTATAGTGTTCGTGCATTCATTAAGTTGTTGCATTTTTTTGACTTTGTTTTTATTGTTCATCTTTTATCATTGATGGTTTGTTTATATGTTATATCTATCTGATGGTATGATGTGAGTGCATAATTGTTTAGGATTGACTACATTATTGTATGACTTATCTATTATATGTTTCTTGCATACTTGTTTACATGAATTGTTTGACTTTTCATATCAAACAAGAAGATAAGTATGTATAACTTGTGTTTATATATTTATGTGTGTATAATATATATTGCATGGATTTGTGAGTGTAGTTTGCACTCTATATTTATGATATGTGTGTACTTATAGAGAGTGATGCATGAGTTTGGAGGGAGTTTGATTTTGTGATGCATGATTGGTTGTACTTAGCCTATCATAATTTACATGTCTAGGATGACGTGATGGTTATGATAAACTACATTGTTTGTATGAATGTTTCATTTCATGAATATGTGTTGTTTTATGTATATAAGTGTAGATACATACTTGGTGATTAGAGCTTAGTTCACTGGATGATATAAACTTAGAGCATGGAGGGGACCATTAAGATGGATGGAGCACAACAACACATGTATATTGGACTTAGTGTATTAGGAGTATCTTGGTTGTGCGTCAGGATTCATTTTAAGAAATTAACTCCATTAGGTACATCTTGCATGAATTTACTATGTTTAGATTCCATATATGTATTAGAAATATGCAGTGTTTTGCATGCCAAATGGAGAAATGGTAGTCCTTGTTGTTAGTGTAGATAATATTGTGTGCAAAATATGAAATCTGTATTTTATTTAATGTATTTGTCAATCCCTTTGTAAGGTTAATTATTGATAACTTAGTACAACACACACTTAGGAGATATTTATCTTTGCGTGTTACTCGTACTAATCTATGAGGGTTGTATGTTTGCTTTGTATGTTGGCATATTATCTAGTTAAAAATTGAGGAGTTTTTCTTTGTTAAAATTGCATTTCTTTATGTTCTTGCTAAGGCCTCGTTGAGAGGGCAACGAGGGCTACCTAACATGCATTACGAAGTTTGATCGACGTTCTTGTAAAGGTTTTGCACGGCTAGCAAGTGTTGCTTGAAATTGGTCAACCAGGTAACTAAAAATTTTTAAATTTTAAATTTTTTAGCTAAAAACTTTTTATTAAATTATTTTTTTCCAAAATTTAATAGAAAATTAAAAAGCAAAATGGTTACAAAACAAGTTCTCGCATATATTCTCTCCTTATTTCACATGCCTTAGCACTCGTAGTAACGTTTGGCTTTTATTAAGTACGTGAACATCTCATGATCAGATTATAGAACATTTGGAACATAGCATATAAAAAAACAAGGCACCAAGATAAGAAAAGGTTGGTGAACTTTAATTGCATTTAAATTTTCTACCAAATAAAAGTAAAGGTAATAACTAATGAGGTATACTCCAATTGGAGCATGTGGGTGCTAGTAGGTCCACATTGCTAGTAGGGCCACATTTATCTATCAATATTTATGAAGGAAGGTATAACCATATATTCCTCGTCCAAATATTGAGTATTTATATATATATATATATATATATATATTATGTAATCTCTTGTATATATTCATATTTGGATATAAGTTTTAATATAATTTGTTTCAACTCTTTTAAACCTTTGATTTTTTTTTCTTTCTTTTTTTGCTAAAATAGTTTTTGAAGTATCCAAATTTTGATTAATTTTATAGAAACGTGATTGAATTTTTTCTCTCACAAAATTACTCACATTTTTATTCTATTTACACATAATTTATTTATTATGATTAAGTTATGTCATATCAATTAATTAATATTAACTAATTTACATGCTAAAACTTAATAATAAAAATAAAAAAAAACATGTGTAAATATTATAAAATTTTAGATATTTTTAGTAAAAAAAAATATAATATAATTATATATGTAGACCAAAATTTGAATACCTCTTTATTATTATTATTATTTTTAATAGAAGAAAAGCAAGCTATCAAGAAAGGAGTACTATTGAAAAGAAGAAAGCTTGAAAAGAGTGAGATAAAGAAATTAATGAATAAACTGTAGGCAAACATATAATTGAATAAGAACAAACGAGGAACGAATCTTGCCTAGCACATGGTTGATAGTGTCAATTATTAGCAATATTATGATGGATTCACTTTTATTTGTGTTGAAGCCAATTTTTTCTTCCGTTTCTTAGTTACTTTTTATTTAAAATAAAATTTTATTAATTAAAGATAAAACTGTATAATCTACATTAAAAATTATCAATATAAATATATTAATATTTAAAATTGTTAAAACAAAATTAAAAGCTTTTTTGAACCCACGGTTAAAAGCATGAACTTTCACATTTCGCTTTATTGGAATGTTTTTCGACCGTTTGTTTAATTGTTTTAACTAATATATTGGTAATTTGAAAAAAATAAAATCTTTATACTATGTTTTAATTTTTATGATCTTAGATAACACGGATCGAAATGAATATATTGATTAACAAAAACACATATGAATGATATACAATAAGTACCATTACTCATATGTTATTGGATCTTTTAAAATATTTTCTCTTTTTCTATAAGTTTTGAATTATTTATCTTTTTCTAAATCGAAATATATAAGAAATTCGTTCTTAGTAAAATCAAACCTTAACATCTTTGTCAAAAAGATGTTGTGGATAAGGGCATTTTTTTAGAACTTGGCATGCGGATATAGAAACTTATTTTGAATAATTGAACCCTCTTGTATCAAAACTTACATACCAAGGTACCCTCAAATGGAAAAGTCCTTCCCTTTTTGGTCGGTTGTGAGTAAGGAGGAATTCGAAACCCTGACATTATGGTTCGTATTCAAGAACTCCCTACAAATCCAACTAAAAAGTAAAATATTTTTTCATTATCTCAATTCAAATTAATAAATCTCTCCATATTTAGGAGAGTATGTAGCCAAGTGGATCAAGACAATGCAGGAAATTTTGTGAAATTTTTGATTGGATGTCTTGTGTTACTAATAAGCATCTTAGATTAAATAAAAACACACTAGAGCAAAATCTACATAAAAATATACAAATATATATATATATATATATATATATATATATATATATATATATGTATATATGTATTCAAAATAGTTAATAAAAAGAAAGGAAAATAAGAAAAATAATCCTACCTATCCCTCCTAGGTAGAAAGTAAATTAAATTCTTAGAAGATTTAGAGAAAAAGAAGAGGGCAAAAAGGTTCGGATTTATTTAAGTCCCCGTTATTTCTTGTTAGAGATTTTCTTGGTTTTGAATATGGAAATATTTATTCTTCGTTACTGGAAGTACAAAATAAAAGAATTGGTCGTAGTATAGTGTTTTCCATTTACACTATGATGCATAATGTTAGGAAGGAAAAAAATTCATTACTCACTACCAAATTTACGTAGGAATAAAATGATATATACAGTAAGGCTGCAATGAAATAACACAAGATTTTGTAAGTTCACCAAAACTTTAACCTGAAAAAATAATACACATGTTATCATCAATCCTCTCCACTTGTTTTGTTGTTCTTCATTTTTCCATTTGTCTATAAAGCTTTTCATAAGCTCTACACAAGAGTTTAGGTCATCCATATAGGCACTCTTCATGTTTCCATTTGTCTACGGAGGTTTGCATAAGCTACATACAAAAGTTGAAATCATTCATATGGGTTGGCTCCTCCTCTTGTTAAGGTGGTTGTGGATGATGGTAGTGATGTGTTGCATATGTTTGTCATGTAGAAAGATTTCTCTCTTGATTGTAGCCCTATGAGTTGTAAGATTAACTTCCCAATTCTAAATGTTGGTAATAAGATTGTGATTATTACAAATTCGAGTAAAGATCGTTAAGGGTGTAGTTCCCTACATTTTTGAATAAGTATTATTTTTTGGGTTAAAAATATTAGAATATGAATTTTCTAGTGAAAACAGGTGAAAATATATTTTTGAAACTTTTTTGGGATTTCTTTGGGATTTTTGTTAATTTTTTAATGTATGACCAATCAAAAGACTCAACAGGTACACCAAGAAAGCATAGGAGTTGACCAGACACGTTACAGGGATGCCATACAAGGAAAAGAGGCCAATTGCGCAATGTCGCATGTACCGGTTGACGCACAACCACGCCATATGTCAACACGACATTCGTTTCGAGTATTATCGCGTGGTCAACAGGCATGCCACACATCGTCACACAATTTGTCCATTCTTCCCACTTGGGCACCATGCCATCTACATCCGCGAATTACATCGCACCACGTGATACTGACTCAACATGCACTAGCCACGACCATTCGACCATGCCATTCTTCATAAGCCAATTCGATCTATCTTTCACTTATCATGTGGCACATTTCTATTCGCCATTGCTATCAATTTTTCATTTTTTTTTTCATCTCAGCTCCTGATTTAAAGCTGATCTAACGATCTAGATTCCATCTAAGCTTAACTTAACCCCCTAATTACCCCATAAACCTTAATGTGCAAAAACTTATCAATTTTCTATCAGATTTTGGAGCCAAGAAGAACGAAAAATACAAAACATTTAAAAGAAGTAAGATACAATTTTGATGGAGATTGAAAAGGAGATTAATGCTATAATTTGAAAGATTGATTATATTTCTTCTTTTTCTCATTCTCCTTTCTTTATCAAGTATTATGTCATTCTTTATGAAAAATAAGCTTTCTGAACAAATTTATGTCTACCTAATTTATTAATCTAGATGTCTTATGAAACCAATTTTCTACATATGATGATCTAATATTTTACCAAAATTATGGTTTCAATGTAATTATATTATTTAATCTAATTTTTATGTTATTAAATTGTTTGACCAATAATTGATCTATAGAGAGAATTATATAGATTTAAGAGAATTATGTAATTGCTTGTGATTAAATAACATGCATAATTTCTAGGCAGAGATGTATGATTCTTATGTATGTGATCCATAATTGATTAACTTAATAAGTAATATAAAATTTAATTGATATAAGAGTATGATTATGTTAATAAAAATCAAATTTTTTTTATGTCTTATCATTAAACTAATTGTTACGATATATATACTTGCGTATTCATTGCACATAATTCGTGTTCGACCAAGCTTTTAGCACCGTTGTCGTGAATTATAAACATTGAAAATTAATTTTATTATTTTTCTTTATTTATTTTTCATAATTTTAATTTTAATTTTAATTTAAACAGTTATTTAGTTATTTACTTTTATTTATTTATTTTAGTTATTTTTATAATTTTAATTTACTTATTTGGTTATTTATTTTAAATTTTGATATCCCTTTTAGTGTTATTAAAAATACATTTGAGTCTATTGCATGAGTAGTCATTAAAGGATAAATTTTGCCTTTAGATTTCAAAATCGAGCGTACTTTAAAATCAATAAGAAAATAACAAGTTGTCACCCAAGTGAAAAAATGGTTAAATCTATTAGAAATAAATAATAATTAGCTGAATTTGAACAATCTGATTAATGGATGATAGGGATATAGATATGAATATATATACAATACCTATGTTGGAAAGGCTGAATCCAAGTATTACAAGGTTAAATATTCAAGCTAATCAGTTTGAACTAAAGCTAATGATATTTCAAATGTTACAAACAGTTGGAAAATTTAGTAGATTACTAGCTGAGGATCATCTACATCTCATATTGTTTATTGAAGTTGGAGATTCATTCAAATTTAATGGTGTGAGCGAAGAGGCATTTAGGCTTAGATTATTCACTTACTCTTTACAAGATCATGTTTGAGCTTGGCTAAAATCTTTGTCATCTAAATCCATTATAACTTGGAATGATTTGGTGGAGAAATTCTTAATGAAATATTTCCCACCAATAAAGAATATCAAGCCTAAAAATGACATCACCTTCTACCAACAATATGAAGGGGCATCTTTATATGAAGCATGAGAAAGATTCAAAGAATTGCTAGGGAAGTGTCCACACACCATGGTATCTCATTGTATCCAAATGGAAACTTTCTACAATGATCTCAATGCTCAAATAAGAACCATTAATTATGCATCAGCTAATTGAGTATTCCTAGCCAAATATTATAATCAAGCTTATGAGTTACTTGAGAAAATGGTTGGCAATAATTATCAATGGTCAATGGATAGAGTGATAGCCATAAGACGAGTAGTCGGAATGCATGAGGTAAACGATATCACAGTACTTACAACCCAAGTGTCATCTTTGGTGAATCTTTTGAAGGCTCAAAACTAGCCAACGAGTATAAACTAGGTCCAATAGTCAGGGGTATTGATGGGTGCTTAAAAAGCACTAAAATTATCATGATTTAATTTACTTTAATTGATTAAAAAGATTTATATTTATATGATTTTACCATATTTTTATATAAATTTTTCTTTTCGAAATTAAGGGTATTTTTATTGTTTTTTAAGTATTTTTGCTTCAAAATAATAACTTAAAAACTCTAAGAAAAATTATGGAGGTAATACATCACAAATGTATTGAGAAAATAAATGAGGAAAAACCAAAAATATGGAAAAATTGCACAAAATGTGTCAAAATGGTCAAAAATGTAGAAATCCTGCTTGTAGCTGCCCATCCGCTCCACACAACGCCTAGATACGCGCACAGCTGTGCCAAACCACACCAAGCTTCCGCACACAATGTTGAACTCGCGCATGCATCTGCCTGAAAGACGCCGAACTCGCACGTGCATCTACACCCAACCCCGCCGCATCATGTTGAATTCACGCACACCCTTGCCTACATCAACACTTACATCAGCGCCCGTCCATTCTACATCAATGTCCATCCATTATGCATTTTTACCCATCTTTTATCATTTTCCCACTTTTTTACCTTTTTCCTCACATATAAATACCCTATCTCCCCCATTACACAAAACACACCTCAAAAAAATCTTAACTCTTTCTTTCTCTAGTTTTCTTAGTTTTTATTTTTTAAAGTTCTTCTCTTTTTAAGAAGAACTAGATATGTTTTTGTAAATTTCTAGCTTTTTGATTCAATAAATGGAAATGCAAATCCGTTTAAAGGTTTTCCAAAAATGGAATTAGCATCAATGTTCTGTAAGGATTTTTATTATTTACAGTTATTTTTATGTTTTATTCTTATATGTTATATTTAATTTGTCTGTGATTAAATTTACCATGGTTGACTGTTTATAAACATGATATAATAATAACGTTGTTATGCTTGCAAAATATTAGAGTAGTGTTCTTTTACTTGTTAGTACAATCGTCTGCTAGTTAGAGTAAAACTCTATTTCAAAAGTTTTTATAAGAACTATTATTCGAAAATGTATTGACAACATATTTTCAGTAATGATTTTAAAATTTGAAAATTAGTACTCTGATAATTAGATTCTTAGGTTTAATTTAGATACTTTGAATAAAGTTTAAACTGTCTAACCCCACAAAAGGTAGCATTTAAATGGTTCATTTTCAATCTCTTAGAAAAAATAAATTAATTTAATTAACCAAATTGGTTATCGACTCCACTCATAAGTGTTAATTGATTTGTTTAATTAATAAATAATATCTAATCCTACCAAATGTGGTATTCATATAAAAAAGAATCAATAAATATCAATTTATATCTTTAATAACCTAAATAATATGAGCAAGCATAATTAACTTAGCTATTATATCCATAAATACTTCACTATTATAAAGGATAAAAAATTGCATAAATGTTTATTGAATATGTATCTATGTTTATTTTTATGTTATTAGATTAGGAAAACACAATAACCCAAAATATCTTGACAGAATGTTTAAGATTGAATTTCTTTTTTAAAGGTTTGAATAATAAATTAAAAACCACATATATTCTTTCTTTAGATCGACCTTGGGAGTATACTTGTCATATTCTATAAAATGATTTGTGCACTTGCAAGAGTTTACAAATATAAAACCAAAACATTTGCACGATCAGTGATGTCAGTTCTGCTCATCAAGTTTTTGGCACCGTTGCCAATAAAAGAATAATATTTTTAAATTATTTATCAAAATTTAAAAAAAATTATATTGTAAATAATTGTGATTTTTTTTATTTTGAGGTAAAAAACTGTTGCTGTTTGTGAATAGTAAAAAAATCAAATTTTAAATTCAAAAAAAAAATCAAATTTCAAATTCAAAAAAAATCAAATTTCAAATTTCAAAAAACAAATTCAATAAATTAAAAAAAAACTTAATTAACTTGGATTTTTCACTTCAACTTACTTTTTTAACTTAATTTATTAACTTAATTAATTTATATTTTAATATCATGAAAAGTAAAGATATAAGAGAGTTCTGTCCAGGAGACTAATTCTTGAAAGCCTATATGTTACTAGTCTTTCCTAAAAATGTTGCTCTATTTAGGATGATAGTTTTAAGGAGATTTTATCTCACCATTCTTTTCTGGGGGCACTCTTGGTTAATAATAATTATATTATTTAACTTAGAAATTATAATAAAAAAATCTCAAGTTATCTTCAAAATTTTAAAGTTTTTAAATCACAATATGTTGAAAAACAAAAAGGAGATAGTTTCTTTGTTAGATCTAGATACAACTTTGTTTTGATGCCTTAGTTATTTGACTTGGACCTAGATGTTGGTTATCTAAAACCTACAATCATGTTCCTAGTTTTAACAAATAAAATTTTGAAAATCCATAGGGCACGATTGAAAAGGTATAGGTAGACAATATTGTCTTACCTGTAGGTTTGATTGACTCAATGATGTGGGAACATTGAGTTTACTTAAAATGAAATCTCCCAAGTTACATCTTGCTAAGACGCTACACTAAGGACTGGATGGGAGGCAATCCATCATTTTAGGTAATTTTATTTTATTTCTTTTAGTTTAATGGAATGTGAATAATTTTAGAATTGTTAAAACTAAAAATATTTGTTAAGATGTTAGAAGTTCACAACAATCTATTTGTGTGGACTTTAATAATTAACATGATGGATACACCTGCATTTCTCCATCACTACTTGCACATTCTCAGAAAATAGGTAATTTTTCTTTTATTTTCTCTTTATCTTTAATTTATAATTGTTACATTGAAGACAATATAAGTTCTAGGTTGGAGGTGGTGAGAAGTTACAATGCTTCATTTCAAAAAAATTAACAATTTAAAAAAATAAAAAATATGTATATAAAAAAATTTATGTTCACATTTTCAATTTTATTGTGTTTGATTTTATTTTCTTTGTGTGATTTAATAATTTTTAGAATTTTAGAATTAGTTTTAAAAAATTTCTCACAAAAACTTATCATTTCTATAAATCAAATTTAAGAAAATAGTTAAGTTTTTTGCACAGTTAGATTAATTTTTGAAAACATATCATGGAGTATCTTTTTGGTAATTAGTTAATTTTTGTCATAACTAATATTTTTTGATAAGATGTGGAAATTATATTAAACCTAAAATCGGTATTTAGGAATCAAATAGTGGAGACTACCCTTGTGAGATATAATTTGAGCATACTTTTCTTCATTCTGAGTGAAATATAATTTTTCTACTCCAAACACATTTCTTATTTCTTCAAATTTTTAGATGATCTTTATAGGTATTAGCATTGAATGTATGAATTTTTTTTCATCTTAATATAGTTTCGTATATTTTTATTATTATTTTTGCTTATATTAAATTATTTAAGTAGAAATTAATAGTATATGCTTTTATCTCATTCATGCGTTACTGCTACAAAAAATAAGAGACATATCTCGAGTTAACTAAACCAAAATTAAACAGAAAAGTCACAAAATTAACCGTTCATCAAAATCCTACAAAAATGTACAATTTGTACATGAGTTCATTCTCTAAAAACAATATTGAAAAATCTCTTAAAAAATAGAGAGATAAAGAATATGTAGTATAATCTATATACTATAACCTACATAGCCTACAAAGTATGAGTAAAGGCTAATTACAAAATAAAGTTATAGGAAGTAAATCCCTAGAAGTCATTGCATTTATTTTTTCCACACTTCTAAAAGGCATATATCTTGAAATTTTTGCTTAATAAGTTTGATTGATGCATGAAAATAATTTTTATATATGATATCTTTATAATTTATACATTCGATTTCTTTCATAAGATCAACGTTAAAATAACACTTTGAGCCTTTCTTCTTTATACATATGCGAACATATTAGTTCATTTCTATACATAAACTCTTTCGCATATAAATTAGTATGAGTGTTTGAACTCATAGGATTCAATGTTTTTGAGAGTATTGACTTGTGAGTAGGGGTGTCCGCGATCCAGTCTGGTCCGATTTTGAGTAAAACAAAATTAACCAAACTGGACCGTTCATAATGCTTAAACCGGATCGGATCGGACCGTTTGGCTATCCAAAATGTTGTAACCGAACAATTTGGTCCGGTTTGATTAACGGTTTGGAATAGTTTGAAATGGTTAATAATATATCAATACGATATAGCTTAATATGATATAATCTAATAGGATAAAGTCAAATGTAATGCTCATCAATCATTATACATAAATAGATATATTGTTAAATACATAAATAAATACACAAACTGTTATTGAAATCCAAAAGTAAAACATATTAGACATGAAGAAATGAAGTCCCAATATCTCATTTACACAGAATTCTTACCCATTATTAATCATCAATGATCAATGTAGTGTCTTTAATGAAATCTACAATAAAATAAAATCATATATCATTAGATAATAATATTTAAAAAATAAAATTATAAATAATTTTTAAGTCTTGCAATTACCTAAATCAACATCTTCATAAATCTCTATGTCATCATTGTATTTTGATAACGCGACATAGTCATTAATAGAGGAATGAAACCAATTTTGACTACATACTAATGCCTCTACCAATTTAGGATTCAAAGAACTCCTAAATGGATCAAGAATGCGCCCTCCTGTGCTAAAAGTTCATTCTGATACAACAGTTGAAACTTGAACTGCTAACACATCATGTGCAATGAGAGAGATGATAGGAAACCTAAAAGAATTTTCCTTCTACCATTTCAATATATCAAACTTATCCAACATGATATTTTCACATGGGGTGTTCAAATATTTCTCAACCTCAGTTTTCAACTCTAAACTATTTTTCTACTCTAAGCATTCAAGAAATTCCAACTTTCTTTCTTCATAAGATGAAAGAATCCTTCCTATTACATCTTATGATTGATTCACATTAGATTGAAAATCCCTTCCCTACACTAACATATAGTAACCTTTGAACATATTCATAAAAGTATTTTTGACATTATCTCTCAATTTTTGAATAATTTATAAATCATAAATCTCTTTAAATAGGAATTCCAAGTACTCTAATTTGTACCTTGGATCAAGTACAAATGCAACATACAACATCTTATTAGTCTTATCTACATTTCCCCAATACTTCTCAAATTTTGTTTTCATGCTAGCAACCATATTTTTCAACAACAAATCATCGGAACCACACCATATAAGTATTTGAGATTGAATGTTATGCAATTTTGTAAAATATAAATTTAATGTGGTACATAAAGATGCACTGAATGCTAATGTAGTCATAAAAAGTCTTCAAAAACTTGACAAAAAACACTAGCATTCTTCCAATCATCTAATGTTGGAGGCCCAACCAACATTAGATCGCTCCTTATGAAAATAAGAAATAAATTTTGTTCCTTCTTCTTCTTCGAGACGATCAAATGCTTTTTGAAAATCTAAAGAAGATTTTAACATAAGATATGTGGAGTTCCATCTTGTAGACACGTCTAGCACGATACTTTCTTTGGACTCAATATTTTCCTTAACATAACACATTTTAAAGTTTTTTAATCTCAAAGGAGAGGATCTAACATATCTCACTGAACAATGAATACTCATAATAGTATTGTGAAGATCTTTAAGTCCTTCTCTTACAACTAAATTCAAAATGTGAGCACAACATCGCACATGAAAGAACTCTCCACTCATAACAAGTCCATCATTCCAATTTTTTAGCTTTCTTTTCAAGTATGACACAGCAGTATCATTCGAGGAAGCATTATCAAGTGTTATGGTGAATACCTTAGATATACCTCAATCACGCAAAATTTGTTCTATCACTCTCCCAATTGTATCACCTTTATGATTCTCAACTTGACAAAAGTTTATAATTCTCTTTTGTAATTTTCAATCTTTGTCAATATAATGAGTGGTTAGACAAATATAATTAATATTTTGAATTGAAGTCCAACAATCACTAGTAAGACAAACTCTTTGCTTTTCACTTATGAAAAGTTTCTCAAACTTTTTTTCTCATCTAAATAAAGTTGAAACACATCCCTAAAAATTGTTTGACAAGATGGCACATGAAACTTATGACAAATTTTAACTATAAAATCTTTAAATCTCTCACCCTCAATAAACCTAAAAGATAATTCATCAATAATAATCATTTTTGTCAAAACAACTCTAGCACGTTTTGCATCAAATGATACGGCAACTAATTTATGAATTGTCGTATCACCTTCTCCTTTTTGTGTTTGAAAACTTAACATCTTTTGTCCTTTAACTACTTCTTTAGGAATTTTCTTACATAAATTTTTGAAGTGATATATCATTGAAGTAGTTCCATTCCTTATGGGATGAGCAACATAACTTTTTTTAGAATAATGATATGTAACTCTAGGATTTTCCACATCATAGGGTAAAATATATGAAAAATGATTTCATATTTCTGACTTGAAATTTTTTGGTTTCTTCATATCAGATTTGTTATCCGGGTGAACATTACTTACCTCTATTCCTCTTTTTGAATATGAGTCATTTAAATTCTGTGGTGGATTTTCCATTTCCTTTGGATGAATTTCAGGTTCAATGTCCAATAAACTCATGTAAATCATCATCACCTATATATAGAATATAGATTAGTACATATTCCTAATATATTAAAATATTAAATTTTGTATTTAATCAAAAATCATTTCAAAACTAAAATAACTAAATGATTTTAGTTATAAACAATATGGCTGGAAGTAGGGGTGTCCATTTATACTAAAATTCAAATCCCAAATATTTTGCATGCTTAGATATAGCAATTTGACATTGGATGTGGTCTTGTGAGTTTTCAAACCATACTAATTAGATCAAGCCAATCCATACTAATTAGATCAGGACGGAAAAATTATGATATAAATAGGACAAAACATTATCCATTTCATTATAAACAGATCGAAACATACGTAATTATATGCAATTTTATAGCTTAAATAACACATTATATTTTATGTTAGTAAAGAACATATATGTTAATATTGGCTGAAATCAAAAATCACATGATATTTTCTGCTTGATTTTTTATTAGAAATCAGGAGAAAAAACATGAAAAGAACATGTTATTTTCTGTTGAAACTATGTTAATACTTTGAAAATGAAAATGATTTTTCAATATTGAAACAGAAAGCATATTGAAATAGAAAGCGTATTTGTTATTTAATCACAATCATAATGAGTAATGTGAAATGAAAAAATAATTCATACTTAAACACATATAACCCATGATTGAGACAACATCCAAATTTCACTTGGAATAACAAAAATCAAGGTGGTAATAAATTCAAACGTCAATCATTTCCATCACCTAGTTTTTTTAACAACTACAAAAATCATAAGCCTTAGATAAGAAACCACATACTGAGGACAATACCAATGCTTTAAAAGGGATTATGAAAGACTTTATCTAGTCAGTAAATACAAAAATGTCTACTTAAGAGGCTTCAATTCAAAATTTAGAGACCCAAATGGGGTAACTCACCCAGGCCATGAGCCAAAGGTCTTAAGGTAACCTTCGAAGTGACACAATTCTAAACCCAAGAAGAGAATATAAAGAGAATTTCAATGGTATATCCTTGAGGAGTGGTAAAACTCTAGAAGAGAAACATGAGACTCAAAAGGATAAGGTGGAACATGAGACTCAAAAATATGAGGAATGGGAAATTAACAAGGATGAGAAGGAATTAATGAATAAAAAAGCGAAGAATTAATGGATAAAGAAAGCAATGGAAAAGTGTTCAATGTTAATTTGGGGTTAGAAACTGAATTAATTAGTTTAGAATTTATTTTAACTTATATCTAATGGTTGAGATTAATATTTAGATATAAAAATAGAGTGATGTGTCATTTTTTCTTCGCTCGATCAATATATCTAAGTGTGTATTGTTCAAATCAAGAGCGCTCTATTGATTTAATTACTTCAATTGATTAATACCTTTTTTGGATATATTAAAACTTTTAGATATATCCCTATATCATGCTAAAATCTCCATAAATTTCAAAAAAAATTATTTTCCTTCTATAACATAAATAAATCAAGTCTTATATTTTCAAACACAATTTTTATTTTTTTATCAATTAAAATAAGAAAAATATCCGGCTTAAAAGACATAAATAACTCTATTTTCGTAAAAATATCAAGCTCAGACCTAAAAGACAAATTGAACAGGAATGAAGATCGAAGAGCAAGCAAAACCAAAATCCAAAGACAAAGCATACATGAAACAAAATATTGAAATAGCTTGGTGATGGATTCAAGAGACTTAACTATCTTAGATATGAACTTGTTAATGGTGGTCTTCTTGGCTTGGATATTAAGCTGAGATATCACGGCATCGAGTCACGAAGCTAGAAGGAGATAGTTCGTCTTCTCGGTGTGCTTTCGAATGGCATTCTCAGCATAGATTCGAGCTTCACCGATTTCACCTTTCTCCATATCCTTATTGATCTTCAGTTTCTCATATTTCTCTTCCTTCTTAACTTGTGAGCTTGGCACTACAGCGAATTCGAAATGAATTTCAGATTCATGATCTGGTTCAATAAATTCTCGTTAAAGGAGGAAAGCATATTTGTTTCTGCTTTTCTGATTTGGTCCTTATTCAAATGACAGAGATGGAAGAAGGCGAGCGAGTGAAAATCGTCAACAAAAATCCAAGATTAGGTCGCGAATTCACAAATCTCGATATCAATAGCGATCTAAAACGTTGATCGATCAAGAATTTTTATCTTTGATCTTCTCGACTTAAGCTATTTGCTCTTTATCCCAATCAGTGAATATTGATAATTGCTTAGCGAAATCGATTTAGTTTTTTGCAGCAAGTATTAGTGCGAAATTGAATAATAAAACGAGGGAACCTTAGCCAAAAACAAAGGGCTACAAGAAGGGATGTTTGATCCTTAGATTGTATATCTGCAAGAGCAATTATACTACTGAGATAACCAAGCATTTCCATAGAACTAACCCATAAATCCAACCATTTACAATAGAGTTCAGGTAATTCAAGTTCAAGAAAGTGGGTATTGGGGACTAAACCACACCTAAGAAATCTGAGAGGAGGGGCTACAATAATCGCTTCCAAGCCACAGCTTGTAACATATGTAAGCTTGTTGAGCCTTTTATATCATATAATTGTTCTAATCGAGTTTCATATAAAGAAATATTGATTGAAGGAGACAAGATAAGCATTGAGCATGAAGATCAATAAGATTCAAAACAAGATTGACATTCTCTTGGAAAATTTAGAAGTAAACCTTGCAGGAACAACGAAGCCACTGAGTATTGGCACTCTTGTAAGCGTTATCATAACAACAAACCATATAAGCAACAATTACAAATCACAATTTTGCTAAAAATGTACTATCGTTCTTCCTCTTAGAGCTCTCATCTTCTTCACTTCCATCCCTTAAATTTCCACTGCATTAAAAATCCCATTTTCAATGACCACTTTTGAGTTTGACCATGAACTTGGATATTGTACAAAAACTCATTTTTCCCATTTCTTAATAGAATTGCCAATACTTGCTGGCTACTAGTAGTACCTCTGTCGTCCATATCCAGGTGAATTTTTGGATAGTGAAGGTCAATGCTATTGGATTGTTGGATGTACTTTAAATTTGGCTGTTCTTAGAACATGGACAATGCCTTCAGGGAATTATATATATATTCTACAATGATTCTTAATATATAATGTATCGATTAGCTTATCAAAAAATTTATACACTCTACTTGATTTCCAAACAAAATTAAAATCAGTAGTGTAGTAATTTGTAAACACTAATTGAGACTTGCTCCAAGAGGGACATGAAACGACGTCAAATGCCTCCTAATCTTCTAATCACTTCTTCACAAGAAAATGAAACTTTTTATGTCTCAATGAAGCCTAATGATCTGGATATCCCCTCTAGCCCCAGCAGAGTCCTGGTTAGAAAAGATCAACCCCAGAATTCATTGGTGCGGTAGCTCAGGCAATTTGATCATTGATTCTCTTCACATGAAATGAGTCCAAACCATTGATAAATGTTAGGGAAGATGCATCAGTAATTCATGTTGTCCCGGCCTTGCAAATAAATAACTTGATAGCGATACTAGAACATCCTAAATACAAATACTGGTACATATCTCCATGGCAACCCTGAAATTAATCGGCAAGATCATGCTGACCTCTCAAAGACTAATAAAGTTACTAGCCTTCAGGCATGCGAAAAAGAGAGAAGGCCTTTGATTTTACATAGGTGCTGTTGCATCAGATTAGTAAAAGACAACCAAGTGGTTGTATGTTAGGACAAACGTGTGCATCTATCTTGCTTTATTATGAATGGAGATGAACTAGCCGCACAAAACAAACCAATAATTTGTGAATATAATAAGAAGACGACAGATACAGGAGACGGCTAAGTTAAGAATATCTATTTTACAAAATTCTAGAAAAGACTACAAATAAGGTAAGGTCAATGTCATATAAACAGAGATGTGCAAAAAATCCGATCATCCGACTAATCTGGTCAATCTAATCCGATCTGTTAATTTTTTTATGGTTTCGAGATGAAATTTTTTTCAATCCGTTAAGTTTGGATCGGATGATAAATTTCACTATGTATCATCCAATCTCATCCGATCCAACCGAAAATAGTTAAATATATATTTACATTTTATATATTAGTCATATTCCCATTGATCATTCCTATATTAGTGATATTTTAAGGTTTCTTTTAACTCAAATAAGTTTATGTTATGAAAAAATTTAAATTTTTTCATAACATAAACTTATTTGAGTTAAAATTTTATTCAAAAATACCAAAAATAAGGTTAATTAAATCTATTGATCGGATTCAATCCATCCAATTCGAATAGGTTATGGATTGATTGAATTCAACCGATCCAATCCGAATAGATTAAGGATCGAATTGCATCATATTTAAAAGGATCGGATCGGTTGCAGATTGGGATGTTTCAATCCGATCGGATGCTCGGGTCGGATCGAATGAGTATAAAATCAACGGTTTCGATCCAATGCACACCCCTACATATAAAGATGCATTTTCCCAGCATGCTTATAAATCACATATCATGAACAATTTTCCTTAGTTTCTACTTCTGGATTAAGATGGTTTGAGGTGCTTACATACATGGTTTCAGGAAATGAAGCTTATTAAGTCATGCATGGGAAAGTCCAAGGATCTTATGGGCATTATGGTAACTGCATGAACTCTCATGACACCCATGCATATATGATCCGGTTTTCAGGATCCTTGTGAAACTAATCTATGCCTCTGCAATACAAAAGTGCCTAATAGAAAAATAAATTTAAAATTTGGAAAGCAAAAAAAAGCTACATGCAAGCAAAATATGAAATTCTGGAAATTTCAGACAAAATTTAGGGTTTCAAGTTTGTGATTTAGGGATAACTTTTGCAAATTTTGGGTCACTGATATAGAAATTGGTGGAAGTTGATTTCTTCCATAATTTTGGTAAAATTTGGGTAAATTTCGGTCTTCAAGCATGAACAACTTTTTTTGAAAAAAAACAAATCTTCAATTTATCATAAAAGATTACAAACTTAACTGGCCACAAATAATTTGATAGATATGAAGTCAATTATCTAATTTATATTTTTCATTAATTTTTTTATTTATTATATTTGAACCAAATAAATGTTTTTTATATTAAATTATGTAACGTGATAGGTGTGATTAAAGGGATTTTGTCTATAATAGGCATATCTCATTCAATAGTTTAAAAAAATGCTTTCTTGTGTTTTAGTTTAAAAATAGACAAAATTTAACCTTAAACTTGAAAGCTCATTTTTTAATCAATTTTATTTAAAAATAAAATTAAAAAAAAAAGATATTTCACCCTCATTTTACAAAACATAATTATTATAAACATAATAAAATATTAACATTTTATAAATTTATAATTAATTTTAAATACACATCTCTTTTATCATATCATATATTAAAATTTTATTTTAAAAAATAAAAAATAATTTATTTTATAATAAAATAAATATAAATTTATACATATATTGAAAATGATATGCTAAATATTTTGATAACTCATAAATAATATAATACATTATTATTATTATTATTATTATTATAATTATAATATTAATTATAATTATGATATAAAAAATAATATTCATAAAAATAATTAAATTATTAAAAAAAATTGTGAAGCCTCTATATCCAATTTTTTACAAGATACAATCCAAACATATAACATTATATCACGAATTTTGTGAGAAAATATTATATAATATAATATTATTATAATTATTTTTATTATTAATATAATAAAATATATAAATTATATTTAATTAATTATATTTTAATACTTAAATACAATTATTATTAATAAATATTTGTTATCTTAATAATAATTAAAATTATAATAATATTAGAGATATTTTTTACAATGTAATCTATTTTTTTATTTTTTTAATCTTAAATAATTTAATTTTTTAAAACGTATTGTAATTATTTAGTAAAGTTTTTAATAATTTAAAATTTTATAATTTATTATTATTATTTTAAATTATTTTATAATAAAATTTTGATAAATTATTTGTTATAAAAAAGTATATATTTTTTATTATATAAATATAAATTATTATTTATTAAAAGTTGGTGAATGAGTATATTTTATTTTTAATATTCTTTTAGAAAATAAGAAGAAAATAAGAAGAAAATAGAGTGTTGGAAATTAGGGAAGAAGAAAAAAGAAAAAGATAAAAATATTTATTTTTTAGAAAAGGGGCTTATGAGATGCTCGAATTAGTGGAATGGTGAGTTAGAAAAGGACAAAAAAATATATATATATATGACCGAAAAATTGTTGAATATTTTTAAACTAAAATACAATTAGCCTTTTTTTAAACTATTAAATGAGATATGCACATTATAGACAAAATCTCGTGATTAAAACTTCAAATAATTTATCAAAAATTCTAAAGAAATCCCACTAAAGATATCTCGTTAATTTAAAAGAAAAATAAAATTTTATTAAAATTAACGAATTTATCAATGTCCTTCAGACATCCATCAACATTTTGTCTATAAAGATTCGGCAAAGCCCACCGAACCTTTTGAAGGAAGTTCAACAACAACTTGATATACACCTCTTCCATTTGTAATAATGAGTTTTTCATGATCAAAAGATTAGGGTTTGTATTGATAAGTAATGAAGTATTGAGAGAGATGTTGAGTTTGAGATGAATAAGAAAAAATAGGATGTATTGAGTTAAAGAAGTTTTTGTATGTGAGGGAAGTATTTTAGAAAGAAATATGGAATTCTTGATTATGTTCAAACATGTGAGGATAAATTAATCATTTCATTGTAATTTTAATTGATTTAAATAGCAGGATGTCTCGTCATAAATTTAAGGAATTTATTTTAGAATTTCTCATAATCTATTTTATAATTAATTTTAAAGACTTAGTATTTCATAAAACATTATGGAACTTCTTATAAATTACTTATATATGTGAATTGTTTATAACATATTAGTTCCTTGGATTATCTTATAATAAAAGGAGTGTGTACATCCTTGCACGCAACATCATCTTGTAAAGACTAATGGATGATTTATTTTTTTTTAATGACAGTAATGTTGGTTATGCAAGGGAAAGTTTCCTTTGGGAACCTCTACTCTACAACGGTTGGGTAAAAGATTCAACTTGTGCATCTCAACAAAGTAGCATGGGAAAAGCCCACTTTCCATCCTACAATGAAAAGAAGGCACTCACAGCTAAGGAAAATATAAAAGATAGAACATAGAAGAAACTCACCATATTAGGGACCAACTGGAGCTACTTGAGCATTTTTTATGCCCTAATTTTTCTTTTCCATTTGAATGAACAAGCCTCTGAAATTTTGCTGATAACTCTTCATACGACTGACTTGTTGATGGCTGAACTTGTGCAATTACGTACTTTAAATGTTGCATTCTTATTTCCAAAGTATTATTAAGATACTCCTAACCACAAAAGTGTTAGGAATGAGTACAGAAGTTAAGAAAAGGAATTCACCAAGAGTACCGGAACTTGACAAACCTCAGTAGCTGCAGCAGCTGCTTCCCGGCAAATGAATGATATATCAGCCCCAGTAATGCCTTCTGTGAGACAAGCAAGTTCCTTTATGCTGACATCAGAACTGCATGGTACCTTACGCAAGTGGACACCAAATATCTCTTCCCTGTCAGCCTTATCGGGGAGTCCCACATATATCAACCGGTCAAAGCGTCCTGCCAAGAAATTGAACAATTATTGTGAGGATCCTTTTTTCTTTTGTTGATGCATGTGGGTGGGGTTGTGTCACATATTTGTCCTCCATTTCATATCTACTAGATCAAGTAAAAATGCGAGAGAGGGTTGAAAAAGAGAACTAGCACCTGGTCTTAAAAGAGCCTGATCAATCTTGTCCGGCCGATTTGTTGCAGCAATAACAGTAACACTGCCTCTTTGATGCAAACCTAAATTTTAAGGCAAATCGATAAAAAGATTCCACAACAGAAAATAATACTTAAGTTGTCAACAGAATTTATGTTTCTTCTGTTCAATTCAGTAAGGAAAACCCTATCTATCATCCCAAATTTTAGCAAGTCGTGGATGTTTGAGATTCTGTCTATTGTCTAACCTAATTAAAAAAAATATAAAATGTGAAGACATTAAATTTGAAATTTGTTACTGACCATCCATTTCAACAAGAAGTTGGCTCATAACTCGATCAGATACTGAAACCCCATCACTTTCCTTTCCCCGCGTAGCAGCAAGACCATCAATTTCATCGAAAAATATAATTGATGGAGCATTTGTCCTTGCCTTTGCAAACAGAGATCTTACAGCCTTCTCAGATTCTCCCACCCATTTGCTAAAAAGTTCTGGACCCTTAACAGCAAGAAAATTCATACCAGCTTCAGAAGCAATTGCACGTGCCAATAGGGTCTTGCTGCATCCAGGAGGACCAAACATTAGAACTCCTGTTGGGGGACAAATTCCTATACGGTTGAATGCATCTTGGTGCTTTTGAGGCCATTCTACAGCTTCTATTAATTGTCTTTTAACTTCCTTTTGGCCACCAATATCATCCCACCTGACTTTTGGAACCTCAAGTCTCACCTAAAAGCATAAAATAAGGTGGATTATGATTATGATATACTAAAGTCAGCAGAGCATCTCTTTCATCAAAGTTACTGATAAAAAGTTTCTTCTCCAGCTAAGATCAACAAGAATGCAGTTTAATAAATACTTTTGGCTAAAATAACATAAGAGAAACAAGAAAGTTGTATATCCATGTATATAGAAAACAAAAAGCAACTATTAAAATACAGGGTTAACCATGGATATATTTATATGTAAGCGGAATAAACAAATAAGTGATGCCAGCCTTTGGTATGGATGACAACCACCATGTCTTACTAGTTAAAGGATGGAATCATTTATTATACCTCTCGCATGGCACTGGGCCGAACTCTTAACCTAGCATTTTCAAAATCTTCAAAAGTCACATTCAGGATTTGATCTTCATCATTATCATTGTGAGAATCATGTAGTGCATCTGATATTGATCCATTAGAATGTAAAGATGGTGGCCTTTGTGAAGTCTCCAAACACGAGATAGATGAAGATGCAGAATCTGAGTAATCTCTCATTATATTCGTAGAATTGTTTAAGCACTTAGTTTCAATTATATAATCAACATCTTCTTCTTGAATAGTAGATCTTATATGTGGATAACTATAGGATTTTATGGAATAGGCACCACGCCTGAAACAAACAAGGCCCGCTTCATTGCAAAGTTGAGCTAGATCAGCACCCACAAAACCATGTGTAACAGAAGCAAGGTGTTCTACTTGCTTATCTGAAAGTGAATGCTTCATTTCATTGAGACAAGAAAGAAGTATATCAAACCGTTGCTTAGGCGAAGGCACACCTACATATCAATTTGTATGGGGGAAAAGGTTAAATATCATAGGAAAAATCTATAGTATTATGTGGTTCAGTTTATTTTGACGCCTGATGGCCTACTGAGATCATGTACATCTTAGATCCTCTAAAATGTTTCAAACTATGTTCCAAAAATAAGTATCAATGTTGAATGAACTCAGACAGGTTATGGATATCACTTGAAAGGAATATCAACACCCAAAAGACGTAATATTTACCTAATTCAATTTCCCTATCAAGTCTCCCTGAACGTCTCAGAGCAGGCTCAATAAGATCTGGCCTGTTGGTAGCAGCAATTATAAGTGGTACTTCCGTTCTGCCAATCCCATCCATCAAATTTAGCAATGTATAAACCACTCCTTGAGATAGAGCTTCACCCCCATCTTTCTTTTCAGGTGCTATGGCATCCAGTTCATCAATGAATACCTGGAACACTCATAAACCTAAAAGTTTAACAAATAACTGAAATTGAAAAATAAAATATGCCAAGATACATTAATCAAAAACAAATATTAGAGAATAAAGCATTATGGAAAGGAAGAGTAGTGCTCATAATCAAGTGAAACATTTACGTGTAGAAGACCTATACTTGCAATTTCTTAAAAGGGCTAATTAAACAGTAAGTTTTACTGTTATAATTAGTAAGGTTGACCATTATCAAGATCCAGATGTGTAAAAAGAAAATGTCAAAATTGAGGAGCAACATAACTTTGCAGTAGTTTTTAGGGAGGTACTCCCATTTCCTGAGCAATTCAGACCTTTAAAGTGAAGTTAGGTAGAAATGCAATGGTTTCAATTAAGAAGATTGAGATAATAGGTATATAGGCCATAATTACAATTCATTACCTAAATACTAGGATAAACTGAATAAAGTGCATTTTTATACGAAAATTGTTGCCTTCACCCGTCAAAACACATAACATTGTTGATTCAAGTAAAACGCTGAGCTTTATTGGCAAAGTCTTACTTTAACCTGGTAAAGTCTTACCAATAAGATAAACATGATTTTTAAGTAATTGACGATATTGATAAGGTGTTACCCTAACCAGGTAATGCCTTACTAATAGAGAAACATGATTTAAGTAAGGCGTTGAATGATATTGGTAAATGTTAAGGCCTACAAGTAGAGAAGCATGATTTAAGTAAGGTGTAGAATGATACTGGTAAGACCTAACAAGTAGAGGAACGTGATTTAAGTAAAGCGTTGAACAATATTGATAAGGCCTTACTCTAACCTAGTAATATCTGACCATAAACTATAAAAAATGGATTTTACACAAAATCAAAGTCTATCTAAAAGTCTGATTCTAAAAGAGTAAGAACTATAAAATAAATAAAAATTCTAATATTAATCGAAATCTGATTAGTGATTACACAAATCCTAGTTATTCAAAAATTATAATAATCTAATCATTTCTGTCCATCATTAGTCTAGTTGCATAGGATTTGTCTTATTAAATATTTGAGCTTGCCCCACAGCTTCTTTATGAACACAGGAATCTTGTGATGTATATTGAACACAAATTTCAAGAAAAGGTACAGAAGAAGAGTGGCAGTATTCAAAAATTTGTGCTAGCAACATGAACTTTGTTGCAGATCCTTTATATTTTTTTCCATTTCAAAGCCATCCATGCTATAGCATTACAAGATTCTTCATTTGAATTTAACAAGTATTACATGGAAATGATCCATGAAAATATACATCAAGAGAATTGAAACAAGAAAAAAATCTAACCACTGAAGGTGTAGCTCTACAAGCTGCGTCAAATACTTCATGCAAAGCTTTCTCACTTTCCCCATAGTATGAGCTAAGAATCTCAGGTCCATTAACAGTAAAAAGATTGACACCAGCATCACGAGCACATAGACGAGCCAATGAAGTTTTTCCCGTCCCAGGAGGGCCATGTAAAAGAACTCCCTTGGTAGCTCTTAAACCAAATCTAGAATAGTGAAACAAATTAAAACCAACAAATGCATGAAATTAAAACACCACAGGACATAAAGTTTTTTAAAGAAAATAAATTTGCAACAGAATAAATACTTCGGAAACAACAATAATAGAAACCTTAAACTTGTAACAACAATAATAAGAATCCTTATGCCCAACTCGTATATTTTTATTAATAAAAAAGGTCAAATTCATCATTTCACCTTAGACGCCGTTCAAATTAAACTATGGCCATTTAGACCCGTTCGATGTTGAACTCGATCAAATTGGATCCCGTTTAATGGTATTGGGGTACTATTTTTGTTATTACAAGTTCAGGAATGTTATTTTTTGTAATTTCCCTAAATAGTACCCACTTCTAAGTTCATTCTGCAGGTATAAAATCCTCACATTTAGCAATATCATTATTTAGGTTAAACATAAATGTCATATTATATCTATTAAAGTGTCCACAATCCTAATGAATATTTACAAATTTCAGGTTTTACATGATTCAAGCACAAAGCATAACCGAAAATTCAGTATCATTTGCATCAAAAGTGGACAGTACAGTGAGTACCTGGAAAAAGTGTCTACTAATGAGAAGAGTATGATATCCTTCAAAACCGCATACTCTTCAGATAGACCACCCAATTTTGTAATAGTCCAACCAGAATCAGGTCTCATGTCCATGAGCTCAAAGCCATTTCTAGGCAAATCACATCTCTTTGGGGTTTCCAAAACCAGCTTCGAAGGTAAGCATAAATGTATTTTTGTATCACGCTTTACAACAAAGGCATCATTTGCACGATCTAGTAACTCATCACGTTCATCTTGTAAATCACTACAACCTCCATTTGTCAAATTATGATTAGCATCATCTCCCAAGCCTTCCTTAGCATTAATCACTCTAAAAGTACAAAGGTGTGAAAGCATTGGGATAGACACAATATTGCCAATCAGCAACCAACGAGAGTACAGCCAAGTAGTAGTACATGCCTGCAGAAGCCGTTTAGCACTTTCATTGCTTAACATCTCCTTGATATCAAAGGGATCAATAGTTGACCTATTTGAATTAGCTAGATTTAATACTGAATCTTCACAGAAAGGTGAAGTTAACAACTTATTAGTAGACGAGCTTGGCCTGAAGTGACTCAGAGGTGTCCTAGGAGAAGCACAGGTACCATTTTGAGAATAATCATAAGATTGTTCAGAAGAAATATCTATGGAACTGCTGTTCCTGCTCAATTTAAAATTAGATTGAGCCAGCTCCAAAAATAATTCATGGCAATCATATACAGACAGACTAATACCCTTAGTCCTGTATGGGTTTTCATCTCTTTTCCCATTACCAGTTATGAATTGCCTTTTGATTGGGTAAACAAACATGAGAGTTCCTGATTTGGGACATCCCATTGTGATAGAAAGGTTTGAAGACAATCTTACTTCATTTTTTGCAACCTGGTAGAAGATAACAAAAAAAATTCATAAAAACCATGAAGAAAGGGATTAAAAGATGAGAATGAAAAAAAATGCATATGGACCTCAACAACAAAATATGGAATCGTGGAAGCAACAAAACATGTGTGGGCCCAAAACTTCAAAAGAAAATAAATAAATAAATACAGAATGGAAGGGCCGAAAAAGGAATAAATGTCCAATGAAAAGTGTTCCATTTAGCAGATTGGCCTATTTTATCAAACAAAGATTGTATATCTCTAACTTCATGACATTTGTGTTTATGAACTAAAGCAAGTCAAGGCATACCTATTCCTTTACAATCTTTGACAAAATCAGCAATCAAAATTGTTTAGTGCACTGCATACCACTTCAATATTTAATCAATAAGAGATTATAAACACGTAATACAAACATAACTAGACAATTTTAATACATGGATTGCAATTTACACATGTTCAATGCTCTGAGCTTTACTGAAATATAATCTTCTCAACCTATGATGTATTGCCATAGAACATGCACTGCACTCGTGAATAGAGGTATAAGAAAATAATAATTGTCAAACCAACCTTACTAGTAGGAAACACTGTACCAAGAGCAAAGTAGTTCCCAGTTTCATTAGCTAATTTTTCATCCAAATGAATCTGATTTTGTCTACCATACTCATCTGCAAATGGACTGAGGGGAAATCTACATGGAAATTTACTAATCAACGAAGGGAATGACACCTGCCAGTGACATTAATCATTACAGGTAAAATACATACACAAAATAAATTTAAAGAATATATCAGAATCTATATCATTGATAGACAATTGTGTCACAAAAACAAATGGGCACATAAACACCTAAAGTCTAACTGAAAAGGAAAGATACAACAGATTTGGAACAACAAAAACAAAGAAATAATGATCGGCATAAAGAGATGAAAAGTTGAAAACAAACTAGAATAGATGGCAAAAGCGAAATGACAGAAAAAAATGCAATCATATAAATTTGTCTGACTTCTACAGCATTCATAATTAGGTGTGCAGAAATGCAGACCAACACGTAAACCAGAATTCTGAATCACTCATTCACAAGGGCAAGGAAGATAAGCTGCTTCATGTTATTCAAAACCCTATTTCCAAATTCAGAATATAATAATAGAAAAAATTCATATATTTTTGTTCTCTTTCACTTTCTTTTCAGGGTATATTATGTAATTACACTGCAACTTGTGGATAAAACACAAGATTCAGTTAAGAATGTAATTCTATAGAAAAATTAAATTCTCAAATTGTTTATTGGAGGAAGAAGATCTACTTATTGATACAGAATTTCTAAAGTTATGCATGTAGAACCTATGGGTCTGTTTGGCATATCCTTTTGAAAACAAAAAAGATAGGAAACATAAGAAATATGTGTTTGATAAAAGCACTTTTGAAGACAACTTTTGGATAATATATTGAAAACACTAATGTTTTAAGAAAATAACTAAATCTTCTCTTCCATGGTTTATAAATTTTTTATGCAAATATAAACTAAGTAATGTATGTACAATAATTTTTGAATTTAATAACACAAACTCTAATTTAAAAAATTGTAAAACAATACAAAAAGTTTAATAATTTTCAAATCACATCATTATTTTTGAACGTTTACTTTTGAATCATAAACCAAACATAACCTAAGAATCTGATTAATTTTCTTAGTTTTTACTGAAATACAAGAACCATATGGAATCAAACTGATAGAAAAATACTTATTGTTAGGAATTATAATAGTTTACAGTAATACGAGCATTCTTCATGTTTTTCGCACTGTAAAAGTATCTCAAGTTGAATTTTAAATCCCTACTCAAACATGAGACATCTAAAATTCCATGCATAATGTGTCCAATATGCTAGCCATCAACAATCAGTAAGTAACATTTGTTAGCTCGTAATTCAAGATGATTTGCATTTAAACCGCCCGTACACATCACACCAGATATACACAAGCCAACATATGTATCAAAGCAAATAAAGGTATGCCTCCGGAAATAAGACAAAATGGTTCAGTTTAAAGCAGACCCAAACTTGTCATAATTGTATGAAACACTAGCATGCATTTCCACTGACATGAACCCTTATGGCTAAGAACTCTACTAAATAATCTGACATGAATCCTTAGACAATTTGAAATTAATGTGCAGGTTCTCTTTTGTTGATTTAAAGTCAGTTAAGTACAAGCTCTTCCAACAGCCTAAGCTAGCAAGACATAAACCAACTTATCTTTTTTATAGTTCATATTTTGCATCATCTAACATTGGTGAACTTCCGTATGTCTTCTTCTGTAACCACTATAGCTCTAAAACAATATCTGACAAGGTGAATTGACTTGAACAAATCCAATAGGGCCAGACCAACAACATGCAAAGGCAGAAAGGAACTTAATAGAATGCTCACACCAATTCCTAACTTGCAATTTCACATAAAATTCCTTTCTGAGCATAGGGCATAAGTACAAGAAGGTTAAATCAAAACCAATATTAACTAATTAGAATTGATAATTTCCAATTTTTGAATGAAGACCATAATCATTCAAAAAATAATAACCTGTTATAAGTGCAAAACAAATCGATGAAATATTGTGCATACAAATAGAACACCAAGCTCCTAGAATAATAAACTTTGCTACAAAAGATAAATTACCAACTATCATAAAAACGAATGATAAATTACCGACACAATTGAACCTGGTGTCAAAGAAGAAGCCACCATTGAAGGCTCTGAAAGCCAAATTTTGCATCCTTTAGAATCTGGGTCAACTTGAGCAACTCGGCCAATGAATGCAGATTTTCCAATAAGAGAAGGGTACTTTCCAGCAGCTTCCTCCAGCAAGTACCTGACATCTTCTTCGTTAGGTTCAATACCTTTTGTGGGTACCATAGATTGTGGTGTCTGAGGTGATGGTATGTGGTCAGATTTAGAAACACTCGATGGAGTCTTTGGATGCTTCTTTGCTTTTGAAGGCATGTTTAAAATTTAATGATTCTGAGACAGTAAAGAAACACTATTCAGAGAGAAATCATAAGATTTTAGTCAAACTCAATTACTGTCAAAGCACCAGAAACTAGTCGAAGTTCAAACTTAAAAACCACCATTACACTATCGACATATTTCACTCACAACCACAAAACCACCAAAGCATAATCAAAGTCCACCAGTTAACTTGCCGAAGGAACCATCAAGCCCCAGTTACCCACAGAAAGTTGCAAAGTTCCAACTTTTTCATGTCCAAACCAATGGACTCAGGGGCGGCTCAAGAGTATGTGAGACTCTAGGCACAATTGAAAATGAGGCCCTTGATTAAATAGTATTATGTATAATTAAAAATAAATTTTATTAAAAGTAAACATAAAAGTTAATCAAATATATATATATATATACACACCAAACAAATCGAACCTTCACCAGTTCCTCGGGAGGTTGGAAACCTAAATCAAGATAAATAACAACTACACAACATAAAATACCAATCTCATTATGGTGGCGAAAATTCTATACCTTTTGGTCTTTTGGATAATAACAATGTGCCTTTGGTAATTGATCTTTTTGCAAGTATTTATGGTTAATTACTATTACTGTTTTTTGACCTTTGCATTCCATGTTTTAGACAATTAAACGTTTTTCAAGAATGAAAAGTAAAAGATGGAAACAAAGGTGAGAAACTTCAAGTTTTTAAAGACTTAGGAAGTATTATTTTAAGCATTCAACAAATCCAGAAAAGAAAAGAACTTGAAATGTAATTTTATAAAAAGGAAACTTCAATTGTATTGAAGAGTTTATAAAAAAAACTTTTGAATGATTCAAAGGTACATAAAGCATCATCATATAAGACCACTAAACTAATTAATGTCACAGTATCATACGAGGTCTGCAGACATAAAGAATAAAACTGAAACCAATAAATCAAAACCTTCATAATATAAAAGAGTTCAGTTACATATAACACCTATGACTAAAATCCAAGCCAGAATAACAAAGAAAATTAAAATCCCATGACCCAAATTGACATTTATCTACATGAAACTGAGGTTTCCTTCAGAACAAAGCAATTATTTCAAAAGCCAGTTCATAACAAAAGAAGGAGGTGGACTGATGGAAAACAGAGAACCGCAAAAAAGTGGAAGACATAAATGCTTCCCCGAAACCAAACACATAAATGCTTCCCCAAAAAACCGAAGCAGTTCAGGGGCGGGATTAACCGTCAGGTGGAACCGTGGGGCAGGTATGATAAAATAACCGCCATAATAACTGCGTTTTTTCCTTCACATTATCGTTTTCGATTTTTCTAAACATTAAAATAGAAACTTCAACGTTCATCCCTGCACTTATTTAACAAACCACGATAACAATGATCACAAATATTAGATGAATCTTAGATTAAGTATATTGCTGCTTTTGGATATCAAAGTGTAACGGAGAGCAAACTGATTCATCTTTTTTTTAAAAAAAGATGATCTATTACGGTTATATTTATTCCATTACAGTTGAGTACTCAAGGGGAAAACTCAAATTTGACAACAGTATGAACAAGAAAACATGAAAAATAAAATGGAATCAAGGTTTTGCAAACATAAGGAAATTAAAAGGTTTATAACCTGAGGAAACCGGAACACACCCAAAAATCAAAGCTTCAGCCCTAAAAATCAAATATTCGATGAATCTCTGTGCCACCACTAGCTTGTCGACGAACGAGCTAATCCTTCACAAAATGGTGGAAATATAACTCAAAGAGATCGAGTGGCCGAGATGGATGAAAGTACGAGAACTAAGCTGGACTTGAGGGAAATGCAAGATAAAGAAGAAGAAGGAGAGGCACTCATCTTTCGACGGCGGCGGCAACGCCAAGCATGGCTGAGGCCGGCCAGAGGAAGCAGGGAATAATTTACTAGGTTTACCAAAAATTAACTAGAGTGAACGGGAAGGAAATGCTCTCAGCCTCTCACTGTTAAATACTAATTTCAATCGTATTTTAAAATAAATTTTTTTGATAAATATATACAGGGGTATTTAAAATAAGACCCATATACAACACATAATTTAAATTAACCCAACTATTTTTTATTTCCATTAGATTTGTTCATATTTGTAAATTATATTATATTATATATTTTTATTTTTTATTTTTAATATAATAATTTTAATATAAAAAAATTAAAACTAATAATTTTATATATTTAACATCCATCCTTTTAATATTAATCTTTAACTTTGTCTAATTTTATTCACAATTTTATATAAATATATATAAGTCATCTTAATATTTATTTAATCACATATTTATTATTTATATTAAACATTTTTTTATGTATATTATTTATGTGTAACTTGAGATAAAATTAAATAATAATTTTTTTTATAATTTTTCTAATATTTAGATTATAATTTATAATTATAGTAAATTATCTCTAATTATTTATTGTTTAAAAAAATAAAATAATCTTAGATCATGGTTTTGATGGATTATTAAAATATAAAATTTAATATAATAACTAGTTTGTTTTTAAAATAAATATTTTAAAATCTACTGTTAAAAAATCCCTTAAAACACAAGAACCAATCTACTTAATCTAATCCTATCTAATTTAAAGTGTTTAGTTTAGATTGATTTTATAGGTTTTATTGTATCATATCGATTATTGTTTTTTTAACTAACTTTATTAATTACATTCTTAATATCAATATACAATATACCATGTATATAAAAAATATAAATAATGCATTCTAAATTTTTGGATAAAATACTTAAAGATTAAAAGGATATTTTGGATAAAAAAACTTATTACTCATTAAAAATGATATTAAGGGTATAAAATAAAATCTTCTAAAAATATGAAATATTTAGGGTATTAAAGTGATAAGTTAGGTACACAAAGTATCGAAACAATTTAAAATATTAATAATTATTTTAAAAATTATATAAAATATTAAAAATATAATCAAATTTTTATAAATTATAATAAAAGTACTATAATTTTTATTAAAATAAAGCTTAATAATTATTATTTTTAATATTTTAATAAATTAAGTGTGATACACATATTTTTTATAAATTTACCTAAAATTTAAAATTACCTTTTAAAAATATTTGAACAAAATAATCCATATAATTTTTAGTAATAATTACTATTTTCTTTAATCTCTTAATTAATGTATAATTTTTATGAGTCTTGTATTTTATCAATTAAATAATAAATTATTAATATTTAAAATATTAATAATTGTATTAAAGATTATTTAAAATATTAATTGTATGCTTAATTTTTTAAGTGATAATATTATTATATTTTTAAATAAAAAATTATTATTAATTATTTTTAATACTTTAATAAATTATATGCAACTAAAGAATTTATGAATATGCATGCTAATATGGTAGGTATACATGAATCATCTCTCGAGATTTTGGTAATTATCAACTTTTTATCAAAAGTAATGTTTTATATTTATCAATTATTTAAAATTTTAAAATTATCAAAAAGGTTTCATAGTAAATAATATTATATTTAAAATATCAATTAACATTATTTTGCCATTTGATGATGTTATTTTTATATTTAAAGATGGATTAATAATTAATTATTTTAGAGAGTTTGTTAATATTTACCTTTTATTAATATGTTTCATTTTAACAAATGACACCCGTTGTTTGTTAGGTTTTTTTCTCTCTCTAAAATTAGTGTATACGGTTATAATTTTAATAAATTTGTAAAGATAAGATAGTTAAAAATTTGAAAGATTTTTATAAATCTTTAAGAACTTGATATATTTTAATAAAGTTTTGTACATTGTAGTGGATTATGTCATAGGATTTTATAAATTATAATGTATTTTATATTCATAATACTGAAATAATAATATAATGATAACGTGAGTACAGGAGAGAAGATAAAAATTTAGTGTAGTGAAAATATGTGATGAATTTTTTTTACTTGTAATTTTAATTAAAAACTTCTTCAAAATATATAAAAACCCTTGGGTTCTTAAAAAATTTAAAATCAATGAATTTTTAAGCAACCAGAATTTTAAATACTTTTATGAAATCTTAATTTTTGTAACGAAATATTTTAGGTGATAGGTCTCAGTATGTGCAGCAAGACATCCTAACTAGTTTTATGCTTCCATAGCATCCTACTCATCTAGCCTCACAACTATAAGTATTATTTAACAAAGAAAAAATATATACAAACTAAATATCAACAAATATTAAGAGCCCTAGAGGTTATACTATTAGCTATAACATTATCCTCCCTATAAATATGAGAACAGTAGAAGTTCATACAAGTAATTTTATCTAAGCAGTTAACATAAGGAGAATACCATATCCATGGCACCAAAGAGTGACAATATAAATAAAGTCTAACTCTAACTAAAATTTATACCACCTAAATGAGATAGTATACATCACCTCATGAATGGTCACCACTAATTCTACCTCAAAAGCATAGAAGATCCCAAGTAAGATACAAAAACATCAATTAACAAATGATCTTGATGTTCAAAAAATACCTACACAACCAGATAGCCTTGATAACCCAAAAGTAGTACCATATGTATTAGCCTCGATCCATCCCGATGGAGGTGCCCTCCAAATAAACTCTACAATCCGCAGAACCCGTCATGGGGTACCTTGTGTCCGTAAATGGTGGAAGACTTAAACATCATCCACTATAATTTGCATAGATCCATGTTGTGGAAGTCTTACCTCTCGAATAAATTGTCAAACTGTGAAAAATGCAGAACTTATAGATGTATCTATATCCTCAATTGTATAATCATGTATAGTCATCCATATCACCCAGATGGCTAAAAAATCTATATTTTCCATAAGTTACCAATTTGTAACCCAAGGTTAGTTTTCATTGCAATTGTCGACAAAAGAATCTGTGTGAGGTTGCTTGCCAAAAATGAGCATAAGAGGTTCTAGAGTACACTTGTAAAATGAGAACTCAAAAAAAGTGAGATAATTTCCTCCGCTAGGCCACACAGGGTCCATTTGGAAGGAAATGAATATCCTTTCTTCTTTGCCTAGCAATCAATAGGAAGTTTTTTTCTATTTAGCACGTCGTAGTAAGATGGACTGTGATGAGGTATGAAAAGGACCCAAATAGTCCTACCCCAACTCTTAAGTTCCCCAACCATACCTAGGGAAGCATAGGCCTTGTTAATTGTAACTCCTCCCTTAGTTGAGCATGTGATATATTCCATCCATCGGCTCATAAATAATCTCCAACCAAATAATGCATTGGCAGATCCACCGGAAGACTATTCATTTTTTCAATTATAAGAGTACCTAACCAATTATCCATCCAAAATCTTACTAAAGAGTCTCTGCCAAATGACTATATAGACACCTTCAATAGAGTCAAATAATAAGATTGTATACTTGGCCAGACAGATAGGTGAATATAATAACTCCATTGACCTTTCTCCCTATCCAAGTACCATTTACATAAGTAAAGCATCATGCTTGAGTTTTCTATGATAACCCCCAGGTAAACTTTCTTAACATGGCCTCATTTAGAAGACTGAGGTCTCTTAAGCCAAGGCCCTACTTTTGTAGTAGGTGACAACAATCCATCTAAGCAACCTAGACCAGTTTAAGCTTATCCGTCATTTTCGATCGAAAGAAGTTTCCAATGACTTTTGTCAGACATTCTAAGATCACTTTCAACTAATTATATATCTAAAATGAGGGAAGAAACATACTCTAAATGACTAAATATATCTAACATCTATACTTTGCCTAAGAACGAATGAGTTCTTTCCATGCTTCTATTTTTACATTAATTTTATCAACTAATCCTTGAAACCAACATTTCTTGGAGGCCCCTAAAATAAGGTGACACTAAATAAGACAAAGATGTGCGCCTAATGCAAAAAAAATTGTATTTTATAATAGCTTACAAGCGCATGAATCAATTATAGTAAGCGATAAGTATACTTCTAAAATCAGTCAAAAGAGTAACTACATGGTTTTAAATAATTCAACAAAACTCTTAAAAACAAATACAGAAAATAAACTTAAACATTATGTCACAATATTTTAGTTCTTAAAAGTCTAATCTATTGACATAAAATAAAAGATGAAAAAAGATTTATTCAACAAATATTAAGTAGATAAACAATTAATACTCAAAGAAGAATTTATGTGAATTATTAGCAAGTTGACCATGCTTTTTTAAAATTAATTAGCTTCTTAAAGATATAAATTCAAATGATTGATTTTCTCTTTTGTGTATAAAATAGTCTTTTGGTAGGGATAAGTTCCGTTGTTAATGAAATTAATTAAAGTCTTTTGACAGGGATCAATAACTAATAAGATTAAATTATCATTTACACCTAAGGAAATAACAAACCATTTAAATTAATTCTTTTGGTGGGACTATCAATTTAAACACTTATTCAAGATGTTAAAAATAAATCCTAAAACCTAACTTTTATATTTTAAATTTATTATGAAAAATATGTTATCAATATATTTATTACTAATAAATTTTGTAGAAATCTTAAAATAAAGAAATAAACTCAATTTATTTTGTAAAAATATTTCACAAATACAATAATATAATTAATATGCTATAGTAATATTCAGCCAGACACTCGATTTAATAAATAGTCAATATATTAAAAATAGCATTCATACATAAAGATTTATCTATAAATAATCAAATACAATTAAAATAAAATACCTCAATGCATTCTTTAATATATAGAACTTTTGTAATGATGAGTGATCTAAAAAACTTTCAAAAAGATTTACCTATATTGTTATTGAATATAAACTATAATAAAAAACTAAGAAATAAAATTTTGAGAACAACTACCTATTACAAAAATCTATCTAACCTATTCTATATGTATTTGATATCTATAAAGAGACAAACAAATGAATTTATAGCTAAGACTTGGCGAGAAAAGTGGATCGTGAAGGAAAAATCATTACATACTACGACCCATATTTATTCACGTCGTAACCTGCATTATGTTTTGGTTCGCTTCATTTCAAACAAAAAGGATTATGCCATGGTACATTTCTCTGCCATAGCTCAACTCAAGCTACTTGAAATTGATGTTAAAAAGAGTGGAGTGTGTCATAACTCACTGTACTTCATGTTGTGGCCCGTGTTTCTTGTTTTCATTTTGTACTTTTACCCCGTTGTAATTGGTTGGATCACATGTAAGGCTTATATGTATTGTTCTTTTAATATTCTAAGTTGAAAATGAGAGTTTTAGGTATAATTCTTTAAGTGTTTATCAATTTACTAAATTGAACCTAAAAATACCTAAAATAACATAAAATATCTATGACTCCAAACATATAGAGTAGTTTAAATAATGATAAAATCATACATATTTAAATATATTTATTACATTTAAGTACAAATAAATCGTGTAATATTAGTGTTTTTCAAGCACCCATTATAACTCATAACTAGGTTTTTTCCAACCTCTAGCAATGAAAGCGATATAAAAAAACTAAAAATAAAAACTAAAATAAATAAATTATACTAACTTAAATCATTTTCATATATTGACACGGTTGCATTTAGCATAATAACAAGCTTTTAAACCCCAGATTGTCTTAATGGATGAGTTTAAGTCTCATGAGAGCTTTCAATGATAATTCCCACAAACATTCTACTAAATGAAAAAACTAAAACGAATAACAAAAACAAAATCAAACAACTAACAAATAACAAATAAAAAAATAAAAAGTAAAAATTAAAAATTAAATAACAAAATTTTCTCATGCTTTAACGTCCTCTAAGTTCATAATTAAAATCCAAAATATAAGTTAAATTAACATCCTAAAGGATCACAATATATTATGAAAATAAGTTACAAACTACAAATTCTTATTCCATATTAAAAATGTATCAATATTGACTCGCCCAAATTAGAGTTAAGAATATGAATTCACTTCAATTTTAATCCTCACAAGTCATATTCTTAATATTTTACTAATTCTATGGGTTCAAGCACTTAATCAAAGACATATGCGAATAGAATTCATGTAAATAAATGAATTAAATGGGTTCATATATGATTAAAGAAGAAAGGATTAAAAAGTGTGTGACATTAATCTCATAAAAGGAATCAAATGAAAAGATTTATGAATAAATCAAATACTATTCTCATGCATCAGTTAAAATCATCAAGTAAAAAATCAAGTATATGCCTAAGAGATGAATGAAAATGCAATGATTTCTATGGTATTTATTTCCTATTTTTTCTTTTGAACTAATCATTTTCACCACATAAGGAACTTTTGGGTCATATTATTTATTTTTCTCTCTCTTTTTTATACTTTTTTTAATACATTCTTTTTTAGAGAGCATACCTATGTATATGTATTTGGTGAGTGGCTAATTTTAGCTTTAAGAAACCCATATAAATCTCTTTTTTGAATGTCATGCATGAGTGAAATATGCATATACTTTCAATTTCAACTTAAGTCAATTAAGTTAAGCAATAAAAATAAGTATATGATATTTCATTAGATGTTAAAAATGCTAACATTTAATACAAAACCTATAGAAATCATCTAACAATTTGAATTAATAAGAAGAGTATTTAAAGGAGTAGAAAAATATTATCATTCAGAATAAAAGGATATAGGCTCAAAATATTCTCATAAGGTAGTCTCCACTATTTGATTCATAAGTATCATTTTTGGATTTATCTAATCTCAACATTCAAGCATGAAACACAAACTATGATAAAAAAAACTAATTATCACAATATTCTATGACATATTCAAGAAATCAATCCAATAATGCAAAGACTCAATCAGTCGTTTAAAATCAACTACAAGTATGATAATTTTGCAAATATTTTAAAATTCAAGCTAATTATCCCTAAACCAATGAATAAAATCAAATCAAATAAATGTAGATACTTGTTTAATAAAAAAAAATTTAAAAGTGCCTAAATTTATGTAACTTTTACTCGACCCCAACCTAGAATCTATATTATCCTTAATGTAACAAATGTTAATTAAAGATAAAGATAAAAGAAAAGAAAAGTTATACATTTTCTCAATATGATCAAGTAATGATGTGGTAAGTGAGGTGAATTCATAATCTTAAACAATTAGATCACATAAACAAAATTTTGTGTACTTCTCATACTTTACATCTAAAAAAAAGTTATAAATTTATCGATTTTAAATCAAATAAACATGGTTTACAAAAAAAATAAAAAAAATACAACAAATAAAAATAAAACACATTTTATAAAATGTAAAATAACATAAAACAAAATAAAATCCCATAAACAAAAACTATTAAATTAGAAGTTCATATAAACAAACTGAAAATAAAATTCATAAAAATAATAAAACTCTTGAGTTAGGTTGGAGCTCAATCATCCATGTTGTTCGGTCCTTGATCATCATGTGGGTGATGTGGCGATGTAAAATGAAATCATACTCTTGATTTATAGGTTCTCTCAAATAACTGGTATCAACTCCAGATGAGAAAGAGAGTTAACTAATGCATCTCATGTAGATTATGATTATATTCAACCTAAATACAACAATGCTATCTACTTGTATACTCAACATGATGGGTAGTTTACTATTGGACATGTTTCTCTATATAGTTTACTTTTTCATTTTAAGTGATGAATTGCATTCTTCATTGACATCTTCGAAGAAGAAGTGACCCTTTTGTCCTTTTTGTTCTGCTAGTTCTTGGGGTAAGTTGATTACAGTATGCTACAGTCAATAACTCATAAGGTTATATTAACACCCCACTCTTTAGATAATTCACCCCTACTTTGGCATATAAAGTTGTAATGAGTTGGAGAATAAATAACTCAAATGGTGATTGTTAGTAGACAATCTTATCCATTCGTGAATTATGGCTCCAATATACATAGTCATTGTGGATGCTATAACATATAGTAATATAACTCATTCTTTGTCCATAGAGCTATAGTGTGTAGTGTGCATGAATGTAATATACAAAAAACTTTAGTTAAATATTTTGTTTCAAAACCTTTGAATTTTCCACTAGAATACTCCCACTCAACCCACTCCATAACAAGGGTTTCTATTAAGATAGTGTATTTCACATTATTTAAATAATTTTCATACCCACCCAAGCCCACATCCATCAAACCATAATAAGAGTTTTATATCATATGGACAAAATGGGACTAGTACACCTTGTAATTTTACCCTGTTATCAACAACGTTGGGAACATTAACGTAAAATCTTGAACGATTAATTCAACAGCTCAACAACTAATCTCTTTTCTACAATAAACTATTATTGATTTCATTGGTCTTATTAAATCTGAGTTTAACCTCTATACTTGCATACTTAACACTATTATAGTCTATAGAATCTATTTCTTCTTTTCTTTTTTACTCCTATTCCTTTTAAGGACCATTTAATCAAATTAATCTTAAAAATTCAAAAGTTCACAAATATTCCAGAAATTTCAAACAAAATAACACAACACAACACAACACTATATATAATCCAAAAACTTTCCAATTAGTCCAATTAGGATTTGGTACTCTTTTAACCCAAAAATTCTAGAATTAATTCATACAAATTAGAGAAATTAACTCAAGAAATTATTCTAAAATCCTTAGTCACTTACTTGTGTTGTTGTAAAGAAAATGAAAATTTGAAGAACAACCCTTGTAGAAGATGAAGATTTGAAAATTCTTGAAAGAAATTTGACAAAATCTCTCAATCAAATGGCAATAAATCAAATAGGAGTAGCATTATTGCGAAAAAATTTGAAAGATTGAAGGAAAAAGATAAGATTTTGGGGAATTATGTGTGTTTAGGATGGAGAAAAATTTAGGATATGAGTGAAGAAGATGAAGAAAATGTGAGAAATGAGGATTGGAATGCATATGTTGGAAATTTTAGTGAAAAATGAATGTAGACTATTGTATAAGTTTATTCATGTCGCAGTGCAAATTGTTAAAATTGCATACCAAAACGTTTAGAATCCTTTGGGCCATGATGTGGTTAAGCTTATGCCACAGAGCAAAGTTAATTTCTTCATATTCCAATCTCAATCCAAGAGTCCCATGCTACGATCAGAAAAAGGTCATGCTAAGGCTTAGAAAGATTTTATTATTATTGTTATTATTGTTATTATTATTATAACTAAAATAATACTAAATAAAGTCTAAGTACTAAATAGTTATAATAAAATTCAATTATAAATATAACTATAATACTAATAAGCATTAAATAAAAACTAAATAGCAAATAATTACAATTAAAAGAAAAGGAAAAATAAATTAAAATAAAACAAAAAAGAATAATGGATTATAACCTATCTAGGACTTACTTTGTCATCTTAGCAAGACGTTGCTTGGAGGACTTTCATTTTTAATAAACTTAATGTCCTCACATAATTGAGTTCACTTGTCGTTCTAACCAAGTAACTATTTTTTTTCTTACTTCTGCAAGTGTTCAACTAGTTGTTCAATCTATATCTCCACCCTTTCTACGGATTCCTCTATCAAGTCCAACCTTTAATTAGTTTTTGATTAGTTGCCCTTACTAACTTGAATGAAAATGTTCAACTTATCTTCAATAGTTGGTTTGTTAGAAGGCTTCTGTGGCACTTGTTATGGGTGGTATGGATGGTATTGATGGGCCTATTGATTGTAGTTCTGGACAAATGGGGGATTGTTTTCCCTCCGAGAGATATTATGATGATTTCTTTACCCTGAATTATAGGTGTTTGCATTGGGGATCTTGGTTGGTACCCATCCATTACATTAACTTGTTCAAGCACTTGATGAGTGCTCAAAAAGCACTAAAATTACCATGATTTTATGCTCATTAATTGATTAAAAAAATATATATATATATGTTTTATCATATATTTATATAAATTTGTCTTTTTCGGAATCACGAGTATTTTTATTGTTTTTCAGGTATTTTGGCAGAAAAACGCAATTTAAAGACTCAAAGAGGAATACTTGAAGCAATACATCACAAATATATTAATAAATAAGTGGGAAAATGTCAACAAACATGGAAAAATTGGACAAAATGGGTCGAAAAGACGGAAATCGCGCCCATTGCTGAAGCATCCCAGCGCTTCAGGCCCGCGGCGCCCGGCCCGCGCCCGACGCACCCGTACGCCATCCGCGCTGGCCGGCACTTGTTCACGCGCGGCCGTGCGGGTAGCGACAGCCCGCCGCGCGTCGCCTCAGCCGGCCCCTCCAGCGCGCCCAACGCGTTTTCGCCCCATTTTCCACGTGCAGCCGCCCCCATGACGTCATGTTGACGTCATTGTGATGAATGCTCAAAAAGCACTAAAATTACCATGATTTTATGCTCATTAATTGATTAAAAATATATATATTTATATGTTTTATCATATATTTATATAAATTTGTCTTTTTCGGAATCACGGGTATTTTTATTGTTTTTCAGGTATTTTGGCTTAAAAACGCAATTTAAACACTCAAAGAGGAATACTTGAAGCAATACATCACAAATATATTAATAAATAAGTGGGAAAATGTCAACAAACATGGAAAAATTGGACAAAATGGGTCGAAAAGGTCAAAAATGTCAAAAAGACAGAAATCGCGCCCATGCGGTACCGCGTCTTTGGCATTGTTCACGCGCCGAGCCATGCGCGCGGCAGCGACCCGCGCTCGCGCGCAGCGCCCCAGCAGCCCCCCTCCGTGCGCCCAACGCGTTTTCGCCCCATTTTCCACGTGCAGCCGCCCCCATGACGTCATTGATGACCTCAGCATTTCCATTACACGTTTTTTCATTTTTTAACATTTTTTTACTCATTTTTTCTCTCCATCCTCACCTATAAATACCCCCCTTCCCTTCACTTCAAAAACACACCTCAAAACACACTTCTCTCTTCTTTCTTTCTCTCATTTCTTAGTTTTTAGTTTTTTTTTAGTTTTTCTTATGTTTTAGCTAGTTTTTCTTATGTTTTAGCTAGTTTCTCTTAGTTTTAGAGTTCTTCCCTCTTTGGGAAGAACTAGTTATGTTTTTTTGTAATAATATAGCTTTTTGATTCAATAAATGGGAGTCTGCAAATTCCGTTTGGAGGTTTTCTAGCAACGGGAATGGCATCGAGAAATCTTGTAAGGATTTTATTTTCTTTGCGAGTTATTTTTTATACTTTATTCTTACATGTTATATTTAATTTGTCTGTGATTAAATTTAAGCTTGCTAGCTATTTGTAAACATGATATAATAATAACGTTGTTATGTACGAAATATTAAATAGGTAAAAATCTCTAAAATGAATTGATTTTATTTTTTTATTCAAGATTTTATATTAAGAATGTTAGAGAGAAATATATTATTTTTCATTACAAACTTAAATCTAAAAATTAGATTTTAAGGTTTAGTTATCCGGTCGATTTAGAGTAGTGCTCTTTTATTTGTTGGTACAATCGCCGGTAGTTAGAGTAAAGCTCTATTTCAAAAGTTTTTATAAAATTATTATCACGAAAATATATTGACACCATGTTTTCAGTAGTGGTTTTAAAACTTGAAAGTTAGTACTCGGATAACTAAATTCTTAGGTTTAATTTGGACACCTTGAATAAAGTTTAAACTGTCTAACCCCACCAAAGGTGTCATTTAAATGGTTCATTTTCAATCTCTTAGAAAAGGAATTAATTTAATTAACCAAATTAGTTATCAACCCCACCCATAGGTGTTAATTGATTTGTTTAGTTAACAAAGAATATCTAACCCCACCAAATGTGGTATTCATACAAAAAAGGGAGAATCAATAAATATCAATTCATATATTTAATAACCTAGATAATATGAGCAAGCATAATTAACTTAGTTATTATATCCATAAATACTCCACCATTATAAAAGATAAAATTTGCATGAATGTTTATTGAATCTATGTTTATTTTTATGTTATTAGATTAAAAACACAAAACCCAAAATATCGTGACAGGATGTTTAGGATTTAATTTCGTTTTTAAAAGTTTGAATAATAAATTAAAAACCACATACATTCCTTCCTTAGATCGACCTTGGGAGTATACTTATCATTTTCTACGAAATGATTCGTGCACTTGCGAGAGTTTTATAAATATAAAACCAAAGTATTGGCAGGATCGGTGAAGCCGGTTTTTGTTCATCAGCACTACAATAACTTCTCCTTGATAAGAACAGGTATTAGTACTACGTCCCAATGTACTACACACTCTGTATTGTTCTTTATTAAGAGTAGATTGTGTAACAAGAAGTACAACTTGCTTAGGTTGCAAGTTTTATAGATACTTCAATATCATAGTCTATTTCATGAATTATAACCTTCTCACTCTTAAGCTCTTTTACTGGGAATTAATGCCCAACATATCAAAGAGATTATAAGTCTCTATAGTAGTTTTCTTACCCATAGCACATCCCGTAGAATTATCAACAATGAATTGGCATTGTTGTGTCAACCCATCATAGAAAAACTTATTCTAAAATTGCAATGAGTAACTATAATGAAGGCATTGAGTGAGGAATAACTTGACCTTATCCTAAGCCTCATGAAATAGTTCACTTTTCATCTGAGAGAAAGTAGCAATCTTTTCTCTCAAATAAGATGTTTTTTTTATGGGAATAGAATTTTCTCATGAATTTGTAGTAAACCTTCTCTCAGGTTATCAAGGAACCAGAATGGAGTGACCTTAGCCAAGCTTTGAACCTATATTTGAGGGCATAAGGGAAACACCTTATTCTCAATTAGTCCTTGGTAAGTATACCGAAAGGAAAAGTTTTGACTATTGAGTAAAAGTCCTTAATGAAAGACAGAGACTCCTCATTAGTCAATCCATGGAAAGAGGGTAACATGAAAAAATAAATATTTATCAATTTCTAGTTCAATGCTACAACATTTAATTGAATTAAAGATACCAATGACTAGCCTTGCATACTCTTTCATTATTGTTTCCTTAAGTTGTGATTTTTTTCTCATTTTATAGATTCAATTAAAAGGTCTAGTTTTAATTCTATGTTTTGCTCAACTAAAGACTCTTGGATCTCAATAGTCAACCTTCATAACAGTTCCTTATATATGTTAACGTTGTCAATGAAAGATAAAAGATGATATCGTAAGGATCTCCTACCTCATATATAAACTAAGAAAATAATAAATTAAATTCACCACTCAATTTATTATACAATAATACATGTCTAAATGTATATTATAATAAGTTAATAAAGTACATCATTCAAGAAATAAGTCAGTACATAGAAATACTAAACAAAATAATTAATAAAATAAAAAAAGTAAAAAAATAATGATGAAAGAAAATAGAATAAAATAAAAAGAATTGAATTAATAACTAAACAGATAAATAAAAGAAGAAATTAAAATTAAAAATAAATTAGTACACCATAAAAAGGAATTCAGTTAATAAATAAATTAAAAACTAAAACCAACCAAATAAAAAACATATGTATAATAAAAATATAAATAAACCAAAATATTTTTTAAAATTTTTTGATTATTTTTAGGTTTTTGATTTTTCAATAAAAAAATATAACTCTTGATTTTCTATATTTTTGAGTTTTTGATTTTTTTAAATTAAAATATTTACAAAATAAAAGTTTTTAAGATTTTTGATAATAAAAATTTAAAACGTTGTTGCTCCTTAACAACAGAACTGAAAACTTGATGAATAAATTTTGTATTTTATAATAACTTGTAATTGTACGAATCATTTATAGTAAGCGATAAGTATACTTCTAAGGTCGATTTAAGAAGAAATTATATGGTTTTAAATAATTTAACAAAACTCTTAAAAATAAACACAAAAAATAAATCTAAATATTCTATTACAATATTTTATTTTTGAAAAGTCTAATCTATTGACATAAAATTAAAAATAGAAATATGATTTATTCAACAATTAAATAATCAATACTCAATGGAGAATTTATGTGAATTATTAACTAATTGATCGTGTTTATTTAGAATTAATTAGACTTTTAAAGATATAAATTTAAATTATTAATTTTTCTTTTTCGTATTAAAAAATATTTTGATAGGAATCAGTTTCGTTGTTAATCAAATCAATTAAATTCTTTTAACTAAGATGAGTAATTGATAAAATTAAATTATGCTTAACTCATAAGCAATTAACATACCATTTAAATCAATGCTTTTGACAAGGTTATCAATTTAAACGCATATTCAAGGTATCATAATTAGATCCTAAAATTTAATCCATTACAAAAAAATATGTTATCATTATATTTATCATCAATCAATTTTTTATAAATCTTGAATGAAGAAATAGAGTCAATTTATTTTGTAAAACTATTCACCTAAATTTATTTTCACAAACACAGTAAAATAACTAATATCATATAGTAATATTCAGTTAAACATGTTCAGATGTAATGAATGACCAATATGTTAAAAAAAGTATTTAGAAAAATATATAAGCACTTTATTTGTAAATGATTAAAATCAAATACCTAAATGTATTCTTCACTATACATAACTTTTGTAATGATCTATTATTTGAAAAACCTCTAAAATATTTGCCTATATTGTTATTGAATATAAACTATTATAAAAAATTAAGAAATAAAATTTTGAGAAAATGATGAATCCTTAAAAAGTACTAAAATTACTACGATTTCGATGTACTTTAATTAATTAAATACATTTATATTTATATGATTTTATCATATTTTTATATAAATTTATCTTTTCGAAATCATGAGTATTTTTATTATTTTTCAGGTATTTTCATTCAAAATTAATTTAAAGACTCGAAGAAAAAAATACCAAAAGCAATATATCACAAATATGTTGAGAAATAAATGAAAAAAATTGGATAAAATGGGTCAAAAAAATAAAAAATGCTCCAAGCCGTGCGCATCATGCCTATCCCAAGCGTAGATGTGATCATTCATGCTGAAGTCTCGTAGGCACCAGCACATGCCCACATCGAGTCTCACACGTACAAATCCACGCCCAGCACATGCCCAACACGCAGCTAGCATATGCCCAACACGCACCTAGCACATGCCCAACACACATCTACACGTGCGCAACCAACACACACCTAGTACACGTACACATGCACGCAGCCAGTACACGCCCAGCATATGTCGTGCCCTACACGTGTGTCAACTTGTCCAAACACGTCCAAAATCAATTTTTGAAATATTTTCTCACCTTTTTTGGCATTTTCCTCATCTATAAAAAGACTTAATGAGTGCTCAAAAAGCACTAAAATTACCATGATTTTATGCACATTAATTGATTATATATATATATATATTTATATGATTTTATCATATATTTATATAAATCTATCTTTTCAGAATCACTGGTATTTTTATTGTTTTTCAGGTATTTTTGCTTAAAAACGTAACTTAAAGACTCAAAGAGGAATATTGGAGGCAATACATCACAAATATATTCATAAATAAATGAGGAAAAATCAACAAATATAGAAAAATTGGACAAAATGGGTCAAAAAGGTCAAGAATGTCAAAAAGGAGGAAATCACGCACGGAGCCGCCTAACCGCGCCAGCTAACGCGTGCAGCGCGCCCAGCCGCGCCGAGCAGTCATGAGCGCGCGTGCCCGCGCCCATCAGCACCCAGTCCCTCGCGCGTCTCTACATGTGCCTACTACTGTCCGCGCGCACCCTTACTCCAATCTGCGTGCACCAACTCGTCCCACATCACCATAATGTCATCAGTATGACGTCATCATTCACTACTCGGCGTTTCCACCATTTTTTATCATTTTTTCACCCATTTTTTCTTCCTCTCCTCACCTATAAATGCCCCTATTCTCTTCACTTCATACCACACCTAAAAACACATTCTTTCTCTCTTTTTTCTCTCTTTTCTTAGTTTTTAGTTTTTCCTTAGTTAGTTTTTCTTAGTTTTAGAGTTCTTCCCTCTTTGGGAAGAACTAGTTATGTTTTTTTTGTAATAATATAGCTTTTTGATTCAATAAATGGGAGTGCAAATTCCGTTTGGAGGTTTTTCAGCAACAGGAATAGCATCAAAGTACTGTAAGGATTTTATTTTCTTTACAATTATTTTTTATGATTTATTCTTACATGTTATATTTAATTTGTCTGTGATTAAACTTAACTTTGCTAGTTGTTTATAAACATAATATAATAATAACGTTGTTATGCTTGCGAAATATTAAATAGGTAAAAATCTCTAAAATGAATTGATTTTATTTTTATTCAAGATTTTATATTAAGAATGTTAGAGAGAAATATATTATTTTTCATTACAAACTTAAATCTAAAAATTAGATTTTAAGGTTTAGTTATCTGGTCTGATTTAGAGTAGTGCTCTTTTATTTGTTGGTACAATCGCCCGGTAGTTAGAGTAAAGCTCTATTTCAAAAGTTTTTATAAGAATTATTATCTGAAAATATATTGACACCATGTTTTCAGTAGTGGTTTTAAAACTTGAAAGTTAGTACTCAGATAACTAAATTCTTAGGTTTAATTTGGACACCTTGAATAAAGTTTAAACTGTCTAACCCCACCAAATGTGTCATTTAAATGGTTCATTTTCAATCTCTTAGAAAAAAGAATTAATTTAATCAACCAAATTAGTTATCAACCCCACCCATAGATGTTAAATGATTTGTTTAGTTAACAAAGAATATCTAACCTCACCAAAGGTGGTATTTATACAAAAAAGGGAGAATCAATAAATATAAATTCAAATATTTAATAATCTAAATAATATGAGTAAGCATAATTACTTAGTTATTATATCCATAAATACTCCACTATTTTAATAATAAGATTTGCATCAATGTTTATTGAATTTGTATCTATGTTTATTTTTATGTTATTAGCTTAGAAACACAAAACCCAAAATATCGTGACAGGATATTTAGGATTTAATTTCGTTTTTAAAAATTTGAATAATAAATTAAAAACCACATATATTCATTCCTTAGATCGACCTTGGGAGTATACTTATCATTTTTCTACGAAATGATTCGTGCACTTACGAGAGTTTTATAAATATAAAACCAAAGTATTGGCAGAACTGGCAGTGCCGATTTTGCTATCAAGACCCTCTCCTCCATTGTAAAATCCATCCCTTAAATCCCTCAAAATCTATTCTCTCTCTCTAGTTTTTAGTTTTTTTTAGTTTTAAAGTTCTTTTCTTTTTTAGAAGAACTAGTTATGTTTTTATAGATTTTTAGTTTTTGATTCAATAAACGGAAATGTAAATCCGTATGGAGGTTTTCCAGCAACAAAATTAGCATCAATGTTTTGTAAGGATTATTTTGAGGTATAATTTTAAAATAAATTTTCTACAGTTATGTTTTTATATTTTATTATTCTATGTTATGTTTAATTTGTTTGTGATTGAATTTAACATTGTTGGTTGTTTATAAATATGATATAATAATAATTTTTTTATGCTTACAAAATATTAAATAGGTAAATCATTTCTATACAATAAATTGATTTTTTTATTCACGATTTATACTAAGAATGTTAGAGAGAAATATATTATTTTTCATTATAAACTTAAATCTGAAAATTAGATTCTAAGGCTTAATTATCTGGTATAATTTAGAGTAGTACTCTTTTATTTGTTGGTACAATCGCCCAGTAGTTACATTGAAACTCTATTTCAAAAGTTTTTTTTATAAGAATTATTATTCGAAAATGTATTGACAACATATTTTCAATAATAGTTTTAAAATTTGAAAGTTAGTACTCGGATAATTAAATTCTTAGGTTTAATTTTGACACCTTGAATAAAGTTTAAAATGTCTAACCCCACTAAAGGTGGCATTTAAATTGTTCATTTTCAATCTTTTAGAGAAAAAAAATTAATTTAATTAACCAAATTAGTTATCAAACTCACTTATATGTGTTAATTGATTTGTTTAATTAACAAATAATATCTAACCCCACCAAATGTGATATTCATATAAAAAAGATAGAATTAATAAATATCAATTTATATCTTTAATAACCTAAATAGTATGAGTAAGAATAATTAATTTAATTATTATATCCTTAAATACTCTATTGTTATGAATAATAAAAATTTGCATTATTATTTATTGAATCATATCTATGGTTATTTTTATGTCATTAGATTAGAAAAAAATCAAAATATTGTGAATGTTTAGGATTTAATTTAATTTTTAAAAGTTTGAATAATAAATTATAAATCACAAATATTCATTATTTGGATCGACTTTGGGAGTATACTTGTCATTTTCTATAAAATGATTCATGCACTTGTGAGAGATTTATAAATATAAAATCAAATTATTTGCAAAATCGACATCGCCGATTTTGTTCATCAGAAAACTAAAGAAAAAGAAACTTTAGCTGCCTCCTACAAATATCTGACTTATTCTATATATATATATATATATATCTAATATCTGTAAGGAAAAAAAGAATGAATTTATAGCTAGTGCTTGGTAAGAAAATTGGATTGTGAAGGAAAATTCAACATGCGTTGCGACTTATATTTATCCATGCCTCCACTTGCGTTACATTTTAGTTTGCCTCATTTCAAATAAAAAGGATCATATTATGACACAACATTTTTCCGCCGCAACTCAACTTAAGCTACTTAAAATTGGTGTTAAAAAAGTGTGTGGCCCGTGTTACTTGTTTTCACTTCTTGTTTTTATCCCCTACAACTGGTTGGATCATATGTAAGACTCATATATGTTGTTCATTTAATTTTCTAAGTTGAAAATGAGTTCTTTAGGCATGATTTGTCAAGTGTTTATCAATTTGCCAAATTGAAGATAAAAATGCCTCAAAAAATAGAAAATAATCGTGATTGAACACATAAATTTGCTTAAATAATAATAAAATCATGCATATTTAAATCCATTTATTACATTTACGTGTAAATAAATCGCGTAATATTAGTGTTTTTCATGCACTTATCAACCCTCAGTATGAATCCCAACTATTTCCCAAAGTGATTAAATATTGTTATGTGATACACCTTTATTAAAGTAAATGAAAGATTTATCCAAATTGACTAGCTAACCCAAAAGTTGCCTATACAAATGAAAAACCTCAGATAAAACCTAGGTGTTTGATGAACAAGCATAACTAAATATAAGAGGTCATCAGTATATGAGAAGCGGAATGGGGCAAGAGTGCCCTTTGGCAAAGCAATTGGAAGAAAGCAAGCATTGTCTACTAAATACCAAAGCTATTTGCTTAGAAACTATTTGACAATACAAAACAATAGCAAAGATAGAGGATCTACTTGCCTGATGCCTCTAGGACAAGATAAATAACCCCCGGGTGAACCATTAACTAGAATCGACATTCTTACATATGTAAAAATATCTTGAATCAAACCAAGAAAGATGTTGTCAAATCCAAAACATTGGATCACTTTTAAGATAAAGTCCTATCATATGGTATTAAAGGCCTTATGAATATCAATTTTGAGAGTAATATTACCCCTTGACTACGAAGTTGTATTGCAATGAAGCACTCAAAAACACCAACCATACAATCACTAATTTTTCAACCCGAAATAAACCCAAATTGATTTTGTGATATAATACGAGAACATATGTCTCCCAAACATTTGGTGACGATCTTTTTGATTAACTTGAACATAAAGTTTCCTAGAGTAATTGGTTTCTATATATCAATATTACTTGTATGTGGGTGTTTGGGTATAGAATTAGAAAATATGAATTTAGCCTCAGATGCATTTGACTCATTCTAAAATAGTCTTAAATTTATTGTATTACATCAGTACCAATGATTCCCTAGCACTGTTGAAAGAATTTAATTGTAAAACCGTCCAGCATAAGAGCACTCAAGGGGATTATGTTGAATTCCATGGCACTTATGTCCTCTGGTGATGGTGTACTTCGTAAATTTCCATTATATGTACAAGTGACCAAGGTGGGAGCAATCGACTCGATTAGATTAAAGTTTAGAGTGCCACCCATTTTTGACCAAGAAAAAGTTGCTCATAGTATCCCAAAATATGATCACTATAATTTCTATATTTTTTATGATCTCTTCATTAATTTCTAAGTGAGTTAAAGGCTTTTGGGACTTTAGTCACTTAAGGAGTGAGTGAAAAAATGTAATGTTTCTATCATCACCCTTAAGCCACTTTAGTCGGATCTTCTCCCTCAAAATGGTATCTTGTTGATGTAACAATCTATCTATGTTAACATGGGCATAAGATTTCAAATGAAAAAGTTCTTGGAAGAAGGAATACTTATCATACCATTTTTGTATGTCAACGAGGGTAGCCGAGGTTGCTTCGATATTGTGATCTAAATTTCCAAAGACTTCTTTATTCCAAGCCTTGAGAGATAACTTAAAAGCATTGAGTTTACCAATAACAATTGCCATAAGATTATGTCAACCATATTTTATGTATTAAGTCAAGGAAATGGGGATGCTCAAGCCACAACCCATGAAACCAAAATGTTCTTGGTTCCGCTGGCCTATTTGTAGTTGTTGTTAATAGAAGTGGATGGTGATTGGAGTGATGCCATAGGAGAAGGCAACAGGAAACCATGGATCAAGAGTTAATGAAGGACTAGAAACATAACTCATAGTCTAAGCGAGACCAAATGTAGAGTACTCCATATTTTTAATATGTATAAAAAGCCAATTTAGTATCAATATCAACCAGATTATAATAAGATGTTGTTACGTTGAACTCCTCAATAGATATAATATTATGAGATGAGCCTGTAATCTAATAAGATCCAAGAATGGTAATTAAATCCCCTATTACTAATCAAGAGATTAAAGGTCTAAAAGAGAACTTTAATAAATTTTTATAAGATTTTTTATAATATCTTAATTGAATATACCTAAATTTTTAGAGTCTTTTAAAATTTTATTGATACACCGAATTTTAAAACTTCATAAAATTATTAAATCCCTCAATTGAATACACATCAGTAATAGAGATTTTGATTCTTTCTTAGAAATACTTTATAACTTTTATATGTATTTATATTAATATAAAATATTAAATAGGTTATGTTGAAGTTGATTTCAGCACTTACGGTGTTCATCATTGTTTGTCGATTTGGATAATGAATGGATGAGCAAAAACTCAAAAGGAATGACATTGAAGGTGTCAAATCCACTTTGATACCTAGGTCAGTATTATGAGAGAGTTTTAGTTAAATTTTTTGTAGAGATTAGAGATTAAGTACTTTATTATATATAGAGAGGCTATTTATAAGGGTTAAGCTAATACAAATAAGTTCTGAGGATATACATTTAAATATTTTTAATTAATTTATTTTATAATCATCTTATAGAGAGAATATACTCTAGATATGCTTTTTATTTAAATTCAATCGTGTTGGGAGCATTTCATCAAGTACATGTGGCATTCTTTAATTGGTCCAAGTTATCTTTGACTAGTCAAAAGGGATACAATCAATGCATAATCAGAATGTAAAGTCAGTAGATAGGTTGGAATGAAACAAAAAATATACCCAAAGTATATTCTCTCTATAAAATAATTATTTAATAAATAAATTAGATATTATTATATATTAAAGGATTTAAATGTATATTGTTTTAGTTTATATATATCAATTCAACTCTTATAAATAGCCTTTTCATACAATTATAAGGTACATAATCCATAATCCATATACCTATTTTACTTTAACTCTCTCAAAGTATTGACTTAGGCATCGGAAAGGATTTGACACCCTTAGTGTCCCTCTTTTTGAGTGTTTGGTCATCAATTTCAAGATCCAGATCAATAGACGGCACAAACTTTAACATTTGGTGTCATCTATAAGAAATAAATTTAGTGTTATAATCAATTTGAGCTAATGAACAAACCAAGAAGATTCATCGTGTTATTTACATTCTTTGTTATGTTCGTCGTATTCATCACCTTTTAAAATTATACATCACGCTTAATTTGTTAAGCTTTCATAATGAGTTTCCACTATGTTTCTAATGACTTTCCAACTCTATCGCATGCAAATGAGTCAATCATATCTTGAAAGCTAGAACTTTCACCAAACGTACTTCAAGATGACGAGATCCCTCTAAGAGAACTCGATTTTGCCTCTTCTAAGCTACTAACTTTGGTCCCTTAAATCTCAAGAGAATAAGAATATCTCGATGAGACATCCTTTGAAGTGACCGGACAAGAACTTGACCTCAAAATGGCACACATTCCTGTGACTAAGTTAGTAGAGAAGACTAGACCCTTTACCTTGTTAGAATATGAACATCACAAAACTATACAAGTTTGCACTTTCATATGTGAAGAAGCCCATAACACGCTAGATGAGTTTCTATGATAGAATAAATATGTGTTTGCTTGATCGAACAAGGCTATTCTAGGGATAAATCCAAAAATTATGATTAATCGCTTGAATGCAGATCCAAATGTCAAACCAATTAGTTAGAAAAGAAGGTCAAACAACCAGGATATTTATGAAGGCATGAAGCAGGAAGTGGACAAGCTTTTAAAGGTTGGCTACATCACAGTGGTGAAAATGCCAAGTGATAATGGAAAATATGTGTAAACTTCACAGAGTTAAATAAAGCTTGTTCTAAGGATAGCTTCACATTACCAAGATTGACTAGATGGTAGACACAATAGTAATCGCTCTGCATTCTCTATCATGGATGCATATTCGGGATACAACTAAATTAAATTGTATGAATCAAAAAGAGAGATGACCAACTCTAAGATAAATCAGGGGATATTCTACTACAAAGTAATTACTTTGAAGGAATGCTAAAGCTAACTACCAACGATTGGTCAATAAGATGTTCCCGCAGCTTATTGAGCACACCATGAATGTCTATAATGATGATATGATCACCGAGAGTAAAAGTTTGTATGACCACTTCAAGCATATGAAACTTACCTTCAATATTTTGAAGAAATATAGAATGAAGTTGAATCCCAACAAATGTGTCTTCAAGGTAGGGTTCAAGAAATTCCTAGGATTCATGGTAAGTCAGAGGAGAATTGAATCCAATCTAGAAAAGATCAAAGCACTTCTAAAGATACACTCCCCTGTGAATATCAAAGAAGCATAGAAGTTGACAGGTAGACTAGCAACTCTCAATCAATTTATTTCCCAGGCCACTAACAAGTATATCCCATTCTTCAATATATTACGGGTAACTCACAAGTTTGAATGGAACCAAGAATGCAAGCAAGGCTTTCAGGAACTCAAAACGCACTTGAGTAGTCCAAGATTTCTAGAAATCTCACTTTGTACTTGCATTGGAATCAACAAACAGCAATGGAAGAGAAGAGGACATGATCCATAGTCTAGTCTACTACGTCAACAAGTCCTTCTATGGGGCTGAATAGAGATACCTTGGGATTGACAAAAAGGCTCTAGCTATGATAGCAGCATCTAGGAAGTTGGGTCCCTACTTTTAGGCCTATACTATAGTCATCCCGATAGATACACAATTGAAGCAAGTTCTATCCAAACCTAAGGTCTCTGAAAGACTCCAGAAATGGGCAATAGAGCTCAGCAAATTCGACATCTACTATGTCGCGTGCATGGCAATCAAAGGCCAAGTATTAGCTGATTTCATCACCGAGCTATCCCCAGGATGTTCATCCAATGGATCCATCCCAAATGGAACTTGCATGTAATATAGATGGCTCTTTGCACCAAAAAGGCGAAGAAGCAGGTCTTATCTTGGTAATGCTAGAAGAATACAATCTGCATCTATCCCTTCGCTTCAACTTCAAGACTTTCAATAATGAAGCAGAGTACGAAGCCCTTATAACTGGTTTGAAATTAGCTATCGCACTAGGAGCATAGCATATCAGTTGTTACAGTGACTCCCAACTAGTAGTGAAGCAGGTAACCAGTGAATATCAAGTTAAGGGACCAACCTTGCAAGAGTGTCAGGTTTCAACTAAGAATCTTCTAGAGAAGTTGCAATCCTGGACATTGAATCACATATCGAGAAAACAGAATGCCCAGGCCAATGCACTCTCACATTTAGCTTCAAGCATCGACGATGAGTTGGATCAAACAATACTAGTCTATCATTTGGTCGAGCCAACACCAAGGTGCAAGAACGTGAATTGCTCTCTATATTCTCAGAAGCTAAATGGATGTCTATCATTAGACAATAACTCTCGGATGGCACTCTTCCAGAAGACATGAAGGAAGCCAGTGACTTCCCACATTTTAATAAATTTAACTGACATAGTATTAAGTAATAAATTAAAATAAATACTAAATAGTTATAATAAGATAAAAATAAAATAAAAGAAAATTAAATAAATAAATAAATACCAAAGTAAATAAAATAAAGTAAAGTAAAAACAAATAAAAAAATAAGAATAAACAAGAAAAAAATAACTAAAATAATCAAAAATAACAGGCCAAATTAAAGAAATAACTAAAATAAATAATAAAAATCAAATGGATAAAATCAAATAACAAAGAAATATAATAAAATAAAAAAAATCCAAAAGAAAATAAATAAAAATACTAAATAAAAATAAATAACAAAAGAAATAATAAAATAAAAGTAAATATATTATAAAAATACAATATATATATGATATATGTTATTGGTTTGATGATATAAGTTAAATAAACAGACACAACAAATTATTAAAAAAACAAAATATATATTATACAAGAATTAAAAATTATCATATAGAAATACTAAACAAAATTAATTAACAAAACAAATAAAAATAAAAATAAAATAAAATAAAAGAAGAAAATTAAAGTAACTAACCAAAAGAAATTAAGTTAATAAATTAACTAGATAAAAATAAATTAATACAATAAAATAAAGTTAGAAATAAAAATAAAAGTTAGTAAAAAATACTAAAAAAGAAATTAGTTAAGTTAGTTAGTAAATAATTTATTAAAAATAAATTAAGAAAATAAAATAAAAGTAAAAATTTAAAATTAAGTTACTAAAAAAGAAAATATCAAATTGTAACTAAATTAATAATTAAAGTCAATTAAATAAAAAAAAGTAGTTAAAATAAAAAAGAAAATATAATTTTTTTAATTTTTAATTTTTTAATTAAACATCTCACGAATATTTACAATGTTTTTTTTAAGAATTTTGATAATAAAAATTTAAAACATTATTCTTCTCATGCAATGGCACCAAAAACTTGATAACCGAATTTTGTGTATGTATAACAAGTTCACAAGTATACGAATCACTTATAACAAACGATGAGTATATTCGCAAAATTGGTCTAAAGATAAATGTTATTTTAAATAATTCAAAAAAAATTTAAAAAACAAACGTAGAAAATAAACCTAAATATTTTGTCACAATATTTTGGTTTTGAAAAGTTTAATCTAAAAACATATAATTAAAAATAGAAATAAAATTGATTCAAAAAATTCTTGGTTGATAGGCAATTAACATTTAATGAAGAATTTGTGGGAATTATTAACAAGTTGATTATACTTGATTAAAATTAATTAAGTTATTAAAGATATAAATTAATGTGATTGATTTTTTATTTTTTGTATAAAAATATCTTTATATGGAGATCAAATTCTTTGTTAATAAAACTAATTAATATTTTTAGGTGGTGTTCAAAAAATTAATTAAATTAATTATGTTTTGTTTATAAGAAAATAACAATCTATCTAAATCATTGCTTTACATCGAGGACATAATTTTGACTTTTTTTCAAGTGATCAAAATTAGATTTTATAACTTAACTTTTAAATTTTAAACCTATTATAAAAAATATCGTAAATATATTTATCAATAATAGATTTTAAAAAAAAAATGAATAAAAAAATAAACTCAATTTATTTGGTAAAATATTCATTTAAATTAATCTTTCATAAACATGACAACATAACCAATATCTTATAGTAATAATTAATCACACATGATTGTTGACCAATTTATTAAAAATGGTGTTGTAAATAATTGAATATAGTTAAAATAAAATACCACAATATATTCTTCGATATATAGAACTTTTATAATGATTTATAATTTGAAAAACTTCCAAAAGACATACATATACTGTTTATTGAATCGAAAATATTATAAACTAAGAAAAATAAAAGTGTTGAAAACTAAGAATCCTAAAAACTAAAACTTTGTACGACCGTAGAAAACATATATGAAAACCTAAAACATAAATTCATATTTATAGTTGCGGCCGGTTAGAAGGGCTTCGTGAAAAGAAAACATTTGCACACCTTTGCCCAAGTTTATCCACGTTGTGGCCTAAGTTACGCTTTAGAACGCCTCAAATCAATCCCAACTAGGTTGCACTATGGCTTAATGCTTCCACGCCTCGACATATGGTAAACTACATGAAATTGATGTTAAACAACATAGAATGTGCCATAGTTCATTGTGCCACGGCCAGCGTTGCTTATTTTCACTTCTTATTTTTATCCCCTTACAACTCTTTGGATCATATGTAAGGTTTACATGTATTGTTCTTTTAATCTTTTAAGTTTCAAACTAATGCTTCAAGCATGATTCTTCAATTTTTATCAATTTAATCAAATTGAAGCTAAAAATACCTAAAATAATAACAAAAAATACCTATGATTTTGAACACATAAATTTGCTAAATAATGATAAAATAATACATATATAAATCTCTTTATAACATTTAAGTGTAAATAATTTATGAAATATTAGAAGAACTCATCACAAACCCTAATGAGCTTCTTGGTAGCCTTTAGTAAGGAAAGCGATAAAAAACTAAAAACAAAAGCAAATAAATTAAATTAAGTTAACATATATTATTTCTGTAACAACACGTCGTTAAACTTCTAGGTTGCCCTAGTAGACTAGTTTAAGTCTCATAGGAGTTTTCAGTAATGATACTCATAAATATGCTAAAGTGAAAAACTAAAACTAAAAAGAAATATCAAAATAAAAAATAACAATTAATAAATAACAAAATAAAAACTAAAAGTTAAAAAATAACAACTAAAAATTAAAATAATAAAACTTATTATGATTTAATATCTTTTAAGTTCATAATTAAATATAGAGCGTAAGCTAGATCAACATCCCAAAGGTTCCAGTTTATTATAAAAATCAATTGCAAATCACAAATTCATATTCTATAACAAAAGTGTATAAACTTTGACTCCTCCAATCTCAGTGTTAGAAATTCGAATTCACTTTTACTATAATACTCACAAGTCATACTCTTAATATTACATTGATCTTATAGGTTCAAGCACTTAACAAAAATATATACAAATTGAAAGTTTGTAAGATTACAGACCTCATTAACCTAGAAAGGGTGAATAGGTTATTTTTAATTTTTACGAATTTATAACTTAATAACCTAAACAAACCGACCAAGGATACAATCACGTGTAAGAATAAAGTGTGAAAATAAAATAATAACACATGATATTTTTAGGTGGAAACAACCTAGGCCACAACCATGACCTAAGAGGAAAACCACCAGTCCACCGGACCACCTAACTTTTCATTATGAAAATCAAATGTTCAAGTACAAACTTAGTCTTATGCTACCTTCCCTAGGATACTACACCAATGTACTTTACTTATGAGCCCCTACTCTGTTTTTACAGTTTCCAATATTAGCTTGAGCGGTTTCCAAACCAACGTTCCAATAAGCTTTTAGCCAATCAAATACGTTCCCAAATTAACTACAAAATAGTTAGCACAAAAAACACAAGTGCCCGTGTGTGTTCTAGAATGGATTTAATAATGAATAATCCTAACTAGATAATTCAAAACATATGTCACTTAAATCAAATCAACTAGTAAATTGTTGTCTCTTTTACGAGAACATAAAAAACGTGCAAGTATACACGGTCACAAGTAATAAATTTTATAATTAAGTTATCATTCACACGGAGATTTGTTACTATAGTTTGTTAAGTATTAAAATTGTTTCACTCTGATTTTATCCAAAACAAGTGAAAAGTTGGAAGATATTTAACTAACTAAATTTTGTAAACAACAAATTAAAAATAAAATTCTAGGATTGCAGTTTTCACCAAATTAATCCACTCGAATCATATCATTTTCTCTTGATTTATATTTTTTGTAAATTTAATTTGTCAACCAAGAACTTCTAATTTTATCCATACATTTCTTTTGAGTTCCGTATAGACACACATCGTTAAATTAATTCACCATATTCCTATGAGAATTAAATTCACCCAGATTTATTACGTTCTAAGTTCTCAAATGGCCACACATACGATAAAGGTATATTCCTATCATTCATATATATATGTTATTCTATCCATGAGCAATATACATAAAAATGCCTCTTTCAAGTTTATTTAAGTGCCACATATCAATTGATAAATTTTCTAATAATCAAAAGCATTAAGCACAAATAGAATAAATAAATTAAAAGTCTAATAAATCGTTCAAAAATAATTAAATCCAAGCTTCATAAATTTAGATAAAACGCAACCCTAGAAAAATTAAATTATTTCATAAATAACAATTAAATTACAACACTTTAGGAATATTCGCTCAAGAACACCAAGAAAATTAAAACATTTATGTTCTTAAATTTTCTGGTACACGTAGAACACGTGGTAGCCATTTATTCGCTGTGAAGAGAGAGCGAACGAGGAATGCATCACAAGGGATTATTACCATTGAGGACATGTGGGGCACGCATAAAATGCTAGGATCGGGCACCGTTTTTGTGCTTTTGTTTTAACGAAACACATGCCACGTGTCATCTTCTGATTTGCTGAAATTATATTTAGGACACGGGGCATTGTATTACTCGTTGGAATGGTAAGACGCACGCCGTTTCTATGGACTGCGTCACACGAGACCACTTCTTTTGGCAAACATGTGGGTCCCACCCTACACGCTCGGAATGCGAGACATGTGGGCCCCACTCAACACCGAGCAACGTGCCACCTGAAAACCCGCATCCACTCGAGTTTGTCGCGTCTCGATCCACATACCTCATCATAGCCGTTGATTTCCTGATCGAACGGTGGGTGTCGCACATTGGTGATCGCGCGAGTGGCCTACTTTTCCTGCGTAGAAAATAAATTTCCTTAATTATAATTTAGCCCTCTAATTTAACTTTTAAACTTTTGTTAATTGCAATTAAACCCTTTTTCTAATTTAAATTAACTTTTATACTTTTGTTAATTGTAATCAAACACTCTTTTCATTTAGATTATATTTTCAGACATTTATTATCTGCCATTAAGTCCTTTTTTGATCCAAATTATTTAATTTTCTTAAAAATATATTCATTAAGAAACTAACTGTAAATATTAATTTATTGCATTAAAATTAACTAAAAATGTCAAGAACATAGCAATTATAATTAATAAAATAGATGAAGATAACTATATAAAATACAGTTATCATAAATCCTAGAGCAAAAGGATTAAGCATAAATTCAACAAAAATAGCTTCTTTAAAGATTAATAATCAAATCAAATAACTATGATATAACAAAAACAATTATTTGATCTAACAATTTAAGAACAAAAATAAAGAAGAAGACATAAGAACATATTATCAAAATATCATAAAATAATTAGGCTTATTAATCAATCAAACATAACCACCAATATTTGATAGATTAACTAAATAAATAAGCCTAAAGAATTATGATATTATATTTGTAAAACAAGAGAGAGAAGTTAAGAAGAATATAATAATACTTTTGTATGGTTAATTGAAACAATGAGTAATGAGTTTTATGTATAAGAAAAATTAAAACCCTTAATCCTATGTAATTGAAAAATATCTTTTCTATTACAAATAGGATTAGTAATACTCATTAATTAAGAAAACTCTTATATGATTGATAAATATCTTTTCTATTTCAAATAGGATTAGTAATACTCACTAATTAAGAAGACTCTTATTTAAAAAATAATTTTTTTAAAATAGATTTTATGTCATCTTTTATGCTAAAGATTTCAACTATAATTTAGAATATATCTTATCTAATATTTTTAAAAAATAAATTTTATGCTATCTTTTATGATGAGGATTTCAACATTAATTTAGAGTATATCTTATCTAATATCTTTTAGCATATCTTATTCCATATTTTAGCACTAAAAGTAATTTCAGATTTATAAGCATGTGCTATTAAATGCATAAATGTAATCATATATGTCATAGTTATCAAATATATACATGAAGTACAATTATCTGGAACTCGAGAATTTGTTTGGCTTTTCTTGATAGACTTGATAGTAGGCCTAAAAATAAATTTACAGATAAATATTTTATCCACAAAAATAGCCAACATTCATAATACTTACAATACAAATAGAAGTTATATAAAAAAACAAGCTAATAGGTTCGCATATGATTAAAAAAGAAATGCTCAAAAGTGTATAACATTGATCTCATAAAAGGAATCAAATGATAGACTTATGAAGAAATCACATTACTATTCTCATGCATGAATTAGAATCATTAAGTAAGAATATTAAGTATGTGCCTTAGAATTGAATGAAAATACAATGACTTTATGAGGATTTATTTCCTTTTTTCTTTTGTTATAACCATTCTCACAACTTTAAAGAACTTTTGAGTCATAATATTTAGTTACACTATTTATTTCTCTTTCTTTTTGTACTAATTTTCTTTATATATATATATATATATATATATATATATATTTGTTTTTTTAAAGAGTGGACCCATATATATATGTGTATTGGGTGAGTGTCTAATTTTCGACTCTATTTGTGTTGGCTTTAGGGAACTTTAGATACATATCTTTTTTTGGAAGTCATGTATGAATGAAATAGTTATACACTTTCAATTTCTACTTAAGTCATTTAATTCAAGCAATAAAAATAAGTATATAACTCTTCATCATATGTTAAAAGATTTTAACATTCAATGCCAGACCTATAAAGATAATCCAATAATTTGAAATAGCAAGAAGGGTGAGTGTTTAAAAGAGTAGAAAATATTATTGCTCAAAATAAAATGATTACAAGATCAAAATATTTTTACAAGATAGTCTCCATTATTTGATTCTTAAATACCAATTTTGGATTTATTTCAATCTCATTATTCAAATGTAAAACACAAACTATGACAAAAAAGAAGTAATTATCATAATATTCTATGACACATTAAAGACATCAATCCTACACCATAAAAGATTCAATCATTCACTTTAAATTAACTAAAAGCATGATAATTTTGAAAAAAAAATTTAAAATTGAATCTAACTGTCACTAATTAACTAAAAAAATGAACCTAAGATAAAAGCAAATAAATGTAAAGATATGTTCAATAAATTTTTTTTAAATACTTAAATTTATGTATCAAGTGTAAATTAAAAATAAAGAAAAATAAAAGAAAATTTATCAATTTACTTTAGCTCATTGTGATCATGTAATTTTTTTTAAATACATGTCTATGTATCTTTTAAGTTCATAATTAAAATTCAAAGCATAAGTTATTTTAACATCCTAAATACTCCTAATTTATTATAACATTTAGTTAAAAATTATGTTCATATCCCACATAAAAATGCATCAATATTGATTTACCTAATTTCAGTGTTTGATATCCGAATTTTCTTTGACTCTAAACCTCACAAGTCATACTCTCAATATCACAATGGTCCTATGGGTTCAAGCACTTAATCGAAGTTAAATAAATGAACTAATAAGTTTTCATATGTTTAAAGAATAAAAGGCTCAAAATAGTGCTTAATATTTGATCTCATGAAAGGAATCAAATGATACAATTTATAAAGAAATCAAAGCTCTTTGTAGCAATTGTTATGTTTAGATGACCCTTTATGTTGTTTATATAGTATATTTCTAACCTAATTTGAGTTGGATTAGAGTTTGTTTGCTCCAATGACTAGGACTAAAATTAGTGCTAAAAAAGCTATATTTGAGTGCTTATTGGATGTCTTGTTCAACTTGGACCCTTTTTCGATTGATCTAACCTTTATGATTTCCCACTCATGAGCTCTCAATCGATCATCGATCCAAGATCAATCGATCAAATGGGTGCTTGATTGATCAAGTCCCTTTTATGATTAATCTATCGATATTTTCCATTCTTGTCATGACTCCTTGATCAAGCTTCGATCAATTGAGAGTCTTGTTCTTACTTTTTCATATTTTTGCCTCTTTTTGCTCATTTTATCTCTCAATGTTTGTATAACACAAAATAAACATATAAAATGTATACGAAACACGATGAATGTTTTTGGTTTGTTCATTAGCTCAGATCAATTAGAAAACCAAATTTCTTTCCTACATGCGACACTAGATGTTAAAACCAATTTCTGCTTTCATGGTATTCATAATGTGTCTGCTAACCTAGATCTTGAAAGGGATGAGCAAAGACTTGGAAGGAATACCACATAGGATATCAAATCCATTTTGATCCTTAAATTAATACTCAAATAGAGTTTTAATTGAAATAGTTATAGGGATTAGAGATTGTATATCTTATAACTATATAAGGAGGCTATTTATAGGGATTGAACTGATAAGCTCTAATAAGATATATTCAAATCCCTTAATATATTATAATTTTTAATTTATTTATTAGATAATTAGCTTATAGAGAAAATATATTTTGGATATGCTTTATATTCATATTTAAACTTATTTACTAACTATATAATCTCATCATACGCTTATTGTACCCCTTTCGATCAATCAAAGGGTGCTACATGTGCCTAGTAAAATTTTCCTATCAAGTTACTCATATCGAAGACGATCTATTACAAATTTTGATATAAATATTTATGCCCTGTCTTTGAAATTAAATTTCTTAATGAGTTTTCCCTAAAACCATCCATGTACTCGTGAAAAAGTGGATAAAAGTTGAATAGTTGGATATTTCTGATTACACAAACCTACAAATAAAATGTGTACCCTTATCAAACAATATTATTAGATAATTCTTAACCATTAGCATTGGTGTGAAAGCAAAAGATAATAAATTTAGGGTATCAGAGTAGCTGATTGGATCAGGGCTTTCACACATAAATGCTTAAGAATTTTTTTTTAATTATTTAACATTATCGATTATCTAATAGATTAAGTATAATTATATTGTATTGGAATTAGTATGTATTTGGTTAAATAATAAAATAAAATTGATAAATATTTTGATTAAAATACTTTCATTTGAAATAATTTGTAATTTATTTTATCTAGTTTTATTAGATATTAATATAATCTAATTATAAAAATTAATTGAAATATAAATTTAATTTAAATTTAAATTTATGTTAAATTTAAAATAAAAATATTATTTTTAATTTGAAAGGAAAGAAAAATTAACACATTTTTTTAATTAAAAATTTAAATATATTAAATTAAATATTTAATACAATTTAGAGTTTAGATTCATACCTAACTGATTGGTCAAATCTTTTAACATAGAGCTAAATACGTGATTGTACATAAATTATCATAAGTCTTTGATAACTTGTTACAAACATATTACAAAGTGTATTAAATTAGCATATATCTATTTTAAAAATATTCATTAAATTTTATTTTTTTATTAATTAAATAAAAAAAAATTATATAAATAAAATTCAAATTTGGATTTATCACTTAAAGGAGAACTCGATAACTTTAGAACTTGAGATTTAACATGTGCCTTAATGTATTTAACTTCTTATAGACGAAGACATGGATTTGAACAATTATCCGTAATAAAATATAAGTCCATATGATAACTAGTAGGGAATTTTATCTTAATATAGAGGTAATCAGTTTTAAAAGGACACTCAACGTGTATTAGGCTAGCACAGCATCAGACGACCGGCATGCCTGCCATGCCGTACACTTTTAACATTTTTAATTAGAGAGATGGGTAGGTAGCAGAATTCTCCGATATATTAGTATTTTAAATTTTAAATTTATTTTTTAATTATTTAATTTAAAAAAAAGTCACTTAAAAATAAATAATACTATTTTAATAAATTTTTAATAAAATATCATTTTTTATTATCAAATGATTAAAACGTAATAAAATATGAGCTATTAATATAAAATTATATAAGAAAAAATCAACAATAATAATATTCTAACATAAAATTATTTAAATAAATATTTATTTAAAAAAAATCCATAAAATATTAAAGTAAAAATAGTAATAAGAAAAAAATATATTTTCTAAAAAATTATTTCATATTAAGTGTCTTTTATCATCATTAAATAATCAAATTTTAATCGTGTTTTGATCATTTGATGTAGAAAATAATATTTTAATAAAAATTATTAAAATAATATCATTTATTATTAATTGATATTCTTTTTAAAAATTTAAAGGAATATAGAACATATTTTTAAATATAATGTGCTAAATACATATTAAGATTTAATCTAAATACATACTAAGTGATTACTTTCTCTTTTAATTAATACAAGGTCTGCTTGTCCTTTATAACATCTTATAGTAATATTAATATAACTAAAATTAATACTGTTATAATTATTTTTTATTATTTATAACTTTATCCAATAATAATAACACTAAATTATAATTAAAAGAACTTAAGTGATATAGTTGTTTAAAAAAAATATTTAAAAGAGACATTTATTATATATATTGTTAAGGAGTCGTGATTTAATTATATTTTAATTAATTAATAGAGATTCTTTCATATAACGGTTATATTGTTTCATGGATTACAAATTAATCCAAAAGCTTTATTTTTATAAGAAAAGAAAAGATGTTAGACATGCGGATGACATCAACAATTATGATTAACATGACACATATTGTATTTAAAATATTTTTACTTTGAACATCATCAATTGAACATTTTTTAAGTTGAATTAAAGTTATTTATACTTATTTGATGTTAAAATATGTAGAATGGGATCCCATATAAAATTATTGTGGTGGTTTTTATTGTTATAAACTTTAAAACATTATTTTATGTAATTTTTTTTAAAAAGAAAGAAGAACGAGGATGAGGATGAAAAAAAGTTGGTTGGAAGAAAGATAAAAAGAAAATAAAAAATACAAAAACAAATATTATTGGGCTATAAATGTAGTAAAAAAATGGTTGAAATAGATAAAAAGTAAATAAAAAATGCAAAACAAATATAATTTCGAGAGGCAACAATCTTTTTATATAAATAATAGATTATTATTTTTAATGTCAAAATATTAACACAATTTTTTTTTATTATCATAACAAAAAATATATGAATTTTATATTATATATATATAATTAATTATATTATATTGTCATTAATATTGAAAAAAAGTTATTATTAATAAAAAAATTGTGATAATAAAAATTTAAGTTGTGAAAATATGGATAATAAATTGTGTTTATATATAATATTGATAAAATAAATTCAATTAGTATAAGAATATAATTTATGTAAATATAAAATTCTAATTCTATTATATAGTGTGTGAATTAAATATATAAATTATTTAAAATAATTAAGCAAAATATTTATATGGTACCTGTGTAAAACGTGATGAAGTTTTATTTCTAGTTTATGTAAGTTTTATATTTTATATTTAATAATTGTTAAATTTATATTTTAATAGTTTTAATTAAAAATAAATGTGAATAACATCGTTGCAGTAAATGTTATAATGCTAGAAGAATTAATTTTCTAGGAAGATGTAAGTGCTTAAATTTCAAACTATTATGATTTGCAGCTCAACCATTTCCTTGTTTAATATTTTCAATTAAATTAAATAAAATTATATTAAAATATTTCAATTAATCGATCACGTAGGTACGAGTTGAACATGCAATTGGTTCGATTTGAATTATCTGAAAGATACATGTAAGAAATGGTTTTATTGATTATGAATAAACAAATGTTTACAACCTATTTATACAAAAGAAAAACAAAATTTCAATAATTACAAATAAACATAATTATGAGAGGTATGTTCTTGACAACCTATCTTTCCCTAACAAGTTGTTGGTGGCTGCTTCCAGCTGGTGTGTTGGTGTTCACCAGCTGCATCTCAAGTTCTTTAACATTCCCCCTCAAGTTGGAATATATGTTAATTATTCCTAACTTGTTAAGTAAGCTTGAGAACTGTGGAAAACTCAGGGATTTGGTAAATATATCTGCTGGTTGCTCTAATGTAGAAATATGATAAGTTTTGATCATTCCAGCTTGGATCTTTTCTCTTACTAGATGGCAATCAATCTCTATGTGTTTGGTTCGCTCATGAAACACTGGATTTGATGCAATGTGAAGGGCTGCTTGATTGTCACAATATAACTTAGTTGGTTGGGAATGTTTGATACCCAAATCATCCAAAATGTATCGTAACCAGGTTACTTCGCAACATGCTGCTGCCATATAGTGGTATTCTACTTTTTCACTTGATCGTGAGACCGTATTTTGTTTCTTAGTCTTCCAAGAAATTAGCGAGTTTCCAAGAAACATACAATATCCTGTGATTGATCGTCGTGTATTTGTGCATTTTGCCCAATCTACGTCACAGAAAGCATTTAGTTGTAATGAACTAGTTACTGAGAAAAAAAGACCTTGCCCTGGTATGGTCTTAACATATCGTAGCACTCGTTGAGCTGCTTCCAAATGTGGTTGACGTGGTTTATCCATATATTGACTGAGAATGTGCACGACATACACTAAGTCGGGTCTTGTGATGGTCAAGTATATTAATCTCCCAACAAGTCTTCGATAGGATGTGAGATTACTGATGAATTCCCCTTCAACCTTACTAAGGGATAAATTTTGTTCCATAGGTGAATTGGTAGATTTGGCACCAAGATAACCCATGTCTTCCAATATTTCAAGTGCATACTTGCGTTGTGACAGAACAATTCCCTTCCTGGAATGTGAAACTTCTATGCCCAAAAAATACTTTAATTCACCGAGATCTTTAAGCTTGAATTGTCTCATGAGATGATTCTTAGTTTCTTCAATGTCTTGTACATTGTTTCCTGTTATGATTATATCATCTACATAGACAAGAAGAGCAAAAAAGGAATTACCACGGGTTCGGACGAACAATGAGTGATCATACTTGGATTGGTTAAAACCAGCTAGCTTAAGTGTTGTTGATAGCTTGATGAACAATTGTCGTGAGGCTTGTTTGAGTCCATACAAAGATTTGTGTAGCTTACATACTCGTGTTTCCCCCTTTCGTCTGAATCCAGGTGGAAGGGACATGTAGACATCTTCATGAAGATCACCATAGAGAAAAGCATTGTTGACATCGAGTTTTCGAAGATGCTAATTTTAAATAGCAGTAACGGTAAGAAGAAGCCGAACAGTGACAAGTTTGGCTACTGGTGCAAAAGTTTCTTGGTAGTCAAAACCTTCAATCTGACTGTATCCTTTGGCCACTAACCAAGCCTTGTATCGTTCCACAGAACCATCAGGATTATAATTGATTTTGTAGACCCATTTACAACCAACTGGTTTCTTGTTTGGAGGAAGTTTTTGAAGCATCCAAGTGCCATTAGTTTCAAGAGCATCCAGTTCTTGTTTCATGGCAAGCCGCCATTTTGGATCGTTGAAAGCTTCAGCAAAAGTGGTTGGTTCCTTGAGAATGGAAATAGAAGTAGCAAAGGCACGATGTGCAGGTGATAATTGGTCATAGGTAAGTACATGAGATAGAGAATGAGAAGTACCTTTGTTATTGGACGATGCTGAGTTAGACGAAGGGAAGGACCGAGAAGGCAAGGAAGCTTCTACATGATATTTTTGAAGGTAGCTAGGAACATTGGTGGATCGACGAAGCCTATGTGTGACTGGTATTGGAGGAGTCATATGTGGTGGAGAAGTTGATGATGGTGTTTCTCGAGATGAATTTTGAAGATAAAGAATGTATGAGTCGATTGTTGGAAGGACAAATGGTGTATGAGTAGCAAGATACCTCGGGTTGCTATGTATGAGCTGTTAAATGAGTGCTACCTTCACCATAGGAGCAAGATACCTCGGGTTGCTAGAGTCGAGCACCTGTTACTTGGATAATAACAAACACTAACTCCCATATTCTCTTGATTTTGGGAAGTGAATGGAATAATACTTCATTGCATGATCCTCATATATATAGACCATTATGAACGTGAAGTCTGATCCAATGGGCTCTTTAATAGAAAGCGACCTCATCATGCGTGCTATGTCTGACAAAAACTCCCATAATTGTGAGGTTATTAGGTCATTAAGAGCATATTCCCATAATTAATCTAGGTTTTAATGGGTAAGCTCTTTAAATTCCATCATCCCTTATAAATAGTAAGAAGAATTCACTTTTTATCCGATCCAAGTAACTTAGAAAAATTGTTTTCAGAGGATCTCAACCCGCAAGTTTTTTTATACTATCCTTTTCCTTCACCAACCTGTTTGAAAAATACTTGGCATGGATTTTAGTTTGCCTTAACTAGCGAATTTTGTTGAAAAATAGCCTGTCTTATATTTACTAGACTGTTCTTCCTCAGACGTATGACATACAAATATTATGTAATTTCTTCCTCTTATTTCTTATTAACCATGTCTCTTGAAAGAAATTATGTGGTCCCTTCCCCTTCTAAAGAAAACCCTCCAGGTCGTATCAAGAGTATCCCTTTAAGGATGGATCCTTCCCAAAAAATATCTCAAGACTCAGGTCGTTTAGCAATAAGCTCGTCACAAGCTAAGCAACCTGCTAAAACTTCTAGAGGTCATGAAAAAAGGCCTAGTAGGGGTGAGAAACCTACCAAGGAGAGCGTCCTCGCTCTCCCTACTTCAACTGGATCTCATGTTGCTTCCTCCTTGTCATCAAGGGGTCTAGTGCCCATTATTAGGATCCTTATATCCACAATAATGAAGGTACCCCGTCCTAAGAAGAAGCGTGGGAATTGAAATGAACCTACCCGTAGGACCAAAGATAAATACGAAATAGAAAAAATGCCTAGTATTCTTTCCATTGATGACCTGACTGAGATCAAGCATAAGTACAACATCCTATCCCATATAGGTTTGATGGTAGTACCTCCTCACTTATGTCACGCCGATGATCCTCCAGCGGGGTTATGGCTGATACATTTGGCACCCTTCAAAATTGGATTTCGATGTCCATTTCCTAGAAAGATAGCTCATGCTCTCCATACTTTTGATATCAATCCCACCCAATTAAATCCTAATAGGTGGTAGACTTTTTTTGTCTCTCCGTTGTTATTAATGAGCATAGAGTGGAACTGAGAAATGATGAAATTCGAAGCATTAACTACTTGAAAAAAAAACGGTCTGGATAAAGAAAAGACATATATAACATGTGTTGTTAGGCAAGGGATACATATGAAACTCCTTGATAGCACCTCAAGATGGAAAGATAAGTATTTCTATATTACTAGGTATATTTTGGGCAATAGGGTTGACTTAATAGTCCAACATACATAGAATCACCACTTCAACACATCTCAAACTCGTGCGAGTGAGTTGATAAAAAGATTGGTTTAGATGGTAGGGAGAAGGTTAGGAGGATCGAATTGTAGAACACCTCAAATGAGGGATATCGAGAAATATTAATTGTAACTCGTATGAAATAATATAGGGAGTGGAGGGACTATTTAGACAAGTATTCATGTTCTTATTTTGTTACGAGGTAAATACTAGTTATAACTCAGACTATTTTACTGATCTTTTCTACTTTGGTTTTTTTGTAGGTATAGACTATTCTCAAACATTGACCTTGAGGACTTGATAGACACTTCTGGTGTCAAGACCTACCCCTATATACCCATGGCTTATCCCTATGTCACCATCTTTAATTGAGGACTTTACCCATAAGTCGTGTTAAATGACACTATAATGCTAGATACCCTAGTCACATACTTTGATGAGGATGTCTTTGGGTAACCTGATTTGAAAAGGGATTGTTGCGTGTTTTTCAACACACGAACTCGTGCAAGTATACACGGTCACAAGTAATAATATGATAAGTAAAATATCGTTCCCACAGAGATTAGTTACTAGTATTCATTAATTATTAAAATTATTTCAACCTAATTTTATCCAAGCAGTCGATAATTTGATGCAGATTTACCAACTAAATTTTATAGCAGTTGCAAAGAAAATTCTAGGATTGGTTTCGCAAATTAATCCCTTGAATCATTATATTTTATCTTGATTTATGTTATCGTGTTTTAAGTTGTTAACCGAAGAACTCTAATCTATCCATATATCTCTTCCGTAGAGCTCTATACTGAAACATCTAGTTAAAATGATTCACTATATTCTAGGAATTAAATTGACGATTTATTAAGTTAAGAATTCTCTTATGATTACTACATACAATAAAAGTATATTTCTATCTCTTATGTATATACGTTATTTCATCCATGACACACAAAAATGCCTTTTTCAAGTTTATTTAAGTGTCACAGATCAGTTAATTAATCTTAGATAATTAAAAGCATTAAACACGAGATAAAATAAACAACTTAAAAGCAGTCCTTAAATCATTCAAAAATATTTAAGTCACGTTTCATAATTCATTACTGCGATCCTAGAACAAATGTATTAGTTCATAGCGAAATTTAAAATTACAACAACAAAAAATAAAACATTGCGAGAGAAAGAAAATTAAAAGAAAATAGATAAGAAAAAAAAAACTCTTTCACGATTCCTCAATGAAAAATAAATTTCATTTCTTCTTCTTATGTTGTCTTAACTTTCTCTGTAATTTCCCTAAGAAAATACCTGACATAAAACGTTAAATCAACACTCAGCGTGATTGTGTAACACATGAAACGGACTATGAGAAAAATTAAAATGTTGCAAGTTTTTCTCCAAACATTGAGAGAAAAGAGGAAAGAAAGAAAAAAAAAATACAATGCTCTTGAAAAGAAAAAAAAATGACAAAGCCGACTGAAAGAAAAAAAAATTCGGAAAAACCCATTTGAATCGTATCCCCAAAATATATATCATCTCTTTTTTTTATTATTTTTTTATATTATTTTATTTTTTATTTTTTATTATTTTATTATTTTTTATATCATTAGTGGGGGACAATTATGCAACGCGTAACAGGCTCTGTAATTTTTTTTGAATTTTTTTCTTTTCGCATGACACGTGTCGCTATTCGCGGACACAATTAAGTGGGACACGTGGCAACTTTTCATTGGAGGAGTAATCCGGGCGCATGAAGAACGCGTCGACAGCGATTTCTCGAATCAAAGTAATATGGTGGAAGGGCGGTCTGCGTTTTATTTCACCAAATGCATGCCACGTGTCACCATGTTATTATTTGGAATATTTATGAGACACGTGGTGGCCATTTCCGTTTGAAGAGTGAGGGTGCTGTGGCTTGTATGGGCCAGCGTCACGCGGGATTATTCGAGCGGTTTCGGTGCGCGGCTTGGATGGACGCGGCAGTCTGGGCCGTTGATCGATACGGTCGGCGATACTTTCGGGGAATGCGCGGCGACATGTGGGGCCCCGAACGGCGGCTGCGCGACCATGGGACAGACGGCACGGCCGAGCCGCGTGAAAGGAATATCTCTGTCCCAATCGCTTTGTCGAGCTTGATGGACACGCGCGCATCGGCCGTGGATACTTTGATCAGACGGTCCACGTTTAGCGAGTGCGACTCTTGCGCGTGTCTTCATCTCCCTGCGAAAATTAAACTTTTATTAATTGTATTTTCCACCCACAAATATATTTCAAATTACATTTTAAACTTTCTTAAATTACTGATTTAGCCCTTTACTAATTTTTTAAATTAAATTTTTAAACTTTTAATAATTACAATTAAGCCCAATTTAATTTAAATTATATTTTTGATTTATATAAATTGTAATTAAGAAAATATATTACCATAAATTATATTTGTGGACAAAAATATGAAATTAAGTACATTTTCGATACAAATTATTTAATTTTATTAAAAATACATTTTTTAGCAAAATAAAAGGAAAATATTAATTTATTTAACAAAAAATAATAAATATTAAGCAAACGTAGCAATTATCATTACTAAAATTGATGCAAATAAGCTGTATAAAAATCTGGGTTATGAACACCCCCAAACTTAAGTTTTTGCTAGTCCTCGAGCAAAAGGAAGAAAATAAAACAAAGATAACTGCATTTAAAATAGTGATTTTCAATTTTTTTTTTTTTTTTTTAAACATTCCATATATCATAACTCAAAGAAATAGAAGAATTTTATCTAAGCATCAAAATCAATTTAAAAGTATATTACATTTTCATAATGAAATTTTTTTGTGTGTGTGAAGTCTTTTCAAATTTCATCACATGCAATCCGGATCAGTTTATACAAATATAAAATCAAACAAATTATCATGAAATCACAAATCTCATAAGTTTATTTTTCATTTCTCTCTCCACTAATGTAGACAAACACAAAACACCAAATCAATAGGACTTTATAAAGCTTGTAATGTATGGCTTAGGTAAAGGAAGGAATGAAGGACAATATTTAGCTTAAAACTTTTCCGAGCATAACATTTCAGGATTGAAAACGAGATCTTCTATCACCACAATAAATACTTCCCAATTTGGGACTTATCATCACATTATTCCTTTTTTTTTAGACTCTGTTTTTTTTTCTCTTTTTTTTCCTTTTCGGAATCTGTTTTTTTTTTCTTTTCTGCTCTTTTTTTTTCTTTTTGTAACCCTTTCTTTCCTTCGATATATCCTTCAAATGAGGTATATCTAAACACATATATATATATACTTTTTAGATAGGCTTTTGAAATGAGACATATATATATATAAAAACTTTGAAGCTCAAATGGGGTATACTATGGATAATGCATGTGAGGTAGATAGAAAAACTCAGGCTTGATCCAAAGATGGCCTAAATCATTTTCTTAGTTAAATGTTATCTATAATTTCGCCTCGAGAGAAAATCAAACAAATTCTAAGAACTGTGGAACCACAAAAATCAATCGAATTCAATACTCACATAAACATTCTCTAAATTATCATATCAAATCAAAAATCAAGACTAGTGCTCATGATTACTTATTCTTGTAAAAATGACATCTCCGTAAAAATTAATCATCACTTAGACAACATTCAGATTTTTCAAAGAGATATGCATCATTTAAATCGAAGAAACAAAAATAAATCACTATTCATAGCGTATCTTGATCAACCAAACAAACAAAAAAAAATTTCACAAGCGATAACATCAGAAAGTATTTTAATTATGTTCAATATATCCTGCCCCAGACTTAATATACCGCATTGTCCTCGATGTGTGAAAGCTAAAGACCATATGAGATGGGTTTAAGAAACTTCCTGGTTTGTTTGATTGGTTAAGCCAAAATAGCTTCATTTCTTCATATTTGCACTACGAAAAAAGAATTAAAATAACAACATAGCAAAAATATAAAAAAAAACAACACATCCGAAAAATAATAAAAAAAATAAAAATAAAAATAAAATAAAATAAATAAATATAAAACACGTGGGTTGCCTCCCAAAAGCGCTTGATTTAGAGTCATCACTTATTGCCTTTCTCTTTGCTTTTAGGTTGGATCACGTAAGAAAATGGTGGACTTTTGACGATCAATGTCACCCACTAAATAGTGTTTGAGTCTTTGCCCGTTCACTTGGAAAGAATTTTGTGATTCTTCACCTTTAATCTCAACAGCCCGTATGGGTGTACTTTGGTAATAATGAAGGCCACGACCACTTAGATTTCAATTTTCCTGAAGAACTTCAAGCGAGAATTGAAGAGCAATACTTTACGTCACGGTTCGAAGTGTCGATGCAAGATTTTGTTGTCATGCCACCTCTTCGTCTTTTCCTTATAAATCTCATCATTTTTCATATGCGTGTAAGCGAATCTCATCCATCTCATTGATTTAGCAGACGTTTTTTCTCGGCGCTAACTCAAAATTCAAAGTCTTGATATCCCAATCTACGTGGTGCTCCAATTCTGGGGAGATGACAAGCTTTCCAAAAGCTAACCGATATGGGGACATCCCGATGGGTGTCTTGTATGCTGTTCGGTATGCCCAGTGAATCATCAATCTCTTAGACCAATCCTTCCTTGAAGGATTTACGTCCTTCTCCAAAATTCTCTTCACCATCGTTGGATATCTCAACTTGTCCCACTAGTTTTGAGGATGATAGCGATTGTGATCTTATGAGTGACACGTATTTGGCAAGAGAGGGTTTCAAAAGATTTGTTGCAAATAGTTCCCAATCACTTATGATTGCCGCAGGGTGCGACTTAGTCAGTGAAAATGTTTTCTTTAGAAAGTCGGTACCAACTTTGGAATCATTGGTAGGCAAAGGGGATTGCTTCTACCCAACAGAAACATAATCACGACCCTTGAGAATGTAGAGGTTGTTGTAGGGCCGAGATAAAAGGTCCCGTAAATCAATTCCCCGAACATCGAATATTTCTACCTCAAAGAATGTTGTTTAAAGGCATCTCGTGTTTCTTAGAAATTTTACCAACTCTTTGCTTTGTTTGTTGATGTGAAACAAAGAAATGTGCATCTTTAAACAAATTTGGCCAATAAAAGCAGTTGAAGAACCTTATGATTCTTTCTTTTCCAAAATAGCACGTGAAGAATGACAATGTTTAAGTAGATTTTCAATTTCTTCCTTTGGGACACCGATAATTTGATCGCACTGATGCTTAAACAAGTAAGGTTCATCCGTAAATAGTACTTAACATCATGTATAAGAATTTTTCTTGTTGGAAAGATATTTCCAGGGTGGAAGCATTGCTTACGATGTAATTAACATAGTCTGCGTGCCATGGCACGCTTACATGATCAAAGGAAAACAATTGCTCGTCAGGAAAGTTTCACCAATGATAGTCTTGTCCACGGCTCCATCATTATTTTCCAATCTCGATAGATGATCAATAACTTGATTTTCTGTTCCTTTCTTATCCTTGATCTCCAAATCAAATTCTTGAAGTAGGAGGATCCATCCCAATCAATCTTGGTTTTGCATCTTTTTAGCCATCGGATATTTTATAGCGAGAATGATCGGTATAAGCGTCACTTTAGTTAGATTAGGTAGGAGCAGAAACTTTTCAAAAGCATATACAACTGACAAGTAATTCTTTTTCGGTGGTAGCGTAATTCATTTGAGCTTGGTCAAAGTTTTCTTTGGCGTAGTATATGGCATGAAAAACTCTCTTTTTCCGTTGTCCTAAAACAGCTCCCTCTTGCAAAATCAGGCATCACACATAAGCTCAAAAGGTAGATTCAATGCAGTGCAACAATGATGGGGCCGTGATCAACTTTTCTTTCAAAACGCGGAAAGCTTCGAAACACTTTTCGTCGAATGTGAATTTTGTATCTTTTTCCAAAAGATTACACGAGCTTTGATATCTTGGAAAAATCTTTTGTAAACGCCTATAGAATCCTGCATGCGAAAGCTTCTAATTGCTTTCAGGTGTTGGAAGCGGTAGTTTCTCAATGGTTTCAATCTTTTGCCTATCCACTTCAATTCCTTTAGACGAAATTAGATGTGAGAATGACACCTTCTCACTACCATGAAGTGGCATTTTTCCCAATTTAAAACCAAGTTTGTTTCTTCGCACTTTTGTAGAACCAAAGAAAGGTTATGCAAGCACATATCAAATGAATCCCCAGCCGAGAAGTCGTCCATAAATATCTCGATAAAATCTTCCACCATGTGCTTGAGAAGATAGCCCGTCGTACACCTACGAAAAGTGGCTGGGCATTACATAATCCAAAAGGCATTCTTCGGAAAGCAAGTTCCATATGGACATGTGAAAGTGGTCTTCTCTTGATCTTGGGCGCGATAGCAATTTGGTTGTAACCGAATAGCCATCCAAAAACAGCTTGAGAAAGAATGTCACGCCAATCTGTCTAGCATTTGGTCAATAAATGGAAGTGGGAAATGATCCTTCGAGTGGCCTTGTTGAGCTTAGATAGTCCGTACATGCAGCCATCCTTTGTCACTTTCAGGTGTGGGAATCAACTCATTATTGCTATTAGTCTCCACCGTAATTCCTCGCTTTCTTTGGAACCATGATAGATTTGACGAAGAACTATCCGAAATAGGATAGATAATGCACGCATCTAACCACTAATGATTTCCTCTTTTACTACCTCCTTGGCGATTGGATTCAAGCGACGTTGATGCTCGATAGTAGGCTTGATATCTTCTTCAAACAAGATCTTGTGCATGCGTATTGAAGGACTGATTCCTTTAATGTCGGTATAGACCATCCTAATGCTAGCTTGTAATTTCTCAACTTTCTCAGTAAGCCGTTTCTTGATCGTCATCTAGAGATCTTTGAAATAATCACGAACATTGTAGTCATTTCACCCAAATAAGCATACCTTAGATGGGTTGGCGGTGGTTTAAGCTACAGTAATTGTTTTACATTCCTTAGATGGCTTCCATAGGTAAACTTAGACGGTGTTACAACTTGTGATGCATCTTAAATTCGGTTTGAGGACTAAAGAGTTGTGGAGATGCCTTAAATAACTTGAGATATTCAAGAGAATCGAGTTATCAATAATTTTGTCATTCACAGTGCAGAGTTCCAAAGCATCGAGTACTAAAATTTTCCTTGAAATTGCTTTCAACTAACGCATTCGGCGTGTCGAACTCTAAGGCAATCGTCAGAATCTCTTGGAAATTTCATAGCTTTAAAGACGTTGAAAGTTACCTCTTGGTCTTGGACTCTGCGTGGTCAGCTCCTTTTTGAACATCAATCAAAGTCCTACCGGAGTTGCTAAAAATGGTCTGCTAGAATGATAGGAATCTCTTTATCTTCCTCCATGTCGAAATTATGAAATCTGCGGGAAAGATAAACTTGTCTACTTTGACAAGCACATCTTATAATGCCTGCAGGGTGTTTGAACTGTCAGTTGAGTTGAAGAGTCACGGTGGTCGATTGTGCCCTCTCACAATCCAAGTCTTTGGTAGATGGAAAGTGGCATCAAATTAATGCTTGCACCGAAGATCGCAAAGTTCTACCAAAAAATTTCTCACCAATAGTACGAGGGAATGGTGAAACTCTAGGATCTTTAAGCTTAGGTGGTAGCTTCTTTTGAAGGATGGCCTTTACATTCCTCTGTGAGCAAGCAACGGTCTCAAAATCACCTAACCTTTCTTTTCTTAGACAAAATGTCTTTCATAAATTTCACATGCTTGGGCATTTTCTCCAGGCATCGGAAAAGGGATGTTGATATGAAGTTTTTAAATACTTCAAGAAACTTAGAGAGCTGTTTATCAAGTTTTGCTTATGGAAGCGTTGAGGGAATGGAATTGGTGGATTATAAGGCTTGAGATTATCTAACACTTGGTTTTATTATGGGATTTTCTGTTGATTCATTCTCTTGACCACTATGATTAGCCTTTTCTTGTTTTTAGGGTCAACACCTTGAAAAATGATAAGAGTCGGTGGAGAAATGGATTTTTTGTATTTCTTCTAACTCTTTTCCACTCCTCGATGTCACTGCCTTACAATGCTCTTTTCCACTCCCTTTTTGGATTGATTTGATATCACTAGGTAAAGATCCTTGAGGTGATTGTTGTTGATGGCTAGTTGCCCAATTGAACTTCAGATTTCTAATAGATGTTGCACGATTAGGAGAATAGTCCGTCATTCTTGGCCATATCTTGAGCAAACATATCTTCCAATGAGGGCTTTCTCTCTGTTGTGGGACTTGGTTATGAAAACCTGGAGGGTGAGTGGGCTTCGTAGAAGATGATTGACCTTGGTTATTACTCGAAAAATTAGGATGATTCTTCCACCACTGGATTGTATGTGTTGGAATAGGGATTGTTTTGATTGTTTTGATTCCTACTATAATTGGAAACAAAATTAGCGGTCGAGTTGTGAGGACATCTCTCCTGGCATGGTTACCATTGCAAATTTCGCATGCAACAAAGGACTTTGAATAGAATGGACAGTAGTATCCATCTTTTTAACCATGGAACACTTGTGCGATTAAAACGATCATAGCATCAATCTCCATGAATTAATTTGCTTTCTTAGGAACCATCCTTTCGATGGCCACTCATAACTATTTGAAGCCATTTCTCTAATAAGTTGTATGCTTCATCGATTGATTTCCCGTTAGAGCACCGCACTCTTATGACCATGTCAATCATATTTCTAGTTTGACCCATCAAACTATTATAAAATGTTTGAACTTGAAGCCACTTGATAATCCGTATGGTGCGAGACATCTTCTAAGTAGCTCCTTGTACCTCTCCAAGCTTCGTATAATGACTACGAGTCAAGCGCATAAAAGTGGTGATTTCATTCCTCGTCCGATGCGGTCTTTCTTAGGTGGAAAATATTTGGCTAAAAATTTTTGAGCCGGATCCTCCCACGTAGTGATAGAACCACATGGCAATGAATTGACCAACTCTTTTGCCTTATCCCTCAGAGAAAGGAAAAAGTCTCAATAGAATAGCATCGTCGGTGACTCGTTATGCCTAAAGGTGTCACAAATCTCTAGGAAGTTTGATATATGGGAGTTTGGATCATCGTGGGGTAACCCACCAAATTGTACCGATGTTTGAATCATATGAATGATTGTAGGCTTAATTTCAAAATTATTGGCTTGAATTAATGGTCTTCTAATGCTTGAATGGATTCCATGACCATGGGCCTGCGTAATCTCTTAAGGATCTTGGTTCTTCAACCAGGAATTTCATTATCCATAGCTATTTGTTAGAAGGTTTCTTGTTTATTATTTTTCTTTAAGTTCAAAATAGTTCTATGAATTTCTAGATCTAAGGGAACTAGGTCAAGATTTCTAATACGTCATACAAAGTCAGCTCTATCCAAAATTAAATCTAATACAATATATAAATTAAATTTAAAACATAAATAAACACACAAATACAAGAAAGTAACAATAAGCAATTAAACAAAAAAATATATATATGTATATATATATATATATATATATATTTTTTCTTTGAATTAAAATCAGATTGATTGGTATTAATATCAACAATAAAAATAGTAAAACAAATCCTAGCACTTGGCGAAAAACTTGTTGCGTGTTTTTCAACACACGAACTCGTGCAAGTATACACGGTCACAAGTAATAATATGATAAGTAAAATATCGTTCCCATGATTAGTTACTAGTATTCATTAATTATTAAAATTATTTCAACCTAATTTTATCAGCGTCGATAATTTGATGCAGTTACCAACTAAATTTTATAGCAGTTGCAAGAAAATTCTAGGATTACGGTTTCACCAAATTAATCCACTTGAATCATTATATTTTATCTTGATTTATGTTATCGTGTTTTAAGTTGTTAACGAGAACTCTAATCTATCTATATATCTCTTGAGAACTCCAATACGGAAACATCTAGTTAAAATGATTCACTATATTCCTATGGGAATTAAATTCAACCAGATTTATTAAGTTAAGATTCTCTTATGATTACACATACAATAAAAGTATATTTCTATCTCTTATGTATATACGTTATTTCATCACGCAAGCTTGACCACACAAAAATGCCTTTTTCAAGTTTATTTAAGTGTCACGGAATCGGTTAATTAATCTTAGATAATTAAAAGCATTAAACCTGAGATAAAATAAACAACTTAAAAGCAGTCCCGTAAATCATTCAAAAATATTTAAGTCACATTTCATAATTTACGCTACGCAATCCTAGAACAAATGTATTAGTTCATAGCGAAATTTAAAATTACAACACATGACAAAAATAAAACATTGCGAGAGAAAAGAAAATTAAAAGAAAATAGATAAGAAAAAAAAAAAACTCTTTCACGATTCCTCGATGAAAAATAAATTTCATTTCTTCTTCTTTGTTGTCTTAACTCTCTCTGTAATTTCCCTAAGAAAATACAACATAAAACGTTAAATCAACAACTCCGCGTGATTGTGTAACCGCATGAAACCAGGACTATGAGAAAAAATTAAAATGTTGCAAGTTTTTCTCCAAACTTGTTGCGAGAAAAAGAGGAAAGAAAGAAAAAAAAAATACAATCTGCTGAAAAGAAAAAAATGACAAAGCGGGCCCGAAAAAGAAAAAAATTAGGAAAAAGCCGAGATCGTATCCCCCAAAATATATATCATCTCTTTTTTTTTTATTATTTTTTTTATATTATTTTATTTTTATTTTTTTTATTTTTTTTATTTTCTTATATCATTAGTGGGGGACAAGCTAGCACGCGTAACAAACACTCTGCCAATTTTTTGAATTTTTTTTTTCTTTTTCCGTGACACGTGTCGCGCTACGATTCGCGGACACAATTACGTGGGACACGTGGCAGCTTTTCATTGGAAGTCCGGGCGCATGAAGAAACGCGTCATGGGCCGATTCTCCGGAATCCGAAATGTGTAACTTGGTGGAAGGGGCGGTCTGCGTTTTATTTCACCAAATGCATGCCACGTGTCACCGTGTTATTGTTGGAATATTTATGAGACACGTGGCTGGCCATTCCGTTTGAAGAGTGAGGGTGCACGCGGCTTGTATGGACCGCGTCGCACGGGATTGTTAACACGGCGGCTCGGTGCGCGACAGCTTGGATGGACGGCTTCAATCTGGGCCGTTGATCGATCCCGGCGGCGATCGCCTCGGGGAATCTGCGCGGCCGATGTGGGGCCCTACGCGGCCTGCGCGACACATGGGACCCGGCACGCGGCGCGTGAAAGGAATATCTGTACATCCCAATCGCTTTTGTCGAGCTTGATGGACGCTGTCGGCCCGTGGATACTTTGATCGGACGGTCCACGTTTAGCGGTATTTCTTTAACGGCGTGGTCTTCATCTCCACTGTATGAAAATTAAACTTTTATTAATTGTATTTTCACCCACAAATATATTTCAAATTACATTTTAAACTTTCTTAAATTCTGAGTTTAGCCGCCTTTACTAATTTTAAATTAAATTTTTAAACTTTTAATAATTACAATTAAGCCCAATTTAATTTAAATTATATTTTTGATTTATATAAATTGTAATTAAGAAAATATATTACCATAAATTATATTTGTGGACAAAAATATGAAATTAAGTACATTTTCGATACAAATTATTTAATTTTATTAAAAATACATTTTTTAGCAAAATAAAAGGAAAATATTAATTTATTTAACAAAAATTAATAAATATTAAACGAACATAGCAATTATCATTATTAAAATTGATGCAAATAACTGTATAAAATATAGTTATCAGGGATCTTTATCATCATTTTGGTAGTTATGCTAAGAGATTGAGGGTTAGAAAAGCCTACAAAGTGGAGGGTGGATCTAAAGGGAACAGATGGTTGATCGTCTTATTGAGGTGAGTTTACATATGGTAGGGAATGTTTTTGTTTCTCTTATATTTTGCTAACTCTTCTCATGTTTGCAGGTCATGTCTCTGGCCAGGGAAGGCAAGTTTTCCATTAGAGCTTATAAACAGGATGTGTAAGCAAGTCGCTTGAAAATTGTGAAGTATGAGAAGGTTATAGAGGAAAAGGATGCCGTCATTATTGAATATAGGGTGAAGTTTTTAAAGATGAGGGGTGACCTTTTGGATAGGGCCGAGAAGCTTAAAAAAGTGAAAAGTTATTATTTTGAGTAATGCCAACGGGCAAGCCACTTAGAGCAAATAGCGAAGAAGGTTGAAGAAAGGGCTAGCTTGTTAGGAAATTAGATGAGCTAGATGTTAGATTAGATGAGCTCGCTTTTAGACTTGGTGGAGACTTTAAAAGTGGAGGGCACTAAAGCTTATAGAAACGAGGTGAGTTTTGTGGTAAGTAGCCTCAAGACTCAGGCCAATAAGTTGGATATAATAGTTCCCTATTTTATGTTGATGCAAGATTTTCAAAGCAATCGGTCTAAAGCTCCCCTAGCTAGTACCCCATAACCTTCACCTCGTGGTGAATAGGCCCTACTTGAAGGATAGCGTGAATAGGTGGTAAAGGAATACAATCCTTAGAGAGCAACTCATATTTTCTTTCCTTGTAATGTTTGGGTTTTAACTTTTGATGTAATAGGACATTTTACCAATGATTACTAATATTTTACTTCTATCCTTGGGTAATTGATTTCATTCAAAATTCTTGGATATTTCTATTTAATGGCCTCCTATGGCATTTGTGATTTGATTGTTTTTAAAACAAGTTTGATTTTCCCTGAGAGTCTGAGTGAATTACCGATTTTGTTTTTTTGAATCCAAAGTGGTTTTGAAGTAACTATAATTGTTTTTGGAGGCCATAGCATGAGTGTTTGGAGGCCAAATGGATTACACCTAAGTAAACCTAGATGACATGATTGAAATGGGTTCATATTTTTCTTGTACCCCAAATATCACTTCGTGGATATCTAAGAAATATCTCGCTATTAAGAAGTGACTCCCACCTTGAGTGATGAGATGGATCAAATACCCTTCGATACCCATTCGGGGAGGAAAATTAGAAAATTAAGGGCACTTCATATGTCACCCCTCGCAATATACATGAGGTTACCTTTAGAACCCAACCATGTCATCATTTCAAAAAATAAGGCTAAGACCAAGGGACCACCTTTACTCTCGAGTGGGGGTTATCCTCATGAGGACTCCTAAATAGGCACGGGTATGTCAACGAAGTTTTTTCATGCCAAAGAGTTGTCCCCATTAGGTGAAGATGTTAGTTCATTACAAAGCATGTTCCCTGTTAATCGGGAATGGGGTGAAAGTAGTTATTTGAATGATCTGTTCAAAAGAAGAATGTTTGGTAATCTGCATGCTCAAGATGATTTGTACCACCATTGTGGTGTTACTACATATTATCAATCCATATATTCAATTTACAAATATGAGAAGAGGATTATCTGCATATGATGGCCATACGAGTGCTCGATGTGAGCAACCCCTTGGGGCATTTGATGATTTCATACTGCTGGTAAGGTGTAATATCTAACATATTTTTTGATTTGGTGCAAGTAATCTCTATTGCTAAATATTCATAGCAAGAAGCTGATACATATCGAGTAGCAGCAAAATTTATGGACTAGGAATTGTGTAGCTTGAATACTCGATCTAGAGTCATGAAACAACAATTGGAATATATTCGTAATGAACTAATCGTGGCACACCACCAATGGGATAAATATAGGAAGTAAAGGTTTTCTTAGGATATATCTTATATTGAGGTTTTCTTAGGACATATCCTGCATCCGCATCTCAAGTAGGGGGGTCAGTGGATCTTCTTCCTCTATATTTGAGGTTTTCTTAGGACGTATCCTGCATCTCAAGTGGATGGGTCAGTGGACCTCCTTCCTCAGTACTTGAGGTTTTCTTAGGATGTATCCTGTATCTCAATTTTGGGGGGATGAGGGGTCAGTAGATCTCCTTCCTCCATACTTGAGGTTTTCAGGAGACAAGTAAAGGGTAAAATCGAATCCAACCCTTACATGCATTCCTAAATAGGGGGTTCACATTGGAACTCGAGACTGTTTCTTAGGACGAATCCTGCATCCTAAGTGGAGGGGGTCAGCAGACCTCCTTCCTCTATACTTGAGGGTTTTAGGAGAAAAGTAAAGGATGAAATGAAATCTAACCTTTACGTGCGTGCCCAAAGAAGAGGTTTATATTGGAAATTGAGACTCTTTTTTAGGACGTATCCTACATCCCAAGTGGTTAGTGTATCTTCTTCCTTCATACTTGAGGTTTTCGTAGGATGTATCCTGTATCTCAAGTAGGGGAGAGGGGTCAGTGGACCTCCTTCCTCCATACTTGAGGTTTTCTTAGAACTTATCTCACATCCCAAGTAGAGGGATCAGTGGACCTCCTTCCTTTATACTTGAGGTTTTGTTAGGACGTATCCTACATCCCAAAGGGAATTAGTGGACCTCCTTCCTCCGTACTTGAGGTTCATTGTGTTGATTTTATTTGAGAACAATATACTGAAGTGATCTTGAAAACATACTCCATGATTCTTTCAATATATTAATCACAAAGTTCTATACATAATATTTCTTTAGATATTCCCCATTCCAACTTAGCTCCTTCCTTACGCCATCGTGTTTTATTAGATAAGACCCTTCTAGAGTGATGTTAAATATTAGTTATGGGCCTTCCCATGTTGCGAAATTTTTTCCATAAGTAGCTTCAACTTTATTCCTCAATGATTTTCGTAAGACCCAATCCCCTACATTAAAACTTTTGTTTTAACATATTTGTTATACGACTTTTTGTTTGCCCTCTTTTGTGATTCAATATGTATCAAAGCACTCTCTCTTTTCTCTTCTGCTAGTAGGAGATCATCTATTCTGAGGTCATCATTTTCCTCTTGTATTATTTCTGACCAAAGAGTAGGTTCATGTATCTCCAATGGAATAATTGCTTTAATGCCACAAACGAGGGAAAAATAACTTTCCTTCGTTGATGCCCTAGGGTTGTTCTAATAGCTCAAAGAACGTCGGGTAGTTGATCTACCCATTTTCCCTTTACTCCTTCCAAAACTTTCTGTAGTATGTTGATTAGTGTTTTGTTGGATGACTATACTTAACCATTTTCTTATGGTATGTAAAGGGTATAATGGGATAGTTTAACACCCATTTCATCATAGAAAGACATTAGGTGCTTACTTGTGAATTGGCGGTAATTATTCATGAAAAATTCTCGCGGCAAACCATATCTACATATGATATTTTTCCAAACAATATTTTGCACATCCATCTCTTGGATGCTTGCTAATGGTTCATTCTCTATCCACATAGAAATTTAATCAATTGCTAGGATTAGAAACTTTCTTTAACCTAGGGCAAGGGGTAAGGGATTGACAATATCTAACCCCCATTTTTGAAATGACCATGGAATGAAAATGGAATTTAAGTCACTAGCCAACTGATGTGGGATGTTAACATGTCTTTGACACCTGTTGCATCTCTTGGCGTGATCGATACAATCTTTGAGAAGAGTAGACCAATAGTAGCCCTATTGGATGATCTGTTGAGAAAGAGTTCTTCCATCGGAGTGAGCCCCATATCTCTCTCATGCAATTCACTCAAAACTATATGAGCTTTTGGGGTAGGTAAGAATTTCAACCATGGTTCACCATTATTCTTTCAATACAGTGCTCCCTAGATCACGATGTCAATTCTGGCTTTTGTCATGATTTTGTGTGCATTATCTTTATTCTCATACAATGTATTCTGAATGAGGTACTCCAGGTTCGACTTTAGCTAAGAGGTATGTGTTGAGGAGTTGGTGTTTGTCTAATTTTTGTTCTTTCTTTCATATATCATTATGCTTGGCCCAACGAAACAAGATACATGGATCACGTTTTTCAATTCTAAACTTAATGAGGATTCTAGAGTGGCTAGGGAGTTTGTGTGTGCATTCCCCTCTTACAATATTTGCTTGAGTTCAAATGTTTCATAAGCTACCCTGGCTTTTTTCACCTCTTGTATATAAAACTTCATCCTCTCTTATTTCCATTATGAACTAATTCAATTTTTCTAAGGCTATGATGTAGTTTAATCAAGAAAATATTATTTCTTTTGTTATTGTTATACGAGTTCATTGTTTTCAAGTTGAGTATTTATTTCCATGCTTAATGCTTTTAAATTTCTGGCCAAGATTTAGATGATTTGATGCATTATATTGAGACCGAGAAGAGATGTGTAATGAATGCTTCTTGTGGTAAATATTGTATGTTGAATGCGAGTGTGAGACCTAATGCATGATGTATGTGATTATTCTAGAAATTCCATAAATCGTAATGTGCTTGTTTGTGATTAAATCTTCATAGAAATATAGTTGGTTTTCATAGATAAGTAATTCTAATATAACTCAAGAGAGAGTATTAGGTAAATTTGGGTTTTTCAATCATCATTTTTAGCTTTGATTCTCATATAACATGACTTGAAATCAGATTGAATTGATTTAACGAAATCAAATGCCTTAGCGTTTTTAATCATTTGTGAACAACATTCAATTGTGTTATTTGCATTTAGTTTTAAGTTAATTTGCTTCTTAAACAAATTTCAACAATTGGGTTTTCAAATAAAATTAGGATTAGTCAATTTCGGTACTTAGTAATGCCATTCCTTATGGGTTCGATATCCTTACTTTTGTACACTTTATTACTTGAATGATTCGCACACTTGCGAAAATATGCATCAGCTATCCTTGTCAATATATGCCTTCCAACGATCTGAAATTGGAGTTGTCATCATAGACACTAGCACCATAATCTCCTACTCATGTATGGAATCTTAAGTCCATCAACGATAAAATCTGCAAAAGCCTGCCCCTTGATTGCTAACATGGGCTTATAATGTATGTCAAATTCACTCAGCTCGATAGCTATTTAAGAAAGGAGATCCGATTGATATGATTTCCCTAGATATTTTTCAAGGGATGCGATGTAAGGACGATTAACTTATGTGCTCCAAAGTAGTGTCTAAGTTTATGTGCTCCAAAGTAGTGTCTAAGCTTATATGCCGCCATTCTTATGGTAAATATTGCCTTGTCTAGCAGAGGATACAATTGTTGTGCTCTCGTCATGGAATGACTCACATAATATATGGGGTGTTGTTTTTCCTCCATGTCGACCACCAGTACAATGATAATGGTCTTATCTGTGAAAGACATATATATGTGTAGCACATCGCCTACTACAAAATTGGACAAAAGAGGTGCCTTCCTCAAATAATCCTTGATGGATTGGAAATCTCGTTTGTAGTCTGCATCCCATAGATATTCCTTGTTTTTCTTCAATAATTGAAAAAACGGTAGGAACTTTTTGGTACACTTGGAGATGAAGCAAATGAGTACGGCTACATAACCATTTAGTTATTGGACCTTTTTAAGCCAGCTTGGAGATCTCGTGTTTATCAGGACTAAAATTTTGTTAGGATTGGCCTCTATTCCCCTTGACGATACCAAATACCCTATACATTTTACCGAGGTTACTCCAAAGACACACTTCTTTGGGTTGATCCACATCTTGTAGCCCCATATAATCGCAAACACATCCTTAATATCGGAAACATTGTCCTTGGTGCACTTTGTTTTTACCATCATGTCGTCCACATAAACTTCTATGTTTCGGCCAATTTGAACCTCCAACATTTTATTTACCATCCTTTGATAAGTAGCGCCTGTATTTTTTAGGCTGAAAGACATCTTTGTGTAACAATAGGTCCCTTCTTCTGTGATGAAAGCTATTTTTTCTTCATCTTTGGGATGCATTTAGATATGATGATAACCTGAGTACGCATCCATGAAGCTCATTGTTTTAAAACCAACTATAGCATTGACCAATTGATCAATATTAGGCAACGAGAAGGAATCCTTTGGCGTTGCCAAATTAAGGTCCGTAAAATCGACACATATTCTATATTCTCCCCCAACTTTATTTGCCAACACTAGGTTTGATAGTTGATAACTGTATTTTATACAGTTATTTTCGTCTATTTTATTAATTATAATTGCTATGTTCTTAACATTTTTAGTTAATTTTAATGGAATAAATTAATATTTACTATTAATTTCTTAAGGAATATATTTTTAAGAAAATTAAAGAATTTGAATCGAAAAAGGACTTAATTGCAGATAATAAATGTTTGAAAATATAATTTAAATGAAAAGAGTGTTTAATTGCAATTAAAAAAAGTATAAAAGTTAATTTAAATTAGAAAAAAAGGCTTAATTGCAATTAACAAAAGTTTAAAAGTTAATTTGAATTAAATTGGAGGGCTAAAATGCAATTAAGGAAAAATTATTTTTCTATGTAGGAAAGAAGACCACGCGAAGCTAATATCCACTCGCAATACACACTGTATGATCAAGAAATCAATGGTGAGGATCAGGAGCGTGTAAGGTAGACGCAACACAGGTGATTGGAACCAATTTTCCTACATTACATATTGCTCGGTGCTGAGTGGGGCCCAACTATCGCGCAAGTCAATAGGTGGGCCCCACGTTTTTGCCCAAAGAAATGGTCCTGTGCTACGCGGTCCAGAGAAACATCGTGCGCCCTATCATTCCAACGAACCATACAATGCCATATGTCTCAAATAATTTTTTAGCAAATCAGGATCTGACATGTGGCATGTTTTGGTTAAAACAAAAACACAGAAATAGCGTGCATTTCCAACAAATTCTCTATCTCCCACGTGTCTTGCTAGCGATTATCTCATGTTATGCGATCCTTGTGCGCCCGTTCTTCACAGCAAATGAAAGCCTACCACGTGTCCCATTATTTATTACAGCCAATTTGATGCTGACACGTGGCATGCATGAATTGAAACGAAAACGTAGAATCAACGCCCCTTTCTAGCTGTTTTGTATTTCTTCCACGTGTGACTGAAATTATTATTTTTGATGTCACCCACTATTCACGTGTGGTTTTAAGAAGAATATTTTTTGATGTATTTGTTTTAGCTATAAATAGGACATTTATTGCTAGAAAGAGGGGGTTGAGGTTGGAGAGTTTGGAGTATTGGACGATGGTATACGCAGGAGCCATTTTTGGCTTCTGTTGTGTGCTGCGTGTGTCATAAAATTTAGAGAGCGGAAACGTTTTAATTTTCTTTGTGTTCGTCATGTATTATTCCTTAAATGCTGTAATTTTAATTTTATTTATGGAGTAATTTAATTTTTCTAAGGTTGCGTTTTAGTTAAATTTATGAAGCTTGGTTTAATTATTTTTGAAAGATTTATAAGATTTTTAATTTGTTTATTCTATTTGTGCTTAATGCTTTTGATCATTGGAAAATTTATCAATAGATGGGTGACACTTAAATAAACTTGGAAGAGACATTTTTTTGTATATTGCTCATGGATAGAATAACATGTATATATGAAGGATAGGAATATACCTTTATCATATGTGTGGTCATTTGAGAACTTAGAACGTAATGAATCTTGGTGAATTTAATTCTCATAAGAATATAGTGAATTAATTTAGCAAGGTGTGTCTATACGGAGCTCGAAAGAGATGTATGGATAAAATTAGAAGTTCTTGGTTGACAAATTAAATTTACAAAAAAATAAATCAAGAGAAAATAATATGATTTCGAGTGGATTAATTTGGTGAATTTGAAATCCTAGAATATTTTTTTTATATATTGTTATAAAACTTTTAATTTGTTAAACTTCTTTCATCAATTTTCGTTTGTTTTGGATAAAATCAAAGTGAAACAATTTTAGTACTTAACAAACTATAGTAACAAATCTCTGTGGGAACAATAACTTACTTATCAAATTTATTACCTATGACCGTACATACTTGCATGATTTTATGTTCTCCTAAAAGAGACAACAATAGCCAAGTTAGATAAGCAACCTCGCGAATCTAACCTACACATTTTAAAGAGTTGACTTTTTTCTTGATAATATCGCTTTTATCCTGAGCAAATATTCATTTTCATTGTTGAACTTGTTTTTTGGTGTGATCAATGCATAATTCATGGGAAATTATTTTTGGATTGATGCTAGGCATGTCTTCTGGTTTCCATGCAAAAAGGTCAACATTATCTTCTAGGAACTCAATAAGTGTAGCTCTCAACAAAGGGGCCAACTTAGAGTTAATCTTCATGAAATTGTCTTTTCCTATCTCTTCTATGTGAATTATTTCATACTCATCACAGTTTACTTCCATGGTCTGTGTCTCCGTTTATGGAATCATCCTCCTATTCAGACAGTTCCTATTCTTTGATTGCTACTTGGATGTTGGTGGTAATGCACTTTTCATGATGGAGCTGTAGAAATTCCTTGCCTTGTCCTGCTCTCCCCTTATATCTTTGATCCCCTCGATGGTAGGATACTTGATGAACTGATGGTACGTAGAGGGGATTGCTCTCATCTTGTGGATCCAAGGTCGACCCAAAATTTCATTGTAAGACGTGGGAGTATTCAACAGCATAAAATTTGTAAGGATTATTGCTCCCTACATGGACATCGACAAACATATGGTTCCTACTAACATGGTTACTCTTCCAAAGAAACCCACTAATGTCATCTGTTGTTGCGTAATATCTTTAGGATCTATCCTCATATCTAATAAGGTGATAAATATAATTAATCCGAGGAGTTGCCATTGTGTACCAAAATATTACATACCTTGTAGTGTGAAATTTATATTGTAATGACCAAAGGATCATTTTGAGGTGGGAGGACCTTCTCTCCTTTAAACATGATAGGATATACCAGACCCTCAAGCTTTAGACTATAGACCAATCAGTTTGAGTCCCTAGCTTCCTGAATATACCTTTTTTGGAGTTACTGGTATGCCCAATATGGTTGGTCCACCATGTATGGTGTGAATTATATGAACATCCCCTTGAGAGGGATGATCATATTTGTTTGTTCCCCTAGGAACTGGATTTGGGGGTGCCCCGCCTTGAAAATAGAGTGATTGCCTTCTTGGTTTTCTTCTTGCATACCCCTGGTCCTATCAACTATATATTTCAAATACCCTTCCGAGAGTAAATGTTTGATCTCCCATTTGAGGTGTCTACAATCTCTAGTCTAGTGACCATGTATTTGTGAAATACACAGTATTTGTTAGGGTCCTTTAGTGGAGCCTTCATTGGTCATGGCCAATTGACATTATTAATGCACTCTATGCATTGTATAGCTTCAACTAATGAGATACACAGTAGGGAACATCTAAAAGGAGATAGTGCTCTTCCCTAAGTCCCTAGCCTTCCCATAGGAGTGACCACAAAATGGGAGGGTTATGATGACTTTCTCTATAAGGCCTTCTATCATCCTCTCTTTTAATTGAGGTAGGATTGGATACTGCTCTACTTACCACCCCTTTGTTGGAATTCATTTCTCTTTCCATGTTGACAAATATTTTGGTCTCCTCATAGACCATCTCCAAGGATCGGGAGGTGGTCTTAGTGAACTTAATGAATAGACTCGTATCCCGTTTGATGCCTTTACGAAAAGCTTCAATGGATATGAAATTAGGGCATTGTGATATTTCCATCTTTTCAGTCTTGAATCTCCTCATATAAGCTTCAAGGGTCTCTTCATCCCCTTGTATGATTGAGAAAAAATAATACGACTCCTTCCTCACGGGCTTGTTGCATGCGTAGTTGGTAATAAATGCCTTTACATTACATTGAAGCTTTCTGTACTCTTAGGTGGTAACTCCACAAACCATTGTTGTGTTGTTTCTTAAAAAGGTGACTGTGAACAATTTTAGTACATGGCTTTTCTTTTGTCCTTAGTGAGGCTCATAACGACCATTTCCATTTGAAGTGAAGAACATGAGCCATTGGGTCTTTCATCCACTTATATAAGGAGTATTTGGGTGTAGGGAATTTTACCAACGGTGTCATTAGCTGAAGAGCATCCGAGAAAGGTGAAGTAGACAATTGATTGCACACAGTTTCAATGTCGCTCCAAGGTCTTAACTTCTCCTACCCTTTAAATCGATCATCTATTTTGGCCCATATTTTATCCTCCATATCTTTGATTTTTTGTTCCAAGGTACTACTTAAAAAACCCAATGGCATCAAAAATCCTATGGTAGCAACATTTCCCAAACCCGAATGTGTTGGAAGCAAATGGGGTGCCTATTGTGGCAAACACTGATGAGTCGATAGATTCATATGTGTGGGTTATCAGATGAAATTAGGGGTTGGAACTATATATGGGTTCTGTTCTACAACTCCCTCAGGTCATTGTGGATAGGGAATACATAAAGCACGTCCCTTCCTTGAGGGGTGACTGTTTATAACAAGAGGATATGAGTATGGAATGAACTCATAACCTCTAAATATTCCTCATGTACTAATCTGGATCTAAGTTTATTATTTTCTTTTTGAGATTCAGTTAATGCTTGTTGCAACTCAGTTATCTATCTTTAGAGACTCTTCATTATGGTGTCCTTCTCAAGAGAAGTTCTTTTAGAGCTATGGCTTATTGAACTAGTGGGACATTGAGTTGTCATGGATAGTCTGGCTGTATTGTGACGAGGTGAGGGTCGGCCACCTTCACTGACTGGAGACCGTGTGTTACCCAATTCATGATCATCGTGCAATGTCCTAATTGGCGAGGAGCGATGTATCTAGTCATTGACATCAAATTCTAGATTTAGGCATGCGAGACTATTCATCTGCTCGATATGTGATGACATGCTATCCATTTTAAGTGTATGTCCCTAATACACGACTTGTTTCAACGACTTGTTTCACTAGGATATAAAATACAAGGTCTCAAATGCTAACTATGGACTGGAAAGATTTAAGGCCCCATGGTAGGCACCAATTTTTTGGAGAAAATTTTGTACGTTAGGAATTCTAGTGATTCTAGAGAGAAGTATGAGATGATAATAATGAGTAGATCCTTTATTCTTTCCACTATGGATGTATATATATAATCTATTAGACAAGTATCCAGTTTACACAGGTTGACACTATTATTTGAGCTACCAGAGTATGTACAAATTAGTTTTACATAAAATCAGGTTAATGTAAACATGTATCCATATATATGTTACCTAAGGTCTTGTATTCCAAGCCATTCACTTAGGTTCGGTCTTGATCCTCAGATCACTATATATGAGTCACTAAATGAGTGCTACCTTCATCATAAGAGCGAGATAACTCAGGTCGTTAGGGTCGAACATTTGTTACTTAGATAATACCAAACAAAAAAAATGGATTAAATGATATTATTTCAAATCCAAGAGATTAATAATATGTTCAATGCACTATATCCCATAGATTTTGTATTATATTTAACTATATTAAATTATATTATAGTTAAATTTTTGGAAACAATCAATATAATATAATAAGATAAAATCTAAGACAAGTATTTTAATAAAAAAATTATATTTAAAATAGTACGTAATTAATCAAAATAAATTTATTATATAAATTTATTTAAATTAATATTTATTTTTTAAGATTTTTTATATTTTAAGAATATTATTTTAATTAAAAATGAAAAACTTAGAATTGAGAATTTAGAAAGAAAAAAAATAAGTATACAATTCAAACTATCACTGATGTAGGAAAACTTTTATACAACATTACTATTTTTATTCATTACAATACAATTTAATTTCGTAAATAAATATATAAAAATTATACAATACAATGTAACAAACATGCTGCCAATAACACGAAGAACATCAATGACTTCATCTAGAATTTCCCTTTAAAAATCAGTTATAAAAATCGATGTCAACCAAAAAAAAAAAAATTACATAAGCATCTATGACTTGCAATCGAGGTTTTGACTTTCTATGTTTGCAAAACAAGTCATACTAGAAGAAATTGAAGAAACCAGCACAGATGTTGTAAAATATATGCAAAATTTCATACTAATTTCATATATTTCATTTATCTTTAATGGATAAATATAGTATCTTATTTCATTTAAATAACATCTAATCTCATTTTATCTCATTTAAAATTGTAAGTTTAATAACCTCATCTTTAAACATAGTATCATTTTTCTTATCAAACTTACATTATAAATTATTTTTTTATTATTTTTGTATTCTTATTTGTCTCATTTAAATACAATAAAAATAAATGAAATATATTAATTAGTACTATTTTATTGTCATCTAATTTCATTAAAAATTAAGTAAGATAAATTGAGATAAAATTTTAAAAATTAATAAATTATCTTATAAATCTCATATTCATCTCAATTTACACGTCTAAATCCAATCAACCAATCACCACTTGTTTTGATATACACATGACAAATTGATTGAGGTTTTCTCAACTTCTCAAGATTAATTGTCAACTCTGAATGCAAGAAGTTATATCTGTGCTGGGTGCACACATCATGTGGGTGACTGAAGGCTGTCCGCAACTACCAAAGTATCAGTAGCCACCATCGGACGACAACGAGAGCATAGCACATGCAGTCCTTGGCATATAGATGTTATCTAAGCTCAAACATACTGCAATACCTTACTGGATGTGGACGATTGGATCAGTTAATTCCAGATCCCTCCTTGTCTTCTAGACTTTGCCATCATTAAAAGCTGTGTAGAAATGATATTTCAGTGCAGTTTAGTGAATAAAAATAATAATGAAATAGAAATACGGAAGAAAAAATCCATTCTGGCATACGAATGGTGAAAAAATCAACATAAAATAAAAAATACAGATCAATCCACAGTTATTCAGTTAAATCTTAGCTCTCTATTTGTTGCAAACTTGCAATGGCTTATGACAAGAAATGACATGACATGGCGTCGGTTAAGACGAAGATTATTGCGTGCAACAAAGCCCAACAACACAAAACACAAAGAACTTCCCCGTTATCCAACAAATTTCACATTAAAGTGAACTTACAAGAACCAGGACAAACCTTAACAAATGCAAACAAAGCCAAAACAGTTCTGAAAATTTGCTCTTCCAAAAATATCATGCAAGTGATAATTTAATGCCCAACTGTTAGCACACAATTATAGGCACATGATGTAAAAACACCCAGAACAACGACAACAGAAAAAGAGAAGAAAGAAGAGAGAAGCATCATAGAAGAATAAGAAATTTCCTCAAGGGGAATGGTTTATTCACAATCATAGCAAAGAAGATAGTTGAACTGAATTCCCGAAGAAGGGGACTAAGCAAAGGCATAAACCATAACGAAATCTTTTAATTAACCTTGCTTGTTTTTAACTTCTCAATTTTCCTTTATCTAGCTGAAATGATATGGGGTTTTTTAAATAAAGTCAAAATTAGACCTCAATATCTTAGTTAGAGAGGCCTGCATCCCAATAGCTTCAAGGTGTAAAAACGCTTACAACCCCAACAGTTATGGCTTTTTTCCCACAACAAATTTTGATGAGAGCTTTGATGCCAACCTCACAAAAAAATTTGAATCCATGAAATAACAATGCACACTACAAATAAGTCACACAGTTAAGTTAGATGGAAAAAAATAATTTCTCACACCATTTAAACATATAAAAATTTGAATATTATCAAAATAAGAAGCGAGGGAACAGTGTCTATCCTATGGATAAATCACAGAGGCTTGAACTCTTTATACAGTTGGAACAAGGTTAACAAAAGGCAATGGGTAAGCACCCGCAAATTTTAACCATGGAGACACCTAATCATTAGAGATCACTGCATGTCCAGGTTCAAGAATGTGGTTTTGCCTCAACCATGCCAAATTATCGTTGAATGTGCAAATGAGTCACACATAGAGTTGTCAATTTTCACTTGCCAAATTATCGTTGAATGTGCAAATGAGACACATAGAGTTGTCAATTTTCACTGATTGAGCAAATCTTTGCAAGGATTATCCGGTTGGAGACAAGGATGAGAACAAAATGGAGAATATAAAAGAATAGAAAATGAAGAATGGTGATCCTTATTTTATAATATGAGGCGGGTCAAGAATAGAGATTATATTCCCCACCCCGTTACCCGAAATTATATACTTAATTTTAATAAATACATAATTTTTTATAAATTTAACAATATTTAAACTCCAACTAATCATAAAACCCCCTATTATCATTCAAACAAAAACTGGGTATATGAGTTGGGTGGATTTTTACTAATATTTTAACATTTTGGGTAGAACATCAAGCCCGACAAGTGGTATCGGAATTAAGGCTCAATTTGTTCTGTAGGATGCATACAAACTTGATCCCGAGGTGAAAGTGGTATCTTGAATGTGAAAATCTGCAATTGCATTCTAGACTCATGGAAGACTCTTGAGTGGAGATGGCAATTTGACCCAACGAGTTGGTGACCCGCGGGTACCCATCCTATTAAGAACGAGACGGGGTGAGGCATTATTCATTTAATTATGATTGGTCCGGGGAAAAAACTGGATCGATTTGATGCACTATTTGCCTACCCACTTTTTTTAACTACATAAAATATTACAGTTTCATTTTCATTTAAAAAATACCCAAAAAAAATAAAAAAATAATAATACGGATCAACAAGTCGGTTTTCGATATGTGGATACCGCACAACCCAAACCGAACCTGTTTGGCCTAAAACGGTTCTGAACCACGGATCAGATCGATTCTGATTGGGTTTGACCCCAACCGACCTGTTTCCATCTCTGCTCTTGAGGTGTAGTTAAAATGTCGTTCTTAGTAGCTTCTTACCATGTTGGAGAACTCAATGGAATATGTTTGTACTGGTTAGGAGATTGTGATTAAAATGAGTAGATTGTCCCAAAAATAAAAAGTGTTTCAAGTCTAAGGGGGTGGTCAAATGTGTTTGCATTTGAGAGTGGTTGTTGGATGTGCGAACAAATCTCACATTAGAAAATCATAAAAGAAAATTGGGTATATCAATTGAGTGAGTTACTTTGATAGGTTAACCTTTTGTGTTGGATCAGAGGCCCTGTCAAAAATTATATGCATGGCACATTTTAAGTAGTTATTTTTTATTGGGGTGCAGAGGGCAAGCATCAAAATTCCAATATACCAAGTCCATTTCTCAAGTTTTTAGCATAATTATGTGTTCGTAAACACATGACTAGATAACCAGATGTAAATACAATCGGCAAGTTGTAGAAAGTATTGTACTGTAGCTGTTTTATAATATGAATGGAAACCAAATGGGCTGGTCCACATGATACAATAAGGACACTACTCCATGTTTATACAGCCAAATGTCGAATTAATCTGATACCAACTGAGCATGACTTTTAGAGCTCTCTAATTACAACAAAAGAAATCATACTACTTAGCAAAACATGACCAACAAAATTCTTGATAATTAAAGGAACGTAGAAGAGTAGAGAGTAATGTTGTAAGCCTTACACGTTGAGCTTCTTTTTAGTCTCTTTGCAGTAAAGTGGGTGTTGCATTCACCATTGCCCCTACTCAATAATTCACTATTTTGTAACGGGTGATACTTCAATGAGCTCAATTCCTCATTTGCCTTATGAAGCCTCCTCTTTTCATCTTCCTACCACAAAATCCAGACAAAAAAGACCAGCCAAAAAGAGAATTTTCAAATCTTCACAGAAACACATACGAAGCCATTGAGAATTGTAAAAATGAAAATCATACATAGGATTTGTGGATCCCAGAAATCTGTTGCCTGCAAAGTCTCAGTTCCATCTCCAATGCATGGACCCTAGACTTGGCAGGCATCACACTCTGCTGCACTATTTGTTTGTGTCTTCCACGCACTATCTCTGGTTGCCACACATTCAATGCTACCGAAGCTTGCCTAAAAAATTTCCAAATAGCAAAACCAAAAATAAATAAAAATAAGGGAAATTCGAAAACTAACACACTCAAACACGAAATCCCAAATGAAATTTAACACATTCCAAAAGTTACATCCAACCTAACATCATCTGAGTATATACATGATGCATTTCTCCAGTTTTCTTCTCTCTATTGCACTTAATAGTTTTAGGAGATACATTTATCAAGTTGGGCAGTTAATATAAATCTCTGCCCATAACAACCAAAGAACCGAAAACAAACATGTTTTTTTTAATAGCGAAAATAATGTTGACTTCTCAAATTTGGCTCAAACTACCCTTATTTTGAACAGACTACCTATGTAGTGCCATAATGATTTAGATCCTTGGAGAGTTGCTTAATCTCTTATTTTCTTTTATGTATTGTAATCATCTGTTTTACTTCTTCCGCATTGCTATAATCTTTATCAGCAACAGATCTATGATTTAAGGGGACACCAAATAAAATCGAACGTAACAATGAATAAACTTATATTTCAGGGGTAAAAATTCCCTATATTAATATCTTTCCAAAAATGATCTTAAACATGAAATCATAATATGAAACTTAATTTCTTATACCACCTTGTGGTATGTTCTCTGTCCCTCTTCAATCATGTTTCAAAACACAACATGACACAAGTACCATTTGATCTAAAAAATAAAAATTGAAATTATTTTTGCTTAAATTAATTTCAGCAACACTTTCTTTGCAAACAATAACCAATTTTTGGGGATGAAGACAATACAGATGAAACCAATATGATATATATAGTACTATGCAGTAATAGTTTTGATTTTGAAGAACTTACAAAACCACTTCTCCAGAATAATTGAATCGATAGAATTATGGAATTATTTTATTTTCCATAATAAATAAATTTCCAACCCTAACTTCAACTCGAGCCAAATATCCACGCGCTCTAACCCCTTAATAATTCTAACTCACTGTACTCTAAATTATTGCAAGTTGCGGTTAAAAATATTTGAAATATATTATGTTTAAAACATTGATAGCCTAAAGAACAAATTGTTTTAGTTTCCTCTCGCAACTTCTGCAAAAAATTATAAGAAAACAAAAACAAACGATAACTATGCATAACCTGATCTTGTGTAAGTTAGACAGCTCAGCAACAGTTGCGTTCAATTTCTGACCCTCTTCAGCTAAGCGAGTCTCGAATTCTCGAAGCTTCCTGAAATGTTCTGAAACCTGACTCTCTTTTCTCAACACAACTCTACGGTGCGCAGCGATCTTCTTTTGCTTGTCCTTCTCAAAACTGAACCCCCAATAAAATAAATATTCCGATTTTAATGGGACCAAAATAACAATTCAATAATTTAACTTACTGTAACTTGTAGAGGGACTTGGAAGGAAATAATGGAGAAGATGATGGACGGTGGAGGGGAAAATCGGAAAAGAGAAGGATGGACCAGAAAGATTCGTCGTTGGATAAACGGCGAAAACGTCTGCAAGAGATGGAGAGACAGCAGAGGTCTTTGTATGTAAAACCGCGAGCTTTAACCCCTGTTTCTACGATTTGGCTCCATAACTCGTCTGGTAGACCGGACATTTCTCTTGTCACGATCTTCTCCAACTAAGCATTTGAAGAGAGGTTTTGCTTTCGGGATTGGTGTGGATTTTTTTTATCGGTTTAACTTTAAATATTAGTCTTTTAATTTAATTAAAATACATTTATTAATCTATATTATTAAATAAAATTTTTAATGTACTTAAAATTAAAAAAATAAAAATTAATATAGTAGTGTTTTTTTAGAGAATCACACCCTTTATTTTTGGATAAAATTCTTACGAACTATTTTAATTTTTTATAAAAATATATATTAATATTAAAATTATACAAAAAATATATTATTGATATTTTATTTTATGTAAGGATATATTTGTTAATGTAATAAAAAAAAGTCTTAAATGAGAAGTTTAAGGGAAAGATATTGCAATTACTAATATCTTATTACTATTATGTTAAAAAAATTTTAAAAAATAATTATTATATTAAATAAAAACTATTAAATTTTAGAAACGTTATTATTGGATAAATGATTTCTATTAGACTTTATTATTATAATATTTTTCTATAATTAAAATTTTTTTAAATTATAATTTATTTCAATATGTTATTCAATTCTGTCATAGATAATATAAATTAAGGTTAAAAATGAACTATATTAAACTATGTATGACATTTCTTAGTTTATTTTCAATCTCCTTAAAATACATATCTATAAATATACAAAGAAAGAACAAAAAACTTATGAGTGTTTTTAATAGATCTTAAATAAAGTAATAATACACAATGAAATAATAAATCAATAAATTTTGTTAATCCAATAGTTTATAAAAAAAACCTCATTAATAATAAAAAAATACTACTATAAGTTAAATAAAAGGTTTAAACTTTATGCAACAAAAATAAAATTAAAGATCAAAGAATTAATGCTCTTTCCTCAGGCTTTCATAATCCTAGGATAAAAAGAAATCAAAAAATAAAATATAGAAATATACATACATACATACATTAAATATTGAAATAGAAACAAGAGAAGGAGCTCACTTCATTAACCCCATTGGTTATCAATTGGTTTATATTCAATGTTCAAGTTAATTGTGCTTATGGCAGTAGTTTAAAAATTAGTTGTACATATTTGATTTTTTTTCGATACATGTGAGATTGTTATGTTAAATCCCTTTTCAAATACCACATTATCTTGTATTCTTTACAATCTCAAATTTTGAGGGATCACACCTTGTAGAAGTTGTTTTTGTTTTTTGGATCCAGTGGGGTAGCCCTCGTAATGTTGAGAATTAAGAAGAAAGGTTGTGATTTATTGACTAGATAAGAGATGATCTCTTGAGCATTTTCTTGTTGAGCTAAAGGTCATGTTTTATACTTTACTTGAAGATCAGGGAATATTAGTTTACTTTCATTAATTTCACTACTCAAACAACAATAGATGAGATGAATATATGCATGTCAATCTTCCATTGTAAGTGTATAAGGTCAATAGGTATTCAATCTTTTTCAATTCTAGCATCTTATGGGCACAAGAAAGACCTATTGTTTCCATAAACGCACAACACAATAGGTGCATAGTTTTAAATTTAACCATTTCATATTGTTTTGCCAATTCTCTCGATACAAAACTAGAAATATGTTAATTAAACTCCCTAAAAAAGCTTACATTACAACTGTGAGGAATTCGAAGCCTTTCATTAGATAACTGAGTTTTTATCTCTTGAAAATCATTGTCTATGGTAAGACAAATTTTTCCTTTCACTTGACGAAAGTCACTAGTAGAAACCTGTAAATACTTTTTAAGTTTGGCATGTGTAGTTTCTACCCTTAATGAAACGTGATTTTTAAAGTGTAAGTATTTTTCTATTCCAAGACAAACCTCTCTTTTAAAGGAATCCATGTTTTTTAAAGGTAACTCAAAATATCTTTCTTCCCTTTGTACCATATCTCAAAATTTTTCTTTCAAAGCATATGTATAATCATCCTTTCCTTCTTTTGCTAGGAAAACAAAACATAAATAAAATGTTTTGTTAAAACTTGAAATTCTAACTACGTCAAGTAACATTTTATACTTGTTAATTTTGTAGGTACAATCCATCACAAGAACAATTGACTAACTCCTGGTAAGCATAATTGAGACTGGATGTGCAAAAAATAATGTGTCAGGTAACCACTTTATCATGCTTAACATTGTAGATGAACTCCCCTTAGCTAAACTCGTCAAATAGAGCTTGAATAGTAATACGATAATTCAAATTTTCTTTATCAATCTTCTGTTTTATGTAGTAAATATTTTTAGACGCTGTTTGAATTATTGGATTCTTATGACTAAGAGAAGAAAGAATCTAACATGGTGGTACTCTAGATTTCGAGAATTTTTCAATATCGATGGTTTCTTTTTCAAACAACGAACTACATCAACAATGACTAGACATGTCACTTGAAGGTTTACGATTATATGACCTATTTCTCAATTCAAGAGATCAAAAGCTATCAACATGCTTCTTTCCTTGAATTTCGAATGGACAATTTATAAGACAAGATGTAGTATTTTGTTGTCGATATTCAATTGGAATATTTTGTCTATTTCTATAATGGCCACTTCTATCACAATAAATAGTAACATGTCTCTTTTTGAGTCTTTTATAGATGTTGCGTAGTCTTGCTGATACCAAAAATTGATAATTTTTTTTACAAAAAACAAATAGTTACAATTATACTGAAATCATTAGGTTAAATTAGGCTCGTATGGAATATGATCTATCAGATCAGCTTCAAATCAAAGGTTGAGATGAAAAAACTAAACAATGTTGGATAATTGGATTGTGAAACATGGCAAGTGAGGGACACAGAAAAAATTAGCATACAATGCATGGCAAGGCAGAATAGTGTTGGTCAATGTAGGTTGAGTTAACGACAGGTGGCTGATGAGACAAGATCGGCATACAATGCCGATTTGGTGGATACTTTAGTTTTATGTTTGTAAAACTCTCGCAAGTGCATGAATCATTTTATAGAAAATGACAAGTATACTCTCAAGGGAAATCTAAAGAAGAAATATATACGGGCAAGTGTTGGAGCGCGTGGGACTTCGGCATGATTGCATAACATTTTTGATTGTTTTGACCCATTTTTTCATCTTTTTGACTTTTCCTCATTTCTTTTTTCAATACATTTGTAATGTATTGCCTCCAGTATTTTTCTTCGAGTCTTTAAGTTATTTTTGAACGAAAATACCTGAAAAACAATAAAAATACTCGTGATTTTGAAAGGATAAATTTATATAAAAATATAATAAAATCATATAAATATAAATTTATTTAATCAACTAAATTACATTAAATCATGGTAATTTTAGTTCTTTTTAAGCACTCATCAGTGGCACTCAACGATTCTTTGATCCAAATTACGTCTCGCTTTGGTGGAATGAACGGGCGAATTTTATGACGTCGCATGGCATTTTTGTTTACTGCTCAACGAAAACTCAAAATGAATGCTATGGCAATAGTTGGCAATGATTGCATTAGTTGGTACATATGGCACACTCCGATTGGTTCCTCTTCACTTACATGGCATCCAAGTGTCCTATTCTAATTGATCATACATTAAAAAATTCATAAAAATTTCAAAACATTTCAAAAAAATATGTTTTCATCACCTTTCACTAGAAAGTTCATGTTTTAATATTTTTAACTCCATAAGTACTACTTATCAAATAAAATTAATAAATATTAAGTAGAAAAGTGTACTAATAACTCTACTTTCATAGGGTTATCACATCCCCAAACTTAACTCTTTACTTGCTCTCAAGTAAAGCAAGTCTAACTAGATAAAATGATATAGGCAGTACATTCATATATATTAATACATACATATTTAGAGAAAACTATCCTTCCTCAAAAGTCGTACAATTTCCATTACAAAGAGGTTCATATATCTATCAATCAACGTTCTATCCATACAAGGTTATGCAAGGTTTTCAAAGAATTGATTCTTGTATATGTTGCACATAATATCATCTAATGCATTTATAATTTCGTAAGTATAATTTTTACATCCCGCCTCGCTAAAATAAATATACACTTAGCTAAAGATCAATAAGGGATTTATATGCTTGTAATGTAAGGCTTAGGTGTGGTTTGATAAATGAAGACATTTAGTCTATTTTCACACTTTAGTTTTCTTTTTATTCATCATATAATCCATCCAATTAAGGCCTAGATAATTTCACTTGCTAAATACTATTTAGAATTTCGTCTCAATGGATGATCAAATAGATTCTAAAACATGGTAGATCTCATCAATTCGTATAACTAACCACAAGTTTTTTTCTCAATAAACACACCAAAATCAATTATGAACATATGCATAAAAACTTAAGTCAGTTCAATCAAAAATAGCAAGCATATCACATGATTAATGTAAGTATCTTAACGAGCATGTTACATTTCTTTTCCTAATTATAACAACTGATTTTTATCAATAGGTTCATATGTTTCATATCAAGCATGCATGCATTTTCTTTCCATATATTTATAAATTCATACCCAAATCATGATTAAAATCATACTAAAAATAAATAAATTTTTTTCCTAAGAATTACAAATGCATACTAAACACTAAAGTAGAGAATGAAGTTCTTTCCCCCAGAAAAATTGTACATTGTCCCCAATATGCACATATAAATATGAAAAAGTAAAAGGAAAGAAAACTCCCTTAGTCTTGGCACACCACATCTTTCGTTGAAAGTGCTCAATCTTGTTGTGCTATTGCTATTTATATTTATTTACCTACAAAATAAAAACAATAAAGATATATGTAAAATAACATTGGGTTGCCTCCTAACCAATGCCACGTTTAATGTTCTTAAGTAGATGGTCAAATCCACTTCTAAGGTGCATCCACCAAGGTTATCACATATGTTTCATTTGATATTTTATCTCCACGATAATGCTTCACTTTATGTCCATTAAGCATGAACTGCCATTTATTTTTGTTTTCTAATTCAATGGCTCCATGGTTGGTTACCTTAGTGATGATGAATGGACCTAATCATCTAATCTTTAGTTTGCCTAAAAACAATTTGAGCTTTGAGTTGTACAGTAATACTTTCTATCCTAACTCAAAGATATGGTGCATAATTTTCTTTCCATGCCATCTTTTTGTCTTTTCTTTGTAAAGCTTGGCATTCTCATAAGCATTCTATCGTAGTTCATCCAATTCATTTATTTGTAGCATTATTTTCTCATCACTTGCATCTATGGACATATTGATACGAGCTCTTTGGTTTACATCGCATATTCAACTGTTTCAATGCCCAATATGCATTATGTTCTAACTCTAGTAGTAAGTTAATGCAATTTTGTATGCCTATAAAGCATCATCCAACTTAAATGACCAATCATTCTAGGAGATGTTCATTGTTTTCTCCAAAATTCTTTTCACTTCTCTATTAGACATCTCCACTTTCCCAATTGTATGGGAATGGTAGGGAGTAAACACTTTATGCTTAACCACATACTTAGACAATAAGGACTAAAGGCTTTATTGCAAAATTGACTACCTCAATCACTAATAATGATCTTAAGAGTTCCAAACCTAGTGAAAATATGTTTTTTCAGAAATTTTAGGACAACATTGACATCACATTTAATGCTAACTATGGCTTCTAACCACTTTGACAAATAATCCACTCATACAAGTACATATTGGTTACCAAAAGATGAATGGAATGGTCCCATAAAGTCAATGTCTCAAACATCAAATCGTTCCACTTGAAGTATACTATTTAGAGGCATTTCATCTCTTTTTAAAATATTACCTATCATTTTTCATTTATCACTTTTTTACATAAATGTAAGCATCTTTGAATACTGTGGGTCCAAAATAACTAGATTGAAGTACCTTAATTGTTGTTTTGTGCTTATAAAGTGACCTCCATAGTTTGAGTTGTGGCAATGGTAAATAATACTCCCAACTTCATCATAAGGGATACACCTTCTAAAAATACCATCACCGCATGTCATTTCATCCCAAATATATTGTTAATAACATGAAAAAAAATTATTTTCTTGCCATGTGATGCCTGATGGAAGAATGTTGGCAGCTAGGAAATTTGCAATGTTTGCATACCCTGAGATTTCTATTTGAGCTACAAAAAGAGTTGCTCATTTGGAAAGGATATCCTAATCACTATATTGTCATCCATTTTTAATTTCCTTTCAAATCTAGAAAAATGATCTACTACGCGATTTTTATTCCTTTTTTTATCACATATTTCTTAGTCAAATTCTTATAGAAGAAGAAACCATATTATCAATCTTGGTTTGGCATCCTTCTTTGTCACACTACTACAAAAATGGGCATTAAAGTCGGTTCAGTGAACCGACTTTAAATTGAGTGACTTAAAATGTAAAATCAGTTCATTGCGTGAACCGACTTTACACGTAGATTTTATGAATTTTTTTATTTTCATTCTCACTTTTCGTATTCAATATATATAGCATAGAAAAACTAAAATATAAATAATAATACAAATAATTAAAAATTTAAATATAATTAATTACTTGATAATTAAATTTATTACAAAAATAAATAATGTATATACAATACATATAGTTAACTTAAATTACAAATAAAATAATGTCGTCAAAGTGTAATTGGATTGTGTGAGCAAGCTTGGTTGGCTTAGAATCACCAGCATTATGACAAGGAAAGTAGACAAAAAACAGCTGATCCATATAACAATTCATATTCCCCTACATACATGAGCACATAAACATCCATCAAACAAGCAGTCTAAACTTCAAAGACATACAAATGAAGAATTTAAATCATTATAAATATTACCATAAAAAAGATATTACCACAGCAACATCTGAGTGATATAACCCTTCGACAAACTCATATCAGCACTTTATTAATCATTTGTATATAAATATGAAGTTATCTGAAATCTCTGCTAGTATTTTTAATGCTAGTATTTTTAATGCTATAATGAGCTCTAAATATGAAATCAAGTGTAACTCCGATTTATTACTTGGCTTGTGTGAGTTTTGGTGCCCTTAAACGTATGGAACACGTTAATGGGCACCAAAACTCATACAAACTAAGAAACAAATCGGAGTTACACCTAATTTCATATTTAGAGCTCATTATAACATTAAAAATACGAGCAAAGATTCTAGATAACTTCATATTTATAGACAAATGATTAATAAAGTGCTAATTGTTGTCATAAGGAAAGTAGGCAAGAGAGATGAGATGTAGTTTGGGCCAAAAATAGGTCCATAAAACAATGCATTCCCCTAAATACATGAACATATAATCATCCATCAAACAAGGGACTTCAGACACAGGTATAGAGAAATTAAATCATTAAAAAAATTACCGTTATGTTGTCATATACTATTCAAGATCATCAGAATCTTTTCCTGATTCTTCTTGTGATGATATAATTTGAACCATGTGTTCTGACCAATCCTCTCGTAAATCATCAAAAATTTGTTAGTTGTAGCCCGTCTTGTTTCAACCAAAGAACTACATGTATTTAAAATCAAAATAAGAATGTAATTTCATTTATTTACAAAAAATAACTCAAATATGTTAAAAACTTTTATGTATATGGGTAAAAGATATTATCACATCATCAATTGGAATTTTGATATTTGTGATGATTTCGCTCATAAACTTCATGACATAATAACCACACATGACTACATTATTTTGTTGTGGAATTGATGAGTGCTCAAAAAGCACTAAAATAACCATGATTTTATGTACATTATTTTGAAATTTTTTTTTAATTTTTTTTACTATTCATGAACGGTAATTTTTTTTATTCAAATTTTAAATTTCTAAATTATTTTATTATTCACGGTACAATTTTTATTTAAAAATGTTATTTTTTTAATATTTTTTACTATTCATGAACGGTAAAAACTTTTTACTTCAAATTTCAAATTTCTAAATTATTTATGCTATAATTAATTTTTTTTATTTTTATTTTTTTAAAAAAAATTACAATTATTTACAACACAAAAATATTTTTAAAATTTTGATAAATAAATTAAAAACGCTATTCTTTCCCCGGCAACGGTACCAAAAACTTGATGAGCAGAATCGGGATTGTCAAAAACTTGATGAGCGAAAACCGGCATCGTCGATTCTGCCAATACTTTGGTTTTATATTTATAAAACTCTCGCAAGTGCACGAATCATTTCGTAGAAAATGATAAGTATACTCCCAAGGTCGATCTAAGGAAGGAATGTATGTAGTTTTTAATTTATTATTCAAACTTTTAAAAACGAAATTAAATCCTAAACATCCTGTCACGATATTTTGGGTTTTGTGTTTTTAATCTAATTACGTAAAATTAAACATAGATTCAATAAACATTCATGCAAATTTTATCTTTTATAAATAGTGGAGTATTTATGGATATAATAACTAAGTTAATTATGCTTGCTCATATTATCTAGGTTATTAAAGATATGAATTGATATTTATTGATTCTCCCTTTTTTTGTATGAATACCACCTTGGGCGGGTTAGATATTCTTTGTTAACTAAACAAATCAATTAACACCTATGGGTGGGGTTGATAACTAATTTGGTTAATTAAATTAATTCCTTTTTCTAAGAATTTGAAAATGAACCATTTAAATGCCACCTTTGGTGAGGGGTTAGACGACTTTAAACTTTATTCAAGGTGTCCAAATTAAACCTAAGAATTTAGTTATCCGAGTACTAACTTTCACGCTTTAAAACTACTCTTGAAAACATGTTGTCAATACATTTTCAGATAATAATTCTTATAAAAACTTTTGAAATAGAGCTTCACTCTAACTACCGGGCGATTGTACCAACAAATAAAAGAGCACTACTCTAAATCAGACCGGATAACTAAACCTTACAATCTAATTTTCAGATTTAAGTTTGTAATGAAAAATAATATATTTCTCTCTAACATTCTTAATATAAAATCTTGAATAAAAATAAAATCAATTCATTTTAGAGATTTTTACCTATTTAATATTTCGCAAGCATAACAACGTTATTATTATATTATTTTTACAAATAGCTAGCACAGTTAAATTTAATCACAGACAAATTAAATATAACATGTTAGAAATAAGCATAAAAATAACTGCAAAGAAAATAAAATCCTTACAGTACTTCCATGCCATTCCCGTTGCTAGAAAACCTCCAAACGGAATTTGCACTCCCATTTATTGAATCAAAAAGCTAATAAATTACAAAAACATAACTAGTTCTTCCCAAAGAGGGAAGAACTCTAAAATTAAGAGAAACTAGCTAAAACATAAGAAAAACTAGCTAAAACATAAGAAAAACTAAAAAAAAAACTAAAAACTAAGAAATGGAGAGAAAGAAAGAAGAGAGAAGTGTGTTTTGAGGTGTGTTTTTGAAGTGAAGGGAAGGGGGTATTTATAGGTGAGGATGGAGAGAAAAAATGAGTAAAAAAATGTTAAAAAAAATGTTAAAAAATGAAAAAATGTGTAATGGAAATGCTGAGGTCATCAATGACGCCAAGATGACGTCGCTGGGCGGCCGTACGTGGAAAATGGGGCGAAAACGCGTTGGGCGCACAGTATGGGCCTTTGGGCGTTGCGCGCGGATGAACAGTACCCACGTGCGTAGTTGCAGGCGCATGAATGAAACGAGTCGCCGCCGCGCGGCTGGCGGGTGTCAAGTGCCGCTGGATGGGATTTTTTGCCGGTGCGATTTTCTCCTTTTTGACATTTTCGACCCATTTTGTCCAATTTTTCTATATTTTTTGACCTTTTCCCACTTATTTATTAATATATTTGTGATGTATTGCTTCAAGTATTCCTCTATGAGTCTTTAAATTGCGTTTTTAAGCCAAAATACCTGAAAAACAATAAAAATACCCGTGATTCCAAAAAAAGACAAATTTATATAAATATATGATAAAACATATATATATATATATATATTTTTAATCAATTAATGTACATAAAATCATGGTTATTTTAGTGCTTTTTGAGCACTCATCAGGAACCTACAAAAAACAAGTGTACATGATTTTTCATATTCGAACATCTTTATTATTCAATTGTAAAATTAATAAAATTATTAATATTGGCTTGTACATACCATAACTTTTATCCATATAAGCTTATGAGATTTTTTAAGGGCAATGCCCCTAAATTTTTTCCACAACTTCCATGCCCTATCAAGGTTTAAAGCAATTAGTTTTTATTAAATATTACAAAAAATAATAGAAGAAACTAATATGTAGCTATAACTCTTACATTTCAACGACTACTTTTGTATCTTTACTCAGTTCTATGGAAGCTGAGTCACAATACCAAGCATGATTATTGAACAGATCAATGATTACCAACATCCAATGATCTTGGCCTTGTTCAAACCTTAATGGCCAAGGGATTATCATCTTCTGATTTCTGTTAAGCGTTAATGCCCTATCACATAGTTGTTTAGCTCTGATGCTAACATCCTTCTCTTGATATTGATTGACATATGAAGAATCATAGAATATTGCTAAATGTGATGAGTGATTATGTTGAAGTCGATAATAGCACGCTCTATATAAAAGATATATATATATATATGTTCTATATAAATGAAAGAAAAATAAATAGATTGAGGACTCACCTTGTCCATACTTGAATTATACTTAAATTGATCATTTGATATTCAAATAGTTGCAATATGCACTCGATCGATATATAAGTTTGGCCGAGGTCTACACCAGAATTTTCTATAGGAAGTGGCACAATCCATCCATCATTTATGCTAGATGCCCTCCCAACAATAGTCTTCAAAGTGCCAAAATTTCTGCTAAAGTTTAAAGCATAATTATGACTATACTTTTTCCAAGGCTTCTTCTTGAATGACTTGGTGCGCGATGATTGGCCACTAGACATAAATTTAGCACAAGATACTTGCTTCGTATCTCTTAAATGTGCCACATTTAAGAGTTCTGGTATAATAGACTAAAAAAAAGTATTATATATGTATTTTAGTAACAATATAAGATATAATAAAATAATAGTAGTAAACAAGTGTTATCTTTTAAGTTAAAAAATAGTACCATGTCAAAATTTAGAACAACTTGAATCGACGGCCAAGCCACATACTATCCAACCGCCTCTTGGATTGTGGTAGCATCAGAAGGCACAGGTAGTGGACAATCATGAAACAATTATTGATCAATTACTATTTGCCAATGATTAGGCAAATATTGATTATGATTCATCCGATCATCGCTCAATTGCTATACCGTTCCAATAGCAACAAAGTCCATTGACGAAGGATGTTTCAACAAAAAAATCATATTCTGTAAAAAATTTAAGTGTTATATATAAAAAATAAAACGTATAATAAGAATTTAAAAATAATAGATTATATACACCAGAAATTAAAATCTTACCACATATGATTCATCAAATAGAAGAGGACTCTCATGTGGGGTAGCTATTGGATTTACATTCTCACCAAAACGTTCATCGTGGTTTGATTGATGGTAAGAATGTGCAGATTGCATTGGATAAAATGAACCACTACTTGATTGCATATGTATTCTTGGCATATAGTGAGGGCCAATAGGATGACTATATCCCGTACTGGATGTAGTTTGAGTGCAATGAGATTGCATGGGTAGCATGCCTGGTATGGATGGTGGCCTGCCTGTCATGGATGGTGGCATGCCTAGCATAGATGGTTGCATGCTTGGCAAATATGGCATGCCCTGGTTGTAGAATAATGCCATGGTTGACATTTGTTGTGATTGATATTCTTTTAGACTGGCAATCTCACTTAACACTGAGGCCTTAAAGGAGTTGAATTCTTCTTCAAATTAAGTGTACTTATCCTTACTTACCGTCTAAGGCTTTTGTTTTGGAATGTTAAAATACTCCATAGAACCATCATATTGGATACCTCCTCTAACACGACTAGGATTCTCGCGTCCGAATGCATGATATAAAACATCTCTCCCAAGCTCTTCGATTATTTCACCCCTGGATAGTTTTTCTTGAACAACTCTCTACAAATAATAAAGCACACAAACATATCATTCATTATTACATTAATTATTAAAAATCATTCAGACTTTTTATCAATCAAAATTACTAACCAACTTATTTAGTTGTTCTTCTCCTCGCTTAGTCATCGGTCTTGAATTCTTTGTTTTGGGAGTCTTTGTTTCTATGTACAATTCAGTTTGGGTAACAGGTCTACCCAATTCAGCTTCCTACATAAATTATGAAAAATTTATTAACAATTACATGAAATTAAATTGAGGAAAATAAATATAAAATATTTATAAATTAAGACAAATTAATAATACCATTCTATATCTAACTTCAGGATTTGAAGACCTCCCAGTATGGTTAGGAAGAATGTTATGCATTTGTATATTCTAATAATTTGAAATTCATTTGAACGTCTATAATCCACAAAGTCTTTCCAAACTTGAGGTGTAATCCAAGGGTGTCCTTTAGGGATTTTGTAAAGGTCTAACTCATCAAGTGGTTGCAAATATGGAAACACATAATTTCTTGCCAATTTGGAAGTCTTGTATTCCTTCCACACCTTATTTGCAATCTTATAACACTTAAGTTTCCAACTGTCATCGAATTTGTAACGATTCTGTAAAAACACAGTACAAAAGATTGGATATAATACAAAAAAGATATAATATATTTTGATTATAAAATATAAGAGACTTACACAAATGGTTATCCATATTTTGAACTTTTCTACATCGTCAACCTGAGACCAATCATTTATATTGATTGGCATACTAGGCTTCGCAAGTCGACCAATAGAGGATTTCAATTATTAACCATTTTCTCCTATTGGATTACCAATAGCATCAAATAGAACAAGTATTCTATTTTCTGGGTTAAGTGGAGTGATGCGTATTTTCGCAAGTGTACAAATCGTTCAACTAATAAAGTGTACAAAAGTATGAATATCGAACCCACAAGGAATGGCGTTACTAAGTACCGAAATTGACTAATCCTAATTTTATTTGAAAACTGAATTATTGAAATTGTTTAAGAAGCAAGTTAACTTAAAACTAAATGCAAATAACACAATTGAATGTTGTTCACAAATGATTAAAAATTCTAAGGCATTTGATTTCGCTAAATCAATTCAATCTGATTTCAAGTCATGTTATATGAGAATCAAAGCTAAAAGTGGTGGTTGAAAAACCCAAATTTACCTAATACTCTCTCTCAAGTTATATTAGAATTGCTTATCTATGAAAACCAACTATATTTCTATAAAGATTTAATCACAAACAAGCACATTACGATTTATGGAATTTCTAGAATAACCACATACATCATGCATTAGTTCTCACACTCGCATTCAACATACGGTATTTATCACAAGAAGTATTCATTACACATCTCCTTTCTGTCTCAATATAATGCAACAAATCATCTAAATCTTGGCTAGAAATTTAAAATCATTAAGAATGGAAATAAATACTCAACTTGAAAACAATGAACTCATATAACAATAACAAAAGAAATCAGATTTTCTTGATTCAACTACATCATAGCCTTAGCAAAAACGAATTAGTTCATAATAGAAATAAGAACAAACATTATCTCAATTGAATCCATGAATAAAAAATCTGAATAAAATGTAGAAAATAAAAGCTAAGGAGAAGAGATGAAAAACTCTTGAAGATGAAGACTTGGTAGCAACAATGGTGATGATCCTTCAAGCTTCTCCAAACTTTCTCTCCAAAATTGTCTTTTCTACTCCAAAAATGTCTTAGACCTCCTCCCTCTATTGTGGCCTCTTTCTCCATCATATTGTATATATAGATCTAGCATTTTTGGGGCAATTTTGGAACAAAACAACATAAAAAATGTGTTTTCGGAAGAAACTCGCCAGCGGCGACATTTCTAGAAAATTAAATTTTTTGTTCCTCTGATTGTCACCGGCGGCTAGATAATTTGGCCAGTGGCTAAAGGTGTCTCGCCGGCGGTGAGATTTGCATATGCCAAAATCCATGCTTTCGGGAAGATTTTTTCCATTCTTTCTGTAAGATTTTTGCCGGCGGTAGGATTTCCAAATTTTGAAACTTTGTTTTCTTTTTATTTTCACTGAATCCCGATCATTGAAATTTGTCCCAAACTTCTCCAAAATCATGATTTTACCTGAAATTGCACTTTAAACACGAAAACCCGTGAAATGACATTTGTGGATTAAATAATCAAATAAACACAATTTTCACACAAATATCAACATTTGAATCATAACAAAAATGCAATAATTTGACTCTTATCATGGAGCATCAAGTATATTCTCCCAACCCCTTATTTTCAAATACCCCAATGGATCATTTGGATCTACAATCTCTGTTATCCGAAGATCCATGAAATATCTACAAACAATGAAGAAATATAAATTAATTGACAATTTTAGGAACATACATTTATATAAGAGTTATTACAACAATATAGAACATACGTTATGTTTAATTAGGTTGTTGATCATATACATATATTAGGAAATTTATTTGAGAAATTACTAATATTAGTTAATGTATCAAGGATAGAGTCATCATCTTTTACAACATCATAATGGTAAAACTCTTTTTGTGGAGGCGTTAACACAACAGACCATCTTGGATCAATTCGATCGCTCACGTAAAATACTTGTTTTGCATAAAGTGCTAACGTGAAAGGATCATCAGTGTGACTTATCTTGGATAAATTTACAAGGGTAAATCCAAAATCATCTATTTTATATCCAACATTGATAACATCTTCGACCTAATCGCACAAGAAAACTGTTTCATGGAAGACCTCATAATCCAATTCCCAAATCTCTTGTATTATACCATAATATGTTCTATCAGAAAGTACAGGATTGACATCTTTTGAACTGGCAAATTGCATAGTTTGTGCAACCATCTTCACATCACTATTTTGATTTACTCAGACTTTGTCCCTAGCTTGAGTCATAAACCTCGATCCATTTATTGTGAAACTATAAAATGATTTGACATCGAATTTTGGCCCATATGCAAGCCATTGTAAACTTTCTGATATTTTATGATTGGGTTTCTTGAGTTCATCATTAATCTATGTATACAAAAACACAAAATGTGTTTAGAGCAAAGTTTTAAAACATTGAATAGATCTAGGAAGATACATGCATGAATTTTTGTTTGTGACACTTACATGGTTGCGAAACCAATTAATAAGCTCTCGCTTATGTTCATCATACAACCATTTTTCTCCTCCTTTTCTTTTTATAACGAGGATCGATCTTCAATAAGTTTAAATACATCTTGTAATGTTATTAAATATATATGAAGTTATATATCATCATTAATAGTTAAATAAAAAATGATTTTTGCAATCATGAAACAATGAATATCACTTATTCTATGTACGATTGTGCCTCATTATTATTTACCAAAATGATTCAGTGTGCTCTTTCCCATCTAGTGCGATCGATAAATAATTTCTTACTTCCACCAAGCATAGGGTTACCTACTTGGATCATATGACGTTCTAAGAACAACTTGTGTGTAGGATTCCCAATTTCAGTGTAACCACTAAAGTATTTAGAACAAAACTCAATGGCCTCTTCAGCAATGTAGCATTCCACCATGCATCCTTCAGGTCGATTTCTATTATTTACATATCCTTTAAGGACTTGCATATATCTCTCAAAAGGATACATCCACCTTAAGTAAGTAGGACCACACAATTGAACCTGTGTAGATAGTCACTTTGGTTTCTATAAAATAAAATCTGAATTTCTCAAAAGTATACAAAATGGAAAGGAGCTCTTTCTTTGTAGTGGCATAATTCATTTGAGCATCATTCGGTGTCTTACTTGCATAATATATGGTATAAATCAAAAGAAAAATTACTTGCATCACATATCAACTCAAAAGGCTTGTTCCAATATGGTATGACTCTAACAGATACTGACACTAGTTTCTCTTTAAGCAATTGGAATGCCTCTAAACATTTATCATAAATTGAAAGGCATATATTTTTCCAAAATATTGCACAAGGGTTTAGAGACTAGGGAAAAATATTTTATGAATCTATGGTAAAATCTTGGATGCCCAAGAAAACTCCTTACTCCTCGTAGGTGGTGGTAATTTCTCAATCACTTATATCTTAGCTCTATCCATCTCAATATAATTAGCTGAGATTTTATGACTCATGATTATACCTTCATGTACATGAAATGATCCTTCTTCTAGTTTAAAGCCAAATTCATTTCTTCACATCTTTGTAGCACTAGGGAGACATAGTGTAAGCATTCATCAAATGTGTTTCCAAAGACAAAAAAATCATCCAAGAAGATTTCTAGATGCTTTTCCATTATGTTTGAGAAAATAACCATTGTGTAGCGTTGAAATTTCACAGGTGCATTGCATAATCCAAACGACATTCTCCTAAAAGCAAAAGTTCCACAAGGACATGTGAAAGTGGTCTTTTCTTAGTTTTCAAGTACCATAGTAATTTGGTTATAACTAGAGTATCTATATAGTAGGCAAAAAAAAAAAGAATGTCCAACTAATATATCAAGCATTTGATCCATGAATAGGAGAGGGAAATGGTCATTCCTTGTAGCTTTATTTACTTTATGAAAGTCTATACATACTCTCCATCCCATGGTAATGCTAGTAGGTATTAACTCATTTGACATATTTTCCACCACAATGATTCCTCCTTTCTTTGGTATACATTGAACTAGGCTTACATATTCACTGTTTGATATTGGGTAAATGATACCTATGTCTAGCCATTTGAAAATTTCCTTCTTCACCACCTCTATTATAATGGGGTCTAATAGGTGTTGTGCATCCCTGGTAGGTTTACCTTTGTCCTCTAGCAAATTTTTGTGTATGTATATGGATGAGATTATGCCTTTGATGTTGATTATAGGCCAACCTATAGCTCTTTTGAAGTTCCTTAGCATCTTCAGTAGTGCTTTAACTTGCTCCATACTTAGACTAGCAAAGATTAAGAGTAGATATGTTTCGTTATCACCCAAAATGCATAAAAGATGAGATGGTAACACTTTAAGCTCTAATTTGGGTGGCTTCTCAATGGATGGTTTAAGCCTTGAGTTGGTTTAACGATATTCCACAAACACATTCGATACACATATGAGAGGCATATCCTTCAAAAAGTTCACATAGTCCACAATATCAACTTTTGATTCCATACTTTCAATGTTAAAATAGGTTGAGTTGTTTTATGGTGAGTTTATGTCATTGGTCATAGCATCATGTGTTAAAATTTTAAGTAGGGGTTGTTCAATGAGTTTTGTTAAGCTACAAGAATGAATGTGTGTTCCTAAGTGAGTGTCATGGTATTCATTAGCATGTGTACTCACAGAATTAACAAGCATATACTTTAAAGCATCGCTAATGCACATGTCATAAATCACATTAGTGGTTAGGTCATCAGTAACATCTATTCAAAAGCAATCACTAGCATTATTAGCATCAAAAAATTTAATTGCTTTGAACATATTAAATGTTACTTGTTCATCTTACACTCTTATTGTAAGCTCACATTTTCCTACATTAATGAATGCTTTTTCAATTAATAAGAATGGAGGATCAAGTATGATAGGAATGTCACAATCCTTTTCCATGTCTAGCATAATGAAATCTACCGGAAAGATAAATTTGTCTAATTTTATAAGCACATCTTCAACCACCCTTTAGGCTCTTTTCATTGACTTCTTTTCCATTTACATCATTAACAAAGTGGGTTTGGCATTACCAACCCCTAATCTCTTGAAAATTGATAACAGTGCCTTGCTAAAATGGATGTTCCTAATAGTGCAAGAGATGTCAAAACTATCTAGGTCTTTCAATTTTTGTGGCAGTTTTCTATCAAGGATGGAACTACAACCTTCGGTCAAGGTTATTGATTCTTGATCTCTAAGCATCCATTTCTTTGATAGTATATCCTTCATGAATTTGGCATAAGATGGCATTTTTTCAAGTGAATCTGCAAATAGTATGTTTATGTGCAGCTTCTTAAATATTTTTAGGAATTTTGAAAACTATGTGTCTAACTTTTTCTTTTGCAGTCATTGAGAAAAAAATAAATTGTAGGTTTGTAGACGTTGCTCTTATGTAGCTGAATTATTTCCTTTTTAGTCCTTTCTTTATCCAAAAGTTCCTCCTCATCCTAGTTAGTTTCCTATTTCTCCTTACCCTTTTTAGTCTCATCTAAAATTTTATTACTTCTCAAGCCTATGGCTTTACAATACTCCTTACATTCTCTTCTCAGGTTTATAAGTGTGTCACAAGGTTACCTTGAGGTCTTTGACTTATGGCATAGACAAGTTTCCCAATTGGGTCTCTAAATTTTGAATTGAAGCCTCTTATGTGGACACTTTTGTATTTATTAATTGGTTGAAGTCTTTCATCATCCCCCTTGAACATTTTCATTGTCTTCAGTAGGTTACTTTTTTTCTTAGGCTTGTGATTATTATGGTTGTTGAAAACTAGGTGGTGGAAATGATTGATGATTGAATTGATTATCACTTTGATTGTTGTTATTACTCCAAGAGAAATTTGGTTGTTGTCTCCATCCTGGGTTTAATGTATTTGAGTATGGATTATTGTTTTAGTTCACATTACCTACATAGAATGCTAATTTAAGATTATTTGGACAATTATCAAACAAATGATCTCTACCACAAAAGACACAGGACAACCCTAAATCTTGAACCTAGTTTATACTCATTGGTGAGTTTTGAACCTTCAAATGATTCACTAAATATGATTAAGTGCTATGACATAATCTATCTCATGCACTCCAACTATTCTTCTTATGGTTTCCATTTTTTTCATTGGCCATTGATAATTATTGCTAGCCATTTTCTCAAGTAAATCATAAGATTGATTGTAAGATTTGGCTAGCAGAGCTCTATTAGTGGATTCATCAACAATAGTTCTTGTTTGAGCATTGAGATTATTTTAGCAAGTCTCTATTTGGATCTGATAAGAGATACCATGGTGAGGACAATTTATTAGAAATTCTTTGAATCTTTTCCATGTGTCATATAAAGATTCCTTTCAATTTATTGGTAGAAGGTAATATCATTTCTAAGCTTGGTATTTTTGTTGGTGGGAAAATTTCTTCGCCAAATCATTCCAAATTTTAATGGAATAAGGTGGCAATGAGTGTAGCCAAGCTCTAGCATAGTCTCACAAAGAGTAAGGGAACAATTTGAGCCTAAATGCCTCCTCGGTTACACCACTGAACTTGAATGAATATCCAACTTCAATAAATAATCTATGATGTAAATGAGGATCCTCTATTGATAATCAGCTAAATTTTCAAATTGTTTGTAACATTTGAAATATGATCGGCTTTTGTTCAAACTAATTAGCTTGAATGTTTGGCCTTGTAATACTTGGATTCCGCACTTTAGAGGTAATGCATATTTGTTTATAGCTTTAACCCTATTTTGCTCATTATTGTTTATTTCTAATGGATTAGCCATTATTTCACTTAAACGATAACTTGTTGTTTTCTTATTAATCTCAAAGTACGCTCGATTTTGGGATCTGAAGGTAAAATTTCTCCCTTATGGAATCTGCTTATGCAATAGAGGCAAATATGTTTTAAATAGCACCATAGGAGATTTCAAAAAAATTAAAAATAAATAACTAACAAGTTAAAATTAAAATTATCAAAAATAAAGAAAGAAAAATAAATAAGTTAAAATTAAATAAAACCTAATTTCTAATATTTATAATCCCCGACAACATTGCTAAAACTTGATTGCTCGAATTTTGTGCAATGGATATGGAAATATACGTATCACAAATAAGTAATATAATGATAAGAAATGATCATTCCCTCGGAGATTCATTAGAAATTAATTTTAAAACTAAAAAAATAAAGATCACTAAAATATATGAGAAAATATCTAGGAATACTTAATTCTCCAATTTTCTAAGCATGTCAATCACTAAAATCTCCCAAATATAATTACTAATCAATTACACGATCAATTGAATCTAACCTAGCATGTATTCATTTCTCAAGTAAACTAGACACCATATAATAATTCACGTAATCACACTCTCATGTCAATTAAATTGCATACTACTCATTAAGTTTATCAATTATGGATTACATATATAAGAATCATATATCTCTTCCTAGAAATTATGCATGTTATTTAATCAAGCAAAATAATTAAATAATTATCTCAAATCTATTTAATTACCTCTATAGATTAATTTTGGCTAAAAATTAGATTAAATTGAAATCATAATTAGGATAAAATATTATATCATCACATATAAAAAATTGGATTCAAAGACACCTAGATTAATAAATTAACTAGACATGATTGAATTCATAAATTCATATTTTTTAACAAGAAAGATATACAAATTAATAAATAAAGGAGAAGAAGAAATAGTGCGATCAATCTCTTCAATTATAGAAACCAATATTCTCTTGAATTTTTACTAAATTGTGTCTCTTCTTGAACTCCTCTCATTTTGGAACCAAAATCAGATAAAAAATTGCAAAAACTGACTCGTTATAATTATGCTGAAATTATTCAGTTAAATTTGGCTCAGATGAAATCTTGACCGTCAGATCAACTTCAGATCAAAAGTTGAGATGAAAAAAATGAAGGATACATAATGAATTAGCATGCGACGTGTGGTGAGGTAGAATGGTGATGGTAAATGCAGCCTGAGTTAGTGAAAGGTGATGCTTTGCGATTCATTGGAATGAGGGGTGAATCCCGTGACTATACGTGCCATTTTTGTTGACTGCTCAGCGAAAACTCGAAGTGAACACTATGGAAATATGTGGCAATGACTACATCAACTGGTGTATATAATGTGCTTTGATTGGTTCCTCTTTGCTCGTGTGGCATTCACGTGTCCTATTCTAATTGGTCATGCATTAAAAAGTTCATAAAAAATTCATAAAATTCTAGAAAAATAGATTTTTATCCCCTTTCACTAAAAATTTCATAGTTTAATATTTAACCCTAAAAGTACTATTTATTGGATGAAATGAACAAATATTTAGTAGAAAAGTGTACTAATAACTATATTTTCATAATGTTATAAGTTAAGTAATACTTATATAACTAGTTTTGGCAGAAAACTAAGTAAGGAAGGCAACAAAACTAACGACATAAATACCTAATTCATTAATGAATAACATTGCTCAAACTTAGTCTATCTTATTTTCTTATAATCATTTTAGATTAAATAGTACTTATTTAAAAAGAAAATGAATTATGGTGTGTTATTAAAAGATAAAGTACTTTTGTGTATTTTTGTTAAAGCTAAGGTATAAGTCATTACCCAAATCCCTTTATTTTTTTTTAGGTGAGTTATCGTTAAATTACATATCTCTAATTTAGTTTGCTAGTTAGAAATGATGTTATTAGTCTCTTTAATTTTTTAATTGATTAAATCACAAATAAGAATAAAATTTAATACAAAATATTTAATTATCAATAAAACTTATTTTTTAAAAATGTAAATTATTTAAGAAAAAATAATAATAATAATATTTAGAACGAAAGTTATTTAAATATATATTTAATTAGAAATCAATAAAATATTAAAATAAATATTAAAGTAATTATTTGAATTCTTTTTAATATTAATTTTTATTTTATCATTGTTAAAAATTTGGGTTTTAATTACATTTAGTCATTTTACAGAATAATAATAATATTTTAATAGAAAATTTATTCAAATAATATAATTTATCCTTAATTGACATTAACACACCCCGAAAGGGCATGCCAAAAGTTAATAACTTACTTCTATGAAAATTATGTCTATGTAAATATAGTTGCAAGTAAGATTCGAACCCATAAAGTATCTAATTCTAATTATTAGTTCGTTAGGGAGTTAATTTAAATTAGTAATGAGAGATTTTGGTTGATTGTGAAGAAAATAAAAATATTATGAAATAATAAAAGTAAGTTGCACGAGAATGATCGGAGATATGTGATTATGGGGCTATCTGCACCACTAGCCTATAATTCAACTAATCATGTAATAAATCAAAATTAGTGTTTCAATTCAAAAATCAAATTCATAATTTAAGACATTTCTTGAATCTTTAACTTTAAGCTTGTCCCATTGTTGTTATTTTTTATTATATATGGGATACATATTGTAGCAGGAGATGTTTTGTATATGTTGGGGATTTAATCAATTATAGCACAATTGACACTCTTAAATCTTATTATAGTATTTTTATAGAATCCATTCTCTTTTTATGCAACTCTATTTTTTCTTGAACTATAGAGCATTGCCAAGTTTTGGTTCAAAGGGCATAGAGAGAGTACAAACAATTGGCTCATGTAAGCTCAAATTGGTTCAGTAAATAGGTTGCCCTTAAAAGGACAACACTAGGGATAGGAAAATTTAGCCAAATGGGTTAATTTTATTGCCTTAATCATGTTTTAAGAAATACATTTAGCATTCACCTTTATAAACTAAAGAAAAATTCTACATTCTATGACATTCATCAAAATCATAGAAACATTCCAATGGATTCATAACATTATATAAGTGTTCAAGCACATAAATTTTATTATATCTAACTTAGCTATTATGTATACAAGTTTTGAGTAAAATTATTTTAAAGTTACCTTCACATAGTAATAATGTCAATAGCCATTATTCTTTTTAGCCTATCATTGCTTAGCTAATTTCATCGTAGATGTCAAAAAATAAAGAGAGAACATGCATGCTTTCAATCCCATCTATTACTCATAACTATCTTACGAAATGTAATAAATAAGTATTAAAAATGAAAATATTTATACTACCTTGAGCATATTAATACTAAAACAAGTATCCAAGAAAATGCTAAACTAATAAATCAAAATAAAATAAAGATTGAGACATGTTAGCATTCCCTCTTACCTAATTCTTATATTGTTCTCAATGTAAGTACATGCATATATTTAATGTCAAAATAAGTAAAAAAATGGAGTAGAAAACAAGTTTAGTGGGCTATTTCTCAAAAAGCACTTGGTTTAATAACATCAACCCAACTTAACCAACTATCATCCAAAGTAATCTCCACCATCATTTAGGTACTTCATTGCTTCATAGATATTGAAGCAAAATATCTCCCGATCAAACTCAAGAGTCCACTTCATGCTATACATATCTATCTTGGTGAGAGTTGTTTTCATAAATGGTTTTACTAACAATAATGGTGTGGATATGGTATAGTAATCAACCCTCATGCTAATACATAGAAGTGCAATGAGAAGATCATCTCATCCACTTGCACTAAGGAATCTTTATAACACCCTTTGGATAGACATTAGTTCTGTTAGAAAGTTGTATAATAATACTAGTTTCTTTTAAATGATGTAGATTTAGTGAAGCATAAATGTTATAAGGCATGACATTATAGATACTCTTAAATTTAGCATAACTTTGTCAAGCTTGAGTTACCTATTCATACTGGGATGGTGAAAGTACATAGGTCCTGACACTTGGGTGGGAGTTTCTTTTGTAGCATGAAAGACATATTTTTCACCACTCTTACCACTTTATTGTCTTTTAGTTGGCATTTGGTAGTGCATAGTTCCTCAAGGAACTTGACATATTTAGACACTTTCTTGATAGCATTTAATAGTGGTATGTTTACTTACACTTTTCAAAAAGTTTCCAAAATTAGCCTTTCATGTTCTTCTTTTTGTATTCCTAAACCTGTTAGGAAAAGGCATAGCATGTTCATAAATAAAAGGGGGAGGTTTGGATACTACCTTGGTAGCCACCTTAGCTTTTTATGGGGTGTTCTTTTCTTCCTTAAACTTTTCTTTTTGGTTTGTCCTTTTCTTATTTGTCATTTTTAGGGACTTGTTTGGGCTTCTCCAACTGCGTGCCACTTTTTAGGATGATGTAATTGATAGTCCCCTTAGGGTTTATTATAGTTTGTAAGGGAAGAATGTTCTTCCGACCTTCTTACAATGATGGCTAGTTGGCTCATTTGTGTCTTTAGACTTTTGATAGTAGCATGGATTTCATGCTTAAATTTAATGTTATTAGTAGCCATAGCAATTACTAAGTCTTTTAGAGATGTATCTTGAGGTTGTTGACTTGGCTGGGGTCTAGTTTCATATTATGAAGGTGGTCTACAATTAGAGAAGCCATGTGGGTTGCTTGTGGTTGCTTGATTGTTACCTAAATTACCCAGATTTAGATGATTCATCTAACCTGCATTATAAGTGTTGGAAGATGAGTCATACCTAGGCCTATATGCCTAAAGTCCTCCTAAAACATTGGCTTGTTCATAATTAATCTCTTGAAGGGTAGGACACATATTAATAGGGTGTCCCATTACGGAGTATATGCCACAAGTCTTAACTTCCCATTAAGTTATCAGATGACACAAATTTCATTTTTAATGAGTGTGGCCTTGGAATTTGGAAAATACCTCTCCAAAAACATATTTTTCATGCTTAACCTATGTGTTGATTGATATGCTTGGAAACACACAACTATATGTAATTAAATTATACAAGTGATAAGTAAATTAAGAACAAAGGTTTTCAAACCCACGAGTATTGTAACAATAATTGGCACTACTTATTAGCTTATTAGTTAATTAGCAAAAGGGGTTTTGAATTTTTTTAAAAAATAAAACTTAAAACAATAGCTAAAATAATGAGCACACAAATTATGAGAAATGTGTTATTATGAGACTATCTTCACTGCTAACCTATAATCTATCTACTAATTATGTCATGGATTAATATTAGAATTATCCTTGAATTCTTAACTTTAGCTTTAGCAATCTTGGCACATTTAGGATATCCCACCTTTTTTTTACTGTTTATTGATTAATGATACAATCTATTAACCAATCTAAATCTTGAATAACCTAGAACTGCACTTACTAGATTGAATCCATTTATTGCATTAATTTTTAAAAATGAGATGACTAAACTACGCAAGATTATAACTGTTGATAATCTTTAAAGAAGGTTTTTAACCCTACTTGCTACGTGCGATAACAAGGTGCCACTTTGAATAAAAGTATGAGTGATTGCATACCAACATCCTAAAGTATAATTAAACATATTTATGCAATAAATGAGTTGATCACTCTAATTCATACATGCATATTTATGACATTTAAACATATAATCAAATACATCAAAAATAAAGAGTTAAATCTAAAACTTCATCATAATATTATATTAATTAAAGTCATAATCTAGAGCTTAAAATTTTTCCATAATCACGTAAATAAATTTGGTATGCATGGATTCTAAAAGAATCATAATTAAACTTATTCCATGGTGCGACTTCGTTTTTGGTTGTGTGAAATTCCATCCAAGAGGCTTGTGCCATAGTACGCCCTTTTTTTCACTTTCAGGTTTTAAACCCTCTTTAATGTATTCTATACAAATATTTTGCAATTAAGTCCTCCAAATTATCATTTGTATCTTCTAATGACCAAAATACCTAAAATACATCAAAACATACCACTTGATTATGAAAACATATTTTTTAATATAATTAAGTAAAAATGCAATATTGAAACTTAATTCTTTTAATTAATTATTATAAATCACCGAGTGAGCGTGCTTTTCGAGTACGTATCACATGTTGATGGTACCTAAAAAAGGTAGTAAATCTACTCTTTAGCACTATTGATGAGTGCTCAAAAAGCACTAAAATTATCATGATTTTATGCATATTAATTGATTAAAAATATATATATTTATATGTTTTATCATATATTTATATAAATTTGTCTTTTTCGGAATTACAGGTATTTTTATTGTTTTTCAGGTATTTTCGCTTAAAAAAGTCACTTAAAGACTCAAAAAGGAATACTGGAAGCAATACATCACAAATATATTAATAAATAAATGGGGAAAGGTCAACAAATATGGAAAAATTGGACAAAATAGGTCGAAAATGTCAAAAATGTCAAAAAGGAGAAAATTGCGCCCGGAGCAGCCCATCCCGCGCGCGCCATCTACCATCCGCGCGCGCCGACGCCATTTCACCCCATTTTTCACGTGCAGCCACCCCCATGATGTCACGCTGACGCCATCAATGACCTCACCATTTGCACTACGTGTTTTCACAATTTTTTAACATTTTTTCACCCACTTTTTCTCTCCATCCTCACCTATAAATACCCCCATTCTCTTAACTTCATACCATACCTCAAAACACACTTCTCTCTTCTTTCTTTCTCTCCATTTCTTAGTTTTTAGTTTTTTAGTTTTTCTTATGTTTTAGCTAGTTTCTTAGTTTTAGAGTTCTTCCTCTTTGGGAAGAACTAGTTATGTTTTTTGTAATTTATTAGCTTTTTGATTCAATAAATGGGAGTGCAAATTCCGTTTGGAGGTTTTCTAGCAACCAGGAATGGCATCAAAGTCTTGTAAGGATTTTTTTTCTTTGTAGTTATTTTTTATGCTTTATTCTTACATGTTATATTAAATTTGTCTCGTGATTAAATTTAACTGCTTCTGCTTTGTAAAAATGATATAATAATAACGTTGTTATGCTTGCGAAATATTAAATAGGTAAAAATCTCTAAAATGAATTGATTTTATTTTTATTCAAGATTTTATATTAAGAATGTTAGAGAGAAATATATTATTTTTCATTACAAACTTAAATTTGAAAATTAGATTTTAAGGTTTAGTTATCCGGTCTAATTTAGAGTAGTGCTCTTTTATTTGTTGGTACAATCGCCCGGTAGTTAGAGTGAAGCTCTATTTCAAAAGTTTTTATAAATCATGATTGTTTAAAGAGATTAAAATAACTTATGCTTGAGATTTTAATTATGATCTTAAAGGAGATTAAAAAGTATGACACATTTTTGTGATATGTTGTTTACTCTTATTCTTAAAAATTAAATTTTGATTTTGTTGTAATTTTAGTTTTTGAGTTGATTGTTTTTATTGTTTCTTTTGATTTTTACATTTAGTTCAATGTTTGTGGGTATCATTACTGAAAACCCTCACGAGACTCAAACTCTTCCACTAGGGCAACCTAGGGGTTTAAAGGCTTGTTGCATAGAAATGCAACCGTGTCAATCCACTAAGTGATTTAGGATAGTTTAATTTTTAGTATTTATCGCTTCTCTTGCTAAGGGACTAGCAAGAAGTAGGATTGAGGTTGTGATGAGTGCTCAAAAAGCACTAAAATTACCATGATTTTATGCACATTAATTGATTAAAAATATATATATTTATATGTTTTATCATATATTTATATAAATTTTTCTTTTTCGGAATCACGGGTATTTTTATTGTTTTTCAGGTATTTTCGCTTAAAAATGTCACTTAAAGACTCAAAAAGGAATACTGGAAGTAATACATCACAAATATATTAATAAATAAATGGGGAAAGGTCCACAAATATGGAAAAATTGGACAAAATGGGTCGAAAAGGTCAAAAAGGAGAAAATCGCGCCCGAGGCTTATCCCGTGCGCAAGATCCGCATCAATGATGGCGTTGTCACTCATGCAGCGCGGCCGTATTTTCCGCTACGCGCCGATGCCATTTCGCCCCATTTTTCACGTGCAGCCGCCCCCATGACGTCATCAATGACCTCACCATTTGCACTACGTGTTTTCACCATTTTTTCACCCACTTTTTCTCTCCATCCTCACCTATAAATACCCTCATTCTCTTCACTTCATACCACACCTCAAAACACACTTCTCTCTTCTTTCTTTCTCTCCTTTTCTTAGTTTTTAGTTTTTTTTTAGTTTTTCTTATGTTTTAGCTAGTTTCTCTTAGTTTTAGAGTTCTTCCTTCTTTGGGAAGAACTAGTTATGTTTTTGTAATTTATTAGCTTTTTGATTCAATAAATGGGAGTGCAAATTCCGTTTGGAGGTTTTCTAGCAACGGGAATGGCATCGAAGTACTGTAAGGATTTTTTTTTTCTTTGTAGTTATTTTTTATGCTTTATTCTTACATGTTATATTTAATGTTTCTGTGATTAAATTTAACTGTGCTAGCTGTTTGTAAAAATGATATAATAATAACGTCATATGCTTACAGAAATATTAAATAGGTAAAAATCTCTAAAATGAATTGATTTTATTTTTATTCAAGATTTTATATTAAGAATGTTAGAGAAATATATTATTTTTTATTACAAACTTAAATCGAAAATTAGATTTTAAGGTTTAGTTATCCTCTAATTTAGAGTAGTGCTCTTTTATTTGTTGGTACAATCGCCTAGTTGTAGAAATAAGCTCTATTTCAAAAGTTTTTATAAGAATTATTATCTAAAATATATTAACAACATGTTTTCGTGAGTAGTTTTAAAACTTGAAAGTTAGTACTTGGATAATTAAATTCTTAGGTTTAATTTGGACACCTTGAATAAAGTTTAAACTGTCTAACCCCACCAAAGGTGGCATTTAAATGGTTCATTTTCAATCTCTTAGAAAAAGGAATTAATTTAATTAACCAAATTAATTATCAACTCCACCCATAGGTGTTAATTGATTTGTTTAGTTAACAAAGAATATCTAACCCCACCAAAGGTGGTATTCATATAAAAAAGAGAGAATCAATAAATATCAATTTATATCTTTAATAACCTAGATAATATGAGCAAGCATAATTAACTTAGTTATTATATCCATAAATACTCCACTATTTATAAAAGATAAAATTTGCATGAATGTTTATTGAATCTATGTTTAATTTTCTGTAATTAGATTAAAAACACAAAACCCAAAATATCGTGACAGGATGTTTAGGATTTAATTTCATTTTTAAAAGTTTGAATAATAAATTAAAAACCACATACATTCCTTCCTTAGATCGACCTTGGGAGTATACTTATCATTTTCTATGAAATGATTCGTGCACTTGCGAGAGTTTTATAAATATAAAACCAAAGTATTGGCAGGATCGGCGATGCCGGTTTTCGCTCATCAAAGTTTTTGGCAATCCTGATTCTGCTCATCAACTATCTACCAAATAGAAGGGAAATGCTCTAAGTTTGACTTATTCTTTAGTAATCCCCATTAGCTTCATGATTAAGCAGACTGCATTAAAATCCTTCAGAAAAACCCTTAAAAATATGTAACATATGAATTAGTTAAGATTTTAGTTCAAAACCTACCTCTAAGTTGGGATATACAATGCATTAGGGTTGCTACTCTATGTTAGATGCAGTTAGCTCTTTTAAATTTGGATTAATATTAGCCATGTCTTTCTTTTTAGGTTCTAAATCACTTGAAAAAGTAAATCCTGTTGTCCTTTCTTGCAGTGGACTATTGCTCCTTTTGATCTCAAGTTGTAAGAGTATCGTTGTTGCAATGTACAGTCTCCTGAGAATCAAGAACTAGAAATTTTACTAAACTAAAGTATAAAAATTAAAAAGTAAAAGTAAATTGAAATGAGGAGAGATATGTGATCATGAGACTATATGCATCACTAGCCTACAATTCAACTAATCATATCATGAATTGAAATTAGTTTTTCAAGTCCTAAATGAATTCATATTTTAAAACCCTTATTGAATTCTTAACTTTAGCTTTAGAAATCTAGATACCCTTAAGATTTTATACATTTTCTTACTATGTAATTAATTAACAATTTAATTATTAACCAACCTAACTTTTGAATAAATTGCAAGTATGATTACTAAATTTGATCTTCATTTTATTAAGATCTATAAAGGTAATGACTAAACTAGGCAAGATTAAATCCATTGATAACCTTTAACCTAGACATTAAATCCTACTTGTAACAGAAGCCACTGGGTACTACTTCGAATAAGAACATTAGCAACTATGGACTAATATCTTTAACTAGAAATGAACACATATATGGAATAAACTAGTTGATCATTCCAATTCTTTCATGCATAGGTTTGAAATTCAAACCTAAAATTGAAAATATCAAGAATCAAGAATTAAAAATAAAATAATTCATAACATTATTAAATTAGCTAGTCATTGATTCTTCAAGAATCAACATTATTTTCAGAGAAAACTATAAAGAAGAGGACTAAGAAAATATAATGAAACATAGAGGATGAAGCCAATATAATCTCAATCTTTAATCTTCTCTTCAAAATCTCCTCCAAAAGTTTTCGTCGGTACGCTCTTTGATCTCTCTTAGTCCTTGTATCAATTTTTTATGTTTTGATGGCTTAATATGTTGTTTTTATAATGTATTTCTCAAGCCTAATTCAAATAAGATTCTATTTTGCTTGATCTAATGGCCAAGATTAAAAACTGGGGATGAAAAGCACTAGATTCACATGGTGAATAGACTTCTTGATTGATTGAGGCCATAGCTCAATCGATCTAACCTTAACAATTTTCAATTTATGAGCTCTTGATCGATCCTCGATCAAAGTTTGATCGATCTAGTAGGTAATTAACTGTTAGAGTTCCTTTTGGATCGTTTTAGCTATTATGATAGAGTTCTAAATGCAAATGAGTTTGTATTTAAATTTATGCTGAAATTAAAATAAATAAAAGTAAGATCTCATTTAAATACTTCTATTAATTTATTCTTCAAATAAATTATAAAACTCAATGTATCAATGTATATATATGAAAAATAATAAAATTATTTGTAACAATTATTTAAATTTATATAATGTGATCTTTAATTAAGCAACTAGTATGTACCATATCCATTTAAAATTGAGTGATCTTTATCCAAGGTCAATGATGTGGAGACATATAGCTAGGGGTACTTTATATAATAATTGATTATACAGAGCTGGATCAGACATATTAGAAATATTATTAATATCTATTTACTCGTAATTGTTTGTGTATGTTACTCGATGACCATGTGCATTATAATTTTAATCTGTGGTGGTTTAGGTCGCCCCTTGCTATAACACCTTGGTATTTGACTTATTACGTTGTGCCTAAAGTGTTGGGCTAAGAAACCTTGTATCTTGATATCTTGGTGTTTAAGGTGAATTAGGAGATTATTTAACAAGATGTGAATCCACTTTGTGTGTTCACTTTCCTTGTTTTGCAATCTAGAGCCTAAATGACTACACGTAATCTATAATATGATTATAGATACTTATTCATATGCATCATGAGTAATCAAGAAAAAGATATAATAGAGGAGGTAAAATAGACTTAATAATCTTAATCATATTAAGGATTGATTATGGATGATTGTAGATATTAGTTCCCTTATATTACAGACATAATGATTATATCAATGGATTAGTTATATATATTGTGTTGGGTAAATAATAGCTATAATATTCGAGAGTTTTCAATCTTTGGTTTGTAATATAGTAACTTTGAGATTATTAATAAAGATTTATAATTAGTTAATGGGTTAATTGATGTATTAATACTTTATTTAAGCATGAATTCATAGTTCTATCGGTCCTTGAATTTGCTCCATAACAACGAGTGAACCATGTTGTTTCTGAGACAAATGAATAACTAATTTGGAATTATTATTTCATACGACCAAAATGCATATTTTTTTATTAGAATATTTTATGATAAACATAAATTTCAAATAAATATGTAAGGATAAATTGGTAATTTGAAATAGCCAAATTAATCCAATTAATTAATTAAATGATGTTTAGTTAGAGAAAATATTTATTTGAATTAATTAAAAATTAAAATACTAAGTTTAAATGTATGGTAGTCATTTAAATATAGGTGGGATTAGAATGACATTTTAGTAATTATAAAATTAGATTTAATTTCAGATGAATTACAATTTAATTTGGAATTAAATTGTATCACACCAATTAGAGTTAGACTCCTTATTGGCGTGAATGATAGCTAAGGTAATGGGAATAAGATACTCATTAAAGCATACAACTTGATTGTGTATAAGATTCTTAATTTGAGATATTCTAGGGATCCTAATCCAAATCAAAATAATTCAAATAGAGATCATTTAAATGCATTCTATCCTCCATGATATGATGAGCCAACACATATGAAATTGACATAATTTTTCTAGTCTCAATTAAGGGGATTTTGTGAGAACAAAATTTAACCCAAAGCCATATTGATTAGAGAAGATTTTATTGATAGAAAATTATTGCCTATCAATAATGGGTTCTAGTTGGAGAATTAGAATCAAGTTTTTAATCAGCTTGGAATTAGTAAAGATTCATACTGATATTCTTGGAACATGCATATATACATGATCAATTTATGCAAATGATAATTAACTTAATAACAAAGGTTTTGATCACATAAGGATTGCTACAGTAACTATCACTATATATTATTAAATTGTTAGTAAATTAGTAAAAGGGGTTTTGAAAAATGTTTCTAAATAAAAATAAAACATAGAACATTAATTAAAATACATGGGCACACACATTTAGAGAAATATGTGATTATGATATTATCCTCACTACTAGCATATAGTCTAACCATTTATATCATAAATCAATGTTAGAGCTATCATTGAATTCTTAACTTTAGCTTAGAAAATCTATGCAACTAAGACAAGACTTTAAATGCACATTTTCTTGCTTTGTAATTGATTTAGAATATCATCATAAATCAACATAAATTAGAACAATCTAGTCATAGTTACAAGATAATTCGTGCATTGCATTAAGTTCTAAAAAGAAGATCACTAAATTACACAAGATTACAATTCTTAGTAACCTTTAACGAAGGTATCAATCATACTTGTCACACTATCACAAAGCAACAAGATACCACTTTGAATAAGAATATAACATACAAACAATCTTAGACTAGCATTAAACATACATATGCAATAAATTAGTTAATCACTCTAATTCAGATATACATAGTTTTGGAATTTAAACATAGAATTAAACACATCAAAAGTTAAGAATTGAATCTAAAAATCATCATAATATTTTATTAATTAAAATCATAGTCTAGGTGTTGGAAATTTCTCACAATCATATAAATAAATTAGCTAGGCATGGATTCTGGAAAAATCATAATTAAAATAATCAAAGACTAAGAAGAAAAATAAGAAGAAGAAAAAGCTAATGATTAATATCAATGGTTGAATTCCAGCTCCTTAATTACCTCTTTGAATTCCATCTTATTTCTAGCCTTAAATTCTCTATAGACCTACTAATTTTATGTAAATTTCTATGCCTATAATCTATGGATGCTTTTGTTGTTAACCCTAGCTATACATTTATAGTAAAAGAATTATAATTTAGTTAGGAATAGGGTTGTAGAGGTTTAAAACAATAAAAAATGATAATCTAATAAATACGAAACAGTTTGGATAAATATGTGCTTCAAATCAGGAGTTGGAAAGAAAATCTTACTACACGGGTCGTGACACTCGCCAACATATACCGCAGCGTGACCTTGTTCCCCATTTTGTGTAAATTCATCTTGAAAGTGCTGTGTTGTGATGCACATATACTCATGTCATGACATGCCTTAATTTTTCAAATTTTATGTTTTGATCCATCCTTGATGTATCTTGTATGAATGTTTGCATTTATGTCTTCCATCATATGACAATTATGCCCCTTATTTTGAGGATTTATTTGATCCTTTATCATTTGTATCTTTTAAATCCTAAAATATCTGAAATACATCAAAACATACTCCATGATTATGAAAACACAATTTATAAAATATTTAGGTAATAATGTGATATTGAAAACTAATTCATTCTTGTAATTCTAATTGCATGCTTCTTAGGCGCGTATCACCCACCAATCCTATTGTCACTCGTTGGGAGACAAGGCTTGGAAGCCCGAAAGTTCCACCCATTTTTTCACAATCTACAAAAGTATATTTCTTGTTCTAATTTTTTATAATTAAATTATTAATATCATAAGAGCTTCCTTGGACAATTTTTTAATGCCCAATACAATTCGCTTTAACTATTTTGGTTGTTAAAAATTGTATTTTTACTGAAAATAATTTTCAAAACTAGTAATCGGTATCAAAGCCAACTTATGATATAACAATTTAGTTATGTACTTGATTATTTTTTGGGTAGATACAAAAATCAGCATTGAATTTATTTGATATGGTTAATTCAAATTTTTGGACTGAATTATTTATAATCGTTAATTTTTTGGAATAGGGTTGTAGAGGTTTAAAACAATAAAAAATGATAATCTAATAAATACGAAACAGTTTGGATAAATATGTGCTTCAAATCAGGAGTTGGAAAGAAAATCTTACTACACGGGTCGTGACACTCGCCAACTTATACCGCAGCGTGACCTTGTTCCCATTTTGTGTAAATTCATCTTGAAAGTGCTGTGTTGTGATGCACATATACTCATGTCATGACATGCCTTAATTTTTCAAATTTTATGTTTTGATCCATCCTTGATGTATCTTGTATGAATGTTTGCATTTATGTCTTCCATCATATGACAATTATGCCCCTTATTTTGAGGATTTATTTGATCCTTTATCATTTGTATCTTTTAAATCCTAAAATATCTGAAATACATCAAAACATACTCCATGATTATGAAAACACAATTTATAAAATATTTAGGTAATAATGTGATATTGAAAACTAATTCATTCTTGTAATTCTAATTGCATGCTTCTTAGGCGCGTATCACCCACCAATCCTATTGTCACTCGTTGGGAGACAAGGCTTGGAAGCCCGAAAGTTCCACCCATTTTTTCACAATCTACAAAAGTATATTTCTTGTTCTAATTTTTTATAATTAAATTATTAATATCATAAGAGCTTCCTTGGACAATTTTTTAATGCCCAATACCAATCGCTTTAACTATTTTGGTTGTTAAAAATTGAATTTTTACTGAAAATAATTTTCAAAACTAGTAATTGGTATCAAAGCCAACTTATGATATAACAATTTAGTTATGTACTTGATTATTTTTTGGGTAGGTACAAAAATCAGCATTGAATTTATTTGATATGGTTAATTCAAATTTTTGGACTGAATTATTTATAATCTTTAATTTTTTGGTTCCTTTGGATTTTTCAAATTTAGGAAATGTGTACCTTTTGATGGCATAGGATTGTTATAAACTAAGTTTATATTTTCTAGATTTTTTTGGTAATTTTATAGGAAACTTTAGTTATCTCATTTTGCTGTTGTATCGAATTTGGATCAAAACTGTAGACTTGTTCATAAAAGAAACTTAGGTTACATAGACCAAAACAATGTGAGACTAGTGGAATTGGAATTGTTGAAATGAGCTCTTTTCTAGTGCAAACCATAATTGGATGAGTCATGCTATTAATATAGTACATTTTAAATATGAATATCAATTTTACATAGAGTATAATTATTTTGTCACTGAGTACCAATTGGATATAACTAATACTATTTGAAGTGTGAAAAATTTAATTGTAGAAAATTACTAAACTAATAACTAAAATTATTAATTTAATGAGTAGACAAATATTAGAGAAAGATCTATGATTCTTAATCCTCTAATTTCCTACACATGTAAATGACTAAAAATCCCCATGTAATTGTCATAACAATTATAAGATCAATTGCATTTAAATTAGCACCCAATTCATCTTTCAAGTAAACTACATACCACATAGTAATTATCTGGATCACACTCTCATGCTAATCAAATTTCACACTACAAATTAAGTTCGCAACTATTAATCTCATATATATGAATCATACATGTCTACCTAGAAATACCATACACGTTATTTAATCATGATAATCAATCACATAATTCTTTCAAATATATTTAATTACCTCTATTGAATAATTGTTGACCAAACAATCAATATCATGGAAATCAGATTAAATAATATAGATAAATAATCATAATGGGTTCAAACAAATAAATTCACATAGTAGAAAATCTGTTTCATAAGACCACTAGACAATAAAATTTAGCCTATATACATCTTGATTTGTATTGGCTCTGTCTATAATCTCATCTAATCTACTTGCTCTTTTGTAGTTCCTTTCTCTATTCTAATTAATCTTGTGGTAGCTTTCTATATTTGTCTATGTTTGAATTATGGCCTCTCAATAGGGTTTTAAGTAAGTTAAAAATGACCTAATTAGTTCAAGAAACGTATTAGCTTTGATCCAATGACTTAGATTGATTGTTGAGGATAAAAAGGGTTGATATGTCAATTTATGTTCTACTTGATCATCAAGATCCTTTCTCAGTTGATCTAAGTATGTCATAATTTCAACCCAAGAGCACTCGATTGATGCTCGATCAATCAATCAACCTCGATCGATAAAGACCATTTTAGATCGATTAACTTGCGATAATATTTTTTCACCCATACCTCTTTGATTGAAGCTAGATTGATCGAGTAGTCCTAAAATATCCTTATTGGCTCATTTTGGCTTAGTTTGATGTTGTTCTTCCTACGTTAACATATTTAAACCTAAGATAGGATTTTTGACAATATTTATACAAAGTAAGAAAAATAGCTAATTTGAAGAGGCTAAGGTATGCTATTTTTGTAGAGTTATTACACTCCTATACTTGACTCTTTGTTTGTCCTTAAGCAAAGATAAGATTAAACTAAATAGTTAATGGGTAGAATATTCATAACAAATGTCTCCTCCAATACATGTATTTTCAATATAAATTATTCCCCTTAAAGATTTTACAATCCTGTGATGAAGAAGTTCACATGGCTATCAATTAATATTACATTAATACATGGTATACAAAGGTTTTAATGGAGTGATTCATGTGTGTGTGACTTGCAAATCATATCATCCAATGCACTCAAGAGATAGACTTATATGAGGATTCCATTAGATTACAATCTTAACATATTTCATACATCTACTTTTCACATACCACTCCACTAATGTAGATTATGTGTGTATGTTATTTTCACATACCACTCCACTAATCCATATCTTAGCTTACTTTTAATTATCATACAATTGAGCTTTTCTCCAATAACTTAGTACATCCTCTTTGATATCTTTTATTTATTTATTTTCACATTTCTTTTTCTTTTTCTTTGCAACTCAATACTCCTAAACTTATTTCCAAATTTATTTATTTTTCTTTGAGAGTTTAGTTTTCCTTTTTTTTGATGAATCACCTTTCATCTGGCTCTTTAACATTAAATATGATTTTACATACTTAGTGGCTAAAAGTGTCACGGTAAAGGTAATACATTTGAGTTAAGCTCAAATGTGATTTATAGACATAAATAGTATCATATTAGGCTCAAATAGGTGACTAAGGTTATCTATATATATTCAATGTAAGCTTGAATGACTCAATGGATTCTCAAATACATTCTAAAATAGAGAAGATTCATATCATATAACATTACTTATGACAAATGTTCTCCTAATAAGCACATCAAGCAATCAATCACATGCGCTGTGCATAGATAATGAATTATTTCAATTAAGAACAAGTGTACAACATGGTTAATGTAGGTATCTTAATAGTTACATGCTATATTTCTTATCATAGTCAAGACAACCAATTCTATCATTGAGTTTAAATATTTCATAACAACCATGCATGCATTTGTTTCAACATATACATCAATTTATTCACATATCTAAAAACAAAAAATCATAAAAATTGAAAAATAACAAAATAACAATATGCTATCTAAAATAAAAATGATAAAATATTAGCTAAAGTAAAGAACGAAATTCACTCCTTCATACTTGAGTTGCACATTGTCCTTAATGTGCAAATAGTATATTAAAGTAGTCAAAGGTAAAGAAAACTTCCTTGAAAGTAGCACAACATGCATGATTACCAAAGCCTTTTCAAGTATTACGACATTGCCCTATCAAAGCCATTTTAAGAATTATGACATTTCCCTATACTTTTATTCTTTATAAAATAAGAAAAAAATAAGTATAAAAATGTTAGATTGTCCTCCAACAAGCACCACATTTAATGTTTCATCTAGACAATTCCACAAGTTCTTAGGGTGCATCCACCAATGTCATCAATGCTACTTCCTTTGATAGAGGACCTCCATTGTAGTGTTTCACTTAGTTCTTATTGACTATAAATCTTTCTTTCTTAATTTTTTTAAGTTCAATGGCTCTACAGATTGTCATCCTAGTAGTGAAAGGGTCATAACCATCTACTTTTAAGCTTTTTTTGGAATTAATTGTACTCTTGTATTAAATAGTATTACCTTTTGTCCTTTTTAAAAATGATGGTTTGAAATACTGTTATCATGCAAATACTTTTCCTTTTTCTTATAGGGTTTCCCATTTTTGTAGGCAAGTAATCATAATTCATCAAGTTCATCCAATTAAAGCATTATATTCTCACCAATTGCATCCAACAACATATTTAAGTCTTTCAAAGCCCAATAGGCTTTAGGCTCCTACTTTACCAATAGGTGACAAGCTTTCCCAAAGATTAATCTATAAGGAGTTGTACTAATGGGTGTTTTAAATACCGTTCAATATGCTTATAAAACATCATCTAACCTTGCTGCCCAATCTTTTCTAGATGTACTCACCATTTTCTCCAAGATTCTCTTTACTTCTCTATTTAATACTTTTATTTGGTCACTTGTTTGGGGATTATAAGAAGTAGATACTTCATGCTTCACTCTGTACTTAGTTAATAGTGAATTAAAAGCTCTGTTGCAAAAGTGACTATCTTCATCACTAATAATTATCGTAGGAGTTTTGAATCTAGTAAAAATGTTATTCTTTAGGAATATTATAACAACCTTGGCATCACATTTAGAACTAGCAATGGCTTCTACCCACTTTGATTCATAGTTCATGACCAATAATATGTATTGGTTACTAAAAGATGGTAAGAATGGTCTTATAAAGTCAATGCTACATACATAAAATAGTTCAACCTTAATAATCTTATCCAAAGGAATCTTATCTTGATTATAACTATTACCTATTATTTTTCACCTATAACAAGTTTTAACATATAAAAGAGCATTTTTAAAAATAGTTGGCCATTAGAAATCAGATTGAAGCACCTTAGATGTTATTCTTGTTCTCCCAAATGGCCTCTACACTCCGAGCTATGGTAGTCGTGTAGAATACTTTCAATCTTCTTAAACATGATACATCTTCTCAATACACCATTGCTTCCTTTTTTGAATAAATAAGGATCATCCCAGAAGTATGACTTTTGTATCATGAAAGAATTTCTTCTTTTGTTGCCATGTTAATCCTTCTGGAATAATTTTAGTAGCAATGTAATTTCCTTTTTTTACAAAACATGGAATATCTAATTGTGCTATAGATAAGAGTGGTTTGTCTAGAAAGATTCTTCAATGGCTTCATTATGCCCTACTTTGGCTCCTTTTTCTAACCTTGTGAGGTGATCCACCACTAAATTCTTGAGTTCCTTTTATCCTAAAACTCTCGATCAAATTATTTCAAAAATAGTACCCATTTTATCAATCTATGTTTGACATCTTTCTTTGTCATAACATACTTGATGACCAAAATGATCTGTAATGACTTTGGTTCCCACTAAGTAGACTCTAAATTTATCGGAAGCAAAGACAATTTTTGGAATTTACTTTTCCATAGTGGCATAGTATATTTGTGCATTGTCCAAGGTCTTGCTAGCAAAACATAGAGTATGTTTAATTTTACATAATGTATTGTCTTCCTTTATGTAAGGTTGGTTACAAATGATTGATAATGCACACATGCACTCAATTAGGTACATTTAGTATATGAGCATGTTTACACCTATCATGGGTATGGTTTTCATAGTGTGCTTGCTAGGTTTAGTGTTTGTGGTTTTGTGTTGTTTTATTTGTGGGTATTTTTGAAAAATTATATGGAAATGTTTGAAAACAAAAATCACATTTTTATGGACTGGCCCACCCTTTCATCAACCCCTTTCCTACCATAATCGGTGAGGCTTTGATGATTAATATCCTTGTCGGGAGTGTGTTTTACCCTTATATAGGTGGGTTTGATGTGAGGGTCAGTGAGGCCCTAGGATAGGGAATAATTTTCTATAAATACCTATATCTTTAATTAATAAGGTAATTAGATAACCAAGTAAAGTTGTGCTAAATTTTCATTGCCTTTTTTATTATGTTTCACAAATTACCTTGAGTGTTATAATGTTCTTGATTAGTGAGTACTTTAGGCATTTTTATTTGTAGGTTGTGATTTATGTGGGTACTTCATTGTGGTCACATTACTGATCATTTGTGATTGATCGTATTGTTATATGCGGTGTTGGCTTCGTAAGAGAGCCAAATTTGTGTGTCGAATCAAGTTGTTGTATAGGAAGTAGGTGAGAGTAGTAATAGATAGTTAAGGCAAGATGGATTTGACTGATAGAGATATTTACTCTTATATTTTTATTAAGTTGTATCTATTTATTCTATTTTGATGAATTATCTGTTATTGAGTGATTTCATAAGCAATCCAAGGATTTTACCATATAGGTAAGGGTTCTATTTAGTTTTCCTAGTTATATCTGTGTGTTATATATGATCAGCTTTTGTGTTTGTAAAATTTGAGTCTATATTGTGTATGTACCAACATATGAGATTTGGACCCTAATTGGAAAGATTTTTGCTTTTTGTTGTTGCATGCTTTCTTTTCTTCTATTATAGCATGCCTTTTGTTTTCTAATTATTTTTTATTATCTTACCTGTTGAATTGAATTAATATGTCTATTGCTTGATTGATTTATATCATTTTAGCCTTACCTTTTATTATCTGTTTCTTTTTGCTACTTGCAAACTTGGTAAGAGTCTTTAAGGAGCATACATCTCTTTACCTTAGTTGTTCACCAAGTTTCGGACTCATTCATAATTGACTAAACCAATCTTGAGTTGTACTAGATTTTGCATGAAATATTTTAAGGTGATTTATGAAATGTTGATTTAGGGTACTTAAATGTGCAATTTGTTTTAGGAATTATCTAAACCTAAGAAGAACCCTATATTTCTTGCATTATAAAGCAAGGGACTTTCACCGCAATTAGGAACTTGTCTCAAAATGTAGCTTGGATTAGGTAGAATTATCATTGGATGAGAACCTACCTAATATTTGACTATGTTTCTCAAGCTGAGATTTACAAATTTCTTTTGAGTCTAATCAACCCAATGAAAGACTAAACTTAACTTTATTAGTAAGGTTGTTCTCTAGTATATTGTTTTAGAAGAAAGTGAGGTACTTCATGAATGAGTCATTTTATTTGAGTACTTTTTTTGATTTTTTTTAATTTAGATATCAATATGGTTTGACTTTATATAATACTAAATTAACTTTTCCTTCTAATGGATGAACAATCCTTTTAATGAAAGTATAAAGTTGATTTTATATTGAAAGATTAAATATCCTTAATTAAAGTAAAAAAGATCCTTTAATTTTGAAAACATGAAGTTCTCATTCATGTTTACTATTTGATTTCAAATGCTTTCTTTGAAAGTTTTAGAAAATTTAAAAGTTTATTGTATTATCTTTACTATGTTTATTTTTATCTATATTCTTAAGTTTATAGTAAATTTATTATGGCTAAATACTAGATGGTTTTCTTTCTATAACTATTGGGATGTGTAACATAGATTAGTGATGATAATATTTGACTATATACCTCAAGTTGAAATTTATGGATTTCTTTTTGGGTCTAATCAATATAGTAAAAAATGTAAACCTAATTTTATTAGTAAGGTTGTGCTCTAGTATAGTGTTTATAAGAAAGTGGGGTACAACATGAAAGAGTAATTTTATTTAAGTGCTATTTTGATTCTTTTAATTTATATATGGATATGGTTTGAATTATAGATTGTTAAATTAATTTTTCATTTGACTATATACCCCAAGTTGAGATTTACGGATTTCTTTTGAGCCTAATCAACCCAATGAAAAACATAACTTTATTAGTAAGGTTGTGCTCTAATATAGTATTTTATTAAAAAGTAGGGTACTTCATGAATGAGTCATTTTGTTTGAGTACTCTTTTGATTCTTTTAATTTAGATATGGATATGGTTTGACTTGAGAAATTACTAAACTAGCTATTATAGATTGCATAGATCGAGCCTTGATCGCCTAGAGTGTGGCCATCTAATAATGCAGTTGAATACTTTGTTATTCAACGCCCCCATAAGAGGGAAAAGTTCATCAACTCAATGAAATATATTTTTCTAAGCTGGGAGATATCTCATGTTTGAACCACTTGAAAAGTTTAAGTACTGCAAGTAGGGGCTAATAAACTGGAGGGCTCAATTAAGAAACACCTAGTCCAACAAATCACCCTAACATAGAACCATTTCACTCAAACATAACTAAGAGAGTCCAACACCTGGTGAACAACTAGGGTAAGGAGATAAGAACTCTTTAGAGACTCACACCAACTCGAAAGTAGTGAAAAATACAGAAAATAGAAGAAAGTAAAAGCATATTAATTCAATTAGAAATCACACAGTTTAATGTAATATCAACAGGTAGAATAATCATAAGACAATTGGCATGCTATATAGGAAAGAAAAGATAATATAAAATAATAGAAAAGTAGAGAGGATTTTTGATTAGTGTTAAAGTCTCATATGTTGGGATATACACGAGAGATACTCAGATTATACTAACACACAAACATATCATACAAACGTAGTATTATAATTAGGTAAACCCATATAGAACCATTTCCTATGTGGTAAAATCTTTGGACTGCTTATGGCAACTACTAGGCAGTAAACAATCCACTAAACATAATCAACATATACAACTCAATAGAAAATATAAACAAAACTCCCTCTATCAATCAAGGCACCTACCTTAACTACCTATGCTACACTCGCTTACTGCCTTATCAACAATTATGATTCAAAACATAAATTTGGATTTCCTTTGGAGCCCTACTATACACAATACTATGATCAATCACCAATTATCAACAATGTAATAAAATGAGGTACCCACCTCAACAATAATTCACTAGCAAGCACCATCTCAAGTATACATAATCTAGCTCTCACAAACAAGATTCACAAATATCAAACAAAGTAAATCTAAAATGAAATTAGAAAACAAAATATAATATTGGCAAAGCTTCATTTCAATTTTTCTAATTACCATTTCAAAGAAATAGAGATATTTATAGAAAATTTCTCAGTTGTTTAAGGCCTCATCGACCACCTCACCGACCCTTGGTTGGTAGGGGTAATATCACACATGATGAGGGTAATATAATGAACCATCACAAATTAACCTTACACACAGGAACATAATACATTAAGTAAAATTAAATAGAGGAAGATAATACACTAAGTAATTTTCGATAAATACCTGCAAGAAAAATGATAGAAAATCATAAACAATACAATATAGCATGCATACTATGATAACCAATCCCATCGAACGTGTAAACATCCTTGCATATAGAGTGTACCTAACTAAGTATATATGTGCATTTCTAAAACATCAGTAATTAACCTTACATAGAAGAAGACAATACACTAAGTAAAATAAACAGATTATGCATTTTGTACATGGGAGTTCCAACATAAATACAAAGGACATACAAGATTAACAATAACAAGGTCTAGATGAAAAACAAGGCCATGGGTAGGCAAGTCAAAATATTGCAAACTTTGAACCATAAGTCATCTAACTAAATGAACATGTGGGCCACTAAATGAACCAAATATGGAAGGATTAGAACAAATGTGACTTGCCAGGGTATGGCTGACAAGAGATATGGTTGGACAGACAAGCCCAAGCCATAGGCTAAGAAATCATGCCTCGTTCTCCACGCATTACCTCATCTCAGGTCTAGGACTATTTGTTTTATAAAAATATTCACCTGAATAAAATTACACAAACATGGTAACAAAGCCAAATTCTTACAATTAACATCAACCAAACATGTTCATATTAAATTCCATGATCAATGGATTAAAAATAACATTCAAATATTCAAAAAATAAAAAAAGATTATCCAATATATAAAATAAATACAAATCAAATGTACAATGTCAATAAAAGATAGACGGAATATCCTACTCTATAATTGTGATATTGATCCTCAAAGCTTCTTGAACAAACATATATCTTTTGTAGTTTTCTTGATCTAGAAAACCTTCTAAAGATATGCTTATGATATGTTATGAATATAACCTATATTATGTTTACAAAATTAAACTAAATTTAAGAAAATAAAATAATACGACTACTATTTCTACATATGCTAATGATCTATACATAGAGGCTTAAGCATTTACTTATAAGAAAATATTTATGTACAAAGGACTTCGTGTGATTTTTATGCAGGCATGTTGTGGCACCACTTATTCCTCTCCACAACACATGGTATGTTTAGCTTCATCAATTCCACATCGATAGGGTCACATCATGGCACATAATATTCCTTATTGTGATACATGTTATTTAGCATCCTTAGTAAATTCATCCCGAGTAGTATGCGTCATGGCACGCATATTTCTTTGTTGTGACACATTTCACTTTTTTTCAAATTTACTTTGTACACTATAACAATTGGTAAATTATTTGTGTAAGGCTTACATGCCTTAATATTTTAAGCTCCTAAGATGCAAATTAAGTGCTTCAAATGTTGGTCTTTATGTGTTGACAAATTTATACATTTTGAAGCTAAAAACACATAATATACAACAAAACATACTCGCCATTTCAAACATATAGATTTGCATAAATAATTATATAAACATGTTATAATCAAATCTATTTATCATAATAAAATCATGAAATATTAGTGCTTTTCAAGCATTTATCACTACCTCTAACTGGCTTTTACTACCCTATAGCAAGGAAAATGATATAAAAATTAGAAAATTAAACTAACTAAACTAATCTAATTCATTTCCTTATATTGAAATGGTTTTATTTAGTATATACAACAAGCCTTTGAATCCTTAGGTAGCCTTATTGGTTAAGTTAAAGTCTCGTGAGGGCTTTCAGTGATGATACCTATGAACACCCTTAAATGCACAAATTAGTTTCTTTTTAGTTCATAATGAAAATCTCAATCACAAGTTAATTCAACATTCCAAAGGTGCACATTTTATTATTCAAACTAATTACACATCACAAATTCATGTTTCATTACAAAAATATATCAAGTTTGACTCACTCAATCCTAGTGTTAGGAATCCGAATTCACTTTTACTCTAATCCTCAAAAGATATACTCTCAATTTCACATTGATATTATGGGCTCAAGCACTCAACAAAGTATATGCGAATAGAAGTTATGTAAAAATGAAAGCAAAAAGGTTCTCATATGATAAACAAGAATAGCTCAAATGTGCATAACATTGATCTCATAAAAGGAATCAAATGCTAAGATTGTGAATATACCATATTACTACTAATTTCATACTTCATTCAAAATCATCAAGCAAAAATATCAAATTTATGCTTCAAGATGAATGAAAATTCATTAACTTCAAGGGGATTATTTTCTATTTTTTTGTAATAATCATCTTACTAATTTTAAGAACTTTAGGTCATAGTATTTAGTTATTCTATTTATTTTCTCTTTTTTATTATTCTTTTAAGTAGAGAAAGGATCCATATATACATGTATTTTTATAAATGGTTATTTTGGCTCTCCCTCCCCCCCACCACCACACACACACAAAAATATAAGTCAAGAATGAATGATGATAGGCACATAGTTTTAATTTCTACTCAAATTATTTAATCTAAGCAGTACAATTAAGTATATGATAGTTCATCGGATGCTTAAAATCCTAAGATTCAATGCAAAACCTATAGAGATCATCTAATGATTTGATGTAATAAGAAAAGTGTTTAAAGGAGTAGAAGAAAAGCGATAACTCAGAATAAAATACTTATGGATCAAAAATCTTATAAGGTAGTCTACACTATTTGATTCCTAAACACCAATTTGAGTTTATATTAATCTCAACATTCAAGCATGAAACACAAACTATGAATAAAAAAATTAATTCTTACAATAATCCATAAACATGTTTTAAGATATCAAACAAACAATGTAAAAACTCAATCATTCATTTGAAATGAACTAAAAACATGATAATTTTGAATCAAAGTTTTTTTATGGACCTAAATATCCCTAATCCCTAACTAAACTAAACAATAGAAAACACATATTTAATAAAGAATTTAAAATGCATAATTTTATAAGTCATTTTTATTTTACCCCTAACCAAGAATCTACATTGTCCTTGATGTTTAAAATTTAAATAAAATATAAAGGAGAAAAAGGAAAGTTATTGATCGCCACACAAATTGTGTGTGCAATGAATATGCAAGTATACGTATCACAACAAGTAATATAATGATAAGTAAATATCGTTCCCACAGAGATTATTTTATTAGAAACTAATTTTTAAAACTAAAAATAATAAAAATCAATTTTTTTTGGTGTTTTTATATTTTAAGGAAGCAAAATTAAAATAACTAAAAGTAAATAGCAATAATTAATTAAATCATATTTTGTGACTAAAAAGATATATGAGAAAATATCTAGGAATACTTAATCTCTCAATTTTCTTAATATGCGAATCGCTAAAATCTCATCAATATAATATCAATTAATTACATGATCAATTGAATCTAACCTAGCATGTATTCCTCTCTCAAGTAAACTACACACCATATAGTAATTAATTTAATCACACTCTCATGACAATTAAATTGCATACTACTCATTAAGTTCATCAATTATGGATCACATACATAAGAATCATATATCTCTGCGTAGAAACTATGCATGTTATTTAATCAAGACAAACAATTAAATAATTCTCTCAAATCTATTTAATTACCTCTATAGATAAATTGTTGGCTAAACAATTAATAGCATAAAAATTAGATTAAATAATATAATTAAATTAATATTATAATTGAGAAAAATATTAGATCATCACATGGTGAAAATTGGGTTCAAAAGATCCCTAGAATAATAAATTAATTATACATAATTGTGTTCATAAAGCTCATATTTTTTTATAAAGAAAGACATAAAAATTGATAAAGAAGATAGTAGAAAACAAAATACAATCAATATCTTGAATTGTAGAATTAATTTTCTCTTGAATCTCCACCAAAATTGTGTCTTCTCTTGAATTTTTCTCTCTTTTTAGCTCTAAAAATTGACCAAAATTATGCTAATGGGGGAAAATTAGCATTTGTGGAGTGATTAGGGGCTTAAATAAAGCTCAAGTGTGATATGTACCGTCCAATCAGCTTCAGATCAAGGGCTACGATCAAAACAAGCAAAAGTGACAGTTTCAGCCAATCACAGCACGATATGTGACATCAGAAATTCATTAGGGGAATTAGGGAGTGACGGGTGGCAAGGGAGACCGTTCAAAGTCAATGCTCGTCGAGTCAACAACACGTGGCGCGATGTGATTCGCGTGAACGGATGGCGTGGTGCACGGGTGGAACGTGTGAAGCAATGGCGCGATGACATATGGCATGACGCATTAACCGATTTGTGAACTTGGATTGAACGCAGTGTTGACACATGGTGCGTGTTTTTCCTCCTCACATGGGGCGCGACGTGATTCATTCTCCATGCTTACGTGGTGTCCATGTGGCTTACCTAGTTAGCTCCTCTACTTGCGTGACATGCCACGTGGTAGCTTCTGATTGGTTCTACGTTAAAAATTCATAAAAAATTCTAGAAAAATTCCAAAAAATTCTAAAAATTATATTTTCACCCATTTTCACCAAAAAGTTTATATTTTAATTTTTTTGGCCATAAAAATACTATTTATTAAATAAAATAGGTAAATATTAAGTAAAAAATTTCGTTAATGACTCTATTTTCATAGAGTCATCAATTACCCATTTGTAATAGCGTAATATGATTAAGTATGATAATGTCATGCATCCATCATCTAGTTCAATTTTTATTACACAAAAAGAATCACTATGTACTTCTCATGAATCACACATTATTAAACAGTTATGAAATTAACATTTCTAAATAAAATAAACATTATTTACAGTAAGAAAAACAAAATACTAAATAAAATAAAGTACATTAATTTAAAAACAAGGGAAACATAGCAAACAATAAAAATAAAATAAAGAAAGTTATAACTAACAGATAAAAATAATAAAATAATAAAATTTAACGAGTTACCTCACATTCAAGGCTTAGTTTAACATCTTAGCAAAACACTTCATGGGATATTACAATTTGTAGAATTTAATTCACTCAATATCCGCTTCATCATTGAATTTGTATCAGTATGTGCTTGAAAATGTATTATCTCTCCGAAGAAGCTCACTTTATAGACATTAACAATTGTTTTGGTAAATGTTATGATTGGCCTACGAAGAATTACATTGTGCTTATTGTACAATTTCATGGTTTCTTCTACATCTACAGTTACAAAATCCACAAGTATGATAATATTATCTACCTGTATCATTAAATCCTTTACTTCTTTAGATATATTTGAGATTTATCATCTATTTGTAGGGACATAGTTGTGGGTTTTTAAAGAATAAGTCATTTTTATCACAAATGGTGATATTGATAATAAAACTTCAAGAATCTCTAAAGATAGCTTCAAAATTATTTATGTCTGAGACGTGTAAAAATATGGTTAGTAGAAGAAAAAGAAGAAGAAAATAAATTTGTAAGGATCTAATTTGAAATGCATTTTTGGGGTTTTTAAATTCATTACAAGCAGCAAAACGAACAAAAGTATAACCGAGGGTATTCAAATAGGGATTTATGTGCTGCGACGTGTAAAACATTTATGTCACAGTGCGAAAGAATTTTCTTCACCCAATTGTATCCGAGAGCCCTATGTCATGGCTCAATAAAAGTCACGTCGTGGCACGCTTTCAAATATTTCTTAAGTTTAACTAACATAATATCAGTACTAAATTAAAATAAATGCTAAATAATTATAATAAGATAAAAATAGAAGAAGAGAAAAAAATAGAAATAAAATAAAATAAAAATAAATAAAAATAAATAAAAATAAATAAAGATAAACAAAAAAGAAAAGTAACTAAAGAAAAAGAAAAGAAAATAAATAAAGAATAAAAAGAAAATAAATAGATAAAAAATAAACACCAAAAAGCAAAAAAATAAAAGAAAAGAAATAAAAAAAGAGACTAAACAAAAATAAATAACAAAAAAGTAACTAATAAATTAAATGGAATAATAACAAAAGAAGTCAAAATAAAAAAAACAAATACTAAAAGAAATAAAAAGAGAAAGCAAATAACTAAAAACAAATTAACAAGAAAAAAGTAGTAAACAAAAAATTAGTTATTTAGTTATTTTTTAATTCTTTTATTTATTTTCCAAACAACTCACAAAAATTCACAACAAAATTACAAAAAAAAATCACATATTTATAAAAAATTTTAAATTTTTGATAATGAAAATATAAAATATTTTTCTTCTCCGACAATAATGCTAAAACCAATTTTTTTATTTGATAAAAAACTTGTAATTATATGAGTACTTATAATAAGTGCTAAAATATACTCTCAATATGAGTCTAAAGAAGAACTAAATGGTTTTAAATAATTCGTCAAATTTCTTGAAAATAAACATGAAAATAAAACCTAAAAATTCTATCACAATAAGTTGGTTTTGAAACTCCTAATCTAAAAGAAAAATTATTAAAAATACCTAAATATAGATTTGATTCAAAAAAATCAAGGCATCTATGAAATTAATAATTAGTATAGATTTTATAGAAATATTTATTTAGTTAATCATGCTTGTTTAGAATTAATTAGGTTAATAAAATATAAATTCAAGTTATTGATTTCTCTTTTATATATGAAAATGTCTTTTGATGGTATCTTTCTTTATTAATCAAACCATTTAAAGTTTTTTGACGAGGATTAATCGATTAAATTATGTTTTATTCCTAAGGAAATGACAAACCATTTAAATCAATGTTTTTGGTAGTCACTAATTTAAACTCTTATTTAATGTGTCAAAATTAGATCTAGATGGTATTTTTGAAGCCTAATTCTCATATTTTAAATCCATTATGAAAAATATATTATAAATACATTAATAAATAGTAAATTTTATAATGGATCTTGAATAAAGAAATAATCTTTATTTATTTTATAAAAATCTTCACCTACATAAAACTATACAAACATGACAACATAGCTAAATTTTCATAGTCAAAATTAGCGAGACATGATCAGATTAAATTCCCATGATAATGGATTGAAAATAGTATTCAAATATTCAAAAAATACAAAAAAGATTAATCTGTATATATAAAATAAATACAAATAAAATATACAATACCAATTAAAGATAGAGGGGACATCTTACTCCGTAACTATGATCTTGATCCTCAAACCGTTCTTGAATAAATAGGTATCTTTTGTATTTTCCTTGATATGAAAAATATACTTTGATCTATTATGGATCTAACCTATATTGTGTTTACAAAATAAAACTAAAACTAAGAAAATAAAATAAGATGGCTACTATTTATATGTATGCTAATGATTTATACCTAGAGGCTTAATTTTTTATTTATAAGAAAATATTTTACTACAGAGGACTTTAGGTGATATTTTATATAGGAGCATTGTAGTCCTACTTTTTCCACGCCGCGATATAGAGTACATTTAGCTTTGTCAATTCTAACACGATAGGGTCACACCATGGCATACAATATTCATCATCATGACACATGTTATTCAGTGTGCTTAGTAAATTCATCCCAAATAGTGTGGGCCATGGAACACATATTTCTTTACCTTGGTAAGTTTCATTTTTCTTCAAATTTACCTTGTAAACTAGTTGGTTCTTCATGTAAGGCTTATATGCCTTAATATTTTAAGCTTATAAAGGAAAATTAAGTGCTTCAAATGTTGGTCTTCGTGTGTTGGAAAATTTATACATTTTAAAGCCAAAAACAAATAACATAAAACAAAGCATATAAATCTTTGAATATATAAATTTGGATAAATAATGATATAAACATGCTATAATCAAATCTATTTATCACAATTAAGTAAAATAAAATTACAAAATATTAGTTTTTTTCGAGCACTTATTAATGCATCCCTATAAGGTAGTGAATAAGAAGCATTTCAACAGGTGAGCTCTACCCTTTTGGAACCCATGCCAATAAATGATCCATGAAAATTGGGCACATTATATTACATTTATGACATAACCTAACCATAGGCTTAGTGCTCCATACTATAATTAAAGCAAATAATAGCTTAATAGGATTTCTATTGCCTTAATTGACCATAGACTTTAAAAGGGGCCATGACTTGAATGCCATGCCATCTTAAGTCCAATAATTTTTTAGGGTTTTTACACCACCTCAAAAATGGAAACTTAGGTTTGTAGGATTTTGATAATGAGACCACAGGTCTTTGGCACAATGGTGGTGAAACACAATGGGTAGAAAAACTTGTTGTCTCTTTTGGAGAGCATAAAAACGTGCAAGTATACACGGTCACAAGTAATAAAATTTGTAAGTAGAATATCGTTCCCACGGAGATTTGTTACTACAGTTTGTTGAGTACTAAAATTATTTCTCTCTGATTTTATCCAAAATAATCGTTAATATGGAAAAAGTTAAGAAAAAGGTTTAATAAGAAAATAAAAGAAATCTAGGATTGCAATTTTTCACCAAATTAATCTACTCTAATCATGTTATTTTCTCTTAATTTATATTTTTTAGTACATTTAATTTGTCAACCAAAAACTTCTATTTTTATTCATACATCTCTTCCGAGCTCCGTATAAACACACCTCGTTAAATTAATTCACTATATCTCTATGAGAATTAAATTTAATAAGATTCATTAAGTTCTAAGTTCTCAAATGGCCACACAAACAATTAGGGTATATTCCTATCCTTCATCATTCATGTCATTCTATTTACGAGCAATACACACACAAATGCCTCTTCCAAGTTTATTTATATGCCACAGATCATTTTGATAAGATTCATAAATAATCATAAAGCATTAAGAACAAAATAGAATGAACAAATCGAACATCTTATAAATCTATCAAAAATAATTAAAATCAAAGCTTAATAAATTTAGATCAAATGCAATCCTAGAAAAATTAAATTACTTCATAAAATAAAAATAAAAATTACACCATATGCTGAAAAATTAAAAGAAGAAGAAAGGAAATTAAAACATTATGTAGCGAAAATATTTGGCAAATGCAAAACACAACAAAAGCCAAAAAATGGCTTCTGCGTGTTCTGCAGTTCAAAACCGAACAACACAAAATAATCTCCCAAAACTCTCTAACTCTATCATCTTATCACCTATATATAGCACCAAAAATACATCTAAAATATTACAATATAATACATGCGTAACAGAGAGATATGGCAAAAATAATAAAATATTACGCGTGGGGACAAAAATGGATCGAAACGCAAAAACTGATATCGAGAACGCAAACTGGGATCTGATGAGCGAAAACCGGCATCGCCGATTCTCGCAAATACTTTGGTTTTAATATTTGTAAAACTCTCGCAAGTGCACGAATCATTTCGTAGAAAATGATAAGTATACTCCCAAGGTCGATCTAAGGAAGGAATGTATGTGGTTTTTAATTTATTATTCAAACTTTTAAAAACGAAATTAAATCCTAAACATCCTGTCACGATAGTTTTGGTTTTTGTGTTCCTAATCTAATAACATAAAATAAACATATATACAGTATTAATTAAATATAATCTAAAAAGAATAAACATAGATACAAATTGAATAAATAAATATAAATACATTCAATAAATATTCATGCAAATTTTATCATTTATATTAGTGGAGTATTTATGGATATAATAACTAAGTTAATTATGCTTTACCATATTATCTAGGTTATTAAAGATATAAATTGATATTTTATTGATTCTCTCTTTTTGTATTTAATACCACTTTAAAGTGGGGTTAGATACTCTTTGTTAACTAAACAAATCAATTAACACCTATGGGTGGGTTGATAACTAATTTGGTTAATTAAATTAATTCCTTTTTCTAAGAGATTGAAAATGAACCATTTAAATGCCACCTTTGGTTAGACATTTAAACTTTATTCAAGGTGTCCAAATTAAACTTAAGAATTTAGTTATCTCAGTACTAACTTTCAAGTTTTAAAATCACTATTGAAAACATGTTGTCAATACATTTCCACATAATAATTCTTATAAAAACTTTTGAAATAGAGCTTCATTTCTAACTACCGCTGCGATTGTATCAACAAATAAAAGAGCACTACTCTAAATTAGACCTGATAACTAAACCTTAAAGTCTAACTTTCAGATTTAAGTTTGTAATGAAAAATAATATATTTCTCTCTAACATCCTTAATATAAAATCTTGAATAAAAATAAAATCAATTCATTTTAGAAATTTTCACCTATTTAATATTTCAAGAAGCATAACAACGTTATTATTATATCATGATTATAAATAAAGCACATTAAATTTAATCACAGACAAATATAACATGTAAGAATAAAGCATAAAAATAATCAGAAGAAAATAAAATCATACGTAACTTGACGCTATTCCCGTTGCTAGAAAACCTCCAAGCGAATTTGCACTTCCATTTATTGAATCAAAAATCTAAATTATTACAAAAACATTACAAGTTCTCTCAAAAGAGAAGAACTCTAAACCTAAGACAATTGAACTAAAAACTAAGAAAAACTAAGAAAAGCTTTTAGAAACTAAGAAAGAAACTAAAGAAAACTCAAAAACTAAGAAATGAGAGAAAGAAAGAAAGAGAGAAGTGAGGTTTTGAGGTGTATTTTGAAGTGAATGGAAGGGGTATTTATAGGTGAGGACGGGAGAGAAAAATGATTAAAAAAATGTTAAAACAAATATTAAAAAATAAAAAACGCATTGGACCTGCTGAGGTCATCAATGACGTCAAGATGACGTCACAACGAAGCACGTGAAAATGGGTCAAAACGCAGCGCTACTGAAGCCGTGCGCCGCGCGCATGCCGGCTGCGGTGAGCTGCCCAGCGCAGCCGCTACGGAAGCATCAGCGCGCTAGGCGCGCCGATGTAACAAGGCTAATGGTCAATGCCGCGGCTGTTTTTCTGCTCTTTGACATTTTTGACCTTTCGACCCATTTTGTCCAATTTTTCCATGATCGTTGACCTTTTTCCACTCTATTTATCAATTTATTTGTGATGTATTGCTTCAAGTATTCTTCTTTGAGTCTTTACATTGCGTTTTTAGGCCAAAATTCCTGAAAAACAATAAAAATACCCGTGATTCCGAAAAAGACAAATTTATATAAATATATGATAAAACATATAAAAATATATATTTTTAATCAATTAAAGTGTGCATAAAATCATGGTTATTTTAGTGCTTTTGAGCACTCATCACAACCTGACAACCTTCTCAATAGTCCCTTAGCAAGAGAAGCGATAAAAACTAAAAATTAAACTATCCTAAATCACTTCCGTGATTGACACTTCGCATTTAGCCCATGAACAAGCCTTTAAACCCCTAGGTTGCCCTACTTGGACTAGGCTCGAGTCTCGTGAGGGTTTTCAAGAATGATACCCACATACATTGAACTAAATGTAAACAAAAGAAACAATAAAAACAAACAACTTAAAAATTAAATTTACAACAAAATCACAGATTAACAACATCTCACAAAAATGTCTCATACTTTTTGATCTCCTTTAAGATCATAATTAAAATCTCAAGCATAAGTTATCTTAATCTCTTTAAACAATCATGATTTATTATAATAATTAGTCGAAAATCATTTTCATATTTCATATCAAAAATGTATCCATTTAATTTCACCCAATTTCATGTCATGAATCGACCGCTTCGACATTTCTATTCCTCACAAGTCAATACTCTCAAAACACCGAATCCTACGTGGTTCAAACACTCATACTAATTTATATGCGAAAGAGTTGATGTATAGAAATGAACTAATATGTTCGCATATGTATAAAGAATAAAGGCTCAAAGTGTTATTTTAACATTGATCTCATGAAAGGAATCAAATGTATAAATTATAAAGATATCATATATAAAAATTATTTTCATGCATAAATCAAACTCATTAAGAAAGAATTTCAAGATATATGCCTTTTTCGAATGAAGAAATTCCAAGCACTTTTTTGGGGAATTACTTCTTATATCTTTCTTTTGTAATTAGCCTTTACTCACAACTTTGTAGGCAATGCCGGGTTATAGTAGATGATACTATTTTTATCTCTCTCTTATTTTTTCTCGTGAGATATTTTTCAATACGTGTGTATTTCTGTAGAAGTCAACCCACGATTGTACAGATTGTACATATTTTGGATTTTGGTGAGTGGTTAATTTTGTGGCTTTTTCTGCTTTGATCTTGGTTTAGGTAACCCCGTGACATGTCTTTTGTTTTTGTAGTAGTCATGCATAAATGAGATATAAGCATATACTATCAACTTCTACTCAAATCATTTAATCTAAGCAAAAATAATAATCAAAAATATATGATACTCTATTAAAATGAGAAAAAAAATTCATACATTCAATGCTAATACCTATAGAGATCATCTAAAAATTTGAAGAAATAAGAAATGTGTTTGGAGAAGCAAAAATATATATTTCATCAATAAAGGAAATTAGGCTCAAATTATATCTCACAAAGGTAGTCTCCACTAAAAAAACTCATAAACACCGATTTTGGGGTTAATATAATTTCTACATCTTATCAAGAAATACTAATTATAACAAAAAACTAACTAATTATCAAAAATAATTACAAAATATTTCATGATATGTTTTCAAAAATTAATCTAACAGTACAAAAGACTTAACTATTTACTTAAATTTGATTTAAAGAAAAGATAAATTTTTGTGAAATTTTTTTTTTCAAAAGTTACTAAATCACACAAAATAGAAATAAAACCAAACACACAAAAAATGAAAAAGTATATTTTTTTATTTTTAATTTTTTTTTTTAAATTGTTAAAACTTTTTTTTTAATTAAGAATGGTAACTTTTCACCACTCCCAACTTAGAACTTACATTGTACTCAATGTAACAACCGTAAATTAAAGATAAAGAGAAAAGAGAAAAAAGATTACCTATTTCTTGAGAAAGTGCAAGTAGTAATGGAAAATGCAAGGTGCACATCCATCATATTCATCATTAAAGTGTATACGTATGATCATGTGGAACTTCTAACATCTCAACAAATATTTTTAGTTTTAACAATTTAAAAATTATTCACATGTAATTAAAATGAAATAATTAAGTAAATAAAAGAAATAAAAGGAAATTACCTAAAATGATATTGCCTTCCATCCAAATAAGTAGTTTAACGCCTTAGCAAAGACGTGAATTGGGATTGCATTTTAAGTAAACTCAATGTCCCTCATCATTGAGTCAATCAAACTGCAGGTAAGACAAGGTTGTCTACCTATACTTTTTCACTACGCCTTTTGATTTTCTCAGATTTCTTCGTACTTAAAACTAGATGCATATTTTGAGTTTTAGATAACCCACATCTAGGTACAAATCAAATAATTAAGGCATAAAAACACAATTGTACCTAGATTAAACAAAGCAATTACTCGCTTAGATTGTAATTAAAACTTTAAAATTTTGGAGATAGTTCAAAAATTTTTGTTTTTTTTTGTTTTTTTGTTTTTTTTTTTAAATAACATAATCAAGATAACCAAGAAAGTGCTTCCCGTGAAAAATGGTGGTGCAAAGGCTCCTTTAAAAACCATCCTCCTGTATTAACAACGCCTCCTAAAAAGACTAAATGGGCACAAAGGCTTCCAAGAACTAGTCTCCTGCATTTAACTCCCTTAGATCTTTACTTTTCATGTTATTAAGTTAAGTTAAATAAAACTTTAAGTTAATGAAAATCTAAGTTAATTAAGTTTAAAGAAAAGGTTAATTAAGTTAAGTGAATTAAAAAATCTAAGTTAATTAAGTTAAGTTAAAAAAAATCTAAGTTAATTAAGTTAGTAAAAAGTTAATTAAGCTAAGTGAAGTAAAAAAAAATCTAAGTTAATTAAGTTAATGAAAATTTAAGTAAAAACCTAAGTTAATGTTAAAACAAATCTAAGTTAATTAAGTTAGTTAAAAAAAAACTAAGTTAAGTAAGTTAAATAAAAATCAAGAAGAAAAAAAAAATAGCTAAAGAAAGAAAAATAAAAAAAATAATAAAATAAAATTGAAAAAGGTAAAAGAAAATAAAATAATTTAAAAAAAAAATTAAAATTATGATAAAAAAAATTAAACTTAAAAAATTAAAATTTTGGTTTTTTTTTTATTTTTTTATTTTTTTATTTTTTTATTTTTTTATTTTTTTATTTTTTTATTTTTTTATTTTTTTATTTATTTATTTATTTATTTTATTTTATTTTATTTTATTTTATTTTATTTTATTTTTTTTTTTTTTTGTTTTTTTTTTTTTTTTTTTATTTTTTTTTTTTTTTATTTATTTTTTTTATTTTTTTTTATTTTTTTTATTTTATTTTATTTTTATTTTTTATTTATTTTTTATTTATTTTTTATTTATTTATTTATTTATTTATTTATTTATTTTTATTTAAAATTTATTAAAAAAAAAATTTTTTATTTTTTATTATTTCTTATGAAATTTAAAATTTGAAATTTGATTAAATTTTTTATTTTTTTCCAAAAACAAAAAAATCACAATTATTTAAAACACAAAAATATTTTTAAAATTTTGATAAATAAATTAAAAACGCTTATTCCTTAAACGTATTGCGTAAAAACTTGATGAATAATCAGATCATTCTCGCAAATACTTTGTTTTAATATTTGTAAAACTCTCAAGAATCTAATCATTTCAGAAATGATAAGATACTCCTACGCGATCTAAGGAATGTATGTGGTTTTTAATTTATTATTCAAACTTTTAAAAACGAAATTAAATCCTAAACATCCTGTCTCGATAGTTTTGGTTTTTGTGTTGCTAATCTAATAACATAAAATAAACATATATACGTATTAATTAAATATAATCTAAAAAGTTAATAAACATAGATACAAATTGAATAAATAAATATAAATACGATTCAATAAATATTCATGCAAATTTTATCATTTATATTAATGAGTATTTGGATATAATAACTAAGTTAATTATGCCGTCATATTATCTAGGTTATTAAAGATATAAATTGATATTTTATTGATTCTCTCTTTTTGTATTTAATACCACCTTTCGTGCTAGATACTTCTTTGTTAACTAAACAAATCAATTAACACCATGGGCTGATAACTAATTTGGTTAATTAAATTAATTCCTTTTTCTAAGAGATTGAAAACGAACTATTTAAACGCCACCTTTGGTGTGTTAGATGCTTAAACTTTATTCAAGTGTCCAAAATTAAACTTAAGAATTTAGTTATCCGAGTACTAACTTTCAAGTTTTAAAATCACTATTGAAAACATGTTGTCAATACATTTCCACATAATAATTCTTATAAAAACTTTTGAAATAGCTTCACTCTAACTACCTATTATCAGACCAACAAATAAAAGAAAGACTACTCTAAATTAATCGGATAACTAAACCTTAAAGTCTAACTTTCAGATTTAGTTTGTAATGAAAAATAATATATTTCTCTCTAACATCCTTAATATAAAATCTTGAATAAAAATAAAATCAATTCATTTTAGAAATTTTCACCTATTTAATATTTCGCAAGCATAACAACGTTATTATTATATCATGATTATAAATACCAGCACAGCTTAAATTTAATCACGCATAAATATAACATGTAAGAATAAAGCATAAAAATAATCAGAAAGAAAATAAAATCCTTACGTAACTTCGACGCTATTCCCGTTGCTAGAAAACCTCCAAGCGAATTTGCACTTCCATTTATTGAATCAAAATCTAAATTATTACAAAAACATTACAAGTTCCTCTCAAAAAGAGTAAGAACTCTAAACCTAAGACAATTGAACTAAAAACTAAGAGAAAAACTAAGAAAAGCTGTAAACTAAGAAAGAAACTAAAGAAAACTCAAAAACTAAGAAATGAGAGAAAGAAAGAAATATAGTGAGGTTTTGAGGTGTATTTTGAAGTGAATGGAAGGGGTATTTATAGGTGAGGATGGAGAGAAAATGATTAAAAAAATGTTAAAAAATATTAAAAAATAAAAACGTGTTTTGGACTACCGAGGTCATCAATGACGCCAAGAGACGTCAGGCAATGCGTGAAAATGGGTCAAACGTTATTTGGCGCTACTGGTCATTGGCTGGGTATCATCTTGGTATTGCTGGGCAATACGGAAACTGCCATGCGCAAGGCTGAACAAGGCTGCTTTGTTAGGGCAATGTGGTTATGCATACGCGGGCGCCAAGGCTGGATGGGCTACGGCGCCTCGAAGCCGGGCCGCCAGCCATATGGCTGGGTCAAGCCACACGCGTTTTTCCGTCTTTGACATTTTTGACCTTTTCGACCCATTTTGTCCAATTTTTCCATGATTGTTGACCTTTTTCCACTTATTTATCAATTTATTTGTGATGTATTGCTTCAAGTATTCTTCTTGAGTCTTTACATTATGCGTTTTTAGGTTAAAAATTTCGAAAAACAATAAAAATACCCGTGATTCCTAAAAAAGACAAATTTATATAAATATATGATAAAACATATAAATATATATATTTTTAATCAATTAATGTGCATAAAATCATGGTTATTTTAGTGCTTTTTGAGCACTCATCAGGATCATGCGCGTCTTTGTTTTTTTAATTCATTGTGTGTAACACGTGTCAATGCCTTATTCGCTGAAAGAAATTGTGGGACACGTGGTAGCAGATAATTGCATAGCAAGGACGGGCTCACGGAGAATTGCCGCACAGGATTGGGGCTTGCAAAACGTGGGGGACAACGGCTGGACGCGTCAGACACGTGGGTCCCACTTGCACGCCGGCCTGCGCGGTAGATGGGCCCCACTCGGGCACCGAACACGTGAAAGACAAAGAAACCTGCACCCACACGAGTTGGTCGGGTCTGATAGAGACGCGCAAATCATAGCCGTTTCTTCTTTGATCGGACACCGGCCTGCGTAGAAAATTAAACTTTAATTAATTGCATTTTGGCCCACAAATATAATCCAATTACATTTTCAAACTTTCTTTAATTATAGTTAAACCCTTTTCAAAATTTAAATTAAATTTTCAAACTTTCAATAATTGAAATTAAGCCCAAATTTAATATAAATTACATTTTCAACTTTTATAAATTGTAATTAAGAACTCTATTATTTGAAATTATATTTGTGGACATAAATTGGAAAATAAATACGAATTTGATTGAAATTGTTTAATTTTATTAAAAATGTATTTGTTAACACAAAAAGGTAAATATTAATTTATTTAACTAAAATTAAACAAAAATGTCAAGAACATAGCAATTATCATTAATAAAATTGACGAAAATAACTATATAAAATACAGTTATCAACACCCCCAAATTTAAGTTTTTGCTAGTCCTCGAGCAAAAGGAAAGAAATAAAACAAAGATAATTGCATTTAAAATAGTGATTTTCAAAATATTTCTCTTTAAACATTCCAAATAACATAACTCAAAGAAATAAAAGAATTTTATCTAAGTATCAAAATTAATTTAAAAATATATTACATTTTCACAATGAATTTTAGTGTGTGTGTGTGTCAAGTCTTTTCATATTTCATTGCATGAAATCCGGATCAGTTTATACAAATATAAAATCAAACAAATTTTCATGAAATCACAAATCTCATAAGTTTATTTTTCATTTCTCTCTCCACTAATGTAGACAAACACAAAACACAAAATCAATAGGACTTTATCAAGCTTGTAATGTATGGCTTAGGTAAAGGTAGGATAAAGGATAATATTTAGCTCAAAAACTTTTCCAAAAGCATAACATTTTAGGATTGAAAAAGAGATCTCCTATCATCAAAATAAATACTTCCCACTTTGAGAACGTATACTATGGAACAAACTGGAAGGGCAATGGACCTTCTTCATTAAATATCTTCATAAAGGTTCAACCACATGTCTACATTCTGGAGAATGTCCATGCATAAGTCAAGTATATAATTTATTAATTATAGCAGGGTACTGGTCTTATTAATTATACCAGGATACTGGTCTTATAACAAGATACTGGTCTTATTAATGCCCTATTTCCTTGTCTTTTCAAAGTGTCCACCCTTTTATACATCCATGTCAATTCATTCCAACAAGAAACATAAGTGCATAAGTTAGAAAATTGTTATAAAGAAAAGCCAAAGTGGCAAAAATAGGGATCCCACAAGAAAAGTTTCATAGCTTTCTACACTTATTCAAATGCTTATGGAACGAATGAAGCCATGTCATCAACAAATTCTGTTAGGATTCCAAAATTATCGCCTTAAATATAACCAAAAAGATCAAATTTCACAAAAGGACCAAACCCATCACTCAATTTAGAAATTCCTAATTTGAGTTTCAACTACTAGAGGTGTGTCGGATAGACCACGACCCTAGCCAGGACATCACCGGCTAGGGATGGATCGACTAAGGCTTGATTGGCTCCACTTCCATCTGACCTTCATGGTCACTATGCCATGTGACTCCATTGGTATATCTTTGTCTTGGTACACACCTATGGCTAAAATATCTACCCTTGATGGTAGAAAAAATATCCAAGTACAACTTCCAATTCCTTGGAAGATGGAAGGTAGTTAAGGATGAAATTTTAGAGGTTCAAAAAAGTCCTCTCACTTGCAAATTTTCTACCTAAACTTAAAGAGTTTAAAAGGCATGAACGAAAATTTAAAAGGTGAAAGACACCATGTAATCCTAGGTTGATTTCACAAGTGCTAACGTTGACTATGAGATAACTCTAACTGATAGTTTAATTGAAAATTTGAAAACACCACAAGTGACAAGAAACAACCTTACTTGTTTGAACAACTAGAGATGACATAGAATCCCTCACTTGAATAGGTAAAATAGCATACAAAAGTGCACCCAACACCCCTAAAAATATTGAAAGAACAACAATAGACCTTTTCTCTTATTTGATGAAGATGTAAAAGGTTTTGGGCTGATGTTGGGTGTATTTTAATACATCCAACATGGTAGGAAAATAGTGATCCCAATCATTAAAAATCCTTATAGGTCAAACCTAGTAAACATTGAGTTATTAGAATAGCATAACCACTAAATAATATAGATAAAAAGTCAATAATTATCTCTTAATTATCTTAAAGAGAAAATTATGGATAGATATCCATGATGCTACAATAAGTTTATTTACATGGTAAGTGATATGTGTCATATTAACTATTTTCTTAAAATATATATATATATATATATATATATATATATATATATATATATATATATATTCACGTATGTACACAATCATACATAATTTGAAATATAACTTATCTTACATAACAGATAATCATAACAAAATATTATCTTTCCCTTTAATTATAGAGCGGGACTTAGATCTCCTCTAACTTCATCACCACGTTACTAACTTAAACATGATAGGGCCAAAGACCTCAACTCCCATGGTGGTTTGATATCTTAACGATTTATTCCATCTTGCAGATCTATAGAGGACATTTTTACATAATTTTTACAAAAATCAACATCAACATTATTTAATATAAATAACCTTGTACAAAAAAAGATAAATACTTTTATCTCTAATTATTAATATTTTAGCAATTAATAATTTATCACTAAATTTTTTACTTAAGTGATGAAAAACTAAGATATATGATAATTAAACATAAAAAAATAATTGTTTATATTAAATAAATAACCATGTGTAAAATAAAAGATAAGTAATTATAATTTAACTTTTTTTCAAAATTTAAACTATTAATAACTTATTACATATTGATAAAAAACTAAGACTTAAGATAATTAATTGAAAAAAAATGATAATTGTTTATATTACTTGAGATAAATAACCTTGTATAAAAAATATAAATAAATTTAATCTAAATAATTATCAATATTTTAGCTACTAATAAATTATCACTTAATTGATAAAAAAAAGACATAAGATAATTAAAAAAATGAATTTATGTTACTTAAGATAAATAACCTCTCGTAAGTAATTTAATATAAACATTTATCAATATATTAACTATTATTAATTTATTACTTAATTTATGTTACTTTATTAATAAACAAATTAAGATTTAAGATAATTAGATGGAAAAAATGAAAAAAATGATTATTAATTTTAATCTAGATATTTTTATGAACCAAAAAATGATAATTATTTATATTATTTAAGATAAATAATCTTATAAAAAAGACAAAATAATTATAATCTATAAAATTTTCAATATTTTAGCTATTAAAAATTTGTTACTTAGTTGATAAATAAATACTAAAAGATAATTAACAAAACAAAATGATAACTTTTATGTTATTTAAAATAAACAACTTTTTATGAAAAATAATTTTAATTTAAATAATTATCAAGACTTTACCTACTAATATTTTACTTTTTAATTTATATTACTTGATTGATAAAAAATAATACTAAAGGTAATCAATTGAAAAATATGATAATATTTTATGTTATTTAAGATACATAGCTTTGTACAAAAAACTTATAATCTAGATAATTTTTAATATTTTAGGTACTAATAATTTATTATCTAATTGATAAAAAATATGAATCTTATCTTATTTAAATTATACAATTACTAAGAACAATAATAATTATTACTCTAATATATGTAGGTAATTTTATTCAAAAATTTATATGATATGACTTAAATTTTCATATATAATACAAAAATATAAATATATAGATATTATTGATATCTATACTATAGACAACTATTTTATGCTATTTGAATGTATCTGATATCATGAATATAGTGTTTTATTGTAATATAAAGTTCTCAGTAATTTAAGTCCCTTTTTCTTTTTTTTAAACATTTTTAGGATAATTTGTATTAATATATCAAAAGATTTTTTCAATTAAATATTATCTATATGTAGTTTTCCTTTTTTAAGAGTTGATATAAGTTTATCTAAATCTTTTTCATCTTTCTAAAAGAAAAAAAATAAATACTAGACTAAACTCACGTTTTCTTGTTTTCTTGTTTTCTTCTTCTCTCTTCTTCTTCTTTTTTTATCCCTTTCTAAAATCATGTTCTACAAAGAGTCATATATCTATTTTTCTTCACATATATGATAACTTTTACAATATTATAATATTTTTGTTATCCATGAAAACAAATAATCAAAAATCACAAGATATACACTATTATATTAAAGAAATGTAAAAACAAGTAATAATATATATATATATTTCCTTCCTCTACATATAGGATGGAAAAAAAGCACGAATTCATCATCATAAAGTAGAAGTTCCACCTCCATACGAGTCACAAGGTTGACTTAAAATTGATTGATGTATATTGAACTTTTTTTTCTTTTTTATTTATTATTATAATTGAATTTTTAATCCTTTTAAATAATGGCTTGGTGATTGAAAAACAAAATGAATACATTGTCAATCACAAGAGGTAATCTTAACTTAAAATTCCACTACTTTGGAATGGAGATTGTAAAAAATGTAACTCTATTAATAGTATCTAAGGTGCAAATACTATTACATTTTTGTATAAGGGTGTTAGTGTTCGGTAGCTTTAGCCCTTAGTTAAAAAAATATGTATTAATACGATAACTTTTAATTATAATATTTTAATCTTATAATTTTAGGAAAGAGTTAAGCTTTAATCTTAAAATTTATATTTTAATCTAAAAAAGAGTGCAGTAATTTTGGGTTTTAAGACTAAATCGTATATTTTTTAAAGTTATTGGACTAAAGTGAGACATTTAAAAATAATAATACTAAATGTAAAAATTTTAGAACCTCTTGCATTCCTCAACCAACAAAATTATTGAAAAATATTTTCTAGAGTAAAATCTTTATCTAAATTCTCATTTTTAATTTATTTTCGGTGGGAATTTCACGGTGAACTAATAGGAAAAAATTATTACAAACTCATTAGTAAAATGCATGTGCACTTGCACGTGAAATCAACAAATAATTAATGCCTTGAAGATGAAAATAATAGAGTGAGGGACGCAACAGATTCTATATTTTTTTTTATAAAATTATTGTTTTAGTTTCATTATTTTTAATTAGAACATTTTATTCTATAAAAAGGTTTTCAATAAATTTTTTCTTATGTTGGTAGTTTGATATGAGTTTTTTTCTTTTCTTTTTTGCATTTTTTCCCTAAATAATATATTGCAATTATTTTTTATTCTTAGTTTTGCAACTGTATACATTATTTATATGTTTATGTATTTAATTAAACAATCTAATTCTTTAAATATGTTATACCTCTTTGACATTGTTTCTTGATATAGTTTTGAGTTTTGAATAATATATGGGTGATTAGACTGTGGATCGTTAGATAAGTTGGGATAAAATGTGGGCATTGGATTTGAAATAATTTTTGGTCTGATTTTCATTAATTTTAAATTAATTAAATTTTAAAAGTACATTGTTAAATAGAAATGCATTTCCTTTTTCTATTCACAAACAATCCTCCATCATAAAAAAAAAAAAAAGAAAAAAAAGAAGAAAAAGAAGAAGAAGAAGAAGCAAGTATTGTAAAAAAAATTAATAAAAGAAGAGAAATTGCATCTAATTAATTTTCTAGTCATGCTGAGTCGTGGTTCCCATATTGCAGAGATGATACTTGATTGAAATGGAAAATGGCTTTTATTTTAATTACATTTGTTATATTTTTTTTTATGTTTTATGTCCCTGTACATTCAAATAGATTAAAGTAGCAAGGATAATAATATTTCATTAACTATAATAAAAATACATAAAAAATTATTAATTTTTAAATAGGATATTAAACGTTTAATAACTATTAAAATTATTTAAAATCTAATTTTTTTAATATTTTTAAACTTTAAATATATTATCTAATGCTTTTTTAATAATTATTACAATTTTAATACACATAACAATTTATTATCTTAATATTGTTATATCATTTCCTCGTATTAAACATCCGAAAATGGGATCTTTGCAATGAGAGTTCTGACTTAATCGTACATAATTTGATGTGAGAGAAAGAAAGGTTGAATAAAATATAGATGAGCCATTTCCCACCCTCTAACTTTAATATATATATAATCAAAGATCCGAGGAGTTAATCACAGAGTTAATAATAAAGAATATAAATACATGATTAATGAAGAAATACATTTTATTGATAAGTGAGACGATTTAACTAATTATAAATATTATAATTTATATATATATATATATATATATATATAATGAAAACTTAAATACATCAACTTAAAGCAAATTACAAACTTAATTATAAAATCTAAAGTTCATGTATAGATTACAAAAGAAAAGGAATTAAAGAGGTTGTTTCTTGATTAAGTACGAGCGTGCTTGAAAATAATTATGGGTAATCAAAGCAATGTCTTTGAAATGAAATGACCTTCCCTCTTGTAATCATACTATGTGTAGATACTTGTATTGTTCAATAAATAATACTTTATTTGCTGCTTTATATTGTTGAAGATGCCAACACTATTGTGAATAGTATTTTACTAACACATTTTTATTGTTTGGTGAACATTGTTTTGTCTCCTACCATTTTAATATTTGTCTTCTTCTATTGACACTATAGTGATCTCCTACGTGACCTATAGTATTTTTGATAGGTCGAAGATTTTGATTGTCCTTTTTATGGGCCATTTTACAAATAAAATGGGCCGTTAATCCTACAATAGTTTTAGGTCGTTAACCCTTATACATAAATTGGGATTTTAATTCTAATAAAATAAATTTAGGCTTTTAACCCTTATACATTATAAGGCCTATGGGTCGATTTACAAAGGTTTTATTTTCCCTCTATCTCATAACAAATATATTCACTGTCAACTCCTATGTCAATTAGAAGTTCTGATGATGCTTAGGAGTCTGGTGATGATGTTTTGCTTTTTATCTTGTTTTTGCTTCTTCTTATCAAGGATAGCTGTGAGGTCGTATTGATTGGGGTTAGTTGAAGGAAGTTCATAATGTTTTGGTTGTGGAGGTTCATTGGCTATAGTATTAGCCATATGTTCCATATAGAGTTTTGTAAGATCAGGGGTATTTAACTTTAGAACCATATCAAGGAATTAGCTGTGGTCTTTGTTAAACATGTTGATCTCTTTGCTATGACGAGTTTCATAGTCAGTGGAGGCTAACTTATCAACTTGTGGATTTTGATCATTAGAGTCCTTAGTCCCAGGTTCAGACTCAGATGATGAAGATGAATCTACCATTAAGGCAGAGGTTTTGTGTAATGTTTCTTCTTCGAGGTCTAACTCGTGAATTTGTTTAGACATTTTACAGTAGTTAGCAGTATGGCTTTTCTTACCGCATTTAAAGAATTTCATGTCTTTATATTTTGGAAAAGATTTTTCAGGTTTATTGTAAGAACATTTGTAAGGCTTCCTGAAAGGTCTTTAATATGGTTTTGAATAAAATTCCTTATTGGTTTTATAATAAGGTTTGGAAACAAGTTTCTTACTGCAAGTTCTAGTGCAGTGTTTGATTTTGGGGAGAGTGTTATCAATTTGTTTGTAGAATGATCCAATATCCCTCTTGGAGATTTTTAATTCCTATTTCATTTATTTTTGTAACTTCAAATCTTGGTAGACCTAAAGTCCTTTTTGTGTGAGTATAGCAATAATATTGTCATCATTTTTAGCATATTGTTGAGAAATAACTATTGTGTGAATCCTATGGATATTCTTTTTATTATTTTTTCCTACCAAGTATTTTCCCAATTTTCTTTGATTTTCTATATCCATTTCTTTCTTAGCCCTCACCCTATGGTCTATCATTACAACCCTAATTAAAGACATTTTGATCTCTGATTTTGGTGTTTGATTACATTAGTGGAAAGGATTTTAGAAAATTGGACTTATGAAGTTAAGTTTTAAGAGAATTCTTCTAATTTAAGTTGTTCTACTTTTATCTGAATTTACTAGTGGTTCAGAGTTAAATTGACTATTTCACACACACATACTCAAGGACTTAACTTTATATTGAAGTAAATTCTTAACTCTTGCTTGAAAAATTTCTGAATTTTTGATTAATTTTTCTCCTATCTTTGATGTCAAGAGAGTAAGTTACTAATGATGAAATCTAAATTCAAATCATGGCTTGGTGAGTGACGGTAGCTCTCTGTAGAGTCTAGTTGATATTATCTATAGTTGTCTTTAATTTAATTTTATTTTTGTTTGAGGATAAACAAAGTTATAAGTTTGAGGATATTTGATGACTTGCATAATTTGACATAATTTATCACTTTTTAATTTAACATTAGTCTAATTTTATTTATTTTTTATTGATTTAAGACTTCATTATTATTATTTAAATTTTATCAAAAATTTGAAGAAAATGAAGATCTAAAATTTTAGAAGTATATTGTCTAAGGACTATCAAATTTAAATTAAGTTTTATTTAAAAAAAAGATAAATATAAATATATAAAAAAAAGAGGCGGCGAAACCGAGAGAAAAAAAAAGAAAAAAGGGAATTGTGGTGCAAGGAAACAAAAAACAAATCAGCACTGAAACTAGGTTATATATATATGACCGAAGGAGAACAAAGAGTAGAGGGGCGTCAATAAAGGAACTAAAATTGAGAAGAAACAATCTTGAAACCCACAACCAACCCATGTTTTCGAACATTAAAAACACGTCTAGAAACCCAACATTAATAAGTGATTATCTAACCCAAGAAAGGTAAATTTCAAATTTTGATACGATCTCGACCCAATGGTTATTGTAGAACCATGAACCTCGGTATAAGAATGATAGGAGCTTAATTCTATGGCTATTATTGAGCCATAAACCATGGAAAAAATAAGCTACAAAAGGTACAAACCTTGATAAGTCTAACTTTATGTTAGGAAAACACAAAAGCTTGAAGTTTTCAACTTTATAAGTTTTTATTCATTAAAGGTGTTCTAATTTAGCAGCTATAATTATATATACATATATACCCTAAAAATGAATCATTAAATCTAATTAATAAAGGAATAACAAAAGTCGAGAAAGAAAAATATTATAAAAGATAATGCAAATATTTCTAGATTTCGTGGTGCAAATAGAGATCCTTTTTTCCCTAGTATGCATACGAATTTGGAAAATTGAATTTTAATAAAGTTTGGTTAACGTTAAGTTATCTTTCCAACACATTTTTAATCATAACAATTGGATGTCAAATGAGAAAGATACAACATTAATATTAACAACGGATCATAATAACTTCCAATTGAGGATTCTTTCAAATTGCTTGTAAGTTATTCCAAGTGTCCAATAAAGTAGTCACGGCTAATGTAAACAAAAAGTACTTACTTGTCTATGGATAGGGCTTCAAATGATGCCCTTGCCCCAAATTCATAGCTTTCTTATTTGCTTCAATTTTAGTAAGTTAAATGGGGCTTTTCTTGTAGTCTTCTTGGTGCAACATTGAATCAGCCTAACAAGTGCATCGTTGAGCTTCTTAGATTGTATTAGTTGGAACTCCCATGTGTAAAACATGGAGTATGTACTTTACTTAGTGTATTTATCATTCTTTATGTATGATTGATTACTCACGATTCAGTATTTTACACACTTATATAGGTTGCACTTTGTATGTTGACATGATACACACGTTACTTTTGGGGTTTAGCATGTAGTTTGCAAATTTAGATTATGTGTTTAGATTATTTAATTTTCAAGTATTTTTGAAACATTACTAACCATTTTCAAATTGAAAAACTAAATTTTTTAGTCTCTTAACGAGGTTTCACTTTGTGTGACATATGGCTCATCGAGGTGGACTTAACGAGGTTAGAGGATAGGGTTTGGCAGATATTGTCCTCATTGAGTAGTCATTAATGCTTATTATAAAGCCCTTCAAAAGTTGAGAAATTTTCTATAAATACCTTTCTATTGTTTCTTAACTAGAAAAATGTGGGAAGCTCTTGCAAAATTAAGACTCTGTTTTTTTCTAATATAGTGTATTATTGATGCATTTTAAAAATATTTTGCGAAAACACATTTTTGAGGGTTTAATTAAATGAATCGAAATCAAGATGTAGTTTGTATATATAGGTTTATGTGCATGAAAGTTACCCTAACCTAGGTTGTTTCACTATTAGTTTCATTGGTGATTATACATATCATGAGTGATGGATCTTAAGGGGAGAGATGGATCAAGTTGATCATGTTGTTGTATTGATGGAAAGAGTGGCAGCTTAGGTCCAGTTGACCAAGTACTAACCAAGTACTAAATCTAATAAAGATATTTGTGTTTATATTTTTTATTTTTGAACTGTTGATTAGTTATTTTATTAGTTACTATCGGTGGTTGGCATTGCAACTTGTAGATGTTACTCAATAAGTGTTGAATCCTATGTAGATTTACCCGTAATATATGTCTTACTTGATTGATTGCATTCTATATTACTACAATCAAATCTATTACCAAATATCTTGTCACATAGAAGGTTTCGATTTTGATTGAAAAGATTTCTTTCTATCTTTGCTACTTTCTTTATTTATTTGTTGACTTACTACTTTTGATTATTAATGTATTATGTATTATTTGTTTCTGCTATGAGCAAGGGTGTTAGAATTCCTTGAAGTGTCTGTATCACTTCCCTATTTGTATGTTAATTGGTATCAGAATGGATACATTCTATAGGGCTTAACCATTCCAACGTTGATCTTTCTTTCTCGCTTTTATGTTTCTCTCTTTCTAAGTTAGAATGACTTCTAATGTTAAAGGAGTTTTGAGTAGACCTCCTAGGTTCAATAGCATTGAATATGCTTATTGGAGATCTCAAATGTGTTTTTATCTATGATCGGGTGAGGATCATGTTTGGTACTTAAGAATGAATGGAAGTTTCCTTCTCAAATTCTTCAAGATGGCACAACGTGGCCAACCTTTTGATGATTGGACCAAAGAAAAGCTTTTGAAATGTGACAAAAATTGCAATTTTTATTTTATTTAATCTTATTTATTTATTTATTTATTTTTGTAATTTTAATTTATTTATTTATTTATTTTTGTAATTTTAATTTATTTATTTAGTTATTTATTTTTTAATTTTTATTTTTAATTTTGACATCTCTTTTAGTGTTATTAGAAATATATTTGGCTCTATTGCATGAGCAAGTTCCCTTAGGAAGAAATTTCACCTTTAGATCACGAAATTGAGCATACTTTGAGATCAATAAGAAAATAATAAGTTTTCACCCAAGTGGAAGAAATGACTAATACATTAGAAATAAACAGTAATGAGCTTAATTTGAACAACCAGATATCTTCAATGGATGATAGGGACAAAGCTATGAATGAATATGCATTACCTATATTGGAAGGGCCAAATCCAAGTATTACAGGGCCAAACATTCAAGCTAATTAGTTTGAACTAAAGACAGTGATGTTTCAAATGTTACAAATAGTTGGAAAATTCAATGAATTACCAACAAAAGATTCTCATTTATATCTCAGTTTATTTATTGAAGTTGGAGATTCATTCAATTTCAATAGTGTAATCGAGGAGGTGTTTAGGCTTAGATTTTTCCCTTACTCTTTGTGAGACTATTCTTAAGCTTTGCTAAACTATTTTTCATCTAATTCTATTACAACTTGGAATGATTTGGCAAAGAAACTCTTGATGAAATACTTCCCACTCACAAAGAATGCCAAGCTTAGGAATGATATTACCTACTACAAAAAAATAAAAGGGGGATCTTTATATGAAGTTTAGGAAAGATTCAAAGAATTACTAAGTGTCATCACCATGGTATCCCTTATTGGATCCAAATGAAGACTTTCTAAAATAGTATCAATAATTAAACAAGAATCATTATTGATATATCCGCTAATGGAGCTTTGCTAGCCAAATCTTATAATCAAAATTATGATTTATGATATCATGGTAGTTATAGCTTACGTGTCATCTTTGGTGAATCATATGAAGCCTCAAAACTTACCAGCAAGTATAAACTAGGTCCAAGATTTAGGAGTGTCCTATTTCTTTTGTAGTTGAGCTCATTTTTTTGATAATTGTCTAAATAATCCTGAATAATATAAATCGAAATAATAATCTATACTTGAACACATATAACCCAAGATGGAGAGAACATCTAAATTTCTCTTGGAGTAATAACAATGACCAAAGTGGTAACCAATTAAACCATCAATCATTTCCACCACCTTATTTTCAACAACCATAACAATCACAAGTTCGAGAAAAGAAGCCATTTATTAAGGATAATATAAATGCTTTAATGGGGATGATGAAAGACTTCATCCAATCAGATAATACAAAAGTGTCTACTTAAGAGGCTTTAATTCAAAATTTATAGACCCAAATGGAGCAACTTTCCCAAGCCATAAGTTAAAGGCCTCGAGGTAACTTTCCAAGTGACACAACTATAAAACTAAGAAGAGAAGGTAAGGATCCATGCAATGCCAAAGCCTTGAGAAGTGGTAAACCTCTAAAGGAGGAACATTAGACTCAAAAGGATGAGGAGAAACATGAGACTCAAAAGGATGAGATGCAACATGAGACTCAAAATGATGAGATGCAACATGAAGCTAAAAAGGATGGGGAGGAACAAATGGATAAATAGAGCACTATAAAGGAAAAAGAGAAACCTCTACAAACCCACTATCCCTTTCTCTCAAATAATACAAAAGCAAAATAAAAACATAGATACACAGTTTTCAAAATTTCTAGATGTCTTTAAGAAGTCACACATAAATATGCCATTTGTAGATGCATTTGAACAAATGATTTCTTAAGTTAAATCTTTGAAGGACATCCTGTCTAAGACAAGGAGGCTTGGAGATATTAAAACAATAACCTTGAGTAAAGGTTTTAGTGCCATCCTTACTAGAAAATTACCTTAAAAATTGAAAGATTAGTGTATCTTTGACATTCCTTGCAAAATTGGGAACATGAACTTTGAGTAAACACTATGTGACTTAGGTTCAAGCATTAAATTTATGCAATTATCGATCTTCAAGAGATTGAGGATTGGTAAAACCAAATCCACTTCAGTAACATTACAAATGGTAGATAGATCAATTAAGCAACCATGTGATGTGAGAGAAGATGTGCTAGTAAAAGTAGACGAGTTCATCTTTTCGACGGATTTCATTATACTAGACATGGAAGATGACTATAACATTCTTATCATACTTCGTCATCCGTTCTTATCACCTAGAAGAGCACTTATCGATGTACAAAAATGTGAGCTTACAATGATGGTGCAAGATAAACAGGTAACATTTAAAGTTTTTAAAGCATCTGAACCCCTTGATATTGATAATGTTGATAAATGCTTTAGGATAGATGTCACTAGTCATGATGATGACATAAAAAAATCTATTGAGTAACCCAGACTTAAGAATATTACATATGTTTCTATGAATAATGAAGTAAACTCACCAAGAAACAACTGAATCTATTTTAATTTTGAAAGTATGGAATCTATGATTGATATTGTTAATTGTGTGGACTATTTGGAGGCTATACCTCCCATGTGTATACCTAATATTTTTGTGGAGATTTTTGAGATAGGATCTAATCATAAACCATCTATCTCACAATTTTATCCTACCACCCCTAATCAACTGGGCAATCAGAAGAGTCCAATAAAGAAGTGAAAAGAATGTTATAAATACAAAAATTAGATGAGCTAGGTGGAGTACTTATAAGAATGGGAAAAAAGGACAAAAAGAAAACAAAAACATGACATGATATGAGAATTAAGCACCATGTTTTAAAATCGAAACATAAACTATTATTCAACAATTCTAGATTCAAACTTTTTCTAGGCAAACTCAATAGGAAATGGACACAGAGGGATGTACCTTAGGAGTTAATATGACCATCTAGTCAAGGGATTTTATGAGATATACCATGTTTTAGAATCTATTTGATCATTTTTTAGGAGAAATCCTAAATAGTAAACAATATAAAATGATTTAGACCTTATTTGGATCGATTGAGCCTTTCAAGCTAACCATTGTTAATATCTTTATTCACCTATTTGATCCTAATTAATAACCTTTCATATCTTTAAGCCACATTTTATGCCTAACCAATAGGCATTACCTTTACCCTTGTGCCTTTAGCTTGTATGAAAAGAAAAAAATGAAATCATGTGTAATACTATAGAGTAAGGTGAAATGTAATGCATTCTAAAAAAAACTCACAATATAATTATCCCTTTAAAAAAGGAAAATGAAATTTAAAATAAGTTTAGGGGTGTTGTGAAGTTACAAAAAGTGTGGAATAAAAGAATATGAAAAGAATGCTGAATAGGGTATACTAAAATATCAAGTAAAAGCTCAATTATAGTTAAAAAGTGTATGAGGAATAAAAAGAAAGCTAAGATGTAGAAGAGCCTAAATATCTTCATTGATCGACCCCCACTTAAGCTTTACATTACAAGCATGTGAAGTCCTTATTGATGTTCAACTAAGTGCATATCTATATTAGTATAAAGGAATGTGAAAAATAGACTTATGAAATTTATTCTAAGATTGAATTGATTAGTATGCTTATATAAGTTGATTTCATGAATGCATTAGATGATATCATGTGCATCATACATAAATCAATTCTTCAAAAATCTTACATATCCTTCTATTGATAGAATGTTGATTGATGGATATGAAAACCTCCTTGTATTAGTATTATATGAATGTTGAGGGGGATAGTTTTTACTAAATATGCATATATTAATAGATATATATTTTTGAATATACTACCCAAGTCATTTTATCTAGTTATAATTAGCTTTACTTAAGGAAAAGCAAAGAGTTAAGTTTGGGGGTGTGATAACTCTATAAAAGTATAGTTATTAGTGTACTTTTTTGCTTAATATTTTTTCAATTTATTCAATAAATAGTAATGTTAGCATTAAAAATATTAAAATATAAATTTTCTAGCGAAAAGGATGAAAATATGTTTTTGTGAATATTTTGAAATTTTTATGAATTTTTTTAATGAAGGACTAATAAGAATAGGACATGTGAACCCATGCAAGAAAGGGTAGTCAATTGGAGTGCATCACATGAATTTCCATGTTGATGCTACCAAGAAAATAAGAGCCAATTAATAGTTGATGTAGGAATTATCACGTGTTGACACAACATTTATTTTGAGTTTTGTCGAGCTATAAAAGATCATTTCATGTGTTGCCATGGGATTCCTTCGTTCATTCCTCTAGGGTGCCATACAATTTGGATTAGCAAATTATAGTGAACCACATATCGATGACTCAAAACACGTGTTGTGATCTTATTGTCCAATAATGATTAATTTTCCTTTCTTCATCTCAGCCCTTGTAAGCTAGTATGATAGTCGAGATTACATCTAGTCTAATTTAACCCCTAATTGCACCAAAAACTCGAATAACTAAATTTATAATTTTTTATCAGTTTTTGGTGCCAATAAGAGAGAAAATACATAAAAATTTCAAAAGGATGTACAATTTTGGTAGAGTACGATTAAGTTAATTATTATATGCACTTAATGAGAAAATACAGAAAAATTTCAAATGTATGTGATCCATAATTGATGAACTTAATGAGTTATATGCACTTTAATTGGCATAAGAGTATGATTAGGTTAACTACTATATGATGTGTAGTTTACTTGAGAAATGAATACATTCTAGGTTAGATCCAATTAATCATGTAATTGATTGGTAATTATATTGAGAGGATTTTAGTGATTCACATGTTTAGAAAATTGGGTGATTAAGTATTCTTAGATATTTTTACATGTATCTTATTAACTGCTAATTTTAAGTTAATTAATTATTATTATTTATTTTTAGTTCTTTTAATTATGTTTTCTCAAAACCCAAAAAAGAAAAAAAATGATCTTTAATTTTTAGTTTTAAAATTAGTTTATAATAACATAATCTCTGTAAGAATGATATTTTCCTATCATTATATTACTTATTGGTGATACGTATACTTGTGTACCCATTGTATACAATTTGTGTCGATCAATTACTAATCACACATATCTTGTAAGTTTAGTCAATAAAGAAGTTGTCTCTACTTTGCTTCAAGATAAGCAAAGAGCTAAGTGTGAGGGGAGTGATTCCTATACAAAACTAGAGTAATTTCACCATCTTAAGCTTGTTATTTGATTTTTTTTCCTTGGATTATCATGCCAAAAGCTTATATTTTGTGTTTGTGATAATGAGGTGGAATGATGTAATTTGAAGTCAAAACAAGAGAGATATGGTATTTTTGGAACATGCTTGATTGAGCAAAGGTTTAGATCAAGCAAACTTCGAGCAAGATTAATCTTGCTATCTTTTCCCTAAAACTAGAATATGGATATGGCAATTTTTTCTTGAAAAAAGAGAGTCTCAAATGAGCAAATCACCTAGCTCGATCACACTTCCATTGTAATCCTTCGAAGTGCTCTCAAATCAATTGTCCACATAATATGTTTGCTCCAGAAAGCAAATGCTTGATTGAGAGAATAGCCCACTTTCCTGAGCATCACTCGAGTTAGTTAGGCTCACTCTTGGATAACTCTATGCCTACATAAGCTTGATCGAGTGAGCCAAGGGTCTCAATGAAGTGAGACATACAATGAATCCCAAAATAATGTCAATTTTATCTTCATTTTTTAATATCATCCCCTAGTTTTGATAGATCACATTTTGATGGTTATGTCAATTTTTTCCTTTGAAACATATGTTCTTAGAACCATAATCATCATTATAATCTTAATTGATAGGGATTTACAGAGGGCAAAGTTTGAGAGGTCATTGAAGACTTTGCAAGGAAGGGTGGCGACACACTGAATTCTTAATCGAAGGTTCAATTTAATTCTTTTCTTCTTCATCAATGTAATATTTATGCACTCATATATTTATTTAGTGATAAATTTTAAAACTATGAGTAACTAGGTTCTTAGCTGGAATTTTTTATGAATCTAGCAATGAAACATGTGATTGATGTTATTTAATTGAATGAATTTCTCTATTATTACTTGATGTAATAATTGTGATTGTAATATGATTGTTTGGCCAATATTTAGATGATTTGAGGTTCATGTTCTAACTTGACAAGATAAGTCTTGAGTTAGTCATTGAATTACTATTGCATGCATTGAAATAATACGACAATATGATTGACGTATGTTGGCATGCTACATGTGAGCTTAGTTGATGTGTGAATGAAATAGCATGATAATGTGATTGTTTGCGTATAACCAATAGAATACTTGACAATGATTAGTAGGAATATTAAAGCACCTAGCCAATCAACTAGGTATAGGAACCTTTTAAAATTATTTGATATTACATGTGAAGTAGTTAGGAGATTCATAGATCCCAATTTCTCAAATATTGTTTACTTGATTGTTATTTGTTGTTTTGAATAAACTTTACTTTAATTCATAAATTAGATATTTTTCTTTTATTCTTGTCTAGATAATATTATAATTGCTGTTTATGTAAAACACATTCACTTTCTATTGGATGATACTCATATTGTATGATACCATATTATTTTTACCACCTGAGTAGTTGCATAATTGCTACTTGTGGTAAAAACGAAACTAGGGTTATATATAAAATGGATGCAATAAAATTTATTGAAATGAGTCTTTTTAGCCTACTACGGAAAACCAAGGACCCAATCAATAAAGTAATTAAGTGAACATGGGACATAAGAGACCAAATCTAAGATCGTTATTATAACAAATTGAACTTATACAAATAATAATACCATGACTTCTCACTCTTTCATATCTATCTTTTTGGTTTTCGTCATCACTTATCACTTCTTTTTTTAGTTTAGGATCAACGCTTTCATTATTATATAATAGATTAGGATAAGTATTTTTTTTTTCCAAAGATAATCATGTATCCAAAAAAAAATCAGGTACAACTAAGCATATTAATGGCTAAGAAGTTAGGATGTAGAAAAGTACTTGTTAAAAGATTCATGAGGATATGTGTCAAGAAGATATCAATTTTTATAATAATAAAAATTTATTTTATGGAATAATCTATTATTAAACATATCGATCTGAAGATTTCGGGGATTACGAAATATTGAGTAAACAGAGCAAAAGTCTAAATTGGTGGTATATTTCTACATATAAGATTCCTCGCTGGAATTTACAAGAAACACGTCTTTGGAAGTTTTCATACAAGTTTCCAGAAGAAAAGGGGTTGTACAATTAATTATATATTCCTTTAGGTTTCTACAATTAATTATATATTCCTTTTTTTTTAATAAGAGTAACACACTTACACATCCATTCATTCATATATAATATATAATGGTAGGGTTTGAACTAGTTCATCTTAATATCTATAAAAAACATATATATCATTACATACAAGATAATTACTATTTATTTTCTTAAAAAATATTAATTATATACAAATTTGCACCCACATCTTTCATGATATGTTATGTGTTGTGTAAAAAATATAATCACTTTTTAAATTTTTAAAGTAGTTTTAACAAATGGCAAGATATAAAAAGTATGTCATTAAAAGTTAGTTCAAGTTTGTATGATATTAATTTTTCTCTTATTTTCTTTCAAATATAAAGTCTTATAAATTTTGGACAAAATTTGTCATATATTATAGAATAATGATTAATATTTTTTATTGTATAATTTTTATAAAATCCTTATTTTTTTATCAATTAAGTAATAAGTTATTAGTGTTAAAATAATAACAATTATCTTAAGGTATCCCTGTTGTAAGAGTAGATTTTGCTAATAAGAGGGTAATATTTTCAATTTTAGATACACTAGAGCATTAAATTGTGAAGTAAATAATTTAGTTGCTCTGACAGTGGTCCTCTCACTTAAATCAATACATTGTATCGTACTAACCTAAAAACTACAAAAAATGGAGTAAATAATGCCTACATCAAGCCACTTGATAATCTCCTATTTTATAACTTATTTAATAATTGAATTGAGTCTTCTTGAGCTTATATGTATAGGTTTTCATTGTCCTAAAATGAGAGACTAATACCCTTTATATCAGCAATAATCTAGCTAATAACTTTTTCTTAAATCGTTAACAATTTAAGTAATTATATTTCTTATTCTTTAGACAAATAAGCTGAATTAATTACTGAAAAAGCGGAAGAACGGCCTAAGTAAGCATATGTCAAAAGGCTTAAGAAGCTTAAAATCTCACGATAATATGTCTAAAGATTCAAATTTATTTCATGACAAATTTGTTTCCAATCAAGCTAATTTCTTATCTTCCTCTCCAAATTATAATCATATTGAAGTACTAATTCAAGAGAATCATCGTAGCAACATCTCTCAAACTTTTTAGATACCAAGGAATCCACAATTGAGATGGATGAGAACTCTTCAATCTCATAAGGGAATTTCATGGCCTTAAGCACATTGAAAGTAACTTGTTTATCTTGAACTCTCCTAGTTAATTCACCTTTTTATTCATCAATCAAAGTTAGGCCTATAGCAAAAAATGACCTCCCCAATATAATAGGCACTGCTCGATTTGTCTCATAATCGAGCACGATAAAATCCACCAGGAAGATGAATTTATCCACTTTAACAATGATATCTTTAATTTTTCCTTCCAAATGAGCAATGGATCGATCTACTAATTGCAAATGCACAGTTATAGGCCTTGCTTCACCAATCCCCAACTTCCTAAAAATTGGCATACGCATCAAATTTATCATTATCCCAAAATCACATAAAGCCTTGCCAAAATATTGATTTCCTATAGAGCATGGAATTGTGCCTAACAACATTAACCCTAGTGCACGTCCGTTCGGATTGTTGAGTAAGGAATTGAATGGGATGATCTTTTCAACATCTATTAAGATCGAAGTCTCAAAACTAATTATCTAGTTCATAATTCTTATTGGAAGCTTAGACAATTAAGTCTAGTATAGACTTTGTAGATCGAATGTATGGAAGGCATTCTCCTGGAAAACCTTGCAACATATTGATCTCTTTCCAAAGACCTATATATATTTTTGTAGGAGAAAAGTTAGAAAACACTTATGAACATCCTAATGATTTAATTTTTTAGCTTGGTAGAACACACTCATTTTCCATAAACTATACCAAATGTTGATACCAATTTGTCAACACCAAATATGATTGTTCGATGTGGATCTACCTAATAGAAAAATTCGTTAGGAACTCGAAAAACCAGAGAGATGGTATCTTTTGGCCCTCTAATGCCTAAGTTAGTAATGAGATTGTAGAATGAAAAGAAGATCTAAATCTCACTCTATGATGAATAGGAAAGAAACGTTTATGGATATAGGTCTCAATTATGAGATATGAGATAATGTGTGAATGTGTAAAATAATGAGTATATATAAGAATAAAAAATAACTAGATACATATCCCTTGTCCATACAGATAGACTTGTGATAACATAATGATTACTTCTTCGTAATTATCTATTTTTGACAATTAGAAAACAATTATTGGTCATTCATCTTTTTAAAGAGATTATTCAATAGTGATGCTTATCTAATCTGATGACCTCGGGCTTACTGAGTTGGCTTATAAGGCTTTCTACTAACAAGGTGCATTGATTATTCGCTATGTGGTATTAAATTATACCCAGAAAATACTATTTAAGATAATAGTTGTATGCTCAAATTGCTTAGATAATAATAATCATAATAATACTATGGTTTAAATTAAAATAAAATTTAGTAGTAGTATTTTTTATTTTAATAAATTGTGTGCAATACATATGTTTATGACTTGTCCGAAAGAAATGGAAAATTGTTATTATCAACATAAAAATGACAATATCGAGAATATTACAAAGATTAAAGGCTAAACTTACAATTTTTTTATTAAAGTTTTTTCTATATTTTATATTTTAGTCTTTTATTATGTTTTCTTATGATTTTATCCCCATATTTTTTCATTTTTTGCATTTTTTGTCCCATTATTTTTTCTGATAATAACTTGTCCATTTTACTTTTTAATTTTTACATATTTAACCTAAAATTTTAAACAAACATTGAAATTAAATTACTTAAGAATAAAAAAGTTAGGGTACGAAAGTGTAAAATAATAATAATAATAATAATAATAATAATAATAATAATAATAATAATAATAATAATAATAATAATAATAAATAAAGGGACTAAACTCTAAGAAAAAAAAAGTAAAAAGATAAAACTGTGAAAATTTAAAAAGTAATTGGATAAAGTGTGAAAAGTAAAAAAATAAAGGTACTAAATAATAAAAATCAGAATTAAGGGGACCAAAGTGTATGCAAGTTCTGTTGGTTTATGTTGGCATTCTTGTTAGCAAAACACAGAGTCTACATTTTATCTTATATCTTTGTCTATCCTTTATAAGGTTGGTTACCGATGTCTTTGTAATACTTATAACAAAGTTATGTGTTTTCATGTTTTGCACACTCACATTAGTTTGCATTGTTGGGTTGAATGTTTGTATGTTTGTTATATGATTGTCATATTGAGGATGAGGCCTTTTTATGGATTCACAAAAGCCTTTCTTTGTGTTCTTAAAGGTTACTTGCCGAGGTCTCGTGGAGCACATTGTTGTGTCTCACATGGCTTCATCGAGGTGGACTCAGTAAGGCCAGCGAGGGTTCATTGAATGGCCTCTAGCAAGAGGTTTGGCAATTATACTCCTTATTGAGTGGCTGATAAGGCCTTGTCGAGAGGCCAATGAAAGTGGTGAGTAAGGTGTCTGTGAGGCTAGATTTTTCAATAATTTCAAACCTTATCTCATTATTTTTTTTTCATAATTTGAGGGGGAAGCTCTCTCCATTTGGCTCTAAACTTCCTTGGTCTATTCATGGTCCATTTACTTTTGAGTGTTGGGTTGGGGAAACAATGTGTTCATTTATAGGACATTGGACACAAAAAATAAGTCTCTCCTATATTTATAAACACCAAATTAAGTGTAAAAAATTGAGATTAAGTAAGGATTTGTTAAAAGATAAAATACATGATTAGCCAATAAAGAGCCATATCATTTTGAGGAGTTTCTCTTAGAGTTGGTTTGTCATGTGTTGGCTAGCTATTGAAAAGTCACAATGGTACCCATAGGTGAAGAGCCTATATAGTGACTATACTCTATGTTGGTATGCCATATGTCGACTGAATGTTACAAGGTTGTCTAGGTTCCTATCGATGAGAAATATATGTGGTGATAGAGCCATAATCTATAGGTGAAAAGCCTATGTCTTTGCATGCAAGGAGTTGAGGCATAAATAACTAATCATATCATGTGCTAATAGAGCTTTGGGACAAGCTAGGATCTAATTAGACTAGGCGTTTGGTAGTTTAGGCATAGGTAAGATATGTGCTCCAACTGATAGATGTATTTGTATTTTGTTTCTATTTGTCATAAATTGTTTATTCTTAGAAAATTTCTTACTGCTAATGGTTGTTATGAAACATACAGATGTTTCCATATAGATGTTAGGTTCTATGTGGTTTAACACATTACATCATATGTTTTTATGCACTAATGTGATTAGAGTACAATCACAATTTACCAAATATATCTATACATAAAAGGTCTTGAAGTTATTGAAAATCTTTATTGAATGTTTTCCTAATTCAAATGTTAATATGTTATTTTCATATCTATTGAATATATGTAGCTTGGACAAGGGCTTGCAAGGACACCATCATTAGTATATTTATCGTAAATTATTCTTTCTTATCTATTAGTTGTTTATATAGTGTGTTGAATTAAGCATGTTGTTTTCTTTGCATTTATGTGTGTTATCTTCTTAATTCATGTTGTGAGGCTTGCTGGATTGAGATAAATCAGAGCTTGCAAAAAGATTCCATAGTTTGGCATATTTACTACCCTTTTTATATCTTGGTTGCCTATTTGGAATGGAAGTTCAACTCACGTATATGCAATTGTTCCAACATATGTATTTTCAATGTAGAATGTGGAAAAACTTAACAATAATTTGGATAGTTTTTGCAAGCTTAAACTTAATAATCTTAAGTCAAAATTACTCCCAAACAAGTCTTGTTGGAAATAGTGTGAATTTAAAAAAAAATTGATGAGAAAAAGTGCTAAATTTTGTGACCGTTATTTTCATAATTATGTAACCATTATTTTTGTAATTATGTGATCATTATTTTATGACCATTATTTTCATAATTATGTGAACATTGCACATCTTTTTCAACTATAAATAGAGGGTAATAGGTCGTAGTTTAAGAAATAACTCAACAACTCAAAAACTCAAAAACTTCTCTTGGTATCAAACCAAAGAAAAAGATACAAAATTATTTTTTGAAGTTTTTTGATCAACATAATTATTTTAGAGGTGTAGTATTCCAGACTTCATCAGTGCAATGAAGCTCCGAGATAGAAAAAATATTTTGGGTTTTCATAAATTTAGGTAAAGCCGGGAAACGTCTTAAAGAGATCAACCTAGTCTGTGACTCATCATAAGCAGTATATTTCAATATATTGGTAATATTGTTCTTATATTGTTTTCACATACTTGTTACAATAATTTTAATACCCTTTTCTATCTATAATATCTAGTAAAATGTTAACTGTTGATCTCAACAAACCATTTCATTTCGAGGGACTACACTTTAAAATATGGAGAGAAAATATGTTATTTTTCTTAACCATGAAAAAGCTAAGGAAATTTGGGATACATTTCAAAAGAAGTATGACACTAAAGAAGCTGGAACAAAGAAGTATGCTGTCAGTAGATACATGAAGTACCAAATGATTGATGAAATTTTTTTGGAAGCTCAATCACATGAATTGTAGAAGATTGCACATGAAATAAGTTCCGAAGGTATGGATTTAGATGAAAATTTTCAAGTTGCTATTATTATAGATAAATTACCCCTACATGGAAACATTTTAAGAATGCACTTAAATTTAAAACTAAGGAATTTTCTCTAGCAAGTCTCATATGATCAAAAAGATGAAGTACTCATTGTCTTAAACAATAATGCCAATAAGAAGTCCCCTTCTGTAATTCTGAAACCTAAAGGAAGAAACATGAAAACTCAGAATCATAATAATAACCAGAACCGTAACAACCAAAATAGAAACATAAATAATCCTTCATAGAATGGACCTCAACCCCTTCAAGAAATAACACATTCATGTGTTATAATGGTAACAGGCCTGATCGCTTGGCTAGAAACTTCTAGAACATGAATCACCATGCCTCGTTTACGAACCTTATTGAATATTAACTTATTTCTATAATATTTGAAATCAACTTTGTTGGTAGATCTGAGGGGTGGTGGGAGGACACTGGTGCTTCTCGTCATGTTTTCTATGATCGTGACATGTTCAAGTCCTATTCTGTGTCTAAGGATAAGAAAGTACTGCTTGGAGACTCCCACTCCATTAAAGTTGCTGGTACTGGTGAGGTAGAATTGAAGTTTACTTTTGGAAAGAATACCATCTTGAAGGATGTCCTACATGCTCCAAAGATGAGAATGAACTTTATTTCAGGCTATCTTCTTAACAAAAACTGGGTTTACTCAAACTATAGGGGTTGATTTATATATAATAACTAAAAATAATATATTTTTGTTGGGAAATGGCAAGCCACTGATGGCATGTTTAAATTGAATGTTGAGTTCTTTTAATATTTGGCATGCTAGACTTTGTCATGATAATAAACACATAATTAAGAACATGAGTACCTTAGAACTAATTCCTAAATTATCTTTGAATGATTTTAAAAAATTTGACTTCTATAGTCCAGCTAAAATAACTAAAACTTCACATAAATCATTAGTTAGAGAATTTGAACCTTTTTACTTAATACACTATGATATATGTGAATTTGATGGTATTTTAACAAGAAATGAAAAATGTTATTTTATAATTTTTATTGATGACTGTTCAGATTATACTTGTGTATATCTAATGAAAAATAAAAGTGAAGTGTTTGACATGTTTAAAATATTTATGCAGGAAGTTGAAAATCAACTTAGTAGAAAAATAAAAATATTTCGAAGTGATATAGTCACTGAATATGATTCCAACATTTTCATTGTTTTCTATAAAACTCATGGAATCATACATGAAAAAAATAGTACCTTATTCTCTTGAAATGAATGAAAAAATTGAAAGAAAAAAATTAAAACTTTTACTGAATCAGTTGTTACAATTTTATTAAACTCTAGTTTGCTTCCAATTGGTAGGTAGAAATTTTATTAACTGTTTGCTATGTGCTAAATAGAGTGCCTAAATCTACTACTAAAAATTTCACCATATGAAATTTTGAAAAATAAGAAACCTAACTTAACTTATTTAAAAACTTGGGGTTTTTAGTCTATGTTAGGATCACTGATCCTAAAAGAAAAATAAACTTGCTAGTAAAGCATATGAATGTGTGTTCATAGGATATGTTGTGAATAGTAAAGCTTATATATTCTATGACTTAAATGATCATGTAATTATAGAATCAAATGATGCTAACTTCTATAAACATAGGTTTCCCTTTAAATTGAAGAATAGTGGGGGCTCATATTCTAGTATTTTACCCATAACTAGAACTAGTGAACAAAATGACGAAATAGACATGAAAATTAGGAGAAGTAAATGAGTTCAAACTTCTAAAGATTTTGGGTTTGACTTTTATGCTTAAGGGAAGATTCCTAAACTCTTCAAGAAGTCTTATCTTCTTTAGATGCCAAATTATAGGAAGAAGCCATAAATAATGAAATGGACTCTCTTTAGTATAATGGAACTTGGCATTTAGTTGACTTACCACCTGGTTGAAAAACTATATCATGTAAATGGATACTAAAGAATAAATTAAAATCCGATGGTATTGTTGAAAAGTATAAAACTCATCTTGTAGTCAAAGGGTAGGCAAAGAGAAAATGTCGACTACCTTTTCACTTGTCACATGAATAACTTCCATACGTATGCTTTTCTCTCTTACTGCTATCCATGATTTAGTAGTGTACCAAATGGATGTTAAAACTGTCTTCTTAAATGGTGACTTAGAAGAAGGATTTATATGGACCAACCTGAGGATTTTGTTGTCCCAGGTCAAGAAAATAAAGTTTGTAAACTAGATAAATCCTTTTATGGTCTAAAATAAGCACCTAAACAATGACATGAAAAAATTTGATAATATAGTAATTTCATATGGATTCATAAAGAATAAAAGTGACAAATGCATTTATTATATATCAAAAAATGACATTTTCACTATTATATGTTTATATGTGGATGACATGCTTATTTTTGGGTCAAATATTCATGTTGTGAATAATGTGAAAAAACTTTTGTGTGCTAACTTTGATATCAAAGATCTCGGATAAGCAAGTGTAATCCTTGTAATAAAGAATACTAGGTTTGAAAAGGGATTTAAAGTCAGTTTTTGACTTAGATTAATCTCATTACATTAAAGAAATATAATTACTTTAACTACAAACCTACATATACTCTTACTACTACAAAAAGAGCAATTAAGTAGGGATTTAAAGTTGATTTTTGGGAAAAACTGAGTTATAATGAATTTTAAGTCAATACACTGAAAGATCGACTTAAAAAATTAAAAAAATAGCATCGATCCTACATGTCAACTGGCACTATATGTAGGATTTTAAGTCGGCTCTACGTGTCAATTGACTTAAGCCACGTGTAGTGTTGGTTGACACGTAGAACCGACTTAAAATCCTATGTTGCATCAGTTTTACATGTCAACCGATGCTACTATTTTATTTTTCTTTAATTTTTTAAGTCGGTTGACACATAGAACCGATGCTACACATAGGTTTTTAAGTCAGTTCTTAAGTCAGTTCTAGGTGTCAACCGACTTAAAAAATTAAAAAAAATAGTAGTGTCAGTTGACACGTAGAACCCACGCTACATTCTATGTGTAGCATCGTTCCTATATGTCAACCGATGCTACACACATTTTTCTTTTCCTTTTCTCTTCTTTCTCTCCCATTTTTTAGTAGAACGTATTTTCTAGTTATTGTAACCCTAAAACGATGAATCCCTCCTCCAATCTTTCTCATTTTCTAGCCACCTCTAACCACCAATTTTGGCATCATTTATTATGTGTTTTTCCTCTCCAATTTCTCTTCTAGATACCCTATTTGTTTTTAGCATAATACTCAAATTTTTTATACCAATTTTGTCACTTACAAAACACCATTTTTTCTTCATTTTCTTTATTTTGTCACTCCATGTACTCTTGTAAGTATTTCTATGAACTATTTTACACTTATTATTCATATTTTTTTATTTTTTATATATTATGTGTTATTATTTATGTGTATAAATTTTTGTGTTATGTAGGTTTGTATTTTTATTCAAGCCTAGAAGAGTATAAGGTATTTTTATTCATTTATTTATTTTAATAATTTTATGTATTTAGTTATTTGATATATATTAATTTATTTTAAACAAATAATTTTTGAAAATTATTTACATGCACATGAAATATATATATAATATAAGATATATTTTTATATGTATATAATATATAGTGGGTTTATTAATATTTATTATTATATATTGTATATTGTTAATATTATATATTTGTTATGTTTGGTTTTTATGTATTTATTTTTATATAATGTTTTGTTAGATATTTTAATAATTAAGGAATTCATATATAATAATATATGAAATATATTGGTTGGATACATATTTAATATGCTTAATGTCATTAATAAAAAATGAACAAATCTTGGATGTCAAAGTGTAGAATTGAGCACGACTATATTTTTGGAGTTGAAAGTTTATTGGAATTTGCTTGTAGATATAGTAATAATGTACTTTAAGTTAAATATATATAATATGTATTGTATGTAAATTATTTTTTTGTAATAAATTTAATTCTCAAGTAATTAATTAAAATTTAATTTTTGAATTATTTGTAGTATTTAAACTCTTCTAAATAGATTTTAGTTTTTTCTGCTATTATGTGATTGAATACAGATTCTAAGGATAGTAAAAAATAAGTAAAATATGTAAAACAAAATATAGAATTTAAAGTCAGTTCACGGATTGAACCGACTTTAAACTTAAAGTATTTTAAGTCTCCTAATTTAAAGTCGATTAGGTGAATTTTTTCGGGTTTATGGATTGGATTCAGTCAATGTCACTCCTTCCGTTTGATTATGACTTTAAATTAATTTAAAGTCGGTTATTAATCGACTTTAATAGTCTCTTTTGACGTAGTGTCCTTATGATCCTAGTGTAAATTTATTCAAGAACACCAGAGATGGTGTTAGACAAACTGAGTATGCAAGCCTCATTAGTAGCTTACGTTATGCTACTAACTGCACTAGACTAGACATAGCTTATGTTGTGGGAATATTATGTAGGTTTACCAATAAACCTAGTATAGAGCATTGGAATGGAATTGGAAGGGTCATGAGATAGCTTATGAGAACTATGAACCTTGAATTACATTATAAGAAGTTTCCCGTTTTTTTAGAAGGATACAACGATTTTGATTGGAGCACCCTATCAGAAGACTTCAAAGCAACTAATGGTTATATATTTAGCATTGTTGGTGGAAATGTTTCTTAGAAGTCTAAGAAATAGACAATTTTGGTTGAATCTACGATGGAATCTAAAATGATAGTGCTACCTACTACTAGTGAAGAAGTAGGTTGGTTAAGAAGTCTGTTAACTGAAATCCCTTTATGGGAAAGACTAATACCAGTTGTCCTGATCCACTACGATAGTACCATGCCTATTTCTACGAGTCAAAACCATTATTACAATGGAAAGATATTACAAATACATTGTAAGTATAGTACTGTTAGAGAATTTTTCTCTACAGGAGCTATAAGAGTGGATCATGTACGTACTGATGAAAATTTGGCTAATCCTTTTATGAAAGGATTAATAAGAGAGAAGGTTTTTAAAACCTCGAAAGGAATGAGACTGATGCCCTCAGAATGAAGAGTCACTCATGATGGTAACCCAATTTATAAATTGGAGATCCCAATAAATAAGTTTAATGGGTAATAACAGTCATTAAGTGATATAAGATGAATCATGCTATTATGAAGTCTTCTATATGGTTAGAAGCATGAAGCCCTGAAACGACATAAAGGATGAGTTAATTATTAATTCTTAATGAGTTCTATATTCTATGTGGAGTGGATTTCATAGCTACAGGAGTATTCTTGATAGACTCACCTAGGTGAATGTGGAAGTGTGGCCGCTTCTTATGAAATTTTTGGGCAAAAATTTACTAGAGCATTCACTATATTGGGATACAAGTGCATGATCATAAAGCATGGGCTTTTCGAAATACACCTTGGAAAGGTTGTGTTTAATGTTGTTAGAGATATAGTTCAAAACTATGAATTATTCTAGTATATTCTAAAGCATCAACATTATGCAAAGGTTTAAGTTGATAGACATGCACAATATTATATATTTAATTGATCGATTTCTCAATGAAAACTATTTTTATATAAAATTCAAGTGGATGATTGCTAGAAATAATGTGAATTTAAATAAAAAAAATTGATGAGAAAAATTGCTAAATTTTGTGACCATTATTTTCATAATTATGTGACTGTTATTTTATGACCGTTATTTTCATAATTGTGTAAACATTATACATCTTTTTTCAACTACAAATAGAAGGCAATAGCTCTCAATTTTAAGAAACAACTCAACAACTCAGAAACTGCTCTTGGTGGAAAACCAAAGAAAAATATACAAAATTGTTTTTGAAGTTTTTCGAGCAACATGAATATTTTAGAGGTGCAGTATTCCAAACTTGTCAGTGTAGTGAAGCTCCAAGACAGAAAAAAGATTATGGGCTGTTTTATCTTGAGAATGACGAAGCTATGTTTGCTTGCAAAAATTTGGCCAAAGCGGCGAAACGTCTTAAAGAAAACAACCTAATTTACTACGCAATCCAAATAATATATTTTAGTATATCATTAATATTGTTGTTATATTGTTTTCACATACTTGTTACAACAAGTTTAGATGTTTTAAGCTACTATGAATATAAATAAGAGTAAACTAACAAATATAACATCGAATTATGATTGTTTATATAAATATACAAGTAAATTCTAAGTTTTGCTAAATCTAGCACATAACTCTTAATTAGTGTTATAAATTTATCACTATCCTTGTCTGTTTAACGTGGATTAACCTTTTTTTATGATGTGAAACGTACGTGAACTTCTTAAAACTTACAAGGCAAGTGCATTTCTCGTGGTGAAAAAAACGTTAATTCCCTTTAAATAGATTGTGATATCAGTATATTGGTAATACCAATTAAGAATTCATTAGTAGATTTGTTATGTTACAAAATCGATGATAAATTTTTACAAACATAATAGTTCACGGACTCATTTGTTAGTTTACTCCATCAATAGTTATTATATTTCAAACGTTCAAAATATACAAATGGTATTAATTTATTTTTTTTAAATTCCTTTATTATTTCTATGTAAAAGTAATTATTTCTATTTTATTTTATATTTTTTGTTCTTCATTACCTTAGACCTTAAACCAATAATCTTTTATCTTTTGATGTTTAAATCAATAACAAGATAATAAGGTTTAGAAGAAATCTAAAGATAACATTTGATTGTGATTTTCGGTCATTCAACTTATTTGTGATCGTGTACGTGTATAAATATATATAGGAAAGAGAGGTAACTTGATAGTTATTCTTTATTGTAAATCTTGATAGTTATTTTTTGTTGTGATAAAATTGATTTATTGTAACATCATAAAAATCTATTCATAATTATATTTTTAATATAATTAAAAGATAATTATTCAATATTTATTTTTTTATTGAGATTATTTGGTGGATATGTTTATTTGATAACTTAATACATATAGTTTATAAGACTCTTTGTTGATTAGATCACTCTTTATTTTATATGTAAAAAGTATTAAATTATACCCGATAAATTATATAATATTTTTCTTCTATAAATTGCATCATCAAATTAATAAGGGTCTAATGACAAAAAAAAATAAAAACAAATAATAATAATAATAATAATAATAATAATAATAATAATAATAATAATGAGGGTCTACTGAACAAAAATAAATAATAATAATAATAAGGTTCTGCTTCATTTCGTAACAAGCGCAATGATGTTTACAATGTCGTACCTATATTTATTTTTTCACACATATGCATATAATATGCTTATGTACCGAAAGAAAGGGAAGAAAGTCAGATGAAATACAATGTGTAACCATTTTTCTACTACGTACGTCTCCGTCTTCAGCTCTCTACATAGAGAGACTTCCATTTTAGAAAGAAATTTCTCTCCAGTGAGTATAATATATATACACCCTCTTTTTTCTATCTCCTAATTTTAGCAAATCAAGTTTTTACTATGTGATTTATATTTATTTAATTTTTGAATCCATATTAATTAATCTTATTGAATTTTTTTCCAAGGTTTAAAGATATACCTATAACTTAAAAAAAAGAAGGATTTTTTATATATAAATTTATAATTAATAAAATTTAAATACGTGACTTAAAATAGAATGAAAAGTCTTATCCTTTAATGTCTATATCACACCAAAAAATTTAAATATAAAAAATAAGTTAATGGTTAAATTATACAAATGATACTTAATTTTTTTCTTCATTATTTTACGTTTTAATTGCCTTATTTCTTAATGTTTACTTATAATTTAATTATTTTTTTATTTTTACACTCTTTTTCCTTAATTGTTTTTCATTATAATTTAATCCATTATTTTTTTAAGTTTTTACTGTAAATCAAAGTGGTGCAACGTTAGTGAACCGTGGTGACGGTTTGGTTTCGTCGAACCGCACGCTTGCCTCGAACCGAACGAGGTTTCGATGGAAGAACCTTAATAAAGTATCGGTCTTCTCACTATTAACCTGCATAACAATTCGGGGATTACACCATCAATACAGAGAATAAGTGTGAGAAACCAGCTGAAAGCATCGAACATAAAATCGTTGGAATTCCGTGTAAGGCCTTTGAAATTTGATCAATGGCAGGAGGTATGCTTTTCAATCCAATTTTGTTTCTACCGTATTTAAATTATGAGTTCATATGGTTTTATGAATGTTTCTCGAATCGAATTGACTCTAACATTTGGTATCGTAATTTGAAAACAACTCCGCTTTCGCTTCTTTTTCACGGTAACTGAAATTTTGGGTTTTTATTTTGATTGTTTTTGATGCATATGGAAATTATAAAGTGTTTCAATATTGATTTTTGAGTGATTCTGTAAAATTAAACTTGAAAAACAATGAAAAAAATAAATCCAATTTTCCGTGGGTATTTATTTCCTTCATTAATTAACTTTTTGTTTAAAATGAAGTTTTTACTTAAAATTAAGATCATGAATCACTCAGAAATTGAATTCTGAGAATTTTGATAAAAAGAACGCCGGATTTCATCGCCGGAATAGAAATATACGGCCGGGTATCCATTAAGGTCAAACCGGGTCAAGTTGACCAGGCTAGAGGTTGAAGATGAAGTTTATAAAAAAAATTAAAAAACATGCTGCCTGGGGGACTCAAACACGGGTCTGGTGGGAAATTTCTAATAATCTCATCGAGTGGACTGCAACATATATTTGACTTATTTTGTATCAAACTTATATTTATATATATTCAGAGTTTGATTTTTAAACAAAAAAAATGCTTTAACTGGGAGTTAAACCCAAAATTCAATGGTGGGAATAAATGAAACTTTCTACTAGGCTATAACTATTTTTTCATTAAATGTTGTATCTGACTTAATTTTAAACATGTATTTGTATTTTGATTTAAAAAAAATACAAATAAATTCCGAATATAATTTGAATTTATGTTTATCATATGTATAATATTTATTATACATGTTATATTTATTTAAATAATTTTTGGACACATTAAAATTTTATTTAAATACATTATGCTTAAATTATTTGTTTTGTGTATTTATATGTATAAATTTTTCAATTGATTATACATATAAAATTTAGTTAAATAATTTATGCATAATTAAATTAATTTTTTTTAATGACTCTTATTGATTTAATTAGTGCTTATATTATTTAATTTTGCTTGTATAATTTATTGTCATATATGCAATTTAAGATAAATAATATTTGTACATTTGATATTAAATTAATATTGCTTATGGTTTTATGCAATAATTGAACATAAGAATTTAATTAATATTTAAGTGATTCATATAGTTTGATTAATTAGGGAGTAGCCACAATATCTTTAATTAATTAAAACTATAATAAAGTTTATTTAGGATCACATTTAGAAAATAAATATTAATTGTAATTAATCATATATGATATATTAAATCATATCCCACAGGAATTTTTATTATATTTTTGTGTGATTAATTAGGATATAATATCAAATTATATTTTCTAATTTACCCACAGGGATTAGGAAAAGGAACATAATTTGATAGTTTTATTGTAAAGTTAGGATGAATTTAATTGAATTAGAACTTTAACCCACAGGCAATTTTTATGTCACTAGATTCATATTATTCATGATTTACATTGGTAAATAATGACTATAGTTTAGGCCTCAAATTTTAATAAGCATATAATTTTTAATTGCAGCTTCTCAACCTGTAACTTTTTCTGATATCCGCTGTGATATTCCCGATCTAAAAGGGGATAACTATAAAATATGGAAGGAAAGAATTCTCCTTCAATTAGGGTGGATGGATATTGATTATGCTATTAGGAAAAACGAACCACCTAAAATTACTCAAATCCAAGTACTCTGAGAATATCATGCTTTTATGAACAACGGGAACGATCTAATCACCTTAGTATGATGTTCATTAAGACTAAAATCTCGGTATTTGGTTCCGTTGATCAGCATACCTATGTTCAAGACTTGCTAAAGGCCATTGATGATCAATTCGTAACTTTAGATAAGGCTTTAGCAAGCACCCTTATTATGAAGTTCTCTTCTTTAAGACTCACTAGTGTGAAAGGTGTGCACGAGCACATTATGCAAATGAGGGACATTGCGGCTCAACTTAAGAATCTCGAGGTCGAGATGCCTGGAATCCTTCCTGGTGCACTATATATCCTTAACACTCTCCCACACCATGTGGCCATTCAAAATCTCGTACAATACACATAAGGATAAATGGTCAATCAATGAACTAACGACCATGTGTGTTCAAGAGGAAGTGAGGAACTTGTTATGGAATTTGGTGAAAGTGCGAATGTTGGCTACAACGTACAGGAAAGGAAAATCTCAATACAAGCATAAAGGAAAGGGAATAATTCCACCTCGGGCCGATATTAAGAAAGAATCCAAGTGTTTCTTTTGTGTTAAAAAGAAGGACACATGAAGAAGGATTGTATCGTATTCTTAAAATGGCTTCGAGAATAAAGGTAATCCAACCTCGCTTTGTTCGTTATGAATCTAATATCGTTAATGTTAATATTAACACCTGGTGGATTGATTCCTCGGATCTAATCCACGTGTTGCAAACTCTTACGAGGGTATGCAAAATCTAAGGAAGCCAGGGGAAGTAGCAATACATCTTATCCTAAGTAACTTGAAGACGTGGGTTCACATGTGAATTTGTAGGAGCATACGTAGTTTGATTTTAAGTAGTGGTTTTATTTTAAAATTAGAAAAGACCTTTTATGTTCCCAGTTTCTCTAGAAACTTGATTTCAATTTCAAGACTTGTACCTTATGGTTATTCCTTTCACTTTTCAGAAATATCTTTCAATTTATTTAATAAATCTAATTGTGGTTAGAATGGTATTTTGTCTCATGGTCTTTCTTTGCATTAATTTACTAAATAATGCCACTCATAAAGCTACGCATGTTCAAGTCGCACTAAAGGTGTATTATTGACGATGACTCTTCTACATTATGGCATAGGAGATTAGGACATATCTCCATAGAAAGAATTAAAAGATTAGTGAAAGATGGGAGTACTTAAGACTCTAGATTTTACTAATTTTGAGACATGTGTGGACTGCATTAAGGAAAACAGACTAACAAGTCAAAGAAAGGTGCCAATAGAGTTCAAACATATTAGAAATCATACATATCGATATATGTTGTCCAGGTATATGGACATTCAAGGTCGAATATTTTATCACCTTTATTGATGATTTTTCTCGATATATGTATCTCTATATGCTTCATAATAAGAGCCATGACATTGGATGCCTTCAAAAGCTTTAAGGTTGAAGTAGAGAAACAATGTGGAAAGCAAATAAAAGATCGTGAGATCGTACAGAGGTGGTGAATATTATGGTAGATACACCGAGAATGGACAAGCGATGTCACGGTCCGTTTGCTAAGTTTCTTCCATTAACATAGGATAGTTGCTCAATACACTATGCTTGGTTCACCGTGACTAGAATGGTGTAGCAGAAAGAAGAAACCGAACACTATCGACACTAGTGCGAGTATTCTTAGCAACTCCAATCTTCCTAAATCCTTATGGATTGAAGCTTTTAAAGACTACTGTGTATATATTAAACCGAGTTCCAACCAAGGTCGTCTCAAAGACACCATTTGAATTATGGAAAGGTTGGAAACCGAGTTTGCAACATATACGTGTTTGGGATGCCCGTCTCAAGTGAGGATTTATAATCCACAAGAGAAAAATCTCGGACCAGCGACCATTAGTGGGTATTTCATCGATATGCCGAACGTCTTAAAGGTTATAGATTTTATTGTCCATCTCACAACACTAGATTTCAGGAATCAAGAAATGCAAAATTTCTTGAGAATTACTTGATTAGTGGGAGCAATCAATCCCACGTAGCATTGGTTCCGAGAAAGATCATTCGTATGCTCAATGTACCACTTCAAGTAACGGATCGATCATTATTGTTAACAACACGCCGAGTACAAATGCGTGTTGAAGAACATGTCTTGGAAGTACACCGTTTGATCCTGATCCAAGAGATGTTGAAGTTCAATAGATGCCTACAACCGTTGAACAACCCGGTTGAACAAGATGATCCTCGCTCCTCGTATAATGTTGACGCAACACAAGAAGATCTACTAGAGTAAGGAAATCGGCCGATACCTAATGATTATGTTGTGTATCTACAAGAACGTGACTATAATGTTGGGAGCCGAAAATGATCCTAAGACGTTTTCATAGGCCACGAGTCTCCGAGGTTTTCGAACTTATGGTACAATGTCATGAAAGAAGAGATGGATTCTATGGCGTATGCCTAACCGAGTCCGGGATCTCGTCAAGTTGCTTCACTACAGTGAAAGCCATTGGATGTAAATGGGTCTTCAAAACAAAGAAAGACTCACAAGGCAACATTGAGAGACATAAGGCAAGACTCTTTGCCAAATATTCACTCAAAGGGAAGGAATCGACTACACAGAGACATTTTCTCCTGTATCTAAGAAAGATTCACTTCGTGTTGTCATGGCATTGGTTGCCCATTTTGATTTTGATTTGCAACAAATGATAGGGGTTGGAGGAGTGCGAAACAGTCCTTGACTGCTACTTCCACTATGGAGGCCGAGTTCGTATCATGTTTTGAGGCCACATCGCATGGTGTATGGTTGAAGAGTTTCATTTCCTAAGCCAGAAAGAGTAACACTCATTTCTAGGCCATTAAGATTATACTTTGTGCTAACCCCGTCAGATGGCGGCTAAGAACAAAAAAAAGTGGTAGTCGTAAAAGCACATCGACATTAAGTACTTGGCTACGTAAGAGAACGTGTTAAGGAAAAGAAAGTGGTCATTGAGCACGTAAGCACCGAGTTGATGATTGTTGATCCTTTGACTAAAGGCATACCACCAATGAAATTCAAGGATCATGTAGAAAATGGGAATTGGTTCCACTTTGTAGAATGTATATATACAATTAATTAACGAAACTCTTATATATTGTGATATTTTCTCATATTCATGTGCACCTTAATTTATTCGAGAATATATATATATTTTATTGGACCAAGAATAAATATAGGATTTATTCATTAAGTTTAATTACCACATAAAGTATAGTACTTCGAGAAACTAAATACATTGTAATACATCAAGATAATACTCGCTCTTAGACGACCTATGTGCTATGATTCATGTGTTTTGTTACCTCAGAGAATTTCGCTTTAACGTTTGCACCAAGTGGGAGAATGTAAATCAAAGTGGTGCGTTAGTGAGCGAACCGTGGTGACGTTTGGTTTCGTTTAACCGTACGTTTGCCTGAACCGAACGAGGTTCTTACGATGGAAGAATCCTTAATAAAGTATCGGGTCCTCTCACTATTAATCGCATAACAATTCGGGACACACCATCAATACGCAGAGAATAAGTGTGAGAAACCAGTGAAAGCATCGAACATAAAATCCATTGGAATTCCCGTGTAAGTGCTGAAATTTGATCAATGGCAGGAGGTATGTTTTCAATCCAATTTTGTTTCCGCTGCATTTAAATTATGAGTTCATATAGTTTTATGAATGTTTCTGGATTGAATTGTGACTCTAACATTTACACTTGATCAGCTTACTTTTTTACACTTTTGTAACCTGATATCACGTTAGTCTTAAATTTTGAATCAAATGTGTGAAAATAAAATGTAAAAATATCATATTATAAAAAATATCAATAAGAAAATTATACGGTGAAAATTAAAAATAAAATATCAAATTATTAAAAAAATAATAAGAAAACTAATTAGTAGAACCGAAGTTAATGTATGAGATCGTATATAAAACTAAATAACTAAATAATTAAATAAATACAGCAGCCATTTAGCCTGTTTTACAAATTAATAACCTTATTAATGATTTTGTCGTTTAACATCATATAGGTTTTTTTTAGACCTGTAAAAGATTTTAGATTTGATTTTCAGATGTATGAATATTATAATTATTTTAAATAATTATTAATAATACTATTAGATTAATTAATTATTTATTATTTATAATTTCTGCATCTTTGATTGTTTTATTGATTGATTTTTAATATTTTTTAAAGATAAAACGAAATCTTTTCGACCTAAGTAGAATATTTTTATTTAAGTATCAAGTACTTTCCTAATAATGATAAATATTATTTAACTTTAACCAATGATTAAAATATATATCAAAAATATTTTATTTTTTTAATTCAACAGGCATTTGTAAAGACGTTAGCACGTTAAATGTCTGGATTTTCTAGATGTAGGGATACTCATTGTTCATATTTAATAATCCTCAACTGTTTTAACGTCTACCATTGACTTTTATCTAATTTCTCCGTAACTTATAGTTTTTAACAAGATTATATCCAAAATCCACCCTTTATTATTGGCCAAACAAAGCTACAGCAAGTGTTTTATTAACGGAGTGATGTCGTTGGGCATTACTATGCCACAAATGGTGTCATATTAATCCCTATTGAATCATGGATGCATAATTGATTTAACCAAAAATAATTTGTAAATTATAATAGTGTATATATATATATATTTAGTTTATATTAAAAAAAATTCAAATTATTTTATTTATATTATTATGACATTTAATACATATATCATTCGATTTTTAAATTTAAAATATTTTAGTAGTATAATTTTATAATTATGTGTCTCAAGTATATATTATTTTTTACATTAAAAGGGAACAGTTATATGTCTCCTTTATATAAATTATGTGAATAAAGTGTTTAAATAACATAAAATAAATAAATTATATGGTAGTTTTTTCTTTAATTTATGTATATTTAATTTATATAATTTGTATATATATTTATATATACACGTTATATACAATTGGTACGTGACTGAATGTTAAATAAATTGGGTTAAAGTAAGAATTGTTTGAATTGTAACTTATATAAGAATTCTTTGTAATCTGTATAATATTTATAGATTATATCTATGTTCTCTCTCACTTACACCTCATTTGTTATATAATACTTATAAATTATATTTATGGTTTTTCTTACTTAGTCCTCAGTTGTTATATAATATTTATAAATTATATTTATGATCTCTCTCACTTATAAATTACATCTAATAAAAACACCTTTCATGTTAATTAAAAATATTTCATGATACATGAAAATGCTCTACAATTCAATATATGAGTTATTGTTTTATGTCCTTTTAACTCCTAATTAATTCAATAAAAGATAAACTAATTCTAATTAATCCAATAAAAAAATAAACTAATTCTAATTAATTAATGTTTCATCTAGAAGATAGTCACCATATTCTCACACACTAAAGATTTAAAAATAAAAGGAGTGTGCATCAAGCCCATATGACGAATTTAATGCTGATCAAATAAAAAGGACCTGTTCAACCTTCTTCTCCAAGCAAAATAAAACACAATATAATTCTAGAGAATTTTCTAATCAAATTTTGTACTATTTAAATGTTTCCTCCTCTTCAAAAAGTCAAACAATTGCCAAAATGATAAGGCAAATCCATGTAGAAGCTTCTATGAGTATATATATATATTTCACTTCTTTAATCATTTGACTATACTCTTTTTGGATCTGGTCTTCAAAATTAAACTATTTCACAAATCTCAATAAATATATGTAGACATCTCATTCTCTCCTTCAAATTCAAACCTTTCCAAAATAACCTCAAATTCTATCAAACCAAAAAGACCCTTTCTTTTTTCCTTTATTTTTTTTTTCAAATGTTGAATCTTTTCATACGTTGCTCTTTGCCACATCTTCAAGAAGATGAAGATCATGAACAACCCATAAGCAACAATACAAGTCCTTCATCAACCCCAAGAAAAGCCAAAAGAAACAACTCAATTTGCAAAAACCACAACAACAAAGACAAAAACCCATATTCGAAAATTGGGCTTGATAAGTTCTCTGCTCTGTTATCTGATTTAGATGAGAAAAGACAAAAGATTTATGCAGAAACTGGAGATCAAGACAAAACCTTTGTGCGCTTTGTTTACAATAACTCAAACGACGTCGTTCCTATAGTGGTTAAATTAAAAGACAAAATCAAGGATGATCAAAAACCCAAGATTCATACTGAAAAGCAGGGTACAAATAATTCAGAGGATCATAATTTGGATAAGTTTCCAATTGAGACATCTTTGAATACAAAACAAGTGAAGCAACAACAAAGTTCAGAATCTGCTCAGAGTAAGAATAATAAGAATAAAAGGAGAGAGAATAATTTGTCATGGAGTTATTATATGAAGTTTGATCGATGGAGAAGACCTTCTTATTACTTGCCAGTTGTTGTAATATTAATTTTGTTGTTCTTGGCTTTGTTTGGGAGATCAGTTTCTATACTTTGTGCTTCTATTGGGTGGTACATGGTTCCTACATTGAAGAATAGTTCTAACAAGGAAAGATCAAACAAGAAGAAATACTTCATAAATCATCATGAGTCCAAGAAATTTAGTGAAAATAAATTAGTAATTGATAAAGTTTCTTCTCCTAAGAGTAGCATTTTGAAGGGGGTGTAAAAGATCATATTTCACCTTGACATAATGGTCAGTATCGCAAAAGCTTGTAAATAGATCCCATCAGACTCATTATACCAGCAATCTCGTTGGTTTTTGTTTTATATGCATATAGTGTATATTAATCTATTTTCTTTATTTATTTTTGTCTAGATTTTGCATGTGGGGATTTGAAGAATCCAGTCTCTTTGACATGTTTGATGTATAATGTAAATTACATGTATCATGCTTTGTGATAGAAATTTAATGCCATGTCGCAAGCTTGTAAGAATTTTGAACCGAAGCTTAAGCAACTATTTCTTCTTTTTTTTAACAAAAAGTAACTTAATAAAACTTATAACAACGAAAATATTAACTTAATAAAATTAAACGAAATTTAACGTTGAATAAGTTTAGTATGTGTTTTTTTTTAATTATAGAAAATAACAAAAATAATATATTTAAAATTTATAATTATAAAAATAATATTTTTTATAACTAAATTATATAATTTTACTATTAACAAAGATCAGCTATCATTTCAGATAAATACCGTACTATTATTATTAAAACAATATCTATTAAAACAATTACATTTTAGTTTTAACTGTCAAATTAAAGTCTAAAATTTTGGAATAAAAAATATTAATTCTAGGAAGTGTCATATGCTCATAAAAGATTTAGAATAAAAAATAAGTGCTCTACATGCTTGCCACTAAATTCATGGGTGTTGACACAAATAGATAAGTACCAAGAACAATGGGAGGAACAACTGCAAAGATAAAAACTCATATGGAGACCAAAACCAAGATATATTTGGATAAATTGTGGTGACTAAAATACAAAATTCTTCCATCTCTCTACACTTTTTAGAAGAAGGAAAATTTTTGATTAGTGAACTTTGAATTGAAGTAGATGGATTAGAGAAAGAAACCAAATTGGGGACCACATGGTAAATTATTTCAATGAACTATACACTACAGATGAGAACAATAATTTTGATTTGTTGAATGAGCTTTTCTTGGAGTGCATATCCTCACAAGAAAATGGAGTGTTATGTAAAATTTCAAACCTAACTAAAATCAAAAAAGTTTTTTTAAACAATTTATAATTTAAAGGTACAAAGACCAAATGGAATATCAGCAATCTTTTACAAGAAGCATTGAAACATTGTCAAAAGTAAATATTATGGAGTTTGTCCAAGAATTCTTTAGAGAAGGCTTGGCGAATAAGGAAATGAACAAAATTGTGATAATATATATTGCTGCAAATGAAAAACAATCCAACTAATTTATCACATTTTTGATCCATAAGCTTATGTAATGTCTCCTACAAAATCATATCTAAAATCTTAGTTAAGAGGATGAGACTTTTGTTAGATAAATTCATCTCAGCAATCTACTTTTGTTTCTATTAATAGATATAAGAAAATACAATAATTGCTAAGGAAATAATTCATCATATGAAGAACAAAAGGGGTAAGGAAGTGTGCTTGGACATAAAACTACACATGAGCAAAGCCTATGATAAAATAGAATGGTCCTTGATTTTAGAAGTGCTAAAGAGACTTGGATTTGCTAGTAAAATTTTTCAATTCATAAAAGAATGTCTATCTTTAATGTCTTATACTTTACTAGTGAATGGTTCAATCTTTGGAAATATTACCCCTTCAAGAGGACTCAGACATGGGGACCCTTTATCTCTTTACCTTCTATATTTTGGGAGTTGAAGTACTGTCAAAACTCATTGCAAAATCAAAAGTAGAAGGTTTTATTAATGGTGTCAATATACCAAGAAATAACATCCCAATTAGTCACTTGTTCTATGCTAATGATATTCCACTGTTTGGAAAATTATATAGAAGAGAAGCTTCACATTTCAAAGATTTAGTTCTCAAATATGGGGAATTCTCAAGACAAAAACCTAATTTTGCAAAATTTGTGATTCTCTTCTCCAAAAATGCAATTCAATCAAATAGAAATGAAATGAGGGACATTTTAAGAATTCAACAATCTACTTCAAATATGATATACTTGGGTAATCCTTATTCATACCAAAGAACAAAACATAAAGTTTTAGAAGGATATTGCAAAATATTGCTAGCAAAGTAGAAGGATGGAGAACAAAGTTATTATCTCAGGTAGTAAAAACTACACTAATTAGGTCAGTTCTTCAAGCAAAACCTATATATACAATGAGAACTTTCAAAGTTCTTGAAAGAATGTGTACTAAGAAAATTTCAATAATCAAAAAGTTTTGATGGAATACTAATTCAAATAAATCACATTACATTGCCTTTAAAAGTTGAAAATCAATATGTAAACCAAAAGAAGAAGGAGGATTGGGATTCAAATCTTTCTAGGAACAAAATCTAACACTATTGTAAAAATTATCATGGTAAATGACTGGGAATGTTGATAAGCTTATGTAAGTCATGTAGCTCTTTGTGTCTTTGTTGGTGTTCCTATGTGCAAAACATACTGTCTATTTATTTTACGTAGTGTTTCTATCTTCCTTTATGTAAAGTTGGTTATTGTTGATCAATAATGCATACACATACAGTTAATCAAACTTTGTATTTGAGCATGTTATACACACACTACAAGGTTGGCTTTCTTATTATGCATGCTAAGTTGTGAGTTATGATTTTTGTTTCATTATGTGTATAGATATTTATGGAAAATTACTTGGTAATTTATAAAACAAAAAATCATACTTTTTGACACCTTGATATACCCTTTTCTAGACCCATCATCGACCATCGGATCCCTGATGAGATGGTAGATGAGGGTGGCCAAAGAGGCCTCAGCAAGGGTGGCCAGACTTGGTTGGGTTTTTTTTTATAAATACCTCATTTTTCTCTCTTTTCTTAAGCAAGAAAATAAAGCAAAACACTGTAAATTTTCTCTAAATCTTGCTACCATTTCATAATTTTATTTTAGTGTATTTCAATACTTGTTTTACATTTTTGTGTGGGTAAAATAGCATTATTAAGTGTTTAGGACTTGAGATTACTTTACAATTTCTCGTGAGAACAAAACTATGAGTTTGGGTTGGGTTAGTTTTATTTGAGTTCCCAAAATAGTGTTTGTTTGTTTCATGGTTGAGTGATTTGACACATTTCTTATTGATGTTCACATTGATGAACACTAGTTACCAATCACACTACCTAATGTGGTATTGGCTCTAGAGAAGATATGGATCCATGTGTTGGAATGAGTAGTTAGAGAGGTAGTGAGCGAAGGCAAAAATAGGTAATTAGGGCAGGTCTCTCCTAATTTTAAAGGTATTTGAGTTTATATTTTTGTCAACTTGTATTTATTTATTATTAGTGGATTGTTTGATGTTAAATGATTTTCATAAGAAACCTGGGGATTTTACCACATAAACAAAGGCTCTATATACCTTGTTACTTCTATTTTTATCTACTAATGTTATAGTATAATCTGAGTTTATATCATGTATGTACCAACATACTATGATTTAAACTCTAATTATAATGATTTTACTATTTATTACATGCCTACTATTTTTTGAATATTATTTGTGTTTAAATTAATCTACCTGCTCTATGATTAATTTATAATGCTTCTGTGTTTTATCTACTACGTGTTTTCATTGTAACTAGCAAGCTTGGGATGAGTCCTTTAGGAATCAATATCTTCTTACCCTACTTATATATCGATTTTTGACTCTTTAAATTGGTATTATAGTGGGTTCACCTTGTTAGGGCTTGACCACTTCTATGTTGATTTGTTAAACTCGCTTTACACGCACATTCTCTCTAATGGATCAGGAGAAGGAGATAATATAGGTAGATTTTCACTTTTTAATATGTTAAACTACTCTTATTGAAAGTCCCAGATACAATCCTTTTTGTGGTTACTTGGGACCGTGCCTAGTTTCTTATTGAAAATGGCTAGATGTTAGCCTATTTAACAAGCTTGGGAACCTATATAGTGGTAGGTTCGAATTCAGAGTTGCATCACCTCTAAATAAGCTTTGGAAATCCTAGATACAAAGTATGAGCATACATCTATGATGAGCGAAAACCGGCATCGCCGATTCTCGCAAATACTTTGGTTTTAATATTTGTAAAACTCTCGCAAGTGCACGAATCATTTCGTAGAAAATTATAAGTATACTCCCAAGGTCGATCTAAGGAAGGAATGTATGTGGTTTTTAATTTATTATTCAAACTTTTAAAAACGAAATTAAATCCTAAACATCCTGTCACGATAGTTTGGTTTTTGTGTTCCTAATCTAATAACATAAAATAAACATATATACAGATTAATTAAATATAATAAAAATAAACATAGATACAAATTCAATAAATATTTATCTAAAAATAAATATAAATACAGATTCAATAAATATTCATGCAAATTTTATCATTTATATTAGTGGAGTATTTATGGATATAATAACTAAATTAATTATGCTTGCTCGTATTATCTAGGTTATTAAAAATATGAATTGATATTTTATTGATTCTCTCTTTTTGTATGAATACCAACTTTGGTGGGTTAGATATTCTTTGTTAACTAAACAAATCAATTAACACCTATGGGTGGGGTTGATAACTAATTTGGTTAATTAAATTAATTCCTTTTTCTAAGAGATTGAAAATGAACCATTTAAATGCCACCTTTGGTGGGGTTAGACAGTTTAAACTTTATTCAAGGTGTCCAAATTAAACTTAAGAATTTAGTTATCCGAGTACTAACTTTCAAGTTTTAAAACCACTACGAAAACATGTTGTCAATGATACATTTTGAGATAATAATTCTTATAAAAACTTTTGAAATAGAGCTTCACTTCTAACTAGGGGCGATTGTACCATCAAATAAAAAGCACTACTCTAAATGGACCGGATAACTAAACCTTAAAAATCTAATTTTCAGATTTAAGTTTGTAATGAAAAATAATATATTTCTCTCTAACATTCTTAATATAAAATCTTGAATAAAAATAAAATCAATTCATTTTAGAAATTTTCACCTATTTAATATTTCGCAAGCATAACAACATTATTATTATATCATGATTATAAACACTAGTACTGATTAAATTTAATCAGACAAATTAAATATAACATGTAAGAATAAAACATAAAAATAGCGTAAAGAAAATAAAATCCTTACCGAGAACTTCGATGCTATTCTCGTTGCTAGAAAACCTCCAAGCGGAATTTGCACTTCCATTTATTGAATCAAAAATCTAAATTATTACAAAAACATTACAAGTTCCTCTCGAAAAGAAGAACTCTAAACCTAAGAGAATTGAACTAAAAACTAAGAGAAAACTAAGAAAAGCTTAAAAACTAAGAAAGAAAGTAAGAAAAACTCAAAAACTAAGAAATGAGAGAAAGAAAGAAGAGAGAAGTGAGGTTTTGAGGTGTGCTTTGGAAGTGAATGGAAGGGGGTATTTATAGGTGAGGATGGAGAGAAAAAATGAGTAAAAAAATGTTAAAAAAATATTAAAAAATTAAAAAAGCGTGTAATGGACATCTTGAGGTCATCAATGGCGTCGGCCTTGATGTCTAAATTCTTTTACGTGAAAAATGGGGTGAATAGCGTTAAGTATGTCGAAGCGGTATTTGAGTCTTCTTACTGTATTGCCGCTGGCTTGTATGCCTTATTCAGTATGTACAATAAGTGATGCCGTCTTATTCTGCAGCATGAAAAAGTGTCAACGCACCTGGCGCCTTTATGTAACTGGCGCTTGTATTTGGTATGTTGAAGCCGCGAAATTTGGTCAAGGCAATTGATACTGCTGTATGCGATTGATTATTTTTGACATTTTGACCTTTTTGACCCATTTTGTCAATTTTTCCATGTTTGTTGACCTTTTCCCACTTATTTATTAATATATTGTGATGTATTGCTTCAAGTATTCTTCTTTGAGTCTTTAAATTCATGCGTTTTTAAGCCAAAATACCTGAAAAACAATAAAAATACCATGATTCCGAAAAAGACAAATTTATATAAATATATGATAAAACATATAAATATATATATTTTTAATCAATTAATGTGCATAAAATCATGGTTATTTTAGTGCTTTTTGAGCACTCATCAATCTACTCTAAAGAGATCCAGGATTTTAAAGTTTAATAGAGACTTTGAACTATACACAATAAAAGAGGATAGGACTTTGGAAAGTTTATGTTCGCTTCTCGAACATTGTCAACAGGTCATATACCTTGGGAAGACCAACCATTGAAGAGAAGTAGATAGAAAATATCATTGCTAATCTTCCTCACCATTTTCATGCTAAAGTTACGGTGATTAAATCAATGTATAAGTTGGGAGAACTCACGATGAATGAGTTGATAGGCGATTTACAAGTCTTCAAACTTCATCACTTATTTCCCAGACATAACCAAAACATTGCTAGTAAAGGAAAAGGCATTACACTCAAGACCACAAGGTTAGTGGAACTAGTAAGGACATAAGTACCACTATTATCAGTGACAAATATTCTAGTCTAAATGATGAAGAAGAAATGGTGCTTCTTGTAAAGAAGTTTATTATATTCTTTCATAATAAGAAGATCACTTTTGGTGGATTCAAAAGAGATAGTTTGAGTACTAAAGGCTCAAAATTTGTGAAAAATGACAAAGACTTTGAGAATGAGGTAGAGAACCATGGTAGGAGCCATATCAACAAAATAAAATGCTCTGAGTATGGAAAACTAGGGCATATGCCATCAAACTTTTTTTCAAAGAAAAAATGCGAAAACAAACATGTGATGAAGACTGAGGTTGTTATTTCAAATAGTATCAACAGTGATGATGAGGATGAGACCAACTTCTTGGCTTTTATGGCTTCAAGAATCATTGCAAATCTACCGACTGCTACCTAAGAGGTTCAAGAGGTTATTATAGAGGATGATGATGATGAGCAAGATGAGTTGCTTGACACCTATAATGAGCTCTTGTTATAGCAGATAAAGTTTTTAAAAAATGACAAGTTAGGCTTAAAAATCGTGAAAGAAAAAGAGTGCAAGATAAACATGTTAAAGGTCAATCGACTATGATTATAATAGTATCAATAGTATCAGAATACATTATTTGATGTTTATATTGATTCATTATTGAATTGAACATTTCTCATAAATTCCAAATACATTGGATGTCTTAAGACATAATGCCGAAGATTGGATAATACTTCTAGTTATGTCATAAATTTACATATGACAATTTCAATAATTTAGGTGGTTCTTAGCAAGGTTTAAAATATCATTATCGATGAAGATGTTGAGATATAATTTTTATAGAAATGTCGAAGATATTATTGTTGTGGACGGAAACTTTGAAAAAATTCACAGAAACTATAGAAACTCTACCAAAAATATTTAATTTTTTTTATGAAACTTCATAAAATATCAAAATAATCAATTACTTATATTTTCAACTAATATTTTGTTTAATACATGTATTTTTACATACTTAAAATATTTATATTAATCAATAAGTTGACCAATTACTTAAAATATTGTATAATAAAATATATTTTTTTGTTAAGTATTATATAATAAGTAATTAAAAGGGTTGAAATAATTAAGTCTATTATCTAATTATATTAACTATTATAAATAGATAAACCTCGATAGTATGAAAATAAATTTTATTGATGATATGTTTTTAAAAATATTCATAGTTAGGAGAATATAGTGAGCCTTATCCTTCAATGCAATCTACATGTTACAACATTAATATAAAACAATAGAAAATAATAGATGCATGTAATGACTACAACAATTATTAAATATCAAACCTAATAAAAGAAAAAACAATGACTAAATATCAAACCTAATAAAAGAAAAAACAATGACTAAATATCAAATTCACTATCACCAAAAAATCTGTCTTGGAGGTTCAATTATTGGATATGAAGTATTGTTATCTACAAAGAAATAATAGACATGTAGGTCTCAATAATTATGTACTATTTCATGATTGGTGACATGGTTTCCTCTATGCAACCTAGTTTGTATGGGTGTCAAATCTAATTTGCAACCAACCATAATAATTGATACTTTTACTTATTTATTTTATATGTATAGTAAATATGCCACAAATAAGAAAAAAGAGAATATATTCTTTTCTACAAAAGTGAGAAAAAAATTGAATTGAAATGATTGGTCAAAAAGAAGAAAAAAAGATAAAAATAAATCAAGAATTGATATTTTTGACCTTTTGGAAGCATTTTACCACAATTTATTGACATTTTAATAATTTAATCAACAATATCCACAATATTCAGGACCTTTTAGCTAAAACAGAATTTTAAGCGACAATGAAATTTATAAGTCTCATTGTACTTGTGCCTTTTTGTTGGTTTCCAGCATACAAAACATGGTTTGTTTTCCTTTTACTTAGTGTTTTTGTCTTCCTCTGTGTAAGGTTGGTTACTACAAATCAATAATTCACACATGCACATAGTTAGGTATACTTTGTATGCAAGACTGTTTACACACACCATGGGGTTTCTTTTCATAGTATGCATGCTAGGTTGAGAGTTCACACTCGCTCACCGACGTTATCACTTATGGTATTTGGTGTGTTTCAAGTGCGAATATTTATGGATTATACTCAATATTTTTGGAAATGGAAAAATACAAATTTTTAGCACCTCATCAACGAGCTTGCCAAGGACATTGCCACCACCCTCACCACCACCCTTGGCAAGGTAACCGATATGGTGGCCGGTAGGGTGTGCATTCCAAGTCTTATAAATACCCCACTATTTTCTCTTTTCTTTACCCCTATTTAACATGACAAAACTCTACCAAAATCTTCACTAATTATTATATCTATTTTTGAAATCATTTTGAGGAGCTCACTCTTACGTGTGGGTCATTTTGTGAGTTTAGTAATCAAATCGTAGGCTATGTGCCTACATAATGTGATTGTATGTCTTTCGTATACAATTTGATATTAGTGTTAGACTATGTGTCCCTTGAAAGTATGAGTTGTTACACTTTCAGTTCTTGATCTGTGGTTTCTAATCACACCACATTGGGTTGTACTAACTGTGGAGGACAACTGGGTTCAAATTGTTGAACCAAATAGTTGCAAAAGTAGTAAGTAAAGAGCAACAGTACATAGATTGGATGGATATCCTCGTTGATAAGGTAATAATGATTTTATTGTCAATTAGTGTTGTAACTTATTTACTGCTTGATGTATTATTTTCTACAGAGTGATTGCCTAAGAAATCTAAGGATGTTACCATATAGATACAATCTCTAGGAGTGTTATGCATGTTCTCTTATTGAGCTAGTACAATCTAAGTTTGTTGTGTATATGTCTCAACATATTAGAGTATAAACTCTGATTAGAAAATATTTTTTGTTTACTAGCTTTCTTCTTTGATATTTAATATCTATTATTCAAGTTATCTGCTTTTTAATATTATACTATCTTTGATTCTACTAGGTGATTTGTATAATTGTTTATTTCCTTGTTTTTGCGAGTAAGGGATGAGTCCTTTAGGAATCTGTATCTCCTTACCCTAGTCATATATGGGGTCGTGGACTCTTTCATTTGGTATCAAAGTAGGTGCACCCTTTTGTGCTTAATTTCTTTGGTATTAATCTTGTTAACTCTCTTTATCACGCACAAATTCTCTCTGATGGAGTTAGGAGAAAGGTGTAACATAGGTAGACCTCAATTGTTCAATGGGTTGAATTATGCCTATTGGAAATCTCAAATGTAGGCCTTTTATGGTCCCAAGGTGGCCGTGTTTGGTACCTTGTAGAAAATGGTTGGACTTACCTAACCAAAACCCTTCCTAATACTTTCATGATTCCCAAACCTATGATTGAATGGACCAAGGAAGAAAATATTAAGTCAAAATTGAATAGTAAGGGGTTATATGCTATTATAAAGGTTATGTCCTATGATGAGGACAAAAGAATACCTAGTTTTACTACCTCAAAACAAGCATGGCACATTCTAGAGATGACCTATGAAGGAACATCTGCTGTCATAAGATCTAGAATCTTGAAAATAAGCAGAGACTTTAAACTATGCATCATGTAGGAAGATGAAACTTTTGACAAGTTTTATGCATGGTTCTTTAATATTATCAATTGCTTCTACAACTTAGGAAGACCTATGAGTAAGGCAAAGCAAATTGAGAAAATCATTGCTAGCCTTCCCTACCAGTTTCATGTTAAGGTCACTATGCTTGAATCAATGTTCAAACCCGATTAGCTAACTATAAACATGCTAGTTGGTGATCTATATGTTTTTGAACTTCATCACTTATTGTCAAGGAAAGAGCAACTTGTTTTTGACAAGTGAAACAATATGGCACTCAATACTGCTCAGAAAAGTGGTCCCAGTACTAATACTATTGCCACTTCTATTGAGTGTAAATATGATCTGGGTGAAGAAGAAATGGTGCTACTTGCTCAAGGATTCACAAGATTTTTCAAAAAGAAGAAACCCTCATCTAAGAGTATTTTGAAGGTGAGTTCGAGCTCGAAAGGTTCAAAAATCATAAGTGATGATGAAGAATCAGATGATGAATATAAGAAACTAAACAAAGGGAACTTGAACAAAATAAGATGCTTTAAATGTGGAAAGCTTGCTCACATTGCTGCCAAGTATCTTCAACAACAAAATTGCAAGAAAAAGAATGGAATTAAAGCTAAGGTTATTGTTTAGGATAGTATTAGTAATGATAATAAGGATAATATTGATTTTTTGGAGTTATTGGTCCTCTGATTACTACCTCAGATGTTCAAGAGGTGATTGATGAAGATGAGCAAGATGAATTCCTTGATACCTACAATGCTATACTGTTGGAGCGTATCAAGTTTGAAAAGAAAAAAAGGCTATAGGGAGCCCTAATGAAAAAGAATGTGAGATTTATGCATTAAAGAAAGCTTTATAGGAAAGGAAGTCCTCTATTGATAAAAAAAACAACATGATCTTACAAGCAGGTGTTAGGCCATTCAAAAAAGTATGATAATTTATTGGAAAAGTGTATTGTAAATCATGAAGAAGTTAAAACTTGAGGAACATTTAAAGGTTATTATTTCTAGAAAAGCTATAAAACTTGTTGTAAATCGGGTGCATGTCTCTAATTAAAAGAATGAAGTTGAATAGCTAAAAAGGTAGATAATTATCCTTGAGGGCTCAAAGGATCATTTGACTAACTCTCCTACAAAAAAGAATGTTGATATTGAGCAACTATATAAGAGAGTACAGATTCTTTATAATTCAACTTTGTAAGTCTCATTGTTCTTGTATCTATTTATTGGTTTTCCATCTACAAAATATGGTGTCTATTTTTTTCTTACATAGTGATTTGTCCTCCTCTGTGTAAGATTGATTATTGTATAACAATAATATACACACACATATAATTAGGAACAGTTTGTATGGAAGCATGTTTGCACACACCATGAGGTTAGTTTTCAGAGTGTGCATGCTAAGTAAAGTGCTCGCTTGACATTGCCACTTGTGTTTCTGATTAATTTTGGGTTCAAGTATTTATGGAAAGTACTCGACAATTTTTGGACTGAAAAAATGTGACTTTCTACCACTTTGCCACCAAGCTCGCCAGGGACCTCACCATAAATGGTGGCAAGATGGTTGGCAAGGTTGTAATTTTGAGTTCTATAAAAACCCCATGATTTCTTCTTATTTGGTATCCGAAAAATATAGCAGAGCACTGTTAAATTGACATCTCATTTTTTTTATTTTTGAATCACTAATACCTTGAGTGTTGTTTAGTATTAGTGATTCATGAATGTGTGAGAAAAAATTTGCTTGTGAGTGGTGAGTACTCAAGGTGATGTTTGCAAGTGGGTTCCATATGTTAAGCTATGTGTCAACTGGTGGTTGCCTTCGTGTAACATTTTCTTATTCACTTTACACGTTATTGATCTTTAGTTATTAATCATACCACTATAGGTGATGTGGGCTTTGAAGGAGAGCTGGGTTTGTGTATCGAACTAGGTCATTATAGAAGTAACAAGCAAGAATAATAATAGATAGTTAGGATAGATGCCCCAACTAATAGAGGTAATGGTAGTTTTATTTCTCTCAAAGTATAATTTTTTTTTTGTTTAGTGAATTGCTTGTTGCCGAGTGGTTGCCTTAAGCAACCCAAGGATGTTACCAAATAGATAGGATTTCTATGTGGATTTATCTCATTATATCTAGTGTTATGCATGCTTTAATATATCGCAAGTATAATAAGAGTTTAAAGGGTGTATGTTCCTACATATTAAAGTTTAAACTTTGATTGGAAAGCTTCTATTTTTTCCTTATCAATAGCTTTCCATTTATTAAAATCTATATCTACTACTAGTTATAATGTATATATTTGATTATATTTACTATAGTTGTGCTTATCTCTTTTGTATTTATCTCCTTGTGATTTGCGTATTTGAGTCAAGTCCTTAAAGTGTTAGTATTTCCTTAACCTGATTGTATATTGGGTCCTGAACCTATTCATTGTTGTTATGCCTGATCTATAGGTATGTTAATATCTTTTGTGTTTCCAAAATATATGTTATAACATGCTAAGTACATACCCTAATTAGAAAACATGTTTATTATATTTTTGTCACATGCTTTGTTTCCTTTCTATTAAGCATGCTTATAAGCTTTCTAATCATTACTTGTTGTGATAAATTAATCTATCTTCTCCTTAATTAATTTATATTATTTAGGTTCATTATGTGCATGTGAGTTTGTTGTGAGTCTTTAAGGAGTCATTATCTCCTTACTCTAGTAGTGTATAGGGCATTGGACTCTTTAATTGGTTTCCTATGATATGTATGATGGCATGTTGTGAGATTACAATCATCATCTATCAAATATGTTCCCACATATAAGGTCTTAAAGTCATTGGAAATCATTTACGGCCTTTTATATGTTTGATTATTTCACATGCTGAGTGTTGATTGCCCTTTATGCATACTACTAGCCTGGATAGGAGCTTGTGAAGCACACCATCTTTTATGAGGTTATTGTAGTTCCTTACTTCTTATTGCAAGTAGTTTTTATTGTGTGTTGAATTGAGAATATTGTTTATGTACTTTCGCTTTGTTAATTGCTCAATTTATATTGTGAGGCCTGCTTGGAAAAATTGATATAAAGCTTGCGAAAAGATTCCATATGTTGGATTTTTCACCCCTTATTTAGGTCTTGGTTACCTATTTAAGTTAGAAAATAATTAATCTTCATGTAATTGTTCCAACTTATGTAAATCTTCAATCATATAGCTCTATCTACACAAGTACACACCTTGTATATTTATGCCCTTTTTCTCCACTAGTGTGGGCTGTTGTCTTTTTATGAGATTGTTATCTTCATGAGTCATAGTTGTTTGCATGTTCCCTATTTTCTTATTCATGCATATCTCTTTCTCTCTCTCTACTTCTTTGTCTTGCATAGTATGTTAATTGTCCTACTTACTGCTATACCCGATTGTTTTATCCTTTACCAGTATTCTCTCATACTTGTTACTTTGACATGCTCTTTTTGTGTGTTTTCCATGCTTAATGCCTACTTTTTCTATGACCATTTTCAAGAGCATTATGTCACATATTTTCATCATGTAGTGTAAAATTTTTAGGATTTTATTTTTGTAGTCTTGTTAATCATATACCATTTCATATAGAATGAATCCCAATTATTTTCCTATGTTCTTCTTTCTTGTACCTAGTATGTTATGTGTTGATTCTCTATTAGTATGCTATTGATTTTTGTCATCATTTATATGTTGTTCCTTCTCTTATGCTTTAGATATATATTTGGAGAAAACTGAGGTATTGTTACAAGCTTGTTTACATGAATGTTTCTATATATGGTGCTTGTTTAGGCTTGCATCATGCATCTATATGTCATATAGATTACTTACCTATCTTTAGGACTCTTGACTTATATGCATTGCTATGACTAAACTTATGTGTTTAGCTTGCATTCTTGCTGCTTAGGGTGTTGACCTTGTCTAAGCATGTCTCTTGGTCTCTGTATTGGAGCTTGAGAATTCCTCACATGATTATATGTTTTGTAGCATCCCTTGTATCTTCTATCTTATGGGGGGTTACATGTGTTGCTTACTAGCTAATCAATTTCTTTCAATCTCTTGACTAGCAATGAAGTGTGTGTTTCCAATGATCTCTTTTGAGGCAAATATGTATAGTTCATTGCATTTTCTCTCTCTATAGGTAACATTGTACAATTTGTGCTAATGATATCTCTTAACGCACATCCTTATCTTTTTGGCCTATGATCTCCTTTGTAGCCATCTTTGTCATCTCAATTTATTTTTGTTGTGTTATCTAAACTGTATTTGTCTTCCTTTATTGCTTTAAAAAAAATAATTAAAAAAAGGAGGGGGATATTTGCCTTTGGTTATTTGGAATTCTCCTTTTCTCATTTCTATCTATTCCTAGGATTGTTCTGCATGTTTTTCTATCCTACTAACTTTTTCATGAGAAATTAACTTTTTTGAGTGATCAATGATGTTGTATGAGTAGCATGCATTTGACTTGATTTGAAATCTGTATTTTATGACATGTGTTTTCATTGAGTGTTTATATAGTGGAATTCTTGTATTGAATTTGAAAAGAGCTTTTGTTATACATATGCCATAACTCTATGAAATTATAAAGATATTTTGAGAGGTTTGTGTGGATTTATGCTTTGATGATTTGAATGACTCTAACAAGTTCTAGAATCCACTTTTAGTGTCTCTCGAGGCAAAGGCCTAGGTGCTACTTGGATAGAAAGAGAATTTAAGCCATCATTGATTCCTTTGATTCTTTCTTGCTGATGAATGCTTAAAAAGTACTAAAATTATCACGATTTAATATAATTTAATTGATTAAATAGATTTATGTTTGTATGATTTTATCATATTTTTATACAAATTTATCTTTTTAGAATAACGAGTATTTTTATTGTTTTTCAAGTATTTTCGTTCAAAAATAACTTAAAGACTTGAAGAAAAATATTATAGGCAATACTTAACAAATATGTTGAGAGAACAATTGAAGAAAAGTCAAAAAGAAGGAAAAAAAATGGGCCAAAAAGGTCAAAAATGCCAAAATTCCGTACACAGCCACCCATTCACACTGAAGTCCCGTGTGCGACATCACATGCCCCTGCCGAGTCCCACTTGCACATCCTACTCACGCAGCAATGACTGCAGCGCTTCATACCACGACCGACACGTACCCGTGCAACGACCGGTCTGATGCCATCGCACATCCGGCTCACATGCAGCGCCTGACAGGTACACGCTAGTACACTCAGATAATTAAATTTTTAAGTTTAATTTGGACACTGTGAATAAAGTTTAAAATGTCTAAACCCACCAAAGGTGGCATTTAAATGGTTCATTTTCAATCTCTTTGAAAAAAAGAATTAATTTAATTAACCAAATTAATTATCAACCCTATTCATTGGTTTTAATTGATTTGTTTGATTATTAAAGAATATCTAACCCCACCAAAGATGGTATTCATATAAAAAAAGAGAATCAATAAATATCAATTTATATTTTTAATAACCTAAATAATATGAGCAAGCATAATTAACTTAATTATTATATTCATAAATACTCCACTGTTATGAATGATAAAAAATTTCATACTTTTTTATTGAATCATATATATGTTTACTTTTTTGTTATTAGATTAGGAAACAAAAATCAAAATATCATGATAGGATGTTTAATGTTTAATTTCGTTTCTAGAAGTTTGAATTATAAATTGAAAACCACATATATTCTATCATTAGATCGACCTTAGGAGTATACTTGTCATTTTCTATAAAATGATTTGTGCACTTATGAGAATTTTACAAGTATAAAATCAAAGTATTTTGCTCATTATTTGCCACCAGTGATTTCTTATCCTTAGTATCCCTTATTTTAGCCATCATGTTATGCTTTCTTTTCTCTGCACCTAAACACTAACTTAGCTAAAATGATTATTCCCTCTTACCTTTTGCACCATTTATTGAGCTTATTTGCTCTAAGAATATCCTTTTTACCCTCTTAGTTTCAATTTTAAAGGAACAAAAATAAAGAAAAAGGAAGTTTGAAAATGGAATTGTATAAAAAGGTGGGAAAAATGGAGAAAAGAAAAAGAAAAATTAAGTATTGAGATTTATTTGTTTTAAACAAAAAAAAGGAGGAAGAAAGAAAAGAAAAGTGAATAGATGTTAAGCATGTTAAGGAAGTGTTACTTAATCTTCTTAATCTCTATACTATTATCATAACTTCATTGATTGAAGTTTGAGAAGTAAAGAAAAAAAACTCGTTTTTGTGGGTATTGGTGTCGTGGATAAGAAGTGTTTATTGGATCAACAAAGGTGTGTTTAAGCCTAAATGTCTTATCTTCTACCCATCATTACAAGCTTTGAAAGACCTATTAATTTCTCCTAAGCTTGCACTTACATTAGTGGATAGATAGAATAATTGTGGACATAAGAAGTTTGGTCCTACTTGAGTCTATATTTCAAGAAGTTTGGTTTGCATAAGCATATCATGATGGCATATAGAGTAAACAAGTTTAGCATATCACACACTGAACATGTCTTAAAAACTTTAGTCATACCCTTACATGCATGCATCTTTAATTGATAGACATATGGATATTTATGTTGAATTCATTGTTTATTCTCTAGAGACCCTCTAGTTCTTTGAACATGCTTAGTTTGCTTCCCTTCTTTCTGCATTATTTGTTTTCTACTTTGTGAAGATGCTTCTATTCGAGGGGAGGTTTGAGAGAAGCATTCATAACATGTTTATTGCCTCACATGCATACTTTTAGGGGGAGAGATGTGTGTCATTTTCATGGTGTCAAGGAGATGCCTTTGTTTATTTGGCATCCTTTTTGTTTGTTCTATTTATGAGGTCATATTATGCAATTGTGTTCTTGTGATGCTTTCTTCTTCTTTACATCACTTTGTATTAACCATGCATAAATATGACTGTTAGCATGACTTATTGCAAGCATTATTTACAATCTCTTATTTCACATGTCTTCATATGTGTTTACCTGCATCCCTAATGTAGTGAGTTATTACATGTTTGTCGCTTGTAGTTGATAGCTTGGTATTTTTTGTTGGAATACATAACATATGTTTTCTTTTGTAGACTAAGATTTATTTTCATTTATGTGTGTGCATAGTATGGGGTGAGGTTATAAGATTGAATAAACCCAAGCGTTGTTGGGGGAATATAGTTGAATCACTAGGAGTATGCCAACTTGGACTATAGTTGGGCTCTTAGTCAACTCCTTCTTAGGAAGTTTCTAACACATTTATATGGTGTTGATGTTTGGAAGATGATTTTTGAGTCACTAGGAGCATGAAAACTTGGAAGATAGTTGGACTCCTAGTGAACCTCTTCTTACATATTTGCTTACACACTTATGTGCCATTGGTGTTTGGCTGCCCATCCTATGGATATGCTGTTTGAACATTACAAAGCCCTTTATACCCTCACACAATGCGTATAGATGTGGAGTTCTGTGTTATGTGTCGCATTAGGGAGATTTTTTCTATATGTACTACTTTTGGTTTATCTTTACATTCAGGTTATTATTTATTATATGCTTTTACCTTGCTATTGTCTCCATGTTATTCTTTGCATTTCTCACTTGCCTGCATATGTTGCTCCTTTTTGCATTTTCTTTAATCTTCTTTGCTATGTTGTATGAGTGTTAGGATTATTGTATTTATTTTTGACTTATCTCCTTCATATAGAGGTATGGTATGTTGCATACCTGTGTGCTTGATTTGACTTTCCATGTCAAAAAGGAGGAGAAGTTTGCACAAATTGTTTTTGTTTATGCACCGTGTTTACTTGTTAACATGTTATTTGTTGCTTAGGATGGTCAATGTAGTCTACACTTAAGGGAAGTGTTGCATTTGTTTAGAGGGAGTTTGCATATTTTTATTGCATGTAGATTATGTTTGTTTGTACTATATGTTATATGTGCTTAGCCTATCGTGCGTACCTATGTAGGGGTAACATAATAGTATTTGGATAGAATATCGATGTGTACCTATGTAGGGATAACACGATAGTATTTGGATAAAATACATGATGTTTTTTCTTGATATATTCACGTAGTATATGTTTGTTTCATGTGTGCAAGTTACACTCGTATAGTGAAGTTTTCGTGCTTTAAGTGTGCTCTATGCAGTGAAGTTGAGTTCCTTATGATAAGGATTGGATGAGTTGATTCATAAAGCTGGATGGAGCACTCAATATGGTTATACTTAGAGTAGGTGTGTTGTTGTGTTATTCTTAGGAACAAACAAATTTAGGAAATCTTCATGATCATCTCATATTTGATGAGCTCTTGTATTTAGTTGTGCGGTGTTTTGACATGGAAAGCCAAAGAGGGAGAATGTAATTTCTTTGTTCTTGTGCCTATTTGTTGGCTTCCCATGTGCAAAATATGATGCCTATTTTTTCTTACTTAGTGTAGTTTTCCTTCTCTTGTGTAAGATTGGTTACTATAGATCAGTAGTACACACACACACACATAGTTAGGAACACTTTGTATGCAAGCATTGATGAGCAAAATCAAGTCCCTGACAACTGCACAAAAAACTTGATGAAACAAAATTGGCAATGACTATCTTGCAAATAATTTGGTTTTATATTTGTAAAACTCTCACAAGTGCATGAATCATTTTATAGAAAATGATAAATATACTCCCAAGGTCGATCTAAGGAAGAAATATATGTAGTTTTTAATTTATTATTCAAACTCTTGAAAACAAAATTAAATCTTAAACATTCTGTCATGATATTTTGAATTTTGTGTTTCCTAATCTAATAACATAAAAAAAGAAACATAGATATGGATTCAATAAAAATCATGCAAATTTTTATTATTCATATTAGTGGAGTATTTATGGATATAATAATTAAGTTAATTATGTTTACTCATATTATTTAGGTTATTAAATATATAAATTGATATTTATTGATTTTATCTTTTTGGTATGAAAGTATCATTAGGCACGGTCTAAATTATTTTATTTAATATTAATTAACTAATATCCTTAGGTAAGACCTATTAAAATTAAGTATTAAATTTTAGTTTTATTTCTAGGAAAATATCAAACCCTATAATCACATCTTTTAGTAGAGTTAGTTAATTAGACTTTATTCAAGGTGTCCAAATTAAACCTAAGAATTTAATTATTTGAGTTCTAACTTTCAAATTTTAAAATCATTACTGAAAATATGTTGTTAATATATTTTCGAATAATAGTTCTTATAAAAACTTTTGAAATAGAGCTTCACTCTAACTATTGAGCGATTGTACCAACAAATAAAAGAGCACTACTCTAAATCAGATTGGATAATTAAACCTTAAAATATAATTTTCAGATTTAAGTTTCTAATGAAAAATAATATATTTCTCTCTAACATCCTTAATATAAAATCTTGAATAAAAACAAAATCAATTTATTTTATTTTACCTATTTAATATTTTTCAAGCATAACAACGTTATTATCATATTTACAAACAACCAACCATATTAAATTCAATCATAGAAAAATTAAACATAACATATAAGAATAACTGTAAATAATTCATTTTAAAATTATACCTCAAAACAACCCTTATAAAACTTTGATACTAATTATGTTGCTAGAAAACCTCCAAATGGATTTGCATTTCCGTTTATTGAATTAAAAACTAAAAATCTATAAAAGTATAACTAGTTCTTCTAAAAAATAGAACTTTAAAACTAAAATCTAAAAAAACTAAGAAAATTTTCTAGAGAAAGAAAGCTAGAGGGAGAAAGAGTTGAGAAAATTGTGTGTTTTTTACATTGAGGAAGAGGGTCCTTTTAAAGGTGAGGATAAGGTCAAAAAAGGTGAAAAATATTTCAAAACATTATTTTGGACAGGTTTGGACAGACTGGAATGCATATGGGGCACGAGATTTGTGACAGACGAGCATTTGGTGATCGAGACACGGTATGAGTGTGTGCTGTTGTGAGAAAAAATCAATGCGGCTTGTGTTGGGTGTGCATGCAGGACTCGACATAGGCATGTGCTGGCGTGCACGGGACATTGCTATGAATGAGCAATTACGTGGAGAATTTCAACATTTTTGACATTTTTTACTGTTTTGACCCATTTTGTCCAATTTTCCATCTTTTTGATTTTTTCTTATTTTTTCACAACATATTTGTGATGTATCACCTCTAGTATTTTTTCAAGTCTTTTAAGTTATTTTTGAACAAATACATATGATTCTGAAAAGAAAAATTTATATAAAAATATGATAAAATGATACTAATATATATCTATTTAATTAATTAAATTACATAAAATCATGATAATTTTAGTGTTTTTTAAACACTCCTCAAGCATGTTTACACATACCATGGGGTTAGTTTTCGTAGTGTGCATGCTAAGTGGAGTTTTGGCATGCTTAGTCATTGACGTTGTCACTTGTGTTTTTGGTTTGTTTTGTGTGCAGGTATTTATAAAAAAAACTCGAAAAATTTTAGAAGAAAAAAATGTAACTTTTTACCACCTCATCACCAAGCTTACCAAGGACCTCACCATAGATGAGGGTGAGGTTGTGGCGAGATGGATTACGAGGTGGCTACCAAGGTGGTAAATTTGAGTTCTATAAATACCACATCATTTCTTCTTATTTGGTATCCAAAAAATGTAGCAGAACTTTGTCAAATTGACATCTCATTTTTTTTGGATTACTAATACCTTAAGTGTTGTTCAGTATTAGTGATATATGACCATATGAGCAAAACGTGTTTGTGAGTGGTAAGTATTCAAGGCAGTGTTTGTAAGTGGGTTCTATGTGTTTAGCCATGTGTCGACTTGTGGTTTCATGCATGCAACATTTTCTTATTAACTTTACATGTTACTAATCTTTGGTTACTGATAACACCATAGTGGATGGTGTAGGCTTTGGAGGAAAGCCTGGTTCATGTGTTGAAATAGGTCTTTATAGAAATAACAAGCAAGAGCGGCAATAGGTAGCTAGAACATAGGTCCCAGCTAATAGAGGTAATGGTGGTTTTATTTCTATCAAAGTGTAACTATTTTATTTTTTAGTGGATTGTTTGCTACTGAGTGGTTATCTTAAGTAACTTAAGGATGTTACCACATAAATAGTGTTTCTATGTGGGTTTACCTCATTATATCAGGTGTTATACATGCTTGAATGTGTGGCTAGTATAATCAGAGTTTAAAAAATATATGTTCCGACATCCTAAAGTTTAAACTTTGATTAGAAAGCTTTTAGCATGTTAGAACATATATTTTGGACCCACGCAAGATATTAACATACCTACAGATCATGCATATCAACAATGAAAGAGTCCTAGACTCAATATACAATTAGGCTAAGAAGTTACTACCTTCTTAAGGACTCAAGTCAAATAGGTAAATCACAGGAAGATAAACACAAAATAAATAAGCATAGTTGTAGTTCATATAATCTAAGATAGACAGTATGACAATAGGTTCAAAAATGTTAAATCAAATGATTAGCAATATCAAGTTCTCTAGGGACAAGCATGGAATTATATACAATGAGAGGGTTCCAACTTCCACAATGTGTTCTACTAAGTTTGTCAAAGCTTCCAATCAAGATCCAAAGTCAGTATCTACCACTATCGACTCAAAAGGTAAATTTGTTGCATGTTCTTAGCTAGATTCCCCTAGCAAGTTGAACCACTCACCTAAGGATAGCACTTATCATTGCTCTAGTAGTTGTCTATTACCTTTACCTACTAGCATCCCCACTTGCCACCACTGTGGTGATCTTAGACATTTAAGACCATATTGTTAGAAATTGACTTCTCATCCTCGTGTGAAAGTAAATGTAAGCGCTTCCTTTCCTTTTCCTATGCATCCCACTTGTCACCACTGTGGTGAGCTTGGACATTTAATACCACATTGTGGGAAATTGAATTCTCATGCTTGTGTGAAATTCAATGTGAATGCTTCCTTTTCTTCTCCTACGCATACTACTTCTCGAAGTCAAGGACCCTATTTTCCCAAATCCACTATCCATACTTGTTATTGTTATGGCATTGTTGACCATGTTGCTAGGTAGTGTCTTAGATTTATTAGAATTACAACTTAGAGTCCTCCACCTACTCTTCCCTATCTTATTAGTCAGGATGTAGGTATTATGGCTCATTCGAACATATTCATAATGGCTCATAAAATTTGCCTCGTTCTGTTTATATGGATGACTTGATTGGTTATATTAGAAACTTTAAACAAACAAATAACGAGTTCTATATACTCCCCATGCTTACATAGGTAAGAGACTATCTCCAAGTTCTATTCCCCCTCACAAATTCTTTAAAAAGAGGGATGTAGTTTATCACTATTTTTGGGTGATCTATTGGGGTAGAGTTACTTACTTTCATTTCCCTCTATGTTTTTCATTTTTCTATACATTAAATTGTGTTATTTTGTTTGTGTTCATCTGTTTGAAACTTCTTCTTGTCTATTGCTTAATGTTTTCGAGTCATACATAGTAATTTAATTGTCATATTTGTTAATTTACCTTTATGATTGATCTTTTACTAGTTTTCTCACATGCAAGTTGCTTTGACATATTCCTTATGTGCGTTTATCTTGCATGTTGCCTACCTTTTCCTTTATGGCCTTTTCTATATGCATAACATCATATATTTTCATCATGCAGTGTCATTATAGTAGGGTTTTCTATCTATGATCCTATCTTTCTTATGACATGACATTGAGAACGTTTCTCATTTATCTTACTAGATTTTACTTTCTTACACCTAGCATATCGTGTTTTGATTATCTATTTGTGGCTTATTGACTTATGTCTTTCTTTTACCTATCTTTTTCCTTCTTATCCTTTTTCTTTCCTTGAGTTGTTTCTTTGAAATTAACTAAGATATCTTTCTTTCTTATATCTTTGTATAAACTCTTATCGTCTATGATGTTGTCCCTATTAAGCATGTCGTGTGTTTCTATGTTAGAACTTATGTCCTTCTCACATGCTTAGTGGTTCTATTAGCATCGCTCATTTCTTCCTCATTTTAGGGATGTTGCTTATATTGCTCACTAGTTTATTAGTTTCTCTCTTTCTCCTAACTAGTAATGATGTAAATGTTGATATTTATCTCTTTCAAGTCACGTTTCCTTTCTTCTTAGGCATTGATCTGTGTTGAGTTCTTTCTTGTCATCTTAGTTGTTAGTAGTTATTTTATGTTTCATGAGATTGATAGCTTTTCTCTTTGCTATACTTTTGCATGTAAAATAAATTTTAGAGGGATCATGTTGATAAATGTTTGGCATGCATTTGACCTGAATTGAAGTATAGATGTTTTGACATATGTATTCCATGAGAGCATGTATGGCTAAATTTTTCTTTTTTTGAAATAAAATTATCTTTTGCACATGCCATATCTTTGTGAATTTGTATGGTTATTTTGAGACCCTTGTGTTTTAGAGTGAAGGAATGGATGAGTTGATACATGAAGATGGATGGAGTGCACAAAATGGGTGTACTTGGTGTAGGTATGTCTTTTGGATTTTAGTGTATGTTTTTGTGTTGTTCATAGAACCAAACAACTTTAGAGCATCTTCATAACCAGCACATTTTTTATAAGGGTCTTTACCTAGTGGTGCAGTTGCTTGACATAGAAAGCCAAAGGGATAGAGTGTAAGTCACATTATACTTATGTTTATGTGTTTCCTTCCCATATACAAAAGATGGTGTTTATTTTATTTTTACTTAGCGTATTTTTCTTCCTTTGGGTAATTCACACATGCACACAGTTAGGTACACTTTATATGTAAGCATGTTTACACACACCACGGGGTTGGTTTTCCTAGCATGGATCCTAGGTTGAGGGTTCATACTCGCTCTTCGATGTTGTTACTTCTAGCATTTGACATGTTTCAGGTGTTGGTATTTATGGATTAAACTTGGAATTTTTTAAAATGAAAAAAATACAATTGTAGCACTTTGCTAACGAGCTTGCCAAGGACCTCGCCACTACCCTTTGATGAGCGAAAACCGGCATCGCCGATTCTCGCAAATACTTTGGTTTTAATATTTGTAAAACTCTCGCAAGTGCACGAATCATTTCGTAGAAAATTATAAGTATACTCCCAAGGTCGATCTAAGGAAGGAATGTATGTGGTTTTTAATTTATTATTCAAACTTTTAAAAACGAAATTAAATCCTAAACATCCTGTCACGATATTTTGGGGTTTGTGTTTTAATCTACTTACGGAAAAATTAAACATAGATTGATAAATATTCATGCAAATTTTATCTTTTATAAGCAGTGGAGTATTTATGGATATAATAACTAAGTTAATTATGCTTGCTTTCATATTATCTAGGTTATTAAAGATATAAATTGATATTTATTGATTCTCCACTTTTTGTATGAATACCACCTTTGGTGGGGTTAGATATTCTTTGTTAACTAAACAAATCAATTAACTTTATGGGTGGGGTTGATAACTAATTTGGTTAATTAAATTAATTCCTTTTTCTAAGAGATTGAAAATGAACCATTTAAATGCCACCTTTGGTGAGGTTGAAACTGATTTAAACTTTATTCAAGGTGTCCAAATTAAACCTAAGAATTTAGTTATCCAAGTACTAACTTTCAAGTTTTAAAACCACTATTGAAAACATGTTGTCGATACATTTTTGAATAATAATTCTTATAAAAACTTTTGAAATAGAGCTTCAACTGACTCTAACTAAGGGCGATTGTACCATCGAATAAAAGAGCACTACTCTAAATTAGACGGGATAACTAAACCTTAAAATCTAATTTTGATTTAATTTTGTAATGAAAAATAATATATTTCTCTAACATCCTTAATATAAAATCTTGAATAAAAATAAAATCAATTCATTTTAGAAATTTTCACCTATTTAATATTTCGCAAGCATAACAACGTTATTATTATATCATGATTATAACTGACTAAACACGGAGTTAAATTTAATCACGGACAAATTAAATATAACATGTAAGAATAAAGCATAAAAATAAGCGTAAAGAAAATAAAATCCTTACAGAACTTGGCTATTCCGTTGCTAGAAAACCTCAGCGGAATTTGCGCTTCCATTTATTGAATCAAAAATCTAAAATATTACAAAAACATAACTAGTTCTTCCCAAAAAGGGAAGAACTCTAAATCTAAGAGAAACTAGCTAAAACATAAGAAAAACTAGCTAAAACATAAGAAAAACTAAAAAAAAATAAAAACTAAGAAATGAGAGGGAGAAAAGAAAGAGAGAAGTGTGGTTTTGAGGTGTGCTTTGAATTGAATGGAAGGGGGGTATTTATAGGTGAGGATGGAGAGAAAAAATGAGTAACAAAATGTTAAAAAAAATATAAAAAAATTAAAAAAACGTGTAGTGGACATGCTGAGGTCATCAATGACGTCGGCGTGCCAATCGTGAGAGCGGTACACGTGGAAAATGGGGCAAAAACGCGTTGGGCGCGGCTAAGACATGCCTTGGCTGACCTTTCGGCGCGCGTGAATAGTGCCAGCAGTTGCGATGATAACGCGAAGGAGGTATCCAGCGAGCGTATGCTGAAAGATCTTCAGGCGCCTTGTAGCGTGTAGCTGCAGAATTGCGTGTAGCGATTTTCCATCTTTTGACATTTTTGACCTTTTCGCCCCATTTTGTCCAATTTTTCCATGTTTGTTGACCTTTTTCCACTTATTTATTAATTTATTTGTGATGTATTGCTTCAAGTATTCTTCTTTGAGTCTTTAAATTGCGTTTTTAAGCCAAAATACCTGAAAAACAATAAAAATACCCGTGATTCCGAAAAAGACAAATTTATATAAATATATGATAAAACATATAAATACATATATTTTTAATCAATTAATGTGCATAAAATCATGGTTATTTTAGTGCTTTTTGAGCACGCATCACCCTTACCACTACTTTCTATAAGGGAGTTGGCGAAGTGGTTGGTGAGGTGTGTATTTTGAGTCCTATAAATACCCCACTCTTTTCTCTTATCTTTACCCCTATTTTATGTAGAAACATTTTGCCAAGATTTGGACTATTTTATTATATATGTTTTAAATCATTTTAGATAGGTTAATCTTGAGTATGGGTCATTTTGTGAGTTTTGTAATCAAATCTTAGGCTATGTGTATACGTGTCTGGTTATGTGTCTTCCATACACGATTTGATATTAGTGTTGAACTATGTGTCCCTTGAAAGTGTGAGTTGGTATATTTCTATTTCTTGATCTATGGTTTCCAATCACACCACATTGGGTCATGTTGGCTATGGAAAACAACCAGGTTCGAGTGTTGAACCAAATAGTTGCGAAAGTAGCAAATGAAGAAGAATAGTAAGAACTTTGGACGATGGTCATAGCTGATAAAGGTAATAATGGTTTTACTATTTATTAGCATTGTAACTTTTTTATTGTTTAGTGTATTATTTACTACTGAGTAGTTACCTTAAGAAACCCGATGATGTTACCATATAGATACAGTCTCTATATGGTTTACCTTGTTATATTAAGTGTTATGCATGACTCTTATTGAGATAGTGTAATTTGAATTTGTTGTGTATATATCTCAATATATTGAATCGTAAATTCTAATTAGAAAGGATTTGTTATTTACTGGCCTTTTGGTTTGATATAAAATATATTTTATTCAAGCTATCTACTTTTTGATTTTACAACGTGATTTGTATAAGTGTTTATTTTCTTATTTGTGTGAGTTAGGGTTTAGTATTTTAAGAGTCTGTATCTCCTAATTACCCTAGTTTTATATTGAGTTGTAGACTCTTTCAGCATTAAACAACATTTTTGACAATTTTATGACAATTTTGTGAGAATTTGGCCAAAAGATATGAATATCACGTTTGGAGTCTAGATGTATAAAACAGACACAATGTTGACAATATCGTTGAAATTTTCATCCTTGGTTCTTAGATAACCTTCTTGAGTATTATTGACCTATTATTATTCAAAATATATACATCTATTGAAGGAATTACATTTTAGTTCTCTTTTTATGTACTTTATTCAATTTTAGGTATTTTTAATTGTGATTAAAATTGGAGCATGGTAGGGTTGGAATCCCTTCCCTCTTTTCCGTTCCCAAGTAAAAATGTTTTTCCTATTTTTAATTATAATTTATGTAGGTTATGTTTTCCATTATAACTTGTCCTATTATGGCTTAGATCCAATGCACTTTGGACATTAGATGATGATGCAAGGATAATTTCTCATTTGGGGATTGTGGCCCTAACAATCATTCTAAGATGGCATAGAACACATTCTCCATTGTGTTGAGGTGGGTTTCCACCCGTGATCTCTATCTGAAGACCGCTTGGGCTCATCGTGGATGCGGAGGTACGAGATCGATAACTTAGGTAAGTGATTGCATGACTTGTTCCACATTGGGTAGGACTTAATCATCCCTTGTAGAAGTTTTGCTTTCAGAACCAGAAAGTTGATTCATCTTTGAAGGGAAAAAGTTTGACCTATCAGAAATCCTATAGAGTTCAACTTCTATTTGGAGAAGTTTTTTAGGCTTTAAAGGTCATTTTTGTAGAGATTGTATGGCTTAGAATTTGAGAAACACAACCAATATCTTTTTTAATTTGGTTTTGATTTAACTAACAGAATACAATTGTTCCCATAAACGACGCCAAATGTTAATGTTGATTCTTTTCAAATTGATGATTAATTGCATCTCTCCTTACTACAAACCTAAGAATAGAGAACACACTATTAGATATTTATATAAGTACAACTGAAGAGTGATAAAGGAAGGGACTAGTATATGATGCTTAAATAAGTTTAGATAGTTAATGATAAAGGAGGGACTAGTATCTCTCATGGTGATCTAGAGATTTGAAGAAAGATTTAGAAAAGATTGTTTATCTACAATGTTTGTCAAATGCCAAGTGATCATGTGTGAAGTGTATAAAGTGAATATATATAAGAGAGATTCTACCTATTGGTGACCTTTTCTCATTAGGATAGACTTATTTTAGTTGGATAATTGGAGGATAATTACTAGTTGATTACTCTATTGAATATGCATCTAATAATGATACTAATCTATTAACTTGGCATTTATTAGGCTAGTTTATGAATTATGTGCTTAAGAACTCTCATGTAACATAACATGAGTTAATTTACACTTAACAATATAATTATCATTTTTTTCTTTAAGTTGGTATTTTTGGTTGATAAATTTAGTAACAACTATATTTATGTAAGTAGAACTGAATTTCTTTTCATTTTTGGGATGAAATCAATAGCTAAAGTTTAATAATAACTTTATAAGAATTTAAAATTTAATACTTATAATTATCATTCATAATTTAGTGGTAAAAATATATTTATCTAAATTCAAAGTAGAATAAAATAAGTTATTAGTTAAGTTCTCTATAATTACATTAATTCATCAAAATATATACTTTAATATTCTATTTTTTAAGATCTTCATTTTTTTTTAAATCCTTGATCATCTCCCGCTAATATTTTTTTAAGCACAAATTCAAATTATTTTTTTTAAAAAGGAAAAAGTTATCGTAGATAATAGATGTTTGAAAGAACATTAGAAATTAATTATAAAAAAAAGTACCTAATTAAATTTTGGATAAAAAAATTGAAAGAAAATACAATATTATCAACTAACTTTAAATTATTTTTTCAAAATACCAATATTTAAGACTCCTCATTTTAAAAAAATTATTTTATATATATATTTTTATTTTATTTTGCATTTTTCCTTCAAAATTCTAACTGTCTTTAGAAAAAAAGACACTAAAAATTGATAGAAATCTTTAAAGTATTGGAACACTCTAATGTAAAATATACCTTATAATAAAGCCATTAAAATATATAAAGAAAACACCTTTAATTTATAGAAATATATATATATATATACACTAATAATAATAATATAGTTATTTAATGGATTTTATATTTATTCTTTAAAAACCATATTTAAGTGAATCTTATTTTTAATATAAATTAAATTTTATTTTATGGTATAAAAAAAATGCATATGTGAGTTAAAAATAAAATTTCATTTATGGAGATAATTATACTATCCATTAAAACATATACATTTGTGACTAACTTTTTATCAAGGCTAAAAAATTTTGGTACATTTTTATAAGATGTATGTGAGTGTTGGTAATATTTCTCAACAAAACATACAAATATAATTTTAGTTTCTTGGTGTGTCATTCAAGAATATTTTAATGTCAAAGAAACTATCGAATTCTAGCGATCACAATTAAGGTATATCTCTGTTCTTATGCACGTTAGATTTCATATTAGACATTTAGGAACAATTTGAGATTAGACTACTCGATTGATAGAGATATGTCTAGATTGATTTAGCTATGTAGATCAATTTCCTCAATTCAGAAAGTCCTAAATTAATTTTTTCATTGATTAGATTGATCGAGAATTGACTGGATCGATCGAACTAAGTACTAATTCGCTCGAGCATATGTTAGATAGATCGAGTAGCTAGGGTTTTGATTTTAAAAATATATTTCTAATTTGAATTTAATTGACTTTTTGCTATATTTTTCTTTTTCTTTAAAACTCTTTTAACTAATTTTATGGACAATATAGTAATTTTACTTTGACCTAGTACTTTAAAATGTACTATATATACAACCCTAAGTACACAACTTTATTTAACCACACAAAAGCATTATTTTCTTCATTTTATTCTCTCTATTTTGTTTTGCATAAACTATTCAATTAGGTTTTTTTGTTGAGTTAATTTATCAAACATTTATGACCGTATTTGATGGATTAAGAAGCCTATAATATTTGTGATATTGTCCTTTAAACTGATTGTTTTAAGGTTTTTAGTTGATTTCGATTTGTATGATATATTTATTAAATCATTTGGTAAAAATTATTCATTATTGAACATGTTCCTGGACACACATTTTCACTTATGTTATTATGCTAACATTTCAGATACTGGTTGAACGTGCTCGATTGCTTGTATGACTCAAGTTGTCAAAATGTTGGTCTGGATTTGAACAACATTCTTGTAGAGGCTGTGATGAAAGTATCGGCTTCTAAGGAGATTACTTAGGGGGTTTATCTTGGTAGGTAGTATAAGACCTGACCTTTAATTGGACCTTATTTTTCATAGTTGATAGTTAGGTGGTCTGATAGATTGGTGGTTTTTCTCTTAGGTCATTGGTGTGGCCTATGTTGTTTCCACCTAAAAATATCATGTCTCAATCTTTATATTTTTGCATTATTTTGTTTACATGTAATTGTATGCCTATTCGTCTACGAAAGTTTTAATTTATTGTACTTTTTCTATTTATCTATTCACTTTCTATAGCTAATTAGGTTCGTAGTTAAAAAAGAGACTTTCCATTGGTATTAGACCGGGTCACTAGATACACTTACTATGCATAAGACTTTTTTATGGATCATTTAAAAGAGGGTTCATTTATAACTCGTGTACCTTACTTTGATGAGTCTAATGTTCCATATTGGAAGGCTCGTATGGGAGCCATTCTACTGTCTATAGATTAGAATGTTTGGAACTTTGTGCTTTATTTTTGGGAACCACCTATGGTTACCAAAGATAATGTAGGCACTCCTCAGTTGAGGAACGAATGAACCAATCAAGATAAAACTGCTAGCAACTGGAATTAAAAAGGGTATTAATGTTATTTTTAGTGTCGTGTCTCCTAATGAGTTTTGTCATATTTCTAATGTTGATACTACTAAGCATGCTTAAGATATTTTAGAGGTTGCATATAAGGGCACCTCACAAGTTAAACGAATTAAATTTTGCATGCTTGTAGTCAATTTAAAAATCTTTGGATGAAAGAAGATAAAACTTTCTCTGAATTTTATATTAGATTATGTGATATTAGTAACACCTCTACTAATCTTGGAGAGAAATTTGATGATTTTAGGATACTTTGAAAGATTTTCTGCTCATTATTAGATCACTTCCATGAAAATTTCATTACTATTAATGAAAGGAAGGATGTGAACACCATCAAAATAGTAGAACTTATTGGCTCACTTCAAACCTTTGAGATGAGCTTTCAAAGACCTTCAAACAATAAAGGTATCACTTTTAAAACTATTATAATTGAAGGTAGTGACAATGATAATGAAGAACTAGTACACTTAACCAGAAGATTGAACAAAATACTCAACAAAAAGAATCCTCAAAACAAAGGATAATCAAGTTGTTAAAAGGATTAAAATCTGAGAGAACTCAAATCTGTGACTTCTAATGGTAAGAAATATAAACCCATTGGACCTTAATGTTTTGATTGCAATGGAACTAGTCATATTGTAGTTGACTTTGCAAACAAGAAGAACAAAACTAGAAGAGGTTTGAAATCTACACTTACTAACTTTGAAAGTGATAACAACAATCCAATGGCATTAGAAAATTTTGAAAACAACTATTTGACATTTACTGCAATTGCTGGTAGACACTTCAGTAAATCTCACATTAATTTAGATGATGAGAAATTCCACAGTATTGAAAAAATAAAAAATTCATTTATTTGAGCGTATTAATGATCTAAATTTAAGTCTGACAAACTTAGAACAAGAAAAAAAAAATGTGGTACATGGACTTGAATAATCCAAGGAAGTTGTAAAAAGACTAAACATTAGAGTTGAAAGGTTAAACAATATTTTGGATTATGAAAAATCTATTGGAGACAAGAGAGAACTAGGCTATGTAGATGAGGATTCTATGCCATCATCTTCAAAAAACAACTACGTTTGTAAAACACTCCAACCTTTCATCTTTGCAGGCTACACATATAGCTTCAACATCAAAAACCACATATGTATAGCCTTTTAACCTTACTCCTAATGTTAGTAATTATACATAAAGATCATTTACACCTGTGATTAAAAAATTTGATAAGTTTGTGCTTATCATCACTGTGGTAGGAAAGGTTATATTTGGCCCCAAGTATAGATTTCTTAATGAATGCTTCTAAATCTAATAATACCTTCCATGCTTCACATAGTAGGACTCATAACGATTATCTATTTATGCATGTTGCATCATATTTTAGGATAAATGAAAATTATAATAACATATTCAAAAATTCTACTATAAAGCACGAAGTTAGTGATTCAAAGAGGCATTTAAAATTCAACACTTGTAATTCTAGGATTAATTGTCATTATCCTATAATGTATAGCACATCTTCATTTAAAATGAATGCGAAATCTAAAGGTAAGTCCAAGAATATGCCAATGACAACTAATGTAGTTGATTTCTAACCCAAAGACATAAACAAATTAAAATTTAACAAAGTTTAGGCTGGGAAAGATTATCTCTTTTTTGATTACCTTACCATTCTTTATTGTTTATCTATATACTTTTATTTGAGCTCTTAATTGACCATATGTGAGAATCTTTAGCTTGTATATTTTTATTTTTATTTTTAATTATTTTTCTTTATTTTCAAAGAAAAAAGATAAAAAATAAAAAAGGAGGGAAGTAGATATGTTTTAACATTGACATAATCATTACATACTCCATTCATATTTTTTTATTGGCTATACATTATACAAATGGATATTTTGACTCGTGCATTTACATATTTTCACATCTAGTGATAGATGTTGACATAAACCAACTCACACACTTACTTGACATATTTGTATGTCATGCTTGAAGTTTATGATTGATTTTTTGAGATTCTAGAATAAGCTAACCTTGAATGTAAAGTTATTTTAAGATCTTTCACTTTCTAAAATGCTACTATTGATAGATACCTAGTTTTGAAATGGTTACGTACTATGATTTGTGAAAGTCATCATACTAGTTTTTTAGCTTGTGCATATTTCCTTAAAATAATAATAATAATAAAGGAAAAAAGAAAAATACAAAAGTTTTTACATGCATAAAAAGAAAGAGCTACAAATGGTTATACAAAATGAAAATAAATAACTAATCCTTTTAAAAAAGATTAATAGAAGAGGGGAACACACACACACACATATTATGATTTAAAGCTCTCTCTTGGTAAGTAAATTTTATTTTATATAAGTATAAATTCAACTGTAATTTTTATGATAGGTGAGATTCCTTCCTTTAGATCCTTCAAACTAATTATAAATGGATTAATTGACTTACTGTTACAATTTTGATATCTATCTCATTTTTGGTGACTGTCGATATGTCACTATATGTGTTAATATGTTTATGTGACATGTTTACATATATTTATTTTGTTAATGGAAATTCATACCACTAGTACAAAATGTGGCATTCAAGTTGAGATTTAAAGTCGATTCGTTGAAAACCTGACGCGTTTGTAGTGTCGGTTGACGTGTTGAACAGATGCTACACGTAGGACGTAGAGTCGATTCTACGTGTCAATCGATGCTACACACGTGGATAGTGTCGGTTGGCACATAGAACCAATGCTACATCCTACGTGTAGAGATGGTTCAACACGTCAAATGACGTTATCCACGTAAAATTACTCATTAATTTTTTTATTTTAACAATTTTTAAAATTGAAATTACACAATATAATTTTTTTTTGTCAATTATTATTTTATTTTAATTATGTAAAATTGAATTTGGATATAGTATAAATTTTGCTTCTTTTTTTAGTCAATTGGTTTTTAAAATTTTATAATTTATAGAATTTTTGTGTATATTTTTGGATACTTTTATGTACATGATTTGATGTATAGTTAAAATCTTAAAAAATATAATAATTGAACAAAAAATAAGAAAATTGTATTGTTTAATTTCAATTTTAAACTAAAAATAATAATTAATGAGTAATTTTACGCAGCATCAGTTGTAACTTCATTTACTCTTATAAATATTTCTATTAATCCTACATACTTATTATTCACTTTACATTATTTTGTATTATATATGTTTTGTATTATGCATGTTATTATTTGTTTGGCTGATTTTCTAGGTGGGTCAGGGGAAATAATATTTAGATGTTATGGGTTTGAGGGACTAGAATAGTTATTGTGCGTTATGAAGATAAAGGAAAAGATACCAAAACTAGATACCCTAGTTCTTATGTAGTAAAAATCTGCGATGAATGACAAAAACTTTCATAATTGTTGTTTCTACTTTAAAGAGTGGATTTTCTAGGCAATTTTGCTCCAATATAAATAATAATGTGATTTTCTTGCCTTTTGGAAGAAGAGAGAGACTTTTATATTAGCTAGTTTCAATAATGTCGTGCATATTTTATTATTATTATTAATTACCGTACGTAGATAAATTTATTTACATATAAATAATTATATTTTATTTAGTAAAAGTAATACAATTTTAAAATGATTAAAATGATAAATATTTGTATTATATATCTTTTGATATATATTCTAATAATTAGGGAATTCATATATAATAATACCTTAAATATATTGATTGGATACATATTTAATATGCTTAATGTCAATAATAGAAAATTGAAAAATCTTGGATGTCAAAGTGTAGAATTGAGCAAAACTACATTTCTGGAGTTGAAAGTTTCATGGAATTTACTTGTAGAAATAGTAATAATGAAATTAGTATGATTCGATATCCATGTGTTAAATGTAAAAATGAGCGATTTCATGATGTTGACGAGGTTAAGTATCACCTTATCCGTAGTGGTATTCTTTTGGGTTATAAATGTTGGTATTATCATAGAGAAAATATTAATAATACTCATGGGGAAGAGATAAATAAAAATGTGAGTGGATTATATACATTTTATCATAATGTACTGACATAAAATATGTTTAATGGTGTTAAAGATGAACTACATGAGGATGATCCTGAAACCTTTAAAAAACTTCTAAAACATGTTGAAAAATCATTGTATCCAAAATGCAAGAAATACAATAAAATGTCGGGATTGGTTCATTTGTATAATGTGAAGGAAAAACATGATTTTTCTGACAAGGGATTCACAGAATTACTAAATCTACTAATAAATATGTTTCCTAAGGGTATTGAATTGTTATCTTCAATTTATGAAGTGAAGAAATATCTTAGTCGATTTGGCATGGAATATCATAAGATTCATGCTTGTCCAAATAATTTCATTCTTTATAGAAAATAATATGAGACATTAGATGATTTTCTGATGTGTAAAGAATCAAGATGGAAGCATGCTACAAATGAGACAATACTTAATAAAGGCATGCCCGCAAAGGTTTTTTGGTACTTTCCTCCGATTCCTCGCTTTCAAAGGTTGTTCAAAAGTAAAGAAAAATCAAAGATGTTGACTTGGTATTCAGATAATCGATCTAATGATGGAGTGTTATGTCATCCTTGTGATTCTTCAAATTGGAAAGTAGTAGATAATTTATCCCCTCAATTTGCATCTAATCTATGCAATCTTCATCTTGCCATTGTTGTTGATTGAATTAATCCACACAGTTCCCTTAGTAGTAGATATAGCTATTGGCTAGTAATTATGGTAACATACAACCTTCCTCCTTGGTTGTGTATGAAAAAAAATTCATGATGTTAACATTATTGATCGTAGGACCGAAACAACCCGGTGTTGATATTGATGTATATTTGCAGCCTGTAATAGATGATTTAAAGACATTGTGGAATGATAGTGTAATTGTTTACAATGCACATAGAGAAGAACACTTTAACTTGAAGGGGGTCCTTTTATGGACAATTAATGATTTTCCTACCTATGGGAACTTATTAGGACATGTAACAAAAAATTATATAGGATGCCCTATATGTAGTGATGGCACTTCTACAACTTATATTGTTCGCGAATGAAAGATTTCTTATAGAAAATACATAGAAGATTTTTTCCATTTGAACACAAGTTTAGATACCAATAGAAACCGTTCGATGGTGAAGAAGATCATGATCTTGCACCCCGACCTTTGCGAGATGTTGAGATATTAAGGCAATTGAATGGTATGACATGATCCAAATAGGTAACCCTATGCTTGGTGGAAGTAAGAAATTTTTTATTGATCACACTCTATGGGAAAAAGCATACCGAATCATTTTGGTAAATAATAATGAGGCATAACAGTACATAGAGTAAGTGATGACTGGTTCAACCTTTCCATTTATGCAAATTTTTTTTTAATTAACTATTAATGATGATATCTACTTGATATATCTTTAATAACATTATAGAATGCATTTGATGATATCTACTTGATATATCTTTAATAACATTACAGAATGCATTTAAACTTACTAAACATTGATCCTTGTTATAAAAAAAAGGAGGAGAAAAATGGTTGTATGATGAACATAAGCGAGAGCTTATTAATTGGTTTCGCAACCATGTAAGTGTCACATACAAGAATTCATTAGTACTTCTATGCAATGTTTTAAAACTTTTCTTTAAACACATTTCATGTTTTTGTATGCATAGATTTGAGTTGAACTCAACAAACCCAATCATAAAATAATAGAAAGTTTAGAATGGCTTGCACATGGTCCAAAATTCGATGTCAAATCATTTTCTAGTTTCACAATTAATGGATTGAGGTTTACGACTCAAGCAAGGGATAAAGTCAGAGTAAATCAGAATAGTGGTGTGAGGATGGTTGCACAAACTATACAATTTTCCAGTTCAAAAGATGGTAATCCTGCATTTTATGATAGAACATATTATGGTATAATTCAAGAAATTTGGGAACTCAATTATGAAGTTTTCAATGAAACAATATTATTTTGTGATTGGGTCGAAGATGTTATCAATGTTGGATATAAAATAGATGATTTTGGATTTACCCTTATAAATTTATCTAAGATAAGTCACACTGATGATCCTTTCACGTTAGCACTTCATGGAAAACAAGTATTTTATGTGAGCGATCAAATTGACATAAGATGGTATTTTGTGTTAACGCCTAATGTATGTGATGATCTAGTTGATGACAATGATTCTTCATCATGGAATCGAAGTGATTATGAAGGAATATATGTATACAATTAACAACCTAATTAAACATAATGTATGTTCTATATTGTTATAATAACTCTTGGATGTTTATATATATGTATGGACTTAAAATTGTCAATTAATTTATATTTCATCATTTTTTACATATATTTCATGGATACTAGGGTACTAGAGCTTGTAGAACCAAATGATCCATTGGGGCATTTGAAAAGAAGGGGTTGGGCAAATATACCTGATGCTCCACTTAACCAAGATGATAGAGTACCCATTCTATTTGATACTACTGGTAATCCAATAGGGGAAAATGACCAACAATTGAAATCCTTTATTGGTAGACTTGTGAAGTCAAGTATACCAATCAATATAAATGATTGGACTCAGGTTGACGAAGCTGAAAAATACAAAATATGGAAAACCATTTGTTTAAGTCTTTTATATTTTATAACTAATTACATATATTATATCTTTTTTGTAGTGTGTTTTTACAAAATCGTTATAAATTCGATAACACTTGGAAGAACAAGTGTTATAAGATTACAAATAAGGCATGGAAGGAATACAAAACTTCCAAATTGGCCAGAAATTATGTTTTTTCATATTTGGAACCACTTGATGAAGTAGAGCTTTACAAAATCCTTGAAGGACACCTTTGGATTACACCTCAAGTTTGGAAAGACTTCGTGGATTATAGACATATGGATGAATTTCAAATTATTAGGGAAGAACATCAGAATATACAAATGCATAATATTCTTCCTAACCGTACTAGGAGGTCTTCAAATCCTGAAGTTAGATATAGAATGGTATTATTAATTGTGTTAATTTATAAATATTTTTATATTTATTTTCCTTAAATTTAAGTTGATGTCATGGTTAATGAATTTATTTAATTTATGTAGGAAGCTAAATTGGGTAGACCGGTTACCCGATCTGAATTGTACATAGAAACAAAGACTCCCAAAATGAAAAAGTTAAGACCAATGATTAAGTGAGGAGAAGAACAACTAAATAAGTTGGTTAGTAATTTAACTTGACACAAAGTCCTTATGATTTTTAATAATTGATGTAATAATGTATGATATGTTTGTTTGCTTTATTATTTGTAGAAATCTGTTTAAGAACAAATATCCAAGGGTGAAATAATCAAACAACCAGGGAAAGATGCTATATATCATGCATTCGGAAGCGAGCATTCTGGTCGTGTTAGGGGAGGAAGCCAATATGATGGTTATATATTTTATTTTAATATTCCAAAATAAAAGCCTCATTTGGTCAGTAAGGAGAAGTACATTAAAATTGAAGAAGAACTCAACCCTTTTAAGGCCTCAATGTTAAGTGAGATTGCCACTTTAAAAGAATATCAATCACAACAAATGTCAGGCATGACATCATACTACTACAATCAGGGCATTCCATATTAGCCACGCATGCAACCATCCATGCCAAGCATGCTACCATCCATGTTAGGCATGCAACCATCCATGCCAGGCATGCCACCAATGCAATCGCATGGCACCCAACCTATATCCTATATGGGATATAGTCATCCTATTAGTCCTCTCTTTATGCCAGAAATGTAGATGAAATCAAGTAGTGGTTTATTTTCTCCGATGCAATCTGTGCATTCTTACCATTAATCGCATCACGATGAACATTTTGATGAGAATGTACTTCCAATAGCTACCCCATATGGGAGTCCTCCTCTATTTGATGAATCATTTGTGGTAAGATTTTAAGTTTATGTAGATAATCTATTATTTTTATTTTTTATTATATATTTTATTTATTATATATAACTCTTAAATTTTTTTATAGAATATGAAATGTTTATTGAAACATCCTTCATCATGGACTTTGTTACTTTTGAAACGGTACAACAATTGAGCGATGATCGGATGATTCATAATCAATATTTTCCAAATCATTGGCGAATAGTAATTGATCAATCATTGCTCTATGACTTTCCACTACCTGTGCCTTCTAATGCTACCATAGTCTAAGAGGCTGTTGGACAATATGTGGCTTGGCCATTGATTCAAGTTGTGATAATTTTTGACATGATACTATTTTTTTACTACTATTATATTATTATTCTTTTATTGTTACTAACATACATAATACTTCTTCTTTAGTCTATTATACTAGAATTAGTAAATGTAGCACATTTAAGAGATATGAAGCAAGTATCTCGTGGTAAATCTATGTCTAGTGGTCAATCATCACACACTAAGTCATTCAAGAAGAAGCCATGGAAAAAGTATAGTTATGATTATGCTTTAAACTTTAGCAGAAATCTTGGCGCTTTGATGACTATTGTTGCAAGGGCATCTAGCATAAATGATGGATGGATTGTGCCACTTCCTATAGAAATTTCTAGTGTAGACATCGGCCAAACATATATATCGATCCAGTGTATATTGCATCTATTTGAATATCAAATGATCGATTTAAGTATAACTCAAGTGTGGACAAGGTGAGTCCTTAATTAGTAAATAACTTTCATTTATGTAGAACATATATAATTATATTATCTAATTATTTTTATATATATTTCTTTTATAAAGAGCATGTTATTATCAACTTCAACATAATCACTCATCACATTTAGCAATGTTTTATGATTCTTCATTTGTCAATCAATATCAAGAGAAGGATGTTAGCATCAAAGCTAAACAATTATGTGATAAGGTATTAACATTTAACAGAAATTAGAAGTTGATAATCCCTTGGCCACTAAGGTTTGAACAAGGCCAAGATCATTGGATGTTGATAATCCTTGATTTGTATGGCAATCATGTTTGGTATTATGACTCAACTTCCATAGAATTGAGTAAAGATACAAATGTAGTTGTTGAAATATAAGCGTTATAGCTAGCTATTTTTAATAAAAAACTAACCTTTTTAAACTTTGATAGGGCATGGAAGCTGTGGAACAAGAGTAGGGGCATTGTCCTTAAAAAATCTCATAAGCTTATATGGCATAAAGTTATGGTATGTACAAGTGAATATTACTAATTTTATTATTGAATAATAAAGATGTTTGAATATGGAAAATCATGTACACTTTTTTTTTGTACGTTCCATAACAAAATGATAGATTTATGTGTGGTTACTATGTCATGAAATTTATGAGCGAAATAATCACAAATATCAAAATTTCAATTGAAGATGTGGTAATCTCTTTCACCAATATACATTTTTAACATATATGAGTTATTTTTTGTGAATTCATGAAATTACATTCTTATTTTGAATTTAAATACATGTAGTTCTTTGGTTGGAATAAGACGGGCTATGACTTGCAAATTTTTGATGATTTACGAGAGGAATGGGAAGAACATATGGTTCAAATTATATCATCACAAGAAGAATCAAGAGAAGATTCTAATGATCTTGAATAGCATATGACAACATAATGATAATTTTTATAATTCTTTAATTTCTCTATTCTTATGTCTGAAGTTCCTTATTTGATGGATGTTTATGTGTTAATGTATTTAAGGGAATGAATTGTTTTATGGACTTGTTTTTTGCCCAATCTTCATTTCATCTCTCTTTCCTAGTTCGCTTATGACAACATCATGGTAGTCACTGGCCAGCCAAGTACAGGAAAATGACCAAGAATCATTATTCTAGTGTAATATCATGAATTCACAAAAAATAACTTATATATGTTAAAAGATTAGTGAAAAAGATTACCACATAATCACCTGAGTGATATAATAATAATCTTATCCCTTCGAAATCATATTAGCACTATATTAATCTTTTGTCTATAAATATGAAGTTATCTGGAATCAAGTTAGTATTTTTAATGCTATAATGAGCTTTAAATATGAAGTCAAGTCTAACTCTGATTTGTTACTTGGGTTGGTTGAGTTTTTGGTGCCCATAAACTTATAGAACAACTATTTTTTGCCTAACCAACTCAAGTAACAAATCGGAGTTACACTTGACTTCATATTTAGAGCTCATTATAGCATTCAAAATACCAACTTGATTCCATTTAGCTTCATATTTATAGACAAAAGATTAATACAGTGATAATGTGATTTCGAAGGGATAAGGTTATTATTATATCACTCGAGTGTCGATGTGGTAATCTCTTTTACTAATCTTTTAACATATATAAATTATTTTTTGTGAATTCATGATATTACATTCTTATTTTGAATTTAATTACATATAGTTCTTTAGTTGGAACAAGTAGGGTTATGATATGCATATTTTTGATGATTTACAAGAAGAATGGACAAAACACTTTGTTCAAATTATAACATTTGGAGAAGAATATGATGATCTTGAATAATATAGGACAACACCATGGTATTATTTATAATACTTTAATTTCTCCATTCCTATGTCTCTGAAGTTTGGACTGCTTGTTTTATGGATGTTTACGTGCTCATGTATTTAGGCGAATGAATTGTTATATGGATCAGCTGTTTATTATCCAGTTTCCTTGTCACTATGCTGGTGATTCTAAATCAACCAAGCTTGCTCTCCTTGAAATAAAGTGAGAATATCACAAAATCCATGACACTTTGATGACATCAATTTATTTGTAATTTAAGTTAAATATATATGTATTGTATATAAATTATATTTTTTGTAATAAATTCAATTATCAAGTAATTAATTATATTTAATTTTTCAATTATTTGTATTATTATTTAAACTTTGTTAAATAGATTTTGGTTTCTTTTTGCTATATGTGATTGAATACAGGTTACTAGTAGAGTAAAATATGTAAAAAAAAACAAATTTTAAAGTCAGTTTTTAATCAACCTTAATGTCCAGTTTTATAGTAGTGCACTTTGAACAAAATTAATTTTATCATTTGTGTATACTATTGTAATCATGTTAAGTTAAGTCTAATACCCTCAATTCAATATATATATATATATATATATTAGTTTTTATAAATTTTTGTTTTACTCTAATTTATTTAGAAGAGTCGTACAACTTAGTTAAAGTTCATTCATAGCATATATCTTTTTCTTCCTTATATTAGATTTAAGTTTATATGTTATATTATTTATTCATACGACAAAAATGGAAAAAACTTATAATATTAAATTTAAGGAGAGAATCAACTTTAATTTTTTTTTGAAATATTATACCTAAGGGGAGTAATGCCTTTTAATTTCTACATTATGATTACTCACTATTATGCATGTTCTTTGCTTTTTATATTGTTATATACACTGAAATAATGAATAATGAATTTTTTGAGACAAGTTGTTTGGGTATTTATGTTTATAGGCTTTCAAGACTTTTAAAATTCAAGCGAAGATAGCTTCACCGGATCAAATATTTACTTTTCATATGAGTGTTAGTGTGAGAAAAGTTTTGTCATACAAATATGTCAAAATGGGAGATTGTAAGGTGTATGTAAGTGTTGGCAATAATCGTGAAAAAAACACATACAAATTTAATTATAGTTTCAAGATGTGTTCTTCAAAAATATTTTCAAGCCGAAAAAACTATCGAGCTTTAGCGATCATAATTTAGGAATATCTATATTCTTATGCACGTTAGTTTTCATATTAGATATGTAGGAATATTTTTAAATTAGGCTACTCGATCGATCGAGGTTCGATATACTCAATTTAAAAAGTCCTAAATTAATTTTTTCATTGATTAGATTGATCGAGAATTGACTAGATCGATCAAACTAAGTACTCGATCGATCGAACATATGTTAAATTGATCGAATGGTTAAGGCTTTGATTACAAAAGCCTATTTTTAACTTGAATTGAATTGACTTTTTACTATATTGTTCTTTTTCTTTAAAACTCTTTTAGCTAATTTATGGGCAACATAGTAATTTTACTTTGACCTAGTGCTTCAAAATATATTATATATATAAACCTAAGTATACAACTTTATTTTACCACACAAGAGTATTATTCTCTTCATTATTTTACCATACAAGAGTATTATTCTCTTCATTCTTTTCTCTCTCTTTTGTTTTGCAAAAAACTATTCAAGTAGGCTTTTTCATATTTAGGAAACATTTGTGGTTGCGTTTGATGGATTAATAAGCCTACAATATTTGTGATATTATACTTTAAACTAATTTTTGTAGGTTTGTTAATTGATTTTAATTTATCTAATATATTTATTAAATCATCTAGTTAAGGTTATTGATTGTTCAATTTGCTATAGGACACACATTTATCCTTGTATTATTATGCTAACATTTCATGTATTGGTTGAATGAGTTCGATTACTTGTGTGACTTAAGTTGTCAGAATGTTATTCTAGAACCTTTCTTGTAAAGGATATGATAAAAGCAGTAGTTTGTAAGTAAATTACGAGCAAGCTTTATATTGTTGGGTAGTATAAGGTTAGGCCTTATAATTGAATCTTATTTTTCATAATGAATAGTTAAATGGTCCGATGGATCGATGATTTTTCTCTTAAGACAATGGTGTGATCTAGGTTGTTTTTATCTAAAATTCTCATGTCTAAATCTTTATATTTTCATATTATTTTATTTACACGTGATTATATGCCTTATCATTTATGAAAATTTTAATTTATCATAATTCTTCCGTTTATCTATTAACATATCTAACTAATTAGATTCGTAATTAAAGTTAGATCTTTTTCTCTGCATAAATATATATATTTATCATGTTTATACATTTATTTTTATGATTAAATTCTTCGCGGTAAACTAATTAATATTAATTAAATATTTTATGTTAGTTAATTAATTAATAACATTAGTTAACAAAATTTAATTAGAAAAATTATATGTAAACAAAATAATAACATGAATATTTACGTATCTTTAAGTAAAATTGACACATAATCAATTATCTTAGAATTTATCCGTCGTACAATCATTTTAGTACTTATATTATGTTAATTTTTCAATTCATTATTTTTTTGTTTTTGGTTGTAATTGATTATTGGTGATATTATAATCTCTTTCAATTAATTTATCTTTTTTATGTTATCTTTGTATTTTTATAATAACTTAAATCTCAATATCCATAATGAATTCTAAAATTTATATTTGTATAACAAAAATTTAACAAAAAAATCTGAATAAGAAAGATAACAAAAATAAAATCTTATTATTATTAAAATTGCCGACAAATAAAATCCTATTATTATTAAAATACCGACCAGTTGCGCTTCGCATGAATATAAATATCAAAATCAACGTTTACCCGAAGCTGTTTAGCATTTTTATCAAACACGATGAAAGCTTTTGCATGTACTAAGAAGTAATCGATCCAAACGTGCTATGTAAATTGTATAAAATCCTAAACAGTAACACATACACGAAGCTCCAACCCAGAGCCGAAAGTTTCCCTTCAGCGCTTTCAAAATCCATCCACTGAAATCTGACAAGCGAAACTGGATAATCACTATTCACTAAAAAACTGATCGTTCTTGAGCATCTCTTCGCGTCCTGACTCCATATCCTCACCTTGACTCTTGAGTCTGAACACAAGTAATTGAAAGCAGACTGTTCAAGAGGGCTCTACAGATAGAGTAGAGTTTTGTGCGTTTGTGTGTGAGTTTGAGGTCGAAGATGCTCCGGAAATGTGGAGGGAGATCCGAGGCAGAGAAGAGGGCAAAATTCGCCCAAATTCGTTCACGAATCGGATTAACCGAAATCGAATCGAGACGATCGAGCTTTCTAATTACAAGGACATTGTTTCTCCACACAGAGGCTCCATAAATTCCCTTCAGGTTCTCTTTTCTTTAATTGATTGTCCAATTTGTTTCACAGCCATTTATTTTTGACTTTGCTATTCAGGTTGATTTGACAGAGAATCGGTACTTGTTATCGGGTGCATCGGATGCATCTGTAGCTATATTTGATATTCAGCGAGCCACTGAGTACGAAGCTGGTGGGCTCATAGCAAAGCACAAGTGCTTATTTGTTGTTGACAAGCAACATGAATCTAGTCACAGATATGCAATATCCTCGGCAATTTGGTACCCTATTGATACTGGGTTGTTTGTCACGGGTTCGTATGATCATCGCATTAATGTCTGGGATACGAATACTACTCAGGTAAATTAGCCATTTTGTTTGGAATTTGCAAGGAGAGGAGAAAAAAATGTTCGAGATTTGATTTTGGTGGTGAGAAACTTGTTTGTTTTGCAGGTAGTTATGAACTTTAAAATGCCTGGGAAGGTATATAAGACTGCCATGTCCCCTTTAGCAAGATCCCATATGTTAATTGCTTCTGGGACTGAGGATGTGCAAGTTCGTCTCTGTGATATTTCTTCTGGGGCATTTGCACATACACTTTCGGGTCATCGGGGTATGTTGTGCGCCCTTATTGTCCTCTTTTCATATTTTAGTTCGAATTAAATATAAAACTTGTGATTTTTGGCTGGAGAAATTATGAATAATCTGTAGTTTGCATTATTTGTGGCCTTTCTTTTTCTCCGTTGGATTATTTAGTTTTTTAAGTACTTTAGATATTGCAGTCATCAATTTTTTAGGAATATGGATCAAATAATGTCACAAAAATATGTTTTATATGAAAAATTTTGGTCCCTGCTTCTTGGAATAGCATTTTACCTTTTGGGCATTGGCTATCTGGACCCGAGTTGTAATCCAGTCATCCACTGGTTGTGCATCCTAGTCCCTCAACAGCTGGTTTGACCGTTCTTTCACTAATACTTTTCTGTCTTGTTCAGGAATTGTGCTGCTGTGTATGGTATAGAAATTCTTATTTTCTTCCGCTTAACTGGCTAGTGGAAAACTACCTCGTATTTGCAGGGAATTAAGCCTGTAATGTATCTTTTTTTATGGCAGATGGTGTAATGTCAGTGGAATGGTCTAAGTCCAGCGAGTGGGTTTTGATAACAGGGGGATGTGATGGAGCAATACGTTTCTGGGACATTAGACGAGCAGGCTGTTATCTTGTGTTGGATCAGTCCCAAACTCAGCTTGGGAGACGCCCACCCATCCTGGACCGCTCTGTAGCCAACAAGGTTTCTCTTTTGATTTCTTTTTTCTTTGAACCCAAAGCAATCAATTAACATGACTTTTGTTTCTAATATATTTAGTCTTATCAATCTTTAACGTACCAGTTATAAACCAGATTGCTTCTACTGTTAATGTGAAGCCTTAGATTAACATTTCTAGGTATTTTTTGTTATTTGATAATTCCCTTGTTACCCTTAATGGTTAATGTTCAGTGCTGAATCAAACTATTTACTTATATTTGATGTTTTTCAAAAACAATATTGTCCCCTTGGTGTTTTACATGGATCTGGTTGACCTAGAGTGATAATATGTAATGAATATGATATAACTGCTAAACCAGTGGCCCGAAACATCAGAATGGGAAAAAGTTAAGATGAGTATAGTAATATTCTGTAATGATTGTATATGATATCCTTATTTTCTCTCTCTCTCTTCCTCTCTTTAAATGACTTCTCTTACACTAGAATTTATACTGATTTCTGAAGTCTAGCTGCTATTGACAAAGATGTGATGAGTCAACTGACTGCTTGGAAATCTGATTATTCATTTACCCGCAATTTTTATTGGTTTCACTTAGGTTTCTACTTCTAAGATTTTGTCGACAAACACCAGTTTAGCAAAATCACGGGCATCCCAAAAGAAACTCGCTAGTGGTATTGGCATAAAGCAGTCAGCTACTGTGAAAGGATCTACAAAGCAGAGATTACATCCAGGAATGTTATCCACTCAGGATCATGCGACTGCTCATTATGGTTCTGTTACTGGGTTAAGAGTGACTGAAGATGGCCTGTACCTCCTTAGTGCAGGTGGATTTTTGTTCAACTTAAGATTTAAGCACACTTTTTTTTTAAAGTCTTGTTTTAAATTGAAATCTCTACTTTTCTATTTCTTTTCCCCCCTTTTAACTGATAACATCTGTTATTTATTTAGTAGCATTTCAGTTAAGTATGAGTTCCATACACACTAATTTATTGAAAATTGATAATGCGCCCACACTCTCTCTCTTTGCTTATGCATTTATTTAGGCTCTGATTCAAGATTGAGATTATGGGATATCGAGTCTGGCTACAACACTCTTGTGAATTTTGAAACCAGACGTCTGCAAACCAGCAAGCCTATACAATTGGCAACATGTCAGAATCCAGCGCTGATTTTTGTTCCATGCACTGCAGCTGTAAAGGTGATGTATTGAATTCTTTTGATCTGATATGCTCAATATATATAAAAAACATACCTTGGTTTTGCATATATTAAATTTGAAATACGGTTTTCAGTTATTCGATATGTGGTCGGGTAAGACATTCTGCACATTTAGAGGCCATTATGAATGTGCAAACTGTTGCTGGTTTAATTGGCAGGATCAGGTACAAGCCTAATGCTCTCTCTACTTTTCTTAAACTGGTTTATATACAAGAGCTGCTCTATGGCTTTGTTAACATAAAACCTTGCTTTAACTATTGTTTAATTTTTATTTTTTTGCGTCAGAAGAAGTTGACTCACTAAAGCAAAAAGAATTTTCAAACCAAAAGGCCGCTCTCAATGAAAGTCCCCAAGAAACCACCAAGATAAATAACACAGCAGCAGCTATTGCTTTAGCCTTTATGTAGTGATTAACAATTACTCCTATTATAAAAGCACAAACCTTTATATCAACCTACTAACAATGTGCTAACATCATGGCCTTGAAATGCCCTTCCAGCAGTGAGCTGCCAAGTATGGCACTTTATTCAAATTTCACACAAACACAAACTTGAAAAGAAACTTGGATGAAAAGTTCTAATTCAAAGAGCCCAGTAGCTAAACGGTAGCAAACAACCTCAACGGTAGAAATCACACCATTTCCACCTCTATGGCAGACCATAAGACCACCATTACCCTAACTGAATCTTTTAACATATGTAGCACAACATCAAATCCAGAAGCAACCCATGAAACATTGTCGTAAATTAAGGCGTAAGAGTTAGAGATTATCAAACTTAAAGTTGAAAAGTGTAAATATTAAAAGGGAGAATCAATAAGACAAAGCCAAGCTTCAATATCCAGAGAGAACTTTCTATATCTCTATGTGCGTGTAGTAGAGTCATGACTAGCTGGTTAGCCGCTAGATGATAAAATTATAGAAAGAAAAATGGAAAAAGACAGACCTTCAGTCCTAGTTTGTCAAACCACTCTTACATATTTCACTTACGTTCTCTACAATTGCAGGAATTGTACACAGGAGGTAACGATAGGCAAATTCTTGTTTGGTCTCCATCTAAATTAATTTCCAATGAAGTGGTATGCCCTATGGTTTCTTATCTTTCATGCTACATACACGGCCTTTAGCTGGCTAACCGGCATCGTTTTGGTAAACATGCAGGATGAAGGACCTACTCCTGATCAGGATAATTGGAGCGAGTGACTGATATTTTCTGTGCCTTTGTCATCTTGAATTTTGTACTATATCATTCGTTGACACCTTGGTTTGGACTTCACTCCTTTTTCAAAGGAAAAACTCCAAATGACGCTGGAGTTGCATTTACATCCACACTATACGACATAAGAAGATTTTAATATGTGAAATAGATCTTCAATCCCGCTCATTTTGTTTCCTGGGCTCTTTCTTGTATATAATATATTCATTTGTGCTTGTATAAGAAATTAAGAATACTAGTTAACACGTTTTAAACTTATGCTGAGCCATAATCCTTCCTTTCATGGAGCATGAATTACTTGTGCAAATAAAATACCTTTATAACTTTAACCGTACAGTTAGGGTGCAGGAACATTCTGTCTATTTGTCTAGGCCCTTTAGTTTACAACCAGGCTCTCTACTCCCTTGGTTTAAGGTTGAAAGGTAATGGCTTGTTTGAAGGAACTTCTTTAAATGAAGCAGTGTCATGGCTCGCATGAGGACACTTTGATAATTGACAAAATAATAATTATTGAATTATTTTGGGTTCATGTCTTTTTGCGCAAAGTGATGTTTTCCCTTTAAAGATGAAAAAAAAATGCTCTAAGAGCTTTTTAGGGGGATTTGGTGTCAAGCTCTCCACCACCCCCGATACTCGTGGGCATAGTGTGATAAAATGAGTTATTTGTGAGCTGGAGAATACTCATGAGGTGGATGAGGATTGTGTCATGAGGGCATGCCAATGTCTCTTTCAGACAGGGAATGTTAGGTACAGTATTGATGGGGTAGATGGGTTGATACTTCAAATGGTTTCCACACGGGAGGCTACATGATAGAGAATATCTATGTCGATAGTAAACTCAATGTAGCATGTGAAAGTAGCTTCGTGGGAATGCAACATGCCATGTGGGTAGTGTTGCATAAGCGATGGTGCATCGATAAGTAATGACATGTTAGTTTGGTAGTATTGTTTTGAATAAGACACATTGCGAATGTGACAACCCTTATGATGGTGATGTCAAGTGGGGATGTCCATTGGTCAAGGATCCAAGCACTACGGATCCGTTGATTCGATGGCATGAAAGTGGACAACAACATATTAAGATAAAGGCATTATCTGTGGGCTTAAGATAAAAGGAGTTACTCAAGCAATACTTGGGTTTGGTTGAATGGACTTACTTGCATGTAAGACACACTTACTTAGTGAACTTCAAGATAAGTTGGCATATGTGTTACTTTGAGTATAAGTGTGGGTGAAAAGAAATGAGCATACATGCAAGGAATGCAAGAAGTTGCCCTTGAGGTAAGAAGTTGGCTCTTAGTGTCATGTTGGCTATTCGAGAGTATGTATCAAGAGACTAACAAGTTAGTGAGAAACCGATTAAGTCTTAATACATTGTTGAACTACCTGCTATCAATATCAACATGTGTGACTTGCACTATTGGGTGAGCAATTGTGCTATATAATGCCCAAATGATGTGGAACCTTACGATGGAGTGAGCATCTTGGTCGAGTAATCTTGATGGTAGGAAACAATTGTTAAGTCGCATGTATGCCCAGTCAGCTCTTCTACTTACGTGGCATGCCACGTGGCAACTCCTGATTGATCATGGGTTAAAAATTCATAAAAATTTTAAAAAAATCCTAAAAATTATATTTTCACCATTTTTCACTAAAAGTTTATATTTTAATATTTTTTTAGCCATAAAAATACTATTTATTAAATAAAATAAGTAAATATTAAGTAAAAAAGTGTGTTAATGACTCTACTTTCATAGAGTCATCAGAGCACCATAGCATTTGGACAAGGGTTATGCTTTAGACTCGAAAAGGTGATAGATTGGCTTTGACTTGGGAAGTCTTGACATCGAACGGTTGAATTTTTGTTACACGAATTCGCGGACCGTTATACAAAGTGACTCCTAAGTTTTACAAAAAATTAAATTTTATTATGCGTACTAGGATTTTTTTATTAAACGATATCTGGTGCAATTCAAAAATATGATTTAGAGTAGATGGTAAATGTTGCCGCAAGTAGGTAAATCACACATTCAATAATTTGATAGCATAGAGTAAAATCTCCCTTTTATATTCAATTCATTTCTATTCATTGTTTTAGGGTCATTAATTTTTATCTCAAGATACATTTTGGTCCTTAATTTTTTTTTCAATGTATTTTAGTCCACAATTTTAGTCCAGTTTAATAGTTTTCATTAAAAAGTTAGTTATCAAATTTTATTTTCATGAAGAAGTTAGGGACTAAATTATGTTAAGTTGAATTGAAATTATAAGATTTAGAGATCAAAGTGTATTTTAAGGTAAAGGTTAACTTTTAAATGATTGTGGACTAAAATATATGAAAAAAATTAGAGAACAAAATGTATTTTAAGGTAAATATAAGCTATCAATAGAGTTGTTAATCCTTGTTTAAATACCGATAAACATTCATATAATTACTAGAGTTACGTGAATATTTTGGATTTATTACTTTTTTTGTTTCAATTAGATATTTTTATTATTGAAATTTCTTTGGCTAAAATTTAGTTAATTTGATGAAAATATTTAAGTCATCTATGTGGCACATGAAAATATAAGAACATGTCGTGAATAAAATAATAAAGCTACAACTTTACACTCGTCATGCATATTTCAATTGAAATGACATTCTTTTTTTTCAGAAAAATAATTGATTGAAAGACATTTCAATAATACTAATAATCAATTAAAATAAAAAAATATTAAATATAATAAATGAAAAATTTTCATATAATATTAATAACTAAATGAACATTTTCTCTTTAAATACTAAACAACATGCATGGGTTTAACTTTTATCAACCTATTCTTTTATTTTCTTTTTTTTCCTTCCTAAGATTTGGACCATCATTTTTTATTTTTTTTTAAATTTTTAACAAATTTAGCTAAAGATGGACTAAATGTATTAATATTGAAAAGTTATGAGACTTAGCTCAAAATGGTTGATTCCTTTTGGCTCTAGAAATGTTTTTCCCTTTCTTAAAGTTATTTGAGTAGAGTGAGACTTGGTTTCTTCTTGCCTAATTAAGCTTAGAATGGGATTGTGCCAAGTCAAGTGAGACAATTTGAATTTTGAGTGTACTGGCTACATTTACATGTAATCATTGTTTGTGTTGATTATCAAAAATGGGGTGTATCAAATTCTTGGCTAAACATAATAGAATGTCTTCGCATTAGAGTCGATCAGAGTTCCAATTTGAGAAGATTCAATTGTTAATGTATGGATGGGTTCGATACTTGACCCAATGTAGAGAGAAAAGAGAGAGAGAAAAGAGAGAGAGAAAGACAAGATAGTACCAAGGAGGAGAAGAGGGTGTTAGATGGAGAGTATGGATGAGAATGGTGAAAGAAAAATGAAGAGGGTGTTAGATGGAGAGTATGGATGAGAATTATGAAAGAAAAATGGGTTTCAGGTTGTAGATGTCGTTTAACTATAGTGATATTACACTTCGGTACTGAAAATATTTAGATGAGTTCTATTATACCAATGATTTATAAAACGATCCATTATGTCCAATTTTTCAAAATTGGATTTTCTTTGGGTGTAAAGTTAAAATTCTATATTTTTCAAAATTAAAAACAATGAAGAATAGTAAAAATGACAAAGGAAAAAAATTGTTTTCCCTCCATTTGGTTTTATATGAAATTGTTTTCGATAAAATTGAATTTTTATCAACCAAAATTGTGAAAGCTATTGGTATGGGTAACAAAAACTTTATCAACAAGATCCTTATAATATCAATAATTTAATTACAAGAAGTAGAACAAGAATTTATACATTTGATGTGCTAAACAATGATTGGAACTAAAGGTGAAAAACCGTGTCAATCATGTCGACTCATTTGATAAATGAGTTGTATCGGGTCCCTCCATTAAAAATTGAGAAAATTCACAATCTGGTAAATGATCAAGGTTAGGAGTCAATAGCTTCTGGAGTCTAACTCGTAACTCGTACACATTGGAAGTAAATTACATACACAAATAAAAAGGGAGAGAAATAAAGCAAGTAGATTAACAAGCAGAAATAATTAATATAAAAAGATAAGAAAATAAGGTAGATGTAACAAGAGAATGTAGAAAATAATGAACGACAGTAGATACTAAAAGAGGTGCTTTCCAATCAAAACAAATCCTCAAATGTTGGCACATACATGGATATGATAGTGACTATACTAACTAAAACATAAGAGCATACAAACATATTGATATAATGAGATAAACCCGTATAGACCCTTACTTATGTGGTAAAATTCTCAAGTTGTATATGACAATCATTAGGCTACAAACAACCCACTAATAGTATAAAAACAATTTACAACTCAACAAAAATATAACTACAATACCTCTATTAGTCAGGATTCCTCTCTTACTGTTTCTATGTTGCCCTCACTAGTTGCTTCCACAACCATTATGATCCATGCTAGATATGGTTTTCCACCTGAACCATACCACAACTTGGGGGTATGATCAATCACCAATAGTTAATACAAATGAATCCTAAGGATAGGAAAAACCAAGCTCATAAACCTAGCAGTCTAAGTCTCAGGTATTAATTTGCTAAACAAACCCTACCCAATAAAACAATATTTGCTCAATGCTCACACGAATCACTAACAAAGAACATACATTCAATGTATTAGTAATCTATAATTGATAAATAACTTATGATTTTGAAAAGAACGAGTTTCAAAAAATGCTAGAGTATACTCATGTTTTTCTAACTCAAGCAATAAAAATATGGGGTATTTATAGATAAAGTAAAGTAGTGAGGATGCCTCACAAGCCACCTCGCCACCGTGGGTAGCAAGACCTATGGAAAGCACACCAATTTTTTTTTTTTTTACAAAATTGTCAAGTAAATGGAAAAAATATCCTCAAACCAACTTAAAAAAAAGCATGAAAAAATATATAGCATGTATACTAATAAACCAATTCCTATAGTGTGTGTAAGACATGCAAGTATCTAAAGTGTAACCAACTCTGTGTGTGTCAATATCGACCATCAGTAACTAACCTTACATATAGGAAGACAAAACACTAAGTAGACAAAACATATTTCATATTTTTCTCACTAAAATGCCAACAACACTCAAAGAATTATAGGCATTACAATCTCTCCCTTTGACATTCCGTGGTAAAACACTATACAAATAAATAGAATCTTATCTCAATATGAGACAATCATGCAAGATGGCCTAAGAAGTTTGTTTCCCTAATCAAACAATAAATCATAGCCAAGATACCCCTATAACATACCTACACTAAGTGCAACCATCTTGTTATGCTTCAACCATATTCAAGAGTCAATGCATCCATGCTACATGTCTGAACTCTAGCTCGAAGAGAGCTTCAAGGTCTCAAGATACACCTGTATCCTTCACACACAAAATAACACATACCCATGAATGCATTATGTAGATCTACTTGTAAACTAACTAGAAAAACTAATGTGTTACCACTACACAAGTACACATTGATAGACTAAGAACAATCAAACATGCAACAAAAATGCAATTGTTCATACAAGTCTCCCTAACTTTGTGCTACACTCCCCTACGTGTATGCAAGTTAGCAAGAAACATGTAGAGAATCCTACACTCACAGCCCATGCAACAAATAACAATGCAACACATAGAAATTTATGCAAACAAACATCTCCCCCTTTTAACACAGAAAGTAAAAGGAATACTCCTATATGGAGGAGAGAAGGCATACACATATGCAATAACCCTAACACTCATGCAGCCAACAAAGAAGATTAAAGCATTAACAACTTGACAACATATAACACAATAACTACACATATAAAAAAAAGTGTTGAACACACCAACACAAAATTTTTCATTAAAAGAATTTTGAAGTACATTTTACAAATAATTATTTATTTTTATTAAAGAAAAAGAATAAGTATAATAAAAAAGAAAAATAGTAATAAACTTAACACTCCCCTTATCCACCTTCTCTATCATCATCAGGAGCTATGTAATGAGAAAAGCCATTAAGGTCTATATTTTCTATGGAAGAGGAAGGGTTTTTTTGTCTAATGAAAGTTTGGAAAAACTAGTCAAAAGAATCTAAAGGGTCAACTCGACCTAAGTTTTGGAAGATGTGACTAAGGGAGCCGATTGAAAACTAAGGAGAGGCAAAGTGAAAGCACTATCAGTAGGTCAAGTAGAGGGGAGAAAACTAGAAGTGCAAAAAGGACCAAAATGATAAGGTTGAAAGTCAAACCTTAAAAACCTCTCAATAAGGCTAGTACAAACTGTACAGAAAGATTATAAGCATATTGAGAAATAGTAAATATCATAAGTAAAAGAGGAAAGTTCCTGACTTAAAAAAGAGATATCTGAAGGAAAGTCTGGAAAGAAGCATAAGGATGAACTTGAGCTTATTGACAGATGTTATGTTCGGAAGTAGAAGAAGGAGTATAATGTTCGGAAGAAGAAGGAGTATAATGTTCGGAAGAAGGAGTATAATGTTCGGAAGAAGAAGTATGTACAAAACCAAAGTAAAAGGCATGAATAAAGCCTTTGCATTTGGTTATACCAATAGCATCATGGAACAAGGAAGTGCCTCTAAGTGATCAAAGGAAGATAATGAAGAGTGGAAAGAGAAGGAGTGATAAAATGAAAAATGATGGTCCTATAGATCATGCTTATAAGGTCTATAGTCTCATTATTAAGAATAGTAGAATGAAAATGACCATGAGAGGAAATCACAGAAGTGAAATGAGTGTGAGGATGTACTAAGAACTCACAATATCATTGAGACGCCGACCAGGGGCCTTAACACTTAAAGAAAGTGTAAAACTATCATAACGTTGATTGGAACCAGCCTAGATGTTCACCATCTCAGTGAGATTACAAGCAAAAATGTTTAGAAACTCGTGTTGAAGATCAAAAGTAATGTTATTATCAAAATTAAAATGGGTGATAGGAAAGAACATGTTATATACATTTGAAAGAGATAATATCCTAATTACATCATCTCAAGAGAAAGTGACTTAATGTCCTCGCAGTTAAAATGTAGTAAAGAAACAAGTAGTACGATAGGGGTTAATATTAGAATAGAAATCCCAAAAAAATGTTATCATAACTATAAGAAAGGAAACACAAGGTAAGCCATGAAAAGTATAAAAACCTTTATTAGATGAGTGGATATCATCTATCTGCACAGAACTCTCATAGAGTATTGGAGCCAAGCATTGGGAGGAACCAATAGAATCATGATTATGATCTTCATCTTCATCGAATATTTGGTTTCTTATAGTTCTCCTTAGGGCCATTTGAATGGTTTAGAATCAAAAAGTAGGGTAGGTGTTTAGAAGGTGGAGAAGTGGGTAGAAATTCTATTTTTTTGAAGAAATGAGGTAAGAGGGGTTTAAAAGGAAACAAATCATAGACAACTTTGCTACCACCTTCCCTCGGTGTCTGGTATGACTATGGTGAATGTGTTCAAGTCACACCTAGCGAGCACCACTATGAGGAGGTGACAAGGTATAATTACACATGGTGGCTAGTCCAAGGAGAGATAAATAGAGAAAGAGGGCAAAACCCCTTTTTATTTTAAAAAATAAACATTAACAAATAAAAGAACACAAATAGAGAAACTACATAAAAAGAGAGAAAAGAACTAAGATGATCACCAAGAAAATGATCACCAAACTAAGTGATCAAACTACATCCATCCATTTAGTAAAGAATTTATGAGGGGCAATAGACTCAGAGTTTAGTCTATGATCTATATAAACATAGGGAGTATATAGAACATGAGGTACTTTATATTTTGAAACTATTGAAAACCCATTCGAATGATTCATATACACACAACTAGGTGAACTTTTAGAAGAAGTTGTTTCTAGACTATGCCTTAGGTGCATGACATAACCAGCATGGACATGCTCATGTGAACCATAATAGCTACAACCAAAAAAGATAGAAAGAGGTGAACAAGAAAGAGATCTCTTGGTAGTTGTCCAAACATTATTAAGACACTACCTAGCAATATGTCTAGTAGTGCCACAGAGATGGCACGTACGTGTTGAAGAATGAGAAAAGCAAGGTCACAAACTCTAAAGAGCATTACAAGGAGGCGAATAGGAAGTGGCGTTAACAATATTTCTCATAAGAGGATGAGAAGTTAATTTCCCATAATGAGTTCTCAAATGCCCACGCCTACCACAGTAATCACAAACAAGAGAAAAATGTGTAGGTAGGGGCAAAGACCATCATCAACATGATGAAAAGAGGTAGCAAGTGGTGAAGGTTCATCTTGGGAAATTGGGTAAGGATGTGACAACCAACTTACCTTTTGGGTTGGCAGTGACAAACATTAGCTTAGGGTCAGGCATGATAGGTTTGATGAATTTTTAGTGTAGAACTAGTAATGGTAGTAGATGAATCTTCTTCAAACCTAAGCCTTCTCTTGTCTCTTAAGGATTTAGTAATATTGAGGATATCATCTCTCTTTTGAGTTCCCATCATAAGCTTATGAATTGTACTCAAAGAGTGAGCCAGTTCTTTTGAGGTATTATTTTTTAAAAAACAGAAGATTCTAGAAAAAACAATAGAAGTGTTGAGATTTTTAAGTTTTCACAAAGTTATCCAAGTTCCACATTCTTTTCAGAGAGAGTGTAATCTAAATACTCTTTATCACTTTCCAACACAATTTTTTTTTCCAAGTGAGTAATTTGATTAGTATAATCAATAGAGGGACCAGATTTAATAGTTTTGTGAGTTACTTCCTTGAACTCAAGATACTTCGTTTTGGAGAGATTGTAGTTAAATTCTAATTATAGATTAGAGTATCTCTTTTGAATAACCTCAAACCTTTTTGTGAGTTCATTCTAATCATAACTAGTAAATGCCTTCTTTTCCTTAATGGTGGCCTAATGCATGCAACTCTTTGTCTTATTCCATAAGACTCTCTAAATCTTGCTTCCTAGCATTTTATGATTTAATATGCTCATTAAGGAGCTCATTATTTATATCAAGGAGTTCATATTCATCACCTTTAATAGCATGATGGCTCATAGAGGTTGTAGTGGGAGGGTCTTTCGAAGTTTTGGAAGCCATAAAAGTAACAAAGTTACACTCTTCCTCATCAGCACTACAACTACTATCCAAAATAGTAACTTCGACCTTTATCGCCCATTTTTTAGAGAAATTTTGTTAGAAGGGTTAGTAATAGAAATATAACCTAGATTTCCAAATTTAAAGCACTTTATCTAATTAATAAATTTTCTACCATGCTATTGATCATACTCATCTTTAGAGTAATCTTTTACCATACATTGAGTCTTTCCTACTCTAGGTATCTTTCTTTAATCCTCTAGAGGAATTCTTTTTATTCCTAAAAATATTTGTAAAGTGTTTAGCAATGAATTCTATTTCTTCTTCATCGAGGCTAGAGTTCTCATCATTATCCACATCATGATTTATAAGAGTGTTGCTACCACTTCGTTTGGTACTTTTGAGAGTAATACTCTTTCCATAATCAATAGCAAGTTGACATTTTTTTTAGGAGAAAATGGTGCATCCCATAAGCCTAGAGATCACCAATAAGGTCATTGATAGTTAATTCACCAAGTTTGATATAGGTTTCTAAGGTAGTTGTCTTAGCAAGATATAAAAAAGGGAGAATGGTGAGGATCTTCTCAACTTATTTTTATTTATCAATTGGCCTATTAAGGTTGTAAGAAGAGTTGATGATGTCTGAGAACTGAGCATAAAACTTATCAAAAGTTTCATCCTTGTCCATTTGGAATAACTCAAAGTCTCTATTGAATATGTTCATTCTAGATCTTTTGATATTATGCGTGGTCTCAAGAATTTTCCAAGCTTTCTTAGATGTTTGGCAACTCTAAATCATTCGTGTAAGCCCTGTAGTCCTTTGTGTCTTTGTTGGTTTCCTGTGTGCAAAACATGAAATATGTTTATTTTATGTAGTGTTTTTGTCTTTCTCTATGTAAGGTTGGTTGTTGGCTTATATAAATACCAATCTTTTTGTATTCTTTGATGAGAAAAATGTAGTGGAACACTATCAAATTTACATCTCATTTTTTTAATCTGGATTACTATTACCTTTAGTGTTATTTGGTATTAGTGATTCATGACCGAGTGAACAAACTATAATTATAATTACTAGATTTCATTTATTTGTTGCATTACAATACAAAATAATAATAAATAAATTAGATGAAATTGATATAGTTAACAATTTATTACCTAAGCATTTAATTTTTATAGTAATAAAATTTACAACTCGTTGCTTCAATTACAAAAATTAGTAATTTTGTACTAACTTTATAATCTAAGAATAAATAAAACTAAATATCGAATTAGTTGTATACCTAATTCAAGAATTAGTATGCTTTGACATATCATAACATAAATCATATATATTAAATCATAATTTAGGGCTTGAAATTACCCATAATCACAATGAATTACTTAGTTAGACATTAAATTTAAACCATATAATAAGATAACTAAATAATTCATAATATAAAGAAAAGGAAGATACAAGAATTTATTTATTTTTTATGCAAAAGTGAAACCAATGCACCAATCTCTAAACTTGTTCTTGAGTTTTTCTTCAAATGTTCTTCAATTTACTACAAAGAATTGTTTTATTTTTATCTCTAATTTTTTTTAATTCCTCTCATCACTCTATTAAAAATTACATTCTATGAGTATTTATAGGATTTTTATTTTAGGTTTTATGATCATATCAGTTCTAGGTCATCAAATGGAGTCAAATAGACATCCTAGATTGTGCCATGTGTCAAGAAAATGGACCAGAGCTTGAGCAGGGGCTAAATGACATGATGCACTAGCATGAAACGATTTGGCCAAATGACATGTCATTTGGAACGTGAGTTGGCTAGAAGGACCAAATGACGTGTCGTTTGGCGCACATCTAGTAGAACAATGCGTTCGTTGGGCATTGTCTGACTGGTGATTAATTAAAACGGTGTCGTTTTAGGCTTTGATTTCCTAAGTGCATCTTTGTATCTTCTAAGTACATACATGATGCTACATACATCTAGTTTTCATTCTAAAGTATACCCACCTATCTAATAAAACCCATACAAATTCCAAGCAAATTCCAAAAATTATAAAAACTCATATTTTCCTGTAAAATATAAAATAAATTATAACACCTGGAAATAATAAAATAAGCATAAATATAAAGGAAATAATGATTAAAAATATGCATAAATTATCGCTTGTCAAATTCCACTACACCTACTATTTGCTAGTCCTCAAGCAAAGTCAATACCTATAATAGAGAATATAAGTTTTTTGACATTTTATTACAAAGGCTAAGAAATATTATGGTTTCAAATTCTAATAAATGGTAAAGAATATCTTTATTCATCCGTTCACTTTAGTTACTATATAATAATCATGCCCAAAGTGTATATGATAAGCATCCATTAGTAATAATCAAACCATGTAACTTAAACAAGTTGAAGCATTATTCCTTCCAATAAAACATCACTATTGACTTAAGATTATAATTGAACACAATAGGCTTTTCCTTAAAGTTGTATCTCCACTCACCAAAAGTATTTCATAAAATCAAATGAAACGAAAAAACAAAAAAACAAAAAATTCATAAGTCCATGGAGTGAGAGAAAGAGATTTATAAATGACACCATCCTAAGACCAAGTATGTGAAAGTAAGGTAGGTTCAGATTTTATAATTTTGGATTCAAGCATCATTATTGGTTTCTTTTCTTTTATTTTGAAAACTTTTTTTATATATAATACACTATTTTTATTTTTTCTTTTTTGCTTGCCCCTTTATTTTTTTTATATGGGGTATACATTAACACGGAGGCTATTTTTAATGTGTTGGAAACTTATTTAACTAAGTACATTTGACACTCCTAAATCTTATTATAGCATTTTCATAGAATCCATTCTCTTTTTGTGCAATTCTATTTTTTCTTGAACTATATGGTATGACCAAAGTGTTTGGCTCAAAGGGTAAGGAGTAGGTACAAATAAATGGCTCATGTATGCTCAAATTGGTTCTCTAAAATGGTTGTTCTTATAGGAAAATAACATTATAGGTAAGACAAATTAGCCAAAGGTCAATCCTATTGTCTTAATCATTTTTTCAAGAAATACATTTAACATTTGCCTTGATAATTTTAAAGAAAAGTCCTAGCATCTTAATCATATTAATTAAAATCATAGCAAAGTTTCATGAAATTCATTACATTTTTCACAAATTCAAGCACATATTTTTCCATATCACTAACTTAGCTATTGTGCATGTAAGTTTTTAGCATAGTTATCATAAAGTTGCCTTCACTTAGGAACAATTTCAAAATTCTATGAACATTCATATATGATAATAATAATAAACAGTCAACGAAAACAACAACAACAACAATAATAATGATAAAAAAATTATGGTTCTAAAAAATATTAAACTAATGAAGCAAACAATACAATACTAATGAGAAAATACATTACTTACAATAACAGGCCCAATCCAACGTGAATGAAGTTTACATGGAAATAACTTCAATCAGAAATCGAATAAAAGCACTTTTTCCCAACTTGAAAGTTCTTTCTTAATATCATTTTATCATGTATTGCTTTGGTTTTCTCCTTGTAAATATTTTCATTATTGTACGCTTTATTACAGATCTCTTCTAGCTCATTTAATTGAAATTTCAAGTGGTTCCCTACTTTCTCGAAGTCCATGGTACACTATTGTAATGCCTAAAATTCTATGTGTTCCAACTCAGCTGGTACATGATATGATTTACCATACACCAATTGAAATTGTGAATTATAATCTATGTTTAATTATACACAATCATAAATGCCTATAATGCATCATCTAGTCTTATGCTCTAATCCTTTATATTGATTTCACTATTTTTTCAAGGATGGACTTGACTTCTATGTTAGATACTTCAGCTTTCCTACTTGTTCGGGGATGGTAAAGTGTAGCAACTTTGTGGTTAACATTGTATGTTTTTAGGAAAGCCCAAAAAGTTCTATTTTCAAAGTGTAGTCCACCATCATTGATGATGGCTTTTGGTGTCCTAAACCTAGTAAGGATGTTAGATTTCACAAAATCTACAACCACTTTAGAGTAGTTAGTTATGTAGGCTTTAAATTCCACCTATTTAGATACATATTCTATTATAAGTAAAATATACATGTAACTATAATAGAAGGAGAAAGGTCTAATGAAATCAATACCCTACACATCAAAAATTTTAACAAAAAGTACAGGAGTTTGTGGCATTTGATCACTAGCACCTATATTACCTGTTCGTTGACACCATTCATAGGCTTTAAAAAATGTGTGCATCTTTGAACACAGTAGACTAGTAAAATCCACTTTTTAGTTTCAAGTATGCACCTTCGAGAGTATAGAATATTTCCATAGGTATGGATCTGATGAGCAAAACTGGCATCGTCAATCCTGCCAATACTTTGGTTTTATCATTATAAAACTCTTGCAAGTGCACTTATCATTTTATAGAAAATAATAAGTATACTCCCAAGGTTGATCTAAGGAAGAATATATGTGGTTTTTAATTTATCATTCAAACTTTTAAAAATTAAATTAAATCCTAAACATGTTGTCACGATAATTTGGATTTTTGTGCTTCTAATATAATAATATAAAAATAAACATAGATATGGATTCAATAAATATTTATGCAAATTTTATTATTTATAATAGTGAAGCATTTATGGATATAATAACTAAGTTAATTATGCTTGCTCATATTATTTAGGTTATTAAATATATAAATTGATATTTATTGATTCTCTCTTTTTTATATGAATACCACCTTTGGTGGGGTTAGATATTCTTTGTTAATTAAACAAATCAATTAACACTTATGAGTGGGGTCGATAACTAATCTGGTTAATTAAATTAATTATTTTTTTCTAAGAGATTGAAAATGAACCATTTAAATGCCACCTTTGATGGGGTTAGACACTTTAAACTTTATTCAAGGTGTCCAAATTAAACCCAAGAATCTAATTATCTGAGTACTAACTTTCAAGTTTTAAAACCATTATTAAAAATATGTTGTCAATACATTTTCAAATAATAATTCTTATAAAAACTTTTGAAATGTAGCTTCATTCTAACTACTAGGCGATTGTACCAACAAATAAAATAGCACTACTCTAACTCAGACCGGATAAATAAACCTTAAAATCTAATTTTCAGATTTAAGTTTGTAATAAAAAGTAATATATTTATCTCTAACATTCTTAATATAAAATATTGAATAAAAACAAAATAAATTCATTTTAGAGATTTTTTCCTATTTAATATTTCGCAAGCATAACAACGTTATTATTATATCATGTTTACAAATAACCAGTCATGTTAAATTTAATCACAGACAAATTAAATATAACATATAAGAATAAAATGAAAACAAATAACTGTAAAAACTTACAGCACTTTATTGCTAATTTTGTTGTTATAAAACCTCCAAACGGATTTGCATTTTCATTTATTTAATCAAAAAGCTAGAAATTTACAAAAATATAACTTGTTCTTCTTGAAAAGAGGTCTTTAAAACTAAAAACTAAGAAAACTAAAGAAATAAAAAAAGCTAAGAAAATGTATTTGAATTGTGTTTTTGGTGTGTTGTGTAATGAAGGAGATAAGGGTATTTATAGGTGAGGAGAAGAATAAAAAGTGGAAAAATGATTTAAAAAGTGGGAAAAAAGCATAATAGGCAGACACTGACATCATCCCTAATGCAGAATGGACAGGCACTAACGTAAGCACTGACGCAGAAAGTAGCGTGCAAAAATTCACCATGTGGAGCGTGGCTGGGCCCAGTGGTATGCGTGGGTTCGGACAGATGCAAGCAGATGGGCACAAATGCACGCGTTAGATCTGTGTTGTTCGGGCACAAATGTACATGCGGATGCTCAACGTGGTGTGGAGGACTGCACACTTTGCTCAGCACGGTGAATGTAGTATTCTCTAGGTCCTTAGATGCTATAGCAATATGATTGTGTCCTAAATAACTATCAAGAAAAAAATATTAAGAGTGACCTACTAATTTTTCTCCCATTTGATCAATGAAGGGCAAAGGAAAATGATCCTTCCTAGTATTGTGTTGACTTTTCTATAATCCATGCAAACTCTCCACCCGGTTTGAATCTTTGTGGGTACTAAAGAATTTTCACCATTTTTAACCACTATAATACCATATTTCTTTGGTATCATTTGAACTGGACTTACCCATTTTCTGTCAAAGATGGGGTAGATAACCCTCACATCTAACCATTATAGTATCTCTTTCTTCACCACTTCCATCATGAGTGGATTTAGCTGGTGTTGTACCTCTCTTAATTGATTTTCTCTATCCTCAAGTGATATTCTATGCATACATATAAAAGGACTTATAAAGTTTATATCAACAATGGTCCAATCTGTAGTAGTCTTATGATTCATTAAAACTCTCAAGAGTTTGTCCTTTTGTTCACAAGTTATTTGCTATGATGACCAATAGTGAGTTATTATCTCCTAAATAAGCATATTTCAAGTGATAGGGTTAGGTTTTAACTCTAGTATGGGTGCCTTCATAACAAAAGGCAATAACTTCTTAGCATTAATAGGTAAGGAGATAAAAGCTAGAGCATACCTTGGTGGTATCTTGGAAATAGATTCCAAGGATGTCACTATTGTTCCTATGTGTGTGTTGAGTTGTATTTCACTGGTAGGCTTATTAGGATCCTCTACTTCTAAGTTTTGCATCAAGACTACCTTCAAAGCATCCTCCTGTTCAAGCTCAAACACCTATTCTACATATGAGTCTACAACATCAATATGATAATAATAATTAACATCATTAGGATACCTCATCGCTTCAAAGATGTTGAAACATATAGCATTTCTATCAAATTCCATGGTTAGTGTCTCACTATGGACATCAATCATAGTACAAGCCATTTTCATAAATGGTTTACCCAATATAATAAGGGAAGATATGCTATTAGTTTCACCTCATATGTCTAGCATATAAAACTCTATAGGAAAAATCATCTCATTAAACTGTACTAACAAATCTTCCAAGATACCCTTTGGATATGCCTTAGGCATGTCAACTAGTTGTAATATTACACTAGTATTCTTGAGTGGACCAATGTTAAGTAAAGGATAAATAGAATAAGGCATAATATTAATATATGCTCCTAGATATAACATTATTCTCACAAATCTAGTTATTCTTATGATGCATAGAATAGTAAAACTACCAGGGTCGTTACACTAAGGGGGAAATTTTCTTTGTAGCACACCAAAAACATTTTCTCCTAAAATAACCACCTCATTACTTTTTAGCTTGGTTTTGGTAGTGCAAAGCTCCTTAAGAAACTTAGCATACCATGGTACCTGTTTGATTGCATCCTATAGTAGAATGTTAACCTGTACTTTACGAAAGGTCTCCAAAATATCTTATTTATGCTCCTTTTTTTTATTTGGTAAACCTACTAGGAAATGGTAATAAATAAGCATTAGTATAAACAGAAGATTTTGGGGCTACCTAAGGGTTTATGGTATCTCTTGTGGAGTAGTTGCTTCATCTCTTTCTACCTCTTATTGAATAGATTCCTCTTTTGATTTGATATTTGGATTCTTTTGGGAGTTCTTCTAGTTGATGCTCCATTTCTTAATATAGTGACATTGCATTTTCTTTTGGATTTATTAATGTTTGTGAAGGGTTTTGTTAGATGCTTATGCATCCATCCTTCATACAATTGTGGCTAGTTGGCTCATTTGTGTCTCTAGGTTTTGAATTGAAGCTTGGGTATCCTACTAAATTTTAACATTGTTAGTCACTAAAATAACTACTAATTCATCTAGATACTTACTTTGGGGTTGCTGGGAAAACTATGACTTGGGTTGGTATTGCCAAGGTGGTCTGGGATTAGGAAATCCAAATTGATTATTAGGATTGGTTGCTTGATTATTACTTGCATAACTAAAATTTGGACGATCTCTCCATCCAGGGTTGTAAGTATTACCAAATGGATCATACATGGGCCTCTGTCTCGTATAACCACCAATAGCATTGCCATGTTCTTCTTAAAGTGTGGGGTACATATCTATAGGGCATTCTACTGTAAAGCATATACCATATGACTTCACCTATCCTATAACTAGTTATTATACTAAAGTATCTAGATTACTCAATTATTGTTCAAGATGAGAAGATGTAATTACCTCACATACTTTTTCTGGTGTAAGATTTCTAATACCAAATTGTTGAGAGTTTGCAGACATGGTTGCTATCAAGCTTTGTCATCTGTGGGTGTTTTATTTACTAGTGCTCCACCACTTACAACATCAATTATATTAATCTCAATAGGTGAAAATCCTTCATAAAGGTATTAGAGTAGAAGATGATCATTGATTTGATGTTATGGTTAACTGGCCATAACCCTTTGAACCGTTCCCAATATTCAAATAATGTTTCCCCACTATATTTCTTAATTCCACATATTTCATTCCTTAACACTGTGGCTATTGAAGCTGGGAAATATCTTTCCATAAATTTCTTGTTTGTTTCACTCCAATTGTTGATCAACCCATAAAGGAGATAGTATAACCACTCATTTGCATTGTTCTCCAAGGAGAATGGAAAGACCCTCAGTTTAACCTGTTCTTCAATAACCCCTATTGGTTTCATGTTGGAATAGACAACATGAAACTCCTTAAGATACATGTTCGGGTCTTCTCCTACCAAACCTATAAAAATAGGTAGTAAGTGAGTCACACTAGATTTAGGTTCAAATGTTACATCCAATGTAGGGTACTTAATTCATAATGGTTGTCATTCCAAATCCGTAACAGTTAAGTCTTTAAGTGTTTGATTATTCATCTCTTATTTTTTTGATGAATGTGACGTAATTGATTTTATTAATCTCAAATTATAATTATGGTTTTTTTCATGTAGCATTCAATCAAATCTAGAGAATCAAGAATAAAAAATTGAGAAAATAATAAATAATAACAATACTAATAAAAAGAAAGGAAAAATGATATTTAAAGAAAAAAGAAAAATACATATATACAAATAATAAATAAATTTAAAATATAACCAAACCTAGAATTAAAAAAATGAATAAATAAAATAATGAAAATAAAAATAAAGGAAGAAGAAAGAAAGAAAATTTTGAAATAAAATAAAAAATAAAAAACTAGAAATTAATAAGAAAAATTATCAATTCAATCCATAGCAACAAAGCCAAAATTTTGATGGTGTTTAAATTAGAGATCAAATATTTAATCTTACTTTTTTACTTTATAAATTGTATCATTACAAATATAATGGCAATGAAGGGGTCTTTACCCGAAGAGGATTGAAACAATTTAATAATAAATTACTAATTTAAAATAAATCTTAAAATGTCATAAATAAAAAAATGGTGTTTTTTATATGTGTTTTTAGAAAAATAAAATAATAGAAAATAATAAGAAAATAGAAAAAATAAAATTTTGATTTAATAAGAGAAACATGTGATTAGGGATTTTTCTCGCCACTAGATTACAATTAAATTTTTTATATTATGATCCATTCAATTTTTCAATCTTAGATTTATTATATAAATTTAAGATCCTTTTTATTTTTGGCAATTTTAATTTTAGAAATTTTAATTTGCTTAAAATTTTCTACTCTTTTTTAATTTGTAATTGACTAACAATTCGATTATTAATCAACTTAACTCCTGAACAAACTAGAATTACAACTATTATATTTAATTAATTTGTTGCATTATAATCCAAAAAATAATAAATAAAATAGATAAAATTGATATCATTAATAATTTCTAATCAAAGAATTTAATTTCAATTGTAATAAAAATTACAACTTTTTACTTTAGTTACAAAACTTGGTAATTTCGTACTAACTTCATAATCTAACATGTTATATACCTAATTTAAGAATTAATGTTCTTTGACATTTAAACATGAAATTAAATACATTAAGAAATTAATAATTAAAACTTATTCATTTCATAACATAATTCATATACATTAAACCATAATTTAGGGATTAAAATTACCCATAACCATAATGAATTATTAAGTTCAACATTAAATTTAACCCATATAATAAGAGAACTAAATAATTCATAACCCAATGCACTAATATCCAAACTTGTTCTTGAGTTTTTCATCAAATGTTGTTCAATTTGTTGCAAAGATTTTTTTATTTTTCTCTCTATTTTTTTTAATTCCTCTCATTATGCTCCTAAAAATGACATTTTATGGGTATTTAAAGGAGTTTTATTTTACATTTTATGATGATATTAGTTATGGGCCGTCATATGGAGTCAAATGGATGAACCAGATTGTACCACGTATCAAGAAAATGGATTAGGCCCTGAACAGAGGCTGAACGATGTAATGCACTAGCGTAAAAAGGTTTAGCCAAATGACATGTTGTTTGGTGCATGAGTTGGATGGAAGGACCAATGGACATCTTGTTTGGCGCATGTATGGTAGAACGACGTGTTGGTTAGGCGTTGTTTGGCCGACAATGAATCACCATTTTAGGAAATGGTTTTCTAAGTGCATCCGCATATCTTCTAAGTACATCCACTTTTCATTCTAAGTACAACCACCTATAAAACAAAATTCATAAAAATCCCAAAAATTATAAAAACTTATATTTTCTTGTTAAATATAAGAATAATACAATAAGTATAAATATAGAGAAAATAATGACTAAAAATATGTATAAATTATCGCTTATCACTGAACCCCTAAGTGTATGCAAATTAGATAACATAGATGTAGTGCAAACTACACTCACTATCCTATAGAATAAACAAATACAATGCACAAACAAACACAGGTTTTGCACACTTCTTTCCTTTCTTTTTCTAACATAGAAAGTCAAACAATATCAAATCATGTATGAGACACACACCATCAAACGACGTATGTACACAACCAACAATTTGATATCTTAGCTCAATATTGTGTCGTACAAAGAAAACAAAATAGTCTTGAGCTCAACACACAAGCACGCTATTTTTCCCACAACATAAAAGTAAATTACATAAGCTCTTCAAAAATAATTTATTAAACAAATGTAATTCTCATTGTAGATTTTAGCAGAATTTTGGTACTAAAATTGTAGGTAAAGAGAAGCAAAGAATGGGGGTACTTATAGAAGGAAATCCAATGATTCGGCCATCTCACCATGGTTCTCGGCATAGACCTTGCAAACCATCTCACAAAGGGTATGACGAAGCATATGGCAAGGCCCTTTGTCGAGGGGTGTGCTGAGGTGCCAAAAATCATAATTTTTTGTTTCAAAAATTGTCAAGCTATTTTCATAAATACCTATACCCAAAAAGAATTAAGATCTGACACTCACGGTATAGCATGTATACTAAAAATCCAATCCTGTAGTGTTTGAAAAACATGCTTTCAATCACAATGTTCCTAAGTATGTGTATGTGTGTATTATTGATCCATAGTAACCAACATTATATAAAGAAAAATAAAACCACGAATAAAATAAACAGACATTATGTTTTGCACACAAGAAGTCAATACATAGACACAATGTACAAACATACTTACAAAAATATAACCTAAACATTCTATCACAATATTTCATTTTTCAAAATTCTAATATAATAACATCAATTAATAAAAATAGATAAATATATGTTTGATTCAAACAAATCTAGGCAAATATGAAACTAACAATTAGTTGAGAATTTATGCAAATAATTAGTTAGTTAATCATGCTTACATATAATTAATTAGGTTAATAAAAATATAAATAAAGGTTATTGATTTTTCTTTTTATGTATGAAAAAGTCCTTAGATGGGGATCATCTCCTTTATTAATCAATCAATTAATATATTCAAGCGAAGATCATTAATTGATAGATTAAATTATACTTTATTTCTAAAGAAATAGCAAACCATTTAAATTAATGGTTTAAATGGAGTCACCCATTTAAAATTTTATTCAAAGAATCAAAATTAGATCTAGATGGAATTTTGAAACCTAATTCTCATATTTTAAATCTATTATGAAAAATATGTTATCAATATATTAATCAATAATGAATTTTGTAATGAATCTTGAATTAAAAAAAAACCTTAACTTATTTTATAAAAATGTTCACCTAAATTAATATTCATAAACATGTAAACAAAAATAAAATCTTCTAGTTAAAATTAGCCAGATATGCTCAGACTAAAAATCATGGCTAATGGATTAAAAATAACATTTAGATATCAAATCAGAAAATACAAAAAGATAATCAATATATAAAAATAAATTATTTCAATTAAGATCTACAATACCAATTAAAGATTGACCATGTGTCTTACTATGTAATTCTGATCTTGATTCTTAATGCATTCTTGAATAGACAAATATCTATTGTATTTTCCTTGATATGAAAAATCTCCTAAAGATCTACCTCTTTAATGTTATAAATCTAACATATGGTATAAAAGCTATAAAAACTAAAAATATAAGATACAAGAATAGACGGATATTGTTTTATGTCTAAAATCTATATATTAAACCTAAAACAAACTATTTTATTCATAGGCAGAGGTTGGTGTAAAGGTCTTTAGGCCAAATAAAAACTAGCGCGTCGTGGCATAAGTTTTTCACCATAATGGCACATGTTATGTTCAGCTTTGCCCAATTAAAAAAATAGAGGGCTGCACCCTGGTGCCATTTATTCACACCATGGTACATGATGTATAACATGCTCAGTGACCCTTCCCAAGAGGAGTCTGTCGCATCACACTATAATCTTCACCACGACACGAAATGTTTGACTTGAATTTTTTCCTTGCATCCCTTAGACACTGGGTTGGTTCTTATTGTAAGGCTTACATGCCTTATTTACTTAAGCTTTTAGGATGAAAATTGAGTGCTTTATGTGTTGTTCTTTATATGTGGATAAATTTATACATCTAAAGCCAAAAGAACTTGAAATATAACAAAAAATACCCATGATTATATACATATAGACTTGTATATAATGATATAAATATGCATTACTCATATTTAAGTACAATTAAATCACAAAATATTAGTATTTTTCAAGAACTTATCACAACCCTCAACCATCTTCTTGCTAGCCTCTAGCAAGGAAAGTGATAAAAACTAAAAGTAAAAATAAATAAACTAAACTAAACTTACCTAAATCATTTTCTTATATTGATACCACTTCATTCAATGTATGCATCAAGCCTTTAAATCCTTAAGTTTCCTAGTGGATGAGTTTAAGTCTCGTGATGATACCCACAAACATCCTAATATGCAATAATTTTAAACTTAAAAGAAACCAAATGACAAAATAAAAACTAAAATTAAAAATAATAGTTTAAACTAAAATCAAAAAATAAAAAATAAAATAAACAAAACTTCTCATGCTTTAGTTTCTTCTCAGTTTATGATAAAAATCTTAAGCATAAGTTAAATCAATATCCCAACGGTTCATATTTTATTCTTAAAATCCGTACTCATCACAAATTCATGTTCCATTGTAAAAAAAATCAATATTGACTCACCCAATCCAAGTGTTAGGAATGCAAATTCACTTTGAATTTAATCCTCACAAGACATACTCTCAATCTCACACTGAACCTATGGGTTCAAGCACTTAACAAGGTATATGCAAACAAAAGTTATGTAAAGAATAAAGCTAATAGGTTCACATATGATAAACAATAAAAGGCTCAAAAGTGTGTAACATTGATCTCATGAAAATAATCAAATGCTAGGATTTATGAAAATACCATATTACTAATATTGTGCATCATTTAAAATCGTTAAGAAAAAAAATTCAATTTTGTGCCTCAAGAGGAATGAAAATGCATTGACTTTAAAGAGATTATTTTCTTTGTTTTTTTGGAATAACTATCTCATTAATTTGAAGAACTTAGGGTCATAATATTTAGTTATACTATTTTCTCTCTCTTTTTTTAATTTTTTTTTCTCTTTCTTTTTTAGAGAATAGACCTATATACAAATGTTTGTTCTGGTTAGTGACTACTTTGGCTCTTCTTTTGTTATTTTAAAGGAACCCCATATATATCTCTTTTTATAACTAGAAGCTAAGTATGAGTGAAATAGGCACACATTTTAAATTCTACTCAAATCATTCAATCTAAGCAATGAAAATAAGTACATAATTCTTCATCATATGTTAAAATTCTAACATTCAATGCAAAAACCTATGGAGATCATCAAACAATTTAAAATAATAAGAAAAGTATTTAAAGGAGTAGAAAAAATATTATCACTCTAATAAAATGCTAAAAGGCTCATAATATTCTCACAAAGTAGTCCCTACTATTTGATTCCTAAACACTTATTTTGGGTTTATCTCAATCTCAATATATAAGCATGAAACACAAACTACAAATAAATAATAATAATTCATAAAATAATCCATGACATGTTCAAGACATCAATCAAACAGTTTAAATACTCTATCACACTTTAAATCCACTGGAAGCAAAATAATTTTTCCTAAAATATAAAATGGACCCAAATGTCCCTAAAAAACTAAACATAAACAATAGCAAAACACATGTTTAATTACAAATTTATAAATTCATAATTTCATTTATAACTTTTCATCCAACCCCAACCTAGAATCTACATTTTCCTCAATGTTTCAAATGTAAGTTAAAGAAGAAGAGAAATAGCACAATGGGATGAAGTATAGTGATGCGATGAATCCATCATTTAGTTCAATTTCTATCACATAGAGAGAATCATTATGTACTTCTCATTAATCAAATAATATCAAAAAGTTTTAAAATTAAAATTTATATAAAAAAATAAACATTGTTCACACTAACAGAAAATATAAATTAAATAACATTAAATTAATGAGAATTCTATACGTATGAACAATTACATAAAGGTCGATTGTTCTTTCAAAACAAATAGGTAACATGTACATGAATGTGGGGTGGTAATGCCAACCCATGAAATATTTTTGCAAGCTCTATTTCAACTTGGCTAAGTAAGTAACATAGTGGAAATACAAAACAACATACTTAATTCAACACATAGCTAAAATAACCAGTAGATATGAAAATAACAATATATCATAAACACACTAGTGATAGTGTGCCTCACAAGCTCATATCCATGCTAGTAGTATGCACAAACATAATAAGCCTCACACAATATGTGAATCAATCATACATAATGAAAAAGCGATAAAGTTTTCCAATCACTTCAAAATCTCATATGTGGGAACATATTTAGTCAATGATGATTATACTCTTATAGCATACAATCATACAAAATAGAGCATACCATCATAAAGAGTCTGACACCCAATACACAATCAAGTTAAGGAGATATTGACTCCCTAGAGACTCATGCAAAAAACACATACAGATAAAAAGTATAAGCAATATAAATCTATTAAGAATCAAATAGATTAATTCAATACAACAAAAGTAATAAACAGAAAGCTATTGGCATGCTACATAAAAAGGAAAGAAAACATTCCAAAACATATATTAAATAAGCTTTCTAATCAGATTCTAAATCTAGTATCTTAGCATTTACATGATAAAAACTATGGTTATACTAACACACAATGTATTCATGCATAGCAACAAATATAATGAGTTAAACCCATGTATAACCCTTTCCTATGTGGTAACATCCTTGGGTTACTTATGGAAAATACTCGATAACATAATTTAGGTGCTCATTGAAGGTGTCAAAATTGAATTTAAGATTGATATATTTAAGAGCTAACTTTCAATTTTAAATCTATTACAAAAAATATATCATCAATATATTTTTAAATAATAAATCTTTGTAAAAAAATCTTTGAAATAGAATATAATTCTAATCAAATCTAGTTTATCAAATCCAAAATCTAACTTTCATATTTTAAATCTACTATATAAAATATATTGCCAATATATTTTTCTATATTAAACTTTGTATAAATCTTGAATGAAGAAATAAATATTAATTTATTTTTAAAAAATATTTACCTAAGTTAATATTTCACAAGCATAGCAACATAACTAATATCACATAGTATTTTCAGCCATACATACTTAGATTTAATAAATAACAATACATTAAAAATACCTTTCAAACTAGTCCATAAAATTATTTATGAAAATATAAGAATACAATTAAAATTAATACCTTAATTATATCTTCCAATGTACAAAATTTCAATACTGATATATATTAGGAAAAACTCTAAAAAAATCTACTTATATTGCTTATTGAATTGAAAACTACTACATAAAACTAAAAAAATTTACATTACAAAAAATTGTTTGGAAAAATCAAAAGAAAGATGATTTATGGTACGTTATTAATTGAGGTAGGATTTTTATAATTGGAAAAATGTTGAAAATAGGAGAGAAAAGTTGATTGTGAGGTTGTGTGTCGCAACACACTTTTACCACCACTGCGACATAATTTTATTTAGTATGTATTTAAATTACGATCCTATACAATCGCGTCATGGCACACATTAATGACCATCGCGACGCATTTTAAATTGTGTGTCTTCAAATTGTTTTGCATTTCATCCTCTTACATTTGGTTGGAACATATGTAAGTATTACATATGTTATTCTTTTATTCTTTTTAGTTGCAATTGAGTTCTTTCAAGTACAATTCTTCAAGTGTTTATCAATTGAATCATTTTGAAGTCAAAAGCACCTAAAAAACAATAAAACATACTCATGATTTTGAAAACATTGATTTGCTAAATAGATTTATATTTTAGCAAATATAAATCTATTTTGAAATTAAAGTGTAAATAAATCACATTATATTTAGTATTTTTCAAGCACTTATCACAATCATCAACCGGCTTCTTGCTTGTCTTTTAGTAAGGAAAGTGAAAGACTAAAAATGAAAACTAAAATAAATAAAATAAACTATCATAAATCATTTATGTAGACTGATATGGTTACATTTAGTATATGCAGCAGGCCTTTAAACTCCTAGGTTGCCCTAGCGAACGAGTTAGGTCTCATGAGGGATTTTAGTGATAATACCCACAAATATCAAACTAAATGCAAAGATAACAAAAATAAAAAAATAACAAATAAAAAAACAAAAACTTAAATTAATAAAGTAAAAAAAATTAAAACAAAAAAATAACAAAATAAAAAGTAAAATTGCAAAACTTCTCATGTTTTAGTCTCTTTTAAGTTCACAATTAAAACACAGAGTATAAGCTAGATTAACATCCCAAATAATTATAGTTTATTGTAAAAATTAGTAGAAAATCACAAATTATTTTCCATATAAAAAATGTATTAATATTAACTCACCCAATTTTAGTGTTAGAAGCCCGAATAAACTTCGACTCTAATCCTCATAAGTTATACTCTCAATATTACACTGATCCTATGGGTTCAAGCACTCAATCAAAGTTATATGCAAATAGAGTTTATGTAAAAAAAATGAACTAATAGGTTCGTATATGTTAAAGAAGAACATGCTCATAATATTGTGTAATATTTCATCTCATAAAATGAATCAAATGATAGGATTTTATAAAAAAGCCAATAATATTTTCATACATCAATTAAAATTATCAAGTAAAAATATCAAATATATGCCTTTATAGATGAATGAAAATGCAATAACTTCAAGGGGATTTATTTCTTATCTTTCTTTTATAATAGCCATTTCTCACAATTTTGAAGGACTTTTGGATCATAATATTTAGTTTGCACTATTAATTTCTCTCTCTTTTTTATACTCTTTTTCTTTTTTCCTTTTTAGAGAGTGGACACATATACATATTTTACATATTTGTATGGTTTGTTAAGTGATTAATTTGGCTCCTTTTGTATTGGTTTTAAGGAACCTCAAATATATCTTCTTCTTTTTTGTGGAAATCATGCATGAATGAAGAAGGCATAAAGTTTCAATTTCAACTTAAGAAATTCAATTTATGAAGAAAAAAAATAAGTATATGACATTTTATCAAATGTTAAAAATCTTAACATTCAATGCAAAGCTTACATAGATCATCTAAAAATTTTAATTAATAAAAAGAGTGTTTAAAATAGTATAAAAAATATTATCACTCAAAATGAAAATATTTATAGGCTCAAATATTCTCACAAGTTAGTCTTCATTATTTGATTCCTAAACACAAATTTTGGGTTTATTACAATCTAAACATTTTATCATGAAACATAAATTATGAAAAAAAATAAACTAATTATCACATTACTCCATGATATGCTTAAGATATTAATCCAACAATTCAAAGACTCAATCATTTGCTTAAAATAAAATAGAAGCATGATAATTTTCCAAAAATAATTAAATCTAGCTATCCCTAAACCAATAAATGAACTAAATAAATAAAAATAAATGTAAACACATGTTTAAAAATAAAATTAAAATTTCCTAAATTTATTGTAACTTTTCCTCCACTGTATCCTAGAATCTATGTTGCTCTCATTGTAATAAAAGTAAATTAAAGAAAAAGATAAGGAAGAGAAAAGTTATCTATTTTCTTTTTCTCAATGTGATTACTGAAGTGGTGCGATGCATGCATCATCTCATACAATATTAACACATAGATAGACTATTCTCCATCTTTTCTCACTCTAGAGCAATTTTGTTGGGAATTAGCACCCAACATTTCATAGAGATCATAAATCTCTAAGGAAGTATTTTCCCCTATAGCACCACCACAGTGTTATCAACTATGAATTGACATTTTTATGTCAACTCATCATATAAGAATAGGTTTTGCAACTGTAGTGGGTAACTATGATGTGAGAATTGAATGAGTAAAATTTTGAACCAATCCCAAGCTTCATGCAATGGTTCTCCTTCCATTTGAGAAAATGTTACAATTTTTTTTTTAAAATCAAAAGTTTTCTAATGGGTATAGAATTTTTCCATGAATTTATTGTAGACTCCCTCCCAAGTTTTCAATGAACCTTTTAGAAGGGTTATTAGCCATGTCTTATCCTTATCTTTTAACGTGTATTGGAAACACCTCATTTTCAATTGGTCTTTATTTAAACCATTTAATGGGAGTGTCTATAAATTTGAGTAGAACTCTCTAATGAAAGTCAAAGGATCTTCATTAGGAATTACATAGAAAGAGGGTAACAAGGAAAATTGAATATTTTTCAATTCATAGGTCTAGCAGCCTCTCCTAATTGTATAGAGATAGTAGCAATGCCAACAATTGGCCTTTTATACTCTTTCATAGAAATGAACCTTGGTAAAGATCTCCCATGTTTAAAGGTTCTAAAATAGTCTTTATTGGTGGCTCAATTATAGGTTCAAGAAAAGACTCTTGGATTTTAGCATGAGTCTTTTAGAGTGCTCTTCAGATATGTTAATGTTATCTATAAAAGGTATGAGTTGATTCCCAAGGATTCTCCAACCTTGCATAGACTAACATTAAGAAGCAATTAAAATTAAGCATAATAAAAAAAATGAAAATGAAGTAAAAAATAAAAGCAAACAACAAAAAAAAAATGAACAAGAAACAAAATTAATTGAAACAAACAAATATAACAAAATGCAAATACTAACAACATCACAGAAATAAAAAAAACACAAAAAAATATTACATAAAATAAAAAAGATTACAAAAAATAATTAAAAAAAAACAAATAAACAATTTAAAGTGTCAATTTTCCAACAATGGTGCCAAGAACCTGATGCACAAATTTTGTTTTAAAAGTTCGAAAGTGCACGAGTAACATATAATAAGAAATAAGTGTACTCCCAAGGTCAGCCTGTCAAGGAATTGACCAATTGTTTTAAAAGGTAAAAATATTTTCTACTATAATTAAAAAAATTCCTAAACCCTCTAACAATTGTCAATTGGTAGAAAAAAGTGTAAATTCTAAATTACCTTATAACTAAATAATACAAGTAAACTAAATTAAGCAATTAAACTAAACTATAGCCAAACTTAGGATGACAGAGGAATATGAGATTTTAGCTAACATAACCCTTATGGAAAGAATAAATTAAATGATTTAAGAAACAAGTTAGATTTATTGATTTTTTTTCTTTTCTAAAAAGTGAATCGCCATAGTAATGGTGAGTCTACACAATTTTGAAATTGATAAATGAAATTAAATTAAACACATGTTCATTTATGTATAACTAGCACAATTGATATTTCTAATACCTAATTCTAAAATATTTTCTTTAATTATAAATCAAGACTTGATCCATCATTAATTTATAATTAAATATTTTAAGAAAATTAACAAGAAATAAGTAAAACTCTCATTTATTTAAACCATAAAATTGTTCTTCTAATTAATGGAAGCATAAACTAAAGTCTTATATTGCAAAATTAGCCAATCATAATTAAATTAACAAAAGTTAATTCAACTATGAAAGATATCATATTACAAAGATAAATAAATATATAACAATAAAATTACCTCTATTGATAAAAATGATTCCATATCTCTAAATAGGCTATCACTACCTTCTTCAAATCCTTAGGTCTTCGTCACAATTAGGAGGTTTTCTTTTTGTATCTATATATGAATAATGGAATGGCTATGGGATATGGTTCTTAATTAAATCTAAATTATACGACTAACTTAAATTCCATTCTAAATGAAAGCTCATGACCTAATGAACAATAAATATTAGAAAATAACATTACACACTACTGCATTTAAATTTCCACACCATGACACAAATCTCAAACATACTTTCACAATGTAACCCAAGAAGGCCAAATCACGGCAAACTTTCACATTGTATCACACATAACCCTTTGCTGGGGCACGCATTGTATGTGTTGAATTTTGCTTATACCCCTTACACATTGGTTGGTTCTTGATTTAAGGCATAAATGTCTTAATTTTTTTAGTTCTTAAGGTGTTATTTGAGTGCTCCAAGTGTTGTGTCTTTCTATATTGATATGTTTATCTCTTTTGAAGTTAAAAACATTTAAAATACAACTAAACATTTTGAATAGATAGATTTTCATAGATAATCAAATGACTTGCTATATTCAAACCTATGCATTCAAAATAAGGATAATAAATTCACAGAATATGAATTCTTTTCAAGCACTTATCATATTGGTATTTATTTTGATTCTTCACAAGCTATGGTTTCAAATTTTCATCCACCTTCCTATCAAATGAATCATGAACTGGATAAGTACTACCAGTTGGATCGATTTTTCCAACTGTATTATTCTGGTTCAAAGACAAAGTTTGATGCTATTATTTATTCTCCAAAATTGATATGTAACTTTGTATTGAGAAGGGAAAGGTGTTAATAAATCACTAAAAGGTATATTAGTTGTATGCAACTAATATACTTTATAAGCTGTATATTAGTTGTATGCAACTAATATATTGTTTCTTAAAAACACTTTTAGAAAAAGCAGATTCCTTTTCTTCTATATTTATACATGTATTGCACCTCAGTATTTGATATCTTGTAAATACAAAGTAAATTCAATTTGGTATCAGAGCAGAAAAGAAACAAAAAAAAAATTTTACCGGTTTCTGAATGAAACCTGCTTAGTCTGTGTCGCCTCCAGCCGCCGTATTCTCGCACTATTTAGCTTGCGCTGCAGTTGCAGATCTGTTGTCCAGCCGCGCCGTCCAGTCCGCGCTATTCAAACCGGTGTCATTCACGCGCCTGCGATACTCATTGCCTAACCTGTGTGACCCGACGCGGGTTCGACCGCGCCGTCGGCTTGCGGCCAACGCACGGTTCACCTCGCGCGACCCTGGCCACGTTAGCCCTATCGCGGAATCTGCGTGACCGTGCGCGGTTCATCCCGCGCTGCGTGCGGGTTCAACCACAACGCGGCGTCCCGGCCGAACTGGTGTGCGGTTTGAAACTACGCCATCGGCCGCGCCCTGCGTCTGGGTTCAACCAGCGCCCTGCGCCGGTGCCGTTCGACCAGCGCCCTGGCAGCAGTAGTTCAGCAGCGCCACTGCGCCGGTTCGATCGCGCCCACGTGCGGCTTCAGCCACTGCCGTTCGGCCCGCACTGCGACCCGCATCCCGATTACCCACGGTGTGCGATTTCTTACATTTGAGTTTTTTTTCATTCTTAAACTACATTAGGCTGCACTCTTGGTGAAGCTTACATCCTTCCGGCCATTCACCAACCGCAGCCCATCACTTCTAGCCCGTCTAATCCGAGCCATGACTCCTAACCTATCAGCGTTCAAGCAGTGACTCACAACCCATGCTTCCAAAACCCGTGACGCCAAACATTCAAATAGCCGTTTATCGGTGACCCTATCATATCGCTCCAACAAGCCCGTCTTAGCCATCTAATCCAAGCCCATTCTCACCAGTCCGGCTCCAAGCCACCATTTGAAACATTCAAACGACCCGTTTATCGGTGACCCGCGAAAAAAAAAAAATTTATTCCGCCGATATACTTGTTATTGTTATTTCAATGGAAGATTCAGGACAACATCAAGTTTCTAGAATTCATAAAGTTCCAAATTTTGAAGTTTCAGTTAAGAGTTCAAAAATTGGTTCTTTCGGTCTTAAACTTAATGGTACAAATTTTCGAACATGGAAAAAAGTTATATCTGTTTTATCTTCGTGGAATGCATAAGATGGGGCATGTATCTAGATCAATTAGGGCTCTTTAGTCAAGATGATATAGAAGCCTATACTCGGTGGGAAGATGATGATGGCTTTTGTAAATGTCGGTCACATTTAGAGCAATCACGATGATATATTACAAATGGTGGAGGAATGTGAAGCTGGCGGTATATGGAATACGCAAGCGATCTTTATACAAATGGTCGACTTTATTCAAGTTCGCATGAACTCATGTATAAAGTCTTGGCATGCGACAAAATGGGCAACAGTATCTCTTTTTTTACCAAGTGAAAAATGTATGGGCTGAAATTGACCAGAAATGCCCATGCAAAATTAAAAATCCAGACGATCTTCTGTGGTACCAGAAGGAGAAGGAGCTTGAACAAGTGCATGCTTTCTTAAGAGGCCTTGATATAAAACATAATAGTGCTAAAGGCGAATTGCTTCAAATGTCAGATCCTCAGGAGCTTCGCTCTTTTGTGCCTTTACATACATCAGTAAAGACGAATCTCGGCAGAGAGTCTTCGTCGGTGTACATGTTGAAGTATCGAGCCTAACCATTCAAGCTAAATCAAAGAGCACCTTTCCTCCAACAATGACAAACTCGATTTCATCTCATCGGCGGGGCCGCCCCCAGGCTTTCCCAATCGCCCTCGTTCTCTTTGCTCTTATTGCAATGAACAGGGGCATCTCCGTGAAACGTGTTGGAAACTATATCCACACTTGAAACCAAAACGACAACATGTGCCTCGTTCTAAAGCAAAAGTAGCTGCAGTGCAAATTGTCCAAGAACCAGACTACTATGGACAGAATCATCCTTTTGCTCCTGTTGCCAAAATGAACACGATTCAGGTTCTGCTCTCACTTGCTGCTAACCTAAACTGGCCACTTCGGCAGTTTGATGTCAAGAATGCGTTTCTTCATGGAGAATTAGCCGAGGAGGTGTACACGAGTCTTCCACCTGGGTATGTAGTTGATTCACCTGGTAATTTTGTATGCAAATTGAGGAAGTCTTTGTATGGCCTCAGCAATCCCTCGAGCACTGGTTTGGAAGGTTTTCACAATTCATGCAAAGGTTGGTTACGAGACAGTAATCGGACCACGCTCTGTTTGTCAAACATCAACGAGGAAGGTAATTTCAATCATTTATGTTGATGATATGGTAATCACTTGGTGATGATACTTATTGAGATGGATAAATTACAAAGGCAATTGTAGCCTCGAGATCGAAATGAAGGACTTAGGTGAACTAAAGTACTTCTTAGGAATTGAGGTAGCCGAGGAAGAAGAAGGGATATATCTTTGTCAAAGGAAGTACATTATTGATCTGTACTTGAGACGAGGTATGTTGGATTGCAAACCCTATTGATACTCATATTGAACAAAGCCGTGGTTTAGTAGAGTATCCAGATCAAATACCAGCGATCGAGCCAGTATTAGAGAGATTGGTTGGACGTTTGATTTACTTAGCTCATACTAGACCCGGATGTTGCATATACGGTAAGTGTGGTGAGTCGGTTTATGCACTGATCAAGTGAGAACCATATGAATCTTGTTTTGAGAATTTTAAGGTATTTGAAATCGAACAGGGAATGGGAGTAATGTTCTCTAAACACAACAATCCTCTTGAAGTCTATGGATTCACGGATCTGATTGGGCAGAAGTATTACGGATAGAAAGTCAACATCGGTAATTTCACCTGTGGGAGGAAATTTGGTTACATGGAAAAGTAAGAAGCAGAAAGTGGTGGCACGATCTAGTGCTGAGGCAGAATATAAAGGTATGACTCATGGGGTTTGTGAATTGCTGTGGATAAGAACTTTGTTATTAGATTTGGGTTTCGGACTCAAAAATACTATGCGGATGTATTGTGACAATCGGTGACCATTGATATATCACAAAATCCCGATTTTCAACGTGATCCCATAGCATGTAGAGGTTGATCGTCACTTTATAAAAGAGAAGTTAGATACCAAACTTATTAGTTTTCCTTTTGTTCCCATGAGAAGAGCAACTTGTAGATATACTTACCAAAGGAGTCTCGAGAAGTCATTATATGGCTCGCTAAACAAGGATTGGGCATGATTGATATCTGTCATGACTTGAGGGGAGTGTTAATAAATCACTAAAAGATATATTAGTTGTATGCAACTAATATACTTTATAAGCTGTATATTAGTTGTATGCAACTAATATATTGTTTCTTAAAAACACTTTTAGAAAAAGCAGATTCCTTTTCTTCTATATTTATACATGTATTGCACCTCAGTATTGTAAATACAAAGTAAATTCAATTAAAGGAGAATAATTAAACCATCTGTTTGTACTCTATATATAAGAAGGGTCTTTCTGTTAATGATGATAGAACCCAATTTGAGTGTGACCTTTTGCTTAAGGCATCTGAGAGGGCTTCGGTGTAGATGTTATTGGAAGGTGTGAGGAGTCGTTAGATGATGATGAGTATCTAGAATGGCCAAGTTTCCAATAATCACCTCTTCCTAATGAATGGGAGAGAAGATTCACTTCTTTTTTTAATCAAAAAGATCTGTACATATTTATTCATATATTTTGAAATTTGTTTATTTGCATTATTAAATAGTTTGTCTTTAGCTAATAATCTATTTTTTATTGTAAAAAAAATCACTTTTCCATATCATGTTTGGATGTTACTAAAGAGCTCTTCTTTAGTCCATTTAGGAAGTACAATAGATGGCTCACAGCTACTGTAAGAAGTTTTTTTCCTCAATTGTTAATTACATGTGCATTGTTTCTTATTATATGTAATTGTCACGTACAAACTTATGAGGATGTAACTAGTTATTTATGCATTTTACTTATTTTTTATTTGCATATATATTGATTGTGTTTTGTACGAATATCTTTGGATTGAAAACGTACACCATGTTGGAGATGTTATTTAGCGTATGTTATCTATAATATTTTGTTTTTGTTTTTTAACAAAATGTGTAATATCATCCTTTTCTCATTGATTTAAATTATTATATTTATAGTATAAGTTTTGGTGTGTGTGATTTGTGTTGAGTGAAAGCATGAAGTTGGTTTAATCAATTGATTTCAAACCAAGAGCCGTAAAAAATTTTGAGGATAATTATTTTATTAATTAGATATGCTTATGATTATCCTACTTTACTTATGGTTCTCCTGCTTTGATTGAACACTAACCTATTGATTGGAAGGATTTGGATCGATTGTATCTTCCTACCAATGTGAATGATAGCCATTGTGTGTCTTGTGTGGTTTATTTGGACAAGAGGTTCATTAATATTTATGACTCTTTAAACACTACGAATATTGTCCAAAAAGTGTAGCCATATAGGTATAATGATCCCCTTGGTTTTGCATCTTTTAGGATACCATGGCTATGGAAAAGGTAGTGAATCTGATACATACAAAGCTCGACCTCTATTTGTTATTGAATGTGTGCCAAAGTAAAAGAATAATTAAGAGTCATTAGATATGCTTGAATTGTGTTTTATCTTTTAACATAAGATCATATTTATTTGTTATTTTTGTACTATTTTTCGTTGTAGTCATGGTTATGGGATTTTGTGTTTGAAGTATATTAATTTTTTTATTCGTGGATAGAGTCTGGACATGATTTACTCTCTTACAATTACGAAGATTAGGTTGAGATATTATGCTCAACTTCTTATCAACAAAGGAGAAATATATCCAACATATTAGAAGGAGATTATTTTCTTATCTGTTGATATCATTTGTGAACTAAGTTATTTTATTTTTTGTTAATATTTTGATTAACTATGTTTTGGATGGATTATGTAACTAGTAGTTTCTTTGTTTTTGGATCATTTATTTTAAACAATATTGTATATGAAACACTTAAGTATGTTAATATAAAGATATTAGTTTATCTAAACTTGATGTTACACTTTAGAGTTGTATGTAATTTGCTACATATTCTTTTGTGTTGAATGTAACAAATTACATTTAATTGGGGTATTTTTCAAAGATTTAGATTTAATAGTTTTATTTACAATGTAGTTCTTGATGCATCATAAAATGTACTAAGGTTGTTAACCTGAGTTGATGCATCATAAAATGTACTAAGGTTGTTAGCCTGAGTTTATAATTGTTTCACCGTTATCTTTTATAGTTTAAAGTGTGATGTAACTAGTTACATTCACATTATGATTGAATGTAAATCATTACATATATCTTTAAATTTTTATAAATAAGGTACTAAAATTTATATGTATAAGTTAATTAAGAAGTCCTTGTCAATTTATTAAATTTTAACCATTAGTAAATGATTGATCCATATCTTCTAAATATTGGTAATGTATATAAATAGTATATCTATGTTTGTTTCGGATGTAACATGTTATATCTGATTGATGATAAGTCCATTATAGCTATCAATATTTCACTAATTGTATCAAATAAACCCTATATTAAATGAACAATCTTTTCAAATTCTATATAATATTGTTATAAATAATATAATATTTGATATGTTATTATTTTCCTTCCTTTTTGAGTCTTTCAAAGTCCCCGAGCATTCTTTTTTCTTATTCTCAGTGGTTTTGTTTCCTTCCTTTTGTCATCCTTTGTTTTCATAATTGATTCTAACAATAATACATCTCTCACATCATTAGGCAGGTTCCACTTATCTTTATGTTTGTTTGGATAGATTGCGGCTTTATAAGCAAGTTTTAAGTTACTTAAATGATAGTATTCGAAGAACATTGATTCAAGGGGCTATTTTTTTTGTATGCATGCTGCAATTTCATGTGAACAACGGATTTTTAATGCTTGAAAATTATCACAAGTGAATGTCGAGCATCTAAGTCTACAATGTAACTATCAACACTCTTTACTTCTATATTATGGTTGTCTATCTAAACCATTTCCAATTTTCTATCTTTATCTTTCTCTTTTCAATCTTATCCTCTAACCATCTTGTTAGTACTTCTATTTGCAATCCTTCTTCCTTCCTATTTGTAAACCATTGTTGGATCATGTCTCTCACTTTCCCCAACTTGTAAGTGATAGGAGTGTTTCTTGCATGTCTCAAGACTAGTTTTATGTGTTTGGTATTGTTTGATGTTATGAAATCATATGCTATTTTTGGGGTTAGGAATTCACTCTTGCCCATGCTAAATAATCTTCTTTCTTTTAGGCATTTCATAGCTCCTTTACTCACTTCTTGGATCATGTTTGTATTCTTAATGAACTCATGTTCTGTGAATGCATACGCTGCTTATTTAAAGTAATTATTTTCTATCGTGTTGTGAACGTAGGTTACTAGGTTTTGCTTTATTTGGTAGTAACAATAGAAATGGTGTGTATTACTTTCCAAAAAGGTCCCCACTACAGATTTGATGCTTACACTCCTTTTTAACACTATTACTAGTTCCTTTTTTTTTCCTCTAATGTGATTATTCAATCTTCTAAATAACCACTTTCTTGCTTTTGTAGTTTTCCCATGTACTACTCTGAAAGCAATATGATATATCTACATTTTATAAAATAATAAATAAATCATTTAAATATATTAGTTTGTTAACCTTCATTCAATTGTAGAATCTATATTTTGGTATATATTATCTTACATCTACATTGTTATCAATGGATAATAATATTAATTTAAACATAGTTGATTATTATTAGAGATATCATATTTTTATTTGCTTCTTTCCATCTTTGGTGACTAGAACCAATAATACTCCACCTTATCTTTCTTTAATTAATGTTCTATCAACTACTATAATTGATCTTATGTACTTTATGTAACTATTGATGCTAGATCTTATTGCTATAAACCCATATTTGAAGTTTGAATCTTCATTTGTTTTTATCTCAGTGCAAATATTGGTGTTTTTCTTTTTCCAACATGTACAAGAATCATGGATGTTTTCTATATGAACCTTTTGGACTGTGCCTTACATTTTTGATTTTTCTTTATTTATAATGATTGCTTTTTTTTGTAGGATATTTTCACTCTTGTTTTTAAATGGATGTCATTGATTGTCACTAGGCCTTTATTGTCTACTTGTATCTTTGAAACTTTCATGATGTTATTTGCTACATATTTGTGCCCACCGTGTGATGCATGTGCTCCTGCTGTTACGCACGAGTCTTCCTGATTCGATTCTTCACGTAAAATTTCTCCCTCTCTTTTAGAATCCTTGTCCACAAGGATGAAGTCAGGATAGGACTTGGAAAATTGCCATTCATTCTCCCAAGTAGCTGCATCGGTTGGAGATCCCACCCATTTGACCAGAATTTCAGGTTTTGGTCCGTATCTACCCTTCTGAATTACTCGACGCTCTAGGATAGCTTTAAGTTGTGTCATGATTGTTGAGTGTTCTGAGATTGGAGATAGCTAGGGAATGGTAGGGTTAGGGGTTCCTACGTGCTTCTTTAACATGCTAACATGAAACACATCGTGTATCTGGGAGTTTAGAGGCATAGCAAGTCTGTAGGCTACTGGACCAATTTTCTCAATAACTTCATAGGGTCCAAAGAAGCATGGAGCAAGCTTCATGGATGAGAAAAAAACTACAGAGGTCTATCGATAGGGTTGTAGTTTCAAGTAGACATAATCCCCTACCATAAAGGAAAGCTCTCTTCTATGCTGATCGGCTTGACACCTCATGCAGTTTTGAGCTTGTAGAAGGTTATGGTATAGCTCTTATATGATGGTATCTCGATCACGCAGATGCTCATCTACAATGGAAACCTTGGAGGTACCTGGTATGTAAGCCACCAGCTGAGGGGGAGGAATCCCATAAACTGCTTCAAATGGTATGCATTTGATGGATGAGTATAGAGAGGTGTTATAGCTAAACTTAGTCCACGGTAACCATGATGAGCGAAAACCAACATCGCCAATTCTGCCAATACTTTGGTTTTATATTTATAGAACTCTCGCAAGTGCACGAATCATTTCATAGAAAATGATAAGTATACTCCCAAGGTCGATCTAAGGAAGGAATGTATGTGGTTTTTAATTTATTATTCAAACTTTTAAAAACGAAATTAAATCCTAAACATCCTGTCACGATGTTTTGGTTTTTGTGTTTTTAATCTACTGATATAAAAATAAACATAGATTTAGATTCAATAAACATTGATGCAAATTTTATCATTTATAATAGTGGAATATTTATGGATATAATAACCAAGTAATTATGCTTGCTCATATTATTTAGGTTATTAAAAATATGAATTGATATTTATTGATTCTCCCTTTTTTGTATGAATACCACTTTTGGTGGGGTTAGATATTCTTTGTTAACTAAACAAATCAATTAACACCTATAGGTGGGGTTGATAACTAATTTGGTTAATTAAATTAATTCATTTTTCTAAGAGATTGAAGATGAACCATTTAAATGCCACATTTTGTGGGGTTAGACAATTTAAACTTTATTCAAGGTGTCCAAATTAAACTTAAGAATTTAATTATCCGAGTACAAACTTTCAAGTTTTAAAACTACTACTGAAAACATGTTGTCAATACATTTTCACATAATAATTCTTATAAAAACTTTTGAAATAGAGCTTCACTCTAACTACCGGGCGATTATACCAACAAATAAAAGAGTACTACTCTAAATCAGACCGGATAACTAAACCTTAAAATCTAATTTTTAGATTTAAGTTTGTAATGAAAAATAATATATTTCTCTCTAACATTCTTAATATAAAATCTTGAATAAAAATAAAATTAATTCATTTTAGAGATTTTTACCTATTTAATATTTCGCAAGCATAACAACGTTATTATTATATCATGTTTACAAATAGCCAGCAAAGTTAAATTTAATCACAGATAAATTAAATATAACATGTAAGAATAAAGCATAAAAAATAACTATAAAGAAAATAAAATCCTTATAGTACTTCAATGCTATTCCCGTTGCTGGAAAACCTCCAAATGAAATTTGTACTCCCATTTATTGAATCAAAAGCAAATAAATTACAAAAACATAACTAGTTCTTCTCAAAAAGAGAAGAACTCAAAAACTAATAGAAACTAACTAAGAAAAGCTAAAAACTAATAAAAAACATAAAAACTAAGAAATGAGAGAAAGAAAGAGAGAAGAAAATGTGTTTTGAGGTGTGTTTAGAAGTGAAGAGAAGGGGGGTATTTATAGGTGAGGATAGGGAGAAAAATTGGGTGAAAAAATGTTAAAAAATGGTGGAAGCACGGAGTGGTGGATGATGATGTCAATTGATGACGTCAGCATAACGTGGGGGGCATCTGCGCGCGAAAATGGGGTGAGATGGAAGCAGCGCGCATGGAAGGCACCAATGGCACGCGGAACTGGAGCAAGGTACGCAGGGGAGTGCATGCGGGAGTGGGCGCGGGCGCAGACGCGCGCGGGACTGGGTAGTTGGGTAGCACGGTGGCGCGATTTCCTCCTTTTTGACCCATTTTGTCCAATGTTTCCATATGTGTTGACCTTTACTCATTCATTTATTAATATATTTATGATGTATTACTTCCAGTATTCCTCTTTGAGTCTTTAAATTACGTTTTTAAGTGAAAATACCTGAAAAACAATAAAAATACCCGTGATTCCGAAAAAGAAAAATTTATATAAATATATCATAAAACGTATAAATATATATATTTTTAATCAATTAATGTGCATAAAATCATGGTAATTTTAGTGCTTTTTGAGCACTCATCAAACCACTCAACGCATTGTTTTGGTTGATCACCCACAAAACAATGTAGATACTATTCCAAAATCTTGTTAATCACCTCATTCTGACCATCCGTTTGCGGATGGTAACTAGAGCTCATACTCAATTGGGTACCCTATAAATTAAACACTGCTTGCCAGAATGAGCTAATAAAAACCTTGTCTCGATCAATGACTATATAAGTTGTCATACCATGCAACCTCACCACATTGGCCATAATACTTTGGCTACCATAAATGTAGTAAAAGATGTTTCATAGCTACAAATAGAGCATACTTTGTCAACCTATCAACCACTACTAGAATGACTATGTTTCCTTTTGAGGGGTAATCCTTCTATGAAATCCATTGAGATCTCAGTCCACATTCGGGTAGGAATAGGTAAGGGTTGTAACAACCCGGCTGGCTTCATGCAATCCACCTTACACCATTAGCATACTTCACACTCACTTAGGAACTCTTTTATCTTTTGGTGCATACTGGGCCAATAAAAATTTTGCTTAATTCTGAATAGGGTTTTATGGAAACCAAAGTGTCCTCCAATGGGTGATGAATGACAATCCTTCAATATTTTAGGTATTAAGGATAATGTAGAGCTTAGGTATACCTTGTTCCCTTTGAACCAAACTCCATCTCGTTGGCATATTTGAGGACCTTCTACAGATGCACCTTTGCCTCTCAATTTCTAATAAAAAGCATCTTGTTGGACTTCTTGCTAGAGGATGAGTCACCATTCTAACTGGGATTGAAAGATAGCTAGGAATTGGAATTCTGTTAACCTGGATAAAGAATCAACCCATTGGTTCTCAGTTCCCTTTTTATATTCAATCTCGTAGTTATAACTTATGAGCTTAGGCCGCCAACATGCCTGTGCTAGGGTGGTGATTCTTTGCTCCAATAAATATTTGAGGCTTCTTTGATCAGTACATACTATGAAGTGCCTTCAAAATAAATAAGGATGTCATATGCAAATAGTCTTTACCATAGCCAACATTTCCTTCTCATAGGTGGACAGTGATAAAGCTGATCCTTTGAGGGTAGCACTAAAGTAGGCCACTGGCCTATTTTCCTAGCTGAGAATGGCCCCCAGTCCAATGCCATCGGCATCACACTCAACCATAAATCGCTGTGTAAAATCAGGAAACCATAAGATAAAGGAAGATGTGAGGGCTTTCTTTAGCTACTAGAAGGCTTTTGTAGCTACTTCATTCCAATGGAACCCATCTTTATGCAGTAGTTGAGTTAGGGGTGGAGCCATTCCTCCAAAATGTCGATTGAAATTTCTGTAGTAACCTGTTAACCCTAAAAAACCTCTCATGCCTTTTGTTGAGGTTGGTGTGGGCCATTCAATGATAACTCGAATCTTGGCTGGATCTATTGAGACCCCTTGTTCTGAAATAAGGTGGCCTAGGTATTCCACATGTGCTACACCCAACTGGCATTTAGACTCTTTAGCAAATAAGTTGTGAGCAGTCAACAACTGTAAGACAGATTAGAGATGTGAGATGTGGTCCTTCCATGAGTTGGAATACACCAGTATGTCATCAAAGAAAACTAAGACAAACTTCCTAAGGAATCGTCAAAATATGTCATTCATAAGACGTTGGAAAGTAGCTGATGCATTAATTATCCCAAATGGAATCACAAAAAACTCATAGTGGCCTTCATGAGTTCTGAATGTTGTCTTATGGGTATCATCTTCATGAACCCTAATAGGATGATAACCTGATCTTAGGTCCAGCTTGGAGTAAACCTTGGCACCATGAAGTTCATCTAATAGTTCATCAATGACAGGGATAGGGTACTTATCTTTGATAGTCATGACGTTCAGTGCTCGGTATTCGACACAAAACCTCCAAGTTCCATCAGCCTTCTTAACAAGCAACACCGGTGAAGAGAAAGGACTGTTACTTGGCTTTGTCAGTTAGGACTTTAAGAGTTCTTGTACTGTCTTTTCTATCTCACTTTTTTGATAATATGGGTAGCGATATGGTCTCAAATTTACTGGTCCTCGAGCTAGGTTGTAAGGGATTTCTATGATCCTACATCCTTATAGGAGGTAAGTAAGTGGATGGGTCAAATATCTTAGGGATTTCATCCCATAGTTTCCTTATTTCAGGATGATATGTCTGAGGAAAAACCTTGTGGCTGTCAATAGGTATTATTTGGAGGAGCAGCTATGTCCCTTATAGACTATTGCATTCTTTGTTGGTTAGGGCAGACATAATGGCTTTTCCTAACCCCTGGAAAGTATGAGAGTTTCCCTCTGTATGGAAGCTCAAGGTGAGCTTCTTGTAATCCATCTGAATAGGCCCTAGGGTTTCCAACCACTAAACCCCTAACACCAGTTGGCAAGCTACCACTCGTAGCACATAGTAGTCAATCACCACTGGGCAGCCCTAAATATTGAGAGTGAGATTGCAGCATTTCCCCACACACTCTAATTTCTCACAGTTGGCTACCATTACTTCCAATCTCTTACTTTTTTCTATAGGTAGATTGAAGTGAGAGACTATGTCTTGATCTATAAAGTTATGGGTACTACCTCCATCTATTAGCACTAATATACTTTTATTTTTCAGTTTTCCTATAACACATATGGTTTGAGGATGTTCAATACCTGATATAGCATGGAAGGAGATTTTAGGTAACATTTTGTGGTAGTCTTCCTCTAGTGTGAGCTTTTCACACTCAGTTACATCCTCTTGGTTCCAATCTTCCATCATAAATAGTTGTGGTTGAGTGCAACGATGGCTAGCCACAAATTTTTCTTCATAGTAGTAGCACAATCATTTCTCTTGTCTTTCACGTGACTCTTGGCTAGTCAGCTTTTGGAAGGTTACTGGTTGAGCTATATTAACACGTTGAGTAGGTGCTAGTCCTAGTAACCCCGTTATAGTTTTGATTGCTTGTTTAGGTTGAGTTGTTTGAAACGGGTAACAAGTGTTCGTTGTATATTTATTTTCTAAGATGTTCCTTTCCTCAATAAATCTAGATACCCCAATGGCATCAGGTAGTGTTTTTGGCTGTTTGATTTTGACGTTGATACAGATGTCATCCCTTAGCCCGGCGATGAAACACCCAATGAGAAATTCCTCTGGTAACCCATCCATAAGATGAGATATCTTTTCAAAAGATTCTTGTTAAGTGACCACGCTCGCGATGTGCTTAAGGTGCAATAAGGCTTTTGAAGGATCCTCAAAGTCAGTGGGTCCAAATCTTAGTTGAGCAGCCTTAGTGAACTTTTCCCAAGTGAGTGATCCACAAAATTTTGTGAACCACCAGTGCCATTGCAACGCAATGTCCTCTAAATGGAAGGAGGCTATCTGCACTCGTTGGTCTTGAGCAATGTTCATAAATTCGAAGTACTACTCAGCCTTATAAATCCACCCAGTAGGATCTTCTTTGGCAAACCTTGGAAATGATAATTTCATATTGGCATTGGGTTTTCATTAGTTGATCGAGAGGTGTGAGGGTGTGAATGTACAATTTCATCTCTGGCAAAAGGATTGTCTTCTGGTGGGTTTCGAGTAGCACGTATGGCTTGCACCTCAATAAGTAGTGTTTGCGTGGTTCTTCCGAATCAATTGAATTCAATTTCATGTCATGCTAGAGTCTCCAAGACATCATTATAGAAATCAACATTTGATTTACCCCGAGTATCCATACCGATAACCGGCTCTGATACCACTATTGTGGTTATTTTGCAGAATCTGTAGGACAGAACGAAAGAGGAAAGATAGCTAAGAGAAAAGAGAGATAATTGGGTTAATTTCTTCCTTCTTTATTCCAATCATTAGGGTTATATATAGCCTAACATTTGTGTGATTAAAAAGAAGAAAAATGCTAAGGAAATGGTTTCAAAAAAGCTAACCAACTCTGACACCTAATCGTTTTCTTAGTGATCCCCTTATGCCGATTATGCACCCTCATGAGCTCAGCTACGCCCACCGTGTATTGCATCTGTGCCTGCTGTTACGTACGGGTTTTCCTGATTCGATTCTTCACATAATAGTATCATCGATGAGATAGGCGTTGTAATCAGATGTACTAACTTGTAATTGCTTGTGTGAATTATGTTTACATGTATAGTAGTTTACTTCTTCTTTTTGGATTTGAGTTTGTTCAAATCCAATGTCGCAAAACTCAGTCTTGTTCCTCAAATTTCTAAAAATGTGGTAAAATCTTGTCAAAACTTGTTACAATTCTTGGATTTGAGTTATTTTTTCTAGAAAACTTTATCTTCTTTCTAACGTACGTCTATATATAAAAGCTTCCAAAAATCTGTTTAAATCTTCTTCGAGGGAAATTTTTGTTTTATTTGTTGTTCTGAATTGTTGAATGGTTGAAGGTAAGTGGATCTTGGTCGACGATTTATTAATAGGGGTACAAGCTAGGTGTTATGATATTCTGATAATTATGTTTGTTTTAACAAGCCAAAACTGTTGGAGATTATTATAAAGCTCCTTAATTTAAGAAGCAAATTAAGAAGCAAAACATGAAGCAAAACAAGAAGCAAAACATTGAGCTTAATTCAAGGAGCAATCCAAGGAACCATTAATTTAAGGAGTAATTCAAGGAGTGAATTTTCCTATAAATAGATGTGTCATTGTAATGAATTAATCAACCAAGTGTTCATTCCAATTGAGAGAAAAGCTTTTGTGAGAGAAAATTGAGAGTAATTTTCTTAGGTGTAATTGGTTTGTAGGTTGTGAGTTGTGAGTGTTGTAAACACCTTGTTTAATTTCTCCCCTTTCAGTAAAAAAATCTATAGTAGGTCCAGAGACGTAAGCAAGATTGGCCAAATTCCGTTATCAAATTTGTATGTTATTTTGTCTATTTTGCTTTCTCATAAATCTGGTTTATCAGGAATTTGCGTAATTTTCTAACAACTGGTATGAGAGATTTTGGTGGTGATTTTTGTCAATTTCCTACAAGGTTACTAATTACATGAATAGTGAATGATGCAAATAGTAAGATTTTGTCGACGATATTTGTTCGTTGGTTTTCAAAAATAGTCAAAAACGATCCGGAGGAAGTCAGATTTGAGTGGGAGCAATGGTCGTAGATGAAGGAAGGGTGAAACTCAAGAAGTTGGATGGCACAGATTTTGAGTTTTGAAAAATGTAGATAGAGGATTATCTGTATCAACCTCTCTTAGGGAAGAAGCCAGAGGCTATGAAGGAAGAAAATTGGAATCTTGTAGACAGACAAGCCCTCAGAGTTATTTGATTGACGTTATCCCGCAATTTTGCTTTCAACATAATAAAGGAAAAAAACCACGGTGGGTCTTATGATAGCTCTCTCCAATATGTATGAGAAGCCATTGACCTCAAACAAAGTGCACTTGATGAGGCGTTTGTTTAATTTACATATGACGGAAGGCGCATCGGTAACTCAACATCTCAATGAACTCAACACAATCACAATCCAGTTGAGTTCAGTTGAAATTGAATTCGATGAAGAAGTACGAGCATTGATACTTTTGTCTTCTTTACCAGAAAGCTGGAATGCTACTATCACAGTTGTGAGTAGCTCGTCAAGAAGCAATAAATTGAAATTTTATGATGTTCATGATCTGGTTCTAAGTGAAGAGATCCGATGTAAAGAGTCGAGTGAATCGTCAACCTCTTCAATTTTGCATACAGAGTCAAGAGGAAGAAATTGAACCAGAGGGAATGGACGTGGTAGAATAGACTACCGAGGTAGATCAAAGGACAAGAGGTCCAAATCCAGGAATCCTAATAATTCCTATAGCTCCAAGACTATTGAGTGTTGGAATTGTGGAAGAACCGTGCAATACAAACATCAGTGCAAGAGTGCACCGAAGGACAAACAAGTGAAGGCAGATTCAAATGTTACTTCCACCCCAAGAGGAGATGATGCATTGATATGCTCTTTGGAGAGTAAGGAAGAATCTTGGGTGTTAGACTCTGGAGCATCGTTCCATGCTACTTCACAAAAAGAATTTTTCGAGAAATATGTCCCCAAAAATCTTGGAAAGGTATATCTTGGTGATGACCAACCATGTGACCAACCATCTGTTTGGGATTTGAAGGATGTCAGGCATATTCCTAACCTAAGAAGGAACTTAATCTCATTAGGGAAATTGGCCAATGAAGGCTACACTACTATCTTCCATAGTGATGATTGGAAGATTTCAAAGGGCACAATGACAATTGCTCGAGGCAAGAAGAGTGGCACTCTTTACATGATAGTAGGGGCACGCTATTCAATCGTAGTTGCAGTAGGCAATGAAACACCAAATTTGTGGCATTAGAGACTAGGCTATATGAGGTTGAAAGGGATGAAGATTATGCACTCAAAGGGAAAACTTCTAGGCCTATAGTCTGCAAAGATAGACATGTGTGAAGATTGCATACTTGGAAAGAAAAAGAGAGTGAGCTTTCAAACAAGTGGCATAATCCCAAAAAAGAAAAGGCTAGAGCTTATCCACTCTGATGTTTGGGGACCAACAACCGTCTCATCCATTGGTGGGAAACACTACTTTGTGACTTTCATCGATGATCACTCTCGAAAGGTATAGGTTTACTTTCTAAAGCATAAGTCTGAAGTATTTGAGGCTTTCAGAAGATGGAAAGCTATGCTTGAAAATGAGACAGGTTTGAAGATCAAAAATCTCAGAACTGACAATGTTGGTGAATATGAAAACACCATTTTCAAAAATTTTTGCTATGAGCACAGGATCAGAATGGAAAGAACTATACCAGGCACGCCTCAACACAATGGTGTAGCTGAGCATATGAACCGAATGTTAATAGAAAGAGCCAAAAGCATTCGTATACAGTCAAGTCTACCAAAGTAGTCAACACGGTAGCTTACTTGATCAACCGAGGCCCATCTATTCCATTGGAGCACAAAATACCAGAGGAGGTATAGAGTAGAAAAGAGGTAAAACTATCACATCTAAAAGTTTTCGACTGTGTAGCATTTGTGCATATTAGTAATCAAGGCAGGAGTAAGCTTGATCCCAAATCTAAGAAATGCACCTTCATCGGCTATGGTGAGGATGAGTTTGGCTACCACATTTGGGATGACGAAAACAAGAAAGTGATCCATAGTAGAGATGTGATTTTCAATGAAAGAGTGATGTATAAGGACATGCATAAAACAGACACTAACAAATCAAAGCAAAATGAGCCAATATTTGTAGATGCAGATGATGTCCCAGATAATTCCGTGAAGGAACCAATTGTAGCAAGTCCTCAACTAGAGGAACTCGTTGGACAGAGTAGTGCACAACAGTCCGACACACCACAGCCTCCTACTCCAGCTCCTATATTGAGGTCTTGTGGACCTCATGTACCTAACAAGAGATATATGAACTATATGTTGCTGACTGATGGAGGGGAGCGTGAATGCTATGATGAAACTTGTCAGACTCGAGATGCCAACAAGTGAGAGCTTGCCATGAAACTGAAGTTGTGCTCAACTTTAGTTGGTGTACTAGAGTAACAAGACTACAAAAAGTTATTGCATTGATCGAGGTGTGAAGACAGATTGAAATTAGTCTTCAAGTGGGAGATTGTTGGAGATTGTTGGAGATTGTTATAAAGCTCCTTAATTTAATGAGAAAATTAAGGAGCAAAACATGGAGCTTAATTCAATGAGCAATTCAAGGAACCATTAATTTAAGGAGTAATTGAAGGAGTGAATTTTCCTATAAATAGATGTGTAATTGTAATGAATTAATCAACCAAGTGTTCATTTCAATTGAGAGAAAAGCTTTTTTGAGAGAAAATTGAGAGTAATTTTCTTGGGTGTAATTGGGTTGTGGGTTGTGAGTTGTTAGTGTTGTAAACACTTTGTGTAATTTCTCCTCTTTCAGTAAAAAAATCTACAGCAGGTCCGGAGGCGTAAGCAAGATTGACTGAACTCCATTATCAAATTTGTGTATTATTTTGTCTATTTTACTTTATCATAAATCTAACTTATCGAAAATTTACGTAATTTTCGAATAAAAACATGAGGTGTATTAGTTTGCTAGTTTAGGAAAGTTGTTTAAAAATACAATATTATGGCCATATAAGCCATGAACTGTATTTTTTCCTCTCCTCCACCATCAACCACCCACGTATTATAGCCCTATCCTCTCGCGTGTAAACATAGCTCTAGTGTCGCCTCTCGTCAACACAGCTCTAGCGGCGCCTCTCGTTAATGCGATCAACCCCAATTCTGTTTGTCGCTTGGTCTTTGAAATTGCCATCGCCGTTCGCTGCAGGTCATTTCTCTCTCGACACTTTCTCTTTCTCTTTCTCTTTCCCTTTCTCTCCGAAATTTGATTTTATATTGGATGATTTCTAATAAACGTCTTTAGTGATCAAGGAAAGTGAGAGGAAGGTAACCATGACCTCTGAAGACTTGGTTTGATCTTAACCTTGTGCTTAATTCTATGACTAACTCATGGGTCTTAAACCCAGCTCGAACCATGGCTAAGTCTAAGAGGGTGTTAAACTCAGCTCGAATTGTCTATAAGTCTAAAGGGGGTGTTAAACCCATCTCGAAACATGGAACCTTGCGTTCAGTTTGAAGTTTAATTATGAAGTTTCTTAAATTTTAGATCGAGCTTGAACAGGTTTGTATCATTTCAAAGTGTTGAGATATATGCTTTTATTTCTAGTTGAAAACTGTGGAGAATAAGTAGATTTTTTCTGTAAATTTGGATTTCGCATCAGTTGATGGTAAGTACTGTTCTTTGTGGACAAGGGAGACCTATTAGGAGAATGATTCAGCTTCAATGCACCTACTCCTTTAGAAACTAATGAAGTTAAGGCAGCTAATTAAATTGAAAGTCCTTAAGAAGCGTTATCATGGGTTGGTGAGTAATGTGTTGACTGAGTGAAGAGGATGAATCATAGAATGTGCTAGGTAGATTCACTTTATTATGTCTGTTATAAAACTGTTAACAAACTTCATTTGGTTTGCCTTCATAACAGTTGTTGTAAACCTGGAATCAATAATATAATTTTTTTTCATTTTGTTTTTTCCAACATTACAAAATTCTAGAAACTAGTGAAAAACTCATTTTCACCGTTTAAAAACGGACGAATTACAATAATATTGTTAATGAAAAATTAAAAAAATATATAATTAATAAAACATTAATTTTTGAAAAAAAGACTAAAAAGAAAAATTAAAAGATAAAAAATATGTATTGTAATAATGAAAAATGAAAAATGAAAAAAATTTTAAATTAATAAAAATTAATTTTGAAAAAATACTAAAAAAAATTAAAAGATAAAACAATATATTCAATTTACGTTTGGAATGACAAATGAAAAAAAAAATGTATATCAAATTTTCTTTTTTTGAGTTTCAAATATATTTTTCATTTTCTATTTTTTTCAAAAAATTAGTTTTTAAACTTCTTCTTTTAAATAAAATAGAAATTTTTCCGTTTCAAATGTAATTTTTTTCCTTTACTTTTTGGCATTTTAAAAATCAAATTTTTAATATCCATTTTTCTTTGAAAAAATTATTACTTTTTGTATTTTATTTTTAAAAATTCTAAATTTATCAATAAAAAAAGAAAAGAAAAACTATTTAGAGTTGAATAGAAATTTTAAAAAATTAAAGGAATGGTTTGAGCGGATCACGACGGTTGATGATTTTACAAACATAATTTTCATATTGTAATTCATTAGTTCCTAGGACCGCTCACAATAAATTTCAAGGTCCTCGTGAAGTAGCATACATAGAACAAATTGAACATATATGAATTATATTATAAAAACAATGAAAATGCAATAAAAATGACATTATTAAATCAACACATTATAAAAACAAACAGCACATAAAAAATAATATGGGTAAACACATTAATGACAGTATATCTCACAAGCTTTTTCTGTGTAGGTTAATAACATAGAAAACAACATATAACATATGAATTAGGCAAATATTCTAGAAAAATTATAGAGGATTTTCAATCACTTCAAGACCTTCTATGTTATTACATATTTGATAAATGATGATTGTACTCTCACATATGCAATCATACAAAACGCATGTAATGAGGTAAACCTATATAGGATTCAACTCTTATGTTGTAGCATCGTTTGGTTTTTAGGCTATTATATTTTCTTTCCATGTCACGTAGTATTCCTAATAGTTATGGGAGTGTCTAATTTAATCATTTCAATTTATTAGAATAAATCTATATTTGTCCATAAATAATTTTCAATTAAATAAATTTCCAAAATATCCTTATTTGTCCAACAAGCACATATATTATGTTTTTAAATTTTTTTAATTTCTATCACTTCTACAATACATACATATAATCTCAAAAATTTAGTCTCGATTTTCATAGATATACCCTATGGTCTTGGTTATTTAAAACCAAGGCCATAGACATACGCTATCAAATTTTTTTTCTTTTACATCAAACACCAAATTTTTCCTTCATTTTTTTCCTTTTTTCCTCTCTTTTTTTCACTCCTAACTAATACATAACTTTTCATATTAATTACTACCAAATGTTTTTCCTATTTTTTTTCTCTACTCACCTATATTCTCCAGACTCTTCAGAGCTGTCCCAAAAAAACCCTAGCTCAATAAAAATGAATTACAATCCAAGGGTTGATGAGCGCACCTCTCTCCATCGATCTATGCCAAAAATACAATGTTAGGTCTATGCCAATTCGCAAGGACGATAAGGTTCAGATAGTTCGAGGCACATATAAGGGTCATGACAGAAAGTTTCAAGTCTATCGTTGCAAGTGGTTCATTCACATCGAGTGAATCACTCGTGGTTGGAGGAAAAACTAGCAATTGTCCTTGATGTTTTTGAGAATCAAATGGTGGTTCCTTCCCTATTTATATTAATATCTTTTGTGAATAATGATTTTTGAGTTTTACTAAGTTGTAGTAAAAATATTCCTAGAAAGTTGAATTGAAAGAGTTCAGTAGCAAGAATGGATATGATCTCAACAGAAATGGCAATGGTTATCCTTTGCTTTTGGATGTACTAGAAGGAGGTCAGCATCTTCAGAAGCAGGTTCTTTCTCTAATTTAGAGTCTCAGAACACTCGTAGACCTTTTTCATCGTCTGTTGCTGATGGTTTTCCTTCACTGGACAGACTGCTATCAGAACATGACTTCCTTATATTTAAGTCTCAAATCATTTTCCTTTTAATTTTTCCTTTTCCCTTTTAATTGAAAAGCTCCATTTTATCGGTGTTCTCATGCTAGGGCTATTCATGCTTCCCAAGCATCCAGTAAGTAAGATAGTCTTTTCTTCTTTATTTGAAATTTCTTCCCGTTATCTATGTGCAACACCTAATACATTTTAGAATCCAGATAGGAGAAATGGGTCGACAATTTCTAGTTATGTTGTTATATTCATTTCTTTCCCCTTTTTTACTTTCAGGATTCTACATTAGGATTGTTTTTTGGTAATATGTGAATTGCCAATGTTTGGACTGGTGTTTGGCCTGGTGCTAGTGCCTGGTGCCTAGTGTTAGTGCTTGGCATAATGCTGGTGCTTGGCCTGGTGCTTAATGCTAGTACTGGTACTTGGCCTAGTGCTTGGTACTGGTACTGGTGCTTAGCCTGGTGCTTAGTACTGGTGCTGGTGCTGGTGCTGGTGCCTAGCGTATCACTCTTCAAATCATCACATTCTATTCCACTCAACTTCCTGGTCCAAATTACCATTGCCGAAAGGTTAGTTTCACTTTGATTTACAATCAGGTACAACTTTCTCTTTCAGGGATCAAAACTTACTAGGCATGATCCTCCAAAGAATGCAATTGAAGTTCTTTTGATCAACTGTTAGTTATAATTAACACCATTTATGCAGTATTCCAATAATTCTGATGTTATTTTCTACAACTCTATTTATTTGGTTTATATAAATATACAATTTCTAGAGGGGTTTTCTATGGATGTGATGATTTGATTTTCTCATCATATATGATTTTTACTATGGTATTTGTTTGCACATACCATAGATATGGGACAAAGAGGAATGGAACCATTATTTAGTGCATCTAATCCCATCTATTCTAAGTTGTGTATTTTCTTTCCTTTAAGTGTATTTTTTCCTTTAAGGGAATTTCTTTACCTTTCTTAGATCCATGGCCTTTAATTTTCTTTATGTTGTAAAATTGCAAGTTATCTTTGCAAGTTTATTATACAATTTGCATGGTTTGTTTCCGTGGTTTAGAGCCTCCTCATTATTGAATCTAGCCAACATTATAGTGTTGTCATCATTACTGCATGGTAAGGGGATGTTCTATTTTGAGAAAAAAAATTCTAAAGTAAGATATTATTTTACAATTTGGATGTAACTGTTAATTGATGAACGAAAACCGGCATCGCCGATTCTCGCAAATACTTTGGTTTTAATATTTGTAAAACTCTCGCAAGTGCACGAATCATTTCGTAGAAAATGATAAGTATACTCCCAAGGTCGATCTAAGGAAGGAATGTATGTGGTTTTTAATTTATTATTCAAACTTTTAAAAACGAAATTAAATCCTAAACATCTGTCACTTCACGATAGTTTGGTTTTTGTGTTTCTAATCTAATAACATAAAATAAACATATATCTGATTAATTAAATATAATCTAAAAAGAATAGACATAGATACAAATTCAATGAATAAATATAAATACTGATTCAATAAATATTAAATGCAAATTTTATCATTTATATTAATGGGTATTTATGGATATAATAACTAGGTTAATTATCTTCTTCGTATTATCTAGGTTATTAAAGATATAAATTGATATTTTATTGATTCTCTTTTTTGTATGAATACTGGCACTTTGGGTAAGGTTAGATACTTTCTTTTGTTAACTAAACAAATCAATTAACATTTATGGGTGGGGTTGATAACTAATTTGGTTAATTAAATTAATTCCTTTTTCTAAGAGATTGAAAATGATATTTAAATCCATTTAAATGCCTTTGGTGAGTTAAACCGAGTTTAAACTTTATCCAAGGTGTCAAATTAAGCAAAATTTAGTTATCCGAAGTCTTAACTTTCGAGTTTTAAAACCACTATTGAAAACATGTTGTCAATACATTTCCACATAATAATTCTTATAAAAACTTTTGAAATAGAGCTTCACTCTTGAGGCTGATTGTCCAAGCAAATAAAAGAAAGACTACTCTAGAATTAGACCAGGATAACTAAACGGCCCAAAAGTCTAACTTTGATTTAAGTTTGTAATGAAAAATAATATATTTCTCTCTAACATCCTTAATATAAAATCTTGAATAAAAATAAAATCAATTCATTTTAGAAATTTTCACCTATTTAATATTTGAAGCATAACAACGTTATTATTATATCATGATTATAAGCAATTTATCACAAGATTAAATTTAATCGTGAACCAAATTAAATATAACATGTAAGAATAAAGCATAAAAATAGCGTAAAGAAAATAAAATCCTACGAGAACTTCGTTATTAAGTTCTAGAAACCTCCAAGCGAATTTGCACTTCCATTTATTGAATCAAAAAATCTAAATTATTACAAAAACATTACAAGTTCTCTACCAAAAGAGAACTCTAAACCTAAGACAATTGAACTAAAAACTAAGAGAAAAACTAAGAAAAGCTTAGAAACTAAGAAAGAAACTAAAGAAAACTTAAAAACTAAGAAATGAGAGAAAGAAAGAAAGAGAAGTGAGGTTTTTAGGTGTGTTTTGAAGTGAATGGAAGGGGTATTTATAGGTGAGGATGGAGAGAAAAAATGATTAAAAAAATGTTAAAAAAATATTAAAAAAATAAAAAACGTGTTTTGGACCTTTGAGGTCATCAATGACGTCGGCGTGGCGTCAGAAAGTGGTACACGTGAAACATGGGTCAAAAAGCGTTGGCATTAGCCGTATGTATTGAGCCTTCTTGGTATTGCCGTATGTATGAATTTAGCTACAGCCATCGGCTTCGTAGCGTGAGCAAGTGCCCGTGTATTGCAATGTGCTGTGAAGCATCGTACCCGTAGTATGTATGCAGCTCTGGCGATAAGCCTTGTACCTGGGCCTGGTATGTGGTATGGCCAATGGTATTTGCAGAGGCGTTCTTAGTCTTTTGACATTTTTGACCTTTTTCGACCCGATTTTGTCCAATTTTTCCATGTTTGTTGACCTTTTTTCCACTTATTTATCAATTTATTTGTGATGTATTGCTTCAAGTATTCTTCTTTGAGTCTTTACATTGCGTTTTAGGCAAAATTCACGAAAAACAATAAAAATACCGTGATTAGAAAAAGACAAATTTATATAAATATATGATAAAACATATAAATATATATATTTTTAATCAATTAAAGTGCATAAAATCATGGTTATTTTAGTGCTTTTGAGCACTCATCACAACCCCCCGAACTTCTTCGCTAGTCCCTAGCAGAGAAGCGATAAAACTAAAAATTAAACTATCCTAAATCACTTCCGTGGATTGACACGGTTGCATTTAGCCTATCTGACAAGCCTTTAAACCCACTAGGTTGCCCTTAGTGGTAGACGAGTTTGAGTCTCGTGAGGGTTTTAGGGTAATGATACCACAAACATTGCACTAAATGTAAAAACAAAAGAAACAATAAAAACAAACAACTTAAAAAATTAAATTTACAACAAAATCACAAATTATCAACATTTCACAAAAAATGTCTCGTACTTTTTAATCTCCTTTAAGATCGTAATTAAAAATCTCAAGCATAAGTTATCTTAATCTCTTTAAACAATCATGATTTATTATAATAATTAGTCGAAAATCATTTTCATATTTCATATCAAAAATGTATCCATTTAATTTCACCCAATTTGATTAATCATGAATTTCGCTCGACTGCATTCCTCAAGTCAATACTTTCAAAACACTTTGAATCCTATGGGTTCAAACACTCATACTAATTTATATGCGAAAAGAGTTGATGTATAGAAATGAACTAATATGTTCGCATATGTATAAAGAATAAAGGCTCAAAGTGTTATTTTAACATTGATCTCACGTGAAAGGAATCAAATGTATAAATTATAAAGATATCATATATAAAAATTATTTTCATTCATAAATCAAACTTATTAAGAAAAAAAATTTCAAGATATATGCCTTTTACAAATGAAGAAATTGTAATAACTTTTTAGGGAATTAGTTCCTATATTTTTCTTTTGTAATTAGCCTTTACTCACATGACTTTGTAAATGATGCGGGTTATAGTATGTAGATGATACTATTTTTATCTCTCTCTTTTTTTTGTAGATATTTTTCAATATGTGTATTTCTTAGAGAGTCAACCCATTGTACCAGTTAATACATATTTTGGATTTTGGTGAGTGGTTAATTTTGTGGCTTTTCTGTTTGATCTTGGTTTAGGTAACCCTGAGATATGTCTTTTTGTTTTTGTAGTAGTCATGCATAAATGAGATATAAGCATATACTTATCAACTTCTACTCAAATCATTTAATCTAAGCAAAAATAATAATCAAAAATATATGATACTACATTAAGATGAAAAAAAAAATTCATACATTGATACTAATACCTATAGAGATCATCTAAAAATTTGAAGAAATAAGAAATGTGTTTGGAGTAGAAAAAATATATATTTCACTTTCTGAATAAAAGGAAATTATACTCAATTATATCTACATGAGTTCACTAAAAAAACTCATAAACAGATTTTGGGTTTAATATAATTTCAACATCTTATCTAAATACTAATTATGACAAAAACTAACTAATTATCAAAAATAATTACAAAATATTTCATGATATGTTTTCAAAAATTAATCTAACAAGATACAAAAGACTTAACTATTTACTTAAATTTGATTTAAAGAAATGATAAACTTTTGTGAAACTTTTTTTTTTTTTATTATTCCAAAAATTACTAAATCATAGAATAGAAATAAAACCAAACACACAAAAGTATATTTTTTTATTTTATTTTTTTAATTAAGCGTGGTAACTTTTCACCCTTACTGACCTAGAACTTACATTGTCCTCAATGTAACAATTTGTAAATTAAAGATAAAGAGAGAGAAGAAAGATTACCTATTTCTGAGAATGCAAGTAGTAATGGAAAATGCGAGGCATCCATCATATTCATCATTAAAGTGTATCTGAAGACGGTCATTTGTAAACTTAACATCTCGACAAATATTTTTAGTTCTAACAATTTAAAAATTATTCACATGCAATTAAAATGAAATAAACAATAAAATTAAGTAAAGAAAACAAATAACAAACAAAATTTTTTTTTTTTTTTATTTTACTTAAAATGATGGGTTACTTATAAAATCGTCGCTTAGTTTAACGTCTTAGCAAGGCGTATCTTTTTGGTGCTAAGGGTTACTCACCCAAATGCAATCCATTTCAATAATGTTGTTTGGTTCTTCTAAATAAGGCTTGACCACGATGGCCGATTGACTTTGAGCGTTTTTGTGTCTTGGAGTCAATAGTTCCACTACTCCCATGTTGAATACTTGAACTATTTTGAATGGTCCATCCCATCTTGATCTCGACTTTCACTGGAAACAATCTCGAAACGAGAGTTAAATAAAAGAACTTTCATTCCAGGGTAAAGAGTCTTAGGAACTAGCCTCTTTGTCGTGATAAGCGCTTAGTACGCACTTGTATAATTTGGCATTCTGTAGGCTTCATTCCTAATTTCTTCCAACTCGCTGGAGTAATCGTTTTCACGGCTTTATCTAAATCCATGTTTAACTCTTTAATTGCCCAATAAGCTTTGTGTTGATTCAATAGGTGGCACGCTTTCCAAAGATTAACTTAGGTAAGGGCTCCGTCCCGATAGGTGTTTTGTAAAGCGGTGCGGTATGCCCATAAGGCATCATTTAGCTTAAATGCCCGATCCTTCCTCGGACGCCGGTCTGCGTTCGATGCTCCAGACTTAATTTGCCTATTGCTCACTTCCACTAAACCAGAAGTTTGAGGATGATATGGAGTAGCTACTTTATGTGTGATGTTGTACTTGTTTAGTACTCCATGAAAGAGTTTGTTACAAAAATGGCTACCTCGTCACTTATTATAGCTACAGGCGTTAGAACTCTTGAATATGAAATCTTTCAAGAATTTCACAAACAACATTAGCATCATTGGTCTTGGTGGGGATTTACCCACACTTGGACACGTAATCCACAAAGACAAAATATATTGAAAACCATTAGATGGGGAAAAGGACGTGAAGTCGATCCCCATACATCGAAAGAGTTAAACAACTAAATTAGATGTCAAAGGCATTTCATCTCTTTTGCTTATGTTTCTGTTCTTTGACATCTATCACATTGCCTGAAAACATATGAGCATCTTTAAAAGAGTGGGCCAAAAAGAATCGATTTGTAATATCTTACTGGTAGTCTTTTCCTCCAAAATGACCACTTGATAAGTTCATGACAAAAAGTCGAATGCTTCTTATGTTAACAACCTTCGGTACACATCTCAGGATGACTTGATCTTGACGATCTTGTATAAATAAAAATCCTGCAAATAGTCCTTAATAGTTTTAAAAAACATTTTCTTGTCCTCGATATGAAGTGTTAGGTCGAAAACCTGATGTGAAGATAGTTTACAATAATACGCATCGTAGGTTCGGACCTATGAAAAATAAGCATGTTCATCGGAAAGGTTTCAACTATATCATCATTACTCTCATCTTTAAGGAATTGGAAGTAAATCAACCTAGACCATAATTGACTACTAAGTTTTCACTTTCTTATCCTTGATCTCTAAATTCAAATTCTTGTAAGAGTAAGACCCTTTTGATTAATCTTGGCTTGGCATTTGGTTTACTTAATAGGTATCTTTAAAGCGGCGTAGTCGAAATATGTACAATCACTTTAGATCCTACTAAATAAGGCAGAAATTTGTCTAAAGAGAATACTATAGCCAAGAATTCCTTTTACAGGTGGTGGTGTAATTCATTTGGGCGTAAATTGAGTGTTTTGCTAGCATAGTAGATGACATGTAAACGCTTATCCTTTCTTTGTCCCAGGACTGCTCCTATTGCATAATCGAAGCATCACACGTTATCTCAAAGGTAAAGACAGTTTGGTGCCATTATATGCCAGGGTAGATGTTAGTTTCTCTTTCAAGGTATTAAAGGAAATAAAGCGATCGTGTTGAAGTCAAATTGACAAGATCTTTGGATAATAAGTTACATAAGGGCGACTTATTTTAGAGAAATCTTTAATAAATCGTACGTAAAATCCTGCATGTCCCAAAAGCTTCTTATCCCCTTCAGATGTAGGGAGGTAGTTTGGATATCAATTCAACTTTTTGCCTTATCAACCTCAATACCACTTGTTTGAAATTATATGTCCCAAAACTATCCCTTGTTGAACCATAAAATGACTTTTCTCCTAACTAAGGGGTTGGGTTGCATTCAATGCATCTTTCTAAAACCAAAGTCAATTTATGTAAGCAATCATCAAATGAGTTCCCAAAGAGCCGGAGAAATCGTCCATGAAAATTTCAATGAATTTCTCCACCACGTCCGAGAAAATAGATATCATGCATCTACGGAAAGTGGCGGCATTGCGTAACGAAATGGCATTACGAAAAGCAAATGTCCCAAAAGGACATGTAAATGTGGTGCTTTCACGATCTTAAGTGCTATGGGTACTTGATAATATCCAGAACTGATCCATCAAGAAACTTGAAAATTCGTGTACTAATCTTTCCAACATTTGATCAATGAATGGAAGAGGAAAGTGATCCTTTTGGTATATAAATTTAGTTTCCTAAAATCTATACCGCATTCTCCATCCGAAGTGATTATTCTAGTGAGCCTAATTCACTTTTATCATTTTTAACAAGCTGTTATCCCAGTTTCTTTGGTACCCACGTACCTTTGGACTAACCCACTTACTTATCCCACAGGATAGATAATCCCTTAACTTCAGTAGTTTAAGGATTTCCTTTTTAACTACCTCTTGCGTGTTTTGGGTTTAGTCTTCAGCCTCTGCGGGTTTAAAGACCATCCTCGCCGAGTTGATCTTGTCACACGTTGTTGGACTAATGCCTCTTATATCCACCTATACTCCGACCTATAGATTTCTTAAACTATTTAAGCAACTTTGATGAAGTTCCTTTTCTTGTGGTTTGGTGAGTTGAAGAAATTATCCGCTGGATATGTTTCTCCTTCTCCCAAAACACATATTTTAAGTGCTCGGGTAAGTCTTTGAAGTTCAAGTTCGGTGGATTGGCCTCTTTAGCAGGATGAAGAAGCTGGGTAGATTTAAAAGTGCACTAGATTTTGTCATCACTTCATTATTGTCAGTTGTTCAAGGTACCCCTTAATTTCTTCATCTAAATCTTCTTCAACCTTTTCAAGTGTAAGAACAATTTCAAGCTTGTCTTATACGGTTTGGAAAAAGGTGTTTTGGATAAGATTATCAAAGGATCAACTTGAATATTTCATCGATGGCGAAATAGAAGGAAAGGTGAAGAATCAAAAACTTTGAAATGAGCAGTCTCTCCTAAGGCATCGTTTGTCAAATTTCCATCTTGGACATCAATAATAGTTTTAGTAGTTGCCATAAATGAATTACGCAAGCAATATTGTATGCTTTCTGTCATTCAATCTCTGGGATTTTCTTGCATATCCAGAACCAGAAAGTCAACGGTATTATCGGTTTGTCTACATGCAAAACATCCTCAACTATTCCCTACGGATATTTAAGAGATCTATCCGCAAGTTGTAGGACATAGTTGTGGGTTTTAAATCCACAGATTGAAATGTGAGAATATAGAGTAGGCGTCAAATTTATGCTAGCAACTTTAAATCAAGCATTGCTTTAGCAACCTTCCTATCATAGTTATGTTAATAATAAAACTTCCAGGGTCTTTCAACTTAGGTGGTATTTGTCTTTGAAATCTTGTTGTTGAAATTCGATACACTTGCTAATTCATTTAGTTATACCTCGCTTTTCTTAGTGTTCAACTCTTTGAAAAACTTGGCATATGAGGCACACGTTATGATCACTTCTAATAATGGTAAATTGATATTTACTTTAGAGCATATTAAAAAGATCATTGAATTAACTTATCTTGTTTGGACTCTTTCATGGGTGGAAAAGGTACTTGCATGGGTGGTTACATTTGTCTTTTGAATTTTGGGAGTGTCGGATGACCGATGATTTTGAAAGCTTGTGAAGTTTAACACTTGTTTCTCCTTTTGCGATATTAGAATGTCGCTTCTTTGTTAGAGATTTGGTACGTGCAATTCGGTATTGACTACCTTACCACTTGAAGGTTCTAACATCTTTTGCTTGTTCGGTTGGTTGGGCAACTTTCTAGTTCTTTCTTTTGCATTTGTTGACTAGGTTGCCGACTTTAGATTCAATTCTTTTAGCAAAACCTGTGGTGTTCAACCTTTGATTAGTCATCAGTTGGTTGTCACGACTAACTTGAATAAAAGCATTCAAGCTATCTTCGGTTGGTTTAAAAGATTGGCTTGGTGGGTAGGGTGGTTGTAGGTCATGATTATAGGTGTTTGGATGATACTTTTGAAAATATTGGACTTCCTACATGGCATCGACACTAGAATCACAAGTATTTGAATAATTATGAGTACCGTGCCCAATTGAACAACACACTCCACATTACCTCTTGATTTGAAATTTGGTGAGGCGTGAGGAATTTCACTTGTTTAGTCAATTCAAAGAATTTGCAAGGTTATCTCATCATCAAGCCGACCTCATTGACCTTTGCTTTCCTTCCACCACCTAACATTTTGGGAATTAGACCCCCGTAAATATTTCATAGAGATTATAGGCTTCCTCTAGCATCTTTTCTCCTACAAGACCTCCAAAGAATGGCATTATCAACCGTGTATTGACTACGTAGTGTCAATCCATCGTAAAAAAATTGGTTTTGTAATTTGTAGTGGAAAGCTATGATTTTGACATTGAATGAAAAGGAGTTTGAATCGTTCCCAGAAGCTTAATGAAGGAGCTCTTCATTCATTTGAGAAAATGTTGCTATCTTTGTTCTTGAATCAGTCTTTTGATGGGAATAGACCTACCCTTAAAAATTTCATAGTTGCCTCCCAGTTTTAAGAGAACATTTGTAGAGTAATGAACCATGACGAGCTTTATCTTTGAGAGTGTAAGGAAAACACCTCATCCTAAGTTGATCTTCGCTAATTTCATGTAGTGGAAAGGTTTGGACAATATCATAGAATTCTCGAATGAAATGCAAAGGATCTTCATTAGGGATACTGGTAAAAGGAAGGCAACAAAGAATAATGAATCTTTCAATTCATAATTTGCGACCTCTTTGCAATGGATGCCGGAAGTTACATTGCCAATGATTGGCATTGTATAGTCTTTCATCTTTTTCCGCTTATCTTCAAGATCTCCCGTGGTTGTTTGTAGTTGAAAATGATCCTCCTCCTATTGTGAATCGATTTTGCTTTTAAAAACAATGGTAGATATCTCTAAAAAAATGCAAGGAACCTAAATTATTTTTTATTTTTTTTTTATTATTTTTATTTTTTTTTTAATTTAAACGGCGGACACGATTTTTGAAACAAAGCGAATTTATTTTATTTGAAATATTTTTTTTTTTTTATTACATGAGCTAAAGCAAAGGAAAATACAATAATGGGTGACCTCACGTAGGACTAAAATTTATCGCCTTCTAGTAAGACGTTGCTTGAGATTGCGAATGAAAAACTCAATGTCTCCTCTTCATTGAATTCATTTAAGTTTCAATTTTGCCTTTACGCAAATGTTCAACTAAGCTGTCAACTTGAACTTCCACCTTTTGATAAGAAACTTCACGAGTCCAACCGTTGATTGGTTTTGATTGATTGTCCTACCAAACTTGAATAAAAGAATTCAAGTTGTCTCAGGGGTTGGTTTATTTGGAATGCTTCGTGGAATAGGTGGGTGGAATTCGGCTTTGCCTGGTTTTGAGCTTTGAGGAAAGGAGGGTTATTTGCCTCCGAGAGAAATTTGGATGACTTCTCCCAGGATTATAGGTATTTGAATTGGGATCAAACCTTGGTCTTTGTTGATATGCTCGACCACGTTAACTTTCCGGTCCAGGTTGTATCTCCTTGATATGACGGAGCTTCGTACCTTGTCCTATGTTCTGTAAACCGTATTGTTCATTATTTGTGTTGGTTTGTGTATGAGAAGGAGCAACTTGCTTAGTCAGTTGAACAAGTTGTTGTTGAACTTCATTCTTTGGAGTCAATCTCATGAACACCTTTTCTCACTGGAGCTTTTCTGTACAGAATTAGCACCAACATCTCAAAGAGATTATCGTTTCGATGCAGATCTTTTCTCCCTATTGCTCCTCTGCGAGCGTTGTCGACAATGGTGACATTGTTGTGTAAGTCCATCGTAAAAGAATTGGTTCTTTGTAGGGAAGCTATGATGGGACATTGAGTGAGAAACATTTTGAACCTATCCCAAGCTTCATGGAATGGTTCTCCTTCCATACGAGAAAAGTAGCAATCTTTCCTCACCGATGTTTTTGATGGAAATAGAATTTTTCCATGAATTTGTGTAAATTTGACCCCATGTCATCGAGAGAACCGGGGGGAAGTGACATCAACCAAGCTTTAGCCTTATCCTTTAAGGTGTCGGAAAACATCTCATTCTAAGTGATCCTCGTTTAGAATCTGGGGAATGTTTGGACCGTAGCATAGAAATCTCGTAAAGGAAAGAGAATCTTCATTAGGTAGCCCCGTAGAAGGAAGGAAGCGTAGAAAAATGAATATTTTTAAGGTCATAATTCGGCTTTCTCCCAATGGATAGCGGCAGTTCGTACCAATCAATGGTCTTGCAAACTCTTTCATCGTGGTTTCCACTAACATGTTGGTTTTCTCCATTTCTTTTGGCTCTAGTAAAGGATTAAGGCGTTATGTTTGGCTGAAAATCAGAGTTGATGGGTAGGATCATGTTGTTGAACTTGTTTAAATTTATGAATATTATTTACATATGGTGTTAGGGGGTTTATAAGGATCTCACTTAGCGTAGATATTTTTAAACGTAAATTTAAAACTCCTGTAAAAAAAAATAAAGAAATTAGAAAATTTCCATGGCATTTAATACAAAACACTAGACAATTTTTTTTTTTTTTTTTACGAACGGTAATTTTATTTTACTATTCACACTATCTTATTTCTTATTAACTTAAAATTTTAAAAATTTTAATTTTTTTTTTTTTTTTACGAACGGTAATTTTATTTTACTATTCACGCTATCTTATTTTTATTAACTTAAAATTTAAAAAAAAAAAATTTAAATATTTTTTTTTTTACGAACGGTAAAAACTTTTTTTTTTACTTCAAATTTCAAATTTCTAAATTATTTACTTTTTATGCTAAAAAAAAATTTTAAATATTTTTTTTTATTTTTTTTATTTTTTTTTTATTTTTTTTATGAAATTTGAAATTTGATTAAATTTTATTTTATTTTATTTTATTTTATTTATTTATTATTATTATTATTATTTTTTTTTTTTATTTTTTTTTTTTTAAATTTCACAATTATTTACAACACAAAAATATTTTTAAAATTTTGATAAATAAATTAAAAGCGCTTATTCCTTAAATATTGTAAAAACTTGATGAGCAGCGTCGCCAATGCATGAAATCTTTGGTTTTAATATTTGTAAAACTTCTACGTGCGAATCATTTTAGAAAATGATAAGTATACTCCTAAGGTCGATCTAAGGAAGGAATGTATGTGGTTTTTAATTTATTATTCAAACTTTAAAAGCAAATTAAATGCACAGCGTCCCGTCGCGATAGTTTGGTTTTGTGTTTAATCTAATAACATAAAATAAACATATATCTGATTAATTAAATATAATCTAAAAAGAATAAACGTAGATACAAATTAATGAATAAATATAAATCTGATTGATAAATATTCAAATGCAAATTTTATCATTTATATTAGTGGGTATTTATGGATATAATAACTAGGTTAATTATCTTTGCTCATATTATCAGGTTATTAAAGATATAAATTGATATTTTATTGATTCTCTTTTGTATGAATACCAATTTTCATGAGTTAGATCTTCTTTGTTAACTAAACAAATCAATTAACACCTTTAATGGGTGGGGTTGATAAGCTAATTTGGTTAATTAAATTAATTCGCTTTTAAGAGATTGAAAATAGGCAATTTAAATCTTGCCACCTTTGGTGAGTTAGACGTTAAACTTTATCAAAGGTGTCAAAATTAAGCAAAATTTAGTTATCAAGTCTAGCTTTTCGAGTTTTAAAACCACTATTGAAAAACGTGTTGTCAATACGTTTCACGTAATAGTGCTTATAAAAACTTTTGAAATGTAGCCATCCCCAATAAGGCGATTTGTATGCAACAAATAAAAGAAAGACTACTACAAATTAGGCAGGATAACTAAACCTTAAAGTTCAACTTCAGATTTAAGTTTGTAATGAAAAATAATATATTTCTCTCTAACATCCTTAATATAAAATCTTGAATAAAAATAAAATCAATTCATTTTAGAAATTTTCACCTATTTAATATTTATGGCATAACGCGTTATTATTATATCATGATTATAAGCAATTTATCGATTAAATTTAATCACGACAAATTAAATATAACGTGTAAGAATAAAGCATAAAAATAAGCGTCAGAAGAAAATAAAATCCTTATACGAACTTGACGCTATTCCCGCTGCTAGAAAAGCGCCGTGAATTTTTGACACTTCCAGATTTATTGAATCAAAAATCTAAATTATTACAAAAGCATTCTGATTCCTACCGAAAAAGAAAGAACTCTAAACCTAAGACAATTGAACTAAAACTAAGAAAAACTCCAAGAAAAGCTTAGAAACTAAGAAAAGAAACTAAAGAAAACTTAAAAACTAAGAAATGAAGAGAAAGAAAGAAAGAGAGAAGTGAGGTTTTAGGTGTGTTTTGAAGTGAATGGAAGGGGTATTTATAGGTGAGGATGGAGAGAAAAAAATGATTAAAAAATGTTAAAAAATATTAAAAAATAAAAAGCGTGTTTTGGACTGTGAGGTCATCAATAGACGTCGGCGTGGCGTCATGGCGGCGCGTGAAAAATGGGTCAAAAACGCGTTGTAGCTACTGGCGGCTATTGGTAAGCGTGCCGTATATGTTGACTGGTATTCTTGTGCTGCATTCAATGGCGTGAGCGATGCCTGTATTGCGGCAGTGGAGCATGCATCCAGTACCATGGCTGACTCTGAAGCGATGCTTGCAGCTCAGAAGCGGTGTTGTATTGGTAAGTGAAATTCTTGTGTAGCGTTTTCAGATCTTTTGACATTTTTGACCTTTTCGACCCATTTTGTCCAATTTTTCCATGTTTGTTGACCTTTTTCCACATTTATCAATTTATTTGTGATGTATTGCTTCAAGTATTCTTCTTTGAGTCTTTACATTCGTTTTTAGGCCAAAATTCGCGAAAAACAATAAAAATACCAGTGATTCGAAAAAGACAAATTTATATAAATATATGATAAAACATATAAATATATATATTTTTAATCAATTAAAGTGCATAAAATCATGGTTATTTTAGTGCTTTTTGAGCACTCATCATTAATCTTATACCATGACTAAGCGTGCAATAGATCGATCAATGGATCAACCGCATTCGGTGCACCAACACTAGTATATTAAGCCTTGACACCAACACGCGGCTACCGCCAACGCGCTACTTCACGCTTAACAACACCTATGGTATTTTCCTTTTCTCTACACTTATGCTGACGTTGTGGACTTGATTATGTTGATTTGAAGAAGTACATTTATATATGATTGTAATAGTAAGAAGTTAGTTTGTAATAGTAATGTTATTCTTCATAGTCATTGTAAATATTAGAATTAGCTAGTAAGGTTTTATTATATTTTAGTGTATAAACTCTCAAATGTAATTACACTTTTAATTTTAATATAATGTGATTTTTAATATTTTAATTAATAAATTTATTGTAATTTATATTGACTTTAATATTGTAATTAATAATTGTATTTTTATTTAAATTTATGGCCATAGGGTATGTCTATGGCCTCGTTCTTATAAAAATCGAGGCCATAAACATATCCTATGGTCTTGGTTATTGAAAGACTAAGGCCATAGACATGCTCTATGACCTCAGTTGTTGAAAGATTGAGATCATAGAGGATAAGACCTTAGAACTAACCAAAAGAGAAAAAAGAGTAACTTTTCAATAACGTTATGGTCTAGAATTGCAAATGAGGAAGAACTCAAAGAAAATAATTAAGAAAAAATAAAAGTATTATATTTTCTACAACTGACTAGTTTCGTGAATATATAAGGCATAGCTAGAAGCAAATAGGGAAATAATTGGATTCTCTGGTGTAACACAAAACACATTCACTAATAGAACTGAAGCAAAATGAAGTTTTACTAATTCTAAAACCCCTAAGCTTCTCAGACTCAATGATATGATAACCAGCTTAGAAGGCAACTATGCACAAGCACTCAAAAACCAAACAGCTACAAAAGGAAAGATGACAATGCTAGGAAAGATACCAAGACTAATAATCTTCAGAGAAACAGATGATACATTTGTTATCATTGAGGAAGAAAAGGAAAGACAAAAACATAAACCCAAATCAATGTCGTTCAAGTAATAAAGTGTACAAAAGTACGGATATCGAACCCACAAGGAATGGCATTACTAAGTACGAAAATTGACTAACCCTAATTTTATTTGAAAACCGAATTTTTGAATTTGTTTAAAAAGTAAATTAACTTAAAACTAAACGCAAATAACAAAATTTAATGTTGTTCACAAATGATTAAAAACGCTAGGGCATTTGATTTCGCTAAATCAGTTCAATCCGATTTTAAGTTATGTTATATGAGAATCAAAGTTAAAAGTGATGGTTGAAAAACCCAAACTTATCTAATACTCTTTCTCAAGTTATATTAGAATTACTTATCTATGAAAACCGACTATATTTCTATGAAGATTTAGTCACAAATAAGCACATTACGATTTATGGAATTTCCGGAATAACCACATACATCATGCATTAGGTGTCAAACTCGCATTCAACATACGGTATTTATCACAAGAAGCATTCATTACACATCTCCTCTCGGTCTCAATATAATGCAACAAATCATCTAAATCTTGATCAGAAATTTAAAAGCATTAATCATGGAAATAAATACTCGACTTGAAAACAATGAATTCATATAACCATAACAAAAGAAATCAGATTTCCTTGATCTAACTACATCATAGCCTTAGCAAAAACGAATTAGTTCATAACGGAAATAAGAACAACCATATTCTCAATTGAATCCATGAACAAACAATCTGAATAAAATGCAGAAAATAAAAGCTAAGGAGAAGAGATGAAAAACTCTTGAAGAGGAAGACTTGGTAGCAACAATGGTGATGATCCTTCAAGCTTCTCCAACCTTTCTCTCCAAAATTTCCTTTTCTCCTGCAAAAATAACTCAATTGCTCTCTCGCCACGGCCTCCTTCTCCATCATAATGTATATATAGGTCTAGGGTTTTGGAGGGCAATTTTGGAACAAAACAAAGATATGTTTTCGAACGAAACTCGCCGGCGGCGAAAGTTATTCTCGCCGCGGCGATATTTACGGAAAACTTACGATTTCGGTTCGCTAAATCTCGCCACAAGTGGATTATCAGTGGACGACGAGATGTATTCGTGGCGGCGAGATTTCTTTGGCCGATGGCAAGATGTACTTGGCCGGCGGCGAGATGTACTTGGCCGGCGGCGAGATGTACTTGGCCGGCGGCGAGATTTCTTTGGCCGGCGGCGAGATTTCTTTGCCAAAATCCGTGCTCTTGGGAAGATTTTCAACATTTTACCTAAAATTGCACTTTAAACACGAAATACCCGTGAAATGACATTTGTGGATTAAATAATCAAATAAATATATTTTTCACACAAATATCAACATTTAAATCATAACAAAAATGCAATAATTTAGCTCTTATCAACAACCCCCAACCAGTTTCTTGCTAGTCTCTAGCAAGAAAAGCGATCTATTTAATAAATTCAAAGGAGACATTAAGAGAAACTTCAAAAAAAAATTATTCTATTTACAAAATTACATTAAGCGTATGCAATAAGCCTTTAAACCCCTAGGCGGCCCTAGTAGGACGAGTTGTAGTCTCGTGAGGGCTTCCAGTGATGACACCCACAAACATCTTACCTATAACTATCCTAACTTAAAACAATAATATAACATAAAAAATAATTTGCACAAATTTCTCAAAAATTGTAAATAACACCCAACATATAGAATAATTAAATGTCACCTAAGTTTTAAGAAATCTCAAATGCCAATTTCACTTTTGTTATTGACTCTTAAACATCCATCAAACCATAAACCAATAGCCATAATGCCCAGATAATATTATGCAGAACATCCATAAACAAAAAAAAAAGTGAAATCTCAAACTCCATAGGCTCACTCTTCAAAACTCTCTCCACTAATGAAGAAAAATACACCACTTCGGATCAATAGGACTTTATTAGGCTTGTAATGTTAGGCTTAGGTATTTGGTTAAGAAAGAACGGAAAGTGTCAAAATACAAATAATAGCACTTATTAGATTAAACACAACCAATTAAGTAAAAGAGTAACACCATTTAACCCAAATTGTTTCTTCCGATCATAACCCATTTTTCCAAAGATAAACAATAATTCTTCCTCAATCTTTCACCTCAGTACATCCATTACTAACACTCTTTTATTTACTAGAGTGTGAAGGCCCTTTTTTTCTCTTTTTTTTAACATAACCCCCAACCAATTTCTTCCAATATATGTGGAAGATGTCTTTTATTATTATCATTATTATTATTCCATCCTGACTCCAATTGCTCTTGAAAAGTTTGTGTTCAAAATTAAGTGCTCTTAACAAATAAGGTAGGAATTATATATATATATATATATATATATATATATATATATATATATATATATATTGGCTAAATAAAAGGTAGGTTATAGAAGGCAAAAAGAAAGAAAAATAAGGCTAACAATATATTTAAATAGACTCAAGGAGGTAACTAGTGATATAAAGATAACAAGGTAGGCTTAAAATGGCACAATTGATCCAACAATGGCCTATATCATATCCTAAACAGTGCAATTCCAAATTATTTCGCCTCAAGAGGTTTTCAAATGAGTTCTAGAGTTTGTTGAGATCACAAAAATGTCCATGAAAAATTCACACATAAGACTTCTCTAAGCATTTAGACTAATCAACCAAATCATACCACATACCAAAAGAGTCACCAATTAGGTAAAATCAACATTTGAAACTCTCTTTAAACCAAAGCAAAATTTAATGTCTTCTAAAAGCTACTTGTTATCACAATCACATTATTATCATCAACGTGCAAATTAAAATAAGTAAAATGCAAATAAAATAAAAAATAAAAATAAAATAAATTAAATCAAAATGCAGAAAAATAAATGGAAAATCACAATTAAACACAAATAAACACACAAACAAAACTAATAAAAATGAAGGGAAGAAAAGATTTACCGTTTACCGCACCCCCAACCAAAACCTTACATTGTCCTCAATGTAAGAAAGAAAAACTACAAATGGTTTTTTTACCATTAAGTGCTTTAAGTTATAGTCATTAGCTAGACTTTTTGTCATTCTTTACTGCGGTTGTTGTAACTCTAGAGAATCTTTCTGCTTGTTGAATTCTCCGTCAAAATATGGCTTCAACTGTTGTCCATTCACCTTGAAAATTCCCTTTGTTTCATGACTGATCTCAACGGCTCCATAAGGAAACACCTTGGTTACTAGAAAAGGTCCTGACCAACGAGATTTAAGCTTTCCTGGAAAAAGTCTGAGATGGGAATTATAAAGCAGCACTTTCTGTCCCACTTCAAAGTTTCGCCTCAAAATGTGCTTATCATGCCAAACCTTCGTCTTGTCTTTGTATATTCGAGCATTCTCATAAGCATCATTCCTCATTTCATCCATCTCATTCAATTGCAACACCCTCTTTTCACCTGCTGCCTTAAGATCAAAATTTAGAATTTTTATTGCCCAATATGCCCGATGTTCCAATTCAATTGGAAGGTGACAAGCTTTTCCATACACCAATCGGTATGGAGACATGCCGACAGTGTCTTGAAAGTCGTCCCATAGGCCCAAAGTGCATCATCTAGCTTCCTTGACCAATCCTTGCGTGAGTTATTTACGGTCTTTTCAAGGATCCTCTTCAACTCTCGGTTTGACACTTCAACTTGTCCACTTGTTTGAGGATGGTAAGGTGTTGCTATCCTGTGTTACTCCATATTTACTGAACAAAGCCTCAAATTGGTTATTGCAAAAATGCTTACCTCCATCACTTATAATTGCTCTAGGTGTGCCAACTGGAAAATATGTTCTTCTTGAGAAAATTGATCACAACCCTAGCATCATTGGTAGGTAAGGCAATGCTTTCCACCCATTTAGAGACATAATGTCCACCAACAAGAATGTATTTATTAGAGTGAGATGAAGGAAAAGGCCCCATAAAATCAATACCCCAAACATCAAATAAATCAATTATTAAAACATTATTTAAGGGCATTTCATGTCTCCGCGAAATATTTCCGCTCCTTTGGCAATCATCACACATTGAAACAAACTTGAAAGCATCTTTAAACAACGAATGCCAATAAAATCCAGATTGCAAAATTTTTGTCATAGCTTTTTGTTCCACCAAAATGTCCCCCAACTTCCTTCGAATGGCAATGACGAAGAATGCTTTCCATTTCTTCCTCCCAAGACACATCTTCTAATAATTTGATCCGCACAATGTTTATACAAGTAAGGTTCATCCCAAAATAATGTTTCAGATCGAAAAGAATTTCTTTTTTGTTGATAAGACATGTCGAGGTAAAACTTTCTTGACCAAATAATTTGCATAATCAAAGAAACTACGAGCTGCTCGGATAGCAAGCAATCAAGCTCATCCAAATGTTTCATTAATTTGGTCTTCAACCTCAATGTAATCTTCTTCCAACTGACAAATGGTCAAAGAACCAAATTTTGCCCCTTTTTGTCCCGTATTTTTAAGTTAAATTCTTGCAAGAGAAGAATCCATCTTAGTAATCGTGGTTTGGCATCTTTCTTGGCTAGCAACACTTAAGAGCGAGTAATGATCAAGATAAACAATGATTTTAGACCCAATTAAATAAGATCTAAACTTATCAAATGCAAACACTACCGCAAAAGCTCTTTCTCGCCGTTGTTGCATAATTAAGTCAGGCATCTGTCAATGTCCTCGCTTTGCATAATAAATCACATGCAGCAACTTATTCTTCCTTTGGCCCATAACAAGACCTATAGCATAGTCACTAGCATCACATCGTTACCTCAAATGGAAGACCTAACTGTGCACAAATTATGTGGGTCAAGTGAGCTTTTCCTTCAAAAGGTTAAAAGCTTGCAAACAATCGAGAAAAATCAAATTGTGCATTTTTAACTAACAAACTGCAAAGAGGGTTTTGTTATTTTTGAAAAATCTTTAATAAATCTTCTATAAACCCAACATGTCCTAAGAAACTTCTAACACCCTTACAGCTTGTCGAGGTGGTAATTTTTCGATCACTTCCACCTTTGCACCTGGCCCACTTCTATTCCCTTTGTTGAACCGATGGCCAAGAACAATTCCTTCTTCGAACCACTAAGGACATTTCTCCCAATTTAGCACTAAATTTGTGTCTTTACAATGTCAGTAAGACTAACTAGAGATTATCCAAGTAATTATCAAAAGAATGGCCAAAAACAGTAAAAATCATCCTAAAAATCATCCATAAAACCTCAATAAACTTTTCGACCATATCGTAGAAAAATTGCTATCACATCTTTGAAAGTCATATGGCATTACATAAACCGAATGGCATCCTTCTATATGCAAAAGTACCACGTGGCAATGTAAATGTTGTCTTCTTGATCCTCTGGTGCAATTGCAATTTGGTTTGCACTCGAATATCTATCAAGAAAACAATAATAAGCATGTCCACTCAATCTTTCCAACATCCGATCAATAAATGGTAAAGGAAAATGATCTTTTCGGTAGCTGCTCAACTTTTGATAATCAATACACACTCTCCACCCACTACTATCCTTTTGGAATAAGCTCATTGTTTTCATTTTCTACAACTCGTGATTCCTCCTTTCTTTTGGTACACATGAATTGGGACTTACCCAAGCACCGTCAAATCTGATAAATTATCTTGGCATCCAAAAGCTCGATCACCTCACTGACCATTTCTTGCATTGTCAAGTTTGGGTTTAAGCGCCAGGGTTGAATCGTGGGCTTGTAATCCTCATTCATCAAGATTTTGGCGCATGCACGAGTTGTAATCCCTTTTGATGTCCGCCATTGTCCATCCAATTGTCGTTGCGTAGTCCGAAGAACTCCTAATAGCTTGTTTTCTCTCTTCATCAATCAAGGAATTGTTAATAATGTGAGAAACGATTCGTAGTCTTCAAGATAGGCATACCTTAGATGGGATGGAAATGGCTTTAGCTCAATCTTGTCAGCTTCCTTCTTTACCACCGAGGTCGAGTTTCATTTGTTCCCAACTACTTGAATGTTCCATCACCGGAAAAATATTCAATGTTGGCCGCCAAGAATTGAACATTGTCTCACTCCTCATCATCCTCTCAATTGTCAGATTTCACAAGGCAAGCTTCTGGTAAAGAATGCAGGAGTTCTCTCCTCAAACGTTTCTCGAGATTAACCTATCAAGAGTGTTAATTTGAAAACACGAATGTACTTCACGGAAATTTCATCAAGCTTTCAAAAACATCAAAGGTCACTTGTTCATCTTGCACTGTAGAACGAGCTTTCTCGTCGAACATCGATCAATGTTCTTCCAAAGGAATGGTCTCCCCAATATCACAGACTTCTATCTTCCTCCATGTCAAGCACCACGAAATCTACAGGAAAATAAATTTGTCAACTTTAATTAAAACATCCTCAATACCGAGAATATTTCCCACCGATCGATCCGCTAATTGTAGGTAGATTGAAGGGCTTCACTTCTCCTGTGCCTAGTTTCTTGAAAAACAGTAAATGGCATCAAATTAATGTCACTCCTAAATCACATAGGACTTTATCAAAATTGCAACTTCCTATAGTAAAGGTATAGTAAAACTCCCGGGTATTTCAATTTTGGGCAATTTTCTTTGAAGAATCTGCACCGCACTCCTCATTTAGTACAGCTTTCATAATCTCCCAACCTCCTCTTCTTTGATAGAATTTCGCTCATGAATTTTGCATATTTGGGCATTTGTTCCAACATCTCTCGCAAAAGGAATGTTAATATGCAATTTCTTAAAAATATCCGTAAATTTATCAAATTGATTATCAAGCTTTTTCTTATTCAATCGCTGAGGATATAGATGTGAGGCTCATATTTCGTGATTGGGAAGGTTGAACATCTCTGGATGTTGATGGCTTATCTTTAGATTCTTCCATCTTTTTCTCCCATTTCCTTGGATTTCAAGTTCTTTACCACTTCTCAACGTGATAGCCTTTACATGCTCTTTGGGATTAATCAGGTCACCGGGCAACGATCCTTACCTTTCTGCACCGCTGAAAGTCACTTGGTTTTGGATGTCCCTGCTTGATTGCTCTCGATTTCTCAAATTTGTTCTTGACTCCTCAATGAACTTTCCCAAAATTCCTTCCAAATCTATTTGTTTCTTCTCTCGGGTTGGTAGGAAGATGATGACAGTTTGAATCCCCCTTGGTTATTTCCCCATGACGACAATTTGGATGATTTCTCCAACCTGGATTGTGTGTGTTCGAATACTGGTTATTTTGAGGTTTTTGGAAATTTGAAACATAATTTGCTTGCTCAAAGCATTCGTGAAGCAAATGGATTTCCCTTGGCACTCAATACTAGCATGATTTCCACCACATAAATCACATTGTACAGTTGGTTTAGATTCAAATTTGGATGACAAAGAATCCATCTTTCTTGAAAGAGCAAAGAATTGAGCCGACAAAGCATTCAATCAATCAATTTACGCACCGTCACGTCTTTTGCAATTACCCGCTTCCGAATACCACCGATTGTTGTTTTCCGCCATAATCTCTAATAATTCATGAGCATCCTCCTGTTTTTCCATTAAAGACCCTCCACCGCAACATCAATCATTGCACACGATAGTTTGAAACCAACCCATTATAAAATGTGTAGACTTGCATCCAAATTGGTATACCATTACGCTGGCACTTCCTCAACATTTCTTTGAATCTTTCCCAAGCTTCATACAAGGATTCTTGGTCATACTGCGGTAAAAGATGTGATTTCATTCCTCAATTTTGCCGCCTTAAGTATGAGGAAAGAACTTAGACAAGAATTTCTCGAACCAACTCATTCCACGTTGTAATTGATCCCTTGCAGGTAATGAATTTAGCCACTCCTCGGCTTTTTATCCCGGTTGAAAAAGGAAAACCCTCAATCTTATAAGATCTTCAGACACACCATTTATCTTGTAAAGATCACCACCTCCAAAAAGTAAGCAATACGTGCATTTGGATCATCCTTCGACATTCCCCAACCGATTTGATTGAACCATTTGGATAGCTGATGGTTTTATCTCAAAGTTATTTGCTTGAATTGGCCTCTTATACCCGAAGTAGTTCCAACAACATTAGGCACACCATAATCCTCAAAGCTCATGATTTCCACCTCCTCAACAAATGGTGGATCCATAGTTGATTGTCTATTGTGAGGTGACGTTGAACGCCTTCTCTCTCTTTAGACACCCAAATGTTCTATCAATCTCAGGGTCAAATGGAAATTGGTTAAGGCTTCTTGTACGTCTCATACAACAATCCTACAACCAGAAAATTAACTAGCACAAAAACAACACAAAATTACCTTTTTTTATGATAAATAAAATAAAAGATCAAAATAAACAAAATTAAAAATGCAACAATGATAAAGCAAATTAACTTCAAATTAAAACTAAGATTAGGTAGTATCGATATTAATAAAATCAAACCATTCCCTGCAATCGCTTCAAAAACTTGATGCGTATTTTCGCAAGTGTACGAATCGTTCAAGTAATAAAGTGTACAAAAGTACGGATATCGAACCCACAAGGAATGGCATTACTAAGTACGAAAATTGACTAACCCTAATTTTATTTGAAAACCGAATTTTTGATTTGTTTAAAAAGTAAATTAACTTAAAACTAAACGCAAATAACAAAATTTAATGTTGTTTCACAAATGATTAAAAACGCTAGCATTTGATTTCGCTTAAATCAATTCAATCCGATTTTAAGTTATGTTATATGAGAATCAAAGTTAAAAGTGATGATTGAAAACCCAAACTTATCTAATACTCTTTCTCAAGTTATATTAGAATTACTTATCTACGAAACCGACTATATTTCTATGAAGATTTAGTCACAAATAAGCACATTACGATTTATGGAATTTCCTAATAACCACATACATCATGCATTAAAGTGTCAAACTCGCATTCAAACATACGGTATTTATCACAAGAAGCATATCATTACACATCTCCTCTCGCCTCAATATAATGCAACAAATCATCTAAATCTTGATCAGAATTTAAAAGCATTAAGCGGAAATAAATACTGACTTGAAAACAATGAATTCATATAACCATAACAAAAGAAATCGATTTCGATCTAACTACATCATAGCCTTAGCAAAACGAATTAGTTCATAACGGAAATAAGAACAACCATATTCTCAATTGAATCCATGAACAAACAATCAATAAAATGCGTAAAATAAAAGCTAAGGAGAAGAGATGAAAAACTCTTGAAGAGGAAGACTTGGTAGCAAATAATGGTGATGATCCTTCAAGCTTCTCCAACGCTTTCTCTCCAAAATTTCCTTTTCTCCCGCAAAATAACTCATTCCGCTTCTCATGCATACGGCCTCTTCTCCATCATAATGTATATATGTGTCTGTGGTTTCGAGGGAAATTTTGGAACAAACAAAGATAAAAATGTTGAACGAAACTCCCATGGCGGGTTATTCTCGCCGCGGTGAGATTTCTCGAAAAACTTACGATTTCGGTTGCTAAACTACCAACATGGCGGATTATCATGCGTCGGCTGCAGATGTATTTGCCTACGCCATGAGATTCTTTGGTACGTGGCCATGTAGATTTCTTTGGCCGATGGCAAGAATATTCTCGCCGGCGACGAAATTCCAAATTTTGAAATTTTGTTTTCTTTTTCTTTGATTCAATCCCGATCATTGTACTTTGTTCCTAACTTCTCCAAAATCATGATTTTACCTTAAATTGCACTTTAAACACGAAATACCCGTGAAATGACATTTGTGGATTAAATAATCAAATAAACACAATTTTCACACAAATATCAACATTTAAATCATAACAAAAATGCAATAATTTAGCTCTTATCATCCTTCCACATGTCTTTTTGTTAGGTATGAAGAATAAATGCTCTTATGTCTATAAAAGGGATCTTATATAAGAATGAAGGACATATCAAGCTCAAACTCCCCTTTCTTCTTAAAAGAATAACGTATAAACAAACTCCTATGGTGTAGATTAATATGAAACTATAGTTATAATGATTTGACTTCCTTAATGAATAAAAGTTTTATTTTTAACCAAAACACAGTGTCTCTCTTACATCTTAAATAAAAAGTATGTATCCTATTATCGGTTGAAGGTAGGAAACCATTGTTCTCAATTCAAAAGGTGTGGCTTTCAACAAGGTAAATAAAGATCATATACGAAGTGCAAAAGATAGAGATGAACTCATATTCTTTAAAACAAAGTAATATTGAATACAATTTTGGATTATATTTGTTATGGATAATATTTAATTGTTTAAAATCTTAAAATCAGAAAATTAATCAATATTTATTTATTTAAAATTCTTAAATCAAAAAATTAATCAAATCCGAAAATTATTTGATATTAGAACCATAGGAAATAAAATACATCAATGGATGAAAATTTAACGTCGTTAACTATTGAAAAGTGTTCTTGATATTAAGCATAAACCTTGAAGGTATTAAAGATATTTTTATAAAGGCATAGGCCTATATAAAGATATATTAAAACTCAAAGACATAAATGGTATTTTCTCAATCCTAAGCACAAAAATACGTACTAACATTATCTTTTGTTTTTGACATGACTGACTAATTCTAATCAAATAGTGTATTAATTTAAGAAATAAGATAAGGTTAAAAAAATATATAAGTATTAAATATAAAAAAATTATATAAAATAACATTATAAAAATTTATATAAAAGTAATAACACCTAATAATATTAAGTCAGATGAAATAAAAATTAAACATTAAAAGAATTTAAATGATTAAAACTCAACTTAAAAACAGACAAACAATGTGAAATGTTTAAGTTGAACATCTAGACAAAAATAATACTTATATATATTAAAATTATATCATAACTTTAATTAATACGAAAGTTTCTTATTAATTATAATTATATAGATCTAATTATACTTACCATTATAACACATCAATTATGATTTATCATAAATTTGTGATAAATAAAATTTAAAAAAAATATGAACAAAATAATTATAAATTTTAAAAATATTATAAATATTTTTTAAAAATAACAAAGGTTTACTATCATAATTTAATATATGCTATCATATCATATATAATATAATCGGTTATTTTTAACATTTTAACTATTCATTTCAAATCTGAATATTAAAAAAAAGACATGATTTGTAACTTTAGGTAGAGAGTATATTTATAACTTAAAAAATATATACTTTGATATTAAAATAATATGATATATTTTAGTTTTTAAAAAATAAATTTTAATATAAAAAAATACATACAAATCCTATAACTTTAAACCAATTTTATAACTAAAATATATATTTTTTAAAATAATGATTCATTATGACGTAGAAATCTAATAGAGTACATTTTTTCAAAGGTGGAATTACGTGTTTGACTTTCTATGATTTTCTATGTTTTTAATTATTTTTCCTACACGCAACATCTCTTAGAACTCTCTCTCTCTCACTAGCGCTCGTTCTTGCTTTTTCTCTCTTTCATATTGATTTTCTTCCTCTTGTTTTTGCTTATTTTTGGTTCGTTTCTTTCTCATATCCTATTTTCTTGTTCGTTCGTGATTGATTTGTAAAGTTTGTTCTCGGTTTCTGTTTGGCATAAAGAAGAAGCATTCGCAGCAACGAGGTAAGCGTTTTTACTAATTTGTTTTTGTTTTGCATTTTGTAGGTTTTTTTTAGCTGATATTGAGTTTTTACATTCTTTTTATCGATAGTGCGTGCTATTAAGTCAAAAGTTTTGTTTCTTTTTTTTTTTTGTTGTTTATTGTTCGATCATCACCTTTTTTCTATCACGTTATTTTCATTTATTATCTGATATCGTATATTATATTTATTTATATCTTTTTATATAATATATTATATTTATATTTATATTTGACAAATTTACCAACAATTATTTTTATTTTTATATGTAACATAATGTATTCATCTATATATTTATATATAATAATTATTATATTATTTTTGTTTAATTCAAGCATATATTTATCAAAACTTTCATTAACAATTTGCTATATTATTATATAATGATATAATGAGTTCACCCACCCATGAAGTGGTCAAAATTCAAGTAACATCAATGAAATACCAACGAGGTAACCGAGGGTTATTGTCAAAAAAATAAAATAAAAAAACTTTGAAATCTTAGCTTAATTTTATTTTATTGAAGTTTCAATAAAAACAATTTAATCTATATATTAGATAATTTGATTTAAAATTATAAATTTTTAAGTAATTATTATTTATTAAAAAATTAATTTATTTATAAAAAATAATATTATTTAAACTAAAAGTCGAAAATTATAAAATTAAAAAAAAAGACGAAAAATTAAAAAACTCAATAAAAGACGAAAAATTATAAAAAGTTATGGCTCACCCATATAAAATATTTTGTATATCATTACTCTATTAAAAAGGGAACCGCTAGAGTACCGGACAACAATTCATAGGTTAAGTACAAATTAAAATCATTTTCTCTCCTTTAATTGCTCAGTCAAATAAAGCTAAAACCGCTTTTATCAATTTATTTTAGAATTGATCATGCATAAGCCTCTTAAATTGTATTTAAAAAAATAATTTAATATGTTAGAGTTGACATTCATAAGCCTCTAAATTGTATTAAAAAAATAATTTAATATTTTTTTTCTATTTTTTAATAATTTAATTCTATTATTTAAAAAGATGCCAATATAATAAAAAGTGATAAAAAAATTCATTTGATTTTTTATCTCATATTATATGAATTATTCAATTTCATAAATTATTTTGATATAAAATTAATAAAAATATTTTATTAATTTAAAAAAAAAACCTAAAATATGAAAGAAAAAAAATAAACTACAATTATTGAATTCTTTAGATAAATAAAAAAAATCTAAATTCGTCTAAAATTTATAATAATAAAATAACATTTTAATATTAACTTATAAACCTCTAATATAAAAAAATATTTTTTTTATATTTTAGATAATTTCTCAAATTCATTCATCATACACAACTTAACAAAAATAAGAGGAGGGGTTGGGGTTGGGGTTGGGGTTGGGGATGGGGTTGGGGTTGGGGTGGGGACGGGAGTGAAATATCAATAAGTGCGAAAGATTAGATAAATCCATATTACAACCCTTATCCTTTCCCTTCTTAGATTAGATAAATCCAAACGCTAACATCCACAAATTATTCTTACGTGTCACAATCTCAAAGCCTTTTTTAAGGTCCTTGATAATGACTACAGAACCCAAATCCAAAAATACTCACCTTAAAGAAAGGGCTCGCCGGAGCTTCCGAATCAAACACCCCGGCGCACTGAGATGAGGCAAGTGACCCTCTATGTCTAACATCTCCACCGTCGTCCGACCACCCATATGGTCTCTCAGATAATAAGCTACCGATACTGGAACTGAAACGTCATTTGCTGTTTGGATTATACAACAGGGCACTCTTACTAAACCCAAAACACCTCTCAAATCGCTGTTAAAAACTTGTCTCGAAACGAAAAGTGATATATCGGGCCGCATATTGAATAGAGTCCGACTGAATTCTTGAACGGCTGTAGGAACATCTGCTCCGACTGCTAATGGGGCATAGCCATGTACCCAAGCTTCGTAGTTGGCTTCCATTGCTGAAAAAACCTTCTCTATCTCGCCTTCTTCGAATCCACCATGGTAGTCGTTGTCGTTCAAGAATCTAAATAAAACCCAGATGTAAAAAAATCAATAGAAGAAAACCCAATTATTTATTTTGACTAAATTAGGGTTTTTAAGATTTTTGTATTTGTATTTAGGTATTTGCTTTTTTACCTTGGGGAAGCGCCGATAAGGATAAGCTTGGTGAAGAGTTCAGGGCGACGAATAGCAGCCAGAATTCCGATCATGGCGGAGACTGAGTGGCCAACGTAGGCACAACGATCGACACCTAGAGTGTCAAGAATGTTGACCAAGTCATCGACGTAAGCATCAAGAGTTGTATAGCGGTGAAAATCGAAATAATCAGGGTTGACACTGCCGGCACAGACGAGATCGTAGAGAATGACTCGGTAGTGGGTTGTAAAGTTTGGCCAAATGAGATGCCAAGCTGATTGGTCGGTGCCCAAGCCATGGGCTAGGACTAGGATTCTCTCGCCGGAGCCGACGACTTTGACATTCAAAGCTTTTAAGAGGATGTTGGTGTTCCCCATAGGTTCGACCCAAATCTCATGTGAAGAAAAAATTAGTGCTTTGAATTTTTTGGGTTTGTGGCTTTACTCTTCTCAATGGTGTGTTTGGTTCTTACTATTAAAATCTAAGAAGATAAGAGAAAGAATACTACTGTTGTGGTCAAAAGTTTTGCTGGATAGATGCGACCCTTCTAGTTGATGGGATTTTTGTTTTGTGTTAGTTATTTGCTCGAATGAAAGCTATATTTATAGAGAAATATTAATAACATATTTTATACCCACTTTTACAGTATCTTATATACAATAAGATGAAATATCTTATTTTAAATTTATTAAGTAAAATAGCATTAAGGTTTTTCCTTTTCTAAAAAGTTACAAAAACTTATTTTATTTTATAAAATAGATTTGTATTATTTTCGTTTTAAAATAATATAAATTTATTATTTTATAAAATAAAATTTTATTATTTTTTTATAAAAATTATGAATTTATATTATTTTATTTAATAGTTGGAGATTAAATTACAATATGTTAGGAACATTTAAAAATTAAAAAAAAATAATTATTTTCTCAAATTAAAAATACAATCCTTCTAAAAATCACACCAATAGATCAAAAATATAGCCACTTATATATTTTTAGCTGAATTATACAAATAATTTTTATATTTTCTTATATTCTTATCTTATTATTTTTTTTAATTTTTACATTTTGTTTCTTTACTTTTGTTTTTATAATTTAATCACTTTTTTTTTAAGTTTTTATATATTTTAAAATTATTTAAAAAAAATATTAAGAGATTAAAATATATATTAATTATTAAACTGTAAAGTAAAATTAAGTTAATTGAATTGTAAAAATAAAAAATAAAGGTCCATAACTTAAAAAAAATACTAAAATATATGATATATAAAATGAAAAGTTTATTTATTAAAATTTATAATAAATTATAAATGATATAATATAATATTATTGATAATATAATAAATTTTACGTATCCATATCTAATAAAAATTATCATTTTAATTATAATTTTGTTAAATAAAATTTTTCAGTATAAAAATATATTTTGTATAGTTTATGGTATGTTTTTCTAGGTAGATCATTACAATTTTGTAGATATTTTCATATGAAACCGTTGGTTTACACCGATAGGTAAGAAAGTTAGCACATATTTCCTTAATTGCTATGCCTAACGAACACAAAGTAAGGAAAATAGTATTTACAATTTAATCGTCGAGGCATCACATAACGTGATAATAAGTGTATATCGAAAGCACGTAAACAAGACAAGCAATAGTCGAGCCAACCAAGAACACTGACCTAACCAAGAAAGCATAAAACAATTATAAATAAAAAACCATGATAGATATGTTGCATATCAAATTCATCTACTTGTTCTCGTTATGTGTGCAAGAAAATACAAAAAACATGCTCAACACCTTTGACGACGTAGTTCCTTTATGGATCACCTTACCGTCTCTCTCTCTCGTAGAGATCATAATGTTGTTTCCTAATTTTGAAGAATGACCATCATTATGCACAAAGATACACATAAGTGTTGAAAATACAAAATTACATAATTTATCAATAAGAAAAATATCCCAACAATTAATTGCACGTAAACATACAACCATAAAATTTACTAATGACCTTGCACAAATATGCATATGAAATTTATATGTAATTCCTATTGTTATTTGAGTTGTCGACATCTTAATTGACTCGGTTGGTTTTGAAGCCTTCAATCATATTCTATAATTACACCAAGTACTTTGCCTTCTCTCAATTGATTCTTTTTTTTACTCCCTTGTTTCTCCACTTCAATAAGTACTCATGTCATTGAAGACATCCCACCTTCATTATCCTTTTTGCTATAATATTTTAAGACTTCTTGGTTTTTCTTGATTTTTGTGTATGTTCCAACTCTAGCTAGCTACTTGTGTTATTCATTTTCAACGTTTGGATGATAAGGATTGAATTTACTGACATGAAACATATGATATACGCTCATCCACCAAAGGGTTTCGATCACACTTCAGTTCTTGGCAACGATAAGAAGTGAACTTTCATATCTTTGAATAAGTCTTCAATTCATGTTGTGTATAAATCAAATTTGTTCTAGTAATAACTTCACCATTACAAATTTTCCACTAGAAACCCTAATGTTCTTCATTCTCTTTCAAGCATGTGTGATCAATATTTGGATTGTTAGGTATATATCACCCCACCCTTATAAATATGTATTGTTGCTTCACAATTCATTAGCTAGCAAATTTAAAAGTCTAATACTTTTGGAATTATAAATTTTTACCTAATCTATTTATTTATTATATATTCATGCAAATATACCTAACATAACGTTCCTTATATAAACTTAGGTGAAGATTTTGAGGATTTCTCTGCACAATATTTCACCACACTCATATTGTATGTATGCACATAATAAGTTAGGGTACAATTGCTATCTCATGGTAATTAATTAAAGGAATTGATATATTGTTATTGTTTGAAAAATTGGATATATTTTTCTTATTCTAAGTAGTTATTATTCTCAAATACTATGATTTAAATGAATAGAACTCAAACTATCCCAATAAAATAATATTATTGAAAATATAATCCTAAAATAAACTAAAATAGATATTAAAACACAAAAAATTTAACTAGATTTGGTATAAATGTTACCTATTTTCTCGGACATCGTTGACCATTTTTATTATATTCAAATTTGATGAACTCTAAAATTACAACTAATTGGAAAAAAATTGAGTTAATCAATTACCCTTACAAAAGAGAGAAAGATATACAAATTTTACAAAAGAGAGAAAGATATACAAATTTTGGGATTCTTTCAAAGTGGAGGAGGAAGCTTTATTTATAGTACAAAATACAACACCCACCATGGTTCCTAATCCATATGGGACTTTTTCAAATTGCTCACTAAAGAACTATACAAAAAATCTCCACCTTAGCAACTTAGTGATTCTCAAATAATTTATTTAATCTTTAGATCAGCAACACTAGTGCCAACTCAAATTCGCAAGATGTTAATCAAGTCCAAACAATGTTTGGACTTGATTATTGTCACTAGCTTGGTCATCATATCTGCAAGATTTTTTGTAATATTAATCTTCTGAATTAGTACTCCAGCTTCTTCAATAATATCTTGCATGAAATGTTAATGAACGTCAATATGCTTTGTACGTGCATGGTAGACTTAGTTCTTTGCTAAATGAATAGAACTCTGACTATCACAAAACACCTTAATATGCTTTGGACCAACTCCTAAGTCTTCAAGCAATCCTTGTAATCAAATAGCTTCATTCACAACCTCTATAACTGCCATATAATTTGCCTTTATAGTAGATAATGCAACTGTGGACTGCAAGGTAGACTTCCAACTGACTGGTGTTATAGCAAGAGTAAACACATAAACAGTAGTTGATCGACACTTATCTAAATCTCGAGCATAGTCAAAATCATAATATCTAATTTCACATTGATCAACAATATTATCCTACTCAAATACTAAACCAACATCTACAGTATTTAGAATATACTATAGAATCCATTTCACAGCCAACCAATGTCCTTTATCAGGATCATGCATGTACCTGCTTACAGCTCCAACTACATGTGAAATGTCAGGTCTCGTACACACCATTGCATACATCAAGCAACAATCGCATTAGCATATGATATCTTTGCCATGTATTCTCACTATGCATCATTCTTAGGAGACAATTAAGCACTAAGCTTGAAATGAGGAACAAGTAGAGAACTTACAGGTTTTGTCTGTTCATTAATACCAAAACGTTATATCACCTTTTTCAAATATTGACTCTAGGTCAAACAAAGCTTCCCCTTTTTCCTGTCTTTACTTATCTCCATGCCGATAATCTTGGCCTTTTCCAAATCTTTCATCTCGAACTCCAGACTTAGTTGAGCCTTCAACCTTTCAATTTATTCTTAGCTCTTTAATGCAATCAATATATTATTGATATACAATAGGAGATAGATGAAAGACTCATCTTGTAGCTTGCAAAAATACACACAATGATCATGTGTGCTTCTAAAGTACTTATACTGCAACATAAACTGATCAAATGGTTTGTACCACTACCTTGAAGATTGCTTCAATCCATACAATGATTTGTTCAGCTTGTAAACCTAATTCTCTTTACCAGTAACATTAAACCCTTTCTGACTAAAACATATAGATTTCCTCTTCCAAGTCACTATGTAGAAACGTGGTTGTCATATTAAGCTGAACTAGTTCTAAATCCAAATGTGCTACTAAGGCCAACAAAATTATAATTGAGGAATGCTTTACAACTAGAGAAAATACCTCATTATAATTGATTCCCTTTTTTTTAGCATAGCATTTATCCATCAACCATGCCTTGTAGCGAACACCGTCTTTATTAGGAAATCCTTGTTTCTTTGCATATACCTATTTACACTAATTGCCTTCTTATCCTTAGGTAGTTACGTTAACTTACATGTCTTATTCTTCTAAGGAGACAACAATTCTTCATCCATGGATTCCTTCCATCTTTCAAATTCAGGACTTCTGATTGCATCTTTATATGTGGAAGGAACATCATCATGCATAACTGAGCAGGTAGATCTTCCATATCATTGTATCGTGCAAGCACCTTGACAGTTTGTCATCGTGGTCTATCAAATGCAGTTTTTCCTTATTACTGTGGAGGTTCTTAAGTTAAAACCTCTTCTTCATCTAATTCATCTTCTGACAATAGATAATTAGCTTCTATCTTATCTCTACCAACTCGGTCAACAATTTTGCTTTCAAACTCCATCTGTTTCGAATTTTTCTCTCCTTACTTTGAAGTTTACTCCATCTGCTGCAAAGTGTCATCAATCTTCTCATTTATCTTCTTTGTAAAGCAGATTCATCAAAGGTAACATCTTTACTAAAGATTATCTTTTTCGTTTCAAGGCACCATAAACCATATCCCTTAGAACGAGAGATGATCCCTAAAAATAGCTTTCTTGGCTCTTGGATCCAACTTCGATTATGTGACATGGTAATATGAAATAGAACCAAACATATGTAAGAAATCATAATCTCTAGTAGGTTTTCCATACCATACCTCTATAGGCATTTTTCCTTCAAGAGTAGACAATGGTAGACGGTTGATAAGATGACATGCATATGTCACAGCCTCAGTCTAATACTACTTGCCTAACCCAGCATTAGACATTAATATACACCAAACCTTCTCTAGCAAAGTCCAATTTATATGTTCTACAACTTTGTTCTGTTGTGGTATTTTTCGAATAGTGAAGTGTCGCACTATCTCCTCTTCTTCACAAACTTTCATAAATGGATCATTTGAGAACTCAGTGTCATTATCAAACCTTAGATGCTTGATCTTTCTACCAATCTGAGTCTCGATCATCTTCTTCCACTTGAGAAAAACTCTCAGCACTTCATCCTTCTTCTTCATGAGATACACCCAAACTCTTCTCGAGAAGTTATCAACAAAAATGATATAATAATGTTTGCCACTCATGAATGGAGTTCTTGTTGTCCCTCACACATCCGTATGAATGTAATCCAAGATGCCTTTTGTATTTATGGAGTGTAGTGCCAAAACTTACTCCTTTCTACTTCCCCAATACACAATGCTCACAGAATTCCAACTTACCAGTTCTCACACCTTTTAATAGGCCTTGCTTTACAAGAATTTGTAAAGCTGTTTTACTAGCATGTCCCAAATGTATATGCTATAGCTTGGTAGTTTTTTAATCTTTTTCTTTCTTCAAAACTGCTACCGATACTGTCCCCATAACCGTACTACCAAGGTAATAGTACAAGTTATTCTTCCGAACACCTTTCATCGCCACAAGTGCTCCAGAAGTAACCTTCAATGCCCTATTTTGGATGGTCATAGTGAAGCCTTTTGATTCTAAGACTCACACAACAATGAGATTCTTCTTCATGACTGGAACATAATCAACATCCTTCAAGACTCTGGTTGAACCATCTTGATTCTTTAAACGAATTGTACCGATCCTCAAAATGTTTCATAGATAATAATTACCCATGAAAACAACTCCATCATCTATTTCTTCAAAATTAAAGAACCATTCTTCATTAGGAGACATATGGAATGTACATGCTGAATCAAAAATCCAATCACCAGAATGAGATGCTATTGACGAACCAACCAATGCAAAATCTGAATCTGTATTGCTTTCAGCTACACATGCATCATACGTCACAAAATTTCCTTTCTTCTGTAGCTTCCAAAATTTTTTCTTCTAATGGCCTTTTTCATGACAAAAGGCACATTCATCTTAACCAAGCCTTCCTTTAGAAAGAGATCTACCTCTCATTCCTTTCTGTTGTATTTGTGAACGTCTTCTTATAGAAAATTCCTCTATTGCTTCATTCCTGCTTTCTTTTTTATCTTTCATTCTAATTTCATAACTATACAAAGCAGTGCAAACATCCTCAAAAGACACTTTATTCTTCCCAATGAGTAAGCTTGTAATAAGGTGATCAAACTCATTAGGAAGGGAGGCTAACAACATTAAGGCTAAATCTTCATCTTTAAAAGTTTAATCCATATTTAAAAACTTGCTACTAATCGATCAAAAGCAGTAATGTGGTCGTTTATTGTGGTACTTAGAAGGTAATCAAAACGGAATAACTTCTTCTTTAAACAAAGCCAATTCTGTCCACTCTTCTTCATGAACTTATTATCCAACGTCTTCCACAACTTACTTGTGGATGTCTCCTTCATAAACATATACTTTTCTTCTCTTGAGAGATATGAATGGATTGTACCACATACCAATCGGTTGATATTTTTTCACTCGATTTCATCTGCTCTATCTGGTTTCTCTTTTTCAATGGTAATGTCTAGACCTTGTTGAAACAAAACATCTAGAACTTTGCCTTGACACATGTTGAAATGATCGATTCCATCAAACTTCTCCACCTCGAACTTTACATTCATCACAATTGTTCTTCTTGACGTGGATGTTTGGCCTTTGTTTGAGGGAGACTTTTCTTCCGTCATTTTTTCAAATTACAACAACTAGCAACTATATTCCAATAGTAAACAAATGAAATAAAAACAAATGTCTAGGTAGAAACCTTCGGCTCTTATATCAATTGTTGAAAAAATCGAGTATATTTTTCTTATTTTAAGTAACTACTATTCATAAATATTATGATTTAAATAAATAGTACTCAAACTAGCTCGAAAAAATAATTATTGGAAATATAATGCTAAAAAAAACTAAAGCAAAAAAATAAAAATACCATAAATTTAATGAGATTTAGAATAAATGTTACTTATGTCATTGGACGTCGTTGACTACTTTCACTATCTTCAAATTGAATGAACTCCGAAATTACAATTAATTGATCAAAATTGAGCTAATCAATTACTCTTATAAAAGATAATAAGATATATAAATTTTAGAATGTTTTCATTTATTTATAGTTCAAAATACAACACACTGGTTTCTAATCCATGTAAGACTTTTTTAAAACCTTATTTTCTTTTGACAGCATAAAAATTAAACCTATAAACAATTTTTCTCAAACAACGTCGATGTCTTATTAAGTTGTGGAAATATCATATCATATTACATTAATATCTTACCATATTATACCATATTGAGGTGGCCAAAAAGTTCGTTAAAATCTGGTAAGATCATTGAATGATTTCGCCAAATTCTGGCAATAATTTTCGAAAAATTTGCCAAATATCGGTGATGGTACTTACTCTATATCTTTGACAAATATTAATCTGATCCTATTTTTGTTTCGCTTCAAAATAAAATAAGAATATTTTTTTGAGAAAAAGTGAATTAAATAATTTTTAAAATAGAACAGATGATCTAAATAAAATAAAAAAGAATTTATTTGTATCAGTATCCTCCACTGTAATAATATTCATGGATATAGGAAAAATTAACATCTACTTAAAAATTAATAATTTTTTCACCACTTAAATGATTATAACAAGGATATAGGCAAAATTAACATCTATTGAAAAATTAATAATTTTTTAACCTCTTAAATGATTATAATAAAATTTATAAATTTTTCGATTGAATTACTATAAAATAATATAAAAAGGCAATGATTGATATTTTAAAAATTTATGAATTTCAATGTTTTTAAATATTACTATAAGTATTATATATTAAATGTTTATTTTTATATAATTAAAAAAAACTCAAAAGTACTTAAATTAAATTATAACAAGACTAAATAATATATATTAATATCTATGTAGATGAGAAAAAATAAAAAAAATTAAACAACATATTTTATAATAAACATGTAAAAAAATTTAAGCATGTGAAATAAAAATAAATAAGATCAATAATATATAGTACAAATAACAATAAAAATTTATATAGTTATATGTGGTATAACACGGAATGATTAAATTGTATGCGATACAAAGTGCATTATGTTTTAAGAAAAGGCTAAGAAAATTAAATTAGTAAATTTTAAGAAAACAACAAAATTACGTCTTTAAAACTTATAATCACAACATTAATATTATTTATCTTCGATTCATATATTTTTACTATTAAAAAAATCTAACCTATCATTTCACATTGAACACCATCAAATAAGATATCGTTCAAGTTAAACTACAATTATTTAAAGTCGTTCAATATTAAATTACGTCCGATTAAATTCGTTCAATATAATTAGGGTGTTATTTTTATTATATATAAGTTTTAAGTGTTATTTGATGTAGTTTTTTTAAAATTTATGAAAAAATGTTAAATATTTATCATTCTATTAAAATTCAGTTAGCAAAAAATGTATAATATTAAAATAAAAGAAAAAAAAATATAAGAAATATAAATAAATAAGTAGTATAATAAAATAAAATAAAAATATAATATTTAAATAATACATCCCATAGAAGATATTGTTATATATTTTTATAAAATAAATAAATATATTAATAAATATAATAAAAAATTATGTGTGCCTATAATGCTTTTTTGTTTCCGCTATTTTCATTTGGTTTGTTTGATTTGGGTATCCATCGATAAAGAATTTACTTCCATGAAAAGGATGCAGAATAGTATTGTCCGGAGAAAACATGGACTTCAAAGGAATTTATCTTAACTTTTATCTTTCTTTTTTTCCGAATTTTATCCATTATCTTCCAAGTATTAATTACGTCCCATTAATTCAAATGATCTCATATTATGCAGTAAACTGCTCTTTAAGGATTAGAAAAAAAAAATTTGCATATTAAATAGTTTCACTTATTTTGCTGTAAAATAGGTTTAAGACTTGCTGCTTTGTTTCATTAAAAAAAAACATCATAAGAAAAATACAAAGACTTGAATTCCTAATTATATTTTTTTTATTAAATAATAATTTTATTTAATTTAAACCTATAACTTAAAAGGAAAGTAAATAATGATTTATATGTATAAGTATGTATGTAATTCAATCTTTCCATTTATTTTATATATTTTAGTTGTGGTACTTTTAACAATTTGTTAATGCTTTTATTGTTGCAATTTATAATAATTTTTTTTGTCACTTTATTTTTATTTTTCAACAATTGTTCTGAATATTCCATTAAACAAAATCAAACGTGTACAAGTTCAAATCAATCTTATACAAGTTTTTCTTAAAAAAAAATATTTAATTTATTACAAATAAAAATACTTTATTTTATTAGCTCCTGATAAAAGTATTAAAGAAATAAAGTAAAGTGAACATAAATCCGTCCCTTCTCACATGGAAACGGTGTTCATCCAATGAAAAAAAAAAGAAGGAAAAAAAAGAATTTCGTTCACATTTCTCTTTCTCGTAGATGGTCCAGAGCACGCAGGCGTGAGTATAGGTCAATAATGACAAACGAGAACAAAGAGAAAAGATAACAGAGCATTTGTCTTTTTAAAATTAATACTTAACATTACTAAATTTTATAAAAAAAAAATAAACTATAATAATATTTATTAATATCTAATTTTACAAAATTTTATGTTGAAATTGTATAATATTATATGAAATCCAATTAAACGGTTTTTAAAGTAGAATATTTTGATTGAAATGTTTTTTTTTTAAATTATGAGCTTGATTTAAATAGTATTATGTTTGTAATTATAAGTTTTGAAGGTAATATAAATATTATTTTTAGTTTTTTCTTTTATTTTGGATTTTAAATTCTTCATCATCCTAATTTTCATTCATTTTTTATTATGAATAAATGTGCACGGAGTATCACAACAAGTAGTATAATGATAAAAAAATATCGTTTTCATAAAGATTATGTTATTAGAAATTAAATTTTAAAACTAAAAAATAAAAATTAATTTTTTTGTATTTATATGTTTTAAGAAAGCAAAATTTTAAAAACTAAAAATAAATAACAATAATTAATTAAATCAGATTTGATAATTAAGAAGATATACGAGAAAATATTTAAGAATACTTAATCGCCTAAATTTTTAAATATGTAAATTACTAAAATCCCTAAATATAATTATCAATCAATTATATGATCAATTAAATATAACCTAACATGTATTTCTCTATCAAGGAAACTATACATAATATAGTAATTAACATAATCACACTCTCATGTCAATTAAAATGTACACTATTCTTTAAGTTCATTAATTATGGATCACATACATAAGAATCATACATCTTTAACTAGAAACAATGCATGTTATTTAATTAAAATAAATAATTAAATAATTCCCTCAAATATATTTAATTGACTCTATAGATCAATTATTGGTCAAACAATTCATGGCATAAAAATTAGATTAAATAATATAATTAAATTGAAATTATAATTAGAGTAAAATATTATATCATCATATGGTAAAAATTAGGTTCATAAGACCCCTAGATTAATAAATTGACTAGGCATAATTGTTTTCATAAACTCATATTTTTTCATAAAAAAAGACATAAAAATTGATAAAGAAAGGAGAAGAAAAAAAGTCAAGGGGTTCAGTGTTCCTTTCAATCAAATGAAACGATGACCTAGTCATTTTTGCCTCAACACAAGTCTAAAACTTATGCTTTGAATCTATTTGGAATGAAGATATGTGTTCCATGTTAATTAGTAAACACAATGCATCGTAATTAACACGACTTAATTTACCATGCCACAAGTTGGAAGACTCAAGCAAATAAACAAAAGAATTAATCTTATTAACATTCTTAGCTTTTACAGTCATTACATTGAGCTTAAAAGCCATGCTTGGTTAGCAATGAGCCAGAAACAATATTCTTACTGATTTATGTCACATAGAGTACATTTTTTAATGTAATATTCTTCCTAGAGGTCATCTTTAGTTTGACCTAGCCTTGCCCTTGAATAGATGATGTGGTAGAATTTCCCATGAAGAGCTTATCTCCATCTTTCACTGCTTCAAAAGTAGCGAATAACTCCTTATTTGAGAATACATGCCTTATTGCACCAATATCAATCCATTACTCCTTTGGGTTTTATCCCACCCAGTTTACCTCAGAAATGACTACACACAAGTTAATGTCGGAGATATCATGAGTGACGTCATAAACCATGTTTGCCTCATGGTTCCTATTTCTTTTTGGAAACTTGTAGTCTGGGATTTATGACATATTCTCTAATAGTTAAAACAAATACTTCTGAAGCTTGACTTCTTAAAAGTTGCTTCTCTAAGTCCCAATTTAGACTCTTCACGTAGCTTGCCTTTGCCTTTATTTTTATTGTATTTGGAAGTTTGACCATGTTCCATCACATTAGCTTTAGGTGCTGATGTGATATACCCTCTTTTAGAAGAAACATTGTTGTCTTCTTCTACTTTGAATCTTATCAGTAAGTCTTTCAAAGAAACTTCCCTTAATTTGTGCTTAAAGTAGGCCTTGAACCCTATCCATGAAGGGGCCAGGACAAATTTTCAATAATAGTTGCAACTTAGAAGGTTTTACTAAATACTATCCCTTCATCATACATATATGTTATGATATCTTGGATTTCACACATTTGATTGTATATAGATTTAGAGTCCACCATCTTATAATCAAGAAAGTGACCAACCAAAAATTTCTTGGCACTATCATTTTAATTTCATACTTTCAGTACAATGATTCCCACAAGTCTTTAGTCGTATTTTCCTAATTATACTCATTGTACAAGGATTTCGTTAGACAATTCAAAACATAGTTCTTACATAGATAATCAGAATCCTTTCATGCTTTAATAGCACTAACATACTGAAAATCTTGTTCACCCTTAGGTTGATCGGGAGCTTATTCGGTCAAGAAATTTTCCAAATTCAAGATGGTGAAATAAAACATCATCTTATTCCTCCATATCTTGAACTTTAAACCATTGAACTTCTCTGGTTTCTCTACTACAGTATGGTTCATAGGAACAAAAATCGATAACATTGGTGTTACCCCATGAGTCACAAAATGCCTGATTATTTGGTTCATAGTAGAACCACCCAGAGTAGGGTCAACAACATTCACAATTGGATTTTTAGTTCGGGATACTAGAGTGGTCATTTCAAATTCCATAATATTTTCTTTATTTTTTCTATTAAATATACAAATAGCAACCCAAGTTTCAAAAATCACCAAATAAAATTTTAGATTAAAAAATATATATTCAATAAATAAATTATAGAAATATGTTAATTTACATACATATTTGTAATTTCATTAATTATTGTGATTAAATAATTTTAAAAATAAAATAAAGATAATAGAGATGAAGTAATAAAGAAAATAGAGAATAAATTAAATAATAATTAAAAAAGAAACAGAGATACAATAATAATGAGAAACAGATAATAAATTATGAAGTAATAAAAGTAATATTAATAAACGAGGAAGAAAATTAATAAATATGTAAAAACTGAATGATAATTGTAATAGAATATATATAGTAGAAAAAATATATAAAAAAAAGACATATATAACATATTATAAATAATTTGTTTTTCTTAAAATATTTGTTAAATTGTTTTTTTATTTGTTTGTCTAAAAAATGAGGGGATAAAATTATCTTAAGATTGTTGGAAATAATACATGGAAAAATAAGTTAAAAATAAAATTATTTCATTAAAATTAGAAATACACATATTATAAATAAAAAATTCAAATAACATAGAATATAAATAAAAAAATAATCAAGACTTGTGTATCACACAATGTCCTTAAGATAATTTTTCTACTCATTGTGGGTTTTGAGAACGACGAAACTTATCTCCCATATTACAACGATTAAATAATAATAAACTTACATTACAATTTATTATTACACGAACTTCAAAGTGTTCGAACTCTATTGGAGGAACCTAACTCTAGATAGAAAATACACAAAAAGTATTTTTGCTTTACCTTTCCTTACATCTCTCTTTCTTCTTTGTTTTCTTTTTTCCTTCTCTTTTTCTTAGCCAATCTCTTTTCTTTTCCTCTGTTTCTTCTCTATTTTCTGCTTGGTTTTTTTCACTCTATTTGCTTCTTCTCTATTTCTTCGTTTATATAAGAAAATTATATTGAAATTGAAAAGAAAAAATAGAAAAAAAATTAAATATAGAAAGGTCATAACACCAATCCACGTTTGTTTGTTGATAAAAGCTTATTAGTTGTGTAAATAAAATTGTTGCTCTTATTGCTAATATGGGTAACTTTTCTCTATGGCATAAAAGATTAGGCTATGCTGTATTTCCTATTGTAAAGAAAGCATTAAATCAATACAAGATTTATTTTTCTTCTAGTTATAAAGATTACAAATATGTATATGTTACTTGTCATAATAGCAAAACTCATAAATTTATTTTTTATACTTCCTTGTACAAAGCCACTTAACAACTTGAATTGGTTGATTAAGATATTTATAGTTTAAGGCATAATCTGAACTACAAATAAACTACAAAATTAAAGTTTTTCAAAGTGATTGGGATGTAAATTTCAATCTCTTACATCTCTCTTTAATCAGTGTGGCATTATACATCACACAACATATCCTTATACACATGAATAGAATGGAGTTGTTGAAAGAAAACATAGAAAAATAGTAGATTTAGGACTAGCAATATTAAATCATGCTTCTTTGCCTTTTACCTTTTTGGATGAAGCATTCTTTTCAAGTGTTTTTTTTTATTAATCATCTACCTAGCTCAATTCTTGATGACTCTTCTCTTTTGGAGATCCTTTTTGATGTCACATCTAAATACAATTTTCTTAAATTGTTTGGGTGTCTTTGCTTTCCCTACCTAAGACCATATATGTCATATAAATTGCACAACATATATCATACACGTACTTTTGTTGGATATAGTCTAAGACACAAAGGCAACAGGTGTCTTTCAAGTGATGGAAAACTTTACTTGAGCCGTGATGTTATCTTTTATGAATCTATGATTCCTTTTAACAAAAAGTTAGGTGGTTTTCAACCTGTGTCTCCTCTAGCCAATTTTCAGTAGATTAAAACTATTTTACATATTGTCACTTCTATTGTCAATAACTCTTGTTCCAACTTCAGGTTCAATGCCTATTTTAGAACCAGTGTCTGTTCCTTCCTCATCTTCTTCTCAACCTTAGTCTATGTTTTAGTCATATACTATCAAGACTCATCCATTAATCACACGATCCAAGACAGTGTGTCCCATTACACACTTAATACTCATACGGTCCAAGACATGAGTTTTTCAGCCTACGACATACATGAGTATTACTAATGATATGTCCAAGATAGATCATTTCCTAGTTAAGTAAGCTTTAGTTAGTGCTGAGTGGTTTGAATCTATGAAAACTAATTTGATTCTCTTATTCACAATAAGACTTAGGTGTTGGTGCCTTCATCTTCTAATAGAATTATTGTTGGTAGTAAGTGGATATTTTAATTCAAAAGGCTTTCATCAAGTCTCCTTAATAAAAGAAAATTCTAAACGGTGGTACAAAGGTATAAATAGGTTTCTAGTTTTGATTTTTCAGACACCTTCAATCTTGTGATTAAGTTTGTCATTATTCATATTGGTTTTACTCTAGCCTTGTCACATGGTTGTAGCTCTATCAATTGGACATCAACAATACTTTTTTGAATGTACATTGTATAAGAAGTTGTATATGCAATAACCAAAGGGGTATGGGCACCTAAAATATCTTAATAATGTTTATAAGTTATAGAATGTCATTTATAGTTTAAAGTAAGCTCTTTGGGCATGGTTTGATACTCTTTGCAATGCCTTGTATGCAATGGAATTTATACAATCCAAAGCTAACTTTTCCTTATTTTTTCAATCCTCTTCTAGCACCACCATTTATCTCTGGGTGTATGTTGATGATATAATCATTACAAGAAATAATGAATGGATTATTCATTCCATTATCTCAAATTTGCTCACTTTTTTTTTGCATAAAAGTATATGAGCCACCTGAGTTACTTCCTCGATATTGAGGTTAATAAGCTGGACAAGGGTGTCATATGTTGTGCTTGATAATGCACAAGAAATGGGCGCATGTGTTGTGTATATTGCACCTAAGGATTACACTGGAATGCACATAAATGCTACATAATGAAGTTGGAATGCGGGCAGATGCTGCACACAATGACACTAGGATACATACAGATGCTGCACCATGTGCCTAAAACTACCACAAATATGTATGCATATGCTAGGCTCACTATGCATGTAGCTTGCACAAGTAGTACAGATGGCAAGTGCACATATGCAAATATTGTAAAAAAAATCTACATGTGCACCATAACTATGGTGGTCAACAGTACAATTGATTTTATGTCAAAAGGTTATTGTAAAGTTTGTTACAGTGAAATATGTGCTTTTGAGTGATGTAATCAAGTGTAATGTATCTCATTGTTACTAACTTGCAACCATCCTTTCTCTATGAATAGATAGGATGTGTCATTGTATTGGATCATCAATTTTTAATAAAATAAAAAAGTATCATTTAACTTTTTAAAACATAGCTAGTGTCAAATATATCAAAAATCAAGGATTGAATTTAAAAATTCATTATAATAATATATTAATTAAAATCATAGTCTAGAGCTTGAGAATTACCCATAATCACATAAATAAATTAGCTAAGCATGGACTCTAAAAGAATCATAATTAATATCATAGAAAACAAAGAAGACACTACTACAAATAAATGCTTTGAAGTTGCTTATTGACCGACTTAAAGGGATTTAAAGTCGGATCGGTGAATCGACTTAAAAAAAGGCAACTTAAAATTTAAATTCAGCTCACGCGTAGAATCGACTTTAAATTTTAAGTGAGTCCTATATGTCAATCGAATTTAAATTTTAAGTGGGTCTTATGTGTCAACCAACTTAAAATTTTAAGTCGGTTCTACAAAATAACAAGTTAATATTACCATTCTTTGTTTAACTTTAGGATTTGATGACCTCCTAGTACAGTTAGGAAATATATTATGCATTTGTATATTTTGATGTTTTTCTCTAATGATTTGAAATTCATCTATATGTCTATACAAAGTCTTTCCATACTTGGTGTTTAACCTAGGGGTGATCTTCAAGGATTTTGTACAGTTCATTTTCATTAAGTGGTTCCAAGTATGGAAACACATAATTTTTACCCAATTTGAAATTTTTGTATTCCTTCCATGCCTTATTTGCAATCTTGTAGCATTTTTTTAACTAATTATTGGAAACTTTAAAATGATTTTTGTAAAAAAATACATATTAGAGGAGATAAAATACAAAAAATATATAATATGTAATTAATTATAAAACAAAAGATACTTACATAAATGGCTTTCCATATCTTGTACTTTTCAGCATCTTCAATCTTAGTTCAATCATTTAGATTGAACTGTAAACTTGACTTCATAAGTCTACCAATATAACATTTCAATTGTTAGCCATTTTCTTCTAATGGATTACAAGTTGCATTGAATTGAACATGTATTCTATCATCTGGATTAAGTGAAGCATAAGTTATATTAGCCCAACCCTTTCTTTTGAAACGCCCCAATGGATTATTTGGATATATAATCTCTAGCACCCTAGGATCCATGATATATCTACAAACAATGATGAAATAGAAGTTAATTCACAATTTTAAGTCCAAAAATATAAATAAGAGTTTTTAGAATAATATAGAGCATACATAATGTTTAATTAGGTTATTGATCGTATACATAAATTCCTTCACAATCATTTCGAGTCCATGACGAAGAATCATCGTCATCAACTAGATCATCACATACATTAGGAAATTTTTTTGAGAAATGACTGATATTGGATAACATATCAAGCATGTCATCATATTCTAAAGCATTACAATGGTAGAACTCTTTTTATGGAGGCCATAATATCCAAATTTCTTGAATTATATCATAATATGTTCTATCAGAAAGTATAGAATTATCATCTTTTGAACTAGAAAATTGCCTAGTTTGTGTAACCATCTTCACACAACTGTTATGGTTTACTCAGACTTTGTCCCTTGCTTGTGTAGTAAACGTGGAACCATTAATTGTGAAACTAGAATAGGATTCTACATCAAATTTTGGACCGTGTATAAATCATTCTAAAGTTTTTGTTATTTTATGATTGGATTTGTTGAGTTCAACTTGAATCTATGCATATAAAAACATGAAATGTGTTTAAAATAAAGTTTTAAAACATTTTCTAGAAGTACTAATGAACTCTTGTATGTGACACTTACATGGTTGCAAAACCAATTAATAAGCTCTCGCTTATGCTCATCATACAACCATTTTTCTCTTTTTATTTTTATAACGAGGATCGTTTTTCAATAAGTTTATATGCATTCTGTTATATTATACAAGATATATCAAATTTTCATAATTAATAGTTAAATAAATAATAATTTTATTTTATATGAAAAGGTTGAATCTGTCATTACTTACTCTATGTACGGTTGTGCCTCATTATTATTTACCAAAATGATTTGGTGTGCTTTTTCCCATCGAGTAGAAAATGAAAAATTTCTTACTTCCACCCAGCATAGGGTTACCTACTTGGATCATGTCATGTTCCAAGAACAAATTGTGTGTATGATTCCCAATTTCATTGCAACCACTAAAGTATACAGAACAAAACTTAATGGCCTTTTCAGCAATGTAACGTTCCACCATGCATCTTTCAGAATAATTTCTATTATTTACGTATCCTTTAAGGAGTTACATGTATCTCTCAAAATTATACATCCACCTTAAGTAAGTAGGACCACACAATTGAACCTCTCAAACTAAATGAACACACAAGTGAATCATTATATCGAAAAAAGAAAGAGGAAAATATTTCTCAAGTAGACATAAATTCTCCACAACATCTTTCTATTAAGAGTTTAACTTGCTAAATGATATAGATTTCTTGCATATTGTATTTAAGAATGAACAAAGACAAATTATTTATAATCGAACATGTTTTGGAAGAATTGACCTAATAGCAATTTGCAATAACTGTTGCATTAAGATATGACAATCATGTAATTTCAATCCATAAAGTTTCTTATCAATCATATTCACAAAATTTCTTAAGTTAGATAAATAATCATTAGGAACATTCACACCTACTAAACATTTACAAACCACATACTTCTATTTTGTTAACATAGTATATGATGCTAGTTACAATTCAGGTAGTATGCCCAATATTTTTAAAATCCAATCTTGCTTTAATTCCATTATTCATTTTTTCAGATATATTAAGTAATCTACTAATCAAGCTTTCATTACAATTTTCTCCATATGCATGACAATTTAAGATGTGACGAATGTGTAGGTCTTTCCAATAAAGTAATTCCCAAAATATTGATTTTTATTCCAACAATCATGATCTACTAATTAAGTAACATTTTTATTTTTAGGAATTTTATTAGTTGACCTCTTTCGTTTCCCACCATTAGGGAGTATTCTTTTTTTCATCTTTCCATATTGTTTGAATGTCATACAATTCAATTGCTTTAATATCTCAACATGTCGCAAAGGTCTCCATGCAAGATCATGATCTTCTTCACTATTGAAAGGTTTCTTTTGGTATCTAAACTTATGTCCAAATGGTAAAAATATTCTATGTCTTCTATAAGACATATTTTGTCCATGAACAAGATAAGCTATAGAAGTACCATCACTACAAATAGAACATCCCATATAACCTTTTGTTGCATGTTATGATAAGTTTCCATTGGTAGGAAAATCATTAATTGTCCATAAAAGGACCCCCAAGTTAAAGTATTCTTCTTTATGCGCATCATAAAAATTTACACCATCATTTTGCAATGTCTTTAAATAATCTATCAAAGGCTACGAATACACATAAATATCAACTCTAGGTTGTTTTGATCTTGAGATCAATAATATTAGCATCATGAATTTTCTTTTCATACACAACTAGGGAGGAAGGTTAAATGTTACCTTAATTACTGGCCAATAACTACATCTGCTACCAAGGGAACTGTGTGGATTAATTCCATCAATAGCAATGGCAAGACGAAGATTGCATAGATCACATGCGAATTAAGGGGATAAATTATCTACTACTTTCCAATTTGAAGAATCAAAAAGATGATGTAGCATCTCATCATCAGATTGATTCTCTGAATGCCAAGTCAACATCTTTGATGTCTCTTTACTTTTGAACAACCTTTGAAAGCGAGGAATTGGAGGAAAATACCAATGAACCTTTACGGGTATGCCTTTCTTAGGTGTTGTCTCATTTGTAGCATACTTCCATCATGATTCTTTACACATTAGACAATCATATAATGTCTCATATATTTTTTTATAAAGAATGTAATCACTTGGACAAACATGAATCTTATGATATTCCATGCCAAATCGACTAAGAGATTTCTTCACTTCATACATTGAAGATGACAACTCATTATCCTTAGAAAACATATCTATTAGTTCATTTAGTAATTTTGTGAATCCCTTGTCAGAAAACCATTTTTTTCCTTCACATTGCACAAATGAACCAATCCCAAATAGTGTATTTCTTGCACTCTGGATACAATGAATTTTTGGCATCTTTTAGAATTTTTTTAAAGGTTTCGGGATCATCCTCATATAGTTCATCTTCAACAGCATGAAACATATTTTCTCCATGAGTATTATCAATATTTTCTCCATGATAATACCAAAATTTATAACTCAAAGAATACCACTACAAATAAAGTGATACTTAACCTTATCAACATCATGCAATTTCTCATTTTTACATTTAACTCATGGATCAAATCATACTAATTTCATTATTACTATTTCTATAGACAAATTGCAAGAAAGTTTTAACTTCAGAAATATAGTCTTACTTAATTCAACACTTTGACATCTAATATGACATTAAACATATTACTTAAATATGTATTTAATAAAACATATATGTATTAATCACCAATATATTTCAGCTATTATTACATATGAAGTTATAAATTATTAGAATATCTATCAAAACATTATATAAAAATAATTACATAAAATTCAAACAATTAATAAACTCATTATAACATTAACAATATATATATATATATATATATATATATATGCATTAAATAATAATAAATATAAATTTTTTATTAACATTATATATAATATACAATCTATGTAACACATAAAATACATAAAAGTACACATAACAATATATTAATAATATATATAATATTAATATTATACTCATAAAATAACACATAACAGTATATATTTCATGTATTTAATATATGCATGTAATAATAATAATTTTAAAAAATTTAAGTTAAAAATAAATTAATATATGTAAAACATAAAATACATAAAATTAATTAGAATAAATAAATAAATAATACCTTTTTCTCTTCTAATCTTGAATAAAAATACACAACCTACATAATAGAAAAATATACACAAATAATCAATAACACTTAATATGCATTAAAAAAGTATAATTTTATAAAAATTATATAAAAATATAAAATATCAATAATAAGTGTAAAATAATTCATAGAAATACTTATAAGAGTGAAACAAGTGATAAAATGAAGAAAATGAAGAAAAATGGTGTTTGGTAAGTGAGAAAGTGAATAAAATGGGAAAGAAAAATTGAGTATCATGCTTAAAAAATGGTGGATGTAGATAAAAAATTAGAGAGGAACAAAACCCAACTAATGGTGTCAGAAATAGTGGTCAATAGTGGCCAAAAATGGAGAAAGAAACTAGAGAGAATGTATGATTTGTGTGGGAAATGAGGAGACAATGTTGAAACTATCGGCAGATGGGAGGAAGAAGAAGAAAACGAAAAAAAAGTAGCATCGATTCTATATACCAACCAATGCGAGCCACGTGTAGCGTCAGTTGACACGTATAACCGATGCTACATCCTACGTATAGTGTCAGTTGACACGTACGACTGACATTAATTGTTATACATTGATTGATGTGGAAACCTACCCTATATCCCACATGTCAACCGACTTAAAACTACGGGTTAGTTGACATGTACAATTGACGTTATGTCCCACGTGTAGCATCGGTTTCCACGTCAACAAATGCTATTTTTTGATTTTTTTTCTATTTTTTTAAGTCGATTCATAAGCATATTAACTTAAAATTTGTTATAAGTCATTTTAAAAAAAAACTAACTTTAAATCTCAACTTAAATACTCTTTATTGTAGTAGTGAGAAGAAGAAGAAGAATAAGCTAATGAAAATGTCTATGAAAAATTTCTTATTCTTTAATTGCCTCTTTGATTTTTATCTTGTCTCTAGCCTTCAATTTCTCTACATCTCTATATATTTTTGTAAATTTTGTGTCTACAATTTGTTACTATTTTCTTGTTAACCCTAGCTATATATTTATAGTAAAAGAGTTGCAATATACTTAGGATTAGGTTTGTAGATGTCTAAAACAAATATAATTCTAATATAGAAAATTTGGAACAATTGGAATAAGGATGTGGTAAAAGCTAGTGTTTTAGTGAAAATTTGAGAGCACCTAAACTCAGGCCATAACATGACATTCTTTCTAGTTTTGTGAAATTCCACCCAAGAGGCTTGTGCTGAGGTGCACTCATATTTTTCTCACTTTCACGTTTTGACCCTTCCTTGATGTATTATGTATAAAATGTTTACATGGAGGTCCTCCATTGTATGACATTTATACCCCTAATTGTGAGGAATTTTTTGGTATTTTATCATTTGCATCTTTTAATGTCTTAAAAGTACTAGAAATACATCAAAATATACACTATGATTCCAAAGACACAAATTATAAAATACTTAGAAAAAAATGAAATATTAAAACCTAATTTATTCTTTTAGCTTTGATAAATAGTAAGATATGCATTCTTTTTAGGCATATATCAATCATCTTTGGATCATAGACATCTCAATCTTGTTGGAGAATCTTAAGACCAAGTCTTGACTTGAGGCATCACTAATGTATAGGCTTCCAAAACTTGTTGCAGTATCTGAGTAGTGCTTGACTTGAATAATCTCTAAAAAAGAGGCATCCCATTCTTATTGAGGCATCTGTTGAGCATGGCTTATTGTGGCATCTTTATATTAGAGATATCCCAATCTTTTTGAGGTGTCTCAAGATCAAGGCTTAACTTGAGGTATTTTAGGGAACGTCTTCAATCTGTAGGCATCATAGTGAATGAATTTACCTAAGGCATCCTAGTTTTATTTTTGTATCTCAAGATTAGGGTTTGACTTAAGGCATCTCTAATGCAGAGGCATCCTAATCTTATGAGGCATCTCAAGAGTAGGCTCAGCTTGAGGCATCTTAAAACTTTGAAGAGTCTAAGGGATACTAATTCTCATAATTTTCCTATCTTCAAGCAGTTCTATATACAATTTTTCTTTCTCCAAGAATTACGCATAATCATTTAAATGTTTTTATGCAAACTAGTCTCTATTGCAAAATAAGAATCTTAAAGTGGAGTGCTTAATCAATTCATTTCCTTTCCTCATACAATGAAAAAAGTTAAACAAACTAGTTTACATAAAGATAATAAAGCTTCACATAATTCCCATATGGTGTGAGCTTTTCCAAAAGAGTTCAATCTCACTACAACAGTTCAAGTCATCAAGTTTCATTAATTTTCAAAATAGGTTTGAAGTTAATACTTCTTTAGATGATCAACATTCTAATTGTTGATCAAAGTCTTTCCCTAAATGTCTTCCAATACATAGGAACAATTTGACATTCTTTTGATTACTTTGTAAGGTCCTTCATGGTTTGGTTTGAGTTTCGAACCTTTTTCTTCTTGTGTGTTTTGGAATACTTTGGTTAAATCTTCTTTCTTTGACCCTATGATATTAAGCATGAGTGATCTTTCTCTTGTATTATTCTATTTGCATGAATATTTTCTTCCTTCTTTCCTCCAAGTTGAGAACTATCGCTCAAATATGCTACTAATTATTGTTCTTATTGGAGATTTGAACTTGTATGGTTGGGATCAAGTCTTTAGGTGGGATTATGGCCTTAACACTATAAGTTAGGAAAACTGGGGTTTCACCATTGGTTATTCTTGGGGTTGTTATATTTTCCCCTAGGATGGTTGGTAGATCCTCTGCCAATCTTCATTTTTCTATTTCTATCTTCTTCTTCAAAAACTTTAGGAGTGATTTGTTTGTAGCTTCATTTTTCCCATTCCCTTATGGGTGGTGAGGTTTTTAGTACATTTGGCTGATATTATGACCTACACAAAAGTCTTGAAATTTGGTGCCTTTAAACTCCATGTCACTTACACATACAATCTTATTAGATAGTTCAAAATAGTAAAATATATTTTATAAACAAACCTCTACAAACTCATCTCTTGGTTTTAGGGAGCCTGTAAGAATCCTTTATTTTGATGAATGATAATGCCTATACTTCAATCCATTTTTAAAAATAGTCCATTTCTTATGAGTAGTGATAAGAGCTAAATTATTGCATTTTTGTTATGATTTAAATGTTGATATTTGTGTGAAAATTGTGTTTATTTGATTATTTAATCCACAAATGTCATTTCACGGGTATTTCGTGTTTAAAGTGCAATTTCAGGTAAAATCATGATTTTGGAGAAGTTAGGGACAAAGTATAATGATCGGGATTGAATGAAAATAAAAAGAAAACAAAATTTCAAAATTTGGAATTTCGCCGCCGGCGAAAACCTTACGGAGAAAATGTTGAAAATCATGCAGGGAGCACGGATTATGGTCAAGTGAATCTCGCCGCCGGCCAAAGTGTCTCGCCGCCGGCCATATTCATCTAGCCTTCGGCGAAAATCTTCCCGAGCGCACAAATTTTGGTAAACTCATCTCGCCGCCGGCCAAATAATTCTCACCACTGGCCAAAGAATCTCACCGCCGGCCACATTAAGTTGGCCGCGCGGCCATATTATTTTGGCCGCCAGCCAAAATTCAAAAACCCAAAATTTAATTTTCCAGAAATCTCGCCGCGGCGAGAATAATGTCGCCGCCGGTGAGTTTCGTCCGAAAACACATTTTTTATAATGTTTTGTTCCAAAATTGCCCCCAAAACCCTAGATCTATATATACATTATGATGGAAAAGGAGGGGGACGGCAGAGAGAGCAGAATTGAGTTATTTTTGCAGGAGAAAAGGAAATTGTGGAGAGAAAGGTTGGAGAAGCTTGAAGGATCATCACCATTGTTGCTACCAAGTCTTCCTCTTCAAGAGTTTTTCATCTCTTCTCCTTAGCTTTTATTTTCTGCATTTTATTCAGATTGTTTGTTCATGGATTCAATTGAGAATATGTTTGTTCTTATTTTTGTTATGAACTAATTCGTTTTTGCTAAGGCTATGATGTAGTTGAATAATGAAAATCTGATTTCTTGTGTTATTGTTATATGAATTCATTGTGTTCAAGTTGAGTATTTATTTCGATGCTTAATGCTTTTAAATTTCTGATCAAGATTTAAATGATTTGTTGCATTATATTGAGACCGAGAGGAGATGTGTAATGAACGCTTCTTGTGATAAATACTGTATGTTGAATGCGAGTGTGAGAACTAATGCATGATGTATGTGGTTATTCTAGAAATTCCATAAATCGTAATGTGCTTGTTTGTGATTAAATCTTCACAGAAATATAGTCAGTTTTCATAGATAAGTAATTCTAATATAACTCAAGAGAGAGTATTAGGTAAATTTGGGTTTTTCAACCATCCCTTTTAACTTTGATTCTCATATAACATGACTTGAAATCAGATTGAATTGATTTAGCGAAATCAAATGCCTTAGCATTTTTAATCATTTGTGAACAATATTAAATTTGTTATTTGAGTTTAGTTTTATGTTAATTTATCTTTTAAACAAATTCAAAAAATTCGGTTTTCAAATAATATTAGGATTAGTCAATTTCGGTACTTAATAACGCCATTCCTTGTGGGTTCGATATCCGTACTTTTGTACACTTTATTACTTGAACGATTCGTACACTTGCGAAATTGCGCATCAAGTAGGTCTTCTAATAACTTTCATTCTATGAGATAATCAATGAAATGGGCCATCCAATTTTTAGAAATGGTACTTTTTTAGAGGTAGACTTCCTTCACTTTTTTGGAATTTATGCTTAGGATATTTAGGTGTTTTACTAGGATATACTTTTGCTCATCTCTTGATGAAATGGTAACCATATAAGCCAAGATATCTATATATTGGTTATTACACCTACTAATCTATTTTAATTCAAACTTCTTCAATCTAAAAACCTCCATAATTAGAGTTTTTAGGTATACAATATTCATGTTTGGTTATAAAATCCCATGAGAGTTGCTTGACCACTAACCTGGATCAACTTTTTGTATGAACTTTAATTGCTCCCTACTTCTTTTCCCTTTGAAATAACTATGATGAGCACTTCGTATTCTACCTCGTTGTTAGTGCGAAGAAAACGGAGTTTGAATTTTTTTATCACATCTTCTTTGAAGGAGTAGAGGACTATACCAATTCCAAATCCTTTAGAACTTGAAGCTCTATCTACTTTAAGGTACCAAATCTTATTCTTTACCTTGTTTGTTAGCATAATAACTTCAATTCTCATCCATTCTATGATAAAGTCAGCCAATACTTGGGCTTATATTATTGTTCCCGGCTTGTACTTATGTCGAACTTCTCAATCCTATGAGGTAATATACTAATCTTCTAACATCCTTAGGTTTGAAAGAACCTTTTTGAGTAGGAATTCAATTATAACTTCAATGTTGTGACCTTCAAAGTAGTGTTGTATTTATTTACACATCACTATTATGGCATAAGCTACAACCTCATCACTATTATGGCATAAGCTATAACCTCAATCTTCGAGTACTTCCTTTCAAAATAATTTAAAATTTGGATGATGAAGTAGATGAGTTTCTAGACTTATCCTCTTTACCCACATGATGCTTCCTAAAGCTTCACCTACTACTTACAAGTATAGTTGTATGGTTTCCCTAAGCTTTGACCATGTTAAGATAGGGTTCACCCAAGTACCTTTTTATTGATTGAAAAGACTCTTCACACTCTTGGGTCTAATCAAACTCTTTATTTTTTCTGAGGATCATGAAAAAGGGAGGCATTTTCCTGAGCATTTTGAAACAAAAGACCAAGGGCTATTATCATTCCTCCTATGGGGTAATATACTAATCTTCTGACATTCTAAGGTTTTGAGAGAACCTTTTTGAGTGGGAATTCCATTATAACTTCAATGTTGTGAACTTCGAACTAGTGTTGTAGCTATTTACACATCACTACTATATCATAGGCTACTCTCTCGATCTTCAAGTACATTCTTTATGGATTGTTTAAAATTTGGATGATGAAGTAAATGAATGGCTAGATTCCTTCTCTTTCTACCAATAGGATGCTTCCTAGAGCTTCATCTACTACTTACAAGTATAGTTGTATGGTTTCTTCAAGCTTCAATCATGCCAAGATGGGGTTCACCCAAATACTTTTTATCAATTGGAAAGACTCTCCACACTCTTGGGTCCAATCAAACTCTTTATTTTTTCTAAGCATTATGAAAAAGGAGGCATTTTTTGGAGCATTTTGAAACAAAAAGACCAAGGGCTATTATCATTCCATTCAATTTATCCACTTCTTTTATGCTTATGAGAGGAGCCATTTCAAGTAAAGCATTGATTTATGTAGAGTTTGCTTCAATTCCTTGTGTTTTGATGGGGTATCCCATAATGTTTTCAGTTGGGAACCTGATGGCAATACTTTTAGTTCAACTTCTACTACTACAAAATATGGCATTTAAGTCGATATGTATAGTCATTTTTTGGAGAAAAACCAACTTATAATCAATTTAAAGTTGGTTCGATGAAAAACCGATGCTACATGTAGCGTCAATTGACACGTAGAACCGACGCTACATCCTACGTGTAGCGTCGGTTCAACACGTTAACCGATGCTATGTAATTAGTTTTTTTATTTTAACTTGTAGTGTAAAATTCAAATTTAACAATACAATGTTTTTTGGTCAATTATATTTTATTTCAATTTTTTAAAATTGAATTTGGATATATATATATTATAATTTTTTTTCTTTTTTTAATCAATTGGTTTTTAAAATTATATAATTTATAGAATTTTGTGTATTTGTTTGGATACGTACTTAATTTTATGTACCTGTTTTTCAGACGTAGTTATCGAATTTGGATAGCATGAAAAACACAATAAAAAAAAGTTTTAAAAAAAATATAAAAGGTCTATAGTGAAAATCTTAAAAAATAATTGACCAAAAAAATAAAAAAATTGTATTGATAGAGGGTGGCAAACATATTTCCCATATGTGAGACGTGGTCCCTAACCCTTTGAGATTTTACCATCATGTCATCCACATAAATCTCCATAGTCTTGCCTACGTCATCCTCAAACATTTTGTTGATCAAGCATGTGTATATGGCTCCAGTTTTCTTAGTCCAAAAAGCATTACTTTATAACAATAAGTTTCATATTGTATTATCAATGAGTTTTCTTCTCATATTTTGGATTTGGTCTAATTTGGTGGTAACCCAAATAGGCACCCATAAAACTTATAAGCTCGTTACAAGTAATTGTGTCTACTAAAAAATTAATGTCAAGTAATGGTAGCTATCTTTGAGGGTAGGCATATTTAAGATCAGTTAAGGCTATGCAATCCTCCGCTCATTGTTGGCCTTCTTAACTACAATAGGATTTGATAACCACTTTGGGTATATTACTATGCTTATATATTCTATTCCAAAGAGCCTTTTCACTTCTTTCTTTATTGTTTCATTCGTTTCAAATAAATATTTTCTCTTTTTTTTATTCATTGGTGGATAGCTCGTATCAAGATTGAGCTAGTGGGTGATAACTATAGAATGTATTCCTAACATATCCTTGGTTGGCCATTTCACTAGTGCCAAGTTCAACTTCTATTCCTCTACCTATTTAGTATAATTTTTTCGAATCTTCTTTCCAAAAATGGACCTAGTTAGCTTATAAGGTTTACTTTTTTGTATAAAATGAAGTTGGAAGATGTTTATGTTATTGCTATTGCATCAAAGTGTTATTTATGACTATAAGATAGAAACTTTGGGCAGTGGATTGATAGCTTCTTATCTATCTAACATCTATCTTATGGTGGGTATTCTAGCATCTGATAGTTTGTTGAAAGATCAAACTTCTTCTTACCATTACATGGTCATTCTAGAATGATGTTGTGTCTCGAAAGTGCATTCACCACCAGAAATGTTATCAAGATACACTCCTTATTATCCCTCATAAGTACTAAAAGCTTTATCTCGTGGTGTATCTTGATAGAATTTCTGGTTGGTGATGAGGGGTTAGCCTTATAGAATTTTTGGTTATAAGGGGTGTAGCTAGATATTATGGTCATTTCCTCATTGAAACCAACCAAGGGTTTTTTTAAAATGATGAACCTATGTGAAATTTTCATGGCATCCTTGGTGGATGAAAAGATGATGTCTACATAAGATCCAATATTAACAAAATATTTTTTCAAAAAAGTGTTCCATGAAGAGGTTGATGGTGAGGGGATCATTATGAGGGAAAGTTACTATGGATTTATTTTCTTCTATAAAATAGATAGGGGTTGAGGATCCTGGGATGCCTATCCATAGCTAATAGAGTTTATTTGTCTCTTACAATTCCTTAAATGTTCCTTTCTTGCATTATTATTGGTGCCCCTTGAAGTGGATCCTAAATGTATGATGTAGACCACTCTAACCCCTTATAGGTTATCTTGTCTTTCATTGTTTTGATTTAATGGTAGGGGAGACTTTGGACATTTTCCCTCAATGGAGAAGAAGCTCCACCTCTACCTCTTCCTCTTCCATTTTTGTTATATCGTTCTTCTCTTTCTCTTTCTTGGTAATGTGGTTCTCCTTCTCCTTGATCATGACCTTGAATGTACTATCCTACCTGATATGCATTTGGAAGGCTTTTTTTCTTGCAATAACGTCATTGAGTTGGCCTTTTTCCAAGAGATATTCAATTTATTTCCTTAGGATTTGGCATTCCTTTGTTCCATGTCCCTATATCTATGGAACCTATAATGTCTAGATTCATCTCTTAGATTAGGATGAGGGTTTCTCATTGGCCATCACACCTTTGGGCATCCAACCCTTGCATTTTCTATGTTGGCCAAAGATAATTTTAGAGGAGATACTCTAAAGGATGAAATTTATCTTCTAATAAGGTAATTAAAATTATGATTATGTAGACCACTCAAACATTATGGTTTTGATTTACTTCTTCTATTATAATCTTTACTTATTGCACTATCACTTCTATTATAATCTTCACTTCATTATGGTTTTGATTTACTTATTGATGTTTCCACTTCTTTTACCTTCTTGGTGGAAGAAGAAATATCCACCAAAGTTTTGGCTACCTTTACTCTTCTCACTTGCTTCTTTTCTAGAGATATATAGTTTAATGCCATACCTCTAGCCTTATCCTTAGTAGAGGGAGGAGATTTGATTAAAGAAACATGTATGGGGTATCATGCTTGATTCTTCTTATGAAAGCCTCGACAATTATGGATTTATCAATGCCTTCAACATCTATTCTCTTTTTTTAACCTCTTTGTGAACTTCTCAAGTGCTTCATTTGGCCGTGTTCGTAGTGCCGATTGATGTGTCGAACCGATGCTATATGTAGTATCAATTCTACACCGAACCGACGCTTATGTAGCATCATTTCTACACCGAACTGACTTTAAATTCATTATAAGTCAGTTTTTTCAAAAAACTGACTTTACATATCGACTTAAATGCCCCTTTTCATAGTAGTGATATATTCGTGTTCCTTTTTTGTTTCCCATTTATAACTTCATTTTGATAAAAGGAAGGGGTACGAATGGGAGCAACATGGGTAGTACTTAATAATGCAGGTAGTGAGGATTATGTATGTGTGCATTCTCTAGTAGAGAGTACAAAGGTTGTTATCTTTACTTTTCCATATATCAAAGTCCCAACGGCTGGAAGTCAAGGTTTTAGAGTACGGAGTTAATGAAGGGGAGGTCCAAAGATTAAGAGATGAGGTCTTAAGTACATCGATGGAATGTACCAACATTTCCCCTTCAATCTCAAAGCGATAATGGGTAATATTTCCATGCTTGCTTCCACATTGCTCAAGTTCATAAGAATCAAAATAATTTACCCATCATTAGGCATATCACTCCTATTATTCCTTAAAGCATGATGAATTTTGTCTTCAACCTCTACTAGAGTATTGAGAGCAATATTTTATGGATCTTTAAATGTATATAACTTTGAGCTATTGTTAACTTCACTCTTGGTAGGAAAATATTCTTTTAAGAAGACTACATTATGTGACTCAATTAAGTTACACTTCCATTTGTTGCTCACTAATAAATACATGATGAGCGAAAACCGGCATCGCCGATTCTCGCAAATACTTTGGTTTTAATATTTGTAAAACTCTCGCAAGTGCACGAATCATTTCGTAGAAAATGATAAGTATACTCCCAAGGTCGATCTAAGGAAGGAATGTATGTGGTTTTTAATTTATTATTCAAACTTTTAAAAACGAAATTAAATCCTAAACATCCTGTCACGATAGTTTGGTTTTTGTGTTCCTAATCTAATAACATAAAATAAACATATATACAGATTAATTAAATATAATCTAAAAACGTAAAAATAAACATAGATACAAATTCAATAAATAAATACAGATTCAATAAATATTCATGCAAATTTTATCATTTATATTAGTGGAGTATTTATGGATATAATAACTAAATTAATTATGCTTGCTCATATTATCTAGGTTATTAAAGATATAAATTGATATTTTATTGATTCTCTCTTTTTTGTATGAATACCACCTTTGGTGGGGTTAGATATTCTTTGTTAACTAAACAAATCAATTAACACCTATGGGTGGGGTTGATAACTAATTTGGTTAATTAAATTAATTCCTTTTTCTAAGAGATTGAAAATGAACCATTTAAATGCCACCTTTGGTGGGGTTAGACAGTTTAAACTTTATTCAAGGTGTCCAAATTAAACCTAAGAATTTAGTTATCCGAGTACTAACTTTCAAGTTTTAAAACCACTATTGAAAACATGTTGTCAATACATTTTCACATAATAATTCTTATAAAAACTTTTGAAATAGAGCTTCACTCTAACTAAAGGCGATTGTACCAACAAATAAAAGAGCACTACTCTAAATTAGACAGGATAACTAAACCTTAAAGTCTAATCTTGATTTAAGTTTGTAATGAAAAATAATATATTTCTCTCTAACATCCTTAATATAAAATCTTGAATAAAAATAAAATCAATTCATTTAAGAAATTTTCACCTATTTAATATTTCGCAAGCATAACAACGTTATTATTATATCATGATTATAAGCAATAGCACAGCTTAAATTTAATCACAGACAAATTAAATATAACATGTAAGAATAAAGCATAAAAATAGCTGTAAAGAAAATAAAATCCTTACAGAACTTGACGCTATTCTAGTTGCTAGAAAACCTCCAAGCGGAATTTGCACTTCCATTTATTGAATCAAAAATATAAATTATTACAAAAACATTACAAGTTCCTCTCAAAAGAGAAGAACTCTAATCCTAAGAGAATTGATCTAAAAACTAAGAGAAAAACTAAGAAAAGCTTAAAAACTAAGAAAGAAAATAAGAAAAACTCAAAAACTAAGAAATGAGAGAAAGAAGAGAGAGAAGTGTGGTTTTGAGGTGTGCTTTGAAGTGAATGGAAGGGGTATTTATAGGTGAGGATGGAGAGAAAAAATGAGTAAACAAATGTTAAAAAAAATATTAAAAAATTAAAAACGTGTAATGGACATCTTTGAGGTCATCAATGACGTCGGCATGACGTCATGAGGGGCTGCACGTGGAAAATGGGGCAAAAAACGCGTTGGGCGCGCGGTGGCGCGCTGGCAGCCTTGCTACAAATTGTCTTGCTGTACGGCAGCGTGAAACAGCGCTGTATTCTAGCGCGGAAAGAAGTGAGCAACGCTGCAACGCGCGGCTGTGTATTAAAGCCATGTATGTAGGGGCTGAAATTTGGTCAATGTACAAGCTGTGTGTGATTTTCCGATCTTTGACATTTTTGACATTTTCGACCCATTTTGTCCAATTTTTCCATGTTTGTTGACCTTTTCCCACTTATTTATTAATTTATTTGTGATGTATTGCTTCAAGTATTCTTCTTTGAGTCTTTAAATTGCGTTTTTAAGCCAAAATACCTGAAAAACAATAAAAATACCCGTGATTCCGAAAAAGACAAATTTATATAAATATATGATAAAACATATAAATATATATATTTTTAATCATGGTTATTTTAGTGCTTTTTGAGCACTCATCACAACCCCCAACCAGCTTCTTGCTAGTCCCTTAGCAAGAGAAGCGATAAAAACTAAAAATTAAACTATCCTAAATCACTTCCGTGGATTGACACGGTTGCATTTAGCCTATGCAACAAGCCTTTAAACCCCTAGGTTGCCCTAGTGGACGAGTTTGAGTCTCGTGAGGGTTTTCAGTAATGATACCCACAAACATTGAACTAAATGTAAAAACAAAAGAAACAATAAAAACAAACAACTTAAAAATTAAATTTACAACAAAATCACAAATTAACAACATCTCACAAAAATGTCTCATACTATTTAATCTCCTTTAAGATCATAATTAAAATCTCAAGCATAAGTTATCTTAATCTCTTTAAACAATCATGATTTATTATAATAATTAGTCGAAAATCATTTTCATATTTCATATCAAAAATGTATCAATTTAATTTCACCCAATTTCAGTGTCATGAATCAGAATTCGCTTCGACTCTATTCCTCACAAGTCAATACTCTCAAAACACTGAATCCTATGGGTTCAAACACTCATACTAATTTATATGCGAAAGAGTTGATGTATAGAAATGAACTAATATGTTCGCATATGTATAAAGAATAAAGGCTCAAAGTGTTATTTTAACATTGATCTTATGAAAGGAATCAAATGTATAAATTATAAAGATATCATATATAAAAATTATTTTCATGCATAAATCAAACTCATTAAGAAAGAATTTCAAGATATATGCCTTTTACAAATGAAGAAATTGCAATGACTTTTTAGGGAATTACTTCTTATATCTTTCTTTTGTAATTAGCCTTTACTCACAACTTTGTAGGCAATGCGGGTTATAGTATGTAGATGATACTATTTTTATCTCTCTTTTTTTTCTGTAGATATTTTTCAATATGTTTATTTTTTAGAGAGTCAACCCATGTACAGATTGTACATTTTTTTGGATTTTGGTGAGTGGTTAATTTTGTGGCTTTTCTGTTTGATCTTGGTTTAGGTAACCCCAGATATGTCTTTTTGTTTTTGTAGTAGTCATGCATAAATGAGATATAAGCATATACTATCAATTTCTACTCAAATCATTTAATCTAAGCAAAAATAATAATCAAAAATATATGATACTCTATTAAGATGAAAAAAATTCATACATTCAATGCTAATACCTATAGAGATCATCTAAAAATTTGAAGAAATAAGAAATGTGTTTGGAGTAGAAAAAATATATATTTCACTCTGAATAAAGGAAATTAGGCTCAAATTATATCTCACAAAGGTAGTCTCCACTAAAAAAAACTTCATAAACACCGATTTTGGGTTTAATATAATTTCTACATCTTATCAAGAAATACTAATTATGACAAAAACTAACTAATTATCAAAAATAGTTACAAAATATTTCATGATATGTTTTCAAAAAATTAATCTAACAGTACAAAAGACTTAACTATTTACTTAAATTTGATTTAAAGAAATGATAAATTTTTGTGAGAAAAGTTTTTTTTTTATTTATTTATTTATTTATTTTTAAATTGTCAAATTTTTTTTTAATTAAGTATGGTAACTTTTCACCACCCCCAACCTAGAACTTACATTGTCCTCAATGTAACAACTGTAAATTAAAGATAAAGAGAGAAGAGAAGAAAGATTACCTATTTCCTGAGAATGTGCAAGTAGTAATGGAAAATGCAGGTGCATCCATCATATTCATCATTAAAGTGTATACAGACAGATCGCTGTAAACTTCTAACATCTCAACAAATATTTTTAGTTTTAACAATTTAAAAATTATTCACATGTAATTAAAATGAAATAAACAATAAAATTAAGTAAATAAAACAAATAATTTTTTTTTTATTTTTTTTTTATTTTTTTGATTTTTTTTTGTTTTTTGATTTTTTTTTTATTTTTTTTGTTTTTTTTACCTAAAATGATGGGTTGCCTCCCATCCAGCGCTTAGTTTAACGTCTTAGCAAGACGTATCTTTTTGGTGCTAAGGGTTACTCAGCCAAATGCAATCCATTTCAGCAATGTTGTTTGGTTCTTCTAAATAAGGCTTGGCACGATGGCCATTGACTTTGAACGTTTTTTGTGTCTTGGAGTCCAATAGTTCCACTACTCCATGTTCAAATACTTGAACTATTTTGAATGGTCCATCTCATCTTGATCTCAGGTCTCCCGGAAACAATCTCAAACGAGAGTTAAATAAAAGAACTTTCATTCCAGGGTGAAGAGTCTTAGGAACTAGCCTCTTGTCATGATAGCGCTTAGTACGCTCCTTGTATAATTTGGCATTCTCATAGGCTTCATTCCTAATTTCTTCCAACTCATGAAGCTGGAGTAATCGTTTTTCACCTGCTTTATCTAAATCCATGTTTAACTCTTTAATTGCCCAATAAGCTTTGTGTTCAAGTTCAGCTGGAAGGTGGCACGCTTTGCCAAAGATTAACTGGTGAGGGCTCATCCCAATAGGTGTTTTGTAAGCGGTGTGGTATGCCCATAAGGCATCATTTAGCTTAAATGCCCAATCTTTCCTTGACGGACGCATGGCGTTCCGGTATTCCCTTAATTTGCCTATTGCTGACTTCCACGAAGCCGAAAGTTTGAGGATGATATGGAGTGGGTGCTTTATGTGTGGTGTTGTACTTGTTTAGTGCTCCATCAGAGAGTTTGTTACGAAAATGGCTACCTCCGTCACTTATTATAGCTCTAGGCGTTCGAACCTATCGAATATGAAATCTTTCAAGAATTTCACAACAACATTAGCATCATTGGTTTTGGTGGGGATAGCCACCCACTTGGACACATAATCCACAAAGAACCAAAATGTATTGAAAACCATTAGATGGGGAAAAGGACCCGTGAAGTCAATCCCATACATCAAAAGAGTTCAACAACTAGATTAGATGTCAAAGGCATTTCATCTCTTTTGCTTATGTTTCCTGTTCTTTGACATCTATCACATTGTGCACAAAAATATGAGCATCTTTAAAAAGAGTGGGCCAAAAGAATCCAGATCGTAATATCTTACAGTGTCTTTTTCACCTCCAAAATGACCCCACAATGAAGTTCATGACAAAAGTCGAATGCTCTTATGTTCTTCTTACGGTACACATCTCCTGATGACTTGATCTTGACCAATCTTGTATAAATAAGGGTCATCCCGAAATAGTCCTTGATAGTTTTAAAAAACCTTTTCTTGTCCTCGATATGAAGTGTTAGGTCGCAAAACACCAAAGTGGCAAGATAGTTTACAATATCGGCATACCATGGGTTTGGACCTATGAAAAATAACTGTTCATCGGAAAGGTTTCAACTATATCGTCATTACTCTCATCTTTAAGAGAATTGAAGTCGAAATCAACCTAGACAAATGGTCACTACTAAGTTTTCACCGCCTTTCTTATCCTTGATTTCTAGGTCAAATTCTTGTAAGAGTAAGACCCACTGATTAATCTTGGCTTGGCATTTGGTTTACTTAATAGGTATCTTAAAAGCGGCATGATCAGAATGTACAATCACTTTAGATCCTACTAAATAAGACAGAAATTTGTCTAAAGAGAATACTATAGCCAAGAATTCCTTTTCAGTGGTGGTGTAATTCATTTGGGCATCATTGAGTGTTTTGCTAGCATAGTAGATGACATGTAAACGCTTATCCACTCTTTGTCCCAGGACTGCTCCTATTGCATAATCAGAAGCGTCACACATTATCTCAAAAGGTAAAGACCAGTTTGGTGCCATTATAACAGAGGTAGATGTTAGTTTCTCTTTCAAGGTATTAAAGGAAATAAGGCAGTCATTGTTGAAGTCAAATTCAGCATCTTTGGATAGCAAGTTACATAAGGGACGACTTATTTTAGAGAAATCTTTAATAAATCGTCTATAAAATCCTGCATGTCCCAAGAAGCTTCTTATCCCCTTCACAGATGTAGGGGGAGGTAGTTTGGATATCAATTCAACTTTTGCCTTATCAACTTCAATACCCTTGTTTGAAATTATATGTCCTAAAACTATCCCTTGTTGAACCATAAAATGACTTTTCTCCCAACTAAGGGTTAGATTGCATTCAATGCATCTTTCTAAAACCAAAGTCAATTTATGTAAGCAATCATCAAATGAGTTCCAAAAGACAGAGAAATCGTCCATGAAAATTTCAATGAATTTCTCCACCATGTCCGAGAAAATAGATATCATGCATCTCTGGAAAGTGGCGGGCATTGCATAACCCAAATGGCATGCGAAAAGCAAATGTCCCAAAAGGACATGTAAATGTGGTCTTTTCCTCGATCTTACGGTGCTATGGGTACTTGATAATATCCAGATACCCATCCAAAAACGATAAAATTAGGTACTTGACTAATCTTTCCAACATTTGATCAATGAATGGAAGAGGAAAGTGATCCTTTTTCGTATATAAATTTAGTTTCCTAAAATCTATACACATTCTCCATCCAATTGATTATTCTAGTGGGCACTAATTCACTTTTATCATTTTTAACAACTGTTATCCCAGATTTCTTTGGTACCACATGCACTGGACTAACCCACTTACTATCCGCAATAGGATAGATAATCCCTTCTTCTAATAATTTAAGGATTTCCTTTTTAACTATCTCTTGCATGTTTGGGTTTAGTCTTCTTTGAGCCTCTCGTACAGGTTTAGCACCATCCTCCAAGTTGATCTTGTGCATACACATTGTTGGACTAATGCCTCTTATATCCCCTATACTCCAACCTATAGATTTCTTAAACTGTTTAAGCACTTTGATGAGTTATTTTTCTTGTGGTTTGGTCAAGGTTGAAGAAATTATCACTGGATATGTTTCTTCTTCTCCCAAAAACACATATTTTAAGTGCTCAGGTAAGTCTTTGAGTTCAAGTTCAGGTGGATTGGCCTCTTTAACAGATGAAGAACTGGGTAGATTTAAAAGTGTACTAGATTTTGTCATCACTTCATTATTGTCTAGTTGTTCAAGGTACCCCTTAATTTCTTCATCTAAATCTTCTTCAACCTTTTCAAGTGTAAGAACGGTTTCAAGCTTGTCTTCTATTCTGGTTTGGAAAAAGGTGTTTTGGACAAGATTATCCAAAGGAACAACTTCGAATATTTCATCGATGGTAGAAATAGAAGGGAAAGGTGAAGAATCAAAAACTTTGAAATGAACAGTCTCTCCTAAGACTGTCATTGTCAAATTTCCATCTTGGACATCAATAATAGTTTTAGTAGTTGCCATAAATGGTCTACCAAGCAATATTGTATGCTCTCTGTCCAATGCCGGATTTTCTTGCATATCCAGAACCACAAAGTCAACAGGTATTATCAGTTTGTCTACCTGTACCAAAACATCCTCAACTATTCCCTCTGGATATTTAAGAGATCTATTTGCAAGTTGCAGGGACATAGTTGTGGGTTTTAAATCCCCTAGATTGAGCTGTGAGAATATAGAGTAGGGCATCAAATTTATACTAGCACCTAAATCAAGCATTGCTTTAGCAACCTTCCTATCCCCCATAGTTATGTTTATAATAAAACTTCCAGGGTCATTCAACTTAGGGGGTAGTTTGTGCTGAAGTACAGCGCTAGAAATTTCTGATACTACTACTCGTTCATTCAGTTCATACCTCCTTTTCTTAGTGTTCAACTCTTTGAAAAACTTGGCATATGATGGCACATTCATGATCACTTCTAATAATGGTAAATTGATATTTACTTTAGAGAGCATATTAAAAAGATCATTGAATTGCTTATCTTGTTTGGATTCTTTCAACTGGTGGGGAAAAGGTACTTGCATCTGGTGTGGTTCTGTTGTCTTTTGAATTTTGGGAGTGTCAGATGACCCCCCAATGAGTTTTTCAGAAGGCTTGTTAAGTTTAACACTTGTTTCTCCTTTTTGCGAGATTAGAATATCTCCTTCTTTGTTACATGAACTACAAGGTAGTTTAGAGATTTCGTGTAATGGTATTGACTACCTTACCACTTCGAAGAGTTCTAACATCTTTTGCTTGTTACGGTTGGTCGGGCAACTTTCACGGTTCTTTCTTTTGCATTTGTTCAGCCAGTTGCCCAACTTTAGATTCAATTCTTTTAACCGAAGCCTCCATGGTGTTCAACCTTTGATTAGTCATCAGTTGGTTGTCACGACTAACTTGAATAAAAGCATTCAAGCTATCTTCTAAGGTTGGTTTAAAAGATTGGCTTGGTGGGTAAGGGTGGGTGTAGGTTGGGTGATCATAGGTGTTTGGATGATACTTTTGAAAATATTGGACTTCCTCTATGGCATCGACACTAGAATCACAAGTATTTGAACAATTATGAGTACCATGCCCAATTGAACAACACACTCCACATACCTCTTGATTTGAAATTTGGTGAGACGTGAGGAATTTCACTTGTTTAGTCAATTGACAAGCTGCAAGTTTATCTCATTATCAAAGCCGACTTCATTGCCCTTTGCTTTCCTTCTACCACCTCTTTGTTGGGAATTAGAACCCAATAGCTCATAGAGATTATAGGTTTCCTCTGCGGTCTTTTCTCCTACAAAGACCTCCAAAGACATTATCAACCATGTATTGACTCGTAGTCTCAATCCATCGTAAAAGAATTGGTTTTGTAGCTGTAATGGAAAGCTATGATTTTGACATTGTATGAAAAGGAGTTTGAATCGTTCCCAAGCTTCATGAAAGGGCTCTTCATTCATTTGAGAAAATGTTGCTATCTTTGTTCTTAGATCAACAGTCTTTTGATGGGAATAGAACCTACCCATAAAAATTTCATAGACTGCATCCCAAGTTTTAAGAGAACATTTGTAGAGTAATGAACCATGACCAAGCTTTATCTTTGAGAGTGTAAGGAAAACACCTCATCCTAAGTTGATCTTCATTAATTGCATGTAGTGGAAAGGTTTGGACAATAGCATAGAATTCTCGAATGAAATGCAAAGGGTCTTCATTAGGGATACCGTAAAAGGAAGGTAACAAAGAATAATGAATCTTTTTCAATTCATAATTCCTTGCAGCCTCTTGTAATTGGATGCCGGAAGTTACATTGCCAATGATTGGCATTGTATAGTCTTTCATCTTTTTCCGCCTATCTTCAGCATCTCCCATGGTTGTTTGTAGTTGAAAATGATCCTCCTCCTATTGTGAATCAACATTTTGCTCTTAAAAACAATAGTAGATATCTCTAAAAAATGCAAGGAACCTAATTTTTTTTTATTTTAATTTAAACGAAGGGACACAATTTTTTGAAACAAACAAATTTATTTCATTTGAAATTTTTTTTTATTACACGCAAACCAAAACAAAGGAAAATACAATAATGGGTGACCTCCCATGTAGGACTAAAATTTATCGTCTTCTAGTAAGACGTTGCTTGGAGATTGCAGAATGAAAAACTCAATGTCTCCTCTTCATTGAATTCATTTAAGTTTCAAATTAGTCTTTGCCTTTTTGCAAATGTTCAACTAACTGTTCAACTTGAACTTCCACCTTTTTGATAGAAGCTTCCACAGAGTCCAACCGTTGATTGGTTTTAGATTGATTATCCCTACAAACTTGAATAAAAGAATTCAAGTTGTCCTCCAGGGTTGGTTTATTTGGAATGCTTCTTGGAATAGGTGGGTGGAATTCTTCAGTCTGCCTGGTTTGAGCTTTGAGGAAAGGAGGGTTGTTTTGCCTCCAAGAGAAATTTGGATGACTTCTCCACCCAGGATTATAGGTATTTGAATTGGGATCAAACCTTGGTCTTTGTTGATATGCTCCCAACACATTAACTGTTCGGTCAGGTTGTATCTCCTTGATATGGACGAAGCCGCAGTACCATGTCCCATGTTCTTTGTACAAACCATATTGTTCATTATTGGTGTTGGTTTGTGTAGCGAGAAGGGCAACTTGCTTAGTCAGTTGAACAAGTTGTTGTTGAACTTCATCACTGGAGTCGATTTCATGAACACCAGCTTTTCTCACTCGGGAGCTTTTATGTTGGGAATTAGCACCCAATATCTCAAAGAGGTTATACGTTTCTGAGGCAGTCTTTTCTCCTATTGCTCCTCCTGCAGCGTTGTCGACAATGAACTGACATTGTTGTGTAAGTCCATCGTAAAAGAATTGGTTCTGCAACTGTAGGGGAAAGCTATGATGGGGACATTGAGTGAGAAACATTTTTAACCTATCCCAAGCTACATGGAATGGTTCTCCTTCCATCTGAGAGAAAGTAGCAATCTTTCCTCTCACTACGATGTTTTTGATGGGAATAGAATTTTCCCATGAATTTGTTGTAAATGTTCCCCCATGTCCTCAAAGAACCTGAAGGGAGTGACATCAACCAAGCTTTGGCCTTATCCTTTAAGGTGTAGGGAAAACATCTCATTCTAAGTTGATCCTCGTTTAGAATACCGAGGGGGAATGTTTGGACCGTAGCATAGAAATCTCTCATAAAGGAAAGAGAATCTTCATTAGGTAGCCCATAAAAGGAAGGAAGCATAGAAAAATGAATATTTTTAAGGTCATAATTCCGAGCGACCTCTCCCATTGGATAGCGGCGATTCTTGCGTGCCAATCACCGGTCTTGCAAACTCCTTCATCGTGGTTTCCCTAACATGTTGGTTTTCCTCCATTTCTTTTGGTTCTAGTAAAGGATTAAGACTTGGTTCTATGTTTGGCTCAAAATCAGGTTGATGGGTAGGATCCAGTGTTGTTGACACTTGTTTAAATTTATGAATATTATTTACATAAGGTGTTAGGGGGTTTCCTAAGGATCTCCTACCACGCATACACTATTTTTAAACGTAAATTTAAAACTCCTGTCAACAAAAATAAAAAAAAATTAGAGAAAATTCCCATGGCATTTAATACAAAACACTAGACAAAACTAGTTAAATTTTTTTTTTAAATAACATAATCAGTATTAACCAAGAGTGTTCCCAGGAAAGAATGGTGGTGCAATGGCTACTTAAAAACCATTCTCCTAGCAGAACAACGTTAAGGAAAGACTAGTGGCACAAAGGCTTCAAAGAACTAGTCTCCTAGACAGAACTCCCTTAGATTTTTACTTTTCATGCCTTTTAGTTTTTTTTTTACGAACGGTAATTTTATTTTACTATTCACGCCATCTTATTTCTTATTAACTTAAATTTTTAAAATTTTAAATTTTTTTTTACGAACGGTAATTTTATTTTACTATTCACGCTATCTTATTTCTTATTAACTTAAATTTTTAAAAATTTAAATTTTTTTTTTAAATTTTTTTTTACTATTCATTAACGGTAAAAACTTTTTACTTCAAATTTCAAATTTCTAAATTTTACTATTTATGCTATAGTTAAAATTTTTTATTTTTTTATTTTTTTATTTTTTTATATATTTTTTTTATTATTTCTTATGAAATTTTAAATTTGATTAAATTTTTTATTTATTTATTTATTTTTATTTATTTATTTATTTATTTATTTATTTTTAAAAATGACAATTATTTACAACACAAAAATATTTTTAAACTTTTGATAAATAAATTAAAAACGCTATTCCTTCTCCAAATGACGTATGAAAACTTGATGGTAATAAAGATCGGCATTTCTCGCAAATACTTTGGTTTTAATATTTGTAAAACTCTCATGAAGTGCGAATCATTTCGTAGAAAATGATAAGTATACTCGAAGTCGATCTAAGGAAGGAATGTATGTGGTTTTTAATTTATTATTCAAACTTTTAAAAGCGAAATTAAATCCTAAACATCCTATCACGATAGTTTGGTTTTGTGTTCCTAATCTAATAACATAAAATAAACATATATCTGATTAATTAAATATAATCTAAAAACGTAAAAATAAACATAGATACAAATTCAATAAATAAATACAGATTCAATAAATATTCATGCAAATTTTATCATTTATATTAGTGGAGTATTTATGGATATAATAACTAAATTAATTATCTTGCTTCGTATTATCTAGGTTATTAAAGATATAAATTGATATTTTATTGATTCTCTCTTTTTGTATGAATACCACGCTTTGGTGAGTTAGATATTCTTTGTTAACTAAACAAATCAATTAACACTTTTATGGGTGGGGTTGATAACTAATTTGGTTAATTAAATTAATTCCTTTTCTAAGAGATTGAAAATGAACCATTTAAATGCCACGCTTTGGTGAAGTTGAAACGATTTAAACTTTATTGAGGTGTCCAAATTAAACCTAAGAATTTAGTTATCAGTACTAACTTTCAAGTTTTAAACCACTATTGAAAACATGTTGTCAATACATTTTCACATAATAATTCTTATAAAAACTTTTGAAATAGAGCTTCACTCTAACTTCTGAGGCGATTGTACCAACAAATAAAAGAGCACTACTCTAAATTAGACAGGATAACTAAACCTTAAAGTCTAATCTTGATTTAAGTTTGTAATGAAAAATAATATATTTCTCTCTAACATCCTTAATATAAAATCTTGAATAAAAATAAAATCAATTCATTTAAGAAATTTTCACCTATTTAATATTTCGCAAGCATAACAACGTTATTATTATATCATGATTATAAACAATAGCACTTGATTAAATTTAATCACAGGACAAATTAAATATAACATGTAAGAATAAAGCATAAAAATAGCGTAAAGAAAATAAAATCCTTACGAACTTCGACGCTATTCCCGCTAGAAAACCTCCAAGGCGGAATTTGCACTTCCATTTATTGAATCAAAAATCTAAATTATTACAAAAACATTACAAGTTCCTCTCAAAAAGACAAGAACTCTAAACCTAAGAGAATTGAACTAAAAACTAAGAAAAAAACTAAGAAAAACTTAAAAACTAAGAAAGAAACTAAGAAAAACTCAAAAACTAAGAAATGAGAGAAAGAAAGAAGAGAGAAGTATGGTTTTGAGGTGTCTTTGAAGTGAATGGAAGGGGTATTTATAGGTGAGGATGGAGAGAAAAAATGAGTAAAAAATGTTAAAAAATATTAAAAAATTAAAAACGTGTAATGGACATCTTGAGGTCATCAATGACGTCGGCGTGGCGTCGTAAGCGGTGCCACGTGGAAAGTGGGGCAAAAACGCGTTGGTAAGCGCGCTGAAATTGTCGCCGCAGCGCAGTGCGTGAGCGTGCGCCAGCTAGCGGCGCGCGATGAAGAAGAGTGAGCAGCGTGGCGCGCAATGAAGCGTACTGTGCGCGATTTTCCGTCTTTTGACATTTTTGACCTTTTCGACCCATTTTGTCCAATTTTTCCATGTTTGTTGACCTTTTCCCACTTATTTATTAATTTATTTGTGATGTATTGCTTCAAGTATTCTTCTTTGAGTCTTTAAATTGCGTTTTTAAGCCAAAATACCTGAAAAACAATAAAAATACCCGTGATTCCGAAAAAGACAAATTTATATAAATATATGATAAAACATATAAATATATATATTTTTAATCAATTAATGTGCATAAAATCATGGTTATTTTAGTGCTTTTTGAGCACTCATCAATACATAACCCTTTGAATGTTTAAAGTACCAAATGAATATATTGTTCTTACCTTTAGGACCAAATCTCCCATATTTATGGGAAATATTATGTATTTAAGCAACCAAACACCATGGTCGTAGAACACATAGATCGAATTTTCTATCATTACACAATTCATATAGGGTAGAAGGAAGATATTTTAAAGGCACTCGTTTAAGAATGCATGCAGTTGTTAATAAAATGTCTCCTTAATAAAAGACTGGAAGATTAGCTTGAGTCATCATCAACCTAACCATATCCTAGATTGTGTGATTTCTTATTTTTACTATACAAATTTTTTATGGAGTATAATGCATCATTAGTTGTCTCAAGATTCCTATTTCCTTACCAAGCTTTTTGAATAACTTAGATAGATACTCATGATTTCACTTAGTTCTTAAAGGTTTACGATTCTTTTCTAATCCATACTTAAATTCTACAATGTAATGTCTAAAACATTCTAATGCCTTAGACTTAGGAAAAATCAAGTATATGTGACCAAAATGTGTAAAATCATCTATAAATGTGATGAAATAGGAAGCATTATGCATTATCTTAGAAAAAGGAAGCACCATGCTTTGCCCTAGGATTCATTGGACCCCAAATATCAGAATAGATAAGTTAGCACTAGTAGGAGATTTTCTCCTCGCTCACCTCCCTTTCTCTTCTAGGGTGTAGCTACTGAACCTTGCTACCTCTTCACTATAGTGCTCATTTAGCATGAGTCGTACACATTCCCCATGGGATTACTAGCACTCAGGAAAGGTTTTGGTGAGAGTTTGTCGAGTACATATTATTTCTATTTAAATTGCTATCCCCTTATTTCCTCAAATCATAAAATTTCTAAACACTTTCCTACACTTTAAACACTTACCTACCTTTTCCTTTGATCCTAACTCTTCAATGGCCCTAAGGAGAACTATAAGAGCCCAAATAGTGTTAAAGACAACCCAATAATGTTGGTTCCTCTCACCATTTCGTTCTAATCCTCTATAAGCATCATTTGTAGATAAATGAGTTTCCACTCATCCAATAAAGGTTTCCATACTTTTCTTGGCTTAATTTATAATCCATTAATTTTAGGTACAGTCTTGTCTTTATTTTGGTATCTTTATTCTACTATCAGTCCTTATCGTTCTACTTGTTTCTCTAACGTTTTTCATTTGATAAGGAGTAGGTACTTTGAGTTTGAAAAACTCATCTCTTTGTATCTACCTCACAAGTCTTAAACATTTTTGCTCAAGATCTCACTAAGATAAGGAATATGTTAGCAGGTCCCAACCATAGTTATTGTGGCTGTGCATTTTCTTTGAATGCTATTATCCTTGGTCGGAGTGTCAGTGATATTGTGAGCACTACCATACATCATCACACTCATTTAACTTTGGTGACTACCTTTTGTAGTCACTTTCTTTGTGCTATTCACAATGGCGAGACTATAGATCTTGCAGGAATGATCTATAGGACCATTATTTATCATTATACTACACCTCATCTTTCCTCTATCCACTATCCTTCTTTGATTAATAAGTGAGGTTCTATTTGTTCACTAATGTTATTGGTACTACAAGAGGTAAAGGAATTATTCATGATTGTTAGTTTACTTCTGACCATGCTTCTATCTTTGGTGGCTCTATTCCCTCATATGCTTCCTCTTAGAGCATCTCTTAGTTTTCTTCTTCTCCTTATACTCTTCTTCATCCTCATTCTTCTTCTAAGACTTCTCCTTCTAAGATTTTCCTCATTCTTTAGGATTTTTCCTCCTTCTCTCTAAACATTGTATCCATATTTAGGTAGTTTGTTGCTTTCAACAGGCTCATAATCTATCTCTATAGTTCCTTACTTGCCTTGGTAAATGTGTTTTATGACTCAAAATTTAGCCTCCCAAATATGGTTCTCCTTACTCTTCTAGATCCCTCCCCTTTCTCAAACCTGCTATTGGTAGCTCTGTTAGTTCCTAACAAAACCCTACCCCTTCCTCACACTATTGAGACATTTGTGACTCTTCTCATAGCATAGCTCCTAGAAATGATGGAGAAGGTGGAGGAAAGTGTTGATTTTATTGTTAGTTTACTTTTATGTTGTTCTTTTTCTTTTTTTTCTTTAAACAAAAAAAATTGTAAATAGTACTACAAGAACTCTTATGGAAAATGTTTGTGTTGGTGTTTCCAGCATTTCATTTGGTTGTATGTGTTTCTTGTGTTGTGCATTGTCTTGATGTTATTGCTTTAATATTCTCTATTATTTGCATTAGTGCTAGGATTATACATGATTATCTTCCTTCTCTTCTTCATGTAGAGGTGTTCTTTTGACCTTCATTGTTAAAAAGAGGGAGAAGTATATTATACACTGCAATTTTGCTGCCTGACTTATATACATGTAGAGCCATGAATTCCAAGGGACTTGTGTCTATATTTTGCATAATTTGTATGTTTTAACCTATTAGTGTGTTTCTGTATAAGGGTAACGTGATAGTACTTCTGGTTAGACTACATATAGGTCTACACAATGTGTTCACGAGTATATGTTATTTCCTATTTACAAGTTACAGGGGTAGGTGGTGTTCAGACATGTAGTGTGGATGTGTTTATTTATAAATATGGTTAGAGCACAATGAGATGGATGCACTGGTATAGATGTGTTTGGGGGTGTCTGGGTTATGTGTCATTGTTTGTGTATGAGAAAGAAAGTCTTTATGCCGTCTTGCATGATTGTCTCATGTTAAGATGAGACTTTGTTTAGTTGTGTAGTATTTTACTATGAAAAGGCAAAAAGGGAGATTGTAGGTCCTGTAATTCCTGTAAGTCTTTGTTCGCAACCCCATGAGAAAAACTCAGAGTTTGTTTTGTCATCCTCTAAGCAAAGTCACTTGTTGATGGTTAGTACTTGACACAGTTGAGAACATGCTAGTATACATGATCATGTACAAGTGATAAGTAATTTTAAAAATAAGAGTTATCAAAGCTACGAGAATTGGTAAGAATATATACTTCAAAATTACTACTTCGTTAGTAAATTAATTAAAATTAGTAAAAATGGTTTTTTATTGTTTTTGAATAAAATAATAAAATAGGTTGCACAAAAAGGTTGTCCTTACCCTATCCTACAAATTAATTAATCATAGTATAAATGTAAATTAATTTCTTAAGTTCTAAATTATTTTCATAACTTAAAACCATTCTTGAAATCTTAATTTTAACTTTAGAAGTCTAGGTTGACTTAAGACTTCCCAACTTTTCTTACACTTTAATTGATTAATGGCTCGTTTATTAACCAACTTAAATCTTGAAAAAAATAGAGGTAAGCTTATTAGATTTAATTCATTAATTGCATTAAGATATAAAAAGATGATAACTAAACTAGGAAAGAACACATCAAACATCAAGAATTAAAACTAAAGTTATCATGACATTAAATTAATTAAACTATAGTCTAGGGCGTATAATAGTTTATAATCGCATTATTATATTAGCTAGATTCCATAAGAATCACCATTATAGTTATGGAAAACTAAAGAGAAAATGACTAAGAAAAGCTTATGAAGATCTCCAAAATCTCTACCAAAAGTTTCCCTAAATGTGTTTTTTTCTCTCTCTTGTTTCTTGTACCAAATGTTTGTATTTATTTAGTTAATTCTAATGCTCTCTATAATTAGTGGGTTTTTTTTTGTATTCATAAGAGAAAAAAATTGAATCCAAATGTAAATAAGATTGTTAGTATTTTGTGGAGATAGAATTAGTGTGCACAACGTGTCAAAAATATATGATAAACTATGATGGGAAATAGAATTGTGTTGATAAGCTGTAAAATACATCTACTTTTTTTCTAAGTTAATATATCTATAAAATAAAATCATAAAACTTACCTTGAACGGTTGGCATAGGTTGTTATATTTGGAATGGAAAGTCGAGTGTGATGTTGAACTCCTCTGCTAGATTCCAAGATGCCATAGTCCTAAATTGTACATGTTTAGGGGTATATGGATTGTGCATGTTGTTTGGTCATATGAACAAACTTCTATAGGCCATTTGGCATTATTGTATCATCTTGAGATGAAATTCTACATAGTTATAAAGTGTTTTACGACTAAAAGCCAAAGGGGGATTTTGTAAGTCATATATGTCCTTGAGTCTTTGTTGGCATTCCCATGAGTAAAACTTGGATTATGTTTTGTTTGCTTAATGTTTTTTGTCATCCTTTATATAAGGTCACTTACTGATGGTGAAAACTTGGTATGATTGAGAACAAGTAAGTATATGTGATCATGTATAAGTGGTAAATAATTTTAAGAATTAAGGTTGTTATACCCACTAGAATTGTTAACAATATTTATTCCTAATTACTAGTTCATTAGTAAATTAATTAAAATTAGTAAATAAGTGTTTTGTTGTTTTTGAATAAAGTAATATAAAAAAAATAAGCTTCATAGTAATTATAAGAGATATGTAATTATAGTACTAAATTATTTACATAATTCAAAACCATTCCTGAATTCTTAACTTTACCTTTAGAAGTCTTGGTCCGCTTAACACTTCTCTCTTTTCTTACTGTGTAATTGATTAAAGATTTTCTTATTAACTAACCTAATTCCTAAACAACCTATAATTAAGCTTACAAGATTTAATTCATTCATTGCATTAAGATACTAAAAAGATGATAGTTAAACTTAGCAAGATTAGAACAATCATTTGACATTTAGTGAAGATATTCAATTCTACTTGTTACAGGCACCACAAGGTACCAATTCAAATAAAAATATTAGTGATTACATACTGACATCTTAGACTAGATATCAACATATTCATACAAAAAACTAGTTAATTACTTTAATTTATACATGCATAGTTTTGGCATTCAAACATAGATTGAACATATCAAAAATTAAGAATCAAAACTAAAGTTATCAGGACATTAAATAAATTAAACCATAGTTTAGGGCTATGAATTGCTCACAATCACATTATTAAATTAGTTAGATTCAATAAGAATCATCATTATAATCATGTAAAACTAAAGAGAAGAGGACAAAGAAAAGCTGACAAAGATCTACAAAATCTCCTCTAAAAGTTTCCCTAGATGTTCTCTTTTTTTCTCTCTTATTCCTTGTAAAATATTTTATGTTGATTTTGTTAATTATGATGCTCTCTATATTTTATGGGGATTTTTTTCTATTTATAAGAGAGAAAAATTGAATCCACGTGTATATAGGATTGCTGATATTTTTGGTAAAGATAGAATTGATGTGCACCACGTGTTAAAATGATAGAATACGATACGATAAGGATAAGTTGTTATAGGAATAAGCTGCATAATACATCCAAATCCTTTCTATTACTACCTATTAAATAAAAATCATAAAAAATCCATAAAAATCCCAAAAAAAATCCAAATTTGTTTTTCAATAACTACAAATTAATAATTTTATCTTGCTATAATAATACAATATATATAAATATAAATGAATTAATATATAAAAATATGTATAAATTATACTTATCAGTACATTATACACTCACTCACTCAGTTGTTTCAACTTTGTTTATTTGTATGTTTTATACATACCATGGGGGTTGATTCGTTAGTATGTATGCTAGGTTATTTTTGTGTATTTGATTAAGTTGTTTTTTTTAAGTATTTGATGAAAATTACTTTTCAAATTTTTGAAACAAAAATGGAATTTCTATGTTCTCTGAGGGGATTTCAACTCTGACTAGCCACACTTATCAACAATTATGTAACAATTATTACCCTTGTGATTGTGGGCGGTGAGAGGCCAACGAGCTACCCAAATTGCTCGAATTTTTTTTGAAACAAAAATGGAATTTCTATGTTCTAGTAAGGGGTCTTGCCTCTCACTAGCCACCCTTGTTGACAATAGTGTAACGGTCATTACCCTTGTGACTGTGCGTGAAGAGAGGCCAACGAGCTACTTAGACTACTCAAATTTTCTATAAATACTCTAATCTTTTAATTATTTGAGAAAGTAGAAAGATATGGGGAAACTCTTTGAGAATTTGAAATGTGTTTTTCAAAAGTAAATTGTTTTTATTTTAGATTTCAAATAAACTTTGTGTTATTTCTATATTAGTGGTTTGTGAAGATTTTAGAAAATACCATTTTAACATCGGAGACTTAGATTTGCTTTTAAGTTCTAATACTTGGTTATTCCTAGGTATAGGATTCACTCATATTGACTATTGGTGATTGATCATACCACCAAGTAGTGGTAGGGTTTAAGAGGAGTATCATATCAAGTTTGGATCATAATAATTACAAAGGTAGGTAGAGAGGGTGGCATAAAATCAACGAGGGTAGGTGTTCTGACCAATAGAGATAATAGAGGTTTATTTATGTCAAGTTGTAAACTTTTATACTATTATTGAATTATTTGTTTCCAGTGATTGCTTAAAACCCAAATTTTTTATCATATAGGTAGTGACATATATGGGCTTACCTCGATATATTGATGTGTTTTCATACTCTCGTATTTTAATTAGCACAAGCACAATTCTACCAAGTATGGGCTAACATGATAGGATTCTATTATGATTGTAAACAAACATTTTTCTTTATCGCATACTATTTATTTTAATCTATACTACCTTACTTTGCTTCTATTTATGTTGCCATTCTACTTAGATTTAATTAAATTTCTTGTTATTCTTCTTGATTCATTTATGCCTCTGCCTTTCTTTTATTTTATTATTGTGCTTGCTTTATTGATTTACTTTAGCTGTGTGCGAGTTGGGGGTTAGTATATATAAGTTGTCATCACCTTACCCTGGTCGTTTACCAGGTTGTGAAATTTCTTAGAAACACATAAAGTTCATTAAGGAAGAAAACAATAGTAATAAATTAATAAGAAAGGTAGAGAAGTTAACTTAAACTAAGAAAGTGATAACACAAATAAATTATTTTCGTTCATTATAAGATTTGCTTATGTTAGTACATACTTAGATAGAATTATGATTGTAATAACCAAACAGACTGACATGCAAAGACATAGATATAACCAGGTAAATATAAACCCTTATGTATTTCGTAATATTGTCAATTTATTTATAGCAATCACTTGATAGGAAACAATTCAATAATAGAATAAAAGAAATTTAAAACTCCAAAGAAATATAACTCTAATACCTCTACGAGTCAAGAAACCTGCACTTATTTCTCATATGCTACCCTTGCTAGCTACATCCACAATTACTAATCTAAACTAAATCTAGTTCAACTCTGAAAAACCCCCTACCACCTGGTGGTACAAACAGTCACCAATGGTCATGATGAGTGAAACTTATGAGTATGGCTTATCTAAAACAAATACACCTAAATAATCAATCTAAATCTCAAATGTTAGTTCACTTTTAAATAACCCAACCCGATAAAACATTTTTTTCTCAAAAAAACTCTCAAATCATTAATACAAAAAGTCCACTTAAAGTATTTGCAGCCTTGAATCAAGAAAAAATTTAAATACATGAAATTTGAGTTTTCAAAACCAATATAGTGTCCCCACCTTTTTTCTATCCACTAAAACATTTAGAAGAATGGGTATTTATATAAAATTTTAACAAGTTTAGATGTTTTATCAAGCACTCGCCACCCTACTCACTACCTATGGCGACGAGGGTAATAACTATTACACACTTGCTATCAAGGGTCATAAAGGGGTGGTAAGACACTAGCTAACGCATAAATATTTTTTTTGTTTCTAAATAGTGGTAAGTAATTTTGCATAAATACTTGCAAATAAACACAAACAAAAATACAAAACACACCCTAGAATGCATACTAAACAAACCAACTTATGTGGTGTATGTAAAACATGAAAATATACAATGTGTTACCAACCACATAAATGTGTATAGTACTGACCATTAGTAATTGACCTTATATAAAAGAAAACAAAACACTAAGTGAAATAAATGGATTTCTTATTTTACCTAGAGGGAACGTCAAAAAAGACAAAGAACTAACATAACTTGCAATCTCTTAAAGAGTCTATAGCCCCTTATATGAAAAGGAGTAAACAACTCCTAAAGACACATTCCCAACTCATATGCATCGAAAAAAATCAATAGATTGAAACAAAAAAAACCAACTAAGTAAGGCAAAAAGCAACAATAATAAAGGTAGATAGTTTATTTTAAACGAAGAAAGTGATAACAAAAATAAATGCTTTCCAATCTTAATAAGATCTATATATATTAACACATACTTGGATAGAATTAGATTATATTAACCAACTCTTCCTATGTGGTAACATTCTCATGTTTCTTATGAAAACCACACGGTAGCAAGCAATAATAAAAACAACTTACAACTCAATAGAAATATAATTCTAATATCTTTACGAGTTAGGAAACTAGCCTTTATTGCTCCAATACTGCCCTCGCTAGCTACCTCTATAACTACTTATCCAAACTAAATCTGGTTCACCTCCAAAAAAAATTTTACAACCACCTAGTGGAACAAATAGTCACTAAAGGTTAATATAAGTGAAACCTATAAGTATTGCTTATTCAAAGTGTAGGGACCTAAAAAGAAATCTAAGTCTCAAGTGTTAATCACTTTTAATTAACTCAACCCTAATAAAATCATTTTTGCTCAAAAACACTCGAAAGTAACTAATACCAAAAATCCACTCAAATTATTAGCAACCTAGAATCAACAAATATTTTAAATACTTGAAAATTATCACCAAAATATTTAGAAGATGGGGTATTTAGAGAAATTTCCAAGTAGATTGGATGCATCACTGAGCACTCATTGCGCTCCTTGCCTCCCAATGTGGGAAGACCCCGACGAGCATATAAAAAATTCCTTTTTTTTCTTTCTAAAAATGACCAAGTAGTTTCGCAAAAATACATACAATCCAACACGAACAAAAACACAAAACACACCCTAGCATGCATACTAAACGAACCAACTCCCGTAGTGTGTGTAAAACATGAAAACATGCAAAGTGTTCTCATCTATATGATTGTGTGCAGTGTTGAGCATTAGTAACTGACCTTACACAAAAGAGGACAAAATACTAAGTAACATCAACAGACTTCGTGTTTTGCACATAAGAATACCAAAGAAGAAACAAAGGGCTAACATGACTCGTAATCTATGTAAGAGTCTACAACCCTGTAAATCACAATGAAAAAGAAGTAAGCGAATTTTAGAGACACATTCCCAACTCACACACAATGGAAATAAAAAAAAATATTAAAACATACAACCTTAATTAATTAAGGCAAAACGCAATAGTAATAAATTAAATAGAGAGGTAGAAGTTTAATTTAATCTAAAAAATGAGAATAGAAATAAATGTTTTCCCATCACAACATGATATGCATATGTTAGCGCATACTTTGATAAAATTATTATTATGTTAATCAAATAGACGAGTATGCAAACACAATGATATAATGAGATAAACCTATATATACCCCTGCATATGTGGTAATCTTTGGATTGCTTATGATAACCACTCAATAACAAAAAATCTACTAGCATAATAAAAAAGAGTTTACAACTTAATAGAAATATAATTCTAATACCCTCATTGCTCCTTTGTTAGCCTCGCTAGTTGTCTCTATAGCTTTTACCTTGTGGTACGAATATTTACCAACGATCATTATAAATGAAACCTATATGTATAACTTATCCAAAGCATTAGGGCCTACACTAGAAATCTAAGTGTGAGGTGTTAATTCGCTTTTAATTAATCCACCTTGATAAAAATAGTTTTTATTCAAAAACACTTATGAATCACTAATATTATAAATCCACTTAAAGCATAAGAACTGAGAATCATAAAACAATTTAAATACTTCAAAATCAAGTTTTTTAAATGATAGAGGGGATATTTATAGAAAATTTTAAGCAATTTAGGTGCCTTTCTAGTCACTCCCCAGCCAAAGGTGGTAAGACCTCGACAAGCACACAAAAATTTTGATATTTTGTTTCTAGAAATGGCTAAGTAATTTTACACAAATGTCATAAATCAACACAAAAGAAAAAAAAACACATCATAGCATACATACTAAACAAACCAACCAACGTGGCATGTGTAAAACATGCAATTATACAAAGTACTCCCAACTACTTAAGTGTATGTAGTATTAACCTTCAGTAACAAACTTTATATAAAATAAGATAAAATATTAAATTAAATAAAGAAACTCTATATTTTACACAAATGAATACCAACAAGACACGAAAAAACTTGTAAGACTTAGAATTGAATTCTTTTGAAGATATTTCAAAGACAAATACAACCTTAACTTGGTAATGTCTTCCTATGGGTTCCTTCAAAATTAACTTTGACATAGTAATAAAGGAAGGTATAAACATGGCTGCCTTGCTATTACAGAATCACTTAGGAGAGGTTGTTCATGCTCATACTCATCTCTGTATTAGAAATTCCCCAGAGATGGGAGAAGCAAGGGCACTTCTCTTCTCAATGCAAGCTACATTAAAGCTTAATTAGCTCTATATCAATATATTTGGAAGGTGATATGTCAAATTTTTTCAGAGCTCTGTTTGAAGATGATTTCTCAATTTCCTAGGGAGCACAATAGTTCATAGATTTAGCTTATCTTTATTTAATAAGTTTAATATGTTTTCCGCTAAATGGGTTCCTAGAAATATATATAAATGTATATGCTCATTGTCTAGCTAAATGGGTACTTAAAAGTCAATTTGAAGGTATGATTCACATATTTGATTTACCTCAACAAGTGACTTCCACTCTATATAATCCTACTTTATAATTCATGGAAGGTTATTTGAGCAAAACAAATAAAAAATAAATAAATAACAATCCTCTGACTTCTTCCTCAAATTTTGATTTTTGATTTTTTTAATTCATCGTTTCCAGTGAGAAGATGAACACGTTTATTACTGTTCATCTATGGTCATCTTCTTCATGTTGGCATTTTAACAATTATATTAAATAACTGTAACTTTTCATTGGTTTTGCAAAAAAAATTATAAATAATATAGGGCTAGAAAGCTTATGAATTAAAAATTTTATTGATATAACTTTCATTAAAAAAAATCCTAAAACATTGAGCAATCAATTTAATTAAAATGTTACATTCTTTAAAGAAATGTTCTTCACATTTTATGCATACAAAACATATGCATGCACAAAAATGCCAATAGGGCTTTGATACGGATGTAGATTAATAACAATCAAATATAGATCGTGTTTATAGAATATCTTTCACATATGAATAGGGATAGTATCCTTTAATAAATATTTTACATGTTTATAATTCAATATAGTCAACAGTACAATGGATTAAAACTTGTGATTTATAATCCAAAATCCTATGTTTGTTTTGATATAGAGAAGAAATATTTATGTAGGCTTTGTCTTTCTGTGTCTAGTTTTTTTTATGTTTTTTTTTTTGTAAGGAGTGCGTCAAGAAAACAAACAGTTGTGATCATAAATATTTATTTTATTATTATTGTTTTTAAATAAATTATTTAGATATTAATTAAATGAGTTTGATCGGTGATGATCCATTTGGACCCAAATAAAAATCCAACTATAATAAGTATAATCAATAACACGGTTTAAAAATCATCAACATGATATTATTATAATTAAATTAAACATCATATTATTAAGTTATATAATAAGTTGTGAGTTATATTACATAATAAAAAATTAAAAAATAATTAAATTATAGGTTAATTAATTGAATGAGAATTTAGGGTGGGGATATTCGTTGAATAGTTGACTTGCATCTCATTAATCTGAATTTGTGATTTTACCATTTTCTTAATTTATGTTATTTTCTCTTTTTTCAAATCAAAATCAAATCCTCATTTATTTTTTATCATTTTTAATTATTAGTGTTAATATTTTAATTGTCACTACTCATACGAGGATAACGACTCTTGCTTAAACTATACAATGAGTAACATATTTTTAATACAAATAATAAATTAATATTTTACTGCTATTTTTCTCGTGTTAAGCATTGTTCTAAAATTACAATGGTGCTTTTTATCATATTATTTCTCAAAATATGATCAGATGTTAACAATGTATCAACTGATTAATCTCAATAAATCATGGTATAAATTAACAAATTAATGTAACATCGAAGTATTAATAACATTGTAAACATACTATCTAAGTATATTAGGTTACACACATTGCATTTGATTATCATAAATATTACAAAATATCATTTATTTAAACTTATGGTAATTCACTCCTATCTTTATAACCCAAAAATGTTAAAGAAATATCAATTATGTTATACTATGATATTCTTGCAACATTTATAGCACATTCCTGTTGGGTTAGTTTTCTAAACTCCTCTCTAAGATGTTGGGTAAGTTTTCTAAACTCTTATTTTGTTTATCTCAATTTTGAAGATTGAGTTCACACATATTTTGGAGACCAAGAACATTTTTTATATTGTTGTTTTCAGCTTCTTATTACATCAATTTATAAGAAACAAACTGTTAATATTTCAGTAGTTTTATAGAATTTCAAGAGTGGAAAACACCACTCCTTAAAACTAGGAACTCATGCTCACACCACTTATATGAAAACATGGAATACTCCACTCATGAAAACATGGATTGCTGAAAACAATCTTAAAATTAAGACAGTAGCAGCAGCTACTTTCAACACCCTCCCTTAAACTGATTTTTTTGTTGAAAAAATAATTTAGGGTTTTCTTGATTGGTCTTCAACTTTGAGTAATCAGCCCTTGTTTGAGACTCAGGATTGAGCACATTCCAAGCAACTTCTTAAGTTTCTCAAAATTTGGTTGCTTGAGGGGTTTTGTTAGAATATTTGTACTTGTTCTAAACTTTTGCAATACTTCAACTCAATAACCCCATCTTGACATAAGTCATGAAGAAAATGAAATCTAACATCTATGTGTTTGCTCCTTCCGTGCATTATTGGATTTTTAGACAGTTTGATAGTAGATATGTTATCACAATAGATTATCATAGGGCTGTCTTGCTTCATTCCTAGGAATTCAAACATTTTCTTCATCCAGATCCCTTGGCAGAAGCTTGATGTTGTTGCCACATACTCAACTTTAGTAGTTGATAGAGTGATTATAGGTTACTTCTTTGAGGACCATGAGATAGCTCTTGAGCTTAACATATAAGCATGGTCTGATGTGCTCTTTCTATCATTTAGATCTCCTGCATAATCACTGTCAGCATAACCATAGAAATCTGAGTTGTCACCTTTCTTATAGAACAATCCATAGTCTAGTATCCCATTTACGTATCTTAGAATTCTTTTTGCTGCATTCAGGTGCAACTCTATTGGATTTTCCATGTATCTACTTATTAGGCTCACACCATACATGATGTCTGGTCTAGTTGAAGTAAGATACATGAGACTTCCAACGATTTGTTTGAAGAAAGTGTTATCAACCTCTCTTCCTCCTTCATCCTTGCTGATTTTTAATACAGGTTCAACTAAAGTCCCAATAGCTCGACAATCTTCCATCTGAAATATTTCAAGCACCTCTTGTGCATATTTCTTTTGTTAAATAAAGTTGCCAAAAGAGTTTTGAATTACTTCTATCCCTAAGAAGTAGTGTAGTAGTCCTATATCTGTCATCTCGAATTCTCTCATCATTGAGTTTTTGAACTCATTCAGCATTTCTTGATTGTTTCCTGTATAGCTTAGGTCATCAATATAGAGTGATACGATTAGAAGTTTACCTCCAGTTCCAGCCTTGGTGTACAATGTATGTTCTGAGGGACATTTCCCAAAACTTAACTTGAAAAAATAGGTGTCAATTCTGCTGTACCATGCTCTTGGAGCCTGCTTCAGGCCATAAACTTCTTCCTGCAATTCTCTATCTAGAAAAGCAGACTTTACATCCATCTATAGAATCTTTCAGGATTTCTTTGCAGCCAAGGATATGAGTATCCTTATAGTTTCATGCCTTGCTACAGGTGCAAAGACTTCATTATAGTCTATGCTCTGCTTTTGTTTGTATCCTGTAGCCACCAAACAAGCTTTATATTTGTCTACCTCTCCTCTTTCATTCGCTTTTGTTTTGAATACCCACTTTACCTCAATCTTCTTTTTTCCCTTTAGGTAAATTAGTGAGCTTTCAAGTGTTATTCTTCTCAATTGATAGTATCTCACTATCCATTGCCTCCTTCCATTTATCTTCCTTCATAGCTTCATCAAAGGTGATGGGATCACTGCCAACAAATAAGGAAAAGTTGGTAGTGTCTTCATCGGAACCACTGAAATTTGTCTCATAGTTCATCATCCAAGGAGGCCTTAAAAGTGTTTGAGGGTTTCTCAAATTGTAAACCCTCCTTTCTTTAGATTCCTCATCACTTTGAGCTGATGTGTAAGCTTGAGGCTCCTATGGCGATGTTTGTGGCTGAGGGATTTGAGTCTTAGTCCCCTGAGTTGTCCTTTCATCATCTACTTCACTTTCCACCGGCATATTCTTTGGTGTTTTTCTAGCTGTTCTCCCCAATTCCACCTTTTGTCCTTATGAAACACCACATCACAGCTTATCACTATCTTTCCTAAAAATGGGTTATATAGTTTATAAGCTTTTGACAATTCACTTACCCCTAGGAACATGCATTCCTCAGTCTTGTCATCCAGTTTTTTTCCTTCTCTAATCAGGTATGTGTGCATCTTCTATGCAACCAAATATCTTGAAATGATCTACAGTTGGCTTCTTTCCATTCCATGCTTCTTGTGGAGTCATATTCTTAACAGAAAATTTTGGACTTCTATTAAGAATGTGAACTATCCAACAAATAGCTTCAGGCTAGAAAACTTTGAGAACCTGTCTTGTTGCTTATAAACTCCTTACCAAATTGACTATGGTACGATTTTTCCTCACACATACACCATTTTTTTGTGGTGTTTAAGCTGTTGTCACGTATCTCCTAATTCCTTTCTCATTGCAGAATTCAAAAAACTCCTTAGAACAAAATTCTCCTCCTCGATATGTTCTTAGACATTTGATCCTTTTTTTCTGTCTGTGTCTCCACTAGAGAAGTGATGTTTTTGAAAGCTTTAAAACCTTCTGACTTTTCCTACAAGAAATACACCCAAACTTTTCAATTGTAGTCATCTATGAAGGTTATGAAAAATCTTTTACCTCCATTAGATGTAGGGGATATTAGGCCACAAAGATTTGAGTGAATCAGCTCTAGGATCTTATGAGCTCTTGTTGATTTTCCTGTAGGAAACATATCACGGTCATGTTTCCCTATGATACAGTTCTCACATGTTAAGGAATGCATTGTGATTTCAGATAGTCCTTTCACCATGTTCTTTTTTTAGAGTCCTGAGACCGTTGAAATGAAGATGCCCATATCTCTCAATGCATCTCCATATTGAAACATTTTCTTTGGCCATCAAACATATTTATACTGATTTAATTTTGAGAGGGAAGAGTCGATTTCTTATCATCTGCACCACTACAATTGATCCATGTTTGGGATCATAAATCTCACACTCTCCCTTTTTAATTATGATCGTGTAACCTTTATCTTGTAACTGGCCAACACTAAGCAGATTTGTTTTTAGGTCAGGTATGTAAAATACATTAGATATTACCACAATGAACTCATTCTTAGTTCTTATCTGAATATCACAGCTTCCTTCAACCTTCACAGTTGATCGATCATCAAAACTAATAAAAGTGGTGAAACTCTCATCTAGATTAGAGAAGGATGACATACAACCGCTCATATGGTTACTACAACATGTGTCCACGTACCAAGTGTCTTCATCCGTGTCTTCCATTGCATGGAAGGCCATTAACAAAGTCTCTTCCTATTTCTCCTTTCCTTTTTCTATAAAGTTGGATCTTCCACCATTCTCTTTGGTCATTTTTGTAATGACCTAAGTTCCCACATTTGTAACATTTGACCTTTGATTTTTCAAAATGTCTCTTCTTGTTTTGATCATCATCCCTTCGAGTTTGAGAAAATTATTTAGTTCCTCCTCTACTCCACTCCCTATCTTCATCCTTTCTATTTTTTTTGTTGTAAGAGTGTTATCCTCGACCTCTTCCACGTCCACCACAGCCTCTACCTCTTCCTCTTGTGTTTGAAAACTCATTAAAGGTGGAAACCTTCAATGCCTCCATTTCCTCAACTGCACTGGTCCTGTTAATTCTTTTCTCATGCATGAGCAAGGAACTCTGTAGTTCATCTATGGACATATTTTCACCTATATTAGACTCTTCAATTGAGCAGACCACATAGTCAAACTTGGGAGTTAAGGACCTTAGTATTTTCTCAACCATAATGTCATCTGTGGTTTTCTCACCTTGAAGACGCATCTTGTTTGCCATTGTCATCACTTTTCCAAAGTAGTCATTTATTATTTCCCCTTTCTTCATCTGAATAGTTTCAAAGTCTCTTTTGAGAGTTTGAAGTTGTGCCCGCTTCACTCTGTTGGACCCCTGGTATTTCTTTTTCATAGTCCCAGATGTCCTTAGCCGTATTCTTGTTAAGGATTGTCTCCAAAATTGACCTATTGATTGCCTGAAATAGGTAATTCTTTACCTTTTGGTCCTTCAATTTTAGTGCATCATTTTTCTACTTCTGTTGAGAAGAAACCTCTGAACTGTCCAGTTTAATTTCTCCAATCCCAGTTTCTATAAGATCCCAAAATTCCTTAGATCTTAGGAAGTTTTTCATCAGCATATTCAAGTGATCGCAGTGACCATCAAATCTGGGAATAGCTGGTTGGAAAAACATCCATCTTTTGTAGCCATTTTGTTGCCGCAAAGTTTTGACTAGTGTGATTTTTTTCAGCTCCCTTCTTGACTCTAATACTAGATGTTGGGTTAGTTTTGTAAACCCATCTCTTAGATATTGGGTAAGTTTTCTAAAACCTTATCGTGTTTATCTTAATTTTGAAGATTGAGTTCACACACATTTTGGTGACTAAGAACAGTTTTTCTACTGTTGTTTTCAACTTATTATTACATCAATTCATAGGAAACAAACTGCTGAAATTTTAGCAGTTTTATAGAATTTCAGGAGAATAAAACACCACTCCTTAAAAACTAGTAGCTCATGCTTACACTACTCATGAAAACATAGAATACTCCACTCATGAAAACATAGATTGTTGAAAACAATCCTAAAATTAAAGCAATAGCAGCAACTACTTTCAACAATCCCTATCATATTTGTAACTCGATAAATTTAGATGATTTGTTTGTAATTTTGTTTTTATACTTTGGTGTTACATTCGATAGTTTATTTTTAAATCATGCTCCAAAAGTCTCTCTTCAACTTAAAGACAAAAGAGTTTGCCTAAAATTATTAAAAGTAATTTTGAGTGATAATTTAATAATTATTGAAGATGAGAGGGATTTACATTTTATCTACGTACAATCAAAACCTTGGTTATCAGCCAAAATTTGATAGTCCTTCTCGAAATTAACTATAACTAATTGAAAATGAAATAAAAGTATATTTTTTTTGCAAATTTGAAATTATAGCTAACTAAAGTCGAATACATATTGATATTATGTTTTATATATGCTATTTATAACCAGATGCACGTGATAGGTATATGACACACCCTAAAAACCTTTTAATGGGTACAAATAATGCAAAGTAACTCGATAAGTATTTCGGATGAGGATGCAATGACATGGATCATAGAAAATGTTATTTTCTTTATTTTTATTTCATGGACTATTATCATTTTTTTATTAATTTTTTTATTATTTAGGTTATGTTAATTTAATAAAAAAAATTTAACTACCAAACATAAAAATTTGAAAAAACCTTACTTTTAACTATCTCGTACGCATAAGTAGCATAAGAAACAAAGTAAACCTTACTTTTAACTATCTCGTAGACATAAGTAGCATAAGAATCAAAGTATCACACACAACTTTTAAAATAAACATTTTATAATGTAATGCATTAGAGGTTGTATTGTTATATAAATTTACAACCAAAAAATTAAGATTAAATACAATCACATAGTTATTCATCAATAATTTATGCCCAATAGACTTGTGTACTATTATCTAAAATAATATATTATATTTTTACATATTCACTTTATACAATGAGAAAGTATACGTGAAATATGAGAAAAAATAACATTACATGGTTAATAGTTTAAAAAAATAGTGATCAAATTAATAAAAGCATTAAAATAAATTTCATAGAATACAAAAATAATAAAAATCATAATGTATGTAAAATTCTTATTCAAACAAAATGTATACAAAGAAGAACAAAATAAAAATAAAAATAATAAAACAAAAAATACAATCCATAAAATATACGAAAACTTATAAAATATAATGATCGATATTTGTTCGAAAAGATGAAATTTAATTAAAAAATATTATTGGGAAATGTGCATTGCCCCACATTGCTTTTTTACATTATTTTAAAGAGGTTTAAATAGTGAAGAGTTGGCTATTGGGATTGAGCCCAAGGGGCACCCACTTTTGTGGAAGGGAGAGAACCTAAGCAAATGTGATACCACACACGCGCACGTGCGCGCCGCCGTCGTCGCCGTCCTACCGGCCGTGCCGAGTTCGAGTTCGAGTGCGTGTGTGAGGTGAGGTGGTATTTGTTTTTGGTAATATATATATATATTTTAGGAAAATTTTTCCACTTACAAAATGGTTGTTATATATATATATATATTTTTTTTTTCTCAGAAAAAAATGACCGTTATTTTCTTTTATTAAGAATATGGCCGTTTGTTTTCTTTATTCAGAAAAAGAGCCGTTGCTCGTATTTACTCATAAAAAATATATCCGTTATCCGTTACTCTTCATTACTCAGAATTGCCGTTACGCTCTTAATTCCCAGACATTACCGTTTTATTCATAATTGCCACACGGTTTCTAAAATCTATAAAAGGAGGGCTTCAGCTCTCATTTGAAACACAACAATCAACAATCATCTCCCTACGAAAAAAATTCTCTCTACAATTTCTAAGTTCTTTTTCTTTTTAGTTTTCCGAGCAACAAATTTTCAGGTGTAGCATTCCAGTCTTCATCAGTGTAGTGAAGTTCTGAGACAGAGATTAAGATTCTGGACTGTTTTATCCTGGGGACGACGAGGCTGTGTTTGCTTGCACAAATTGGGCAGAGCCGCGAAACGTCTTAAAGAGAGCGACCTAGTCCGTGACTCAACCCAAGTAGTTACTTTCAAGTTATCGATAATATTGTTCCTACACTATTTTTATAAACTTGCTTCAACAATTTTAAGACGAATTCAATCTGCCATGTCTACTGAAATGCTAACTGCTGATCTAAACAAACCATTTCGTTTTGAGGGATTACACTTTAAAAGATGAAGACAAAAAATGTTGTTTTTCTTAACCATGAAAAAAGTCGTTTCTGCTCTTACTACTGAAAAACCAATACAGTCCAATCCTCCTACCGAAGCTGAAACTAAAGATTTAGACGCCTGGATTGAAAATGATTTTCTATGCAAAAACTATATTCTTAATGGTTTAGCTGATGACTTGTATGATTATTATATACGTGATAAGTACGCTAAGGAAATTTGGGAAGCACTTCAAAAGAAATACGACACCGAGGAAGTGGTACTAAGAAGTATCTTTGTCAGTAGACACATGAAGTTTCAAATGATTGATGGAAAATCAGTGGAAGCTCAATCACATGAATTGTAGAAGATAGCACACAAAATAACTTCTGAAGGTATGACTTTAGATGAACAATTTCGAGTAACTGTTATTATAGATAAATTACCCCCTGCTTGGAAAGATTTTAAGAATACACTTAGGCATAAAACTAAGGAATTTTCTTTAGAAAGTCTTATAACCCGTTTAAGAATAGAAGAAGAAGCTCGAAAACAAGACCAAAGAGATGAAGTACTCGTAGTCTCAAATAATAGTACCAATAAGAAACCCTCATCTACAATTCTGAAACCTAAAGGTAGAAATATGAAAACTCCTAATCGTAGTAATAATCAAAACCGCAACCACCAAAATAGAAATAGAAACTATCCTCCCCAGAATGGACCTCAACCCCCTTAAGGAATAACACATTCATGTGTTATAGTTGTAATAGACCTGGCCACTTGGCTAGGAGTTGGTGGAATAGGAATCGTCCTGCCCCACAGGCGAACCTTACCGAAGATCAACTTATTGCTATGATATCTGAAGTCAATTTTGTTGGTGGATCCGAGGGGTGGTGGATAGACACTGGTGCTTCTCGCCATGTTTGCTATGATCGAGACATGTTCAAATCCTATTCTGATTCTGAGGATAAGAAAGTGTTGCTGGATGACTCCTACTCCACTAAAGTTGCTGGTACTGGTGAGGTGGTTTTGAAGTTTACCTCTGGAAAGACTGTCATCTTGAAGGATGTCCTGCATACTCCAGAGATGAGAAAGAATTTAGTTTCAGGATATATTCTTAACAAAACTGGGTTTACTCAAACTATAGGGGATGATTTATATACTATAACTAAAAATAATATATTTGTTGGGAAAGGGTACGCCACTGATGGCATGTTCAAATTAAATGTTGAAATTAATAAAACCTCTTCTTCTGCTTATATGTTGAGTTCCTTTAATATTTGGCATACTAGACTTTGTCATGTTAATAAACGCATAATAAAGAACATGAGTAGCTTAGAACTAATTCCTAAACTATCTTTAAATGATTTTGAAAAATGTGAATTTTGTAGTCAAGCTAAAATAACCAAAACTTCACATAAATCAGTAGTTAGAGAATCTGAACCTTTAGAATTAATTCATTCTGATATATGTGAACTTGATGGAAATTTAACAAGAAACGGAAAACACTATTTTATCTTTTATAGATGACTGTTTAGATTACACTTATGTATATCTAATGAAAAATAAAAGTGAAGCATTTGATATGTTTAAAATATTTATGACTGAGATTGAAAATCAACTTAACAGAAAAATAAAAAGGTTTCGAAGTGATAGAGGCACCGAATATGATTCCAATATCTTCAATGACTTTTATAAAACTCATGGAATCATTCATGAAAAAACTGCACCTTATTCTCCTGAAATGAATGGCAAAGCTGAAAGAAAAAATAGAACTTTTACTGAATCAGTTGTTGCAATTTTATTAAACTCTGGTGCTGCCTCCCATTGGTGGGGAGAAATTTTATTAACTGTCTGCTATGTGCTAAATAGAGTGCCTAAATCTACAAATAAAATTTCACCCTATGAAAATTTGAAAAATAAGAAACCTAATTTAACTTATTTTAAAACTTGGGGTTGTTTAGCCTATGTTAGAATCCCCGATCCTAAAAGAAATAAACTTGCTAGTAGAGCATATGAATGTGTATTCATAGGATACGCTGTGAATAGTAAAGCTTATAAATTCTATGACTTAAAAGATCAGGTAGTTATAGAATCAAATGATGCTGACTTCTATGAATATAGGTTTCCCTTTAAATTTAAGACTAGTGGGGGCTCGTCTTCTAGTAGTTTACCTATAACTAGAACTAGTGAACAAACTGAAGAATTAAACACTGAAATTAGAAGAAGTAAACGAGCTCGAACCCTTAAGGATTTTGGGTCTGATTTTTATGCTTATACCTTAGAGGAAGATCCCCAAACTATTAAAGAAGCATTATCTTCTTTAGATGCCAACTTATGGGAAGAAGCCATAAATGATGAAATGGACTCACTTGAGTATAATAAGACTTGGCATTTAGTTGACTTACCTCCTGGTTGCAAAACCATTGGATGTAAATGGATACTAAAAAAGAAATTGAAACCTGATGGTACTATTGAAAAATATAAAGCTCGTCTTGTAGTTAATGGATATAGGCAAAGGGAAAATGTAGATTTCTTTGATACCTTTTCACAGATTACACGAATAACTTCCATACGTGTACTTTTCTCTCTCGGCCGCTATCCATGATTTAGTAGTACATCAAATGGATGTTAAAGCGCTTTCTTAAATGGTGATTTAGAAGAAGAAATTTATATGGATCAACTGAAGGTTTTGTCATCCAGTGTCAAGAAAATAAAGTTTGTAAATTAGATAAATCTCTTTATGGTCTAAAACAAGCACCTAAGCAATGGCATGAAAAAATTTGATAATCTAGTTATCTCACATGGATTCAAAATAAATGAAAGTGACAAATGCATTTATTATAAATTAGAAGATAATATTTGCACTATTATATGTTTATATGTGGATGACATGCTTATTTTTGGATCAAATATTTATGTTGTGAATAATGTCAAAATGTTGTTAAGAGCTAATTTTGATATGAAAGATCTTGGAGAAGCGAGTGTAATCCTTGGTATAAAAATAACTAGGTCTGAAAAGGGAATTTCTCTAGATCAATCTCGCTACATTGAGAAGATCTTAAAGAAATATAATTACTTTAACTGTAAACCTGCATGTACTCCTTTTGATCCTAGTGTAAAGTTTTTCAAGAACACCGGAGACGGTGTTAGACAAACTGAGTATGCGAGCATCATTGGTAGCTTACGTTACGCTACTGATTGCACTAGACCAGACATAGCTTATGTTGTGGGACTACTATGTAGGTTTACCAGTAGACCTAGTATAGAACATTGGAATGCTATTGAAAGGGTTATGAGATACCTTAAGAGAACTATGAACCTTGGATTACATTATAAAAAGTTTCCCGCTGTTTTAGAAGGATACAACGATGCAGATTGGAACACTTTATCAGAAGACTCCAAAGCAACTAGTGGCTATATTTTTAACATAGCTGGTGGAGCTGTTTCCCAGAAGTCTAAGAAGCAAACAATATTGGCTCAATCTACAATGGAGTCTGAAATGATAGCACTAGCCACTGCTAGTGAAGAAGCAGGCTGGCTAAGAAGTTTGTTAGCTGAGATCCCTTTATGGGAAAGATCGATACCAACTGTCTTGATCCATAGTGATAGTACCGCGGCTATTACAAAGATTCAGAACCGTTACTACAACGGTAAGAGACGACAGATACATTGTAAGCATAGTACTGTTAGAGAATTTCTCTCAACGGGAGCAGTAAGAGTGGATCATGTACGTTCTGATGAAAATTTGGCAGATCCTTTGACGAAAGGATTACCAAGAGAAGGTTTTCAAAACCTCAAAAGGAATGGGATTAATGCCACTTAGAATGAAGAGTCATTATGATGGTAACTTGACTTATGGGCGGTGATCCCAAGAAATAAGTTCAAAGGGTAATAACAAGTCATGAAGTGATATGAGATGTATCATGCTATTAATCAAAACTCATTCTATATTGTTAGAAGCATGAAGTCCTGAAGCGATAGAAAAGGATGAGTTATTTGTTAAACTCTTAATGAGTTCTATACTCTATGTGGAGTGGAGTGCATAGCTACAGGAGTACTCTTGATAGACTCACCTATGTGAATGTGGAAGTGTGGCCGCTTCCTATGAAATTTTTTTGGGCAAAAATTTACTAGAGCGTTCACTATACTGGGATACACGTGTATGGCCGTAAAGCACGGGCTTTTTCGAACTACACCTTGGGAAGGTTGTGTGTGTGATGATTGTTAGAGATAGAGTTCAAAACTACGAGTTACTCTAGTATATTCTAAAGCATCAACACTATGCAAAGGTTCAAGTCGATAGACACCTTTTTGCTTATGCACAATCTTATAATTTTAATTGATCGGTTGCTCGATGAAAAATTATTTTTATATAAAATTCAAGTGGGGGATTGTTGGAAAAGATGAAATTTAATTAAAAAAATTGTTGGGAAATGTGCCTTGTCCCACATTGCCTTTTTACATTATTTTAAAGAGGTTTAAATAGTGAAGAGTTGGCTATTGGGATTGGGCCCCAAGGGGCACCCACTTTTGTGGAAGGGGAGAGGACCTAGGTAAATGTGATACCACACACGCGCACGCGCGCGCCGCCGCCGCCGTCGTCCGTCCGACCGACCGGCCGTGCCGTGCCGAGCTGAGTCGAGTCCGAGTTCGAGTGCGTGTACGTGTGTGAGGTGAGGTGGTATTTTCTTTTTTGGTAATATATATATATATATATATATATATATATATATATATATTAGGAAAAATTTTCCACTTACAAAATGGTTGTTATATATATATATATATATTTTTTTTTTCACAGAAAAAAATGACCGTTATTTTCTTTTATTAAGAATATGGCCGTTTGTTTTATTTATTCAGAAAAAGAGCCGTTGCTCGTATTTATTCATAAAAAAATATATCCGTTATCCGTTACTCTTCATTACTCAGAATTGCCGTTATGCTCTTAATTCCCAGACATTACCGTTTTATTCATAATTGCCACACGGTTTCTAAAATCTATAAAAGGAGGGCTTCAGCTCTCATTTGAAACACAACAATCAACAATCATCTCCCTACGGAAAAAATTCTCTCTACAATTTCTAAGTTCTTTTTCTTTTTAGTTTTCCGAGCAACAAATTTTCAGGTGTAGCATTCCAGTCTTCATCAATGCAGTGAAGTTCTGAGACAGAGATTAAGATTAAATTTGTTTTATCCGGAGACGACGAGTAATTTGTGTTTGCTTGCACAAATTGGGCAGAGCCGCGAAACGTCTTAAAGAGAGCGACCTAATCCGCGACTCAACCCAAGTAGTTACTTTCAAGTTATCGGTAATATTGTTCCTACACTATTTTTATAAACTTCTTCAACAATATTCTCATAAATAATAGGAAAATTTGGAGATAAATAAAATAACAATTCTATTCACTAAAATAAATAATTATTTATCCAAATATTTAAAATAATATAAATTATACATAAGTTATCGGTTGTAAAAATTATTTTTCATAAAAGATAATGTCTATAAGCTTTTTTAATATCTTTTATGATAATTATGCATTTAATTAAAAAAAAAAGCAATCGTAAATACGAGATAAAGTGATAAAAAGTCGGTAAAGATGAGTTAAAATACATTATTTTGATTTTTCTTTTATATTTATTTTCTAAAAATAACAGTATATATATATAAACCAAACTCATAGTGCTACTTCCTCTTTGAGTTTGAGTGAAGATGTGACACTATATATGATCAGTTTGTGTGCAAGTGCAAGTGCTTGCGCATGCTCTCTGCTCAGACTCTATCCTTCACGTGTGTGTATAAAGTCAGCTTGTTGGTTTGTTATGATTAGGTGTCATTAACCTTGTATTATTGTAAATATTATCACTAAATGCGATCAATGTTTATGATATATATATAATAAAGATATTTTTAGCATTAATTAAAAACACAATTCTTTGAAGATTTAGATTGAAATTTCGTTGTGAACGCATTTTTTTAATTAGTTTAAATTCTTTTTTCTAAAAGCTAACATTGAAAAATATTGTCATTATTATAAAATTAATACTAATTTAGCAAAGTACTATGATTTAATTAGGTCCTGACTCAATTTATTTTATTAAATATAACAAAGACAAAGTTGATTCACAATTATATATTTACTAATTAGATACTATAAATAAAATACGAAATATAGATATAAAAAGTGGGAAGAATATCAATAACTCATATTAATATAGAATATAGATTTTATCAAAAACTAAGAATGAAAGAGATATGCTTGGGGGTTGGTGCGCGCACATACTGCTACACTTGGTTACCACACAAAAAATACAACCATACTTACACTTTCATGAGTAGCTAAATTTGTTGGACTAGTTACTAGAAAACAACGGTTTTACATTTTATTTAGTGATATTTGAGATTTAATTTTATATTTATTTTAATATCATTTTAAATATATAAATATATATGGTTCGAAATCTTACAAAACAACCCAAAAGAAATTGAGACCTCCACTATAGCAGATTAATACCACTCAAAATAATATCCTAAATGACATTCCATCATGGTATACATAGGTATTTACTTGGAGAAATTGCATGATAGGGATTCTTAAAAGTCAATATTGCCAACTAAAATGGGGAGACTCTGTGATTGTGATATATCAATGTTATATTATATATATATATTAAATTGAAAAGATGAAATGACAAAAAAAAATTATATGACCACTAAATAATACATAAAATGTGATAAATAACATTTTTCAATATCAAAAACATTTTAATTGAAAAGGTATCAGAAAAATGGATAAGGATAAGGGCACGTAAATGTATCGTTGGATATAATTAATTAGAGGATTTATACTTATAGTAACAAGTTAATCTTTATTTTACATGCATTTATATAAACAAAAAAAATTTAAAATTTAAAATGTATAAACAAAATTTATTATTATTATTAATAGTTATACATACATGTTGAGGAGTCCCACATCTACCAAGGACCACCATAAGAGCTAGTTTATAAGCCTGGGCAGTCCTCACTCTTGTAAGTGCGTTTTCAGGGGTAGAGTTAGGGCCAGGTGAATCAATATGATATCGGAAGCGAGACGCTGCGCTGTGGAGGAAGGCTACACTACACTTATACCGTGGCAACCATAAGACCGCGTCGTCTGTCGACACGGTCGATGGGAGAGTGGTGTTGAGGAGTCCCACATCGACGAGGACCGGCGTAAGAGGCTGGTTTATAAGCCTCAGCGATCCTCGCCCTTGTAGCGCGTTTTCGGGGGTAGAGTTAGGCAGGTGAATCAACGTGGTATCAGCGGGACCGCAGCGGTGGAGTAGAGAACTATACACTTTACACCGTGGAAACCATAAGACCACGCGCCGTCCGTCGACACGGTCGATGTGAGGGGAAAGTTGAGAGTCCCACATTGACCAAGGACGAGAATAAGAGGTGGTTTATAAGCACAGACGGTCACTCGCACAGTAAGCGCGTTTTCAAGGGTAGAGTTAGGCGGAGTAAATCAACGTGGTATCAGCGGGACCTGGCGGTGGAGGAGAGCTACCTACTGCACACCGTGGCAACCATAAGAACACCACGCTTCCCGTCGACACGGTTGATGTGAGGGGGAGTGTTGAGAGTCCCCGCATCGACCCGAGACCGGCGTAAGAGGCGGTTTTATAAGCAGGCGATCCTGCGCGCAGCAGCGCGTTTTCGGGGGTAGAGTTAGGCCCGGGTGAATCAACGTGGTATTAGAGCAAGACCGCAGCGGTGGAGGAGAAACTGCCACAGCACACTCGTGGCAACCATAAGACCACCGCGTCGGTCGACACGGTCGATGTGAGGGGAGTGTTGAGAGTCCCACATCGACCAAGGACAGCGTAAGAGGCTGGTTTATAAGCTGGGCGATCACCTGGGCCTAACTCTGCCCACGAAAACGCGCTTACTAGGGTGAGGACTGTCCAAGCTTATAAACCAGTTCTTATGCTGGTCCTTGGTCGATGTGGGATTTCTCAACACTCTCCCTCACATCGATTGTGTCGACGGACGGTGGTGGTCTTATAGTTGTCACGGGTGTAAGTGTAGGCGCTCTTCTCCTCTCGCTGCGGTCTGCTGATACCACGTGTTGATTCACCCGGGCCTAACTCTACCCCCGAAAATGCGCTGCTGGGCGAGGAGCCGAGGCTTATAAACCGCCTCTTACGCCGGTCCTTGGTCGATGTGGGACTCTCAACACTCCTCTCACATCGACCGTGTCGACGGATGATGGTGGTCTTATTGCCACATGTGCCAGTGTGTGCAGTGTAGCTCTCCTCCACCGCTGCGGTCCCGCTCGATACCACGTTGATTCACCTAGGCCTAACTCTACCCCTAAAAACGCGCTTACTAAAGTGAGTGACCGCCAGGCTTATAAACCAGCTCTTATACTGGTCCTTGGTCGATGTACTCCTCAACACTCCCCCTCACATCGACTGTGTCGACAGACGGTGATGGTCTTATGGTTTCTACGAGTGTAAGTGTAGGGTAGCTCTCCTCCACCGCCAAGGGTCCTGCTTTGATACCATGTTGATTCACCTGCGCCTAATTCTACCCCTGAAAACGCGCTTACAAGGGTGAGGACTACCTAGGCTTATAAACCAGCTCTTATGCTGGTCTTTGTTCGATGTGGGATTTCTCAACAATACAAGACAACAAATGAACTAGTTGAGTTGACACTAATCTATATTATATTTAAAAATTTATATCATGTCTAATAGTTTTTTTAACAAAATTATCTCTACATTTTAAGTAATTGTTATTTACATAACTCTATTATTAGAATTACATAAAGTAAGGAATATATCTAAATACCGTATCAATAAAATATCCACCGCACAATATCCACTTTTCAATCATTATTATCTTCACCGAATTTTCTATGTTCAGTCGTTGTAATGCTCAATCATTATTTTTTACACAAAAAAAAATAATAATAATAATATCATCTCTTAGTCCACGTTTGATTTGCCACAAATTGTACCCAAAGAAAGTAGAAAGATTAATTGTATCCAGAAGGTGTTTTTCTTTTCCTTTAATTTGTTAATTTAATTTAGAACCAAGAACTTATCTTTATGCCGATCCTTTACGACGTTTGTTGCGAATTTAAGTTTATATTCTTTTGTTTTTAATGAAACGTTAATTATAGCTGATAACTCAGTAAATGCACCGGCATATTTCACTTATGTTACAACTTGTTTAAGACTCTCCTTATCTCACTCTTTAACTATAAATATTATACAAAACTAATATTAACAAAACTAATATTTAGATTTTGGCATCCAAACGAACAAAAGTCTAACAAATGATGACGAGGAACCGAAAAAACTATATTATCAATTAAAACATTACCCTTTCTATAAATATGAAGCCATAAAATTTCATATATACAAGCAACTTTTTTAAGCAATCAACCCAAAAATCTTACCACCTCCGTGATATCGAGAGTGATCCAGTTTGAAAGGGAGTAATCCACATGAATCGACAAAATAGGGTTATTCTTTTCCATATTTTAAGCAAAAATAGCTTGTGAATTAACAATATATAGCCCACTTTGGTATATGGAAGGTCTAGGGTTTAAATCTCAATTACGGATGTGTGAATAGTATAATTATTATTATTTTTTAAAAGTTGAACCCTTTCCCTTCTTTTAATTTTAAATTCTTTGTTTGGTTTTCATTTTAGACTCTATTATCATATGATTGAGATTAAGTATACAATGAAGTTGATTATCAATTTTTTTCATGAAAGGTTGTAACTTACCTCGGTAGGTACACCAGGACATTCCAACTTGATTGACCCATCTTTAGTATCATTATCATTTAGCCATAACTATGAATATTATTAAATAATTCAAAAAAGATGTAAAAATTAAATCTATAAAAAGAAATACCTAGCGAATGATGAGATGCAACGTCTACCTCTCTATAAATATGAAAATAGTAAAACTCCATATGAGAAACTTTCTCTAAATAATTAGCCCAATAGAGTATCACCTCCATGACATGGAGAATAATATAATCCAAAAAAGAGTAACAACATAAGCATAATAATACAACCAAAGTTTCCTCCGCCCAAAGTTCTCATCACATATCATTGCATGGATGGATACCATAAGTTCTACCTGAAAAGTATATGAGACTCCAAGTGGGTTACAAAAACATCCTGATGAGTGCTCAAAAAGCACTAAAATGACCATGATTTTATGCTCATTAATTGATTAAAAATATATATATTTATATTTTTTATCATATATTTATATAAATTTGTCTTTTTCAGAATTACGGGTATTTTTATTATTTTTCAGGTATTTTGGCTTAAAAACGCAATTTAAAGACTCAAAGAGGAATACTTGAAGCAATACATCACAAATATATTAATAAATAAGTGGGAAAAGGTCAAAAAACATGGAAACATTGGACAAAATGGGTCGAAAAGGTCAAAAATGTCAAAAAGACGGAGATCGCGCCCCGCTGCCTTAAAAATATTTACAACACAAATTTTTTTTTAAAATTTTGATAAATAAATTAAAAACGCTATTCCTTCCCCGGCAACGGCGCCAAAAACTTGATGAGCAGAATCGGGATTGCCAAAAACTTTGATGCCATCCCCGCAACGGAGTCATCCCCGGCAACGGCGCCAAAAACTTGATGAACGAAAACCGGCATCGCCGATTCTTGCCAATACTTTGGTTTTAATATTTATAAAACTCTCGCAAGTGCACGAATCATTTCGAATAAAATGATAAGTATACTCCCAAGGTCGATCTAAGGAAGGAATGTATGTGGTTTTTAATTTATTATTCAAACTTTTAAAAACGAAATTAAATCCTAAACATCTTGTCACGATATTTTGGGGTTTTTGTGTTTTTAATCTACTTAAAGAAAATTAAACATAGATTTAATAAACATTCATGCAAATTTTATCTTTTATAAATAGTGGAGTATTTATGGATATAATAACTAAGTTAATTATGCTTGCTCATATTATCTAGGTTATTAAAGATATGAATTGATATTTATTGATTCTCCCTTTTTTTGTATGAATACCACCTTTGATGGGGTTAGATATTCTTTGTTAACTAAACAAATCAATTAACACCTATGGGTGGGGTTGATAACTAATTTGGTTAATTAAATTAATTCCTTTTTCTAAGAGATTGAAAATGAACCATTTAAATGCCACCTTTGGTGGGGTTAGACAATTTAAACTTTATTCAAGGTGTCCAAATTAAACCTAAGAATTTAGTTATCCGAGTACTAACTTTCAAGTTTTAAAACCACTACTGAAAACATGTTGTCAATACATTTTCATATAATAATTCTTATAAAAACATTTGAAATAGAGCTTCACTCTAACTACCGGGCGATTGTACCAACAAATAAAAGAGCACTACTCTAAATTAGACCGGATAACTAAACCTTAAAATCTAATTTTCAGATTTAAGTTTGTAATGAAAAATAATATATTTCTCTCTAACATTCTTAATATAAAATCTTGAATAAAAAATAAAATCAATTCATTTTAGAGATTTTTACCTATTTAATATTTCGCAAGCATAACAACGTTATTATTATATCATGTTTACAAATATCTAGCACAGTTAAATTTAATCACAGACAAATTAAATATAACATGTAAGAATAAAGCATAAAAAATAACTGCAAAGAAAATAAAATCCTTACAGTACTTCGATGCCATTCCCGTTGCTAGAAAACCTCCAAACGGAATTTGCACTCCCATTTATTGAATCAAAAAGCTAATAAATTATAAAAACATAACTAGTTCTTCCCAAAGAGGGAAGAACTCTAAAACTAAGAGAAACTAGCTAAAACATAAGAAAAACTAGCTAAAACATAAGAAAAACTAAAAAAAACTAAAAACTAAGAAATGGAGAGAAAGAAAGAAGAGAGAAGTGTGTTTTTGAAGTGAAGGGAAGGGGGGTATTTATAGGTGAGGATGGAGAGAAAAAATGAGTAAAAAAATGTTAAAAAATATAAAAACGCGTAATGGACATGGTGAGGTCATCAATGACATCAACATGACATCATGTGGGCGGCTGCACGTGAAAAATGGGGCGAAAATGCATTGGGCGCGCGGAGGGGCTGTTGGGCGTAACGCGCGCGGGCATTGGCGGCCGGGGCGCTGTGGCACCGGGTCAGCGCTGGCCGGGGCCAGGACGCGATTTCCGTCTTTTTGACATTTTTGACCTTTTCGACCCATTTTGTCCAATGTTTCCATGTTTGTTGACCTTTTCCCACTTATTTATTAATATATTTGTGATGTATTGCTTCAAGTATTCCTCTTTGAGTCTTTAAATTGCATTTTTAAGCCAAAATACCTGAAAAACAATAAAAATACCCGTGATTTCGAAAAAGACAAATTTATATAAATATATGATAAAACATATAAATATATATATTTTTAATCAATTAATGAGCATAAAATCATGGTCATTTTAGTGCTTTTTGAGCACTCATCACATCCCATAAAAAATGATGTAAAGGTCCGACAAATGCCTACACACCCAGATAGGCCTGGTGATCCAAAAACAACACCATCTATATTTACCTTTATCCATCACGAAAGTGACACCCTCTAAATAACCTTTATAATCTATGGGGTACGTCTTGGGACACCATGTATCTATAGATGCTTAAGCATATAAAGTTCATCACTATATTTTGCATAGATTACCACTATGATAGGCATGTTGCATGAATAAATTGCCAAGTTGTGGAAAATTTAAAACTTAGAGTCATTCATATGCTCTATAATTAACAATGATCATTTTTAGTTGTCCATATCACCTAGATGAAAAAAAGATCACTACTTTTCATAAATTAAGAAGATAAGACCCAATATCTACTACTAGTGTCCATAGGTCAAGGATAAAAGAGCTAGTATGAACCACTAGGCAAGAAGGAGCATAAAAAATTCTATAAATCAATTGCAAAATAATAGCTCAAAAAAGGTAAGATATATTTTTCTCGACTAAGCCACACAACGAGCATATGGAATAATAAGCCTTTGTTTTCCCAACCACATGTAGGAATCATAAGTCTTATTAGTCATTGACCATATCCAAACTCTAGTATCAATACAAGTCTTAAAAACTGCTAATCAAATCTCTAAACTAGTATCCAAATTGATAAGCATCATTAGAAGATTATGGAAAAGTCAATCCATCCACTGGTATATAATCCCACACTAATGAATGGATTGGTAGATCTATAAGGGCTATTAATCCTTTCAATTAAAGGAGGGTCCAACCAATTATCAATACAAAATTAGATTATAGAGTTATCGTCGACTATCTAGATTCCTTCAGAAGGAGTAATAAGGCTATAAACCTAACTAGGCTGAAGAATGAATATAATAACTTTGAGGGGCATCCTCCCTAACCAAGTATCATTTGCATAACTAAAAAATCATGTTAAAGTTCCTTGTGATAACCCATTCGAAATATTTTTTTTAACATAGCCTCATTTAAAAGACTGAGGTCTAGCAATCTAAAAATGCTTTCCTTTAAAGGATGATAACAATTCCTCCAAACAACCTAGCCATTTTAAGTGTATATGTCCTTCTTGAGAAGAAGAAATTATATATGACGATTGTTAGACTGTCTAAAATTGATTATGGCCATTTATATATTTGGAAAGAGTAAAGGAACATACTTTGAATGGTAAAAAAAATCAAGCATCGAAGCTCTACTAGAGAGAGTGTGATTCCTTTCCACGCTTCAACTCATGCATAAATTTTATCAACCAAACCTTGAAACCAACAATTGGCTTGAGGCACTAGTCTTCCAAAGTAAAGAAAAATATTTATCCAAATTTTCCAAATAACTTAAGAGGCATCCATATAATTGAATAGCCTCGGATAAAACCTAAAGGTTTGATGGGTAGGTACGACTAAAGATGATAAGGTCATTTGCATGTAAAAAATGGGTCAATGCAAGGATGCCTCATGGTAAATAAATAGGAAGGAAAACTAAGAACCCATGGAACTTACTAAGAAAATCTCCAAAAATACAAAACAATATACAAATGGTCCTTATTATCAGACAGCTCTTGAGTAAGAGCAATAACCCATCGGCCAACTATTAACTAAGATCAAGATTCTTGTAGAACCATAGAGATTGCAGATATAATCCAAAAGGTATCATTATAGCCAAAGCACCGCATCATTTTAAAAATAAAATCCCAATTCATGGTATTAAGAGCTTTGCAGATATTAATTTTTAGAGCAACATTACACCCACAAATAAGGAGTTGCATCGTGTTAAAGAACTCAAATGCACCAACCATACAATTGGTAATGTTTCATCCTGTAATGAACCCAAACTGATTATAGGACAAGATGCGAGAGAAAATAACTCCCAAATTCCCAACAACAATCTTTGTTATTAGCTTAAACATAAAGTTTCCTTGGACGAATGAATGATATTGAGCAACAGTATTTGCATACAAATATTCAGGTATAAGGATTTTAAAATTAGAATTTAGTTCAGGATGCATCTAACCTATTTTGAGAGCCCTAAATTGCTATTATTATGTATGTACTAATAATGTCTCATGATTGTTGAAATAATTCATCTATAAAACTATCCAATCTAGGAGCACTTATAGGTTCCTTATCAAAAACTATGGCATGTATGGCCTCTAGTGATGGTACACTTCATATATTACCATTGTCTGTAAAAGTGACCAAGGAGGGCACGAATAACTCAACAAAAGTCAAATCGATGGCATCACCCTCTAAGTTGAACAAAACTAGTCATAGTATCCCAAAATATGACTAGTTATCATTTGAAGATCCTGTTTAACCTCTCCATTAATTTTCAAATGATCTAGGGTTTGAATAACAATAAGCTTGTAGTTTCCTAACATCTAAGAAATGCTTTGAAATCTCCTATCCCTAAACATAGGGATTAAAGATCTAAAATGAACCTTATAGAGTTCCCGAGGTCCCTTCATTTGACATAAGTGCCACTATCATAAACAAAGGTTAAAATATGAATTTTGACATTTATAGTGTAAGTAACCATTATATGTTACTGATGCTATAAAAAACCGTAGTATCATTCACTACTAAGGGATTCGACAAGAGTTAGAACTTACTTACTGATGTAGAGTTAGCCTTAATAAATGTGTAGCTAAGATTTTTCTAGAAGCGATTCTTTTAAGAGCTATGATTTGAAACAGGCTCTATAATACAAGAAAAATTAGGTCATACCTTTCTACAAAGGTTTTACTGAGTAAATCAAGTATCCTTGTTCGAGATATATACTTCTACAGTTCTAGTAAAGAACTATCATGATGAGCTATTATCTGAGGCCCCTATAAAGAAATTAAGTCTCATAGGTTGAAAACAATGGTTAAATAATTTTCTCCGTTAACATTTTGATCTAAATTAGCAAAGATATTTATATTTCAAACCTAAGAAGTAACTTCAAAGCCTTAAGCTTACCATTAATAATTCCTATGGGAATAGCCTAAATAGAGATTGACTAGATATCACATACCAAATTAATAAACCTAGGATGTTCAAGCCATACCATGAAATTAAAATGGCCTTGGACCACTCGACCCAACTGTAGTGGTAGAAAGTAAGAGCATATGGTGATTAAGTGGTGTCATGGAAGAGTGCAACAAGAAACAGTAGACCAAAATTCAAGGAAGGAATCAAAGCACAATCCACAGTCTCCTTGTGACTAAATATTAGAAATGCCGCTTCTGGAGTAAGTATAAAATGCCCCCTAGTATCAATTTTATCCAAATAACAATAAGAGACTATAGCTTTGAATTCCTAAGTTAATATGGTACTACGAGATAAGCTTGTAGTTTCCTAACATCTATGAAATGCTTTGAAATCTCTTATCCCTAAACATAGGGATCGAAGATCTACAATGCACCCCATAGAGTTCAAGAGGTCCCTTCACTTGACATAGGTGCTAATATCATAAACAAAGGTTAAAATATGAATTTTGGAATTTATAGTGTAAGTAATCATTATACGTTGTTTATGCTATAAAAAATCATAGTATCATTCACCATTAAGGGGGCCGAGAAGAGCCAGAGTTTACTTATTGATGTAGAGTTAGCCCCAATAAATGTATAACTAAGATTTTTCCAAAAGAGATTATTTTAAGAGCTAGGATCTAACAGAGGCTCTAAAATATAGGAAAAAAAAAAGCTATACCTTTCTACAAAGGTTTTTCTAAATAGATCAAGTATCATTGATCAAGATATATACCTCTACAGTTTTAGTAAAGAACTATCATGATGAGCTATTGTCTGAGGCCCCTGTAAAGGATGTAAGTTTCACAGGTTGAAAGTGGGAGTTAACTAATTTGGTCCATCGACGTTTTTATATTACTACTCTCCAGCCTTCAATCTTGGAATCTTTTAATTGATCATTTTTTTTATTTTGTGTACACATGCACTAAGTGCAACTATCCAGATATAAGGTGCTGTGATAGTAAGAGTAGGTAAAGTGAACTTTGATGCTACAAGCCAAGGTAGGGATCCAGTGTTAGAGATGCTAGAAAAGGAAAAAAAAGATGGGGATAGTAGAGCCATATATGGTTAGGGTAGTGTCAATTGAGGCAAGATAAGCCATGGAGGTGATTACATCAGTGGGTATATCTACAATTTGTGCATGAAAATCTTTGGTTTCAAATACAGTAGTCTTAGGGGACAAGTCTTGAAATGTAGGACTCAAGATGTAGTACTAATAGCTAGCTTGATTGTTATAATAGTTGAGTCAACATCCATGGCATGAGAGAAAGAGGCGACGCAAGAAGGAGTAGGAGCCTCAATATCCAAGGCATAAAGTGTAGGAAACAAATTTATTTTAATCTTAAAAGTCAATATTGCCAACTAAAATGGAGAGACTATGTAGTATTGTGATATATCAATGAGTAATGCTAAGTGTATATTGTATAATATTGTTGTATATATTAAGTGACATATCAATATTATATTGTATATATATTAAATTGAAAAGATGAAATGATAAAAAAAAATTATATGACCACTAAATTATGTATATTAAATTGTGATAAATAACATTTTTCAATATCAAAAACTTTTTAATTGAAAAGATACATATATAGACAAATGGATAAGGATAAAGGGCACGTAAATGCCCAACAAAACAAGCAAAGATATCATTAGATATAATTAATTAGAGGACCGATACTTATTACAACAAGTTAATCTTAATTTTTCATTTTTATAAATAAAAAAATAAAAGTTTTAAATGTATACACAAAATTAATTATTATTATTAATAGCCATCCATACAAGCCTATAAATGAGTTGGTTGAATTGGTAGCACAACTCGATCAATATGCATGATAATACAAGTTCGAGGGTTGTTATGGACATACTTTTTGGCCACTAGTGTTTACTATCCTGCCTCCTAATTAAAAATTATCTTCTAATCGACCCAATAATTTAAAATAGTACGATTATTACTTAAGCTTATTGCAATTTTTCTTGAACAAAAAAAGGAAAATGGAAGGTTTTCTTTTACTTGGATGGAGATAACATCCACTGCATCTACAGTTCAATAATTAGGGCTTGGTTCTATCATAGCCTATATTCCTTTAGAAGATTTTTTTTCTTCTTTCTAAACCTACCTAAAAGTTTAAAAAAACAATTGAAAAAAAAACCTAATATAAAATATGTTACTTCTCAATATAAGTGATGTGTATGTTGACGTGTTGCATTGATAAAAGGATGACCTATTAATTTATGGAAACTATTTTTATTATAAATTTATAATAATCACAAATTAAATGATATAATTTTATTAGATAGTCTCACTTATTAGAAAAATGAAGTTTTTAAATATGTTTTTAAGCATCATGCTAAGTGAGAATACTTAGTATAATTGTGATATTTTGACACTAATCTATATTATATTTAAAAATTTATATCATGTCTAATAGTTTTTTTAACAAAATTATCTCTACATTTTAAGTAATTGTTATTTACATAACTCTATTATTAGAATTACATAAAGTAAGAAATATATCTAAATACCATATCAATAAAATTCCACCGCACAATATCCAACTTTTCAATCATTATTATCTTCGCCGAATTTCCTATGTTCAGTTGCTGTAATGGTCGATCATTATTTTTTTACCCAAAAAAAAAAAAAAACGTCTCTGAGTCCCTCTTCGATTAGCGAGAAATCATACCCAAAGAAAGTAGAAAGATTGTATCTAAAAAGTGTTTTTTTTTCCATTTGTTGATTTAATTTAGAAGCAAGAAATTATCTTTATGCCGATCCTTTACAACGTTTGCTGCTGTTATATATTGCTCCTTAGTGAGAAAATTAGAAAAGTCCCACATTGGTTAGGAATGAAGATGGGTGTTGGATTTGAGGCTATAAATAAAGCCCTCCTTCACCATTTGTAAACATCCCAAAATTTGTAAATCTTCCTCTTTTTTGTAAGGGTAATTGATTAGCTCAATTTTGCCCAATTAGTTGTAATTTTGAAGTTTATTCATTTGAAGATAGTGGAAGTGGTCAACGACGCCCGAGAACCTAGGTAACATTTATACCGAACCTCGTTAAATTTCTGGTGTTATTATTTTTCTGCTTTAATATTTCTGTTTCAATATCTATTTTAGTTTATTTTAGCATTATATTTCCAATAGCATTATTTTGTCGGGTTAGTTTGAGTTCTATTCATTTAAATCATAAGTGAATAGTAACTACTTAGAATAGGGAAAATATACTCGATTTTCCCACCAATTGGTATCAGAGCCGAAGGTTTTCTACCTAGGCATTTGTTTGTATTCCGTTTGTTTGCTATTGGAATATAGTTGCTAGTTGTTGTAATTTGAAGAAATGGCGGAAGAAAAATTTCTTTCAAACAAAGGCCAGTCATCCATGTCAAGCAAAACTATGGTGATGAACGCAAGGTTCGAGGTGGAGAAGTTTGATGGAACCTGGCCATCATTTCGGTACGTGGCAAGGCGAAGTTCTAGATGCTCTGTTTCAACAAGGTCTAGACATCGCCGTTGAAGAAGAGAAACCAGATGGAACAGATGAAGTAGAGTGGAAAAATATCAACCGATTGGCATGTGGTACAATCCGTTCGTGTCTCTCAAGAGAACAAAAGTACACGTTCATGAAGGAGACATCCGCAAGTAAGTTGTGGAAGGCGTTGGAGAACAAGTTCATGAAGAAGAGTGGACAAAATCGGCTCTATTTGAAAAAGAAGTTGTTCCGGTTTGAATACCTTCCAGGTACTACAATAAACGACCACATTATTGCTTTTAATCAATTAGTAGCAGATTTGTTAAATATGGATGAAACTTTTAAAGATGAAGATTTAGCCTTGATGTTGTTAGCCTCCCTTCCTGATGAGTTTGATCATCTTATTACGAGCTTACTCATTGGGAAGGATAAAGTGTCTTTTGAGGAAGTTTGTACTGCTTTGTATAGTTATGAAATTAGAAAGAAAGATAAAATAGAAAGCAGGAATGAAGCAGCAGAGGCATTGTACGTAGCAGGACATCCGCAAATACAACAAAAAGGAAGGAGAGGTAGATCTCTATCAAAAGGAAGACTTGGTAAAGATGAATGTGCCTTTGTCATGAGAAAGGCCATTGGAAGAAAAATTGTCCGAAACTGTAAAAGAAAGGAAAAGTCAGGCAATCCGATGTATGTGTAGCTGAAAGCAATTCAGATTCAGATTTTGCATTGGTTGGTTCGTCAACATCATCTCATCCTGGTGATTGGATTTTTGATTCAGCATGTACTTTCCATATGTCTCCTAACAAGGAGTGGTTCTTTAACTTTGAAGAACTAGACGGTGGAGTTGTTTTCATGGGTAATGATTATCCATGCAAAGTTTTGGGAATCGGTACAATTCGTTTGAAGAATCAAGATGGTTCAACCAGGGTCTTGACAGATGTTCATTATGTTCCAGATATGAAGAAGAATCTCATTGTTGTGGGAGTCTTAGAATCAAAAGGCTTCACTGTGACCATACAAAATAGGGCATCAAGGTTACTCGAGCACTTGTGGCGATGAAAGGTGTTCGGAAGAATAACTCCGTACTACTACCTTGGTAGTACGGTTATCGGGACAAAGACGTTGACAGTTTCAGATGAAGAAAGAGATTTAGAAACTACCAAGTTGTGGCATATGCGTTTGGGACATGCTGGTGAAAAAGCTTTACAGATTCTAGTAAAGCAAGGCCTGTTAAAAGGTGCGAGAACCGGCAAGTTGGAATTCTGTGAGCATTGTGTATTGGGGAAGCAGAAAAGAGTAAGCTTTGGCACTGCTCTTCATAATACAAAGGGTATTTTGGATTACATCCATACTGATGTATGGGGGCCAACAAGAACTCCATCCATGAGTGGCAAACATTATTATGTCACTTTCGTTGATGACTTCTCCAGAAGAGTTTGGGTGTATCTCATGAAGAAAAAGGATGAAGAAGATGATCGAGACTCAGACTGGTAAAAAGATCAAGCGTCTGAGGTCTGATAATGGCACTGAATACACAAATGATCCATTTATGAAAGTTTGTGAAGAAGAAGGGATAGTGCGACACTTCACTATTCGAAAAACACCACAACAAAACGGAGTTGCAGAACGTATGAACCGGACTTTGCTGGAAAAGGTTCGGTGTATGTTGTCAAATGCTGGTTTAGGCAAGCAGTATTGGGCTGAGGCTGTGACATATGCATGCCATCTCGTCACCCGGCTACCATCGTGGGCGCTTGAAGGCAAAACGCCTATGGAGGTATGGTCTGGAAAACCTGCTAGAGATTACGATTTCTTACATGTGTTTGGTTCAATTGCATACTACCATGTAACAGAGTCAAAGTTGGACCCAAGAGCCAAGAAAGCCATTTTTTTGGGGATCCCTTCTGGTTCTAAGGGATATCGACTATGGTGCCTTGAAACGAAAAAGATAATCTTTAGCAGAGATGTTACCTTTGATGAATCTGCATTGTTGAGAAAGGTAACTAAGAAGATTGATGACACTTTAGAGCAGGTGGAGCAAACTCCGAAACAAGTGGAGTTTGAAAGCAAAATTGTTAATCCAGTTAGTGAAGATAAGACAGAAGTTGATCCTCCATTGACAGAAGATGAATCAGATGAAGAGGTTTTAACCCAAGAACCTCCACAGCAACAAGAAGAAACTGCAGTTGATAGGCCACGACGACAAAATGTTAAGGTACCTGCTCGATACAAGGATTTTGAAGACCTACCTGCTCAGTTTAAGAATACGGTGGCCTGTGCACTTTCAGTTGTGCATGATGATGTTCCTTCCACATATAAAGAAGAAATCAGAAGCCCTGAAGTTGAAAGATGGAAGGAAGCCATGGATGAAGAACTTTTGTCCCTTCAGAAGAATAAAACATGATAGTTGACACAAAGGCAAGAAGGCAATTGGATGCAAATGGGTGTATGCAAAGAAAGATGGATTTCCTAACAAAGATGGTATTCGCTACAAGGCAAGGTTGGTGGCTAAGGGCTACGCTCTGAAGGAGGGAATCGATTATAATGAGGTATTTTCTCCAGTCGTAAAACATTCTTCCATTAGAATTTTGTTGGCCTTGGTAGCATAATTTGATTTGGAACTAGTTCAACTTGATGTGAAAACTGCGTTTTTACACGGTGACTTAGAAGAGGAAATCTATATGTCTCAAATGTATGGTTTATTGTTCTCGTAAAGAGAATTGGGTTTGTAAAATTTGAACAAATCATTGTATGGATTGAAGCAATCTCCAAGGCGGTGGTACAAACGATTTGATCGGTTTATGTTGCAACAAAAGTATACCGAAGCACACACGATCATTGTGTGTATTTTCGCAAGCTACAAAATGAGTCTTTCGTCTATCTCCTATCAGACGTCGATGATATGTTGATTGTATCGAAGAGCCAAGCGAGAAATTGAAAAGTTGAAGGCTCAACTAAGTCGAGTTCGAGATGAAAGATTTGGGAGAAGCCAAGAAGATTCTCGGTATGGAGATAGCGAGACAGAAGAAGGGAAGCTTAGTTTGACCCAGAGTCAATATTTGAAGCGGATACTACAACGTTTTGGTATGAATGAACAGACAAAACCTCGTAAGTACTCCGCTAGTTCCTCAATTTAAGCTTAGTGCTCAATTATCTCCTCGGAATGATGCGGAACGAGAATATATGGCAAAAGTACCATATGCAAATGCGGTTGGTAGCTTGATGTATGCAATGGTGTGTACAAGACCCGACATTTCACATGCGGTTGGTGTTGTAGCGGTACATGCATGATCCTGGTAAAGGACATTGGTTGGTCAGAAATGGATTCTACGGTATATTATAAATACTGTAAATGTTGGTTTAGTATTTCAGTAGGATAATACCATTGGTCAATGTGCAGTCGGATATTGTGATTCTGACTATGCAGGAGATTTAGATAAGCGTCGGTCAACTACCGGTTATGTGTTTACTCTTGCTAGAGCACCAGTCAGTTGGAAGTCTACCTTGCAGTCCACAGTTGCTTTGTCTACTACAGAGGCAGAGTATATGGCGATTCTGGTGTGAAGGAAGCTATTTGGTTACGAGGTTTGCTTGAAGACTTGGGAGTTGGTCAAAAACATATCAAGGTGTTTTGTGATAGTCAGAGTGCTATTCATTTAGCAAAGAACCAAGTCTACCATGCACGTACAAAGCACATTGACGTTCGTTATCATTTCGTGCGAGAGATTATTGAAGAAGGTGGAGTACTAGTTCAGAAGATTAGTACGACAGAGAATCCCGCAGATATGATGACCAAGGTGGTAACAGCAATCAAGTTCAAACATTGTCTGGACTTGATTAACATCCTACAAATCTGAATTGGCGTTGGCGTCGTTGATCTAGCAATTGAAGAAATCATTTAAAACCACTAAGTCGCTAAGGTGGAGATTTGTTATATATTGCTCCTTAGTGAGAAAATTAGAAAAGTCCCACATTGGTTAGGAATGAAGATGGGTGTTGGATTTGGGGCTATAAATAAAGCCCTCCTTCACCATTTGTAAACATCCCAAAATTTGTAAATCTTCCTCTTTTTTGTAAGGGTAATTGATTAGCTCAATTTTGCCCAATTAGTTGTAATTTTGAAGTTCATTCATTTGAAGATAGTGGAAGTGGTCAATGACGCCTGAGGACCTAGGTAACATTTATACCGAACCTCGTTAAATTTCTGGTGTTATTATTTTTCTGTTTTAATATTTCTGTTTCAATATCTATTTTAATTTATTTTAGCATTATATTTCCAATAGCATTATTTTGTCGAGTTAGTTTGAGTTCTATTCATTTAAATCATAAGTGAATAGTAACTACTTAGAATAGGGAAAATATACCCGATTTTCCCAACAGCTGATAATTTAAATTTATATTAATTCCTTTGGTTTTTAATTAAATGTTATAGCTGATAAACTCTAGTAAATGCACCGACACATTTCAATTATGTTAGAACTTCTTTAATACTCCTCTCGTCTAATAGCTCAACTATAAATATTATCAAATAGGTGAAAAAAAAAATAAATACAAAATAAATATTAACAAAACTAATAATTAAATTTATTGGTAGCATTTAAATGAATAAAAGTCCTAACAAATAATAAGGAATCCATTCTATCACCAAATCGTTGTATATATATTAAGAACACAAAAATCTATATTATCAATTGCAGAATTACCGTTTGTATAAATATAAAGCCATAAAATTTTATATATACGAACAACTTTTCTAAGCAGTCAAACTAGGAACCTTACCACCTACATGGCACCAAGAGTAACCCAGTTTGGAAGAGAGTAATCCACATGAATCAATTAAAGGAGGTTATTATTTTCCATATCTTAAGCGAAAACAACAAATATTATTAAATAAAAAAAGTTGTACAAAATAAGTCTATAAAAACATATACTTAGGTTTGTTTAGCAATCAAATAAAAGAAAGACCTAGCAAATGATGATTCATCCCACCATCAAATGGTTACATAAATACTTAGGGCCCAAGCTATTCTATTAGATGCAACATCTACCTCTCTATAAATACGAGAACATTGAAAATCCATGTGAGACACTTTCTCTAAATAGTCAGCACAAGCAAAGTACCACTTCCATGGCATGGAGAATAATTCAGTACGAAAAGGAGTAACAACATAAGTTGAGTTGGACCCCAACAAAAGTTTCCTCCACCCAATGTTCTCATCACATATCATTGCATGAATGGTTACCACAAGTTTTACCTCAAAGGTATATGAGACCTCAAGTGGGTTACAAAATATCCCTTAACAAATGATGTAGAGGTTCGAAAAATGCCTTCACATCCAAACAGGCCTCGTGATCCAAAAGGAACACCATTTATAATTACCTCTATCCATCTGGAAGGTGGCACCCTCTAAATAACCTCTATCATCTATGAGGCACGTTTTGGGACACCATGTATCTATAGATGTTTGAGCACCTAAAATTCATCCATTATATTTCGTATAGATTCCCACTAGGATAAGAACGTTGTATGAATAAATTGCCAAATTGTGGAAAATTTAAAACTTAGAGTCATCCACATGTTCTCTAATTGATAATGATCATTTTTAACTGTCCATATCACAGAGATGAAAAAAAGATCACTACTTTTCATAAATTAGCAAGTTGAGACCCAAAATCTATTGCTATTGCAGGTGTCCATAGGCCATGGATGAAAGAGCCAATATGTGACCGCTAGGAAAGAAAGAGCATAAAAATTCATATAGTGTTATTGCAAAATGACAGCTCAAGAAAAGGTAAGGTATGTTTTCCTTGACTAAGCCACACAACGAGCATCTGGAAAGAAAGGATTGCCCAATTTTCTATAGTTGAAAATATGTTATGAGTTTATCCTGAATAGCATGCCAAAATAAAATAGACAATGATGGTGGTATGAAAAGGGCCCAAATAACCTTACCCTAACTCTTTGGTTTCCCGACCACACGTGGGAATCATAATTCTCGTTAGTTATTGACCATATCCAAACTCTAGTGTCGGTACAAGTCTCAAAAACTGCCAATCAAATCTATAAACTAGTATCTAGATAGGCATTCTTAAAAATATTATGGTAAATGCCATCCATCTACTAGTAATTAATCCTTCACTAATGAATGGATTGGTAGATCTATTAGGGGATATTAATCCTTTCAATTAAAAAAGGGCCCAATTAATTATCAATCCAAAATTTGACCATAGTTATTGTCGACTAACCATCTAGATTCCTTAAAAATGGTCAAGTAATGTGGTTGTAAACCTAGCCAGATAGAAGAATGAATATAATAACTTTGATGGGCTTCCTCCCTAACCAAGTATCATTTGCATAAGTAAAACATCATGCTAGAGTTCCTTGTGATAACCCATTAGGAAATGTTTTTTAGCATAGCCACGTTTAAAAGATTAAGGTCTCGCAATTTGAAAGCCCATTTATTTAAAGTGTATATGTCCTTCCTGACCATAAGAAATTATATATGACAATTTTAGACCATATAAGATTGATTGTGGCCATTTATATATTTGGAATAAGTGAAGAAACATACTCTGAATAATCAAAGAAATTAAACATCTAAGCTCTATTAGAACGAGTGTGAATTCTTTCCACGCTTCAACTCTTGCATGGATTTTATCTACCAAATCTTGAAACCAACAATTCCTAAGGGCCCTTTGAGAAATATTGACACCTAAGTAGGGAATAGATGAATCTCTAATACATATCCCAATTATTTCCCAAAGTGAGGAGACATTGGCTTGAGGCACTCGTTTTCCAAAGTAAACAAAAGATTTATCCAAATTGTCCACCTACCTTAAGAGGCATCCATATAATTGAAAAGCCTCAAATAAAACCTAAAGGTTTGATGGGTAGGTACAACTAAATATGAGAAGGTCATTTGCATAAAAAATTGGGTCAATGTAAGGATGCCTCTTGGTAAATAAGTAGGGAGAAAGCGCTTGTTATAAAATAATGACCCATGGAACTTAATAAGAAAATTTTTGACAATATAAAAGAATATAAAATGGGTCTTTATTGTCAAACACCTCTTGAGCAAGAGCAATAACCCTTGGACTAATTATTAACTAAGATCAAGATTATTGCAGAAGCATAAAGTTCTCGAATCTAATCCAGAAAGGTATCATTATGGCCAAAGCATTGCATCACCTTTAAAATAAAATCCCAATTCATAGTATCAAAAGCCGTACGGATATTAATTTTTAGAGCAACATTACACTCACAATTAGAGAGTTGCATCATGTTAAAGCACTCAAAAGCACCAACTATACAATCATTAATGTTTCATCTCATAATGAACCCAAACTAATTATAGGACAAGATGTGAGAGAAAATAACTCCCGAATTCCCAACGACAATCTTTATTATTAGCTTACACATTAAGTTCCCTTTGGCGAATGATCAATATTGATCAATAATGTTTTCCTACAAGTATTTAGGTATAAGGATTAAAAAATTAGAATTTAGTTTAGGATGCAACTAACCTATGTTGAGATAGTCCTAAATTGCTATTACTACGTATGTATTAATAATGCCCCAACATTGCTAAAAGAATTTATCTATAAAACTATCCAATCCAGGAGCACTCATTGGTTCCTTATAAAAAACCATGGCATGTAAGGCCACTAGTGATGGTACGCTTCATAAATTGCCATTGTTTGTAAAAGTGACCAAGAATGGAAGACTAACTCAATAAGACTTAAATCGATAGCATTACCCCTTGTGTTTAACAAAACTACTCATAGTATCCCAAAATATGACTAGTTATCATTTCAAGATCCTATGTAACTTCTCCATTAAATTTCAAATGAGCTAGAGGTTTTTAGGCTTTTAAATGATGAAGGAGTGAGTGGAATAAGGTAGAGTTTTTTCACCACCTTTCAATCATTTTAATATGATCTTTTCCCTTAAAAATTTCCATTATTAATGTAGTAATCTATTTAAGTCAACATGAGTATTAGGCTTCAATTGGAAAAGCTCTTTGAAAAATGAGTCATCATTATACTATTTTTTGTCATTTATATGGGTAGCAGAGGTTGTTGCAATATTTTGATCTGAATTACTAAAGAACTCCTTATTTTAAACCTTAAGAACCAATTTTAGGACCTTAATTATCTTAAAAATAATCCTCATGGGACTAGCTTGAATAGAGGTTGACTAGATAGCATATACTAAATTAGTAAAAGTAGGATGCTCATATACCATGAAACTGAAATGGCCTTGGACCACTCCGCCCAATTATTTAAGTGATATCGTGGGAGAATGCAACAAGAAATAGTGGACCATATTTCAAGGAAGGATTCAAAGCACAATCCATAGTCTTATTGCAACCAAATATTATAGAGGTTGCTTTTATAGTAAGTATAAAAGGCCTCTTTAGTTTCAATTTCAACCAAATAACAATAAGATACTATAGTGTTGAATTCCTCAATTAACATCATCCTAAGAGATGAGCCTATATTTTCGTGACATTTAAAAATTTCTTTTGAAATCTCTTATCCCTAAACGTAGGGATTAAAGATCTAAAATGCACCTCGTGGACTCCCAAAGGTCCCTTCGCTTGACATAGATTAAAAGAATTTTGGCATTTATAGTGTAAATAACTGTTATATGTTATTGATGCTATAAAACAACTGTAGTATCATTCACCACTAAGGGGGCCGAGAAGACCTAGAGCTTACTTATTGATGTAGAGTTAGCACCAATAAATATGTAACCAAGATTTTTCCATAAGCGATCCTTTAGATAGCTATGATTTGACACAAGCTTCACAATACCAAAACAAATCAGGCCATTCTTTTCTACAAAGGTTTTTCTAAGTACATCAAGTATCCTTGTTCGAGATACCTTTACAATTCTAGTAAATAACTATCATGATTATCTATTGTCGGAGACCCCTGTAAAGGATGTAAGTCTCGCAGGTTGAAAGCGAGGGATAACTAATTTGGTACCTTAACTTTTTTATAGTACTAATTTCTAGCCTTCAATCTTGGAATCTTTCAATTGATCATTTTTTATTTTGTGTACACGTGCACTAAGGGCAACTATCGAGACAGAAGGTGGTGGGATAGTAAGAGAAGGTAAAGTGAACCTTGGTGTTGTGAGTGAAGGTAGGATCCAATGTTAGTAGTGCAAGAAGAGGAAAATGTATAGGTTTGGAGCCATATATGTTTAAAGTAGTGTCAATTAAGGCAGGATAAGCCATAGAAATGATTACATCAGTGGATATATATGTGGTTTTTGCATGCAAACCTTTGGTTTCAAGTACAGTAGTCTTACGGAGGCAAGTCTTGAAATTAAGGACTAAAGATGTACTATTAATAGCTAACTTGATTGTTATAATAGTTGAGTCAACATGTATGACACGAGAGAAAAAAGGTCACGCAAATGGGAGTAAGAGACTTAACATCCAAGACATAGAGGGTAGGAAAATAATTGCTTAACAAAATTGCATTAGCATTACTAGTTACCTTAGGCCTATAGGCTTTTTGTGTGTGAGTTTGTGCTTGGGTCTTAGCTAGCTGTGTCACCTTTGGCTTTTTCGTTGCAATTGTAGCATTTTTTCTACATTTTCAAGCTGCATGGCTCGTTGAGGAGCATAGATTGCAAAAGTCTAGCACATTTCATATAATAGGTTTGCAAAGATCTTAAGAGATCCTACTTTTACCATAATCTACTCATCTAATTTAAGATCAAGATCTATATCGATCAAGAGTCTATTACATTGGTCCAGCTCACCATTGAGAGTGTCATCGTCAATTTTAAGGGGACGCCAATGACTAGTGCCATTTGAGTAAGAATCTATTTTTCTCAAAATTTTTGTAGAATTGGACCCACACTTTGAGCATTGATGGATTTTTTATTGTGACGATTAAAATTGGGTCTCCACATTTGAATACAAAAAATCTCAAGTTTAACATTAATGCGGGCATTAATTCGAACTCTAGCCGGGGGATTCCAAACCGTGGTAAATTGGGTTTTTAAGTCACCTTGACTCCAAGATTTAAGAATGTTTGTTGAGTTGTGAATTGGGTTTGTTGACTCCACGAATAAGGGGCTATTTTTGTGCATGCACAACAGTTGTGAGTCTGAACAAATCTGCATGATCTTAATAATCCCACTTAGTTGGATTAGGGTTTTACATAATAGGTATACAATATCCTAATCATAAAAAATAAACACCACATAATTTGGGAAAAAATAATAAAAACTAAAGTAGGAACAGTTAAACAAAAAAAAAAGAAGAAGAAGAAGCAAGAATGCCATATCATAATGATTATATGATTTGTCTTCTTCCGATAAACGTCGCTGTTGTATTAATGAGGACATGATTATTCAAAGAGAAAATTTTGAGAAAGACTACAGCCGTCAATGAGGTTACTGCTGTATTGATTGCCGACTCTAAATTTTGTCGTACTATTTTTTCACAATATTTAATACGTACGTACTCAGCCTATGACTTCAAAAGATCAGAAGGGCAGAATAATTTATGTGATCAATATAGTGCAGACATCAATGGCCGCCAACTTATTGTTCGGTAAAATTACCCTTCCTCACAAATAGTTGATTGATCGAAATATCTGTTTTGATGTGCGCATATAGCAAAAAATATCTTGTAATACGATCTGATGGTGATTAGAAAATCCTAATTGTCAGTAAGAGAATAGCAAATCTGATGGTGAATTGAGTGATGTCCCTTCACGTATGAATGAGAAGGGAGAAAACTTCAATGCTCCACTAATCCAAAAAGCTTCAACACAAAACTATAACCAACGTTAGTACATGATAATTGGTGTATTTGGTGGGAGGTGAAGATGGGTAATTGAGTGATAAATAAAGAGGGTAATTACATCATATAATTTTTTTTTATATACAAAATTTTATTTATATCCTTTTACAATATTTTTTTTAACATTGTATTAAAATAAACATATTTTTTTATTAAGAGATTAAAAATAAAACTATGTTAAATAAATAAGATAGAAAACATCTACTTAAGAATATGAGTGTACATGATTTGATTTTGATTTAAAATACTAATTGAACCAATGTATATCGATTTGTTAAATTAAAAATCGAAACCAACTTACTAAATGTTGATTAAAATATTTGATCAACCTATTTACTTCATTTTATTATCGTTGATTTATGGTTTAGATTACTTATTTTTTAAGTAAATTAAAATAATTTTTATTTTATATCATTGTTAAATTAATAAATAATATTTATTGTTTAATCAACAATTTAATTAAAAAATTGTATATTAATATTTAAATTATAATTAGGCATAAATTTTTAAGAATAAATTTTTAAAATGAGTAAATTATTGAGAAGAAAAATTAATTTATAATTTTTATTAATTATTGTAAACTTTTTTAAAAATGAACAAAAGAGAAAAATAATATAAATTGTTTTACCTTTTCAAATGATGTAAAATTTTAATTATCATTATAAACAAATATGATATATGTACTATAAATGTATAAAATTAAAAAATAAATATGTAAATTAATAATATGTAGGTTAATTTTGGTTAAGCTTCGATTTACAAAGTTTAAAATTTTATCCTATTTGATAGACGTTGCTTTTTGTATTTTCAAAACCAAAACCTATATAAAACTTACTTAGATTTTTCATGGTTTAGGTAAGTAGTTTCTCGGCTATTATGTCCACCACTACTTAAAAGCACAAAAAATAATAAAATATTAGACTATGTACAATACTCAACACCATTTTACATCAAATATTATACTAAAAAATATAATCTTTTATAAAATAAAATGTTTTCTAAAAAAATGACACGTGAACAATATCATATCAAATTTAACATAACATTGTTTATCGCATTGTTTTTAATGAAATTTTTATGTTTTGGGGCAAAATTGGGATGTCATTAATGAGCATCTTAAGTTTTGTTATTATTAAATATAATGATATATATTTTAATATTTAATATTGAGTGAATATAAATTATGCATGATTTAAACTTATGCATTTAACAATGTCAAATTTTCGTTAGCTGCAATAAATCAAGTAAATTTGGAATCAAGTTACAAATCAACCATACTGATCTTATATGTGATACGTATAATACCACAACTTTTATGTGATTCGTATAATACCACAAGCCGATGAGATTGAAAAGAGAAATTTTCTAGCACATATTAAATTTAATAATTTTAAGTTACTCTTAATACCTTTAATAATACACTAACAATGATAAAGTATTAAATCATACGATATGTCATCTATGTCCTCAATGCTGATCCGGTCAAAAGAATTCATAAAGGTAACCAATATTACAATAAATAATATTTTTCATGAAAAAGGCAAGATATTGTTTTTATTTGTAAATTATGCATTTTATTATGATATATTGCTTATATGAAAAGATGTGATATTTTATATTAGATTTTTATTTGTAAAGTATTGCAAATTTGAAGGAAGAATCATAAGAATTAAAAATATAAATAGCATTTGGCAAAAAATTTGCCCTCGCTGCAACAAAAACAAAAAAAAAACAAAAAAAGTCAAATAGGGGATCTAATACAATGTAAGACGGAAAATATTATATACATGGGAATGTAAATTATTTAAATTTAATATTTTTATCATCAAACATAATAGAATTTAATTAGGTTCGTATTTAGAGGTTACAATGATATATAATGTTTATGTTACCTTATTCCATGCAATAGATATATTTACTAAGTGCTTCAACTTTTGAATTTTTCACTCTAAAAAATGAGGTGCATTTTATACTATTTTGATTTTAATAATATCATTATACTTATATAATATGATATATATCTTGAATATACCTAGAATTTAACTAAATATAAGTTTTTATTGTCTACTAGCACATATCTCGACATTAGCTATCATATGTAGAGAAGAATTTTGACTTTGAAATGAAAATGGCAAACATTAGACCTAATGAAAAACAAATATCGTAATATCGTACTTCAAGAAATTCATCTACTATATGAAAATACCATCAAAGACTTCCCATCATGAAAATCAAGATCTAGAATAATGAAAAGTATAATCTATCATTAAGAAAACATATAGGGAAGAATTATCTTAAGTGGTTATAAGTGATGAGGCATTTTTTGGCTCATGGATTGTCCCAATGTTAACAGTTTTGATTCCTTTGAATTATAAAGTGGCAAAAAAATGTGAAAAGTTCAATGAAAGAGTAAGATTATGTTCTATTTTACCCAACTGAATATGATATAATTCTTGAATGAAGAAGCTCGAAAGCAAGTTAATAGTGAGTAGAATTTTTAGTCTATTAGTGTTATTAAAGCATGTAAGCATTCTAATTACATCTGTCAAAACTATGACAAGTAGCTTAAATGATTCCTAATATAATGATTACAGCAAGAAGAAGATGACTAAAGACTTGAAGTCATCGGATTGGAAATATCAAACATAAAATATTGGTTCCGAAAAATATTTTATTGGTCACTTTCTTGATTATAAGATAATAGATTCTAAACCAGTATTGTAAGTCCTATCATTTTAATGTTGGCATTCCTATGCGCAAAATACTATGTCTATATTTTATTTATTGTTTCTATTTACCCTTTGAAAGGTTAGCTACTAGTGTATCAGTATCACTTTAGTTTCGTGTTTTCCTGTTACATATATTCATTTTCTTATATTGTATTTAGTTTGTATTGTTTATGTTTTCACATTGTGGAGTTTGTTTATTAGTTGTGCTGTCTCATTGAGGAGTTGGCTTTTCTTAGTGTCTAAAATGCTTTTCAATGTGGCTTGCTCAATGATGTTCTCATCATGGTCCTCACCAATATGGTCAACGAGGATTCGAGATGCTAACTTTTTATATAAATTTCACTCTCTTTTTTCTTTTTTTCTTTTTTTTCTTGGCAAGAATTGGTGGAAAGGTTTTCTCGTTTAGTACAAAATTTCCTCTATCTGTTCTTTGTTTGTTCTTGGTCCATTTTTCTTTTGAGTATTGGGTCTAGGAAACAATATGTAAATATGTAGGAAATATAACATCATATATAAGTCTATCTCATATTTCTTAAACATTGGATTAAGCGTAAAAAGTATGAAATTGAGTGAGGTTTTGTTGAGAGTTAAAATAAATGATTGGTTAGTAAAGATTCACATTCTTTTGAGGAGTTTCTCTTAGAGTTAGGTTGTTATGTGTCGATAGTTAGTTGCAAGAGTGCAACAACTCCTATAGATGATGAGCTTTTATGGTGGTGTGTTATATATCGGCTAGTAGTTGCAAGGATAAAATAGTTCACCTAGGTGAGGAACCTATACAGTAGTGTATCGTGTGTCGGTTGGGTGTTACGAGGCCACAACGTGGTGCATAGTTTAGGATCCTATATGTATGTATGTAATGTGTTAGTTTAAAGTTTAGTGACATAAAGAGTATGCATGTTATGAGGTTGAGCTATCAGTAATCAATCACATCTTGTGGTAATGAAGCTTTAGGGATAAGCTTAGATCTACTTGGATCAGATGTTGTGTTGAAAATGAGCGAGGGTAGCTTTGGTGCAGTTAGGACAAATGTCTCAACTAGAAGAGGTATTTGCATTTAAACTTTTATTGAGTTATATATTACTAATTTAATTTTTAATGAATTTCTTATTACCAAGTGGTACGTTAAATAACCTGATGATGTTACCACGTAAGATATGGATCCTATATGGGTTTATCTTTCTACATAATATTTTATGTATGATTTCATACTATGAGAATACAATCATTAATTAACAAGTATATTTGCATATAAAAGTTCTTGAAGTGATTGAAAATAAGAGCTTATGAAGCATACCATGACTAATGTGTTTATCATACATTATTCTTTCTTATTTATTGGTTCTTTTTATGGTCTATTGATTCAACATGTTATTTTATTGAATTTTAGTTATGCTATATGCTTAATTCACACTGGAGGCCTACTTGGCCGAGTTGGAATAAAGGTCACAAAATATTTCATCGGTTAGCATATCTAACCTTTTATAGGTCTCAAGTCAAAACTCTAACTCACAATTGTACAATTGTTTCAAACGTATGGAATTCTCAAGTATGAAGTCAAGTTCGAGAAGTCCAAAATATCTTAATTGAGATACAAGATGAATGGATGGTACTAAGTGAAACCTTCCAAGTTTTAACTATCATTGAGAATTTTTCCCATTTCTTGGAGGAAGGTCAAGTCCTACCTTATGCACAAGCAAAAACAAAGTTTCCTTTATGGACTTGATTATTAGGTTTAAGGTGGAATAAGATAACATGGTTTTTTCTAAATAAGGGTTTATCTTGTCAGCACCTAAATCTAATGTGGTAGAGCATGGTCAAAGCTCCAAGCATAAGAAAAACAAGAATAAGAATTAGTTGGGTAAAATTTATAAGTTCGGACTTACAGAGAAAACTTTAAGAAGTCAAAATTCAAAGGGATTTACTTTAACTATCAAAGAATAAGACATAAGTATTGAGATTGTAAGTTTCAAAGCTATTCATGGAAAACTCTACTACTTTTTCTATAAAAAGACAAGGGAAAAATGATACCAAAGATGACCTTTGGGAAGGATCTCACCTTGAGCAATTCTTCTATGTGCTTGAAATTCACAAGAACTTTGTGTCTAGTTCGTTTTTTGAAAAAGCATAGGTTCATAACTGTCTTTGAGTAAAGACAAGATAGTGTTGAACAAAAGAGGAGTGTTTGTGGGCAAAGTGTATACTTGTAATAAACTTTTTAATCTTAATGTTATGATTGTAATGCTTAAGAAAATTAATAAAGTTAATTATGTTACTTTTTTGTTTGAGTCTCTCAATTTATGTCATGGTAAACTAAGTCATGTTAATGATGATACATTGCATAGATTAATTAATATGGATCATATAAAACTTTTCAAATTGATTCTAAGTACAAATGTGAGAGTTGTGTGAAGCAAAATCACTAGGTCATCCTTACATTCAATTGAAATGAACATTGAACCCTTTGAATTAATCCATAGTGATCTATTTGATTTGCAATTTTTTCAAACAAGGAGTGAAAATAAGTATTTTATTACTCTTATGGATGATGACATGAAATATGGCGGTGTATTTAATAAAAAACATTGATCAAGCTTTAGAGAAATTTATTCTTTATAAAGTTGAAGTTGAGAATTGATAACTATATATTATATAGTTATTTTGTCCATTTTATTATTTATAATTGCTATGTTCTTAATATTTTTATTTAATTAAAATGTATTAAAATAATATTTAATCAGATGTTGACACGTGGCATGTGTTTTGAAAAAAATGAAAAAGTAGAACCGGTGCACTTTCCAACTGGTTTTGTATTTCTCCCACACTTGTCTTAAAATAATATTTTCGATGTTCCCCACTATTTCACGCGTGATTGTAAAAAAATATTTTCTGATGTATTTTTTTAGATAATTAGAGCTATAAATAGGGGATTTTTGCGATAAATTAAAGGGGTTGGGGAGTTCGACTATGGAACACGCAGAAGCCATTTTTGGCTTCTGTTGTGTTCTACATGAGCCAGAAATTTAGAGAGCATAGATTATAACATTCTAATTTTCTTTTGTTTTTCTTCAGCTAAAATTCCTTAAATTCTGTAATTTTAATTTTTGTTATGAAGTAATTTAATTTTTCTAGGGTTGCGTTGTAACTTAATTTTTGAAGCCTGAATAAATTAATTTTGAAAGATTTATGAGATTTTTAATTTGTTTATTCTATTTGTGCTTAATGCTTTTGATTTATTGGAAGATTAATCAATTGATTTGTGACACATAAATAAACTTGAGAAAGACATTTTTGTGACACTTAAATAAACTTGAGAAAGGTATTTTTGTGTAATTGCTCGTGGATAGAATAACATATATATATAAAGGATATGAATATACCTTTATTGTACGTGTAACTATTTGAGAACTTTGAATGTAATGAATCTTGATGAATTTAATTCTCATAGGAACATAGTAAATTATTTTAGCGAGATGTGTCTATATAGAGCTCGGAAGAGATGTATGGATAAAATTAAGAATTCTTGGTTGAAAAATTAAATTTACAAAAAATATAAATCAAGAGAAAATAATATGATTCGAGTGTATTAATTTAGTGAAAACTGCAATCCTATAATTTTCTTATTTATTGTTATAAAAAATTAGTTTAGTTAAACATCTTTCAACTTATCGATCGTTTGGATAAAATCAGATCGAAACAATTTTAGTACTTGACAAATAATAGTAACAAATCTCTGTAGGAATGATAACTTATTTATCATTTTTATTACTTATGACCGTGTATACTTGTATGTTTTTATGTTTTCGTAAAGAGACAACAAGAATCAACTAAAAATAAAAATCAAGGTAATACAAAATGATTACAATTGTTAGTATGAAGTACTCTTTGATGAATTCTATGTATATCAAGGAATTTTACATGAAATCAAAGCATCTTATTCTCCCCAACAAAATGATGTTACTGAACAAAATAACCGTATGTTTAAATAAATGGTGAATGCAATGGTATTAAGTTATCGATTATCACATAGCTTGTGGAGAAAATAGATATATTTTTAATAAATATTAAAAAAAAGAATAATGGGTAAAATATGGAAACTAATATATACTTGTAATCAATGATTATTAATCGAAACTACCAAAATTGATGTGAGGCGATTATCGTTGTTAACATAAATATTCCCATCAATCCTAACTCCCAACCCTATATTTAGGTTTCAGTGTGATAGTATACAGCCACAAAATAGTTAGTCATAGGAGTATTTGGTGGTATGCAACTAATGTGATTTGATTGTTATATCATGGAATGTATTTTTACTTTGTTCTCAAATGCCAATGTGAGCAAAAAAATCTATCTTACAACATCGTGCATGTAACATAAGCCTCGAATAATTCTTAATTTTTTTCTTTTTTAAACTTCAATTGTAATTTACAAGTTTTAAGTTTTTGCTAATTTTATAATTTGATCCTTTATTTGATACAATGTTCAATTGTGATTTGTCTACTATTTATTTCCTACTTTCACATCTCATATGGAGTTTGCTACCTTAATAATATCATGATTTTATTTTTGGTATTATTTTTTATCTATATTTTTTAAAAAGTACTTTAATGATCCCCTATTTAAAAATAAGTACCAATTTAATATATTTTGTCATTTAATTGAGATTTTTCACATAGATAGTAATACACCTCCAATATTCACATCATCAATGATAAGTGGCCAAAAGGTTAGACCACTCTTACCAATTTCTTTGTTTATATATTAATTGATTATTCAAAAATATACTATAAATATCACATGTGTATTATTACATATGAGAAAAATTGTACTAAATTATTATCTTTTTTTTAAATAGAGGTACCACTAAAACATCACTTCTAAAATATTGATAAAAAAAATATCAAAAATAGAATCGTGTTATTATTAAAATAACAAATCATTTTATCTATACTATCGTATATATAAAAATCTCTTAATTTATAAGATTTTTTTGTGGCCTTGAAATTTAGTTTTTAGATAACTAGAGTTTAAATTCAATTTACCAAACCTTCTAAAGCTGTTTAAAGTGCAATTATATTTTTTTCTCTAATATTATGGGTTATATTATGGAATTTAATTTCTTTTTTGAATTTTTTAATGTTATAAATATTACAAAACACTAAATGCGTTCATTATGAATTTTTTTATGTTAAAAATATTACAAAAAAATAAATGTGTTCACTTTTTTTCATTTTAATTCTTGGTAGATTGTTCTTATATGCCACTCTAGATCATTAGAATTTCTAGCCACACGTACACTAAATACTTATCTCAATAGATTTTTATAATAAGTAAAGCTTTTATAATAAAGGAATATATTTTTTTTCATTTATAATTTTACCTATCCCAATATAAATAACTCTTGTTAACGTACATTAAAATTAATTAATTAATTTTACAATTATTTCGACTTAATATCATTTTAATTTAGCAATAAATTTAATATTTGCATATTACTTAATAAATACGACACCACTCCCGATAACGTTACTTTATAATAAAGAGCAAATGATTACCAAGGTTAGTGTCACTGAGGAATCAGATTCAATGGAGGTTGCCTTGAATATGAGTCCCAAAGAACACTGTTACGTATCACTATGTGTATATGCCATTATCATATAATGGTTCATACTTGTTGACGCATTTAATTCAACTATTGGCTAAAGAGTTGACAACCCTTCTCTCAAGCTCTCTCTCCTCTACATAAAATCCCCACCAACTCTTTGATAAAAACCAATCATGCCTAATTTAAAAAATTAGCAAAAAAGTAAAAGAAGAAAGAAAAGAAAAAAAAACAGAGATAAAAGGATTTGCTATTTAGACAGAAGTGTCACAAACTTTAGAGCATCATTATAAATTGATTTTAAAGATTAAAAATGATTTTATTTAGTTTAATTAACTTATAAAAGGTTATTAATTAAGCTTCAATTATATTATTTTGTTTATCTTTTATTAAAATATATTTTTTATCAAATAATTAATAATAGGATGAAAATTAATATGAAACATAATTCCCAAAATATTTGTTTATTTATTGATTTATATTATTTTATTTTAATATATGGTCAATTTTTTAAATAATTTAAACAATTTTTATTTGAATATTTTTGGCTAACATGACCTCGTATTAAATTTTATTTCTTTATTAATTGTTTAAATTTTTTGTTTTAATTGGGTTTTAATTAAAAAAATAATTCTATAAAAAAATACATTTAAATAGTATATTTTATTCTTAATTAACAAGCTTTTAGTTTCTGTTTGTTTCTCCCCTAGCGAATAGGGGAAAAACCTCTTTGTCACCGTTATCATTTCAGAGATAGGTTTTGTGAAGCTTTCAAGAACCAAACACCAAATCCCTCTCTCTCACTCATTCTGAAAATGTTGGCTCTCTCTTATCGTAATCTCCCTCTAACCTAAATCAGAATTTATTTTGGTGTTGGTTTGACACATTGTTTTTTAAAAGTTCGATTTTATTGGTTTTTAATTAACTAATATAAAATATTTCACTTGATTTTAGAACTTTATCAATAAATTCCTCACCCAAAAAACATTCGGCATGTTTGGAAAACTACCAAAAATATTTTCCTTAATTTTAAATAAATTATTTATAAAAAAATTATAAATTATAAAAAATAACACTTTTAAAATTTATAAAAATAAAAATAACATCTAAATATAAAAATATTGAACGGGTATCAATTAGATGATATTCAACATTAAATAAGTCTAAATAGTTATAATTTAATTTAAACGATATCCAATCATACAACGTTTAAAATAAAATATTTGATAGATTTTTTCAATAGTGAAAATATACGAATTTGACATAAAAAATGATATGTTTATAATTACAAGTTTTAAATGTGTTATTTTTATTAATTTTTTTTAAAAATTAACTAATATATAAGAAAATCAAACAATTACCAACAAATGTTTATTATTGAATAACTCAACACGGACCTCACTTCATGTCCTACAAAGTTAGGTTTACCCTTTTTGCAACTCCATATTTTTTAGGGATACTAGGGATACTCGATCGTCGAAGTTGTTTGATTTGTCTATCTAGTTGATTCCTGCACACATCAATCTTAAACTCTTTAAACTTGTCAAAAGCTTTAGACTTGTGGTACATAAAGTAGACGTAGCCAAATTTAAAGCAAACATCTTTACATGAAGTATTCAAAATCACCACATGCTTGGACATTCATATGACTACCACATATGTGTCCATCCACATGGTGCTTAGTCATCTTACATTCCAAACAGGAATAAGAAAGTGAATAGTTGAGTGTCTAATGTCTCAATATCTCAACCAAATTTAGTTGACATGACCAAATTTAAACATTTTGTTTCTTGGGCAAAGATTCATCGATTACTTGGATCGTATTCACTGAATATAAATGCATTCTAATAACACACAATCGATTATTCAAATATTCATAACAAATATTAGAAGTTCTAAATTCATCAAATGATATAATTGTCATTCCTATGGTCGTATTGCTATCTTGTCAAGTCCAAGTTTGATATTGACATGTCCTTCATTGAGCTATCCAGTTCCTGAAATCGTGCCAAGAGAAAGTATGATTAGTTACTCCTGAGTTAAAAATCCAATTGTGATTTGACTCAACTACATTAATGCAATGTATGTAAAAGAAACTATCGAAATTTTGAGATTTCAAAATATTAACTTAATGAGTTGATACCTACGTTTCTTGCCAACAATGTTTTCTTATTCTTAATTTTTTTTTATCGCTTCATTTCTTTTTAACTACTAGCTCAATAACCTTCGGTTGAGTTTCAATTGTTACCTTTTAAACTTATTTATTTTTCTGATTTTTTTAATCCTCCTGTTTAAAGAAAAAGATAAATAAAAGAATAAGAAAAAAGAGAGAAAGAAAAAGAAAGGCGTCCATAAATGAATGACAATGTTTTTAGAATGTAAGTATATGAATATTGAAAAGTAAAAGGAAAGAAAACCTGAATTTAAAGGTTTACTCTCATGGTTGGGAGCTCTTTACTTATAATATTTTCTTTTAATTGACTAAAAGTGTGCTTAAACCTATACATGTCTCTTTTAATCTAGCGAAACCTTAGCCTTGTTTTACAAGATTTGAAAGACCTAATGACTTCTTGTTGGAAAAGATGAACTTTATAAAAATGATTGTTAGAAAAGATGAAGTTAATAAAAAATTGTAAAGTCTTGTCCCACATTTATTTTGTATATTATTTAAAATATGTATAAATAGTGAAAAGTTTGCTATTGGGATTGGGCCTCAAGGGGCACCCATTTTTGTGGAAAGGGAGAAGACCTAGGCAAATGTGATACCACACACGCGTGCACGCCGTCACCGTTCGTCCGACCGACCGGCCGTGCCAAGTCCGAGTGCGTGTGCATATGAAAATTTTTCCACTTAGAAAATGGTTGTTATATATATATTTTTACTCACAAAAATGTCTGTTACTCGTCTTTGCTCTGAAAATGGCCGTTACGCTCTTAATTACCATAAGTGCCACACGGTTTCTAAAACCTATAAAAAGAGGGCCTCAGCTCTCAGTTTCTACACAAAAATCTCTACAAACTCATATTACTACAAACAATTCTCTCTGCAACTCTAAATTATTTTTCAGTTTTCCGAGCAACAAATTTTTTCAGTTGTAGCATTCCGTTCTACTCCTCCTATTGAAGATGCAACTAAGGATTTAGACACGTGGATGCAAAATGATTTTCTGTGCAAAAATTATATTCTTAATGGTTTAGGTGATGATTTGTATGATTATTATAACTCTAATAAGTCTGCTAAGGAAATTTGGGAAGCACTTCAAAAGAAGTACAACACTGAAGAAGCTGGAACTAAGAAGTATGCTGTCAGTAGATACATGAAGTTTCAAATGATTGATGGAAAATCAATGGAAGCTTAATCACACGAACTGTAAAAGATAGCACACGAAATAACCTCTGGAGGTATGACTCTAGATGAACAATTTCAAGTAGCTGTTATTATAGATAAATTACCCCCTGCTTGGAAAGATTTTAAGAATACACTTAGGCATAAAACTAAGGATTTTCTTTAAAAAGTCTTATAACAGTTAAGAATAGAAGAAGAAACCCGAAAACAAGACCAAAGAGATGAAATACTCGTAGTCTCAAATAACAGTACCAATAAGAAACCCTCCTCTACAATTCTGAAACCTAAAGGTAGAAATATGAAAACTCAGAATCGTAATAATAACCAGAACCGCAAGCACCAAAATATAAATAGAAACTATCCTCCCCAAAATGGACCTCAACCCCTTTAAGGAATAACACATTCATGTGTTATAGTTGTAACAGACCTGGCCACTTGGCTAGGAATTGTCGGAATAGGAATCGTCCTGCCCCACAGGCGAACCTTACCGAAGATCAACTTATTGCTATGATATCTAAAGTCAATTTTGTTGGTGGATTCGAGGGGTGATGGGTAGAAAGTGCTGTTGGGTGACTCTCACTCCACTAAAGTTGCTGGTATTGGTGAGCTGGTTTTGAAGTTTACCTCTGGAAAGAATGTCATCTTGAAGGATGTCCTACATACTTCAGAGATGAGAAAGAACTTAGTTTCAGTCTATCTTCTTAACAAAGCTGGTTTTACTCAAACTATAGGGGTTGATTTCTATACTATAACTAAAAATAATATATTTGTTGGGAAAGGGTATGCCACTGATGGCATGTTTAAATTAAATGTTGAAATAAATAAAACCTCTTCTTCTGCTTATATGTTGAGTTCTTTTAATATTTGGCATGCTATACTTTGTCATGTTAATAAACGTATAATTAAGAACATGAGTACTTTAGAACTAATTCCTAAACTATCTTTGAATGATTTTGAAAAATGTGATTTTTGTAGTCAAGCTAAAATAACCAAAACTTCACATAAATCAGTAGTTAGAGAAACTGAACGTTTAGAATTAATTCATTTTGATATATGTGAACTTGATGGAAATTTAACAAGAAATGGAAAACGCTAGTTTATAACTTTTATAGATGACTGTTCAAATTATACTTATGTATATCTAATGAAAAATAAAAGTGAAGTGTTTGACATGTTTAAAATATTTATGACTGAGATTGAAAATCAACTTAATAGGAAAATAAAAAGGTTTCGAAGTGATAGAGGCACTGAATATGATTTTAATATCTTCAATGATTTTTATAAAACTCATGGAATCATTCATGAAAAAACTGCACCTTATTCTCCTGAAATGAATGGTAAAGCTGAAAGAAAAAATAGAACTTTTACTGAATCAGTTGTTGCAATTTTATTAAACTCTGGTGCTGCTTCCCATTGGTGGGGAGAAATTCTATTAATTGTTTGCTATGTGCTAAATAGAGTGCTCACCATATGAAATTTTGAAAAATAAGAAACCTAATTTAAATTATTTTAAAACTCGGGGTTGTTTAGCCTATGTTAGGATCCCTGATCCTAAAAGAAATAAACTTGCTAGTAGAGCATATGAGTGTGTATTCATAGGATACGCTGTGAATAGTAAAGCTTATAAATTCTATGACTTAAATGATCATGTAGTTATAGAATCAAATGATGCTAACTTCTATGAACATAGGTTTCCTTTTAAATTTAAAAATAGTGGGGGCTCGTCTTCTAGTAGTTTACCCATAATTAGAACTAGTGAACAAAATGAAGAATTAAACACTGAAATTAGAAGAAGTAAACGAGCTCGAACCCTTAAGGATTTTGGGATTGATTTTTATGCTTATACCTTAGAGGAAGATCCTCAAACTATTAAGGAAGCGTTATCTTCTTTAGATGCCAACTTATGGGAAGAAGCCATAAATGATGAAATGGACTCTCTTGGGTATAATAAAACTTGGCATTTAGTTGACTTACCTCCTGGTTGCAAAACCATGGTTGTAAATGGATACTGAAGAAGAAATTAAAACCCGATGGTACTATTGAAAAGTACAAAGCTATCTTGTAGTTAAAGGGTATAGGCAAAGGGAAAATGTTGATTTCTTTGATACATTTTCACCAGTCACACGAATAACTTCCATACGTGTATTTGTTTCTCTTATTACTATCCATGATTTAGTAGTACACCAAATGGATGTTAAAACTGCTTTCTTAAATGGTGATTTAGAAGAAGAAATTTATATGGATCAACCTGAAGGTTTTGTTATCCCAGGTCAAGAAAATAAAGTTTGTAAATTAGATAAATCTCTTTATGGTCTAAAACAAGCACCTAAGCAATGGCATGAAAAATTTGATAATCTAGTTATCTCACATGGATTCAAAATAAATAAAAGTGACAAATGCATTTATTATAAATTAGAATATAACATTTGCACTATTATATGTTTATATGTGGATGACATGCTTATTTTTGGGTCAAATATTCATGTTGTGAACAATCTGAAAACTTTGTTAAGTGCTAATTTTGATATGAAAGATCTCGGAGAAGCGAGTATAATCCTTGGTATAAAGATAACTAGGTTTGAAAAGGGAATTTCTCTAGATCAGTCTCACTATGTTGAAAAAATCTTAAAGAAATATAATTACTTTAACTACAAACCTGCATGTACCCCTTATGATCCTAGTGTAAAGTTGTTCAAGAACACTGGAGATGGTGTTAGACAAACTGAGTATGCGAGCATCATTGGTAGCTTACATTATACTACTGATTGCACTAGACCAGACATAGCTTATGTTGTGGGACTACTGTGTAGGTTTACCAGTAGACCAAGTGTAGAGCATTGGAATGCTATTGAAAGGGTTATGAGATACCTTAAGAGAACTATGAACCTTGGATTACATTATAAAAAGTTTCCCGCTGTTCTAGAAGGATACATCGATGCAGATTGGAACACTTTATCAGAAAACTCCAAAGCAACTAGTGGCTATATTTTTAACATAGCTGGTGGAGCTGTTTCCTGGAAGTCTAAAAAAAACAATATTGGCTCAATCTACAATGTAGTCTGAAATGATAGCATTAGCCACTGCTAGTGAAGAAGCAGGCTGGTTAAGAAGTTTGTTAGCTGAGATCCTTTTATAGGAAAGACCGATACCAACTGTGTTGATCCATAGCGATAGTACCGTGGCTATTGCAATGATTCAGAACCGTTACTACAAAGGCAAGAGACGACAGATACATCGTAAGTATAGTACTATTAGAGAATTTCTCTCTACGGGAGCTATAAGAGTGGATTATGTACGTTCTGATGAAAATTGGGCTGATCCTTTGACGAAAGGATTACCAAGAGAAAAGGTTTTCAAAATCTCAAAAGGAATGGGATTAATGCCCTTAGAATGAAGAGTCACTTGTGATGGTAACCCAACTTATAGACTGGAGATCCCAAGAAATAAGTTCAAAGGGTAATAACAAGTCATGAAGTGATATGAGAGGTATCATGCTATTTTCAAATCCCATTCTATATTGTTAGAAGCATGAAGTCCTGAAGCGATAGAAAAGGATGAGTTAATTATTAAACTCTTAATGAGTTATATACTCTATGTGGAGTGGAGTACATAACTACAAGAGTACTCTTGATAGACTCACCTAAGTGAATGTGGAAGTGTGGCCGCTTCCTATGGAAAATTCTTGGGCAAAAATTTACTAGAGTGTTCACTATACTGGGATACACGTGTATGGCCGTAAAGCACGGGTTTTTCGAACTACACCTTGAAAAGGTTGTGTGTGTGATGATTATTAGAGATAAAGTTCAAAAATACGAGTTACTCTAGTATATTCTAAAGCATCAACACTATGCAAAGGTTCAAGTCGATAGACACCTTTTTGCTTATGCATAATCTTATAATTTTAATTGATCGGTTGCTCGATGAAAATTATTTTTATATAAAATTCAAGTGGGGGATTGTTGGAAAAGATGAAATTTATAAAACAATATTGTTGGAAAAGATTAAGTTAATAAAAAATTGTAAATCCTTGTCCCATATTGCTTTTTTACATTATTTAAAAGAGATATAAATAGTGAAAAGTTGGCTATTGTGATTAGGCTCCAAGGGGAACCCACTTTTGTGGAAGGGGAGAGGACCTAGGAAAATGTGATACCACACACACGTGCGCGCCGCCACCGTCCGTCTGACCGACCGGTCGTGTCGTGCCGAGCCGAGTTCGAGTGCGTGTGCATGTGCATGTGCGTGTGTTAGAGGTGAGGTGGTATTTTATTTTTTGGAAAAATATTTTTTTAGTTTTAAGAAAAAATTTTCCACTTAGAAAATGGTTGTTATATATATTTTTTTCTTTATTCAAAAAACAACCGTTTATTAGAATATGACCGTTAAATGGCCGTTTGTCTTCTATATTCAGAAAAAAAGTTGTTGCTCGTATTTACTCACAAAAATGTCCATTATTCGTCTTGACTTTGAAAATGGCCGTTACTCTTCATTACTCAGAATGGCCGTTACACTCTTAATTCTCAGACATTACCGTTATTTCCATAAGTGCCACACGGTTTCTAAAACCTATAAAAAGAAGGCCTCAACTTTCAGTTTCTTCACAACAATCTCTGCAAACTCATCTTACTACTAAAAATTCTCTCTGCAACTCTAAGTTATTTTCTAGTTTTCTGAGCAACAAATTTTTTCAGGTGTAGCATTCCAGTCTTGATCAGTGCAGTGAAGTTCTGAGACAAAGAAAAAAGATTCTTGGCTGTTTTATCCTGGGGACGATGGGACTGTGTTTGCTTGCAAAAATTTGGGTAGAGCCGTGAAACGTCTTAAAGAGAGCAACCTAGTCCACGACTCAACCAAAGCAGTTCATTTCAGATTATTGGTAATATTGTTTAATACTATTTTAACATGTTCCAACACTTCTTCTAGGCTAGCACCTACATTAGTGGAGAGAGAGGATAAATGTGGACATATGAAGTTTGGTTTCACTTAAGTCTATATTTCTATTTGTTTGATTCATATAAGCATATCTTGTGGCATATATAGTAAGCAAAGTTTGCATTTCATACACAATGCATGTCGTCAAAAATTTTCATACCCTTACATGAATACAATTTGAATTGATTATCATGTGAATGTTTATGTTGATTGCATTGGTTGTTTTTCCCATCTATTTGATCCCACAAAACCCACATATCCATATAGCTCCCCATATGGCGAGGTATGTATTGAGTTGTATTGAAGCCTATATATAGGTACCCTATATGGCCTACTTTCTTCACACATCAAAATAGTTTCCTTCTCTTCTTACTTTACCTATTATAAGTGCTCAAAATCACTTAATATATTCAAATTTTATATATGTTTAATGGTTAAATAGATTCATATTTGGTTAGTTTTAATATTATTTTACACAAATCTATCTTTTTAAAATTATAGGTATGTTTTGTTATTTTTCAGGTATGTTTTGTTATTTTTCAGGTATTTCTTGTATTTAAATAATTTGACTTGAAGAAATATACCTGAAGCACTTCGTTGCAACTATTGGAGCTTAAAAAGATAACAAATATAAATTGTTACAAATATTTCAAAAAATTGAAAAGATGATATACAAATAAAGGGTTCCAAGTGATGCAGAGACGAGTATGCTAAAGTGTAAAAGTTTTGTATGTTGTGCCACATGGCAATACCAATTACATCAATACGTCCCAAAAATGATGCACAATGTAGCATGAAAATAAATATGCCATTGTGTGAATTTAGTGGATTATGTACAACTTATGTATGTCGTAGCATAAAACAAATGTATGCCGTAATGTCAATCTAAAAATTTCACATTTCTCTCATTTTCTCACCCTATAAATATTGTAAAAAATATATCCCTTAACCCTTTATCCTTCATTCTTTACATTTCTTAGTTTTTCTTAAGGTTTTCATTTATTAGTTTAAAGTTCTTCTCTCATTTGAGAGTTGAACGAATTTAGTTTATAGAATAATTTCTAGCTTCAATTCAATAAATTATGCAACAATATTTTTCGAGGTTTATTAGAACATAAGTAATAAAAAATTTCATTGAGATATATTTAAATGTATTCTTTTTAGATTATCTCTAAGTGTTGTTTTAAATGCTATATGTTTAATTTATTTCCATGAATCCTGGGATAGGTTAAAACCTTTTCTCACTTAGTGCCCCTATAACAACTATACCTTACAACTGCAAAACAAATTTTCTATGATGGATTGAAACAATAATGTTAGTCCATTGTTAATAATGATGTTCAAGGAGCAATAGAAGAGAAAAACCATCTTATAGACTTGCAATTTCTTTGAGATGTTGGCTACTAATTTCAAGAAAAATAGCTTTAGAGTGAGGAGAGCTAGAATCCATAAAATAAACTCTAGTGTTAAAGTTAAATGTAGTTTTTCCAACTAACCAAACAAGTTACACTTCTTACTAAATATACCATAACAAATAAAGAATATTGTAATGTGTGCAGTACTTTAGGACATAGTGTTAATACCTGTTCCTATCAAGTAGAAGCTAGTACTTAACCCAAGTAGGTCAACACACTACTACCAAATGTGGCATTTAAGTCGATATATAAAGTCAGTTTTTCGAATAAACCAACTTATAATGAATTTAAAGTCGGTTCGATGTAGAAGCGACGCCACACATAGCGTCGGTTAACATGTCAAACCGACGCTACATGTGGATGTAGCGTCAGTTCGACATGTCAACCTATGCTACACACGTGGATATTTCTTTTTCTCTTCTTTCTTCCCATGATAGAAACTATTTTAAGCTCTACATAACTCTCAAAAACCCAAAACCTCCTCCACTCTTTCTCATTTTTCAGCCACTTACGACCACCAATTCCAACGCCGGTTAGTGAGTTTTCTTTCTTTCTAACTTATCTTTTAGATCCCCTATTTTTTGAGCAAAATAATCAAATTTTTTATACCCATTTCTCACTTACAAAACACCATTTTTTCTTCATTTCCTTCATTTTGTCACTTCATTTACTCTTGTAAGTATTTCTATTAATCCTACGCACTTATTATTCATATTTTTTTTGTATATTATGTGTTATTATTTATGTGTATAAATTTTTGTATTATATATGTAGATTTTGTATTATAACATCAGGAGAAGAATATGATGATCTTGAATAACATAAGACAACACCATAGTAATTTTTCTGCTATTAATTAATATTTAATTTTTCAATTATTTGTATTATTTAAACTATTTGTTAAATAGATTTTGGTTTTTTTCTACTATTATGTAGTGATCGAATACATGTTTTTATTTTATTATAATAGAAAATGAATACATTTTTTAAAAAAAAATTTAAAAATTTAAAGTCAGTTCACGCGTTGAACGGACTTTAATAGTCTGTTTTGTAGTAGTGACATACTAGGGTGATACCAACTAAGACCTAGGTATGAACCCAATGCTAATACCTACAATATTGGGTAAGGGAATCACAATGTGTATGCCACGACATGGAACAAATGTATGCCATAGTGTTAGTCTAAAAATTCCACATTTCTCTCATCTCTTCACCCTTTAAATAGGACCATATTTCTATTATAAACAAATATTCCTTAATCCTTTATTCTTCATTCTTTACATTTCTTAATTTTTCTCTTATTAGTTTAAATTTCTTTTCTCAATTAAGAGTGGAATAAATTTAGTTCAAGGAACAACTTTTTGTTTCAATTCAATAAATAGTGCATTAATTTTGTGTGGAGGTTTTCTAGAATAGAAGCAATTTTAAAGAATTTTGTTGAAGTATATTTAAATTTATTCTTTTTAAATTATCGCTAAGTATTGTTTTACATAGTATTTATTTAATTTATTGATCATTTATTAAACTATGCATGTCTGGCTATAAATAATATGGGATATTAATAATGTTATTATATTTGTAAAATATTAAAGTAGATTAAAAGTTTTAGGAAATGAATTAGGTTTTATTTCTTCATTAAGATTAAAAAAGTTTGTAAATAAAGAATATATTTACGAAGTATTAATACATGCTCTATTTCAATGACTTTTATAAAAGTTATTATTAAAAGGTATATTGACGATATATTTTTCATAGTAGTTTTAAAATCTAAAAATAGTTCTGCATATTTAATATGAGTTTTAAGTTGTTAGACCCCATCGAAGAAGGAAATTAAAAGATTTATTAATATTTTAGGAAAGAATAATAATTTAATTAAAATTAACTATTAAACCTGACCAAAAGCGATAAGTGATTTTAATTAATAAAGAATTGTAAACTTAATTAATCTTCTATTTGTATATATAATAGAGAGTCAATAATTTTAATTTATATTTTTAATAACTTGATATTCAGCAAATATAATTAACTAATTAATATATCTCAAAAAATCTCTACTGCATCATAAATGTTTAATTGCTTAAATGTTTATTCAACCTATCTTTAATTTTATGTCACTAGTTTAGAAGCTCAACCAAAAACAATCATGACAGGTTGTTTATGTTATTTAATTTTATTTTCTAGAATATGTTGAATAATTTGAAAACCACATGATTTCTCTTTAGTATGACCTTGGAAGTATACTTATCATTTTTTATAAGTGATTCAAATACTTATGAGCTATTTTATAAATCATACAAAAGTTATATACTCAACACTTTTGTACCTTAAGTTTTTGACACTATTATTGGGGAACTGATAATAGCATCAAAAAATAGATAAAGTTTTTATCAACAAGTTTTTGACGCCATTTTTTAGAAGATATAACATTTTTAAATTTTTATTATAAAAATATTTTGTGTTGTAAATATTATAATTTTTATTTAAAATTTTAAAATATCCAAGTTATTGATTTAGTTTAGATATTTTGAATTTTGAATTTTTTTCTTTTAAAACAATTGTTTGTTAGTTATTTTAATTTTAATTTTCTTTCCTTTATGTTCTATTCTTTTATTCTTTTATTTCTTTTAATTTTTGGTTTATATTTGTGTAATAAATTAATTTTTGTATAAATTATTTCCTTTTAATTAAATGTGCATAATTTTATTAATTATTATTTACTACGTGCTTAGTATTTTTGTGTACCAACATGTATTGTTTTATATATTTTTATATTAATTTATCTTTTTATTTTTCTACTTGACATGTGAATTTAAATTATGTTTTAATCAACAAATGTGAGGTAGGAGATACTTGGGGTACCCTCTCAGATCTTTCAATAAGAATATAAATAGACCACATATACAGTCATGAAGGCAAGATTTTAACATCCCATAGCCTTTCGTAGAGCATAATTATGAACCAAACTCTGACACTTTAGTTGAACCTATAAATATGGGGGAATCCATTACATAAAGAAACCATAATGAAGGAGTTTGCAAGGCCAATAATTGGCATTGCAAATGTCTCTATCCACCTGGTTAAGGCTACTAGGAACTATGAATTACAAAATATTCAATTTTCTATATTACCTTATTTTCATATACTTCCTAATGAAGATTCACTTTCTTTCATTAGGTACTTTAACTCTGCAATCCAAACATTCCCCCCAGTGTACTCATTAAAGATCAGCTCAGAATGTGGTGTTTTCTTTACACCCTTAAAGACAGGGCCAAGGCATAGTGAATGTCACTACCTTCAAGTTCCCTAATCACTTGGGAAGATGTATACAACAAATTTATGGGAAAATTCTATTCCCATAAAAAGACATTAGAGTTAAGAGGTAAGATAGCTACTTTCTCTCAAATGAAGGGAGACCCTTTCCATGAATCATGGGATAGGTTTAAACAATTTCTAACTCATGGCCCCATAATAACTATCCCCTATAGCTACAAAGCTAATTTTTCTATGATGGATTGACACAATAATGTCAATCCACCATTGATAATGATGTTGAGGAGTGATGGGAGAGAAAACTACCTTAAAGACTTACAATCTCTTTGAAATGTTGGGTGCTAATTCTTAGCAAAAGAACTCCAAAGTAAGGAGAGTTGGAGTCTATCAAATAGACTCCAGTAATAAAGTTCAAATGAAACTTACCGAACTGACCAAGAAAGTTACACTTCTTACTACACATGCCACAACAAATAAAGAAAAATGTGGTGTATGCATTACTTTGGGAGATGGTATTGATACTACTAGTGGTCGACCTGAGCAAGTCAATTTACTAATGGGATACTAACCAAGACCTAGGTATGACCCCAATACTAATATCTATAATATTAGGTGGATGAATCATCCCAATTTATCTTGGATGTATAACAACCCTCAATTTGCCCAAAGCGCAAACCCATCGGGCTAGCAATTCCACTAACAGATGCCCAAAAATCCTCCTAACAAGCCAAATCTGGAGGATAACTTAAATTCATTCATTCTAGTTAGTAGAGACAACTAATCACAAACTAATGAAATGTTAGACTCTGTGGAAATTTCCATTGAGAAGATGGAAGTACAAGTAGAGAAGTTAACTGAGCACTTGCAAAAGCAAGACAATGAATAGCTATAAGGTCAAAAAAACAAAAGAACTCAATAATGTAGGGATATTAAGCTTACAAAAGTATGAAATACCCCAAAGCAATGAATCATTAAAGATGATAAAAATATAGTCCTAGATGGGAGGTAACCCATTATTATTTATTTAATTAATTAATTTTTATTTTATAGATAATTTATTTAGTTTTTATTTAGTTTTGTTAGAACATATGGATGGACCCGAAGCCCAATCCAAAAAATAGCCCAAGCTACCAGACGAGTCATCCTAGAAGGATCTGTCTGTGTCCACGCCTACAATGACACTCGTAGTATAGGTCTACCTACATATAGGAGATTTGGTGTTGAAAGGCCAACCATCAACCCAAGCCATTGTGTAGTCGACCTCAAGCTTCAAATGTATTTTCTTTTACTCTTGTACCCCTTATGTAATTAACATATGTTAGTGTAACACTTTATAAATACATGGATCTCATTAGAGATCCACACATTCTAAAAAATTCTCTTACTTCTCTCTAGTTTCTATCTCTATTGATTGAACCATCCCAACATTTTAGCACCTATGGTGGGGCTCAGATTCAAAGGTGGAGCTTTGGCTTCTCACCTCTTATTTTTAAGGATTCACCTCGAGTTCTGAGAGATAGATTTAGAAAGCAAGCATAATTTCCTAGAATTACATCTGTCCTAGTAGGAACGCAAGTTGAGGAAAGATTGAGACTAGAAAACGAGGACGTAGCATTGGTATAGGATCACATCTTGCCAACCTGTAATGAGGCCAAAGTGGATATCGATCCCTATCAAGATCTAGCACGCCAAATTCTTGAGCTAAGAAGAGAGCTCGAGGAGACCAAATAAGAAAATAGGGCAGTACGATCACAATCAGACTTGGACGTTTCTAAAAGTTGAGTAATTAATTTGGTTAATGAGATCAGGCTGCATCGATAGTTCCCGAGCCATCCCAGGGAAAGAACGTAGCTTAGGGAAACCTCCATCCTAGCTCAACATTGCAAAGTAATGAGAATTTTTTGTAAGAGTAAAAAAGCTTGGAGGCATAATTTCAAGCATTAGATGAGGCTAACCAAAAGGAAGACTAAACCATTAAAAGGCCTTATGAAAGGAAAGAAAAGGGTAAGGCACACTATGATGTGGATAGGAATTGCGAGAAACTATGTGTCTCCCAATTTTTTGTTGAAATAGACCATGATAAGCCTCTAGACAAGTTTAGTGCTCCCAAGTGCTTGGACTAACAAGGAATGAAAGATCCGATCACTTGCGTACAACACTTGAAGATAGCTATGGCCCTCGTGAGCCTCACTCAAGGCAAGAGAGACTCTATGATGTGTAAATGTTTTACTACCACCCTATGTGATGGTGCATAAATATGGTTCAATAACCTGGCACCCCATACTATAACCTTCATCTCCTATTTTTCCAAGTTGCTCATCATCAATTATGCCTACAATAAGGCCTTGAAGAAATAATCTCACCACGTCTTCTCAATCACACAAGGAAGGGGTGAGCGTATTGAAGAATACATGAGAAGGTTCAAAGAGGAAAAGCTAGAGAAATAAAACTACCCTAACTCTATTGCAATAGAGGCCTTAAGATAGGGTCTACTAAGGAATTCCAATTTGTTTACAGAACTGACCAAAATAGTCCCTTAGAATTTAGAGGAAGTTTATTGGAAGGCAAGAAGGTTTGTCAATCTAGAAAGGAAGTTAGGGCTAGATAAGAGCAGTAAGGTCGTTGTGGAAGCTACACTAGATAAAGAGAAAAGAGGAATAAGCTTAAATAGGTGCAAACTAAGACAAAAGGACTAATAAAAACAAATGCTTCATGCCAAGTCACAGGGTGAATGGCCAATGGTCTAGGAACATGAGGCCTTGGGGGAGGTCACTGCCTCCCTTTAAGGACTTACCCTTAAGAGTGAGTCTAACTCAAGTGGTGTGGAGGATGGAAGAGGAGTATAATCCCAAGTATCCACTAAAAATAAGGGCTTTCCTTAAGGATATATCTAAGTGGTTTGTTTTTCACAAGGATATAGGCCACTAGACTCGAGACTACATGTATCTGAAGAAAGAAATAAAGGATCTATTATCCAGATGGTATCTAGGGGACCTCATAGGAAGTAATAGTAGAAGATATAGGAAACAACCCAAATGCGAAGTGTTAAGGCTACCTACTCCATCAAGTAGCAGGATAGACCCACATGATGAGGCCAATGTAAGGATTATCCTTACCATACATGGAGGGTCCGGGCTCAATTGGACCTCCAATAATTCATGAAAAAGATACGCGAGAGAGTTGTGAAATTTATCATATGTTTATAATATGGATAATTTGAGGTCCTTTATTGAAATCACCTTAACCGAAAGGGACGAAGCCTCGTCTACCTAGGAAGACCCTTTGGTAATCACCCTGAAAATAGGATCCTACAATGTTTTTTGGATTATGATTGACACTGAGAGCTTCATCAACCTTTATTTTCTATTGATAATAAGGGACCTAAGCATAAAGGAATGCAACATCATAAGAAGAGAGTTACCCGTGATGGGATTCAATAGTAGCACCACCTATGCAATTGGAACCATAATTTTACCATTCATGGTAAATAGATTGTTGTCTCTTTTGGAGAACATAAAACGTGCAAGTATACACGGTCACAAGTAATAAGATTTGTAAGTAATGTATCGTTCCCACGGAGATTTGTCACTACAGTTTGTTGAGTACTAAAATTATTTCTCTCTGATTTTATCCAAAACGATCGTTGGTTGGAACAAGTTAAAGAAAAGAGTTAACAAAATAAAAGAAATCTAGGATTGCAATTTTTCACCAAATTAATCCACTCAAATCATATTATTTTATCTTGATTTATATTTTTTAGTACATTTAATTTGTCAACTGAAAACTTCTAATTTTATTCATACATCTCTTCCGAGCTCTGTATAAACACACCTCGTTAAACTAATTCACTATATCTCTATGAGAATTAAATTCACCAAGATTCATTATGTTCTAAGTTTTCAAATGGCCACACATACAATTAAGGTATATTCCTATCCTTCATCATACATGTCATTCTATCCATGAGCAATACACACACAAATGCCTCTTCCAAGTTTATTTATGTGCCATGGATCAATTTGATAAAATTCATAAATAATCAAAAAGCATTAAGTACAAAATAGAATAAACAAATCGAACATCTTATAAATCTATCAAAGATAATTAAAATCAAAGCTTCATAAATTTAGATCAAATGCAACCCTAGAAAAATTAAATTACTTCATAAAATTAAAATAAAAATTACAGCAGATAAGGAAAATGAGATGAAGAACAAAGAAAATTAAAAATTTCAGATCGTAAATATTTGGCACATGTAGAACACAACAGAAGCCAAAAATGGCTTCTGCGTGTTCCACCGTCCAACCCCAAACACTACAGAAAAATTACAAACTCTCCAAAAAACACTTTCTAAAACTATCATAATATCTCTTATTTATAGCTAAAAAAAATACATCTAAAATATTATAATATAATACACGTGTAACATAGAGATATGGAAAAAATAATAAAATATTAAGCGTGGGGACAAAACTGGTATCGAAAAAGCGTTTAAATCTGATTTTGTTTTCAATACTCGCTGCCACGTGTCGTGATATGATTCGCTGGCAAAAATAGTGGGACACGTGGCAGTACCTCATTAGTTTCAGGAAACGGACGCACGATAGATTGTCACACGGGATTGGGGCGTGTGAAACATGGGGTACAGTGGCTGGACGCGTCAGACACGTGGGTCCCACTCGGGCACCGAGCAGCGTGAAAGACAAAGAAACCTGCACCCGCGCGAGTTGGTCGGGTCTGATAGAGACGTGCGAATCATAGCCGTTTCTTTTCTGATCAGACGATCCACGTTGCACGCTTGTTTTATGGCATGTGGCTTTTTCTCACCTGCATAGAAATGTAAACTTTACTTAATTGCATTTTAACCCACAAATATATTCCAAACTACATTTTAAACTTTGTTTAATTACAATAAAGCCCTTTTCTAATTTAAATTAAATTTTAAACTTTTAATAATTAAAATTAAGCCCAACTTTAATTTAAATTATATTTTTAGGCTTTTTATAAATTGCAATTAACCACTATTTTATTTGAAATTATATTTTTATACATAAATTTGCAATTAAGTAAGTTTTCAATACAAATTATTTAATTTTCTTAAAATATATAAAAAACAGTAAATACTAATTTATTAAACTAAAATTAACTAAACATATTAAGAACATAGCAATAATAACTAATAAAATAGATGAAAATAACTCTATAAAATACATTTATCATAGATCTATAGTGATGACCAACTTTGTCATAATTGATGTCCAAGCTCACTATAATGACATCCTAGGCAGACCATGGATGCATAAGATGAGAGTATTTCCATCTACCTTCCACCCAGTCATTAAATACCCTACCGAGGAAGTCATAAAAGAGATAATGGGAGACCAAGGAAAGGCTAGATGTTGTTACAAATGAAAGAGGTTGCTCATAAGTAGCAACCATAGTAAGGGCCTTTCCAAAAAAGGCTAAGAGGTATATGTTTAGCAGAGTTTGTCAACTCGAATAAGGTACAAGATCTACCAATTGGAGACAAAGAGGAGGACCATTATCTAAAGTTAAGCATTGACTTGACAATAGAGGTTATGGAGCATCTATCTCAATTCCTAATAGCAAATTCTTACATCTTTATATGGAGGCCTACAAACATGCCTAGGATTGACTTATAGATCATAACCCATAAGTTGAGTATTGATCCAAAAGCTAGGCCTATCAAGCAAAGAAAGATAAAATTCCCTATAGAAAAGAATGAGGTGATTAATAGTTAGGTCACCATATTTAAAAAGACAGAGATTATCAGATAAGTGAACTACCCAACCTAGTGTTAAATGTAATGCAAGTGAAAAAGGCTTACAGATCGCCTTGCATATATGTGGCCTTTATGGACTTAAATGATGTATATCCAAAAGATTGTTTTCCCTTCCTAAGTATTGATTAGATGGTTGAGGCCATTATTGGTTTTAACTTGATGAGTTTCCTTGATGAATATTATGGTTACCATTAAATCAAAATGCATCTAGAGGATAAGGAGAAAACATCTTTCATCACAGAGGAAATGACCTTCTATTACACCAGAATTCCATTTGTATTGGAGAATATAGAGGGCACGTATCAATGCCTTATCAATAAGATGTTTGTTGACTAGTTGGGAAGAAATCTTAAGACATATGTAGAAAACATAGTGGTAAAGTCAACACCTCTAGTAAACTATGTCAAAGACTTGGAAGAAGTCTTTTGCATAATCTGAAGGTATGGTATGAGACTTGACCCCAAAAAATGTGTTTTTAGTGTTGCTTCAAGAAAATTCTTAAGGTATCTTATATCTAGCCTAGTGATATAGGCCAACCCAGGTAAGACACAAACTTTGGTCAACATGAAGCCTCCTACCAATTTGAAAGGGATTTAGCAATTGAACAAAAGAATAATGGCATATAACAGATTCATTTCTAAATGAATGCACAAGTGTTTACCATTCTTCAAAATTATGAGGAAGAACACATCAGTTTTATGGAATGAGGATTGTGATAAAGCCGTTCAAGGAATAAAATAGTACTAGAGCAAGCCTCCAATCTTGGTCAGCCCCTTCCTAGGACAAACACTTTATTTTTATTTTTCCATTTCTCCCTAGAGTTGTAGTGTTGTACTCCTAGCTAGAAGAAACAAGGTCTAAAATCTTGTCTTCATCAGCCAAATCCTGACAGACATCCAAAGTAGGCACCCAACGATCGATAAGTTAGCCTTCACCCTAAAACTGATGGTATAGAAGCTCAGACATTACCTTATCTCACATACAATGGTAGTACTCACCTCGTAGCCACTTAAGATTGTATTGACGAGGCTAGAGGTTGTAGAAAGAATGGCATAAATTTCCATAAAGCTAGGTGAGTATGATATCAAATATGTGTCTAGAACTTCCATTAAGGGACAAGAGGTGGTAGAGTTTGTTGTTGAGTTCAATGAGTTACCAGAGGTATCCAGTGATGAAGTAAAGGTGGAAATATATGGTATACATCAAAGAGAAAGGCCAACTTAGTAGGTATTCGTCGACAGTATTGATGAGTGCTCAAAAAGCACAAAAATTACCATGATTTTATGCTCATTAATTGATTAAAAATATATATATTTATATGTTTTATCATATATTTATATAAATTTGTCTTTTTCGGAATCACTGGTATTTTTATTTTTTTTTTCGGTATTTTTACAGCACGTAACTTAAAGACTCGAAAGAGAATCTTGGAAGCAATACATCACAATTATATTACTAAATAAATGGGGCAAGGTCGACAAATATGGAAAAATTAGACAAAATGGGTCGAAAAGGTCAAAAATGTCAAAAGGAGAAAAATCGTGCCGACGACCCCGCGCAGCGCATCTCGGTCAGCCGCCATTCTGCGCGGTACTTTTCATCACGTGACTGGCGTGGTATTGTTCATCCGCGCGGTCTGCTGATGCGAATCTTGTTCATGCGCCAATGCCCTCATGACGGCAGCCATCATTTGCCCCATTTTTCACATCACATGACCCGTGACGTCATCTTGACATCATCGATGACCTCGCCGTATCCATTCTGGCGTTTTACATTTTTTAACATTTTTTTACTAATTTTTTCTCTCCATCCTCACCTATAAATACCCCTTTACTTCCTTGAGCCCAAAAACACACCTCAAAACACACCTCTCTTCTTTAACACTTTCTATAGTTTCTTAGTTTTTAGTTTTTTTAGTTTTTCTTATGTTTTAGCTAGTTTTTCTTATGTTTTAGCTAGTTTACGCTTAGTTTTAGAGTTCTTCCACTTTTTGGGAAGAACTAGTTATGTTTTTTGTAATTTATTAGCTTTTTGATTCAATAAATGGGAGTGCAAATTCAGCTTTGAGGTTTTCTAGCAGCGGGAATAGCGTCGAAGTTACGTAAGGATTTTATTTTCTTCTGAGTTATTTTTTATCTTTATTAACTTACATGTTATATTTAATTTATGTCTGTGATTAAATTTAAGCGTGCAAATTTGTTGTAAAAATGATATAATAATAACGTTGTTATGCTTGCGAAATATTAAATAGGTAAAAATCTCTATAATGAATTGATTTTATTTTTATTCAAGATTTTATATTAAGAATGTTAGAGAGAAATATATTATTTTTCATTATAAACTTAAATCGAAAATTAGATTTTAAGGTTTAGTTATCGATCGATTTAGAGTAGTGCTTTCTTTCATTTGTTAGTACAATCATAGGTAGTTAGAGTGAAGCTACTATTTCAAAAGTTTTTATAAGAATTATTATCGAAAATGTATTGACAACATGTTTTTAGTAGTGGTTTTAAAACTTGAAAGTTAGTACTCGGATAACTAAATTAACTTAGGTTTAATTTGGACACCTTGAATAAAGTTTAAGCGTAACCCCTAGAAAGGTGGCATTTAAATGGTTCATTTTCAAGATCTCTTAGAAAAATGAATTAATTTAATTAACTAAATTAGTTATCGGCCAGCGTAGGTGTTAATTGATTTGTTTAGTTAACCAAAAAATATCTAACCATGAAGGTGGTATTTATATCTGAAAAAGGGAGAATCAATAAATATCGATTCATATCTTTAATAACATAGATAATATGATGACGTAATTAACTTAGTTATTATATCATAAATACTCTTCAATTTATAAAAGATAAAATTTGCATGAATGTTTATTGAATCTATGTTTAATTTTAAGCCAATTAGAGTAAAAACACAAAAACCCCAAAATATCGTGACGGGATGTTTAGGATTTAATTTCGTTTTTAAAAGTTTGAATAATAAATTAAAAATACGCATACATTATTAAGCCTTAGATCGACTTTGGGAGTATACTTATCATTTTCTACGAAATGATTCGTGCACTTGCGAGAGTTTTATAAATATTAAAACCAAAGTATTTGCGAGGATCGGCGATGTCGGTTTTCGTTCATCAAGTTTTTGGCGCCGTTGTCGGGGAAGGAATAGCGTTTTTAATTTATTTATCAAAATTTTAAAAATATTTTTGTGTTGTAAATAATTGTGATTTTTTTTTGTAAAAAAATAAAAAAATAAAAAATTTAATCAAATTTCAAATTTCATAAGAAATAATAAAAAATAAAAATAAAATAATTAATTATAGCATAAATAGTAAAATAATTTAGAAATTTGAAATTTGAAGTAAAAAGTTTTTACCGTTCATGAATAGTAAAAAAAATTAACAAAAAAATAAGAACATTTTTAAATAAAAATTGTACCGTGAATAATAAAATAATTTAGAATTTTAAAATTTGAATTAAAAAAAAAATTTACCGTTCATGAATAGTAAAAAAAAAAATTTTCAAAACTTTTTAAGTTAAAAAAAAAACAAAAAAAAATTATATTGTAAATAGTAAAATAAAGTTACCATGCTTAATTAAAAAAAAGTTTTAAAAATAAAAAAAATAAAAAAGAAATTCTAATTTTAAATTGTTTAATAAATATAGTGTTAATAGTAAAATAATTTTGGAATTTGAAATTTCGAAGAAAAAATAAAACAAATAAAATAAAATAAAAATAAAATAAAATAAATAAATAAATAAATAAATAGATAAATAAATCATAAATAAAAAAAAATTAAAAAAAACCCAATTTTTAATTTTTTAAGTTTATTTATTTTAAATCATAATTTTAATTTTTCTTATTTTTTTTATTTTCTTTTACTTTTTTCAATTTTATTTTATTTTATATTTTTTTTCTTCTTGATTTTTATTTAACTTAATTAACTTAGTTTTTTTTTACTAACTTAATTAACTTAGATTTTTTTTAACTTAACTTAATTAACTTAGATTTTTAACTTAACTTAATTTATTAACTTAGATTTTCATTAATTTAATTTATTAACTTAATTAAGTTACATTTTAACTTAACTTAATTAATTTATATTTTAACTTAACTTAATTAACTTAGATTTGTTTTATTTCAACAGCTTAATTAACCTTTTTTTTAACTTAGATTTTCATTAACTTAGATTTTTACTTAACTTAATTTAATTAACTTAATAGCGTAAAAAGTAAAGATCTAAGGGAGTTAAATACAGGAGTAGTTCTTGGAAGCCTTTGTCATTCGTCTTTCGCGTGAGCGTTGATGCAATGCAGGAGGATGGTTTTTAAGGAGACTTTGCACCGCAATTCTTTCACAGGGAGCAACTCTTGGTTATCTTGATTATGTTATTTTTTTTCTTTAAAAAAAACAAAAAAAAAGATAACAAAAATTTCTAAACTATCTCCAAAATTTTAAAGTTTTAATTACAATCTAAGGAGTTAGTTGCTTTGTTTAATCTAGGTACAATTGTGTTTTTATGCCTTAATTATTTGATTTGTACCTAGATGTGGGTTATCTAAAACTCGAAGTATGCCTCTAGTTTTAAGTAAAAAGAAATTTGAAAATCAATGAGGGCATGGTGAAAAAGTATAGGTGAACAACGCCTTGTCTTACCTGAATGTTTGATTATTTCCGATGATGAGGGGGACATTGAGTTTACTTAAAATGCAATCCCAGGATTACGTCTTGCTTAAGGCGTTAAACTTATGTTGGATGGGGCTTATTGACCCGTCATTTTAGGTAATTTTATTTTATTTCTTTTATTTACTTAATTTTATTGTTTATTTCATTTTAATTACATGTGAATAATTTTTAAATTGTTAAAACTAAAAATATTTGTTGAGATGTTAAGATTAGCGCACAATGATCTGTGTATCTGGCTTTAATGATGAATATGATGGATGCACTTGCATTTTCCATTACTACTTGCACTTTCTCAAGAAATAGGTAATCTTTCTTCTCTTTCTCTTTATCTTTAATTTCTGGTTGTTACATTGAGGACAATGTAAGTTCTAGGTTGGGGGTGGTGAAAAGTTACCATGCTTAATTAAAAAAAGTTTTAACAATTTAAAAATTAAAAAAAAAATTAAAAAATAAAAAATATACTTTTCATTTTTTTTTGTGTTTGGTTTATTTCTATTTTGTGTGATTTAGTAATTTTTGGAATAAAAAAAAACTTTTTCACAAAAATTTATTATTTCTTTAAATCAAATTTAAGTAAATAGTTAAGTCTTTTGTACTGTTAGATTAATTTTTGAAAACATATCATGAAATATTTTGTAATTATTTTTTGATAATTAGTTAGTTTTTGTCATAACTAGTATTTCTTGATAAGATGTAGAAATTATATTAAACCCAAAAATCGGTGTTTATGAATTTTTTTAGTGGAGACTACCTTTGTGAGATATAATTTGAGCCTAATTTCCTTTATTAGGAGTGAAATATATATTTCTTCTACTCCGAACACATTTCTTATTTCTTCAAATTTTTAGATGATCTCATAGGTATTAGCATTGAATGTATGAATTTTTTCTCATCTTAATAGAGTATCGTATATTTTTTATTATTTTTGCTTAGATTAAATGATTTGAGTAGAAATTGATAGTATATGCTTATATCTCGTTCATGCAAGTTTCTTTACAAAAAAAGACATATACGGGGTTACTAAACCAAGATCAAAGAGAGAAAAGCCACAAAATTAACCTACTTAAAATTAAAAAAAAAATGTACAATACATGCATGGGTTGACTATAAAATACATATATTGAGAAATATCTTGAGAAAAAAAATAGAGATAAAGAATATATAGTATAATCTACATCTTATAACCCTCATTGCCCTACAAAGTTGTGAGTAAAGTTAATTACAAAGAAAGATATAGGAAATAATTCCCTTTAAAAAGTCATTACTCTCTGTTTGTAAAGGCATATATCTTGAAATTCTTTCTTAATGATTTTGATTTATGCATGAAAATAATTTTTATATATGATATCTTTATAATTTATACATTTGATTCCTTTCATGAGATCAATGTTAAAATAACACTTTGAGCCTTTATTCTTTATACATATGCGAACATATTAGTTCATTTCTATACATCAAACTGTTTCGCATATAAATTAGTATGAGTGTTTGAACATAGGATTCGGTGTTTTGAGAGTATTGACTTGTGAGGAATAGAGTCGAAGGCAGTCGATTCATGACAAATTGGGTGAAATTAAATTGATACATTTTTTATATGAAATATGAAAATGATTTTCGACTAATTATTATAATAAATCATGATTGTTTAAAAGAGATTAAAATAACTTATGCTTGAGATTTTAATTATGATCTTAAAGGAGATTAAAAAGTATGACACATTTTTTGTGATATGTTATTTACTCTTATTCTTAAAAATTAAATTTTGATTTTGTTGTAATTTTAGTTTTTGAATTGATTGTTTTATTGTTTCTTGGTTTTACATTTAGTTCAATGTTTGTGGGTATCATTCTTGAAAACCCTCACGAGACTCGAGCTACGTCCTTTGAGGCAACCTAGGGGTTTAAAGGCTTGTTGCATAGGCTAAATGCAGCCGTGTCAATCCACGGAAGTGATTTAGGATAGTTTAATTTTTAGTTTTTATAAACCTTCTCTTGCTAAGGGACTAGCGAAGGCTGGATTGAGGAGTTGTGATGAGTGTACAAAAAGCACTAAAATTACCATAATTTTATACTCATTAATTGATTAAAAATATATATATATATATATGTTTTATCATATATTTATATAAATTTGTCTTTTTCGGAATCACGGGTATTTTTATTGTTTTTCACGTATTTTCGCTTAAAAACGTAACTTAAAGACTCGAGGAATCTTTGGAAGCAATACATCACAATTATATTACTAAATAAATGGGCGAGGTCAAAAAATATGGAAAAATTGGACAAAATGGGTCGAAAAGGTCAAAAAATGTCCAAAAGGAGAAAATTGCGCCAGGAGCAGCCCAGCGGCCGAGCTGGCAGCGGTCTTGTTCATCACGCGCCCAACGCGCGCCCGGCACTGCCACCCGCGCGGCGACGCCATTCGCCCCATTTTTCACGTGCGGCCGCCCAGCGTGATGTCATCTTGACGTCATCAATGACCTCGCCATGTCCATTATGCATTTTTACATTTTTTTAACATTTTTTTTACTCATTTTTTCTCTCCCATCCTCATCTATAAATACCCTTCCCTTCACTTCAAAAACACACCTCGAAAACACATACTTCTCTCTTCTTTCTTTCTCTCCGTTTCTTAGTTTTAGTTTTTTAGTTTTTCTTATGTTTTAGCTAGTTTTTCTTATGTTTTAGCTAGTTTTGCTTAGTTTTAGAGTTCTTCCCTTTTTGGGAAGAACTAGTTATGTTTTTTGTAATTTATTAGCTTTTGATTCAATAAATAGGAGTGAAAATTCAGCTTTGGAGGTTTTCTATGGCAACGAATATCGTCGAAGTTACGTAAGGATTTTATTTTCTTTCTGAGTTATTTTTTATGCTTTATTCTTACATGTTATATTTAATTTGTACGTGATTAAATTTAAATGTGCTATTTGTTTGTAAAAATGATATAATAATAACGTTGTTATGCTTGCGAAATATTAAATAAGTAAAAATCTCTAAAATGAATTGATTTTATTTTTATTCAAGATTTTATATTAAGAATGTTAGAGAAATATATTATTTTTCATTACAAACTTAAATCTGAAAATTAGATTTTAAGGTTTAGTTATCAAGTCGATTTAGAGTAGTGCTCTTTTTTATTTGTTGGTACAATCGCGGTAGTTAAAGTGAAGCTACATTTCAAAAAGTTTTATAAAATTATTATCTGAAAATGTATTGACAACATGTTTTGAGGTGATGGTTTAAAACTTGAAAGTTAGTACTTGGATAACTAAATTCTTAGGTTTAATTTGGACACCTTGAATAAAGTTTAAAGCTGTCTAACTCCGCCCAAAGGTGGCATTTAAATGGTTCGTTTTCAATCTTAGAAGAAGGAATTAATTTAATTAACCAAATTAGTTATCAACCCACTTCGTAGGTGTTAATTGATTTGTTTAGTTAACAAAGTATATCTTACCCGCCCAAAAGTGGTATTATACAAAAAGCGGGAGAATCAATAAATATCAATTCATATCTTTAATAACCTAGATAATATGAGGAAGCATGGTAACTTAGTTATTATATCCGTAAATACTCATTTATTTATAAAAGATAAAATTTGTATGAATGTTTATTGAATCTATGTTTAATTTTACGTAATTAGAGTAAAAAACACAAAAAACCCAAAATATCGTGACGGGATGTTTAGGATTTAATTTCGTTTTTAAAAGTTTGAATAATAAATTAAAAACCACGCCACATTCCTTCCTTAGATCGACCTTGGGAGTATACTTATCATTTTCTACGAAATGATTCGTGCACTTGCGAGAGTTTTACAAATATTAAAACCAAAGTATTTGCGAGAATCGGCGATGCCAGTTTTCGTTCATCAAGTATGCACAACTTTAATAGCACTTAGCTAGGAGTGGTCATAGTTGATCATGATGAAAACTATTTTGAGTATACTGTTAGGATGGATTTCCAAGCAACTAATATTGTTGCAGAGTATGAGGGAGCTATATTTAATGCCATGATGACAAAGAATCTTGGAGCTAGTAACATCGTCTTGCATAGTGACTCACGATTGGTGGTAGTTTAGTATATGGGCATGTTTGAGGCTAAATATAGTAAGATGAGGAGCTATTTGGAAAGACTAAGAAATGAGTGCTTGAAATTTTCTCACTTTGAGATCAAGAAAATATCTAGGAATGAGAATGGTCATGCTAATGCTTTAGCCACTCTAGCTGTCATGCGTGAGGCCAACCACACTCGGGTGGTTTTAGTAACACTCTTGAGAGAGGCTAGTTTGGAAATGGTCAAAAAAATAGTTCGAAGCGTGGATGTTGCGACAAGCCTATAGTTCACCCCTATCTTTGACTTCCTAAAAAAGAGAGACCTACCCAAAGACTAGAAGCTCGCAAAAGAAATCAAGGCTAAGGAAGGTTGATACATTATAGAAAATAATAAATTGTATAGAAAAAATACACTTAGACCTAGGCTCTTCTACATAGCTATAGGAGGGGTTTGAAAGAATTATGTTTCAAGCCCACGAGGGAGAATGCGGCTTTCATTAAAGTGGAAGAAAGATATCCTAATGAATTATGAGATAGGGGTACTACTAGCTCACTATGCTAATAGATTGTGTGATGTACACCCAGGTATGTGATAAGTGTTAGAGATAAATCCCATTATCACATGCATTTCTGACCACTAAGACAAGGATAGTTAGCCTATAACTCTTCTACAAATAGGGGCTTGATATAGTAGAATCCTTACCCTAAGCAAGGGGCCAAAAGAAGTTTTTATTAGTTACTACAGATTATTTTTCCAGGTGAATAGAGGTAGAATATCATTGATGAATACAGTAAGATAAGGTAATTTGGTTTATTTGGAAGTCTATAGTTTGTCACTTCAGCCTACCCAAGGACATAAAAGAGTTTTCCATCAATCAAAACATCAATATGTGCCATTCCATTCCATATTATCCACAAGCCAACAGTCAGGTAGAGTCTTCTAACAACTTGATAATCAAATTGCTAAAGAAAAGGCTAGAAGGCACTAAAGAAAGATGGGTTGAGGACCTACCTAGGGCATTGTGGGATATCAAGACTAGTCCTAGAGACACCACTAATGATACACCGTTCTCACTAGTATATATGACCTTGGCTGTGATACCAATTGAGATCACAGTGCCTACTGTGAGATCAAGTCGAATTGAGGACCATAATTCTATAAGTAGAGCAATTTAATTGACCTTCACAAATGAAAAAAAAGGATATGGCCTTGGGAAGGATAGTTGAGTAAAAAATGTGAGTAAAAAATTATTACAACAAGGCCACGACTTTTGCCATAGGAGATTGGATTCTCAGAAGAGCCTTCTCTAGCAATAAGAAGTGGATGGATGTTAAGTTGGGTACAAATTAGGAGGGCCCATACCAAATAATTGAGGTAACATCAAGAGGAGCCTACCTATTGAGAAATATCAAGGGATTTGAGGATAATGCAAGTTAGGAAACTCCATACTTGAAAAAGTATCACTTCTAATGCACTTTGGTCTACCATTTTTTTGTACCATCCACATATATATATATGAAGTGACTTTTTGCAAGCAATGGCTCTCCCCTAATATTACATGTCACAAGTTTATCACCTCAGTCAAGAACTAAGAAGAGTGCTCTGACAATGAACGAGAGACTTGATGACTGTGGTCACTGACAAGGTAGAGTGCTCTCCCCCAATATTACGTGTCACAAGCTGATCATCTCAGTTAGAAACCAGGTATAGTGCTTTGATACTGAACGAAAGAGTTAATCGCCTTGGTCACAAATAAGGTAGAGCACTCTCCCTTAATATTAGATGTAACGAATTGATCACCCAGGCCAAGAGGTAGGTAGAGTGCTCTGACACAATGAGAAAGCTTATCACCTTGGTCATAGAGAAAGTAGAGCCCTCTTACCTAATATTACATATTAGGAGTTGATCACTTCAGTCAAGAACCAAGTAGAGTACTCCAATGTGGAATGAGAGAGTTGATCACCTTAGTGACAGATCAGGTAGAGCGCTCTTGACCAATATTACATGTCACGAGTTGATCACCTTGGTTAAGAGCCAAGTAGAATGCTCTGACATAATGAGAGAATTTTTTATCTTAGTCAAAGACTAGGTAGAGTGCTCTCTCCTAATATTACATGTCATGAGTTGAGCACCTCAGTCAAGAACTAGGTAGAGTACTTTGACATGGAATGATAAAGTTGATAATCTTCATCACAGATTAGGTATAGCACTCTCACCCAATACTACATCATAAGCTTTGGGATCATCAATCTCGCACCTATAGGCTTTTACCTCAACCTTGAGCTTTCTTTGGGCCTCCCCAAGCTCCTCGAAGTGCCTCAAGTTATCATTCAACTTGTGTATACCCTTGGATAGATTCTCCTACTTGTTAATGGCCTTTCCTTATTACTTATTGGCCTTGGCCAAAAACACAACGTTTTGGATCAAGTTTATGCATGGATCTCTCTTTTTATTACAAGCTCGTGCTTCAACCTATCCATGCCTCTAACTCTACTAAGCCAATGAAGGAGATAGGCATGAAAACAAGAAAAACAAAGAAAGGTCAAGAAAATATAACAATCTAAGGCTGAATAAGAAATAAGTTTGAACTAACATATACCTGGTACAAAAGTTGGTTGAGCATGACCCTAAAGTCCACATCCTCGCATATGGCATCAAGTTGTCTTTCATGTTCCATGTAGAGGAGCTGGTCTATGTAATGGTCTAAAGTCTCTAGTGCCACAACCCTGTATAGGGCCCTTCCCTTAACGTGTGTAGTAAGGTCATCTATGACATATTTTCCCCTTCTTAAGTCCCTTACAATAAGTAGATGTTTTTTTGTCCCGAGGTTACGGGTTTAGGGATGTGTTAATACATGGATGTTGGTGTGGGCTCAATGATATTCAAAGGTGTAGACGCAAAGATGAGCTTATCAATGGTTACCTATTTTGTCTTTTTGGACAGGGTTGGAGTGGCCTCTTACCTAGAGGACTTTCTCCTCTTCTTCCTTTTGGATGAGCTCATCCCTTGGGAGAGGCTTGTAATTTTTTGAGAGCTTTCCACTATTTAGCAACCCTAATTTTAAGCCATACCAATAGATCAACGACACTAAACTCCATGATATCTATAAAGACAAGGAAAAAGGGTTTTAGTTTTAAAAGGGTCGAACTAAATAGAAAAAGAAGGTATTTATGAAGTCTTAGGGATAGTTTACCATTGTCTGAGATCACTTCAAACCTCTTTCATAGTCTTTGGGAGGGGTTATTCACTTAAGAGGTTCATGAGGTTTAGTAATTATTCTGTGAGAGGGCTTTACTAAGCCACACCTCTTTATCCCACATGCAACAAAGCATGGGTTTTTAGTAGTTGCCTTTATTGTATTTTCTTAGGTAGATAGTTCTAGATATCATCCAATCATTACTTAGCCATGGATCTCAAGGTCGTGATAAAGGAACCCATATTCCTCATCATAACCTTGGTATCAGCCTAGGTGTTCCTTATTAGCCTAACATTACTATTTGGGGTCTCCCATCAACCAAATACGTACAATAAATACTCCTTCCAGTTCTTCTCATTCTTAGAGAGGATTACATGTATACCCCAATCTTGTTTGACTTACATATAGACCTTCCTTGTCAGGACTTAAACTTATCTTCTAGAGCAACTTATGGGTTTAAAGGCCTGCAGTATATGCTAAATGTAACTGTGACAATCTATAAAAATGATTTAGGATAATTTTATTTTATTTATAGTTTTTTTACTTAATTTTTTACCATTTTTGCAAAGATAATAGCAAGAAGCTGGTTGGAGGTTGTGATAAGTGCTCAAAAGAACTTAATATGTCATGATTTTATGCATGCATAATGATTAAATAGATTTGTATTTTCTTACTTTTATTATGAATTTACACAAATCTATCTTTTTGGAATCATGGGTATAATATTTTGTCTTTTAGGTATTTCTTATAGTTAAATGATTTAACTTGAAGAATATACTTTGAAGCACTTCATTACAACTGTTAGAGATTAAAAAAAACATATGTGAAGAATTACATATGGTTTAAAAATTGAAAAGAGGATATACAAATAAAGGGTTCCAAGTGATGTAGAAAAGAGTATGTCATGGCGTGAAAGTTTTTTATGTTGTAGCACAAGGAAATAAAAGTTGCATCAATACATCCCAAAAATTATACGGGCCATGACATAAAAAAGTTGTATGTCGTGGCGCAAATATAGTGGGTTATGCCCAAAATAGGTACACCTTGTGTATGTTGTAGCTCCAGTCTAAAAATTCCACATTGCCCTTTTCCTTACCCTATAAATAAGACTCTATTTCTATTGTAAAAAAAAATCTCTTAATTCTTTATCCTTCATTCTTTACATTTTTTATTTTTTTTCCTTAAGCTTTTCTTTTATTGGTTTAATGTTCTTCTCTCATTTGAGAGTTGAAAAATTTTAGTTTATGGAATAGTTTCTAGTTTTAATTCAATTAATAGTGCAACAATTGTGGTTGAAAGTTTTCTAGAATAGAAGCAATTCTAAAGAATCTTATTGAGGTCTAACCAAATGTATTCTTTTCAGATTATCTCTAAGTATTGTTTTACATGTTATATGTTTAATTTATTGATAATTTATTAAATTATGCATATCTAGCTATAAATATTATGGGATATTAGAAATGTTATTATACTTGTAAAATATTAAAGTAGATTAAACATTTTTATGAAGTGAATTAAGTTTTATTTCTTCATCAAGATTAAAACAAAGTTTGTAAATGAAGAATATATTGAAAAAATATTTTTCATAATAAACAAAAGAGTTAGATTTAAGATTTTAATTATTTGAGTTTGATTTAGAGTAATACTCTTAGATATTGGACAATTATAGTCTAAATCTGATCTCAAGGTGATAACTGTATTTTATATAGTTATTTTCACCTATTTTATTAATTATAATTGCTATGTTCTCTCTATTTTTAGTTAATTTTAGTTTAATAAATTAGTATTTACTATTTCTTAAATATTTTAAGAAAATTAAATAAATTATATCGTAAATGTTCTTAAATGATAAATTTGTTTTCAAAAATATAATTTCAAATAAAAGAGTGATTTATTGCAATTTATAAATGTTGAAAATATAATTTAAATTAAAATTGGGCTTAATTTTAATTATTAAAAGTTTAAAATATAATTTAAATTACCAAAAAGGCTACATTGCAATTAATCAAAAGTTTAAAATGTAATTTGAAATATATTTGTGGGTGAAAATATAATTAATAGAAGTTATTTTTCTTCGCAGAAGAGAAGTTCCACGCGTACAACGTGGTCCGTCCGATCAAAGCATAAACGGTCAGGATTGGCACGTGTAGATTAAACCCGACCAAGGAGAATGGGTGCAGGATTTATTCCATCACGCAGCTCGGCGTGCCAGTGGGCCCACCAGCCACACAGGCCAGCGTGCAGAGTGGGGCCCACGTGTCCGTTACACATCTGCCAAAGGGCGTTGTTATGTGCGGCTGAACCACGTGCAATCGTTCTTCCAGCGAATTAAAGTCTTCCATGTGTCCCAATTTCCCCTTGAACGAATCGTCAGAAAACGCATGGCACATATCGGTGAACGCAAAAGCGCAAAATCTCGCCCTCGTTCCAACCGTTGCCTTATGTTTCGCGAACCCCAATTCCGTGCGACAAGTTCTACGTGCGCCGATTCCCTTCAACGAATGAGATGTTGTCACGTGTCCCACTAATTGTTTCCTCGAATCATAACGCGACACGTGGCAGCGTGGAAGGAAAATAAAATAGAAACGTGCAGCTTTTCCACTCACTTTTTCGATTCCATTTTTGATACAATTTTTGTCCCCCACGCGTGTAATTTATTATTTTCGCCACACTTTCCTGTCCCCTGTGTGGATTAAATTTTAATATTTTTTTTATGTATTTTTAGGTATAAATAGGAGATAAGATGATAGAGTTGAGAAGTTTTTTTTTGTTGGGTTTAGGGGTTCAATTTAGGGGTTGGATTGTGGAACACGCAGAAGCCATTTTGGCTTCTGTTATGTTCCGCGTGTGCCAAATATTTTCGTTACTTGATGTCTTAATTTCCTTCTTGTTCATCTTATTTTTCTATATCTGTTGTAATTTTTATTTTAATTTAATGAAGTAATTTAATTTTTCTAGGGTTGCATTTGATCTAAATTTATGAAGCTTTGATTTTAACTATTTTTGAAAGATTTATAAGACATTCGATTTTTTCATTCTATTTTGTGCTTAATGCTTTTTGATTATTTATGAATCTTATCAAAACGATCCGTGGCACATAAATAAACTTGGAAGAGGCATTTGTGTGTGTATTACTCGTAAATAGAATGACATGTATGATGAAGGATAGGAATATACCCTAATTGTATGTGTAGCCATTTGAAAACTTAGAACGTAATGAATCTTATTAAATTTAATTCTCATAGAGATATATTGAATTAGTTTAATGAGGTGTTTTTATACTGAGCTCGGAAGAGATGTATGAATAAAATTAGAAGTTTTCGGTTGACAAATTAAATGTACTAAAAAATATAAATCAAAAGAAAATAACACGATTTGAGTGGATTAGTTTAGTGAAAAATTGCAATCCTAGATTTATTTTATTTTATTTTTAAACCTTTTTCTTAACTTGTTACCAACAACGATTATTTTGGATAAAATTAGAGAGATATAATTTTAGTACTCAACAAACTATAGTAACAAATCTCCGTGGGAACGATCTTTACTTACAAATCTTTATTACTTGTGACCGTGTATGCTTGCACGATTTTATGTGTGTTGCAAAACACACAACACAAGGCATGCTCTATTTCAAGGATTTTTATAAGAATTATTATTGAAAGTTATATTGAGGACACATCTTTCATTAAAATTTAAAATCTGAAATTAGTTCCAAATACTTAAATCATAAACCTAACTTAGACATCTTGATGTGAGTTTAAATTTTTAGACTTGACCGAAGACCAAAATTGAATGGTGCATTAATCTTTTAGAAAAGAAGCATAGTTTAATTAAAATAACCTTCTAAACTCGATCAAAAGTGGTAAGTGATTTTAATTAATAATAAATGGTAGATTTAATTACTATTTTATTTTTATATTTAAGAGATAATCAATAATCTTAATTCATATCTTTAATAACTTAATTAATATTGAGCAAGTATAATTATCTAACTTATATATCACATTAATTGTGTGGTTTAGAAACTCAACGTAAAAAAATTGTAATTGGATGTATAGGTTATTTAATTTCATTTTTAAGAATTTGTTGAATAATTTAAAAACCGTATGATTCCTCTTTGGAATGACCTTGAAAGTATACTTATCATTTCTTATAAGTGATTCATGCACTTGTGAACTATTTTATAAATCATATAAAAAATTTAAGCAATAGTGTTTTTGCATCAACCAGTATTTCCAATCTTTTAATGGTTACCAAATATGCCCCAAAACGTAACAGAAGTGGTAAGAAATCAACAAAACCTATGTCTACCAATCCTTCTAGCAATGCACCCATTCTTGTAAAGCATCCTGTTAATATTCATGAGTATCCTAAAATTGAGCAGAGATTTGCTTACTATTCTTGGCTTTCACTCTATTCTTTAAATTATTCCTAATATGAAGAGTTTGTTAGGGAATTTTAAGCTGCCTTTCCTGATGACTCTACTATTTATTTCTTTACCTCTTTTGTCATTAGAGGATGTAGATTTATCTTTTTCCGAGATGATATTTGTACCTTGTTATCTTTTCCTATTGTTCAATTTACAACATTCCCTATTATCCTGTTGGAATTTGAAAATATTGCTCTCACTTATCTCTCTCAATTTAATAGTGTGAAGGCTCGCGAAACTAATGAGATAGTGAGCTAGTTGGCCAGGCCTTGATGAGTGCTCAAAAAGCACTAAAATAACCATGATTTTATGCAAATTAATTGATTAAAAATATATATATATTTATAGGTTTTATCATATATTTATATAAATTTGTCTTTTTCGGAATCACGGGTATTTTTATTGTTTTTCAGGCATTTTGGCTTAAAAATGCAACTTAAAGACTCAAAGAGGAATACTGGAAGCAATACATCACAAATATATTAATGCGTAAAGGTCGACAAATATGGAAAAATTGGACAAAATGGGTCAAAAATGTCAAAAATGAGAAAAAGCAGCGTTCTTGCGCCGCCCGTATTGGCGCTGACGCAGCTCGGCCCGAGCTGCGCTTGGGGTTCGTGTACGCGCGGCTAACGCGCGATTCTTGTTCATGCACGCGACAGCTTGCGCGGGTTCGCGATTCATCGTGCGGCTGCTGCGCGAGTTCTTGTTCATCCGGCAGCGACCTTTAACGCGTGGGTTCTGTTCATCGGCGCGCCGACACTCATTTTTCACGTCGCGGTAGCCCGTAGCGTCATCTTTGACGTCATCAATAACGTCGAGAATTTCCATTACAGCGTTTTACATTTTTTTAACATTTTTTTACTCATTTTTCTCTCCGTCCTCACCTATAAATACCCACTTCCCTTCAACTTTAAAAACACACCTTAAAAACCTCCAAATACATTCTTTTCTCTCTTTCTTTCTCTCTTTTCTTAGATTTTTAGTTTTTCTTATGTTTTCTTAGTTTTTAGCTTTTCTTAGTTAATTTCTCTTAGATTTAGAGTTCTTCTTTTTGGGAAGAACTGAGTTATGTTTTTGTAATATTTTAGCTTTTGATTCAATAAATGAGAGTGCAAATTCCGTTGGAGTTTTCCAGGAGCAGGGGAATAAGCGTCGAGATTAAGGATTTTATTTTCTTTATAGTTATTTTTATGCTTTATTCTTACATATTTATATTTAATTTGTACGTGGTTAAATTTAGCTTGTGTTGGTACATTTAGTAAACATGATGTAATAATGATGTTGTTATGCTGCGAAATATTAAATAGGTAAAAATCTCTAAAATGAATTGATTTTATTTTTATTCATGATTTTATATTAAGAATGTTAGAGAGAAATATATTATTTTCATTACAAACTTAAATCTGAAAATTAGATTTTAAGGTTTAGTTATCGATGCGATTTAGAGTAGTGCTCTTTTTATTTGTTGGTACAATCGCTTAGGTAGTTAGAGTGAAACTCTATTTAAAAAGTTTTTATAAAAATTATTATCTGAAAATGTATTGACAACATGTTTTTAGTAGGTGGTTTTAAAACTTGAAAGTTAGTACTCGGATAACTAAATTCTTAGGTTTAATTTGGACACCTTGAATAAAGTTTAAAGCTGTCTAACCCTTACGCCAAGGTGGCATTTAAATAGTTTATTTTCAATCTCTTAGAAAAAGGAATTAATTTAATTAACCAAATTAGTTATCAACCACTGCCCACGTAGGTGTTAATTGATTTGTTTAGTTAACAAAGTATATCTAACCCCAATGGTGGTATTCATACAAAAAGGGAGAATCAATAAATATCAATTCATATCTTTAATAACACTAAATAATACGAGCAAGCATAATTAACTTAGTTATTATATCCATAAATACTCCACCATTATAAAAGATAAAATTTGCATGAATGTTTATTGAATCTATGTTTATTTTTATGTTATTAGATTAAAAACACAAAACCCAAAATATCGTGACAGGATGTTTAGGATTTAATTTCATTTTTAAAAGTTTGAATAATAAATTAAAAACCACATACATTCCTTTCTTAGATCGACCTTGGGAGTATACTTATCATTTTCTACGAAATGATTCGTGCACTTGCGAGAGTTTTATAAATATAAAACCAAAGTATTGGCAGGATCGGCGATGCCGGTTTTCGTTCATCAAGTTTTTGTTCATCAAAGTATTTGGCGATCACGATTCTGCTCATCAGGCCTAACCACAGGTATGTTGGTAATGCCCTTATTATTAAAACTTCTCCCTAGTCATTCTCTTAATATTGTTGTAAGTGTCATTATTCATCCACATTACCATCTTCATACTATCCATCCATGTCGAGGACACTTTCTTTGTGCTTCTCAATGGTGATGATATAGATCTTGCTGGTATGATCTATAGAACTATCATATTTCATACCATTTCTCCTCCTTTTTCTACTCTTCATTATCCAAGTTTCATTGCTAGTTGAGTTTCCATTATCTTTTATAGCATTTCTTTAAACATTCTCAGTAGGCTTGTTCTCACTCGCACTGCTATTCTAATAGTCAATCTAGGTGGACTTTTGCTACCCCTTCTTCCTCATCTTCATGAATGTTGCTCAATCCACACGTTGTGAATCCTTCCATTTATGTCACTTTGGATGGAAAGTCCACCCATCTTTTTTTTACTATTTATTAAGAGTTACAAACTTTGAACAAAAATGCCTTTGATATGCATCATTTTAAAGCTTTTAATTAGGGTCTTCTAGCTTCTTATCGTCCTGTTATACCATATTTTCATTGTTCACCTATTTCTTCTACCTTTGTAAAACCTCGTCCTACCAATAATAGACCTTCTCGCTCTGGTGTTTCATCCCTTAGGTCGTTATTCAACATGTTTACTATGTATGGTGGAGATGAGTTCAATTTTTCCTTTGAGACCAACCACTCTTTTGATAATTTCCTAATAACTTTCTCAACCCATAAACTACTGCACCACCACCCATTGCCCCTTCTAATGGTAGTTAGCCTTCTCGCAGTGGTGTTCTAGGAAATAATGATACTAGAGAGGGAGATGGAGAGTATTGATCTCATTTATGCCTTTTTACTTTTAGTTATTTTCTGTTACTTTAGTTTATTTATGATCTTATCTTTATAAAATAAAGGTTGTTTAATGAATATTAGTTTGATGGTGTTATTTTCATCATTTATTTTTTTATTCGCCTTAATTCTATCTACCTTGTTACATTTATACTATAATTGTTGCATATTTACTTTCCTTCTCTCCTGCATATAGGAAGGTTCCTATGAATTTAGTGTCAAAAGGGGGAGAAGTTTTTGTGTAAGACTATGTGTTTCTTCTTATTATGTGTGTTGCATGGATTGTGAGAGTAGAATTGCACTACATATTGCTATCTAACTTGCATGCATTTAGGGGAAGTGTCGCATTAAGTTAGATAGAGTTGTGTACTTTTATGTGTTCATTACCTATCGATGTTCACAAGTGTAAAGGTAACACTATAGCATGTAGTTTGAGTGCAAGATATTTCTACATGATACATTTAGGGGTGTGCATTTATTTCGTGTGTGTAGATTATAGGTGTACAGTGAAGTCTTCGAGCATCATAGGTGTTTGTGGATAATGGTGCTGAAACCCTTATGTTTCTAAGTGATTGAGTGGATAAGTTGATACATGAAGATGGATGGAGCACATGAGATGGATGCCCTTGATTTATGTGTGTCTTTTGGGTTTGGGTTTGCATCAATGTTTTGTTCATAATAACAAACATCCTTAGGTCATCTTCATGATCATCTCATGACAAATATGAATATGTATTTAGTTGTGCATTCTGATATGTGGGGAACCTTTCCTTATATATCTAGTCTTGGATATCGATGGTATGTGCATTTCACTAACGAATTATCAAGTTTCAGTTGGATCTATTTTTTGAAAGCAAAGTCTAATTGTACAAAGACTTTTGTACTATTTAAAGCCAAATCAATGTTGATGATTGGTCACAAAATTAAATTCCTTCAATCTAAAGGAAGGGGTGAGTATGATAGCATGAATCCCTTGTTGGAAATAGCTGGTATTTTGAGACAGATTTCTTTTCCTTACACAATTGAGCAGAATGGCCTAGTTGAGAGATGTCACAAGTAGATAGTTGAAATAGGCTCAAGCATACTAGCTCAATCTTTTATGCCACTGAAATATTAGAATGAAGAATTGTTTGCAAGAACCTTTATATTGCATTGATTACATAGTATAGTGCTTGATCATAGAAGTCCATCGAAGGTATTATTTTCAACTAAACTAGATTATCATTTCCTAAGATCACCATTGGGTGCAGATGATTTCCTTTAACAAAATCATATAATCAACCTAAGTTTGATTTCAAATATATCCCTTGTGTTTTTGTTAGGTATAGTCCATGTCACAAAGGATATAAATTCCTAACTCATGAAGAGAGAATTATCGTCTCTAGACATGTTGTCATTGATGAGGCTTTGTTTCCTTTTTCCAACACAAAATACACTAGTTTTTGACATTCACATAACAAGACAAGCATACCTATTATATCCAAGATAATTATTTCGATTCCTATCTAATCAAATCTGATACACCTACCTGTACTAGTGAAATGTCACTTTCTAGACTCACTTCTCCAAATCCTATTAAAAGTCCATTACATATCTTAGAAATTGTATTGTCAAATACCAGTCAACCTAGTTTTGTAAATATTCCACACAACACTTTCATTCCTTTGTCTTCACTTCCCATTAATCCTACTCTATCTAATAATTAGTTAACATCTCCCAAAAATATTATTTCCTCCTCTAATCCAATTTGTCAAAACAATACTTCGTATGATTCACTAGAGACATTTTTAAAACACCCTTCACCAAAGAACAATATGCATGCAACGATGACTAGATCTAAAGCTACTGCTTTAATGCTAAAAGTATTCCATGTTGCTCATGATTTTACCCTTCCCAATACTATTAAATAGGAATTGGCTAATGAAGCATGGTTTCAATCTATGAAAGACGAATATGCTTCCCTAATCAAAAGAAAAACATAGGATTTAGTTTCTTGTCCCAAAAATAGAAAGGTGAATGAGAAGAAATGGCTATTCAAAATAAAAAAACTAGTGCATAGATCACTTCAAAAACTTAAAACTAGACTTGTTGCCAAAGGCTATCTATAAGTTACAGGCTGTGATTTTCTTGAAACATTTAGTCATGTGATTAAACATGCCACAATCAAATTTCTTATCTCTATAACTCTGAGTAACAAATGGGTATTTAGACAGTTTGACATAAATAATGTTTTTCTCAATGGTATACTACATAAAGAAGTGTTTATGACTCAACCGGTTGGCTGTTTTGACAAGTCTTGCCTTGATTATGTCTGCAAACTCAAGAAGTCATTCTTAAATAAGCCCAACATGCATGGTTTGATTCCTTATTTGAAGCTCTTATTCATCTAGGATTCACTAAAGAAAAGTCAGATGATTCAATGTATCTTCTGGTGATGCCTTTCCACAAGTTATATGATATTATGTATATTGATGATATGATAATCACTGCCTCTAATTCTCATTCCCTCAAAGTAGAAGAGTTCATTAAATTGTTACATGCTAGATTTTCTCTCAAAGATATGGGAGTTCTACATTATTTCCTAGGTATTAAGGTTTCCTCTCTTCCCAACCAACATCTCTTGCTTAAACAATCAAAGTATATGAACAACATTCTAAATAATAACAATCTTATCTAAAGCTCTAATTTAGCTAGGATTCACTAAAACAAAGTCAAATGATTCACTACATCAATGATGCCTACCTACAGATTATATGCTATTATGTATGTTGATAATATGATAATTACTAACTCTAACTCTCATTCTCTCAAAGTAGATGAGTTCATTAAACTATTACATGTTAAATTTTCTCTCAAAGATATGGGAGTTTTGCACTATTCTTGGGTATCGAGGTATCCTCCCTTCCCAACCAGTATATCTTGTTTAATTAGTTAAAGTATATTATCAACATTATGGATAAAACTAAAATGAATAATGATAAACCACTCATTACACCTATGGTATCTAGCTTGAAGTTAAGAGCTGACGAAGGCAATGATTTTGACAATCCTACATTATATGTGAACACTGTGGGAGCTCTACGATATCTTATCATTACTAGGCCTAACATTGTTTTTGTGGTAAATAAGGTATCTCAATACATGTGTTAGCCCAAAGAAACACATTAGGGTGTTGTAAAAAGGATTTTAGGGTACTTGCATGCTACCATCAATCATGGCTTTGAATTTCAACAAATTATTGGCTTTGTTGATTTTGATTAGGCTTCTTGCTTAGACACTAGAAGATACACTTCTGGTTTATACACATTCCTTGGTACAAATCATGTTTTTGGTCTACTAGAAAACAAATCACTATGTCCAAGTCAAGTACCAAATTTGAATATAAGTGTCTTTCAAGTGCTACAGTTAAGGTTATATTGCTCCAATCTCTTATGACTAAATGAAAATTCATATGCCTACAAAACTAGTTTTATGGTGTGACAACACAAGTGTTGTTGCATTAACAGCTAACCTTATCCTGCACTGGACAACAAAGCATATTGATTTGAATTGTCATTTTATTCAAGATAGAATTGAACAAAAACAATTAAACGTGCAACATGTGCCATCATATGACCAAACTGTTAATATATTAACAAAACATTTATCACCAGAGCCACTTCAATTTCTTAGAGGAAAACTTAGTGGCACTTCATTTGAAGTGGTTTAGATACCTTAAATGAGTTTATGCTCAAGGAAGAATGTGATGGTAAAGAATAAGGTGATATGCGTACATTCAAACTGTCATTAGGAATATTGATTCATCAATTACATATATAAAAATACTAGTAGAAGGGTGATTCATAAAAGATCAAGGTTGTGCAGGGCTATCAAGTCCATTGAATTTAAGGTTGTCAAGTGTATTAAGCTAGCTAAGTTGTATGTATAGAGTATCAGTGCAAATGTAAAACTACAAAAGTAAACCATTAGTAGTTTGATACTTGTAACAAGTTCACTTAGCTATGAGTTTGGTGCTTACATTGACTGTTTATCTTTCTCTTTTCTGCTATAACCAAATATAAAAACTAATTATATACTTTATGTCAAAGTAAGCCAAGAAAGAAAAGAAAACAATTTTTACAATTCAGTAACAATTTAATAAAGTTCTTGGTATTTTTCATTCAAAGTCTTTCATTCAAGTTTAGTTTTTTAACAAAAGCTCACATGTCCAAGATAAATCACAATTTTATAATAAATAGTAAAAATAAGATTTTATGTTAATTTTATGAAAGTAACATGATCTATGTGGTCGATTAATAAGCTAGAAATTTGCTAATATATCGGGTTTCTAATAATTTGAACATTCAAACAATAAACCTTATTATTGATTAGCAATGCAATGCATATAATTGTGTTACTAATTCTATATGACATGTTAGAAACTCTTTAACCCTTGCTTTCTTAGAGAAAGTAAAATAACATACTTATTTTGCATAAGATGTCATCTTGTCCATGCATACATCTTTATCTTCGTTGATTACCAACTATCCTACTTACATAATATCTACCACTCAATAAATTAAGTTAGAATTTTATTTTTAGAAACTTGTTGATTAATTAGGATTATAAATAATTGATCCCTGGGTGTATTAACGAACTAATAATCCACTCGGGTAAATAATCTTAACTAACTTGCCACTCTAATTCAAATAAAATTGTTTTAAAATAAAATTCTTCTCTAACTGAACTTTAGGGTATTAATTAAGAACTTCTTACATCCCAACCAATTATAAATTCTATTTTAAATATAATTTGAACTTTTAATGGAATGAATAAATTAAATCATTTTATTAATTTTTGTTTAAATTAAACAAACCTTGATGTGATAGGTTTATGTATATTGTATAGCCATACTGCAATTCATAAATCTTAAATTTACCATGATCTTTTAGTGAACTTCTAATCTTTAATTCTAAATTACATTGGTCCATAGCCATGATCTTCTACAGAGACACAATCATCGGTAATCACTGAAAGCCTTTAGATCTCCAAGTAATCCCTCTCAAGTTCGATGGAGAGAGCAAGAGAGAAGGCAAAGACAACGTTCTGTTCTGTACAAGGAGAGATACTTGAATAGTAAGTTCTTGACCGGAAGACCCTTTCTCTATTTTTTATTCTCAATATTTTCTACTTTCTATATATTAAGAGAGAGAGAGAGAGAGAAAGAGGCGCTAGTAGAAGATTATATGCCTCTAAATTTCAAGAGGTGATCTGTAGTCTATTTCCTTATTGGATCCTAAACGAATTCAAATTTTGAATTCAAAACTTGCCTATATGGATATTTTCTTATTTAATATTTCCTTATTGGATTCTAAGCGGATTCAAATTTTGAATTTAGAACTTGCCTATATGGGTATTTTCTTGTTTAATATTTCTTTATTGGATCCTAAGCGGATTGAAATTTTGAATTCAGAACTTGCCTAAATGGGTATTTCCTTATTTAATATTTCCTTATTGGATCCTTAACATATTCAAATTTTGAATTCAGAACTTGCCTATATAGGTATTTTCTTATTTAATATTTCCTTATTAGAACCTTAGTAGATTCAAATTTTGATTTCAAAACTTGCCTATATAGGTGTTTCCTTATTTATATAAAACATTGCCATATTTAATTGTGTTTTCTAGGGACCAATAGCATAATTGTATTATTTCCAAACTTTATATAATTTAGATCATCATTAAATCATAAAGTTATTAATACGCATTATACTCATTAAGGGTCCCACTTCTCATGACACATATTGAACTCAATAAATAATACTTAATTTAATCACTTCATAATGAGTCTAATTAGATATTTGACAGTTTATTATTCAATATATATTTATATCACATATAAGCCCATATATGTTGCAATTAATTGAAATTAATTCCAACAATCTCCCACTTGGGCTATATGTATATACATATATTGATAAAAGCGAATTGAGTACTCAAACTGTGCTATCATAGCCTTTTGCATCATCAACCAATTTTGTCCATCAATTATATTCAAAAGGACTTAAGTAGTCTTTGTCTCATAAAGAAAAACTAAACCAATATAAATTACTGTCTAAACGTAATTGAATGACATTAATCATGAAGGGAATGTGTAGTTTGGAAATTAAATATAAAGTGATCCACATGCCTATCTCCAATTTGGTCACTTTAACGTAATTTGATTTTGAGGTCAATCAAAATTTAGAGTGCATAATAAACTAAATAACTAAAAGCTGAATAAATGAAGTATGAATAATTGCATGATATATACAAATAATAGACTATCATATAAATGTTAACTACATGATATCTGTAAAAGTATATCATATAAAACATAAAGCATGATACGTAAAATATAGACTCCCACTAAATTTGACAATCCTCTACAGTATAGATACCCATGTGAGCGATATGCTTGAGAAACTATTTGGGTACCAATCCCTTAGCCAGTGGATCTACTAGCGTAGAACTTGTACCAATATGCTCAATACTTATAAGTCCACTCTAAACTTTTTCCTTCACAACAAGGAACTTAATGTCGATATGTTTGGATTTCGTTGAGCTCCTGTTGTTGTTGGAATATAGTACCACTGAATTATTGTCACAATATATCTTGAATGGCAACTTAATAGTATCCACAATACACATCATAGTGACAAAATTCCTTAGCCATATTTGATGAGCAGAATCGGGATTGCCAAAAACTTTGATGAGCGAAAACCGGCATCGCCGATCCTACCAATACTTTGGTTTTATATTTATAAAACTCTCCAAGTGCACGAATCATTTCGTAGAAAATGATAAGTATACTCCCAAGGTCGATCTAAGGAAGGAATGTATGTTGTTTTTAATTTATTATTCAAACTTTTAAAAACGAAATTAAATCCTAAACATCCTGTCACGATATTTTGGGTTTTGTGTTTTTAATCTACTTACATAAAAATAAACATAGATTAAATAAACATTTATGCAAATTTTATCTTTTATAAATAGTGGAGTATTTATGGATATAATAACTAAGTTAATTATGCTTGCTCATATTATTTAGGTTATTAAATATATGAATTGATATTTATTGATTCTCCCTTTTTGTATGAATACCACCTTTGGTGTGGTTAGATATTCTTTGTTAACTAAACAAATCAATTAACACCTACAAGGGTTGATAACTAATTTGGTTACTTAAATTAATTCCTTTTTCTAAGAGATTGAAAATGAATCATTTAAAATGCCACCTTTGAAGGGTTAGGACAAATTTAAACTTTATTCAAGGTGTCCAAATTAAACCTAAGAATTTAGTTATCCGAGTACTAACTTTCAAGTTTTAAAACCACTACCGAAAACATGTTGTCAATACATTTTCGCATAATAATTCTTATAAAAACTTTTGAAATAGAGCTTCACTCTAACTACCTAGGGCGATTGTACTAACAAATAAAAGAGCACTACTCTAAATCGGCAGGATAACTAAACCTTAAAATCTAATTTTCAGATTTAAGTTTGAAATGAAAAATAATATATTTCTCTCTAACATTCTTAATATAAAATCTTGAATAAAAATAAAATCAATTCATTTTAGAGAGTTTCACCTATTTAATATTTCACAAGCATAACAACGTTATTATTATATCATGTTTAGAACAAATAAAGACAGCTTAAATTTAATCTGCATAAATTAAATATAACATGAAAGAATAAAGCATAAAAAATAATTGTAAAGAAAATAAAATCCTTACAGAACTTCGATGCTATTCTCGTTGCTAGAAAACCTCCAAGCGGAATTTGCACTCCCATTTATTGAATCAAAAAGCTAATAAATTCCAAAAACATAACTAGTTCTTCCCAAAAAGGGAAGAACTCTAAAACTAAGAGAAACTAACTAAAACATAAGAAAAACTAAACAAAACTAAAAACTAAGAAATGGAAAGAAAGAAAGAAGAGAGAAGTGTGTTTTGAGGTGTGGTAGGAAGTGAAGAGAAGGGGGGTATTTATAGGTGATGATAGAGAGAAAAAGTGGGTGAAAAAATGTTAAAAAATGGTGAAAATGCGTAGTGCAAATAGTGAGGTCATTGATGATGTCAACATGACGTCATGGGGGCGGCTGCACGTGAAAAATGGGCGAAATGATGGCGTCACATGGCGTCTGAAGAACACACCTGAATGAAGGCTGCACAAGGCGAGCTGTTTACTCGGGAGCGATTTTCTCCTTTTGATATTTTTGACCTTTTGACCCATTTTGTCAATTTTTCCATATTTTTTGACCTTTCCCCATTTATTTATTAATATATTTGTGATGTATTGCTTCCAAATATTCCTTTTTGAGTCTTTAAGTGACGTTTTTAAGCGAAAATACACGAAAACAATAAAAATACCCGTGATTCCAAAAAGACAAATTTATATAAATATATGATAAAACACATGAATATATATATTTTTAATCAATTAACGCGCAATAAAATCACGGTAATTTTAAGTGCTTTTTGAGCACTCATCACAACCCCCAATCCCTTCCGCTAGTCCCTTAGCAAGAAAGCGATAAAAACTAAAAATTAAATTATCCTAAATCACTTCCGTGGATTGACACGGTTGCATTTAGCCTATGCAACAAGCCTTTAAACCCACTAGGTTGCCACTGAATGACGAGTTTGAGTCTCGTGGGGGTTTTCAGTTATGATACCCACAAACATTGAACTAAATGTAAAAATAAAAACAATCAAATCAAATACTAAAATTACAACAAAATCAAAAATTAATTTAAGAATAAAAGAAAACAACATATCACAAAAATGTCTCATACTTTTTTAATCTCTTTTAAGATCATAATTAAAATCTCAAGCATAAGTTATTTTAATCTCTTTAAACAATCATGATTTTATTATAATAATTAGTCAAAAATCATTTTCATATTTCCTATCAAAAATGTATCAATTTAATTTTACCCAATTTCAGTGTCATGAATCAGAATTCGCTTCAACTCTATTCCTCACAAGTCAATACTCTCAAAACACTGAATCCTATGGGTTCAAACACTTATACTAATTTATATGCGAAAGAGTTGATGTATAGAAATGAACTAATATGTTCGCATATGTATAAAGAATAAAGGCTCAAAGTGTTATTTTAACATTGATCTCAAGATATATGCCTTTTACAAATGAAGAGAGTGCAATGACTTTTTAGGGAATTATTTCCTATATCTTTCTTATGTAATTAACTTTTACTCACAACTTTGTAGGCAATGTGGGTTATAGTATGTAGATTATACTATATATTCTTTATCTCTATTTTTCTCGAAGATATTTCTCAATATATGTATTTTGTAGAGGTCAACCCATGCATCATTGTACATTTTTTTTGGATTTTGGTGAAGTGGTTAATTTTGTGGCTTTTACATTTGATCTTGGTTTAGGTAACCCAGATATGTCTCTTTTTTCAGAAGCGTACATGAATGAGATATAAGCATATACTATCAATTTCTACTCAAATAATTTAATCTAAGCAAAAATAATAATAAAAATATACCGATACTCTATTAAGATAGAAAAAAATTCATACATTCAATGCTAATACCTATGTAGAGATCATCTAAAAATTTGAAGAAATAAGAAATGTGTTTGGAGTAGAAAAAAATATATATTTCATCAATAAAGTAAATTAGGCTCAAATTATATCTCACAAAGGTAGTCTCCACTAAACAAAATTCAGAAACACCGATTTTGGGTTTAATATAATTTCTACATCTTATCAAGAAATACTAGTTATGACAAAAACTAACTAATTATCAAAAAATAATTACAAAATATTTCATGATATGTTTTCAAAAATTAATCTAACAGTACAAAAGACTTAACTATTTACTTAAATTTGATTTAAAGAAATGATAAATTTTTGTGAGAAAAGTTTTTTTTTTATTCCAAATTACTAAATCACACAAAATAGAAATAAAACAAAACACACAAAAAAATGAAAATGTGAACATAAAAATAAAATAAAAAAATTATTATATATATATTTTTTATTTTTTTATTTTTTTATTTTTAAATTGTAAAAAAAAAACATTTTAATTAAGCATGATAACTTTTCACTACCCCCAACCTAGAACTTACATTTTCCTCAATGTAACAACTGTAAATTAAAGATAAAGAGAGAAGAGAAGAATGATTACCTATTTCTTGAGAATGTGCAAGTAGTAATGGAAAATGCAGGTGCATCCATCATATTCATCATTAAAGTGTATACAAAGCAGTGGAACTTCTAACATCTCAACAAATATTTTTAGTTTTAACAATTTAAAAATTATTCACATGTAATTAAAATGAAATAAACAATAAAATTAAGTAAATAAAAGAAATAAAAGAAAATTATCTAAAATGATGGGTTGCATCCCATCCAGCGCTTAGTTTAACGCGTCTTTAAGAGCGTAACTTGGGATTGTATTTTAAGTAAACTCAATGTCCCCTCATCATTGAGTTAATCAAACCTACAAGTAAGACAATATTGTCTACCTATACTTTTTCAGTCATGCCCTATTGATTTTCAAATTTCTTTTTGTACTTAAAACTAGAGGCATATTTTGACGGTTTTAGATAACCCACATCTAGGTGCAAATCAAATAATTAAGTCATTAAAACACAATTGTACCTAGATCAAACAAAGCAACTAACTCCTTAGATTGTAATTAAAACTTTAAAATTTTGGAGATAGTTCAGAAATTTTTGTTTATTTTTTGTTTTTTAAAGAAAAAAATAACATAATCAAGATAACTAAGAGTGCTCCCAGGAAAGAATGGTGCAGTACAAGGCTCCTTAAAAACCATCCTCCTGCAGAACAACGTTCCTTAAGTAAAAGCCAAGACAAAGGCGCCTAACTAGTCCTAACAACTCCTTAGATATTTACTTTTCATGTTATTAAGTTAAGTTAAATAAAAATTTAAGTTAATGAAAATCTAAGTTAATTAAGTTTAAAGAAAAGGTTAATTAAGTTAAGTCAATTAAAAAATCTAAGTTAATTAAGTTAAGTTAAAAAATCTAAGTTAATTAAGTTAGTAAAAAAACTAAGTTAAGTAAGTTAAATAAAAATCAAGAAGAAAAAAAATAGCTAAAGAAAGAAAAATAATAAAATAATAAAATAAAATAAAATTGAAAAAGGTAAAAAAAATAAAAATAAATAAAATTATGATTTAAAATAAATAAAAAAAATAGTAAAAATTAAACTCAAAAAATTAAAATTTTGGTTTTTTTTTATTTTTTTTTATTTTTTTATTTTTTATTTATTTATTTATTTGTTTTATTTTTTAACTTAAAATTTTTGAAATGTTTTTTTTTAATTTTTTTTACTATTCATAAACGGTAAAAAAATTTTTTTAATTCAAATTTTAAATTTCTAAATTATTTTATTATTCACGTTACAATTTTTATTTAAATTTTTTTTTATTTTTACTATTCATTAACAGTAAAAACTTTTTACTTCAAATTTTAAATTTCTAAATTATTGTGCAATTCACGCTACAATTCTTTTTAATTTTTTTAATTTTTAATTTTTTTAATTTTTTAATTTTTTTTTAATTTTTTTTAATATTTTTAATATTTTTAATATTTTTAATATTTTTTTAATATTTTAAATATTTTTTATTTTTTTTTAATTTTTTTAATTTTTTTTAATTTTTAATTTTTTTTACTTTTTCTTATGAAATTTGAAATTTGATTAAATGTTTTATTTTTTTTATTTTTTTACAAAAACAAAAAAAAAATCACAATTATTTACACCACAAAAATAATTTTAAAATTTTGATAAATAAATTAAAAACGCTATTCCTTCCTCAAAGAATCCGCTACGAAAACTTGACGAAAGCGTATGGGATTGCCAAAAAACTTGATGAGTAGAATCGGGATTGTCAAAAAACCTTGACGGTGGCCAAGATCGCTGATCGTATCAATCACGTTTTGGTTTTATATTTATAAAACTCTCAAGCTAAGGTACCTAATCATTTAGTAGAAAATGATAAGTATACTGGTCGATCTAAGGAAGGAATGTATGTTGTTTTTAATTTATTATTCAAACTTTTAAAAAGCGAAATTAAATCCTAAACATCGTGTCACGATATTTTCGATTTTCGTGTTTTAATCTACTTACATAAAAATAAACATAGATTCAATAAACATTTATGCAAATTTTATCTTTCATAAATAGTGGAGTATTTATGGATATAATAACTAAGTTAATTATGCTTGCTCATATTATTTAGGTTATTAAAGATATGAATTGATATTTATTAATTCTCCCTTTTTTGTATGAATACCACCTTTGGTGAGTTAGATATTCTTTGTTAACTAAACAAATCAATTAACACCTATGGGTGGGGTTGACAACTAATTTGGTTAATTAAATTAATTCCTTTTTTCTAAGAGATTGAAAATGAACCATTTAAATGCCGCTTTGGTGAGGTTAGAAAGTTTAAAATTTATTCAAGGTGTCCAAATTAAACCTAGAATTTAGTTATCCGAGTACTAACTTTCAAGTTTTAAAACCACTATCTTGAAAACATTTTGTCAATACATTTTCGTAGATAATAATTCTTATAAAAACTTTTGAAATAGTAGCTTCACTCTAACTACCGGCGATTGTACCAACAAATAAAAGAAGACTACTCTAAATCCAGGCAGGATAACTAAACCTTAAAAATCTAATTTTAGAGATTTAAGTTTGTAATGAAAAATAATATATTTCTCTCTAACATTCTTAATATAAAATCTTGAATAAAAATAAAATCAATTCATTTTAGAGATTTTCACCTATTTAATATTTCGCAAGCATAACAACGTTATTATTATATCATGTTTAGAAGCACAAAGTACAGTTAAATTTAATCACGGAGACAAATTAAATATAACATGTAAGAATAAAGCATAAAAAATAACTCAGAAGAAAATAAAATCCTTACAGAACTTCTATGCTATTCCCGTTGCTAGAAAACCTCCAAGCGGAATTTGCACTCCCATTTATTGAATCAAAAAGCTAATAAATTACAAAAACATAACTAGTTCTTCCCAAAAAGGGAATAACTCTAAAACTAAGAGAAATTAACTAAAACATAAGAAAAACTAAACAAAACTAAAAACTAAGAAATGGAAAGAAAGAAAGAAGAGAGAAGTGTGTTTTGAGGTGTGGTATGAAGTGAAGGGGTATTTATAGGTGAGGACGGAGAGAAAAAGTGGGTGAAAAATGTTAAAAAATGGTGAAATTGCGTAGTGCAAATAAATGAGGTCATTGATGATGTCGCATGACGCGTAGGGGTGGCCGCACGTGAAAAATGGGGCGAAATGGCACGGTGCGCGCGAGGGCAGGCAGGCTGTGGGCGCGCGCAGAAGGCAACGTTAGCGTGCGCGTGAAACGATGTGCGCGCCGTCGCGCGGATCTAGAAGGAAAGCGCGCGCACCGCGCGCGGACGGGCGACGGCCGCGCGCTGGCCTCTGGGCACTCGCGCGGCGCGGGCCGCTAACTCGGCGCGATTTTCTCCTTTTTGACATTTTGACCCATTTTGTCAAATTTTTCCATATTTGTTGACTTTTTCCCATTTATTTATTAATATATTTGTGATGTATTGCTTCGAGTATTCCTTTTTGAGTCTTTAAGTGACATTTTTAAGCGAAAATACCTGAAAAACAATAAAAATACCCGTGATTCCAAAAAAGACAAATTTATATAAATATATGAGAAAACATATAAATATATATATTTTTAATCAATTAATGTGCATAAAATCATGGTTATTTTAGTGCTTTTTGAGCACTGATCAATACTCCATGGTTTAATGCCTCAAAACACATAATGAATTCAGCTGCTGATAAGAGTCCAATTATTGCATTTTTTTTTATGATTTAAATGTTTATATTTGTGTGAAAATTATGTTTATTTGATTATTTAATCCAAAAATGTCATTTCACTGGTATTTCGTATTTAAAGTATAATTTCAGTTAAAATCATTATTTTGGAGGAGTTTGGGACAAATTTCAATGATCGGGATTGAGTGAGAATAAAAAAAACAAAGTTTTAAAAATTAGAAGATTCTAGCCGCCGGCGAAAATCTTACAGAGACCACGGCGAAAATCTTACCGAGAGCGCAGGTTTTGGCAGATACAAATCTCATCATCGGCTAGATTATTACGCCGTTGGTGAGACATCTTTAGCCACCAGCCAAATTCATCTCGCCACCGGCGAGAATCAGAGGTGCCAAACGAAAATCTTATCGAGAGCATGGGTTTTGGCATATGCAAATCTCGTCGTCGGCTAGATTATTTCACCATCGGCGAGACACCTTTCGCCGCCGGCCAAATTCATCTCGTCGCCAACGAGAATCAGAGGAACCGGCGAGAATAATGTCACCGCCGATGAGTTTCGTCCGAAAAACACATTTTTTATTTTGTTTTGTTCCAAAATTACCCCTAAACCCCTAGATCTATATATACCATAAGATAGAGAAAAGAGGGGACGGTAAAGAGGAGGAGGTATGAGACATTTTGGAGGAGAGAAGACAATTTTGGAGAGAAATTTTGGAGAAGCTTGAAGGATTATCACCATTGTTGCTACCAAGTGTTCATCTTCAAGAGTTTTTCATCTCTTCTCCTTAGATTTCATTTTCTGAATTTTATTTAGATTTGTTATTCATGGATTCAATTGAGATAATGTTTGTTCTTATTTCCATTATGAACTAATTCATTTTTTTTGCTAAGGCTATGATGTAGTTGAATCAAGAAAATATGATTTTCTTTGTTATTGTTATATGAGTTCATTGTTTTCAAGTTGAGTATTTATTTCCATGCTTAATGCTTTTAAATTTCTGGCCAAGATTTAGATGATTTGCTGCATTATATTGAAACCGAGAGGAGATGTGTAATGAATGCTTCTTGTGATAAATATCGTATGTTGAATGCGAGTGTGAGACCTAATGCATGATGTATGTGGTTATTCTAGAAATTTCATAAATCGTAATGTGCTTGTTTGTGATTAAATCTTCATAGAAATATAGTTGGTTTTCATAGATAAGTAATTCTAATATAACTCGAGAGAGAGTATTAGGTAAATTTGGGTTTTTCAACCATCACTTTTAGCTTTGATTCTCATATATCATTACTTGAAATCGGATTGAATTGATTTAGCGAAATCAAATGCCTTAGCGTTTTTAATCATTTGTGAACAACATTCAATTGTGTTATTTGCGTTTATTTTAAAGTTAATTTGCTTCTTAAACAATTTCAACAATTGGGTTTTCAAATAAAATTAGGATTAGTCAATTTCGGTACTTAGTAACGCCATTCCTTGTGGGTTCAATATCCGTACTTTTGTACACTTTATTACTTGAACGATTCGTACACTTGTGAAAATACGCATCAGCTGCCATGGTGGAAGAAGCAATCATGGTCTACTTTGCATTCCTCCAATGACCTCAAGCTTATATGATATCCGATAAACATAAACTTGCTCCCACTGAGCTTGTGATATATGAATTCATCCACCAAGTTAGGTTTAAATCCAAATGAGACAATTACTTGATGAAATTTGAAATACCATTGTCAAGACGCTTACTTAAGTCCATAGATGGATTTCTTTAATTTACAAATCATCTACTTTAAGCCTTCATACTCAAATTTAGGTGGTTGCGCCATATAAATAGATTCATCAATGTCGCCATTGAGAAACACAATCTTAACATCCATCTAGTGTAACTCAAGATCAAAATGTGCTACTAAACCATGATAATTCTAAAGGAATCTTTCATAGACACAAGTGAGAAAGTTTTCGTAAAGTCAATGCCTTCTTTCTGTGTAAATCCCTTAGCAACAAGCTGTGCTGTGTATCTTTCCCCATTACATTCTAAACCCCTTTTGGTCTTAAATATCCATTTGCAACCAATAGATTTCACATATTTAGGTAATGGGATGATATCCCTGACTTTGTTTTCATACATTGACTTTATTTCCTCATTCATGGCCTCAATCCATTTCTAAGAATTCGTACTTTCCAAAGCCTGGTGAAGATTGATAGGGTCATCCTCCATCATGCCAATGTCAATTTCATGTTCTTGAAGGAACACAACATAATCCTTAGATATTGCATTTCTTCTCTCTCTCATGGACAACCTTAACGGCACTTTTTCTTGAAGTTCTTGAGGTGGCATAGGTTCCTCTTTAACATCAACATTGTCTTGTATCAGATTCTCTTTCATTTTTAGAGGTTCATTCATTGTACGATCCTGAACCAATGAGTCTCCATATAATCTAATTACAATTGGTACAGTTGGTGGTGCCCCTTGTATAGGAGAATCATGTTTCTCTTCAAAGACAAATTGATTTGTATTTTCCCCTTGAACAATAATATCCTCAAAGAACTAATAAAATAATAAAATAATCATAAATAAAAAATCAAAATAAATCATATTTCATCTACTAAGTATCTTCGAACAATAAGTGCTCTTTGGAGTCAATCATTATTCTAAGATAAATAGGTGTAGGAATTGAATATAAAAGTCCATTTGATGTCAATTAGTGAACCTTCCTTTAGACAGATTAACTAATTACATCCAAAACTTAATGACTATTACCCATTCATTACCACAAGTATACACATACAATACTTGACTATTGTCTTTCTTTTGGGCCAATCCAATAACCAAACACTATATGTATATCTTATGTGTATAAATTTGTAAATGATAACGCTGATATGAGAGCTTACTTTGGTAAGATTATACCTTGGTCAATCATTTTCCAATATATATCTTAATCTGAAACCTTTATAATGACTTCATATTATCCTAAGCAAAAAATTTATTTAAAACATGACTTAGTTCAAACTTATTAATTCTTCAAACAATCAATTTGACTAAATAATCATTTGAACAAAATTCAAAGTCAAGTTTGGCTTAACCAAACTAGGCTTAATTAATCACGATTTAATTAGTATCTTTTGGCCTAACCAAAAATCAAATATAGTAAACAAAAGTTCACTTAAACGAGTTAGATGAAAGGACAAAACAATCGTAGATATAGCAAAAATAATTGCGCCATTAATCCGAATTAGAAATGGTCTGCAATTAATTATCATGAATAATTTGAATCAGAAAAATTATGCCATTACCTAAATATTCATCTTAAAAATTTCTAAACAGAAGGGACTTGTTCTTCAAAAAAATTATTCATAAATTTAAACTTATTAATTTTCTTAAAAAAAAATTCCAAACCAAAATAAAAATTTAACAGTTCAACTAGAGTAGGCTCTAATACTAATTGATAAATTTATATATATTGCATAACCATACTACAATTCATAAATCCTAGATTTACCATGATCATCTAGTGAACTTCAAATCTTTAATTCTAAATTACTTTGGTCCATAGTCATGATCTTCTAAAGAGACACAATCACCGATGATCACTGGAAGCCTTTAGATCTCCAAGTAATCCCTCTCAAGTCCATTGGAGAGAGCAAGAGAGGTGTCAACAACAAAGTTCTGTTCTATATAAGGAGAGATACCCTAATCGTAAGTTCTTGACTAGAAAACCCTTTCTCTATTTTTTTCCCAATATTTTATATTTTCTATATATTAAGAGAGAGAGAGAGAGAAGCACTAGTAGAAGAAAAGATGCCTCTAAATTTCAAGAGGTGATATGTAGTCTATTTCCTTATTAGATACTTAGCAAATTTAAATTTTGAATTTAGAACTTACCTATATGGGTATTTCTTTATTTACAAACATTGTCATATTTAATTGTGTTTTCTAGGAACCCATAGCATAATTGTATTATTTCTAAACTTTATATGCTTTAGACTATCATTAAATCATAAAGTTATTAATACATATTATATACATTAAAAGCCCCACTTCTCATTACATACATTAAACTCAATATATAATACTTAATTTAATCACTTCATAACAAGTTTAATTAGATATTTAACAATCTATTATTCAATATATATTTATATCACATATAAGTTCATATATGTTACGATTAATTGAAATTAATTACAACGTGATGTGATTAGAATCTATGATTAAAATAAATATGAATCAATTTTACTACAAGACCACTTGTTGAAATAAATAACTAAATTAAATCCTTTTATTAGTTAGCTTTCAGACTACCTTCAAATTCTTCGGGAAAAAAGCCAAATGTGAAATTCAAGTAACTTTCAAATTAATAAAAAATTTCAGATTTAATATATAATTAAAATCTAACACGGAAAAGTAGAAATATTATTCCCTAAGTAACGTGGAATGGGACGAAGATAGGAGAGAGAAATAGATTAAAAGGAAGAAAATTTAGACAAAATTAGAGTTAAAGATTAAATGAATAGAAATTAAAAATTAGTGGATAAATAATAATACTCAATTCATAATTTTTATCAGCGTTCAACAACACAATGATATAGAACTTTTTGAGCTAAATGAAATAACTCGTAATCAAATGATAACTATTTAAATTCAAAATAAACTAACCAAAAATGATATTCACGATATTAATTCTAAATAATTTAAACCATATATTATCTATATATCCTAATAGATAGTATAAATACTGAATATAAAATTCTTTAAATGTATTTATTATTATTTTCTATCGATTCTCCACATTTGGAAAAAGCTCCGTTGATGAGTAGAGTTATAAGTATTAAATAGAACTTTAAATATGACGGAATCCCATGGTTGATATTTTTAATGAATATATGAAAAACAAAAGAAATTAGTAATACCATCAAGTTGGCACTTTAGCTTGATGTTATGAGAAACGTTTGAAATTCATAGAATTGAAATAATATGAAATTCTTGAAACTCATAGACTCTGTTAAATTCATGTAATAATCATCTAAAGTAATTTTGGGTATGGAAACCTTTTATACACTACTAAAATATATACATATAGTCTCGAACCTTTAACCACGGTTATTAAAAAAACCGAGGTTATAGGATTTTGGTCTCGATTTTTAAAAAATTGAGGTCATAGAAATACGATATTATCTCAATTTTTATAAAACTAAGGTCATAGGCATATCCTATAACCTCGGTTATTTTAAAACCGAGACCATAGATATACTTTATCAATTTTTTCTCTTTAATTTACACCAAATACCAAATGTTTTTACCAATTTTTTTTTCTCTATTTTTTATTTTTTCCTCTCAATTTTCTCTCTTTTACACTAAACAACAAATGTTTTTATCCATTTTTTTCTTTTAATTTCCTCTTTTTTTCTTCCTTTTTTCCATGTTTTTTTCCCCAAATTTTTTTCTTATTTTTTTCTTTTTTTTCTTGTGTATATATATGTAAATATATATATATATATATATATATATATGTATATATATATATCATATAATTTCCCTCCAAACTCTCATGCAAAACCCTAGCACCGTGTATATTCTCTTCTTTGCTTGAAACCCTCACGCCACTACGTTCCAACCTCTGTTCCATTCTCGCGTCGCCACATTCTAGCCTTTGTTCCACCCTCGCACCACGTTCCAGCATCTATTCCACTCTCTCATCGTGTTCTAGGCTCTGTTCTACTCTCTCATCGTGTTCCAGCCTCTGTTCCACTCTCGCCATAGTAGTTCCTTGGCCACTGCTTGAATCTTTCTGGTAACATCAACTCATATTTTTCTTTATAAATGACTCTCGGTATCAAATCTTGATCGGTAAGTAAAGGTTATTTCTAGCTACCTAAAGGCTTGCTTACATTGAGAAATTTGGATGCTGGATATTTCTTAGATGGGTTATGAAAATTTCTTAGGAAGGTCGCTTGGTATGGTTTATGGAACATGTGGTCGCCTAGTGCTTGGCTTGGTGCTGGTGTTGGTTCGTTGGGGTGGTGCGTCGGTGCCTGGTGCTTGGCTTGGTACTAGTGTTTTACCTGTTTCACCCTAGCATTTCTGTAACAATAAAGAGAAAGGACCAAAAATAGTACTTTCAAAATTTTTATTAATATACTATTTACCAATTATCTTGCAATGAGTAATTGTTATTTCCTGTTTCTGTTGCATAGAAATTTCACCAAAGAAGTTTTAGTTGACCACTATGACTATTATGAATGTAATTTGAATGGGCTTTGGATGATTAGAATTGAAAACATAAATGAACGTCTTAATTGAACAAATGTTGAAAGCCTCAAATAAGCAAGTTAATTCTATTTGGATCAATGCTATTAAAATTTCAGATTGTCTATTTCTTCTATTAGTGTCTCATTTTGCTATCTCACCATAGTTGTGCTTAATTAGCTTCATTAATGAGAGAACCACACAAGTTGTTACTGATAACAATTCATTTATGGTAATTTTTGCTTGAAGTCCCTTGTTAGATTATTTCAATAATTACACTGCAGATTGTTGTTGCTATATTTCTTTGTTCTTTTCATCTAATCTTTTATATGTAGCATACATTTTAATTTGGAGATAGAAATCCCAATTTTGGGAAAGGTGAATGATAAATAGGGTAGACATGTTTTTCTAGTAAGTACCTATGTGTATTGTGTTTTGAGCCTCAAAATAGATAAAAATAAATATTTTGTTCAAGTTATTTCTATTGTACACTGCGTTTATTAATTTTTAGTGTATAATAAACTTTTGAATGTAATTATACTTTTAATTTTAATATAATATTGATTTTTAATATTATAATTAATAAATAATTGTATTTTTTTTAATTTGTGTATACTCTATAACCTCAATTATTAAAAATTCGAGGCAATAGGGATACTTATGGCCTCGATTATTAAAAAAAAACTGAAGGCATAGGGTGTATATAGGCCGTTACTTATGATCTCTTTCACTTAGGTTTTAATTTTTATAACCGTGACTAGAGATCTATCATCACGGTTAAAAATCGAGATCATATGTATTTTTTATAGTAGTGACAACACGTAGAATCTTTCACAATATGACAAATTTTGACGCAAAATATATGGATATTATCTCTATGCTCGGATGATATTCCTCCTTAGCATCAGAGATTCAATTTTTTTTTACAATTCGGTCAAGGATGTCGCTATTATCAGCGAAGTGTTGACCAACATTATTTATATGCTGTTGAACCTTGCGAGAACCAATAATATTTAGAAGAAATTAGGGAAATAAAAAACGAAAAAAAGAACGATCAGTGGAAAAATAATAATATTCAATTCATAATTCCACAATCTCTTCGACAATACAATAATAGATGTATTTATTTAACTTTTCTAAATACTCATAATCAAATACACATTTAAATTCAAAATAAACTAATCTTAAAAGGTATTAACAATATCAATTCTAAATAATTTAAACCATATCATTATATATATATCCTAATTGATAATATAAATGCTTAATAAAAATCCAAATATAAATAAATAGTATCCTAATGAATAATAAAATTGATAATTTAACTAATTTAAATATCTTTAATATTATTTGTTGAAGCAAGTTTATAAGAATAGTGTAGGAACAATATTACCGATAACTTGAAAGTAACTGCTTGGGTTGAGTCACAGACTAGGTCGTTCTCTTAAAGACGTTACGCGATTTTGTCCAAATTTGTGCAAGCAAACACAACCCCATCGTCCCTAGGATAAAACAGCCCAGAATCTTTTTTTCCTGTCTCGTAACTTCACTGCACTGATGAAGACCGGAATGCTAAACCTGAAAAATTTGTTGCTCAGAAAACTAAAAAATAACTTAAAGTTGCAGAGAGAATTGTTTATAGTGAGAATTGTTTGCTGAGATTGTTATATCAAACTGAGAGCTGAAGTCCTCCTTTTATAGGTTTTAGAAACCGTGTGGTAATTATGATAAAATGGTAATGTCTGGGAATTAAAAGCATAACAGTCATTCTGAGTAATGAAGAATAACGGGCATTTTCGGATTAAAGACGAGTAACGAAAATTTTTGTGAGTAAATACGAGCAACGACTATTTTCTGAATAAAGAATATAAACGGCCATTTAACGGTCATATTTTTTATAAAAGAAAATAACGGTCATTTTTTTTCTGAAAAAAAATATGTATATAACAACCATTTTTGTAAGTGGAAAAGTTTTCCTTAAAAAGAATATTTTTCCAAAAAATAAAATACCACCTCACACACACGGACTCGGACTCGACTCGACCGGTCGGTCGGACGGATGGTGGTGGCGGCGCGCGTGTGGTATCACATTTACCTAGGTCCTCTCCCCTTCCAGAAAATTGGGTGCACTTTGGGCCCAATCCTAATAACCAATTCTTCTCTATTCATACCTCTTTAAAATAATGTAAAAAAGCAATACGTGACAAGTTACATTTTCCAACAATCAATTTTTTAATAAATTTTATCTTTTTTCCAATATTATTTTCCATCACTAAGATTTTTAGACATTCACTCAATATGAAAATCATTATTTTACAACAACTCTTAATTCCATATTACTTTTACAGGGAGTGCAACGCCATAATCAATAGTATATCATTTAAGGCTCTTAGTTTTTATACAGTAACATTATCGTGGGATATACATCATTCATTACTACTTTTATTTCTAATGCTAACAACATGCCTATAAATAGGTTTTGAAGAGAACTTTTTTTATGAGCTTACGTTTTAGGCTTTTATCTATATTAAATAATATAAATAAATGAGGGATTAAACGAGGAAGGTGTCACACAAATATCAATAGTCAGATGTCGAACTATTAATACATATCACCTACAACTTTAATTAAAAAATAACAACCATGACTCAAAAAAGTTGGCCCATGGGTGATCACCATGAATGGACAACAACTTCAAAATTGATTACATTGATTCAACTAATTTACAAACTTTATTTATGAATAAAATAATAAATAAACAATACAGAAGGAAACCTAATCATATAGGGCTAGACTTATTAACATAATCCCAAACATAAAAACACCATACGGTTACATCAATTCATCTTAACATTTCTTATGGTGCAACATTAAACATGTTACGGTGGTAACGATTCAGTATGGTAACCAACCGTACATTGGTTACGAAACCATACGAAGTTTTTGTTGAAAGAATCTTTATAAAAACATTGGGTCCTCTCACTGCTCACTGAGTATCATCAACATACATCATCAAACATAGAGAGTAAAGGTGAGAAACAGTCAAAGCATCAAATCACAAAATCCATTAAAATTCTCGTGAAGAGGTGAAATTTGATAAATAGTAAGAGGTATATTTTCAATCTATTTTTGTTTCCATTGTGTTTAAATTTGCATTCATACGGTTTCCTGAACGTTTTTGAATCGAATTATGATCCAATATTTGATATCATAACCATTTTTAAAAACACATTTATTTTGCTCTATTTCATAAAGAATTGAGAAAATGGGTTTTTTATTTTGTTTGTTTTTTATGCGAATGGAAATTATAAATTATTTTAGTATTGATATTATAATGATCCTATGAATTGAAACGAAAAACCATGAAGAAAATAAATCCATTTTTCCGTTTGCGTTCATTAGAATGTATTAATTAACTTTTTATTTAAAATGATATTTTTTATTAAAACTAAGACTATGAATTGCTTGGAAATTAAAATCCGAGAAATTTGATAAAAAGAATGTCAATTTTTGTCACCATAATAGTGAGATACTTTCGGATCAAAACCGGATTGGATTGACCCCGGTGGAGGTTGAATACAACCTTTGTAGGGATAAACAACATGTCGTTTTTGACTTTAAAAACAAATTGTAGGGAATTGAACCTGGACTTCATTGCTGGAAATTAAGGGAACTGTGCATTGGACCAGAACGCACTTTACATTATTTTATGTACCAGACTTAATTTTATATATATATTAGGAATTTAATTTTTTAAAAATGTTGAAACCGTGAATCAAACTTGGATTTTGCTACTGGGAATAAATGGGGTTGTCCATTGGACCAGGGTGCCCCTTTGGTCTAGTTATGTACCAAGCTTATTTATATATATATATATTCTGAATTTAATTTTTATTATAAAAAATTTTAAATATAATTTTAATATAATTAATTATTTAACTTAGGTTTGTCATGTGTAGAATATTTATTATACATATGATATTTATTTAAATAATTTTTGGGCACATTATACCTTATTTAAATACATTATGCTTAAATTATTTGTTTTGGTATTTGTATATATAAATTTTGTAATTAATTATATATATGAAAATTTGGTTAAATAATTTATGCATAATGGATTTAACTGTTAATGGTTCTTTATGGATTTAATTAGTGCTTATATTATTTATTTTTGCTTGCATAATTTATTGTCATACATGCAATCTTAATATAGATAAGGATTGAGCTAATATTTAAGTGATTCATATAGTTTAATTAATAAGGGAGTAGCCACAACATCTTAATTAATTTAAACTATAATAAGGTTTATTTAGGATCACATTTATAAAATAAATATTAATTGTAATTAATCATATATGATATAATAAATCTTACCCTACATAAATTTTTATTATATTTTGTGTGATTAATTATGATAAAATATCAAATTATATTTTCTAATTTACCTACAAGGATTAGGAAAAGAAACATAATTTGATAGTTTTATCGTAAGATAAAGATGAATCTAATTGAATTAGAATTTTAGTCCACAGGCAATTTTTATGTCACTAGATTCATATTTTTCATGATTTACATTGGTAAAGAATAACTATAATTTATGTCTCAAATTTTAATAAGAAAATAATCTTTAATTACAGCTTCTCAACTTGTAAATTTTTCTGATATCCGCTGTGACATTCTCAATCTGAAAGAGGATAATTATAAAGTATTGAAGGAAAGAATTCTTCTTCATCTAGGGTGGATGGATATTGACTATGCTATTAGAAAAAAACGAGCCATCTAAAATTAGTAAAACCAGCACTCCAAATGATATCATGTTTTATGAACAATAGGAGTGATCTAATCGCCATAGTGTGATGTTCATTAAGATTAAGATCTTTGCTAGTATTTGTGGTTTTGTTGATTAGCATAACAATGTTTAGGACTTACTAAAGGCCATTCATGATCAATTTGTCACTTCAGATAAGGCTTTAGCAAGCACCCTTATTATAAAGCTCTCTTCCTTAAGACTCACCAGTGTGAAAGGTGTGTGCAAGAACATTATGCAAATGAGGGACATTGTGGCTCAACTTAAGAATCTCGAGATTGAAATGTTAGAATCCTTCCTGTTGCACTATATTCTTAACACTCTCCCACATTAGTACGAGCCATTCAAAATCTCGTACAATACATATAAGGATAAATGGTCAATCAATAAACTAATGACCTTGTGTGTTCAAGAGGAAAGGAGGCTTGTTATGAAATTTGGTGAAAGTGTAATGTTTGCTACAACGTACGGGAAAGGCAAATCTCAATACAAATAGAAAGAAAAAGGGATGATTCTACCTCAAGTTAATATTAAGAAAGAAGCCAAGTGTTTCTTCTGTATAAAGAAAGGACAAATGGAGAAGGAATGTATCAAATTCCAAAAATGGCTTGAGAATAAAGGTAATCCAACCTCGTTTCTTTGTTATGAATCTAATATGGTTAGTGTTAATATTAACACCTGGTGGATTGATCTGGATCAACAATCCATGTTGTAAACTCCTTACAGGGTATGTGAAATCTAAAGAAGCTAGTGGGAAGTGAGCAATACATCTTATCTAGTAGCAAGATGGGCTCAAATATGGAAGCTGTAGGAATATGCAGTTTGATTTTAAGTAGTGATTTTATTTTAGAATTATAAAAGACATTTTATGTTCGAAGTTTCTATAGAAAATTGATTTCAATTTCAAGACTTGTACCTTTTGGTTATTCCTTTCACTTTTCAGAAACATCTTTTAGTTTATTTAATAAATCTAATTGTGTTAGGAATGATATTTTTTCTGATGGTCTTTACTGCATTAATTTATGAAATAATGCCACTCATAATGCTATGCATGTTCAAGTTGGCACTAAAAGGTGTATTATTGACAAGGACTCTTCTACATTGTGGCATAGGAGATTAGGACATATCTCCATAGAAAAAGTTAAAAGATTAGTGAAAGATGGGGTACTTAGTACTCTAGATTTTACTGATTTTGAGACATGTGTGGACTACATTAAGGGAAAGCAGACTAACAAGTCAAAGAAAAGTACCAATAGGAGTTCAAGCATATTGGAAATCATAAATACATATATATGTTATCCAGACATGGACATTCAAGGCCAGAAATATTTTATCACTTTTATTGATGATTTTTCTCGATATATGTATCTCTACATGCTTCATAATAAGAGCGAAGCATTAGATGCCTTCAAGAGCTTTAAGGTTGAAGTATAGAAACAATGTGGAAAGAAAATAATGATCGTGAGATCAGATAGATGTGGTGAATATTATGGTAGATACATTGAGAATGGGCAAGTGCCTAGTCCGTTTCCTAAGTTTCTTCAAGAACATGGGATAGTTTCCCAATACACTATGCCTGGTTCACCAGACCAGAATGGTGTAGCAGAAAAGAGAAACCAAACATTATTGGACATGGTGCGGAGTATGCTTAGCAACTCCAATCTTCCCCAATCTTTGTGGATTGAAGATTTAGAGATGCATATGTATATATTAAACTGAGTTCCAACGAAGGCTGTCTCAAAGATGCCATTTGAATTATGGAAAGTTTGGAAACCGAGTTTGCGACATATGCGTGTTTAGGGATGCCTTTCTGAAGTGAGGATTTATAATCCACAAGAGAATAAGTTAGACCCAAGAACCATTAGTGGGTATTTCATTTGATATGCCAAAATGTCTAAGGGTTACATATTTTACTGTCCATCTCATAGAACTAGGTTTATGGAATCAAGAAATGAAAAGTTTCTTGAAAATGACCTTATTAGTGGGAGCGATCAAATCAAGAACATAGTTTCTGATACTAATTAGACTTTCAACCTTCTACTTTAGGAGATAGATTGATTGTTGTTCACAACACCCCTCAAGTACAAGCTGGTGTTGAACAATTAATCACCGGAATTCCACAAGTTGTTGACAATATTCCAATAGATCATCTTGTTAAGGAGATAAGTGAAACTTTTGAACAATAAGTTGAACCTCATACTTCCCGAGAAGATGGTGGTGCGACATTAAAAAGATCTATTATAATTAAAAGGTTAGCAATTCCTAGTGATTATGTTGTGTATCTACAAGAATCTGATTGTAACATTGGAGCTGTGGATGATCCCGAATCATTTTCACAGGCATAAGTTCTAATTTTTTAGACTTATGGGTCAATTCCATGAAAGAAGAGATGGATTCTATGACATCCAACTGAGTCTGGGATCTCGTTAAGTTGCCTGATGGTGTGAAATCCATTGGATGTAAATGGGTTTTCAAGATAAAAAAAGACTCACAAGGGAACATGGAAAGACATAAGGGAATACTCATTTCCAAAGGATTCACTCAAAGGAAGGGAATCGACTACACAGAGACATTCTTTCATGTATCTAAGAAAGATTCACTTCATGTGATCATGGCATTGGTTGCCTATTTTGAATTAGATTTTCATCAAATGGATGTAAAAATGACTTTCCTTAATGGTAACCAAAAGGAAGAGGTTTATATGAAACAACTTGAAGGATTCTTCTCAAGTGACGGTGAGCATTGGGTTTGTATGCTTAATAAATCCATATATGGATTAAAACAAGCTTCTTGTAAATTGTAATTGAAATTCCATAATGTCATCACCTCATTTTGTTTTAAAGAGAACATCATGGATCAATGTATATACCAGAAGGTTAGTGGGAGTAAGATTTGTTTTTCGGTACTATACGTGGATGATATTTTGCTTTTTGCCAATGATAAGGGTTTGCTACATGAGGTAAAAATTCCTCTCTAAAAATTTTGATATGAAAGATATGGGTGAGGCATCTTATGTCATTGGCATTAAGATCCATAGAGACAGACTTCAAGGCATCTTGGGTTTATCTCAAGAAACCTATATTGATAAATTTTTAGAGACATTTCGAATGAAAGATTGTTTACCAAGTGTTGCACCCATTGTGAATGGTGACAGATTTTGCCTAAACCAATGCCCTAAAAATGAGCTCGAGCGAGAACAGATGAAAACCATTCAATATGCTTCAGTCGTTGGAAGCCTGATATATGCTCATGTCTACACTAGACTTAACATTGCATTTGTTGTTGGGATGTCAGGGAGATATCAGAGTAACCCAGGTGTTGACCACTAGAAAGCTGTAAAGAAAGTGATGAGGTATCTTCAAGGAACATAGGACTATATGCTTATGGATAGAAAAACTAATGATCTAGAAGTAATTAGCTACTTTGATATGGACTTCGCTAGCTGTGTTGATTCACACAAATCAACATCTGGTTACATTTTCATGCTTACTAGTGGAGCCTTGCCTTAGAAAGTACGAAGTACTTCTTGACTACTACTTCCACTATGAAGGTTGAGTTTGTGTCATGTTTTAAGGCCACATAACATGGTGTATGGTTGAAGAGTTTCATTTCCTGGCTTAGAGTAGGTAACTCTATTTCTAAGCCATTAAGATTGTACTATAACAACTCAGCTACTGTGTTTATGGCTAAGAACAACAAGAGTAGTAGTCGTAGTAAGCACATTGACAATAAATGCTTGGTCATAAGAGAACATGTTAAGGAAAAGAAAATGGCCATTGAGCATGTTAGCACTGAGTTGATGATTGCTGATCCTTTGACTAAAGGCATGCCACCATAAAATATTTAAGGATCTTGTAGAGAAAATGCGAATTGATTATATATATATATATATATATATATATATATATATATATATAATTTATTAATGAAACTCTTCTAAATTGCGATATTTTCTCATATTCATATGAACTTTAATTTATTTGAGAAAATATAAATTTTATTGGACCAAGAATAAATATAGGGTTTATTCATTAAGTTTAGTTACCACATAAAGTATAATACTTGAGAAACTAAATACATTGTAATACATGGAAGATAATACTCGCTCTTAGAGGACCTATCGCCATGATTCATGTATTTTATTACTCAAGAGAATTTAGCCTAACTTTTGTACCTAGTGGAAGAATGTAACATTTTTAATGGTGCAACATTAAGCATGTTACATTGGTAATGGTTCAGTTTCATAACCGTATGTCGGTTACAAAACCAAATGAGGTTCTTGATGGGATAACCTTTATAAAGACATCGGGTCCTCTCATTTCTCATTGATTATCATCAATATACACCATCAAACATAGAGAGTAAGTTTGATCAATGGAAGTAAATATGTTTTCAATCTATTTTTGCTTCCGTTGTGTTTAAATTTACGTTCATATGGTTTCCTAAACGTTTCTAGATCGAATTATGATCCAACATTCATATAACCAACATCTAGGAAAAATTTTAATAACAAAATTATTAAACCAAGAAAACAATATAACAACATAGTAACTTAGGCACTAACCCAACAAATACACACAATTTCTCAAATTGAATAGATTGAGTAACGATAGAGAAATCATTTTATAAATATTACATACAAGTCGACTCTAATACTACTTTTTGATTTCGATTTGTAAAAATCAAACCTTGATGCCAAAGAATTCTAAAATTTTATTTCAATCACAGTAGAACATACAAGCTATGAACTCATGTAAATATGCATGTAAGGTATATTTGAAGGCCTTCCAAAGTATTTCCAAGTAAGAGCACTAGGTGTGTGGCCCAAGAAAGCAAGAACTTAAATTACAATTGATCAATTATCTAGATAGGGAATGACTTACAAAGGCTAAGTGTTTCTCTCTAATGCTAACACATGAGTCACTCTAAGGATATGATGCTTGGGGTGAATTCCAAGATGTGTTAGAAGAGTATATATAACCCTTTAAACTCCTAGTGTTTGTGTGTTACAAGTCTTAAATGAACTAGGAAAAATATCATCTCTCAAAACGCTTAAAACAACAAACATCCCATAACAAGACCAAGTCTTATGACCAACCACTACTAAAATAATAATCTTTAGTCTTGGAAATTTAACCTCGGTCTTTTTTAAAAACCGAGGCCATAGGGTTTTGATCATGATCTAATAAAAACTAAGGCTATAGTGTATACATATAGCCTCGGTTTTTATCAGTAACATGACCATAAGTTAAACTACAAAAATTACTTAAATATAAACAAACTTATATAGTCACCATTATTAAATGACCATTATCTAATTAAAATAATAGAGTTCTCAATCTTTTTAAAAGGAAAATCAAAATTTTCTCTCTTTTACATGTATTTCCTCTCTTTTACATCACACACCAAAATTTTCTATCAATTTTTTTCTTTTTTCTCTATTTTTTCCTTTTTCCCTTTGTTTTGTTTTTCTTTTTCCCTCTCTTTTTTTTCTTTTCTCCCCAACCCTCGCACTAGAGTTTTTTAGCATTTTCACGTAGGATATATAAATGTGTTGCTAAAATTAGATTAATTCATCCTCTATGCCACTCTGCTTATTTCGTCGTCCTCGTCTCTACGCCTCGCCATCCTCATCTCTCTGCCTTACCGTCCTTTTCTCATTGTCCACTACTTCTCTTTGCTTTACTTGGTTAGTTCTCATTCACTTTTACCTTTGAGTTTTCAATTCATGTTAAAAGTCATGGATGAGTTGACAAGGTTATCTTGATACCATCTCTTTGATGATTTTGTTTATTTGATGGTAGAATGAAGCTGGGACATGGTTTGCTATCTAGCAAATATTCTGTTCCAGTTGTGAAGGTAAAACATTTTTCTTAAATTGGTTTCTATTTAATTTCTACATCTGGTTTTCTAATCTTTTATTATTTTGTTATTCAGGGAAATAATCATATGAATGATGCTACTCCAACGACAAGTGTTGTAATCCCTCTTTATACATAATCATATTTAGCTAACATTGGCTCCCTGATGACCTTTGTTATAATTTCATATTTTCTCTTCTTTTTTTAATGAAGAAATTCAATCACTTTCTTCCATTTCTCTTGGTTTTTCCTCTCTCATATTAATAGTGCAAGTTCTAAATTAACTCAAACCTGAGTGTAAACCACTTCTTTGTTCTGAGTTATATGTTGAATGATATAGATTTATTTCTTCCTTTTTAGATGATCTCGTTTGACTTGCTTTCTAACTCTATTATTTCCATCTTGTAAAATATCAAAAACATGAAGGTATGCGTCCTCACGTGTTCAAAGTTGTGATCCCTTCCAGTCATCCTAAATTTTCAACCATGAGACAGCAAGTATGGTTTGAAATTCTTCCAGATACATCATGAGTGAGGTGTATAGATGGAGCTTATGAACTCTTTTCTTTTGCATGAAGTGTTCAATATTTAAAGGTTCCATATAATGAAGTTGACCACTAATTGTTGGCTTTATAGTTTAAATGTATTATAAATAAGTATATAATTACTTCATAATCTTTGAAAACTCGCATAAAAAACTTGAAAAATATCATCCCATAGAAAATGAGTGAATAATATAAGCCATCAGGTTAGAATCTGTTTATTTTTGGCGCTCCATTCTTGTTGTATCACATAGAAAAATCTGGTTATTGACAATATATCAAAAGATGTTCTACTACCTTTCAAGATAAGTATGAGGGTAACCTTTAGTTCTTTAGATTGCATCACTATCATGAGTAATTGAGTGCTATATAAAGAAAGCTTGTGAATTGGGTATATCCTTATAGGAAATATATGAGTACAATAGATGTTTTTAAGTAATTTTAGAATACGTATATAAAGAATTACTTCTCTTAGACATATCGAATCCTGGATTTTTTAATTGAGAGATAGACATCAAAATTCTAACAAGTTTTCTATTCATATATGCTCATCAATCCCTCAATACTTGTATCTAATAGAATTGAAATTGGGAATTTCATTTGCAATGCAAGTGTTAAAACTGCATCTTTTATTTAGATATTTGGTACAAAATTAAATGATTTCATAGTGCTTCATAATTTTTGAAAACTCGCATAAAAAGATTGATAAATATCATCCTTGAGAAACTTAGTGAATAGTTTTGTAAATAGAAATCTTAACCTTTAGCAATGTAGTAGTGACGTTAATTTTCTTGTAATATATTTTATCATGTTCTTGGTAGCCATATTTTCTAATTCAGTAAAAAAACATTTATCCTTAATTAGAGAGTCTTGTTAGGCTACTAAGTTTCCTTTGGTGACTGTTACATGTCTAAGCATTAGTCTTAATGGTTGATTTATTGATGATGAACTATTCCTTCAATTTTGTTCTGGTATCATTGCAGTTGTATTTTTTTACTATATATATATATATATATATATATATATATATATATATATATATATTATTATCTCTAGTAACTAGCTTTTCTGGCCTGAGATTAGCTTTACATTCCATAAATGAAGTGGTTAACAAAATATGGACTACCTTGTACTTATATGTAGCCAATTGTATGAACCATTTGATTTACCTATAAAAATATTTTGAATGATTACATAGGGAACATTTTTTTCCCATGCCTAGAATTGGGTGTCTTACTCTTACCATCTATCATATGTTTATATTGCTCCCTACCTAATATGAAAGTTTGATTTGTACTTTAATTTGGATGCCTTGGAGTTCCTCTTACACTTTCTTGATCAATTTGAATGTGATAATGCTGGGAAACCTGAATTAGACCTTGTAAAATGTTTCAAGTATGGTATCGAAGATTATATTTTGTGTTCATCGAAAAAAATTTGCTTATAGTAAAAGGCATGATTACATCCTTTCTTTAAATATCCCTCATCAAGAAGCTACTAATAAAGGTTATCTTATTAGGTTAATATTACTTTTGGTCCATTCTTATCATAATTGATGTTCTTATGATTCTTTATGTGATAGTTCGAAGAACTTAAAGCATATCAGAAACTGAAAGTAGAAAGAATCTCAGAAGGGAAAGAAGTGTATGTTTCAATAGCTATACAATGATATTACACTTAACTTCCTAAAAGATATTTAACTAACCATACATAGGTTACAAATTAAGTGACGAGATTATGCATCCAAGGGTGCCTTTAGAAGCATGCCTTGCAAGCTTTTCATCACTAGAGGAGATACACGACTTTTATAGAACTACATTAAAGGCTAAAACAATAGCTATTAAGTAATATTCTATAATTCATCAGCATTTTCAAATGATGTTTCCTTTTTGGTCTTATCCATGGGTGCAAATTTATCTTTCTCATTTTTAATATATTATATTAATGATGGAAAAGTAAGTAACTAATTGAAACTAGTTACGCCTCTAGATTGCAATTGTCCCCTATACTATGAAAGCCTAGAAAGACATGCACTTTTTCTACTTCCCTACTATAGGTGCCTTTGAGGCCATTTTCCTAACTTCATTCCCTAGCTACCTTGTATTGCACATGAGAAAGTTTGTGATGGAGGAAGGATGGGTTCCGAAAAAACTTGGTATTCTTTGATTCTATGGATTTTTTTGAATGTTTTATTTCTACAATTTTCTTTTACATTTATTCAAGTACCCTATTCTTTGTTGCATATGTCCATCCAAATGTTTACATAGATTTTCCTGATATCATAGACATTAGTCACATGCGGAGCAAGGGATTTAAGCTGAGAGAGGAGCTTCTATCAGACAATGGTATATTGTACTACTTCCTTCTACATAAATTTCCAATAATCAAGGTATATAATAAAATGATCTTATCTTGCTATACATGTATGCGTTGGCATTTATTAATTTCTCTTATATATGACCTTTAAACCTCTAGAATTATATTAGTGATGAGATTACTTGAGTTATATACTAGAACCCTCAATTTACATAAAAGCTTAATTTTTTTAAACCTTATTCTTTCTCTTGTTTATGTAATAGGTGTCATAATTTCACATTAATCTTTCAATGTTTGACCTTGCTAGTAAGGAGGTGATGAGCATAGCATAGTAGAAGAAAATTCAAAATTGGAAATGGGTAGGCAGGTCCATTCCCAAGTTGTTATGACAGTAGGAGATTTTGAAATTTTGGTTGACATTAGAGTTTCGACTGTATATTTGTTGACATTATTAAGTTTTTATTCAGAGGTTATTCTTTATAGTCATTGTAAATATTAAAATTAGCTAGTAAAGCTTTATTATGTTTTAGTTTATGAACTCTCAAAGGTAATTGCACTCTTAATTTTAATATAATACGACTTTTAATATTGTAATTAATAAATTTATTATAATATATATTGAAAAATGTAATTAATTGAGATGTATATGGTCCCAATTTAAGTGCAATAGAAACAATAGACATACTATTTGGTCATGACCTTATAAAAGACCGAAGCTATAGACATATCATTTGGCCTCGACCTTTTAAAGACCATGATCAAATGTATATCTATGGTCTCGATCTTTTAAAAACCATGACCAAATAGTATATCTATGGCCTTGGTCTTTTTAAGGTTACAAGGGGTCTTATACCTTATAAGTGGATCACATAAGCTATCATAGTTTTCTAGCATACCATATACCATATAGGTCTTGTTACTTTCATAAATTAAATTCAAGTTTTATTTTGATTATTGATTGATAAATTGAGATAGATTTGGTCATACACTGATCATGTGAAAAAATAATTTGTAAGCTTGTTTATAGTCATTTACCATCTCCCTAATAACCTCCCTAAAATTATTATTATAGATATACCCTAACAAGTTTTGTAACATTACCAATAAATAACATAATCTAACCTAATTTCTCAATCAATAATTAAAATAAGACTTTATATTAATTTTATGAAAGTAACAGAACTTATGTAGAATGATTTACCAAACTAATAAAGTATTTGGATTAGATTTCATTTTTTACCAAAATTGTTCCAAAGGTAAAGCTTACTAATGTTGTGGTAAGACATTACTAACGATACTAAATACTAGTGGTAAGAATTTTCACACTGGGCCAATGTCTTTTCATACTGAATCAATGCCTTCCCACACTAATCAAATGTCTTCCCACAAATTCTATTTTTTTACTAAAAATTGCCCCACGGTAAGGTTTATCACCATTATGAAAAGATATTACCTTCTCATGGTAAGCCTTACCACAATACAAGATGTCATTGATATAAGTCTTTTCATACTAGGTCAATGTCTTCTCACATTAAACCAATATCTTACCATGAATTTCATTTTTTATATAAAATTGTTATAAGGTAAGGCTTACTATTATTGTAGTAAAGTCGTGTTAGGCCTTACCTCCAATTGATTGTAGTAAAAATGGATAATTTTTTTAAAGTATGTGATCCATTAAAAAGTTATAAATTTGTTAAAATACTTGGTTTCTAATAATATAATTATTCAAATAATATATACCTAATTAATTGATTAGCAATGTAATATTGATGTCATAAATATACAAATAGATGCATATAATCGTACTATTAATTCTATATGACATGTTAAACAATCAATTGCAAGACACGAAGGAAAACAAGAAACTCTTTGATCATTGCTTTCTTAGAGAAAATAAAATAACATATTTTAGATAAGATGTCATCTTGGCCTCTTTGTTATTGCCAAGCGTACATCTTTATCTTGGTGGATTACTAAGTAACCTACTTACACAATATCTGCCACTCAAAAACTTAAGTTAAATTTTTATTATTAGAAACTTGTTAATTAATTAGGATTATAAATAATTGATCCCTAGGTGTGTTAAAGTACTAATAACCCACTCAATTAAATAATCCTAACTAACTTACCACTCTATTTGAAACAAAATCCTTTTCTAATTGAACTTTTGGGGTATTAGTTAAGAACGTCTAACATCCCAACCAGTTATGAATTCTAATTTAAATACAATTTGATCTTTTGTCGGAATCAATAAATTAAACTATTTTAATAATTTTTTTTATACCAAACAATGGTGTGATTAAAATCCGTGACTAAAACGAAAATTGGATGAGTTTTACCAAAATATTACTGGTTGAAATCAAAAACTAAATTAATCATTTTATTAGTTAAGTTTAAGACTACCTTCAAATTCTTCAATTAAAAGAACAACTAACATGAAATTCAAGTAACTTCCAAACTAATAAAAATTTAGATTTAATATATAATTAAAATCTGACAAAAGATAGGATAAAGTTTAGATTCTTCAAGTCCTCGGCAAACTAGAAATATTTTTTATGAAGTTTTGTGGTGGGAAGAAGGTATGAGAGATAAACAGATGAAAATGTGAGAATTTATATAAAATTAAAGTTAAAGATTAGAAGAATAGAAATTGGAAAGAAAGAAAATAGAAACATAAAAGTTAGTGGAGAAATAATAATACTCAATTCATAATTCCAGTTTGCCTTCAACAACACAATGATTTATAAAACTTTCCTAACTAAATGAGATGACTCGTAACCAAATGATATCTATTTAAATTCAAAATAAACTAATTGAAAGTTTTCTTAAGAAATACGAAGAAGAAGAAGAAGAAGGTGTGAAGAATGCATATTAAAGAAATGTATTAATCAAGCTTACACACTACAATGCAGTACCAGCCATTATATAGGTTGTAAGTAGGTATCAGCTAGCTTACAACAAAGCAAGTGGAAACAAAATATCTATAACAAACTCTACAAAATATCTGTAATAAATTATGTAACTAACTTGTACTACACGTGGGTAACAAAATACTTTAACCTCCCCACATGAAATACTGATATACCCCTTTCTGTTGCTGCTTAACAATCTCCCTTAAGCTCATGTTCTAGTTAGAACACTGAGCTTAATGTTTAGCTCTTCAAAGTTTGCTAGTGATAGTGGTTTGGTTATTATATCTACTTGTTCTTGGCTAGGCATATAATATATGTGAGTCCCTCCTACATTTATGAGGAAGAAAACACAAGTGGTAGGTGCAACCACCAATGGTAGGTGCAACTACAAATGGTAGGTACAACCACAATGTTAGGTGTATCTAATATTGATATGCAATTTTTCCTATAAATAGGCAATGTCTTTGCCTTAGAGAAAGATCAACACAACAAACAAGAAGAGAAGCTAAGCAAAGCCAAAGGAACAATTTCCTTTGAAGAAAAATAGTGTTGTGTGAGAAAGTGGGAGAGAATATCTTAGAAAAATATTGGGATATTTTTATAAAAGGGGAGTGACAAAATAGTGAGTTTGGGAAACACTTGTGTGACACTATTTTGGGTTTATCTCAATTTGTTGTATTGCCTCTCACTTTGTACCCATTAATCTTATTAGTGGAAGAAATATTTTTGGAGTTTGTCCCGTGGACTTAGCCCAAATTAAAGGGTGAATCACGTTAAATTTCCGGTGTCATTATTCTACTCTGTTGAATTCATTTTGTCTTTAACCATTACTGGCCCAAAAATCGGTATCGAAATGGGTCTAGTAAAATTCTTAATATGATCCGTGGTTGCAAAGGTAGATCTTCCATATCAGAAAAAGATTTTATTAGGTCCAGGCGTATTTATTCTGACGTAAAAGAACATTACGAAAAAAAAAAATGTCAAGCCAAAGGTAGATATTGAGAAATTTAATGGCAATAATAATTTCTCTTTATGGCAAGGAGGATGAAAGATATTCTCATTCAACAAGGTCCGTAAGGCGTTCTTGGGAAAAGAAAAGAAGGTAGCAACCGGCCACCGAGAACAATGGGAGGAAATAGATGAGATTGCGGCTAGTACAATTCGTCTAAATCTCTCAGACAGTGTCTTGCAAAACATTGAATCAAAAAATTGCCAAGGCGCTAAAGAAACATGGGAGACTCTAGAAAACGTGTACATGTCAAAGAACCTTGCCAATAAATTTTATTTGTGGAAGGAGCTATATCGAGATGAGGAAGGAAGATAGTGTGAGCATGATGCGGCATGTTAGCAATTTCAATAACAAGCTTTCACTTAGCAAGATTTAATGTGAGTTTTGGCGATGAAGAGAAGGCTGTGATGTTATTGGCATCACTACCTTCATCATATAAACATATCACAACAACTCTGTCTTATGCAAAAGACAAGATGGAGTTTGAAGTTGATGTAGAAGCCTTGTTCTCATATGAGAAACAAAAAAAGGAAAGAGATTCGGAGACAAGCCGCTTATCACGAGTCTAGAGGAAGGAGACCGTAAAAGAACAAAACCGAGAAGTAAGAGAGGCAAATCAAACAAATTTGCCAATGTTGAATGCCACCTTTGTATGAAGAAGGGTCACATTAAGAAGTTTTGTCGGGTGTACAAGGAGGAACAAGAAGGGAACAGAGGCAAAGTAACAAAAAAGGGTAAGAGCAGTGATGATGAGCAAACAAATACCATAGGCGAGTTCAATATCGTTTATGATGAAGATTTTGTCAATCTTGCATCACACGAGACCATTGGGTGATTGATAGTGGTGCTACTGAGTTCACGCTACATCACGTAGAGAATTTTTCTCATCATACACACTGGAAGTTTTGGTGTTGTTAGAGAACGGGAAATGAAGGTCGAAGAGTAGTAGGTAAAGGAGACGTTTGCTTGAAACAGAACGGAACCGTGACTATTTGAAGGATGTCGGGCATATTCCGGATATGCTTTGAATTTGATCTCTGCGTGCGCCGACTTGCAAATGAAGGATATTGTAGCTCTTCATTTATGACAAATGGAAACTTACAAAAGGCTCCTTAGTAAGTGGCGGAGGTGAGAAGCATTACAACTTTGTATATAATGCAAGCGAAACTCTCTACCCGACATCAAATGCCATAGAGAAAGATAGTGCGGTGAGCTATGGCATAAGAGACTCGATCCACGTGGGTGAAAAAGGTTTGACAAGTCTAGCCAAAAAGAAGATATTGCACGGAATGGATGAAGTACATTTGGAGAAATGTGTTCATTGCCTAGCAGGAAAGCAAAATAGGGTTGCTTTCAAGAGCTTCCTCGCTTCGAATGAATAATATTTTAGATCTGATTCATTGATTTATGTGGACCAATGCCAAAGTCACTTGGTGGTGCTCGATACTTTCAGTGACTTTCATTGATGATCATTCAAGGAAGACGTGGGTATATCTTCTAAAGACAAAGGATCAGGGTGCTAGATGTCTTCAAAGAATTTCATGCCTCGGTTGAGAGACAGACCGTTGGAAAGAAGCTAAAGTGCATCCGGGACAGACAATGGTGGAGAATACACTTGGACCTTTCCATGCTTATTGCAAAAGCATGGTATTCGGCATCGAATGACACCTCAAAGACACCGCAGTTGAATGGCTTAGTGAGAGGATGAATAGAACTTTGATGGAGAGAGTTAGATGTCTACTCTCACATGCAAAGTTGCCTAAAACTTTTGGGGTGAAACCGTACTCACGTTGCACATGTGTTGAATCTTTCACCTTGTACTCTCAAAGATGGATGTTCCAAATAAAGTGTGGTCGGAAAGGATGTTTCCTATGATCATCCTACGAGTGTTTGGGCAAAGCTTTTGTTCATATCCCCAAGGATGAGAGATCCAAACTTGATGCCAAAACAAGTTGTATTTTTATTGGCTATGGTCAAGATCAATTTGGCTATAGATTTTACGATCCAGATTGCAAAAGAGACTTGTAGGAGCTAGTGATGCTATATTTGTTGAAAGATGAGACCATTGAAGATATTATCAAAATGAAGAAAGATGTTCCTAATTCCAATGGTGACTCATCGCATTTGGAATTAATTCCTCCAACATCGGTGCCAAGACAAGTTGGAGATGAAGACCAGGTTTATCCACCGATGAAGATGATGCCCCATAGAAGTTGGTTCTAAAGATGAGGAAATAATGATGTTCATTATCCAATTACCAACACCTACTACGGCTTCTCTGTTCCACCGAGAAGAAGTGATAGAGTGAGACGACCTCTATCTCGTATCCTCAGGATGAGTATGTAACTTTCATCGATGGGGAGAACACGAGAGTTGTGAAGAGGCAATGGATGACGAATCCAAGCAATAATGGATTGAAGCCATGGAAGATGAGATGAAGTGCTTGCATGAGAACAAAACCTTTGAGTTGATGAAGCTGCCCAAAGGGAAGAAGGCCTTGGAAAATAAATGAGTGTTCAGGGTAAAGCATGAAGGACACAGTTCTAGTCCCAGATACAAAGTCGATTGGTTGTCAAAGGATTCACCAAAGAAAAGGTATTGACTTTGTGAGATTTTCTCTCGGGCTTGTAAAATGACATCCATCCGTGTTGTGCTAGGGTTAGCAAGCAAGTCTTGACTTGGAGGTTGAGCAAATGGATGTCAAACCGCCTTCCTGCTACATGGTGACTTGGAAAAAGAGATATACATGGAGCGACGGAGGTTTTCATCAAAGGGAAAAGAAGATTATGTACGCAAATTGAAGAAAATTCTACGGCTTCAAACGAGGCACCAAGACAATGGTACAAGAAGTTAGTACCGCATGGGGAGCAAGGCTACAAAAAGACTACTTCGGACCATTGTGTTTTTGTGCGTAAATTCTCTAATGATGATTTTATTATTCTTTTTGCTCTATGTGGATGATATGTTGATTGTTGGCAGAAATATTTCCCGAGAATCAACAACTTGAAAACACGAGTTGAGTAAGTCTTTTTCCATGAAAGACTTAGGACCAAAGTAGCAGATTCTTGGCATGACTATTATTAGAGACAGAGGCGCCAAGAAATTATGGTTGTCACAAGAGAAGGATATTGAGAAAGTACTTCAGAAATTTCATATGAACAAGGCTAAAGCGATTAGTTGTCCTCTTGCTAATCACTTTAAGCTAAGTTAAGCGAGCCGCCTACAGACAAAGAGAAGGAAGAGATGGAAGAGGTTCCATATGCTTCAGCGATTGGAAGTCTAATGTATGCCATGGTTTGTACACGGCCGAGATATCACTCGTACGCAGCTTGAATTGTGAGTAGATTCCTTTCAAATCTAGGAAAGGAACGTTGGGCTGCGATGAAATGGATTTTCGTGTATCTTGAGGTTCTTCCAAAATATGTCTATGTTTTGGAAATGATAAACTGTGTTAGTTGGATACACGAGATGCGAGATATGGTCATGATATGGATTCCAGAAAAATCCACTTGTGTTACTGATTACATTTGCGAGGTGAGGGCGTGTCAGCGGCAATCAAAGTTACAAAAATGTGTTGCATTGTCCACTACGAAGCCGAAATTCATAGCGACAACGGAAGCATGTAAAGAGTTGTTATGGATGAAAAAGTTCTTGAAAGAACTTGGGATTCTGACAACAAGACAGGTTATCGAGTTATTTTGTGATAGTCGAGTGCTATCCATCTTGGAAAAGAATGCCTCATTTCATTCGAGATCAAAACATATTGATGTGAGATATCAACTGGATTAGAGATGTAATGGAGAAGAAGCTATTACAACTTGAGAAGATCCACACAGAAGAAAACGGATCAGACATGGTAACAAAAATTCTCCCGAGACAAAATTTTGAATCTTGTCGTTTAGGCTGGCTGGATTGGTGGAGCCTACATGTAGTCGGGAGGGGGAGATTTGTGAGTCCCTCCTACATTTAAGAGGAAGAAAACACAAGTGGTAGGTGCAACCACCAATGGTAGGTGCAACCACCAATGGTAGGTGCAACCACCAATGGTAGGTGCAACCACCAATGGTAGGTGCAACTACAAATGGTAGGTACAACCACAATGGTAGGTGTATCTAACATTGATATGCAATTTTGCCTATAAATAGGCAATGTCTTTGCCTTAGAGAAAGATCAACACATGACAAGAAGAGAAGCTAAGCAAAGCCAAAGGAACAATTTCCTTTGAAGAAAAATAGTGTTGTGTGAGAAAGTGGGAGAGAATATCTTAGAAAAATATTGGGATATTTTTCTAAAATGGGAGTGACAAAATAGTGAGTTTGGGAAACACTTGTGTGACACTATTTTGGGTTTATCTCAATTTGTTGTATTGCCTCTCACTTTGTACCCATTAATCTTATTAGTGGAAGAAATATTTTCGGAGTTTGTCCCGTGGACTTAGCCCAAATTAAAGGGTGAATCACGTTAAATTTCCGGTGTCATTATTCTACTCTGTTGAATTCATTTTGTCTTTACCCGCTGTGCCCAACAATATACTGTGACCTCTCCAAACATAACCTTCTCTCGAGTAAAGAAAAAACTAATTTTCACATGTTTAACTTGTGAATGTAAGATAGGATTTCTGGCAAGATAACCAGTTGTCACAATAGAACACAAGATCACAAGAGGGTGTGGTAGAGACACATGTAACTCTGTGAGTAATCTTTTGATCCAAATCACCTCAGTCAAGGTTTGAGCAAGAGACCTAAACTTAGATTCTGTAGAAAATATAGACACCACTTTGTCCTTGCTAGATTTCCATGAGACGAAGAAGTGTCCAAGATAGATGCACCATCCACCAATACTTCTTCAATCATCAATACATCTTGCCCAATTTGCATTTGTATATGCATTCATTAACATGCTATCTGATATACTAAAATAGAGACCATTGTTAGTAATCCCTATAAGGTACCTAAGCAACCTTTTGGCAGCAGCCCAGTGACGGTGTGTTAATTGGTCGTGACTTCCTTAGCTCAGCCATCTCCAATTGTTGGTGAATATATTTCTATTGAGAAAGATGTAAGTTATCATCAATTCGAACTACTTCTATGCACAAGAAGTAATTTAAATCACCCAAGTCTTTAAGTACAAAGGTTGAGTTTAATTTATTTTTTGTTTCTTGAACCAAAACCACATTATTACCTGTGATGATTATATCATCAACATAGATTAGGAATATCATAATGTTGTTTGCAACCTCAAACACCGTTATATTTGTGAGGTGATAAACCTTCATTTCTGCAAACATCAGCTCAATTTAGTAAAACCAAGCTCTAGGTGCTTTTTTTAACCATATAGGGTCTTTTTAAGTTTGCACACAAACTAAGTAATGAGAATCATCGAGCTCTACAAATTCCAAGTGGACCAATCACAAGGTCTAGGAAGGCACAACTCGAAAAGACTTTAAATAGGCTCATTCAAGAGGGCTTGCATAACCAAGTGGACCTAAATTGGGAGTGCAAGGATTGGAACAATCCTAGGATGGAAATTAGGGAAAAATTGGAAAAAGAAAATTAAGCACATTGTTGGTGCAATTTGGACTTTTTTTGACAGCTTAATTTTCAGCCTTTAGATGGAAACAAAGGTTAAGATGTAATATTTTATAGGGTTTCTTTTGTTCTCAGCTGCTCCAATTTTGCTCCACATTTTGCTCCATATTTTGCTCCACATTTTGCTCCAATTTTGGAGTGCCATTTGGACTGATTTTGGATAGCTCTCTTTTCAGCCCTTGGATGAAATCAAGGGTTAAGATGTAATATTTTCATAAGATTCCTTTGTAGTCAACTGTCCCATTTTTCCATGTTTTCTGCTACCTTTTTGTGCTTTTTGGCTATTTTTATTTTCAACACTTGGATGAGATCAAGGGCTATGATGTAGTAGATCTTAGAGTTTGTTTGTATCCTATTAAGAGTAACTCAGCTGCTGGAAAACACAATTTGATTGAAGTTTTAATTTTTAGATCATTTGAGAGCTCATTCAAGTTCTCTGTTCCTCTTTAAGAAACTTATCAAGGGATTGGCAACCTTTGTGGCGTTGTTTAGAATCCAAGCATTTGTGGTGAGCAATATCCATACTTATTAAGGTATCATTTATGCTAGACTTATCAAGGAAATAGCAGCTCCTTATGGCGTCTTTTCTCCTCAGAAAAATGGTGAGTAATACCTATTGATTTGTGGAGAAACCTTTTGCTATATAATCTGAAATTAGCTAGGTCTTAACCCCTTGGTCATATCACTAAGGATGCATAGGATCTACAAAACCTTGTGGTTGACGTATGTACATTTCTTCTTCTAGCTCTCCATTGAGGAAAACATTGTCAACATCTAGTTATTTCATAATTCATCCTTTACTCAAAGCCATTGTGAGCACTACTCTTATGGTTGTAGGTTTGATCATATGGCTAAAGGTCTCTTTGTAGTATATACATTCTATTTGATCATACCTCTTTGCCACAACCCTAGATTTGTATCTCTCTAAGGTTCTGTCTTGTTTCAATTTTACAATGAAAATTTATTAATTCCTATAATATTATTACCTTCTGATAATGGGACAAGCTCACAAGTGCCATTAGCAACAAGAGCTTTGAATTCCATGGTCATAGCTTCCACTCACTCTAGGTACTTCATAACTTCAAAAATAGAAATAGGTATGGGCAATATTACTTGTGTAACTAACCCCTTTTGTTTAAAAATCCCATCATTTGCTCGAGTGTGCATGATGCAAGTATTGCTAGTAGTTGTGTGCTTATGTATGGTGGAATGATTGGGTAAGTCTATAGAAAGATTAATGCCTTGAGGGTTAAAATTTTCAAAGTTTGAATTATTGAGTAGAAAATGGAATATACAAAGGTATAGGAATGTGGAAGAAGAGGGAAGTATTTGAGAATGAAATGGTTGGGTATTGTATTATTGGGAAAAGGAGTATCATCAGAGTGAGTCTTAGAAACAAACAAAGAGGAACTAGTATTTGTGGATAAAGGTGTTATCACATGTGAAGGGTTATTATTTGACATAATTTTAGAGTGAGTAGTACTAGCCGATTGAAAAGGACTAAACGTAAGCAATATAGTTGGTATAGAATGAGTGTCAAATGTGACTGTAAAAGGGAGGATATTAACCACTGGTCTAAGAGTGGAATTACTTGTAGGTAAATGAACAAAGTCCAAGTTGTGACTAGGTTTATTTGACCTAGAAGACACAGATGTGTTAGTTTTAGCCCAAGTTAATAAGGAAATTTTATTTCATCAAAAATAACATGAATAATAATAAAGACTTTATTTGTAACCGAATCTAAACAAGAAAAGCCTTTGTAATGATGTGTATAGCCAAGGAAAATACACAATAGTGATCTGAGTTCAAGTTTGTTTAGAGAATAAGGCCTCAAGTAAGGATATCAAAGACATCCAAATACTCAGAGAAGTATTATGGTTTGTATCATAGCAACAACTCAAAAGGACTATTTTGTTCAAGGGTTCTAAAAGGTAACCTGTTATATAAGGTATACATTGGTTCTAAAACCATACTCCCAAAATTTTAATGGCACTTCTTCCGTTAACATCATGGCTAATCTAAACTTCACTATATGTCTATTCTTCCTTTCTACAATACTATTATGTTGGGGTGTGTAAGGACGAGAAATTCTTCTTTGGTAACCACCTTGAAACAAGAAAGCTTCTAAGCTTTTAAACTTAGTATTCCCATTTGATTGTAGCTTTTTGATTTGTTTATGATATTGTCTATTAACCATGATCAAACTGGATGAAAATTTGTGCAACATCTTTTAGAATGAAACACATACATCCATTGAAATTGGGTATGATACAAACAATACAAAATGCCTCATACCATTTACATTGGTTATAGGAACAGGACCCCATACATCTATATGTAAAATATCAAAGGGTTGAGAGGATTTGGTATGTGTGTTTTGGAAAGGTAAACGATGGGAATTTCTTAATTAAAAAGAACCACATACATTCTTTGTGGAGACTCTTTATTTTCAAACCACAATCACCAACTACTTTTTGTACAACAACAAGATATGGATAGCTTAACATTTCATGGCACAAAGTACCCTTAGTAAGAGTAACATTATTACAAACAAGTGAGTATATATGTATATCATAAGTATGTAAAACATGTCTATTGAAAATCAACACCAAATCAAAAAATGGAGTGGTTGAAAATGAAACACCAACACAATAAATGGGGTGGTTGAAGAAATTCTTTTTAAGAGAAAATCTAGAAGGGTGTAGAATGTGATAATATTTGTGTGGCTAGAATTATTTCCTAATGAGGATTATAAATAGCCAACCTTGCATTTGGTTTAATCATCCCATAAAAAAACAAATGAATAAAAAAAATAAATGAGTCTTTGTATTCTTAGTTTGTGTGTGAGTTGAGAGCTTTCTCTTTGAGTATTTGTATTTATCTTCAATTTGTGAGTTGCCTTTAAAAGGTGTTATAGTGTCTTTTATTATGGGTATAATAAAAGTAGTTTGCTCACTTATTTGGATCCAATATTAGTAAATTTAGAGTTGTGTTCTAAATTTTACTCAACAATTGGTATTAGATTGAGACGGTCAAGGATCATTCTTAGTTGAGCTATCTTGAGTTGTGATGAGTTTGGTACTCTACAAGTTTCTTAGTTAAGCTTGTTTAGTATAGTCGAAGTCTTACCGACACGATGGGTGACCTTTAAGTAATTGGAGGAATCAAGAAGCTCAACAACAAAAACTATAACATATGAGAACCATGTATGGAGTCTTACCTATAAGGTCAAGACTTGTGGGAGGTTGTTGGTGGTGACGAAGTTACACAACTAACAGCGGAAGATGCAAATAGCATCTTACAAAAGTGGAAAATTAAAGCAGGCAAAGCGATGTTTGCTTTAAAGACCACAATTGAAGAAGAAATGTTGGAGTACATTCGGAATGCCAAAACACCGAAGGAGGCATGGGACACTCTTGTTACACTCTTTTCAAAGAAGAATGGTACAAGACTACAACTTCTTGAGAACGAGTTGCTATCGATGGTGCAACATGACATGATGATTTTGTAGTACTTTCACAAGGTGAAGTTGTTACGCTGCGAAATTTTAGAGTTAGATCCAAAAGCTCCTATTGGGGAAACTAGGATAAAGAGAATAATTATCTATGGTTTAAGATCTGAATATTGAGGGTTTGTCACCACTATACAAGGATGGCCGACATAACCATCTCTTGTTGAATCTAAGAATTTGTTAGTCGATCAAGAAGCTATGGCTAAGCAAATGGAAGGAGTCTCGCTCAAAAGTGAGAAATAAGTGCTCTACACTCGCAAAAGTAGAGAAACTTTCAAGTGGTACAATGCTAGTGGATCTAACAAGGATGGCGACAAAGGAAAAATTTCTCAAAGAAAGGGAGGCTTTCATCCAGGGGGAGGTTGGAAGAATCATAGTAACAACAAAAAATTTGATGGTGAGTGTTACAACTGTGGGAAGATGGGTCACATGGAAAAATATTTTTGGAGTAAAAAAAGTATGTTGAAAGTAATACAACTAATTCTAGTTCTAAGGAGAATAGTGAAGATGGTTGAGATTCCGAGGCATTATTCTCTACAGAGGAAAAAGAATTATCTCTCATAGTAATAACACCAGAGCAAATTACCACAAAAATGACTAGATCGTAGTTTTGGGCAACTGAAATCATATGGCGAGAGATAAACAAAAGTTACAAAGCATGTCTGAGTATAAGGGAGGTTATATAGTGGTAACAGTTGATAACTCAAGGTTACTCATAACTCATATCTGTAAGACGATAGTTATACCTCAATATAATACTAACGAGGTACCACTTCAAGATGTTTATCGTGTCCCAGGAATGAAGAAAAACTTGTTATCTATAGCTCAATTGGAATCATCGGGCCACTATGTAGTGTTCGATCCCCGAGACATGAAGGTGTATTGTGATTTCAAAATCTCAGAAACACCTACAATAGAGGGATGACAATTGGAATCAATCTACATGATGTCAACAGAATATGCATATATAGATAGGACAGAAAGAAATGAGACAACTGACCTATGGCATATGCAGTTAGGTCACGTTAGCTATTCCAAGCTAAGTATGCTACATGAAAAGAATGTACCTAGAAGGTTTTGAGCTAAAACAATGAGGATTACAACCTTTGTGATCAATAGACTTCCTCAACCAATGTTAAGATTTGTTTCACCCTTTCAAAAATTGTGAAATATGAAACCTATAATTAGCTACTTTTGAGTATTTAGCTGTATATGTTATGTATTTATTCCTAATCATTTACGGAGCAAGTTTGACAAGAAAGTTATTAGATGTATCTTTGTGAGATACAATATCCAAAGAAAGGGATAGAAATGTTGTGATTCAATGAGTGGAAGATGTTACACTTCACAAGATATGGTATTCAATAAAGCATCTTCTTGGTAGTCCTCGGAGAAGGAGGTGTTACCAGACTCAAGAGAATTTGGAGACAAGCTACAACAAAAGATGAGGGAGCATACTGTTCAACTCTAACCAAGTTCAGATGAATCCAGATATCCAAACGATGATGATGTCGAACTAAGAGTAACTTAGAATCCTTGGAAAACTAGCATATATCAACAACTAAATGAAAAAGGTGGTCCTAGTGAATTGGAAGAATCAATTCCATAATCTCAACTCCGAAGGTCAACAAGAACACAAAAGGAAAATCCCAAATATACCAATACAACCATAGTTGAAGAAGTAACTATAATAGAACTTGAGATGTTTGAAGAAGCATCACAAAAATCTGAATGGATAATAGCTATGATAGAAGAGATCGTTGCATTTCAGCAAAATCAAACTTACAATCTGGTGCAAAAACCAAGAGATATGAAACTCATATCCTGTAAATGGGTTTACAAGATAAAGCATCATCCAAAAGGGTTAATAGAGAGATACAAGGCATGATTGGTACCTCATGGTTTCTCTCAATAGTATAGACTAGACTGTGATGAAACGTTTAGTCCAATGTCAAAACTTACAACTATACGAGTCCTATTTGCACTTGTAGCCAACAAAGACTGGAATTTGGGGCAAATGGATGTGAAGAATGCATTTTCTTCATGGAGATGTTGATCGGGATATCTATATGATCCAACCAATGAGTTTTCAGAGCCAAGATCATCTGGAATATGTGTGTTAGTTGCAAAAAGAACTTTATGGATTGAAACAAACAACAAGGGCATGATATGGTAATATTGCTAAATTTACACAAAGTGATCATTTAGTAACACCTACAAATTCTAGCTTGTTTGTCAAAGCCAATGAAGGAAAGCTAGCTATTGTGCTAGTGTACGTAGATGATTTAATCATAACTAGTGATGATGAGGTAGAAATTATTCGAACAAAGGAGAATTTATCAGTCTATTTTTAGATGAAGGAATTTGGACAACTCAAGCACTTCCTTGGTCTAGAGGTTAACTGCACACAAAAAGGAATATTTCTTTATCAACAAAAATATTCCAAAGATTTAATGAAGAGGTTTGGAATGCTTGAATGCAAACCGATTTCGATGTCGATCAAAACCAAATATCAAAATGTGTGCATATGAAGGAAAAGATTTGTAAGATGCGACAATGTATCAAAAATTGGTAGGCAGACTGATCTACTTAACCTTAACTCGAACTAACATTTCTTATGCAATTAGTGTAATGATTCATTACATGCAAAATCTAAAGAAGCCTCATTTGGAAGTAGTTTGACAAATATTGAGATATGTGAATGGTACAATTGACTATGGTCTTTTGTATAAGAAAGGTAGAGACGGCAAGTTAGTTGTTTACTGCAATGCTGACTTTGTAGGAGATGATGACACTAAGAGATCAATAACTGGGTATGTGTTTAAGCTGGGTTCTGAAATAATTTATTGGTGTAGGAAGAGATAATCGACAGTTATTATCAACCATTGAAGCTAAGTATCAAGCAGTGGCAATGGCAGCTCAAGAAAGTACATGGTTGATACAACTAATGAATAATCTACAACAACCAATAGATTATGTAGTTTTATTATACTATAACAATCAATCTACAATTCGTTTAGTAGAGAATCCAGTCTTTCATGCAAGAACTAAGCATGTTGAAGTACACTATCACTTTATCAGAAAAAAAGTTATGCAAGAAAAAATTGAGATGAAGCAAATCAAGACAGATGATCAAATTGTGGACTTGTTCACAAAAAGCTTAAGCATTGGTAAGTTGGAAATGTTTCGTCGTCAACTTGGCATAGTAAAAAGAGTGAGAGTTGGTGTTAAGGTGAAGTGTTGAAAATCAACACTAACTCAATAAATGGAGTAGTTGAAGAAAATAGTTGAAAATCAACATTAACTTAATAAATGGAGTGGTTGAAGAAAGTTGTTGAAAATCAATACCAACTCAATAAATGGAGTGGTTGAAGAAATTTTTTTTAAGAGAAAATCTAGAAGGATGTAGAAAAGAGAAGTGTGTAGAATGTGATAATATCTATGTGGCTTGAATTATTTCTTAGTTTTATATTTGTGTGGTGTAGATTGCATGGTAAGAACTATAAATAATCTACCTTACATTTGGTTTAATCATCCCATAAAAAAAAATAAGTTTTTGTATTCTTAGTTTAAGTGTTTGTATTTTTCTTCAATTTGTGAGTTGCCTATGAAAAGTGTTATAGTTCTTTTATTGTTTGTATAATACAAGTAGTTTGTTTACTTGTTTGGATCCAATATTAATAAATTTAGAATCGTGTATTCTAAATTTTATTCAACATTTTCCAGTAGGACTCCTGTGATTCTTCCAATCCCTTCTAGGTAGTTTGTATAGTCCACTCTCAACTCTTCCCATTAGCATTGTAATGTCCTTGTCTAGATCCTTCACACAAAAGTGACTTGGATAAAACTAAATAGAAACATTGTTATTCTGACATAATTGCCTTACAGAAATCAAGTTCTTGGCTAAATGTGTAGCATACAAAATATTTTGCGATTTAAAAGTCATATTGCCAGTAAAAAGTAATCTAGTACCAAAATGAGTACTAGGAATAGTGTGACCATTACCTAGCATTATAGTTTCTTGTCCCTGATATGGCATGGGATTGGTAATGTTGTTCTTGTTAGCTGTTAGGTGAGGACTGGCACCACTATCCATGTACAAGGCTACATCATTAAGAACTGTAGGTTTTTGAAATTTGGAACTGAGATATTATTTGAGAACCAAATTGTATGGAAGCTGAAGTTTGTGTAGGTTGAACAATATTAGCTGATGGTGAATAATAAGAATTTGAAGGTTAATTAGAGGTAATGGTGAATAGAGATGAGAAAAATGAAGTTGAGGTTGAGGTGGAGTTTGAGGATAATTCTATGTATGACGAGGAGGTGGTGGAAAAGGCATATGTGATTGGTAAGATGGTGGTTGTTGTGGTCTATATAGATGATTAGCATCAGGTCTAGCATTCTAATTGTTGTTACTATTAATAGACTCCATGTATCTATAATAACAAGTTTGCACTATATCCAGCTTTCTTACAAATCTGAAAAGTGCCTTTGTATTTGCCATTTTCTCCTTTGTCATGAGGATTATCAAAGGATTGTTTAAAATGCATAAAATTTGCTTTAACATTATTAGCATTCACTTGAGCAGGTTAATTACTATTTGCAGTGTGTGAAACAACATCTGCAGTAACATTGCCAGGAACAACACAACTTTCAGAAGAACTATTAGAAGAATTAATGCTAACAAAATTATTGTTAGAGGCACCATAACTAGATCCATAGCTGGATGATAGTGTACTAATCGATACTTGTTTGGCAAAATTCGCTTGATTCAACTGATGGTCTACAGAAAAGGATTGCATCCTTTGAACTTGTTGTTCATGTACTCTCATCATTATAAACACTTCTTCTAGTGTAGGCATTTTCTTCTTGTAGGTTAAAGTAGTAATCAATGAATTGTAATCAAAATTCAATCCACTTACCAGGTATATAACCTGTTCTCTCAAGGAAATAGGATCTGCAGCAGCTAATAGCAGATTAAAGATGTCCTTAGCTTGATTGATGTATTCATTCATAGTCAGATCATTTTTCCTCAAGGTTTACAGTCTCCATCACAATTGTATGAGATTGGAGAAGAATCTGTGAAATTCCTCTCCAAAGCTGTCCAATAACTTAATACAGATGTGTTGCCAAACAGATACTTCGAATGTGATTGTGAAACTGAATTGTAAATCCAGTTCATCACGATTTTATCCTTTCTATCCCATAAATTAAATTCTGGATTAGGTTCAACATATTCTTGAGTGTCCTCACCAGGTAAATCACTATCATTTCCAGATCTGACTTCCACAGCAACTGGTCTTATTTGCTCCTTCCAGATTAAGTAATTAGTTTCATTCCAGTTTGACAAAAAAGTTAGGGTTTATTGGAATAGTTGATAATTGAAGTTGTAGTGAAGCCATAGATGTAGATTCTAGTGTAGCAGACGAAGGAACTAAATGGAGTATTTGCATCTCCAGGAGAGTTGGCCATTTATGTGACCTGAGCCATAGCATCTCTGACATCATGAAAGTTTTCTTAAGAAATACGGAGAAGAAGAAGGTGTGAAGAATGTATATTGGAGACATATACTAATAATCAAGCTTACACACTATAATAATGTTCCAGCCATTATATATGATGTAAGTATGTATCAGATAGTTTAACAACAAAGCAAGTGGAACCAAAATATCTATAACAAACTCTACAAAATATCTGTAACAAATTCGGTAGCTAACTTGTGCTTCAAATGGGTAAGAAACTGCTTTAACCTCCTGACATGAAATACTAATATACCCCTATCTGTTGCTGCTTAACACTAACCTAAAAAGATATTCACAATATCAATTCTAAATAATTAATTTATACATGTTTATTATCTATATCCGAATTCATATTATAAATGCTAAATATAAAAGACAAACATAAATAAATAATATACTAATGAATAATAAAAATTGATAATTTAACTAATTTAAATATATTTATTATTATAATCTATCAATAATAAGAATTAAATAGAACTTTAATTGTGACTGAATCCCATGGTTGAGATTTTTGATGAAGAGATGGCAAACAAAAGAAACTGTAAGACCATCAAGTTGGAACTTAAGCTTGATCTGGGAGATGTTTGAAATTCATAAGACTGAAATAATAAGGCCTTTTTGAAACTCACGAAGTCAATTAAATTCTTGTAATAATCATCTGAAGTAATTTTGGTCTTATCTATGCTTGGATAATCCTCCTTAATTAGCATCAGAGATTCAATTTTTTTTACTATTACGGTCGAGGATGTTCACTAATATCAGCCAAGGGTTGACCAGCATTATTCATATGTTATTGAATCTTGCCAGAAGCAAAAATATTTTTCAGGATTATTATTTCTAGATCATATTCATTAATTCTTTGATGTCGAAAATTATAGGAATAGAATAATTTCGTTTTAGAAAACCAAAGTTTTCAAATTAATATAAAATGAGAAGAAGATATAAGAGAGAAATAGATAAAAAGAGAAGAATTTAGAAGAAATTAGGATTAAAGATTAGAAAAACAGAAATTAGGAAAACAAAATACAACAAGAAAAAATTTGGAGAAAAATAATACTACTCTATTCATAATTCTATTTATTCATCGTATAAATAAATTATATCTAATGAATAATAAAGATCGATAATTTAACTAATTTAACTATCTTTAATATTATCACTATTATAAATGTAGTCATTTAAGTCGAGATTTAAAATCGATTTGTTCAAAAATTGACTTAAATATGTAGATTGTAATATCGGTTGATGTGTAGAACCGACGCTACGTCCTACGTGTAGCGTCAGTTCTACACGTCAACCGACGCTATCCATATGTAGCGTCAGTTGACATATAGGACCGACGCTATGTCCTACGTGTAGCATCGGTCCTACGTGTCAACCGACACTTGGGTATAGCATTGGTTGACACATAGAATTGATGCTAAACGTAGGACGTAGTGTCAGTTCTACTTGTCCATCGACGCTATCCACGTGTGTAGCATCGGTTGACACGTACAAGCAACACTACGTCCTACCTGTAGCGTCGGTTCTACATGCCAACCGACGTTACACATGTGGATATTTTCCTTTTCTTTTCTTTCTTCCCTAAAATTAGACAGAAACAATTCCAACGTTGCATAACTCTCAAAAACGCAAAACATTCTCCACTTTTTCTCCTTTTTCGACCACCAATTCCAGCATCGTTTAGTGGGTTTTCTTCCTCTCTAATTTATCTTTTAAATCCCCTATTTTTTGAGCAAAATACTCAAAAAATTTATACATATGTTCTTACTTACAAAACACCATTTTTCTTCATTTTGACACTTCATCTATTCTTGTAACTATTTCTATTAATCTTACACACTTATTATGTAGGTTTTGTATAAATTTTCGTAATGAAATAAATTTATATATTTATGACTGTGATTTAAAGTTAGTTTTTAATTTATTTAATTTTGTTAATATGAAATGAGAAATATATGATTCAACAATATGATGCTCATTAAAAATTTATGTTTGAAGTAGTGTAGTTATTTAAAAAAAATATTAAACATCACAAAATTGTTATATAAATTTTGTTTTATATATCTTAAATTTTAAATCAACTCAAATGATGTGACATATTATTATTAGTAATTACAATCAATCTCATATAATTATATTTATGTGTATATATTTGTTATGTTTGATTTTTATGTATTTATTTTTATATGATGTTTTGATAAATATTCTAATAATTAGGGAATTCATATATAATAATATCTGAAATATATTGGTTGGATACATATTTAATATGCTTAATGTCATTAATAGAAAATGGACAAATCTTGGATGTCAAAGTGTAGAATTGAAGAGGACTACATTTCTTGAGTTGAAAGTTTCTTGAAATTTTCTTGTAGAAATAGTAATAATGAAATTAGTATGATTTGATCCCATGTGTTAAATGTAAAAATGAACGATTTCATGATGTTGACAAGGTTAAGTATCACCTTATCTATAATGGTATTCTTTTGAGTTATAAATATTGGTATTATCCTGGATAAAATATTAATAATACTCATGAGAAAGAGATAAATAAGAATGTGAGTAGATTATATACATCTTATCATAATGTACAAACAGAAAATATTTTTCATGGTGTTAAAGATGAACTACATGAGGATGATCCTGAAACCTTTAAAAAACTTCTTGATGATGCCCAAAAATGGTTGTATCTAGCATGCAAGAAATACACTAAAATGTTAGAATTGGTTCATTTGTACAATGTGAAGGCAAAAAATGATTTTTCTGACAAGAGATCCACAGAATTACTAAATGTACTAATAGATATGTTTCCTGAGGGTATGAAATTGCCATCTTCAATGTATGAAATGAAGAAATCGCTTAGTAGATTTGGTATGGAATATCATAAGATTCATGGTTGTCCAAATGATTGCATTGCTTATAGAAAAGAATATAAGATATTAGATGATTATCCGATATATAAAGAATAGAGATGGAAGCATGCTACAAATGAGACAACTGATGAGTGCTAAAAAAACAGTAAAATTATCATGATTTAATGTATTTTAATTGATTAAATAGAATTATGTTTGTATGATTTTATCATATTTTTATATAAACTTTTCTTTTCAGAATCACACGTATTTTTTATTGTTTTTAGGTATTTTAGTTCAAAAAGACTCGAAGAAAAAAATACTGGAGGCAATACATCACAAATATATTGAGAAAATAAATGAGGAAAAGTAAAAAAGATGAAAAAATTGGAAAAAAATGGGTCAACGCGCTTAGTCACATCAAGCAACGCGCGTAGTGCGCTACACAACGCCGATCATCCGCATACGCATCTGCGCCCATTGCTCGAACAAAGCCAAATCTATGCGCCCATCTACTCTCACATGCGTGTGCCAGCACCTGCCAGCACACTCCTTGCAATGTCCAGCATGCGCCCGCACGCGCTAGCAACCTGTCTGCCGATATTTTTGCGCTCCATATGCGCACCAACTTGTCCAAACGCATCCAAATTCAAATTTTGAAATATTTTTCCCCTTTTTGTGGCCTTTTTCCTCAACTATAAAAGGATCCTCTTCCCCCATTCCAAAACACAATTTTTTGAACACTTTCTCTCTCTAAAAAGTTTTTATTTTTTTAAAATTCTTCTTTTTTTGTAAAGAACTAGCTATGTTTTTATAACTTTTTAGTTTTTGATTCAATAAACAAATATGCAAATCCCTTTGGAGGTTTCCCAGCAATAGAATTAGCATCAAACTATTGTAAGGATTCTATTAAGGTATAATTTTAATAGATTCTTTACGGTTATTTTTTTATGTTTTATTCTTATATGCTATATTTAATTTATCTGTGATTAAATTTAACATGGTTGGCTGTTTATAAATATGATATAATAATAACGTTGTTATACTTGCGAAATATTAAATAGATAAAATAATTCTATAAAATAAATTGATTTTGTTTTTATTCAAGATTTTATATTAAGGATGTTAGAGAGAAATATATTATTTTTCATTACAAACTTAAATCTAAAAATTAGATTTTAAGGTTTAATTATCTGGTCTGATTTATAGTAGTGATCTTTTATTTGTTGGTACAATCGCCCGGTAGTTAGAGTGAAACTTTATTTCAAAAGTTTTTATAAAAACTATTATTTAAAAATGCATTGACAACATATTTTCAGCCATGGTTTTAAAACTTGAAAGTTAGTATTAAGATAATTAAATTATTGGGTTTAATTTAGACAGCTTGAATAAATTTTAAAATGTCTAATCCCACCAAAGGTGGCATTTAAATGATTCATTTTCAATCTCCTAGAAAAAAGAGAATTAATTTAATTAACAAAATTAGCTATCGACCCCACCCATATGTGTTAATTGGTTTGTTTATTTAACAAAGAATATCTAACCCCAACAAATGTGGTATTTATATAAAAAGAGAGAATCAATAAATATTAGTTTATATCTTTAATAACCTAAATTATATGAGCAAGCACAATTAACTTAATTACTATATCCTTAAATATTCCACTGTTATGAATAATAAAATTTGCATTATTGTTTATTGAATCTATATCTATGTTTATTTTTTTATGTTATTAGATTAGAAAACAAAACCAAAATATAGTGAAATGATGTTTAGGATTTAATTTCATTTTTAAGATTTTAAATAATAAATTAAAAACCACATATATTCCTTCCTTAGATCGACCTTGTGAGTATACTTATCATTTTCTATAAAAAGATTCGTGCACTTGTGAGAGTTTTTCAAATAATAAAACAAAAAGTATTTATCGGTCTTATGACTCATAATCAACAACACCTAAGAAAGGCATGCCCGCAAAGGATCTTTTGTACTTTCCTCTGATTCCTTGAGTTCAAAGGTTGTTCAAAAGTAAAGAGACATTAAATATATTGACTTAGCATTCAAATAATCGATATGATGATGGGGTGCTACTTTATCCTTATGATTCTCCAAATTAGAAAGTAGTAGATAATTTAGAGCTCATTATAGCATTAAAAATATGAGCTTAATTCTAGATAGCTTCATATTTATAGACAAAAGATTAATACAATGTTAATATGATTTTGAAAAGATAAGGTTATTATTATATCACTCTGGTGTCGATGTGGTAATCTCTCTTACTAATCTTTTAACATATATAAGTTGTTTTTGTGAACTTATGATTTATATTTTTATTTTGAATTTAATTACATATAGTTCTTTGGTTGGAATAAGTGGGGCTATGATATGCAAATTGTTGATGATTTACAAGAATAATGGACAAAACACTAGGTTCAAATTATAATATCAGGAGAATAATCTAATGATCTTGAATAACATAGGACGACACCATTGTAATTTTTATAATGCTTTAATTTTTCCATTCATGTCTCTAAAATTTAGATTGTTTGTTTGATTGATGTTTACGTGCTCATATATTTAGGAGAATGAATTGTTATATGGACCAGATGTTTTTTGCCCAAACTCCATCTCATCTCTCTTGCCTAGTTTCCTGGTTACTATGCTGGTGATTCTAATCAAACCAAGCTTCCTTTCTTTCAAATAAAGTGAGAATATTATAAAATCCATGACAAAAAAGATGACATTATTTTATTTGTAATTTAAGTTAAATATATATGTATTGTACATAAATTATTTTTTGCAGTAATTTTAATTCTCAAGTAATTAATTAATATTTAATTTTTCAATTATTTATATTATTTAAACTATTTGTTAAACAAATTTTGATTTTTTCATTCTATTATGTGATTGAATATAGGTTTTGAATATTATTAAAATGAGTAAATTTTGTAAAAAAAAATTAAAAATTTAAAGTCTGTTCACGAGTTGAACCGACTTTACATTTAAAGTTATATTTAAAGTTGGTTCAACCCGTGAACCGACTTTAAATTTTTAAATCACAGCATTTAAAGTTTGTTCACCAAACTGACTTTAAAGGTCAGTTTTGACGTAGTGTATTTTTCATCACTAAGTTTTTTAGTCATTTACTCAATATGAAAATCATAATTTTACCGCAACTCTTTATTCCATATAATTTTTACAAATATCATAGCCAATTGTATAACCTTTATAACTTCTAAAGAAAAGCTTAGAAATAGGTTTTGATGAAAACGTTTTAAATTTTTATCTCTATTTAATAATATAAGTAGATGAGGGGTCAAATGTTGATTGTGCTAAACAGGTATCAATCAACTTAGGATGTCTCGTTCTACCTAATAATACATAATAGTAATCTTAATTAAAAAAATAACAACCATGAATCAAAATATTTGCTTCATGCGTGGTCACCACGAAAGGACAATTTCAAAATTTATTACAGTTATTCAACTAATTTACAAACTATATTTTAAGAATAAAATAATAAAGAAAGAGACACTTATCATTACAATCCAAAATGTGCTACATCAATTCATATATCCAAGGAACATTTTAATAACAAAATTATTAAACCATACATTCATTTATGAACGACTTATCTATCTATTTGCTCTCTGCCTTTTCAATTCATACAATTAAATTTCTTATATTTTTAAATTTGACAAATTTAATCCAAAATTTCAATTTTTGTGAAATTAATTTAACGACATTATAATGAATTATGAAAAAACTTGACTTTTTAATTTATTTGGTGCCTAAATTATTTCAAAAAGCATAACGTAAGGTTTATTAGTGTTACAATATTCGTGAATAAAACATTTAAATACAATTTAGTTTCTAAGCGTATTTTCAATATCACAATTTAAACTGTAGAAACTTTCAAGTTTCAAATAAATATGTTTAGGTATACTCATTATGTTCTTAAGCATGTTAGATTTCATACTTGATACACGTGAACATTTAGTATATACATTGCTCGATCGATCAAGTAATATCTAGATCGATTGTATATGATCTAAGTCCTCTCGAGATGATTTTAAATCTAGGGTAGATCGATCGAAGTTGGGTTTGATCAATCAAGAGACTAGATCAATCAAGAATCAATTGTCTTCAATCTATCTAGTCTCGGGTTTTTATTAAACTTTACTGGATTTATGAAAATAGTTTCAATCGATCGACCTTATTGGTTCAATCGACCGAGCAATGGGAGCTTCAATTTTAACTTAATTGTTTACCTGAATCAAACTTTTCAATTACAATATTGTCCCTATTATTTACTATTGTAAGAATTAATTTGTCAACAAATTAATAATTCGCATTTGACCTAGTACTAGGGATTCATTATTTTCTTTTTAATCAAATCTACTCCCTCTTATTCTCTTAACCATAATTGCTTTAATCACTTGATCGTAATCTCTCTCTCTCTCTCTCTTTCAATCTGTTTTGCAAAATCAAAATCATATTTTGTTATGCTTGTTTCTTTGATTAATCTATTAAACATTTGTGATTTATATTTGATTTATTAACAAGTCTATTTATCTTATGATAATATGCTTCATCTTATGCTCTAAAGTTTTTAGTTGATTTTATTTTATTTGTTATTTTATTAAATCAACTAATTATGATTTTTTATTATTGAATCTACTCTAGGACACGGCTTACACTTGTATTATTATGCTAACATTTTAGGTACTAACTAAACGGGTTTGATAACTCATGTGACTCAAATTTATCGAAACGTTATTCCAGATCCATACATCTTTCTTATGGAGATTGTGAAAGAAGTAGTGGCTTGTAAGTAGATTAGTTGGGGGATTATTTGTTATGGGTAGTTTAAGTCATGACCTTGTAATTTAACATTATTTTCATAATAGATACTTAGGTAGTCAAGTAAACTAGTGGTTTTCTTCTTAGATCATTGTTGTGGCCTAGGTTATTTATATATAAAATATCGTGTCAATTTTTATTTGTTTTTATACACCATTGTATGTCTGATCATTTATAATATTTTAATTTGACATAATTTGATTAATTACCTATTCACCCCTTGATTAATTAGATTATTAACTAAATATTTTCACATAATTTAGTCCATAATATATGACAAAATTTATAATTGATTCTCAACCTTTTAATTATATGATTGTCAAGTATAATGCCATTAAATCAATTTGACATAAATTAAAATTTTAGATTAAATTACTTGTTAAATTTAGAAACGTTAAGTGCTATGTAAATTAAAAAATTAATGACAAAATTTTAATATTTTATATAAGTTAAGGACCAAATTTATAGAAAAGCCTTCATGAACTCACACCAAGGAAACAACTTAACAGCATAGTAACTTGGCACTAACCCAACTAATGCACACAATTGCTCAAATTGAATAGATTGGGTAATGACGGAGAATTTGTTCTACAGATATTAAATATGAGTCAACTCTAATACTACTTTTTGATTTGATTTGTGAAAATTAAACCTTGATGCCAACAAATTCTAAAATTTTATTTCAATGACAGCACAACATATATACAAGCTATGAACTCATGTTATTATGTAGGTAAGGTATATTGGAAGGGCTTCCAAAGTATTTCCAAGAGTACTAGGTGTGTGGGCCAAGAAAGAAAACAAGAACTTCAATTACAATTCAAAGCTTGATTAATTATCTAGAGAGGGAATGACTTACAAAGGCTATATATGTGTTTCACCCTAATGCTCAACACATGATTCACTCTAATGATATGATGCTTCAGGTGAATTCCAAGAGGTGTTAGAAGAGTATATATAACCCTTTGAACTCCTAGTGCTTGTGTATTACAAATCTTAAATGAACTAGGAAAAGTATCATCTCTCAATGCCCTTAAAATAAAACCATCCCACGACTAGATCGAGTGGTGGTCATAATGGCATTTATAGGGCTACCAGAGTACTGGTGAAGGTTCCACTCTTCCCAGAAATTGGTTGGCCACTTATGTCTACCCCGGGTGCCACCCCTTTTTATCCATTTGATCGTTTTTCCTTAGCTATGTATCTCTTGCCCAACGCCTGCAATGACATTGCCAGATCAAATTCCTTATACTTACTAATCATATCTTGCCTACATTGAGGATCCATTAGACTATATTATTTGGCTCAATATACAATCCATAGAAGTAAGGTCACGTCCGATTAGAATGAGTAGAATTGAGAATAAAATTGTGTCTACTTAATCCTAAGTTTGATTGTGTAGACATAGAATCTAATGAAAACAATTACTTGAAGATATAGTTATTGTCATTCCATTACCCCCTTAAAAAAAGTTATTCTTTTGCCTTCTCGTTTTATAAAAAAAATATTATTTCAATTTTGTACATAAATATAATTTAAATAATATAGAAGAAAAAATTATCAAAAATATATTTTTTAGATTAAGTGATATTTTTAAGTAATAATTATTTAAATAAATAATAATTTTTAATAGTATATTCTATCTTACGGAGAAAATAAAAATTAAATGAAATTATTTAAATTTTATTTAACATATAAGTCTTATGGTAATATACAATGTTTTTCATTTTATTCTAATTGTAAACCAAACGTTAGAATATTGATTTCTTTTTTTATTCTAGTGATCAAATCAAATACTATAATAATAATACTGTTTCATTTGTATTCAATTTCATTACCATTCGTATAAATTTTCAATTATGTGAATCAAACATACCCTATGTATTAATTTTGGTGCTATTCAATTATAAGTTGGAGACTACTAATCATAGTATATAACAATTTTAATACTAAAATTATTTCTCATGTCACATTACTATAAAGTGAATATACTTCTAATTTAGACATACCTCATTTGTGTAAAACTTGGGGTCGTTATTCGAGCTACGACTTAGAATATGAACACGACACAATACATTATAAATTATTTTTTAGTTAGAATTAATATTTTTTTTTGCATATAAAGATAATTATTTTTTATATTATTATATATAAATAGATTGACTAAAAATAATCTAACTTTTTCATAATATTAAAAAATAGGTGAATTTGGATAGAAAAACACGAATACAAACATGAACAACACTTATGAATTGGTAATAATCAAATGTATTGGCATAGTAGATCTCTTGTTCCCTTAGGTATATAGTTCCTCTAATGACTAATAGTTGGTCAAAAGTCATAACCATAGTTCCTCTAATGACTAATAGTTGGTCAACAGTCACAATTATACTCTAAAATAAGATATGCTAAAAGATAATAGATAAGATATACTCTAAATTATAGTTGAAATCCTTATCATAAAATCTATTTTTAAAAAGATATTAGATAAGATATACTCTAAATTATAGTTGAAATATTTAGCATAAAATCTATTTTAAAAGAAATATTCTTTAAATAAGAGTCTTCTTAATTAGTGAGTATTACTAATCATATTTGAAATAGAAAATATATTTATCAATCATATAAGAGTTTTCTTAATTAATGAGTATTGCTAATACTATTTGTAATAGAAAAGATATTTATCAATTACATGGATTAAAGGTTTTAATTTTTCCTATAAAAAAATTCATTGCTCATTGTTTCAATTAACTACACAATAGCATTATTCTAATCTTCTTAATTTCTCTCTCTTGTTTTACAAATATAAGGTCATAATTCTTTAGAATTCTTTGAATTTGAGTCTTCTAGGTTTGAAAGAAGAAAATAATAAGCTTGTTAAAGATAATAAAAAACAAGTGCAAGAGCGCGAAGAATCATATGAAGTAGTGAAGAGACTTACTATTGGAGCTCATCACTTAGACAAAATATTGAGCATTGGTAAGTCACACACTACTACAAAAATAGGCATTAAAGTCGGTTTATGGCGTGAACCGACTTTACCCGTTTTATGATTTTTTTTATTTTTATTCTCATTTTTTGTATTATTCAATATATATATATATATAGCATTAAAAAACTAAAATATAAATAATAATACAAATAATTAAAAATTTAAATATATTTAATTACTCAATAATTAAATTTATTACAAAAACAAATAATGTATATATAATACATATAGTTAACTTAAATTACAAATAAAATAATGTCGTCAAAGTGTAATTGGATGCGATCGAGTAAGCTTGGTTGGCTTAGAATCTTGATTGGCCTTCATAAGCATTATGACAAGAAAACTAGACAAAAAATAATAATAATTCATATTCCCCACATACATGAGCACGTAAAACATCCATCAAACAAGCAGTCTAAACTTCAAACATACGAATGAAGAAATTAAATCATTATAAATATTACCATCAAAAAGAGATTATCACGTACAATGACATTCGACGAACTCGTATTAGCATTTTATTAATCATTTATCTATAAATATGAAGTTATCTGCAATCTCTACTAGTATTTTTTAATGCTATAATGAACTCTAAATATGAAATCAAGTGTAACTCTGATTCTTGGCTTGTGTGAGTGTTGGTGCCTTTAAACATATGGAACACGTTCATGGGCACCAAAACTCATACAAACCAAGAAACAAATCGAAGTTACGTACACTTGATTTTTCCATTTAGAGCTCATTATAGCATTAAAAATACTAGCAGAGATTCCAGATAAATTCATATTTATAAACAAATGATTAATAAAGTGCTAATATGAGTTCGTAAGGAAAGTAGGAAAGAGAGATGAGATGTAGTTTGGTCCAAAATTAGGTCCATAAAACAATGCATTCCCCTAAATACATGAGCATATAATCATCCATCAAACAAGTGATTTCAGCCACAGGAATAGATAGAGAAATTAAATCATTAAAAAATTTACTGCTATGTTGTCAAATGATATTCAAGATCATCAGAATCTTCTCCTGATTCTTCTTGTAATGATATAATTTGAACCATGTGTTCTACCCATTCCTCTCGTAAATCATCAAAAATTTGCTGGTCATAGCCCGTCTTGTTCCAACCAAAGAACTACGTGTATTTAAAATCTAAATAAGAATATAATTTCATTTATTTACAAAAACAAACTCAAATATGTTAAAAACTTTTATGTATATGAGTGAAAGATATTACCACATTATCAATTAGAATTTTGATATTTGTGATGATTTCGCTCATAAACTTCATGACATAATAACCACACATGACTCCATTATTTTGTTGTGGAACCTATAAAAATAAGTGTACATGTGATTTCATATTCGAATATCTTTATTATTCAATTGTAAAATTAATAAAATTATTAATATTGACTTGTACATACCATAACTTTTGTCCATATAAGCTTATGAAATTTTTTAAGGTTATGAAATTTTTTAAGGGCAATGCCCTTAAACTTGTTCCACAAATTCCATGCCCTATCAAGGTTTAAAATGGTTAGTTATTATTAAATATTACAACAAATAATAGAAGAAACTAATATGTAATTATAACTCTTACATTTCAACAACTGCTTTTGTATCTTTACTCAGTTCTATGGAATGAGTCCGCGATTCAAGCATGATTATTGAACAGTCAATGATTACCAACATCGATGATCTTGGCATTGTTCAAACCTTAATGGCCAAGGGATTATCAAATTTTAATTTCTATTAAGCGTTAATGCTACATCACGTAATTGTTTAGCTTTGATGCTAACATCTTTCTCTTGATATTGATTGACATATGAAGAATCATAGAAACATTGCTAAATGTGATGAGTGATTATGTTGAAGTCGATAATAGCCGCATACATATAAAGATATATATATATGTTCTACATATATAAAAAGAAAAATAAATAGATTGAGGACTCGCATTGTCCAGCTTGAATTATACTTAAATCAATCATTTTGATATTCAAATAGATTACAATAAGCACTTTCGATCGATATATAAGTTTGGCCGAGGTCTACACGGAAATTTCTATAGGAAGTGGCATGATCCATCCATCATTTATACTAGATGCCTTCCTGACAATAGTCATCAAAGTGCCAAGATTTACGCTAAAGTTTAGCATATTTATGACTATACTTTTTCCAAGGCTTCTTGAATGACTTGGTGTAGCGATGATTGGCCACTAGACATAGATATAGCATGAGATACTTGCCTCGTATCTCTTAAATGTGCGTTTAAGAGTTACGGTATAATAGACTAAAAAAGTATTATATATGCATTCTTTAGTAACAATATAAGATATAATAAAATAATAGAAGTAAACACGTGTTATCTTTTAAGTTAAAAAAAGAGCACCACGCCAAAATTTAGAACAACTTGAATTGACCAAGCCGCACGTATTGTCTAACTACTCTCTTGGAATGTGGTAGCATCGGACCGCAGGTAGTGGACAATCATGAAACAATGATTGATCAATTACTATTAAGCGATGATTAGGCAAATATTGATTATGAATCATCCGATCATCGCTTTCGATTGTTGTCTGGTTCCAATAATGACATAGTCCGTTGACGAAGGATGTTTCAACAAACATTTCATATTCTGTAAAAAAATTAAGTGTTATATATAAAAAATAAAACATATAATGTAAGAACTTAAAAATAATACATTATATACACCAGAAATTAAAATCTTACCACATATGATTCATCAAATAGAAGAGGACTCTCATGTGGGGTAGCTATTGGATGCACATTCTCACCAAAACGTTCATCATGGTTTGATTTATGGTAAGACTATGCAGATTGCATTGGATAAAATGAACCACTAATTGATTGCATATGCATTCCTGGCATATAGTGAGGACCAATAGGATGGCTATATCCCATACTGGATGTAGTTTGAGCGCAATGAGATTGCATGGGTGGCATGCCTAGCATAGATTGTGGCATGCCTAGCATAGATTGTGGCATGCCTGGCATAGATGGTGGTATGCTTGGCATGGATGGTTGTATGCCTGGCATGGATGGTTGCATGCTTGGCCAATATGGCATGCCCTGGTTGTAGCATGATGCCATGGCTAACATTTGTTGTGATTGATGTTCTTTTAGAGTGAAAATCTCACTTATCACTGAGGCCTTAAAGGAGTTGAATTCTTCTTCAAAATATTATAATATAATTAGGATTCTATTCCTAATAGAATTATAAATATAAAATATATTGTTTCCTTTCCAAGTTAGGATGTTATTATTAAATTTCATAAGTAAATAATAAAACAGTTCAATTTGAACGACTTTCAATTAGATGAAATTCAAAATAAAATAGTATGCTAAACTTGGTTTTAGTAGTTAACATATATAAATTAAACATATACGGTGCCATTTTGTGATTATAAGTTAAAAGGTGCTATTTTGTCATTTTTCCAAAACTTCAATTGAAAAATATGAAGAAGCTTCCAAACAATGTGAGAATTTTGAGAAATTGACCTCCTTTTTTTAAGTGCAAAATCCGCACTTGATGTGAAGAACCTCAAAAGACTCTCATTAGGCAATATTCGCCTTAATAGAATGGACATGTATTTCAACTTTCTAGCTCTAGGGAAGGAAGAAAATGGAAAATTTATGCTCCATTTTGGATAAGGACAGTAAAAAGTGTGCAATTAAGGAAACCATTTTTTTTAACCCAGGGATCAAGAATCTATTCTAATATCAATGATCTCTACCATTTTTTTTGTGTTATGGAATGTTTCAAGTTCTTAGTAATCTTTGACAAAGAATGTGTCTATAATGGCAAGCCATTGGAAGGATAACACTAACACACATTTAACAATTCATCAGGAGAACCGAGATTGTATGAATTTATACAAAAAGGAAAGAGGTTGTGATTTTAAAGATGTTGCATCTAACAAATTTGTTGCCTTGTCAATATAAGATTGGAAAATCCTAAATAATCCAACCTCAGTTCTTTCCACTTTATTTTTAACACAACTAATTCAAAGATATTTTTCACGAAGGCTAAGTCGAGTTATAATTCTTCTTAAGATTTAAGGATAATTCTAGAGGGGCTCAACGTATTCTTCCATAAGAGGTGAAATTAAAGGCTGGGTCATTTGGGTTTGCTAAGAGGTTTAGGATGGTTGTTGACTTCCAAGATCTCCAAGTCTCATACATGTATAACTACTCCAATCCTTTTGTGGACAAAGAGATAAATGTTTTCAATAATGATATTCCTTAATGAAAAGCTAATTTGGTAAAACAATTGTCTTGGTTGATGGATTGGTCACAAAGATTTTCACTAGACAATATTTTGAGATATACATACTATTGAAGGGTTGTACCTTTCCAGCACCTATATTATGACAAAAGTTTCATAAATTGATCATTTTTTCAAAGGATTCCCATTAGTATCCATGTTATGAAAAAATTTCCAATTAGTACCCATAATATTGAAAATATTTCTAGTTTAGTGTTTTTTGAATAGTAATGGGGAAAAACCATATTTTAACTGTTTAGGCAGGAATATTTTGATCATTACTTGTCCTTCCCACCTCCTTCTTGCTGAGACTCCTTCAGTTAGTTAAGTTTCTTATGCTTTGAATAAATCCATGGTTTGTAGGGTTGTAGTTAGGTTTTGACTCATTCTTGTTTGTGTTTATTGTTGAGACTGTAAGGCTTATCTACAGAGAGATTAGAGAGATTAATACAAAAGGCTGAATATATGGATCCTCATAAGTGGTCTACTTATTTATAGCACATAAATGGTACAGGTGTCAGATGCACAATGTGTAATTGTAAATACATGTCAGGAGGGCATGATTTAGCTTAAGGTATAATGTGTTAGGAATCTAGGTCGGGTTTAATAGTGTTTTCCATGAGGTCTTGTTGTGATCGAGCTCAAGATGACATTGGGCTCGGTCTTTCTTGGGCTCAGGCTTCTATCAAGCTTGGTCTTTCTAGGCTCAAGCTAACATCGAGTTCTATCTTGATAGGGGTTAAGGCTATATGGGCTTGGTTTGTCCCACGGATGGGATGTCTACGTTGCTTCATCTTTTGTCTTGGGTTAGAATTGGGCTTGGTCTACATAAGCTCGGTCTTTGGACTAGTTCAAATACCGGTCATCGGATATGAATCGTTCGACTTCCATCATAAATGCATGTTAGTTGATTGGAGAGAGAAATCAGTGTACCTATATAAAGGGGTGCCTGGGCTGGGACTTTATCATTTGTTCACTTGCAAAAATCGAGAAATAGTGAAAAAATGCTCTTTTGTTTCACCTCGAGTTGTGAAAGACTTTTAGTTCGGTGGTAAGAATTTAGCTCATGTTATCATATTCTCTATAATTTCATATCGTCTCTAGGTAATCTATTTTCTCATATCTTACCACCTACTACTATTTTGTCTTTATATTTTGTAGCCTTTATCAAAATGAAAAGGGAAGAGACATCAGATTCTAGCTCGAGCTAATGGTAGAGTCCCTAGTATGCCAATACAAGTGGAAACTTAGGCTTCTCTAGCTCGAGTTCTTTTAATGCAATGAGGGTCCTCATCATAACCATATACCTTTGTCCACCATCCCCAAACCATTTCAATCGTGAGATTGAGTGTGCCTCAAACTCAGATTTCAATATCTAGGACATGGAGGAATAAAAAAAGGAAAATATGGTCTGGCAAACTGACAGGTCACATAAGGGGCTGGGCGGCCGCTCCAAAAACTTGTGGGTTGTTGCCTCAGGATGAAGAGAGAATAAGGAGGACCTATGACATCCCCTCAACTATTCAGATAATGATTCCTTTTGAGGGTGCTTATGATGGTGATGCACCTCTAACTGGGTGGACCGTTTTCATGAGAAGGCTTTGTGGCTGGGAGTAAGGTTTCCTTTGTATCCTCTTATTAGGAGATTTTTAGTTAGGATACAGCTTGCAACGGGGCAATTGATGCCTAATTGGTAGAGATATCTCACTTTCCTAACATTGATATACCAAGAGCTTGAAGTGAATCTGGAGATGGTCAAGTTTAATGAGGTGTATGTTCTTAAACAGAACCCTATAGACCATAGGAGGGTGTACATATCGGTTAAGCAGGATCGTGGGATGAACGTATCCCTTTATGAAAATGAGAAAAATTGGAAAGAGTATTTTTTTCTACGTATCAGGTTAGTGGAAGCCCCCCACTAATGACACGAGGTTGGTTAGGAGTGTCTGAAATGACACTAAGGTCATGATTAGAAATATGGCCTCTCTTATCACGACCTTGAGCCATGATGCGAAGCAGACGTTGGCTGATATCTAGAACTCTCTTTCTGAGAAGACAAACTAGAAGACTCTTTTAAACACTCCGTGTTTTGCTGTGTGCGGGTTAATGAGGTATGGTGCTATAGAGCCTCCTCTTAGGATGAATCATAAACACCAAGATCCTCCTAAAGCCCGGGCTACTTTTAAATGTAGAACTCCTCTTGCAAATTTTGGGGGTGGGTTCAAGGTGGTGTTGGATGATGGTGACCATTACTCTTTGTTCCCGCCCTATAATATTTTCTCTTTCTTTTTTTTAATGGATTATTTTGTAGGGGCTGGCTAACATGGATAATTTTTCCATTTTTCACTCGCATGGAATTAAAATTTGATCAACTTTTTTCTCATATGAAGAGCAAGGTTGCATTGGGGGGAACAAGCTCACCTACGATAGGCGCCAAATTGTTGAGACTGTAAGGCTTATCTAGAAAGAGATTAGAGAGATTAATACAAAAGGCTGGATATATGGATCCTCATAAATGGTCCACTTATTTATAGTACATAAATGGTACAGGTGTCGATACACAATCAGTAAATGTAAATACATGTCAGGAGGGCATGATTTAGCTTAAGGTATAATGTGTCAGGAATCCAGGTCGGGTTCAACCTTGCTTTCCATGAGGTCGTGCTGTGACCGAGTTCGAGATGACCTTGGGCTCGATCTTTCTTGGGCTCAGGATTCTATCGAGCTTGGTCTTTCTAGGCTCAAGCTGACATCGAGCTCAGTCTTGATAGGGGTTGAGGCTATATGGGCTTGGTTTGTCCTATAGATGGGATGTCTAGGGTGCTTCATCTTCCGTCTTGGGTTGGACTTGGGCTTGGTCTACCTAAAGGTTGGTCTTTGGGCCGGTTCAAATGTCCAAACATTTACTACTAGCATTCAAACATGCTAAGAGTGGGCTGGAATTTCATTTTTTTTTGTTTTGTACTTTGCCTATTGAAAGGTTATTCTTCAATTTCAATAATAATAGAACATTTCAAACATATTATTAAGATTTTTTCATTACTTTCAATTAGTGTTTACAATTTGGTATCAGAGCTTAGCATAGGGATCTGATTGAGAGAGTTTAGGAGCCATAGTCTCATAACCTAGAGAGAATGAGAGGTTGAGAGAAACACTTCGAGAGGGTGGTGATGACTGCGCAAAAGAAAATCCTAGTAGAGTTGAAGTTGAAAGATTTGAAGGTTAAAAATTATATTTTTCAGGAAATCAACAAGTGAATTTTGAAGACCATTCTTCAGAAGGACACTACCAAACAATTGTGGGATTCAATGAAGAGAAAGTGTCAAGGTAATGAAACAGTCCAACGCTCCTAACTACAAGCTCTTTGAAGGGAATTTGAGGTGCTAGAAATGAATATTGGGGAGTCAATCACTGATTATTTCTCCAAGGTCATGTTGGTAGACAATAGCATGCAAAATTTTGGAGAAGATATGTAGGAAGTCAAGATCTTGGAAAAGATCTTGCGCACACTCTCTGAGAAGTTCAATTATATTTTGTGCTCCATAGAAGAGTCGAAATACATCAATTGTCTCTCTATGAATGAAATTCAGAGTTCTTTGATAGTACACAAGCAGAATTTTCAAAGGAATTCTAGTAGTAAAGAACATGCCCTAAGAGCTAAGATTGAAGTAGGAAGTGGCAAAGGAGAAAGAGGACATGGTAGGAGTACTTATAGAGGGAAAGAAAGATAGATCTAGAATCGTGCCACAACTGAATGCTTCAAGTGTCGCAACCTCAATCATTACCAATATGAATGTCTGCCCTTGGATAAAAAGCTAAACTTTGCTCAATTTGATGATGAAGAAGAACTATCGCTCATGTCTTGTGTTGAAATGGCTAATGCAAAAAATGAAGAAGCTTGGTTTCTATATTATGGTTACTCAAATCATATGACCAAAGATAAGTTTGCATTCAAAGATATAGATGGAGCTTTCTAACAGATGGTGAAACTTGGCAACAACATGAGGATAAATGTTTTTTGGAAAATGGAGTATAAAGCTAAATGCAAATGGAGTAAATCATATGATACAAGATGTGTTTTATGTGCCTAAGCTCAAGAACAATCTCTTATGTACATGTTAGCTACAAGAAAGGGATTTGGCTATCTTGATTCAATCAAGGATGTGTTGGATTTACCATTCACTTAGGGGACTAATCATGCAAACTAATATGAAAACAAACAGGATGTTTGTGTTGTTTGCTAGAGCTCAAGAAAGGAAGGAAGCATGCTTCTAGGAAGCTACATTGACCACTACATAGAACCTAGCACATCTATGGTTCTATAGATATATTCACTTAAGCCACAAAGGTCTAAGAACACTTCAGATTAAGAAAATGGTTTGAGATCTACCTCAGTTATCAACATCCACAATTATGTGTGAGGACTATATAAAGGGTAAGCAACATCGTGATCCAATTCCAAAGAAAAGTTAGTTGAGAGTTACTGAGAAATTACAATTGATTCATGTAGACATTTGCGGTGCGATTACTTCAGCTTCTAACAACCAAAAGAGGTACATCCTATGCTTTATAGATGATTAGACTAGAAAAACATGGATATATTTCCCGTTAGAAAAGTCAGAAGCATTTTATTACTTCAAGTGTTTTAAAATGTTAGTTGAGAAAGAAAATAGCCTGCCTATTATGTGTCTTCATATAGATAAGGAAGGGGAATTCAATTCTATAGAATTTAACAAGTTTTGTAAATTGAGTGGGATAAAGAGACAATTTACTACGGCTTATACTCCACAGCAAAATTGAGTAGACGAGCATAAGAATATGATTGTTATTATGAATTTGGTGAGGTCAATGTTGTTTGAGAAAAAGGTTCCTAAAACCTTTTGGCCTGAGTGTGTGAAGTGGATGATATATGTGTTGAATCGGTCTCCTACTTCAACTATTAAGAAGATGACACAAGAAGAGGCATGGAGTGGTGAGAAGCTTTTTGTAGAACACTTCAAAATGTTTGGTTGTGTGGGGCACATTCATGTTCCAAATGCAAGGAGAACGAATCTTGAGAACAATAGTGTGAGTTTTGTATTATTTGGTATCAGTGACAAGTCCAAAGGGTATGATCCTAATGCAAAGAAGATTATAGTAAGAAGGGATATTGTTTTTGAAGAGAATTTTTTGTGTAACTGAGATGTAAGTCACTGAGAAAAAGTTATCATGGACCTGGAATGGAGAGATGAAGAAACTAGTGCTAATGTAGAGAAAGAAAATGAAAATGAAGAAGAAGGTGAAGAAGCAAAGCCAGCTAAAATGGAGACTGTAGAGTTTGTCATAGACACATCAAATACTACTAATAGAGAAGAAACCAGAGCAAGGAAGGGAAGAGTTAGAGCTCTACTAAAATGGATGGACAATTATGTTTCAGGTGAAGTCCTTTCATAAGATGAAGAAGTTGTTAATATGGTATTTGTGGACTCTAAAGATCTTGTTAGTTTGGAAGATGTAGTGAAGAGTGCAAAATGGAGGCCAAGATCAAAGCAATTGAAAAAAATAAACTTAGGAGCTGACTAAATTGCCAATTGATGTAAATATAATCAGTGTCGAATGGATTTACAAAACGAAGTTGAATGAGTCAGGTGAAGTCTACAAATTCAAAGCACGACTAATGGCAAAGGGGAATTCATAAGAGTATAGGATAGATTATACATAGGTTTTTACACCAGTGGCAAGAATGGACCCAATGAGAATGGTATTAGCTCTTATTGCTCAACGAGATTGGATGTAGATCAACCGAAGGGTTTCGAGAAGAAAATGTGTGAACATATGGTCTATAAACTTCATAAAGAATTGTATGGTTTAAAGCATGCTCCATGAGCTTGGTTTAGCCATATTGAGTCTTATTTTCTCAAAAAAGGGTTCCAGAAAAGTCAAAATGAGCAAACACTTTTCTCTAAGGAGAACGATGGAGGTAAAATTCTCAATATCAATGTATATGTTGAAGATCTCATTTATGCTGGGAATGATGAGTTGATGATAAGAAACTTCAAAGAGTTGATTAAAAAAGAGTTTGACATGATAGATTTGAGAAAAATGAAGTTTTTTTTGGGAATTGAAGTATTGTAGAGCCCTACTGAAATCTATATTTGTCAAAGAAAGTATGTAATGGAAGTTCTAAGATGATTTGGCATGGAAGATAGTAATTCAGTTTGCAATCCCTTTGTACCATACCATAAATTGAATGAAGATGAAGGAGGAGTCAAGGTGAATGAAACATAGTTCAAACAAATAGTTGGCAGTTTGATGTACATTATAGCTACTCTACCTAATTTAATATTTATGGTGAGTTTAATTTCTCATTTCATGTCAAGTCCAACTGAGTTGCATTATTAGGTTACAAAGAGGGTTCTCAGGTATTTGAAAGGAACCATCAACTATGGAATTTTGTATAAAAGAGGAGGAGTTAAAGGACTAGTAGGCTTCAATGATTGTGATTATATTGGAGAATTGGAAGGAAGAATAAGCACTTTTGGATATGTTTTTCTTATGAATGGTGTTATTGTTGCTTAGTCCTTGAAGAAACAACCAGTTGTAATTCTATCCACTACTGAAGCCAAATTTATTGCATCAACTAGTTGTGCTTGTCAAGCTATCTGGATGAGAATTATTTTAAAAGAAATAAGGTATGCACAAGATGGAGGAACAATCATTATGTATGACAATAACTTAATCATAAAACTTGCTAAGAATCCAATGATGTATAACTGTAGCAAGCATATTGATGTGAGATTCTATACTCTATGTGGAGTGGAATACATAACTACATGAGCACTCTTGATAGACTCACCTATATGAATGTGAAAGTGTGGCTACTTCCTATAAAACAATTGGGCAAAATTTACTAAAGAATTCACTATATTGAGTGTGTAATGTTGTTAGAGATAGAGTTCAAAACTACGAGTTACTCTAGTATATTCTAAAGCATCAATACTATGCAAAGGTTCAAGTTGATAGACACCTTATGCTTATGCACAATCTTATAATTTTAATTGATCGGTTGCTCAATGAAACTATTTTTATGTAAAATTCAAGTGGGGGATTGTTGGAAATGAATTTAAATAAAAAATATTTTTATTATTTTTATGAACATTATTTCATAATTATGTAACTGTTATTTTTATAATTATATGGTCATTATTTTATAACCGTTATTTTCATAATTATGTTACCGTTACACATAATTTTTCAACTATAAATAGAGGGCAATATCCCTCAATTTTAGAACACAACTTAACAACTCAAAAACGATTTTACGATTTTTCATAATAAAACCAAAGAAAAGAAAATTCAGAATTATTTTCTCAGATTTTGAGCAACATAAATATTTGAGAGGTGTAGTATTCTGGATTTCATCAGTGTAGTGAAGCTCTGAGACAGAAAAAAAAAAGATTATAGGCTGTTTTATCCTAGGGAAAACAAGGCTATGTTTGCTTGCACAAATTTAGATATAATCGCGAAATGTCTTAAAAAGAGCGACCTAGTTTGTGACTCAACCTAAGCAGTATATTTCAGTATGTCGATAATATTGTTCTTACATAGTTTTTAACATACTTGTTCCAACACATTATATGGTCAAAAGTTAGGAATCTCAACTATATACAAGATAAGTGTGTAGGAAAATTCAAATGTCCTTCTTTTCAACATGGGATGCACATATACCATAGAATCTCATTTTTGCATTATGATGCACCTCATAGCATGTTCATATGAGATGCTTGTGAACTCCCACTTTTTACAGTGATGACTCTATGAAAGTAAAGTCATTAACGCACTTTTCTTAATTATTATTACTTGTTTTATTCCATAAATAGTATTTGTATGACCAAAAATATTAAAATATAAACTTTTTAGTGAAAGGGATAAAAATATAATTTTTTGGATTTTTTATGGATTTTTTAACGTAGGACCAATCAAAAGCTACCACGTGGTATGTCATGTAAGTAGAGGAGCTGACTGGGCATGCCACGCAGATGTCACACAAGTAGGGAAAGCGAATCATATTACACCATGTATGAGAAGGACGAACCGGGAGCCACATGTTCGCACGGTGTTCAATTCGAGTTCAAAAATTGGTCAAATCGTCTTATCACGTGTCTCCATGCCATTACTTCATGCATTCCACCTGTGCACCATGCCATTCGTTTCTACGAATCATGTCCCACCGCATGATAGGTCTCCCCTACCCTACGTCGCGCTCCAATTCGTCGTTTGAATTTATGATGCCATGTACCACGCTGTGATTGGTTGTCACTGTCAGTTTTGATCGCAACCCTTGATCTGAAGCTAATCTGATGGTCCAAATTGCACATGAGCTATATTTAAGCCCTTATTCAATTTATGAACCCAAAAAGGCCATCATTAGCATAATTTTGGTCAATTTTTGAAGCTAAAAAGAGAGAAAAATTCAAGAGATAACACAATTTTGGTGGATATTCAAGAAGAGATTAATTCTACAATTCAAGAGATTGATTGTATTTCTTATTTTGCTCTTTTCTTTATCAATTTTTATGTCTTCCTTTATCAAAAATATGAGCTTTATGAACACAATTATGTGTAGTTAATTTATTAATCTAGGGATCTTATGAACCCAATTTTTACCAAGTGATGATTTAATATTTTACCCCAATTATAATTATAATTTAATTATATTATTTAATCTGATTTGTATGTTATTAATTGGTTGGCTAACAATTTATCTATAAAAGTAATTAAATATATTTGAAAGAATTATTTAAGTATTTAATTTAATTAAATAACATACACAGTTTCTAGGTAGAGATATATGATTCTTATGTATGTGATCCATAATTGATGAACTTAATGAGTACTATGCAATGTAATTGGCATAAAAGTGTGATTAAATTAATTACTATACGTTGTGTAGTTTATTTGAGAAAGGAATACATACTAGGTTAGATTCAATTGATCATGTAATTAATTGATAAATATATTTGGGGGGATTTTAGTGATTCGTAATTTAGAAAATTGGGAGATTAAGTATTCTTAGATATTTTCTCATATATCTTCTTAGTTACCAAAATTGATTGAATTAATTATTGTTATTTACTTTTATTTATTTTAATTTTTCTTCCTTAAAATATAAAAACACATAAAAAATTGATTTTTTATTTTTTTTAGTTTTAAAATTTAGTTTCTAATAAAATAATTTCCGTGTGAACGATGTTTTCTTATCATTATATTACTTGTTACGATACATATACTTGCGTATTCATTGCACACACTTTGTATGTGGCGATCATACAACCACATTTTTTGTTTGATAAATCCATAGCAACCACTTATGTAAATTTAAATTGAACCTCAAACAATCCTCCTCCATTATGCCTCACAATGCAATCCTTAACAGCAACTTAAGCAACATGGAATATGGCATATATGTTGTCACCAATTTAACACTAATAGAATCCTTTCTATCTATCCATATGTTTCTTATAATTCTCCTAATGGACTTTAGCATAACAAATATAGGTTTATATTGAGCATGCCTAACTTTACTATTGAATGACTCGCACATATTATTTGTTTGCATGTCATATAAACTTTCAAACCTATTCAAATACACATATTTAACACAAAGCATAAAATGAAATAGTTAGGAAAAATACTAATAACCAAAGAAAAGCATAAAATGCTCTATTGGATTGCATATACAATTTGCACTAAATGGAACACACTATTATAGAACAAAACATATATTTAAAATAAAATAGAATGCCATGTTCTAACCAAATAGACAATTTCATTAATTTGCAATATATGTCCTGTTTTAATAGTTTCAATTGTTTCTTCTAATGGAACGATCACTTATGCAACATAAATTTGTGTTAAAAAATATATAGTGCATGCAATAGAAATTTGTGTACAACTATATTAGGTGTGTGCAATAAAAACACTAATATATAGTGTGTGTAACTATATACTAAAAATATACAATATGTGCAATGGAATTTGTGTTCAATATTTAAATACTCATTTTGAGCACAATCTCTCATGTTATGGAACAAAAACAAAGAGAACCAGACAATTGCAATCTGTGTGCAATAGAAACAAACAAAATTTGTGCACTACATGAAGTAGGGAACTAAAAATTTCAATCTCATACTTATATTGATGTGGAAGTAGATTGTTTACCCATAATTTTCCCTACCAGTGCTTCAAACAAAAACAATGCTCCCTAATTGTGTAGGGGACCAAAATACAACAAGTATGAAATCATAATGTTCCCTTCCTACTCTTACTTCTATGAGAACAAAATACTTTAAAGAATCATAAAAATACGAAATATACATAAAGTACCAAACGCATAAAATAATATGATTGTTGTTCTCCACCAATGGATCTCACCACAAACCCTTTCATTGGGGTTATCTTGTCTTCGTCCATTACACCCGTACAAGGCAAACACTTAAACTTTCAAATTGTCTATTTTTTATTCTTTTAGTACCAGGTTGTATACCCCAAACCATAAATCTTTTACGTCACTTCTCTTAGATTCCCTCACTCTCGTTCAAAATCAAAGTAAGAAATACTTGATTTTGCATAAAATCAAAGCACAAAATGGAATGCTAGACTAGGAAGAAAGCTTTCATTTTTACACCGGGGTGTATGTGTTCACTTCATTAGCTAAAATCAAAAGAAATAAAAAAATAATTAAATAAAAGGGAATTAAAATAAGGACATGTGATGTCCGAAATACCTGATGCCAAATTTTATAAAATTTATAATAACCTTGCAAGTGCACTAATCACTTGTAATAAGCGCTAAGTATACTTTCATTTTTGGCCTAAATAAGAACTAAGTGATTTTAAATAATTTAAAAAATATATCTTAAAAATAAACCAAAATATTCAGTTATGATATTTTGGTTTTGAAAATTATAATCTAATAACATATAAATAGGATTGGCTCAAATAATTCTAAGCTGATAAAAAATTAACAATCAATAAAGAATTTATGAGAATTATTAACTAATTAACCATGCTTATTTATGAGAATTATTAACTAATTTACCATACTTACTCAGAATTCATTAGGTTACCAAAGATATAAATTAAAATTATTGATTTTTTTTCTTTTTTGAGTGAAAATATTTTTATGCAAAGATCAGATTTTTTATTAATAAAATTAGTTAATATCCTTAAGCAGGATCACCAACTAAATCAATTAAATTATGTTTTGTTTCTAAGGAAATAAAAAATCATCTAAATCATTGTTTTAAGCATAGTGTATAATTTAAACTCTTATTTAAATTAAATCCTATTACTTTTATTTAAGGTATTAAAACTAGATCTTAATATCTAACTTTCAGATTTTAAATCTATTACAAAAATATTTCGTCAATATATTAATTAGTAATAAACTTTGTAAAAATCTTGAATGAAGAAATAAATTCAATTTATTTTGTAAAAATATTTATCTAAATTAATCTTTCACAATTATGGCAACATAACTCATATCCTATAGTAATAATCATCTACACATGATTAGATTTAATAAATGCCTCATAAATTAAAAATAATATTCGGAGAAATACATAGGATTTAATTGTATATAAAATTAGACGAATGCAAATCGAATATACAATACCAATTAAAGTTAGACATGTTTGTCCTACTCCATAATTATAATCTTGAACTGTAGAGTATTCTTTGATATAAAGATACCTTTTTGTATTTTCTGTTATAAGAAATACCTCCAAAAGATCTACTTATATTGTTATTGAATCAAAACTATTATAAAAACTAAGAAACAAAAGTGTTGCAGCTCTGAAAAAGCTAAAATTCCTAAACTTTATTATTGCTGCACACTTTTTTAAAAACCTAAAACACTTATTTGTAGTTGAGGTTGAAGTTAGAGGGTTATGGGTGAAAATTTTATTCACATCCCAGCCCAACAATTCTTTGTCATGACACAACACAAATATGCAAATATTGACTTGAAAAAATGAAGAGTGTATTGTAGTCCACTATATTCCATGCTGCGCTCTGTGATCTTTAACTGTACTTCTTATTTTTATCTCCTTACAAATTGGCTCGTTTTACATATAAGCCATACATGATTTTGTTTTTAAACTTTTAAGATACAAATGAGTACTTTCAATATGATTCATCATGTGGTGATCAATTTATCAATTTGAAACTAAAAATATCTAAAATATAACTGAATATACCCACGATTTAGAACATATATATTTTCTTAAATAATAATAAAATCATGTTATTCAAATCTATTTACTATATTTAAATGAAAATAAACCACGAAAATATTAGTATTTTTCAGTACTCATCAATATCATTGCCCGAATAGTTAAAAATGTGGTTTTTTGCATGTAACTATTTAAAAAGCACTAAATTGGATTTTTTTTAATATTATGGGTACTAAATAAGAACTCTTTTCATAATATAGGTACTAAATGTGAACCCTTTCAAAATATAATCAATTTATGAAACTTTTGTCATAACATGGCTACATGACTAAGAAGGATAATATTGGTTCAACTTTAGTTTCAACACACTTTCTTCTTGGGAAAATTTCAATGATACTCCTAAAGTTTTGATTTTCTTCACTAATGCTATCAACTTTTAAAAATAGGCTCTAATACCCTCATCATTTATTGAATATTCACAAATACCACTTCTTAGTAATAGATGTTACAATAGGCATTAATGGCATAGTTTTAAAAGGGAAATATCAAGAATGCCACTGAGGTTTGCCTTTTCTTCATTTATGCAACTTCTATTTGAAAAAATGTCTCTAATGACACAAAGGTTAGACATATTGTCAAAGATAATCCCAATCAAAAAATTATAAGACTCAAAAAATTTCTCCAAATTCTTAATCTGTGAAAAGTTCAAATAGATCTCTAAAAAAGACTGATGAGCAACGAGATTTTCTAAAATGGAAGGCCTTACATAAATCTAGTCTATAATTATCACCAAATTGACTCTCTGGACTTTTAAGAGAGGTCATGGATAAGACAAATAAGTCCACCACTCAAACCCTAATTAACACTCAAAAGGTCCAACCTGCCAACCAACAGGCCATCCATCCACCAATCCTTTTGACTCCATCGTAGCCAGTTAGAAACGTAAGTGTTACACCTGAACCTATTGATGATATATAACTTAGCGAGTTTTTGATATCATTACCAGTTTTTCGACAATAGTGCCAGAAACTTGATGCATAAAATTATTACATACAAATTTTGTATAATTTATAAAATAGCTCCAAGTGCACGAATCACTTATAGAAAATAATAAGTATACTTTCAAAGCCGATGTAAAGAAGAATCATATGATTTTTAAATTAATCAACAAATTCTTAAAAACGAGAATAATAACCTAAACATCCTATCAATATTGTTTTGACTTTAAAATCTAAACTAATAACATAAAAATAAAGATAGATTTAATAAACATTTTGGCAATTAAACATTTATCGTCATGTGGAGAATTTATGGGATATATTAGTTAGTTAATTATGCTTGCTCAATATTTAATATGTTATGAAAAATATGAATTAAGATTATTATTTCCCTATTATATATATGATGAGTGCTCAAAAAGCACTAAAATAACCATGATTTTATGCACTTTAATTGATTAAAAATATATATATTTATATGTTTTATCATATATTTATATAAATTTGTCTTTTTCGGAATCACGGGTATTTTTATTGTTTTTCAGGAATTTTGGCCTAAAAACGCAATGTAAAGACTCAAAGAAGAATACTTGAAGCAATACATCACAAATAAATTGATAAATAAGTGGAAAAAGGTCAACAAACATGGAAAAATTGGACAAAATGGGTCGAAAAGGTCAAAAATGTCAAAAGAGCGGAAAGCGCCCACAGGCCCGGCGCCACGCCGCGCCCGGCACACATGCTCAGGCCCGGGCCAGAGCACGCGCGCGCGCGGCGATCTGCTTCGCGCGCGCCGCGGCGCGGCCATTCACGCGCGGCGCAGCGGCCGCGCGCCCAACGCGTTTTTGACCCATTTTTCACGTGCGGCCCGCCCGTGACGTCATCGCTGACGTCATTGATGACCTCAGGTCCAAAACACGTTTTTATTTTTTAATATTTTTTTAACATTTTTTAATCATTTTTTCTCTCCATCCTCACCTATAAATACCTTCCATTCACTTCAAAACACACCTCAAAACCTCACTTCTCTCTTCTTTCTTTCTCATTTCTTAGTTTTTGAGTTTTCTTTAGTTTCTTTCTTAGTTTCTAAGCTTTTATTAGTTTTTCTCTTAGTTTTTAGTTCAATTGTCTTAGGTTTAGAGTTTTTCTCTTTTTGAGAGGAACTTGTAATGTTTTTGTAATAATTTAGATTTTTTGATTCAATAAATGGAAGTGCAAATTCCATTGGAGGTTTTCTAGCAGCGGGAATAGCGTCAATCTTGTAAGGATTTTATTTTCTTTTGATTATTTTTGTGCTTTATTCTTACATGTTATATTTAATTTGTCGTGATTAAATTTAACTGTGCTAATTTTATAATCATGATATAATAATAATGTTGTTATGCTTGTAAATATTAAATAGGTGAAAATTTCTAAAATGAATTGATTTTATTTTTATTCAAGATTTTATATTAAGGATGTTAGAGAAATATATTATTTTTCATTACAAACTTAAATCTGAAAGTTAGACTTTAAGGTTTAGTTATCCTGGTCTAATTTAGAGTAGTGCTTTTTATTTGTTGGTACAAATCGCCTAGGTAGTTAGAGTGAAGCTCTATTTCAAAAGTTTTTATAAGAATTATTATGTGAAATGTATTGACAACATGTTTTCAATAGTGGTTTTAAAACTTGAAAGTTAGTACTCGGATAACTAAATTCTTGGGTTTAATTTGGACACCTTGGATAAAGTTTAAATCGTCTAACCACCAAAGGTGGCATTTAAATGGTTCATTTTCAATCTCTTAGAAAAAGGAATTAATTTAATTAACCAAATTAGTTATCAACCCCACCCATAGGTGTTAATTGATTTGTTTAGTTAACAAAGAGTATCTAACTCACCAAAGGTGGTATTCATATAAAAAAGAGAGAATCAATAAAATATCAATTTATATCTTTAATAGCCTAGATAATATGAAAAGCATAATTAACTTCGTTGTTAGCTCCATAATTCCTCCACTAATTTAAATGCTAAAATTTGCATGCATATTTATTGAATCTGTAATTATATTTATTTGTAGATAAATATTTATTGAGTTTGTATCTATGTTTATTTTTTTATTTAATTAATACGTATATATGTTTATTTTAATGTTATTAGATTAGGAACACAAAAACCAAAATATCGTGACGGATGTTTAGGATTTAATTTCGTTTTTAAAAGTTTGAATAATAAATTAAGAACCACATACATTCCTTCCTTAGATCGACTCGGGAGTATACTTATCATTTTCTACGAAATGATTCGTGACTGCGAGAGTTTTACAAATATTAAAACCAAAAGTATTTGCGAGAATCACGGTTTTTAAGCCATCAAGTTTTAGCGCATTTGGGATGGCATCAAGTTTTTGGCGGATTGGGGGATGGCATCAAGTTTTTGGCGCCGCTGCCGGGGAAGGAATAGCGTTTTTAATTTATTTATCAAAATTTTAAAAATATTTTTGTGTTGTAAATAATTGTGATTTTTTTTTTCAAATAAAAATTTTTTAATCAAATTTCAAATTTCATAAAAAATAAATAAATAAATAAATAAATAAATAATAAAAAATAAAAATAAAAAAAAAAATTTATAGCATAAAAAGTAAATAATTTAGAAATTTGAAATTTGAAGTAAAATAAAATTACCGTTCGTAAAAAAAAAAATTTTTAAGTTAATAAGAAATAAGATAGCGTGAATAGTAAAATAAAATTACCGTTAAAAAAAATAAAAAAAAATATAAAAAAAAAATATATAAAAAAAAAATATAAAAAAAAATTAAAAAAATAAAAAAATAAAAAAAAATAAAAAAAAACCAAAATTTTAATTTTTTTTTTTTTGAGTTTAATTTTTACTATTTTTTTTATTTATTTTAAATCATAATTTTATTTTTTTATTTTATTATTTTTTCTTTCTTTAGCTATTTTTTTTTTTTTTTCTTCTTGATTTTTATTTAACTTACTTAACGTAATTTTTTTTACTAACTTAATTAACTTAGATTTTTTTTTAACATTAACTTAGGTTTTTACTTAAATTTTCATTAACTTAATTAACTTAGATTTTTTTACTTCAACTTAACTTAATTAACTTTTTTTCATAACTTAATTAACTTAGATTTTTTTACTTGACTTAGCTTAATTAACTTTTTACTAACTTAATTAACTTAGATTTTTTTTTAACAACTTAATTAACTTAGATTTTTTTAATTAATAGCTTAATTAACCTTTTCTTTAAACTTAATTAACTTAGATTTTCATTAACTTAAAGTTTTATTTAACTTAACTTAATACTTGCATGAAAAGTAAAGATCTGGGAGTTAAATACAGGAGATTGTTCTTTGGAAGCGGCTTTGTGCGGCTGATGCTTTCCGCGAGGCGTTGATGCAATACTAGGAGGATGGTTTTAAGGAGCGCTCAGCAATTCTTTCCTGGGAAACAATGCGGAGTTATCTTGATTATGTTATTTAAAAAAAACAAAAAAAACAATTTTTTTTTAAGCTATCTCCAAAATTTTAAAGTTTTAATTCTGATCTAAGGAGCTAGTTTCTTTGTTTATTCTAGGTACAATTGTGTTTTATGCTTTAATTATTTGATTTGTACTATTTGTGGGTTATCTAAAACTTCGAAAATATCTTAGTTTTAAGTCTGAGAAAGAAATCGAAAATCGATAAGGCGTAGTGAAAAAGTATAGGTAAATGACCTTGTCTTACTGCCAGGTTTGATTGACTTCAATGATGAGGGGCATTGAGTTTACTTAAAATGCAATCCCAGTTACGTCTTGCTAAGGCGTTAAACTAGCTTGTTGGATGGGAGGCAACCCGTCATTTAGGTAATTTTCTTTCATTTGTTTCATTTATTTAATTACAAGTGAACAAATTTTAAATTGTTAAAACTAAAAATATTTGTTGAGATGTTAGAAGTTCGCGATGCAATGCGTATACAACTTTAATGATGAATATGATGGATGCACGCACGCATTTTCCATTACTACTTGCACTTTCTCAAGAAATAGGTAATCTTTCTTCTCTTTTCTCTTTATCTTTAATTTACAGTTGTTACATTGAGGACAATGTAAGTTCTAGGTTGGGGGTGGTGAAAAGTTACCATGCTTAATTAAAAAAAAAAGAGTTTTAACAATTTAAAAATAAAAAAAAAAAAAAATTTTACTTTTTCATTTTTTGTGTGTTTGGTTTTATTTCTATTTTGTGTGATTTAGTTTCTATTTTGTGTGATTTAGTAATTTTTGAAAAAAAAAAAAAAAAACTTTTTCGCAAAAATTTATCAATTCTTTTAATCAAATTTAAAGAAATAGATAAGTCTTTTGTCTTTGTTAGATTAATTTTTGAAAACATATCATGAAATATTTTGTAACTATTTTTGATAATTAGTTAGTTTTTGTCATAATTAGTATTCTTGATAAGATGTAGAAATTATATTAAACCCAAAAATCGGTGTTTATGATTTTTTTTTTAGTGGAGAACTACCTTTGTGAGATATAATTTGAGCCTAATTTCCTTTATTGATGAAATATATATTTTTTCTACTCGAACACATTTCTTATTTCTTCAAATTTTTAGATGATCTCTATAGCTATTAGCATTGAATGTATGAATTTTTTTCATCTTAATAGAGTATCATATATTTTTGATTATTATTTTTGCTTAGATTAAATGATTTGAGTAGAAATTGATAGTATATGCTTATATCTCATTTATGTGACTTCTTGCAAAAACAAAAAAGACATATCTGGGGTTACCTAAGCCAAGATCAAAGCGAGAAAAGCCACAAAATTAACTACTACTTAAAATCCAAAAAAATGTACAATGCAATGCATTGGGTTGACTCTCTAAAAAAATACACGTATTGAAAAATATCTCTGAGAAAAAAAAAGAGAGATAAAAATAGTATCATCTACATCTTATAACCCATTGCCTCTGAAAGTTGTGAGTAAAGGCTAAATACAAAAGAAAGATATAAGAAGTAATTCCCTAAAAAGTCATTGCAATTTCTTCATTTGAAAAAGGCATATATCTTGAAATTCTTTCTTAATGAGTTTGATTTATGCATGAAAATAATTTTTATATATGATATCTTTATAATTTATACATTTGATTCCTTTCATGAGATCAATGTTAAAATAACACTTTGAGCCTTTATTCTTTATACATATGCGAACATATTAGTTCATTTCTATACATCAACTCTTTCGCATATAAATTAGTATGAGTGTTTGAACCCATAGGATTCAGTGTTTTGAGAGTATTGACTTGTGAGGAATAGAGTCGGCGAATTCGATTCATGACAACGAAATTGGGTGAAATTAAATTGATACATTTTTGATATGAAATATGAAAATGATTTTCGACTAATTATTATAATAAATCATGATTGTTTAAAGAGATTAAAATAACTTATGCTTGAGATTTTAATTATGATCTTAAAGGAGATTAAAAAGTATGAGACATTTTTGTGAGATGTTGATAATTTGTGATTTTGTTGTAAATTTAATTTTTAAGTTGTTTGTTTTTATTGTTTCTTTTGTTTTTACATTTAGTACAATGTTTGTGGGTATCATTCTTGAAAACCCTCACGAGACTCAAACTCGTCCACTAGTGGCAACCTAGGGGTTTAAAGGCTTGTTGCATAGGCTAAATGCAACCGTGTCAATCCACGGAAGTGATTTAGGATAGTTTAATTTTTAGTTTTTATCGCTTCTGCTAAGGGACTAGCGAAGCTAGTTGGGGTTGTGATGAGTGCTCAAAAGCACTAAAATAACCATGATTTTATGCACTTTAATTGATTAAAAATATATATATTTATATGTTTTATCATATATTTATATAAATTTGTCTTTTTCGGAATCACGGGTATTTTTATTGTTTTTCGGGAATTTTGGCCTAAAAACGCAATGTAAAGACTCAAAGAAGAATACTTGAAGCAATACATCACAAATAAATTGATAAATAAGTGGAAAAAGGTCAACAAACATGGAAAAATTGGACAAAATGGGTCGAAAAGGTCAAAAATGTCAAAAGACGGAAAAACGCGCGCGGCCGAGCCGGCGCCCGGCGCCCAGCCGCGCGCCATGTGTGTGATGCTTCCGCGCGCGCGCGGCCGCGCGGGCATTCACGCGCGCGCGGTCGGCGGCAGCCGGCGCGCGCCAACGCGCGTTTTTGACCCATTTTTCACGTGCGGCCGCCCCATGACGTCATGCGGCGTCATTGATGACCTCAGGTCCAAAACACGTTTTTATTTTTTAATATTTTTTTTAACATTTTTTTAATCATTTTTTCTCTCCATCCTCACCTATAAATACCCCCCTTCCATTCACTTCAAAACACACCTCAAAACCTCACTTCTCTCTTCTTTCTTTCTCTCATTTCTTAGTTTTTGAGTTTTCTTTAGTTTCTTTCTTAGTTTCTAAGCTTTTATTAGTTTTTCTCTTAGTTTTTAGTTCAATTGTCTTAGGTTTAGAGTTTTTCTCTTTTTGAGAGGAACTTGTAATGTTTTTGTAATAATTTAGATTTTTTGATTCAATAAATGGAAGTGCAAATTCCGCTTGGAGGTTTTCTAGCAACGGGAATAGCGTCGAAGTACTGTAAGGATTTTATTTTCTTTACAGTTATTTTTGTGCTTTATTCTTACATGTTATATTTAATTTGTCTGTGATTAAATTTAAGCGTATGCTTGTTTATAATCATGATATAATAATAATGTTGTTATGCTTGCGAAATATTAAATAGGTGAAAATTTCTAAAATGAATTGATTTTATTTTTATTCAAGATTTTATATTAAGGATGTTAGAGAGAAATATATTATTTTTCATTACAAACTTAAATCTGAAAGTTAGACTTTAAGGTTTAGTTATCCGGTCTAATTTAGAGTAGTGCTCTTTTATTTGTTGGTACAATCGCTAGGTAGTTAGAGTGAAGCTCTATTTCAAAAGTTTTTATAAGAATTATTATGTGGAAATGTATTGACAACATGTTTTCAATAGTGGTTTTAAAACTTGAAAGTTAGTACTCGGATAACTAAATTCTTGGGTTTAATTTGGACACCTTGGATAAAGTTTAAATCTGTCTAACCCCACCAAAGGTGGCATTTAAATGGTTCATTTTCAATCTCTTAGAAAAAGGAATTAATTTAATTAACCAAATTAGTTATCAACCCCACCCGTAGGTGTTAATTGATTTGTTTAGTTAACAAAGAGTATCTAACCCACCAAAGGTGGTATTCATATAAAAAAGAGAATCAATAAAATATCAATTTATATCTTTAATAGCCTAGATAATCTCAGCAACCATAATTACCTTAGTTCTTATATCCTTAAATCCTCCACTAATTTAAATGATAAATTTTGCATGAATTTTTTTTGAATCTGTAATTATATTTATTTGTAGATAAATATTTATTGAATTTGTATCTATGTTTATTTTTTTTATTTAATTAATCTGTATATATGTTTATTTTAATGTTATTAGATTAGGAACACAAAAACCAAAATATCGTGACAGGATGTTTAGGATTTAATTTCGTTTTTAAAAGTTTGAATAATAAATTAAGAACCACATACATTCCTTCCTTAGATCGACCTTGGGAGTATACTTATCATTTTCTACGAAATGATTCGTGCACTTGCGAGAGTTTTACAAATATTAAAACCAAAGTATTTGCGAGAATCGGCGATGCCGGTTTTCGCTCATCAATATACAAATATAAGATTAATTATGCTTGTTCAATATTTAATATGCTACTTTTCTAAGAGATTAATGAACTATTTAATTGCCGCATTCAACTAGGTCTATTTAAACTCATATCAAGGTATTCAAATTAGACTAATGATATAAGTATCTGAAAGCTAACTTTCATATTTTAAAACTACTATGAAGGATATGTCATTAATATATATTTCAATAATAATTTTTATAAAAATCTTTGAAATACAACATGCCTCAAAATAGATTTAGATTGTAGTTATCTAATATCCATACATATTACTTTAATCAAAGTTAGATAATTTAATCCCAAATCCAATTCTCTTGTTTATTATGAAAAATACTTTATCAATATATTTTTTTAGAGACTTTGTTTTAATCTTGATGAAGAAATAAAAACTTAATTCATTTTATAAAAATGTTTATCTACTTTAATATTTCACAAGCATAAAAATATTAAAATTCCATATTATTTATAGTCATACATACATATTTTAATAAATGATATAAATTAAACATATAGCATGTAAAACAATACATAAAGATAATTTGAAAATAATACATATAAATATACCTCAACATAATCTCAGAATAGTTTTGTTCTGGAAAACCTCCAAACATAATTTTCAAGGACATTTATTGAATCGAAACTAAACTAAAATTTATAAACTAAATTTGTTGGATTATGAATTATAATAGACATAGGGTCCTATTTATAGGTGGAGGAAATAAGAGAACTATGGATTATTTAGACCAGTATTGTGGCATATAAATGTTTCATGTAGTAGCATACACAGGTTGTACAAAGTTTTAGGGCTCGATCCATTACATTTGCACTACAGCATACAATATTTTCACGTTGTAGCCCACATCGTACTTGGGGTGTATTGATGTCAATCCTTTTACCTCATGCCATAGTACACAAAAGTTTCACACCCATGACCCACTTGATTCTACAACACTTTGGAACCATTATTTCTTATTTATCCTTTCTCAAGTTTTCAAGTTTTTTATCAATTTAATCCTTTTTAAAGCTACAATACCTGAAAAATAACAAAACATATCCATGATTTTGAAAAGATAAATTTGTTTAAAATGATAGTAAAACTAAGAAAATACAAATCTATTTAATCCTTAAACATGAATAAAATTATGATATATTTAGAGTTTTTGAGCACTCATCACCTATTTGTCCACAATGGCCTCGAAAGATCTATAAGAAGAGGAAAGCCTTGGCTCGAGCCCACCTAAACCTAATGAAAAATACACTTCAAGCCATTCTGGAATGCCTACTAGAGCCACTTGCTCTTGGACCAATCAAAACCCCAATGCGACACCCTACAATGCCTAGAGCGCACACTACTAGGCCTATAGCCATTCAGGGTCTGGAAAACAATATAACAGTTCATGATGAGGCCTCAGTCCCAAGCCAAGCACTATATACTAAGATATAGTCATCCATAGGACAAGTACCATTGGCCACTGCATGGCCAACTAGGGAGTACTACCCCAAATAGGTGTCATCATCCAGATTCATCTAGAACCTCCAACGAGGTCGACCTTTATTACATAGCCTTTACTAGTTGATGACTCTATGAAAGTAAAGCCATTAATGTACTTTTTAATTAATATTTACTTGTTTTATTCAATAAATAGTATTTTTAGGGCTAAAAATCTTAAAATATAACTTTTAGTGAAAAGGGAGAAAATATATAATTTTTGTGATTTTTTGGAATTGTTTTGGATTTTTTATGAATTTTTAATGCAAGGCCAATAAGGAGCTACCATGTGGCCTGCCATACAAGCATGGGAGCTGATTAGGCAAGTCACGCAAACATAACGCAATAATAAACAACGAATCATAGATCACCACATGTCAAGAGGACTAACTACAATCCACATGTTAGCACAACGTTCAATCCAAGTTTAGAGATAGATCAAACAACACTACCATGTGTTACCACATGATTGCTCCCCGCGTTCCACTCGTGCACCACACCATCTGCATTTACGAATCACATTACACCATATGGCACTGACTCAATATGCATTGACATAGATCGGTCTCCCTTGCCACGCATCACTCTTTGATTCACCTAGTGAATTCTGTGTGCCACGTGTCGTGCTGTGATTGACTGGCATTGTAAGTGTTGCTTATTTTGATCTCAGCCCTTGATCAAAAGATGATCTGACTGTCCAAATTGCACCTGAGCTATATTTAAGCCATTAATTACCCTATAAACCCAAAGAAGCCGCCATTAGCATAATTTTGGTAAGGTTTTGGAGCTAAAAAGGGAGAAAAATATAGAAAAAATATATATATAATTTTGATGGAGATTCAAGAGGAGATTAACACTATAATTTAAGAGATTTATTGTATTTCTTTTACTCTTTTCTTTATCAATTTTTATGTCTTTCTTTATGAAAAATATGAGCTTTATGAACACAATTATATGTAGTTAATTTATTAATTTAGGGATCTAATGAACCCAATTTTTACAATGTGATGATCTAATATTTTACCCCAATTATAATTATAATTTAATTATATTATTTAATCTGATTTTTATGTTATTAATTATTTGGCCAACAATTTATCTATAAAAGAAATTAAATAGATTTGAGAGAATTATTTAATTGTTTATCTTGATTAAATAACATGCATAGTTTCTAGGTAAAGATGTATTATACTTATATATGTGATCCATAATTGATTAACTTAATAAGTAATATGCAACTTAATTGGCATGACAGTGTGATTAAATTAATTATTATATGGTGTGTAGTTTAGAAAAGATAGGAATACATGCTATATTAGATTCAATTGAATGATAATTATATTGGGGGATTTTAGCGATTTGTATATTTAGAAAATTAGGGATTAAGTATTCTTAGATATTTTCTCATATATCTTCTTAATTACCAAATCTAATTTAATTAATTAATACTATTTACTTTTATTATTTTAATTTTTCTTCCTTAAAATATAAAAACACATAAAAAAATTGATTTTTATTTTTTTAGTTTTAAAAATTAGTTTCTAATAAAATAATTTCCATAGGAACGATATTTTCTTATCATTATATTACTTGTTGCGATACGTATACTTACATATTCATTACATACACAATTTGTGTGGCAATTACTAGTCGGGAGCCATCCAAATTAAAGTTTTACATGGCCTCTATAAGATTGAATCACTATGCTTTCAACAAAAATAAACTTATAAGGATACATTTATAAGTTCTAGGACTTCGATCACAAGGGAGTCTAGGAAAGGTCATCTCGTGCAATCACTCAATCAACGAGTCAAACATACATGCATTATGATCACTGCCAAACGATGATTCTATTTTTGACACCTCCGACAAGTGATGCTTCTTCAATATCCAGATTAAAAAGCACAGCTAGTTCATTATGGCAACGTAGCCCGAACAAGGCCTCACATGGAATTCTTCATGATCAAGTAGCCCACTAGATAAATCTAGAAATCTGTGTGTCGCTTAATAAATTTGAGACTATCACTTGAAAGAGCACATTTTAATTAGCTAGTTGCCAAAATTTGGTTGGCCAAGGACATAAACTGGTATTGGTCCAATTCACCCATTTCTAAACCGATTCTTGGGGAAGTGAAAACAATTCCAAAATTCTCTCAATGAGATGATTCTAACAACTATATTATTCTACATTTTATGAAGTATGTAAGGAGATGAAAATATAAAAATAGTATGGAGAAACCATTTACCCATCCAAGTCAATTAGCTTTGTGGAAAAATGATCATCTACCCTTCCATTCATTAAGGGCATCAACAAAATCTTTTTAAAAGGATTATCTACTCTCTCGGTCATCTTCATTTATTGGATCTTCAAAAGAAATGGACAATACATTCAAAAAAGAATAAAATCATTAGAGTTATAAAGCTTAGATGGAAATCATGGGGCCCAACCGACCATTAGTTTATCTAGTGCTCTCATGGCGTACTCAAGTGGTAGAGTTTGTAGATGCTCTAGCTATCCCATAGTGGGCCTCACTAACTCTTAGATGAGGAGCCAGAGTTTTAGCTACTCTAGCTCTCCTAGGCCATCCTAGAATGCATCATAAAGTAACAAGCTCCCAAGCTATTTTCCATCCCAAAGAACATCCATATGGCATCTTCTAATGCTCAGAGTATGGCTAGGGAATCTAGAAGTCTAGGACTTTGTTAGTTTGCATCCCTATAGCGGATAATTCATCAAGTTGGCTAAAAATATTTCACTCAATTAAGAGACATGTCACGTTGGGACCACTTGAAAAGTTCAAAGCACTCCAAGCAAGGGGGATGATAGACACAGGGGAGGGGAGGTTTAACCAATTAATACTTAGACCAATCACCCCAACTTAAAAAAATTCAATCCGATCATCCAATCATGCGATCCGATCTGTTGATTTTTCATCCGATCCAATCCGATGGTTGGATCGGATGGAAATTTTTTTCATCCGTTAAGTGCAGATCGGATGACGAATTTCACTACGATTCATCCGATCCGATTCAATCCGACCGAAATTAATTATATATATATATTTAATTAATATATATTTAATATATTATTTAAATATATATATATAATAAATTAATAATTAATAAACCTAATTATTATTCTAACCTAACCTAACCTTAGTCATTTATCTATTCTTAACCTAATTTATTTTCCAGCTGCCTCCCCAGCCTCCATCTCTCTTTCTCTCTCCCTGCTTGATTCTTTGCTTTGTTGCCGTTGCTCCCTGCTCACAGGAAAGGTACATTATTGATAGTTTTTATTTATTTATCATTGATCATTGAATAGACCAATTCACACTTCTTACCGTGAGAAACATAAACATTATTAAATTAATAATTTTTAAGTATTTTTGTTTCAGAGTTTGGAGTCCAGAAAAAAAGTTGTATAAAAATCTTTAAAAAATAAAAAAAGTTTTATAAAAGATACATTACTTTATCTTTAATCCAATTTATGTATTATTGACAACCTTTCCCTAACTAAATTATGATTTGATGATCTACTGCATGAATTTTGAATCCATCCTATGTTGTTCAGGGGCTAATTTCTAGCTACTCAATTTTAACAAGTCTTTTTTATTTTACCAATTCTGTGTGTCATGCCGAATACCAATATAATAAACCGGCCAAGTTTATCAGATCGTACCTAGCTAACTATTTTTCTTCTTATCATTTTTAAAATTAAAATCCATGATCTTGATTTACATCGATATTAGTTGCATCATATTTTGCCCTTTCATTACTATGATATTTCTTAGAAAACTAGGTAGTTCACAATGTTTGACCCTGAAGATTAGCTCTCTTGAAAATCATATATTTTTATTAAAAAAATCGTAAATATTTTAACAGCTAATTTATTAACTCATATATATTTCTTCTTTTTGATCTGTTTACTATGTTATATCAGTATAAAGTTTGCTTCTTTATGTTTTGGAAATCTGCTTCTTTACATTCTGGAATCTGCAAATATGCTTCTATCTAAGCTATATATTTTTGATTTGAGGGTTCACATTCTGATAATTTAATTTGATGAGGTCTAGAAAGTTTGTTTTGTTTACTATGTTATATCAGTATGAAGTTTGCTGCTAAAATTGAAATTGACATTAGTCTACTCTTGTTTATCTATAGGAGGAACATGATGATTTGTTCGTCTAAGTGCAGATTTTTTTCATTCATGGCATTATTATATCTCTTCCATTTATGTATGTCTGGTTTTTTATGATAGCATTATTTGCCTAAGTGCAGATTTGTTATTTGTTAACATCTGATGTCTTGTTCTCTGTGTAATATATGGTTCTATTTTTTCTTTTCATTATTTATTTTGTTCTTCTATAAGATATGGGAAATTGTATTACTTTGGTTGTAAATCTGCTTCTTTACATTATAACAACTGCTTTTCTACACAATGTGTTTATTGTATTAAGTTAATTGTGTCTCACTTTATCTTAGATGGAAAAAAATACCTCTACTACGGATAGTCCACTTGCAACCACCGGAAGTGCAAGTACTACCCATGATTTTGAAAATCAATATAAAAATCCACAAAATGCTCCACCAGAAACTAAGATCAAGCATTTAATGACAAACCTGAACCTTCTATAGATAGCTATGATGGAAAAGGTAAGCGAAAGTTTTCTAAACCTCCCTCTTCTGCCTAGAAACATTTTGATATAGTGGGTGAAGGCTTAGATCGCAAGGCGAGATGTAAATATTGTTCAAGGGAGTATGTGTATGTATCCAACAAGTCTGGTACATTAAACTTAAATGCTTATATTGTTATGCAATGTAAATTATTTCCTGGTAGATATGAGAAGAAAAAAAAACTTTAGCTTTTGAAAATGTCATAAACAATAAAGAAGGTGTACTTGTTGCACACACATTTAGTATTGAGGCTTGTAAGCTTTCACTTACAGAAATGATTATAGTTGATGAATTGCCATTTAGTCATGTTGAGAATGAAGGATTTAAGAAGTATAGTAGAGTTTTGGAACCAAGGTTCCAAGTTCCTTCTCGTACCACTATTGCACGAGATTGCTTGAGTCTTTTCTTAAAGGAAAAGGATAAATTAAAAGAATTTTTCTCTAAATCATTTCAAAGAGTTTGTTTAACCACTAACATATGGACTTCTACTCAAAATTTGAATTATATGTGTCTCACTGCTCACTTCATCGATGATAATTGGAAACTCCAAAAAAGAATCTTAAATTTTTGTGTAGTTCCTAGTCACAAAGGTGATATCTTTGGGAAAGCAATTGAGCAGTGCTTGTTAGATTGGGGAATTGATAAGATATTTACTATTACTGTGGATAATGCTAGCTCAAATAATACATTAGTTTCTTACTTGCGTAAAAAGTGAAGAATTGGGGTGGTGAAATACTAGACGGTCAACATATGCATATGAGATGTGCAGCTCATATTCTAAATTTGGTTGTCAGAGAGGGCTTGAAAGAACATGATTCAAGCATAAGTAAGATAAGAGAAGTTGTGAAATATGTCAAAGGATCACCTTCAAGGTTGTTAAAATTTAAGGATTGTGCGGAGCAAGAGAAGATTGATACTAATAAACTTTTATGTTTAGATGTAGTAACAAGGTGGAATTCCACCTATTTAATGTTAGAAGCTGCAATAAGATTTCAGAACGTTTTTGAGCGTTTAGAAGAAGATGATGTGATATTTAAACAAGAGTTCAACATTGGAAATGATAGTTGCAAAACTCCTGATATGTTTGATTGGTCTAATGCTCACATATTTGTGAGGTTTTTGAAAATATTTTATGATGCAACATTGAGGCTTTCTGATTCTGTATATGTTACTTCAAATTTATTTTTGGATCAAATTTGTTTCATACATAACCAATTGAGTTTAAATTGTGAAAATCTGATTTTTTGTTAAGCAAAATGGCAAAAGAAATGATAACAAAGTTCAATAAATATTGGGGAGGTGTAGATAAGATGAATGATTTTTTATTTATTGCAACTTTGCTTAATCCAAGACGTAAGAAACAAGGTTTGAAAATTTGTTTGGATCTTTTGTGTGACGAAGATGATATTATAGTTGGTCATATGATGAAAAAATTTAGACAAACTTTGAATAATATGTTTGATCAGTATTTAGTTTGTATTCTGCAAATGTCCAAGTTACATGCTCACAACCTTTAGACACAGAAGAAGTGGATAGTTGTAACATTGATTCATTTTCACTGTGGATGGATCGTTATAAAAAACGTGTCAAAAATGCAAAAAAGACAAACAACCAAACTGAAGTAGATAAATATTTAGGTGAGACATGTGAGGATGCAGATGATGAGTCTTTTAATCTTTTAAGTTGGTGGAAGGTGAACTCATCAAGATACAAGGTTCTTTCCAAGATTGCCAAAGATGTTTTAGCAACACCTATATCAACTGTAGCTTCTGAGTCTGCATTTTCTACGGGGGGAGGGTTATTGATTCTTTTAGAAGCTCATTGTCCCCAAAAACTATCCAAGCACTTATTTGTACTCAGAACTGGATTCGATCATTACCAATAATTAACATTCGTGATTCCCTTGATGATATTTAATATTATTTTAATTTTCATTAATAATTGATATCATTCTCTTATGATTTAATATTCTCATCACTTTTTATTATCTTCTATTTTGTAGATATGTTGAGAGACATTAAAGATATAACCCTTGATTGAGTACGATATATTATTATTTTATTTCATATGTATTTCATATATATTTTTTTTATATATTTAGTTATCAATTTACTAATATTTTTTAAATTATGTCTAATAGGTGATGACACATTGAGGTTTTTTGCTATTGTTCTCAAGATTCAAGACAAGATTATTTTTAAGATGCCAATGGATGTTAAAGAGTGAAATGATCAAATTAATTTAGGTTTAGATTATTATGAACTATCTTTTTGTTTATTATTTGAATGAATTGTTAAATTTATTAAAATAACTATTGTAATCGGCATCGTTATTTACTTAATTGTATTATTTTTGTTTTATATAGGTTTGAACATTTTAATCTTATTTTAATCTTTTCATTTGATTTTTTAAGGTTTCTTTTAATTAAAATGATTTTATGTTATGATTTATGTAAAAATTTAATTTTTTAATTCAAAAATATAATTAATTAAGTTTATTGGTCGGATTGATCGGATTGATTGGATGCTATCCGAATATTTTACGGATCGGATTGATCGGATGTAAAAGTTGATCGGATCGGTTGCGGATTAGGATGTTTCAATTCGATCGGATGTTCGGATCAGATTGGATGAGCATAAACTTAACGGTTTCGATCCGATGAACACCCCTACCAAGAGTACACAAGTGAAAGATCAACTGGATATCGAATTGTCACTCGACTAGAAGGGATATAACCAAACAAAGTATGGCCAGCGGGGACCAAACATAGCCAACCAAAAGTGTAGCTAGATTCCCAAGAAGTGGTCAGTTAAGAGTATAGCCAGCCAATTAAGAAGTGGTTGGAAATAGGCTTGAGTCATAGACTGAGCAATCGTGCTCATCCTCTATGCACCGTTTCACCTCAAGTCTAGGATCCGTTCTTTTCCAATACATTCTCATCTCCTCGCACATTGAATCAATGTCTCACAATCTCACTAATGGATGAGACCACGATTAGGTCCATAAATAACATTGCAAGTACAAGTAAAAGATAAAGTGTAGAAAGTAATACAAGAGCCAAGGAAATAACGCAGGCATATTCATGCCTAGAAAGTTTATACAAGAAATCAAGTTTTAAGATTAAATCCACTAAGTACATACACTTTAGTGGGAATATACATCAAGTCCAAAACATGTTTCAACTCTTCATGGGCTATAGATATTCACACGATACTCAAAAGTCCAAAACATATTATAACTCTTCTTGGGCTCTAGAGATCCATATAAGGAAGGCCCACAATAAAATTTCAAAAGGATTATTTCTATACACGGTCAGGGCCTTCACTCCTAAATATCATCTCTTCTTAAGACTCTAAATATAATGGTAGTCCTGGAAGGAAATAAAATAGCATATGATGCTATGTATGAACAATCTACATGGGCCAAAAATAGTGCCCTACTATGATAGAAAGACAAACAGTGCTTTACCAACACTTTTATCCTAAGAAGAATTGTGTTTCCAGGTACTTAGGTCACATATGACCACACTTGGAAGATTTGACATGGCAGAAAATCTAACAGTGAATCAACAAGTGAGTTTGAGCTCATTGACTCTAGCAAGTCTAAGGTCCAAAATGCAACACTACTAGAGGCTGAATGCAATAAAATCTTTAGTTCCCTTCTAAAGTATACACCTTCCCAAAGTAATGAACAAGAAGCATCTTGATAAGTGAACTCTACACCTCAAGGCCAAGACTAACAAAATATCCATATAAGATTAATGTGTTAAGTTATAGATAGGATGTATCCTAACAATAGGTTTTGTAGTTCAAACTATAAATAACACATAGAATAGCTTAACTTGGTCTAATTGCCTCTTAATCGATAATATATCTTAAAAAGGGGTCATGGCTCGAGAGCTAAGCCATCCTAGGATAAAGTGTAATAAAATCCTTAGTTTCACTAGGGTATGTATCCCTATTAAAGTAGTAAATAAGAAGCATCTGACAAGTGAGCTATATGCTTTAAAGGCCATGCCATCGAACAAACCATAGAAGCTAGATATGTTAAGTTATAAATTGGATGCACCCTAACCATAGGCTCTACAGTCCAAACTACAACTAACATAGAGAAAAGCTTAACTAGGTTCTTATCACTTTTTAATTAACCATGGACCCTAAAAGGGGGACATAGCTCAAAAGCCACGCTGCCCTAGGTCTAAGAATCATTTCAAGTTCTTGCACCACATCAAAAATGAAAACTTAAGTTTATGGGATTTCAACAGTACATGCACCCCTGCCAAGGCAATGAATAAAAAACATCTCGATAAGTGAACTTTGTACTTTCAGGGCCCAGGCCACCAAAAGGAACGTAGACCACTATCCACTACTTTTCTAGGATACGCCACAGTATGTATCCTTCTAGAGAATGGATAAACATTGGGATGCATCGTAGTGCATCCTTATTCATCAAGTACCTTTCTATATATTCAACCATATGTCTACATTTTGGATAAAGTTCAAGCACAAGTCAAGCGCATAATTTATTAAAATATACTAGAATATTAGTCTTACCAAAACTGGACTTTTTAAAAGTTTCCAACCTTCTATACATTCACGTCACTTCATTCCAATGAGAAATGGGAGTGCATGATTTAAAAAAGGGTTAAAAAGAAATGCCTATTTGTTAATGAATAAAGGTACCTACAAGAACAATATCAGGCCTCCCCATGCTTACACAAATACTTTTGGAAAAGAAATAGGAAATCATTTCATTAATAGAGCCTATTAGGATCCTAGAATTTTCATTGTAGACATAACAAAAGGATTGCATTTGTTGGAAGGATCAGGCCCATCAATCAGTCTAGACTTCCTCGTTTGGAACTTCATTGACTAGTGGACTGCCAACTAGGAATAGACCAAATAGGATGTCACTGGCCAGGATGCAACTGGCTAGAATGTTATTGACTAGGATTTCACTGGCTAGAACATCACTGGCCAACACTTCATTAACTAAGAGTTTGTTGGCCAAGACATCGTTGGCTACAACTTCCTTGACTAGGACTTTATCAGCTACAACTTCGTCATCCACCAACTCGTGCTGCCCACGTCAACCCACATCTACCTCAACATGCATCCATGGTTGACAAATATGTCCTTGGTGGTAGGAAAAATATCCAAGTATACCTTCTAATTTCTTAGAAGTTGGAAGGCAGTTAAGGATGAGACTTTAAAGGCTCAGAAAAGTCCACCTAGTCACACATTTTCTACCTTAACCTGAAGAGTCTGGCTGGAATGATCAACAAATATAGAAGGTAAAAAACACTATTCAACCCTAGGGTTGATGTCATAAGTACGAACATTGACTTTGACATAACTTCCTCATTGAAAGTCCGATTAAAAATCCAAAAGCATTGTTAAGGACAAGATGTTGTCGCGTGTGCTTTGAGTGGCAAAAACATGGCACCAAGTCTTTTACTCGGGAAGGTAAAAAATCAAACAAGAGTGAGACGAGTATCACCGATGTGATTAGAAAGGGTCATGAGCTCATGTATCGATAGAAATTATAATCAGACCTTCATGTCTAAAGGCTATAAAGTCTAAGGAGTTGATGTAAGGTGTAATTTTCTACATCCCACATGGAAAGTAAAGAGTGGTCTTAATCAATAAAGAGTCCTATGGGTCAAACCCAATAAGTACTAAGTCATCGGATAAGCATGATAACGAGATAATTATCCTAAAGTGATAAAAGCTCAATAATTATCTCTTAATTATTCTAAAAAGATAACTCATGATAGACTTCTACAATAGGTCAATCCTATTCCAATAAGAGATAACAATCAGTTTACTAGTTTTTCTTATATATACTAATATATGTACACAATCACAAGAGGTTGAATATATGATATAACTTGAATCTCATAACAGAGAAACACTGCTAAACATATATTTTCTTATAATTATAGAACAAGATCGTAGATCTCCTCTAATATTCATCATATTATTACTAACTTAAGCATTGTATAGCCCAAGACCATCTTAATATAGTGATATGAGATCCTAACGGTTTATTCATTTCATAGATCCCTAGAGAAAAATTTTATCTGATGTCGACAAAAATTGACATCAACACTATAAATATATATTATAAATTATAGACATATCATTATATGTTATAGACGGAGAATTTAAAAGGTAAATATTAAAAATAAAGGGTAATAATAATATATTAACTATGATCAAGATATATAAAAATTTATTAACTTTTGGTGGGATATCATATATCCAACAACTATTGAAAAGTGCACTATAAATTCAATTTTTTTTAAAGTAAAAAATAAAATTATTTAATATAAAAATGCATGTTTTTTAAAATTAGATCATTATTACCCATTTTTCAAATATTTGGTTTAATTATCAGTCCTTCTTCAAATCAAATAAAATTTTTAAAGATAGAATAATATTATAAAATCTCTTTAATAATATTTGAAATTTTAAATATGTGATTAGTAGAATAAAATTATTTTTAATAGTAAATTATAATTAACAAAATTTTAAGGAAGTGAATGATATAATTTTTTTTAAATTATTATAACATTAACCATTAATTATAATTTAAAAAATAAATATTATTATTTTAATTAATTATTATTTTAATTAATTATTATTTGTGCTATCATTTATAATTCATCCAAATAACTTTGTCGTAAATAATTTTATTTGTTTTGTACTTTTCCCTAACCAAAAATTTAAAACGTCTTAAATGGTCGCTGGTCTGCCACGTAACGAGCCGACGTCTTTACTCTGTTACCGCCCGTATGTACTTTCAAGCGAATATTCTCACCACCAAAATTGAATAATTCCCTCGTTTAATTTTATTTTTGCATTTTTATTATTTTACCCTTCAAGAATAACCTTAAGTTTCCTTCCCCAAAAAAAAAAACAAAAAACGCCTTATGGGTTCATATGTTTAAGCCCTATCTGTCGATCTTATTTCTTTCGGAATTCTATTTCTATATAAAGCATAATTTCTCAGGCGTAGAGATTTCAACTTCAGTTTCTCATCGGCAAACAGAAGTATTCTTATATTTTTTAATGGCTACTTTGTCCTCTCAATTAACTAAATCGTTGTTTTCTCTCTTTTTGATTCGATTCGATTCCTGCGATATCTTAACATCAAGAAAATCCTCTCATCCTCTGAATCTCAATCCAACTTGTGCTCATTTTTGACGCAGTTTATAGACCAGGAGAAATCTCGTACTTGAAGATGGGAAAGCGTAAGACTCTTGCTTTCTTTTTTATTTTTACCTTTTTTTATTTTGTCATCCTGAATAACAAAAACTTTTTTTGATTGTTTTTAACGTGGGGTGTCTCCATTTCACTACCATTTAAAGTGTTTCCATTTCACTACCATTTAAAGTGTTTCCATTTCACTGCCATTTAAAGTGTTTCTGTTAGTGTTCGATATTATAGTTAGGGTTCGTGTCTTTTTTAGTTCGAATTTAGTAAATTATGATATGTTTGGGCTCTGATATATTACTATTTTTTGGGGGAATAAAATTAAAACAGGCTCTCAGCGTAAAAAGGATTTAATGTTAGAGAGCGACGATGATAATAGCAGTGTGAGTTCAACTTCAACTACGCGGTCAGATCGTTTATCGGTCGTTGGGAACCATGAAATGCAGATTGATAAAGATAGCTTACTGGACCAAGCTGTTGATGCTTTATATGAGAAGAGGTAGTTTATTTAGTTGCATAAATTTTGAAAGATGGAAGAAACATTCTTATGAACTTTCTCTTGCCTGTTTTGTATGTTCGGGTTGAGTAGTTTTTTATGCCACAAGTTGTGGTACAACTAGGGGTTGCATTTTGTGTCGATTGATCGAATCGAACTCGAATTGAAAAACTTGACTCGAACACCAATCAAATTAATTTGTGTCAAATTAGGGTAAGCTCAAATAGCTCGATTTTAAATCGAGCTGGTTCGAACCAGCTTGTTAGTTTGAAATCAAATTAAAAATGTTGAGATTTTGTGATGCATATCTAAAATGTTGAAAAGATATTATTACTTGAAATTGATAAAATCTGAAATAAGGTATAAATTGTTTTAAATCTTAATATTTGAAAGATAATGTAATAGGATGTTGTTAATGTGTATTTTTTTTGTAATCGACTAATTGTTGTAACATTTTTTCTCCCATTTTTGTTGTTTCATGTAATGATGTTTGTATTAATGGGTTTTAATAACATTAAAAATATTTTTTGATTTATAAAGAAAAGTCCAATGAATGAAAAGAAACATGCAATTAACAATTCCAAGATAGTTTGGGCTATTTTGTGTTTGATTTGGATTTGGGCTCACCTTTGTTGGTTCGACTTAAATTCGATTTAAGCTAGGGTTAGACCAATTTGGATTGGGTTAATTTGGGTCATCTCAAACTGATCTAGCTTGCAGGAATTGTCATCCTTAGTTACAACCACAATTGATGTCATAGACAATGATTGGTTAAAATAGTAGAAATTACTTTTTTAGCCTATAATTAACTTGCACATCAGTTGTGATAATATCATAACTTATGGTAAATAGACTTCTTTGTTTGGATTTTGCTACTTGATTCTTGTTTCAATTCTTGTTGGTTTTTCTATTAGGGTTGTGTCTTTTGTTCTTTGTTATAGAAGAGGGCTATAGGTGAAGTTGCATATTGATTTGTCAGTGATTTTACTTATTGTTGTCTATAATTTTGTTGAATTCTATGAAAAAGGGGTTCCACTAGAGAAATTGCACTTTCATCTATCGTTGAAGCTTTTAACAACAGCTTGCAGCATGAGTTTGTGGAAAAGAAGTAAGCTTTTCTCTTTGCTTGTCAATTACATTTACTTCTGTCTTCCCTCCCTACACCCCAAAAAAGAAATATTTTCTTTTCAAGATACTATTCTTTGGAGAACATGCAATATTTAATCACTTTGTCTTCCATTTTTATGGGAACCCTGCAGATTTGTTACATTACTGCATCAATGCCTGAATTCCTTCAAAAGAGGTTCTGTAAAAGAGATAACTTTGGCATCTCATGTCATTGGTTAGTCTCTTAACCTTTTCTATGGTTCATCTTACACTTTTTCCACCCATTGACAACTAATATTCAATTTTTTGATTTGTTTTCGTAGGGTTATTATCTTTGACTGTTGGTTGCGGAGATAATGCACATGAAATTTTGGAAGAATCGATGACTCCTCTCACACAAGCTCTCAAGTCTGGGTCGGAATACTCAAAAATACCTGTAAATATTTTGCAGTCTTTAGTTTTTATATTACATTGTTTCACACTAGTCAGCTTTATTAAGATGCTTATGCATGAATTATGATGGTAGTTACTGGAGTGTTTGGCTGTCATCACTTTTGTTGGTGGAAAAGATCCAGAGCAAACAGAGTTATCAATGCAAACTATGTGGCAAGTTGTTCATCCAAAATTGGGTTCCAATGTATGTATTTGTCTAATTTTCTTGCTTGAGATAACTGGATTAACTATGGGCTCTGATGCTTTCACAATGCATCTCTTTTCTAGGTAGTTGCAGCCAAGCCCTCGATGTCTTTAATAACGTCCATGGTATTTGCATGGTCCTTTCTTTTGACAACCATGAGTGGCTGGAGACTCAATGTCAAAGACTGGCAAGAGTAAGAAATTCATCTTCTCAAATTGCAGTATATCTTTCTCCTACTATCTTTCCAGTGGGTGATCAGCTTGCAAAGATATATTGAATCAAAAAGCTAACAAATAATGTGTGTCCAGAGACGTCAAATAGACTGTTCATTCAGCTTAGCTCATTTAAAGTTGGCCCATTGAGCCTACGAGCTTAAATGAGCAGCTCACTTAGCCTACTAACTGAAATGAGCAGCTCAATTAGCTCGTGAACTTAAATGAGTAACTTACTACCTCATCTGACAAAGATATATTGAATAAAAAAGCTAACCAATAAGAAAGAAAATTACTTAGCTCACAACTTAGCTTACGAACTTAAATGGCTCATTTAAGCTAAATGAGTAGACTAACTCATTTGAGAAAGATATATTGAATCAAAAAGTTAACAAATAAGAAAGAAAATGAAGAAATTATCAAAATATAATTATTAACTATTACGATAAAGTTGATAAAAATGTTGATATTAGTCAAATTATTAAATAGAAAAAGTAAAAACTGATATTTTTAAATAAGTAAAAAGATGAAATTAAATTAAATTTATATTGAAATATTTCAATAAATATAGAATTCCGATAAAAATATTAACTTAAAAAAGCATACACAATTTAGTTGAGATTAAAGAGATCATTATTGATTTAGTTTTGAAATTTAAATTGTGTTAACTTACAATAATTTATAATGAAATTCCTATATTATGGAAAATATCAAGTAGTTCATTTTATAATTACATTTTAAAATTGAGTTTTTTAGAAAAATTATGACCATTCTATTAAATATTTTTGAAATATAAATTATATTAATTCACACAATATTATGGTTCATTTTTTATATAATTAGAAATCTCTATAAGTCTAATTTCTAAGAAATTTTATGTGTGATTTCTAGTTTTCTATAGGCTATGCACATTTTACTAATAATTGTTTAGATTTAGAAAGATAATTTTGTACTCTTTTTAAGATATAAAATGTACTACTTTGTAAATTTAATGAATCATTTCATATACTGTTAGAAAGTTCTAGAAGTGTAGCTTCTAATAAATTTTACGGTTTGAGATTTCTATAGAAAGTTGTGTTCATTTTACTAATGATTGTTTAGATTCGGTAGAACATTTTTGACTCATTTTTGAAATTTAAACTATATTATCTCACAAAATATTATAAATCATGTAATATATCATTAAAATGTTTTAAAAATCTAGTTTCTAAACAATTTTATGGTTTATGATTTTGAGATTTCTATAGAAAACTATGCTCTTTTTATTAAAAATTATTCTGATTCTGCCCAACTTAGTCAGCTTAAATGGTTAAAAGATGAAAATTATGAATTAGTTAGTAAACAAGCAATATTCAATTTTCAGTTTCTACTTTTTAGTATTGAAACTACAAATTGGTTATCAAATAATTTTTCTTTTTCTTAAAATATTTTGAAATTAAAAATTTAATTCTAAAACTTAATTATTAGAAATTATAGATTGAAATGGTTATGGTCTAAATGTTTAAAATATAAAATAATTTAAATTAGTTCAATATAAAAAAATTAAATGGACTATCTACTGGTTCATTTCAACTCACTTAAATGTCCTTATATTAATATTTATATAGAGATGATCCTTTCCCCTTGGGCACTAATTTTGTTTTCCGTAAACAAGATAATATATATGTTTGTCAGTTTGAAATACACTTCTTGGGCCATTGCCCATGTGCAATAAATTTCTTAAATGGTACTTGAAAAAGTCGTAGTAGAGTTGGGATAATTTTGATAAAATTTTTGAGATCACTCTTTTTTTTTTATTTATTAGTTGAACTTTTTTGGCAAACATTATTATCGGAACTTGTGATGATGTTCTCTCTCTTTTTAAACTTGATATCTTATTATATTCATTTAATTAGTAAATGTTTTATACATGAACATATGTTTTGAATGAACTTGAGCTAAATTATCCTAAAATTTGAAGACTTCTTTTTGTTCCTGAGGTGCTCTCTATAAGGTTTATTTTTATATGAGTAAAAATATAGACAAATCGACAATTTTGTACCCCGGAATTGAATTTGGCAACCCTTTTGAAAAAGTAACCCTTAGATTGAGAAAACTAAAACTGAAGTAAATCAACTTTTAAATTAAATTACTACAATTTTCCCTTGTAGATACTTTTGTTGATATTCATGAAATTTTTTATTTATTCTGTTTTTCTGTACCCCGAATATAACATTTGATTCATAGATTCTGTTAATTTTTATTTTTGGCTACAAATGTTGCAGATCAATATCTTATTTATCAAGTCTTCTAGACAAAGATGACCGGTCTGTACGGATCGCTGCTGGTCAGGCACTGGCTTTAATATTTGAAATAGGCGTTCTAGAAAAAATTATTGATGAAGCCAAAGGTGCAAGTGCAGAATCAACTCAAGAAGGAAGAAAACTACGGGAAGTGGTACATATACAAGGACTTAAAACAAAAGTTATAAATCAAGTAAAAAACCTTTCCGCTGAGGCAGGCGGTAAAGGTTCTGCTAAAAAAGATCTGAATAGCCAGAGAAATGTGTTTCGAGATATATTAGAATATTTTGAGGTATTTTTTCTAACCTTTAGCTAGTTGCCTATTTAGCTTACGGGCTTCCATAATGATTAATCTATTTTTCTAGGATGGTTACTGTCCTGAAGTTTCTGTAAAGATTTGTGGAGAATCTCTGCAAACTTCAACGTGGTCTCAACAGATACAGGTATTTTCTAGTCATCCTTCTTCTTGTGCACCTTTGATTTTGTTAAAGCCTTCTCGCCCTTTTCCATATTTGTTTCTAGCTTTATGATGATTACCTTGCCTTGTCGTATTTCGACAGTTAAACTTTTTGAAGCAGTTTCTTGGTGGAGGGTTTACTAAGCACATGCAGGTAAGTTTCCTGCTCTCTAACAATAATTCTAACTTCATGTTACTTTGCTAATGGAAACTTCAACCTTATCGGTTTTTGCTTGTTTAGGAAAATGAATTCCTCCAAGATGTGTTTGGGTTCACTCCCAAGAAGTATATTGTCGATTGCGAAAAACGATTGTCTAGTGGTGAAAAGGTCTTCACTTTTGTGATGGGGTTTTATTTTCTGTTTGTTGCTTATAATTTTTATTGACCACTTAGTTTACATGTGCAGAGGATGTTTAAGTCTCCAAATTCAGTTGTCAACAAAGCTAGGACCCAATATCTTAACAAACAGCGAATGTTAGCAGAGGTAGTCTCTTTGCCATCTTGAACATGCTTCCTCAATCGGCTTGTGTTTAATGTCTAGCAATTCTATCAATTTTTCTCTCGTGATGGGAGATTTAATTTGAACCCTGTTCTGCTTACCTTCCTCAGGGAATTGAAAATATAGTGCGTTATATTTATTTATTTTTTTAATCCCTGATATATATATATATATATATATATATATATATTATTCTCTTCTTTAGAGTCTACCGAAGCTTTGCTAATTCCCTTTTTTCTTGCCTTCTCAGAGTAAAAATGTTGGCCACTTCGCTGCTAATTGTGGTGATTAAGATGGGATAAATTCCCAACATAAGTAATAATGCGGGCTTCTTTAGCTTATACACGGGATGGAGGAGGATAAAAACCCTATTATTCTTTATTTCTGAGTAAAGTACGTAGTTATAAATTCTGGGCAAAAGATGATAAATTGCCATTGTTTCTCATTAGTTGTATTTCAATAAAATATTGAGTTATTGTTTTAGAGTAAATTAACAAATATACTGCAGAAATACTAAAAAAAATGCAAACATTTCACATAATTTTATGCAGTCATAAATATAACACTGAATACCATAATACCATCCGTATAGTATAGATGGTATTTTTATAATTCTATCAGGTATTTTTGTTTTGTACGCATGTTGCAAGCTCTTTGCAAGAATATATTCACTAGTTAATGTATTTGCGAACTTCGCAGAAAGAACAGGATTAAGAACAAATAATGAGAGGTTTATTAAGGTTGATAATGGTTATAATTTATAATTTATGGTTTATGATTGAATAATTGATTTGTGATTTAGTGGCTTTAAAGAAAAAAATATTAAAAATTACTGGTAAGTTGTTTGATAATGTTTTTTTATTTTTATTTGATTTTTTTGAAAACTTGAAAAATAAGAAATTATTTTGGTTATTATTTAAAATTTTATGTTTTTATTATTTTTTTAAAATATTTATAAATATAAAATTGATCGGATGATTTATTCTTTAAAAAAAATGTTCGGTGAAAATAAAAAATTTAAAAAGTTGTAAATTTAATTTAATATTTTTATTTTTAAAGATTTATGAATTATTTTATATGATGTTAGTGATTAAAAACTTGAAACAAATTCAGAAATTCAGAAATTTTTATTGAACATATATTATTGTAAAATCATTTGAAAGAAAATGAAAAATCCAGAATCAAGATTGAAACATGCCCTAAGTAAGCAATTCCCACTTCCAACCAAATATCCTCACCTTTGGGGGAACATTAGCACTCCATATGCATCTCTCTGCCTATGCATATATGATGACAAGCCTACAACGTGAAATTCCCATTCTTAGTGTAAGACCACATCATCATATCTTGCCCAGCTATACCCATAATTTCTTCTACAATCCATGGAGGGAAAAGACCATGAAGCACGTCTATCTTCTAAAGCTCTTGTACGCTCATCAATTAAATCAAAAACCAAAGAAAAAACATTCAACCTTATAATCAACTAGCCTTACAACTCTTTCTAGCCAGAAATCTTTCCACATATCAACCCTACATCCATTCCCATCATATCTTGCCCAGCTATACTCACTGGTAATGCCTTTTGAGTACCCTTGCACATGGACTTTGAGGCTCGCATAATATGTTACAAACTTGTTTTACAAACATAGCTAGAGTAAAAACATCCAAATAAGCCCCTCTACATCCTTATACCTTGTTAGTTTCTTCTTTGAGCACCATTTAATCCATTTACCCTCCTCATTTCCCGCCCACCAAAACCTAAGCAAAATTGTCGTAAGCCTCTTGCATACTTTCTTTGGCAACAGAAAAAACACTCATCGTAATTGAGCAAAGGTTGAGCCCACTGACTTGATAAGTACTTCTTACCAACTATCGGTAGAAACTTTGTTTTCCAAGAAAATACTTTAGTCCACGTCCATTTTTGTAAAAGACCATATAAGGTAGCCTTAAGGAAGCCTAAAATAATTCCCAGCATTCTGCATAAGATTGACTTGAAAGAATTTTCCTACGTTTTCTAATTTATTTTAAATTCTTTCCTACGTTTTCTAATTTATTTTAAAAATCCAAATAAGACATATTTACAGAAAACGCTTGAACTATCACATTCTTTGTTGAGTCTTGCTAATCAACTTAGCAAGTCCTTGTTGACCACTCAACGAGGGTAATAGATGTCATTGTGAGGATAATGACCACAATTTCTCATAGATCTCTTTGCTAATTATATTGCCAACCACTCAACGAGCACCTCAATGAGCCCTAACAAACACTAAAAGCTAGTCATTTTATTTGAAAATTTTACCAAGTAATTTTCCTCAAATGTTTGCAAATAGTAAAAACAACACGATGCATATACACAACCTACACATATCAACTACATGTTGTCAACCTCCAGTGGTGTGTGTTTCATGCAAATATATGAAGTGTAACAACTAGGTGCATGTGTCTAATACCGAGCTATTAATAATTAACCTTATATAGAAGATGATAATACATCAAGTAAAACAATACATACTCTATGTTTTGTACATAGGAATGCCAACAAAAAAATAGGACTTACAATCTTCACATTTGGCTTTTCGTGGAAAAAGATTGTACAACCTAAATAGACACAACATGAATACATGATACATTTATGCAAGATGACCTAAAGGATTTCATTCCCATGAATAAACACCAATGCATAACCTAGACACCCCCAAACACACTTAACTCCAATGCATCTGTCTTTCTTTATGTGCTTCATCCATATTCATAAATCAACACATCCATCTTAATGCCCACTTCATGCTATATGTCTAGCACGCATGAAATAAAACATATCCATGAATGTATCATCAAACTTACATGTAATCTAACCAAATACTCTTATGTTACCCTTACACAATTATACATGATAGACTAAGCATAATCAAACATGCAACATAAATACACAACTCCCTATGATTTCATGCTACACTCGCTCTACATGTATGCAAGTTAGGTAAACATAAAGCAATGTGATCCTAAAATCACATCTCATGTAGCAATTAATGAGTTGTGCAAACAAACTTATCTTTCTTTTTTACAATGAAAGTTAAAGGAACACCTCTTTATGAAAGAGAAAAGTCATACATAATGCAGTAATCATGACCACTCATGCATCCTATAGGGACATATTAAAGCATCAAAAAGCATATAAACAATAAAACTTAAACATTTAACAACACATACTTATGCACAATGCTAAAAATAAACAACTAACACTGAAAGAACAAACAGGAAAGAACTAAACAAAACACAAGTCATCCCAGGTAAACTTATAGATCTAGGTGACAAACACAAAAAACAAGGTAAAAAGTCAAGGGAGAAGAAAAGAAGACAAAAGTGGCCTCAAATGAGATCATTGATCAAACAGAAGATGTACCAAAAAAGGATTATTGGAACATACTTCATCAGCTTACCTCATAAAAGATCATAAGCAACACCTACATCATTATTGGTCAACAAATAATGAAACAATACAATTAGTAAGAACCAAAAGTAACAACTTGCACTTCTAACAAGAAGATGCATAAAGGTAAAAAAAACTCTAAAGATAACTAAGTATGAAAAGAAGATTCAAGTTATGAGAGAGGGAACAAGAGTCTATAACATTTGATGGTAAAGTAGTGGGTATAACCATTGGTAGTGTTGTAAGAATCATGGAGTCCACGGGTAAGGACAAGCATATGGAAGCAATATCATGAGAGATATTCTTGGTAGGGGGAGCATTAGTTTACTTTAGGCTTATAATCTTGTTAAGGGTGATTTTGTGTGTGAGGCTTAGTAGGCTATGTATCCTTGGGTTTTTCTACCAAAGCATTAGCATTATTTTTACATTTATAAGTGGTATTATCCACAGAGAAGCATAGATTATAGAAATCAAGTACATTTTCATAGTATAGGTCAACAAAGATCTTGAGTGAACCAAGTTCCACCATTATTTGTTTCTCTAGCTCACGAGCCATATCTATCTTTATTAGGACTCTAGCATACTAACCCAACTCAACATTAAGGGTTGCATTGTCAATTTTTAAGGGATCCACAACGGCTATATCAATCTATGCAAGGATTTTGTTTCTCTAAGAATTTCTAGTCCAAGTTGTAAAAATGGACTCATACTTAGGCATTAGTTTCTTTTTGATTATGGGGATTGAAGTTGGGTGTCTAGGATTGAACTCAAAAAATTCCTAGCTTGACATTGATTAGTGTAATAAGTCGAAATATTATTTGATCTCTAGATGAAGACAATAATATATGGTAGAAACCACTAACAAGACCAATGAGTTTTTAATATGTGGGCAATTTTCATATCAAGGTTAGGTGATATATTAGATCACTTTGGCTCTAGGGTTTATCTCCTTTATAAAAGATTAGGTAACCAATAAGTGAGAATTTGCAAAGGTCAAGATGTGATCGACAAACTAGATGATCTAAGGTGACACAAGCAATGTCTCATCTTTTCCTTAGGGATGTCTCACAAGGTTCACTAAGCAAATATGGAATGTTGTTGCCAATGGCTTAAACATAGGTTTTTAGGGGTATTTTTTGTGTAGGCATAGAGAGAGAGGGTTTAAACATGGCTGCATGTATTGTAAGGCTAAATATAAGTTGATTAAGGTTAAAGTTAGGGTTAGGGTTAGGATTAGGTTAGAGTTTTCCATAAAAGAGGCCAAACCCTAAACACAAACACTACAAAGATTTAAAACAACACTTCAAAAAAAAGTTGTAGAAAAATAAAATTAGGAATACCTCAAAGTCATTGTATGGATTTGTTACCTTGATTTCATGTTGGTTGCACAATTAGCTTGATTGCACAATCACCCAATAGATGATGATGATGATCATTGCTTGAACTCCAATATAATTCCTAAGTTACAAGCGTCTCCAGTAATGCTCTAATATAATTGCACAATCAACCAATAGAGCTTCAAAACATGCATCTCTAACAATGATGTGTTCGGTATAACTTAGAAAACTATTCAATGGTGAGAATCCAGGGATTTAATTACTATGACAAGATCGATGTGGAGGAGGTGGGTTTATGGTGGCTAACAATTAGTATGGTTTTGTTCAAAAGTTAGGTATTAGGTCCTTCGTTAATTCATTTTTTTACGCTTGTTATGTAGTATAGGATCAACGGCTAGTGCAGCATGATGAAGATGATGATCGCTACTCTTAATGGATGAATAATATCAGTATTACATTTTTCACTAGAGCCAACATGAATTTAAGTCTCACTATCCAAATAAAGTATTACCATGATGATGATGTTAGTGATCATACCAGAAATGATGATGGTAAGCACCAAGATGATGATGATCTTTGATCGTCACTCTAGAGTAATTTGAGATCGAAACTAAGTTCCATCAGAGAGATATTTCATAGTTAATAACATATCTATAATATAAAATGTTCATATAAATTAGTTCTTTTTGATTGATGATTAGAATAATATATAATCTAAAATTTTCATGCATTTTTTTCATAATTTACAAAGATTTTGCACATCTAAAGGGCTTTAGGGTAAGGTCATCCCTTAGACTATTGTCTTAAGTTTCCATGCATTCAATACACTCACCATATATATAGGCATGAGGCTCACATGTCCCTAAATACAACAATGAAATAATAATAATAATAATGTAAAAGAGTAGTGTAGTAACAAAGTAACAGATTATAACTCACCTAGATTTATATTTAAATAACAATAAGAATAATACGAGAGCATATGTTTATATAACAAAATGTTATATAAATTGATAAGAGCACATAATAGATTTTACATCGAAGTTTATATGTAATATGTATGTAATCCTTCATCACTTTTTACTTGATATGAAGTTAAACTATGCAATCACATGAATTGCTTTTTAATTTTGGAAGTTAATTCAAATATCTCCTCTTTGTTAGCTAACATGAGGGGTAAAAATTGATCAAGCACATATATAATAGATTTTAGGTGACAAATGTTTTATGTAAAAATAGCAGATAAACTTTATTTTAAGTTTGATTTGATTTTATATTTATTACATATGAATCTTATGTTTTAAATGAGTAAATCTTAATAGTTTTCAATTTTTGGAAATTGTATGTAACATTTACATTCAAAAAATTTATTATATATAATGTTTACATGTGATCAGCTTTGTAAATATTGTGCTTGTTCCAAGTTTATTAGCTTTTTCTGAAGGGGTAGCTTTTTTAATACTGTGTGCTTTTGATGTATCTAAGATAACTATTAATTGCTCTATGTAATTCTTAATTTTGCATTCATGAAAATTTAAAATATACTTTCAATGTAAACAATAAACATGTTTCAATAATACAACTGATAAAGGTAATATATATACATATTAAAAATTGGTTATGAAACCACATCAATTTTATGTAATTAGTTGGGCAAATGACTAGCATTTATGTGTTTTATTTATAATACTATGATATAATAGAACGAAACATGCATTTCTTTAGTAGCTCTTATAATTTTCCAAATAGCAACTAAACATAAACTATTAAGAATAGTTAAGATAACTAATGGCTTATGTAATATGTACATACATATTTAATTTTAATGTGCACATTATATTTATAAACTATACAAATGCACTAGTCGTTCAAAGGATAATATAATTAGAATTTAGTTTGAAAATGTGTATAAACTAGAACCTGTAATTGAACTGTAACTCTTATAATTTATCAAATATCAAACTAAAAACATAAACTGCTAAGAATAACCAATATAAATAATAGTTTATGTAATATGAACATACATATTTAATTTATATATATAAATTACATTCTGAACCTATATAAATGCACTAGTAACTTAAAAAGATAATATAACTAGAATTTAGTTTGAGAACCTATATAAACTAGAACTTAATTTTAGAAAATATCATTTACTGTTTGTAAATATATATTTTTGGTTATCCATTGATTTTTTCCTCTAGTAATGGCAATGACAATCTCTAGACTTGAGTTAATCGAAGTTTATTCCTAAAAACAAGAATAGTAACTAATTCCTTAAAGAAGGTGTTGATGATCCTTGTTGAAGGAGGTGTTGATGATGAAATTTTCGTGATGATATCAAGAGTATTGATGATGAAAGAGTGATGGAACTTGATAAAGAAGTAGTGAGGATAATTGGTGAAAAATTACTAATGATAATTGTGTAGAGATAAAATGGATAGGAAAAACTTAAAAAAAAGATGAATGAATGAGCTAATTTTATTAATGATCATTAGGGGCTTATATAGTCATATAGTAAACTAAAAAAAGAGGAAAAATAGCTAACACATTATCCTAAATGGTAACATAATTTGAAAACGTCAAAGAACAACCAATCCTAACTTTAGGATTTATTCTAACAAGAATATTTCTAAAGTAACAACTTCCAACAATCCCTCCCTTGAACTTATTGCTTCTAAAGGACAATTAGTTCATATTTGGGACTGTACAGACTCAAGTTTTTCAAAAAAAATTTGAAAATCTTCCAGTTTCAATGGTTTTTTCATTAGGTTTGCAAGTTGATTTCGAGTTTCAAAATGAATGAAATTACCGCTTCTTCTTTACTGAAATCTCTGTGGAAGTGAAATCGTACATCTATGTGTTTAGACCGACAATGTAACACAACATTCTTGGAAAGCTTAATAGCATAATTGTTATCACATTTCATTATAGTGCTTCCTTCTTGAGAATGACCTAGTTCTTTCAACACTATTCTCATCCAAATTGCTTGGCATGCGTAAGTTTCTATTGCTACAAACTCGGCCTCAGTTTTTGACATAGTAATAATGGGTTTTTTTTATGACCAGGTTACTGCACCTTTGTTTATCATAAGCACACAGCCAGAAGTGCTTTTTGATCTTCCATATCACATGCATAGTTGTTGTCTATGAAAGCCAACAAATTTCCATCTTCTCCTCTCTTGTATAGGATTCCATACTTCATGGTTCCTTTTAGATATCTCAATGATATTTTTGGTGCTTATAGATGTAACTCGGTCAGATTAGACATGAAACGACTAATTAAACTTATAATGAACATAAGATCTGGTCGAGTTGTTATAAGGTACATCAAACTTCCAACAATCTGTTTGAAATAAGTTTCATCAACTTTAACTCCCTTCCCATCCCTGTATAATTTATATCCTGAAACTATAGGATTACAAATTGAATTGCATTATTTCATGCCAAAACGATTCAATATTTCAGCTGCACATTTTCTTTAACATATAAAAATTCCATCATATCCTTGTAGAACTTTGATCCTAAGGAAAAGCCTCATTTTTCCTAAGTCAATCATAACAAACTCCATTTTCATACAACATTTAAATTCACACATCATATTTTCATCATCACTAGTGAACAAGATATCATCAACATAAATACTTACAATGATAAATTTACCTTCTTTACTCCATTTGGTGAATAATGTCTGTTCACTGTGACTTTTTTGAAATCACTCCTTAATAAAATAATACTCAATTTGACTAAACCAATCTCTTAGGGCTTGTTTTAGTTCATAAAGTTCTTTACTCAGCTTGTACACCTTCTTCTCACTTCTTTTTTTCTCATATCCCAAGGGTTGTTCCATATAAATCTATTCACTTAACTCTCTATGCAAAAAGGCATATTTGACATCAAGTTGATAGATTTTCCAACCTTTATTTATAGCAAGTACTATGATCATCCTCAGCGTATCCATTCTAGACACAGGTGCGAAAAACATTTGTATAATCCACTCCATGTTACTACGAGTAGCCTTTTACTACCAATCTTGCTTTGTATTTATCAACATCTCCAAACTCATTTGATTTAGTCTTATAGACCCATTTTACTCCTATTTACTTTGCTTTAGTTGGTAACTCTACTAATTTCCAAGTTTGATTCCTCTCAATGGATTTAATTTCTTCATTCATAGCCAAACACCACTTTGAAGTTTTACTACCTTCTTAAAACTCAAATGATCTGAATATACATTAAATGCCATATTCATTTCCTCTTCTTCTGATAGTCCTTCACCTGAAGCATAATCAATCATCCACAAAAGAGGATGCTTATTTATACCCTCCCTACAATTCATGCCTTCTTTATTGGTGGTTATTAAAGAGATATGTTTAGTTTTGTCTACCATATCTTTTGTGCTTCTTTCATATTCTTCCATATTCTTTCTGTCATTCCATTATATATCCATCAATAGCTCCTTTTCATAGCTTGCATACCAATTCCATTTTTATCTTCTTCAAAGATTACATCCCAACTTACAATAATTTTCTTGGCAGCTGGATTATATAGTCTGTACTCAAACCAAGAAACACACAACTAATGCTTTTGTCTTCGAGTTTTATTCTTTTTGCATCTGGTATATGGACATGCCCTATACATTTAAATACTCTAAAATGCTCCATTGAAGATTGTTCCCTACTTCATGCCTCTTCTAGGGTTGTTTCTTTGATAGCTAGTGTAAGTGACCGATTCAAAACATATATTGCCTATCTCACTCTCTTAGGCCAAAAAACATTTGGCAACCCTTTTTCTGACAAGATTCATCACAATTCAATTTTTGCGCTCGACAATTCCATTTTTTTATGAAGTGTAAGTCGTAGTCAACTGCCTTTTATCCCACTCTGCTTGCAAAACTCATTGAATTCCACAGAGTTAAACTATCAACCTCTATCTGTATGTAAACACTTAGCAGGAAAACTAGTTTCCTTTTCCATAAGAGCTTTGAAACATTTGAAGAAATAAAATGCTTCTGATTTTTGTGACAAAAAATATATCAATGCTTTCCTAGAATAATAATCTAAGAGGCATAATATGTATCACTTATTACTATTGGAAGCTAGAGTAATAGGGCTGCATATGTCTGCATGAACTAATTGTAAATTCTGAGTTGCTCTTCATTGGCTCTTCTTGGGAATAGAATCATCGTGTTGTTTTCCTTTCATGCAGCCAATACACACTTCTACAAAATCTGATAATTCAAGAAGGTCTTTAACCATTCCTTTTGACTGCAATGTCTTTAAACCCTTGTAGCTAAGATGAGCGTATCTTTAATGCAAAAGTTGAGTGATATCTTGTGCAGCAACATTGTAGCATGAGTCACTTTGAACTTGAGCCTAGAAAAATAGCATAAACATTCTATTTGCTGTCATGTTTGTTTGAATAATCAAATCCATGTGAGGATGATATATCTGACACATTCCTGATTGAATTACAATAGTCAGATCTCGTTCTTACATGGCCTAAACTCAAGAGATTTTTCATAAGTTTGGGTATATAAAATACTTTAGTGATCACACGAGTTATTCCATTCACCATCAACTTCAAATTTCCCTTTCCAAGCATGTTCATTTAAGTGTTCTTTCCAAGCTTCACCACATATCTGAAAGAATCATCCATTTCATTGAAAGCTAATTTATCTCCACATATGTGATTCGAGCATCTTGAGTCTAGGAACTATACCTCATCTCTTTTTTCATTGTTCATCTCCTCATATGCCATCAACAAGAGCTCTTCTTTCTCATTAAACTCTACATAATTTTCCTCCTTGTCCCGGGAAGGACATTCATACTGATAGTGCCAGAGTTTGTGACATTGGTAACACTCAATTGTGGCTCGATTGAATCTTTTCCTTCCCCTTCCTCTACCTCGTCCTTTATAGGTGATTTTTCATCTTCCTCTTGAAGTAGGCTTCTCTTCTAAACTTACTTTCAAAGCATGTTCTTCACCATCTTTCTTTCGAAATTTCTATCCATGCACAATCAAGGAGCTTTACAACTCATCAACCGTGCGGGAATCAATATCCTTGGACTCTTCAATAGAACAAATAATGTAATTAAATTGTTCTGTTAAAGAGCACATAATCTTTTCCACTATCTTAACATTAGGGTTGTCTTTTCCATAATTTCGCATATCATCAGCAACTGTCATTACCTTTGAAAAATAAAAAAAAACTCTCCAACCTTCATTTCTAGCACTTCAAAATCTCAGCGAAATTCTTGAAATTGAGCACATTTAACACTTGCATTCCCTTAAAACTTTCTCTTTATTGATTCCTATATTTGTTTAGATGTGTCCTTTTGAAGCATGGTCTTCAAGATTAATTTATCAATGGACTAAAAGAGGTAATTTTTTACCTTTAAATCTTTCAGCTTAAGCTTCTCTAACGTCCGTTTCTATGCAGCAGTTGTCACCTCCCCATTGTCAAGCTTAGAGTACATAGTTTCAATGAGACTCCAATACCCTTTTGATCATAGAAATTTTTCCATCAACATACTCCAATGATCATAATCTCCATCAAACTTGGGAAAGTTGGCCTGAACAAAATTTCCATTTGCTTTTGCTGCCATCTTTTAGTCTTTCTCTCAATGTTTCACTAAGGATACTGCAGTTTCTAACCTTACACTCAAGTGTTTACAATCATGCTCCAGTTTGAAGCTTTGATACCAAATTGTAAAGACAAAGTGCATAGGAAAAACTTAAAGAGAAGATGACTAAATGAATTGATTTTATTGATAATCATTAAGGGCTTATGTAGCCATATAAAAAACTGAAAAAGAGGAAAAATAGCTAACAAATTATCCTAAACGATAACATAATTTGAAAACGTCAAACAATAACCAATCCTAAACTATAGGATTTATTCTAACATGAATATTTCTAAACTGATCACTTCGAACAAATTGCATGCATTCTAGAGATAGGACCTGATGATCGCCTAAGGATAATCAAGTGATGGATATTGATGAAGGAATGATCAGTTTGTGAACAGATGGAGGCATGGGGTATGAGGCAGTCCGCGATAGGCATGGGGTAAGAAATGGCGTGAGATAGTCCATGATAGGCAGGAGACAATAGATGGTATAAAACCTAATTAGACATTTCATTCAATTGGAAGGGGTAAGTTTGTAAAATCTTTTTTCATTTAATTTAATACTATGCATTTTGCATTTTTTTAGCTAATTGACTAAAAATAATTAGATTCTTAAAATCCAATCTATTTGAAATGGTGACCGAAAATATAATTCTTTCCAACTTGTTCATTTTCTTTAAAGACACCAAGAATTGTAAATTTTTTAATACATTAAGACACTCCCTTTTGTAAATTTATACTAAATTAGAGGGGTTAATATCATAAATACCCCAAGCTTTAAGGAATCTTTATAAATACCCCTAAAACATAACGAAAGTTAAATATAATGAAAGTAAATAGTAAAATTCAGTATCAAAAATACAACTAAGGTTTCAAGAAAAAAATATATTCCTAAAATGGAAGAAGAAAAAATAAACCAATAAATAATAAATATAGAAACACAAGACATCTCAGAGTGTTTTCACAAAAATGGTAATAAGTAAAAAGAAATTTTAAGAAATTCAAAAAGTAAAGTTAAATTTTAAAGAAGGAGATGGATTTAAAGACCCATCATTTTTAATAAGAAAACTATTCCCTAGGAAAAACATAATTTATTATGGCATAAGTAATAAAGAAATTCAAAAAGTAAAGTTAAATCTTAAAGAAGGAGATGGATTTAAAGACGAATCATTTTTATTAAGAAAATTATTCCCTAGGAAACATAATTTATTATGGCATAAGTAATAAAGAAATGAGTATTAAGTGTACAGATGCAAAAAGAAGGTATGATATACCATTAATTGATAAAAAAACTGTATTAAACAAGCTATCAAAAATTTCTCATAAGGATAAAGAAAAAAATTGATACATCCATTTATGAGGAATTTAATATTAATAAAAGCTCATTTTAGAGAAGGAATATACACACCAATAAAAATAGCATTATTAGATAACAGAATAATAAATAAGCAAGATTCCTTATTAGGAATGATCCATGGTAATTTAGGATACCAAAAGTTAAAATTTACAGCATATCCTAGATTTTTTATAAATATACATGATAAAAATCCAAATCAAGTATTAAGTCTAGCTTATAAATTTGAAAGAGAAGATTTAATGAAAGAAAGAAATCATCCATTTTCAATACATTATCTAGTAGCATATTCTTTAACAAATAATCATAATAGTTCAATATATTGACAAAATGAATTTATAGAAATAGACAAAACTTTTAAGAAACTTGAACAAATAATAAAACCAGAAATACTAATAGACTTTGAAATACAAGAAAAATGAAAATTAGATATTAAAGAAAAAACTTTAATAACATGAAGAAAACGTAATGTTATTAAAATTAATAACATACCAATATTTACTTTTATAGACTATAAAGGAGAAACTTCTAACCAAAAAGAAGTTAAAAAACTAGAAAATGAAGTTAAAATAATGAAGTCATTAGTTCATGATTGTATATTAGGGGAAAATAATGTTTAGAGATAAAATAAAAAATATGCATTTAGAAGTAAATGAAAGCTAGGTGTAGCAAAAAATCAAGCAATATTATTTAAAACTGTACAATTATTAACAGAGGAAATAGATTTAGTCTAAGAATTAAACACAAAATATTTACAGGAAATAATAGATATACAAAAATAATTACTAAAGAAAATGAAGGAATGTGGTTATAATAAACTATAACAATATATGCATAAAGAATTTTTAGAATTAAGAAAAGATGTATACATCATACATAGGAATAATGAAATAATAGGTTATAAATATAATCCCTTAGAAGGATTAAAAGAAGAACCACTAAAGAGATCAGATTCCTTGATTCCTAAAAATGAGAAAAGAAAAATGAGGAACAATCTAAAAATAAAGAGATAATTCCAATTTAATGGAATATAGAAAAAGAATTAGAAAGAAAATTCATGGACCCTGAAAATAGAGATATAGAAACATTGGTCATTTTATTGACATTAACCAATGAAGAAATAAAATAACATTATAATGAAAAACTTTGTATTAACAAAGAAGAGGAAGATATGACAATAATCAGTGAAACTGATTCTGAACCAGAAAACATGACCTTAAAAGGTCATATGAAACCAATTTCATTACAAGTTCCTTACCAAGAAGGAACATTTGACCTACATAGGGGAGAAAGAAATAGGCAAAGAACCGAATAACCTGATACCATGTATAGAAAAAGACAACCACCTAAAATGGAGGAAGGGTTGCATTGGGGAATTAGAGGTAGTATTCCACCAAAGTTCAAACTCTATGATAATTATAAATTTGAACATTTAGATTGTATAAGAGATAGGAAAAAAAATCCTTATATGAATGTGCTAGTGGGATAAGTATGCCCATACAAACTTCTCAAACTACCCAACAAAATCCTTCAACTTGTAAAGTGCTTATAACACATAAAATGACAGTAAATGTTAAAGTTTGGTTTTCAAACTTAACAGATCAATAAAATTTGTTAATGCAAGGAAATGCTTCCACAAGAAGAGAATACTTGGATACAATAATAAATAAAATATACAAAGAATTTATTAGAGAAGATAAATGAAGGACTATCACTGAATCCAGTGAAAATGAAATCAATGAAACTAAATAATATCTAACAAATATGAAAATTTGTAACATGTGTTACAAAGATCCTTTTATTTGTAAATATTAAATGTACTACCATAAATTACCACCCTTTATACAAATAACTTATAAAGAAATATTTTTTTCAAAAATTACCTAAAACACTATATAAAACCTTTACAAAAAATTGGGAACAAAGGAATAGAGAAACCATACCAAATACTCTAGGAGGAATAAGAAGCCTTAAAGATTGGAAACCTCTATGTGATACAAGAGATTTTAGAATATCAGAGAAATATGGATGTAATATAAAAACTTATAAAAAAATATAAATATAAAAAAATAAAAGATTTAAAAAATATAAATTCAGAAAACAAAATTTCCAAAAATATAAAAAGAGATTTAATAAAGAAAACTACAAGAAAAAATATTTTAGAAGAAAGAATTATAAACCTTATGAAATAATGAATTATTGCCCTTTAGGAAAAAATATGGAGATTTTGGATCTGTAATGAAGAAGGACATTATGCTAACGAATGTCCAAGCAAACTTGAACATATAAAAGAATTTAAAAAGAAATTTTACAAATTCAAGAACTTTTGGAATTAAAAGTCATAATACCAAGTAATTCACCCATTCTAGTCCAACATTTTTAGTTGAAAAAGAAGCTGAGAAAAAAAGAAAAACAAACAGAATGGTAATAAACTTTAAAGCACTAAATAAAGAAACCATTGACAATGGATACTTCATTCCAAAAAAGGAAGAACTACTATCGTTAATAAAAGGAAATAGATACTTCTCGAGTTTTGACTGCAAAAGTAGATTTTGAAAAATAAGACTGAATGATGAATCCCAAAAATTAACGGCATTTAGTTTCCCCCAAAGTCAATTCCAATGGACAATTATACCATTTAGATTAAACCAAGCTCCAGGTATTTTTCAAAGATATATGGATAACATTTTCAAGAAATTACAAGATATTTGTTATGTTTAGATAGATGATATTTTAGTTTTCAATAATTAATTAAATAAATATTATTTAGATATTATCAATATTTTACAAGAATGTAGAAGAAAAGACATTGTACTCTCTGAAAAGAAAGTAATACTTTCTCAACAAAAAATTAAATACTTATGGTTGAAAATTGAAGATGGAAAACATAATCTACAATCTCATATACTAAATAATATTCAAGGTTTTCCTAGTGAATTAAAAGATAAAAACCAATTACAAAGATTTTGGAAATGGACAGAAGAAGATACTACATATATGGATAGAGTAGAAGCAAAGGTAAAAAATTTACCAACTTTGTACCATCCAAGACGAGATGATAAGATGATAATTGAAACAGATATTTCACAAGAATATTGGGCAACAGTTATTAAAGCAAGAGTAGATGACAAAGACGAATATCTTTGTAGATATACATCAGGACCTTTCCAAGGTTCGGAATTAAATTATCATAGTAATGAAAAAGAATATTTAGCTATTAAAAAAACTATTAAAAAAATTGTAATATATTTCATAAGCTCCAAATTCATTGTTAAAACAGATAACAAGAATTTTGGTTATTTCTCAAGAACTAATAGTACAAACAAAGAAGATTAGTTAGATAACAACAGTGGTTCAATCATTATAATTTTGATGTTGAACATCTTCTAGGCCGTAAAATAGTTTAGTTGATACCTTTACCAGAGAATTAGCAGCTCTAACTATTTTTATGCTTTCAGGAATGGAACATCTTGATATCAAAATCAAGATAAAGGAAAAAGAGATAAAAATCCTACAGGAACAACTCGAGCTGCTATATCTCGAGAAATCTCTTATGGAGACATGAAGGAAACATGAAGAACTTAATTGTCCAAAACAAATTCTAGAGACTAGAAGCTCAAATGAAGAATCTCCATTAAAAAGGAAGAACCTGATAGTTCACAAAAAAACTTATGAAACCACAGAGCTCAATTGGACAAATTAGGTAGAAAAAGAAGAATAGAAAAAAAATTTAAGTGGTTTATAATGACCCAAAACCAATAATTTTTAACAACTGGGCAGAAGCTAGCAAAACTATGCTAGGAATTAGTGGAGTAACTCATAGAGCCTCCACCAATAGAATAGAAACTGAAGGTAGTTATGTCAACTACAAAACACCAAAACTAATAACTCCAGAAGAGATAGTAAGAAATTATTTTGCAGCACTACAATAATAACCAACAGCTGCAAGCAGATTAACAAATCTTGGAAAATAGCAAGGCCTCTAGTGCTATTTAGAGAAACATCCCCTCTAAAGATATAAAAAATGGTAAGTATTCAGTACTATTCAGGGAGACATCTCCTAGAACTACTCCAATCATTAAATATGAAAAGGACTAATATAGAAACCTTAGTAAACCACAATGATTGAGTCTCAATAACTTGGTCAGAAAATCTACCTAAGAACATATTGAAGATATGAAATTCTATACTATAGACAAGGAATTTCCTACAGGAAGTAAATTCAATATATTGGAATGAGCTGATCCAATGTTTGTGTATAAAACATTTCATGCAGGACTAATAGAAAATATATATCTAGGAATTAATTTGAGTTAAATTATTTCCCAGAAAATTTTAAAAGAGTAATCAAGAATTTCAGAAGAAAAAATAAAGCAGGTGATAAACCAGTTTATCATAGATTTTTTAGTTCATTAATGGACTGGAATGAGGAAGGAAGTATTAGTCTTTAACACTTCATCAAGATAGGAATTTCCAATACAAATAGAGAAGTTTTGAAACCAATGACACTTCCAAAAAATGAAATCAACACAGAAGAATTATGTGTATTAAGAGGTCAAATGCTAAGCAAAATTTACTATTAATTCAAGAAGATTGACAATTATACTAAGATTAAAGTAAATTATTCAACTAGTAAAGTTATCATTATTTCCCACAGTAGCATGGCTCTATCAGTAAAAGATGGTGAAAAAATCATCAAATATGAAACCAATTTTAATTGCAATAACTTAGAAATTGGTCAAAAAACAAGGAAGATATTATGCTTCTATGCCAGAAAAGCCACCAAAGACCACAAATGTATTCTCTGCATCAAAGAAAGAGAAGATGAAGATGTGTCATCATCAACATCATCAAAGGAACTGTCGCTAAAAAATGACAAAGGAAAACAAGAAAAGAAACTATCCGTAAAAGACAACAAAAGAAATAAAGATGTAGAACACGCATCTTAGTCGGTAGCATGTGCCAAAGAAAAAAGTAACGGTTGTCCTTTAAAGTATAACAGCAGATAAATTATGAAAACAAGGGTAAAATAATAATTTTAGTTTTGTAAAGAGGAATTCCTTGTTTTATAAAAAGAACCATTATTATCATTTCAAGGACACACGAAAAAACATAAAAAATTTAGAGCTCTCTACTCTAAAACACTCTAGCATAGAAAACGTCTCTATCTAAAAATCTCAAAACCAATAATGTTATACCTAGTAACTATGAGTTGCTAAGCACCCCTTTCAAGATTTTTAGTTGGCCTTAAGTTGTAATAATTATTATTCAATAAATAAAATGGAATTCAGTTACTCTTCTTTAGTAAGTCAACTATTAGACACCATTTATGTACAGATGCAGAAGGCTCACCATTGCCAAAAGGGCACTGAGGTTTGTGCAAAGCTGAAGCATAACAGTTGTAACAAAAAAAGACGAACAGAAGGGAAGAACATGGTAAACCCATCAAATTCTGGTATAATAATTATAAATTTAAACTAATTAAGAATCTTAAATGTTTAAATATTTGCTTACAATAAGACATAATATTGCTAAAACAGGAAAATGGAAATTGTTTTTAGAAATAAACAACTAATAATTCCAATTGAGATCAAAGATAAAAATTTAATTATATTAGAAACATTTGATAAAAGTTATCTATATCATTTAAATGTATTTTAAAAATAAAAATTATAAAACTTATCTTGAAAATTTTAAAAAATTTAACACCTTATTAGATATTTATACATATTATATTAAAATTATTACAAGCATCATAAATCATCTTGTTTCAAGAATATTAAAAGACTATTTTAATAAAAAATACGTGAAAATAGAAGAAGAAGAATTCAACAACTTAATGTTTGGATATTACTTTTTTGAAGATTATAAATACATTATATGTATAGAAGAAAAACTTGTTTGTATACTATAAATATGAAAAAATAATATACATTCAACATATATGATTTATCAAAATAATACTCCATGAACATCGAATCATTAGTACATAAATTAGATCTATTAGATTTAATAAATAAAAGAGTAATTTTTAATTTTAAAAGAAAATTAATAGATTTAGGATTAGAATTAAACAACAAACATAATAAAAAACATAATATATTCTACAATTGTAATGAATATAGAAGAAAATTATACTTATACAAAAAAATAATAAGTTTTTTAGATAAATTATTAACTTCAATAAATAGACAAAGATCATCATCTAGATCAATATTAACTTCCGATTAAAAATTGTGTCGATTCGCAAAAAATGATATCAAAACCTAAGAATAATAAACTAAATAGTAATAGATGGAAAATTAACACCATTAAAATATAAGAATATTTTTTATATTTTATAAACCTCAAGAGCATAAATAAAGATACGTCAAATCTCAAGAGCATTTAAAATAATGTTTCTAAATTAGAGTACGCAAATACCCACACTCATATCCATATCATATCATATTGCTTGGACACAACACTTCAAGAAAAATGAATAGCCATCACCAAAAATGAAGAATCCAAGTAAGTAGATGATTATAAAAATAGAGATTCAAACATGCAGCATAACTATAACCAATTAGTCAAAATTATTCAAACATAAATAAAATAAAAATCCTTAAGATTATTTACATTCGAAACTGATGAACTTGCCTAATTGCTGTAGAACAACTTCAGAGAAGCATACTAGTTATTCAAATCAAACTCTGAACAGAAAGATACACAAGCCTCATTATCGTCTTAAGGAGGACGTTCTTCTCTGTTGAAATAGGTAGATAATTTCCTATGCAATAAGAACATAAAGGCAGAAACACAAGTTATGAAAACGTAGACCATTGGAATAACGACGCATTACCCTGCACAAGGCAGAATACACATTTGTCAGTTTAATCTCCGCCTTCTGTTTGCCCTAGAGTCTACACTGTCCACATCTGAAGCTCTAAAAGCATCATTTCTTCTTCTAGAAGATGAGGTTGAAAGCGAAACCATGGAATCGATTTCCACAGCAGTGTCCATTTGACTCTCAGAATTTATAACAGCAGCAATACTAGAGAATGAGTCTCTATCATCAACTACTTGAGACTGCTCTTGATCCCTACCAGAAGAAGGGCTCCTGAAATATGCCTCAACGAACCTTTCAGCAGAAGAACTCAATGCAGTGGAGAAAGAAGAAAGTGTTGCTCTCTGCGATTGTGTTCTTCGGAACAACAGGGACTGAAGCCGGCGGTTCTCTCCTGCTTCAGAGCCAGTCAGACTGTCCTGTGTCAAGTCCACAACATCATCGACAGGTGCTGCAGGAGTTTGCTCCCGGCGCATGCGAAGTCCTCTGGATGTAAAAATTCTATTAAGAAGGGAATGTGTTCTTTCTGCCGTTTCGCTAGCACTCACCAGCTCTGATGGCTGAACCAAATCCCGAGTTAAATCATATCTACTACCAATTCTTCTAATCATCTCCTCCATGGGAAAAGTAAATGCTGTCCTATGAATGGTCTGTCTTAAGCTCTCCACCCGTTGGGCATGGGGCCTAAGAGGAATCTTAAGAGCAGAATCATCATCTGGATCATGCGTATGATTCCCACGGCCATAAATAGGAGTAACAGCCTTGATGGTTACCTCTCCCTTGCACACAGGACATTCCTTAGCATTAGAATGAACGTTCAACCATCTATAAATGCATGGCCAACAAAACAAGTGACCACAACATGTGACAACCGGGTCCCTAGCTAAGTCCAAACAAATATTACAATCAAAAAAGCTCCCATCATTACCTCCATCCTTTTCAAGTTGATCTTCATTCACTGACGCCTTTTCTTCCAAAATCCCATTATTATTCTCACATGTTTTGGGCACCTCAACAGTTCTTTCTTCTGAAGCAACACTACCCTCACCTGCTTGCAAGGTACTCACATTATGAGAATTGACCATCAATTGATTGAACTCCATTGAAATATTTTGAGATTCAGGTGGCATTTCAACTCGCCGCCAACGCAACCTTTCTCCAGCCCTAAGTCTGGCCCTATGTCTGGTTCCACTGATATGTTCTTCACTCCACTCATCAAATATCACAGGTTCGTTTCTTATGGAGCCTGACTCTGGCTCTGGGACAGGACCCAGATTCAAGTCAAGATTCATGGTATCCGATGTCTCATCACCCATCAGAAATTGAATAAAACTTAGATATGAAATGCTGACCTGGTGATAAATTTCAATAAGCCCGTATAAAAAAATCACAGTTTATCGCGAAATTGAAGAGACCCATATCAGGAAACCCATAATTTTTTGTGCATTTGAACAATACCAAAAAAAGAAACAGCTAATGGAACAGAAATCAAAAGAAGACCTTACAGTAATCGCACAAAGGAAAACATCCATGTAAAACCCAGATAAGTAACCGGACAACTCAAGAAACCCAAACAAGAACATGCCATGGCAAACCCTAATTTAGAAACCTAGTCATATTGTTTAAAATTGGAAAATAAAACTAAGTATGGATCGCCAAGATAGTAATTTTCAACTGTAGAGTACCTTACCAAATTGGACAATAGCAATTTGGGGTTAAGCAGAGCTGAGAAAAATTGTAAATTAAGGTTTAGGGAAGATGAACACCTGGGACCGGTGGCGAAGGGTTTTTAAAGACTCGAAACTTGTTCTGAGACAGAGAACGAGTTGGAAGAGCCAGAGCTGAGCTTGGCCTTAACGCAACCCGCCATGAAGGGTTCTCTCTAGAGATCAGCGATCTACTTTACAGAGAGATGTAATAGAAACGAGGGTTTAGTTTAGAATTGAGATAAGTGTCATGAAACAAACTGCACCAATCAGGTTTATTTATTTTTCAACTAAATAATTGTATTATTTAAATTTATTACAAATATTAAATAAAAAAGATATCACAAATTTTTTTAAAATTAGATTATTTAATTTATAATATTATAAACGTTATTTTTAGTATATTAATTTTATAAAATGATTAATTAAAGATAAATTATATTATTTTAATATTTTTTATTAAAATATTATTTTTTTAAGTAATTAAATGCAATTAAAATACGAATTTTAATAATAATCATAAATAATATAAAATATTTATAAAATATTTATTTTTTAATATTTATCAATTCTCATTATTTTTTAATATATTTTTTATTAATTTTAATTTTTTTTAAAAAATTTAAAATATACATTTAAATAACTTTTTGTTTTAATTTTATTTTTATTCTTATTAAAAACTTATATTTTAATTATTTGATATAAAATAATAATATTTTAAATAAAAAATTATTAAAATAATATAATTTATTCTTAATTAGTATTAAAAAAAACTAATTGACTAAGTGATATGTTTCTAATCTAATGGATTAAATAACATAAATTACTTAATCTAAAAAACTTGTATAGTATTTTATCTTATTAAATATGTTATTAAGTTTTTTTCTTTAAAACATATTATTAAATTATAAAAAAAAATACAAAACTATTATACCTTCGACCTTAAAAAAACATTAATTTTTAGTTAAAAATTAAAGCTTTTCGGACTTTTTCATTTTCATTAAAAAATTCAAGCAAATCTTTAATCAAATATAACATTTCTTGCCAACTTCCTATTTTTCGTACTCTTCTTCTTCCTATTCGCTTGTTTTAATTGTAGAAAAATGTTATTGGCAACAAAAACTCTCGCTAACGGGCTTAATCTTAAAACCTTTCTCAAATTTCGATGACATCCACAATTTATTAAAAAGGTTAAAATTGAGTTTTTATATCAATAACCTATATCAAAACATGCATATTTATGAATTTCTAGAAACGATAACATGAGATAACACTTACAACGAGCTGAATGCGATCCAAATTACATAATAAATATAATGAATTTTAAAATTTCTAATAAATATAGTTGACTTTATATTGACGTTATTCTGTCATGGTTAAATAGTTGCATAAACAAATTACATAATAAATATAATGAATTTTAAAATTTCTAAAAACAATAAAACTGAAAGAGTATTTTAAAAAACTAAAGAGAGTTTTAGTGTTCATGTAAGTACAACAACTCCTGAAATTGTTATTATGAAGTATGCTCGTAGCATATGAATTTACAAGAACTAAAATTTATTAATATATTTTAAAAGAATTTATAATCCGGTATACAATCAGTATAAATAGATATAGACTTTTAAAAGATTCAGTCCAAATTCGAATAAACAAAAATATAAATATTTATACAAATCACGCAACAAAATCAAGATAGTATAATATCAAAAAATAGATAACTTAAATAAACATATATTGTATATCAAAACGGAAAGAAATTAAACACAAATGTTTTCTAATCAAAATTTATGCTTTAATATGTTGAGACATATACAAAACTAACTTAGATTATACTAGTTCAATATGTGATCATATATAACATTCGATATAACGAGGTAAACTCATATAGAGAGTACCGTATCTATATGATAACATCATTAGGTTCCTTAAGGAAACTATTTAGTATCAAATAATTCGATAAACAGTAAAAAAATTGCAACACTAATAGACAGTAAAACCCTTATTACTTCTATTAGCTAAGACCTCTGTCCAAATTGTCTTCTGTTTCTATTCACTTGCGGCTTCCACAACGAATTTGTTCGACACATGAACTTGGATATTCTCCGCAGCCAACACCACCCAATGTGATGTGATTGAAAACCACAAATCAAGTAATTAGAATTGAATCAACTTACAACCTCATGGGACACACAGTCCACTATTAATATCAAGTCACATATGAGAGACACGAAGTTAAATCACGTACTCACCTAGATAACAATATGATCACTAACCTTGCTAAATGAACCATACTCATATATAATCCCACCAAAATTATTTCTAGAACGTATATATATTTTGGCAGAGTTTTGACACTAAAACACATGAGTATGGAGAAGAGAAATGTGTAGGGTATTATAGGACTTGAAATGTACACATTGCCAACCATCTCACCAGGGGTGTGGCGAGGATAATAGCGAGGTACATGGCGAGCTTGTTGACGAGGTGCTAAAAAGTTACACTTTTCTATTTTCAAAAACATCAAGTACTATCCATAAATACTCGCAATTGAAACAAGCCAACAACCACAAGTAAAAATATTTGCTTGCTTGTACCCTTGCTCGGTGAAAACCAACATTCTACCTAGCATACACACTACGAAAACTAACCTCATAGTACGTATAAACATGTTTGTATACAAAGTATACCTAACTATATACGTGTGTGAATTACTGATCAATAATAACTAACCTTAAACAGAGGAAAACAAATACATTAAGTAAAATAAAATAAATACCGTGTGTTTTACATGAAAAGCCAATACATAAACACAAGTACAACGTAACTTACACAATTGATTAGACATTTGTTTGTATTTTTTAAGGAAAATAAACGAAGTGGAAAGACTGAGATTTTAGGAAAGAAGATGATCACGTGCAACATATATGATTTTTTTTAAACAAAAATTAATGTTTTTTGAAAATCATTAACAAAATTTTTACAAAATAGTAGTTTTGCAATTTCTTAATGATACATTTGTAATGAAAAATATTTTAATTTTACATTAGTAATAAATTTAATAATTTGATGGTATTTTTATAAGTTTATCTTATTTTTTAACTAATAAATTGTATTATTTGAAAACTTGTGGTTATTTACTACCTAGAGTTTTAAGGATTAGGATCAAGAAACCAATAATTATAAAAAATAAATCTAATTAATTATATTTTCCTATTGAGTTACTCTCATCTAATGATTAATATATGATTATGTGTTATTTGATTTTTTCCTTTATTTTAAAAGTTATTAACTAATTATAAACTTCAAATTTTGATAGCATCTATATCATTTATTTAAATTATTCTATTGCTAAGATGATTAGTTTAATTCATTAGTTAACAAAATTTATCACCAAAATGTGTGCAATTTTTAAAATTGTTCAAATAGGTTATTTGTTAGTGTAAGTCATGTCATTTTGGTGTAGACATTTTCATATGCAAAATATGATGCTTGTATTTTATTTGATATTTATATTTGTCCTTTATAAGGTTAGTTATTAGTAATATAGTATCACTTAGGATATAGTTTTGTATTTGTTTGTTACAGATACTCATTCTATTAAATTGCATATAGTTTGCATTTATTCGGTGTTTGTTGTTGTGTTTTCTTATTGGTGACTTTTTTTTGTTAGGTGTGTTGGTCCATTGAGGACTCGATATTTCTTGACGTTGGCTTGCCATGGCGTTTTCCACCTTCTCACCACTATGTGTTGGTAAGTGTATAACAATTATTACCCATGTCACCCTAGCTAGGGAGGTTTATAATCATGGGTGGTGAGAATGGTAGCAAGCAACGAGTGGCCAACAAGGGTTTAAGAGGCTAAATTGTTTCTCTAAATTCCTCATTTTTCCTTCTTATTTTCTTGATCAGAATTTAGAGGGAAGTTATGCTCATTTTTCACTAGTCTTTCCTGGTCCATTATTGGTCTGTTTTCCTTCTGAGTGTATGGTTTAAGAAATAATGTGTAAATCTATAGGACATAGAACATCATAGAATAGTCTCTCTCATATTTCTCAAATATCAGATTTAGTAAAAAATATGAAATTGAGTTAGGAGTTTTGAAGAGTCAAAATGCATGGTTGGTTAGTGAAAATCGACATCATTTTGATGAGTTTTTCTCAAGTTGTGTTGCAATGTTTCAATGTAGTGCTATGAGCTCTTAATATTGTCCATGCGTGAGGAGCTTATATGTTAGATGCGTGGTGTGTTTGTTGAAGAGGTTTTAAAATGATTGAAAAACTTTTACAGTTTTTTTTTCTAATATGTTTGCTTGATTCATGTGTTATATGTTGTTTTTCATACTAATGCATTTTACTAACTTAGACAGGAGCATGTAAATCATACTGTTATTAATGTATTTACCGCATATATTTTGTTTTTATCTGTCAGTTTCGTTGAAACATGTCTTATCTGTTAGTTTCATTAAAACATGTTTGGTAAGAATTAAAAAATCTATGAATTTAAAATCTTAAATCCGATTTAAAACATCTTATTTTTAAGATTTATGAATCACTTTTATATTTTTGTAAAAAATTTAAAAAATCAATATTTGAAATTGTTATGATATATACCTGATTAAAAAATAACTTTAAAAAATCAAAAATCAAAAATCAAAAATTAAAATCATTATCAAACACACATATTTTATTCAAGAGCAAACATTTTTCATATTGATGAATTATTAATCAATAGCTTTCAAACACTTTTGTTCCGTGGATGTTATTTGAGTACTAATTTTTTATTCATCTCCTATATTCTTTCCAACTTTTAAATACATGATTTGAAATTCAACCCAAATCAATAGTAATCATTCACTTATATTAGATAGATTCCACTAAGTAATGCCTCAAAATGACATTTTACCTTGGATACAGCACATTTTTCCAACCTAAATAAATTACAAAAATTATTTTGAAAATCTTTTTACATCTTTTAAGATATGTTCTATGAGAATTATTTAAAAAGGCATCAAAAAAGGCTTTAAGTGGTGTCTATATTTGCTACATTGCCAAATATGACATTCGAAAGTGCCGTAAAAAAACTGCATTTCTGACAGTGAAAATGTGTTTTGAAAATAGTTTACAAAATATGTCAACAGGTTTCTTGATTGGAATTATTTTTATCAAAAAATATCTCATATATTTTACAACAATCGTTTGAACTTGAAACTTTTAGAGATGGCTAACATATATTTTGCAATTATACAATATATTTTGCAATTTGATAATAAAATTTAGAATAATTTAGAATTTTTTGTTGATTAGTCTTATGACATCACTTAGTTGACACTTACTTTTATATCTTTTGGCTCATTTAGTTTGATAATTTTAAGTTGTGTTCATTAAGAACATTTTTTAAAAACCACTATAAACTATTTTCTTTAAATTAGTGGCATGTAACATTTGTACCCTTGAAAAAAAAAACCTTTAAGCATAGGCGGAACCATGTTCAATACCTGATCAGGCTACAACACAAGTTAATATAGCTTAATAGCCACTAGCCCACATCTAAAGATGAAGCATTTCTTTCTTTTATTTCTTATAAAATCTAAAAGGTAAATTCATTAATATAAAAGAAACAACTGCAACGTGCTTTCATAAAATTTGAGGGCTATGAAACGACTACTTTCTTTTTGACTCCATACAAAACTAGTTTTTTAAGATATAAGAAGGTAGTTTTTAGTTTGATTATTTTTCTTAAATTATTTTATTCAAAAAATAAAAAAAAACTTAGATAATACTTTAGATACAATAATTTATACAACCAAATATCATTTTAATTAACATTAAATTTTTAGAAACACATATTTTGTTTTTAGGTTTGGGAAAAAAACACTCTAATACAATAGCTTTATAGTTAAACAACTTTAATCCATTAATTTTTTAAATATTCAATTTAAGTCCAATTTAGTAAAAATTAACTTTTATTGAGAGATAAAATTATAATTTAATTAAAATTAAAAAATTAGTTTTTTTTTTAAATTACACAGCCTTGCACCACCCCCACCACAATCACATATGTTGTACCTACCACCAAACAATTACCTCTATATGGTTATTTTTGTAAGTTTTAATTACACAAAGTGATCGTCACACACGAAGTGTATACAATGAATACAGAAATATACGTTACGTAACAAGTAATATAATGATAATAAAATATCATTCCCATGAAAATTATTTTATTATAAACTAATTTTTTAAAATTAAAAAGAATAAAAATCAATTTTTTTTATATTTTTATATTTTAAGAAAGCAAAATTAAAATAACTAAAAGTAAATAACAATAATTAATTAAATCAAATTTGGTAACTAAAAAGATATATGGAAAAATATCTAGGAATATTTAATCCTCTAGTTTTTTAAACATGTGAATCGCTAAAATCCTCATAATATAATAACAATTAATTAAATGATCATTTGAGTCTAATCTAGCATGTATTCTTCTCTCAAGTAAACTACACACCATATAGTAATTAATTTAACCAAACTTTCATGCCAATTAAATTATATACTACTCATTAAGTTCATCAATTATAGATTACATACATAAAAATTATATATCTCCACCTAGAAACTATGCATGTTATTTAATCAAGACAAATAATTAAATAATTCTTTCAAATCTATTTAATTGCCTCTATAGATAAATTGTTGTTCAAACAATTAATAGCATAAAAATCAGATTAAATAATATAATTAAATTATAATTATAATTGGGGTAAAATATTAGATAATCACATGGTGAAAATTGGATTCATAAGATCACTAGATTAATAAATTAAGTACACATAATTGTGTTCATAAAGCTCATATTTTTCATAAATAAAGAAATAAAAATTGATAAAGAAAAGAGTAGAAAAATAAATACAATCAATCTTTTGAATTGTAGTATTAATCTCTTCTTGAATCTCTATCAAAATTGTGTCGTCTCTTGAATTTTTCTGTATTTTTCTCTTTTTTTTAGTTTCAAAAAATGATCAAAATTATTCTAATGAAGGAAAATTAGGGTTTATAGAGTGATTAGGGGCTTAAATAAAGCTCAGGTGCGATCTGGACAGTCATATCAGTTTCAAATAAAGGGCTACGATCTAAACAAGAAAAATTGACACTTCCAGCCAATCAAAGCGCGACAAGTGGCATCAGAAATTCATTGGGTGAATTAGAGAGCAACGATTGGCAGGGGAGACCAATTAGAGTCAACGACACGTGGTGCGACGTGATTTGTGGAAATGGATAGCATGATGCACGAGTGGAACATAGAGAGCATTGGTATAGCAACATGTGGTGTGTGTTTTGTCCTCCTTACACGTGGTGTGACGTGATTCACTCTTCGTGCTTATGTGGCATCTATGTGGCTTGCCCAATCAGCTCTTCTGCTTGCGTGGTATGTCACCTGGTAACTTTTTATTGGTCCTACGTTAAAAATTCATAAAAATTCACAAAATTTATATTTTCACTAAAAAGTTCATATTTTAGTTTTTTTGGCCATATAAATACTATTCATTGAATAAAACAAGTAAATATTAAATAAAACAATGCGCTAATGACTCTATTTTCATAGAGTCATCACACCCTCAAACTTAAATTTTTGCTTGTCCTCAAGTAAAGCTAAGTATAACTAAATAAAATAACTTGGGTAGTATATTCATAAATATACTTCTATTAGTACATGTATATTTCATGTAAACTATCCCTCTCAAAATCATACAATCCTATGATAAAGAGGTTCACATATTCATCAATCAACGTTCCATCAATACAAGGATATGCAAGGTTTTTGACAAATTGATTCGTGTGTGTGTGCTTCACATAATATCATCCAATGCACTCATGTAATTAATCTATATAAGCATGCTAATCAATTCAATCTTAGAACAAGTCTCATAAGTATATTTTTCACATCCCTCTCCACTAATATAAATATGCATTTAGCTCAAGATCAATAAGGAATTTACATGGTTGTAATGTAAGGCTTAGATGGGGAGTTGATAAATAAAGACATTTTAGGATCTTTCTACACCTTAGCTTTTTTTCCATCATACACTTTTTAACTGCAATTAAGCTTTTACTTGATATTTTAGTGCACTCTTTTTTGACATTCTTTTCATATTTTTTCCCACATCTCTTTTCTCTCTATTTTGGTAACTTCACGACACCCCCAAACTTATTTTCAATTCTATTTCCTTTTTTTCTTTAGAGGGATAATTGTGTTGTGAGTTTTGATTTTTCTTATAGGATGCATTACATTTCATCTTACTCTAAAGCATAACATATGATTGCATTATTTTTCTTTTCATACAAGCTAAAGGTACAAGGGTAAATGTAATGCTTATTTTTTAGGCATAAAATGTGGCTTATAGATATGAAAGATTTTTTGTTAGGCTCAAATGGGTGACTAAAGATATTAACAATGGTTAGCTTGAAAGGCTCAATAAATCCAAATAAGGCCTAAATCATTTCTCTTGCTAAATACTATTTAGGATTTTGCCTCAAGTGATGATCAAATAGATTCTAAAACTTGGTAGATCTCAACAACTCATATAACTCACTACAAATTTTCTCTCAATAAGAACACCAAAATCAATTATGAACATGTGCATAAAAAATTAAATCAATCAAATCAAAAATAGCAAGCATATCACATGATTAATGTAAATATCTTAACAAATATGTTAAATTCCTTATCCTAGTCATGACAACCAATTTTTATCATTGAGTTCATATGTTTCATATCAAGCATGCATGCATTTGATTTCCATATATTTATCAATTTCTACCTAAGTCATAATTAAAAACAACCTAAAAATTTAAAAAAAATCCTAAATATCTAAATGCATACTAAATACTAATTTAGAGAATGAAGTTTCCTCCCCTAAACTTAAATTACATATTGTCCCTACGGTGCACATATAAATATGAAAAGGTAAAAAGAAAGAAAACTCTCTTAATCTTGGCACACCATATTTTTTGTTGAAACCCTCATTCTTATTGCGCTATTGTTCTCCACATTTATTCACCTACAAAACAAAAACAATGAAAATATAAGTAAAATAACGTTGGTTACCTCCCAACTAGTGTCACGTTTAACGTCCTTGACTAGACGATCCTATCAAGTCTTAAGGCACATCCTTTTGTATCCATTTACTTTTGAGTTTGCCTCGAAATAGTTTGAGTCTTGATTTGTCCAATGATACCTTATACTCTGGTTCACAAACACAGTGCTCAATTCTCTTCTCATCCAATATTTTTTGTTTTCTTTTTGAAATTTTTAGCATTCTTATAAGCAATCCATCGTAACTAATCCAATTTATGTATTTTCAACATCTTTTTCACCTTTTCATTGGACTCTTTCACTTTCGTACTTGATTGGGGATAAGAGGGTAGAAGTGCAGGGTCTAAACTTGGTGGCTCTTCAATTGATGGTTTGATTTTAGATCCTATCTCAAAATTTTCCATAATCGCCTTTGATACATACATGAGAGATACATCCTCCAAAAAGTTTACACAGTCCACAATATCAACCTTTGATGCCATACTTTCAAAGTTATAATAGATTGAGTTGTTTTCTGGTGGGTTATATACTTGTTTACAACAACATGTGTTAATGTCTTAAGTTTGGGCGACTCAATAGATTCTTTTAAAGTATTCTCACAATCAGTAACATTTATCCTTAAACATTCATTAGTATTATCAATATCAGGGGGTTCAAATTCTTTAAAAACTTTAAATATTACTTGTTCATCTTGCACTCTCATTGTAAGTTCACCTTTTTGTAAATCAATGAATGTCTTTCTAGTTGCTAAGAATGGACGACCAAGTATGGAAGGAATGTCACGGTCCTCTTCTATGTCTAGCACAACGAAGTCTGCCAAAAAGATGAATTTGTCTACTTTTACTAACAAATCTTCTACCATACCATGAGGTCTCTTAATCAATCTATCTGCCATTTGTAATGTTACCGAAATGGGTTTTACTTTACCAACCCCCAATCTCTTAAAGACCGATAATGGCATGAGATTAATGCTAAAACCCAAGTCACATAGTGTCTTGCCAAAAAGGATGTTCCTAATAGTGCAAGGGATGTAAAAAATACCTAGATCATTCAGTTTTTGTGGTAGTTTTCTATTAAGGATGGAACTACAACCTTCAATCAAGGTTATTGTTTCATGATATCCAAGCCTCCTTTTCTTTGATAGTATATCTTTCATGAATTTGGCATAAGATGACATTTGTTCAAGTGCCTCTACAACGGTATGTTTATGTGTAGCTTTTTGAAGACATTTAAAAAATTTGAAAACTACATATATGACTTTTTTTTTTGCAGTCTTTGAGGGAAAAAAATATTGGGTTTGTAGAGGTAGCTCTTTTTTGGATGAATTATTTCTTTTCCATTACTCTCTTTATCCAATAATTCCTCCTCCTCCTTTTTAGTTTTTGGTTCCTCCGTATCATTTTTAGTTTTATAGTCCTCTTTATCCTTTTTAATTTCATGTTTCTCTTCATACTTTTATGTCTTATGTTCTTATTCTAAAGTTTTACCACTCCTTAAGGCTATGGTGTTGCATTGGTCCTTACCTTGTCTTATTGGGTTTATAATTATGTCACTTGGAAGGTTACCTTGAGGCCTTTGACTTATAGCCTGAGCAAGTTGCTCCATTTGGTTCTCTAAATTTCAAATTGAAGCCTCTTGAGTTGACACTTTTGTATTCACTGATTGGATGAAGTCTTTCATCATCCCCATTAAATCACTTGTATCGTCCTCAGTAGGTGGCTTCTTCTCTTGGGCTTGTGATTGTTGTGGTTGTTGAAAACTAGGTGGTGGAAATGATTGATGGTTGAATTGATTACCACCTTGAATTTTGGACCTGGTTTACACTCGTTGGTGAGTTTTGAGCCTTCAAAAGATTAACCAAAGATGACACTTAAGATGTAAGTGTTGTGATATCATTTACCCCATGCATTCTGGCTATTCTTCTTGTAGATGTCATTCTGTCCATTGGCCATTGATAATTATTACTAGCCATTTTCTCAGGTAAATCGTAAGCTTGATTGTAAGATTTGGCTAGCAAAGCTCCATTAGCTGACGCATCAATGATAGTCCTTGTTTGAGTATTGAGACCATTGTAAAAAGTCTCTATTTGAATCCAAGAAGGAATACCATGATGAGAGAACTTCCTTAGCAATTCCTTGAATTTTTCCCATGCTTTATATAGAGATTCTCTTTCGTGTTATTGGTAGGAAGTAATATCATTCCTAAGCTTGGCATTCTTTGTTGGTGGGAAGTATTTCATCAAGAATTTCTCTACCAAACCATTCTAAGTTGTAATGGAATCAGGTGGCAAAAAGTTTAGCCAAGCTCGAGCACGATCTCACAAAGAGTAAGGGAATAAGCTAATCCTAAAAGCCTCTTCTATCACACCATTGAACTTAAATGAATCTACAACTTCAATAAACAATCTGAGACGAAGATGAGGATCCTCTATTGGTAATCTGCTAAATTTTCCAACTGTTTGTAGTATTTGAAACATCACGACTTTAATTCAAACTTATTAGCTTGAATGTTTGGCCTTATAACACTTGGATTCAGCCCTTCTAACGTAGGTATTGCATATTCATTCATAACACTATCTCTATCATCTATCAAAAGCATTTGATTATTCAAGTTTAGCTCATTATTGTTTATTTTAAATGGATTAGTCATTTTTTCCTCTTGAGTGACATACTGTTTTCTAATTGATTTCAAAGTATGCTCAATTTTAAGATCTAAATGTAAGATTTCTTCTTCACGAACTTTGCTCATGCAATAAACTCACTGTTTCTACAATATTAAAGGAGAAGTCTAAATAAAAAATAAATAAATAAACTAAAATAAGCAAATAAATAAGTCAATAAAATAAAATAAGTAAATTAAAATTAAAGTAAAGAAAAATAAATTAAAAAATAACTAAAGTAAAAAAGTAAAAAATTAATAATAAAAAAATTATTAATTTCTAACATTTATAATCTTTGGCAACGACATAAAAACTTGATTATCACACACGAAGTGTGTATAATGAATATGCAAGTATACGTTGCGTAACAAGTAATATAATGATAATAAAAGACCATTCTCACATAGATTATTTTATTTGAAACTAATTTTTTAAAAAGTAAAAAGAATAAAAATCAAAATTTTTTTTTGTTTTTATATTTTAAGGAAGCAAAATTAAAATAACTAAAAGTAAATAGTAATAATTAATTAAATCAAATTTGATAACTAAAAAGATATATGAGAAAATATTTATGAATACTTAATCTTCCAGTTTTCTAAACATGTGAATCGCTAAAATCCCCCTAATATAATAACAATTAATTAAATGATCGATTCAGTCTAACCTAACATGTATTCATCTCTCAAGTAAACTATACATCATATAGTAATTAATTTAACCACACTCTCATGCCAATTAAATTATATACTACTTATTAAATTCATCAATTATGGATCACATACATAAGAATTATATATCTACACCTAGAAACTATGCATGTTATTTAATCAAGACAAACAATTAAATAATTCTTTCAAATCTATTTAATTGTCTCTATAGATAAATCGTTAGCCAAACAATTAATAGTATAAAAATCGGATTAAATAAAATAATTAAATTATAATTATAATTGGAATAAAATATTATATAATCACATGGTGAAAATTGGGTTCATAAGATCCCTAGATTAATAAATTAATTATACATAATTGTGTTCATAAAGTTCATATTTTTCATAAATAAAGAGATAAAAATTGATAAATAAAAGAGTAGAAAAATAAATACAATCATTATCTTGAATTGTAGTATTAATTTCCTCTTGAATCTCTACCAAAATTGTATCGTCTCTTGCATTTTTCTGTATTTTTTCTCTTTTTAGCTCCAACAAATGACCAAAATTATGCTAATAGAGGCCAATTAGGGTTTATGGAGTGATTAGGGGCTTAAATAAAGCTCAGGTGTGATATGGACCATCAAATCAACTTTAGATCAAGGGCTACGATCTAAACAAGAAAAACTAACAATTCCAAACAATCATAATGCGACACGTGGCATAAAACGTTGATCGATTTCCGAACTCGGATTGAACGTTGTGTTGACACGTGTAGCGTGTTTCGTTCTCCTCACACACGGTGCGACATGATTTGATCTCCGTGCTTGGGTGGCGTCTACGTGGCTTGCCTAGTTAGCTCCTCTACTTACATGGCATGCTACGTGGCAACTTTTGATTGATCTTGCATTAAAAATTCCAAAAATTATATTTTCACCATTTTTCACTAAAAAGTTTATATTTTATTTTTTTTACCTTAAAAATACTATTTATTGAATAAAATAAGTAAATATTAATTAAAAAAATGCATTAATAACTCTATTTTCATAGAATCATCACAGAGCATGAACTACATGTTTTGAAAACCAGAGCTTTCAAACAATGACAATCGTTGTGCGACCAATCACCACCTTTGTTTGACCTAGTTGTTCTAGTTTTTGCCAACTATGGTACTATCCCACAACGAGATGATCGTTAAGAGATCTAATATAGAGCGAATGGGTGAGAGATAGAAGAGGCATGAGTAAAGGGAGAGAAAATTGGTTTTTAGGCAATGGAAGCAATATGGACTCATAAAGTGTGATGGATGAAGGAATGAGATGGTTAAGGGTAAGATGGTGGTTGTGCATTTTTTTTAAATATTTTTTAATATTTTATTTATTTTAATTAATTTTTTATTTTATTCCTAAAAAAAGTCATTTTTTGTCAAATTGAACTTAAATCATACTTTTTAAAAATTGATGGACTAAAGAGATGCTTAACTAAGAATTACTAGATTAAAATGTATTTTTAAAAACATTTAAAAGACTTATTGAGCTATTTTCTCTTTTATTTTCTTTATAGTTTATTTTAATGTACAAAACATCTTACCAATTTATATAGAACACAACTCGCATACCCATAACTGGAACTCAAACCTCGTACCGTCAATACATCCAAGTGAGTTTCATACTATTTAGACACAATTCGTTAGTAAAAACCTCTTAATTAACTATTAGATACTACTTTTATACTTTATCTTTTATTTCATCCAATGACACTCTCTTTGTTAAAAATGATGACTCTATTAAACAATAATATTGTGAGGTTTTATAAGATATTAAATTATGAATAAAATAATTGTAATAACTTATTTTATATTAAAAATATATATTATAATTGTGTTCAATTTTTAAATAAGTATATTTATGAATTCTTTGGTTTATATTTATAAAATTTTAGTATACTAAAACATACATGTAAAGGTTGTAAATCATGTCAATCATATCCATCCATTTGATAAATGAATAGTATTAATAAAAATATTTTTATTGTGTCGTGTCATTTCGTATTTGGGTCATCTTAGGTCAATTAACACATCGATGACTCAATTTTTTTAATAAAAATATGTTAGTTTAACCAAATATAACTTATTACATTTTTCAAATCAAGTTGGTTTGTGCTCATGTCAGTATAGATAAAATAATTAATAATAAAATATTAATTTAATGGTTTAACTTTGAGTTATAGTATCGTGTTTAATCTATTTAATAAATAGTTAAAGTGAGTTGTGTCTTGTAATAACGATTTATTTTATGATCAGGTCGATCTTGTGTCATGTTAAAATTTTACACCCATTCTTATACAAAGCATAACCAATTCAAAAACATTTTTTGGATCACTCTTACTCCTAAATATGAGTTTGTTGTCTTAGTAGTACTAAGATTTTATTTTTGGTATATTTTTTAACTAGATTTTTGAGATTAAGACAATATCATTTAATAAAAAAAATTCATACATATAGTAATATATATGTGATATTAAAAATATATTTTTAAATAATAAATTAATTAAACGATATTCAGATAATATTTTAAGATAATTAATTAATTGTTTAAAAAATTTATTTGAATATTGTACCTATATTAAATATAATATATACGAAAAATCATCAATTAAATAAATAATGAATTATATTAAATTGATATTTTTAAGTGTATTTTATATTATTTAACAACGACTCGACGGCTGCTTATGAATTTATCAACCATGACTCAAAAAAATCACTTTTGAAAACAATGTGATTTAAATATACTGTATATATATATATAAACAGGAGTACTTTATTTCAACGTACTGTACTATGTTTGAGTATCATGGCAATGTAACTTTACTTTAGCCTATGGAAGTTTCAACGTAATCTATAACCAGTAACCGTAGAGCCCTTCAAAATTGTAAACTTACGTACCCACTCTTTCCATGCAGAAATATATTACGATCGAAGGTGATAAATATAAAATGTTATGACTACGCAAAGCACCAGAAACACAATTGGCCGTAGAAGGACTGGGAGGAGGAAAAAGTAGGAAAACTTGACAAGAGCACGAGAATAATTTCAATACACTGTACTACTACATTAGAGAATTAAAGACACAAAATAAAATCCATATAACAGAGAAAAAAGTAAAAGAAGATAGAGTTAAATAATATAAGTATATTGATTAGATAATATTTAATGTAAAATTATATATGAATTTTTTTAATAATAAAAATATAATTATAGCTAATATTATAAGACGTAGCCATTCCCACTCTCAGGAAAAAGTTCCCAAGATCAAAGACCATCATGCAATCCGTCTTAAAAAAAAAGCCACGTATATTGCTCATTTGCCGAAAAAAATAAAAAAAGCTAAATTATATAAATAATATTACTAAAATTTATAGTTATAAAAACAACATTTTAACTAAATACATTTAATTTGATAAAATTTAAATTAAATAAATCTAATGGATAAAAATTATATTTGAATCGTATCTTGATTATTAAAGTATTTTTTAAATATTTTTAATAAAATAATATAAAATAAACATAAAAGTTTATTTTATGAATAAGTGTAATAGGAAGTCATTGTTTTTATGTCAAGTAAATACTATATTTATTTTTATTTAATAATAAATACTTATATCATTCTCCTAATAAATATATGGCATAATAGATAATTTTAAATAATATTATAATATTTTATTAATAAATATTTTTTGACATAATAATAAAATATATAAGATAGAACATAAGAGTATTATTATTTTTTATTATTTCAAGTAGATATTTTATTTAGTTACTTGTAAAGAACCAACCATCTTAACCATATACCTCATTGTTATTAAAGGTGTTCCAACTCTAACCAATGTTTTAGGGAGGGAGCCAAAAAAAAAAAAACTTGAATCTTAATTTTTGATCTAATATTCGTGTTAACATTACATGTTAATAACATATTAATATGATTATTATACGAATAATTAGATATTTAATTTTTTATTTAAATGATATTTGAAGCAAAATTTTTTTCATCATGTATACAAATAAATATATTAAATTAAATTTTTTATATGAAAATAAATACATCCATATATAATAATATATTAAAAAATTTATCTTTTTATCCATAAATCAAATACATCTAAAAGATGATACTTAATTTATATAAGAATTTTTTTTACATGAATTAAATTTAGAGAAATTTTTTATTTATTACTCTATATAAATGCATTTATATATATATATATATATAAAAGAAAATTTATATTATATTCTTAAAATTATCAAAAAATGCAACCCAATAAAATTTTGTATAAGTTAAGTGTATGAATGTATTAATAAGAAACTTTTACATCCATAGTTAATAAATGAAGTACATAACCTTACACCTAAATACATTTATTTTGATAGAGATATCATTTTAATAAAAAACACTATAGTTTAAGAGAATGCATTAGGTGACTATAGATGTGACTCCTATAAAAAATTTCCCCGCTAACAGTGTATACTCACACATGTCAATATTTCTTCTAAGTTTTGCAAACACGTACCCACCGTACGAATCCAAGTGTAACTTTTTCCTCCCTCCTTGTTTCATGTTGCCGACCTCTCATTAGCTTGTTTCCAATAAAAGCACCTACCTCCTCCTGTCAGTCTCTCTAAACACATTGCATTACGCTTTTGCACCTTCTTTCCTTAAGCTCTCTCTTTGCTACTCCCATTTTAGAAGAGCTAGAGATAGAGAAGGGGGGCTTAACTCAACCAACCTAGTAGTTATCAAAACAAAACAAAACAAAACATCCACCACCATGATCAAGACACTAAGCATTTCTTACTCTAACACAGCAAAAACTGCAGAGATTATGTCCAGATACAGACCCATAGCTCCAAAACCAGAAACACAATCAAATCCCACAACTCAAAATCCAAAGATGACCCAGTCTCCTTACTTGAGAAATATCTGGTCTCAATTGCAAGCTAGGCCTACAAGAACACGAAAAAGAGGCAGAGCTACTCTATCAGTGTCACCACCTTCTCTCAAAAGACAAAAGACTCAAATGCTTGGATTTTCTCCTCCTTGTCATATAACCAATCAACTTTCTCCACAACTTCCCATTCTAAACCTTCAAACAATCAATACCAACTTCGAAAACCCACCGGAAGCTATCGGAACTACCAATTTGGTAACTCTTTCTCTCCTCCCCTGTCTTCCATGTAAACAAGACAAACTTTTAGATTTAAATACAGCAGTCGAGATTCCGGAGGATAAGGATTTACTAAAAGGAAAAATCAGTGTACCAAATGTTATAGCACCTCAACCACTTCGGCCTGTAGGGTCCACCATACGTGTTGGTTGCATTAGTGAGGAACTGAGTTTAGCCTTTGTAGCTGATCAAACATCTAAGAAAGCAGAGGAGGTTGAAGCAAAGGTTGAAGCAGAGACTCTTCCAGCAATCATATCTGATTCGAATAACAAAGTACGGATTGTGAATTCTGCTTACAAAGAGATGGTGGGTCAGCCAGAATGTTGTTGGCTTGATTCGATGGTGAGTAGGCTTGGACGTGGAGTCTCGTGGAAGAGAATTAGTGGGGAAGTTCAACTTCAATTTTCTGAATCGAAAGTTCCAATTTCTTCAAAGGGTTTTTCTTGCTGGGTGAGAATTGAATGGGGAAGTGGTGGGAAGAAAAACTCGACTAATGCATACTGTGATGTGATCAGATTAAGATGTGAGTCCAAGGACTTTGTTTACGTATGGAGGTTTCATATTCGCACCTGAGAGGGTTCTTAATCAAGTTGTAACGTTTCAAATTTATAGAATGTAAATGTGTTAGTTACTACAAAGCGCCTGTTATCTGTTCAAGTCATATAACGCCTAAAGTAGTAGCGTTAAAAACCTTCGTATAATTATATATTCATTTTCTTAGTATCTTAAAAGGCATATATTCATTTTGTACGAGTTAAAATTAATATATATATATAAAGATATTTACATCATAAATTAAACCTATTAAAAAAACAATTATAATATTGATGTTGGAGGATTGTTTCATTATATGTACACTAGGTCGGGGTCTTATTTCATGTGGTATGATATTATTAGTTTTAATTCATAATTACAAGCATAATTACAAGTTAAGCAGGATATGGACATGACTTGATAGTTCAAGAGTGTGTTATGATTTTGTTTTAGGGTGTAGTTGTCTAATACTTTAAAATGTTTTATGTTATTTAAAAAATATTTATTTCTTATAAATACTTCACTACTTAGTTTTCTAAGTGATATTGAACCGATGCAATTTTTGTTGTATCATATATCCTCACTTTGGGAGCCCCGCAAGCTCACATGGTCCAATTGGATCAGTCATGATTTGATAATTCAACAAGATATTATAGTTTTTGTTCCTAGGATGCAATTGGTTAATATCTTAAAATGCATCATATTATTTAGAAAACATTCATTCCTTATAAGAATTAACCCACTTAACTTCGTAAGCGATGTGGGACTGATACATTCTTTGAGGGTGTCATCTCATAAATGAAAGAGGAAAGTTACATACATCAATACATCAAGTATGTATGCGTTAGCCTATTTCATTAACCAAAGACATGGCTAAAAGTATATTTTTGAAACCTTCCTTTTCCAAAACTTCAAGAGTGGTTAAAAGGAATCACAAATGCATATTTAGGTTGATAAATACATTTTTTTTAAAGAATTAGCTAACTATTATAATTTTGGAACAAGGACGTCATTTGTATTTAAGAAATTGTATTAATCTCATTATTATTCAATTGAGATTAGCTTGAGATCACCAAACTATTCACTAAAAATTTTCAACTTGATAAACACAAAGAAAGAATTGAATAATATTTACGGTTCAAAATAATAAACAGAGGCATAAAAATAAAAAAATGAACACAAGAATATTTTTTACATGGTTTATTTACTCCATCTACAGAAAGGGTTGAAGAATCATCTATTAAGAAAAAATTAAATACAATACTCAAGGACTTGATTATAAAACGTAAACTAAAGAGTCAAGACAACAACAATATTTATTATGAAATGTAAACCAAAGACTTAAGACAACAACAATATCTATTAGCATAAGCTGAGAGAATAACATAGACGAGAGGTTGAGTGAATAATGAAAGTCCATTAAAACCCTAACGAACAAATATATATGAGTCATTTTAAGTTGGGGTTAACTCAGTGAAAGCTTAGGTCTATTTAAAAAGCCCATCACTTTGCATGAGCTATTAACAAATAAGTCCAACATGAAATGCACTTTTTTTATAATGTTTTTCACTCGAAACTCTTTCAAATTTTATTATAATCATAAAATGCATAAATATTATCATTTATGCCCAACCATTACCATTAACACTTATGGTGAATAAACTCATAAGTTCTCCAACTTAGACACCATAATAGATTACTTGGTTTTGAAACTTTCTATGGTTTATTTTGAAACTCAGTTTAAATAATGCTTAAACTTAGTTAATGGTATTGATTTAGTAAGTATGTTGGAGAGATTATCCTCTATGCTAACCTTAACTACATTAACTAATTTCTTATTTATAATATCTCTAATAAAATGAAATTTAACATCAATATGTTCACAACAACTATGAAACATATTATTCTTTGAAACATGTAAACAAGACTAATTATTATATTAAATATGATCGATTTCTTCCACTTTAACAAAACCCAATTACCTTGAAAAACCCCTAAGTTAGAGGTACTCGTTAATAGTCTCAGTGCAAGTAATAAACTCTACCTTAATATTGAATAAAGCTATAATGGATTGGAGGTTATCTTTCTAGCTAATAGGATTACAAAAAATAGTGAATAGATTACTTGAAAGTGATTTGTTGTTATCATTATCTCTTACAACATTTGCATCACGGTAATCTTCAATAGCATTAGAGTTAGGGTTAGCTTTTCTCATACATAAACTAGTATCAATTGAATCTTTTAAATATTAAAATCCATTTTGTTGCTTATTACCATAATTAATCACATATATGCTAACTACACTAATAACATAGCATAAATCAAGCCTTGTAAAAACCAATGCAAACATTAAAGAACTAACTACATTAGAATAACGAATACATTCCATATATTTCGTATTTTTTTAGTAACAGGACATTCAGCATGTGGTAACTTAAAATGAGTAACAAAAAGTATAGTAATAGGTTTACAATTGTTCTTGGAGAACTTCATAGGAACATTTTTAATAAATAAAGAGTACTTATTTAAAATAACATAAAGCCTTCAAATTCTCAAAGAGGGCTCAACCTCCGATCAGATTCTACATCATCGTTTGCATGCAATAAGAAGATAATTATATGACACTTGGAATAAAGCCAAATGTAATCGATCAAGAAAACATAATGTTCATTAATATCTGAGTAAATTCGAGATAAAATGACAAAATCAACCAGATTAGTTCCCCGTCCTTATAGGTGTAACCACACATAGCAAACATGATTCACACACGTTATAATGTGAGAACCTCTGCTTGGTTACTTGTAAAGAACCAACCATTCCAACCATGGATGCACCTCATTGGCGTGAAAGGTGTTTCAACTATAACCTATATTAGAGAGAGAGAGAGAAAAAAACTTGAATCTTAATTTTTGATCTAATATTTCTTGTTTATGTGACATATTAAGCACATAACAATATGATTATTATACGTGTAATTAAATATTTTAATTATCGTTGATATTTATTATTAATATAATTTTAAATTTATAATATTAAAATACGTTAAAAATGTGTGTAATGTTTTCTAAATAAAAAAATAAAATAAATACTATAGTTAGTAGTATTACATAGCACGAAACTATACGAATTGATTTAGATGATATTTTGAAGCAAAAATGTTTTCGTCACATTTTATATGTAAATAAATATATTAAATTAAATATTTTATATGTAAGTAAATACGGACGTATATAATAATGTATGAAAAGTTTCATCCCTTTATACATAAATCAAATACATCTAAAAGGTGCTACTTAATCTGTATAAGTAATTTTCTTTTTACAAGAATCAGATATCTAAATAATTTGAAGAAACTTTCTATTTATTACTTTATATAGAAGAAATTATTTACATTTATAAGAATCTATTTTAATATAAAATTAATATTATATTCTTAAAATTATCAAAATGATTATGATACAATCCTACAAAATTACATATATGTGTAAATCATATATCTATATGTATAAATTGGTTTTATTAACGAAAAACTATTAAGTGTATATAGTTAATAAATGAGGTGGATATGATAACCTTCATACTTAAATACATTTATTTTTATATAGATATCATTTTAGTAAAAAGACTAACAATACGTTATTGAATTTAAGAAAATGCATTAGGTGACTATAGATCTGACTCCTGTCAAAAAAAATTCTCGCTAGCAGTGTATACTCACACATGTCAATATTTCTTCTAAGTTTTGCAGACACGTACCCACCGTACGAATCCAAGTGTAACTTTTTCCTCCCTCCTTGTTACATGTTGCCGACCTCTCATTAGCTGGTTTGTACCAATAAAAGCACCTACCTCCTCCTTTGAGTCTCTCTAAACACATTGCATTACGCTTTTGCACCTTCTTTTCTTAAGCTCTCTCTTTGCTACTCCCATTTTAGAAGAGCTAGAGATAGAGAAGGGGCGCTTAACTCAACCAACCTAGTAGTTATCAAAACAAAACATCCACCACCATGATCAAGACACTAAGCATTTCTTACTCTAACACAGAAAAAACTGCAGAGATTATGTCCAGATACAGACCCATAGCTCCAAAACCAGAAACACAATCAAATCCCACAACTCAAAATCCAAAGATGACCCAGTCTCCTTACTTGAGAAATATCTGGTCTCAATTGCAAGCTAGGCCTACAAGAACACGAAAAAGAAGCAGAGCTACTCTATCAGTGTCACCACCTTCTCTCAAAAGACAAAAGACTCAAATGCTTGGATTTTCTCCTCCTTGTCATATAACCAATCAACTTTCTCCACAACTTCCCATTCTAAACCTTCAAACAATCAATACCAACTTCGAAAACCCACCGGAAGCTATCGGAACTACCAATTTGGTAACTCTTTCTCTCCTCCCCTGTCTTCCATGTAAACAAGACAAACTTTTAGATTTAAATACAGCAGTCGAGATTCCGGAGGATAAGGATTTACTAAAAGGAAAAATCAGTGTACCAAATGTTATAGCACCTCAACCACTTCGGCCTGTAGGGTCCACCATACGTGTTGGTTGCATTAGTGAGGAACTGAGTTTAGCCTTTGTAGCTGATCAAACATCTAAGAAAGCAGAGGAGGTTGAAGCAAAGGTTGAAGCAGAGACTCTTCCAGCAATCATATCTGATTCGAATAACAAAGTACGGATTGTGAATTCTGCTTACAAAGAGATGGTGGGTCAGCCAGAATGTTGTTGGCTTGATTCGATGGTGAGTAGGCTTGGACGTGGAGTCTCGTGGAAGAGAATTAGTGGGGAAGTTCAACTTCAATTTTCTGAATCGAAAGTTCCAATTTCTTCAAAGGGTTTTTCTTGCTGGGTGAGAATTGAATGGGGAAGTGGTGGGAAGAAAAACTCGACTAATGCATACTGTGATGTGATCAGATTAAGATGTGAGTCCAAGGACTATGTTTTCGTATGGAGGTTTCATATTCGCACCAGAGAGGCTTCTTAATCAAGTTGTAACGTTTCAAATTTACAGAATGTAAATGTGTTAGTTACTACAAATCGCCTGTTATCTGTTCAAGTCATATAACGCCTAAAGTAGTAGCGTTAAGAAAGACTTTAGGATTATAAATACAATGCTGACTTGATTATAAAACGTAAACTAAAGAGTCAAGACAACAACAACAATATCTATTATGAAACATAAAACAAAGACTCAGGACAACAACAATATTTATTAGCCTAAAGGGAGAGAATAGTAGAGATGAGAGGTTGAGTGGATAATATGAATTTATTAAAAACCTAGCGAAAATGAAAAATATATATGAGTCATTTTAAGTTGGGGTTAACTCAGTAATAGCTCAGGTCTATTTATAAAATCCCATCGTTTTGCATGACCCATTAAAAGTCCAACGTGAAATGCTCTTTTCTTATTGTGTTTTCCACTCAAAACTTTTTCAAATTTTATTATAACCATAAAATGTATAAATATTATCATTTATGTCCATCCAGTACCATTAACACTTATGGTGAATAAACTCATAAGTTCTACAACTTAGACACCATAATAGATGATTTGGCTTTGAACCTTTCTAAGATTTATTTTAAAACAGAGTTTAAATGATGTTTAAACTTTAGTTGATAATATTGGTTTGGAGAGTATGTTAGAGATTATCCTTTACGTTAACTTTAATTAAATTAACTAATTTCTTACTTACAATATCTCTAATAAAATGAAATTTAACATCAATATGTTTACAACTATGAAACATAAGCTTTGAAATACGTAGACAAGACTAATTATTACATTAAATATGATCAACTTTTTTCACTTTAACAAAACCCAGTTATCTTGAAAAATCTACTAAGTTATAGGTACTCATTAACAATCTTAGTACAAGCAATGAACTCTACCTCAATATTGAATGAAGTGACAGTGGATTGGAGGTTGGATTTCTAGCTAATAAGATTACCAAGTGAATAGATAACTTGAGAGTGATTTGTTGAGATAATGCATTTCAGCTTCAATATCATTAGAGTTAGGGTTACATTTTTTCCTACATAAACTAATATGAATTGAATCTTTCAAATATCTTAACATCTATTTCGTAACTGCCAATGAGTTTTATCATAATTAATCATATATATGCTAACTCACTAAGAATATAGCCTAAATTAGGCCTTGTACAAACCATTACAAACATCAAAGAACCATTTTTATTAGAATAAGGAACACATTTTATGTATTTCGTATTTTTTTTAGTAACAAGACATTCCGCATGTGGTAACTTAAAACGAGTAGCAAAAAATATAGTAATAGGTTTACAATTGTTCATGAAGAACTTCATAAGAATCTTTTCAATGTTAGATCTTTGAGACAATGCTACCATTCTTCCAATCTCTTACAATTTTCATACCAAATATTTTCTTAACATACCCTAAGTCTTTCATAACAAATTTAGAGTATAAATGAGTTTATCTATCTTTAATATCGACAAACTATAACTAGCAATTAGCATATTATCTACGTATAAAAGCATGTAAATAAATGTCTTTTGTCTATCATTTGTCTCACTTACTTCAAGGACAAACACATCAAAATTTGAGGCATATTGATCTTGAGGAATATTATGATTTCCTCCGTAAAAAATGAAATAAACTTTCCCATTCTTGTGACCGAAAGTCTACAGATTTATATTTATGAGTACATGTAATAACAATGTCTATAAGATTCAATCATAGATAGCCATTCAATTAGATTGAATCCTATTAGTTCAAATATTTTCTTATTTTATTAGATTTTATCAAAACAAGTCAACTCAGTATAACACATCGGTCTAAATATAAACAAATAACCTACTTTTGTTTATCAGTCGTGAACTACAAGAAACACACACCTTGAGGTCAATTAAGTGAACATATATTGTTAGAATTAAATATATATTTAAACACTTAAGAATATATAAATACTCAATATATTATTTATAAACTTATGTTAAATCATTACATATAAAAATATTATCCATAAAACATTACACATCTTTAAACTAGAGCAAGAACATACTACAACACCTACTGGGTTGATCTATCAACCAATTTTAGATCTTCCTAGACACTTAAGATTTAATGTGTAAGCAACATATATAATTTAAATCATATTTCATCCAAAACTCAAGTGTGATCACACGATAACTTGTGAACTTTTTTCCTCAAGCATGATATTGATCACGCCTCTCATGATTATCTTCCTCTTGGTGCTTGCTCATCTAGTGAATATATGCTCGACATACCACAGAAGAACTTGGATTGAAAATTATTACAATCATTTCTCTCTGAAGGTATAATTTTCAAACTATGTTTATTTCATGCATATTACACGATAACTTAAATAACTACTTTTGTTGCATTTTTCTTTAAGAAAAAAATTAGAGAACCATTAGCTCCATTATCCTCTCTTTTAATATAATAGTAAGAGTTTATATTACATTAAATGTCTTTGTTTATGAAGTTTTCTATCACAAAATTCCTCACATGTTACATTTACATTTTATAGTGTCAATTGTTTAAACCAAAATGCTAGTGGTAGTAATAGGCTATTAGATCCAATGAGGAGATTAATCAAGATTTTTGGCCAATGAAAACTAATATCTTGTTGAAGTCAATTTTTGTTAGAAAATCACGTCAAAAGGTATGACACTTGGGAGTATCGTATCTATTTTGATGCTTAAGTCAATTTTTGAAAGAAAAGCCAAGATCAGAGGAAATTTAAAAAGTTTGTAGCATCATCTTATACTTACCTTTTTTGATAGTGAGAACATATTTAAAGATTTTGGAAGATGGCATAATCATAAATAACTAATATGGATGAATTAATATAAATTTATAATATTTAAATATTAAATTAATTAATATATAATTATTTATGATATTAATGATCTTTTATAAATAAGGATGGTATCTTAATGTTGGTTTTAAATTTAAATGATAAAATATATATTTAGTGATTTTCCTATTTACTCATTTGACTTTTCGATGTTACTATGAATCAATCAAATAGAACCACACATATATGGTAATTTTCTTATCCAACATATATACTTAGCAAAATACATGATAAAGAGGGAGGTTTTAGAAGCAACATGCAAAGTTCGTACAAACTATGAACGAAAAAGTCTCAATTGGGTCGATAATTGGATACACAAAGGCTTAGGTGGAAGAGTGACAATGGAGATAATGTCAAAATTTACGAAGATGAATTTTTCCTTAGGAGAGATGTTTTCGCACATATTGTTAGGAGACATCCCTTGTTATGTTGGTAGCTCAATATAAGTTTTGAGCTTAATTTTTATGTGATACTTTTAGTGTATCATTGTATATATCACAAATATGTAATAAATATGTAGGTAGAATTGATTGAAAAAGTGGAAAAAATAGCTTAACAAATGTGAAGATTTTTGTCTTGATTACCACTTATTAGTAGCACCTATGGCGACACAAGATATTTGTTCATTCCGATGTAGTGAGTTTTCCTCGTGGACCGAGAAAGTTCCATAATTGATTAAGCCTATTCATGCTGGTGATGCATATATTTGACGTTTCTAAAATGAATGTCCATATTCAAGTCTCCTAATTTTCTAAACGAAAAAAAATCACTCAAATTCGTTACTTTTAATAAAAATTTATTTTAATTCATTGCTTATGAAATGAGACAACACAAATTTATTACATTTACGAAAAAATATCGTAAAAATTCATTTTATAAAGTAATAGACTTGTACTACTCTATTTTTCCACTTTAAAACTAAAACAACACAAATATATTACTTTATAAAATGAACTTGTGCGACCCTTTTGTTTTTATAAAAATAACCGTTTTGTGCTACCACATTTAATATATACAGATCTAAAATATATTTTTGTTAAAAATAACGAATTTAGATGACTCTTTATTTTTTCTATATCATTTTGTCTACTAAAGTTATCCATGTTTTATAATTTCTTTGGCACATTTTACTTTAACCAATTACTTTTCGGCAAAAAGAAAAGTATACCTAAACAAATGGTTCTTTAACATTTGCTATTTCAGGAAAAAAAAAACAAAAAATTGCTTATCGAGAAAAATTTGGTGCTTTTAACATTTAAATTTGTCATTGTAATGGGCACATCGTGATTCAATATAAATATTTAGATGATTGTTTTAACCTATTATATCAATAAATTTTATCCCATTTTTAGTGATGAATCCTTCCAAAAAAAATGTAAATAAATAGGATAAAAGAATCCTTAAAAATGTTCAAAAGAAATGTGGAAAAATGAAACAAAAGGAGGATTGACATTGATCATTTGCTTCGCAACATGGAAAATTTTGTCCAACAAAACATACATTAATTACAATAATAACTGGTGAGATCAACCACATATACAAAATTAATAGTTAATCAAACTTGATGAATGCTCTTTATACTCTATCCATAAAAAAAATGAAGTATAATTCTTTTCCAATCATGGCTATAAAATATAAATATAGGATTACAGGGTAAATGAGATCATTTCTTTATCCTCTTGACACTTAAGTGAATTGTCACTATAATCCTTAAATTTGAAAAAAAAAATGATATTGCAAAAATAATTTGAAAAAAATGTCCTTTTGGTGTCTAATATATAGGATTAAAGTGACTATTTTTACATTTATAAAGACTGGTGTAAAAAATTATTAATATAATATAATTTTCCTATCCATCGAATCTTTGTATTCTTTTTTCTAGCTTGTTTTTCAATAACTAGTTAAAGACCCGTGGTTTAGACAATAATTATTATACTTATGTTTTAATTTTATCTTTGTTTAATTTCTACAAATTATCTAAAATCTAGGTGATACAATGATGTAAAAACCATGCTATTTTTATTTTTTATTTGTTTTAAGTTTTACAACATAAGTGAAATCATTGTGCCAGATACAATGACAAATAAATAAATAATAAAAATTAATCAGAAATTTTTGAGTTAATTAAAGATATATTATTGTAAAAATCTTTTAACCAAACGTATGTATAGAAAATAAATATGATAAACAATGTTAATTAAATTCTTTGAATTTTGAAATAAACATAAATATGTAATATTTATAAGAGTCTTATGTGTGGTTAGATTAAGTTATTTTTCAAAATTTAAAGGGAACAACATGTGGTTATTTTAAAGTATAAGAATATTTTTGTCCAAACCTATTTAGATGTGATTTAGAATTTTATATATAGTATAAATACTAAGGTATATTGATTTGCTTAGAAAGAAAAGTAACACATAACTACAAATGTGCCTTGGCATCATCTCTTGTCTTGAATAGTATTATCCTCGGCTATAGAACCTAGTTGTGAAAGTCTTTGTTGTTCACCATGATACCATGTAAGAATGGATTACGTGGAACATCTTTATTTCCTTCCTTGTTCTTCAAGTTATTATCAAGACCACTATAATCCAAACTCTTCCTTTTCTCACTATCACCAAGCTCACTATAATCCAGATTCTGTAAAATATTTGGAAGTTTTTTAACATCATCATCTTTGCCATATTTATATCCCATATTTTCCATGTCAAAATTCCCTTTTTCATTTGCAGAGGCAGTAGTAGTAGATCCCATGGTTACATTATCATCATCTACTAACACATTTTCTCTGAAGTTTATCATCGAAAGTGGAATCCTTGTGAAAAATACATCTTTGAAGTTCCCAAATAACCCTTTATTATAGGGATTTTTCTTCTTATCATAACGATATCGAAAATTCTCATAAGTCGTCTGTGAAAAGATCAATTTTTAAGAGATTATAATTTAGGCTAAACAATTTCTACGCTCCCTAAAATTATAACTCATTTACACAAAGATCTTAAAAAATTAATAATTCGACCCCCAAAGTTATTCAATGTCACACTTAAGTTTAAGTTTGAGAACCTAAGTGTGACACATTAGTCCCCAAACTTCTAAATTAGAACTCATCTGTTAAAATTTGGGGATTTTAGAAGCTGTTTAACCTATAATGTATAGTGACATGAGAAATTAATAATGACATGTGCATAGTTTTTTAACACAAACATGTCATGGTTCTAGGAAAATCATGCATTCTTTTAAAAGTGAATGACCAAGAGACACAATTACGATAATAATTGCTATGGAGTAGAATAAAATGGATGAAAGAAGGGTTTACCTGGTTGGTGCAGATTAGATAGAAATGGAAAACCGTAAGCCCACCAACAAACCAAACAACAATGAAGCAATACACAATGAGAATAACTGATAAGATATCGCGTGTCATGATCTTCCATATATTTCCCCCCACTCGAAGAATGTTGACCCAAGAAAAGGAGAAAACATATATACACAAGATGGTTGATGATGATATAAACATTATGAAGTGGGGATAATTACGCTGCAATCAAAATTAGTAGAATATGAAACAATTAAATACGGTAGAAACTTTTGCTTCAAGGTCCTCATGAAATTAAGAAACAAGTAGACCTATCAACTTATATTTTTTATTATCATTGTCTTATGATGGAAGATTAACAAATGTGAGATCTATCTTCACCAATTTACATATCTCTACAGACAGTTTTCAGCATCTGATAAAGCAATCAATGTCCATGTAAAACTTGTTGATAATTAGATAACATATGACATACTATGATGAAATATAATATTTGAAAATAACTTACTTGTCCAATACATTGGCCGACCCATGGACAGTGGTGATCGAATTTCTTGACACAGTTATTACAGATTGAACAATGAGATGCTCTTGGAGGACGATATAACAAACAAGTGTCACAGAACTTCACCTTTAGTGTATGACCATTTATCATAATGTCCTTGGTTCGAGGTAATTTCAAATTAGCCATTTTGTTATTGACCCATTCTGTTGATGAGGTAGTGTCAAGTGATTCAGCTGATTCAGAATGATGATGTGAGTTCCTTAGAATTATACCTGGATCTCTTCCTGATGTCAACAACAGAAAACAAAAATCCTGCATAAACCATGAGCAATTTAGAATTGTGGTTTCTTGTTTTCAACTTCAATTTCTAAAAATTTAACTTTTAAATGAATAAAAAGCCATTTACCAACCAAAACAGTGAGGACCAATCCACCAATCAGTACGGGATATACAAAATGTGGATTATCTCCTTTGACCATCAAAAGCATTCGTATACAGAATGTAATAGCAGGACCTCCAATTAGGAAACTAGTTAGAATCAATGATGAAGCATCATGACCAAATACTAGTCTTCCACCACACAAAAATTTCTAAACACAAAACAGCACTATTAGTATTGATAAGACATGTGTGTAGTTGGGCATTTTTCTCAAACCAACTCTCTCTTTCTTATTCTAATTGAAAAGAAAATAATGAAACATGACAAGAGGAAAACACATACATTGTTACCCTTCCAAACTTGGTAGAGCCTTTTGGTTGTGGCCTTGGGATGCGCCATATCCTTCTTTATGCTTCCACCAGAGGGAAAGTTCCAAACTTGACTCCTGCCATTAGTCATCAAATTTTCAATTTTTATATACTTCTTGTTTTACTTTGTTCTTTTTTTCATAAATTTCTAATTTTCGCAAATACCCACATGAAATCTGATCCAAATGTTTAGAATTTCATGAACCCTTTGATGTTTTGGTTAATGGGTTCCTTCTGGGTAATGGAAGTGAATGAGATTTGATACTACGATTTTGAGGGACGACTTTTTTCACATTTCTAACTTTGAGTCATTTCTGCGTCCCTCTCTGTATCGCAACCCCACTCACAAATTGACCCTAACCCCTCAAAATCAATCCAACAATCTCTCTCTCTCTCTCTCTCTCTCTCTTGTTGTGTGTGTCTCTCTAACAAACTTGCTACAACGATTTCCGAAGTTAAGCGTCTTTTTCGCAGGTAAAAGTGTTTTCTTCCATTATTCTCAATTTAACTAAGCACCTAACGTTATCTCAGTTTTAGTACGCGATTAATTTCCTTATGGTTCTTCGTTTACAAGAACAAAAATATATATATACAAAACAGCTGACAATGGCATGGATTTAAGTTAAAGTCGTATAAATTTATACACTTTAATTATTTTATTATTATATTTTATATATTTTTATCATTTTTTATAAATTTTTATTTTTTTGAATATATTTTTTAAAACAACATCACTAACAATAAATATTTAAAAATAAAAATGTTTTAAAAAATTGAAAGAAATAAAAAAAATTATTAAAATAATTAAAATTAATTTAAAATAACGAAAATTTTATTTATATAATAATAAATTTATTAAAATATATCAGTTTAAAAATATTATCAATATATTTAATTTATGTAAATAAAACGATCCCTCCTATACATAATAATTTATTTTGTGAAATAAAATTTAAATTCATAAATACTCAATAATACATTAGTAGGGAGTGGATGTCACATACAAAATTTGATTGTTACAATTTGAATTCCGGAAAATGATAAAGAGATATAAATAATCATTTTTGCTCAACTCAACATATGGAAGAATTATCTATAAAGTTGAATTACCAATTTTTTATAAATTATTTTTTCACCTAGCACACTAGGAGTGGGGTGTGCAAAAATGTGTGCATTCCTTATCATTCATCTTATTTTATTAGAATTAAATTACTTAAAATGTCTCATTGTATGTTTTGGTTTTTTAATTTTTTTTTAGGATATGATCTTTTTAATTTATTTTAATACTTTAGTCCCTTATTTTATTCTTATGAATTATATAATATCTCTCTCTTTTTTATTTTTATTTTTTCATATTTAATCAAAATTGTTCAGTTTCAATATATATCTCATTCTTCCTTCATTTTCAAGCATTAAAAGAGAGTGAGAAAGAAAGAAAGAAAGAAATCTCTCTAGCAAGCCAAAACAAATGGCCTAACCAAAAACTAATAGCCAAAAATGGCTCAGTTTAGCTTTAGTTTTTCCTAAGGTTTTAAACCTTCGTCTTTCTAGTCCAACTAATGGCCTCTTAGAATCATGGTTGGCTAAGCCACCATACTTTTAATTATGTACATTGTTTACCTTTAGGAACAATGGTAGCAATAGGTTAAAATGTACTATTTTTTTGAGTGGGGTATTTTTTTGAGTGGGATATTACAAATACACTTGCTACTAAAAAGTGGATAAAAAATCTAAAATTTTAAAAATATTAAAAATATAACACATGCATGTATTTTTTGAATTATTATGTATTTCTTAAATCAACTTCTAACTCACAAAATAAACTTTGATAAGTTAGACTATATATCTATTGATTTAGAAATAAATAACAACCTAAAAAAATATACATACCCGTATTTAAGTACTCAATTTATAATAATTTTTTAAAGTTTTATATTATTAATTTATTTTTTAATAGATAATAAACATGTAATATTTTATATAAAAAATTAATAAATTTTTCTTAAACCTTTGATGATGCATGTCACCTAGATGCTAATTCCCTTTTTATCAAGGGAAGCATAACCCACAATCCGAACACGACTAATATAAAATTTTCACCTCTGCCTGCTCTATAATTTACCATCAAATAGCAAAAGTTTAAGCTAAGAAGATTTTGATATACTCAAACTTTGATCTACCTGCCTAAATTTTTCATTGATACAAAAGTATCCAGATTTAAAACATAATAACACATAAGTTTTAAATAGAGATTTAAAATTCTAATTAACTCATTAATTTGTTCTAATATATAATGGCCTGTCATCTATGAAGTAAAAACTGTTTCTACCATGGATTATATGCATGTAAACAATAAAAAGGAAGATTAGTTATTTGTCATTTAATTCTCTATTTGAAACTTGCATGTTATTGAATTTAAAGTTTAGATATTTCTGTGTTTAAAAAAAAAAACTTCTAGTATTATGCGTTAAATAGGTTAAAAAATTTTGAAACTCAAAAGCTGATTAGTCAAAAACTTTATTTCGTTAAAATCTGTTAGATTATACACAAAACCAATTTCATTTTAACTTATTCTAGTTTCTTATCGTCATCATTGGCCCATAGAGCAGCTAGTTAAAGAATTACTTTTGTTTGTAGTTCTCTTGACATCCACCTGAACGGTACCTTTCCGTAACTACTGCAACAAATGCCTTTTAGGTCAATCTATGTATTAACCGATTTAAAATATAAAATCGGTATTTCTTAACATAGTATAACCCCTAATAATATAATTAAATTAAAATTATAATTTAAATAAAACATTAGATAATCATATGATAAAAATTAAGTTCATAAGATCTCTAGATTAATAAATTAACTAGACATAATTTTGTTTATAAAACTCATATTTCTCATAAAAAAGACATAAAAATTGATAAAAAAAAAGAGTAGAAGAAGAAATACAATCAATCTCTTCAATTATAGTGCCAATTTTCTCTTGAATCTCCACTAAATTTGTATCTCCTTTTGAATTTTTCTATATTTTTCTTTTTTAGCTCAAAGAATAAATCAAAATTATGCTAATGGTGACTTATTAGGGTTTATGGGGTGATTAGGGACTTAAATATAGCTCAAGTGCAATTTGGATCATCAAATCAACTTCAGATCAAGGGTTGAGATCAAAACAAGCAAAATTAATAATGCTAGCCAATCATAGCGCGACACATGGCACACAGAATTCACTAGGCGAATCAAAGAGCAACGCATGGTAGGGGAGACCAGTCCGAGTCAAAGCATGTTGAGTCAGCTTTATGCGGCGCAATGTGATTCACGAATGTAGATGATGTGGCGCACAAGTGGAACGGCTGAACGAGTAGATTGGCAACACATGGCATAAAGGTTTGGCTGTGCTTAAACTCAAAATGAAAGCTATGCCGACATGTGGCACATGGTTCATTGCCCCTCACACGCGGTGATCTACAATTTGTTGTCCCTACTTGCGTGGTGTCTATGTGGCTTGCCTAATCAGCTCCTCTACTTGCATGGTATGTCACATGGAAGCTTATGGTTGATTATACGTTAAAAATTCATAAAAAATCCAAAAATTATATTTTCACCTATTTTCACTAAAAAAATATATATTTTAATATTTTTAACCTCAAAAATACTACTTATTTAATAAAATAAGTAAATATTAAGTAAAAAAGTAGGCTAATGACTCTATTTTTATAGAGTCATCACATAACAGCAAAATAAATAAGAATATGTTTAAAAGAGTCTTTAAAACTTTTTATTCATTTAAAAGCTAGATATTAATTAATTACCTAAAAAATAACATATAACAAAAAAATAACTTATATATAATGCATCTATACAAATTTAACTTAATTACAATATCCATTATTTATGTAATTTTACAAGATAAACATATAATAATAAGATACCTATGTTATTCAATCATCGGAATTTTCTTTTGATTTTTCATACAACCTTATAATTTAAAGCATGTGTTCTACTTATTCTTCTCGTAAATCTTAAAAAAATTGCTTACTATAGCCCGTTTTACTCTAATCAAAGAACTACATGTATTTAAATTCAAAATAACAATTTAATATCATGAATTCAAAAAAATAACTTGTATATGTTAAAATATTAATATACTAGTTATTTAACAAGTATACATACAGTATGACCTAAATGTTTTCATGGCCTCAAATGAAGAGGCTTAAAAATCAACATAGTTTGCATGCTATGTGAAATATTAAATATAAAGTCTTTGAGGTTAACAAATTTAAAGTATGATTATAAAACAAGGAGCACATCAAATAATACCTAACAAGTATTATGATTCCAAAAACATAATTATATGCTCTACATATAATAGGACATGTTATTATCAACATGTCAAATAAAGATGTGCTAATCTATTTTACTAATATACTCTTTTAACATATAAGTTATTTTTAATGAATTTATGATGTTAATTATGAAATAAATTTCATAACAAAATAACCACATATAACTTCATCACTTTGTTATGAAACGTACAAAAAAAGTATACATGGTTTATCAATTCAAACATCTGTATTATTCAATCATGCAATTCATTAAATTAATAAAATTCATTCTTAATAATCACTTGCACATATCATAATTTTATCTTATATAAGCTTATGTGATTTTTTAAGGACAATGTCTTTACTCTTATTCCACATCTTTTATGCCCTATCAAAGTTTAAAAAATTAGTATTTTAATCTTTATTCAATATTATCAAGAACAATAGAAGAAAAATAGTTAGTTATAACTCTTACATTTCAACAATGATTTTTGTGTCTTTATTCAATTCTGTAAAAAGAAAGTCATAATACTAAGCATGATTAATATATAGATCATGGATTACCAACATTCAATGATCTTGACCTTATTCAAATTTTAGTAGCGAAGAGATTATCAACTTTTGATTTCTCTAAAGTGTTAATACTCTATTAGTAATTGTTTCCCTCTTATGCTAGCATTATGCTCTCGATATTGATTCATATAAGATGAATCATAAAACATTGCTAAATGTGACAGGTGATTAGCTTTAAGTTGATAATAACATGCCTTATATAAAATAAATATATATAATTAATTAGATAATATAAACATAATTATATGCTCTACATAAATAAAAGCTATTTATTGATTGAGGGCTCATCTTGTCCACACTTGAATTACACTTAAGTCGATCATTTGAAAATAAAATAATTAGAATATACACTTGATCGATATATAAGATTTTCCAATGTCTACTTTAGATATTTGTTTAGGAACTGACACAATTCATCCATCATTCATACTATTTTTATTCGTAAATCATTATCAAAGAGCTAAGACTTTTATTGAAGTTTATAGCACACTCATAATTATACTTTTTTCATAGCTTATTCTTGAATGACTTGGTCTATGGTGATTTTCTACTAGATACAAATTTATAACAATATACTTCTTTTGCATCTCTTAAATTTACGAAACTTAACAACTTCGGTATAATAGACTAAACAAGAGCTATTATATTAGTAACAATAAAAGTATAATAATAAAATACAAGTAGTAAAAAGTTTTATCTCAAGTAAAAATAAATAGTACCATGTCAAAATTGAGCACAACTTGATTTGATGGCCAAGTCATATATTATCCAATAGCTTATTAGACTGTGGTAGCATCAGAGGGCACTGGTAGTGGACAATAATGGGTCAATGATTGATCAATTACTATTCACCCATGATTTCACAAATATTGATTGTAAATCTTTTGGTCATTGCTCAATTATTGTACCATTTCAATAGCAACTTAGTCCGTAAATGATGGATCTTTCAACAAATATTTCATATTCTATAAAAACAATTAAGTGTTATATACAATAAATAAAAATATATAATAAAAAATAAAAATAAGATTTATTCTATGCAAGCTTTAAATCTTATCACGAATGATTCATCAAATGGAGGAGGACCCTTTTGTGGGGTAGTTATTGGAAGAATATTCTCATCAAAGTATTCTTATGAATGATACTAAGAATGTATAGATTGCATTGAAAACATTGGACTACTATTCCATTGCATGAGCATTCTTGGCATATATGTGAGTCTAATAGGATGACTATATCCCATAGAGGACATAAGTTAGCCATAAGATTACATGGGTGGCATGCCTAACATAGATGGTGGCATGCCTAGCTAATAGGACATGCCTTGATTATAGTATGGTGGCATGCTTGGCATGTGTTGTGATGCCTTAGCTTGGTAACTTTGAAATTTCTATATACTTTCAAGGTTACTTAACATAATAGTCTTAAAGGAGTTAAATTATTCTTTAACTTTATTAAACTTATCCTTAGTAACCATCTCATACCTTTGTTTTGAAATATTGAAATATTCTATGTAACCATCATATTGGCTTCCCCTTAACCCGATCAGGATGATCGGGTCCAAATGCATAATATATGACATCTTAACTAGTTATTCAATTATTTAACCTTTATTTATTTATTCTTGGACCTTTCTCTATAAATAATAAAGCTACATTATTACACAAATATGAAAAATTCATAACAAGGACTTCATATCAAGTTAAATTACTAATTAACTTATTGAATAGTTCTTCTCCTCATTCATTCGTTGGTTTTGACTTTTTCATTTTTTGTGTCTTTGTTTCTATACATCATTCAACTTGGATAACCGGTCTACCCAATTTAGCTTCCTACATATCATTGGTTTTGACTTTTTCATTTTTTGTGTCTTTGTTTCTATACATCATTCAACTTGGCTAATCGGTCTACCCAATTTAGCTTCCTACATACATAAATTAAATAAATTTATTAACTTAAGTTAGAGGAAAATAAATATAAAAATAGTTATAAATTAACAACTTAATATTACCATTCTTCCCTAATGATTTTGATGGCAAGTATGTTTCATAAAGTTTCTTATCGGTCAGACACAAAATTTCTTAAGTTTTATGAGTAACCATAAGGAACCTTTACACATACCAAACATTTAAAAAACCCATCCATCTCTTTTATTGACTATTGTATATTATGCTGGTGACAAGTATGTTCAATTCTTATCATTTTTCATCCTTCGTGCCAATTCAGGTCGTATGCCTAGTTTCTTTAAATCCAATATTGCTCTAATTTCATCCTTTGTTTTTTCAGGTATATTAAATAATGTATCAATCAAGCTCTCACATACATTTTTTTCAATATGCATGACATCTAAGATGTGGTGAATATATAGGTCTTTCCAATAAGGTAATTCCCAAAATATTGATTTTTTATTCTAACAATCATGTTCTATTGTTTGAGTAACATTTTCATTTTCACCATTTTTTATTCTTTTTTCACTCATATCATTTGAATATCATACCATTCAATCACCTTAATATCTCAACTTCTCGCAAAGGCCTAGGTGTAGGATCATGATCTTCTTCACTATCGAAAGGTTTCTTTTGGTATCTAAACTTGTGTCAAGATGAAACAAAATTTCTATGTCTTCTATAAGACATCGTTCGTCCATGAGCAAGATAAATTACAAAAGTTTCATTGCTTAAAATAGGGCATTCTATATAATCTTTTGTTGCATGTCCTAATAAGTTTCCATAGAAAAATAATTAATTATCCATAAAAAGACCCCTTAAAGTTAAAGTATTCTACCTTATGTGCATTATGAACATTTACATCATCATTCCAAAATGTTTTTAAGTCATCTGTTAGAGGTTGCAAATATACATTAATATCAATTCTGGGTTGTTTCGGACCTAATATCAATAATGTTAACATCATGATTTTTCTTTTCATACATAACAAGGGAGTAAGGTTATTTTTTACCATAATTACTTGCCAACAACTATATCTACTACTAAGGAAACTATGTGGATTAATTCCATCAACAACTATACAAGACAAAGATTTTGTGGATTAAATGTAAATTGAGGGGATAAATTATCTACTACTTTCCAATTTAGAGAATCAAAATGATGATGTTGCATCCTATCATCATATCGATTCTTTGAATGCCAAGTTAACATCTTTGATACCTCTTTACTTTTGAACAAACTTTGAAAGTGAGGAATCGAAGGAAAGTACCAAAGAACCTTTACAAACACGCCTTTTTTTGGTGTTATCTCATTTTTTGTATATTTCCATCTCAATTATTTACACACCAGACAATTATCTAATCTAACGTCTCATTATTTCCTATAAAGAATTCAATCATTTGTACAAGCATGAGTCTTATGATATTTCATCCCAAATCGAGTAAGAGGTTTCCTCACTTCATACATTGAAGATGGTAACTCATTACCCTCAAAAAACATATCGATTATTAAATTTAACAATTCTATGAATCCCTTGTCCTAAAAACCATTTTTTGCCTTCACATTGTACAAATAAACCAATCCCAATTTTTTAGTGTATTTCTTGCTTTTTGGATACAACGGCTTTTTGACATCTTCTAAAAACATTTTAAAGGTTTTAGGGTCATTCTCATGTAATTTATTTTCCATAATATGAAATATATTTTCCGTCTGTACATTATGTTTAGAGTGCCTATTATGATAAGATGTATATTATCTACTCAAATCCTTATTTTTCTCTTTCTCATGAGTACCATTAATATTTTCTCCATGATAATACCAACATTTATAACTCATAAGAATACTACTATAGATAAGGTGATACTTAGCTTCATTAACATCATGATATTTCTCATTTTTACATTTAATACATGTGCATTGAATCATATTGACTTCATTATTACTATTTTTATGAGCGAATTTAAAAAAGTTTCAACTTCAGAAATATTTCAATTCCACTTGGGACATTCAAGATTTGTTCATTTTTTATTAATGATATTAAACATATTAAATATGTATAAAATAAATATAAATGTACTAATCATCAATACATTTCAAAAATTATTTTATGATGTTTATAAATTATTAGAATTTTAATCAAAACATCATATAAAAATAAATACATAAAATCTAAACAATTAATAAATTCATTATAACATTAACAATATATACCATTATTTAATGCATGTAATAATAAGTTATAAAAACATTAAATATATATATATATATAACATGAAATTATTTAAAGTAAATAAATAAAAAATATATTGTCTTCTTTAATCTTGAACAAAAATGAACATCCTACATAAAACAAAAATATATACAAATAATTAATTACACATAATATACATAAAAATAAAAATTAATTTTGCAAAAATTAAATAAAAATATAAAACATCAATAATAAGTATAAAATAATCATATGGATACTTACAAAAATCAAACAAGTGAGAAAATGAAGAAAAAATGTGTTTCGTAAGTGAGAAAGTGAAGGAAAATGGGTAAGAAAATAGTGAGTGTTAAGCTAAAAAAAGAGTGAATCTAGATCAAAAGTGAAGGGGAACAAAATCCAATTGACGAGTCAAAAATGGTCCAAAATATCGTATGTGTGAGAGAGAAAATAGGGGACATAAGCAAGAACTATAAGGGGAGGGGAAAAAGATGAAAAGGTAAAAAAATCCAATTTATATTGGTTCTATGCGACAATTGACGCCATGCCATGTGTGGCATCGATTGACATATAGAATTGATGCTACATTCCACATGTAGTGTCGATTGACACGTAACACTAACGCTACATATGACACATCGATCCTACATGAAAATGGACACTACATGTGGCATTGCGTTGGTTCTATACGTCAACTAATGTGAAACCATGTATAGCGTTAGTTGTCATGAAGAACCGAGCTGATGCTATGTGCCACGTGTAGCGTCAATTATACATGTGAACCAATTCTATTTTTTGATTTTTTTAGTATTTTTTAATTTTAAATCTATTTAAAGTTAGTTTTTAACTTGAACCAACTTTAAATTTTAAGTTGGTTTATTAGCGTACCAATTTATAATTCATTATAATCCAATTTTTTCTTATAATCAACTTTAAACCTCAACTTAAATACTCTTTATTATAGTAGTGTACGAATAATAGCTTCACCTTCGCACACCAACTTAAGGGGATTAATGGTCAATTTACTTATTTTTTAAAAAATATTTTTTTTGGAATCAACACATAATTATTACTTTAATTATTAATTCACTCATAAGAGAAAAATCCTATATGTTTCTGATCATATACAATAAATTTATGACTCAAAATTTAAATTATATTATGTATTACTAAATGCATCTCATTTATAGAATTAGCACATGTAAAATTCAATTAGAGATAGTGACAAGGTATAAAAAAACTCCTTGCATTGAGCACTACTTACACTGAGCGTGCATACACTAAAGTCTATTGTTTCCGTGCAACCATAAGGTTTCTTAAGAATAGTTATTTTAGTTCTTAAATCAACAAATCTAGTGTCAGAAAGTGATTTAGTCATAATGTTAGAAATTTGCTCCCATATAGATGTATACTCCAATAATTGTCTCGCATTGACTATCTCTCTCACAAAATCAAAGTCTATTTTTATGTATTTTGCTCTTACATGAAAGCCTGGATGCTTAGCTAGAAAACCAACATTTACATTATCACAATAAAGTATTGGTGAATCTTTTAAATGAACTTTCTACTCACATAGAAATTTTTGAATCCAAATCAACTATGATATAGTATGAGAAAGAGAACAAAAGTATGCATCTTTACTGAATCTTAACACAACCTTCTATTTTCTAGAATTCTATGAAATAATTTATGAGACAAAAAATATTCAATAGCCATCAGTGCACCTTTTATCATCACTGTATGATGTTCAATCTGCATTAGTATATATAGTTATATTAAGACTATTAGACTGACCAAGCATTATCCCATGACCTGGTATGCCTTCAAGTACCTAACAAGTCTTTTGGCTACAGTCCAATGAACATTAGTAGGTTTTCGGAGAAATTGGCACAACTTGTTAACATAATAGCTTATTTCAGGTCTTGTAAGTGTACAATAGCTACTACATTACGATACAAAGTGGAATTTTCCAAAGGAATACTAGCCTTAGGCAAAGTATTAGAGAAATCATGGGAGTAGAAGTAGGCTTTGAATCTTTTAATTGAAATTGATCAAGAAGATATCTTATGTATTTGGCTTGACATAAATGAAAACCATAAAGAGATCTAGTAACCTTAATTCCAAGAAATAAATTGAGTTCACTTAAATCTTTTAGACAAAATATAGTATTGAGTTTGACGATTATGCTAAAGATGAAATCATTATCATTTCAAGTTACTATAATATCATCAACATAAATAATAAAATACAAAAAACACACATTCTTTATCATACAACATCATAGAAGCATATGAATTTGATTTCTTGAATCCCTAATTAGATAAGCATCCACTGATTATGCTAGAGATGTAATCATTATCATTTCAAGTTACTATAATATCATCAACATAAATATAAAAAATATAAAAAATACACATTCTCTATCATACAACATCATAGAAGCATATGAATTTGATTTCTTGAATCCCTAATTAGATAAGCATCCACTTTGGATCTAGAAATCCTTGAAGTTATGTCATGTAAACTTCCTCTTTAATATTCCTATTTAGAAGAAATGCAGTATTAACATCCAACCATCTAACCATCCAACTCTAAGAAAGAAATAAGTTGAAAACAATTAGTATAATGTATTTTTGACTACTGGACTAAATGTTTCGGTATAATCAATGCATTCAGTTTGATGAAAACCTTTGGCCAACTCCCTAGACTTATATTTTTCTAAGGTCTTATCTACTTGCAACTTAGTTTTGAAAACCCACTTGTGACCTATGATTTTACCACCTCTCGACTTAGGAACAAGCTCCTAAGTCCCATTTTTTATGAGTGAATCATACAAACTTGGCATAGACTCTCTCCATTCAGGGATAGCAAGTGCTTCTATTACTAATTGAGGTTTGCAAAAAATTGTGATCGAAAGTAATTAATGCCTTAGTTTTAAACACTCATTTCTTAGCTTGAGTGAGCATAGTATGAGTATTAATAGAAGGAGGTGGATGATGTATACCAGTGTTAGAAGGAAGTGCAAGCAAATCAATAGATAAATAAATACCTGAGGGATTAAAAATAAGAAGTTGGTTCTAAAGAACCAAAAAGAATATGAGGTATACGAGAAGGTTGAGAAGTGGTATGAGTAGAAAAAGAAATAGGTGTTATGGAATGAAGAGGAGAAGAAGGTAAATTCATGTCAAATGATAAAATCTGACTAGAATTAGACATATTAATAGCATATGAAGACAAGACAAGTATAAAAGAGGTATTTTTCTTGGGTGAATAAAAAGAGGTGTATGTAGCTGGTGTTTGGATATTTATAGTAGTGGAAAAAACTAGTGAAAAAGTCATAGATGAATATTTTGGTGAAACTTATATACTTGCTGAGTTGTCTTAGAAGTAGGAAGAGAAACAAAAAAATGTGCAAGATCAGAAGTAGACAAAGACTTCTCATGAGAGTGAAAAGAGGAAAACATGTTCATCAAATCTAACATAAGAAGATACATAAACTTTACTAGATGTAGGTTCAAGGCACTAGTAACCTTTGTGTTGTGCTACATACCTAAGAAAATTATAAGGTAGAGAACGTGGTTCTAGTTTGTTGTGGGTGTAGGGTCCTAAGAAGGGATTCCATGAGCAACCAAAGGTTTTAAAATATGTGTAGTTGGATCTACCTTTAAAAATCAATTCATAAGGGCTAGAATAACCACGAGTTTTGAAGGGAACTTGCTGATGATATGAATAACTATTTTAAAAATGAAATCCTAATAAGTCGTAGGTACACTAGATTGAATTATTATAGCCAAACTTTCTTAAAATACTTTCTTATTCCTTATCTCCACCACATCATTTTGAGATGGTCTGTAAGGACAAGAAATCCTATGCACAAAACCTTCTTGGAATAGTTTAGATTTCAAGATTTTTAGTTCAGACCCACCACTTTGTGACATCTTAATTTTTGTATTGAACTACCTTTCAACAAGTAATTCAAAATGAAGAAATATTTGTGCACTTTTATGCTTTGTTGTTAATCACATATATCCACTAGAATCTATTACAATCATCTACAAGCAATAAGAAATACATCATTTTTTGAACAAAAGTAACAAGTGAAGGTCCTTATAAATTCATATGAATAATGTTAAAAGAATGTAAGGACTTAATGTGCACATGTATTATAGGTAATCTATGGGTCTTTGTTAACTAACATGAATTACACAAGTTAAATTGATTAACAATAATCAAATTTGTATGTATACTATTAGCTACATGTTTAACTATGAAGAAATGAGGATGATCAAGATGATCATGCAATAAATAATCACTTATAGATGCCATATTACAAGCAATATCAAAAATAACCCCTTGCTACTCATGTGGTCATAGAATCTAATACAAGAAATCCTTAGTTTCCCCCGTTGAAAGAGTAGTCTTAGTAGCCAAATCCTTTACACAAAAGGTGTTAGGAAAAAACTCAACAGACACTTTATTATCCTTACAAAGTTTCTTGACTGATACTAGATTTTTCTCTAATTGTGGAACACACAATAAATCATGTAACTTCAGTTCATATGAATCACCAGTCAAGCAAGCACTACCTAGGTGTGAAATAGGTATAGTTTGTTGAAAATCAACACCAACATAATAAATAAGTAGGAAAATAAATGAAGTGGTTGAAGGATGTAGAGAAATAAATGGAGTGGTTGAAGGATGAATAAATAGGGTGGTTGAAGGTTGTAGAAAAAAGAACTGTGTAGATAATATTTGTATGGCTAGAATTATTTCTTAGTTTTATATTTGTGTGGTGTAGATTGCTTGGTGAGGACTATAAATAACCTACCTTGCATTTGGTTTAATCATTCAATCAAAAACAAATAAGTCTTTGTATTCCTAGTTTGAGTGTGAGTTGAGAGCTTTCTCTTTGAGTATTTGTATTTCTCTTCAATTTGTGAATCGCCTTTGAAATTTGTTATAATGGGTATAATACAAGTATTTTGTTTACTTGTTTGGATCTAATATTAGTAAATTTAGAGTTATGTATTGTAAATTTTACTCAATATAGTTGAACCGTTACAAAGTAATACTATTGCATTACCAAGTAATATTGTTTCACTATCTAATTAAGGATGAGAATGTTACATAGTGCTTTGATCTTAGGTCAGATGATGAGTAGCTTCAATGTCCATAAACCATTTCCAAGTAGTAGTAGAAAGAGCCATAGAGATAGCTCATAAGGCTTATGGCTGAAAGGCTAGATTGAATGTAGGTAAAGAAGGTGTAGTGTGATAAAAAGTACAAATAGATTCAAATTCTTGATATTGATTATCTGAATTTGAAAAATCCTGTGCTTTAGCCAAATTAGCTTGAGGTGGTGGTCCTTGAGGTTTGTTTTGATTTCGATTAGAAAGTACACTATTTTTGGACTATGAATATCAAAAGTAGCATTTAGTTGTAGTATAACCAAAATTTTTACAAATTTGACACCGAGTCTGGTCAAACTTTGATGTATTGTTTTTGTTTTATGCATTACTAGTATTCTAAGATGTATTTATAGAAATATAAGAAATTTCTTTCTATTTATGAAGAAAAGAATGAGTAAAACTTTGTTTAGAGTAAGCTTTGGTGTAATTAGCCTTTTCACTTATAGATATAATAGATTCATGTGATCTTACTATCTCTCATGCATTCTAAGTCATGCAAATAGTTCATCAAGGCCAAGTATCCTCTACTTACCAGTGATACTAGTCACAAGAGAGTAAAGTTTGAATCCAAACCACCAAGCACATATAATATCTATTCATGATCACTCATTGAATCACCAGTAACTAGAAAATGGTCAATCATCTCCTTTGCTACACTGATGTATTGTTCAATGTTCATAGGACCTTTTGTCAATGTTTGTAGATGCTAACGAAGATCTATTACACATCCTTGAGAATTATCTTTAAAAGCTTTAGTCAAAGGTTGCCAAATAGTCTAATGCAGTTTGCTTGCCAATTAAATACTTGAGGTAAGTTGAAATAATGGATAAATAGATCGTATTTTTTAATTGCACTATCTTGCCTATCCCAAAGTAAGAACTTAGGATTGTCTTCGAAAATTTCATAAGATTTTGAGATTTCAAATGCATAAGAGAAGAGTTTCTTGAGAGATTTGAGGGTAAAACAAAACCTTATTTGGTCAAAGACATTTATAAAATGTTTTAGTTTTTCTTTCCATATCAAATAATTGAAATTATAGAGTTTAATTGAAAAATTAGAATTGATAGGATAAATAGGAAGAGATGTAAAAGAAACCGATGAACTGAAGATAGGAGATGATGCTGGTATTGAAAGAACAAGATCAGACAAAGCAATTCCATCTAATATAACTTGTGTTAGAATTGTGGAAGAATTTTGATTATCCATAACTAACAAGCTCTGATATCATGATAATAAACCAAATGAAAGAAAAGAAGAAAATCAATGAAAAGCATGATTCAAGGAAATCTATCACTAATGAACCTAAGGTTCAACATATCTTCACTTATGCCTTTGAGGTTTGTAAAAAGAGCTCTAATATCCTTGATGTTTATAGTTAATATCACTAAAGTTCTCAAATGGTTAACAATATTAACTTTCCATCCAATAGTGTATTTTTCTTTTCTAAGACTCTAATATCAAATTATGGCTGGCTGTTTTATAATGCTAATGGTTACTTCATGCAAATTATTATTTAAAAGCAAACTTTTAAGTTTTTTATCAAAATATTATTTTATTTTTATAATTTTCTTATATTTATGTTCATATAGACTTGTGGCTAGTTTTTTTGTATTCATTTTCTTATTTATCAGTTTTATAAATGTTATAAGTAAATATTTAATCATTCAAGATCCTTAATTGACTTAGAATGATAATTATCATACTTGAATGTAATGAGCCCACCATGGTCTCCTTTTTCATTGTTCATCTTCTTTTGCTACACCTGACATGCCTCAACTTGTTCAAACCTTAATATCCTCCTAGTAATGGTAAAGCCTTTACCTCTGTACATAATATGCTATCCAAATTAGACTTACTAGAAAATAGAAAAAGAGTGATTGTACTTTATTTTATTCATAATATTAACAATTATTACAATTCTAAAATCCAACTAAGAACCTTGAAGAGATTCTTAGTCATTTATTGGTTTTAGATATATAGTTGCTAGATGAATAAATTTTAGAGTAGAAAGGTTGTTATTGCTAAAACTATGTCCATTTAATGAAAATAAGGCAAGGAATCCCTATTTATAATAGTGAAAATCATTATTTTACTTCTACATTAATAATTTACCTAACTTTCTATTTTATGCTTTTAAATTTAAATCTTTCATTTCCTTGGCTTTACTTGCTAATTGAATATGTGTTTTCTATATTTTTATTCCTTTGTGTCATTTTCTATCGATAGTCCTTTTGATGATATAGATGATGATGCATCTTCATATTTTTGATCATTGATGCAGTAAATTCATTTGTGATCCTCAGTGGTTTTTTGTGTAAAAACAAAACACCTTTCTTGTTTCTTGACAAATTTTCAAGTTATTACTGTTAAAATTTATCTCAAACTTACTAGTCAAATAATTTACTTTGATTTAAAAAGAATTATCAATTTTCTTGAGTTCATAATAAATTTGACCTAACATTTGTCCTCCTAGTTTGTAAAGCTCATTTGTATTGAATTTCTTTTCTAGAAACGTCCTTCATTTGGTTCTCTATTAGTGTTGAAAATCTCTATTTGATAAAATGATAAGGACTAACACAACCTTCTTCATTCCCATAAGTAAACTGAAAAATCTGAGATAGATAATTTTTCTTTTATTCTAATATTTTTCCTAAAGTTCTTAAAAGCTTTCTTGAAATTTTTAGGAAAATAGTTTAATTCACTTAAATTAATTCCTATTTATAGGTTCTCAATTAAACTTGTATGGAAATCTTTATAAAAAAATTAGATCATATTCTTCAAGAATATTAAATTTACTACCTGTAGGAAATTCTTTTTCTAAGGTAAAATTTCATAGCTTCGATATGCTTATGGGTAGATGTTATGGATAAGTTATAGAGACTCAACCATTATGGTTTACTTAAATTTTTGTATTGGTCTTTTTCATCTTCAATGTCCAATGTTTTTATTTGGATATATGGTCCGACCAGGAGCTCGGCCCATCTAACAGCTCGAGCCACAAGACGAGTCATCCCAAATGACCTACTTGACCCCATGCTCGCAATGCACTAATAAAAGGGAGACTCGCTCGAGAGAACCATGTTAATCTATAAGATTGACCACTAACTCAAGCTATGGTCAACCTCAAATTATAAATTGAATCAATTTTTATCATTTGTATTATTCTGACATCCCATGTATGTGTACATCCTATATAATCAACCTCTGTATGAATAATGTTTTATAAATAGATGGAGCTATTAAGGAATCCACACATTTAATCAAATACTTTGACTTCTCTCTTAGTTCTCTCTCTACAAATCATACCAATCCCAACATTTTGGCCCCCATCATGGGGCTCAAACTCTAAGGTTGAGCTTTAGCTTCTGACCCTATAGGATTCACCCCAAATTCTAAGAGAGATCTAAGAGACTAAGCATCACCTATTACTTATAACCATTCTAGGAACACGTGCTGAAGGACAATTAAGAATAGCAAACGAGGAGGCTACAATAACAGTGGACAACACATTTCCTGTCTATAACAAGGCCTTTAGCAGATACTAGAACTCAACAAGAGTTAGCCTATCATCTCCTTGAGTTAAGAATAGAGCTCGAGGAGATAAAATGGAAAAATAGGTCCTTGTGCTCACAATCAGATAGGGGAGCCTCTAAGGATTGAACCCCGAGCCTAATCAACAGTAATGGGTAGGAACATGTCTTGTCTGAGCCAAATTTGGGTGAACGGAAATTTGAAGGGAACCTTCTTTCCAACTAGATGAGACCTAGCAATGACTAATGGTTACAAGGTAGGAAAATCTTGGAGGTGTGATTTCAGGCATTGAAAGGCATAAGAAAGGTAAGGTTTCTTATAATATGGATAGGGACTGCGAACAACTTTATGTCTCCCCATTCTTCGATAAAATAGGAAATGATGAACCACCAACCAAGTTCAATGCTCCCAAATTCTCTAATTACTTAGGAACTAAAGACCCTATCACACATGTAAAATATTTCTAGACTTCCATGGCCCATATGAGTCTCACATAGGGAAAAAATGATGTCATAATGTGCAAACTGTTCTCTGCTACTCTCTATGATGGTGCCCAAAAGTGGTTCAATAACCTGGCACCCTACACCATAACATCTTTCTCACAATTTTCTAGGTTGTTCATTCCCAACAACTGCTAATTTTCTCCTTAGAGAGAAAAAGAAGAAAGAAAGAAAAAATGTTCGAACTAAAACTGAACTGAAAAAAAGAAAAAAATTCATTCTACCACGCGTACCCCAAAAGCATATATCCCCTTTCAATTCTTTTATTTTATTTTTATTTTTTATATATTATTTTTTTTTATCATCACTGGGGAACAAAATTGTATGGGAGCAGCACGCGTGAACACACTCTGCATATTTTTGAATTTTTTTCTTTTTCTGCATGCCACGTGTCACCATGTGATTCGCTGAGAGAAATATAGTGACACGTGGCATCTTTTCATTGGGTGGTAAGAAGGGCGCATGAAGAACGCGTCGCACAGGATTTCTTCGGATTGGAAGTGGTTAACGGCTGGAAGTGGGTGTTGTTTCTGTGTTTTTATTTCACCAAATACATGCCACGTGTTGTCATTTTATTCGTTGGAATATTTATGAGACACGTGGTTGGTCATTTTCCGTTTGAAACGTGAGGGTGCATGCCGCTTGGATGGACCGCGTCACACGAGATTTGTACACGAGCGGCTCGGTGCGCGACAGCTTGGTTCAACGCACTTCAATCTGGACTGTTCAACTCATCCAACGGCGATCGATGCGCCTCGAGGGAATCGCGCAGCCGACATGTGGTTCCCACCGTGCCAATCAGTCTGCGCGGCAGGTGGGCCCCACTGGCACGCGCTTCTACTTCGTCTGGAATGCACTCGCTACATCGGGGCCGTTGATTTGATGATCGAACGGTGAGTGATGGGCGTCATGATTGGTGAGAGTGTCATTCATTTCCTGCGCAGAAAATTCAATTTTCTTAATTCTATTTTGACCCACAAATATACTTCAAATTACATTTTCAACTTTATTTAATTGCAATATAGCCCTTTTAGTAATTTAAATTAAATTTTAAACTTTTAATAACTGAAATTAAGCCTGATTTTAATTTAAATTATATTTTCAACTTTTATAAATTGCAATTAATCCCTCTTTTATTTGTAATTATATTTTTGGGTATAAATTTGGAATTAAGTTCGTTTTCGACATAATTTACTTAATTTTATTAAAAACAATAAACACTAATTTATTAAACTAAAATTAACTAAAAATACAGAGAACATGGCAATTATAATTAATAAAATAGGTACAAATAACTATATAAAATACAGTTATCAACGTGTAAAATGGTCAAAAAATAGAAAGCCTTAGGGGAGATCATTCTCACCTTTTAGGGGCCCTCCATTGAGAATGAATTTGACTTAGGTTGTATTAAGAATGAAGAAGGACCTAAATGTCAGATGGCCTTTGACGATGAAGTCTCCACTTAGGTACACAACTAAATGGTGTACCTGCCAGAAAGATGTGGGTCATGAAGACTACAAACTCCTCAAAAATTAAATAGAGGATTTGTTGACCAGAAGGTATTTGAAGGACCTCATAGAAAGAAATTATGAAAGAGAAGTAGATCAAAATAGTTGAGAGGCAACAAATTCATCCATTCCATCAAACAGTATGAGATATTGCTATAATGAGCCCAATGTTAGAACTATCCATACTATATATGGAGGGCCTAGAATCAGTTGGGTCTCAAAAAATCACGCAAAAGGTTTTCCAAGGAGCTGTATGAAAAGGTAAGGTCTTCTATAAAGATCATTTTCACTCAGGAGTATAAGACCTTATCCCGTCATAAAGACCCCTTAGTGATCACCCTAAGAATTGGGTCTTGTGATGTATGCCAAATTATGATTGATACGAAAAGTTTAATGCATCTTCTTTTTTTATCCACTGTAAAAGCCCTAGGGGTGAAGGAGACTAAAATTATAAAGACATAACTACCCTTGGTAGGATTCAACAATAGCACTACCTATGTTGTAAGGACTACAATGTTGTCTTGTCATGGAAAGAGGGTCAAAAGTGATGACTACTTTTGTGATTATTGATGTCCCAACTCACTACAATACCATCTTGATCAGGCCATAGATACACAAAATATAGGAAATTTTTTCCACCTTCCACTAAGTGATCAAATTCCCTACTAATAAGGACATGGATGAGATAAGGGGAGATCAAGAAAAGGCCAAAAGTTGTTACAAAGATTGATTCCCTCTCCCAAGCATTGATACATTAGTTGATGTTACCATTGGCTTTGGAATGATGAGTTTCTTGAATGCATATTCTAGATACCATTAAATCAGAATGCACTCTAAGGATAAGGGGAAAAAATCCTTCATAATCGAGGAAAGAACTTTATGTTATACCTGAATTCCATTTGGGTTGAAGAATGTAGATGCCATATATTAGCACCTTATTAACAAAATGCTTAAAGATCAAATAGGGAGAAACATAGAGGTATACATGGACAACAAGATAGTGAAGTCAACATAACTCCTAATAAGATACAAACCTTGGTCAACATAAGGCCACCCACTAAATTGAAGGAGATCCAATAGCTCAATGGAAGAATAGTGGCACTAAACAGGTTCATCTCTAAATTCATAAACAAGTGCTTACTATTCTTGAAATTGTTGAGAAAAAATGTGTCAATATTTTGGAACAAGGACTATGATAGGGCCTTTGAGGAAATCAAGTGATACTTGAGAAACCCCTTGTCTTGGTCAGCCCTATCCCTAGTGAGACATTTTACTTATATTTAGTAGTGTCAGGTTCCTGATAGAAAGAGACAAGGTTCAACACCCTATTTACTATGTCATTTAAATCCTAATGGATGTTCAATACAAATACCTAACCCTAGACAAGTTCCCCTTTGGATTTCGCCCATAAACTCAGTGCACGAAAGCTCAAACATTACTTTGGCTCACACATAGTGGTAATACTTACATATCTACCATTGAAAAGTATACTGACGAGGCTAGAAGAAGTAGGAAGACTAGCACATATTTCTATAGAATTAGGAGAGTATGAATTAAGGGACAAGTGGTGATCGAGTTTATGGCCGAATTTAGTGAGACACCCAAAGTCATAAACAATGATATGCATAAGAAAGTGTATGGGATAGATAAAATTAGAGGAAAACCTAGCAAGTAATCATTGATAGAGCACATAACTTCAACAATACCGGGCTAAAATGTGGTCATAATTGATTAGGACAACAATTGTCTTAAGATGCTTTCAGACTTAATTTTCAGGCAAATAATAATGTCGCAGAATATGAAAAGGCCATATTTGGGGCCATGACATCAAAAAGGCTCGGGGTAGACAAGATCACCTTGCATATGATTCTAGACTAGTGGTTAACCAATTCTTGGTTACATTTGAAGCTAAGGATGGAAAGATGGTGGGGTCTTTGGAGAGGATAAGTCATGAGTGCTCAAAACTTTCCAAATTTGAGATCAAGTAAATTGCTCAAAATGAAAATGGTCACACTAATACTTTTGCCACTTTGGCATTGATGCGAGAGGCAAACCACAACTAAATAGTGTTGGTAATGATTTTGGCAGAAGTAAGCTTGGAGGAATCTGAAGAATTGTCAAGTGTGTGAATGCTCATACCAACCCATAGTTCACCCCAATATATAACTTCCTTGAAAGGGAAGACCAGTCCAAGGATTGCAAGCTTGCAAAGGATATCAAGGCCAATGGAGGTCAATACATGATCAAAGAAGGTAGGTTATACAAAATAATCGCACTCAGACCTTAACTCTTATGCATAGCTAAAGTGAGAGTTGAAAGATTGATTTTTGAAGTACATAAGGAGGAGTATAGCTTTCATTCATATGGAAGGAGACTGTCACAATAGATTATGAGGAATGGTTATTATTGGGCTACTATGTTGGCGGATTGTACAAAATATACCTAAGAATGCAATAAGTTCCAAAGATTCACCCCCTTGTCGCACACGCCACCAAACACCATAATAGGGGTGGTAAGTCCATGAATTTTCTACAAGTGGAGGCAGGACATAGTATGACCCTTACCCCAACTAAGAGTCAAAAGAAATTTATACTAGTGGCCACTAATTTTAGTAATGATGATTTTAGTATTTTATATAGTTATATAGTTATTTTCATCAATTTTAGTAATGATAATTGCTATGTTCTATTAATATTTAATTAATTTTTGTTAAATAAATTAATATTTTCCTTTTATGTGCTAAAAATACATTTTTAATAAAATTAAATAATTTGTATCAAAAATGTACTTAATTTCATATTTCTATCCACAAATATAATTTATGATAATATAGTTTCTTAATTACAATTTATAAAAATCGAAAATATAATTTAAATTAAATTTGGGTTTAATTATAATTATTAAAAGTTTAAAAATTTAATTTAAAATTAGCAAAGGGCTTAACTGTAATTTAAGAAAGTTCAAAATGTAATTTGGATTAAATTTGTGGGTCAAAATATAATTAATAAAAGTTTGAATTTTCTGCATAGATAAGGAATCGCACTCGCACAAATCACGACGTTCATCACCCACCGTCCGATCGAAGCATCAACGGTCTAAATTTGGCAAGTACAACCAGACGAGGCAAAATCACGTGTAAAATCTTCGTGGTACTTACCGCCACTGGGCCCCACGTGGTCGCGCAGTGCCGCGGCGCCGAGTAAGGCCCGCGTACATGCTCGGCTGCGCAGATTTCCCGAGGCACATCTCTAACCGTTGGATCTCTTGAACGGTCCAGATTGAAGCTTACGTGGATCCGGTGCCGTGCACCGAACCGTTAGTGTCACAACCGTGCGTGCGACGCGGGTTATGGTAACGCGTGCATCCTCGCTTTTACAGTAATAAGAATCTACCACGTGTCCCACCAATATTTAAGCAAATCATATTCGACACGTGGTATTTTACAATGTGGCGCGACCGCGCCGGATCACGCCCGTTGCTACCGTTGCCTCACTTTTCGCGCCCCAATCCCGTGCGCCGTTCCTCGCGCTGTGGCCTGTTTGTTCGCCTAATGACGTGCTACCACGTGGCCTTTGGGAATCTTGCAATAATCGATTTTGACACGTGGCACGCACAATGAATTAAAAAATGCTAATCCAGGTGCCCCCTTGCCTCACGCGTGAATCAAATAAGATTTTTCGATACGAAAATCGATACGCGTGATTTTGTTTTTTCGAGAAAAATTATTACGTCTTTTTGATAAAAAATAAAATAAAAATGTAATATTTTAGATGTATTTTTTAGCTATAACTAGATGATGTTATGACAGAGTTTGGGAGTTTTTTTAGTTTATAATTTTTTGTATGTTCTGTTTTGGAGTTTGACCGCACGCAGTAAGCCATTTTTTGGCTTTTGTCAGAATTCTCGCGTGTGCCAAATATTTTCGTTTCTTCATGTTTTAATTTTCCTTCTTCTTCTTCTAATTTTTCTGCATATGTCGTAATTTTAATTTTTAATTAATGAAGTAATTTAATTTTTCTAGGGTTGCATTTGATCTAAATTTATGAAGCTTTAATTTTAATTATTTTTTTTATAGATTTATAAGACGTTCGATTTGTTCGTTCTATTTTGTGCTTAATGCTTTTTGATTATTTACGAATTTTATCAAAACGATTTGTGGCATAAAAGTAAACTTGAGAAAGACATTTTTGTGTATATTGCTCGTAAATAGAATGACATGTATGATGAAGGATAGGAATATACCCTAATTGTATGTGTGACCCTTTGAGAACTTAGAACTTAATGAATCTTATTAAATTTAATTCTCATAGAGATATAGTGAATTAATTTAACGAGGTGTGTTTATAAGGAGCTCGGAAGAGATGTATGAATAAAAAAGAAGTTTTCGGTTGACAAATTAAATGTACTAAAAAATATAAATCCAAAGAAAATAATATGATTGGAGTGGATTAGTTTGGTGAAAAATTGCAATCCTAGAGTTCTCTTATTTATTTTTGTTACCTTTTTCCATATCAACGATTATTTTGGATAAAATCAGAGAGATACAATTTTAGTACTCAACAAACTATAGTACAAATCTCCGTGGGATCGATCTTTACTTACAAATATTTATTACTTGTGACCGTGTATACTTGCACGTTTTTCTGTGTGTTGCAAAACCACACAACAACTAGCCCTGAGGGAAGCACTAACAAGACCCCATTTTCCCCAGCCTATAGGACTAAAGTAGTAATACCAACTGAAGTTACAATACCCACTACCAGGTTAATTTTGATAGAAAAATAGAACAAGGTGAGTTAGGAAATCAAACTAGCCCTTACCAAGGAGAAAATGGATGAAGCTTTGAGGAGGAGGATCAAGCTAAAAAGAAGAGTATCATATTATTACAACATGGTCATGCACTTTAAAGCATTTTCCATGGGTGATTCGGTTCTTGAAAGGGTCTTCCCTAACTAGAAGGAATGGATGGCTTATAAAATAGGGGCAAATTGGGAGTGTCCCACTTATTGAGAAACATCGACAAAGTTGAAGATGGAACCATTTAGATTGCTCGACACTTAAAGAAGTATAACTTTTGATGTATAATCATTGTATGCATACTTATGAAGAGACTTCCTCAACAAATGGTTCTTTCCTAGAAGCCTCTTACTATTTTATGTCATGGGCTGATCACCTCAGTTATGAACCAAGTTGGTTTTTCTAAGAAGAGAGTTGAACACCTTGATAAGGAACCAGGTAGCGCTCCCGCTCCTACTATTTTATGTCACAGGTTGATCACCTCGATTAAGAACCAAGTAAAGAGCCTTGACACTTACAAAAATCATGAGTTATTCACATCGATCAAGAACCAAGTTTGCATTTGAACATTTAAGGAAAAGTTGAGCACCTCAATCAGGAGTCAAATTGAGCTCTATCTTCCACTGTTATATGTCAAGGGAAGATCACCTCAGTTAAAAACTATTAAGATCACCCTAACACTCAAAAAATTTGCTAGTTGATCACCTCAATTGGGAACTAGATAGACTACCTCAAAACTTTTAGAGTTCACTCTCTAATAAGCATTGAAAAAAAACATGAAAAAATACAACGGTGTGGCATTGCAAATGAATTCTATTAAAAATATTTTTATTTTTTAAGCCCAAAATGATTTTAAAAAAAACTTATTATTATATAGCTCAACCTATTAGAAAGTTATAAAATCTTCAAGTGCTTAGATGCCTGACTTGTGTCCAAGTTATCAGCCTTTCCACTAGAGGTAATATCTCAACCTAAATCTTGATAATTTCTCCTAAAGATTGGTCATTGCCTCAGAGGGGATCGATTTCAACACAAGCATAGAATGCTCTAGTTCTTCAACAACTCTCATCACCTTGATGAAAACCCCCTCAGATTCTTCATGTAGAAGTTCGAACAATAGCACTCATTGTCCATGAGGGTGGCTATTTTGGTCATGGTCTCCCTCTCTCTAGCTTGATTTTGAGATAGATGCTCCTTATAAGAAGCGAGCTCATACGCGATCTGTTTATAAAGCTTTAACCTAGCCTTGAGTCCAAACAATTCGATTTTCAATTCTATCTCCTAGTTTTTAAGTCTTACTTTTTCCAATTTCAAAGTCTGGCCTAAATGTCTTCTAACACAATCAAATCCTATAACTTTCAAACAAAAAAGATGGAGAAGTAGTTGAAAAATATTTCAACAAGGTTGTCTGAATCCAACAAATGCCCTTAACCCCTATTTATAGGGGATGGTGTCCAAAAAAGGTTTAAATGACATTTAGAGGTAGGTCAACATCATAAATGGGTACATAAAAAATAATAGTATAAATACATTACTAAATAATCAACACAGTTCCTAAAATTAAGGTAATTTTAATTGATGAAAAAAATAAGAAAATTACAAGACATAGCCCGTGACCACACAAGTATGAATGGAATCGAGCTCAAAAGAAAGGGTAAAAGACTTAAAATCTGCCCAGGCCTCTAGTCCTCACCACGTTAATGGTTCTCGGCTTTACCTTCTATACCAATAACCTCAGTACTATCTCCACTATCGCCCGAGTCAGAATTTTTTTTTCGTCCCCACCTTAGGATTGGATGGGATCATATTGAGGAATGATTGAGATGTCTAAAATTTGGTAATAATACTCACCTAGGCCTCTCTTTTTGGCCTTCTTTTCAAAAGATTCCATTGCCATCCCGTTCCCAATTTCTATCCTCAAGGTGAGCTACTCGGTCATAGTGCCAAGTTCGTACTTAGCTTTTCCCTTAGCCTCCTCGAGTTTGGCTACTATGCAATTATTGGCCTTAAGGTCAAACTTGGCCTTTTCTTAGCTTCCTCGAGCTTCTCCATATGATTCATGTAGTCATTTAGCTTAAACATAGCCTTGGTCAATTTCTATGAATTATCTATGGCCTCTGCCTCCCATTTAGTGGCATTGACCAATAACAATGCATATGATTCAAGCTATCCATACCTTGGTTCCTATTCAACCTATAGAGTAGCAATGCATGAAAATTCAAATGATGCAAGGTCAAATATCATAAATATACATCTATGATAAATAAAAGTGTGCACAAAAAAAGATAGCATACCTCGTACATCAAGTGACTAATCATAACATTAAGCTTTCACCCTTACATATGGCTTCAAGCTACTTCTTATGCGCCATAAAAGGAAGTTGACAAAAATAACGGTTGAGTTACTCTGATGCCATGCTCTAACATAGAGCCACCTTATCCATATCATTTGTAAAGTCTTGATTACGCTTTTCCCTTTTTAGAAATCCCTTACAGGTGGAATAGATGTTAGGGGAGTCGAGTAGGGATGGGGAGAGGTATGTCAGCCTTGGGAGGCTGGTGAGGACTTGAAGACATTTAGCAACTCAAGCCTGAGTATGGGCTCATCCATAGTAACTTTCTTTTTTCTTTTTAAAGGAGGTGGATAGGCCCTCCTTGTTCCTTTTCCTCCCTTTAGAGGCCTTCCTCCCTTGCATTAGAGGTGTATGACTTTGAAAGCTAGTCTTCTGATAACCAACCCCCTCTTAAGCCAAGCTAGGAGATCATCATCATTGCACTTCATATTTTTTGAAAAAAATAAGAGGAGAAGAAGTGTTAATATAATGATATCGTTCCTATCAATTAAAAAATAGAGAAATAAGTGTGCCAAGTATAAGGGCTAGTTCACCATCATTAGGGGCCACCTCAAACCTACCCCTATAATCCATGGGAGGGGTCATGCATTTAGCAGGAGCTTGAGCCTTATGGAAAATATTAAGAAGGGAATCCACTTAATCGTGGCTCATTAACCCGTGTGTGACAAAGCATGTAGTATTTAATATATGCCTCTATGGGGTCTTCTCAAATAGATAGTTCTGGATATCAACCAGATGTTACTTTGCATCCAATGTTAAGGTCATGATTAAGGAACCTATGTTCTTTATCACTACGTCAGTATTGTTCCAGGTGCTCCTAATCAACCTGGTGTCTTTGGTTGGAGATTCCCACTGACTTGAGACATAGAAGAAATATTCCTTCTAGTTCTTCTCATTCTTAGGATGGGTCACATTTATACCTCTGTCCTACTTCATAGACATGTAAACCCTCCTTGGGCCTGTTAGGTTCTATTTCAGGACGTAAGCTTCATTAAACTTAGGCATTTCCAAATCCATATTGAGCTCCTGGCATATTAATGTGAGGTAGAACAGATACCTCCAACAATTAGGCATCAACTGACTTGGTACGAATTGAGTCCTTGCTAAAAATCTGCTTAAAAAGAGTATAGGGGAAACTTGATCCTCAACCATAGAGCCTTCTCATGAAAGACCATCCACCCAATTTAGGAAGGGTCACTGTCATGGGGCCCCTGCCATTATAATTATTGTTTCCACCGAGTAGAGGATGCTATATGTTTTCCTCAACCTCTCCTCATCACCAGTGATGAGACAAAATCGACATGCAATGTCGATCATGCGGATACTTTCATATTATATTTGTAAAACTCTCGCAAGTGCACGAATCATTTTATAGAAAATGATAAGTATACTCCCAAGGTCGATCAAATGAAGGGATATTTGTATTTTTTTTAATTTATTATTCAAACTTTTAAAAATGAAATTAAATCCTAAACATCATTTCACGATATTTTGGTTTTGTGTTTCCTAATCTAATAACAAAAAAATAAACATAGATATAGATTCAATAAACAATAATGCAAATTTTATTATTCATAATAGTTGAGTATTTAAGGATATAATAATTAAGTTTATTATGCTTGTTCATATTATTTATGTTATTAAAAATGTAAATTAATATTTGTTGATTTTCTCTTTTTGGTATGAAAGTGTCCTTAAGGAGGGTTCAAATTATTTTGTTTAATATTAATTACCTAATATCCAAATTATTTTGTTTAATATTAATTAACTAATATCCTTAGGTGTGGGGCCTATTAATTAATTAAGTATTCAATTTTAGATTTATTTCTAAGAAAATAGAAAACCATCTAATAACATCTTTAGGCAGAGTCAGTTAATTACACTTTATTCAAGGTGTCCAAATTAAACCTAAGAATTTAATTATCGGAGTACTAACTTTCAAGCTTTAAAACCATTATTGAAAATATGTCGTCAATATTTTTTTATGCATATTTTCGCAAGTGTACGAATCGTTCAAGTAATAAAGTGTACAAAAGTACGGATATCGAACCCACAAGGAATGGCGTTACTAAGTACCGAAATTGACTAACCCTAATTTTATTTGAAAATCGAATTGTTGAAATTGTTTTAAAAGCAAATTAACATAAAACTAAACGCAAATAACAAAATTTAATGTTGTTCACAAATGATTAAAAACGCTAAGGCATTTGATTTCGATAAATCAATTCAATCCGATTTCAAGTTATGTTATATGAGAATCAAAGTTAAAAGTGATGGTTGAAAAACCCAAACTTATCTAATACTCTTTCTCAAGTTATATTAGAATTACTTATCTATGAAAACCGACTATATTTATATGAAGATTTAATCACAAATAAGCACATTACGATTTATGGAATTTCTGGAATAACCACATACATCATGCATTAGGTGTCAAACTCGCATTCAACATACGGTATTTATCACAAGAAGCATTCATTACACATCTCTTCTCGGTCTCAATATAATGAAACAAATCATCTAAATCTTGATCATAAATTTAAAAGCATTAAGCATGGAAATAAATACTCAACTTGAAAACAATGAATTCATATAACGATAACACAAGAAATCAGATTTTCATGATCTAACTACATCATAGCCTTAGCAAAACAAATTAGTTCATAATGAAAAATAAGAAAAAACATTATTTCAATTGAATCCATGAATAACAAATATCAATAAACTGCAGAATATAAAAACTAAGGAGAAGAGATGAAAAACTCTAGAAGATGAAGGCTTGGTAGCAACAATGGTGAAGATCCTTCAAGTCTCTCCAAAATTTCCTTCTCTTCTCCAAAAATGCCTTTGAACTCTCCTTTCTGCCGTGGTCTCCTTCTCCATCATAATGTATATATAGGTCTAGGGTTTTGGAGGGCAATTTTGGAACAAAACAGCATAAAAAAATGTTTTTGAACGAAACTCGCTGGCGGCGAAGTTATTCTCGCCGCGGCGAGATCCTTCTGGAAAACTTACGATTTCGGTTTCGCTAAATCTCGCCGGTGGCGGGATTATTGTGGCCGGCGGCGAGATGCACTTGGTCGGCGGCGAGATGTATTTGGCCGGCGGCGAGATGTATTTGGCCGGCGGCGAGATGTACTTGGCCGGTGGAGAGATTGCTTTGCCAAAATCCATGCTCTCGGGAAGATTTTCAACATTTTCTTCGTAAGGTTTTCACCGGCGGCGAAATTCCAAATTTTGAAATTTTGTTTTCTTTTTCTTTGATTCAATCCCGATCATTGTACTTTGTCCCTAACTTCTCCAAAATCATGATTTTACCTGAAATTGTACTTTAAACACGAAATACCCGTGAAATGACATTTGTGGATTAAATAATCAAATAAACACAATTTTCACACAAATATCAACATTTAAATCATAACAAAAATGCAATAATTTAGCTCTTATCATTTTTTTAAATAATAATTCTTATAAAAAAATTTTTGAAATAGAGTTTCACTCTAACTACCGGGCAATTGTACAAACAAATAAAAGATCACTACTCTAAATCTAACCGGATAATTAAACCTTAAAATCTAATTTTCAGATTTAATTTGTAATGAAAAATAATATATTTCTCTCTAACATCCTTAATATAAAATCTTGAATAAAAACAAATCAATTTAGTTTATAGAAATGTTTTATCTATTTAATATTTCGCAAGCATAAAAACATTATTATTATATCATATTTACAAACAGCCAGCCATGTTAAATTTAATCACAAACAAATTAAATATAATATATAAGAATAAAACATAAAAAAATAATTGTAAAGAATTCATTTCAAACTTATACCTTAAAAAATCCTCATAAAACTTTGATGCTAATTATTTTGCTGGAAAACCTCGAAACGGATTTGTAAAAACATTGCTAGTTCTTCTCAAAAAGAGAACTTTAAAAACTAAAACTAAGAAAACTTTCTAGAGATAGAAAGAGTTGAGAAAATTGTGTCTTTTATAATAGGGGAAGATGATCCTTTTATAAGTGAGGAAAAGGCCATAAAAGGTGGGAAAATATTTCAAAATTTGATTTTGGAACCATTTGGATAGGCAAGCACATGTGTGGGGCATGAAAATTGCGACAGACAAGCATTTGGTGCGCACGGGACATGCTTAGGAATATGCGGGCGCGCAGGACATGTTACAAGCGTGCGCTAGTATGCACAGAAATCAGTGCAACATGTACTAGGCGTGTGCAGGGCGTGTACTAGGCATGTGCCAACTGCATGTCGGTGTGTTTCGGTTGTGTGCGAGCATGTTTTGGGCATGTATTGGGCATGTGTTGGGCATGCGTGCGCATGGGACTCAGCTTAAATTGGCGGTTGTGCACGAGATTTTTCCCTTTTTGACATTTTTGACCGTTTTGACCCATTTTGTCCAATTTTTTCATCTTTTTAACTTTTTCTCATTTTTTTCTCAACATATTTGTGATGTATTGCCATCAGTATTTTTCTTCGAGTCTTTAAGTTATTTTTGAACGAAAATACCTGAAAAATAATAAAAATACTTGTGATTCTGAAAAGACAATTTATATAAAAATATGATAAAATATTACAAATATAAATATATTTAATCAATTAAAGTACATTAAATCATGGTAATTTTAGTGCTTTTTAAGCACTCATCAACCAGCCCTTAATACAGCCTATAGGCTTCCCGACCCTTAGGTTTCTCTCCTTTTTTCTCCATGACCTAGCCATTGAGATTTTTGTCTGGGGAATGTTTAACCTAATAGCTGCCATGGCTTGAGAAGGGGCGAAGGTTGAAGGATGAGTTTGAGATTGCCTCTCACCACTTGAAAAATTTATCTCGGTAGAGAACCCTACAGCATCACTTGTGTTGGGGTATTGAGGGCTCTACCAAGAGCCAGATCCTGAGGTCTCTTCTCTATGCATAGATTTTATAAAATATTACAAACCATAAAAGAGAGGGTAAGACACAAGAATAAGAGATTACCTAGGGTCGAATTCTAAAAGAAAGGAAAATGATTCTTTAAAACCAACCTAAAAAGAAAGTAGAAAAGTGTTAGACTATATGGTTCGTACTAAACTGAAATTCTTTAAGTGGTGAGAGGCTATATGCTGAGCTAATTTCTTACTACTAAACTAAAATTTTTTTATGGCTCAAACTGAGGTAGTATAGAATTTTCTCTCTAACTTTTGTCTGATGCGTAGGAAATAGGGAAATGGCTTAGCCCAAATTATTCTTTATATAGAGACCCATATTTTCTCTCTCCAATGAACTGACATGCATTTATTAAAGGAGTCGAATGGTTCGTATCCACTGCTCAAGAATTACTCTTCCACCTCGGTCAAGAGCTCGAGTTGAAAGAGTAGAGGGATTTGATGTTTGGATATATGGACTGACTAGGATCGTAGCCCATCTAACAACCCGAGTCCAGTCAAAAGCCCAAGCTATAAGACGAGTTATCCCAAATGACCCACCTGACTCCACCCACACAATACACCAATAAAAAGGAGACCTGCCAGAAGGAACCATGCTAAAATGTAAGATCAACCACTAGCTCGAGCTATGGTTGACCTCAAACTATAAATTGTATCATTTTTTATCGTTTGTACTCCTCTGACATCCTATGTATGTGTACATCTTATGTAATCACCACATGTACAAATAATGTTCTATAAATAGATGGATCTCTTAAGGAATCCACACATCCAATCAATTACTTTAAGTTCTCTCTAAAAATCAGACCAATCCCAACAGTATTCTGGAGAAATATTTTCCTGAATAGTACTTGTGCTTGTACTATTTTTACTCTCTACAAGAGGAGCTTCCCTGAATAGTACCAGTGGTTATACTATCTTTCCTAATGTCTTCAACCTACTTAGTGGTGATAGTTGTTGTTATAATGATGCAGAGTAAGTTTTAATTATATCTTCTAGAGTTATTAGTTTTGGTACTCTATAGTTGACATAACTGCCTTATGTTTCTATTCTATTAGTGAAAGCTCCATGAGTTATTCCACTAAATCCAATAATATATTTTTTTACTTTAGGTTAGTTGTTGTAAATTCCTTATTTTAGACCATTATAGATCACATACATCTTATATTGATATTCTTTTTCTACTTCTTCAGCCTAATTGAGCTTTTCCTTTTTCTTTTTCAGAATTGTTACTCTCTATTAAAATATTAGATTCTTCCTTATCATTTTAAATTCCTTCTTTAAAAGTTTTACCTTCCTTAGAATGAATCTCTAATAGGGATTCATATTTAGAGTTTTTGGACACTAATTATCATTTTGAACAGTTAAGTTCATAATATTTAATTCTTGTCTCTAAAAGAGACTTTTATAGGTATAACACCTCGAATTGTTTACGAAGGATTCTTATCTCATTCACCTTTATCTTAATCTTGATATTGAGATGTTTCATATTGTAAGAGCAAAATAGTTAAAGGTATTAATTCTCTTGTAGGAGCGTCTACTAAAATATTCTTGTTTTTTAGAAGATTTTTGACCTAAAAATTGTAGTGGTTAAACCACTATTACCATTTGACTAATCTTCCTTGTTTATAATCACCTGCAATATTAGTCCTTAAAAATAACCAAAATTTGTATAAATCTAGAATTTACTGCATATATTTTAAAAAAATTAATAGTTTTTTAACAGCTAAATATTATTTTTCATTATTATGATAATTTAAATCTAGACAATGTAAAGATCCTAATGTATATCTACATTCGTGTGAAGTATATGTTTAAATTTTTACACGTGCATATACCTTATCCATGTGTAAAGTATTTTGTTTTGTCCATTTCCAAACATATCTTTTTTCAATTTTGTTTGTAAAAGATTTTTGCATTTCTTTAAGTTTTTGTAATGTATGCTCTAGCATATATCAAACATCCTAGGAATCTTTGTAATTAATTTTTGCCTAAGAAATCCTTGAATGTTATTTAGTATAAGAGTTATAAATTATGTTTTCCCTATTTAATTTTTAACCCTAAATACTTAATTTTGTTAAGCAATTACTACTTTCTTTTCACAAAGTACAATGCATTATTTACTACATTCTTGTAGAATATTAATAATATCCAAATAATGTTTATTTAATTAATTATTGAAAATCAAAATATCATATATGTAAACAAAATAAATATTTTATAATTTCTTAAAGATGCTATCTATATACCTTTGAAAGATACCTAGAGCTTGTTTTAATCCAATTGGTACAAGAGTCCATTGAAATTTTCCTTAGGGGAAAATAAATACCATTAATTTTTGAGATTCCTTATCCAATCTTATTTGTTGAAATCCACTTTTGCAATTAAAATTTGAAAAATATTTTTTTCTTTTTATTAATGATAATAATTATCTTTCTTTAGAATAAAATATCTATCGTCATTGGTTTATTTATTCAATGCTTTAAAGTTTATCACCAATCCTTTTTTTTAACTAAGATCGAATGTTGGATAATAGTGTGGTGAATTACTTGTTATTTTGAATTTTACTTCTAAAAGTTCTTGAATTTATTTTTCAAACTCAATCTTGTCTTTTGGAGTATAAATTATATGTTTCACTCTAATGACTTTGTTAGGTTATCTTAATTTTATGTTAGTAATCATTTTAGATTTGTTTATTTTTTAATCCAGAGGATTTTCTTAATACTTTTCTGATACATGTTAAGGCTTTGTCTTCTTGGATTTAATTAAGAAAAGAGTTGTGTTTCTCTTTTATATCTAATGAAATATGTTTTAAATAAAGTTTTTGCTACTGCTTTGTGTCTATCCAATCACATTTTTGTTTTTATTGTTGTTTCATAAAAGTTGTTTTTGATACAGTTTAAGTTTTTTCTTATTTTTGACATATAAATGGTTTCACCATCTAGCGTGGTGATGAGCAAAACCGGCATCGTCGATCCTACCAATACTTTGGTTTTATATTTATAAAACTCTCGCAAGTGCACGAATCATTTCATAGAAAAATGATAAGTATACTCCTAAGGTCGATCTAAGGAAGGAATATATGTGGTTTTTAATTTATTATTCAAACTTTTAAAAACGAAATTAAATTCTAAATATCATGTCACGATATGTGGGTTTTGTGTTTCTAACCTAATAACATAAAAATAAACATAGATACATATTCAATAAACATTGATGCAAATTTTATCATTTATAATAGTGGAATATTTATGGATATAATAACTAAGTAATTATGCTTGCTCATATTATTTAGGTTATTAAAGATATAAATTGATATTTATCGATTCTCCCTTTTTTGTATGAATACCACCTTTGGTTGGGTTAGATATTCTTTGTTAACTAAACAAATCAACTAACACCTATGGGTGGGGTTGATAACTAATTTGGTTAATTAAATTAATTTCTTTTTCTAAGAGATTGAAACTAAACCATTTAAATGCCACTTTTGGTGGGGTTAGACAGTTTAAACTTTATTCAAGGTGTCCAAATTAAACCTAAGCATTTAACTATCCGAGTACTAACTTTCAAGCTTTAAAACTACTACTGAAAACATGTTGTCAATACATTTTCAGATAATAATTATTATAAAAACTTTTGAAATAGAGCTTCACTCTAACTACCGGTCAATTGTACCAACAAATAAAAGAACACTACTCTAAATAAGACTGGATAACTAAACCTTAAAATCTAATTTTCAGATTTAAGTTTGTAATGAAAAATAATGTATTGCTCTCTAACATTCTTAATTTAAAATCTTGAATAAAAACAAAATCAATTCATTTTAGAGATTTTTACCTATTTAATATTTCGCAAGCATAACAACGTTATTATTATATCATGTTTACAAACAGCCAGCAAAGTTAAATTTAATCATAGAAAAATTAAATATAATATATAAGAATAAAGTATTAAAAAATAATTGTAAAGAAAATAAAATTATTACAATACTTTGATGTTATTCCTCTTGCTAGAAAACCTTTAAACAGAATTTTCATTTCCATTTATTGAATCAAAAAGAAAATAAATTACAAAAACATAATTAGTTCTTCTAAAAAAGAGAAGAACTCTAAAACTAAGAAAAACTAAAAACTAAGAAATGGAGAGAAATAAAGAGAGAAGAAGATTTTTTTGAGATGTGTAGAGAATGAGGGTATTTATAGGTGAGAAGAGGAAGAAAAAGTGGGTGAAAAAATGATTAAAAAATGGAGGAAATGTGTAGTAGGTGATGATGACGTCAGTTGACGTCATGGTATGTGGGGCACGGCGGTGCACAACTTCGGCGTGGTTTGGGCGATGTGCGCGTGTTGCTCGACACGGTTGGGCATTGTGGTGCGTGCTAGTAGGTGGTTGTGCACGTTGGTCAGCGATGTTGGACAACTGCGTGCACGATTTCCTCTTGTTTGACCCTTTTGACCCATTTTGTCTAATGTTTTCATCTTTTTTTACTTTTCGTCATTTAATTTATGAATATATTTGTGATGTATTGCCTCCAGTATTTTCTTTGAGTCTTTAAGTTACTTTTTTAAGTAAAAATACTTGAAAAACAATAAAAATACTGGTGATTCTGAAAAGACAGATTTATATAAATATATAATAAAATCGTATAATATATATATATTTTTAATAAATTAACATGCATAAAATTATGGTAATTTTAGTGCTTTTTGAGCACTCATCAGTTATCTAAAACCCACAATCATGTCCCTAGTTTTAAGTAAATAAAATTTTGAAAATCCATAAGGCATGACTTAAAAAGCATAGGTAGAAAAACTTTCCCTACTTGTAGGTTTTATTGACTTAATGATGTGGAGATATTGAGTTTACTTAAAATGAAATCCCCTAAGTTACATCTTGCTAAGACGTTATACTGAGAGTTGAATGGGAGGCAACCCATCATTTTAGTTATTTTTTATTTTATATATTTTTTATTTTAGTTTAATTTCATGTGAATAATTTTAGAATTGTTAAAACTAAAAATATTTATTGAGATATTAGAAGTTCGCAGCGATCTGTCTGTGTGAACTTTAATGATAAACATGATAGATGCACCTATATTTCTCCATCATTACTTGTACATTCTCAAGAAATAGGTAACTTTTTTCTCTTTTCTCTTGATCTTTAATTTATAATTGTTACATTGAGGACAATATAAGTTCTATGTTGAGGGTGGTAAAAAGTTACAATACTTAATTTAAAAAAATTTAACAATTTTAAACCTTTTATGATCACATTTACATTTTTATTGTGTTTGATTTTATTTTAGTATTAGTTTATAAAAATTTTCTCACAAAAATTTATCATTACTTTAATCAAATTTAAGTAAATAATTAAGTTTTTTTCACTGTTCGAATAATTTTTGAAAACATATTAGGGAGTATATGGTAATTAGTTAGTTTTTTTCATGACTAGTATTTCTTGATAAAGTGTGAAAATTATATTAAACTCAAAATTGGTGTTTAGGAATCAAATACTAGAGATTATCCATGTGAGAAATATTTTGAGCCCATCATCCTTTATTCATAGTGATAAATATTATTTTTTCTATTCCAAATACTTTTCTTAGTTTTTCAGCATTATTCGATGATCTCTATAGAATATAGCATTAAATGTCTAGATTTTTACATCTCAATGAAGTGCTATATATTTATTTTTCATTTACTTAGATTAAATTATTTAAGTAGAAATTTATACTATATGTCTTTCTTCATTCATGCATGACTTCTATTAAAAAAAGATATATCTAGGGTTACCTATATAAATACAAACATAAAATCCTAATATTATTCACTCATCTTACCATATAAAAAATGTACAATCTATTCATGGGTCCACTCTTTAAAAAAATGGATTCTCTTATAAAAAAGGAATATAAGAGAGAAAAAAATAGAGGTAAATGAATAGTATAATCTATTTACTATGACCCAAAAAGCCTAAACAATTGTGAAAAATGATTTAATGCAAAAGAAAATATAGGAAGTAATTCTCTAAGAAGTCATTGCATTTTCCTACATTTTCTAGAAGGCATATTACTTGATATTTTTATTTGATTAATTTGATTGATGCATGAAAATAATGTATAATATTTTATAAATTCTTATATTTGATTCCTTTCATGAGATCAATGTTAAAATAACACTTTGAGCCATTTTTCTTTATACATATGCGAACATATTAGTTCATTTTTATACATAAAATCTATCGCATATAAATTAGTATGAGTGTTTTTGAGAGTATTGACTTGCGAGGAATAAAGTCAAAGCGAATTCGGATTCTTAACACTAAGTTTGAGAGAAATTAAATTGATGCATTTTGATATGAAATATGAAAATAATTTTTAACTGATTATTATAATAAATCATGAATATTTAGGAAGTTGAAATAATATATGATTAAGATTTTAATTATTTAAAAGAGATTATAAGCATGAGATATTTTTGTATTTCATTTCTTTATTTTATTGTAGTCTTTTTATTTTATTTTAAATTTTAGTTAACTTCTTATTTTATTTGTTTTATTTTGTTTCCATTTTTTTTGTTAATGTTTGTGGATATCATTACTAAAAACACTCACGAGACTTAAACTCGTCCACTAGAAAAACCTAGGGGTTTAATGCCTTGTTGCATATGCTAAATGCAATCGTGTCAATCCACGAAAGTGATTTAAGCTAGTTTAATTTTTAGTTTTTAGTTTAGTTTTTACCACTTCTCTTACTAAAGGACTAGTAAGAAGTTGGTTGAGGGTTGTGATGAGTACTTAAAAAGTACTAAAATTATCATAATTTAATGTACTCTAATTGATTAAAAATATTTATATTTTTATGATTTTATCATATTTTTATATAAATTTATCTTTTCAAAATCATAAGTATTTTATTATTATTTTCAGGTATTTCGCTTCAAAAATAATTTAAATACTCAAAGAAAAAAATACTGGAGGCAATATAACAAAAATATGTTGAGAAAAAATGAGAAAAAAATAAAAAAATGGAAAAATGAACAAAAGTGCCCAATCATACACACATCATGCATGTCCCACGCGTAGTCATGCCCATTCACGTCGAGTCCCTTACATGCCCAGGAGCAACCAACACACCCCTAGCACACATTCCTCGCAGCCAGTACATGACCACACTGAGTCTCGTGCCCCCCAACACACGCCCATGCCTTACCCATGTGTAACTGCGCACTCCAAACGCCCATTTATTGCAAATCTCTCCCCCATACTCGTGCGAGTCTATCCAAATGCATCCAAAATAAATTTTTGAAATATTTTCTTACCTTTTGTGGCATTTTCTTCACCTATAAAAGGAATATCTCCCCCATTGTAAAAAACACATAATTTTCTCAATTCTTTCTCTCTAGCTTTCTCTAGAAAGCTTTTTTTTTAGTTTTAAAGTTCTTATCTTTTTGAGAAAAACTAGTTATTCTTTTATAAATTTCTATTTTTTGATTTAATAAACGGAAATACAAATCCGTTTGAAGGCTTTCCACCAACAGATTTAGCATCAAATTTTCTTAAGGACTCTTTTGACGTATAATTTTAAAATGAATTTTTTACAGTTATTTTTTATGTTTTATTTTTATATGTTATGTTTAATTTGCCTATAATTGAATTTAACATAGTCATGTTTGTAAATATGATATAATAATAATGTTGTTATTCTTACGAAATATTAAATAGTTAAACATTTCTATAAAATAAATTGATTTTGTTTTTATTCAAGATTTTATATTAAGAATGTTAGAGAGAAATATATTGTTTTTTTATTATAAACTTAAATCTAAAAATTAGATTATAATGTTTAATTATCCGATCTGATTTAAAGGACTGTTCTTTTATTTGTTGGTACAATCACCCGATAGTTAGAGTGAAACTCTATTTCAAAATTTTTTATAATAACTATTATTCAAAAATGTATTGACGACATATTTTAAATAATTGTTTTAAAACTTGAAAGTTAGTACTCAGATAATTAAATTCTTATGTTTAACTTGAATACCTTGAATAAAGTCTAATTAACTAACTCCGCCTAAAGCTATGATTAGATAGTTTATTATTTTCTTATAAATAATTCTAAAATTTAATACTTAATTAATTAATAAATCTCACCTAAGGATATTAATTAATTAATGTTAAACATAATATCAATAGTTTCATACCAAAAGAGAAAACCAACAAATATCAATTTTTACATTTAATAACCTAAATAATATGAGAAAAAATAATTAACTTAATTAATATATCTATAAATTTTTCATTGTTATGAATGATAAAAATTTACATTTTTGTTTATTGAATCCATCTATGTTTATTTTTTTCATGTCATTAGCTTCGGAAACAAAAATAAAAAATATCATGACAAGATGTTTAGAATTTAATTTTTCCTTTTAAAAGTTCGAATAATAAATTAAAAACCACATATATTCTTTCCTTAGATCGACTTTGGGAGTATACTTGTCATTTTTTATAAAATGATTTGCGCACTTACGATAGTTTTATAAATATAAAACAAAACTATCCGCAAGATCTGTATTGCTAACCCGATGCAAGTCTTATGGCTCATCAATAAATACTACAAGTATCATGTATATCCAACTCCTCTATTGGATCTAAAGCTTCTTCTAAGATATTTTCTTTTTCATATTGAAGTTTGTTAGGGTGTTCATTTGCATGATGTCCTTCTTAATTACAAATCCAACATTTCCATTTATTTTTCCTTAATAGACAATATTTTTTGTTTTTTGGTGGCTTATATTTTTTTTCTCCTAAAATATCTTTTCTTATAATGTTATTTATTATAAATTCTCTTATATTTTTGAAAATCTTATTTTCTAAATTTATATCTTTTGAATATTTTGTATTTTTTATACTTTTGTTTTAAGATTTTATATTACATCTATATTTTTTTGTCATTTTAAAATACCTTATAATACAATTAAATTTTATCATTTCCTCTTATTTGTTTATATTCCTATCTTTCTTGACATTTAATGATTATCTAATTTGTAAGACTTTTTATTCTTTCTCTTAAAGTATTTGGTATAGTTTTACACTTATCTTATTCCACCTTTTTATTATGGTTTTATGTAATATTTTCGATAATTTCTAAAACAATATTTCCTTATAAGTTTCTTACATACAATATGGTAACTTATGATAATATATTTCATATTTACAAATAAATAAATATATATAACACATGTTACATATTTTCATATTTGTTAAATGTCATTTGGCTTCCTCAATTTCATTTTCACTAGATTCAGTTATATGTCTACTTTTGCCTTTTTTAATAAATTTTTTGTGTATTTCATTTACTATAATATCTAAATATTCTTTACATGTGGGAGCATTTCTCTACATTTGTAAATGTTATTGTTTTGTTAAATTTGTAACCCAAACTTTAACATTTTCTATCATTTTGTGAGCTATTAAGACTATAAATTGAAGGATTTAATTGCACAGTTGGAGAACTTTGTATGATTGTACTCATACCAATAAGTCATTCATCTAAGTCTTGTTTTCTATCTTTTCTACAATCTAAATATAAAAAATTATATTTATAATTTTCATAAGTTTGAATTACTATTAGATACTACCTCTAGTTCTCAAATGTAATTCTTATTTTATTTTGGATTGTTGAGTTTTTTTATAAGGAAAATCATGTTCTTTTGGCCTTTGTCTATTTCTTTATTTCCTACATGAGTCAGATTTTTTTCTTGATAAAAAATTGGTAAAGAAATTGATTTTATATTATTTTCTTTTAAATCATATTTTCTAGTTCATATGATTTTCTTTTAAATCATATTTTTTGGTTCATAATCAATTTCACTAATTATTATCATATCATTTTTTTCTTTATTTGAACGAAGTTTTTTATTGTAATATCTTTCTATTTCTTCATCTATTAAGATTAACAAACTAACTAATTTTTATATATCTCTATGAACCCTTCTTCTAATTCTTTTTTATATTCAATTAAATTATGATTATAATTTTTTACTTATCTTTAGATTTTTTCTCATTTTTAGGTATCAATATATTTGATCTTCTAAGTAGTTCTTTATTTAATCTTATAAACGAATCAAATTATAACATATAATTTCATTATTTCTAAGTATGTTATTTACATTCATTCTTAATTTTATATATTCTTTAAGTATGTCTTGTTGTAGTGCTAAATTTATTTGTATATCAATTCTTACTAAATTTATTGATATATAAATTATTTTTCTAAAATGTATTTTTATTAATATTTAGATTCCTTCTAAATAAATTTATCCTATTTTTCTTTTATTCTTTTGAATTTTTTTTAATAATTTATCATAATGGTTTCCTTATCATGCATTTGTTTTATATCTATAATATTAATATTATTTTCTTTATTACTTATTCTATAATAAACCATAATTTTTTTAAATACTTATTTTTTCCAAAAACATCCTATGATATCATGTCTATTTTTATTATTTTTTAATTTTCTATTATTTTTATTATTTTTACATATAAAAGATTACCATTCAATTCTATCAATTTTAATTTTCGTTAAGTTTAGACGTATTTTTTATATTACTTCATATTTTTGGCAAGTATTGCATGATTCAAACATAAAGTGTATTATTTATTGCCGAATACATCTTAGTTATAAAAGCATCCTCTTAGAGATAAGGACAAGGCATAACAATCTCTTTGCGCATGGCAGTACTTACACTGAGCGCACACACTAAAGTCAACCAACAGTTTCATAAGCCCTTGTTTATGCTAAATCGCACATTTTAGACATACAGCTTCATTGACTTGACATTTCTTTCAGAAGTTCCAGATTCGAATCCCTCACCTGCAATATATTGTTTGAAAAAACTTGTGCCCAACCTGAAAACGAAAACCAGCCCAAACAATTTTTAGCTCAAATTGAAGGGAAGGAAAAACACACAATATTGACGCCTCAAATCGAAAAGTCAAAACAAACAGACCCTTAACACAATAAAAGCCATGTGTTGAAGATATGCTCAGCATGTATTGAAACTGTTAGCAAACTACATCTCACTAGGAAACATACAACCATAAAAGGTAAGAGAAACTAAACTAAATTACAAAAAGCTAGTCCCCAGAGGTCCATTTACAACTTCAAAATATCAGTGCACTGACAAGAAGAAAAATTATTGTTGTTTATAAACTAGGCACAGAAAACATGCTCCTAAAGCCAAAAGTTCCAGCACTAGTAAGCATGATCTTCCTCCCTATTAAAAGAATAGCTGGTTAGAGATGGGGAGAGTTAAGTGCAACAACACTAATAGATGCAACTTAACTTTCATTGCAAAAATACTTTGTTCATAATTGACATCACTTTTGTAAACATTTAAAAGCATGCGGGCGTAATACATGCAAGCAATGTCCTAACTAAACCAGGATACTTGCAGCCAATAACAGCTAGATGAAGGCACGACAGATAACTGAAAAATTAGATTTCTGAATAGTAGGTCAAAAAATTGGGTTAAAATAGACAAGAAATGAAAATTATAAGTTTATACCTATTTATATTACCCAGTTACTGCTATCCTAATCCATTAAGAATTTTTAGTGAGTGAACCAAACGTTGCCTTCCGGACAATCAACCTTCCATCTCTTTGTTTATGTTGTTTTGTGTCTCAGTTCTTTAGAATGTAATTTTGTAAATCTTAATTTCAAGAATACCAAAATGTCAAAGTAATTTGCTTTTTTCTCTTATATTGTTTGGTTGGAGGAAAGAGAAAGGAATCACAATTGATTCCTTCCATTTGTGTGTTCGATTAGGCTGAAAAATGAGTCAGGAATGGAATCGATTCCCTTTAGGAATCATGATTCCATTCCTATCTCAAATTTTTTTTCTAATTTTACCCTAACTCCAAATATAACTCAAAACCCAAAATTTCAAAACCTTAAACCATACACTCAAAACCCTATTTAGAAAAATAATAATTTTAATCCTAAGCCTTAACCCATTAATATAGCCCAAAACCTTAATCCATATTTAGAAAAATAATAATTTTAATCATAAACCTTAACTCATAAATATAATCCTAAACCCATAAATATAACCCAAATCCCAAATCTCAAATCCCTAAATCATAAATCCTAAATCCTAAACCACAAATCTCAAATCCTAAAATCCTAAACCCTAAATCCCAAAATCACAAATTCTAAAACCCTAAATCCCAAATCCTAACCTCAAACCTCAAAACCCTAAAACCTATTTGGAAAAATAATAATTTTAATAATATATTTTCTTTTTAAGTAATAATTATTTAGAAAAATAATGATTTCAATAATATATTTTGTCTAACAAAAAAATAATAATTAAATGATATTATTTAAACTTTATTGAATATAAGGGTATTAAGGTAATATACAGTGTTTTTCATTCCATTCTAGTTGTAAACCAAATACTGTAATATTGATTTCTTTTTTGATTCTAGTGGTCAAACCAAACAAAATTGTTTCCATTCTATTCTGATTTCGATTTCGATTCTGATTTCATTCTGTGAACCAAACACCACCTTATGGATACTAAAACATTGAGAAAACAAATGCATCCTGATTAGGGGCAAAAATAAAAGGGAAACTGATAAAGCAAAATGAAAAGAAAGAATGGGAAAGAGAGTAGTAAGTAGACAAGTACAAATGAATGGATGAAAAAATAATCAGCTATTAACTTAAGCCTAGTGCATATCACGCTAAGATTATAGACTTGTTTGATCTATATAGTTTTATACCTTTACTTCAACATTGCTTTTTTCAACAATTCAACTCTACAAAGAAGCCCAAAAAGATTATAGGAGCTCCCCGATGCTATTCAAGTATTACAAATCCCATTTACAAAATCCAGGAAGAAATAAAAAAGGCTTGCCTAAGATGTTCTTCAGGCACTTATCTGCTTCATATCCTTAGGGTTGTCTCAATCGAGATGCCTTCTAACAATATGCAAGAGGAAGATTTGAAGTTTTAAACCAGTACTGTGATTTGTGAGACGTTATCATCCCCTCACCTATTGTACTACTTGATAAAGAAAAATTACAATGCAAGAAACAACAAGACCATCCATGCCATGATTAAATTTCATGGTCTGAAACTTTTAGTGTTCAAGATCAAGGTCGCATGAGATAGTCTTAGAAAATTAAGAACAAAGTCCGTCTCAAAACTTCATTACAATTAAAGTTTGGAAATGCTTTGTCATTTAATCTAGGTTTGAGAGTGTAGCACTCGGAGATTTAAATCAAGATATTTAGCCATAGTGAGCATGCACTGCAGGAATAATGGAAGCGAATACGTATACTATAAAGTCCAATTTAATTGGATCCAAGTATAATATGACAGAAAAATCCAACATGTTCTTTGGTCCCTTATGTTAAACACTTCAAAATCACTTTTAGGTGTCTTTTAAGGAAAACAAGGGTAAAAAGCAAGAGAATTAAGGTAAGAAATAAATCAGACATTAGATGCATCTAACCTTTTTTACAAGCACAAGGAGGGTATATCTTCCTCTGCATGCATTAAAAAGCCACTAATAGAAGTAACCTCTACACCTTGATGACGCACAAAGACATTTTTGCTTCCTCCTAGCCACATTGTCAAGGGGGACCACCCCATAATCGTATGTCAACTCTGTCATCGGAGGAATGTGGCTGACTGCATAGAAAGCAATATGGAGATCGGACTCATTTCTATTTTCACGTAAAACTGGCTGCCATAATACATTTGGAGAACAGCTGTGATTCATAAAACGGGCAACATTCCCAATATATTTCGCACTTATTTTAAGAGGAAATGGAATCTTCATATCCTCAATGGAGTCACCTGGCAGAACTCCAAGTGGCTTACAGCTACGAGTAGCATCAAAAAGATAATCATCATCAATTTCACCCCCAACTTTATCTGCAGTAGAACTATCAATAACTTCTCCTGCAAATTCGCATATGAAAGTCCCTGTACGAATTGGGTCCAAGGACCTCAAACCCCAACCTCTGTTCTTAGTTTTAAAAACCTCCAGACGTAATTTCAAGCCACTTTGGGACACTCGATTACGACAATTTGGTGGGCATTGACAGGAAGCACCACATTCAAATAATAAGGGTTTTTGGTTCACAAAAATCCCATTTGTAGAATATGGGAGAAAACCTCCATTTTTCTGAATGCAAAGACAGTTTGGATGAGTGGGAAGACATCCACCAACACAAGTACATCCTGCAGCTGGCTCTGTTGAATTGACTGATTTTGAAGACTTAAGAATAGAAAAATATGTGAAGTGTGCAGGACCTTTTTCACCATCAACATCATTTACCAAAGTAACAGGTAGATTTTCAGAACCTGAGGTAAGGTCGGGCAATATAACTCCATCCCTAGGAGTAACTCCTCCTTTCCATTGTTCAATTAATTTCCACAGTCTGAATGCTTCTGCCTGTCCAGGTAATCTAATCAACTTATACTTGAAAACATTACAGCCACTCTTCTCTTCTTTTTCCACCCATGATTCTTGGATTTTGTACAGACCATCATAGACATATATCTTACCAGTTGGATTTGCTAAATCCTTGACACCTCGAATGACTCTGACCTCATTACCTCGATGCAAACTTTTTTCGAGAGCAAGATTACCCCTTTCGAGCTTTTGATCCTTCATTACGTTATCGCTCCTGTTGATGCCACCTTGGCCGCTATAAATCAGAATTTCTGCATCATCTTCATATCCCCCAGATGAAACAATGCTCACTGCTAAGGGCTCTTCCTCTTGACCACCCTTGAGACTCAAGTAATCAATTCCAGCCATGCTTGGAGAATGTAATCCAACCAAGCATAGTTCCATCCTGAAAAAGAATATGTCCCCAACTTGAACACCTGGCACAACTCCAACCCTCTTCGTCAAATTTGTCCTAACTCCCTTAGTCATAAAGAGAGCACCAGCCCTTAGATCAGAACACCTTGATACTCCTGGGATTGGTCCATTTGCATCTTCAATTTGAGAAATCCTTCTACGAAACAAATTATAAACAATGATTATATACCCAACTGTTTCAATATCTCCATCAGCACGCCGATATGTATCATTATATGATGAAAGTATTTTATCGCATAACAAATCTATGTCTGCATCAGATGAGATAGCATTGATGTCCTGGGCACTCCTACCTTTCTTCCATGATTTTGCCCTCTGCTTCCCGCCCAAACCTGCATCTTCTCCATCACTGTACCCATCATCGTCTGCAGCTCCACTTTGAAGGAATGATTTGACACGACTTATAGGAGTCTTTCTTTTAGACGACCCAGCATCTCCATTAGGTGTCCTAAATGAATTTAGAGGAACTGCAAAAGTCGGGGCATTCTGATCAGGCTGTCTCTGAGACTCTGACGGCTCAAAAAAAGGGAAAAATGGAGAAACCCCAGGGGGAAATGGGCCAGATGGTGAAGCACAGACAAAAGGAGCAGCACCTTGGGGAGTTGAAAATGTAGAAACATTAGGTGATGATCCAAACGCTGGAATAAGAGATCTCAAAGGCTTCACATTCAAAACCCTAGACTTATCAAATGGCCCAGAAGCAGGAATAGAATCTTGGCCTATACTTTGTTCCATTAAGTACTTTCAGAAAATAACCCTAGTAGCTTCCTCTTGTTCTACTTTAGATTAAAACGCTAAAACACAATTATCCAGAAAAGAACTGCAAAAAGAGCTCTAGTAAAGACATAATTAGGGGGCATAACAAATTCCTGCAACATGCAAATTGATGAAAAAAAATCAGATCTCAAAACCAAACAAATGAACAAGGATAAACATTTAAAATAGTAACGAGAAAATTAAGGATGGAGAAAAACAAACTCTTTGCTTGAGTTTAATAGACGTGACACTTTAACTCATTCAATACAAAAGAGAATAAACTTCACAAAATAAAATTCAAATTCGCGAACTTTAACCAACTCCCAAATAAAAGATCAAATAATCAAACACACAAAGTGAAACTTTAAACTTCACAGAAATAAACTTCAAATTCACGAATTTTAACAAGCTCCCAAATAAAAGATCAAAATATTAAACGCAAAAGTGACACTTTTTGCCTCAGCACAACAAACAACGCAAAAGTTTTGAGATGAGAACAGAACCCATGTAAATAAAATTAAAAAAAAAAAAGAATTCCATGTTTTCCAGAACAGATGCAGAATATTGCAAACAAAAAATTAGAAAAGAATCTTTACAAGACATCGTAAGATGCGTATACTAACAAAAATAGTCTCAGATGCATTTGGATACGACGACAAATAGCTCGATAAGTGGCAAGAGGAATTACCTGATCCGAAATCTAAAGCAGATTATAGACGATTTGAAACAATCTCGCACTGAGAAATAATCGGAGTAGCTCTCCCATTTTTTGTTTACTTTCTATTTTTCATTTTATTTTCATCCTCTTTGTTTGGGGCAATTAAATAACAAAAGTGAAACCGTAGGAAGGAAAAAATAATTTATGGTTCTAACTTATTAAATTATTATAATTTAATTTTTAATACGTAAATTCATGTAATTAATTTTTTTAATTTTTTTAATTTATAAATTTGATTCAAAATTTCAAGAGTAATTGATCCTAAATTATGCCTTCCTTCCAAAAGATACTTTAAAAAAATTAATACTTTGTATCCACACTTATAAAACTTAACACTTAAATTAAATTTAAAGGATACTTAACAAAAAATTAATATTTCATCTCCAATAGTTATCATTTTTATTTATAAGAAACCCAATTTAACATTAAAATTAACATGCAACTCACATAAACGAATCATTCCATCCTTGTTAAGGTTGACACAAACAATTGTTTTAGAACTTAATGTGTTTTAAAGTTTAAGTTAATATTAAAAATAGATGTATCTAATTATTTTAGATAGATCCAATCTTAATTAAAATTAAATTAACTTTTACATGAGTATTATACTGATACCATTATGTTAATGAAGACATAATTTAGTGATAAATGAAGCCCTTCACTCAAATTTTAATTTTTCTTAAATTAATTTAATGATATTATATCTAATTATCACATTATTATAAGGTTAAAAGTTAGATTATAATTTTGTCATTAGTTAAGGATAAAATTATATATTTTATTGTAAATTAAATTTTGAATTAAATTTGTTAAATTTAAAAAATTAAGAATAAATAATATGAATTAAAATATTAAAAAATAAATTATAATACATTAAAATAATTAACAACTAAATTGATAATAGATAATACAGACAAAAATAGTTTAGCAAAAAAAGATCCAGACAAATATGGGCACAGCATATACATGAGAGAGGCAAGCTACATGTGCCGTGTAACCACACAAGTAGCTTGGACTAGAAAGGTTATATATTATATTAGCAGGGAAAAAAAACAACAACAAAAACAAATAGTTATGCATTACTTTGTCTCTGAAGTATTCACCAATTACATGCTTTATTCTATTTAAGAAGTATTTTAAAAAACAAAAATATATATTAATTTTAAATTTTATTTACCTAAAATAATATATCATTATCTATAATTTCTCCTAACATTATGTTACTATTTAATCTATTAAATTAAAAAATTGAGTTATTTAACTCTATTATTATAAGCACTGTTGTGAAAGTTTATTTATTTAATTCCTATGTTTAGAATATATATTTTTAAATCACTTTGTTTAAAAAAAATGTCTTAAGAAATGAAAAAGTTAACTTTTTATTCAGATTTTCTTTAAATATAATGGGATAGTACATGTAATAAATGCATGTTTATATTTTTCAATAGAAATATATTTATGAAATAATTTTCAATTAAAAAACTACTCAAATTTTTTAATAATTATTTCAATTAAGGTGTTACTTTATATATTAGATAATGAAAATTTTGTTTAAATTTTATTGAAGAATGTTAAACTTTGGAAGAAATTTTTTTTCAAAAATTTGAGTAATATTTTTTATTAAATATTAATTTTTTGCATACATATATCAAAAAATATAAACATACATATAACATATACTATTCCATTATTTTTAATGAAGAATTATATAAAAAGTTAAATTTGTCCTAACTTACTACCCATTTTCATAAACAAAGAAACTTAATTGATATTTTTTCCCAAACAAATAGATTTAAAACATTTTTTAAACTAGGGTACTATACAATACTTTTGGCTTAAACAAAAGAACAACCTAGACATGAATTTCCTAACTTTCTATCTCTATCCCTTAAATTTGCTCTAAAATGCTAGAAATGGCTTAATGTGCGGAACGAGAGAAATGAAGGAGAAGAGAGTTTAGGTGAACAAATAACTCAAATTTATTCTCATCTAGTATAATGTCACACTTACTTCGTTCTTTCTTTCTAACATCTTATTTTTATTTGTGTTGAGATGTTACACTCTTAAATTTATTTCTTTTTTTCTCTTTTTTTCATTTTTTTAATGCTTTACTTGGAGTATAATACTCTTTTTAAATCTTCATATTTTCATTTTTTTTGTTTTTCAAATGGTTGCACAACTTTCTCAACACATAACAAGCAAAATAATACATATAAAATAAATCTCATATGCGTGAAAAGGTAAAATGGGGTACTTAGGCTATACTAATAACAAGGGTATAAAAGAACTAAAAATTAAATCAAGGCTCAATCAAGGGTGACTATCGATGCATATATAAAATGTTGACTTGAAAATGATCAAACAGTTTAAAAATGATCTAAATCATTTCTCAAGCAAAACATCATCTAGGATTTCGTCTCAAAAAGTGATTAAGTAAATTCTAAAGTTTGTATAGCTATAAGCATTCATGACTACCTTCGCACAAGCTTCTCCCATATATATTTCAAATCATGCACTCATGAAATTTTGTTCTAAATCATGAAACATCACCATTAAAAACTCAAGCATACAACAACTTATATGCATGCATTACAATAACCATACTTCATCTCATATCCTGTTCAAGGCAACCAATTTCATCATTGTAAGTGCAACTATCAATTATCAACATATTTACCATTAATCATCTATCTTTCACTTAAAAACATTAGCCTAAATATGCAAAAAGTTATGATAAATAACAAAAAAATAGAATTTATTCTCCCACATTTAAAGCACACATTTTTGCCAACATGGACATCACACAAAAAAGGATAAAAGATAAGGGTTAATATAACTCTCCTCTAACGGTGCTTACTCTCCATCAACTAGATTCATCCATTTGAAGAGTCATGGTTTCTCTTGCTTTATTAACCTACGAAAGCTCAAAGAAAAATATATTAGTAATTAAAACACCTTGTGTTGCCTCCCAAAAAATATCATGTTTTAGATCATTAACTAGACCTTCCTTAAGATCTTTTCAAGGTAGTTAATACTTAAAATATTCCATGAATAACCATTTGAAGGTTTGTTATGAAAGTATGATCATGGTTACCATTGTTGCTTATAAGGTCCCAAATCTTTTTCCTCTAAATTGAGGTTTTATGACCCATGTAGAAGAAGTGGAAACCTCCAACACCATAAAATTTGGGGCAAAACATCATAGCGACAAGCTATAGCAAGCATAATGATGTCCTCCACATGCAAATAAACTAATACAATCCCTCGTTTAGGTCTGAAGAGGTTGAAAATCCTTCACCCATTTGAGATTCGGGTATAAGAGGCACAAAGATAAATGGCTAGATCAAGAAAGAAGCCAAAAGTCCAAAAAATCAAACTTAAGATATCTCGACGATAGGCTTGAACAGACCTAGTGATGGTCCTATGTGCAAATAAACTAATGCAATTCCAAGTGTATAACCAACATAAAAACACATGTTTTTTGGCCTTACCACACAAGAAAAAGGTGTACATGGCATCAGCCTAAAAAATGGAGTACTTTTAAACCTTCCATACGAACAAGAAACAAGGTACAACATCCACCAAGTATATGAAACCAACCCAAAATATGAAGTATTTTTAGCCTAGCTACAAAAGCAAGAAAGAAGGTGTGGCATGCACCAAGTATATGGCATCAACCCGTAAATGGAATATGAGAGAGTCCATAACATGATAACCAATCAAGGTAAGGATTTATCAAATTTTAAAGACTCATCCCTAACTCATAAGTAGTCGAAGACAGATGATAGTGGTAATCAAAGAATTAAAAACATATGGAAAAAAGCAATATAAATAAATTAAATAGATAAGCATGCAGATTAATTTATACTAAGATAGAGATAACAACCTATGCCGAGAAAGTAGTAAGAATGACATAATAGGAAAGTAGAATAGAAGAAATTAAATAACATACGATAAATAGGAAGAAGTTCTTTCAAATCACAATAAGATCCTTATATGTTGGCACATACTTGAATAGAATTGTACTTGTACTAACTAAATAGCAAAGTATGCAAATAAAGTGTTATAGCTAGGTAAACCTACAAAGTCCCCTACCTATATGATAAAATCATTTGAGTTGCTTATGAGAATCATTTGGTAGTAAACAATTCACTAAATAAATAAATGTAGTTTATAACTCAATAGAAATATAAATTCAAATATCTCTATCAGTCATGATACCTATCCTAAATACTCATATACTATCGCACTAGTTACCTTCATAGCTACTATGATCCAATGCCAAATCTGGCTTTCCTTTAGAGCCCTACCACCACCTGGGCATATGAATAGTCATCAATAGTTGGTATCGTGAAACCTAAAGGTATTTCTTATACAAACACTACTACAATATATACATATGGTCTCAGTTTTTAACCGTGACCATATGTCTATGGCCACGGTTATAAGAACCAAGGTATAAGTGAAAGAGAGCATAGAGTATGTCTTTGGCCTCATTTTTTTATAAAACTGAGGCCATAGACATTCCATTTAACCTCATTTTTAATATAAATTAAGAAAATTAAAAGTCTTTATATTAAAATTAAGAATTAAATTACATTTGAGAGTTTTTACATGCACTAAAACATAATAAAGCGTTAGTTATCTAATTAAAATGTTCCAAAATATGAAATCCATGAAAAAACTTGAATATACTAAAACTGTTGGGTAGAAAGATGGGTACTAGTGTTGGTGTTAGCGTGTTGGTGTTCGTGCTGGCGTGTTGGTGCTAGTGCTGGTGTTGGTTCCTGTGCCTGGTCAGGTGGTAATCTCAAGCAAACAAATAATAGTTACAAAAATATGGCATAGAATGAATCACGTTTTAGAAAATAAGCACATGGTTCATGGAACATTAGTTGATGCCTAAGTTTAAAAATGAAACTAAGAGTTTAATTCTGTAAAACTTGGTTTAAAAATGCATCATATAAAAAGTAAAGGCACCAACACCATCTTATTATCTTATTTACTATTTTATATGTAACTCAACTATGATGTTTCTAACTACCTACATTATTAAATGGAATACTAGCACCATATATATAACATGTATCCTAGTTAAATTTCTAAATATCCAACATATCTTCAAAATGATCGGACAAACATATTTCAACCCAAAAAAAAAAGTAATGTAGCACATACACATTGGAAGTAAAAGTATTCGACGATGGTAGTTCTAGAAAGTTACCATACTGCATTGCTCTTCATTATAAACTGGTGATCTTGTTTGGGATTTGTTTTGAATACATACACATGGAAGTATTTCATTAGGGGACATCATTAAAAATTTCCTGATAGAAAGTCTGGGAAAGTAATAGAAAATAATTTAATTCTATTGTTCACAGATTTATAGCAATATTTTGAAATGAAGATAATTAATGAAGAAGACAAACACCAAAAAAAACATTTTTCTCAATGCCCAGTACAGTACATAAAGATTAGTTCATTCAATAAATAGGGATAGCAAAACAATACTAACAAGAATATAAATTTTAGATAAAAAGTATGCTCCACTTTCTATAATAACATTAATCTTCAATACCATATAAGGCAAGCTAAATGTAGGTTTATTTAAGTTAAGGAAAATGAATAGAGTGTGTGCTAAATGAGTGGGAAGTGAAGAATCATATATTAAGTGTAGCATCAGTAATAACAAATGTTGATATTTGTATGAAAATTGTGTTTATTTGATTATTTAATCCACAAATGTCATTTCATGGGTATTTCGTGTTTAAAGTGCAATTTTCAGGTAAAATCATGCAGGAAGCACGGATTTTGCCAAGTGAATCTCGCCGCCGGCCATATTCATCTCGTCGCCGGCGAAAATCTTGGCGAAAATCTTCCCGATAGCACAAATTTTGGTAAACTCATCTCGCCGCCGGCCAAATAATTCTCGCCGCCGGCCAAAGAATCTAGCCGCCGGCCACATTAATTTGGCCGCCGGCCAAAATCAGAAAAACAAAATTTAAATTGCCAAAAATCTCACCGCGGCGAGAATAATGTCACCGCCGACGAGTTTCGTCCGAAAACACATTTTTTTGTTGTTTTGCTCCAAAATTGCTCCCCAAACCCTAGATCTATATATACATTATGATGGAGAAAGAGGGGGACGACAGAGAGAGCAGAATTGAGTTATTTTTGCAGGAGAAAAGGAAATTTTGGAGAGAAAGGTTGGAGAAGCTTGAAGGATCATCACCATTGTTGCTACCAAGTCTTCCTCTTCAAGAGTTTTTCATCTCTTCTCCTTAGCTTTTATTTTCTGCATTTTATTCAGATTGTTTGTTCATGGATTCAATTGAGAATATGTTTGTTCTTATTTTCGTTATGAACTAATTCGTTTTTGCTAAGGCTATGATGTAGTTGAATCATGAAAATCTGATTTCTTGTGTTATCGTTATATGAATTCGTTGTTTTCAAGTTGAGTATTTATTTCCATGCTTAATGCTTTTAAATTTCTAATCAAGATTTAAATGATTTGTTGCATTATATTGAGACCGAGAGGAGATGTGTAATGAACGCTTCTTGTGATAAATACCGTATGTTGAATGCGAGTTTGACACCTAATGCATGATGTATGTGGTTATTCTAGAAATTCCATAAATCGTAATGTTCTTGTTTGTGATTAAATCTTCATAGAAATATAGTCGGTTTTCATAGATAAGTAATTCTAATATAACTCGAGAGAGAGTATTAGGTAAATTTGGGTTTTTCAACCATCACTTTTAACTTTGATTCTCATATAACATGACTTGAAATCGGATTGAATTGATTTAGCGAAATCAAATGCCTTAGCGTTTTTAAATCATTTGTGAACAACATTAAATTTTGTTATTTGCGTTTAGTTTTATGTTAATTTGCTTTTAAAACAATTTCAACAATTCGGTTTTCAAATAAAATTAGGGTTAGTCAATTTCGGTACTTAGTAATGCCATTCCTTATGGGTTCGATATCCGTACTTTTGTACACTTTATTACTTGAACAATTCGTACACTTGCGAAATTACGCATCAAGTTTTTGGCGCCGTTGCTGGGGAATGGTTTGATTTTATTAATATCGATACTACCTAATCTTAGTTTTAATTTGAAGTTAATTTGCTTTATCATTGTTTCATTTTTAATTTTGTATATTTTGCTCTTTTATTTCATTTATCATAAAAAAAAGGTAACTTTGTGTTGTTTTTGTGCTAGTTAATTTTCTGGTTGTGGGATTGTTGTATGAGACGTACAAGAAGCCTTAACCAATTTCCATTTGATCCAGAGATTGATAGAACATTTAGGCATCTAAACCGAGAAAGAAGGCGTTCAACCTCACCTTCTAATGGACAATCAACTATGGATCCACCATTTGTTGAGGGAGGTGGAAATCATAGAGCTTTGAGGGATTATGCTGTGCCTAATGTTGCTGGAACTACTTCTCGTATAAGGAGGCCAACTGTTCAAGCAAATAACTTTGAGATAAAACCATCCTTTATCCAAATGGTTCAATCAAATCAGTTTGGGGGAATGTCAAAGGATGATCCAAATGCACATATTGCTTACTTTTTGGAGGTGAGTGATCTTTACAAGATAAATGGTGTGTCTGAAGATGCTATAAGATTGAGGGTTTTTCCTTTTTCACTTCGGGATAAAGCCAAGGAGTGGCTAAATTCATTACCACTGGGATCAATTACAACATGGAATGAATTGGTTCAGAAATTCTTGTCCAAGTTCTTTCCTCCTGCTAAGACAGCAAAATTGAGGAATGAAATCACATCTTTTACACAATATGACCAAGAATCATTGTATGAAGCTTGGGAAAGATTCAAAGAAATGTTGAGGAAGTGCCCACATCATGGTATACCAATTTGGCTGCAAGTCTCTACATTTTATAATGGGTTGGTTTCAAACTATCGTGCAATGATTGATGCTGCAGTTGGAGGGTCTTTAATGGGAAAAACACCGGAGGATGCTCATGAGTTATTAGAGATCATGGCAGAAAACAATAATCAGTGGCATTCAGAGCGGGTAATTGCAAAAAGACCAGCAACAGTGCATGAAATTGATTCAGTGAATGCTTTGTCGGCTCAAGTTGCTGCTCTTTCAAGAAAGATGGATTCTTTGTCATCCAAATTCGAATCCAAACCAACTACACAATGTGATTTATGTGGTGGAAATCATGCTAGTATCGAGTGCCAAGCTGGAAATCCATTTGCTTCACCAAATGCTGAGCAAGCAAATTATGTTTCAAATTTCCAAAAACCTCAACATAACCCATATTCGAACACCTACAATCCAGGTTGGAGAAATCATCCAAATTTGTCATGGGGAAATAACCAAGGGGGATTCAAACCGTCATCATCTTCCTACCAACCCCAAGAGAAGAAACAAACAGATTTGGAAGGAATTTTGGGAAAGTTCATTGAGGAGACAAGAACAAATTTCAGAAATCAAGAGGCAATAAACAGGGACATCCAAAACCAACTAGGGCAGCTTTCAAAGCAGATTGCAGAAAGGTCTCAAGGATCATTGCCTAGTGACACAATAAATCCCAAAGAGCATGTAAAGGCTATCACATTGAGAAGCTGTAAAGAACTTGAATGGAAAGGGAAATCAGAGAAAATGATGGAAAAATCTAAAGAAAAGCCATCAACATCCCAAGATGTTCAACCTTTCCCAAATGCAAAATATGAGCCTCTTATCCCATATCCTCAAAGATTGAATAAGAAAAAGATTGATAATCAATTTGATAAATTTTTGGATATTTTTAAGAAATTTCATATTAACATTCCTTTTGCAGAGATGTTGGAACAAATACCCAAGTATGCAAAATTCATGAAGGAAATTCTATCAAAGAAGATGAAGCTGGGAGATTATGAAACTGTCATGCTAAATAAGGAATGCAGTGCAGTTCTTCAAAGAAAACTGCCACAGAAATTGAAAGACCCAGGAAGTTTTACTATATCTTGTACTATAGGAAGTTGCAATTTTGATAAAGTCCTATGTGATTTAGGAGCAAGCATTAATTTGATGCCAATTTCTATTTTCAGAAAACTAGGCCTGGGAGAAGTAAAACCCACTTCAATCTCTCTACAATTAACGGATCGATTAGTGAAATATCCTCGAGGGGTAATTGAGGATGTTTTAATTAAAGTTGACAAATTTATTTTCCCTGTAGATTTTGTGATGCTTGACATAGAGGAAGATAGAGAGGTACCATTGATATTGGGGAGACCGTTCCTTGCAACTGAAAGAACATTGATTGATGTTCAGCAAGGAAAGCTCATTTTACGGGTGCAAGATGAACAAGTGACTTTTGATGTTTTTGAAGAAATGAAATTTCCAAGTGAGGTACATTCTTGTTTTCAAATTAACACTCTTGACAAGTTAATCTCGGAAACCTTTGAGGAGAGAACTCCATTGCTACCACTAGAAGCTTGCCTTGTGAAATCTGCAACAAATGAGATGGATGAAATGAGGAATGATGCTTATGAGAATGACCGAATATACAAGGACAAGATGAAGGTTTGGCATGATAAGCACATTTTGAGGCAAAACTTTGAGGTGGGACAGAGAGTGCTGCTTTATAAATCCCGTCTCAGACTTTTTCCAAGAAAACTAAAATCTCGTTGGTCAGGACCTTTTCTAGTAACCAAGGTGTTTCCTTATGGAACAATTGAGATCAGTCATGAAACAAAGGGAACTTTCAAGGTAAATAAACAACAGTTGAGGCCATATTTTGATGGAGAATTCAGGAAGCAGAAAGATGACATAAAGTCTAGCTAATGACTATAACTTAAAACGCTTAATGGGAGGCAACCCATCAGATTTGTTTTCTCATCTTTTATCTCATTTTATTTTAGAAATTTTAAATTCTGCACTTCATTTTATGATAATTTTATTTTTAATTAAATTTGCTTATTTTATTTATCTTGTAGGTAAAAAAGAAAGCCATTTACAGTTTTTCTTTCTTACATTGAGGACAATGTAAGGTTTTGGTTGGGGGTGTGGTAAACGGTAAATCTTTTCTTCCCCTCATTTTTATTAGTTTTGTTTGTATGTTTATTTGTGTTTAATTTTGATTTTCCATTTATTTTTCTGCATTTTGATTTAATTTCTTTTATTTTTATTTTTTTATTTTATTTGCATTTTACTTATTTTAATTTGCACGTTGATGATAATAATGTGATTGTGATAACAAGTAGCTTTTAGGAGACATTAAATTTTGCTTCGGTTTAAAGATAATTTCAAATGTTGATTTTACCTAGTAGGCGACTCTTTTGGTATGTGGTATGATTTGGTTGATTAGTCTAAATGCTTAGAGAAGTCTTATGTGTGAATTTTTCATCGACATTTTTGTGATCTCAACGAACTCTAGAACTCATTTGAAAACCTCTTGAGGCGAAATAATTTGGTATTGCACTATTTAAGAGATGATGTAGGCCATTTTTGGATCGATTGTGACATTTTAAGCCTACCTTGTTATCCTTATATCACTAGTTACCTCTTTAAGCCTATTTAAATATATTGTTAGCCTTATTTTTCTTTCTTTTTGCCTTCTATAACCTACCTTTTACTGAGCCAAATATATATATATATATATAATTCCTACCTTATTTGTTAAGAGCACTTAATTTTGAACACAAACTTTTCAAGAGCAATTGGAGTAAGGATGGAATAATAAAAAAAAGAAAAGAAAAGAAAAAAAAGAACAAAAAGGGCCTTCACACTCTAGTAAATAAAAGAGTGTTAGTAATGGATGCACTGAGGTGAATGATTGAGGAAGAATTATTGTTTATCTTTGGAAAAATGGGTTACGATCAGAAGAAACAATTTGGATTAAATGGTGTTACTCTTTTACTTAATTGGTTGTGTTTAATCTAATAAGTGCTATTATTTGTATTTTGACACTTCCTGTTCTTTCTTAACCAAATACCTAAACCTAACATTACAAGCCTAATAAGTCCTATTGATCCGAAGTGGAGTATTTTTCTTCATTAGTGGAGAGAGTTTTGAAGAGTGAGCCTATGGAGTTTGAGATTTCACCTTTTTGTTTGTGGATGTTCTGCATAATATTATCTGGTCATTATGGCTATTGGTTTGTGGTTTGATGGATGTTTAAGAGTCAATAACAAAAGTGAAATTGGCATTTGAGGTTTCTTAAACCTTAGGTGACATTTAATTATTCTATGTGTTGTGTGTTATTTACAATTTTTGAGACATTTGTGCAAAATTAATTTTTGTGTGATTTTATTGTTTTAAGTTAGGATAGTTATAGGTAAGATGTTTGTGGGTATCATCACTGGAAGCCCTCACGAGACTACAACTCGTCCTACTAGGGCCGCCTAGGGGTTTAAAGGCTTATTGCATACGCTTAATGTAATTTTGTAAATAGAATAAAATTTTCTTTGAAGTTTCTCTTAATGTCTCCTTTGAATTTATTAAATAGATCGCTTTTCTTGCTAGAGACTAGCAAGAAGCTGGTTGGGGGTTGTTGATAAGAGCTAAATTATTGCATTTTTTTATGATCTAAATGTTGATATTTGTGTGAAAATTGTGTTTATTTGATTATTTAATCCACAAATGTCATTTCACGGGTATTTCGTGTTTAAAGTGCAATTTCAGGTAAAATCATGATTTTGGAGAAGTTAGGGACAAAGTACAATGATCGGGATTGAATGAAAATAAAAAGAGAACAAAATTTCAAAATTTGGAATTTTCCCGCCGGCGAAAACCTTACGGAGAAAATGTTGAAAATCATGCAAGAAGCACGGATTTTGGCCAAGTGAGTCTCGCCGTCGGCCATATTCATCTCGCAGCCGGCGAAAATCTTGGCGAAAATATTCCTGAGAGCACAAATTTTGGTAAACTCATCTCGCCGCCGACCAAATAATTCTCTCCGCCGGCCAAAATCAGAAAAAACAAAATTTAAATTGCCAGAATTCTCGCCGCGGCGAGATTAATGTCGCCGCCGGTGAGTTTCGTCCGAAAACACATTTTTTTGTTGTTTTGCTCCAAAATTGCTCCCCAAACCCTAGATCTATATATACATTATGATGGAGAAAGAGGGGGACGACAGAGAGAGCAGAATTGAGTTATTTTTGCAGGAGAAAAGGAAATTTTGGAGAGAAAGGTTGGAGAAGCTTGAAGGATCATCACCATTGTTGCTACCAAGTCTTCCTCTTCAAGAGTTTTTCATCTCTTCTCCTTAGGTTTTATTTTCTGCATTTTATTCAGATTGTTTGTTCATGGATTCAATTGAGAATATGTTTGTTCTTATTTTCGTTATGAACTAATTCGTTTTTGCTAAGGCTATGATGTAGTTGAATCATGAAAATCTAATTTCTTGTGTTATCGTTATATGAATTCGTTGTTTTCAAGTTGAGTATTTATTTCCATGCTTAATGCTTTTAAATTTCTAATCAAGATTTAAATGATTTGTTGCATTATATTGAGACCGAGAGGAGATGTGTAATGAACGCTTCTTGTGATAAATACCGTATGTTGAATGCGAGTTTGACACCTAATGCATGATGTATGTGGTTATTCTAGAAATTCCATAAATCGCAATGTGCTTGTTTGTGATTAAATCTTCATAGAAATATAGTCAATTTTCATAGATAAGTAATTTTAATATAACTCAAGAGAGTGTATTAGGTAAATTTGGGTTTTTCAACCATCACTTTTAACTTTGATTCTCATATAACATGACTTGAAATCGGATTGAATTGATTTAGCGAAATCAAATGCCTTAGTGTTTTTAAATAATTTGTGAACAACATTAAATTTTGTTATTTGCGTTTAGTTTTATGTTAATTTGCTTTTAAAACAATTTCAACAATTCAGTTTTCAAATAAAATTAGGGTTAGTCAATTTCAGTACTTAGTAGCGCCATTCCTTATGGGTTCGATATCCGTACTTTTGTATACTTTATTACTTGAACGATTCGTACACTTGCGAAATTACGCATCATAAGCCAAGAAAGTAAAACATTTTTTTACCTACATAGTCCCCTACATGAACATCTGAAAACACAATTGTACCACTGCAGAGTATAGTACCACTACATTGCAACAATGTAGGTGTGGTTGAACCAACCCACTTTGATATTAAAACATAAAAGCTTCAAATAATTGTCATTAATATTTCCCTTGGTATAGATATAAATATCATGTTTTAGCCATTTTATTGTACAATTGTTAAGGGATAAATATTTCTTCTTCAAGTAATAAAAAAAATTAATAATTGTTCTTTGGGATTCTTAGACACCATCAAGATTTAAACCTTAGAGTGGACTCCCTTATGATTTATTCTCATATGGCTTCTGGTAATGTCTTTAACACTAGAACAACCAGAAAATACCATGGTCAGTTCAAACTCGTCCTTTAACATTTCGATCACCTTTCTCACCCCGTATTCTCTTTTTGCTTTTAGGCAGTAGATGATAGGTCTCCCAACATGTGGCCACATGGAACAGTTAGAACCAGTTGAGCAAAAGAATAAATTTTTTAGTGTCCTAACTTTAAATGTTTAGATAAAGAAAAATGACTTGAATTTGTGTCCACTCCAACACCAGCACTGGTACTAGCACCAGCATCAGCATAGGCACCAACACTAGCACTAGCACCCCAACACCAGGTACCATCACCCTAGCACCAAGCACCAATAGGCTTCACATAACTCATTTCTCCAAAGAAACAACCAACCATAATAAACATCATCATTGCTATCAATAGTTCTAGCTTTCTAATTTGTTACACAATCACAATTGTAAAGTTAAAAATAGAATTTATTAGTTAATCTTGATGGGTAAAGACACCAGAAAAGACAATATGGTTTTTTATAATGTACTCATTCAAACATGAACCATGATATTGGTAGGACTATTGATTGAGCACAAACCTTCATAGCTCTTCGCTGGTGCCATTCTCCAATCAGGAGCTACCACGTGGTATGCCACATAAGTCGAGGAGTTGACTGGGTAGGCCACGCGGATGCCACGTAAGCATAGAGAAAGAATCATGCTATGATGCGTGTGAGGAAGAGGAAATGCACCCCACATGTCAACATGGTGTTCAATTTGAGTTCGGTCTTGGTCAAAGTACATTGCCACATACTGCTATGTCATTGCTCTATGTAATCCATCTGTGAGCCACACCATCATTTTTCGTGAATCACGTCATGCCACATGTCACTAACTTAGCAAGTATTGACTCTGACTGGTCTCCCCTACCACGCGTTGCTCCTTGATTTTCCTAGTGAATTTCTGATGCCCTTGATCTGAAGTTGATAGGCACACAATTTTGGTAGAGATTCAAGAGGAGATTAACACTACAATTCAAAAGATTGATTGTATTTCTTTTTCTACTCTTTTCGTTATCAACTTTTATGTCTTCCTTTATGAAAAATATGAGTTTTATGAACACAATTATGTGTAACTAATTTATTAATCTAGGGATCTTATGAACCCAATTTTTATCATGTGATGATTTAATATTTTACCCCAATTATAATTTTAATTTAATTATATTATTTAATCTTATTGGTATGCTATTAATTGTTTGGCCAAAAATTTATCTATAGAGGCAATTCAATAGATTTGAGAGAATTATTTAATTGTTTGTCTTGATTAAATTACATGCATATTTTCTAGGCAAAGATGTATGATTCTTATGTATGTGATCCATAATTAATGAACTTAATGAGTAGTATGCAATTTAATTGGCATGAGAGTGTGATTAAATTAATTACTATATGGTGTGTAGTTTACTTAAGAGAGGAATACATGTTAGGTTAGATTCAATTGATCATGTAATTATTTGATAATTGTATTGTGAGGATTTTAGTGATTCACATGTTTATAAAATTGGGGGATTAAGTATTCCTAGATATTTTATCATATATCTTTTTAGTTAACAAATTTTATTTAATTAATTATGCTAGTTACTTTTAGTTATTTTAATTTTCTCTCCTTAAAATATAAAAACACCAAAAAAATTGATTTTTATTTTTTTTAGTTTTAAAAATTAATTTCTAATAAAATAATCTCTGTGGGAATGATATTTTCTTATCATTATATTACTTGTTATGATGCATATACTTGCGTATTCATTGCACACACTTAATATGTGGTGATCACCCTCTCCCTACTCGTATGCAAGTTAGGAAATCTACACTCACATCACATGCAGCATACAACAATGCAATAAACAACAAATTTTACAAACCAACTCCTTCCCTTTTTGATTAGAAAATTCAAAAGAACACCTCAAAATGAAGGAAAGAAGGTATATAATCATGCAATAATTCTATCAGTTATGCAATCGATAGAGAAGATTAAAGGAATACATCAAAACAAAAATCAACATATGCACCTACAATGCATACAACCAAAGTGTTGAAAACATAACAATAAAACTTTTTCATCATAATTTTTTTAATACATTTTTAATGAAAGAAAAGAAATTGAAAAGTACATCTAAAAAAGAATAAAAAGGCAAAAAAACTCAACACTTTCATTCACCCTCTCCACCATTGTTAGGGGTTGCACTACAAGAAGAACCATCGGTATCCTTATGGTTTCGGGGTAGGTTAGTATTATGTTGGGTAAAGAAGCTTTTATGAAATTGGTTGAAAGAGACATATGGCTTAGGTCTACCAAAGTTCTTAAAGATGGAATTCAAGGAGCTAACATTATAGTAGCGAGAGAAAAACTAGTGAGAAGTACCAAGAAAGCCATCAAGAATATTTTGAACAAAAGGTAAACACCCAGAAGAATAAGAAAAAAATTTCAAGGTGGATGCAAGTCAAGGTGATAAGCTCATTGAAGCAAGAAATAAATGGGGCATAAACATTCTGAGCCAACTCTATAGCAACAAACTCCCTAAATATAGAGTCATAGTGTTGAGTGAAGGTGGTAAACTCCTAGTGTAAGGGAGTTATCTTTAAAGATAGATAAGCATAAGTAGAAGAACAAGGTGGAATAGGAGTAGAGGGACAAGTAATAGGCTAAGAGACGCTATGAGTGGAAGCAACAAAAAGAGTAAAGCATCAAAAATTAGAGGCGCAATTAGAGGCAAAGTGACTAGCACAAACAATTCCTTTGCCTTTGATACTACCACCAACATTAAGGAGCAAAGAAGTGCCTAGTAAGTTTGTTTGTACTTTGTGTCTGTGTATTGATTTCACATGTGCAAAACACAGAGTCTATCTATTTTACTCGTTATTTTATCTTCCTTTGTGTAAGGTTGGTTACTATAGATCAGTAATGTATACACAGACATAATTAGGTATACTTTGTATGTGAGCATATTTATACACACCACAAGATTGTTTTTTATAGTGTGTATTCTAGGTTGTGCATTATGGTTTTTGATGAGAAAGTGTACGAGTGAGCTAACGTTGTCACTCATGTTTTTGTTTTGATTTTGGTATGGATATTTTTGAAAATTATTCATTAATTATTGGAACAAAAATTATTTTTTTTGACACCTTGCCACACCTCTTGATAAAAGCCTCATCATATCCATTGATAAAAGCCTCACCATACCCCTCGAAAAGGCTGTGACAAGGCTATGGCAAGGTTGGTGATGAACTTGGATAACTTCTATGAATATCCCCATTCTCATTATGTTTTTCATCCAAAAAATATATAGTATAACTTTATCAATTTGACATCTCATTTTTCTATTTTTGAATCACTATTAACTTAAATATTGTTTGATATTAGTGATTCATAAATATGTGAGCAAAAATATGCTCTTGAGTGGTGAGTACTTAATGTAGTGTTTCCAAGTGGGATTTATGTGAAAAGCCTGTATGGTTGTGTATCATGTGTCGGCTGAGTGTTGTTGACAAAATAATGTGCTTGAATGTTGAGCTCAAGGCTATTTTATTTTCTATGTTAGACATAACATTGTGAGTTTGAGTTAATAAATAAATTATTAGTTATGTGGTGAAAGTGTTTCCCATGGTGATTTATGGTTGTTTGTAATTAAAAGTGGTCCTTAAGGTTAATTGTCGCTTTCTTTTTCACATTATTGATTCATAGTTACTATTCACACTACCTGGTGGTACTAGCTTTGGAAAAGATCTAGATCGTGTGTCAAAATATGTTGTTACAGAGGTAGTAAGAAAGGGAAATAATAAGCTTTTTGGACAGAGGTTTCATTTGATAGAAGTAACATGGTTTTTATTTATGTTAGGGTTGTAATTGTTTTATTACCTAGTGAATTTGTTTGTTATCAAACGATTTCCATAAGCAATCCAAGGATGTTACCACATAGATAAGGTTTCTATGTGGGGTTTACCTCACTATATCTTATGTTGTACATGTTTTATTATTTGCAAGTACATTTAAAGTTTATATTGTGTATGTCTCTATGTATTAAAGTTTAAACTATGATTAGAAAGCTTTTATCATTCACTACTTGCTTTCTGAATATTGAATATTGCATCTTCAATATAATAGTTCATGTTTGCATTTATTTGCACTATTGCTGTGATTATATATCAATTGTTTATCTTTCTATTGTTTGCATATTTGGCATGAGTCCTTTAAGATTCAATGTCTCCTTAACCTGAGAGTGTATTGAGGCTTGGACTCTTTCAATATTGTTTTGCATGAATAAATTATTATGTTAGCATAATTTGAGTTTCTATAATGTATATGCAAACATACTAGATCTAGACTCTGGTTAGAAAGGTAATTTATTTTGTATAGTTGCATGCTTTTGTTTATTGCTTGTAGCATGCCTATAGCTTTTTGTTTATTACTTTTTCTATATTAAATTAATCTGTCTGCTTCTTAATTAATTTGTATTACTTTTGTTGTTTATCTATATATGAGTTTGGTATGAGCTGTCTCAAAGGAGTCAATATCTTTTTATCCTAGTTGTGTACTAGCTGTCACACCCTTTCTTTTTATATGCTATGTTATGTATGATTGGATGCTATGAAAGTAAAATCATCATTTATCGAATATATTCCAATATATGTGATTGGAAATCCTTTATAACTTTTCAATATATATGACTATTTCACATGCTATGTGATATTTATTATGTTTATGCATGTTACTAGCCTGGACAGGAGCTTGTGGGGCACACCGTCACTAGTGTATTTACTACAGTTTGTTCTTTCATATACCTAGTTATTTTTGTTGTGTATTAAATTCAGCATGTTGTCTTATATTTTCATTGTTAGTTGCTTAATTTACATTTGTGAGACTAGTTTAACTAATTGGTATAGAGCTTACGAAAAGATTCTATGGGTTGGCATTATCACCCTTATTTTAGGTCCTTATTACCTATTTGAGTTAGAAGAACAATTGCCTTTGTGAAATTCATCCTACACATAGAACTCTCTCTCTTTATTGAGTTATATATGCATAAAAACTTGATAGTCAAATTTTATAAATTTATAATAAGCTCGCAAGTTGAAGAATCACTTGTAAAAAGCGATACGTTTACTCCCATGTTCGATATAAGGAAGAATTACGTGGTTTTAAATAATTCAACAAATCTCTTATAAAAAAACATGAAAAATAGACCTAAATATTTCATCACAATATTTAGGTTTTAAAAATATTAATCTAATGATAAAAAAATAATAAAAGGATAAAAGATAGATTGGATCATAAGTATATATGAAATTAATAAATCAATGGAGAATTAATGGGATATTTAGTTAGTTAACTGTATTTGGTAGAATTAATTAGGTTAATACAATATAAATTCAAATTATTGGCATCTAGTTGCATGTCTCAAGGTCTACTCAAAATCCTCCATAAGAGCTGCATTGATTGCTTCCAAGGATTAGGTCACTTATATATGATCTACTAAGCCCGAATACCATATTCATTATATAAATAGGATGCATCTTCCACCTAGACGATACCAAACATTAACTCCTCTATTTTCTTGACTTTGAGAAGTTTAAGAGAATATTTAAAAATTAATTGAAACTCTATACTTCCCTTTTAACTTCCATGACAGTTCAACTCTCCAAATCATAACTGTTAGGACCCCTATAAATAGTAAAAAAATAATTACCATTTACCACTTTTTTCTTAACTTAGTTTAATTTTCCATTAGAGAATCTGAGTTCACTAGTCACGACTTTACTTGGAATTTAGTCCAACTTTTGTTAAACTTCATTATCCTATCAATCCATGCAACTTTTTCAGGTGTCTTCTTAACCTTCAGTTAGCTCACACTCAAGCCATTTTATTAGTAATTTGTATTCACTTGACTAATTTTTTAAAATATCTTTAGTAAATAAAGGAAAAATATATCCTGACAAACGACCTCTAAAGATCCACTTCCAAGTCGTACCAAAAGTCTCCTACTTAGGATATAGGTGTACATCTTGAGATCATCCTAGAGATCTTGCCCATTGGTAGTCAATTCGTGACCAAGCCAAATGACCTCTAGACACCATGATAATTCATGGTAAGGAAACTCACAGTGCCTTCACATGAGAGAGTACTAGTTCTTCATGTTTCTTACAGTCGATTCCCACTTCCATTTTTTCTACACATTGTTCGTACCCATAATAAGAATTCCTTTAGCTACAATGAAGGTACAACACCCGAAGAAAAAAATGAGGCACTAAGGGAGAACCCATTGATAGAACCAAAGATAAACATCAAATTGAGAAGATGGCCAATGAACTACATGCTGACGACCTAGCCCAGATATAGAGAGAATATATTATCCCACCTCGAGTAGGGTGATGCCTATTCCTTGTCCTCTATACAACATAGATGATTCTTTTGTAAGGTGGTGGGTTATCCATTCCATTTCATTTAAACTAGGACTTAGGTATCCATTCTCTAGAATAGTGGCTTATGCCTTGAACACTTTTGACATCAACCTGGCTCAAGTGAACCCTAACAGATGGCAAACTATTTTATGCCTCTATGTTATTACTAGAGAACATGAGGTGTACTTGTCAAATAAGGAAATGAGGTCCATGTATTGCAAAAAGAAAAAAATAAATGGCTTTGATGAAGAGATGGCATACATTTTAGTAGTGACTATCCATATGCTCCACTTAAAACTCCCTCATAGTATCATACGTTACAAGAATAAGTACTTTTACATCAACACCATATGGAGTCATAATTTCAATACAATCCAACCTCGTGCCAATGGACTCATTAAAAGTTTAGGTTCTAATAATAAAGAAAAATCAGAAGGATCGAGCTTTAGAATACAAATAATGAAATCTATAAGTACATTATGATCAAAGATCATTTTAGGCACTCAAGTGTATAAAACAATTACACCACTTAATATAAAGTTTTCTACTTGTGAAGGGGTACAAAGTTTTTAAAGCCCTGGACCACAAACTAACAAATTTTTTTGTTCTTGTAGGTATGCATTATACAAGTGTACACATGGAAAACTTGATTAACATGTCAGGTGTTCACGACTTAGATCCCACAATACCAAGGACTAGCCAAGCTACCTTGTTGTAAATTGAAGATTCAATTCATTTGGATGATAAGCCTCTTTAGGTTCCTCTTCCAACCCCCATCAACCATTCAAGCATCCCTAGCTTATCTACCTTGCCATCCCTTATAGTGACCTCTAAGAAAAGAAAACATGTTGAACCTTGTTCTTCTCTTATCGAAGCTATGGACATGGATGACTGTGAAGATGATGAAGTCATTCTAAAATACGTTATGGTACTAAACATCCTAGTTACATATTTTGACGAGGGAATTTTCAAGTGGCCTGACTTGATAAGAGATTTCTATCATCACCTTGGTAGAAATGCCAAGTAAGCTAGAGTTAAAGAAGCCTATAAGAAGGAACAAGCTTCCAGTGCAAAAATGATGGATGGTCACCTATTGGAGGTAAATGCTTACACCATTTTTCCTCTTCATTACTTTACTTCATTTTTGCACTTTGTTGTTTCACTTCATTACTTTATAACACTTGTATTTTGTTAGGTTCTAGTAGTAGCTAGAGAAGGCAAGCTAAACACAAGACATTCAAAGTCATACACACCTTAATTTTATCTTTCTTAAGATAGATGCCTTCCATAATTCAAAGTCAGTTATTGTGTTATTTTATTCATGAGATAGGGGATATACAAAGATGAAATTGAATCCAAACCCTTGTAAGTGCGTCCTAAATAGGGGATTTAATTTTGTGAACTCAAGACCCCTTCTTAGGATGGGTGTCATACCTTTTATATTTGTATCCTAATTGGGGGATTTATTTGGCCACCTCACTCATACTTGGGGGTTATCATGTTATTTTATTCATGAGACAAGAGACATACAAGGGTGAAATTGAATCCAATCCCTTGCATGTCCATCCCAAGAAAAGATTTCACTTTTGCGAACTCAAGACCCTTTCTTAGGATGGACGTCATGCCTCTTATTCATGCATCCCACGTGGGGGTCCATTTGGCTATCTCACTGATACTTAGGGGTTGTCACATTATTTTCTTCATGATACATGAGACATACAAGGATGAAATTGAATTTAATATGTTGCATGTACATCCCAAAAAGGTGGTTCATGTGTGTGAACTTAAGAACCTTTCTTAGGATGGGCATCACCTCTTATAACTACATCCCAAGTGAGGGATCCATTTGGGCACCTCACTCCTATTTAGGAGTTATCACGTTATTTTATTCATGAGACAGGAAAGTGAAAGCATCTAAAATATGGATTCAAAATGCTTTAATTCATAATATAACAGCATTCATATGTAGTATTTCTTTAAATGTTTCCCATTCTAGCTCAATTCTTCTCTTTTTACCTAACTTTCTATCTGGTATGAACCTCTTAGAGTGATTTCATATATCTTGTAAAGGCCTTCCTATGTTTCCATAAACTTTCTAGAGGGTGTTTCAACCTTTTTTCTTAACGCTTTATGTAGGATCCAATCTCCTACCCTAAATTTTTTATGTTTCACAAATCTGTTGTATGTCTTTTAGACCATTCTCTTTTGTGATTCAGTCCATATCAAAGTGTTCTCCCTTTTTTCTTCAATGATTAGGAGGTCTTCTTTTATGATATTATCATTGTTAACTTGTATTATATTAGTTTGAAGAATAAGTTCTTGTATTTCAGAAGGTATGGCTACTTCTGTACCATAAACAAGAAAGAATGGGCTCTATCTAGTACCTATTCGAAGGGTCATTCTTATTGCTCACATAATTCCACTTAATTCATCCACCCATTTTCCCTCTGTTCCCTCTAATCGCTTTTGCAATGTGTTTATAAGAGTTTTGGCCAAGGAATTCGCTTAGTTGTTAGCTTGTGGTCAACAAGGACTAGAGAGTGATAATTTTATATCCACCTCTTAGCAAAAGGAAACTAAGCCCTGACTTTTGAACTATCATTTATTATCTATTACCAACTCATGAGGTAAGTCAAACCTATATATTATGTTATTCCAAATAAACTTCTAAACATCACTTTCTTGTATTCTTGCCAATGGTTCAACCTTTATTCATTTTGAGAAATAGATTTTACCACAATCAAAAATTTCCTTTGACCTATAGTGAGAGGTAATAGGTCGATTATATCCAAATACTACTTTTGAAATGTCCAAATGTTAACTATGGACTTTAAATCATTGGCTGGCTGGTGTAGGATATTTGTGTTCCTTTGGTACTTATCAAACTTCTTAGCCTGGTCGATATAATCCTTTTGAATAGTAGTCTAGTAGTAACCCTGGTGAATGATTCTCTAAGAAATTATCCTTCCTTCAAAATAGGCACCAAATTACCCTTCATGCAACTCTCCTAAAATAATCTACACCTCTTGCCTAAGTAAACATTTTAACTATGGTCCATCATAGCTTTTATGGTATAAGGCTCCTTAGATAATGGTGTAGTTCTTTTATTTTTCACTATTTTTCATACCTATTCCCTACCAGTTGGTAAAGTTCCTAGGATAAGGTATTCCAAGTAAGGGGTCATTCATGAAGTGCAAGTTATGGTGCTGGTAAAATTTGGTTCATTCACCTTATCTTCCTCTTTAGTTAAACTAGGATCAGATAAGCATGATAAGGAATCACACTTTTTAACTTTGTACTTATTACTGTTGCTAAAGTGGCCAAGGTATCAACGTATGAATTTCCTCATCTAGGTTTTTTTTTTATTTTGAATGCTTCCAAAGCCAAGATTTTTCTCTTTACCTCTTCCGGGTACTTTTTCATCCATTCTTATTTTACCTCAAAGGCATCATTGAACTAATTCACTTATCACAACCCAAAAATTTAAGGACATAATTAGGAAAATTAAATGAGGATTAATAATACAAGATCAAATAATAAAGGAATATGGTAAGGTTAGATAAAATTTAGATAATTACAAACATGAGTGAAGACCTAAAACAATGGAGTATAAATAGAACACTACAAAAGTGATTTTGTTAAATATCAAGAATGCACCAAAACTTTAACATAGAAATAATGAAAAGATTAATTTGTATAGTCAAATAATTTTGAAGAAAATAATTATGTATAAATAATGGACAATACTGGAGCTTGTCTTATGAAAAATTAGTAAGAAATAGATAAAACAAATTCTTATCATTTGATAAAGTTCAAGGTCTCATGAGGAAAAATGATATGAATGAAAATCAAAATCAATGAGTCTAATAAAAGAAAATGACAAATTAGAGTAAGGCTAGGTATGAAAATCTATGTATGATTCTCAAAAGATATAAAACATGTCATACTACCTCCATATATTCCAAAATAATGATAATAATTATACAATCATCCATAAATCTTTCTCAATCTTTCAATTTTTTACAAACTACAAACAAAGGACACTCATACTTGTATCCAAATGATCTTGTCAAGCTCCAAGTTATCTATTATTCATCATCTAAAAATATGAAAAATAAAGAATGTGCTTTTCATCCACTAGAATTACTTTAGTGATTGACATGATGCAATCCATAAGTATACGGGTCATGCAAGTAATATAATATACCTAAGTACGAATATCGATCCCATAGAGAATTGTGCAACTTATAACCAAGTACTAATATAATTATTATGAATACTAGTTGGACAAAAAAATTATAAAAATTGAAAAAATAAATGGCAACTAATTTTAAATTGCAAGACTCAACAACTATAAAGATATATGAGAAAACGATGTAGGAATCTTTAATCATTCAATATCCTAACATATGGATCACTAAAATTCTCACCAATATACAGTCAATTATATGATCAGTTTAATCTTACTTAGCATGCATTCCTCTCTCAAATATACTACACATCATATAGTAATTAACCTAATTAGACTCTCATGTCAATTATATTGCATACTCCTCATTAAGTTCTTCAATTATAGATCACACACATAAGAATCATATATATCTACTTATAAACTATGCATTTTATTTAATCAAGACAAACAATTAAATAATTCTCTCAAATATATTGAATTTTTTTTATAAATCAATTATTGGAAAAATAATTAAGAGTATAAAAGTCAGATTAAATAATATAATTGAATTGCAATAACAATGACAGTTGGGGAAAAGATAAGATCATCACATTTATAAAATTGGGCTCATAAGACCCCTAGATTAATAAATTAGCTAGAAATTATTATATTCTTAAAGCTCAGATTTTTTTATAAAGAAATACAATAAAATTGATAAATAAAGAAGAAGAAGAAGATATACACTTAATTTCTTGATTTGTAGCATTACTCTTCTCTTGAATCCTTTACAAAGTTATGTCTCCTTTAATATTTTCTTGAACATTTTCTCTATTTTTCTCTTCTTTCCAGCTACTAAGGTTTTGATTCTTAATTGTGTGGTGTCTATCACTACCTTATGGTGCTTTAAATAGGCTGAAAGTAATCCTCATTAGATTCAGATTCATATTATTTGATCTAAGGCTAAGATTGAAAGTTGGAATTCAATTTAAGGCTAATTTATTAAAATCCTTGCTCTAATGAGTTCTTAAAAAGCACTAAAATTACTTTGATTTAATGTACTTTAATTGATTAAATAGATTTATATTTGTATGATTTTATCATATTTTTATATAAATTTGTCTTTTCATAATCAAAAGCATTTTTATTGTTTTCAGGTATTTTCATTCAAAAAAATACTTGAGGCATTACATCAAAAATATTTTGAGAAAAAAATAAGAAAAGTCCAAAAAATGGAAAAATTGGACAAAACGGTCAAAATAGTCAAAAATGTTGAGTCATCCGAACACAGCTATTACATGCCAACGCCTATCCCGTGTGCCTTGCATACATGTCATGCATGTCCCGCGCACTTTGCACGCATGTCACACCTAGTCCCACGCGTGCCAGCTCCCGTCTACCAAAAATCTCGCCCTCCGCATGCGTGCTAGCCTATCCAAATGCTTCCAAAATAAATTTTTGAGGTGTTTTCCCACTTTTTTTGGCATTTTTCTCATCTATAAAAGGACCTTTTCCCCTTTGTAAAAGTCATCCCTAAAAATCCTTCTTCTTTCCCTCTCTAAATTTCTTTCTTTAGAAAGCTTTCTTAATTTTTTTAGTTTTTTTAATTTTAAAGTTCTTCTCTTTTTGAGAAGAACTAGCTAGGATTTTGTAGATTTCTAGTTTTTGATTCAATAAACGAAAATGCAAATCCATTTGGAGGTTTTTCAGAAACAGAATTAGCATCAAAATTTTGTACGGATTGTTTTGAGGTATAATTTTAAAATGAATTCTTTACAATTATTTTTATTTTTTATTATTATATCTTATATTTTATATTTAATTTTTCTATGATTAAATTTAACATGGCTAGTTGTTTGTAAATATGATATAATAATAACATTGTTATGCTTGCGATTAAAATATTTTTATAAAATAAATTGATATTATTTTTATTCAAGATTTTATATTAAGGATGTTCGAGAGAAATTTATTATTTTTCATTACAAACTTAAATCTAAATATTAGATTTTAAGGTTTAATTATCCGGTGTGATTTAGAGTAGTGCCCTTTTATTTGTTGGTACAATCGCCCTGTAGTTAGAATAAAGCTCTATTTCAAAAGTTTTTATAAGAACTATTATTCAAAAATGTATATAAAACATATTTTTCAGTAATGATTTTAAAACTTGAAAGTTAGTACTCAGATAATTAAATTCTAAGGCCCCGCCATTAGATGGTTTGCAATTTTCTTATAAATAAAGCTAAAATTTAATACCTTGTTAATTAATAGGCCCTACCTAAGGATATTAATTAATTAATATTAAACAAAAAAATTTGGGTCTCTCCTAAGGATATTTTCATACCAAAAAGGAAAAAAATCAATAAATATCAATTTATATCTCTAATAACCTAAATAATATAAACAAACATAATTTACTTAATTATTATATCCATAAATACTCCACTATTATGAATTATAAAAATTTGTATTATTGTTTATTGAATCCATATCTATATTCTCTTTTTTGTTATTAGATTAGGAAATACTAATCAAAATATCATAATAGGATGTTTAGGATTTAATTTTGTTTTTAAGAGTTTGAATAATAAATTAAAAACCACATATATTCCTTCCTTAGATCGACCTTAAGAGTATACTTGTCTTTTTTTATATAAAATAAGTCGTGTACTTACGAGATTTTTACAAATATAAAACCAAAGTATCTATAAGATTGATATTGCTAACCCGGTGCTGGTTTTGTCTCATCAGCTACTTGATCGACCGAGTGGTGATATTTAAGCAAAAAAAGACAAATACGTAGTTTAGAAGTTACCAAATAACTCTAGTTTTGTAGAGTTATCATTCGGCATATATTTTATAATAACATTTTTATTAGTACAATCAAATACATAAATACATAAGTTGTCTTAAAACAATTATATTTTTAACTACTTAAATGATAATATCTAAATATGAGCACCTTGTATTAAAATTTAACTTAAATCAAATAGTTTGTAAGATAATCAAAGTTCTTAAAATTATAGTTCAAAAGTAAACCAAAAAACCCATAGGATGAGACTTTTTACCACATAAATATTAAATCTCCATGGTAAATCATTCCAATAAAAATCAACATGAAAAACATACATGTAGGTACTTTTGATCCCTCATTTTGTCTTACAGACACAATTGTGTGTCCAGGATAAACCATCTTGTGTCCGAGGATGTAGTCCCTTGTCCCAGGATTAAAAGTAAACATCGAGGTACAATACTTGACCTTACCATTACCACATTGATCTCTCAAAATATTGTTGTAATGATTCATGAAATATGTAATTTGGATTATTATCTAATTTTCACTTGATATACCTAATTAAGGGTCATAAATGTCATTCAAAAGATGACAATTCGTTTTGAACCTAAGAATATCCTTTTTTATTTTCTTTGGCCATAGATAATATAAGGCTTATACACATATTGGTGATATTTGTGAGAAAAACATATAAATGTAATTTTAGTTTCTATGTGTACCATTCAAGAATATTTTCAAGCCGAAGAAACTATTGACTTCAATAATCACATCTCTAGATATCTATATTCCCATGTATGTTAGATTTCATATTAGACATATAGGATCATTATGCATATAGGCTACTTGATCGATCGAATCTTGTCTAGATTGATCGAGCTTAATTACCTAGTTGAATTAATTTTAACATGATCGGATCAATTGAGAAATTATTACTTGATCGTTTGAGAACTAGATCAATCAAGATTAATGAGTAGATTGATCCGCATACTTCAAAATGAATTAATTATTTCACTAGATTAATTAAGGATTGACTAGATCGATCAAACGATTTGGGGTTGATTGATCAAGCTTAACTAAATTGATCGAGCAATGATGTTCGATCAATCAAGTTTGTTTAGATTGATTGAATGGTTAGATTTTCAAGTTTAACTAATTTTTTACTCGAGTTAACTTTTTTATTACTATATTATCCTTATGTTTTAAAGATCTTTTAAATATTTTCAAGGACAGATTTGTAATAGCCCTTTGACCTATAAGTTCTACTTATACTATTTAATTATACCATTGGCTCAAAATTTTGTTAACACGAAAAAATATTCTTTTCTTCATATTAATATTTCTCTCATTATTTTACAAAATTTATTCAAGTAGGCTTTTCATTGAGTTAATTTATCAAATATTTGTAGTTATGTTTGATGAATTAATAAGTCTACAATATTTGTGATATTGTGCTTCAAACTAACTATTTTAGGGTTGCTAGTTGATTTTGATTTATTTGATATATTTGATATATTTGTTAAATCATCTATTTAGGATTATTCATTATTGAATCTGCTCTAGGACATACACTTGCACTTGTGCTATTGTGCTAACATTTTAGGTACTAGTTGAACAAGTTCGATTTCTTATGTGACTCAAGTTATCGAAATGTTGGTTAAGATTTGAACACCTCTCTTGTAGAGACTATGATGAAAGTAGTGGTTGTAAGTAGATTACTTGGAGGCATTACCTTGGTAGGTAGTTTGAATCTTAGCCTTGTAATTAGACCTTATTTTCATAGTAGTTAGTTAGGTAGTCTAGTAGACCAGTGGCTTTCTTCTTAGGTTATTGATGTGGCCTAAGTTGTTTTCACCTAAAAATTTTGTATGTTAATGTTTATATTTTTGCATTACTTTATTTACATGCAATTGTAGGTCTGGCCATTCTACGAAATTTTAATTTGTCAAACTTCCACTGATATTCTATTCACTACCCCCTAAATAATTAGGTTCATAACTAAAAAAAATTTCACTTGGTATCAGAGTAGTCACTAAATACACTTAGTATGCTTAGGACCTTTTTATGGATCACTTGAGATATGGTTTGTCTACAACCTGCACTCCTTACTTTTATGTGTCTAATTATCTATATTGGAAGGCTCGTATAAGAACCTTTCTATAGTCTATAGATGAAAGCATCTGGAACTCTGTGCTTTATGTTTAGGAACCACCTACTATTACCAAAGATAATGTTGTTACTCCTAAATCTAGGAAATATTGGACCACTAAAGATAAAACTAGTAGTATCTGGAATCAAAAGGGTATTAATGCTATTTTTAGTGATATGTCTGCTAATGAGTTTCATCATATTTCTCATGTTAAAATAGTTAAGCATGCTTGGGATATTTTTGAGGTTACCCATGAGGATACCTCACAAGTTAAATGAACAAAACTTTGTTTGCTTAGTACTCAATTTAAGAATATTAGGATGAAAGAAGATGAGACATTTTCCTAATTCTATGCTAAATTATGTGATATTATTAACGCCTCTTCCAATCTAGGAGAGAAAATTGATGATTTTAGGATAATTATATAGATTATTTGCTTGCTACCAAATCACTTCCATGCAAAGGTCATTTCCATTGATGAAATCAATGATATCGACAATATTAAAATAAAGGAACTTATTGGCTCACTTCAAACCTTTGAGATAAGCCTTCCTCCACCCACAAAAAAATGTTGCCTTCAAAACTTCTATGATTGAAGAAGGTGAAAATGAAGAAGTCGAACATGCACTCTTGACCAAAAGACTAAATAGAATCTTCAATAAAAAGAATCCTTAGAAAAAAGGACAAACAAGTTACCAAAATCATCAGAATTTGAGAGAATTTAAATATGTGGTTTCTAATAGTAAGAAACCTAAACTCACTAGATCTCAATGCTTTAAATATATGGGTTTTGAACACTTGGTATCTAACTATGCAAATAGGAAAAACAACACTATAACAGCTTTTAACATACAATTACTAACTCTGAAAGTGATAATGATAATCCAATTGAATCAAAAAATAGTGAAACCAATCTTCTAGCATTTATTGTAAAATTCGATGGACATTCTAGCAAGTCTAATTTTTATTTAGACAATAAGGGAAGTAAGGTTGAACTCTTACTCAAATATTTTAATGTCACTAGTATTAATTAAATGTTCATAGAATTCCTAATATGTAAAATAGATAACGATAAGTTGCTTGTAGAGGTAGCTAAACTCAATGAAAAACTAAAATCCTATGAAATAAATTCATCGGTATTGTAAAAAGATAATCTTGATCTGTCTGAATGTTCTAATATTTTGAATTCAAGTCTTATAGGTTTAGAATAGGAGAAACAAATTTAATACAAGAACATGAACAATCCAAGGAAGCTATAAAAGGATATCAATAAGAGTTGAAAGGTTTAACAAAGTTCTTGATTATAGAAAGCCAGTTTAAAAAAAGAGAGGGCTATGATACTTAGATGAGCATACTACACCATCTTTCTCAAAATAAACTAAATTTGTAAAGCCTTCAAATATGACTTTTTCACGTGCTACATCTTCAATATCAAGAACTGAATTGGTATGGCCTTCTAATCCTACCTATACTATTATTCAATATACTCAAAGAATAATTGTACTTAGTGATTAAAAAATATGTTAAATTTATGCATGTTTGTCATAACTGTGGTAGGAAAGTTCATATTAGACTACATTATAAATTTCTTGTAAAATATCCTTGTTTTAACAATGCCTTTCATACTAGATATTCTATAATTAATTTTCATCATCCCTGCATATATACTAAATCTCCATCAATGATGAAAACAAAAATAATAAAGGCAAAAATAAGAATAAATCCTATAGCAATTCAAAAATAATTAAATTAATTGATCCCAAATCCAAAAATATTACAAAACTAAAATTCAAGAAAATTTGAGTTAGGAAAGATTATCTCTTTTTGGTCAACTGATCATGTCCCTTTCGTGTAGAAATTTTTTAGTTTATTCTTGATTGATTCTAGGTAAGCATGATAGTTTTATTAGTTTAATTATTTTGAATTCCAAATTTAGTTGTTTGATTCTTGATAGTGTTTTAGTTTATTTAAAATTTGTTATTAAAATAAAAATTACAAAAATTAATAAAGAGAGTAGAATTGTTCTAACAATAAAATAATCTCGGGTGTTATTTTAGATGAAGAAAATATATATTTTATATAGAAAAACTTATTTTGATTAATTATTCATTGTGTAATTGAGTATCTTATTCTGTGCATTTATATTTTTTGTTACATATGGTGATTGATGTTAACAAGAACTCACTCACACACTTACTGAATGCATAAATATGTCATCCTTGAAGTTTATAATTAATTATATGAGATTTTAGGGCTTGAGATAACTTTCATTGTAAAAATTATGGTTGAACTCTATCTTTCACATTATAAAATGTTTCTATAGATACACCTAGCTTTGAGAGAGCTACATACTGTGATGTGTGAAAGCTACCGTAATGAGCAGAAAAAGCTACCTCACTAGTGTGAAAGTGATCATATAAGGAATATTGGCTTGTACATATTTACTTCGCAAAAGAAAAATAATATGATAAAGAAAATGGATATATAAAAAAAATTAATTGAACACAATAAGAAAGAGCTACAAATGGTTATACAAATTGAAAAATAAATAATCAATCCCTCATAAAAATAATGATCATAAATATTGAGAGAGAATTCAAAAAAAAAATTATTAATTAATATAATATTCTCTTAACAAAATTTTATTATGTACATGAATTCAACTGAAATTTTGTATGATAGGTGATGCTTTTTACTTTTAAATTTTTCATAACTAATCATAAATGAATAAATTGACATATTATTACAGTTCAATATTTATTTCACATTGAGAAATTATCAATATATTACCATATGTATTGGGAAATATATGTGTGTGCTTTCTTAGAATATTTATGTATACGGTAAATAATCTAATTTTTTTTAAAATGATTTTTATTCTAAAATTGATTTTTTGAGTAATTTTCATGTTTGAATAAATCTATTACCTTTATTCAAAACAATTGAAATAAAAATATTTGTTTTTCATTTTTGTCTATTTATCTTTATTTGAGACCTTATTTCAAAATATTTGAGTTAATATAAGATCTAAGGGGAGTTTTTACACTTTTCTGGGCTTATGTTATTCAATCGATCAATGATAAACTAAATTGATTGAAATATGAATGTCGATTGATCGACATTAATCTTGATCGATTGAAAGAGTTTAATTTATATACTCTCCTTCTTTTTCCTCAATCCCCACATGTACCCTATCTTGGCTCCCTTTCTAATTTTCACTCAAAATCACACCAGATTCACTCATATTTTTCCCTAAAACAATTAAGATTGATAACTATTCCATTTGCTTGCATCATTCTCTACAAAAAAACATATTTTTGGGAAGAAATAATCACAACTTGATGATCCCTATTTTCCCCTATTTTCTCACCAAACAATAATCCTTTTAGAGCTTTTTTATGCAACCCTTTCCCAACAACACTTACGCTGCTATTCTATTCACTTGCCCTTTAGCTAATTAGGTCCATAACTTCATTCTACATTTTGTTTGTAAATTTAGTAACTAGTAATTTTTTAGTTTAGAGGTATTTTATCTTTTTAGATTTTGACTCTGTTTCTATAATGGCTACCAGACATTGTGAACTTCCTCCCGATGCTCTAGCCCCATATTTTGCTTAATCGTGGGATGATGAATCTGAATAAAGGTATAACACTAATTTCTCTAGATGTCCAATATTATTTAAGCGTGGGGTAACTCGGGTATAATTTCATGTAATTGGAATTACCTAAGCCATTAGGTCTCTAGGTTGTCAATACCTGTTTATAAAAGCCAAATTTTGTTACCTATCCCCTGTACATGAACTGTATGCCAATATTAACCCCAAAATCCATCACCCAAGACCTATGAGCTATAAAGTTTGTATTCAATATAAAACAATTAATATCTTAACTCGGAGAATCTATACCTTTTATCCATTATAAATAATAAGAACCCTGGTTTTCAATTAGAACTGTTTAGCATCTCCATTGAAAATTTGTTGATTAAACTTTCTAGTTCACCTAATATTAGTTTTAGTGCAAAATTGTTGTTTATCCCTGCTGAGTTCACTCCTTTCTACCAAGTGTTGAACAAAATGGTATGTCTTACCCTACTACCCTTAAAGCACTCCTTTGAATTTGGACACCTATATGTAAATATATTATATTATATTGGAAAATATATTGCATTTAATGTAGGTTCAATTATTCAGGATGATATTATAAACCAATCTCAAATAGTTAACTTGATGATTGGTCATCCCTATGTTTGTCTTATCACCCAATTGATTCTAGCTTTACCACAAACGAGGAATTCTAACATCGTTCACTTGATGGGTGACATTAGAAAGTCAACCATATCAAGATCATCTATTCAAACTTGAAAGAGACATAGGCCTACTAATGTTGATACTAGTACAGGAACAGTAGCTACATATGATATTTTTGGGATGAAGAAATGAAAAATATACATGCTTTTAAACTTTCTCATCATGACTTATTTGATCATGAAATGTGTATGTGAATGGGAATGTTGGAATAGCAAATGAATACTATGAATGAACGTCAAGAAGCAATGTTCTTCATAATTAAGGACATCCATTCACATTACGGGTTTCCTCTCCCAACACAATGATTCATTTTCATTTGATTTTGATGTTTTGTTATGTTTTATTGTTGTGTTTTGAAGTCAATACATTTGGTTGTTTTCATATTTTAATGTATAATTGAAATCTAGTTGTAATATATAAGAAGTTTATCATTCAGTGCATTTTGTGTTTGTTGCATCTGATTGTTTTTACCTTTTCTTTATTTGTATGATAAAAAAGGAGAAAAAAATTGAAAATTTAATTGAAAAATTAAAAAAAATAAAAAAAGAAGTTAATTTAGGGGAAGGTTTTACTTTGGAATTACTTTGAATTTTTTTGGGATGTTTCACATAGGGAGAGCTATTTCTAATTTCTATCATTTGTTTAGTTACTCGTATAAACATTCTTTACTTTTCTATTATCATATACACTGAATTGTAATGAACAATAAGTCATTTGAAACAAGTTGTTTGGTTGTATGTGTTTTTATTTTTGAGTATATATATGAGCTATCAAGATTCAAGTAAAGATTATTTCACTTGATCATAAGATAGTACCAATATGTAAAAATTTATTTTTTCTATGAGCGTGATGAAATAAGAGAGTGGTTTTATCATAAGAATATGCCAAAAGGAGAGATTATAAGGTTTATATGAGTATTGGCCATATTCGTGAATAAATTTACAAATGTAAATTTAGTTTATTGGTATGTCTTTCAAGAATATTTCCCAACCAAAGAAACTATTGAGCTTCAACCATCACATCTCAAGTGTATCTCTATTCTAATGCATGTTAGATTTCATATTAGATACATAGAAATATGTAACATATAGGCTACTCGATCAATTGAACCATGTCTAGATCAATCAAGCTTAATTACCTATCTTATTTAATTTTTAAATGACTAGATTGATCAAGGAACTAATACTCGATCAATCAAAATTAATGAGTAGATCAATCAACTAATGTCAAAATGAATTATTTTTTTTGCTAGATTGATAGAACTGTTCAAGGTCGATCGATCGAGCTTGACTAGATTGATCGAGTAACCATGTTTGATCGAACGAGCTTGTTCTAGATCGATCAATTGGCTAGGGTTTCAAGTTTAACCTAATTTTTACTCAAGCTAATTTGTTTTATTACTATTTTATATTTATGTTGTAAAGCTCTTTTAAATATTTTCAAGGACAAATTTGTTATAAATCTTTGACCTAGATATCTACTCATGCTATTTAATTATAGCGTTGACTCATAATTTTGTTAACCATACAAGAGAATTATTTTCTTCATCTTAATATCTCTCTCATCGTTTTGCAAAAATTATTCAAGTAGCCTTTTTTATTGACTTAATTTATCAAATATTTATGGTTATGTTTGATGAATTAACAAGTCTATAATATTTGTGATATTATGCTTTAAACTGATTTCTCTAAGATTGCTAATTGATTTTGATTTATCTTATATATTTGTTAAATCATCTAGTTAGGATTATTCATTATTGAATCTGCTCTAGGACACATACTTGTTCTTGGGTTATCGTGCTAACGTTTCAGCTATTGGTTGAACAAGTTCAATTGTTTGTGCGACTCGAGTTATTGGAAAGTTAGCTCGGATTCGAACCCCTTTCTTGTAGAGACTAAGATTAAAGTAATGAATTGTAAGTAGTTTAATTAATGGAATTACCTTGGTGAATAGTTTGAGTCTTTGCCTTGTAAGTACATCATATTTTTCATAGTGGATAGTTACGTGATTCAATGGATCAATGATTTTTCTCTTAAGTTATTGGTATGGCCTAGGTTGTTTACACTTAAAAATCTTGTGTGTTAATATTTATATTTTTGTATTATTTTATTTATATGAGATTATATGTATGACCATTCTACGAAATTTTAATACATTATATTTTTGTTGATCTTCTATTCACCTGCCTTCTAGCTATTAGGTCTATTCACTTGATTTTTAAATAAAATATTCATATTAATTTTTAAAATATAATTTATCATCAATTTCTAATAATATAAGCATAGATGATGTAATAATTGTTTTCCTTTTTCCATTAATTAAAATAATTAATTATTTCAAATTTATTAAGGATTATAAATTTTAAATTTTAAATTTCAAAAAAGCTCAAAAACACTTTAAAATAATCAAAAAATAAATTTTTTGCTATACACATAAACCAAAACCAATTATTTAACATAAACTAAAACGACTAAAAATATTACTTTATTAAAATTATTATATTTAATCCAAAAATTAAATATAAACATTATATCAATAATTTATTTAAACTAACATGCAAATAGGATATCAAAGAGCTTTTGAAAATACAAACCACATTCAAAATAAAAATTTTAAACTAAACAATAAATTCACACGCATGAGTTCTAGCATGCAAAAATGAGAAAAAACTACAATTTTATATAAACAAATTCACTAATTAAACATTAAAGATCATATTTTTATTACTCATGGCCAAAGAAAAAATTTAGCATCTAAGTTCTAAAAATTTACCTTACCACTAATTAAATGGAAGAGTTGAAAATGGATGCTTATCTTTCTTTTCTCTTCCTCTTTCCTTTCTTTTTTATTTTTTTCTCCCTCATAGAAAATATTTTGCGTTTTCTATTCTATTCTTTTTTTAATCTTAACCAAATTACTTATTTACCCTTAAATAAAGTTTATAATAATAAATAAACAAAATTAACAAATTTTCCATTAAAAGAACTAATTAATTTACTCGTTTTAATTATAGTTAAGGATAAGGGTCTCACATTACTTCTAGTCATGAATAATTATAGACTAAGACTTTTTTTTCTTTTAATGATCACAATTGTCATAGCGCCAATATAAGTGCCACATATGTCGCAACGTTGTTGGTTGCTTGAAAATCGATACGCACGCATTGCTCTATTAACCCTCTAATGGAGTGAATATAACAATTCCTACCTCATATACTTTCCATATGTCTAAGGTTGGTACTGCTACAGCTAAAACCTCCACTTGGTTCTCGGATTCATTTGTTGGGTTCTCAGTCCACTCGATGATGAAACCAACCAAAGCTTGGCCTTTGATGGGCAAAAATGGTTTTTATTATATTTCAAACTTCTTCAATTCGATGGCTATTTGAGAGAGTTAGTAAAATTGGTCTAGTTTATCTGAAATATTCTTCATTGGGTATGATGTAAGAACAACTACCTTATAAGCTCTGAAATAGTGTCTCAATTTTCTTAAGGCCATTCTTATTGTAAATGCCGCCTTGTCTAAAGAAGGATACCTTTTTGGGTTGAATGACTCAAGTAGTATACCAAATGTTGCTTCCCTTCTCTATCAATCACGAGTATGGAGCTTGTCACCTTATTCATGAAGGCCATGTAAAGGTACAAGACCTCACCAATTGTGGGATTTTTCAAAAGAGGTGCTTTACTCAAATACTCCTTGATGGATTGAAAAGACTTCTCACATTCTTCCCTCTATAGTAGTCCTTGTTTTTCTTCAACAATTGGAAAAAGGGAGAACATTGTTTCATGCATATAGAAATGAAATGACTTAATACTGATATCTTCCCATATAGTTGTTAGATCTCCTTGAGATCTCTTGGTGACTTCATATCCATAAGGGTTGTAATTTTTTTGTGGTTGATCTTGATCCCATGAGAAGATACCAGATACCCTAAGAATTTCTTTAATGTCACTCCAAAATCATACCTCTTTGGATCAAGATGCATTTCCTAGCCTCTTATTATAGCAAAGACATATTCCAAGTTAGAGACATGATCCTCGGATACTCATGTATTGACCATCATTTCACCGACATAAACCTCCATGTTTTTCCCAATTTGATCTTTGGACATTTTTTACCAACCAGTGATAAGTAGCTCCGACATTTTACAAACCAAAAGGAATCTTAGTATAATAATACATTCCTTCTTTAATGATGAATGCCATTTTCTCTTCATCCCTAGGGTGCATCCAAATATGATGATATCTTTAGTATGTATCCATAAAATCATTGTCTCGAAACCAACAATGGCATCGACTAACTGATGGATGTTGGGCAAGGAAAAATAATCTTTTGTAGTAACTGTGTTAACATCTATAAAGTCAACACATATTCTATGGTCTTCTCTTACCTTGTTTGCTAAAATGACATTTGAGAACCATATTGGATAGTTGACTTTGCTAACCCAACTCACACTCTTCAAAGAGTTCACATTGTTTTTTATAATGTCACTCTATTCTCGAACAAATCTCCTTTTTCTTTGCAAAATTGGTTTCTTGGTGTGGTTGACATTAATTGCCTTATGGATTTCATGCAAAAATGTCAACATTCTTCTTTAAGAACTCAAGCAATGATTCCTTCATCTTAGTTTAAAGCTTTAAATTGATTGTTAAAGACTTGTCTTCTTTCGGACCTCCTAATTAAATTGTTTCATAATATTTAGGAGCCATTTTCATTACCTAACTTTTCAATATGAGTGTAGTATTGGGAGTAATGGAGATCGAGCTGTTGATCAATTTGATGTTTACAAATATTCTAAAGTTTCTCAAGATCCTACAAATATTTTCAAGATCCTACACAAGGGATAGATTTGAAATATCAAATTGGACGCAAGGATTAATTTGGGAAGCAATTTTTTGTTTTAGTTAATTATGAGCCTTTTATGTTTATCAATTTTTTGTTTTAGTTAATTATGGGCCTTTTATGTTTAACAATGTTTTTTAGTTAATTATGCATTTTTTATGTTTTATTTATCATAAGTCCTTTTTTAATGAATCAAGAAAACGTAGAAAAGGACTAAAACAAGAATAAGATGAAATTTTTTCCGTTTCAAGAAATAAAAAAAATAGATGTAGATAGATAACCTGTTTTCAACAACCAATACTCTGATACCAAATGATGCAGACCCTTTAGGTGAAAAACCTTAGGAACCCACGAACTTAAAGGAATATAAACGATTGATTTGCTAAGAACGTTTTAAAGATGATCATGTTAAAACCCTAAAAACAGTCCTTAAAACCCCAACCTTGAGCACCATACAGAATGATCACTCCCTTTGATAAGTCAAATTCAAACATTCAATCAAGAAAACAAGAAGGCAAAGCAAAAAGCTTTCTGAAATAAATTTTCATTAATAATATTAGTTCTACCTTTATTACATGACTAATATTTTCTTTTATAAACATGAAAACCCTAGAGGAAATTCACCCTAAAGAAAAGAACCCTAGATGAAATAGGCCTTATGGGCTTATTTAGTTGTGGATTGGGCCTAATCCATCTTTACAATTAGAGTCTACAAAAAGGGCTTATGATTAATAAAACATAAAAAGACCACAATTAACTAAAATAAAAATTACTAAAGATAAATAGCCTATAATTAACTAAAATAAAAAATGGCTTCCTAAATTAATCATTACATCAATTTGATATTCCAAATCTATCCCATGTGTAGGATCTTGAGAATATTTGTATTATCTTAAGGATATTTGTAGGATTTTGAGAATCTTTAAAATATTTGTAAACATTAACTTGGTCAGCACCTCGATCTCTATTAATTTTCATATTGTAAGGTGATGGGTTAAGACTCAACAAATCTTGTCTTCATGATCTTGCGGTTTCAATCCATCATTGTCATAAGGTTTCATCACAATTTTTGGTGGAGCTCGTATCATTTTGGTATCAAAGCTTTGGTTCTAAGATAAGTTTGACTATCTGTTATTTTCGTTCTATTTCCTAATTTCCTATTCCTTTCTATAAAAAAAGTAAGATTTTAGTTAGAAATTTTTCAATACATGAAGAGAAAAATTTCCAGTTAATATCATTTCTCAGTACACGATTAAAGTACTAAAAAATATCTACCAGTCAAACTTGTTTCTCATCTTATTTAAGTTCTTGATCTTTTCAATGAGTATTGGTTATTTCTAATAATGGATATTAAGGTGCTAACCAAGTTGACATTTATAAATATTCTAAAGATTCTCAATATCCTACAAGAATTCCCAAGAATTCCCAAGATCTTACAAATATCCTCAAAATCCTATAAATATTCTCAAGATCTTACACAAGGGATAGATTTTGAATATCAAATTAGATGCAAGGATTAATTTAAGAATAATTTGTTTTAGTTAATTATGGTATTTTATGTTTAAAAATTTTGTTTTAGTTAAATGTGGGCTTTTTATGTTTTATTTATCATAAATATTTTTTTTAGTCTTTAATTTTTAAGGATAGATTAGGCTCAATCCACAACTAAATAGGCCATAAGGCTTATTTCATCTAAGGTTCTTTTCTTTAGGGTGAATTTCATCTAGGGTTTTGTGCTTATAAAATAAAACAATAGCCATGTAATTGAGACAGAATTGAAATCATTAATGAAATTTATTTTAGAAAGATTTTTGTTTAGCCTTCTTATGTTCTTGATTGAATGCATGAATTTGACTTATCAAAAGGAGTGATCATTCTTTGTGGCGTCTCAAGGTTGGGATTTTAAGGTTTTTGTTTCCTTAGGGTTTTAATCTGATCATCTTCAATATGTTCTTACCAAATCAATCATTCATATTCCTTTGAGTTCGTGGGTTCCTAGGGTTGTTCACCTAAAGGGTTTGCATCATTTGGTATTAGAGCATTGGTTGGTGAAATTAGGTTATCTATCTACATCTATCATTTTTTTAAGTTCTTGAATAAAAAAAAATCTTCTTGTTCTTATTTCAGTCCTTTCCTACACTTTCTTTATTTACTAAGAAAGAAGGACTTATGATAAATAAAACATAAAAATCCTACAATTAACAAAAATAAAATTGTCAAACATAAAAGGCCAATAATTAATTAAAACAAAAAAAATTGCTTTCTAAATTAATCCTTTCATTCAATTTGATATTCCAAATTTATCCCTTATGTAAAATCTTGAGAATATTTGTAGGATCTTGAGGACATATGTAGGATCTTGAGAATCTTTAGAATATTTTTAAATATCAACTTGGTCAGCACCTCGATCTCCACTAAAAATCAAGACTATGAAGGATTGAAGTACCACACCAAGGAAACTAAGAATTCTCTCAAGAATTCAAGGTGATAAGTTTAGTTGTTTGAACACCACAAGATTAACTTGATAAGTTCAGGAGTTATTTTTAAGAACTAAGAGGAGCACAATAACTCACAAGAAGATAATTTTTTAAATAATCCAATATTTTTTTTAAAAATTCATAGTACTCGTGTACACAATACCTCATCTTGTTCTCTTTTAAAGTCATAAGTACAACACAAAAATTAGCCTAAACAAGTTATTTACCTTTTTTTGGACCCTTGGACTTCTAAAAGACAACCAATAAATAGTTATTTTTGGACTTCTAAAGACAACCAATACATTGCTATTTTGGACTTATAAAGATAGCCAATAAATAGCTAAATGACTATATTCAATGTCTTTCAACATATCCATCGAGAACCAAGTTATTCTCTTTTTTAATATCCTTGAAACTCTGCAAATTCACACCCTTTAATGGTTAAACCATGATGGTTACAAATTTGCATGCTAATTAGCCTCTTCAATTACTTTGATGACATGGACTAGGACTCGATTATTATTTGAGCCCATCTTGGTCTTTTTAGAATCAGCCCAATTCTCTTAGATTATCCCATTTAGTGCTTCCTTGAAATGTTTGGCATTAAGTCTTGTAATTGAACCACTAGGAAGTGACAAAGGGTCTTATGCAAATTTAGCATCATACCTACTTGTATGATTAACATGTCCAGCTCCTTGGTTTGCATCAATACATCTTCATAATCAACCTCATTCGGTATATATATATATGTGTTCCATACCATACATGGTACTCCGAAAATGTAAAGATGTACCCATAATTTGCAAAATAGGTATGCTCATGAGGCTAGGGACACTCACCAACCTATTTACTCTTTATGGATAGAGGTATTTCTAATTATTTTTAAAGGAATAGAGGTCTTACCACCTCACGATGATCCATTAGTCATCACAGTTCAAATCAAACATTGTAAGATACATAGGATATTGGTGGACAATGGTAGATCTTCATATGTGTTATATTTGTTAGCGCTATTGGATATGGGGATAGACGAAAAAGAGATTACACAATAATAAATGCCATTAGTGCACTAATAAAATAGTGATCTTTAGTCTAAAACATTTATCCTTAGTCTTTTTAAAAGTTAAGGCCCTAGGGTTTTGATCATGTGAGATTCAATGGAAACATAACAATGTCGATTGGCACTATTGGACTCTTTATTTCTATATAATGGGCTAATATACTTAAAAAATTTGTAGTATTAAACACTCCTATCTCTTATAATGCTATCTTGGGTAGACCATGGATCCACAAAATAAGAGTTGTTCCCTCAACCTATCATCAACTTATTTAATACCTTATAATGGTGGGGTAAAAGAAATAAGGGGAAAGAAAAAGAAAGTGATAAGTTGTTATAACTCTGCCATGAAGAAAGCATTGTCATCTAGGTAAAAATAACAACCAAAGGATGGGCAATGTTTGAGTCCCTAATAGAGATTGAGGTGCTAACCAAGTTAATGTTTACAAATATTCTAAAGATCCTACAAATATTCTCAAGATCCTATAAATATCCTCAAGATCCTAAAAATATTCTCAAGATCCTACACAAGTGATAGATTTAGAATATCAAATTGGATGTAAGGATTAATTTAAGAAGAAATTTTTTTGTTTTACTTAATTATAGTCCTTTTATGTTTAGTAATTTTTGTTTTAATTGTGTGATTTTTATGTTTTATTTATCATAAGTCCTTATTTTTAGTCTTTTATTTTTAATAATGGATTAGGCCTAATCCACAACTAAATAGGCCCATAAGGCCTATTTCATCTAGGATTCTTTTCTTTAGGGTGAATTTAATATAGGGTTTTTGTGCTTATAAAAGAAATAGTAGCCATGTAATAGAGGCAGAACTGACATCATTAATGAAAATTTATTTTAGAAAGCTTTTTACTTTGCCTTCTTATGTTCCTGATTGAATGCTTGAATTTGACTTATCAAAGGGAGTGATAATCCTTTATTGCATCTCAAGGTTGGGGTTTTAAATACTTTGTTTCCTTATGATTCTAATATGATCATCTTTAACACATTCTTAGCAAATTAATCATTCATATTCCTTTGAGTTTGTAGGTTCCTATGGTTATTCACCTAGACGGTCCGCATCATTTGGAATTAGAGCGTTGGTTGCTAGAAACAACAGGTAGTCAAAATTTAAAGAAAAAAATAAAAGGAGAACAAAGTGACAAATTTTTCAAGATTCCTATTCTTGTTGAAGTTCAAAACGTGAGTAAGGAAGGAGGATAACCACAAGAGGTCGACTTGAAATTCTTCATCAAGACTTTTAATGACCAATGTAAGAGGTTGAATGCAAGGTTAGATGATTTAGAATCCTCTTCTAGTTCTAAATTATATAAAAGAAGACATAGATGACATGAGTTTGATGAAGAAGATGCTAATTCTAATGTGGAAGAGAGAGCAAGTAATAAACAAGACAAAAATGTTATGGTTGTATAGAAAAATAGAGAAATGAAAAGTGTCAGTTTATGTGACGAAGAGATACCACCATTAGAAGATTGTTATAATGTTGAAGTGGAAGAAATCATGCATGGAGATTTACCTATCACAAGAAGAGCCTTGAATATATAGCCTATAGATAAAGGAGATGAGGAGAACCAAGGAGAGAAAAGTAAGCATAAAAGATAGAAATGTGAGCACAAACGAGAGAAAAACGGGTACATAGGAGAGAAAAGTGAGCAAAAAGGAGAGAAAAATATGCAAAAAAGATAGGAAAGTGAGCAAAAGATACAAAAAAGTAAGCAAACAAAAGAGAAAAATAAAAAAATGAGTGTAATTCCAAAAAACATGAGGTTAAGAGTGAAATAATGGCAAGACAATAAGTACTTGTACTTATGTACAAGGATGTTTATCTTTCTAGTAACGATCTTAATTCATCTTTGCCTATGAGTGTTGTATATTTATTTCAGGACTTTGAGGATCAAATTCTTGAAGAGATTCCCTATGGATTACTTCCTTTGAGTGGAATTGAGCATCAAATGGACTTCATACAAGGATCTGTGATACCAAATCGACCGGCTTACAAAGCTAAGATTTGAGGAAAAATCCTTTCGAAGAGGAGTGGAATAATAGAGATCAAGGTTCTAACCAAGTTGATGTTTACAAATATTTTAATAATTTTCAAGATCCTACAAATATTCTCAAGATACTAAAAATATCCTCAATATCCTACAAATATTCTTAAGATCCTACACAAAGGATAGATTTGAAATATCAAATTAGATGCAAGGAATAATTTAGGAAACAAGTTTTTTGTTTTAGTTAATTATGAGTCTTTTATGTTTAGCAATTTTTATTTTAGTTAATTGTGGACTTCTTATGTTTTATTTATCATAAGTCTTTTTTTATTCTTTTATTTTTAAGGATGGATTAGGCCCAATACATAACTAAGTAGGCCCATACGGCCTATTTCATCTAGGGTTCTTTTCTTAAGGGTGAATTTTGTCTAGGGTTTTTGTGCTTATAAAAGAAAACAATATGCATGTAATGGAGATGGAACTGATATAATTAATGAAAATTTATTTCAAAGGCTTTTTGCTTTGCCTTCTTATGTTCTTGATTGAATGCTTGAATTTGACTTATCAAATGGAGTGATCATCCTTTATGGCACCTCAAGGTTGGCATTTTAAGGACTTTGTTTCCTTAGGCTTCTAATATGATCATCTTAAACACGTTCTTAGCAAACCAATTGTTCATATTCCTTTGAGTTTCTGGATTCTTAAGGTTGGTCTCCTAGAGGGTCCGCATAATTTGGTAATAGGCCTATAAGGTCTATTTCATCTAGGATTCTTTTCTTTAAGGTGAATTTCATCTAGGATTCTTTTCTTTAAGGTGAATTTCATCTAGGATTTTTGTGTTTATAAAAGAAAATAGCAGCCATGTAATAGAAGCATAACTGATATCATTAATGAAAATTTATTTTGAGAAAACTTTTTGCTTTAACTTCTTATGTTCTTGATTGAATGCTTGAATTTGGCTTATAAAAGGGAGTCATCATCCTTTGTGGCATCTTAAGGTTGGGTTTTTAAGGACTTTGTTTCCTTGGGGTTCTAATCTAATCATTTTCAACACATCATTAGCAAATAAATTGTTCCTATTCTTTTGAGTTTATGGGCTCCTAGGGTTGTTCGCCTAGAGAGTCCGCATAATTTGGTAATAGACCCATAAGGCCTATTTTATCTAGGGTTCTTTTCTTTAGGGTGAATTTTGTCTAGGGTTTTGTGTTTATAAAATAAAATAGTAGCCATGTAATAGAAGCAAAACTGATATCATTAATAAAAATTTATTTTGAGAAAGTTGTTTGCTTTGCCTTCTTGTGTTCTTGATTGAATGCTTGACTTTGACTTATCAAAAGGAGTGATCATCATTTATGGAATCTCAAGGTTGGGGTTTTAAGGACTTTGTTTCCTTGGGGTTCTAATATGATTATCTTCAATATATTCTTAGAAATCAATCATTTCTATTTTTTTTGAGTTAGTGGGATCCTAGGGTTGTTCGCCTAGAGGGTCCGCATCACCTCATTTTTGAATTACTATTGGATTATTTTGAATTAGTTACTTGAAGTTAGATTAATAAATAAAGAAGACATAAAACAGTGGAAAAAGGGAAAAAGTTTATGAGACCATAAGAGGGTAAAAGTTGTTTAGGGTGAAAACACGAGTGTAAGTGTATCAGTTCTTGAGTAAAATACGTGAGGGAATGCTTGTGAGGATTCTAACCTTATTTTCAGATTCTAAGCATGTCCAATAATCAATAAAAAGGTACAACCAAAGAATATCAACAACCCGCACCTCCGAACCTCCAAATGCAAGCGTTGTTAGAGGAGATGAGGCATATGATGAAGGCTAAGTTAGAGCATATTCATGGCAGAAGGTTGAGGAAAATGTAGAGACGGCGGAGTTTGATGAGCCATATTTGAAACAGGGCAGGTTTGAGCGTGGATATGGGAATAGAAAAGCTAGGATGGGTAGGCCTAGAAGGGATAATGATTTTGGAAACATAAAGATTAAAATTCCTTCCATTCAAGGTAAAAATGATCTTGAAGTCTATTTGGAGTGGGAAACTAAAATGGAGATGGTGTTTGATTGTTATAATTACTCATAGTTAAAGAAGGTTAAGTTGGCTGTAATTGAATTTAAAGATTATGTTATTGTTAGGTGGGATCAATTATTGATTAATAGGAGGAGGAATAGAGAGCCATTTGTGAACACTTGGGATTAGATGAAAATGTTTATTGATGGTGGGATCAATAAATAGTATTTTTATGGCCAACAATATTAAAATATAAACTTTTAGTGAAAAGGAGTAAAAAAATAATTTTTCAATTTTTTGGGGATTTTTATGGATTTTTAATGCATGAATAATTAGGAGCTGCCACGTGGAATGCCACATAAGCATGAGAGCTTACTAGGCAAGCCACGTAGACATCATGTAAGTAAGGACAACGAATCAAGTTACACTGCATATGAGGAGGACGAAACATGTGCTATATGTTAGCACAACATTCAATCCGAGTTTGGAGTACGGTCTAACTTCACTGCCACATCTTGCCACCCAATTGCTCGTTACATTCCACCCATACACCACACCATCCAATTTCATGAATCACGTATCATCGTGTGGCATTGACTCAGTGATCGTTGACTCTGACATGTCACTCTCGGATTCGCCCAGTGAATTCCATGTGCCACGTGTCATGCTATGATTGGTTGACGTTGTCAATTTTGCTTGTTTTGATCATAGCCCTTGATCTGAAGCTGATCTGACGGTCCATATCACACTTGAGCAATATTTAAGCCCTTAATCACTCCATAAACCCTAAGGGGTCATCATTAGCATAATTTTTATCAATTTTTGAAGCTAAAAAGAGAGAAAAATTCAAAATAAATCAAGAGAGGACACATTTTGGTGAAGATTCAAGAAGAGATTAATTCTATAATTTAAGAGATTGATTGTATTTCTTCGTCTACGCTTTTCTTTATCAATTTTTATGTCTTTCTTTATAAAAAATATGAGTTTTATGAACACAATTATGTGTAGTTAATTTATTAATCTAGGGATCTTATGAATTCAATTTTCACCATGTGATGATTTAATATTTTACCTCAATTATAATTATAATTTAATTATATTATTTAATCTTATTTGTATGCTATTAATTGTTTGGCCAACAATTTATCTATAGAGGCAATTAAATAGATTTGAGAGAATTATTTAATTATTTATCTTAATTAAATAACATGTATAATTTTTAGGTAGAGATGTATGATTCTTATGTATGTGATCCATAATTAATGAACTTAATGAGTAGTATTCAATTTAATTGGCATGAGAGTATTACTAAATTAATTACTATATAATGTGTAGTTTACTCGAGAGAGGTATACATGCTAGGTTAGATTCAATTGATCATATAATTATTTGATAATTATATGAGGGGGATTTTAGCGATTCATATGTTTAGAAAATTGGGGGATTAAGTATTCCTAGATATTTTATCATATATCTTTTTAGTTACCAAATCTGATTTAATTAATTATTTCTATTTACTTTTAGTTTTTTTATGTTTTAAAAATTAGTTTCTAATAAAATAATCTCCGTGGAAACCATATTTTCTTATCATTATATTACTTCTTACGATACGTATACTTGTGTATTCATTGCACATGCTTTGCGTGTGGTGATCACTTATGAGGAAGCATTTTGTACCCAATCACTATTATTGGGGATTGTATCAAAAGTTGCAAAGGTTAAATCCAAGTTCCAAGAGTGTGGGTGAGTATTACAAAGAGATAGAGGTAGTTATGATCCAGGCTAATGTAGAGGAGGACCGAGAAGCCACTATGGCTAGATTTTGCATAGTTTAAATTGTGAGATTACGGATATAGTTAAGATGCAGCACTGTGTTGAGTTAATGGATATGGTACATTAAGCCACAAAGGTGGAGGAACAATTCAAACTAAAAGGATTGGCTAGGAGGAGACAACCTATGGTTACCACGGGTCTGAGAAAGATAGTTCGAAAAAGGGACGAGCAGCTACAAAATAAGCCAAAAGTTAAACTATCTAAGAATGTCAACTCAAGGACCGTCACTACTTTAGGTAACATCGAGACTTTGAGTTCTAAAACATTTGATATTAAGTGTTTTAAATGTTAATGGCGGGGACACATAGCGAGCAAATGTGTAAAAAACAATGATGGTGATAAATTCTTAAGGAGTGCTTGAGTTGGAGAATGAGGAAAAGGTAGATGATGATGACGTGCCATCTTTAGAGGATGCCAATGATGAGAAAAATATTGAGGTTGGAGATTTATTAGTAGCAAGGCGAGTTCTCAATACGTAGGTTAAGAAGGAAGAAAGTAACCAAAGGGAGAACTTGTTCATACCTAATGCTTTGTAAATAACAAAGTTTGTAGTGTAATTATCGATTTATCAATGGAAGGAATTGTAAAAATGTATCCAACACAGATTTGGTGGAGAAATTGGCATTGACTACCTCGAAACATTCTCAACCTTACTAACTTTGGTGGCTGAATGAATATCGCGATGTCAAGGGGACAAGACAAATGGTTGTGACATTATCCATTGGAAAATATAAGCATAAGGTGCTTTGTGATGTGGTTCCTATGAATGCATGATATTTATTATTGGGGAGACCATGATAGTATGATGTGAGGGTTATGCATGATGGATTCACAAATAATTATTATTTCACTCTTAAAAGGAAACCTATTACTCTTGTGCCATTAAATCCAAAACAGGTCAGGGATGATCAATTAAAATTACAAAGATCAAATGAACAAAAAGGAAAAATAAAGAAAGGTCAAAGTTAAAAAAAGAGTTTGAAAAAAAAGGAAAGAAAAACATTGATCAGAGTGAAAAAGAAAGAAAGAGGATTTTAGCCATAGTGAGATCAAGAAAGCATTATTTTCACATCATCCCCTTATTGTACTTATGTATAAGGAAGCTCTTTTATGCACTAATGATCTTGTTTGTGCTTTGTCGAGTGATATTGTTTCTCTTTTGCATGAGTTTAAAGATGTCCTTTCTGAAGAGGTACCTTATGGTTTACCTCTAATCCGAGGTATTGAACATCAAATTGACTTCATACCTGGTGCATAAATTCCTAACCGACCTGCTTATAGGAGTCATCCTAAGGATACCAAGGAACTTTAGAGGCAAGTAATTGAATTATTGAAGAAGGGGTATGTATGTGAAAGCATGAGTCCTTGTGTGGTTATGGTGCTATTGGTTCCTAAGAATGATGGAACATGGAGGATGTGTGTTGACTGTCGAGCCATCAACAACATAACGGTAAAGTATCATCATCCCATTCCTAGATTAGATGATATACTAGATGAATTTCATGGTTCTTATATCTTTACAAAAATTGATCTTAAGAGTGGATGTCATCAGATTAGAATAAAGGAAGGAAACAAATGGAAAACTATTTTTTAAGACTAAATATGGTTTGTATGAGTGGTTAGTGATGCCTTTCAGTTTAACTAATGCTTCGAACAAATTTATGCATTTTATGAGCCATGTTTTGAGTGCATTTAATGGCAAATTTTTAATTGTGTATTTTGATGATATCCTAATTTATAGCAAAAACCTAGAAGAACATGTAATGCATTTGAAATCTGTTTTGAAAATTCTAAGGAAAGAAAGGTTGTTTGCTAACCTTAAAAAGTGCACCTTTTTGCACGGATAAACTTATGTTTCTTGGTTTTGTTATTAGTAAGAGAGGAATTGAGGTGGATAAGGAAAAGGTGAAGGCAATTCAAGAGTGGCCATCGCCTACAACAATTAGCCAAGTGAGGAGTTTCCACAACTTAGCTAGTTTTTATAGATGGTTTGTGCTTGATTTAAGTAGCTTAGTGATGAGCGAAAACCGGCATCGCCGATTCTCGCAAATACTTTGGTTTTAATATTTGTAAAACTCTCGCAAGTGCACGAATCATTTCGTAGAAAATGATAAGTATACTCCCAAGGTCGATCTAAGGAAGGAATGTATGTGGTTCTTAATTTATTATTCAAACTTTTAAAAACGAAATTAAATCCTAAACATCCTGTCACGATAGTTTGGTTTTTGTGTTTCTAATTTAATAACATAAAATAAACATATATACAGATTAATTAAATAAAAAAATAAGCATAGATACAAATTCAATAAATATTTATCTACAAATAAATATAATTACAGATTCAATAAATATTCATGCAAATTTTATCATTTATATTAGTGGAGTATTTATGGATATAATAACTAAGTTAATTATGCTTGCTCATATTATCTAGGTTATTAAAGATATAAATTGATATTTTATTGATTCTCTCTTTTTTGTATGAATACCACCTTTGGTGGGGTTAGATACTCTTTGTTAACTAAACAAATCAATTAACACCTATGGGTGGGGTTGATAACTAATTTGGTTAATTAAATTAATTCCTTTTTCTAAGAGATTGAAAATGAACCATTTAAATGCCACCTTTGGTGTGGTTAGACAGCGATTTAAACTTTATCCAAGGTGTCCAAATTAAACCCAAGAATTTAGTTATCCGAGTACTAACTTTCAAGTTTTAAAATCACTATTGAAAACATGTTGTCAATACATTTCCACATAATAATTCTTATAAAAACTTTTGAAATAGAGCTTCACTCTAACTACCGGGCGATTGTACCAACAAATAAAAGAGCACTACTCTAAATTAGACCGGATAACTAAACCTTAAAGTCTAACTTTCAGATTTAAGTTTGTAATGAAAAATAATATATTTCTCTCTAACATCCTTAATATAAAATCTTGAATAAAAATAAACTCAATTCATTTTAGAAATTTTCACCTATTTAATATTTCGCAAGCATAACAACGTTATTATTATATCATGATTATAAACAGCTAGCACAGTTAAATTTAATCACAGACAAATTAAATATAACATGTAAGAATAAAGCATAAAAATAACTGTAAAGAAAATAAAATCCTTACAGTACTTCGACGCTATTCCCGTTGCTAGAAAACCTCCAAGCCGAATTTGCACTTCCATTTATTGAATCAAAAATCTAAATTATTACAAAAACATTACAAGTTCCTCTCAAAAAGAGAAGAACTCTAAACCTAAGACAATTGAACTAAAAACTAAGAGAAAAACTAAGAAAAGCTTAGAAACTAAGAAAGAAACTAAAGAAAACTCAAAAACTAAGAAATGAGAGAAAGAAAGAAGAGAGAAGTGAGGTTTTTAGGTGTGTTTTGAAGTGAATGGAGGGGGGGTATTTATAGGTGAGGATGGAGAGAAAAAATGATTAAAAAAATGTTAAAAAAAATATTAAAAAATAAAAACGTGTAATGGACCTGCTGAGGTCATCAATGACGCCAAGATGACGTCATGGGGCGGTACACGTGAAAAATGGGTCAAAAACGCGTTGGGCGCTAGCTGAAATTTGAAGGCGCGGCTGGCGTGAATACAGTCGCGCGCAGCCTTGGAAGCGAGCATCAACGCGCTTGTGCTGGCCTGGCCGCGGTATGGTGGGCCGGGGCTGGCGGGCGTTTTTCCGATCTTTGGACATTTTTGACCTTTTCGACCCATTTTGTCTAATTTTTCCATGTTTGTTGACCTTTTTCCACTTATTTATCAATTTATTTGTGATGTATTGCTTCAAGTATTCTTCTTTGAGTCTTTACATTGCGTTTTTAGGCCAAAATTCCTGAAAAACAATAAAAATACCCGTGATTCCGAAAAGGACAAATTTATATAAATATATGATAAAACATATAAATATATATATTTTTAATCAATTAAAGTGCATAAAATCATGGTTATTTTAGTGCTTTTTGAGCACTCATCACAACCTCAACCACCTTCTTGCAGTCCCTTAGCAAGAGAAGCGATAAAAACTAAAAATTAAACTATCCTAAATCACTTCCGTGGATTGACACGGTTGCATTTAGCCTATGCACCAAGCCTTTAAACCCCTAGGTTGCCCTAGTGGACGAGTTTGAGTCTCGTGACGGGTGTCGGTAATGACACCCCCAAACAATGCACTAAATGTAAAAACAAAAGAAACAATAAAAACAAACAACTTAAAAATTAAATTTACAACAAAATCACAAATTATCAACATCTCACAAAAATGTCTCATACTTTTTAATCTCCTTTAAGATCATAATTAAAATCTCAAGCATAAGTTATCTTAATCTCTTTAAACAATCATGATTTATTATAATAATTAGTCGAAAATCATTTTCATATTTCATATCAAAAATGTATCAATTTAATTTCACCCAATTTCGGTGTCATGAATCGAATTCGCCGACTCTATTCCTCACAAGTCAATACTCTCAAAACACTGAATCCTATGGGTTCAAACACTCATACTAATTTATATGCGAAAGAGTTGATGTATAGAAATGAACTAATATGTTCGCATATGTATAAAGAATAAAGGCTCAAAGTGTTATTTTAACATTGATCTCATGAAAGGAATCAAATGTATAAATTATAAAGATATCATATATAAAAATTATTTTCATGCATAAATCAAACTCATTAAGAAAGAATTTCAAGATATATGCCTTTTACAAATGAAGAATTTGCAATGACTTTTTTTTTTTTTTTTTTTTTTTTGGGAATTACTTCTTATATCTTTCTTTTGTAATTAGCCTTTACTCACAACTTTGTAGGCAATGCGGGTTATAGTATGTAGATGATACTATTTTTATCTCTCTCTTTTTTTTTTTGTAGATATTTTTCAATATGTGTTTTTCTTAGAGAGTCAACCCATGTACAGATTGTACATATTTTGGATTTTGGTGAGTGGTTAATTTTGTGGCTTTTCTGTTTGATCTTGGTTTAGGTAACCCCAGATATGTCTTTTTGTTTTTGTAGTAGTCATGCATAAATGAGATATAAGCATATACTATCAACTTCTACTCAAATCATTTAATCTAAGCAAAAATAATAATAAAAAATATATGATACTCTATTAAGATGAAAAAAAAATTCATACATTCAATGCTAATACCTATAGAGATCATCTAAAAATTTGAAGAAATAAGAAATGTGTTTGGAGTAGAAAAAATATATATTTCACTCTTGAATAAAGGAAATTAGGCTCAAATTATATCTCACAAAGGTAGTCTCCACTAAAACAAAAAACTCATAAACACCGATTTTGAGTTTAATATAATTTCTACATCTTATCAAGAAATACTAATTATGACAAAAACTAACTAATTATCAAAAATAATTACAAAATATTTCATGATATGTTTTCAAAAATTAATCTAACAGTACAAAAGACTTAACTATTTACTTAAATTTGATTTAAAGAAATGATAAACTTTTGTGAAACTTTCTTTTTTTTTTTTATTCCAAAAATTACTAAATCACACAGAATAGAAATAAAACCAAGCACACAAAAAAAAATGAAAAAGTATATTTTTTTTATTTTTTTATTTTTTATTTTAATTAAGCATGGTAACTTTTCACCACCCCCAACCTAGAACTTACATTGTCCTCAATGTAACAACTGTAAATTAAAGATAAAGAGAGAAGAGAAGAAAGATTACCTATTTCCTGAGAATGTGCAAGTAGTAATGGAAAATGCAGGTGCATCCATCATATTAAAGTGTATACAGACAGATCGCTGTAAACTTCTAACATCTCAACAAATATTTTTAGTTTTAACAATTTAACAATTATTCACATGTAATTAAAATGAAATAAACAATAAAATTAAGTAAATAAAACAAATAACAAACAAATTTTTTATTTTTTTATTATTTTTTATATTTTTTTTTTATTGTTTTTTTTTTATTATTTTTTTTACCTAAAATGATGGGTTGCCTCCCATCCAGCGCTTAGTTTAACGTCTTAGCAAGACGTATCTTTTTGGTGCTAAGGGTTACTCAGCCAAATGCAATCCATTTCAGCAATGTTGTTTGGTTCTTCTAAATAAGGCTTGACACGATGGCCATTGACTTTGAACGTTTTTTGTGTCTTGGAGTCCAATAGTTCCACTACTCCATGTTCAAATACTTGAACTATTTTGAATGGTCCATCCCATCTTGATCTCAGCTTTCCTGGAAACAATCTCAAACGAGAGTTAAATAAAAGAACTTTCATTCCAGGGTGAAGAGTCTTAGGAACTAGCCTCTTGTCATGATAGCGCTTAGTACGCTCCTTGTATAATTTGGCATTCTCATAGGCTTCATTCCTAATTTCTTCCAACTCATGAAAATTTGAAGTAATCGTTTTTCACCGCTTTATCTAATTCCATGTTTACCTCTTTAATTGCCCAATAAGCTTTGTGTTCAAGTTCAAGTGAAGGTGGCACGCTTTCCCAAAGATTAACCGGTAAGGGGTCTCCCCAGTAGGTGTTTTGTAAGCGGTGCGGTATGCCCGTAGGGCATCATTTAGCTTAAATGCCCAATCCTTCCTTGACGGACGCACAGTGCGTTCCAGTATTCCCTTAATTTGCCTATTGCTCACTTCCACTAAACCAGAAGTTTGAGGATGATATGGAGTAGCTACTTTATGTGTGATGTTGTACTTGTTTAGTACTCCATCAAAGAGTTTGTTACAAAAATGGCTACCTCCATCACTTATTATAGCTCTAGGCGTTCCGAACCTACTGAATATGAAATTTTTCAAGAATTTCACAACAACATTAGCATCATTGGTTTTGGTGGGGATAGCTTCTACCCACTTGGACACATAATCCAAAGCAACCAAAATGTATTGAAAACCATTAGATGGGGGAAAAGGACCAATGAAGTCAATTCCCCATACATCAAAGAGTTCAACAACTAAATTAGATGTCAAAGGCATTTCATTTCTTTTGCTTATGTTTCCTGTTCTTTGACATCTATCACATTGTGCACAAAACATATGACCATCTTTAAAAAGAGTGGGCCAAAAGAATCCAGACTGTAATATCTTACGGGCTGTCTTTTCACCTCCAAAATGACCCCCACAATGAAGTTCATGACAAAAAGTCATAATGCTCTTATGTTCTTCTTCTGGTACACATCTCTGGATGACTTGATCTTGACCAATCTTGTATAAATAAGGGTCATCCCAGAAATAGTCCTTAATAGTTTTAAAAACCTTTTCTTGTCCCGATATGAAGTGTTAGGTCGCAAAACACGATGTGGCAAGATAGTTTACAATATCACATACCATGGGTTCGGACTATGAAAAATAACTGTTCATCGGAAAGGTTTCAACTATATCATCGTTACTCTCATCTTTAAGAGAATTGAAGTCTAAATCACCCTAGACAGATGGTCAGCTACTAAGTTTTCACTGCCTTTCTTATCCTTGATCTCTAGGTCAAATTCTTGTAAGAGTAAGACCCACCTGATTAATCTTGGCTTGGCATTTGGTTTACTTAATAGGTATCTTAAAGCGGCGTGATCGAGAATGTACAATCACTTTAGATCCTACTAAATAAGACCGAAATTTGTCTAAAGAGAATACTATAGCCAAGAATTCCTTTTCGATGGTGGTGTAATTCATTTGGGCATCATTGAGTGTTTTGCTAGCATAGTAGATGACATGTAAACGCTTATCCACTCTTTGTCCCAGGACTGCTCCTATTGCATAATCGTAAGCGTCACACATTATCTCAAAAGGTAAAGACCAGTTTGGTGCCATTATAACAGGGGTAGATCTTAGTTTCTCTTTCAAGGTATTAAAGGAAATAAGGCAGTCATTATTGAAGTCAAATTCAGCATCTTTGGATAGCAAGTTACATAAGGGACGACTTATTTTAGAGAAATCTTTAATAAATCGTCTGTAAAATCCTGCATGTCCCAAGAAGCTTCTTATCCCTTTCACGGATGTAGGGGAGGTAGTTTGGATATCAATTCAAATTTTGCCTTATCAACTTCAATACCCTTGTTTGAAATTATATGTCCTAAAACTATCCCTTGTTGAACCATAAAATGACTTTTCTCCCAACTAAGGGTTAGATTGCATTCAATGCATCTTTCTAAAACCAAAGTCAATTTATGTAAGCAATCATCAAATGAGTTCCCAAAGACAGAGAAATCGTCCATGAAAATTTCAATGAATTTCTCCACCATGTCCGAGAAAATAGATATCATGCATCTGCGGAAAGTGGCGGGGGCATTGCATAACCCAAATGGCATTCTGCGAAAAGCAAATGTCCCAAAAGGACATGTAAATGTGGTCTTTTCACGATCTTACGGTGCTATGGGTACTTGATAATATCCAGGCAGGTCCATCCAAAAAACAAGAAAATTAGGTACTTGACTAATCTTTCCAACATTTGATCAATGAATGGAAGAGGAAAGTGATCCTTTTCGTATATAAATTTAGTTTCCTAAAATCTATACACATTCTCCATCCGGTGATTATTCTAGTGGGCACTAATTCACTTTTATCATTTTTAACAAGCTGTTATCCCAGATTTCTTTGGTACCACATGCACTGGACTAACCCACTTACTATCCGCAATAGGATAGATAATCCCTTCTCCTAACAATTTAAGGATTTCCTTTTTAACTACCTCTTGCATGTTTGGGTTTAGTCTTCTTTGGGCCTCTCGTACAGGCTTAGCACCATCCTCCAAGTTGATCTTGTGCATACACATTGTTGGACTAATGCCTCTTATATCCCCTATACTCCAACCTATAGATTTCTTAAACTGTTTAAGCACTTTGATGAGTTCCTTTTCTTGTGGTTTGGTCAAGGTTGAAGAAATTATCACTGGATATGTTTCTCCTTCTCCCAAAAACACATATTTTAAGTGCTCAGGTAAGTCTTTGAGTTCAAGTTCAGGTGGATTGGCCTCTTTAACAGATGAAGAACTGGGTAGAAAAAGTGCACTAGATTTTGTCATCACTTCATTATTGTCTAGTTGTTCAAGGTACCCCTTAATTTCTTCATCTAAATCTTCTTCAACCTTTTCAAGTGTAAGAACGGTTTCAAGCTTGTCTTCTATTCTGGTTTGGAAAAAGGTGTTTTGGACAAGATTATCCAAAGGATCAACTTCGAATATTTCATCGATGGCAGAAATAGAAGGGAAAGGTGAAGAATCAAAAACTTTGAAATGAACAGTCTCTCCTAAGACTGTCATTGTCAAATTTCCATCTTGGACATCAATAATAGTTTTAGTAGTTGCCATAAATGGTCTACCAAGCAATATTGTATGCTCTCTGTCCAATGCCGGATTTTCTTGCATATCCAGAACAACAAAGTCAACAGGTATTATCAGTTTGTCTACCTGTACCAAAACATCCTCAACTATTCCCTCTGGATATTTAAGAGATCTATCTGCAAGTTGCAGGGACATAGTTGTGGGTTTTAAATCCCCTAGATTGAGCTGTGAGAATATAGAGTAGGGCATCAAATTTATACTAGCACCTAAATCAAGCATTGCTTTAGCAACCTTCCTATCCCCCATAGTTATGTTTATAATAAAACTTCCAGGGTCTTTCAACTTAGGGGGTAATTTGTGCTGAAGTACAGCGCTAGAAATTTCTGACACTACTACTCGTTCATTCAGTTCATACCTCCTTTTCTTAGTGTTCAACTCTTTGAAAAACTTGGCATATGAGGGCACATTCATGATCACTTCTAATAATGGTAAATTGATATTTACTTTAGAGAGCATATTAAAAAGATCATTGAATTGCTTATCTTGTTTGGATTCTTTCAACCGGTGGGGAAAAGGTACTTGCATCTGGTGTGGTTCTGTTGTCTTTTGAATTTTGGGAGTGTCAGATGACCCCCCAATGAGTTTTTCAGAAAGCTTGTGAAGTTTAACACTTGTTTCTCCTTTTTGCGATATTAGAATGTCGCCTTCTTTGTTAGAGATTTCAGGTACACTGGTATTGACTACCTTACCACTTCGAAGGGTTCTAACATCTTTTGCTTGTTCTGGTTGACTGGGCAACTTTCCTGGTTCTTTCTTTTGCATTTGTTCAGCCAGTTGCCCAACTCTAGATTCAATTCTTTTAACCGAAGCCTCCATGGTGTTCAACCTTTGATTAGTCATCAGTTGGTTGTCACGACTAACTTGAATAAAAGCATTCAAGCTATCTTCTAAGGTTGGTTTAAAAGATTGGCTTGGTGGGTAAGGGTGGTTGTAGGTTGGGTAATCATAGGTGTTTGGATGATACTTTTGAAAATATTGGACTTCCTCTATGGCATCGACACTAGAATCACAAGTATTTGAATAATTATGAATACCATGCCCAATTGAACAACACACTTCACATACCTCTTGATTTGAAATTTGGTGAGACGTGAGGAATTTCACTTGTTTAGTCAATTCAGCAAGTTGCAAGGTTATCTCATCATCAAAGCCGACCTCATTGACCTTTGCTTTCCTTCCACCACCTCTTTGTTGGGAATTAGAACCCAATAGCTCATAGAGATTATAGGCTTCCTCTGCTGTCTTTTCTCCTACAGCACCTCCAGCAGCATTATCAACCATGTATTGACTCTGTAGTGTCAATCCATCGTAAAAGAATTGGTTTTGTAGCTGTAGTGGAAAGCTATGATTTTGACATTGAATGAAAAGGAGTTTGAATCGTTCCCAAGCTTCATGAAAGGGCTCTTCATTGATTTGAGAAAATGTTGCTATCTTTGTTCTTAGATCAACAGTCTTTTGATGGGAATAGAACCTACCCATAAAAATTTCATGTTGCCTCCCAAGTTTTAAGAGAACTCTCGTTGTAGAGTAATGAACCATGACCAAGCTTTATCTTTGAGAGTGTAAGGAAAACACCTCATCCTAAGTTGATCTTCACTAATTGCATGTAGTGGAAAGGTTTGGACAATAGCATAGAATTCTCGAATGAAATGCAAAGGATCTTCATTAGGGATACCGTAAAAGGAAGGCAACAAAGAATAATGAATCTTTTTCAATTCATAATTCCTTGCAGCCTCTTGCAATTGGATGCCGGAAGTTACATTGCCAATGATTGGCATTGTATAGTCTTTCATCTTTTTCCGCCTATCTTCAGCATCTCCCATGTTTATTTGTAGTTGAAAATGATCCTCCTCCTATTGTGAATCAACATTTTGCTCTTAAAAATAATAGTAGATATCTCTAAAAAAAAATGCAAGGAACCTAAATTTTTTTTTTTTTTTTTTTTAAACGAAGGGACACAATTTTTGAAGCAAACAAATTTATTTCATTTGAATTTTTTTTTTTTTTTTACACGCAAACTAAAACAAAGGAAAATACAATAATGGGTGACCTCCCATGTAGGACTAAAATTTATCGTCTTCTAGTAAGACGTTGCTTGGAGATTGCAGAATGAAAAACTCAATGTCTCCTCTTCATTGAATTCATTTAAGTTTCAATTTTGCCTTTCTGCAAATGTTCAACTAACTGTTCAACTTGAACTTCCACCTTTTTGATAGAAGCTTCCACAGAGTCCAACCGTTGATTGGTTTTTGATTGATTGTCCCTACAAACTTGAATAAAAGAATTCAAGTTGTCCTCCAGGGTTGGTTTATTTGGAATGCTTCGTGGAATAGGTGGGTGGAATTCTTGGCTGCTGGTTTGAGCTTTGAGGAAAGCGAGGGTTATTTTGCCTCCAAGAGAAATTTGGATGACTTCTCCACCCGGGATTATAGGTATTTGAATTGGGATCAAACCTTGGTCTTTGTTGATATGCTCCCAACACATTAACACCTTTCAGGTCAGGTTGTATCTCCTTGATATGGACAAGCCGATTACCTTGTCCCACGTATTCTTTACAAACCATATTGTTCATTATTTGTGTTGGTTTGTGTAGCGAGAAGGCAACTTGCTTAGTCAGTTGAACAAGTTGTTGTTGAACTTCATTGGAGTCAATCTCACGAACACCGGCTTTTCTCACTCTGGAGCTTTTCATTTGGGAATTAGCACCCAACATCTCAAAGAGATTATACGTTTACGATGCGATCTTTTCTCCTATCGCTCCTCCTGCGGCGTTGTCGACAATGAACCGACATTGTTGTGTAAGTCCATCGTAAAAGAATTGGTTCTCGCAACCTGTAGGGAAAGCTATGATGGGGACATTGAGTGAGAAACATTTTGAACCTATCCCAAGCTTCGTGGAATGGTTCTCCTTCCATCCGAGAGAAAGTAGCAATCTTTCCTCTCAGCTATGATGTTTTTTGATGGGAATAGAATTTTCCCATGAATTTATTGTAAATTTGACCCCATGCCAGCAGAGAACCAGGGGAAGGTGAAATCAACCAAGCTTTAGCCTTATCCTTTAAGGTGTACGGAAAACATCTCATTCTGGTCGATCCTCGTTTAGAATACCGAGGGGGAATGTTTGGACCGTAGCATAGAAATCTCTCATAAAGGAAAGAGAATCTTCATTAGGTAGCCCATAGAAGGAAGGAAGCATAGAAAAATGAATATTTTTAAGGTCATAATTCCTAGCAGCCTTCTCCCAATCGGATAGCGGCGATTCTTGGTGCCAATCACCGGTCTTGCAAACTCTTTCATCGTGGTTTCCCTAACATGTTGGTTTTCCTCCATTTCTTTTGGTTCTAGTAAAGGATTAAGACGTTCTATGTTTGGCTCAAAATCAGGTTGATGGGTAGGATCCAGTGTTGTTGACACTTGTTTAAATTTATGAATATTATTTACATATGGTGTTAGGGGGTTTCCTAAGGATCTCCTACCACGCATGTAATTATTTTTAAACGTAAATTTAAAACTCCTGTCAACAAAAATAAAGAAATTAGAAAATTTCCATGGCATTTAATACAAAACACTAGACAATTTTTTTTTTTTTTTTTTAATTTTTTTTTAATTTTTTATTTTTAAATAACATAATTAGTATTAACCAAGAGTGTTCCCAGGAAAGAATGGTGGTCTTGTACTCCTTAAAAACCATTCTCCTAGCGAACAACGTTCCTGTGAAAGACTATGACAAAGCGCTGAAAAGAACTACTTCCTGCATTAACTCCCTTAGATTTTTTCTTTTCATTCCTTTTTTTTTTTTTTTTTTTTTATGAACGGTAATTTTATTTTACTATTCACACTATCTTATTTCTTATTAACTTAAAATTTTAAAAATTTTAATTTTTTTTTTTTTTTTTTTTACGAACGGTAATTTTATTTTACTATTCACGCTATCTTATTTTTATTAACTTAAAATTTAAAAAAATTTTAAATATTTTTTTTTTTTTTTTTAACGGTAAAAACTTTTTTTACTTCAAATTTCAAATTTCTAAATTATTTACTTTTTATGCTATAAAAAAATTTTAAATATTTTTTTTATTTTTTTTATGAAATTTGAAATTTGATTAAATTTTATTTTATTTTATTTTATTTTATTTATTTATTATTATTATTATTATTATTTTTTTTTTAAAAAAAATATCACAATTATTTACAACACAAAAATATTTTTAAAATTTTGATAAATAAATTAAAAACGCTATTCCCTCACTGCAAGAATCCGCTAAAAACTTGATGTAAAATGAGATCGCCATTCTCGCAAATACTTTGGTTTTAATATTTGTAAAACTACCATGAAGTGCGAATCATTTAAATGAAAATGATAAGTATACTCCCAAGTCGATCTAAGGAAGGAATGTATGTGGTTCTTAATTTATTATTCAAACTTTTAAAAACGAAATTAAATCCTAAACATCCTGTCACGATAGTTTGGTTTTGTGTTTCTAATTTAATAACATAAAATAAACATATATCTGATTAATTAAATAAAAAAATAAGCATAGATACAAATTCAATAAATATTTATCTACAAATAAATATAATTACTGATTCAATAAATATTCATGCAAATTTTATCATTTATATTAGTGGAGTATTTATGGATATAATAACTAAGTTAATTATCTTCTTCATATTATCTAGGTTATTAAAGATATAAATTGATATTTTATTGATTCTCTCTTTTTGTATGAATACCACCTTTGGTGAGTTAGATCTTCTTTGTTAACTAAACAAATCAATTAACACCTATGGGTGGGGTTGATAACTAATTTGGTTAATTAAATTAATTCCTTTTTCTAAGAGATTGAAAATGAACCATTTAAACGCCACTTTGGTGGGGTTAGACGATTTAAACTTTATCCAAGGTGTCCAAATTAAACCCAAGAATTTAGTTATCCGAAGTACTAACTTTCAAGTTTTAAAATCACTATTGAAAACATGTTGTCAATACATTTCCACATAATAATTCTTATAAAAACTTTTGAAATAGAGCTTCACTCTAACTACGGGCGATTGTACTAACAAATAAAAGAAAGACTACTCTAAATTAGGCAGGATAACTAAACCTTAAAGTCTAACTTTGATTTAAGTTTGTAATGAAAAATAATATATTTCTCTCTAACATCCTTAATATAAAATCTTGAATAAAAATAAACTCAATTCATTTTAGAAATTTTCACCTATTTAATATTTCGCAAAGCATAACAACGTTATTATTATATCATGATTATAAGCAATAGCGCTTAAATTTAATCACGGACAAATTAAATATAACATGTAAGAATAAAGCATAAAAATAGCGTAAAGAAAATAAAATCCTTACGTAACTTCGACGCTATTCCCGTTGCTAGAAAACCTCCAAGCGAATTTGCACTTCCATTTATTGAATCAAAAATCTAAATTATTACAAAAACATTATAAGTTCCTCTCAAAAAGAAGAACTCTAAACCTAAGACAATTGAACTAAAAACTAAGAGAAAAACTAAGAAAAGCTTAGAAACTAAGAAAGAAACTAAAGAAAACTCAAAAACTAAGAAATGAGAGAAAGAAAGAAGAGAGAAGTGAGGTTTTTAGGTGTGTTTTGAAGTGAATGGAGGGGTATTTATAGGTGAGGATGGAGAGAAAAAATGATTAAAAAATGTTAAAAAAATATTAAAAAATAAAAACGTGTAATGGACCTGCTTGAGGTCATCAATGACGTCAAGATGACGTCGTGGGTATGCACGTGAAAAATGGGTCAAAAACGCGTTGGCGTATGTTGGCATTCTTGGTATTGCCTTGATGGCCATTGTAGCCTCGGCAGCGTGAGCGATGCCAGCAGCGGCCTGTGTGAAGCGAGCATCAACAGCCTTGGTATGCGACTCTGGCTTGTTGTTGTAATTTGAAAGGCTGAAATTTCTGTGTATGGCGTTTTCGAATCTTTTGACATTTTTGACCTTTTCGACCCATTTTGTCCAATTTTTCCATGTTTGTTGACCTTTTTCCACTTATTTATCAATTTATTTGTGATGTATTGCTTCAAGTATTCTTCTTTGAGTCTTTACATTGCGTTTTTAGGCCAAAATTCCTGAAAAACAATAAAAATACCCGTGATTCCGAAAAAGACAAATTTATATAAATATATGATAAAACATATAAATATATATATTTTTAATCAATTAAAGTGCATAAAATCATGGTTATTTTAGTGCTTTTTGAGCACTCATCACTTAGCCACCTCTCTTACTGAAGTCATCAAGAAAAATGTACCGTTTAAATGGGGGAAAGAACAAGAAAAGGAATTTAATCTAATAAAATAAAAGTTAACTAATGCACCTTTACTTGTCTTACCTAACTTTGCTAAAACTTTTGAAATTGAGTGTGATGCTTCAGGAATAGGTATTGGAGTTATTTTGATGCAAGGTCATCCAATTGCTTATTTTAGTGAAAAGTTGAGTAGGGTAGCCCTAAATTACCCCACTTATGATAAGGAGTTGTATGCCTTGGTAAGGGCTTTGGAAAATTGGAAACACTATCTATGGTCAAAAGAATTTGTGATTCACAAATATCATGAATCTTTGAAGCATTTGAAAGGATAGTAAAGGTTGAACAAATGCCATGCCAAGTGGGTAGAATTCATTAAAAGATTTCCTTATATGAATAGATACAAGGAAGGTAAGGAAAATATGGTGGCTAATGCATTATCCCAAAGGTATGCTTTACTCTCCATTTTAGATACAAAACTACTTAGCTTTGAATATATTAAATATTTGTATGTACAAGATTCGGATTTTGGTGATGTATTCAATGCATGTGAAAAAATGGCATTTGGTAGGTTTTATAGGCATGATGGATTTTTGTTTCAGGGAAATAAGCTGTGTGTGCCTATGTGTTCTTTGCATGAATTGGTTGTGAGGGAAGCTCATGGTGGTGGTTTGATAGGTTATTTTGGTGTAGCTAAGACTTTTGGAATTTCCCATGATCATTTTTTTGGCCTCATATGAAACGTGATGTGGAAATAATCTATGAGAAGTGTATTACATGTAAACAAGCTAAGTGTAAGTGGAAACCCCATGGTTTGTACACCTCTTTGCTAATACTTAGTGAACCTTGGATTGATATTTCTATAGATTTTGTTTTAGGTTTACCTAGGATTAAGAGGGGAAGAGATATAGTTTTTTGTGGTGGTAGATAGATTTTCCAAGATGGCACACTTTAATGCATGTCATAAAACTGATGATGCATCACATATAGCTGATTTGTTCTTCAAAGAGATTATTAGGTTACATGGTATGCCTAGGACCATTGTTTCTGATAGGGATGCAAAGTTTTTGAGTTACTTTTGGAAGACTTTGTGGGGAAAGTTGGGAACCAAGTTGTTGTTTTCTACTACTTGTCATCCACAGACAAATGGCCAAATTGAAGTAGTAAATAGAACTTTGTCTTCTTTGTTGCATGCTATCATTAAAAAGAACTTGAAAACATGGGAAGATTGTTTGCCACATGTTGAATTTGCTTACAATAGAAGTATACATTCTACATCTAAGTTTTCACCATTTGAAATTGTTTATGGCTTTAACCCATTGTCACCTTTGGATTTAACTTCTTTACCTTTGAGTGAACATGTGAACTTAGATGGCAAGAAGAAAGCAGAATTTGTAAAAATGATTCATGAAAAGGCACGACTGAACATTGAAAGGAGGACTAAACAATATGTCCAACAAGCCAACAAGGGACGCAAGAAGGTAGTGTTTGAACTAGGAGATTGGGTTTGGTTGCACTTAAGGAATGACCATTTTTTGAAGAAATGGCATTCAAAACTCCTACCTTGATGTGACAGACCATTTCAAGTAGTGGAATGAATCAATGATAATGCCTACAAGCTTGACTTACCAGGTGAGTATAGTGTCAAAGCAAGCTTTAATATTGTTAATTTGTCTTCTTTTGATGTAGGTGATGACTTAAGGACAAATCCTTCTCAAGAAGAGGAGAATAATGCAAACAAAGGACTTGGACATGTTAATCATACAAGTGGGAATTGAGCTAAATTTACACAAGATCTTTTGTCATTTCCTAGTGGACCAATTACAAGAATTAGAGCCAAATGTTTCAAGGAAGCACTAAATGGCACTACTACAAAAATGGGCTTTAAAGTCGGTTTGTTGAACCGACTTTACATTTTATGATTTTTTTATTCTCATTTTTCACTCCATCTTGTATTCAATATTCAATATTCAATATATATAGCATAATAATAAAACAAAATATAAAAAATAATACAAATAATAAAAAATTTAAATATAATTAATTACTTGATAATTAAATTTATTACAAAAACAAATAATGTATATACAATACATATAGTTAACTTACATTACAAATAAAATAATGTCGTCAAAGCGTAATTGAATTGTGCGAGCAAGCTTGGTTGGCTTAGAATCACCAACATGGTGACAAGGAAACTGGACAAAAAATAGTTGATCTATATAACAATTCATTCCCCTACATACATGAGCACATAAACATTAATCAAACAAGCAGTCTAAACTTTAGAGACATACGAATGGAGAAATTAAATCATTATAAATATTACCATAAAAAAGAGATTACCACAACGAAATTCGAGTGATATAACCCTTCGAACTCATATTATCATTTTATTAATCAATTGTCTATAAATATGAAGTTATCTAGAATCTTTGCTAGTATTTTTAATGCTATAATGAGCTCTAAATATGAAATCAAGTATAACTCTGATTTGTTACTTGGATTGTATGAGTTTTGGTGCCCATGAACGTATTAGAAATTTTTTGCATACGTTTAAAGGAACCAAAACTCATACAAGCCAAGTAACAAATCGGAGTTACACTTGATTTCATATTTAGAGCTCATTATAGCATTAAAAATACCAGCAAAGATTTCAGATAACTTCATATTTATAGACAATTGATTAATAAAGTCCTACCATGATGTTGTCATAAGTAAACTAGGCAAGAGAGATGAGATGAAGTTTGGGCCAAAAATAGGTCCATAAAACAATGCATTCCTCTAAATACATGAGCATATAACCATCCATCAAACAAGGGACTTCAGACACAGGAATAGAGAAATTAAATCATTAAAAAAATTACCGTTATGTTGTCATATGCTATTCAAGATCATCAGAATCTTCTTCTGATTCTTCTTGTGATGATATAATTTGAACCATATGTTCTGCCCATTCCTTTCGTAAATCATCAAAAATTTGCTGGTCGTAGCCCATCTTGTTCTAACCAAAGAACTACATGTATTTAAAATCAAAATAAAAATGTAATTTCATGTATTTACAAAACAAAACTCAAATATGTTAAAAAAAATTTGTATATGGGTAAAAAAATATTACCACATCATCAATTGGAATTTTGATATTTGTGATGATTTCACTCATAAACTTCATGACATAATAATCACACATGACTCCATTATTTTGTTGTGGAACCTATAAAAAACAAGTATACATGATTTTCCATATTCAAACATCTTTATTATTCAATTGTAAAATTAATCAAATTATTAATACTCGCTTGTACATACCATAACTTTTATCCATATAAGCTTATGAGATTTTTTAAGGGCAATACCCCTAAACTTGTTCCACAACTTCCATGCCCTATCAAGGTTTAAAACAGTTAGTTTTTATTAAATATTATAAAAAATAATAGAAGAAACTAATATCTAGCTATAGCTCTTACATTTCAACAACTACTTTTGTATCTTTACTCAGTTCTATGGAAGCTGAGTCACAATACCAAACATGATTATTAAATAGATTAATGATTACCAACATCCAATGATCTTGGCCTTGTTCAAACCTTAATGGCCAAGGGATTATCAACTTTTGATTTCTGTTAAGCGTTAATGCCCTATCACATAATTGTTTAGCTCTGATGCTAAAATCCTTCTCTTGATATTGATTGACATATGAAGAATCATAGAACATTGCTAAATGTGATGAGTGATTATGTTGAAGTCGATAATAGCATGCCCTATATAAAAGATATATATAATTATATATGTTCTACATAAATGAAAGAAAACTAAATAGATTGAGGACTCGCCTTGTCCACACTTGAATTATACTTAAATCGATCATTTGATATTCAAATAGTTACAATATGCACTCGATTGATATATAAGTTTGGCCGAGGTCTACACCAGAAATTTCTATAGGAAGTGGCACAGTCCATCCATCATTTATGCTAGATGCCCTCCCAACAATAGTCATCAAAGTGCCAAGATTTTTGCTGAAGTTTAAAGCATAATCATAACTATACTTTTTCCAATGATTCTTCTTGAATGACTTTGTGCGCGATGATTGGCTACTAGACATAGATTTAGCACGAGATACTTGCTTTGTATTTCTTAAATGTGCTACATTTAAGAGTTATGGTATAATAGACTAAAAAAACACATTATGTATGTTAGTAACAATAAAAGATATAATAAAATAATAGTAGTAAACAAGTGTTATCTTTTAAGTAAAAAAATAGTACCACGTCAAAATTTAGAACAACTTGAATCGATGGCCAAGCCACATACTGTCCAACCGCCTCTTGGACTGTGGTAGCATCAGAAGGCACAAGTAGTGGACAATCATGAAGCATTGTTTGATCAATTACTATTCTCTAATGATTAGGCAAATATTGATTATGAATCATCTGATCATCACTCAATTGTTGTACCATTCCAATAGCAACAAATTCCGTTGAAGAAGGATGTTTCAACAAACATTTCATATTCTGTAAAACATTTTAAGTGTTATATATAAAAAATAAAACATATAATAAGAAATAAAAATAATAGATTATATACACCATAAATTAAAATCTTACCACATATGATTTATCAAATAGAGGAGAACTCTCATATGGGGTAGCTATTGGATGTACATTCTCACCAAAATGTTCATCATGGTTTGATTGATGGTAAGAATGCAAAGATTGCATTGGAGAAAATAAACCACTACTTGATTGCATATGCATTCCTGGCATATAGGGAGGACCAATAGGATGACTATATCCCATACTGGATGTAGTTTGAGCGCAATGACATTGCGTGGGTGGCATGCCTAGCATGGATGGTGGCATGCTTGACATGGATGGTTGCATACCTGGCATGGATGGTTGCATACCTGGCATGGATGGTTGCATGCTTAGCCAATATGGCATGCCCTGGTTGTAGACTGATGTCATGCTTGACATGTGTTGTGATTGATATTCTTTTAGAGTGGCAATCTCACTTAACACTGAGACCTTAAAGGAGTTGAGTTCTTCTTTAATTTTAGTGTACTTCTCCTTACTGGCCATCTGAGGCTTTTGTTTTGGAATGTTAAAATACTCCATATAACCATCATATTAGCTACCTCTCCTAACACGACTAGGATGGTTACATCCAAATGCATGATATAGAACATCTCTCCCAGGCTGTTCAATTATTTCACCCCTAGATATTTGCTCTTGAATAGCTCTCTACAAATAATAAAGCACACAAACATATAATTCATTATTACATCAATTATTAAAAATCATTAAGACTTTTTATCAATCGAAATTACTAACCAACTTATTTAGTTGTTCTTATCCTCGCTTAGTCATCGGTCTTGAATTCTTCATTTTCAGAGTCTTTGTTTCTATGTACAATTTAGTTCGAGTAACAAGTCTACCCAATTCAGCTTCCTACATAAATTATGAAAATTTATTAACAATGACATGAAATTAAATTGAGGAAAATAAATATAAAAATATTTATAAATTAACACAAATTAATAATACCATTTTATATCTAACTTTAGGATTTGAAGACCTCCCAGTACAGTTAGGAAGAATGTTATACATTTGTATATTCTAATGTTTTTCCCTAATAATTTGAAATTCATCTGAACGTCTATAATCCGCAAAGTCTTTCCAAACTTAAGGTGTAATCCAAGAGTGTCTTTCATGGATTTTGTAGAGCTCTACCTCATCAAGTGGTTACAAATATGGAAACACTTAATTTCTTGCCAATTTGGAAGACCTCATAATCCAATTCCCAAATCTCTTGTATTATACCATAATATGTTCTATCAAAAAGTACAGGATTAGCATCTTTTGAACTGGCAAATTGCAAAGTTTATGCAACCATCTTCACACCACTATTTTGATTTACTTGGACTTTGTCCTTAGCTTGAGTCGTAATCCTCGATCCATTTATTGTGAAACTATAAAATGATTTGACATCGAATTTTGGCCCATGTGCAAGCCATTGTAAACTTTCTGATATTTTATGATTGGATTTCTTGAGTTCATCTCGAATCTATGTATACAAAAACATGAAATGTATTTAGAACAAAGTTTTAAAACATTAAATAGATCTAATAACATACATGCATGAATTTTTGTTTGTGACACTTACATGGTTGCGAAACCAATTAGTAAGCTCTCGCTTATGTTCATTATACAATCATTTTTCTCCTCCTTTTTTTTATAACGAGGATCAATCTTCAATAAGTTTAAATGCATCCTATAATGTTATTCAATATATATGAAGTATATATCATCATTAATAGTTAAATAAAAAATAATTTTTGCATAAATGGAAAGGTTGAACGTCACTTACTTTATGTACGATTGTGCCTCATTATTATTTACGAAAATGATTCAGTGTGCTTTTTTCCATTGAGTGCGATCAATAAACAATTTCTTACTTCCACCAAGCATAGGGTTACCTACTTGGATCATGTGACATTCTAAGAACAACTTGTGCATAAGATTCTCAATTTCAGTGCAACCACTAAAGTATTCATAAAAAAACTCAATGACCACTTCAACAATGTAGTGTTCCACCATGCATCCTTTAGGTCGATTTCTATTATTTACATATCCTTTAAGGATTTTCATATATCTCTCAAATGGATACATCCACCTTAAGTAAGTAGGACCACACAATTGAATCTCTCGAACTAAATGAACACACAAGTGAATCATTATATCGAAGAAAGAAGGAGGAAAATATTTTTCAATTAGACACAAAGTCTCTACAACATCTTTCTATAAAGAATTTAACTCGTCAATTGATATAGATTTCTTGCATATTGTATTGAAGAATGAACAAATCCGAATTATTGATAATCAAACATGTTTTGGAAGAATTGATCTAATAGCAACCGGTAATAACTATTGCATTAAGATATGACAGTCATGTGATTTCAATCCATAAAGTTTCTTATCGGTGATAGACACAAAATTTCTTAAGTTGGATGAGTAACCATCAAGAACTTTCACACCCTCCAAACATTTACAAAACATATCCTTTTCTTTTGTTGACATTGTATATGATACTGGTGGTAAGTATGTTCGATTCTTATCATTTTCCACCCTTGGTTCCAATTCAGGTCATATGCCTAGTTTCTTTAAATCCAATCTTGCTTTAATTCCATCCTTTGTTTTTCTAGGTATATTAAGTAAAGTACCAATCAAGCTCTCACATACATTTTTCTCAATGTGCATGAAATCTAAGATGTGATGAATGTGTAGGTTTTTCCACTAAGGTAATTCCCAAAATATTGATTTTTTATTCCAACAACCATGGTAAGTCGGTTCAAACTCTTTTTTCATTTTTACCCATTTCATTAGTTGACCTCTTTCATTTCCCTACCTTAGTGAGATTTTTTTTCATCTTTCCATATCGTTTGAAAGTCATACCATTCAATTGCCTTAATATCTCAACACCTCGCAAAGGTTGGGTTGTATGATCATGATCTTGTTCACCATCGAACGATTTCTTTTGGTATCTAAACATGTGTCCATATGGCAAAAAATATTCTATGTATTCTATAAGATATCTTTTGTCCGTGAACAAGATAAGTTGCAGAAGTTCCATTACTACATATAGGGCATCCCTTGTAACCGTTTGTTGCATGTCCTGATAAGTTTCCATAGGTAGAAAAATCATTAATTGTCCATAAAAGGACCCCCTTTAAGTTAAAGTGTTCTTCTTTATGTCCATCGTAAACATTTACACCATTATTCCACAACGTCTTTAAATCATCTATCATAGGCTGCAAATATACATCAATATCAACACCGAGTTGTTTCAATCCTAAGATTAATAGTGTTAACATCATGGATTTTCTTCTCATACACAACCAGGGAGGAAGGTTGTATATTACCATAATTACTGGCCAACAACTATATCTACTACTAAGGGAACTATGTGGATTAATTACATCAGTAGCAATGGCAAGACGAAGATTGCGCAGATCAGATGAAAATTGAGGAGATAAATTATCTACTACTTTCCAATTTGGAGAATCACAAGGATGACGTAGCACCTCATCATCCGATCGATTATCTGAATGCCAAGTCAACATCTTTGATGTATCTTTACTATTGAACAACCTTTGAAACGAGGAATCATAGGAAAGTACCAAAGAACCTTTGCAGGCATGCCTTTCTTATGTGTTGTCTCATTTGTACCATGCTTTCATCTGGACTATTTACACATCGGACAATCATCTAATGTCTCATATTCTTTTCTATAAAGAATGCAATCATTTGGACAAGCGTGAATCTTATGATATTCCATGCCAAATTGACTAAGAGATTTTTTCACTTCATACATTGAAGATGGAAATTCAATACCCCCAGGAAACATATCGACTAGTAGATTTAGTAATTCTGTGAATCCCTTGTCAGAAAACCATGTTTTGCTTTCACATTGTACAAATGAACCAATCCCGACATTTTAGTGTAGTTTTTGCATTTTGGATACAATGGTTTTTCAACATCTTCTATAATTTTTTTAAAGGTTTTGGGATCATCCTCGCGTAATTAATCTTCAACACCATGAAACATATTTTCTGTGTGTACATTATGATAAAATGTATGTAATACACTCATATTCTTATTTATCTCTTCCCCATAAGTATTATCAATATTTTTTCCATGATAATACCAACATTTATAGCTCAAAAGAATACCATTATAGATAAGGTGATACTTAACCTCGTCAAAATCATGAAATTGCTCATTTTTACATTTAACACATAGGCATCGAATCATACTAGTTCCAGTATTACTATTTCTACAAGCAAATTCCATGAAACTTTCAACTTCATAAATATAGGTTTGCTCAATTCTACACTTTAACATCCAAGATTTGTCCATTTTCTATTAATGACATTAATTAAACATATTAATTAATTATGTATCCAATGAATATATTTCAAGTATTATTATATATAAATTCCTTAATTATTAGAATATATATCAAAACATACATAATACAAAATAGTTATCATTTTAATCATTTTACAAATGTATTACTTTTACTTAATAAAATATAATTATTTATATATAAATAAATTTATCCATGTACGGTAAATATTATAGTCCCTCAAACCCACAACATTTAGATATTATTAATTTCTATCGAAAATAAGCCAAACATATAATAACAAGCATAATAAAAAACATACATAAATCAAAACTTTATACAAAAAATAAAACAAACTGAATAATAAGCTGCAAAATTAATAGAAATACTTACAAGAATGTTATGAAGTGACTAAATGAAGGAAATGAAGAAGAAAATAGTATTTTGTAAGTGAGAATAAGTGAAAAAATAGGTATAAATTTATTGAGTATTTCGCTCAAAAAATAGTAGATGTGAAAGATAATGAGAAGAGGAATATAACCCATAAAACAACGTTGCAAATGGTGGTTGGAGGTGGCCGGAAATTGAGAAAGAAGATAGGGGAGCTCGGTTTTGGGAGAAGTGGAGAAGAGAAATGAAATTTTTTTGGGTTTCTACAGTGAAGAGAGCCGAACGGTAATATTACGTGGATAATGTCGATTGACGCGGCGAACTGACGCTAGCCATATGGACGTAGCGTTAGTTGACGGGGCAAACCGACGCTATGCATATGGATAGCGTCGGTTTGCCACGTCAACCGACATTATCCACGCAATTTAAAATTTGATTTTTTTTGTCAATTATTATTTTATTTAAACTCTTATAAATATATACATACTATAGAAAAAGAAAAAATAATAATTTTACAATAATATTTAAAACAAATACACAAAATTAAATAAAGATATATTGTACGTACATATATAAATTTAAATATTCAAACAAATAAACAAAATTATATAATTTTAAAAACTAATTGTCTAAAAAAAAGAAAAAAATTATACTATATATATATATATATATATATATATATATATATATATATCAAACTTAAATTTTAAAGAGTCAAATAAAATAATAATTGACCTAAAAAAATTTCAATTGTAAACTGCATGCATTTTTTAATTTAAAAAATACACGTAAGACGTAGCGTAGGTTGATGTGGCGAACCGACACTATCCACGCGTGTAGCGTCGGTTCTCCTCGTCAACCGACGCTATCCACGTAAGACATAGGGTCATGGTGAACCGACGCTACACACGTGGATAGCATCGGTTTGCCACGTCAACTAATGCTACGTCCTACGTGGATAGTGTCGATTCTACACCGAATCAACTTTAAATTCATTATAAGTCAGTTTTTTTGCAAAAACCGACTTTATACACCGACTTAAATACTCCTTTTTGTAGTAGTGTGGGGTAATCCAAGAGAATTGGGTTGATTCTAAAAAGACCAAGATAGGCTCAAATAATAATCAAGGCCTAGTTCATGTCATCAAAGCAATTGAATAGGCTAATTAGCATGCAAATTCATAACCAACATGGTTTGATTATTAAAGTGTGTGAATTTGTAGAGTTTTAAGGATATTAAATAGGAAAATGACTTGGTCCTAGATGGACATGTTAAAAGACATTAAATCTAGTCATTTAGCTATTTATTGGCTATCTTTAGAAGTCTAAAATAGCTATTTGTTGGCTACCTTTAGAAGTCCAAAAATAGCTATTTATTGGCTGTCTTTTAGAAGTCCAAGGGTCTAAAAAAGGTAAATAACTTGTTTAGGCTAATTTTTGTGTCGTAATTATGACTTTGCCTATTCTTGGAGGGTTGTTCCAATTATATAGATGAGTACTACGAATTTTAAAAAAAAGATATTGGATTATTCATAAAATTATCATCTTGTGAGGTCTTGTGTTCCTTTTAATTCTTAAAAAGAACTCTTGAACTTATCAAGTTAATCTTATGGCGTTCAAATAACCAAACTTATCACCTTGAATTCTTGAGAGAATTCTTAGGTTTTCTTGGTGTGGTGTTTCAATCCTTCATAGTCTTGGTTTTCATCTTGTTAGGTGACGGGTTAAGACTCAACAAATCTTGTCTTTATTTTCTTAGGGTTTCAATCCATTATTGTTATCAGGTTTCATCACAAATATTGGTAGAGTTCGTATAATGTATATTGCAAATTTTCTTTGATGATTTACCTATATGTTTTTGATGAGCAGAATCGTGATCGCCAAATACTTTGATGAACGAAAACTTGATGAACAAAAACCGGCATCGCCGATCCTGCCAATACTTTGGTTTTATATTTATAAAACTCTCGCAAGTGCACGAATCATTTCGTAGAAAATGATAAGTATACTCCCAAGGTCGATCTAAGGAAGGAATGTATGTGGTTTTTAATTTATTATTCAAACTTTTAAAAACGAAATTAAATCCTAAACATCCTGTCACGATATTTTGGGGTTTTTGTGTTTTTAATCTAATTACAGAAAATTAAACATAGATTCAATAAACATTCATGCAAATTTTATCTTTTATAATAGCGGAGTATTTATGGATATAATAACTAAGTTAATTATGCTTGCTCATATTATCTAGGTTATTAAAGATATGAATTGATATTTATTGATTCTCCCTTTTTTGTATTTAATACCACCTTTGGTGGGGTTAGATATTCTTTGTTAACTAAACAAATCAATTAACACCTACGCTGGGGTTGATAACTAATTTGGTTAATTAAATTAATTCCTTTTCTAAAAGATTGAAAATGAACCATTTAAATGCCACCTTAAGGTGAAGTTAGACTTTAAACTTTATTCAAGGTGTCCAAATTAAACCTAAGAATTTAGTTATCCGAGTACTAACTTTTAAGTTTTAAAACTACTATCAAAACACGTATTTGCCAATACATTTTCAGATAATAATTCTTATAAAAACTTTTGAAATAGAAGCTTCACTTTAACTAATGGCAATTGTACCATCAAATAAAAGAGCACTACTCTAAATCAGGATAACTAAACCTTTAAAATCTAATTTTCGTGTTTAAGTTTGTAATGAAAAATAATATATTTCTTCTAACATTCTTAATATAAAATCATGAATAAAAAATAAAATCAATTCATTTTAGAGATTTTTACCTATTTAATATTTATGCAAGCATAACAACGTCATTATTACATCATGTTTACTAACAGTAATGTGATTAAATTTAACCACGTGACAAATTAAATATAACATGTAAGAATAAAGCATAAAAATATCTCTGAAAGAAAATAAAATCCTTACAAGATTGACGCCATTCCCGTCATTGAAAAACTCCAGCGTAATTTGCACTCCCATTTATTGAATCAAAAAGCTAAAATATTACAAAAACATAACTAGTTCTTCCCTAAAAAGGGAAGAACTCTAAAACTAAGAGAAATTAACTAAGAAAAGCTAAAAACTAAGAAAATATAAGAAAAACTAAAAATCTAAGAAAAGAGAGAAAGAGAGAGAGAAAAGAATCTATTTGGAGGTTTTGAAGGTGTGTTTTGAAAGTGAAGGGAAGGGGTATTTATAGTGAGGATGGAGAGAAAAAATGAGTAAAAAAATGTTAAAAAAATATTAAAAAATTAAAAAAACGCGTAATGGAAATGGCCGAGAATATCTCGGCTGGCGCCGCCAGGGCTGCGCGTGAAAAATGGGGTGAACACGCTGGGCGCGCGGAGGTGAAGCCTCTTGGCGCTACGCGTCGCAGTTAAGCCGCTGCTGTACGCCTGACGGGAACGCGTTCGATGGCGCGGTTGTCGCGGCATGAATAGTAACTCACAAGGCAGTATGCTGCCGCACGCATTTAACCAGGGCAACTGCCACAGGCATGGAACAGGTTGGGCGATGGTATCGCATGGCGCTGGCCGCGTTTTTTCTCATTTTTGACATTTTTGACCTTTTTGACCCATTTTGTCCAATTTTTCTATATTTGTCGACCTTTACGCATTTATTTATTAATATATTTGTGATGTATTGCTTCCAGTATTCCTCTTTGTGTCTTTAAGTTGCATTTTTAAGCCAAAATACCTGAAAAACAATAAAAATACCCGTGATTCCGAAAAAGACAAATTTATATAAATATATGATAAAACATATAAATATATATATTTTTAAATAATTAATTTGCATAAAATCATGGTTATTTTAGTGCTTTTTGAGCACTTGTTGCGTGTTTTTCAACACACGAACTCGTGCAAGTATACACGGTCGCAAGTAATAACATTTATAAGTAAAGATCGATCCCACGGAGATTTGTTACTATAGTTTGTTGAGTACTAAAATTATTTCTCTCTGATTTTATCCAAAATAATCGTTGATATGAAAAAAAAAGGTAAAAAGAAAATAAAAGAACTCTAGGATTGCAATTTTTCACCAAACTAATCCACTACAATCATATTATTTTCTTTGGATTTATATTTTTTAGTACATTTAATTTGTCAACCGAAAACTTCTTTTTTTATTCATACATCTCTTCCGAGCTTTACAAACACACCTCGTTAAATTAATTCACTATATCTCTACGAGAATTAAATTTAATAAGATTCATTAAGTTCAAAGTTCTCAAATGCACACATACAATTGGGTATATTCATATCCTTCATCATACATGTCATTCTATTTAGAGCAATATACACAAAAATGCCTTTTCAAGTTTATTTTTATGCCACAAATCGTTTTGATAAAATTCAGAATAATCAAAAAAGCATTAAGCACAAAATAGAACGAACAATCAACGTCTTATAAATCTATAACAAAAAAATAATTAAAATTAAAGCTTCATAAATTTAGATCAAATGCAACCCTAGAAAAATTAAATTACTTCATAAAATTGAAATTAAAATTACAACAGATCTGTAAAAATAAGATGAAGAATAAGGAAAATTAAAACATCAAGAAACTTAAAAATATTTGTACACGCAGTAACACAACAAAAGCCAAAAAATGGCTTCTGCGTGTTCTGCAGTCCAAAACCGAACACTACAAAATTTCTAAACTAAAACAAACTCTTCTCCACCCAAAAAAAACTTCCTTACAACTAAAAACTATCTCCTATTTATAGCTAAAAAATACATCTAAAATATTACATTTTTATTTTATTTTTTTATCGAAAACGCGTAATTAATTTTTATCGAAAAAATAAAATCACGCCAGACGATTTTTGTATCGAAAATCTTATTTAATTTACGCGTGAAACAAGACCGCTGCTCGATTTTTTTTAATTCAAACAGACGCCACGTGTCACACCGATTCGCCGAAAGATTTCCAAAAGGCCACGTGAAAGACGTCATCGGGTACACAAACCGGCCGCACGTAGGAGCCGCATAGGATTGAGCGCGCCGACCGAGGCAACTACTGAAACGGGTCTTGATCCAGCTGGCGCGGTCGCGCGCGTCAGAAATAGCCACGTGTCAACGTCCGATTAGCTTAAATATTCGTGGGACACGTGCGCATTCTTATTCTCAGAAAACCGAAGATGCACGCAGCCAGACGTGACCGCGTCACACAGATTGTCACGTTAGCGGCCGGTGCGCATGTGACTTGGACGGACTCGCTCAATCTGGGCCGTCGATCAATGACGGTCGCCGATCGTCACGGGGGAATACAAGGCTCGACAGTGGGGCCCACTGACGCCGGCCCGCGACACGCCGGGCCCACTGGCACGCTAGCACGTGCGGTAAACGAATATCTCTCGTCCCCAATCTCCTTGGGGTTTGATGGACACGCGCGATCCGAGCCGTTGATCCTCGATCGGACGTCCACGTTTGGCGCGAAAGATGTCGGCGTGGTCTTCATCTCCTGCGTTGAGAATATTCAAACTTTTATAAATTATATTTTTACCCACAAATTTAATCCAAATTACATTTTTGTAATTTCTTAAATTACACTTTAGCCCTTTTCTAATTTTAAATTAAATTTTTAACTTTTTATAATTATAATTAAGCCCAAATTTAATTTAAATTATATTTTCGATTTGTATAAATTGTAATTAAGAAACTATATTATCATAAATTATATTTGTGGACAAAAATATGAAATTAAATACATTTTCGATACAAATTATTTAATTTTATTAAAAATGTATTTTTAGCAAATAAAAGGAAAATATTAATTTATTTAACAAAAATTAATAAATATTAAACGAACATAGCAATTATCATTATTAAAATTGATGCAAATAACTGTATAAAATACAGTTATCAGCACTCATCAGTTTTCTCTTTATAGACTTATATTTCCTTCCACCAGATCCCTCAAATATTCATCGGATCAAAGTTGTTCAATTTCCCACTTAAGATGCCTACAGTCTTTTATCCAATGACTTATGTCTTTGTAAAAGGCACAATATTTGTTAGGGTCTCTAAATGGGGTTCTCATGAGTTATGCCTACTTTACTTGATCCATTCTTTCAATTCTTTGTAAAGCATCGGCCAATGATACACTCAATAGTGGGCCTTTAAAAGGAGAGTAAACACTCCCCTATACACCCGATCTTCCCCTCGATGGCACTATTGGCTTAAAATGGGGTAGGTTTTGGGATCTATCAATAAAAGACCTCATTTCTTCTTCTTTCTTGCTAGTGGTAGATTTATCCAAGGATTTGATCAATGATCTCTTTAATGATTTTAGCTTCCTTTCAATGTTGAAAAACTTCTAGGACTCTTTGTAGAGAGCGTTTGGTGAACATGAGGTCATTTTAGTCAACTCTAAGAATATACCATTATCCCTCTTGATTCCTTTTCGGAAAGCTTCGATAGCAATACAGTCTGGACGCTAAGAAATCTTCATTTTTTTCCATCTTGAGTCTTCTTATGTAAGTCTTCATTGTCTTATCATTTTCCTGGATTATGGAAAATAAATGGTGTGATTTCTTCCTAATGGGCTTGTTGCATGCATAGTTGGTGATGCAAATCTTGACCAACTCATTAACAGTCCGAATGCTCTTCAAAGATAACTTGATGAACCATTACTATGTTGTTTCTTAAAAGGTGGTGTCAAATAATTTGTAGAACATTGCATCCCTCTGGTCTTCTAGCATGCTTATGGCAGTCATGGCTATTTTATAATGTATAAATGTGCTACAAGATCTTTTGTCCCCTTATAAGTTGGACACTTGGGAGCAGAAAATTTGGTTGGTGGTACCACTAGTTCAATACTATTAGAAAATAGGGATACTAACAACTGGTCACATACATCCTCGATGTCATTTAGATGACATAGATTTCCTTAATTTTTCAATCGGTCGTCCATTTTTGCTTCCATTTTTCTTCCATGTTTTGTACTCGTCATCCCAATCACTATTCAAAGGTTCAAGTTGCATATATCATCCCCCTGAAACAAAGGTTTCTAGGCCAGGTTGTTTAGGTAAGTTTTAGGGGGAAGTTTGTCCTGTGTGTTGATAAATTATATATACTTGTTCTTTAATTAGAGCTGCAGGTATAGGTTGCTTGTAAGTCGAATTAGGTCGGTACTAGTAGGGATATCTCTCAAGTTCACGAGAGGTCTGTTTCGATCTATGTGGATGGCATGACCTAACGAGAGGAATGGCCGTTTGAAATAAGCTTTTAACATCCTCTAGGTAAATTGTCTTGTATCAAACATTATCTGAGTTCCTTATTATCATTTTGTGACATAATAAAAACTTGTTTTAGTTTTGAAACTTATTGTTGAAGTTTTTCAATTTTAGCATCCCTTTCAAGAGACATGCTTTCATAATTGTAACTAGCTGAGCTGGCTGGGCTAGGGATTGTTCTGGTTGCCTCAAGTCCACTTTCATATATTGTTGGTTTTTCAGAGTCATACCCAACCCATGATGTGGTATGATTATAGGTGAGACATGACGTACGTGGTCATTGAGATCAAATTCAGGGGTTAGGTAGACATGGTTGTTTCTTGATTCAGGATGAGTGTGATGATTAGTCATGACGATATAAGTTAATTTTCCTGTGACACAGATTGATTCTATTTGGATATGAAATTAAATATCTCAAATTCTAATTAAGAACTAAAAAGATTTAAGGTACCATAGTAGGCACCAATTATTTAGAGAATTGTTATTATGTTAAGGATTTTAGATAGATATTAGAGAGAAGATTAATTCAGATCATATATTCATCTTATTAATGAGGTATATATAGATACATGAAGAGCATATGTCATCATTACAATTGTACGCATTCTGTTTCAAGTGTCAGAGTTGACTTTAGATATAATAAAACTACAAAGAATCAACATGTTATTTTCGAGGCGCATAAGATGCCTTCCGGATATAAAGGCAGGTAGTAGACACGGGGTCACACCTATTAGTTCCCATGTCTCAAGATCTACTAATGTACAAGTTGACAAGTCCAAATGTCATATTCATCATATGAACAAGGTATATAAGGTTATTAGGGTCGCTCAACTACCATCTATACAATACCAAATATTCATGAATAATTAGTAATATGTAAAAGATTTTTGGTAGATTTTAAATACAAATACAATTGGATGTTTTTGTTTGATATTTTATGAAAAATCGTTATATTAATTGATCGATTCAATCAAATACTAAGATAAATGATAATACAAAGAAAAAAAGAAAGTTTCAAAGAATATTATATATTAGAAGACTTAACATAGTCTATAATTAGCAAACTTTTTAACTATAGAATTTATATATTATACTTTTGATTTATGCTTAAATAAAATCTTTCAAGAAAAAAAACAAACAAAAAACAAGAAAAAAACCAGTTGTGAGCATCAACCACAATTATCTCCACTAATAATGCAACTGTCTGCATTTTGCAGATTAAAACCACTGGTTGATTCTCTCTCTCTGACACATAGGCGACCAAACCCTAGTCCAAACTCCGACCGAATATGAACCACCCACCACCACTGAACTGAGCAATGCTCCGGCTCAGTCCTCTTCCCATCCCTCCAAAATCCCTTTGCGTCCACGAAAGATCCGAAAGCTCTCACCTGACAACATTAACAACCCAGATCAGAATTCTTCTTCATCATCTTCTCAAGCCATTGTATGTGTATCCGAAACCACCACCACTACTAAACAACCCACTAAGTCGAAGATCGTTCAGCCACGCGTCGCTCCACCGAGAGTCGTATTGCGTTCACTCTCCTGCAATGGCGAGTTGGAACTGGCTCTCCGTCATCTAAGAACAGCGGATCCGTTACTCGCGTCGTTGATTGATTTCCACCCACCTCCGGCCTTCGATATTTATCACTCTCCATTCCTTGCCCTAACTCGAAGCATTATCTACCAACAACTCGCTCCTAAAGCCGGTACGTCGATTTACTATCGTTTCGTATCGCTTTTTGGTATTGAAGCTGGCGTTGTTCCTGAAGCGGTACTTGCCCTAACTCCTCAGCAGCTCCGTCAAATAGGGGTTTCGGGTCGTAAAGCTAGTTATCTTCATGACCTAGCGAGGAAGTATCAGAATGGGATTTTGTCTGATTCAGCGATTATAAATATGGACGACAAGTCGTTGTTCACGATGTTGACGATGGTTAATGGGATTGGGTCTTGGTCTGTACACATGTTTATGATCTTTTCATTACATAGGCCCGATGTGCTTCCTATAAATGATGTCAATGTGAGGAAAGGGGTTCAGATTCTTTATGGTTTGGAAGAATTGCCTAGGCCATCTCAGATGGACCATTTGTGTGAGAAGTGGAGGCCTTATCGGTCAGTGGCTTCTTGGTATATGTGGAAGCTTTCGGAATCAAAAGGAGCTCCGTCCAGTGCCTCCGCAATGGCAGCTGTGTCTAGTCTGCAGCATCAGCAACCTGGAGAGCCACAACACTCTCAGCAACCGCTGCTGATTGATCCTCTTAAGATTCTCAATATTGGGTATAACCCCATTTCTCAGTTTAGTTTCTAATTTTATAATTATTTAAATTTTGTGTGTATATTTCAATGTTTAATGTTGCTGTAGTTGGCTTTGCTTGCATCATGCGTTTGCTAGTGAATTGTGGAAATTTGATAGTTTGTTGATTCAGTCTCGTATTATGAATGGGAAATTTTTGCTCTTGATTTCTGATAACTTAGCAGTTTTTCAAATGCAAATTTTTGTGTGCATGTCATTTATCTATCTTTAAAAGATAGAATTAGATATATAATACCTTTATATTTTATTCTTGTAAACAAAAGTTATATAATCAGTAATCACCAACTCAAATATTTAATGTACTATTTTGCTTGTAATGTTAATTGGACATGTGCTAAAATAAAAGATAAATAATTGGAGCTTCCAATCAAATTGTAAATATAAGTAATTATTTACATTAATTTTGAGATTTAGTTCCAAAATTTAGGTTGTATGGAACATTTTGGGTATAATTTTTAGATATGACCACCTTTGGTCCTTACATAGGTCTGCCATGGGACTCTTGACATACTTGTCATTTGAAGAGGAGAAAATATTGGCCTTGAAATTCTTGGGCTTTAGCTTGCATTTAAGTGTATGACTATGGCATAACAACCATAACAGCTTAAATATCTGCCTAGAAAATTCTGTATTTTGCCTCTTCTCTAGAAAATTTGAAGAAAACTAAAGCCATTTTATATTGTAAATGGAAGAGATGCATATCAATGGTTAAAAGGTGGAAACTAGCCTTGAGGTGTTTTAACTTTATTTCCATAAAATTTAAAATTCGGCAAATAAGTAAATGTCTACAACAATCAGCAGGAAAGCAATAGAGATAAAATAGTAGGTAGCTCATTATTTTAAATGACATGAACTAAAAAGGAGAAAAAGGCAAGCAAGAAATGAAAAAAAATATTCTACCTTATTGAGAGAGAGAACAACCAAAAAATATCCATAGAATATTTGCTGTGAATAATATCAACATCATTATAATAAAAACAATAGGCAAAAAGAAAAAGAGACTTGGAAAGACAAGTAAAAAAAATAAAAATTTCTCGATATAAGGAAAGGCTACTTGTACTAATTTTTTTTTAAAATAATGAAGTTAGGACATGGAGAAGTACTTCAAGAATAATTCAAAATGGTTGAAAATGGTGGAACAGGGCATCAAGTTGCGGTTGGAAGGAGGAGGAAGGAGTTGTTGGTAGATTTGAAAACCCTAAATTGATAGTATTTTAGATACTTTATTAAGTTATTTACTTGTTTATCAGTTTGGAAAGGTCAATTTTGATAAGGGCTTTCATTTAAAACCAATAGCCAACCTAATTTTGTGTTGGAGCCCATTAATTTAACTCAAATTCAGCAAAATTTAGAGGCGTATGCCTTTCCATGCCTTGGAACTGAACCCTTGGGGCATAAGCCTCAGTTGATGCATAAGGTGAGGCGTAAGCCTTAGAAAACACTGATCCATATAAAGATGTACTAAAGCTGGTTTAGGTGGATTGTCTTGCTTTTTTATCCAAACTTTACTCGTACAGAAAAATAGATGAAATAGAGTTCTGCAAGCAAGGTTTTTTGGGGACTAAAAAATGAAAAGGTCACATGTACGTGTTGTTTGGATTCTTAGAAATGAAGAGAATTTTATATATATTTAAACTAGATGGTTCTTTTTAATGTTGACAAGAAGTTTTGTAAGATTTATATTTTATAATTCCTTTTCCAGAAAAGCTGCTGAAGTCAGCTCTCCCCTCCTTCATGGAAAATATAAAATGAAATAGAAGAATAAAAAATAACAAAAAATAATGATTCATATTCAGAAGAGCTTTCAAAATTTAAAGAACCATAACTTGAGGAAGACTGTGTGCTATTATGTAAACAGAAACAAAAAGCTTCTGTAAGAAGTCTAAATTAATGGTAAGACGATTTTATTTTTGCTCATGCACATGTATTTTTGTTCTATGAAGTATGACCTCATAAATGGTTTTTCCTAGTGAAGATTATAATATAAATTCTCTATGCATTCAGAAGTGATATTTAGTTGTGTCAAAATTAGATCCACATTGCCAACAACTTTTGGTGATATGATCTTCACATAATTTAGAGCATTTTCTCATTAAGGCTGTGGAATTTTTGCCTCAATTAATATTTTTGTCTTTGGGATTATGCATATATTACTCTTGGAGAGTTGGATTCAAATTATAACTATGATGGCTCAGTATGTTTCTTTTTTTGATTTTTCAGTGTGCCTATTAATTTAATCTAAATATTGTTCTAAAGGAGTTTGTACTTTTAAAAAGAAAAGACATAATTGTCCTCAATTTTAATGACCAGACATATGTAACCTCTATAGCATTATTTGTTATGTATGGAAACAGTAACAAGGCTTGTGAAACTTCGAGTAGGAGGAACTCTTTGTTTTTTTTTTTTGTGGATGGAGGGGAATAGGAGAATTTTTTATGATAGTAAGAATGATCACATTTTTTTTTTTGCTTCTTCATGGGCTTCAGTTTCTAAATAAATGAAAGATTATTTTCAATTTTTCATAAGTTTTAATTGGGAGCTTGTAGATATATGGATCTTCATAACGGATATGACATGTAACTATATTTTAGTATAGCTTGGTGCTTCCATTTGTTATTGGATTACTGATTCACTTTGTAATTTTGTTATTATGAATATATTATGGTATAATGTTTCTTTTCGTTTATAATTTTTATAATCTGACCAAAATATATGCAGTTCTTCCTTTTATGTATTGTACTGGGATTTTGATTATTTGAATTGATTATGTCTTGCTTAATGGGCTTCCATTTTCTTTCGAAGTGTAACATTTATAGATTTTTCAATTGTTATTACATAGTGGTGTTAATTAAAGCTAGAAAGGAAAAATTGAGGGTCAAATTGTGTTTTTTTTAATTTTTTATTATTTGAAGCTTACATATTCGTATTATCTCTATTGCTAACATGATGTATAAAATAAGAGCTTATATATGTGATACTGAGAACGATGATCTATTTTGCTGGGACGTATTCACATTTTTATAGGTGCCTCTGGGCATATCAATTTATCTATTATTATTTTTACCATCAACAATTTATTTTGTGACTTAACATGTGTTGTTAGTTATGTGCAAATCTCGTTCTATATGGTAATCAAGGTCAAAGATATTACTTGTCAGTGTACAGCACTAGATCCCTATAAATAGGGTGTTGGAATTGCTTTTGCCGCGAACAAATCAAAGATATTACTAGGGTTAATTTTGAAAATGCAGTTTATTGTACTTTGACCTCCATAGAATCCAAAAAAGGCAAATGTGAACGTATGTGTAGCAAAAATAAATCCTCTTTCTTTGATTTTTCTTTCATTGTAAATGTAAGTTAATAGCCAAGCCTGAAACCAAAGAAAGCCCCAGACTCTTTTTTTTCCCCAGAAAACTAAAAAAAGGAACGAAGAATTTTTCTTCTTGAAAATCTCGTTTATTTGGGTATCTTCCTTGTGTTTTTGTTATTTTTTTTGTATTTCCCCATTTACATAAAAGGTTGAACTATTTTCACCAAGTCTTAAATTCATGTTCTGACTCTTTCCTGTACTACTTGTATTTGGAATTCTCTTACAGTTTCAAAATCTTGGGATTTTGGGTTTTAAATTTTGTTACTTTTGTCCATTAACACTTGCTTGCGCATCAAGTTTTAGGAACTTTTACTTATTCCCCTTCCTTTTGGGGGACATGCTAGTCAAATTTCAAAAGTTTCTTTCAAGTTAATTTTATTTTAATAAAGGAGTCGCTGTAGTTAGAATTTTTAGGTACATGCTATTCAAAATTAGTGGGTATTCTCCTTGTATGAGCTTGGATTTACCTTATCTCTGGGCAAACTGTTTCTTCCAACATGGCAGATCTTTATGATTGATTTTTCACCGTCGTGATGCTAGCCCAGTAATGAAGCACCAGGAGTGTGAGTCTTTTGAAATGGTCCAGGGGACTTCATTTCTGATAACTTCACCTAATCAAGGGGTGGGGAGTAAGATTACCCACTTTTTATAGACTCAAGTATGAAACAAATGATGTGGGAAGTATGTAATGACGTAGAAAATATTTATCACACTAAAGAGGAATGGAAGTATCTTTTTTTTTATAAATATATTTTTGGGTGGGAAATGGAACTAGGAATTCCTGAAAAACTGCCAAGCCTGAGGAATGGAATGCTTGTTATTTAAGAAACTGAAAGACTAAGATTCCACAATATACACTTACAGTGGACTAGTAAAGTCCTAACCCTTTAGTTGATAGAGAGACAATGGTCAGCACTTTTTATTAGCCTGGTGCATTTTTTTTTCCTACGATTAATGATCAATGGTTAGTTCTTTTCTCAATCTAATGCATAGCTTTTTTGCACATCATTTATGTTCTTTGCATACGATCCTTAACAAATTCCACCCCCCTCCTCCTCTCTCTCTTCTTTTTATCACCATTATCAAAGAAAACAGTCTTTAGCACATGGCTTTCATAACTTTGCTGTATTTCCTCTCAACAATATCTGATGTGGGCTTATATTTGGAATTTCTTTGAATCATCACATTTTGACTTGTATTTCATGTCAACTATATTGCAGGCTTTCCCTAAATATGATTGGCTTCATTATGTTCTTTCCCCATTATTGTTACAACTTTTTGTACTTTTATTCCCAACCTTGGCGAACTTAATAGTCAGTACATTTCAATTTTATCGTATTTATTTCCCCTTTCCTTTCAGTCACTTCCAACTATTCCCTATAGTTAGATGTCATATTGGTTTATTAAACCCTCTCAATTACTAGGTGCATGCCTTGTAGCTAGAATTTTGTTGTTTGAACATTATTGCACCATATTACTACAGAATAACAAAGTATTAAGGTTTACTTATTACTGTATTTGTTCTATGTAAACGGATCCTCTTTGTCGTGATGTAAGAAGTGATGCGAATGTTCTTTTTGCAGTTCAGCACAAGCCATGGAGAACCAATTTAGGGCATGTGCTTGGGGGCAATGAGGCTAGCAGTAAAAAAGTTTGTGGATCATTCATGTTTATAGGCGATAGTTTAATGGTATTGTAATTCCAGCAAGTTCAGGGATGAAACTTGCGAATTTTGATGTTAACATGCAAGTTCTTAGGAGATGTATGTCAAATGTTATCAAGTAATTCTGCCTTCGGAATAAATAATTAGTTCACGGTGTAGTTTTGTTGTCTAGTTAAAAAGAAGACTGATTTTGAAGTTTCTTATAGAACCTTTTTTTTTGGCTAATGAAACTTAATGTACACAAACTAATCTGTATATTTGTTTCTGTTTTGCAGGCTTTGTTGCTATTTTGATGCCAATCTTTGTTTTACCTGTTTACTCATCCTCTTATATCTTGTCAAACAATCCATTAAAACTATTAGCTATAAGCATAGGCTTAGTTTTTTTGCATGTATACAGTATACTTCCAAAGTTCTAATCTTCCTGTTATTTATGCTACGATTATGTCCCATTTTCTAACATAAAATATGACACGAGATTGGCACAATTTTACAAATTGGTATTAGATGTGCGTATTATACAATGTAGTTGGTCACGCATTGAGATACATACACATGTAACAGATCGTTGATATATTTCAGAGTTTAAGCAATAGATTAGTGAGCCAGTGCTTTGTACGTACTCCATTCAGTCTGGAGAAAGATCTCTTTGTATAGCCATAGTCAAACTCCGAAAACTACGAGGAAATTAACACATTATATATGTATGCCTTGTAAATCTTTTGTCTTTGTTGTCATTTCAATACATAGAGTTTATTTATTTTGTTTTGTGTTTTGTGTTCTCTGTAATCTCAATGACTAATAGTTAGTAATACATATACTCACTTAATCGGGAATGTTTTGTATGATTTAATGTTTTAGCTGGTTATGTTAATATGCATGTTAAGGTTGCATTTCTTGTTATTTTCTAAGTATATTTGGAAATTTTTTGGTTACTTTTAAAAAAAAAATTAGATTTTTTATGGGTTCACAACCCTTGATCGGCGAGCAGGTAACGTTATCGACGAGTAAGTAACGTTTATTACTCTTGTCAGAGAATGACTATTATCTTTATTACCATGAACGGAGAATAGGGCAATGGGGTCGAACAACTTAAATTTTTTTATAAATACTTCTTTAAAATGTTTTGGTAATTAGAGAAATGTTTGGAAATTTTTTCGATTCTAGAACTCATTGTTTTTAAAAGATTAAATTATTTTTTGATTTTGGGTTTCTAATACTTTGTGTGTATTTTTAATATTAGTAAAGGCAATTCATACGTGAATTGTTCAATTCACAAAGTTATATAGAAAAAACATATTCTAACGTGTAACTTTGATGAAGAATGTGACTTTCATGCTTCGGTTGTATGTAATAAGGGTCAAAGAAAGGTTAGATAGTTGGGTTTATAGAGAGGTTCTATATACGATATCAAGCGATCAAGAATAGCATAATATCGATCCATTACATTTGAAGCAAGTCGGCCTTGCCTTTTCCACTTCTCTCATCCCTAACATCCAAGATTGTTTTATTCAAAAATTATTTTATCAAAATTAGGTTAATAATTAACACCCGAGGTTTAGATTGCATGCTTTTTCCCTGAGCTTTGGATAAGCCATATTCTTAGGTTTCACGATATTAACTATTGGCAACTGTTCGTAACACTTGGTAGTGGTATGGCTTTAGAGGAGAGTCGGATTCAATGTTAGATCACAGTAGTTATGGAGACAGTTAGTGAGGGCAGCATATGTATAGTTAGGGTAGGTATCGTGATTTGTAGAGGTATTTGCGTTTATATTTTTATAAAATTTTAAATTGTTCTATTCATTTATTGAATTGTTTGCTACTCAATGATTGTCATAAGTAATTCGAGAATGTTAAACATAGGTATCTGTTTTATGTGAGTTTATCTTGTTATATTATGCATGCTCTACTATTTAATTAGTACAAGCATAATTATATCCAAGTATGTTCCAATATACAAAGATCTTATTGTAATTGAAAGGAATTTCTTATATCTATTGTATGTTACTTGATTTCTCTTTTTTTCTTTCTTGATTTGCTTTCTCTACTTAGATTGTTTTCATTAGCTTACTAAATTAAATTGCATGTATATTAGTTTATTAATGTTGCTTTCTGCCAGGTGTAATCTTTTTTGTGTTTATTCTCTTTTGTTTGTTTTTTGCTCTTTGTAAGTTCGGGTGAGTCTCTAGCAGTTGGTAACTCTTTACCTTGGTTGTTTTATCGTGTTATGGACTCTTTTAATTGGTATCACAGTACATACACCCTTATTAGGCCTAATTGCTCTAGTGTTGATTCTTTTGACTTGTTACTTAACACACACATACACTCTCTCTAGATGGATTTTGAAAAAGGATGAAACATAGGTAAACTCCATTTGCTCAATAGGCATATTTATACCTATTGGAAGTCTCAGATGTATGCCTTCTTATGGTCAATTAGAGACCACCTGGTTTCTTATTGAGAACGATTGGATGTATCCAACCAAAACCCTAGCTAACAACATTGTTAGCCTTAAGCCTATGGTTGAATGGACAAAGGGAGAAATTAAATAATCTAAATGGATCAATAAAAACTTGTATGTTATCATAAGAACTTCACTCCGAATAGGTAATATAGAATTCAAAGTTACCACATCTTCAAAGAAGCTTGGGATATTTTGGACACTACATATGAGAGCACATGTACTATTAAGAGATCCAAAATTATTAGACTTAAGAGATTTTGAATTATGCCAAATTGAGAATGATGAAACCTTTAACAAGTCCTATTCTCGCTTCTTAGACATAATCAACTCTTCTCATAATTCAAGATGGCTTATTGATAAAGAAAAACAAGTTGAGAAGATTCTTGCCATCTTTCCCATCACTTCCATGCCAAGAGCTTTGGAAAGGTATTTTAAGTAGGGTGAGTTGGCAGTTAATAACTTAGTTGGTGATCTCTAAGCCTATAAGATGCATCACTTTCTACTAACAAAAGGCCAAGTTGTTGTGGAGAAAGTAAAGAACATTGCTCTTGAGACTATCAAGGGAAGTGGTAGCAGCATTAAGATGAACAAAGTTGTGGCTAATGATGAGAACTCTATTCCAGATGAAGAAGAAATGACATTTCTTGCTCAACACTTTACTAAGTTTTTCAAACACAAGAAAAGTCCTTCTCGTGAATTCAAAAAAGACATCTCGAGTTAGAAAGGCTCAAGGTTTGGTAAGAACAATTAGTCTAAAAAAGAAGTTGATAGACAATAGAGCATAAATTTTGTGAACCAAAGAAATTATTTTGAGTGCAAGAAGCTTGGACACATTGTTGTCAATTATTTTTCAAAACAAAATTACTCTAGAAAAATATCAATGAAGGATGAGGTTATTATTTTGGATGGTAGTTGTAGTGTTGATAATGATAACTTTAATTTTATAACCTTTATGGCTTTCGATTCTGTTGAAGATCCTTCTATTACAACCTCATAGGGCCACCAAGGTTTTGAAAATGATGAAGATAATCAAGATAAGCTACTTTACGCCTATAATGGACTTCTTAAGGAACATATCAAGTTGAAAAAGCTAAGAAAAATGCTTTTGTGTGTTTCAATGAAAATGAAAAGAGTTAAGCACACTGAAGGTTGCTCTTGTAGAAAAGAAGTTCTTGGTTAGTTATGATTAGAGTAATCTCACAAAAAAGTGTGAGATTATTCACAAAAGATACTCTAATTTCAAGTGGATTATAATGCTAATCACTCTAGACTAAAGCATCTAAAGGACGAGTTGAGATCTGATCAAGTTGACCAAATGATTGATCTAGGAAAGAGGTTAATTTTGCTTGAAAATGACAAAGGGTATTTTCCATTTACTCTTTTTTGAAAATGATGTGGAGCTTGAGTAGCTTTATGAAAAATTCAATGGCCTCAACAATTCTACTAGTTTTCTGGAGTCTTTTATATAAGAGAAAGAAGACCTAATCTGAGCTTTAGATGAAAAGCTCCTGAAGTGCGAAAATGAACTTGCTCACTTTTAGAGTACAATTCGTGAGTTGATGTTAGGAACACATAAGCTTGATGAGATTCTCAACAATACTAAATCCACTAGAGACAAGCGAGGTTTTAGGTATAAAGATGGGTTATCTATTCTTATCGGTGTCGTTCCTAAATTCATCAAGCTTTCTGCCACTGATCATAGGACAAAGTTGGTTACAACTGCCCCTAAATATAAGTCGGTTGTTACATCCCATCCTACTTTCCCCAACAAGATCAACACTTCACCTTTTGTTAACTCTTTGTACTACACAGATGATAGGTTCTTGCCCCTACCTACTCGTTCTTTCCTATTTTTCACCATTATGGTGAGCGCGAGCTTTTGAGACGTCAATGTGGAAAATTAATTTCTCAACGTATAAAAGTTAATGTTACTGCTTCTTCCTCCTCTTCTCCTCCTCGTGGTGCTCCTTAGAGTTTCACTTTTCTACATGTTCATGCCATCTTTGTGGCATTGTTGGCCAAATTCCTAAACAATGTCCTACATATATTAGGAGCACTACTAGGAGATCCCCTTCTCAATCACCTCATTATGTTTTCTCCAGTTGTAACTACTATGGTTCACCTGAGCATGTTCAAGCTGGGTACATTATGCACCTAAGGCACAATGCAGAAAGGATTAAAAATTCTTCTAAAAGTCTATATGGCTATGTGTATATGAATCACTTGACTAGTTTTTTGAGAGTTTCTAAAAAAGAGGTTCTCGAGTGTTACATAGACCATATGCTTATGTGAACTAGAGATTGTAATTCGAATCTATTGCCTCTCACAACTAAAAAAACTATACAATTTGATCATTCTTTCTTGTGATCCTTATTTGTTTGACCATATTTTTCTTTTCTTTCTTTTCTTTTAGTTTTTCTGTAGTATTATTTTCTTTTTATGTTTCTATTTATTTCTACTATCTTTATCTCTCTGTGTTTAATTTGTGTTTAAAATTTTATTTATTTTTGAAAAATATAAAAATATTTTATTTGTTATTTTATTTGCAAAAAATCAAAAATTTCTTTTTTGCACTCTATTTCTCTCTTTTCTCATCCTGTTCATTGTGGTTAAGTGAACCTCATCACCTTCTCTTTGTGGTGCTCATTGAGTGTGAATTTTTACACACTAATTGTGGACTCATCGAGAACCTAGTTGAGATGATAATAAGGTGGTGGTGAGGTGATGACGAGCATGCATTTTAAGATCTTAAGAACTTACAAGACCCTAAAAAAAAGTACAGTGTATGCTAAGAGCTCCCAAGAAGCTCCTAGATGCTAAAAAACTTATTATATTACTAACATATAGCTCTTAAAAATGAATCAGATTCACCAAATACCTCAATCATCACTTAGGAAGAGCCTCAATAGGTTTAGCTCCCGATAGATGTTAATAGAGAGTTCCTAATAGCTTTCCCTAATCACATACCTATCAAGAACAACTACTTTGCATATTGTAAGACCCTATGGACTTGTAGAATAATCTCGATTATCTTAAGAACTTTATATATTTTTATTATTATAAATATTTTTAAAATATCATTTAATTATAAACATTGTTTAAATTAAAATATAGTTATTTAAATTTGTTTAATATTAAATAATGTTTAATCGGATAGCTTTTTAATACTTTTAAGATACTATTTTTATTATTAGAAATTTTAAAAGTGAATTTGTATTTTATAATTTTACTAAACGTTTCCTTAATCTGTATTTAATCAAGGAACACATGAGATTTTGTTGTTGTATTACGAGGAAACAAAATGCTTAGGGTTAAAATCTTATCAATAACTAACACCAAGCCAAGTATGGGAGAGTCGTTTGAATGGGTCAACTTTCAAGTGATGTTCAGATAAAGAGTAGAAAAAGTAGCAATAATGAATAGGTGGGTATGGGTCCCATTTGGCAGGGCGTGGGAGAGGTCTGAACATGACGTTGTCGGTTGTTTTGTAAATGAAATTTTTATGAGTCAGGTTCGAGTTATAAATTTGTGTTATTTAAGTTTTTATATTTTATAAAAGATATTAAATAAATATTAATTTTAATAATCACTTTAATAGTTTTTATTAATTTTATTGTAATAGAAGAAACAGATGAAATAAAAAGTAATCAGCTACATTGCACGGTAAGATTCAAATTTTAACTCATACTTCTCATATTTAATATAGTTTGAATTAAAAAAAAAAATACAATCAATTCCTTCTTAAATCTAAATGCCAGCAGTTATCTCAATTCGCACAATTATTGGGAATTCTTATCCTTCATTTCTGCTTTCAGCACAAGCAACCAAGCTGTCCCTTGTTGGAAGCTCAGAAGCACAATATCTATCAACACCCCCTCCCCTCATCTCTCATTCTCACTCTTTTAATTAGTTTACATAAATGAAGATCATGAATATTAGAGAAGCCATGTCCATGTAGTCTCATAAACTGTGAGTTCCGTCTTATATATATATATATATACAAATAAAATAAAGCTTTGATTTTTATTTTCTTTTCTAATTTGTTGGAATTTTCAGCTCTATTTTAAGTTTCTTATCTTTATGATTACAACATGGATTGGTGTGTTTAACTTGAAACATTAATGTTTTTTGGCTCTTTTTTCTGTTGTACTGGGATATATCGAAGTAGCAAAACATTAATGGAATTTAGAAGCCAAGAGAATGAAATGAAGACGTCAGGAGGGTCCTTTTGTAATTACACACTTGATTTTGAGCACCAACCATATCGAATTACACCAATTGGAGGTGGAGGAGGACCCAAGTTCAAGAACCCAATATCAACTTCAAATGTTAGGTATCGAGAATGTCTCAAGAACCATGCTGCGACAATTGGAGGCAATGTGTTTGATGGTTGTGGAGAGTTCATGCCAAGTGGAGAAGAAGGAACACTTGAAGCTCTCAAATGTGCTGCTTGTGAATGTCATCGCAACTTTCATCGAAAAGAGGTTGATGGGGAATCTTCTAGAAGATTAACTAATTTGGCTCATCACCATCAGCACAAGATATCGATGGGGTTTCATGGAAATACCAAAAATACCCCTGTAATTGTTCAGCCAATGAGTGTGGCTTTTGTTGGTGGTGGTGGAGGTAATGAGTCATCAAGTGATGAAGATCTAAATAACATGTTTAAGTCGAGTGGTGAAGGTCCTTTTGGTATGTCAAAGAAGAGGTCTCGTTCCAAGTTTAGTCAGGACCAGAAGGATAAGATGTTGGAGTTTGCTGAGAAATTGGAATGGAGGTTTCAGAAACAAGAGGAAGAAGCAATTAAGAGATTTTGTGATGAAGTTGGCGTTAAAAGGCAAGTTTTTAAGGTATGGATGCATAATAACAAGAGCAATTATAATGTTAAGAAGCAAAGTGATGAGAGTTTGAATCAATCTTTAGAGCATGTGATAAAACCAGCAGGAGAAGAGAGACTAGTGTTAGATAGATAGAGAGAGAGAGAGAGAGAGAGAGAGAGAGAGAGAGAGAGATTGAGCTTATCTATGTTTGTTTGGTTTGGTAGATGAGTTGAAGGAGACAGCTTAGGAAGATACAGACAGGATTTGCGTGAGAGTCTTTTGGATCAGATTCATATTTTGTATGATTGATCTTCTGCCAAAACCATGTTATTGTCTTTCAGTGTTATGATTAGTTTATAAAGAATATGCCGCAAGTCTACTCAAATTGTTCATTTATTTGATATTTTTTATTGATATTTTAAATAAATAATATTAATTTTTAAATATTTTATTTTATTAATAAATAATTAAAATAAATTTTTATTATGATATTAACATAAAACTTATTGAAATAATGAGTGAATAATAAAAATTTATTATAAAAATTATAAAAAAATTGAGTGAATCTTAAAATTTATCATTTTTTAATAATTTTTATAAAATATAAGGGATTAAATAAGACATTTTTATAATGTAAAAATGAATTGGTAAAAATTTACAAACTTAAAAGGATTTTTACTGTACTTCTTCCTAGTTTTTTATATTATTGACTTTTTAGTATGAGTGTTCATGATATATAGGTATTCAATTGTTATAGATACCGTGTAAATTACTAAATAGATTTAATGTAAAAAATTTAAGAAGATAAAACAATTGTGTAATTGTAAGAATACTTACACCAAGGACCAATAATGTTGTGATGTAGATTATTGCATGCATTTTGAGAAAAAGGCATTGTTCTTTTCCATTGGTTTTTATGCTCCAACTCATTCTTGTATTTTTATACTAGACTAAGTAATCAAGTGCCCAATGGAAGAAAGTAAATTAAATACAACATTTGCAAGACTCTTAATTACAACTTGTAATAAACAAAGAAAACATCATTTTCAATTCATATATTTTTAATATAATAAAAAATTAAATCTAAATATTAAGCATTGAATAATAGTTAGGTGAACAATATTTAAATTAAACTCACGTCACATAAATTGTTAGATGCATCTATGGGAAAAAAACTCTAATAAAATACATTATTTTTTTCCCATTGGTTTTATGTTTGATCACTATAACAAAAACAAAAAAAAAAGATTATCCTAGGCTACACTATAAGTCTTATAGGATGGTTATTGATTGTACTATAATCATCTGTCCTAAATGAGTTAGTTTAACATAAAGGATGATCATTGACCATCAATAAATGTCTTAAAGTCCTTTTATATTTTTTCTTATAGGATGGATAGTGTTCATTCTATTTACTTAAAATAGAGTGATTACTAACTATCTTATATTCTTTCTTATAGGAAGATTATTGATTATCGTATTTATATGAAATGAACGTCATTTATATTTTTAATAAGATAATTTGTAACCATCCTTTATGTACATATAAAGTGACCATCTTATATGTGTGTTTTTTTTTGTAATTTTGATATTTATTATTTATTGCTTTTATACCTATATAAATAAATTTTTATAACACAAATTTCACAATATATATAAGTATCATATTTAATTTTCAATTTATTACAACAAATTCATTTTTCAAACAAACAAACATACACATGCTTAAGAGACATATACATATACTTTGAAAACTAATTAATTAATTTACTATTCAAATCAAGTTAATTAAAAATTACTAAGTTATTTTTAAATCTTATATGTATGTATAAGTAGGTACATATATAAATATATAGCTTGTTTAGCTCCATTTCATCTCATGGAACATGTGTATGCATTATTCTTTCCTCAATTATTCTAATTCTATTGGTGCATACATTATTCTTGCTTCAATTATTCCAATTCTATTGGTATGTGTAGATCTTTATTTAAAAATTACACAAAATAATTAATATTTTAAAATTAAATAATTGAAAAATATTACACATATAAACACACACATATATATATATATATAAGTTAAACTTATTTGAATATAACTTGACATTTATTAATGTATATATTTATAAATTTTATGTTAATTTAGATACTACAATTAAATAAAAATAATAAATAATTATGAAATTATCTAATTATAAACAAAACAAATAATTCTAAAAATTATAAAACTTATTAGTATTATTACCTTAATATGAATCCAATTAGGAATCATATTTGAAATTTTATGTTTATCATGTTATGTTTGTAATATCCTTTTAATTATTATAATTATTTCATTTCAATTAATATAGAGTATAGGAATACAATGATATATATTAAAAATAATGACTATTATAAATTATAAATACATGCATTTTACCGGGCGCCCGACGGTTCATTTTGGAAACTCTTTGAAGTACAAATTTGGGTTGAAATTTGAGTGAAACAGAGTTAAAAATCTATACAAGCCAAGAATGTTATTAATTGTGCATGAGTACAAAACGATGAAGAAGATTGACAATGCTATATGTTTGTAAAAAAGAGAGCTCAAATCATAAATAAATGGAAACATCAAAACTAGCTAATATTATTTGATTCAAAAAATCTTAAAATGCAGACCAATAGAGCTCAAGAAGTGCAAGAAATAGAAAACTACCTGGCCTTAAAAAAATAAAATTAGAAAAACGACCCCAAAAAAAGGGGAAGAAGAAGCAAAAAAAAATTCAATAAAGACCTAAACACTGTCCAGATCGGAGACACAAATGAGCATAAACCAAAAACATGTGTTAATAATAGAAAGCAATAGGTTTTTTTTCGAATCAAGAGAAAACAAAACAGTTAGAGAAAAATAACACTCAAAGAATAAAAAGGGAGATTATAAAAAAAATCAAATACTAGAGATACAAAGAATGGATAAGAGGAATCAAAGACGCTTTTTAGTTTTTTTTTTTATATAAATTGCACACACAAAAAATAGCGAACGAGAAGAACATTGACGGGAAGACAGAGGCTGGCTGAGAAGGGACGACAAAGGTGAGGACGGACGGTAGTGGACGAAGAGGACGTCTGAGAGAGGCTGGCAAAAATGGAACAGCAACAGGAAGAGAAGAACGACACGACGGGAAGAGAGAATGGTGTAAGCATGATTTAACTATCCAAAAGAATAAACAAACTAAAAATATGGAAAACTTGTAAAGTTAAGAATCTTACTTATAATCATTGAAATTTTTATCTTTGCTGTAAAACAAACAAATTATTTTAAGCCTAGAAATAGAATCAATTATTCTAAACTTAGAAATGAAACTCTTCAATCATACACTATGTGATGTAACCTTAAAGCATGACACGAACTCAACCTCCATAATGGAAGTAGAAGTCAAGGTCTACTTCGTACTACTCCAAGACATGACTTCACCGACAAGCATGAAAATATAATCAGATATTGATTTACGTGAATCAACACAACCAGCGAAGTCTGCATCAGAGTAGCTAATCACTTTTAGATCATTCGTTCGTTTATACATGAGCATATAGTCCTTGGTTCCTTGAAAGTACCTCATCACTTTCTTTGTAGCTCTTTACTGGTCCAAACTTGGGTTATTTTGATATCGTCCCAACATTCCAACAACAAATGTAATGTCAGGCCTTGTGCAAACCTAAGCATACATCATGCTTCTCATAGTAGACTCATATGGAATGTTCTTCATTTTTTCTCTTTCAAAATTATCCTTTAGACATTGGTCCAAATTAAACTTATCGCTCTTTACAATGTGAGCAACACTTGGGGAACAATCTTTCATTCGAAATCTCTCTAAACCTTTATTGATATAGGTTTCCTGAGACAAACCCAAGACATCTTGAATTTTGTCTTCATAGATCTTAATGCCAATGACATAAGATTTCTCACCCATACCTTTCATATCAAAAAATTTAGAGAAGAATTGTTTTACCTCATGTGGCAAACCCATATCGTTGGTTGCAAGCAAAATGTCATCTATAAGATCAAAAAACATATCTTACTCCTACTAACCTTTTGGTAAATACATTGATCCATAGAATTTTCAACAAATCCGAATGAAGAAATTACTCCATGAAATTTATAATACCATTGGCAGGATGCTTGTTTTTGTCCATATATGGACTTATTAAGGTTACAAACCAAATACTCACAATCACTAGAGAGAAATCCTTCAGGTTATTTCATGTAAACTTGTTCTTCTATGTCTCCATTGAGAAATATTGTTTTCATATCCATTTGTTATATCTAAAAGCCAAAATAGGCTACTAATGCCAACATAATGTGTAAGAAATCTTTCTTAGATACAGGGAAGAAAGTCTTTGTAGAATCATTTTTTTTCTAAGTGAATCTTTTAGCAACTAACCTCGCCTTGTATCTCTCAATGTTTCCCAACGAGTCTTTCTTTGTCTTAAAGACCTATTTATATCCAATGGTTTTTTCACCATTAGGCAATTCAACAAGGTTCCAGACTCCATTACTCTTCATGGAACTCATCTCATCCTTCATAACATTGTACTATAATTCAGACTCTTTATAATGCATGGCTTGTGAAAAGGATTTGGGATCATTCTTAACTCCAATGTTATAGTCATATTCTTGTAAATACACAAAAGAATTACTAGAAATTGTCGAACTTTAAATTCTAGTAGATCTTCTTAATATCACATCATTATCTTCTTAGGAAGTATGAGGTTCAACTTGTTGTTCAGAAGTCTTAGGAATCTTCTAAACAGTCTGATCTATTGGAATGTTGTCAACAACTTGTAGAATTTCAATGATTGAGGGGTATTGTGAACAACAATCAATCTATCTCTTAAAGGTAAGGTTGAGACTCTAAATGATTAGTATCAGAAACTATGTTCATGATTTTATCGCTCCAACTAATCAAGTTATACTCAAGAAACTTTGCATTTCTTGATTCCACAAACTGAGTGTTGTGAAATGGACAATAAAATCTATACCCCTTAGACAGTTTGACATATCCAACCAAAATACCGACTAATGGTCATTAGGTCTAGCTTCTTCTCTTGTGGATTATATCCTCACTTCAAACGGGCATCCCCAAAACATATGTCGCAAACTCAGTTTCCAACCTTTCCATAATTCAAATAGCATCTTTAAGATAGCCTTGGTTGGAACTCGGTTTAATATATACACAATCGTCTTTAAAGCTTCAATCCATAAGGATTTAGGAAGATTGGAATAGCTAAGCATACTCCATACCATGTTCAATAATGTTAGGTTTCTCCTTTTTGCTACTCCATTCTGGTCTTGTGAACTAGGCATAGTGTATTAAGCAACTATCCCATACTCTTGAAGAAACTTAGCAAATGGATCAAGATTTTATCCATTCTCAATATATCTACCACAATATTCACCACCTCTATTTGATCTCATGAGCTTTATTTGCTTTCTGTATTGTTTCTCTACTTCAACCTTAAAGATCTTGAAGGTATCTAATGCTTCGCTCTTATTATGAAGCATATAGAGATACATATATTGAGAAAAATCATCAATAAAGGTGATAAAATATTTCTGACCTTGTATGTCCATGTCTGGACAACATATATTAATATGTATAATTTCTAATATGCCTGAACTTCTATTGGTACTTTTCTTTGACTTATTAGTTTACTTTTCCTTAATACAATCCACACATATCTCAAAATTAGTAAAATCTAGAGTATTAAGTCCCTCATCTTTCACTAATATTTTAATTTTTTTCATTTAGATATGTCCTAATCTCCTATGTCATAATGTAAAAAAAATCCTCAATAATAATGCACTTTTTAGTGCTAGTTTGAATGTACACATCATTATGAGTTGCATTATTTTGTTAATTAATGCAATAAAGATCATCAGACAATATATCATTCCCAACACAATTAGATTTATTAAATAAAATGAAAGTTTTTTTTCTGAAAAGTGAAAGGAATAACGAGAAGATACAAGTCTTGAAATAGAAATCAAGTTTTTAGAGAAACTTGGAACATAAAAAGTCTTTTCTAATTATAAACAAAAAACATTACTTAAAATTAAATTACATGTCCCTACATCCTTCACATGTGATCCCATCTTGTTTCCAGATAAGATGTATTGCTCACTTCCCACTAGCTTTCTTAGGTTTTGCATACCCTACAAGGAGTTTGCAACATGGATTGTAGATTCAGAATCAATCCACCAGGTGTTAATATTAACATTAACCATATTAGATTCATAACAAACAAACAATGTTAGATTACCTTTATCCTCAAGCCATTTCTGGAATTTGATACATTCTTTCTTCATGTGTCCCTTCTTTTTATAGAAGAAACAATTGGCTTCTTTCTTAATATCAACCTGAGGTGGAACTTTCCTTTTCCTTTTCTGTTTGTTTTGAGATTTTCCTTTCCCATACATTGTAGCCAACATTGCACTTTTACCAAGCTCTATAACAAGCCTCCCTTCTTCTTGAACAAACATGGTCATTAGTTCATTGATTGATCATTTATCCTTATGTGTGTTGTACGATATTTTGAATGGCTTGTACTATTGTGGGAGAGTGTTTAGGATGTAGTGCACCAGGAAGAATTCTAACATCTCAAACTCTAGATTCTTAAGTTGAGCCACAATATCTCATTTCCATAATGTGCTCATGTACACCTTTCACACTGGTGAGTCTTAAGGAAGAGAACTTCATAATAAGGGTGCTTGCCAAAGCCTTATCTAAAGTGATGAACTAATCATTAATGTCTTTTAATAGGTCTCAAACATTGTTATATTAATCAACAAAACCACGAATACCAGCAGAAATCTTAGTCTTAATGAACATCACGCTATGATGATTAGATCGCTCCCATCTTTCATAAAAGGGTTATATTCATTGGAGTGCTAGTTTCATTAATTTTATGTGGTTCATTTTTCCTAATAATATAGTCAATATCCATCTACCCTAGATGGAAGAGAATTCTCTCCTTCCATACTTTATAATTATCTAATTTCAATTCGAGAATGTCAAGAAATTCATAGGTTGTGAAGCTACAATTAAAGTTAAATAATTATTAAAATTTGAGACCTAAATAAAAGTTATTCTTTACCAATATAAATAATGGAAAAATATTAATCTAGTGACATAAAACTTTCTTACGAGCTAAAGATTTAGTTCAATTAGATTCATCTTAACTTTACGATAAAACTATCAAATTATGTTCATTTTCCTAATTTCTATGGGTAAATTAGAAAATATAATTTAATATTCTATCTTAATTAATTACATTAAATATAATAAAATTCCTATAGGATAAGATTTATTTTATCACATATGATTAATCACAATTAATATTTATTTTCTAAATACGATTCTAAATAAATCTTATTATAATTTTAATTAATTAAAGATATTGTGGCTACTCCCAAATTAATTAAATTATATGAATAACTTAAATATTAATTAAATCATAAGACTCAATTATTGCATAAAATCATAAGACTCAATTATTGCATAAAATCACAAGCAATATTAATTTAATTTCAAATGTAGAAATATTATCTAACTTAAGATTGTATGTATAAAGAAATGATAATAAAATATACAAGCAAAATAAATAATATAAGTACAAATTAAATTCATAAAGAGCCATTAACAATTAATTTCATTATGCAAAAATCATTTAACCAAATTTCATATGTATACCAAAACAAATAATTTAAGCATAATGTATTTAATCATAAATAAATTTTAATGTCCCAAAATTGTTTTTAACAAATTTCACATGTATAATAAATATTTTACATATGACAAACCTAAGTTAAATAAATTAATCACATTGAAATTATATTTTTGATTCAGTATCAAAATTAGCCAAAAATAAAAATTAAATTCTGAATATATATAATAATAATAAGCTTTTACCAAAATTAGCACCAAATCTGTTGTAGTCCACTGATTGGGATATCCGTTTTTCACCTGGAGACCAGGGTTCAATTCCCTGAAACGGATTGTTTTTTTTTTCTTGAAAAGAAAAACAGTCGTTTTTCTTTAAGTTAGAAATAACATGTCATTTTTTATCATCTTCAACCTCTAGATGGGTCACATGACCCAGTTTCAACCTAAACGGAGGCATGATGGTTTCTTGCGATTTTGATGACAAAAAACGACATTTTTTTTATCAAAATTCTCATAATTCCATTTTCTAGTTGTAAGGATTATAAGTGTTGGATATTTTTATGGAAAAAATATTTACTTGTAAACTTATTTTTAAACTCACTATCAAATCTATCAAGCAAAGTTGAAAAAACGTCAAAATTTTAGATAGTCGTACTTGAGATATATATGTTATAACTATAACACATATGATTGACCACACGTATTTAATAGCACATATTTATAAATCTAGAATTTTTTTTGTTGCTAAAATATAGAATAAGATATATGCTAAAATATAGAATAAGATATATGCTAAAATATTAGATAAGATATACTTTAAATTATAGCTTAAATCTTAGCCTAAACGATAGCGTAAAATATACTTTAAAAGAACTTTTTTTAAAATAGAAATCTTCATGATTAATGAGTCTATTTTAAAAGAATTCTTCTTTAAATATGAATATTATTAATCTTATTTGTAATAGAAAAGATATTTATCAATTGTATAAGATTCTTCTTAATTAATGAGTATTACTAATATTATTTGTAATAGAAAAGATATTTATCAATTACATAGAATTAAGGGTTTTAATTTTTCCTATAAATAAAATTCATTGCTCATTGGTTCAATCAACCACACAAGAATATTATTCTCTTCTTTTTAATCTTTCTCTTGTTTTGCAAATATAATATCATAATTCTCTAGGCTTTTTTATTTAGTTAATCTATCAAATGTTGGTAGTTATTTTTGATTGATTAATAAGCCTAATTAATTTATGATTTTTTTATCATATGTTCTTATAGCTTCTTCTTTTTTGTTCTTGAATTGTTAGATCCAATAATTGTGTTTGTCATATCATAATTATTTGATTTAATTATTAATTTTTAAAGAAGCTATTTTATTGAAATTGGGCTTGATCCTTTTGCTTTAGGATTTGCTAGTTGATTTAATTTAAGTAGCATATGTTTTGAATCATCTAGTTAGGATTATTCATTATTAAATTCGTTCTAGAACACACAAAAATAGATGTGTTTTTGTACTAACCATTTTGCAGTTAATTCGGTAACATATTTGATTGGCGGAAAGCTTATTGAAACATTGGTCTAGAAAATGTTCACGCTAATATTGAAAACTGTGAAAACAGTGCAGAGGCTCGTAAGTAAGGTACATTGGGGTAGTATTCTATGGAGGGTAGTATAAGATCGAGTTTGTACTTGAACATTTGTTTTTCATAGTGGAAAGTTAGATGGTTCGGTGAACCAATGGTTTTCCTCTTAGGTTATGGTTGTGGCTTAAGTTGTTTCCATTTAAAAATATCATTTTTTATTCTTTCATTTTTGTACTTTATTCTTACATACGATTGCATGTTTGACTGCTTTGTTTAGGTTATTAAATTATAAATTAATAAAAATTAAAAATAACATATTCATCCCCTTTAGGTTAATTAGGTCCATAATTTATAAACTTTCACTAGTAATTCATAGTCTCAATTTGAATCAAAAATGTCAAAAAATATTAATTCCAATGCATGCGAACAATGAATTGGAATGATGTTTTTTCATTGTTTTTGACGTTTAATTTCATAGAACCATTCAAATATCAATACTTAAATAATTTATAATTTTCATACGCATCAAAACTGAGCCAAATAAAAATCCAATTTCAAAGTGCTACGATGAAATAGAGCAAAACAGAGATGGATATAAACTTATCAAGGCAGAGGTAATATGTTGATCCGATACAAAATGTAAGCATAATTTAACGATCCAAAAGCAGAACAAATAAACTAAAGGGATCAAAAACTTGTAAAGTCAAGGATCTTACCTCCAGCCATTGAAATTGTTCTCTATGCTGCAAAAACAAAAACAAACTATTTTGCTCTCTGTGTTTAGATCTTCTAAGCTCTTAACAACACTCAGATTAAATGGTGTGTTTTGTGAAAATTGTGTGTTGAGTTTAGGAACCATAACAGCCTTTTTATAGTTGTGATTCCCATCAAAGCTTTGGCAACGTTACCATCTTTCAACCATAATGGGTGAGTTATGACTCTTCAATGACCAAACCAAAAGGTATGGACCACACTAAATGATCCAATAAAAAAGATTAAAATGAAATTGGAGAATAGAAATGGATCGGTTATAGATGGAATAAGGACGATGCGTGGATGGCTGAAGGAGGGACAAAGGAAAAAACATTTGGCAAACGACAGGGAAGGGTGGACGTTGGTGACGACTGAAAGAGGCTGGCAAACAATGAGCCATCTAAAAGGGTAGAGATTGAGCAAGAGGTTGAGAAAGAAAGAAACCCAAAATGAGAAAGTTGAGGATATATGTCTTAAAAATAATTCTTCATTAATGGTGGTTAATAGCCTTAATGATCTTACTATAAAATTTCATCTTAAATTTTTTGTAATTACAATTCTATAAAACTTATAAAGCAACTACAAGCTTGTACCAATTTATTTATTTCTCAATCTATAATATTGTTCGTGTTATATTAGTCAAATTCTTGTAATAATTCTAACGAGTAGTACTCAAGTGACAAATGGGAGAAAGTAATTAAGAATTCACCATCTTTAATATATTTAAAATTTATAATTATAAAAATATTATTACTTATTTCTAGTTTATATATTTTTATTATAAAGAAAAAATACAATTAGAATACTATATACACATTAAAATCAAATCAATTAATCAACACAAGTTAAATCCTACTAATTAGATTTATTTAATGTTAAATTACTATCAATTAATCACAATCAATATTATTAAAATATTATTTTTTATTATACATTTTAGAGTATTATTTTAAATAATCTCAAAATAATTTGCGTGTGTTTTGTGTTTTACATGTCATACTAATTAGGTTGGAATCTATCATTATCATTTCTAAGAAAGAAGAAAAGTTAATATCGTTCCTGAATTGGCTTTCTTAGAGATGTTAGTTTGTGAGTTTTTTGCACTAAGGATATAATCATTTGGTTTGTTCGATTGTTATGCTACATGCAGGATCTTTCATTTCAGCTAGTAATAATTGTTTATTTAATTTTTCTAATTCGCTGTGTTTATTGGGCTTTTTCTTCCATAGTGTTTGGCACAACATTTTTAAACAAACTTGCTAAATTTTCAATCTAGTCCGTTTGACACATTAACTTTCACTAAATTCGATCGGTTGGACGCTCCATGAGAAAACAAAGTGATGACGTGATGAAAAGTGATAGCGTGGGTTTTTTTTTTCCTCTCCCTCTCCCTCTCCCTCTCCCTCTAAACATATGGGTGTTGTCCCTCTGCCTCTTGCTCTAGAGAGAAACTTTTACAGTATAAAAGTTGCATGGGTATCACAGAACTCTCCATTCAAGATAAATATGTTATTTTTATTATTCTAAATTACCATACAATTCTCAGTTTAAGATAAATATGTTATTTTTATTATTATAAGTTATATGGGTATTATTTTAAATAATTTTTAAAAATAATTTTGAAAAAAATAGCTTTCAATTTTAAATAGCGTCATCTTTTATCATTAATATTGTTTATGCTAACGAAATAATAACATACATTTCACTTTATATCTTATTTTATATTTAAAAAATTAAACTAAACAAATAATATAAAAACTTTCAAAATAAAAAAAATAACTAATTCATAGTATTTATCATATTCATTTTCAATATGACTGTAAGTTTTTGGTAATGGGTTTTTCTGATAATAGATCTTTACCTTAATTTAGTAGAAAACTTTATGGGATAGGTCAAGTATTTTTATATTACTCATATTTTGACAAAAAACAATTATTTATTTTTATTATATTTTAAAATGATTCTCATATAATAATCAAAATATTTAAAAAGTTTTAACTTAATCTTTTTTACATTAAATGATAAAGAATAAGGGTACTAAAAATATACTAAATTTGATAATATATGTACTGAAATGAAACTTTTGAACCATTATGGATATTAAATGAAAATTGTTTGAATATTTTGGATATTATATACGAACTATTTAAACATATGGGTTGACTTGGAGCCCAATCTAACCTACAGCTCGAGTTATCAGATGATTCATTCTAAGAGGACCTTCTTGTATTTGTGCTTACAACGATACAAGTAATACGAGTATGCTTACCTTCAGATTGAGCCATGGTGTGGTAAATCTCAAGTTTTAAATATTTTTTCTTTTACTCTTGTACACTTTTGATACATTGTGATGTGTACCCTGTAATCGATATGTGTACATGCAATGCTCTCCATATATATGAACTTTATAAGGGATTCATACATTCTAAAAAATTCTTTGACTTCTCTCTAGTTTCTTTATCTACAAATCAGACCAATTCAAATAAGTGTCATTTCAAAACATGATCAAAAAGTGAAATTTTTGTTAAAATATGGGTATTAAAAAAGTAACGATCCTATTTGATTTTTTTCAAAACAAGAGTACTTTTATATTAGTAATGTTTCGACAAAATTTTCACTTTTTTACCACCATATTTTGAAATGGTTTCCATATAGTACCTAAAATGTTTTAAAAGTTATAATTTAGTCATTTTAGTATATTAAATGAAACAATAACGAGGATATTAACATGATACTAAATTTGATAACATTGGTATTAAAATGGAATTAATTTTTTTAAAATTGAACTTTTGAAGTATTATGCGTATTAAATGAGAACTTTTAAGGCATTAACTACTACAAAAGTGGTCATTTAAGTCGAAATTTAAAGTCAATTTTTAGGAAAAACTGACTTATAATGAATTTAAAGTCAGTTCACTAAAAAACCACCTTAAAACATATAGATTGTAGCGTTAGTTGACGTATAGAACCGACGCTACACGTAGGACGTAGCGTTAATTCTACACGTCAACCGACGCTACACACGTGGATATTTTCCTTTCTTTCCCATTAGACATAAACAATATTTTCCAACACTAGCTGCATAACTCTCAAAAACCCAAAACCTATTCCATTTTTTCTTATTTTTCGGCCACCTACAACCACCAATTCCAACGTCTTTTAGTGGGTTTTCTTCCTCTCCAACTTATCTTATAGATCCCCATTTTTTTGAGCAAAATACTCAAATTTTTTATACCCAGTTCTCACTTACAAAACATCATTTTTCTTCATTTCCTTCATTTTGTCACTTCATTTACTTTTGTAAGTATTTCTATTAATCCTGCGCACTTATTATTCATATTTATTTATTTATTTTGTATATTATGTGTATAAATTTTTGTATTATATATGTAGGTTTTGTATTATACGTATGTTATTATTTTTATTATGTAGGTTTTATATAAATTTTCATAATGAAATAAATTTATATATTTATGACTCTAATTTAAGGTTGGTTTTTAATTTATTTATTTTGTTAATATGAAATAGGAAAGACATGAATCAATAATATGATGCTCATTAAAAATTTAGGTTTGAAGTAGTGTAGTTATTTTAAAAAAATATTAATCATCACAAAATTATTATATAAATTTTGTTTTATATATCTTAAATTTGAAATCAACTCAAATGATGTGGCATATTATTATTATTAATCACAATCAATCTCATATAATTATATATATATGTATTTATTTTTATGTATTCAATGCTTAGTTTTTATGTATTTATTTTTATATGATATTTTGATATATATATATATATATATATATATATATATATTTGTTATGCTTAGTTTTTATGTATTTATTTTTATATGATATTTTGATAGATATTCTAATAATTAGGGAATTCATATATAATAATATCTAAAATATATTGGTTGGATACATATTTAATATGCTTAATGTCATTAATAGAAAATGGACAAATCTTGGATGTCAAAGTGTAGAATTGAGTAGGACTACATTTCTGGAGTTGAAAGTTTCTTGGAATTTTCTTGTAGAAATAGTAATAATGAAATTAGTATAATTCGATGTCCATGTGTTAAATGTAAAAATAAGCGATTTCATGATGTTGATGAGGTTAAGTATCACCTTATTCGTAGTGGTATTCTTTTGAGTTATAAATGTTGATATTATCATGGAGAAAATATTGATAATACTCATGTGGAAGAGATAAATAAGAATGTGAGTGGATTATATATATATTATCATAATGTATAGGTAGAAAATATGTTTCATGGTGTTGAATATGAACTACATGAGGATAATTCTGAAACCTTTAAAAAACTTATAGAAGATGCCGAAAAACCGTTGTATTCGGAATGCAAAAAATACACTAAAATGTCGAGATTGGTTCATTTGTACAATATGAAGGCAAAAATTGGTTTTTATGACAAGGGATTCACAGAATTACTAAATGTACTAATAGATATGTTTCATGAGGGTATTGAATTTCCATCTTCAACGTATGAAATGAAGAAATCTCTTAGTCGATTTGGCATGGAATATTATAAGATTCATGCTTGTCCAAATGATTGCATTCTTTATAGAAAAGAATGTGAGACATTAGATGATTTTCCGATGTGTAAAGAATCAAGATGGAAGCATGCTACAAATGAGACAACACCTAATAAAGGAGTGCTCGCAAAGGTTCTTTGGTACTTTCCTCCGATTTCTCCCTTCCAAAGGTTATTCAAAAGTAAAGAGACATCAAAGATGTTGACTTGGAATTTAGATAATCGATCTGATAATGGGGTGCTACATCATCCTTGTGATTCTCCAAATTGAAAATTAGTAGATAATTTATCCCTTCAATTTGCATCTGATCCGTGCAATCTTCATCTTGCCATTGTTGCTGATGGAATTAATCACACAGTTCCCTTAGTAGTAGATATAGCTATTGGCCAGTAATTATGGTAACATACAACCTAACTCTTTGGTTGTGTATGAATAGAAAATTCATGATGTTAACATTATTGATCTCATGACCGAAACAACCCAGTGTTGATATATATGTATATTTGCAGCCTCTAATAGATGATTTAAAGACATTGTGCAATGATGGTGTAAATGTTGACGATGCACATAAAGAAGAACACTTTAACTTGAGGGGGTCCTTTTATGGAAAATTAATAATTTTCTTACCTATGGAAATTATTAGCACATGCAAATAAAGGTAATATGGGATGCCCTATATGTAGTGATAGCACTTTTGCAACTTATCTTGTTCATAGACGAAAGATGTCTTATAGAAGACGTAGAATATTTTTTTCGTCTGGACACAACTTTAGATACCAAAAGACCCCGTTCGATGGTGAAAAAGATAAGTTGCAGAAGTGATGGTCAAAATATGAAAAACCATTTGTGTAAGTCTCTTTTATTTTATAACTAATTACATATATTATATCTCATCTTTTGTAGTGTGTTTTTACAGAATCGTTATAAAGTCCCTAACACTTGGATGAGAAGTGTTATAAGATTGCAAATAAGGCATGGAAGGAATATAAAACTTCCAATTGGATAGAAATTATGTGTTTCCATATTTGGAACCACTTGATGAAGCACAACTATACAAAATCCCTGAAGAACACCCCTGGATTGAACCCCGAGTTTGGAAAGACTTCGTGGATTATAAGCGTACGGATGAATTTCAAATTATTAGGAAAGAACATCAGAATATACAAATACATAATGTTCTTCCTAACCGTACTGGGAGGTCTTCAAATCCTAAAGTTAGACATAGAATGATATTATTAAGTTGTTAATTTATAAATATTTTTATATTTATTTTCCTCAAATATAAGTTGATGTCCTGGTTAATAAATTTATTTAATTTATGTAGGAAGCTGAATTAGGTAGACCGGTTACCCGTTCTAAATTGTATATAGAAACAAAGACCCCCAAAACGAAGAAGTTGAAACCAATGAATAAACAAGGAGAAGAACAACTAAATAAGTTGGTTAGTAATTTAACTTGATACAAATTCCTTATGATTTTTGCTAATTGATGTAATAATGTATGATATGTTTGTTTGCTTTATTATTTGTAGAGAGTTGTTCAAGAACAAATAGCCAAGGGTGAAATAATCGAATAGCTAGGGAGATAAGCTATATATCATGCATTCGGACATAAGCATCCTGGTTGTGTTAGGGGAGGAAGCCAATATAATGGTCATATGGAGTTTTTTAACATTTCAAAACAAAAGCCTCAGATGATCAGTAAGGAGAATTACTATAAAATTGAAGAAGAACTCAGCTTCTTTAAGGCCTCAATGTTAAGTGAGATTTCCACTTTAAAAGAATATCAATCACAACACATGTTAGGTATGACAGCATACTACAATCAGGGCATACCATATTGGCTAGGCATGCAACCATTCATTGGCCAGGCATGCAACCATTCATTGGATAGGCAAGCAACCATTCATGCCAGTCATACCACCACCCATGCCAGGTATGCCACCCATGCAATCTCATAGCGCTTAACCTATATCCTGTATGGGATATAGTCATCCTATTAGTCCTTCTTTTATGCTAGGAATGTATATACAATCAGATAGCGGTTCATTTTCTCCAAAGCAATATGTGCATTCTTACCATCCATCACATCATGATGAATGTTTTGATGAGAATGTACTTCCAATAGCTACCTCACATTGGAGTCCTCCTTTATTTAATGAATCATTTGTGGTTAGATTTAAAGTTTATGTAGATAGTCTATTATTTTTTTATTATATATTTTTTTATTATATATAACACTTAAATGTTTTACAAAATATGAAAATGTTTGTTGAAACATCTTTCATCAATGGACTTTGTTGCTATTGAAACAATACAACAATTGAGCGATAATTGGATAATTCATAATCAATATTTTCCAAATTATTGGTGAATAGTAATTGATCAATCATTGCTTCATGATTTTCCACTACATGTGCCTTCTGATGCTACCACAATCCAAGAAGCGGCTAGACAATATATGACTTGGCCATCGAGTCAAATTGTGATTAATTTTGACATGATACTATTTTTTTTACTTAAAATAACACTTTTTATACTACTATTTTATTATTATTCTCTTATTGTTACTAACATAATTTAAGTGTGGACAAGGTGAGTCGTCAATCGATAAATAACTTTCATTTATGTAGAACATATATAATTATATTTATATTAGCTAATTATTTATATATATTTATTTTATATAGGGCATATTATTATCGACTTCAAGCTAATCACTCATCACATTTAGTAATGTTCTATGATTCTGCATTTGACAATCAATATCAAGAAAAGGATGTTAGCATCAGAGCTAAACAATTATGTGATATGACATTAACACTTAACACAAATCAGAAGTTGATAATCCCTTGGCCACTAAAGTTTGAACAAGGCCAAGATCATTGGATGTTAGTAATCCTTGATCTATATGGAAATCATGTTTGGTATTGTGACTCAGCTTCCATAGAATTGATTAAAGATACAAAAGCAATTGTTGAAATATAAGAGTTATAGCTAGCTGTTTTTCTTCTATTATTCTTTGTAATATTTAATAAAAAACTAATTGTTATAAACTTTGGTAGGGCATGGAAGTTGTGGAACAAGAGTAGGGGTATTGCCCTTAAAAAATCTCATAAGCTTATATGGGACAAAGTTATGGTATGTACAAGCAAATACTAATAATTTAATTAATTTTACTATTGAATAATAAAGATGTTTGAATATGTAAAATAATGCACACTTGTTTTTGTAAGTTCCACAACAAAATAATGGAGTCATGTGTGATTACTATGTCATGAAGTTTATGAACGAAATCATCACAAATATCAAAATTTCAATTAAAGATGTGGTAATCTCTTTTACCAATATATCTTTTTAACATATATGAGTTATTTTTTGTGAATTCATGAAATTACATTCTTATTTTGAATTTAAATACATGTAGTTTTTTTATTGGAACAAGTCGTGCTATGACTTGTAAATTTTTGATTATTTACGAGAGAAATGAGTAGAACACATGATTCAAATTATATCATTACAAGAAAAATCAGGAGAAGATTTTGATGATCTTGAATAGCATATGACAACATTATGGTAATTTTTATAATGCTTTAATTTCTCTATTCTTGTGTCTAAAGTCTAGGCAGCTTATTTGATGGATGTTTATATGCTCATGTATTTAGGAGAATGAATAGTTATATGGACCTATTTTTTGCCCAAATTTCATCTCGTCTCTCTTTCCTAATTCTCTTGTATGATAACATCATGGTAGTCACTGGCCAGCCAAGTATAGGAAAGCCACCAAGAATCATCATTCTAGTGTAATATCATGAATTCACAAAAAATAACTTATATATGTTAAAAGATTAGTAAAAGAGATTACCACATCGACACCGGAGTGATATAATAATAACTTTATCCCTTCGAAATTATATTAGCACTGTATTAATCTTTTGTTTATAAATATGAAGCTATTTGAAATTAAGCTAGTATTTTTAATGCTATAATGAGCTCTAAATATGAAGACAAGTGTAACTCCGATTTGTTACTTAGGTTGGTTGAGTTTTGGTACCCATATATAAGTTATTTTTTATGAATTCATGATATTATATTCTTATTTTGAATTTAATTACATATAGGTTTTTGGTTGGAACAAATGGAGCTATGATATGCAAATTTTTTGATGATTTGTGAGACGAATAGACAGAACACTTTGTTCAAATTATAACATCAGGAGAAAAATATGATGATCTTGAATAACATAGGACAACACCATGGTAATTTTTATAATGCTTTAATTTCTCCATTTCTATGTCTCTGAAGTTTGGGTTGTTTGTTTGATAGATGTTTACGTACTCATGTATTTAGGTGAATAAATTGTTATATGAACTAGCTTTTTTTTGCCCAGTTTCCTGGTCACTATGTTGATGATTCTAAACCAACCAAGCTTCATCTTCTTGAAATAAAGTGAGAATATCACAAAATCCATAACAAAAGAGACATTATTTTATTTGTAAAAAGTTAAATATATATATATATATATATATATATTGTATATAAATTGTTTTTTTTGTAATAAATGTAATTCTGAAATAATCAATTAATATTTAATTTTTTAATTATTTGTACTATTTAAACTATTTGTTAAACAAATTTTAGTTTTTTTTTGTTATTATGTAGTGATCGAATACATGGTTTTAATTTGAGTATAATAGAAAATGAGTAAATTTTGTAAAAAAAATTAAAAATTTAAAGTCAGTTCAATGTGTGAATCGATTTTACATTTTTAAATCATCGCATTAAAAATTAATTTATTGAATCGATTTTAAAAGTCATTTTTAACGTTGTGATTATACATATTAAACGAGAACTTTTAAAACATTATAATTACTAAATGGTAACCATTTCAAAACATGAGTATTACAAAACTACGGATCCTAAAAAGTTATTTATTTATCATTGTATAATATAAATTTAACATATATTATAAAAATTAAATAAAAAGTATAAAAAACTTTATAACAATTCACTTTTAAGATATACGCTTTTAGTGTGATAAATTTTCCAATAAGAATCAGTAATAAATTTAGTATTTAAATCTTAGAAACTTATAACATAGAAAATAGAACTTTGGTGATTTGTATAGAAAATTAAAGGAAATAACGAAGTTACCTCTTTTTTTCTCTATCCTATCTTCCTTTGTTTCATAAAGAACTATGTGTATTGGAATAAGGACCAAAAAAAAAAAAGCTCTTGTTTTAGTCAATTTAATTCATTTTAAAGTGAAAAAGTGTGTTTATTATTGTTGGTCGATGGTTTATTTTTATACTTTATGGCTTAACAATATAAATATATATATTTTTTAGCTAGAGTCTCACTTTCTTATTTTTAACTACATTTTTTTTTCAAAGCTATATATTTTTACGAGAATCATAGCTTAAGTAACTTTGATATGTGTATGTTTATATTTTTATGAAAATTATAGCTTAAGTACGTTGATATGTGTACGTTGATACTGCGAAATGTAACTCATATATATAAATATATTGATATTTTTTATTAAATATAATTTTTCGAAAGTAAAAAAGAAAGTTGATATTGTAAACCCTAAATTATTCTAAAATCTATAAAAACATATATATATAAGAAATAAAAATTTAAATTATATATTAATATAATAAGATTATATTAATACATAAAGGATTATAATTTTGAAAAAAACTTATTATCTAATAAATTTAACTCATTATATTTTACGATTGAATTACTTCAATATTTTATTTTAATTTTTGAAGTTATTAAGTAATTTTAAATTTTAAATTGTAATCATAGATATAATATTAATTTAAATTATTTTATGATTAATATAATTTAATGCAATTATCATCACTAATATATATATATATATATCATTTTATACTTACACAAAAATTTGTTTGTGAAATGAGTTCACCGGGAAGAGTTAATTTTCCTCTCAGTTTAAGTTCAACTCAAGGAGAGTTGTAAGCACAACTTAGTTAATCTATATTTCAAATTATTACAGTTAATATTTGTATCGAGAATTATTTATATTTATTTGTTTCAAGCAACTCACTTATATTATGTTATTGTTGTTGTTTGATCTATTAGATTAAAAATGATGTCATTTTCTTCTATTATTTTTAAAAAATGATTTAATTAAGAACAAAATATATTATTTAAATTATTTTTAAAATAATATTTTAATATAAAAATATTAACATAATATAATTTATTCTTAATTAATCATTTTTTAAATTAAATTACTAAATAACATCATATATAATTTAAAAGATTAATTTAAATGATATAATCTAATGTATCTCGATAACACTTTTTTATTTATTTTATTTCATTCATTAACTTTCAAAATGTAAGATAAAATTTAAACAAGAAAATAACTCTGAGGATTGTGGTTTCATGTTAAAACTTTTATTTTAGTTTAGTTTATTTTTTTATTTTTAAAAAATAATTCATAAATAATATAATTTTATTAAAAAATATTAATATAAATATTATCGTTTTTTTATGTTTTTGAAAAACAAGAAAAAAAAATATATAATTATCTTTAAAACATGTACTTTTTCAAAATGAAATTCTAATAATTATTTTGACTTAAGGAAAAGTGTTTTTATCCTGAACGTCAATAGCTTGGAATTTTTTTTATCCGATACTTGTATTATAAATATTTATTTATCCAATACAAAAAGTACCAATCCTAAAAAAGTAAACAACATTGCTTTTAAATAAACTTGTAAGATGCTGGCGAACAAGGTGAGCTCGGTTGATTTGTTCATGAATTATACAAGTTAACGTTTTTTTAAATAACTCAACAACCTGTTGACACTTCTAATTATCAACATTATTTTTTTTTTATAATTAATGTGTAATAACAAAGCTTTAAATATTTTATTAAAGGGTACTTGATACTTTTGTATTTAACAAATACCCTAATTAAATCCTATTATAATTTGATAAAGAAAAAATCAGTTTGAAGAGATCTGAAATATGTGCAGCCTTATAGTAGAAAAGAATTCAAAATAAACGAGAGTAAGATACATCAATCATACTTACTCTCATCAAGAGTGTTTATAACAAATAAATAAAAAATTTAATTACATTAAGTAACATTTTTATTCGTATATTGAGTTTTATTTTTAATTCTCAGAAAAAAATTATATTCATTTTTTTAAAATATAAATAAATATATATATTTTAATATTATTATATAAAATTTAACTTATTTTTTAAGAATCAAAAATATAAATCATATTAAATAATTGAATTATTTATAAGCTATAATTATAAATAAAAACTAAATACAAATGCACGTTAATTCACTTGATTATAATATATATGTTTATCACTTCATTGATTCAATGGGTGCATCTTAAAATAACTCAAAACATTATTTCAAAAATGGGAAGAAAAAAAAAACTAGAACATTAAAATTCTATTAAAATACGACATCATAAAACACGCCTAGTACAGTACTACTAAATATGAATATCATCATCCCAGTGACGGTGACAAGCGATGAAGAGGTGAATTTGTTGTGCAAAAACTTACTCTCTATCGGCCGAGTCCGCTGGCTCTTCTCCAACCACGTGCCTAAAAAAACAACATTTAGAAAGAAGGTTGCCACGATCCTTAATTTAGGTCTGAAAACATGTGTCTTTAGGTCACTTTCCTTGTAAGAGGATGAGTATGAATCATCGTAAAATAAAAAACAATTAACATTAAAACTTTAATTGTTTAATTTTATTAAAAATGAAAAAGGGAAAAATAATTGTTTAATCATTTTATTAGTTAATTAAGTCTCTCACTAAAGTCTATTTTATCGCTCTCAAAAATATAATATTAGAAGAATAATTACGAGCTTTTTAATTCAAAAATATCAATTTAATAGACAAATATACAACAATTCAATTTTTATAAAGTAAATTTATAATAATATTATATTTAATTAACATGAGTTATTAGCTCTAATATCTTTCAAAATTAAAAGTATTTATTTTTTATAAAATTTATCACTTTATATTTTTAATATATTTTATTACATTTTTGAACCACTTGTCTTTTTTCTTTTGTCAGGCTCATCTTTTATTTTTCTATTAAATGATATAACATTTTTTTATACATAAAATTTTATTTTTAATTGCGTATAAAAAATATTTATTGTTTCTTAAACATAAAAAAACATATGTTGTTTGCTCTATGCTTATTTCATTATGTAAATAATAGGGATAAGACGCATTCTACGTCTCATATTTATGTTTTTGTACCTTTTTCAATCCTATTTTTTAGAAAATATTTCAAATATTATAATTTAAATTATTTATACACATTTTTATCAATTTTAACAATAATTAATAGTTATAATATTACTTTTAAGTTATTTTAATTAATTAAGATTATCTTTGAATTTAGATAAATTCATAAATTTTTAAAAGTTATATTTTTTTAATGGAATTAAAAGTTAAAAAAAATGTGAATAGGTGAGTTGTATATAATATGAAGTAGTGTAATTCTTTTTAAGAAAGATACTAGGTTCTTTTATCTGAATCGATTGATGCTTGATGTCATTCCAAATTCCAAACCCAATAGTTAACCAAATATGTTACTCTAACTTTGAGAACTTGAAAACAATTTTCTTTATAGTTTAAAAGGGAAAAATAATGGGAAAAAGGAAAGTTAACATACTCCACTTTGTTCTTGAACCAGTCGCCCCATGCGGAGGCAGAGGCTCTCATATCGTTCATGGCATTGGAAGCTGATTCTTTGACCCCTTCTGCAGCTCCTTTCATTTCGTCTGTAGGACTTGTACCATGACCAAGCACTGAATTGATTGACAAAGTCAACACGAGCAAGAATATCAAAAGGAATGCTTTCTTGGCTGCCATTCTTTTTTGTATTGTAAAAGTAATGAACTTGATTTGTATACCTTAATCTTTGGTACTACTGAGAAGTAATCTTTATAAGTTTAGGTGAATTAGGATGGAGACGTATTTATAATAACTTTTGGGTTAGATTGGAAGGCCGGAGATTTCACCTGACCGTCTTTCTAGCACAATTTTGTGATAGAATATTGCATGGGACAAAGTTTGTTAGCTTTTATTTTATTTTATTATACTTTTCTATTTTAGTTTTGAAGAAATGCGAGAAGTACTCAAGCTTGGAAATGGTTGGGTTTTGAACATTTTGACTTGTCAATGGCCGAAATACATGGAGTCTGTGGTATTGTAATGGAGATTATTTTCGGATTGTTATGTTCATTTCAGGTGGTAGGAGAACAACTCAAACCAAGCGTTTAGTTTCTCTCTCTGTAGTTTGACGCCGATTGCCTTACTTTCCTTAAAAGACAAGAGTCTTCTCCACCAAATTTGTATCTAGTTAATAGGTTGTATCATTTCAGTTATTTTTATAAATCAGTTATTACATCATTTTATTTTTAATTACTTTAAAAAATTATATGGTTTTTATTTATTGAAATAATATATATCGCATTTTTATCATATTAAAAATATTTGATTTTTAATTTATACGAAAAATATACGCAAAGGTAATTAAAAATGAAATATCATTTATAAAAGAAAGTTATATAATGCAACTAAAACAAAATATTAAGATAAATAGATAGTTTTTTATAGTTATCTAAATAAACTTACCTAATACCACTTAATTAATCAGTGATACATGTAATTAGGAGTGGAATCATGACAAATTTCTCAAAGGCTAAGCAAAGAAACTAAAATTTCAAAATGTAAGTCTTGTTATACCGGTAATTATGTGTTTATTTTTTGTATATAAAATATGGTATCTATTTATTTTACTCAGCTTATTTTTCTTTCTTTCTGTATGTTTGGTTACTACGGATCAATAATTCACACATACATCTAATTAAGTATACTTTATATGCAAACATGTTTACACACTTTATGGGATTGGTTTTCATAATGTGCATACTTCGACATTATCATTTATGTTTTTGGTTCATTTTGACTATAGATATTTATAGAAAGTGTGAAAATTTTTGAAATGAAAAAAATATGACCTTTTATTACGTTGCCAACAAGCTCGTCATAGACCTCGCCATCACCCTTTGCAAAGTGGTTGGCAAGGTGAAAATTTATGTCCTATAAATATCCCATCATTTCTTCATGTTTGGTATCCATAAAAGAGGTAACGAAACTCTATCAAATTGACATCTCATCTTTCTATTTCTAGATCACTATACCATATGTATTATTTGACATTAATGATTCATAACTGTGTGAGCAAAATCATACATTTGAGTGGTGAGTACATAATATGGTGTTTATGAATGGATTATATGTGAACCATGTGTCAACTGGAAGTTACCCTCGTGCAATTTTTTCATATGTGAGGAGTTAGTGTGGTTATGAGTCATGTGTCGACTGGTAGTTGCATTCGTGCAACATTTTCTTATTCACTTTACACATTATTAATCTTTGGTTACTGATCACACCATTTTGGGTGATGTGTGCTTTGGAGGAGAGTCGAGCTCACGTGTTGAATCAAGTTGTTGCAAAAGCAACAAGAAAGAGCAGCAATAGATAGTTAGGACATGTGTCCTGACTAATAAAGGTATTTGGGTTTATAATGTTCTATAGAGGTATATCTATTTATTATTTTTAGTGAATTATTTGCTATTGAGTGATTACCTTAAGTAACCCGAGGATGTTACCACATAGATATGGTTTCTATATGGGTTTACCTCATCATATATAGTGTTATGTATGCTCGAATATGTAGTTAGTATAATCAGAGTTTAAATGGTGTATGTTCATACATATTGAAGTTTAAACTCTGATTATAAAGTTTCTATTATTTATCATCTGTTTTCCATTTATTGAATTCTTAATCTAATTCTTTATTATTGCCAGTTTTTTATGTATTATATAACTTATCTGTTGCTTGTGTATGGCTATCTATGATTCATACATTAATAGCTTTCTGTTAAGTGATGAGGTCTTAAAGAGTCAGTATCTTCTTAATTTGATTGTGTATCGGGTCTTGGACTCCTTCAATATTGACATACTAGTTTAGATGTTGAGTAAAATTTAGAATGAACAATTCTAAATTTACTAATATTATATCCAAACAAGTAAAAAAACTACTTGTATTATATTATTATATAACACTTTGAAAGCGACTCCAATTGAAGAGAAATACAAACACTCGAAAGAGAAAGCTCTTAACACACTTTCGAACTAAGAATACAAAGACTTATTTGTTTTTGATGGAATGATTAAACCAAATGCAAGGTAGGCTATTTATAGTCCTCGTAGCAATCTACTTGCTGTACAAATATAAAACTAAGAAATAATCCTAGCCATACAAATCTTATCTCTGCTTCTACTTTTCTATGACCTTGGCCATTTATTTCTACCTTGACTACTTCATTTTCTCTGACCTTGACTCTTACGTTTATTTCTCTGAACCTTGACTTCTTCATTTATTTACAACCTTGACCATTTCATTTATTTCTCTACCTCTTCCAGCCTTCATTTTATTTCTCTACCTCTTTAATTATTATTTTGGTGTTGATTTTCAACTCCCATAACCCTAAACTCTTACTATTTTCTTGTGTGTTAAGGCGTGTGAAACATTTCGAACTTGCCAACGCTTAAGCTTTTTGTGAACAAGTATGTAACTTGATTATCTGTCTTGATTTGTCTCATTTCAATTTCTTCTTGAGCCTTTTCTCGATAAAGTGATAGTGTATTTCAACATGTAGTTCTTGCATGAAAGTGGATTCTCTGCCAAGCAATTCTTGATTGATTGTCAATACAGCAGTCTTGCGTAATTCTTGATTGATCTGATTATTCATTAGCTATATCAACCGTGTACAACTCTTGAGCTACCATTGCATTGCTTTCGATACTCGGCTTCGGTGGTTGATAGTAATCTTGTTGGTTGTCTTTTGCTACGCGAAATTGTTCCAGAACCCGACTTAAACACGTACCAGGTTGTTGATCTCCTGGTGTCGCTGATCTCTGCGTAGTCTGCGTCGCGATAACAGTAGCTTGTTGTCTCACGCTTTCTTGTACAAAAGACCATAGTCAATTGTCCCTTTCTTCACATATCTCGATATTAGTCGACTGCTTCCAAATGTGGCTTCTTTGGATTTTGCATGTCACCAGGCTCATTACACTGCTAAAATGTCGGGCCGAGGTTAAGGTTAAGTAGATCAATTTGCTACCAATTTCGATACATTGTCACATCTTAAATCTTTTCCTTCATGTGCACACGTGTTGGCATTTGGCTCCATCGGCATCGAAATTGGTTTGCATTCAAGCATTAGAACCGTTTTATCAAATCTTTAGAATATTTTCTTGTGACAAAGAAATATTCCTTCTTGTGTGCGATCAACCTCGAAACGAGGAAGTGCTTGAGTTGGCCAAGGATTCTTTCATTTGGAAACGGATGACAAATTCTCCTTTGTTAGAAGAATTTACGCCTCATTATCACCGGTTATGATTAAGTCATCCACGTATACTAGCCTGATAGCTAGCTTTCCTTCGTGGCTTTAACAAACAAGCTAGAATGCGGTGTTCTTGAATAACCACTTTGTGTTAGAAATTAAATCTTACTATCTGCAGTACCCTGGGTGCTTGTTTTTAATCCGTAGAGTGCTTTTCGCGACTTACACACATATTAGAATGATCTTGGCTATGAAAACCCATTGGTTGGATCATGTAGATCTCCCGATCAACTCTCGTGAAGAAAAGCATTCTTGCGTCCATCTTGACTTCCCGATCTTTGTTTCTTTATGATGCAAGTGGACAGCTCGAGGTTGTAAGTTTTGCCCTTTGGACTAAATGTTTCATCATAGTCTAGTCCATCTTGTTGAGAGAAACCACGAGCTACCAATCGTGCCTTATGTCTCTCGATTGCCCATCCCGTCTGCACGGCACTGTCTTGTAAACCCATTTTACGGGATATGGGTTTCCACATCTCTTGGCTTCGCGCCAGGATCCCAGTTTGATTTTCTTTGAAGTGCATCGATCTCTTCTCTCGCATGAGCTTGTCGTCACTCAGATCTTTGCGTCGTCTTGAACGTCTCGAGGTTATTGCTTCTTCAATTATGAGCTGCATTGGCATATTTGGGATTTGGCCTTCGTGTTTTTGTTGACCTACGTAGTTGAGATTGTGGAGTTGATTCTTCTATTTCACTAGGCCCGCATATTACATTTAGTTGTTGATATATGCCGGTTTGCCAAGGATTTTGAGCCTCTCTTTGTTCGGCACCATCTGTATCACGGATCTCTGGATTCATCTAAACTTGGTTGGAATTGAATAGTATGCTCCTCCAGTCTTTTGTTCTGACTTATCTCCAAATTCTCTTGAGTACGGCAAGGCTTCGCCTGCGAGGACCTGAGAAGATGCTTCGTCAAACACCACGTCTCGTGAAGTGTAGCATCTTCCACTCGTTGGATCTGACATTTCCACCACTTTTCTTTGGTATCGTGTATCAGCGAATGCATCAACGTGACTTTCTTGTCAAATTTGCTCAGTAAATGATCGGGAACAAATACATAACATACGACCAAATACTCGAAAGTAGTAGGTTTAAATTGTTCCATAGTTTCTCGAAGGGTGAAACAAATTCTAACCTTGGTTGAGGAAGTGCATTGATGAAAAAGGCTCTGATCTTCATCGATTCGGCTTGAGCTCTCGGGTATATTCTTTTCATGTAGCATACTACGACAAATTTACGCAAGATGACGGTTCTTTCTTTCTACTACACCATTTTGTTATGGCGTGTTGGAGCAAAGTGTATTGATGACGTATTCGAGGCATTCCATAGGTATTGAGAGAACTCACGAAATTTATATTCTCGCCGTTATTGCGTACGCATGGCTCAGCGAATCTTCTGAATCTTAACCAGCCGGTTGATTGACTCTTTAAACTCTTTAAACTTTGATAATACGTAAGATTTTTCTTTCGCCATAAATAAAACCACACATACCTTGAGGAAGTCGTCGATGAATGTCACCATATATCGCATACCGCCAATTGATGGTTGTAACGGGACCAGAATACATGAGTGAACTAACTCCGATGGTTCTTTTGCTTTAAACTTCGATTCCTCGTATGGCAATTGGTGAGCTTTACCATATTGGCACTTGCCTGAGATCGTGTACGTACGTACGTCTAGTTGAGGTAGCCACTAAGCGTCGACTTCTTCAATGTACAGGCTTGGAATAGCTAACGTGACCTAACCGCGTATGCCATAAATCGCTGTCTCATTTCTTCTTATCTTGTCTACGTATACGGTCTGTGACATTCGTGGGCTGTTCAATCGTTGTCCCTCGTTGTTGGTGTTTTTGAGATTTTGAGATCACGATACCTTGCGTCTTGAGGACCAGAACAAGGCATGGCTTTGATGATGTTAAGCGGCCACTGAGATAGCAAATTTTCTTCATTCACAGGGACATGATAAACATCTTGAAGTTGTATTTGGTTAGTACTATATTGAGCGTAACTATCGTACCGTGTGAGCTATATCGGTAACCTTGAGTTGTCGGTATCACCTTTACACGACCTCGGCTTTATACTCGGTCATGTACTTTCCAACTTTTGTTTATCACTGTCATATGATTTGAAACAACCGAATCTACGATCCGATCATTCTTGTAGTCAATCTGTTTTGATGTTGTTCTGTAAGAGCCAATTCTTCTTCTCTGGCGAATAATGCCCGGCATCCCAACCATCTTCGCTTTGCTCCTTAGAAGCGGAAATGACATGTGTATTGCTCAACAGGCTTTTCTTACTCAACAATCTTTTGCCATGTGACCCGTCTTTCCCACAGGTTGTAACATTCACGTCAAATTTTCTATTGTTATTGCGGTTCTGAGCTCACACTGGACCAGCTCCGCTTTCCTTGAGAATTTTTCCTTTATCGCCATCATTTTTATATCCATTTCCATTGTATCGCTTGAAAGTGCCTTTGCTTTTGCTAGTGTAGAAGCGCTTCTTCTTGCTTGAGTTGGACTCGCCCGTTTGCTTAGCAGCAGCAACGGCCATTTATGATTCTCAAAGCTTCAGCAGAGATGGTTGTGTCGGCCATCCTTGTATAAGCGGTAACAAACCCTCGATATTCGGAGTCCGAACCATGAATAATTATTCTCTTTATCCTCGTTTCCCCGATAGGAGCTTTTTGGATCTAACTCTGAAATTTCGCGGCATAATGACTTTACCTTATGAAAAGTATTGGGAAATCGTAAGTATCAGCGTTGCGCCGATTCGATAGTAACTCATTCTCGAGGAAGTTGCAATCTTGTATCATTCTTCTTTGAAAGAAGCGTAACAAGAGTGTCCCGTGCTTTTGCCTTTGGTGTTTTTGCATCTCGAATATGCTCGGCATTTCTTCTTCAGCGATTGTGGTCTTCAAAGCGAGCATCGGCTTTGCTTTAATTTTCCCTTTCGCGAGATGCCGTTTGCATCTTCCACGGTTGGTTGTGTAACTTCATCACCGCGCCAACTGACCTCATGATCTTGACCTTGTAGATAAGACTCATTACATGTTGCCCATTGTGTTATAGTTTTTGTTGTTGAGCTTCTTGATTCCTCCGACTACTTGAAGATCACCCGTTCGTGTCGTGAGAGACTTGACTATATCGAACAAGCTTGACTAATAAACTTGCAGTACCAAACTCCTCGCAACTTCAAGATAACTCCATTAAGGCGATCACGACGTCACATCACGATACCAATTGTTGAGTAAAATTTAGAATGAACAATTCTAAAATTTACTAATATTATATCGAAACAAGTAAACAAACTACTTGTATTATATTCACTATAACACGCTTTGAAAGGCAACTACAAATTGAAGAGAAATACAAACAACTTTCGAAAGAAAACTCTTAACACACTCAAACTAAGAATACAAAGACTTATTTGTTTTTGATGGAATGATTAAACCAAATGCAAGGTAGGCTATTTATAGTCCTCGTGTCACAATCCTGTTACAAATATAAAGCTAAGAAATAATCTGGCCCAATCTAGTCTTATCTCTGCACATAACCTACAACCTTTAACCAACTTCATTTATTTCTACAACCTTGACTACTTCATTTTCTACAACCTGACTTCATTTATTTCTACAACCTTGACTACTTCATTTATTTACTGACAGCCTTGACCATTTCATTTATTTCTCTACCTCTTCAACCACTTCATTTATTTCTCTACCTCTTTAATTATTATTTTGGTGTTGATTTTCAACATTAGATTGCTACATTGGTATAATTTGAGTTACTATCATATATGGTCTAATATATTAGATGTAGACTCTGATTGAAAAATATATTTGCTATAAGTTGTTACATGCCTTCTTTTCTTTCTTTGTTGCATGTATATATCTTTGCAATCATTGCTTATGTAGTTGTAAATTATTCTTCCTGCTCCTTAATTAATTAATATTGTTTATGTATGTTACGTGCATGTGAGTTGGTTGTGAGTCTCTAAAGATTATGTATCTTTTTATCCTAGTTGTGTCCTAGGTGTCAGTCTCTTTAATTAGTTTGCTAGATTTGGTTTGATTGCATGCTGTGAGAATACAATTATTATTTACCAAATATGTTCCGACATATAAAGTTTTGAAATAATTGAAAGTCTTTTTTTGTTTAGTATACATTCTAGTCTTATATGTCGTTAGTTGTTTGCTATGTATATGCTTGTAACTAGTCTTTACAAGAGCCTCTGGGACTCATCGTCACTAGTGTGTTTACCACAGTTAGTTCCTTCTTATTGCTGGTTGTTTTTATTGTCTGTTGGATTATGCATGTTGTTATGTATTTCACTGTATTATTTGCTTAATTTATGTTTGTGAGATTGATTTGGTTGAATTGATATAAAACTCCTAAAAATATTCCATATATTAGTATTTCTACCCTTTATTTAAGTCTTAATTATCTATTTAAATCAAAAGAATAATTAAACTTCATGTAATTGTTATTATTTACGAGAATATTTACAAATAAAGTAATTAAAAACATACATCAACTATAAATAATATAAAAAGCAAAATACCTTAATTAATCCACAATATTGTAAAATACATCACCTTTCAAAGTATAACTCAACGTTCTTTGATGTCTTTATTGTCATTAATAATTGAGGCGATAGAAAACTTCTTAACAATCATATTTTCAATGTATATCATTAAAAATTACTCTATAAATTATAATATATAAATTCATGAATTAGTAAAGTTTCAATTTTGTAAAGTAATAAGAATAAAAAAATGTATATAAAATTATTATTAGAGATTAAATGTCTATTTTATCTCCATAATTTTGTTTTTTGAAAAAAATCTAATAATTCCCACCCCCCTCCCTTTAGGGGGCCATGGTCACCCCTCCCAATTATGCCCCTGCATGTAGTGGGATACAAAATAAAGACAGTTAAATTTATTCATACTTTAAAAGGGCTAATTGATGCATAAAAAACTGAAATATATCTCAATATTTTGGTGTATATATGGATATAATTAATCAAAGTATGAATTGATATCAAATAGTGTTAAAGTCGATTTCTTCAAACAATTAAAATATATCAAGAAATACAGTTAAAAGTGTGATAACGGCTCAAATAATTCTATAATTCTTTAATAAGTGTACCTTAGTACTCATTATTTTAAAGTAAGTAGATTTTGTTTGTGTAATTTTTAAATAGAGTAAATTTAGTCTAAAATTTTAAGAAATTTAATTTTTTTCAAAAGATAAAATTAGATTTTACTTAAAATTAAAATTAAAAATAAAATTGTGTCTCATTTTTAAAATATTAATTTAATCTATTTATTTTTATTCTCCCTCTCTCATATCTTTCTCTATTATCTTATTCTATTTATATATTTTTAATTCATTTATATTAATATTTTATTTTATTTTTATTTCGAAAGTTGTTTGAAATTATAAATTATAAGAGAGAAAAATAGTATTTTTAGTGAAGAATAAAGAGAAATTGAAAGATACTCAAATGCAAGATAAATTATTTATATTTGAAACAAAGGAGGAAAAGAGTATCATTTTTTTATTTTTAATGTTATTTTCAAAAATATTATAAATAATATTATTTTTAATAAAAAGTCAAATGTACCTTTGAAAAATTACATTTTTTAAAAATTTGGACTAGATTGTTTCTATTTAAAAATTACAGAATTAAATCCACATACTTTAAAAGAAAGAGGACAAAAATATCCTTATAAAAAAAATATGGTACTATTTGGATCCTAATCCTCATTAAAAATATCAAAAATTATTGGTTATATAAGTTTGGATTCAAATACTACTTTATGATTTTAATATAGGTGAAAATATAAGATATGTGAAAATTTAGTTAAAAATAATTTTTGAGTTTTAGTATTTATTTTTCTTCATGTTTTTCTTATATTCTCTTTGTTTTGAGCTTCTTCTATCGGAATAGAGTCTCTTCCTCTAAAAACTCTCTTTTCAATATCTTTCTCGTTACCTTTATTCATAAATAATACGTTACTTATAATCATAGAATTTTATTTTGTCAAATTAACTCTATGAATGTCAAATGGAATATTATGAATAGTTATGGGTACTTCTTAGATTCTTAAATATACAAAATTTCATCAAGATACATATATTTTATTCAATAAATATGAAAATTCATTGATATATCTCACAAGTTTAGCAAGCTTGACTTTATTACTCCTTGTTTTAGGAGCTTGTTAACTTGGCTTTTGATTTCTTTTAATTTCGTGGATCGAATGACAAAACATATCCAAATTAAATAATGGGGAATCTCCAACGAGTTATATCTCATGCTCTATTGGCCACTGTGATGGTAAGTCTTAAACATGTTCTCAATCTTTAATCATTTCCTAGAGATAATCATCATAGTAGATAATACATGTGAATATGGAATGTTAACATGTAGTCGGACCACCAATAAGATGAACTTCCCACAAGCGTTCACCATTCGTATAGCTTGATTGATACTAATTAAACTATTATTTGGAGTAAGCTAGCATAAATGAAGTATTCTACTCTATCCTTTAGAAATTGGTATTTTTGAAGTTGTCGATAAAACATCGCATTATGATTCTATAAGTATGGATTACCAAAAATTACTTGGCCTAAATCAAATGGAACCACCTCACAGTTCAATTTATCAATGTAATCTCTAGTAATTAAGAACTTGAAAGTACATTGCCGATTAATTTCTGACTCCACATCTTTCTTAATCCATCCCAATGGGTATAGTTTACAATGAGGAGTGGTTGTTAACCATAACTTTTAAACTAATTCCTCTAAAATGAGATTTTTTTTTTATTTTGAATTAATTATTATGTCTATTAAATCATTCTTTACCTGTATACAAACATTAAAGAAGTCTCACGACCTTCTAAATAAACAAACTTTTGGGTCATGAGAGTTAATTTCATGATATGAACCGAGGGGATAGGATCTAGCTAATTTCAGATTATATAGCAAAGGGTTTCTCCACAATCAATGGATATTACTCACCATTTTTCTGAGGAGAAAAGACACCACAAGGAGCTGCTATTCCCTTGATAAGTCTAGGACAAATGACACCCTAACAAGTATGGATATTACTCACCACAAATGCTTGGATGCTAAACAACGCCACAAAGGTTGCCAATCCCTTGATAAGTTGCTTGAAGAGGAACAAAGAGCAAGAATGAGCTCTCAAAATGATCCTCGAATATTCAAACTTCATTCAAAATTATCTTTTACAAAGAAATGAGCTGCTTCTTAATAGGATACAAACCAACCCTAAGCTCTACTAAATCATAGCCCTTGATCTCATCCAAGGGTTCAAAATAAACACACCAAAAGCAAAAGCTAGTAAAACATTGACCAAAACATGAAAAAAATTGGGAAGGCCTAACCACAAAGGAATCCTATAAAATATTACATCTTAACCCTTGATTTCATCCAAGGGTTGCAAAGAAAGTCACCAAAATGAGTCCAAATGACACATGGAAATTGGAGCAAAATATGGAGCAGTCGAGAACAAAAGAAAAACTCTATAAAATATTACATCTTAACCCTTGTTTCCATCTAAGGGCCGAAAATGAAGCTGCCCAAAAAAGTCCAAATGGCACAACAATGTGCCTAGTTTTATTTTGCCACTTTGCCCTAATTTCATCCTAGGATTGTCCCAATCCTTGCACTCCCAATTTAGGTCCCCTTGATTATGCATGACCTCGAACGAGCCCATTTAAAGCCTTTTCGAGTCAGGCCTTCCTAGACCTTGTGATCGGGTCCACTTGGAATTTGTAGAGCTCGATTATTCTCATCATTCCCTCTCTTTAAAAGGATTTGTCCTTGAATCGTCACTTGCATAATCAAAAGGAGAAAGATTAAAAACATTAAAGGTGGTACTAACATTATACTCACCAAGAAGATCAATTTTGTAGGCATTGTCGTTAATTTGCTCAATCACTTGAAAAGGTCCATCTCCCTAAGGTTACAACTTGACCGTCCCTTCCTCATATGAACCTAAACCCCATCACCAGGCTCAAAAATGAGTCTTTTCCGTCCTTTGTTGGCCTTGCAAGCATAATCCTCATTTATGTTCTTAATTTGCTCATGAATGTGTTCATGGAGCTTCTTCACCATTTCTGCATTCCTTGCACCATCTATGTTAGTTCTCTTTGAAATAGGTATAGGTAATATGTCCAAAGGAGTTAGTGGGTTTAAACCATTAAATATTTCGAATGGAAAATGATTAATAGTTGAATGCACACTCTAGTTATATGCAAATTCAATAAAAGGTAAAAAATCCTCCCAATTTTTCAAATTCCTTTTATTACCGCCTCTAAGCAACGTGACGTAGTCCTATTGACTCACCTCGCTTTTCCCATCCGTTCGAGGTGACAAGTAGTCGAAAATAAGAGTTTAGTGCCCATTTTAGCCCAAAGAGTTTTCCAAAAATAACTAAGGAATTTAACATCTCTATCGTACACAATGCCTCAGAACCCACGAAGCCTAACAACCTCCCTAAAGAACAACTCTGCTACATTAGTGGCATCATCGGCTTTATGACATGCTATAAAGTGTGCCATTTTAGAAAACCTATCTACAACCACAAAAATGGAGTCTCTACCCTTCTGTAGACCTAGGTAACCCTAAAACAAAATCCATGGAAATATCTACCCAAGTGCGTGCTCGGTACGGCAAGTGAGTATACAAATTCTCAGGGTAGGACTTTGGATTTGGCTTGCTTACAAGTGATGCATCTAGAACATATTCTCCCTACATCCTTCCTTATCGTCCAATAAAATGCTCACGCAAAACATCTAAAGTCTTCTTAATTCCAAAATGCCCCATTAATCCCCCCCCCACGGGCCTCCTTAATTAACAACTCACGCATGGAACATTCGGGTATACACAATTGATTTTCTTTAAATAAATACCCATCTAATGTATAAAACTTTTCAAAAGAAGTTTTTTCACATGCATGGTAAATACAGAGAAGTCATCATCATTAGCATACATTTCCTTAACATATTCAAATCCTAGCTAGCCTAGCATTTAAAGTCGAGAGTAAGGCATACCTCCGTGATAAAGCATCGGCTACAACATTCTCCTTACCTCTCTTATATTGAACAATATAAGGAAAAGTCTCACGAATTCCATCCATCTAGCATGCCTCCTATTCAATTTACTTTGGCGCTTCAAATGTTTTAGAGATTCATGATCGGTGATGGATGACAAATTCTTCGCCAAAGGTAATGCTGCCATGCTCTCCGTGGTCCTAACCAAGGCATATAGCTCCTTGTCATACGTTGATAATTAAGGGCTGCTCCATGGAAGTTTCTCGCCGAAATAAGTGATAGGTCGCCGTTCTCGCATCAAATGCAGCCTCCTATACCTATTCCCCGATGATCACACTCAACTTCAAAGGTTTTAGTAAAATCAGTAAAGATAAAACAGCGTGCGAACACAAACTATCCTTCAATGCATTAAAGGCTCTCTCCGATTCTCGCCCATTTGAAACCAACAGACTTTTTAATGACCTCTGCTAGAGTGCACTTAGTGTACTAAAATCTTTGACAAACCTTCGATAAAAACTAGCTAATCCGTGGAAAACTTCTAACCTCTACATGATGAAAGGGCCATTCTCGAATAGCCTTAACCTTTTCCTCATCAACCTCTACCCCCTTAGAACTAACAACAAAACCAAGAAAAACTAACTTGTCCATGCAAAAAACACACTTTTTCAAGTTTGCATACAATTGTTCTTTTCTCAAAATTTCAAGCATATACCTAAAGATGTAAGACATGTTCTTCAAGATTTTTACGTAAACGAGAATATCATCAAAATAGACAACAACAAATTTTCCCATAAATGCACGCAAAACATGATTCATAAGCCTCATAAAAGTGCTAGGTGCATTTGTTAGACGAAAGGCACGACTAACCACTCATACAATCCATGTTTAGTTTTAAAAGCAGCTTTTCCATTCATCACCCTCTCTCATCCTAATTGATGGTATCCACTTCTCAAATCAATTTTTGAAAAATTCAAGAACCATGCAAACTCATCTAACATCTCATCTAGTCTAGTGGATAGGATGTCGATATTTTACCGTAATGTTGTTGATGGCTCCCAGAATCAACACACATCCCGCTGATCCATCCTTCTGGGAACGAGTAGCACGGGAACAACACATGGACTCGTGCTCTCCCTAACTTGACCTTTGATCAAGTACTCTTCAACCTGTCTTTGAATCTCCTTAGTTTCTTCCGTGGTCAGTCCCATAAAGTGTGCAGGTCGGTTTGGAAGAAGCCCCCGGTATAAAGTCACTGATGCTCAATCCCCCTAATCGTGGCACCCCATCCGGAATCTCTTCAGGGAACACGTCCTTCAAATTCCCGCAAAAGAGAAATAGTGGTACTAGGCAAAGATTGGTTAAGATCGTTAATAGAAAATTTGCCTCCTTGTACAAAAGTACAAGTAATGGGGCTGTTTTGAATAAAAATCCCTCTCGACCTCACTTGCCTTATATTAAAAATTCACATTTTTTTTCTCTAGTATTTTTCACTCTCCTCTCCTTTTTTTCACTCTTTTTTTTTCTTTCACTCTTTTTTTTTCTTTCTTTCTTCTCTTTTGTTCCTTTTCCCTAACCATCCTCAATTGATCTTAAAAGACTTGCTTGGGTGAAAGTGGGTACAAGTGTAATGTTTCTACCATTCTTCACAAAAGAATACTTGTTTCTCAGATCTCACATGTGTAACCCTCCTATCATATTGCCAAGGCCTACCTAGCAAGATGTGTCCGCTGCATGGGTACCACATCACACATCACCTCATCCTTTGTATTTTCCAATGGAGAAGCTCACTAATACTTGCTTATTAACCTTCACTTCCCCAATTATCATTTAACCATTGCAACTTGTAAGGCTTAGGGTGTTCAAATGTAGGCAACCCTAATTTCTCCACTAAGGTAGTACTAGCCACATTGGTGCAACTTCCCCATCTATGATAACACTACACACTTTTTACTCACATGACATCTTGTGTGAAAGATGTTATCTCTTTGTTGTTCAAGGTCATCCTCCTTGACTCGAGTGCTCAAAGACGCCTTATTACAGTGGCTTCCCATCCACGGGTCCTATCTCCTCTTCACTAGCTTCCCCCCGCATGGCATCTCATCTTCTTCACTTTCATTATCGGTCCCAACCTCTCCACTAGCTAAGGTGATCATTGCCTTCTTGTTGGGACATTGAGAGGCTATATGACACCATTACCAAGACACCGAAAACACTTGAAGTCACGACACGAGTCTGGGGTGTCGATTTTACCTTTGTCCTTGCTAGCCCCCATCTCTTTGGCTTTGTAAGGCTCAAATCTTGGTTTGGATGTAGCTATTTCATCTTTTTTCTCATTGGACTTCCAAGGACTAGTAAGGTTTGGTTTTGGAGTAATGGGACTAGACCTTAATGGTTGGGATCGAAAACTCCGTTTCTTTAATTGCCTTTCCACCTTGATTTCCATGTGGACCATGTCCTCCATCTCCACATAATGATGAAGTTCCACAATGTTGGCAATGTTCGGATTCAACCCACTAAGAAACCTAGCCATGGTTGCCTCTCTATCTTCCTCGACGTTAGCTCTTGTCATAGCCACTTCCATTTCCTTGTAGTACTCATCAACACATTTATATCCTTGAGTCAATCTTTGTAAGCGTTGGTGTAACTCTATAGTAAAGAGCTAGGCACAAACCTCTTTCTCGTGATGGCCTTCATGTCCTCCCAATTATCTATGGGCATTTCACGGTTTCTCCTCCTACTAATGACCAATTGATCCCACCAATTCAATGCATAGTCTGAAAACTCAATTACAAAGAAGTTTTACTTTTTTTTTTCTCAGGAGTAGTCAGTGACATTCAAAAATATGCTCCACTTTCTTCTCCCACTCCAAATACAACTCCGCCAAGTTATTCTTTTCCCGGAATTGTGTATCTTCATTTTTATACTACTTAAATCTCTATCAACTCCATCTCGAGCTCTGGGATGGGGTCTCCACATACCTCCTCTCCCCTTTCTTCCTCCTCTATTCCCATTTCTTTCTCCTCTAGGCATTCTTCGTTCTTCTTCCTCCACTTCTCTTCTTCCCAATCTTCTTCCTCTATATCATCCCCAACATGAGTTTGCCTATTAACCCTCCTAACATTGGCGAGTGTGTTTCTCGTTGTAAAGTCGCTAAGAAATTTTTTTTGCCTTTCCAATCTTTCATTCATATCAACTACCAAGTTGTTCATCCTTTCAAAAGATTGTCAGTAGCTCTCATCATGAACATCATATCCGGTCTTCCTTCGGGACTACTGCTTTGACATTATTTTTCAATTCTACACAACAATAGGTTAGTGTAATAAAATAGAACTAATGTAAATTCACACAATACCTCACGTGTTTAGCGCTCTGATTGATCGCTCAAAACCCTCTTAGTTCCTAATCAAAGCAACCAAATCCAGGAATTCCAACCAATTTGTAGAGTAATCAAGCACCAAGAAAAAAATATAGTTCACAATATCCCACTTGTTAAAGCACAAAGGAAACTAACTCAAAGTGTTTAGAGTAGTAAGCACAAGGAAAAACAATAGATCAACACGATTGGAAAACAACAATTTTCCCAAAGAAACTAAGCACATAATGGGAGATTTATAATCAAAGTGTGAAATTCTTGAAACTATGAGTTATACTCACTAGAAATTAGCAAATGTATTTGGCCTCTTTTTTTCTGTCCTTTTTTTTTCAATTAATTCTGGCCACTTTTTTTTTCTTTTTTCTTTTTTTTTGGAACAAGTATGCTAATAACTCAAGAGTCAATCAATACAATACTTTCAATATGAGTTTGAGGAATTTTTAAGATAGGTAAAATAGCACATAAACTACGATATGAAAGGAAAACGAAATTTCTCAAGTAAGAACTACAAATGTAAAATACTAGAAAACAACCAAAACTCGCACAATATTTCAGATTTTGTAGAATAACCAAGGAAAATGCGTAATATGAAAGAAAATTTTAAATACTTTCAAACAACAGATATGCAAGGTTACTACCGAAAAACTTTGGACACAATAGAATTTGAAAGGGAAAATGCGTAAAAAACGTGCAAACAAAGAAGAGCAATATTTTTAGGTAATGGAGAATAAATTTCAAGAAGAACACAGAATGATATTTTTTTTGTTTTTTTCAGTGTTTAAATACAACAAGAACACAAGAACAAGAACAAATATAAAGGATAGGAATCAAAAATTAGCACCAAAAAGCTCGATACCAAATGATATGAACCTAGGGATAGATCTAGCTAATTTCATTATATGAAGAAAGGGTTTCTCCACAATCAATGGATATTACTCACCATTTTTCTGAGGAGAAAAGACACCACAAGGAACTGCTATTCCCTTGATAAGTCTAGCACAAATGACACCCTAACAAGTATGGATATTACTCACCACAAATGCTTGGATTCTAAACAACGCCACAAAGGTTGCCAATCCCTTGATAAGTTGTCAAGAGGAACAAAGAGCAAGAATGAGCTCTCAAAATGATCCGAATATTCAAACTTCATTCAAAATTATCTTTACAAAGAAATTGAAATTGCTTCTTAATAGGATACAAACCAACCCTAAGCTCTACTAAATCATAGTCTCTTGATCTCATCCAAGGGTTCAAAATAAACACAAACCAAAAAGGTAAAAGCTAGCGTAAAACATTGACCAAAACATGAAAAAAAATGGGGCAACTAACCACAAAGGAATCCTATAAAATATTACATCTTAACCTTGATTTCATCCAAGGGTTGCAAAAGAAATGCCTAAAAGAGTCCAAATGGCACATGGAAATTGGAGCAAAATATGGAGCAGCTGAGAATAAAAGAAAACTCTATAAAATATTACATCTTAACCCTTGTTTCCATCTAAGGGCCGAAAATGAAGCCGCCTGTAAAAAGTCCAAATGGCACAACAATGTGCCTAGTTTTATTTTGCCAATTTTGCCCTAATTTCCATCCTAGGATTGTCCCAATCCTTGCACTCCCAATTTAGGTCCCCTTGATTATGCATGACCTCTTGAATGAGCCCATTTAAAGCCTTTTCGAGTTGTGCCTTCCTAGACCTTGTGATTGGTCCACTTGGAATTTGTAGAGCTCGATTATTCTCATCATTTCATGTCTAGTTGCACCACTTCTAGAATCTGTACAATCTTGATAGCACTTAATGCCTTTTTCTTCTTCTTTCAATTACTTTTTCTCTTTGTCTTTCTTTCATAGCTTAGGATGAAGAGCATAACATATATCTTTGGTGTGGTTTGGCTTGTTTCAATGTTCACATGGTGCTTGCTTCTCTCAAGAACTTTTCTCCCTATTTTTATTGTTAGTACTCTTAGCTCTGAACTTCTTGGAATTTCAATTGTCACCTTTTTGTCGAATCTCTTATTCTCGAATTTGATGGAAATTGCCATTACTAATGCCTCTTTGAAGTCTTAGACCTTGAACACTCACAACTATGTTTGAATATACTCTTACAATCCTTATATAAATTTCATAAAGAGTTCATGACCATCCAAGTCTAGGTCAAGGATCATTGCTTGATTATGAAATTTGGCTCTATAATCTTATATCGGCTTGTCAAAACTCTGCCTCAAATGCTACTACTTGAACCATCTGTCCTTTTTGAAGCCAACAATGTAAAATTGCTTTTTTATGGCTCACTTAAACTTCTACCATATCATAGTCAATGTACTATAGCATTTGTTATAAGCTTTTCACTATGTCAAAGTATACTTGGTCTACTTTTATATGACAAATTTGATATTCTGACTATATTAATCCAATTGTCAAATTTCTCAACATTGATAACATCATCATATGTCAAGATATCAATCCTAACATCAATTTAAAAAAGTCCTTAAAAGTTTTCTTTTTCCTGTTCTTTTAGTATTTGATTACACCTCTTAGTTTTGATCTTCATCATCCTCTTCTTCTTTCTCATCAGATTCATCCCTATCATAATCTAAAATCACGACCTTTATTATGCTTTTTACATGTTTATTTTTATAAGATGTTTTAGTTTTTGAGGATTCTATTTTGGGATCTTTGAGAACATCATTACGAGACTTGTGTGTAGATTTCTTCAACAACTTGGAAACCATAAGGGTTAGTTTCTTCATTTGTTCCTCTAATGATGCAATATTAGCATTGATTCCTTTGTCTTATGTGTTTTCTTTTTCTTTTGTCGAAAAATATTTTTTGAAATTAATGATTTGTCAAGGTCTTCACTTGAAATCTCAATATGTTTTTGAGTTGAGGCCATATAAATCACACGCAATAAAAGAATCTAGTGCTTTGATACCACTTTATTAAATGTTTCTCGTAAAACTATTAATTAAGAAACATATAAAAACTTAATGCATAATAAAGAACAAACTCTCTCTTATGTTTTATTAACATAGAATAAAAAAAATGTTTGAAGTTGAATACAATTAATTCTTATTTTCTATTACAATTGCATTGCCTTTATAATAAGAGAACCCACCTATATATATTAGCATGGATTGATAAAAATAAAAGATTAAAAGTGATTTAAAATTTTAAACCAAAAAAATTAATTGGATTATAAATTCTCGTGTACTTAAACCTACTCAACTAAATTATAAAAATAAGTATATAATGATAAATAATAATTAATCTAATTATTATTTTTCTTATATATTTAATCATGTACATCCTATTTAAAGTTACTAAAAATGATATCAATAAAATATAAACAATCAATATTATTAATGTAAAAGATAAATCTTTTACACAAATATAAATATTACCTTTTATTAGTGAATTCTTCCTATTAAATTCAAATTTTTTTAACTTTATCTTTTCAATCAACAAATCAAGATAACTAAACAATGATATTATCATTAACTTTTTACTTTTAAAATGAGAGAGAAAATATTGTATAGATTATAATTAGTTGCTTGGTTGTACCTAATGAAAGAAGACATTGAAAATGAAAAAATAGAAATGAACTTGAGGGAGGGAAGAGGGTTAAAGTTAGAATATTATAGTTATTTAGTTCAACTCTTTTACTTTAAAAATATTATTTATGATAATTTGTTTAGCTAAATAGAAAGAGCTTGTAACACAAAGATGTATATTTTAAACATGGTACTTACAAAATGCAAATCTTGTGAGATATAACTTGAATGGACTTTTTTTAATAAGGAATTGATATTTTCATAATAAAAAAATATTAATATTAAAATAATTAATTATTTTAACTAATAATTTATTATTCTTAGGTTGAAAATATTATTTTTACATTAATAAAATTTGTTCTCGTACTAAAGCTACCTAAAGCAGACTGCTTTTCCCGCCTTCGCTTTTCTTCAAATCAGACCAGCAGGATTCAATTGACACATATTTTTCATATTTCTCTGTGTATTATTCTCCATAACGAAAACGTGATGTAAATCCTTTCACTTCTTCGTATTTCATCGATGGGTCAATCATGGTCTCTCCGAAATTTTCGATAATTATTACTATCCAAATCTACAGATCGATTACCATTTTCTTGTCCTGGTTTATATCGGCGTTAGAACGTAAGGGCTGATTTTCTTGGTTCTGTGTAATCTTGACGAGGTCAGTAAACAAATTATTTTGCGAGTATGGCTTCTCAGTTTTGATTAGTTGTACATTGAATTGCTTCAAGTCGTACTTAATTGCCAGAGTTATTTTCTAATACTGACAAATTTATATTCCGACCGTTTGGTTTTAGTAGATGGATTGACTAAATGATTTTGATTTGATTCGTTTAAATTATTAATTTGAGTTCTTAGCTCTTAATATTTATTATGAATCTGTTTCTATATAAGAGAATGGAAGAAAATCGATTAAAACAATTAATAGTGGAAGAGCTGGTTTATGTATCCCGTAATCCATTAAAATTGAGACACAATTTAGGTAGTGAAAGAGACCTAAAAACACTGACATTTAGCCTTTTCAACGCTTACAACACTGATAACTGTAACACATCATACAATTGGTCGGAAGGAACAATAGCCAGAACCCAGCACCATTTTCTTTATATCTACGCATCTGCCTTTTACATGTCCTTTTGACAATATAAACTAATTGATTCCTCATATCCTTAGGTTCTTCATCAGCCTGTGTTGACAAAGAATAATAAATCATGTTAGCCCAAATAGTAATAGTTATCTTAGAATTCGTTATACATGTAGAAAATTATAAAATTATTGTTAGTACTGGCTTAAAATTTTGGGTGCATGGAACAACTTTATCAAAGTAATCCCAATTTTTCTGTTCAAATCCAACAACTTCTAACATTATTATTATGTAAGAAAAAAAGGAAAGAAGGAACATAAAGTGTGAGTTTCCTAGCTGTTTAATCTAAACTAAATCAAACTAAACTAGAAATTGGTTAAAAGAGATATTAGTTTGTCATAATCAGGTGCCTCTCTATTTAATAAAATTTCCCTTCTATGGTTAAAATATGAGACGACTCATTGCAAGTTAGTCATTTGATAGCATTTTATTGAAGAAAAAAATCCATATATCTGAAATATGAAATCAATCTCAAGTGATGTGCATGGTATTACTAATAAAGATAGTCGTGTTCTGTTGAAAATTAGTGTTGAAAACGCCAAGGCCAAAGGCCAAAGGCGTAAAGGCCTTGCCAAATAAAAAAAGCTCTCTCAAAGTTGTATTCTTTCTTTCATATTTTCATTACAATTCTATAGCTATATATAAAGAGATTTACTCCTTGAATTACTCTTTGAATTAAACATTCCTTGATTTACTCCTTGAATTAGGGATTCCTTGTTTTACTCCTTGAATTAAGGATTCCTTGTTTTACTCCTTGAATTAATCCTTAAATTAAGGATCACAACTCCTTGAATTAATGTTCTTGATTTACTCCTTAAATTAAGGAGTTAAATTAAGGAGTTGACACTCCTTAATTTACTCCTTAATTTTATCTCCAATACTCCCCCTCAAGCTGGATCCATAAGGTTTATGGATCTAAACTTGCACAGAAGTCGTTGAAACTGATGAGAAGCCAAGGCATCAAAGGTAAAACTAACAAAAATGCTGATTACGATAGCAAAAAAAAAAATATTGTTGTCGATGTGGACCTTTCCTTTTACCACAATACTTTCCCTCCACATCGGGCAGGTAGGAGCTGCAGGAGAGATTTAATCCATATCGCCAAGAGCTTGGTTTCAATGCTGGGACCTTTCCTTTTACCACAATACTCCTCCTCTACATCGTAGGTAAAAGTTCATCAGAGAGATTTAATCCATCATCGCCAAGAGCTTGGTTTCAATGTGGGACCTTTCCTTTACCATAATACTCACATCAAGTGGCATTATATGATAGATTTAATCCATCATCGCCAAGAGCTTGGTTTCAATGTGGGACCTTTCCTTTACCATAATACTTCCCTCCATACTCGGTAGGCAGGTAAGCCGCAGAGAGATTTAATCCATCATCGCCAAGAGCTTGGTTTCAATGTGGGACCTTTCCTTTACCATAATACTTCTCCTCCAAATCGGCAAGTAGAGCTATAAGAGAGATTTAATCCATCATTGCCAAGAAATTTGATTTGAAAAAACAAAAAAGAATAAGAAATTGCTCGATAGAGTGTCAAACGCATTTGAGCAAAAGAATAACAATTTTTTAAGAAGATCGACTTTCGCCTGATACTCATGTTGAAAAATTAGTGTTGGAAACGCTGTTAAAGGCCAAGGCCTAAAGGCCTTCCAAAATAAAACAAGCTTTCTCAAAGTTGTATTCTTTCTTTCATATTTTCATTACAATTCTATAGCTATATATAAGGAGATTTACTCCTTGAATTAAGGACTCCTTGAATTAAGGATTCTTTGAATTACTCCTTGAATTAAGGATTCTTTGTTTTACTCCTTGAATTAAGGATTCCTTGTTTTACTCCTTGAATTAATCCTTAAATTAAGGATCACAACTCCTTGAATTAATGTTCTTGATTTACTCCTTAAATTAAGGAGTTAAATTAAGGAGTTGACACTCCTTAATTTACTCCTTAATTTTATCTCCATGTTGAAAATTAGTGTTGAAAACACAAAGGCCAAAGGCCAAAGGCCTAAAGGCCTTGCCAAATAAAAAAAGCTCTCTCAAAGTTGTATTCTTTCTTTCATATTTTCATTACAATTCTATAACTATATATAAGGAGATTTACTCCTTGAATTACTATTTGAATTAAACATTCCTTGATTTACTCCTTGAATTAAGGATTCCTTGTTTTACTCCTTGAATTAAGGATTCATTGTTTTTCTCCTTGAATTAACCCTTAAATTAAGGATGATAACTCCTTGATTTACTCCTTAATTTATTCCTTAAATTAAGGTTCTTGATTTACTCCTTAATTTACTCCTTAAATTACTCCTTAATTTTATCTCCAATACTCCCCCTCAAGCTAGATCCATAAGGTTTATGGATCTAAGCTTGCACAGAAGTCGTTGAAACTGATGAGAAGTCAAGGCAACAAATGTAAAACTAACAAAAAAAAATGCTGATTACGATAGCAAAAAAAAAAAACAAAATTATTGTTGTCGATGTGGGACATTTCCTTTTACCACAATACTTCCCCTCCACATGGGGCAGGTAGGAACTGCAGGAGAAATTTAATCCATCATCGCCAAGAGCTTGGTTTCAATGTGGGACCTTTCCTTTTACCACAATACTCCTCCTCTACATCAGGTAGGTAGAAGTTGCAGGAGAGATTTAATCCATCATCGCTAAGAGCTTGGTTTCAATGCTGGGACTTTTCCTTTTACCATAATACTCTTCCTCCACATCAGTAGAGAAGCCGCAAGGAGAGATTTAATCCATCATCGCCAAGAGCTTGGTTTCAATTGGGACCTTTCCTTTTACTACAATACTCCTCCTCCACATCAACTCGGTAGAAGCTGTAGGAGAGATTTAATCCATCATTGCCAAGAGCTTGGTTTCAATGTAGGACCTTTCCTTTTACCATAATACTTCCTCTCCAAATCGGGCAGGTAGGAGCTATATGAGAGATTTAATCCATCATCGCCAAGAAATTTGGTTTGAAAAAACAAAAAAATAAGAAATCGCTCTGATAGAGTGTCAAACGCACTTTGAGTAAAGGAATTACAATTTTTTTTAAGAAGATCGACTTGCTCTGATACCATGTTGAAAATTAGTGTTGAAAACGCCAAGGCCAAAGGCCAAAGGCCTAAAGGCCTTGCCAAATAAAAAAAGCTCTCTCAAAGTTGTATTCTTTTTTTCATATTTTCATTACAATTCTATAGCTATATATAAGGAGATTTACTCCTTGAATTACTATTTGAATTAAACATTTCTTGATTTACTCCTTGAATTAAGGACTCCTTGAATTAAGGATTATTTGAATTACTCCTTGAATTAAGGATTCTTTGTTTTACTCCTTGAATTAAGGATTCTTTGTTTTACTCCTTGAATTAATCCTTAAATTAAGGATCACAACTCCTTGAATTAATGTTCTTGATTTACTCCTTAAATTAAGGAGTTAAATTAAGGAGTTGACACTCCTTAATTTTATCTCCAATATGTTCACATGAGAAACTTACATTGTGATATATCTTAAGTACTGCCCGAAGTTAAATAATATGAAATCCAGGAACAGAACTCTCTGATAGCCATTTTAGGTTATCCTCGTCTAAATATAAGAGGGACCGGCCAATTATATAATAAAATGTTATCTATTTTGGTGATTTATGAGTTCTCAATTATAGGACCATGTGCGCTTAATCGAAAACAATTAGGATTAGATTTCATGTGGGCATTTCCTTTCTTAGTTTGGTAACGTACGAACAATATGGATGGAGTGGGGTGTTTATAAAATAGCAACAAAGGTTAACCCAACCCAAAGGCTTATAGTACATATAACACCACACTAGTATCATTTTTTAGCAATGGCGAACTCTCTTTTTATGATGTAACAATTAGCTCTTGAAGTGTATAACAATATGCGTAGCACCTTCTAGCACATCACAGTATGAGTTAGGAATAATGCTTCTGCTGTGCTTTAGACTTGTTATGCACTTGTTTTCTGTTTTTATATATTCAAAGACTTTTATAACTTGATATTTCGTTTGTTTATGCTCCTCGAGGTTGATAGACTAATCCAGTGAGGACTGTTCAAAAACATATAGTTAAGCAGCAATCTACATAATATACAAATTAGACATTTATTGTATAATCCCTTTTGTCAAGACCCAGTACTGATCCTTAGAAGACAATGTGATTGTGATCAGGCTCCTGTCGTACTCTTTTACTAAGAATTCATGATGAAGACATCCAATTCTAGGCAAACTAGGTGTTTACTTCTAGCTTGGAATCAGAGCGTTAGAATAGGAAACTTGGACGCAGAGGCAGAACGCTATATGATTGTAATAAGGTAATTAGCAATAAGTACAATACCTCTGCTCCTCACGAAAACATCCATGATTGCTTCCAGTAGCTTTGTAATTGGGTATAGGGAATTTACCAGATTCTATGTTCATGAGATCCTGTACAAGAATCTCATAATGTCTCTTGACCTCCTCTTCTGTTTTCCCACCCACCGCATTGGCCACATTTTGCCAGCGGTCAGGGGTGTCCTTGTCATACACAGCTAGAGCTTTCTCAAATAGCTTGTTTTTCTTAGGCGTCCATGACGAGTTTGAATTACACGAGTAAGATAGGGAGCTTGATGCCATTTATCTTACTTGAAGGTATGAACAAAATTTGGAGATGGGGAACGTGAATGTTAATTAGGCTGAGTTGGGTGACAAAATGAACATGTAGTAAGCCGGTATATTTAAGTAATATGTTGTTTCTCTAGCAAAGATTTTGCATAAGAGAAAAGCTATAAGTTGTTTCCGTCAATCTAAAAGACTGAAGTCAAGGGATGGTATGGGCAAGAGACTTCTGTGGTCCTTATAAACCTGAGAGAGGATAGTGAGAGTGAGCAAGTAGGAGAATATTTTAAGGGATACCACATGATGTGATTCGCTTCCATGACAAGGGATAGGGAAGATAAGAAGTCGAAAGGAGGCGTCCAACTTCTTTCTCTTTACTGAAGCATTTCAAACTCTTTTTCTCCTTTTCATGTCATTTAGTTATCTTCTGAAAAGAAAATGCTTATAACACATAAAATTCCGCACTTATATATATTATTTATATTGTAACACGTGATCATGAAAAATAGAAAAATAATTTATATTTTAAAATAATTCTGCAAAGTGGCAAAATATAAGTAGGTGCATTCATCCTTATCGCAAAGTGGAATTTCTAGAGAATTTACAGCCTGGTAGGGATTAGATTAGATCCTAATTCTCAGTCTACCCAATAACATAGATGCGCTAATCTTATGAAACTTCAGCTCACCTTTACGACCCACAAAAGACACAAGCAAGACATTCTGCTTTATCTTTAGTTGGACCAGACTATTTTTGTTGCTATTAATGTTAAGGAATTATAAAGAAGAAATAAATTTACATATAACTATATTTTGTATGTTATGATAAGTGTTAATATTATCTTAAAAATAAATCATATCTTTAATTTTTAAAATAATTATGACACATTATATGACTTAAAAAATGTGATGGTAAAAATGAGGATAACTTTGTGTGTTATTAACATTTCTCTTTCTCTTACTTTATATTACAATTATTATTAGTTACTTTTAGAGTATACTTCTTCCTATTTTTATTTATTGTTTTTATTAAATATTGAGTTTCTGTATTTTTTTTAAAATAAATAATTATATTAATATAGTATTTCGTTAACATAAAATACTAGCTTACTTACCTCAATAATAATCAATAATTTATTATCGGATAACTTTCAATAATATTCTCTCCATAATAAGTATATAATTTTTCTTGCATCCTAAACAGTAATATTTATGATGATGATGGTAGCAATATTTTTATAATCGATAATGATATCATGATAACAAAAAAAGTGATATTGATATTGATTTAACAAATTAATAACTCAATTAATAGATACGGAGATTTGATTGCTATGGCATGTGAATGGAAGTATAATAATATTAGGGTAGCATTTGTTAATTAATTAACATTATTGTTAGATTAAACCTTTTGTTTTTAGAAACAATTAAGTGATGAAGGGTTAGTTGATTTGGTAGGGATAAGATGACTGCCTTAGTTGTTGATAGATTCGACTAGCCTTCCCTTCAATGAGACACCAGTCTCATTGTGTCCAAATGCCGTACATGTTAGTTAACCAAGGCTAGAAAACAAAACACATGTTTTTATACCACATTGTTGTACCTCATGATCCTTAGAAGGATTTAGGCATGAACTTTTTGTTTGGTTTACCTCAAATTATTAGGCTTATGATTTCACCCTTCTTGTTATAGAAAGATTCTCTAAAATGGCTCACTTCATCCTATGTTTCAAAACCTTTGGTGCTACTTAGGTAGCCAAGTTGATTTTTAAGGAAAATAGTTCGATTTTATAGGCTTTCATTTGCCTTATCAAGATGTCAAGTTAGCTATTTTTAAAGACAATTTGGATACTTTTTAACATTACACTAAAATACTCTTGTTACCCTCAAAACGATAGCCAAACTAAGGTCGTTAACAGTAACTTAGGTGACATGTTTCGTTGCTTGGTTGGTGAGAAAGTTGGCAATTGGGATCTCTTGTTACCCACAATTGAGGTTGCATATAATAACTCAGTAGTTTCACTAGTAAAAACCCATTTGAAATTAGTTATGAACTTAAACCTTCCCTAACCTATTGATCTCTTACTCTTTTCCTTTGAATCATGTTCATTTGATTTTACTTATAGTTTTGACAACACATTTGTAACCTTCTTAATGAAATAAAGAGGAAAATTACATTGAGTAATTATCAATGCGAACTTGAGGTTGATGTCCATCGTAGGCAACGTGAATTCCAATTGGGAGATTCTCATGGTTTGCCTTTACCCATCTCGTTTTCCAAAAGAAAGTTTCAAAATTTGTATGCTCGATTTGTTGGTCCTTTTGTAATTGTTCGTCGCATAAGATCTAATGCATGTTTTCTTGATTTACCTACAAATTTAACTATTAGTCCTATTTTTAATGTGATACATATGTATCCTTATCTAGGCACATTTGAGCCTTCTGCTTTTCCTTTTGATGTTTGTGCAGATACATTTGTAGTACCTGCACCACATATATCACACAACACTCAAATTATGAGAAGATTTCATATGTCATTAAGGATTAATATGTCATCTTTTCCATTAATGGTTTTCGTCATTTTCTTTTTCATTGGAAATATAATATTTACATTGGTGATACTTGGATTAGAGAAGATGAATTATACCGCATTACTCCTACCTCGTTGGAATAATATGACCTCTATAACTAATTAGGCGTCAAGTCTTTCCATGCTAGAGAAAATTGATGCCAATCAGATTACTTATTATTTATCATTTTATTCGTACAAACATTTATCTTTATATTAGAGAACTTCTATAAATAAGAGATTGATCATTGTAATCAACATAACTCGGAAATAAAAAATAATCATTTGTTTCTTTTTTTTCTCTCTTACTCTTACTTCTAAATTCCTTTGTTGGTTTTTAGATGCATGGAAGTACATCTTGACGACGATTATCATTCTGGATACGTGGAAGCACATATCAACAAAGGTTGTCCTTTTGGAGATAAGTCTAACTATTGTTTGTTTGTGAACACCAAGTTGATACTAAATGAACGACGCTCTTTCTAGATACTTGATGCATACTTGGGTATGGCCACCCTTACTTCACATTGTGACTAGACACCCTTTGGATAGTTAGGTTCTCAAGATGAAACTTGGTCAATCAAGTTGGACTCTAGCTTACTAGGATGATCATAGGTGGCCAGGGTAAACCCTAGTTTGTTGACCTAGACCTTGGCTTGCCAAATGAAGGTAACTGTTTGGAAAGTGTTGTTTAGTGGCACAACTTAGAAACATAGTGATTCCTAACTTCCAAGTTCATTATTTTAAGTATAAGTTGGTGAGTCATGAATGAAATTTTTCTAGTCAATGGGAACATTTTTTTTAGAAAACCTTGGATGTTGGAAGACATTATTGTGACACATTTTAGCTATACTTGTTGCTTTGAATCATGGTAGTAGCCCTTTGGGAAATTTGTGAATGTTTCACAATTTGTTTAAGTTTTTCTTTTTGGGGATGGTTAAGTTTGTGATCTTCCTCAAAAGGACAACAAAGAGGGACAACAGTGCATACTCATCACATGTGGCTAGTGGCTAGTCTGTAATGGCATGTCGGATGGAGTCTAGGTGGATAGAACTTGGGCGGTTACATTGCAATCCATCATGACTTGGATGGTGATGTCTTGGATTGTGTTATAATTGGGATGGCATGACCTAGAAGCATCCACAGATCTTATTCAATTCCATTTCCATTCGCTTGACTCATATATAGAGTCTATCTTGGTTGTTCGTCTCCAAGTGCATCACTTTTTGGCAAACATTATTATGGATGTCAAATTTATAGCCTGTGATATCGTCAATGCGACTATCATGAGATGATTGCTTCTATCATCTAGACTCGAGGTGGTTCCTCAAGTCTAGATGATAACTGATAAAGTGAATCTAGATCTAACGAAAAAAATGGTAAAAGAGTACTACATTTTGGACGAATGACATTGGCTAAGTCAGTGAATCAAGGGGGATCATGCTTGGGAAAACGACATGGATACAGAGTCATGTGCAGATGAGCATTGGATGAGATATGGTTATCCAGTCAGTGTGGTAACTTATATTGTGGCTCGCATGTAGGTCATTATGTTGCTGTAAGTTAATGTACGTGTGCATGAGCCTGCATAAGTTTTGGGTATTGAAAGATGCTGTATGGATAGCTTTGATGAAGATGACTTCTTTTGGAAGCAGGAAGTATCGGGAGCACTTGATGTTGTGCTTCCTTTGCATCGATAACTAGATGCCAATGTTAGGCTTCTTAAACCCCTTTTGGGAGCAGGAAGCTCATCTTGTAGTCAAAGGGTATAGGCAAAGAGAAAATGTAGTTTTCTTAGATACATTTTCACCAGTCATGCGAATAACTTTCGTATGTGTACTTTTCTCTCTTGCTGCTATCCATGATTTAGTAGTGCATCAAATGGATGTTAAAACTGCTTTCTTAAATGGTGACTTAGAAGAAGAAATTTATATGGACCAACCTGAAGGTTTTGTTGTCCCAGGTCAAGAAAATAAAGTTTGTAAACTAGATAAATCATTTTATTGTCTAAAACAAGTACCTAAGCAATGACATGAAAAAGTTTGATAATCTAATTATCTCATATGGATTCAAAATAAATGAAAGTGGCAAATGCATTTATTATAAATCAAAAAATGACATTTGCACTATTATATGTTTATGTATTTATTATAAATCAAAAAATGACATTTGCACTATTATATGTTTATACGTGGATGACATGTTTATTTTTGGATCAAATATTCATGTTGTAAATAATGTGAAAACTTTGTTATGTGCTAACTTAAAAATGAAAGATCTTGGAGAAGCGAGTGTAATCTTTGGTATAAAGATTACTAGGTTTGAAAAGGGACTTTCTCTAGATCAATCTCATTACATTGGGAAGATCTTAAAGAAATATAATTACTGTAATTGCAAACTCGCATGTATTTCTTATGATCCTAGTGCAAAGTTGTTTAAGAACACCAGAGACGGTGTAGACAAACTGAGTATGCGAGCATCATTGGTAGCTTACGTTACGCTACTGATTACACTAGACCAGACATAGCTTATATTGTGGGACTACTATGTAGGTTTACCAGTAGACCTAATATAGAGAATTAGAATGCTATTGAAATGATCATGAGATACCTTAAAAGAACTATGAACCTTGAATTACATTATAAAAAGTTTCCTACTGTTCTAGAAGGATACATCAATGTTGATTGGAACACTTTATCAGAAGACTCCAAAGCAATTAGTGGCTATATATTTAGTATTGTTGGTGGAGATGTTTCTTGGAAGTCTAAGAAACAGACAATATTGGCTCAATCTACGATGGTGTTTGAAATGATAGCACTAGCTACTGCTAGTGAAGAAGCAGGCTGGTTAAGAAGTCTGTTAGCTGAGATCCCTTTATGGGAAAGACTTATACCAGTTGTCCTGATCCATTGTGATACTATTGCGGCTATTGCAAAGATTTAGAGCCGTTATTACAACGACAAGAGACAACAAATACACAATATTGTTAGAGAATTTCTCTCTACAGGAGCTATAAGAGTGGATCATGTACGTATTGATGAAAATTTGGCTGATTCTTTGACAAAAGGATTAATAAGAGAGAAGGTTTTCAAAACCTCAAAAGGAATGAGATCGATGCCTTTAGAATGAAGGGTCACTCGTGATGGTAACCTAACTTATGGATTGGAGATCTCAAGAAATAAGTTCAATGGGTAATAACAAGTCATGAAGTGATATGAAATGAATCATGCTATTATGAAGTCCCATTCTATATTGTTAGAAGCATGAAGTCCTGAAGCGACAGAAAATGATGAGTTAATTATTAAAACTCTTAATGAGTTCTATACTTTACGTGGAGTGGAGTACATAGCTATAAGAGCACTATTGATAGACTCACATATGTGAATGTGGAAGTGTGGCCACTTCATACGTAAATTTTGGGCAAAATTTACTAGAGCATTTACTATACTTGGATACACGTGCATGACCGTAAAACACAAACTTTTCGAACTACACCTTGGAAAGGTTGTGTGTGTAATATTGTTAGAGATAGAGTTCAAAACTACGAGTTACTCTAGTATATTCTAAAGCATTAACATTATGCAAAGATTTAAGTTGATAGACATCTTTTGCTTATGCACAATCTTATACTTTTAATTGATAGGTTACTCGATGAAACTATTTTTATGTCAAATTCAAGTGGGGGATTGTTGGAAATGAATTTAAATAAAAAATATTTTTATTATTTTTATGACCGTTATTTCATAATTATGTAACCGTTATTTTATGGCCATTATTTTCATAATTATGTGACCGTTACACATAATTTTTCAACTATAAATAGAGGGCAATAACCCTTAGTTTTAGAACACAACTCAACAACTCAAAAACGGTTCTACAATTTTTCATAACAAAACAAAAAAAAATTCAGAATTGTTTTATTAGATTTTCGAGCAACATAAATATTTTAGAGGTGTAGTATTCTAGACTTCATTAGTGCAGTGAAGCTCCGAGACAGAAAAAAGATTCTGGGTTATTTTATCCGAGGGATGACGAGGCTGTATTTGCTTGCACAAATTTGGGCAAAACTACGAAACATCTTAAAGAGAGCGACCTAGTCCGCGACTCAACTCAAACAATATATTTCAGTATATCGGTAATATTGATCTTACATAGTTTTTCACATACTTGTTCCAACATCTTTGGATATTGAAAGATGCTACATGGATATACTTTGAAGACGAGGACTTCTTTTGGGAGCAGGAAGTATCGGGAGCACTTGATGTTGTGCTTCCTTTGCATCGGCAACTAGATGCCAATGTTAGGCTTCCTAAACCCCTTTGCTTTTCATACCAACCTTTTTCATAGGTGGTGGAAGTTGAGTGTGCACTTTGTCACCTGAATCCTTGGTGGACCAAAATGGCAGGTGAGTCCTCACTAATTGCCTCCAAATGTATAACCTTGGTTTTTTAGATCGAAGAACTTGTGGAAGAAATTAATGAAGAACACAATGAGGTCCAATAAGTACAAATATACTTGGTCTACTTTTTTTAAAATTTTTTAATTTCAACCTTTCAATATGATTTTGTAGATTGTTTAGCACGAAATATTAAATACCTTTACCTTTTTTCTTCCATTTTTTTAGGATATATTTATTCAACTGAATTCGTTTTTAACATTTAAAAGACATGTTTTTCTTAAGTTATTAAAAAAATATATGGAACATATCTTTGAATATGTATTAAACATATATTTTTTGTACGTGTGACTTAAAAATAGAATTATATGTGGTTGTAATATGCAATTAAATCTCATACTTTCGGTCATCAATAATCCCGTCAATCTGTTTGAAAAGAGCTCAGGTGTTTTTCATGTTATCCGAATTTAAATTAATTAGCAGATAAAAATTCTTTGGGGGATGGACGCCTTTGTCGTTCTCTTGAAGAACTTGCCTGCTACCAGGATGAGTTTATTTTACAATTGAATTTGAACCCAGCCATCAGAGGATCTTAATTAATGTTAGAATTGTCTCCCAATCATATCATCTTACTCTTGAATATTTTGTTCTCAACATCATATTCTGAGGAATGGGTGAACTAATGTTACCACTTTTTCTACTTTGAACACTTGATTCTCTGTCTTCTTCTTCCCCCTGCTCAATTTCTACTACTTGCAAGTCATCTATAAAAATTATTACTCTTTGTACGTAGTGAGACACTAAAACGTGTAGGACATACAGCGATGCTAAATGATCAATCTTAGGATTTAAAGTAAAAGTATTTTTCTGAAATGCTGTCAATATTCTGCTAGTTCATGACAAGAGTCTTTATGCTATAGTCACCACTTGTTGTCTTAGTGTCGTTTTTCGATTCTTTTTCTTTCTTGGGTAAGGATATCTGATTCTTCTTGCCGGCTGCCAAAACGAATGCTCTAACTGTACAATTTGTTTTTTCCAATGAAAGTATAGAACTTTTTTCCAATGAAAGTATAGAACTAGAAGAATGGTTAAAAAAAGTAAAGATAGAGAATGACAGCCTAGTGGAGAGTATTTTTATTCTTCTTTTTTTTTTTTTTACTTTTCTTTTATAAGAAACGATACTTTAATCTGATTTTAACTCTTAAAACATGAGAAAGATGAGTCTTATTTTGGATGGTCATATACTTTTAGTAATGAAGACGATTATATATTATTATTATTATTATTATTATTATTATTATTATTATTATTATTATTATTATTTTCGCTTGTTGCAATAAATTCATTTTTTGTTTAAAAAAAATAGAGAGATCATAGGAATGCTCAAAAATACAAACAAACAAGAAAAGTGATGGCTGTAGAAGGAAATATTTTTTGTACTCTTATACATTTGATTTGAATATTGAAATTTCAGCTAAGCCTTGGACATCCCATATTATTATGATTTTACAGAGACGATCAGATTCCAATTTCATGTAGTCCGAATTTTTTCATTAGTAACGTTTCGGATTATGTATTCATATATCTTATAACTATTATAATAAAAAATTTCATCATAACCAATAAGTAGTAATGTGGTATATTTTGATTGGTAAGGGTATCAAATGTATTTTCTATAATTTAATTTTAGATAATTTTTTTAAATTATATTTAATATAAAAAATAATTGATTTATATATTAATTATTTTTTATTGAGAGAAATTAAAGAAGAAATCAAAAGACTCGTAAAATAGTTGATTTTATATGAATAAATATAAAATTTATAAATTACTTTTTAGTGAAATTTATAAAGAAAAAATCAAAAAACTCATGATTATTATAATAGCTTTTAATTATTATTGAATTAAAAGAGAAAATAAAAAATCTTCTAAATATGTGTTAAATTTTAATTTATTTTTTAAATTATATTTAGTGTAAAAATAATTTGTTATGTGTATTAATAATTATTTTTTAGTAGAATAATAAAATGAAAAACAAAAAAAATTTCTACAATATTTGATTTTTATGGAATATTTGGTTCTATGTGAGATTATTAATGAATTTGATAATTAAAAAAATAAAAATACCCATTAACATTATAATAATTGTTTATTATTAAGATATTAAAATAAAAAATCAATTTTTTACTAAATGTGTGCTAAATTATTATATTTAGAAAAAATCTACTGTAACTAACCATTTATTTTCTTAAACAACATCATCAAACTATAATTTAAATTAAGTTAATTTATTTTTAAAATTATATTTAATGTAAAAAATAATTGATTATATGTATCAATCATTTTATTGAGAATTAAAATTTAAAATCAAAAGAGTCTTAAAATAATTGATTCTATATAAATAAATTTAAAATTTATTTATTATCTTATAGTGAAATTTAAAAAAGGGAAAATCAAAAGTCTCTTGATCATTGTAATAATTGTTTATTATTATGATAATAAAAGAAAAATCATAAGTCTCCTAAATATTTCTAAATTTTAATTTATTTTTTAAATTATTTTGTGTAAAAATAATTCATTATATGTATAATTATCTTTTGGTGGAAGAATAAAAGCAAAAATCAAAAGAGTCTTAAAATAGTTGGTTACATGTGAAAGAGTTAATAAAATTTATAATTAAAAAGAAAATTAAAAGAATCATTAATATTATAATAATTATACATTATTATGATATTAAAAGAGAAAATAAAATTTGTACTAAATTAATATACTTAAAAAATATATATTGTAAATATCAATATATTTTTTCATATAGCATTATTCAACTATAATTTATTTTTTAAATTATATTTAGTTTAAAATTAATTAATTATATATATGAATTATCTTTTAGTAGTAGAATTAAAAAAAATTCCAAAAATAATTGATTTTATTTGAATAAATTTAAAATTTATAAATTTTTTCTTACTAAAAATTTTAAAAAGTAGAATCAAAATACCTATGATCATTATAATAATTGTTTATTATTATGAAAGTAAAAGAAAAAATATATTATAAATATCTGTTAAATTTTAATTTATTTTTTAAATTATATTTAGTGTAAAAACAATTGATAATATGTACTAATAACTATTCTTTAATATGTACTAATATCAAAATACCTATGATAATATTTGATTTTTTTATGATATTTAATTTATTTGAAAGAGTTAATGAAATAAACAATTAATAAGAAAATGAAAAGATTCATTAGCATTATATATTATTATAAAATTAAAATAGAAAATAATTGTTTTATTAAATTATGTTAAATTAGTAAATTAAAAACCTACTGTATATTTTAAAAAAATTATAATAAGTATTAATGTATTTACTTATATAACATAATCCAATGATAATTAGTTTTAGACAACTTATTTTCTAAATTATATTTAATATAAAATTTAATTGATTAAATTTATTAATTATCTTTTAGTAGGAGAATTAAAAGAAATAACTAAAATACTCATAAAATAATTAATTTTATGTAAATAAATTTAAAAAGAGGAAATCAAAAGACCTATATCATTATAATAATTTTTATTATTACAAAATTAAAATAAAAAATCAAAGGTCTCTTTAAATTATATTTATTATTTATCTTTTGTGGAATCATATAATATTTTATTCTATATGTAAGAGTTAATAAATTGACAACTATAAGAAAAATCAAAAGATACATCAATATTATAAAAATTGTATACTATTATAAAATTAATATTTTACTAAATATTTTCTAGATTAATATACTTAAAATTTTTTGTAATCCATAAAATGTGATTACAAAATTCTACAAAGAGACACTTTCTTTTTACTTAATTTTATAAGCTATAGTATGTTAAATATTTTAACTATTTTAATATTTTTCAAATATTTTTCTGAAAATTTTGAATTTAATGCATTGTGTTATCAATATATATGTTGTAAAGATATCAAAGTAAATTTATCTTTTATGTTTTTGTTTGAAACATATTGTGCAACTATATATTTAAATATATAGTCTTTTTGATAAACAAAAACTTATATATTTTGAGCAATAAATGAAATTTTATTTAATTAATAAATTTTAAATTTGTAAAAATCATTTAATGTCATTGTTATTGTTTGTGATTTTATATGTTTTAGTATAAGATTAATCATTGTATAAATTTTTTACTTTACCTTAATTTTAACTCATCGCTTTGATTTTGATTTTTGATTTTTCGCTTTATGCATTTTTAATGTCACAAGATTGAGATAAATAAAATCTAATAAATTTAAGACAAGAAAAACTAAATGATTATATATTTATTAAACTCTTTGTATTTTTAACTTAAATTTTTATATGTCATTTAAATTAATTGTACTATATTATGATTTATTGTAATATTTTAAATTAAACTCCTTAAGGTGCAATTATAGATTAAAAAATTGGAATATATCTTGATATATGGTGATAATATCCAATATTCATAAGGTTCGACATGGATAGGACTACCTAATATTGCTTTAACCAAATTATTGGGAAAATATTGAATATCATGGATAATATCTAGGATATAACATAGCAATTTTTGCACTTTAATTTTACAGAAAAATTGGATACTATGTACGATATTATTAATTTTTTAAAAATTTATGCAATGTATTTTTTGAGTTTTTTTCCTACTTTTTAATGAAAAATTATAGATAAATAAAGATTTTAAATATTTTTTAGATTAAATAATATTTTGATCCAATTTGAACCTATGACTTACTATGTAAGAGAAATAAGTCTTAGTGTAAGTGAAGCACAAACATATTATAATGTTTTATTTACATGGAAGTAATTTTGTTGGGTCATTATGTTACAAATGAGAACAAAAAGATATGGAAGAACATGATAGTGTAATGAGTGGTGATGATGATGGTAGAGATGAAGAAAACATAACATCTCGTTGTAAATATAATCAATATTTAAGTCCATTTACTTATAAACTAACTATACACATGTCATACACAAGATAAAGAATATAGAAGTAAAGGTGCCAATCCAGGAATAGGTGCTATTGGAAAGGAATACACAAAAAAACATTATAGATAATACAATGATATGTCAGAATCAAATAAGAAAATAATGATTATAAGTTTATATTTAATGAGCTTTAATACGAATGAAAGTAATATTTTAAATAAAATGTGTGTACAAAATGTTTATGAAATCTTTGAAAACCTTCTAAGTTAACCCATAGTTTTCTTTTCACGAAAATGTAATAGGAAGAGATCAACAACATACTCATAAAATATTAATCATTATATTTACACAACATATAACTATATGTCATGTCATCAACATTACTTGAATCAAGATAGCATGTGCTTTGAACTCTTTAGAAATTGTTTTAGATATAATTATAATAATTTTTTTATTTTTTTAGTATTAAAATACCTTATTTTCACTTAAATTATCCTTTATTTGGTATGCATCTATTGACTTATTGAGAAAATTATTATATTAAATGTAATATTATTTAATTTTCTCTATTTTAAATTATTATCTAAAATGTTAATATTTTTAAAAACTTTTTTCTTTTATATGATTTTTTGTTGATATTGATAATATTTTTGATGCTTTTATAAAATCAAATTGTCAATATATTTATAAACATTGATATTTTATCCTTGTATGTACATTTGATTGATTAGTAAACTTTATATGCAAAAGAAGCAAGCTGACTTGAGAAACTTTTACCTCATTTAGCGTCAGCTCAAAACAAATGATTTCAAGAGATAAATATCAATAATATCGTTGATATTTGTGTTAGAAAATTTGGATAAAATAGTATAATCATAAATTCTCCCTCCAAAGATCTTCCTTAGTTGAATATCAAATAACAGAGAAATAGATAATACACAACACAAGAATTATAGTGGAAACTCCAAATTAGAGAAAAACCACTTTCGTTGTAAAAAGATAACTAGAGAAAAATTCACTATGTGAAAAATTGTTACAACCACACTCTCAGTAATTTTCTCACACACCCAAAAGACAAGAGCAATTACAAGCCCAAGAGAATTTTTCCACAAAATTCTCTCACTCAAGAACTTCTCATACAAGCTTTTCTCTATTTTTGGGATGATGAATAATGAAGAAATGAAGCCATATTTATAGCCTTCAAGTTCTCATTTCATATGCCAAACATTTCTTCATTCAACAAAATTAGGCTACCTAATTTTCCTATTCTTTATTCAAACAAGGTTAGGCACCTCCATCTTTGACAATATGGTAAGCCACCTTCCATGAATTTTCTTCTAAATTAGGCACCTCCTATTTTGACTAACAAACCTAATATTATTTCTAATCAATCATAACAATTTGCTTATTCTTCACAAATATTTCAACTATTTAAAAATGTAAAAGATGACATTCGACTTTAACAGAAGTTAAATATTACTATTATTTAATGTTATTTTTTGCGATTTGTGTGAAATCAAAGGGTATATTTGATTTTAAGCAAACAGCTTATTTTCTCTTGTATTTAAATATTAAATAATCAATAATATTAAGCTAATAAAATAAATAAAATAAAAATGTAATATTTTTATTTTATCATAATAATATAAAGCATAAAAATTAAAAAATAAATAAATACATATAAAATTAAAAAATATAAACAAATACTTATCAACTAAGAAAATAAAATTGAAATACATAGGATGAATATTTTTTTAAAAATTTATCCCAAATAAAATGCAATACAATTATTATTTTATTTTTTAATTAAAATAGAAATGGTTAGAATTCAATTTTAATTAAATTTAATGACATATAACCTTAAGACGTACTTATAAAAATAACATAATATTTTTAGTTTTAACATTTATAGTGAAATTAATAATAAAACTAATAAATTAAATTAATTTATAAAAAATCTAAATAATTGAGACTAAATTTTAAAAAATAAGTACTTATAAGTTAATTAATTTGGATTAAATTATAATAAATTATTTTTAGTAAAACTATACTATTAATACAAATGCATACTCAATCTCTTGAATGTGACAAGTAATTTTTTAATCATGTTAATTGTATCAAGGAGATTAATTTTTTTTTATGAAATTAACTAATTAGTTAGTTAATTTTTTAATAAATAAATATTAACAATAAGAGAAAATTTTGAAAAATGTAGAAAAATAGAAATATTTTTAAAAAATAAATAGTGAAAGAGAGATGAAGACATACGAGAGAGGAAAGAAACCAAGAACATTGAATTAATTTTTTAAGAATATTTTTTATTTAGATAAGCTTTTATATTTTATATATATTCTTTTATTTAGATTTTTATTCTAACCAAATATCGTAAATAATTAAATATTTTTTTTACCTTATTATTATTTTTAAAGGATATATCAACAATTTAACAAAAAATAAAAAAAAACATGTGTGAAATAATGGATAGAAAAGTTAACATCATTACCGATGAAACTATTTATAATAATACGTCTAACATCAGTATCATTAGAGACACATTTTTTAAATATTAAGAATATTTATGAAAAAGTATGAACTAGAGACATATTTTCAAATATTAAGAATATTTGTAAAAAAAATATAAATTTCATATATATAATATGAACCTTAAATGTATGATTAATATTTTTTCTTCAAGACTTATAGTTACGGAAAATTATTCTATATTATAAAAATATCACGTACGTTTTCATAATTTTAATGATCTATTTTTACTATTAAGTAAAATTCTACTATCTCATTTGATGTTATCCCAAATTTAAGATATTAGTTTTTTTTCATAATTAATAATTAAGTGCACATAATGGTCCAGAAGTGACTATCTTTTGGCGAAACCAATAATGACAAAATCATCGATTAAAGTTTTGAGTACCATTTAAGATTAGCCTGTATTTGTTGCTCAACCACTCGTATGGCAACAAATAAAACTGGCTTCCTTTGAACGCAAGAAGTCATTGATCTAATCTTTTAACCAATTTTAGAGTAATGTTATATAACAATATCAGTGAGATACATTAACATTTAAGATCGGTTAAAATATGTGTTATATACATCAATAAATAAATACAACACACATTCTAAGAATATATAACCTATTACTACTTGTCACATAAGTAGTGATATAGTTACTATTGTGTTAATTAGTATGGATAAATATAAAATTTCCAGTACACATTAATGGTAATAAAAGCCATAATTGCCATTCAAAAGACGCACAAACTCCATATTAGCAAAAAGAGCAAGCTTGAGCAATGGAAAAAGAAATTCCATCGATGAATATTCCTATTCACAAAGAGTCCTTGATCAGCTTACACTATTTTTTTTTGGCTCTTTCTAAAACTTGACCTACATGAAGTGCACCATTGTATTGATATCCTATTTTAAATTGAGATAAAATGTTAACGAGATTCGTGATATAATTCATTAATTTTCAAAACTTATCTCATATTTTCTTACTTAATTTTTAATGAAATGAAATAGCAAGAAGATAATAGTAATTCAAATATATTATTTGTCCGAGTCTAAATAAAACAAGAGTAAAAATATAAAAATAATAGAAAATATAATATATGATTATTCATAATATATGCTTAATAAAAAAAAATATATGTTCAAAGTTAGATTAATTGAAGCAACGAAAAAGATGTGTTATTTAAATGAAATAAAATGATTATATAATGAATTCATTAGAGATATTAAATAAAAAAGAAAATAAGATAAAAGATAAAATAACTCACTTTACATTAACATCGTAAAAGATTTCACTCCTATTCACGTGTATATACAATCACAGTTAATAATTTTTATAGAAGTAGCTTAACAAAAATAAATATATAAATAAGAATTTGTATGGCTTTCACATTTTATGAAGCTGTCACGAGCATGTGTTTAGTCTTACTGATCAACAATCTCCTTGATTCAGATAATAGATTGACAAGAAATGCTTTTCTAGTCCCCGGAATTATATCTTCTGTTGGCACCGGAACCGGTGCTGGAGCAGTGGTAGGTGGTACAGTGATTACTTTTCTTGTAGGAGGATATTGCTCGGTATATTCATCCAATATTCTTCTTGCCTTCAGTTTTTCACTCTTTCTTTCTTCATTCTTTCTGGCTACAAAATAGGAGCAAAGGGACACTTGTTACATCATATACGTACAAGCTACATAAAGGTAAAATACCAGAAAGTTCAAGTTTTTTAAATCTCTTTCTCTTACCATCTGAATCCAAGCTAGGTTTTGAAGTCTCTGACAATTGAACAAGCGTGGGGGTGATGATAATGAGTAAAGCCCAGAAGAAGAATATCACAACAAAGATTCTTCCACTCATATTTATTGGCGAATAACCGAAGGGAAGGTGACAAAATTGTTTAATGCGAAACTTTGTAGAATTGTGGAATATGAAATGGAAGGAAGAGAGAGAGAGAGTACTACTCTCATTATAAAAGTCGAATCCACTAAATGATTAAGTCTACTTATTTTAACAACCTCCATCTTGATTTTTTTTGTTGAGTAGTTGGATGGTTGTTATACCAATTGGATTTTTGATTAGATATACACCTGGCATCTAAAAAACAAAGTCACGGTCTAATGCAATCTTGATTGCAAAAATCTTGAGATTTACTTTTTACTTTTAATTGTTTAGGGTTAAATATGTTTTATGTATACAACAAATGGATGAATTGTAAAAATATCTAAAATATTTAAGTAGTTACAATTATGTCCACAATGTTATGTGTATCGATAAAACATGTCGAATAGATAGTTACAGTTTAATTTTTTAACACAATTGTATCATGTTTATTCCACGTACATTTTCATGAGGATGAAATGGTAAAATATTGAGTTTGTTAACTACATTTTATGCCCATAACATATAAGGTGAGTTACAAAAATGCCAAAAATATTTATGTAATTGTAATTATGTCCATAAGAAAACACACGTGAAAGCTGCTAGTAGATCACTATCAACATCTATCAGGGTCCAAGTTGGTGGATGCTCATCCTAAATGGTGATTGAGGTGTTGGAAATTTTGTTTAGTCATCAAGTGTTGTCTGGTATGTGTATGGGATATAAAGAGTTTCTGTCAGTATCTAGGAGGTTTTGGGAAGCTCCTATGCTATGTTGTGCCTCTTTTTAAGGGTCTTTAATACTCTTAACATTTTAAATGACATGGCATGATGATGATGATGATTTTACCCATCTACAACATATTGTAAATAATTATACTTATTAATTAATATTATATTAATGACATTTTATAAATGCGGGTTTGAGTCATTACTATATATTATATATTAAATTTAAGAAGCTTACACAAATGGGTTGTTATGAATTCAAATTGAGTTGAATATGCACTCAGTATATCCATTTGACTTTACAATGGTGACATGAACTAATCAAATGGGGCCATACATACCAGATGATTTTTCCATCCAACAAAAGCCTCATATACCTCTTGAGCTATCTTTGGCGAGGTAGGTGGTCTAGTTGATTATATAGGTACAACGGTACAATGGCATATGGTCTTACGATGTCCTGATTGTTCTTTGGATATGGTATCCCAATTTTATTTGTACCATGTTGATCTTAGGGTCATCATCTTCCTAATGCATGTTTCCATGTTCTTAATCAGAGTCCCAACTGGGAAGTTATGGCTGGCCAAATTTTGGGAGAAAAAGTCAAAATGGGTTATGATTTTGACTTCCCAAATTTGATATCTTTTTGGCTTGAATTTTTCATATCTCCTTCCTATTTAGACCCTTGGATTGCTAGTTGAATGGAAGGTTCAAATTGAGCATTATGAATCACCTAACCAGGGGGAAGAACAAGAGTCTTATAGAACTTTTAACTCTTAGTTAAACCTATCTCATTCTTTATCATCAAACGTATAAGATTTGGAGTGAAGGACTCTGGAAAAAGAATTCTACAACTGCCTAGTATTGGTAAGTGGATTAACCCATATTTTTCATTTTTCTCTTCAAATAGAATTGAACACTTCCATGATGACAAAGAACATGAAGAACACCTATAAGGTTTATGAGTGTTGATGATATTCGTAAACATAATATCTAATTGTAGTTTCTAAGCTCATTGTCAAGACTGTTATTTAAGCCAAAGAAACTTTCGAGCTTCAAGTTAATATATTTCAGGCATATACTTGTTCTTAAACATGTTAGATTTTGTATTAGACACATAGGAACATTTAGTATATATGTTAGTCAATCAATCGAGTAATGACTAGATCAATCAAGGAAATAGATTGATTGAGTATTGATCGTGTATGATCTAAGTCCTTTTGGGTTGATTTTAAAATTAGGTAGATCGATCAAAGTTTTGGGTTCGATTGGTTAAGAACTGAATCGATTGAGAGTCAATAATATTCGATCTACATGGTCTTGGATTTTTATTAATTGTTTCCTAAATTGATAAAAAAAAAGTCTTTGATCGATCAACTTTATTGGTTCTATGAATCGAGCTAGGTCTGAGTCGATTGAGCGGTGAGGGCTTTAACTTTAACCTAATTGTTTACTCGAGCCAAACATTTTAATTATCATATTGTTCATATTATTTACTTCACTATGAATTGTTTAATGAACATATGTATAATTGTACTTTAAAATAGTATTATGGCTTCAATATTTTCTATTTAAACAAACATAATACCTCTTATTATCTTAATCACATTCATTATAATTTTCTAATCATTTTTGTGCTCTCTCTTTCACAAAATGTTTTGCAAAAAGAAGATCATATTTGTTTAGGTTTATTTCTTTAATTAATATGTCAAACATTTATGATCGTATTTGATTAATTAATAAGCATATTTATGATATTTTGATTATATTTTTATATAACTACTTCTTTATTATGTTATTGAACTCTTAGATCAAATAATTATGTATGTAATATCATAATTATTCGATGTGATTATTTAACTTTAAAAAAGTTATCTTTGTTTAACATGTGCTTAATCTACTTGTTCTAAGGTTGTTAGATGATTTAAAATTAACTAATATATTCTTGGATCTTTTAGTTAGGGTTTTTCATTATTGAATCTTCTCTAGGCCACAATTTACACTTTTGTTATTATGCTAAATTTTTAGGTGTTGGTTGTACCTATTTGATTACTTGTATAACTTGAGTTTATCAAAATGTTCATCCAGATTTGAACACTTTTCTTGTGAAGATTGTGAAGGAAAGTAGCAACTGTAAGTATATTACTTGGGGGCATTATCATACAGGGTAGTTTAAGTCCTGGCCTTGTAATTGAACCTTATTTTCATAGTGGAAAGTTAAGTGGTCTAGTGGTTTCCCTCTTAGGTCATTGATGTGGCCTAGGTTGTTTCCACCTAAAATATAGTGTGTTAAGTTTTATTTTTTAACTTTATATATTTATTACACACGATTGCATGTCTAGCCACTTGTGATTTCTTATTGGTCATAATTCAAAAAATTACGTATTCACCCTCTCTGGTTAATTAGATCCATAACTAAAAAACTTTCCATACTACATTTTTTTTGGATTGAGAGATGCCATATCTCTCTCCATTAGATTTGATAGATCTATCCATATAGCCCTATGTATAGTAGTATGAACCACACATAAGTTCATGGGCACCATGATGAAATTCTAGGAAAACTAGGGGTGGATGACTAGAGTTTAGATGGTTCCTGGCACAAAAGCGATGATGTAGCTTAGGATGATTCATCTCAAATAGGACAGGATATAAGGGACCTACCAAGTTGTTGGGGGTGAGATATCTTGGATACTTGTCTCATTCCCCCATCATGGACTCACTAAACCTATTGGGTCTTCTAATTTTACTACTGATGAAGGTGTTCCCAAGGGTAATCCAATTTTTGATTTTGAGCCCCAACCTTGGTTCCAAAGTCAATTCTCTAATAGCAGTTACCACTAAATACATTATGGATGGGTTGAGAGAAATTTTAGAGATTTCTAATGATATTGGGATCATTCTTCCTAGAAATGATAACCTTCCTAGCAAACTCCATCCAAGGGGAATCAATTATTTATTGGACTCAAAATTCCATTCCCATCATTGATATGACAATTTCCTCTTAATGTCAAGAGAGCCCTGGTATCCTATTATGTTCTATATAGATAGCATGGTAATGGGATGAATTGAGAGGAATTTTGATCTCTATAGTATGCACAAGTTGTAGGTAGAGATTGTATTAGTGTTAGACCTTATGATAATTGAAAATGCAATGAGGATTTTCAATCCAATAAAGGTTGGAAATTGTCCTGGTTCATCGCTATTAGCGCTTATTATTTGGCAAGCCATGAACTTGGCCTCACACCTACTCTTTTTTTTTTCTTTCCAAGGGATGGTTATTTGCATGTGCTTAACTTATTATGCTGTGAACAATATTCTCATTGATTTTTCTCTTACTAACCTTTTTTTTTGTCATCTCTTCTTCATCGAGGAAATATTCACTCTAGCTCCCCAAGATTATAATTGTGAGAGACTATCCATTGCTAAGAAGGTTTCAAACTAGGGGTTTACAGATTTCTTCATGTATACTTGGGAATCTTGGAAGCCACTTTCCAGAGGTATGTGTTTTGTTATTTGGTATTGTATTGATGAATATTTGTTACCTAGCATACTTTGTTTCTTTTACAGACATGTCATCCTGCCATGTGACTTTTCAAAAAAGCTCATTGACCAATGCATTCCTTTTTATGTCTCGACGCCTGAGTAATCACTAAAGGAATTGAAATAATGGGGTTGCATACAAGGGATTGAGATAATATACTAAGCTACTATTTTCAAGGTTGAGGTGGCTAAAGTGATAATGGGACCTAATGCGACTTAAGTTTCATCCTTATTAAAGGACATTATCATAGAAGAGAATTTCCCACACTTTACCTAGTCATACATCATTTCATGTTTCTGTTCTTGATGTGAATGAGGCAATCCATCCGGTGATCATTTTGGAAACTTAGGGGAGAATTCTCAAAGATTTGATACTGCAGCTGAAGATTTCTTTAATGAGGCACTGGTTTGTCTTCAACTCTTGAAGGATACCACCCGAACAAACTTTTCAAAAAGAGATTAGGAGACGATGTGGATTCCAGATGCTCGAAATAATGCTAGCCTTTCTCAAGAGGCTACTAAGAAGGCTTAAGAGGTTGTTGAGGCTACTAGAGACTGAGAATGCTGTGAATGAGTACCTAGACTTAGATGAATTTGTAGCTAGCATAAGTGTTGCTTTGACATATGGTTTATAGTTAGCCAATAAGAGGGTTAAGAAAGTGTAACCCAATTTAGCTATCCTTTTCCACTACTTTCCATATTTCTCAAAGATTGTAGCTAAACATGATAGTTATAATTACATCTTAAAGATTGAGGGGAGTGAGACCTTATTTGGGGTAGGTGTCTCAAAATTCTATATGTGCTTGGAATTCAATAAAACCCCCAACAACTAGCAGGGTCTTAGAGGCAGTTCAAGAGGTAACCTTCTCAATTGTTTTGTCTGAGGTCGCTGTTAAGGGTGATTGTTGTAGGACTTAGGTTTTTATTTATTTTTGTTTGTCATTCAATTAGTAGGTACTTTTTTGGCAAAAGTATAGTCACTTACTCCTTATTTTTTGTAGCACTAGAAGCATCAAACTTTAATGAATAATAAGAACTTGGTATTTTTTTCTTAGATATTGCACTTCAAAATTTACTGGCAATTTTTTTATTTATGCTATACCATCACTTTTTGTAGTTGTGAGGCACTCATTATTTGTTGGTAACACATCACTACGTTGAGACAACACTTACACCCATAAATTGTTGAGATTTGGATCGTAGGTGGTCACTCAACACTTAGTGACTTTGAGACTTCCTTGGAAATACTTAGTCATGTTTGTAAACTTTTTTAGGAGTTAAAAAACGGAACAAAATGAGTCAACCCTAGCTACCCAATATGATCGCAATGCCACCCTATGGTACAAATCCAACAAAATCACTGACTAAACCTAATAGGGTGAGCGACAACAAGTATTGGGGAAGCAAAATGATAGATGGACCACAGTGTGATTGGAAAAAGGCTAATGGATAGGTTAAATGTTTAGCTGGTCGACTATTCAATTAGTTAGAGGGAATTCATCGGTGGCTATCGCGATATGTAATGGTCTTTCAATTATAATCATCTGAGTTAGGGCTTAATGATTAGTGGTTTCGCTCTGTTAGTAGAATGACATGTTCCTTTAGCGACTCTATTTGGATGCTAATTGATGACTTTATGAAAGTAGAGTCATTAGTACACTTTTTTACTTAATATTTAATTATTTTATTCAATAAATAGTATTTTAGGGCTAAAAATATTAAAATATAAACTTTTTACGAAAAAAGGGTGAAAATATAATTTTTGGAATATTTTGAGATTTTTAACGTAGAGCCAATTAAGAGTTACCATGTGGCATGCCACAAAAGCTGAGTTTGGAGGATGAACCACGTGCCATACAACTAGATTCCATACAAGCAGGGATAATGAATCATGTTACACCGTATGTGAGGAGGATGAACCAAGTGCCACGGGTCATCATAGTGCTCAATCCGAGTTTGGAGATAGGTTAAATCGCCCTCCCACCTATCGCCGTGTGATTTCTCCCTATGTTCAACCCATGCTCCATGCCATCCATTTTCGCAAATCATGTTGCACCGCGTGGTGTTGACTCAGCGAGCATTGACTCTAACTGGTCTCCCCTACCATGCATTATGCCCTGATTCACCCAATGAGTTCCTAGTGCCACGTGTTGTGTTGTGATTCACTAGTGATGTTAGTTTTTCTTGTTTTGATCTCAGCCCTAATCATCCTATAAACCCGAAGGGGCCATCATTAGCATAATTTTGGTTAGTTTTTGGAGCTAAAAAGAGAGAAAAATACAGAAAAATTCAAAAGGGGACACAATTTTGGTGGAGATTCAAGAAGAGATTAGTACTACAATTCAAGAGATTGATTGTATTTCTTCTTCTACTCTTTTCTTTATCAATTTTTATGTCTTTCTTAATGAAAACTATAAGCGTTATGGACACAATTATGTGTAGTTAACTTATTAATCTAGGGATCTTATGAACCAAATTTTTATCATGTGATGATATAATATTTTACTCTAATTATAATTATAATTTAATTATATTATTTAATCTGCTTTTTATGCTATTAATTATTTAGTCAACAATTTATCTATAGAGGTAATTAAATAGATTTGAAAGAATTATTTAATTGTTTTTCTTGATTAAATAACATATATAGTTTCTAAGTAAAGATGTATGATTCTTATGTATGTGATCCATAATTGATGAAATTAATTACTAGTATATAATTTAATTGACATGAGAGTGTGATTAAATTAATTATTATATGATATGCCGTTTACTTGAGAGAGAAATACATGTGAGGTTAAATTAAATTGATCATTTAATTAATTGATAATTATATTGGGGGATTTTAATGATTCACATGTTTAAACAATTAGGAGATTAAGTATTCTTATATATTTCTCATATATTTGTTTAGTTACCAAATCAATTTTTAATTAATTATTGCTATTTACTTTTAGTTATTTTAATTTTGCTACCTTAAAATATAAAAATACAAAAACAATTGATTTTTTATTTTTTTTAGTTTTAAAAATTAGTTTATAATAAAATAATCTTCATGTAAATGATCTTTTCTTATCATTATATTACTTGTTGCGATATGTATACTTGCGTATTCATTGCATACACTTCGTGTGTGACGATCAAGTTTTTGGCACCGTTTATTGGGATTATAAATATTAGAAATTAATCATTTTTATTTTATTTATTTTTCTTTACTTTAATTTTAATTTACTTATTTTCTTTTACTAACTTATTTATTTATTACTTTAAATTATTCATTTAGTTGTTTAATTTATTTTAAATTTTTATATATTTTTAATTTAGACATCTTTTAGTTTTATTAGAAGCATAGAGTAGAAAATGGATAACTACAATTATCAATGGTTAATGGACAAAAATGATAGTTACAAGAAGAGTAGGTGGAATGCACGTGGTAAATGATATAGTGGGACTTACAACTCAAATGTTATCTATGGTAATTCTTTTGAAGGTTCAAAACTCGCCAGTGAGTATAAACCAGGTCCAAGATTCAAGGGTGTCGTGTGTTTTGTGATGGACCCTATTTGTTTAATAATTGTCCAAATAATCTTGAATTAGTATTTTTATGGGTAATGTGAATCAAAACAATAATTTATACTCAAACACATATAACCCAAGATAGAGACAACATCCGAATTTCTCTTGGAATAACAACAATCAAGGTGGTAATCAATTCAAACGTCAATCATTTCCACCACCGAGTTTCTAACAACCACAACAATTACAAGCCCAAGAAAAGAATCCACCTATTGAGGACAATACAAATGACTTAATGAGGATGATGAAAGACTTCATCCAATCATTTAATACAAAAGTGTCAACTCAAGAAAGTTCAATTTGAAATTTGGAAAACCAAATAGGGTAACTTACTCAGACTATAAGTCAAAGGCCTCAAGGTAACCTTCCAAGTGACACAATAGTAAACCCAAGAATATAAGGTGAGGACCATTGTAAATCATTAGCCTTGACGAGTGGTAAAACTTTAGAGTAGGAAAATAAGACTCTAAAGGATAAGGAATACTATGAGACTAAAAAGGATAAGGAGGAACCATAAACTAAAAAGGATGCACTACTACAAAAATAGGTATTTAAGTCAATATGTAAAGTCATTTTTTGGAAAAAACCAAATTATAATGAATTTAAAGTTGGTTCAGTGTAGAATCGACGCTATCTATGTAGGACATAACATCATCGGTTGACACTTGGAACCGACACTACATCCACGTGTAATGTCGGTTTGACACGTCCATTGATGCTACATCCACTATGGATAGCGTCGGTTGACATGTAGAACCGATGCTACACACGTGGATAAATTCTTTTCTATTTTTTCTTCCCCAGATGGAAACTATTCCAAGCGCTGCATAACTCTCAAAAACCCAAAACTTACTCCACTTCTCCTCCACTCTTTCTCATTCTCCGGCCACCTACAACCACCAATTCTAGCACCATTTAGTGGGTTTTCTTCCTCTCTAACTAATCTTTTAGATCCCCTATTTTTTGAGCAAAATACTCAAATTTTTTATACCCATTTCTCACTTAGAAAGCACCATTTTTTCTTCATTTCTTTCATTTTGTCACTTCATTTACTCTTGTAAGTATTTCTATTAATCCTACGCACTTATTATTCATATTTTTTCTGTTATTATGTGTTATTATTTATGTGTATAAATTTTTGTATAATATATGTAGGTTTGTATTATAACCTGAGGAGAAGAATATGATGATCTTAAATAACATAGAACAACACCATGGTAATTTTCTGCTATTAATTAATATTTTATTTTTCAATTATTTGTATTATTTAAATTGGTTTAAAGTCAGTTTTTAACCGACTTTAATACCTTATTTTGTAGTAGTGATGGGGAGAAATTAGTGGATAAAGAGAGTAATGGAAAGGAAATAATTTAGTTAAAAAAGGGCAACCTCTACAAACCTACTATTCCTTTCCCTCAAAGAATGCAAAAGCAAAAGTGAGATACAGAATTTTCAAATTTTTTAGAAGTCTTTAAGAAGTTGCATATAAATATATCATTTGCAGATGCCCTTGAACAAATGTTGTCTTATGCCAAATTCATGAAGGATATATTATGAAAGAAAAGGAGGTTTGGAGATCATGAAACAATAACCTTGATTAAAGTTTGTAACGCCATTCTTGATAGAAAACTACCACAAAAATTGAAAGATCCAAGTAGTTTTGACATCCCTTGCACTATTGGGAACATCTATTTTGGCAAGGCATTATGTGACTTGGGTTCTAGCATTAATCTCATGCCATTATCGGTCTTTAAGAGATTAGGGGTTGGTAAATCCAAACCCATTTCAGTAACATTACAAATGACACATAGATCAATTAAGAGACCTTAAGGTGTGGTAGAAAATTTGCTAGTAAAAGTAGACAAATTCATCTTTCCGGTGGACTTCATTGTGCTAGACATGGAAGACGATCGTGACATTCCTATCATACTTGGTTATCAATTCTTCGAAACTGGAATAGCACTCATTCATGTACAAAAAGGTGAACTTACAATGAGAGTGCAAGATGAACAAGTAATGTTTAAAGTTTTTAAAGCATCTGAAACCCTAACATTGATAGTGCAAATAAATGCTTAAGGATAAATGTTACTAATCATTGGGACAACTTAAAATTTTTTTTTAGTTGCCCACACTTAAGAATTTAACACATGATGCTATGAACAAGGACATAAACTTATCCAAAAACAACTCAACCGGTTTTAATTTTGGAAGTATGGAATCGAAGGTCGATATTGTAAGCTGTGTGAACTTTTTGGAGGAGGTGCCTCTCATGTACGTATCAAAGGGGATTATGGAAAATTTTGAGATAGGATCTAAGCTCAAACCATAAATTGAAGAGCCACAAAATTTAGACCCCAAATTTTTACCCTCCTATTTCCAGTCAAGTATGAAAGTTAGAGGGTCCAATAGAGAGGTGAAAAAGCTGTTAGAAATACATACATTGGATGAGTTATAGTGGAGTGCATATAAGAATACAAACAATTTCAAAAAGAAAACAAAAATATGGCATGAGAAGAGAATTGATCATCGTGTTTGAGAACCAAAACATAAGGTATTATTGAACAAATCAAGACTCAAACTGTTTCTAGGCAAACTCAAAAGTAAATGGACACAAATGGATATGCCTTAGGATTTTATATGACCGTCTAGTCAAGGACGTTAAACATGATGTTGGTTTGGAGGAAACCCTATGTTATTTTACCTATATTTTCATTGTTTTTGTTTTGTAGGTGAATAAATGTGGAGAGCAATGGCACAACAAGAATGAGCATTTTAGCGGTAGATGTGGTATGCCATGATTAAGAAAGTTTTATTTTCTTTTACCTTTTCATATTTATATGTGCACATTGGGGACAATGTGAAATTTAAGTTTGGGGGAGGGAACTTAATTCTCTAGAGAAATATTTTTACTATGCATTTTATATTTTTAGGAATTTATTTTAGGGAAGTATTTATTTTTAGGATGTTTTTAATCATGATTTGGGTAGAAATTGATAAATATATGGAAACTAAATGCATGCATGCTTGATATGAAACATATGAACTCAATGATAAAAATTGGTTGTCATGACTAGGAAAGGAATGTAACATATTTGTTAAGATATTTACATTATGTGATATGCTTGCTAGTTTTGATTGGATTGATTCAATTTTTTATGCACATATTCATGATTGATTTTGGTGTTCTTAATGAGAGAAAAATTATAGTGAGTTATGCGAGTTGATGAGGTCTACCAAATTTTAGAATCTATTTGATCATCCTTTGAGGTGAAATCCTAAATAGTATTTAGCATGAGAAATTATTTAGGCCTTATTTGGATCAATTGAGCCTTTTAAGCTAACCATTGTTAATATCTTTAGTCAAGCATTTAAGCCTAACAAAGAACCTTTCATGTCTTTAAGCCACATTTTAATTCCTAACTAATAAGTATTACTTTTACCCTTGCACCTTTAGCTTGCATGAAAAGAAAAAAAAATGCAATCATGTGTTATGCTATAGCATAAGGTGAAATGTAATGCACCTTATAAAAAAACTCACAACACAATTATCCCTCTAAAGAAAAAGAAAATAGAATTGAAAATAAGTTTGGAGGTTTTGTTACAAAAAAAAAAGAGAAGAGATGTGGAATAAAAGAATATGAAAAGATTGACAAAAAAGAGTGCACCAAAATATCAAGTTAGCTCAATTGCAATTAAAAAGTGCATGATGAAAAAAAAATCTAAGGTGTGAAAAGAGCCTAAGGGTCCTCATTTATCGACCCTCACCTAAGCCTTACATTACGACCATGTAAATTCCTTATTGATCTTGATCTAAGTGCATATTTATATTAGTGGAGAGGGATGTGAAAAATAGACTTATGAGACTTGTTCTAAGATTGAATTGATTATCATGCTCATATAGGTTGATTTTATGAGTGCATTGGATGATATCATGTGCAAAACACAAACACAAAAATCAATTTGTCAAAAACCTTGCATATCCTTGTGTTGATGGAACGTTGACTGATGAATATGTGACCCTTTTATCATAGGATTGTATGACTTTTGAGAGGGATAGTTTTCATAAAATATGCATGTACTAATAGAATTATATTTACGAACATACTACCCAAGTTATTTTATTTAGTTTTACATGGCTTTACTTGGGGACAAGAAAAGGGGTGTGATGACTCTATGAAAGTAGAGTCATTAGCGCACTTTTTACTTAAAATTTAATTGTATTATTCAATAAATAGTATTTTTGAGGATAAAAATATTAAAATATAAACTTCTTACTGAAAAGGCGTGAAAATATAATTTTTGGAATTTTTTGGGATTTTTTATGAATTGTTAACGTAGGGCCAATTAAGAGCTACTACGTGGTATGTCACGCAAATAGAAGAGCTGACTGGGTAAGGCACGTGGATACCACGTAATTAGGGACAAAAAATCATGTTAAACCACATGTGAAGAGGACAAACCACGTTCCACATTTTAGCATGGCGTATTATCCGAGTTCAAAGATCAGTCAAACTACCCTACCACGTGTTGACACACGATTGCTCCCTGTATTCCACCCGTGCACCACGCCATCCATTTATGCAAACCACGTTGCATTGCGTGGCTCTTGCTCAATGAGCATTGACTCTAACCGATCTCCACTACCATACGTCGCACTTTGATTCCCCAATGAATTCTGTGTGCTACGTGTCACGCTGTGATTTGTTGGCGATATCAGTTTTGCTTGTTTTGATCTTAGCCCTTGATAGAAAGTCGATTTGACTGTGTAGGTCGTACTTGATCCATATTTAAGCCCCTAATCACCCCATAAATCCAAAAGGGCCATCATTAGCATAATTTTGGTTAGTTTTTGGAGCTAAAAAGAGAGAAAAATACATAAATTTTCAAGGGGGAACAGAATTTTGATGGAGATTCAAGAAGAGATTAATATTATAATTTAAGAAATTGATTGTATTTCTTCTTCTACTATTTTCTTTATCAATTTTTATGTCTTTCTTTATGAAAAATTTGAGCTTTATGGACACAATTATGTGTAGTTAATTTATTAATCTAGGGATCTTATAAACCAAATTTTCATCATATGATGATCTAATTTTTTACCCCAATTATAATTTTAATATAATTATATTATTTAATCTTATTTTTATGCTATTAATTGTTTAATCAATAATTTATTTATAGAGACAATTAAATAGATTTGAGAGAATTATTTAATTGTTTGGCTTGATTAAATAAGATACATAGTTTCTAGGCAGAGATGTATGATTTTTATATATGTGATCCATAATTGATGAACTTACTGAGTAGTATGTAATTTAATTGGCATGAGAGTGTGATTAAATTAATTACTATATTGTGTATAGTTTACTAGATAGATGAATACATGCTAGGTTAGATTCAATTGATCATGTAATTAATTAATAATTATATTGAGAGTATTTTATTGATTCACATGTTTAGAAAATTGGGGGATTAAGTATTCCTAGATATTTTCTCATATATCTTCTTAGTTACCAAATTCTATTTAATTAATTTTTGCTATTTACTTTTAGTTATTTTAATTTTGCTTCCTTAAAATATAAGGAGATTATGGAAAATTTTGAGATAGGATCTAAGCTCAAACTATAAATTGAAGCGCTATCAAGTTTAGACCCCACACTTTTACCCTTCTATCCCCAGTCAAGTATGAAAGTGAGAGAGTCCAATAGATAGGTCAAAGAGCTGTTAGAAATACATAAATATGATGAGTTACTATGGAGTGCATATAAGAATGTCAAAAAGTTCAAAAAGAAAAAAAATGGCATGAGAAGAGAATTGAGCACCATGTTTGCAAACTAGATCATAAGGTATCATTGAACAAATCAAGACTCAATTTGTTTGTAGGCAAACTAAAAAGAAAATGGACACAAATTGATGTGTCTTAGGACTTAATATGACTATCTAGTCAATGATGTTAAACATGACGCTTGTTAGGAGGCAACCCTACATTATTTTATTTATATTTTCATTGTTTCTATTTTGTAGGTGAATAAATATAGAGAGCAATGATGCAATAGGAATGAGAATTTCAACGATAGATGTGGTGTGCTATAATTAAGGGAGTTTTCTTTTCTTTTACCTTTTCATATTTATATGTGCAGATTAGGGGCAATGTGCACTTTAAGTTTGGGGGAGGGAACTTCATTCTCTACATTAATGTTTTTACTATGCATGTTAAATTTTTAGGAATTTTTTTATTTTATTTATAGGATGTTTTAAATCATGATTTGGGTAGAAAATGAACAAATATATGGCAGCTAATATTTTTTTAAGATACTTATAGGATAAGGAACTAGCAAGCATATCACATGATTAATGTAAGTGTCTTAAAAAATATGTTACATTCCTTATCCTATTCATGACAACCAATTTTAATCATTGAGTTCTTTTGTTTCATATCAAGCATGCATGCATTTAGTTTCCATATATTTGTTCATTTTCTACCCAAACTTAAATTGCATATTGTCCCCAATGTGCACATATAAATATGAAAAGGAAAAAGAAAAGGAAGTTCCCTTAATCATGACACACCACATCTATCGTTGAAATACTCATTCATGTTGCACCATTGCTCTCCACATTTATTCACCTACAAAACAAAAACAATGAAAATATAAATAAAATAATATGGGGTTTCCTCCCAACTAGCATCACGTTTAACGTCCTTGATTAGATGGTCATATCAAGTCCTAAGGCACATACCTTTGTGTTCATTTACTTTTTAGCTTGCCTAGAAACAATTTGAGTCTTGATTTGTTCAATGATACCTTATGCTCTGGTTCATAAATACGGTGCTAAATTCTCTTCTCTTGCCATATTTTTGTTTTCTTTTTGTAGTTTTTTTGCATTCTTATATGCACTCCACCATAACTCATCCAATATATGTTTTTATAACAACTTTTTCACCTCTCCATTGGACTATCTCACTTTCATACTTGATTGGGGATAGAAGGGTAAAATTGTGGGGTCTAAACTTAATGTCCCTTAAATTTATGGTTTGAGCTTAGATCCTATCTCAAAATTTCCCATAATCACCTTTGATACACACATGAGATGCGCATCCTCCAAAAAGTTCACACAATCTATAATATCGACCTTCGATGCCATACATTCAAAGGTAAAAAAAATTGAGTTGTTTTTGGTGATTTTATGTCCTTGTTTATAGCATCATGTGTAATAATCTTAAGTATGGGTGACTCAACAGATTCTTTTAAGTTTTCCCCATATTTAGTAACATTTATCCTTAAGCATTTATTTGCACTATTAATGTCAAGGGGTTCAGATGCTTTAAAAACTTTAAACATTACTTGTTCCTCTTGCACTCTCATTGTAAGTTCACATTTTTGTACATCAATGAGTGTTCTTCCAGTTGCTAAGAATAGATGACCAAATATGATAGGAATGTCATGGTTCTCTTCCATGTCTAGCAAAATGAAGTCCACCAGAAAGATGAATTTGTCTACTTTTACAAGCAAATATTCTACCACACCCTAAGGTCTCTTAATTGATCTATATGCCATTTGTAATGTTACTAAAGTAGTTTGGCTTTACCAACTCCCAATATTTTGAAGACCGATAATGGCATGAGGTTAAATCTAGAACCAAGTCACATAGTGTCTTGCCAAAACGAATGTCCCCAATAGTCAAAGGGATGTCAAAACTACCTAGATCTTTTAGTTTTTGTGGTCGTTTTCTATCAAGGATGACGCTACAACCTTCAGTCAAGGTTATTGTTTCATGATCTCCAAACCTCCTTTTCTTTAATAGTATATCCTTCATTAATTTGGCATAAAATAACATTTGTTCAATTGCCTCTAAAAATGGTATGTTTATATGCATCTTCTTAAAGACTTCATGAAATTTTGAAAACTACGTATCTGACTTTTGCTTTTGTAGTCTTTGAGAGAAAGGAATATTGGGTTTGTAAAGGTTGTTTTATTTGGCTGAATTATTTCCCTTTCAGTACCTCTTCATCCTTGTTAATTTCATTTTTCTCCTCATCCTTTTCTGTCTTATGTTCCCGTCCTAAATTTTTACCACTCCTCAAGGATATAGCATTGCACTTGTCCTTACCTTTTCTTCTTAGGTTTACCATTGTGTCACTTGGAAGGTTACCTTGTGGCCTTTGACTTATAGCCTAAGTGAGTTTCCCAATTTGGTTATCCAACTTTTGAATTGAAACCTCTTGAGTGGACACTTTTGTATTTATTGATTGGATGAAGTCTTTCATCATTCCCATTAAGAAATTTGTATTGTTCTCATTAGATGGCTCTTTTTCTTGGGCTTGTGATTTCTATGGTTGTTGAAAACCAGATGGTGGAAATGATTAATGGTTGAATTGATTAACACCTTTACTATTGTTATTACTCCAAGAGAATATTAGATGTTGTCTCCATCCTAGGTTATATGTGTTTGAGTATGGATTATTGTTTCGATTCACATTACCCACATAGCATACGGATTCAAGATTATTTGGATAATTATCAAACAAATGATCTCCTCCACAAAACACAAATGACACTCTTGAATCTTGGACGTGGTTTATACTCGTTAGCCAGTTTTGAGCTTTCAAAGATTAACCAAAGATGACACTTAAGTTATAAGTGTTGTAATATCATTTACCTCATGCATTATGGCTTCTTTTCTTATGGCTGCCATTTTATCCATTGGCCATTGATAGTTATTGCTAGCCATTTTCTCAAGTAAATCATAAGCTTGATGTTAAGATTTGGCTAGCAAAGCTCCATTAGCAGATGCATCAACAATAATTCTTGTTTGAGCATTGAGACCATTGTAAAAAGTCTCCATTTGAATCCAAGAAGAAATACCATGATAAGGATATTTCCTTAACAATTCCTTGAATCTTTCCCATGCTTCATATAAAGATTCTCCTTCGTATTTTTGGTAGGAAGTAATGTCATTCCTAAGCTTGGCATGCTTTGTTGGTGGGAAGTATTTCATCAAGAATTTCTCCGCCAACCCATTCCAAGTTGTAATGGAATCAAGTGGCAAATAGTTTAGCCAAGCTCAAGAATGGTCTTGCAATGAATAAGGGAAAAATCTAAGCCTAAATCTCTCATCGGTCACACCGCTGAACTTAAATGAATCTATAACTTCAATAAACAATTTGAGATGAAGATGAGGATCCTCTATTGGTAATACGCTGAATTGTCCAATTGTTTGTAGCATTTGAAACATCACTAGCTTTAGTTCAAACTGATTAGCTTGAATGTTTGACCTTCTAATACTTGGATTCAGCCCTTCCAACGTAGGTATTGCATATTCATTCATAGCTCTATCTCTATCATCCATCAAAAGCATTTGATTGTTCAAGTTTAGCTCATTATTGTTTATGTCTAATGGATTAGCCATTTTTTTCTCTTGGGTGACAACTTGTTGTTTCCTTATTGACCTCAAAGTATGCTAAATTTAAACATTTAAAGGTAAGATTTCTCCCTTAAAAACTCTACTCATGTAATAGACTCAACTATGTTTCTAATATACTAAAGGAGATGTATAAATAAAAACTAAATAAAATTAAAAAATAAAGTAAATAAATAAATTAAAGTTAAAAAATAAATAAAGAAAATAAATAAACAAGTCACTAAAATAAAATAAGTAAATTAAAATTAAAGTAAAGAAAAATAAATTAAGAAGAATAACTAAAAATAATAATAATAATAATAAAAAATTATTAATTTTTAATATATATAATCCCCAACAACAACTTGATTGTCACACACGAAGTGTATGCAATGAATACGCAAGTATACGTATCACAACAAATAATATAAGGATAAGAGAGGATAGTTCCTATGAAGATTATTTTATTAGAAACTAATTTTTTAAAACTAAACAAAATAAAAATCAATTTTTTAATGTTTTTATATTTGAAGGAAGAAAAATTAAAAAAACTAAAAGTAAATAGCAATAATTAATTGAATCGAATTTGGTAACTAAGAAGATATATGAGAAAATATCTAAGAATACTTAATCCTCTAATTTCTAAACATGCGAATCGATAAAGTTCCCCCAATTTTCTAAACATGTGAATCGATAAAATTCCCCCAATATAATTATCAATCATTTACATGATTAATTGAATCTAATATAGCATGTATTACTCTCTCAAGTAAATTGCACACCATATAGTAATTAATTTAATCACACTCTCATGCTAATTAAATTGTGTACTACTCATTAAGTTCATCAATTATGGATCGCATACATAAGAATCGTACATCTCTGCTGATGAGCATAAACGTGATCGCCAAATATTTTGATGAACAAAAACTTTGATGAGCGAAAACCGGCATCGCCGATCCTGCCAATACTTTGGTTTTATATTTATAAAACTCTCGTAAGTGCACGAATCATTTCGTAGAAAATGATAAGTATACTCCCAAGGTCGATCTAAGGAAGGAATGTATGTGGTTTTTAATTTATTATTCAAACTTTTAAAAACGAAATTAAATCCTAAACATCCTGTCACGATATTTTGGGGTTTTGTGTTTTTAATCTAATTACAGAAAATTAAACATAGATTCAATAAACATTCATGCAAATTTTATCTTTTATAAATAGTGGAGTATTTATGGATATAATAACTAAGTTAATTATACTTGCTCATATTATCTAGGTTATTAAAGATATGAATTGATATTTATTGATTCTCCCTTTTTTGTATGAATACCACCTTTGGTGGGGTTAGATATTCTTTGTTAACTAAACAAATCAATTAACACCTATGGGTGGGGTTGATAACTAATTTGGTTAACTAAATTAATTCCTTTTTCTAAGAGATTGAAAATGAACCATTTAAATGCCACCTTTGGTGGGGTTAGGCGATTTAAACTTTATTCAAGGTGTCCAAATTAAACCTAAGAATTTAGTTATCCGAGTACTAACTTTCAAGTTTTAAAACCACTACCGAAAACATGTTGTCAATACATTTTCGGATAATAATTCTTATAAAAACTTTTGAAATAGAGCTTCACTCTAACTAAGGCGATTGTACCAACAAATAAAAGAGCACTACTCTAAATCGAATAGGATAACTAAACCTTAAAATCTAATTTTCAGATTTAAGTTTGTAATGAAAAATAATATATTTCTCTCTAACATTCTTAATATAAAATCTTGAATAAAAATAAAATAAATTCATTTTAGAGATTTTTACCTATTTAATATTTCGTAAGCATAATAACGTTATTATTATATCATGTTTACAAATAGCTAGCACAGTTAAATTTAATCACAGTTAAATTTAATCACAGACAAATTAAATATAACAAGTAAGAATAAAGCATAAAAAATAACTGCAAAGAAAATAAAATCCTTACAGTACTTCGATGCCATTCCCGTTGCTAGAAAACCTCCAAACGGAATTTGCACTCCCATTTATTGAATCAAAAAGCTAATAAATTACAAAAACATAACTAGTTCTTCCCAAAGAGGGAAGAACTCTAAAACTAAGAGAAACTAGCTAAAACATAAGAAAAACTAGCTAAAACATAAGAAAAACTAAAAAAAAAACTAAAAACTAAGAAATGGAGAGAAAGAAAGAAGAGAGAAGTATGTTTTGAGATGTGTTTTTGAAGTGAAGGGAAGGGGGGTATTTATAGGTGAGGATGGAGAGAAAAAATGAGTAAAAAAATGTTAAAAAATGTAAAAACACGTAATGGACATGGTGAGGTCATTGATGACGTCAGCATGACGTCATGGGGGCGGCTGCACGTGAAAAATGGGGCGAAATGGCGTCGGCGCGCGCGGATGAACAGTATCCGCGCGCGCAGTTGTGCGCGTATGAACAGTAGCCGCACGCAGCTCTGCGCGGATGAACAGTACCCGCACGCGCAGCTCGGCGCGGCTAGGCGCTGGCGCGCGCGAGATGGGCTGCTCCGGGCGCGATTTTCTCCTTTTTGACATTTTTGACATTTTCGACCCATTTTGTCCAATTTTTCCATATTTGTTGACCTTTCCCCATTTATTTAGTAATATAATTGTGATGTATTGCTTCCAGTATTCCTTTTTGAGTCTTTAAGTGACGTTTTTAAGCAAAAATACCTGAAAAATAATAAAAATACCCGTGATTCCGAAAAAAGACAAATTTATATAAATATATGATAAAATATATAAATATATATATTTTTAATCAATTAATGTGCATAAAATCATGGTAATTTTAGTGCTTTTTGAGCACTCATCACTAGAAACTATGCATGTTATTTAATCAAGACAATTTTAAATAATTCTCTCAAATCTATTTAATTTCCTTTATGAAATACTTGGAAATTTAAAAAATGTATGGGACTCACCTTTTGTTGATATAAGGCATGAAGTTTTTGTAATTGTAGGGAATTCACTTTTTATTGTTACAGGATAGTCATTTTTATTCGTTAAGACATCATTGTATTGAGACAACACTTAGCCCCACACATTGTTGAGATTGTAGGTGTTCACTCATCACATAGTGTCTTTGGGACTCCTTATGAAATACTTGGACATTTAAAAACTTTCTTGGGAGTAGAACGACAGACCAAAAGGTTTCAACCCTAGTTACCCAATATGACTATAGTTTCACCCCATAATATGAACCTAAAAAAGTCCTGAATATTGGTAAAGGTGGGAGCAAAAACATGCGAAGCAAAATGGTAGACATACTATAGCATGATTGACAAATAGCCGATCAACCATTTTCCTATTCAGTGGTGAGTCGATGACTTACTAGTTGAGCGTCTGATTGGTTGGTTGGTTGTTTAATTGCTTAGTTTATGGTGATGCTTAACAAAAGTGGTTGGTCAATAGTTACTCAGTCAGCCAGTAGGTTGCTCAGTGAGAATCCACCAATGGTGATTGGGATTAATAATGATCTATCAATTGAGATTCTCTTTGATGGCAGTCCAGTGATTGGTGATCCCAATCTATTGGTGCAACAATGTCTTCCTAGCGTTACTTTTTATGAACACCGACACTTGCCACTCTTTTGCTTACTTCAATTTTTTATATTGAATCTTTTTTTTAGTGTCCTTGTGTGTTCCTAAGTGTTAAAATTATGTTTGAACTCTACATTTCTTTTCTTAAAAATTTATCTATGTGTATGGGTGGTCTACTCATGAGGTAATTCCCCCATTTATGGAGTATACTATCTCCTAGCCTTTTTAATAGGAAAACTTTCTGAGTGTAACAATCAATGTGTATTTCCTAGATGCCAATTTCTAGCTTCCACCTTTAATACTAAAGGAGTTATATGATTGAGTTCTCTTGTTGTAAGCCTCATATATCTGGAATTGTAACCATGACTTTTGGTGGTCTTATGCAACTTTCTGATATCTAATAGGTAAGTCCTAGGTATGAAGAAGGTAGTACCTTACTTCTTTCTATGGTGAGCTTACCCAAGTACCAATGCCTAGATCATGTATCACAATCGTTATAGGTTCCAAAGGGGTTATGTGCTCACTTCATTTTCCATACATGGCTTAGTACATTAGGATATAGCCGCTATTGTTTGGATTCTAAATCATCATCATTATGGGTAGAAGAGGTTGTATACCACTTTGTTTTCTATATAGAAGCTAGTCTATTGAGAAAATGACGAGGTTTGAAAAGTGTGCCAATGTCTAGATATTGGATTGACATAATTTTGGGCACCAAAAGGATTGTGTGTCCATTTTCTTTGTTTATGTAGGACTTTCCACTAAAACATTGGTGCCATTATTTAGATCTTGACTAAGACACTAATGAAATTATTTAGATCCTGAACCATAGTCATAATAGGCACCAAAGAAGTTATGTGCCCATTTCATTTTCTGTACAAGACATAGTCCATTAAGACAATAAAGTGGGAGGCACAACACACATGGTTCCAAGTAGGGCTTAATTTCTAATGATCCTTGGGTAGGAGGTCCTATAATTCTCAAGCACCATTTTTATGGCATAACGTGCCTTTAAGCCTTACCCAAAAAGTGTGATTGTCACATACCAAGCCTTTAAAGGGTGGTGATTACTGCATGGTTTTTGAATAAGGTGTGATCTTTTTTATTTTGTTCAAGATCTAGTGACATACATATCAAATCTACGTGGGGTAATGGTCATTGTATAGATCTAAGTGAAGATGTAACCTTCGAGATTAGGTGTAGGTTTGAGTGATGCTATATGATGAGCTTGTGTAGGGTACTGGTTACTACATGGATTTAAGTGAAGGTGTGGCCTTCCAAATTTAATGTAGGCTTGAGTAGCGCTATGAGACGAGCCCATATAGGGTAGTGGTTACTGCATGGATTGAAGTGAAAGTATGGTCTTCTAGATCTAGTGTAGGCTTGAGTGATATCGTGCATCAAGCACACATATGGTAGTAGTCGTTGCACAGATCTAAAGGAAGGTGGAGCCTTCCTAATTCATTTCCAGCTTAAAGTTGTATTTGATCCTAGTTAAAATTTCTATAAATCCAAACTCTAAGAAGAAATTCTTTTACTAATTCTTATCCCAAAGGTAGATGCTTTGGAGATGGACAATAAAGTAAGTGCATAAGTTCTAATATATCTTCATTGATTTATTCATTCTTCTCTTTTTTTTATTGGTGTTGAAATGGTTGTGCAAGAACTTACCTAACACTTTCTTAAAATAAAGGTAAAACATAAAAAGAATAACAAGCAATACTCATGGTTACCCCCAAATCAAATATTGTGGCCTTGTTAGATCCCTATGTTACGTCATTTTCTAGCAAACTTATGTTCTCTTAGGATTTCTAGGTGATAAGTGGATGATGCAGCCCTGGTTGCATGTAGAAATGGTCATCCCATAATGCAATCATAGGCTTAGGAAAATTCGATCACTAGGAAGTTTGTCGTGAAAGTCCTAGTGATGCATCCTTCCCAATATTGATTGGGTTTTCAACACTACATTTTAAGGTGAAAGGTTTGTCGGAGGGACCATACAGAACATCAACCGGAAAGGATGCTATAATTTCCTATATTACTAGGCATCCATGAATAAAATCTCCATTAAACTTCCAATGTCCACCAATACCATATGATCTTGTTATTGGCAACTTGCAAGTTGACAACTAAAGCATCGTAATATGTATGCATAGGTCATCCAACTTATTTTTGGATGAACAATAAGTCTTCTCCAATCATCATGTGCTCTTTTCCTTTGCCTTGTCTTTGGATTATGTTGAACTCTTCTTGGTGGGTGGTACCCATAGCATGTACTTTTCTTGAATGGTTTGTGTCTCCATCGATTGGTCCTTCTAAAATCATGTGGACATCATTCATCATTTAAGGTTTACCTTCCTCTACCTTGTTTCTAAATTGATAGGTTATTTAATTCCTCATTTTTATTTCCATAGTTTTCTTGAGTTATGCATGCACAATTGTAAATTGAGAGAGAGAAAAGATTAAAGAATATTTTTTTGAATAATTCCTTCATAGAACTATTTTATTGAACTGCTACTTTCCTTGACTCCTTTTCTTCATGTTTATAGAGTATGGTTGCTACTTTTATACTGGTATGGTGATGTGAACTTACTCTAAGAAGGTGCACATCACTGTTAGATTAGCAATTACCTTTGTAACAATTCTAACATATTTTGGTCACGGTTATCACAATCATCACAGTTATAACAACTTTAGCTTGTGATATGTGTTGGGTGACTATGACATTTTACAATGTAATGTATATGCTGTATATATTGTAAGCACGCAACACACATGAAAATGACTAAGTGCTACATCCATTGCACATGGAATGTAGTTATGAGTCTATCATACGCATAGCCAATATAGGCAGCTTACACACACACATTTATATGACTACATGTGCTGCATATGAAACATAATAGTAGGCTTGTCATATACATGATCTGTATAGGAAATTACATGCATATGTTGCATTTTTTCACACATATACTGGTATACTACACATGTTACACACACATTCATCAGGCATACGGCTGACTATAGTGCAATACTATCGTGCATATTTACTTTGTGTACTATACATTATTCATAATTTCTATGCATGGTAAGATTTCATCATCATCATTTCAAGAACCACCTCAGATATGTCTTTTACACCCTCCCTCAAACTTAGTAGTACCTTAGTACGTAACACTGAGTTTTCCTTTAAGAAACTAAAAAAGGATCTAGAGGAAGGGTTTTGTTAAGATGTCTACTGTTTGGTCATAGGATTGGATGTATTGGACACTTAGCTAATTTTGAAGCACTTTTTTCTAAATAAAATGATAGTCTACCTCGATGTGTTTAGTCTTGGAATGGAGAATGGGTTAGTTGTTAAAGCAACTACACTAGTGTTATCACATCGGATAATAGGAAGAGATGAAGCAAGTGTACCCATTTCATGCAGAAGAGCATGCAACTGGGTGACTTTAGTAGCTACACTAGTAAGACATCTATATTCAGCCTTGGCAATAAATTGAGAGATAGTGGCTTGTTTCTTAGCAGACCAGATAATTGGGTTGGCAACAAGGAAGATGCAAATACGAGATGTAGACCATTTTGTATCTAGGATGATGCCCAATTTGAGTCAATAAAACCATTAATGTGGAATGCTATTGAAGCTTTGAATTCTAACCCATGATCTATAATGCTATTGAGATAACGAAGGATTCTCTTTACTATTGTCTATTATGGATCTTTAGGGAGACCTATGTATAGACATACCTTTTTGATAGAGAATGAAATACCAATAGTACTACTGTATAAATCTGCATTGTTGTAGTTTCCACCATCCTCATCCCTTAAAGTGGAACCCGAAATCATGAGAGTGATAGCAGGTTTGGAATGAAGAAGTTGAGCCTTTTTAAGTATAAACCTGATGTATTTAGTTTATTTAAGTAGAAAATAACCATTTGCAAGTTGAGAAACTTCAATTCCCAAAAAGTAATGTAGGTTGCCCATGTCTTTCAAAGAAAATTTGTCATTGAGGAGCTGAATAAAGGAATTCATATTGGTTGTATCAAACCTAGTGATGATCATATCATCAACATACATAATGACATAGATGGAGTACGTAGTACAAGTCATGTAGAATAGTGAGTCATCGTACTTTTCCCTTGTGAAGCCAAACTATGTTAGAGTTATCGATAATATGTCAAGCCATGCCTGTGGAGCTTGCTTTAATCCATACAAATATTTTTTCAAATGGCAAACATAGTTAGGTTATTATTTTTCTAAAAAACCAACATGTTGTCTGGTATATACTTCTTCTTGTAGATTTCCATTGAGAAAGACATTATTGTTGTCCAATTTTCAAAGTACCTAATGATTACTTAAGGTAATGAATAAAAGAGCTACTTGTAAGTAACCTTTGGCAACTAGCCTAGCTTTTAACTTTTCCAATAAGCCATCAACTCGTTCCTTAATCCTGAAAAGCCACTAGCTGTTAGTTATCTTTTTGTTAGCAGGATATGGAACCAATTCCCATCTATTGTTTCACATAAATGCATCATATTCATCTTTCATGATGATTTATGGTAAGGCATTATTATGTATGGAAAGAAAGGCTCTTGGTGTGACTAAAATAGCTTTTGATTTGGTTATCATATTGTGAGTATTATGTAGCTTTCTTGATGGAGAAGAGATATTTTTGGAACGAGTAAGCATGTCATGAGTATTAGCTGTATGGATAGGTAATGAATAATGTAATGGGAAATCTGTATAGACGGATTATGAACAAGAACCATCAGGTAAGTCGGGTTGCAGAGTTATAAATGAGTTGTGTATAGCATTAGGTGGTTGCTTAAATGAAAATTTATGGGAATTGGTGGGATTATTTTGTGTAATGTAAAGAGATGGGTTGGTGTCTGTATGTAACATGGTCAACACAAGTTATGAAGGATGAATTTAGTTACAAAAGGGAGGCAATATTTTGGAATTGGGCTAGCTAATTGAGTTACAATTTTGTTAGAGAAAGGAAAGCTATATTATTTAAAAAATGACATGACATGAAATTAAAAGCTTACCTTCATTTGTAAGTAATTTGTAGCCTTTATGACAAGGAATATACTCAAGAAAGGTATATGTTGTAGATTTAAAGAAAAACTTATGTTGATGGAATGGATTTGTCAAAGGGAAACACTCACACCCTAATTTCTTCAAGAAACTATAATCATGTAAAACTGAAAGTCTCCAAAGGGTTTTCTAATCCAATACTGAACTTGGTAATATGTTGATCAAGAATGTTGTAGTATAGAATGATTCATCCCATTAATTTAATGCCATAGAGGCTTGGGCTAACATGATTAACTCTATTTTAATAATTTGTTGATGTTTTCTTTCCACTAGTCCATTATGCTTAGGTGTGTAAGGACATGCTATCATATTCTTCACCTTCATCAGATTGAAGAACTTTAATGTGTCTACCAATAAGTAACTCAACTTTTGCTTTATAAAGCAAAAGGGCTTTCTTGCAATCAGATTTTCTTTCAAAAACTAAATCCAATAGAAATGCAAAAATTCATCAGTGAAATGTACATACCACCTAGAACTAAGACTAGATAGCAGTATAGGTGAGAGTCCCCAAACATCATAATGGATAAAATCCAAAGGAGCTGTAGCTTTATTTATAATTGAAATAAATGGTAATTTGTGTGATTTTCCTGATTGACAATCATCATAAATGGACTAATTATTGTTCGAAGAAAAATTCACATATAACATTACACTTATTCATTATAGCTTTAGTAACTTTGAGAGATGGATGACGCAATATATTGTGCCACAGAGTTAGATTAGATCCATTGAAAGATACTTCCTTATTGGCTATGTTTTGACAACTATTGCCTTACGTAGAATTGATGTGGGCTTGTGAACTAATTATAGAATGTCAATGAAATGGTAATTTTATACAAATAGCCACATCAAATGCATACAATCCATTCCTAAGTTTCCCTTGCATGAGCCTCTTCCTTGTGTTCTTGTCCTTCATACACACACAATCAGTATGAAATTCCATAAGAACATTGTTGTCTTTAGTAAACTAAGCCACACTAAGAAGGTTCTTAATGATGGATGGAACATGGAACATGCTTGACAAAATGAATTTCTTATCTAAGTTATGAGGAGAAGAGATGGAAGATATACCAAGGTTAGCAATTTATAGTCCAACCTCATTTCCTACTTGTAGGTTCATTTCTTATAAACTCAGTTTTGATAGCCAAGTTGAGTGGATCAGCTATGGTGTGATGAGTAGTACCATTGTTAGTGAACCAACTTGGATCACAAACAAAATTCTGGTTGGCAAGAAAAGTAGTATTAGGTTGATTGATCATAGAAGCAGTTGATTGACATGAGTGAGTATAATAGATAGGTGGCTACATCAATGTAGTTATGGAAATGGTATTCAATGATTTATTGCATAGGGTAGTCATTTGTGTTTGGTTTTGTGTTACTAGTGTTGCATTCTTCAATGTAGTCTGTGTAACATGGCTAAACATAGCAACTTGAGCTTGAAGAACATTTTGCCTATTGAGAGAAGCATTTTTCATATGGTAGATTTGCTATTAGGCATGCAGAAAAGATAGGTTGATTAGGTAGGAAGAACTCGTAGGGAAACATTATTTGAGAAGCATTATTATTATAGAATTGCTGAATTGGTGGAGCAAAAGGATTGGGTGGAAATGTGTTTTGATTGGTTTGATTTGGTGTCACTTAGGATCAAATTGATGCCAGCAATTATTAGCAAAGTGGCTCAACTTACCATAAATTTGGTGATGTGGCATGTTTGTGTTATAGTTTTTCCCTCTACCTTTGTTAAAACTGTCAAAATTTTGAAAAATTGGCATGCCATTGTCTAGTGGATTTCCATTGAATAAAATATTTTTAGAAGGAAAGTAGATGGGTTGAGGATTTTGTGGGAAATGGACATGATATGCTTATTCTTTACTATAACCATCTTGCACTTTGTTTACTTGGTTTATCAAATTGATGGGAGTAGCAGTTTGTGTTTGATTGGGCATTAGGAAAGGTGTCATTGGTTGTTATTAGATAAGATTCACATTTGGTAAGGGTGTCATGTTTGCAAGATTAGCTATAGCTAATAAATATATAAGCATGTTCCTCCTTTCCAATATGCTTTCATGGCTCAACAGTTTGTATAACACTTCTTGCAATTTCACACACCCTTCTTGGAAATTTTACATAACTAAATCATAGTCATTGTTAAGACCATTCAAGATTGTCATATGATGCCAAGGATTGCACAAGGTGAACATATTCACTAATAGACATGTCTCCCTTCTTGATAGCACTTATTTCAGCCTTGTAATGCATAATTCTGGCCCTTGAGTGTGAGAGGAAATATCCCTTAAGACAACCATGTTTCACAACTTGTGTCAGTATTGTACTTTCTTTATAAAATCATTATCCAAAGATCCTACCAAATAAGAACTGATCATTTGATCTTGACGAACACAAAACTTGTATTTAGCATTCACAATTCCAATTACACAAAATATTTTAGGGCATTTGTAGACACCATTCACAATTCCAATTACACAAAACATTTCAGGGCATTTGTAGACACCATTCATAATATTTTTAGCATGAGCGATATTTTTTTTCTCCATGAAATGGAATTTTATTTATCTAATTTTGTGTTAAGTACCTGATCATCGAAAGAAATGATCTCATTTTTTTTGTGGAATCACCATTGCTACTTTCCTTGTCTTTAAGTGCTTTCACTTTGATTGATTCTTGAAATATTTTGCTTTGTGCCTATGAAGGATGCTCTAATACCATCTAGAAATTCCTTTTTATATCCTCATTTTTATTTCCATAGCTTTCTTGAGCTATGCAGGAACAATTATAAACTAGGAAAGAAAACATATTCATGAAGATTTTTTGAATAATTCCTCCATATAACTGTTTTATTAAACTATTATTTTCCTTGGCTATTTTTCTTCAAGTTTACAAACTATGGCTTACTACTTTTATCCTGGTCTTGTGATGTGCATTTACTATAACAAAGGTGCACATCACTGTTAGATCAGCAGCTGCCTTTGTAATAATCCTAATAGATTTTGGTCAGTCATCACAACCATCACGGTTATAACAACTTTAGAATGTGTTAGTATAGGTGTTAATGCTTACTACGTATCTTTTTTTGAGTGATTATAGCATTTTAAAATGTAATGTATATGTTGCATATACTACAAATATGTAGCGCACACGCAAATGACTATATGCCAAAAACAATTTGTGTGTTTTGCAACACACAGAAATCGTGCAAGTATACACGGTCACAAGTAATAAAGACTTGTAAGTAGAGTATCGTTCCCATCATACATGTCATTCTATTTACGAGCAATATACACAAAAATGTCTTTCTCAAGTTTATTTTTATGCCACAAATCGTTTTGATAAAATTCGTAAATAATCAAAAAGCGTTAAGCACAAAATAGAACGAACAAATCGAACGTCTTATAAATCTTTCAAAAAATAATTAAAATCAAGCTTCATAAATTCAGATCAAATGCAACCCTAGAAAAATTAAATTATTTCATAAATTTAAAATAAAAATTACAACAGTTCAAGAAAAATAAGATGAAGAACACAGAAAATTAAAACATCAAGAAACGAAAATATTTGGCACACGCAGAACACAACAAAAGCCAAAAAATGGCTTCTGCGTGTTCTACAGTCCAAAACCGAACAACACAAAAATTCTAAACCAAAAAAAACTCTCTAACTCTAAAAACTATCTCCTATTTATAGCTAAAAAAATACATCCAAAAATAATACATTTCTTTTTTTAAAAAAAAACGCGTAAAGAATTTGTATCGAAAATAGAATCGACGTGTATCGATATTCGATATAATATTTTAATTTACGTGTGAAACAGGGCAGCCGTTCTGATTTTTTGAAATTCAAAGTGCATGCCACGTGTCAGCGTCTGATTCGCTGCGAGGATTTAATGCGGAGACATGGCAGAATTTCATTGGCTGCGAGAAACGGGCGTGCGTAGGATTGTCGCACGGGAGACAACGCTGAAACGTGGGCGTAATCCTGCGCTCTCGCGCTCATGATAACATGCCACGTGTCGGCATATTATTTGCTTAAATATTAGTGGGACACGTGGCAGATTCTTATTCTGTAAAAACTGAGGATGCACGCTGCTTCCATAACCCGCGTCACACACGATAGTTACACGCACGGTTCAGTGCGCGATAGCTTGGTTCCATGCGCTTCAATCTGGACCATTCAAGAGATCCAACGGTCAGCGATGTGCCTCGGGGAAATCTGCGCAGCCGACATGTGGGTCCCACTCTGACGCCGGCCTGCGCGGTAGGTGGGCCCCACTGGTACGCCGAGCCGCGTGAACGAAGACCTCTGTACCCACTCTCCTTGGTCGGGCTTGATGAACACGCGCGAATCTGAGCAGTTGATTCTTTAATCAGACGGTCCACGTTGGGCGAGTGTGATCTTGCGCGTGGACTTCATCTCTCCTGCGCGAAAATTAAACTTCCATTTATTGTATTTTGACCCACAAATTTAATCCAAATTACATTTTGCACTTTCTTAAATTACAGTTAAGCCCTTTGCTAATTTTAAATTAAATTTTTAAACTTTTAATAATTATAATTAAGCCCAAATTTAATTTAAATTATATTTTTGATTTTTATAAATTGTAATTAAGAAACTATATTATCATGAATTATATTTGCGGACAGAAATATGAAATTAAGTACATTTTTGATACAAATTATTTAATTTTATTAAAAATTTATTTTTAGCACATAAAAGGAAAATATTAATTTATTTAACAAAAATTAACTAAATATTAAAAGAACATAGCAATTATCATTACTAAAATTGATGAAAATAACTATATAAAATACAGTTATCAATCACCATTGCTACTTTCCTTGTCTTTAAGTGCTTTCACTTTGATTGATTCTTGAAATATTTTGCTTTGTGCCTATGAAGGATGCTCTAATACCATCTAGAAATTCCTTTTTATATCCTCATTTTTATTTCCATAGCTTTCTTGAGCTATGCATGAACAATTATAAACTAGGAAAGAAAACATATTCATGAAGATTTTTTGAATAATTCCTTCATATAACTGTTTTATTAAACTATTATTTTCCTTGGCTATTTTTCTTCAAGTTTACAAACTATGGCTTACTACTTTTATCCTGGTCTTGTGATGTGCATTTACTATAACAAAGGTGCACATCATTGTTAGATCAGCAGCTGCCTTTGTAATAATCCTAATAGATTTTGGTCAGTCATCACAACCATCACGGTTATAACAACTTTAGAATGTGTTAGTATAGGTGTTAATGCTTACTACCTATCTTTTTTTGAGTGATTATAGCATTTTAAAATGTAATGTATATGTTGCATATACTACAAATATGTAGCGTGCACACGCAAATGACTATATGCCACATATGTTGCACATGTAGTGCATTAACGATTTTATTATATGCATAGCCAGTATAGGCAACTTGCACATGCACATACACATTCATATGACTGTGTACTGCATATGCAACACAATAGCAGGGTTTTCATATGCACAATCTATATAGGAAGTGGGCATGCAATTGTTGCATCTGCTGCACACATATATTGGTATGCTACACATGTTTCACACACAGCCATCAGGCACACAGCTGACCACAATGTAGCATTATAGAGCATATTTACATCTCGTAGTATACATTATTTATACATGTTATGTATGGTTAGATTTCATCATCATCATTTTCAAGAACCACCTTAGGCATGCTTCTACAGAGTGCCCATATTGGCTAGCACATAGTTCTTTAGTATCTCTTTTTAAATTGACTATTCTATCTCCCTTTTTCATTCCTAGCAATATTTGGTGTTCTAGCTAAGGTCACGATGGAACTTATGGAGCTCTAGTTTCAGTCAAGTGGAGACATTTTCATCCTTATAAGAGCTTTAAAGATTCCAAAGTTTTGGACCTATATTAGTATTTTTTTTCTCAAGGTGTGTTTAGAAGGACAAAAATTTTGAATTAAATCTCATATTAGGAGCTGCAAGCCCTTTTGAATGCCTTGGACTCTACCTTTGACTTCTTGATCTCTATGTTCTTGGGCTCATCCTCCATCTTTATTTTTTTAGTCCAATTCTTTGACCCATCTATGGATCAAAAATCACTCAATATTGTCTGGATATGAATCATTAGGTATAGCTTGGATCCAAAGTTTGGATAATGGTAAGGTAGGCGATGTAAAAATTCATCAAGTCTAGAGTGGCCTAGGTGGCAATGTCCTACACTGCACTAACTGGATGGTAGCATTCTAAAAAGCATAACCTTGGAGGTAGCATTCTAGACAACATAGCTTTCTAAGGTGTGACCTATCCTTCTAAGGTCTAATATTCCTTTATATATGAATCTCTACTCTCTTAGATAGATGTTTTTCTAACTTGGAGCTATGGATTTGACTATAAGAACAATGATATAGTCAACATGGCTTCCCTTACTTGATTGCACCAATCGTCTAGTCTTTGAGTGGTTCCTCAAGGAAAGCTAGAAAATTTTGGTTTAGATTGAATGTGCTTTCATATATGGAAATGATTGGGGGTGGTTGGAACCTTCACATTCTAGGTTCATAAAAGCTCAATAATAGTTTATGTCTAGTAGACTAGGATGATCTGCCTAGTTAGTGAACCTAGATGCTCTATCTAGTTTCTCTTCCTGTGAATTCTACTTGATTGGTCTACCTAGCTAGCTATTATGTTGTACTGCATGCTGGAGGACATCTGCTAAGTGGATGACTAGATACCTATATTTGGTGGCACCTACCAAGGTAGGCTGTTTAAGCTCCTCCTAGATGGCCATATCATCTTGACAGTCTTGCATAAGAAGTGCTAATTAACCCTGATAGTCTTGTGTAGTTCCTATTCTGATGAAATGATAAATGGTTTCCTTAGCTGGTTAGGTGATTGGAGTGTAGCCAAACTTAGGATCTAGTTTCTTTTTAGGTGTTTCATAAGGTTTCTCATAAGGGGTTTCTCACCTGATAGTGATCTGGGTGCCTACTAATTGTAACCCATAGTAGGGAAAAATAGACTCTTTCTGAGTTTTCCCATTCTCTACAAGCACGTCAAGAGTGGATCGTTGGTCCTAGGGCTAGTTGGTTCACCAACTTGCTAGGAAAGCGAGGTGTTGTCAAGCACATGTTAAGAACTCATTTTATGATTTATTGGATCAAATAGGTTTTAAAGGAAAATATGGATGGAGAAAGCGATGAACACAATGAAGAACGTGAAGAACATAATGAATGTTCTTAAGTTTTTTGTCAACTCAGATTGGTTAGAACACCAAATTTATTTCCCACAGACAGCACCAATTGTTGAAGTTGATTTTTGTATTCCTCACATTCTTGCCACGCTAATCTTGTTAGTCACTAGCAACACGTCAGAAGGAATGAAACCATAAGGTATTTTATCCACTCTGATACTTGAGAGAGTTTTTGTATGAATGAATTTAGATCATAGAGGATATGGAGAATTTGAGTGTTTGCTTATATTTACCTTTTTGAGGTGGAAAGGGTCTATTAATAAACTAAGGATAGTCTTGTAAATAATTTATACTTATTAATTAATATTTAAATTAATTAAGTAATTTAAATATTAAATAGTTAATATAAATTATTTAAAATATTAATCTTTCATGAATGTGGATTGAGTCATTGATATATTTTTTATATTAAATTCAAGAATCTTAACATAAATGGTTTATTCTGAATTCAAACTAAGCAAGGATGCCATTTGGACTGTGCAATGCCCCAACAACATTTCAACGTTGAATGATGGCTATCTTTTTCTGGTATGGTGTAAGATATAATGGTAATTTTCATGGATGAATTTTTAGTTTTTTGTACATCTTTTGATCATTGTTTATATGATTTAGCTCTTGTTTTGCAGAGATTTGAAGATAAAAATCTTTTCCTAAACTGGAAGAAGTGTAATTTCATGGTTCAAGAAGGGATCGTGCTTGGCTATAGAGTGTCATATAAAGGAATTGAGGTTGATTGACCTAAAATTGCAACCATAGAAAAATTACTACTTCTAAAGAATGTGAAGGGAATCAGATGCTTTTTAGGACATGTAGGATTTTATTGAAGATGTATAAAGGATTTTTCTAAACTCTCTAAACCTTTATGAAATCTTCTTGGAAAAAATTCTGCATTTGATGATGTTTGTTTGCAGGCCTTTAATGTAATTAAGGAGAAACTAATTCCAGCACTAGTAATGATTGTACCTAATTGGACTCAACCTTTTAAAGTCATGTGTGATGCAAGTGACTTTGCAATTGAAGCAGTGTTAGGACAGAAGCGAGACAAACTATTTAGGGCCAAACATTGAATGAAGTTCAATTGAATTATACAACAACTAAGAAGGAGATGTTTGTTGTGTTGTTGGCATGTGAAATATTTTGGTCTTACATCATTGGTACAAAGATGATAGTGTTCACTGATCATGCAGCACTTTCATTATTTGTTTAGCAAGAAGGATGCTAAGCCTAGATTGATTATTAGATTCATCTTCTTCAAGAATTTGATTTGGAAGTTCGAGATAAGAAAGGAAGTGAAAATTTAGTTGCTGACCATCTCTCTTAGTTAAAGCAAGAAGAAATAAAACTAGATTTAGTGATCCAAGAAGCATTCCCTGATAAGAAATTATGTGTATATGAGAACAAGCTTCCTTGGTATGCTGATATTGTAAACTACCTAGCTTGTAGGGTATTTCCACCAGATCTTACATATCATCAACATAAGAATTTTTTACATAATGTGAAATATTATTTTTGAGATGAGCCTTTCCTTTTCAAAAGATGCCTTGATCAAATCATCTGAAGTTGTGTGTCTGAAGAGGAGATGCAAGAAATTCTCTTTCATTGTCATTCCTCATCATATGGAGGAAATTTCGGAGTAACACGAACAACAGCTAAGGTACTTCAAAATGGTTTCTTTTGGCCCTCTATTTTTTGTGATAGTTATACTTTGGTGAAAACTTGTGATCATTGTCAACATATGGGAAATATTTCAAGGCATCAGGAGCTACCATTGAAAAATATCTTAGAGGTTGAATTATTTGATGTTTGGGGAATTAATTTTATGGGTCCTTTTCCTCCCTCTTTTGGCTTTGGTTATATCTTGTCAGTAGTTGATTATGTGTCAAAGTAGATGGAGGCAATTTTCACAATAACAAATGATGCAAAGGTAGTGCTTAAATTTTTACATAAGAACATATTCACAAGATTTGGCACTCCACGAGATATTATTAGTGATGAAGAGACCCACTTTTACAACAAGTTATTAAACAACCTTTTCTCTAAATATTGTGTGAAGCACAAGATAGCACTTGCCTATCATCCTAAAACTAATGGCCAAGCTGAAATTTCAAATTGAGAAATCAAGAATATCCTTGAGAAGACGGTCAACAACAATAGAAAGAATGGGAAAAGAAGCTTGATGATGCTTTGTGGGCATACTGTACATATTTTAAAACACCTATCAGGATGTCTCCTTATCGATTAATGTTTGAAAAAGCATGTTATCTCCTTGTTGAGTTGGAACATAAAGCTTATTCGGTTGTAAATAATTTTAATTTTGATTTGAAAGTAGTAGGGGAAAAGCGACTTCTTCAATTGAATGAGATGGATGAGTTCTGGAATGATGATTATGAAAATGCAAAGATCTACAAAGAACGGACAGAGAAATGGCATGACAAACAGATTCTTAGGCATGAGTTTGCTCCAGGACAACAGGTTTTTCTTTTCAATTCACAACTAAAACTCTTCCAAGGTAAGCAGGACCGACATCGGATTAGCAATATTGATCCTGCAAAAATTTGGTTTTACATTTGTAAAATTCTCGCAAGCCTACGAATTATTTTATAGAAAATGACAAGTATACTCACAAGGTTGATCTAAAGAAGGAATATATGTGGCTTTTAATTTATTATTCAAACTTTTAAATATGAAATTAAACTTAAACATCCTGTCACGATATTTTGGTTTGTGTTTTTTAATCTAATAACATACAAAATAAACAATAATATAAATTTTTATTTTTCATAACAGTAGAGTATTTAAGGATATAATAATTAAGTTAATTATGCTTGCTCATATTATTTAGGTTATTAAAAGTATAAATTGATATTTATTGATTTTCTCTTTTTGGTATGAAAGTGTTCTTAGGTTAGGTAGGGTCCAAATTCTATTATTTAATATTAATTAACTAATATACTTAGGCGGCGGTGCCTATTAATTAATGAAGAACTAAATTTCAGCTTTATTTCTAAGAAAATAGAAAACCATCTAATTACAGTTTTAGGCAGAGTCAATTAATTAGACTTTATTTAAGATGTCCAAATTAAACCTAAGAATTTAATTATCCGAGTACTAACATTCAAGTTTTAAAACTATGACTAAAAATATGTTGTTAATAAATTATCGAATAATACTTTTTATAAAAACTTTTTAAATAAAACTTCAATGTAACTACCAAGCTATTGTACCAACAAATAAAAAATCATTACTCTAAATTAGCCCGTATAATTAAACCTTAAAATCTAATTTTTAGGTTTAAGTTTGTAATGAAAAATAATATATTTCTCTCTAACATCCTTAATATAAAATCTTGAATAAAAACAAAATCAATTTATTTTATAGAACTTTTTTACCGATTTAATATTTCGTAAGAATAACAACGTTATTATTATATCATATTTACAAACAACCAGCCATGTTAAATTTAATCATAAACAAATTAAATAAAACAAAAAAAATAACTGTAAAGAATACATTTTAAAATTATACCTTAAAAGAATCCTTACAACACTCTCATGCTAATTCTGTTGCTGAAAAACCTCCAAACGAATTTGCATTTCCGTTTATTGAATCAAAAACTAAAAATCTATAAAAATATAGCTAGTTCTTCTCAAAAAGAGAAAAACTTTAAAACTAAAAACTAAAAAAAACTTTCTAGAGAGAGAAAAAGAGATAATAAAATTGTCTTAAGGTGTGTTTTTTACAATGGGGGAGAGGGGCTTTTTATAGGTGAGAAAAGGGATAAAAAGGGGGGAAAATATCTTCAAAAATTATGATAGACACCTATTGGATAGGTTGGCATGCATCTGGGGCGTAAATGTGCACGATTATGTGGGATTTGCGGTTGAAAATGCATTGATGTGCTTGGGATTCACGGAGTGGATGGGTGATCCAAACGTTGACATGCATAGGATTTCGGCATGATGTGCGCGCAACTGAGCGCGAAATTGGGGCGTGAATGGGCACGGCTAGGCATTTTTGTCCATTTTTCCTTTTTTTCTTTTTTATTTTTTCTCTTTTTTTCTCAACATATTTGTGATGTATTGCCTCCAATAATATTCTTCGAGTCTTTAAATTATTTTTGAAGCGAAAATATCTCAAAAAACAATAAAAATACCTATGATTCCGAAATGAAAAATTTATATAAAAATATGATAAAATCATATAAATATAAATCTTTTTAATCAATTAAAGTACATTAAATCATGATAATTTTAGTGTTTTTAAGCACTTATCAGTATGTTAAGATCAAGATGGAAAATTCCTTATACAATTGACAAAGTTTTCACTTTTGGAGCAATAGATTTGAAGGACAAGACAAGGAATATATTTGGAGTTAACGGTCAAAAATTGAACCACTATTATGGAGAACAAGTGGAAAGAAATTATGCATTTATTCCTCTTCGAAATCCTAATTGACGAAGATTGAAAAGTCTGGTTGTAGACCATAAAACAAGCGCTTATGGAAGGCATCCCATAAAACTTTATTTTTATTTTTATTTTATTTGAATAAATTATATTTTGATGCTTCTTTATTTTGCAAGAATAAAAAACTAGAAATTACAAACTAATGTGGATCCACCATAAAACCAGGGAAGTTTCTTTTTAATTTCTTCTATTTGTCTCACTTTTGAATTACAATGAGGACATTGTTTAGTCTAAGTTTGTGGGTGTCAACTCCTATAGTCTTGAGTTGTTGATTTATCTTATCAAGCATGTATTTGAGTATGATTGAATTCGCTATGATTCTGAAATTTGTGACTGATGGTTTTGAGAAGAAAAAAAATCAAACTATGATATTATGTTAGTAAGAGTTTTGTGGGTACACTTATTTAAATCCTTGTCCTTAAAAATAATTGAGCACATATTAAATTTTTTTCTACTACATTTTTCCTATGAAGAGAAGAAGTTGAATTAATTAAGTTAGGAAAAGTTTAATCTTGCTTTGCTCTAGAATCCATTGATGGATCCTTGAAGCAAAATCCTAGTTGATACCAAATATTAGAGAAATGATGTAAGAATTTTTTTTTATCATAACCAAATTTTTTTCCAACCATCCTAATTATCACGCCATCATCACCTGATGTATTCCCATAGTCAACCCATTTGAGCCTTATTTTACATAAATCGTTATTTGTTTTTTAACTACATAAATCATTCTCATTCTAAGCTTGAAAACTATGAATTTACCTTAAATTTTGAGAAAATACTTTGATGAAAATTTGCATTTAAAGAGAAAGTTAATTCAAATTAAACAATCCACATTATGTTTACTCTATTTTATCAAAGTATGAAAAGAAAAGAAAGTAAAAGGCAAGAATCGAAAAATGATTAAAGTGATTGAAAAATAGAAAAGGCTATGAGTATCAAGATGCTCAAACGAAAAAAAAGAGCACTCTACTTATTGAGTATGAAAAAAATATTATCATCAATATGAACATATTATCGAGAATGAGCTATGGTGTAAATCATGTGAATATTCTTTTTATTGTTTTTTTCTATCAAGTATTTTCCCAATTTGCTTTGATTTTTCATATCTATTTATTTCTTAGCTCTCATCATGTTGCCTGTCATTGCAACCCTAATTAAAGACCTTTTGATCTCTAATTTTGGTATTTTTACATTAGAGGATAAGATTTCTAAAAATTGGACTTATGGAGTTAAGTTCGGAGAGAATTCTTCTGATTTCAGTTGTTTTACTTTTATCTGAATTTTCTGATGGTTTGAAGTTAAATCAATTATTTTACACACACACTAAAGAACTTAGCCTTAAGAAAATGCTTAACTCTTGCTTGACAAATTGTTAAATTTTTGATTGATTTTCATGCTATTTTCGATGTAAAAAGAGTAAGTTATTAATGATGAAATCTAAAATTCAGATCATGACTTGATGAATGATGATAGTTTTCTATAGAATCTAGTTGATATTGTCTATAATTGTTTTTTTTTATTTTCCTTTTGTTTGATAACAAACAAAGTTTTAAGTTTAGGAATGTTTAATGATTTACATAATTTGACATAATTTATGACTTCTTAATTTTAAACTTTAATCTAATTTTACTTAACTTTTAATAATTTTAAACTTCATTATTATGATTTAAATTTTATTATAAATTTAAAGAAAATAAATTTCTAAAATTTTAGAAGCATGTTTTCTTGTAACTCTTATAATTTAAATGAAAATTTATTTAAATTAAATTTAAATTAAGATTTTTCTGTATAAAAAAAGAAAATACGCATAGACGGTGGAGATTTAGGTTAAGAAGGATTTATATATATATATATATATATAAATCAAAAAGCCAACAAAACAAAAAAGAGAAACAAGGGGCAGCAGAAGAGAAAAAACGAATAAGGAATAGGGGAGAAGAAGGAGAAGAAACAAAAGCAGCCACCACGAACTGCGCAAGACTGGAAAAAAAACACAGAAGGGTGTGTAGAAAAGAGAAAGAAAAAAGGGCTCGGACTAATCAAGAAGAAAGACGTAGATCGGACAAAGATATATTAGAGGGCAATTGGAAAACATAAAAGCAGATTCTTTACTTTTCTTTACATTTTTTGTTTAAATTTAATTTAATTTTAAAATATATTTGATTTTTTATCTTATTTTTTTTGTTATATGAATTTATTGTAACTTATTTAATACTTTTACCGTGATGAAAAAGATGTAATTAATAGAGAATAATATGCTCAAATTAAGAAGGGAAAGATAAAAAAAAAAGAGTATAATATGTGCACTGTAAATTTTGTATAGAGTTCATATGCACCATATGCCTTCAAATATCAAAATCTTAACTTCAAAAGGTAAAATCGATGATACTTATAAATATTATTTTTAAATAATGTATGACATTATATATATATATATATATATATATATATGAGCAGAGTAAAAAGATTTATCTAGGGGCCGATTATTACGTAATAATGGGTGCAAAAAAATATAAAAGTTAAAATTATTGGTAAGTATAATTAGAGTTTAAATTTGTGAATGTAATCATTTTTCTGGTTTTATATATAAAGAGAGAGAGAGAGAGAGAGAGAGGGTGATATAGCATAAATAAATTATATAATCTTAATTATATATAGAATGTTAAATTATGTAGTAGAAAAATAGAAAAGAGGGATTAAAGAATTGTAAAATGTTCCAAAAAGACAAAAAAAAAACAACAAATCACATGATAAGTTTATTTTTTTACTTTCATGAATAATTTTATAGTAACAGGGGACCAAATATTTTTTCATCAAAATATCTAATAGCGTAAAATTAGTTACCTATAGCAGTCAAAATTTATCCAAGCAAATGGGGGCATGATACACCCGTCATCCTCGCTCCCCCTTGCTGTTGGTCATTTTCTAAACATATTTTATCATAAGAGTGCTACTAAATTAGCACACATTTATAGTATTTGAATGCCTACGAGTGGACTAACTAAATTTAGTAGCACTCTTTAATATATTCTAATTCTATTGAGTAATTTGTTTATATTCTTTTTGTAAGTACCTTGTAATTTTTTTTGCAATAATATAGTGTAAATTTTATATAAAGTTTATAAGTAAAAACTCATACTCTAGTATTATTTTTAAACAATATATCAATTGTAAAAAATTGGAAAATCTACAAAATATAAAACTAGATCATTTCATTAGTAAATTTACTATATAGAAAGTAATTTTAATTGTGTACTTCAAAAGATTTCGGATAGATTTAACAGCAGCAGATATTTTTCCTAGAGCCCAGGGTCATTTTGATTGTGGACTCTACATAATTATCAGAACATTCTTAGAATTCTTAGACAAATAAAGAGAAGAATGAAGAACAATCATGTTTCAATCTCATATCTATTAAGATCTTTCATTTTTATAGTCGAGGTGGGACACCAATAAGATTTCAAATTTTGTTTCACTCCAGAAAAAACCTCAGCTGCAAGGCCACAAGTTTTGGTTAGGACAGTTGGTCAGGCTTCATTGGCATAGTCGATGCTCAAAAGTCAACCTTAAAGGCTTATGATCCAGCCTCCGGAACTCTGTTTAAAGGAGTACAGCAGCTAAGCACAAAACAAAATCTCAATTTCAATTCTCTCTCAATAAAACGAAAAAGAAACACAGCTTACAAGACTACATATATCAAGTGAAACAAAAGTGTACAAGTTCATCATGTGGGCGGCTCCTTGAACAAAAGAGCTAGTATGCAATCACACGCCAAGCAGATGAAGCATGATAGCATTCTGGGCATGCATGCGATTCTCAGCTTGTGGGAAGACAATAGAATTTGGAGCCTCGATGACTCCATCAGTCACTTCAACTCCTCTTTCAGCCGGTAAACAATGCATGAAATAAGCTTTAGGACCAGCTAACTTCATAAGATTTTCATTCACCTGCAAAACATGCAAAAACAATATTACCTTTTAGCATTTGCCAAGTCTGAACTTCACGACACTACACTTGCGTAGTATTGACAGAGGATCATCAAATGGATGTATGACTACCATAAACTTGAATATTATGCCAAGAGTTATAATATTAATATCTATACAATGTTTTTAAGAAAGTACTTTGATGAAAGTTTTGGACTTCCAAGCTTTACTGGAAAGTTCTGTAAGAAGCCATACCTGAAATCCCTGAAAGGCTTGATGGCGATATGCAGCTTCCTCCTTTTGCCCCATGCTAGCCCACACATCGGAATAAACAACATCAGCTCCTTTCACAGCCTCCTTGGGATCATTTGTAATCTCAATTTTGCTGATACCAGCTAGCTGTGCCTTCTCAACCGTTTTTGCATCAGGTTCAAAGCCTTTAGGACAAGCACAAACAAAGTGGAAAGGTATTACTGATGCCAGCAACAGCCATGAGTGCACAATGTTGTTCCCATCTCCAACATAAACCACCTAAATTTTAAAACGGATTGGACAGGAAATAAATTGTCATAAATTGTCCAGATTGGAATAAAATTAATAATAACTATACCCAGCTTATAGCACAGAGGACCTTAGTTCCTTCTAATTGCCCAATGTGCTCAATCATAGTGAGGGCATCTGCCATAATTTGGCAAGGATGGTTGTAGTCTGTCAGGCCATTGACAACAGGGACACTTGCATATTTAGCCAGATCAAGAATGTCCTGCAGTAGGCCAGGTACAAAATGTATGATCAGCATTTTATATATATATACATCCACACTATTTTGATCTAGAACCGAAGTCTTAACACCAGTAGTAACATAGTATAATAATAAACAATGAAATGAGAAATAAGGATGTCTCTCAATAGTTCATGGAGTCAAATTCAATAAGTTCCCACGCTATCTTCCCAGATGTCATCCCAATGCATCACAGGAATAATTGAATTTTCACTCCTATTACCATAAGTGTAGAAAGAAAAAAATAAGCATTCGAAAAAAATAAGCATTCAATAAGTTCCCACGCTATATAGTATTGAAATTGCTGTGAAAGATCTGGAAACTGGAAAGACTCTATGGAGGTAAAAAAACCGCATTATTCCGGTTTGAGTTAATTCAATCTTCAATTATAAGTTATATTTATTCACCATCAGGGATAATCCTAGTACATCCAAGGGATAAAAAGGAACCCATACATGACCACTTAAAACAAGGCATAGAGATGGATGGTTAGCATTTAGCAATCACTCTTCTGTTTCTTTCTTTTTTTCAACTATAAATTATATTTTATTTGTTAATGAGCTTCTATGGGAGATTGCTATTTTGATAGTTGCAGAGCTTCATAATATGTTAAAATTTCATTCACAAGAAGCAATATCCATTTCATGTATACCTTTAACACTAACGTACATGATCTGCTGTCATAACTTGAAAATATGACAACTCTAACGTAGAAGTAATAACAAACATGATAACCCATCATCATACCTGATGAGAAAATACACGTGCCATTAGAATGTGATTATAGCGGGACAAGACACGGGCAACATCCCTGGTTTCCTCCCGCTTACCCATCTGGATATCATCTGGTCCTAAATATATGGCATGACCTCCTAGCAAGAAAAACCCAGTCTCAAATGAAACTCTTGTTCTCATGGATGGTTTAGCAAAGATCATAGCCATTGTCTTCCCCTTAAAAGGAAGATATGTCTTCTCTCCTGACTTTATTAGAGCCTTGACCTCTGCAGCCCGATCTAATATCTTCCAAATGGTAGCTTTATCAAAATCATTGATGTGCAGAAAATCATTCTTCCCCGATTGTGCTGCAAAATTAAAGCAAAATAAGATGTCAAATCAGTTCCAGCAAGTAGAAACTTAAATACTCTTTTTTGTGATCCAACGGAACTTGATGTTGTTTAATCCTGTAACTTGAAATGGATGGAGAGTGGGCCTTACAACTGTACCGCTAGGTGTGAAGTGTGAACCACAAAAACATTTGACTGGTCCAGAAAGTTTCCAGTTATGTTTTGGGTCTGATTTCACCTATCAAAGACAGATTAGAGCTCAATCATACTCTGTGGACTGTTAACCAAACTAATAGTTCAGCTTTAAAAGGAAGAAACTCAATTTACTCGAGCTTGGAAATCAATCCCTCCAAAACCTCGATATAGTGATATCTCTAATGACATTTCCTATGGAAAACCACCTCGTACCTCTTTCACCCCAAAAACAGCTCCTAATAAGACATCAGATTACACCAACAATGCCAAACCCTATGCAATACCCCTCCTGTTAAACCCAACATACCTATTCAGAAAGCCAACCCCTATGCCAAACCATCTCCCATAAAATGTGTTGGGTGCTACCAACAAGGACATCCTTCTAATGAATGTCCTATCCTGAATGTAGAGCAGCTAATCTAGTTGATGAGTTTAAACACTCTAATGATGACTTTGATCTTTGGCCCTTGAAGAACTTAAAGATGCAGAACCAGTGGTGGGAGATGAAGGTGAAAGGGCTCTAAATTGCATTGTGCAGAATGTTCTTTTGGCTCCTAAACAACCAACTCTATCACAAAGGCATGCACTTTCCAAGACTAGGTATACTGTCCAAAAGAAGATTTGTGATGTTATAGATAGTGGTAGCACAGAGAAATTGAGTCTAAGGCACTAGTTAAGGCCTTGGGATTGATTACCAATCAACATCCAAACCCTTAGAAGATTGGACGGATCGAAGGGAAGTGAGGTCAAAGTGCATGGATACATGTCAAGTTTTGCTTGGAAGACCATGGCAATATGATGTGGATGCAGTACACAGGGGTAGACCAAATGTTTACATCATGGAAAGGGAAGAAAATTGCTTTTCTTCCTACTAGTGAGTCCAGCACACAAAATCCACCTAAGCAAAAAATGCTTATTAGTCAATCTGTTGCTGAATTTCTAAGGGAATTTAAGCATGCTAAAGTGGTTTTAGCTCTCATGCTCAAAGAACAAACTATAGTTGAAACTAAACTACCTATTGAGGTCAAGGAATTGCTTGAGACTTATAGTGAACTCTCACCCTTGACTTTATACCAGGTAGTAGCTTACCCAACCTTCCCCACTGCAGGATGAGCCCCAAAGATCATGCTACTCTCCAAGAACTGGTTGAGGACCCATAGAGCAACAATTTGATCGAAGAGAGTAAAAGTCCATGTGCAGTTCTAACTTTGTTGGTTCCAAAGAAAGATGGTTCTATGAGGGTATGAGTTGATAGTCAAGCTATCGATAAAATCACAATCAAGTATAGATTTCCAATTCCACGACTCGAAGACATGCTAGATAAACTCCAAGGTTCAAATGTGTATACCAAGCTTGACTTAAGGAGTAGCTACCATCAAATAAGGATTAGAAGTGGAGATGAATGGAAAGCTCCATTCAAAACTAGGGAAGGCCTCTATGAGTGGATGGTAATGCCCCTAGCACCTTCATGCACCTCATGAATTAGGTACTCAAACCATTTAAAGGCACATGTGTGGTTGTATATTTTGATGAAATTTTGATTTACAGTAAATTCAAGGAAGATCATTTGTTACACCTAGAAGCAATTCTCCACGCATTGAAAGAGAATAAACTTTTACTTAACTTGAAAAAAGGAAGATCATTTGTTACCCCTAGAAGCAGTTCTCCACTCATTGAAAAAGAATAAACTTTTCCTTAACTTAAAAAGTGTGATTTCATGTCTGAAAGGCTATTGTTCTTAGGATTTATCATTAGCTTAGAGGGTGTTTCTGTGGATGATAAGAAGGTATAGGAAACTAACTCAAGGCCAACTCCTAAGTCAATTCAAGAGATCAGAAGCTTTCATAGTCTTGCTACATTTTACAGGAGGTTTGTAAAAGCCTTTAGCTCCATAGTGACACCTATTAACAATTGCTTAAAAAAGGGGTAGCATAACTGGGGACAGAAACAAGAAGAAAATCTTCAATTGATTAAACAAAAGCTCAGTTCTACACTAGTTTTCTCATTACCAGGTTTTGATAGGGTTTTTGTGATTGAAACCAATGCATCAATGGTGAGCATTGGGGCAGTGTGTCACAAAATGGCAAGCCTATTGAGTTCTTTAGTTAAAAGCTACGTATCTCTCAACGAAAATGGTCGACCTATGATCAAGAATTCTTTATTATTGTAAGAGCCTTTAAACATTGGGAGTACTAACAGATTTCTAAGGAATTTGTTCTCCATAGTGATCATCAAGGGTTCATTTCTAGGGGGGTCATTTACCTACAAAGGTTTACGTATGTGTTTAAGCATCGTTCAGGCCAACAACAATGTCACTAATGTATTAAGCAGAAGACATAACTTACTTGCTGTTTTGCAAACTGAGATAACTAGCTTTGATTCCTAACCCAATTTATATCCAAATGATGAAGACTTTAGCATCATTTGGGAAAAATGTCAACAGAAAGAAAACTGTGGAGAGTATCATTTATAAAGTGGCTGCTTGTTCAAATGAAACCAATTGTGCATTCCTAAAATAACTCTTAGAGACTTCCCCACCAAGAGCTTCACGCTGGGTTCTAGCTACCCAGTCAAGGGGAGACAAAAAAAATCAACTAATTGAAGAGAGATATTATAGGCCACACCTCAGATGTGGTGTGAGCTAGTTTAAAGGTGTTTAGCATGTCAAAGTGCCAAAGGATGTGTCCAGAACACAGGTCAATACACTCCTCTGCCTGTTCCTAAAACCATTTGATAGGATCTTAGTATGGATTTTTCTTTAGGCCTTCTTTTGATTCAAAGAAGAGTGGACTCAATCCTAGTTGTGGTGGACAGATTTTCAAAGATGTGCCACCTTATTCCTTGCATAGCATCAAACAGGGATGTTAAATTTTCAAGTCATTTTTGGAAAGAGTTTTGGAAGAGGTTTGATAATACTCTTAACTTCAGCAACGCATATCATCCACAATTAGATGGCCAAACTGAAGTTATAAATAGATCAATGGGATGCATGCTACATTTCTTGGTAAGTGAACAACCTAAACAATGGGATTTCATTCTTCCTCAAGGAGAGTTTTCCTTGAATAGTGTGGTAAATAGATCCACAAGTGTCTCCCCATTCTCCATTGGGTACACTAAAGTTCTAAGTTTTAGTGTTGATCTTCTATCTATTCCTAATCCCAAGAGCCCAAGTGCTAATGCATGGAGTAAAGATTAGATTATGTCCAGTTCCATCAAGAGATTAGAGAGCACATTCAAAAGATGAATGAACAATACAAGCAGCAGGTTGATAAGCATAAGTGTACCAAACTATTTGAACAAGGTGAGCCAGTCATGAAACATTTGAACAAGGTGAGCCTGTCATGATACATTTGAACAAACAAGCAGAGGTTACCACTTAGGCATTGTGTTAAGTTAAAACCTAGGAATTATGGTCTTTTTCAAGTTTTGAAGAAAATTAATGATAACTCTTAAATCATTGATATTCCTAACGGGTGGCACATTTTATCTACATTTAATGTTGCTGACATTCGGCCTTTTTACCCACCAAAGAATGTTGAGGTTATTAACATGAATTCAAGGTCGAAATCTTTTGAAGGGGAAGACTGATGCAGTGATCACCTAATAGTTAAAATCCTACTTTTTATTAAGGATAATTACAATTGTCGTTTTTACATTATTAGTGTCGTTTTACCTTACACAATCATAGGAGCTAACTATAACAGAATTTGTCCTCTTGCGCCGAGTTGGCATTGAGCCTTTGCGCGATTAGCCTCTAATGATGATTCTGTTATGGGCAGCATATATACCATGCACAACCATGTGTGGTTCATCATCTTCTTCTTGCTCATTAACCAGTGAATAAAACTTGGTTTGCAATCAAAGAATTGCACCCTAGCATCTGCAGCTGCTTTGGCTCAGATTGTTTCATTTTCTTCCTGCGTCATGATGACAATGATAATGGACTCTAAAATGCATGATATGAACCTACATGAGCCTACATTGTCCTAGCGCAACTCTCTTGGCAACTTTAATTTAGCCACTTCCATGGAGATGATCTAATTTTATGAAAAAATAATCTGCTTTGAACGGCTAAATCGTCAAGTTTAAAAGTAAAATCACAATAATGCCAGAACGCCGTTCCAAAAGCTAATCACTAAATTGCCATATAATTCCTTGATCTATCAACAGGTGCATCTAATTTCCCGATCAATCTGCAGAAGAATTCCACCTATCATATATAGATTTTGATTAGTTTCTTTGATCCATAATTTCTCTGCCTATTAATGGCATGATTGTTACACACTATTAAAAACCTGACTCTATAATTTCTGCACAGCATTTGGTTTGAAGTCAGATTGTTGCACATAATAAAAATTATAACCAGCGGTGTAGATAAATCGTAGTGGACTTTTTCTTTCATCTTAAATTTAAAAAATATATATTTTTACTTCAAAAATTAAATACTGATTTCAATAAAATTATTTTGATATGTAAAAAACTACATAAATCAAATTACATACTATTTTAAATATAAAACTATTTCATTAAAATATTTATCATTAATTTTACAAGACTATAATATACATTTGTTACCAAAATAACTAATTATAATACAATTCAATACGTTTCAGTTAATAACACAACTATATTTAATTTATCCGATACGGTAAACCACATAAATGAACTCTTAATAACCGAACCAAATTCCAAAGCATCCAACAAGAAATAGAAGATGCTTACAATCGACTACATTTCTGATCTATCTCGATACCAAAACCCCTAAACCCTAGTCTACAGAAAATTGCTGAAATAGTAAGATCGTACCATACTTTCAAGAATAACACAGATTAAAGTCTAAAATTTAACAATAACCTTTTCCATTGACGGAGTTGGAGGTAGCCGAGGAGGTCTGGCATGAGATTCTTCGATTATGCACCAGAGAAGAAAAGGAAATGCTGGAGAACTTGATAGAAATTAGAGCTGACCGACGTAGATCCTGACCGTATATAGAGGAAAATGGAGAGGATGGAGAGGTTTTATCAGCTCGGATTGAACAATGAGATGAAATCGCCGCCATTCTCTCTTGAAGAAGAGAACCGTGTAGTTCAGTGTTTTTTCAGGGTGTTACCGTAACGAGACAATCAGACAAAGCGTAAAAAGTATTAGAATTAGGGTTATAGGGTCTAAAGTTACAAGATTGCCCTTGCTTATTTTATAATGAGCCCGAATATGTAGTCACTACTTCTACTCAGGTGACTCGTGTTCTTTTTCAGACTTCATTTCGAGTTCAATTTCCTAAATGGGATAATACCATACCTTAAAGTTTAATATTTATCATAAATATTCTTTTAAGTTTTTAAAAATATTGCAAATATCTAATTTTAATGAAAATTAAAGATAATAAAAATTAATAATAATATTTTATACTATCTAAAAATAATATAAATAATAAAAAAATCAAGATATAATGAAAATAAAAACACGAAATATTTTAGAATATATTTTAAAAACAATTATACTTCACAAAAAAATTAAAGAAATTCAAAAATAAAAACTAAATCTTAAAGAATGATATGAATTCAAAAAATTATATTTCTCAAGAATAAAAAAAATATTTACAAAAGAATATATAGTTTATTATAAAATAAGTAATAAGGAAATAGTATAACATACTATTAATTGATAAAGAAAATATTATAAAAAATTGTTTAAAATTTTTCAAAAAGATATAAAAAAAATATTGGATACATTCATTTAAAATGGTTCTAAATATTAATAAAAATATATTTTAGAGAATGAATTAACACACTGTTAAAATTAGAATTATTATATAATAGAATAATAAATCGAAAAAGTTATCTTATTATGAATAATCTATAAAAATTTAAGATATCAAAAATTATAACTTGCAACATATCTTAAGTTTATCGTTAATATTAATGATAAAATTAAATCAAGTACTAAGCTTAACATATGAATTTGAAAGATAAACTTTAATAAAAGATGGAAATCATCTCTTTTTAGTACATCATAGTAGGATATTCACTATCAAACAGTCATAATAATTCAATATATAGACATAATGAATTTATAAAAATGGATAAGACATTTCATAAATTAGGACATCTCATAAAACCAAAAATCCTAATAAATTTTGAGATACTAAAAATATGGAATCTTGACATCAAAGAAAAGCTTCTTATTCAAATAAGAAAGAGTAATGTATCACAAATTAAAATTACAAATGATCAAGTAAAAATTAGTAAACATGAATGGGAATAAAAGAAGAATTAAAACAATAAATTAAAAAAATCAAAAATCTTATTCATGAAATAATAAGAGAATAATAATTCATAAATATTGAAAATAAAGATATAGGAACATTAGTAAGTCTGTTAACATTAGCAAATGATGAATTAAGAAAATAATATGAAGATAAAATATTATTTAATAAAGAAGAATATGATATAACAATAATCAATGAAATAGGTTCTAAACTAAAAAAAATTCAAAATTACTATAAAAAGAAACACACTAATGCCCCCTATTATCCATGGAGAAACTTTTGATCATCACAAAATGAAAAGAATAGGCAAAGATCAAAAGAATTTAATCCTCTAGATAGGAGAAGGCAACAACTAAATATAGAAGAAGGATTACACTAAGATATTAGAGGATTTATACCACCAAAATTCAAACTTTACAAAATTAATAATAAAAATGACCTTCTAAACCTAGATTGTATTAGGGATAGAAAAAATACATTAGACGAATGGCTAGTGCAATGAAACTCTACATGAGCAACTTTCTCTAAGAAATCAACCCAAGTAGAATACCTACCCCATAGCATTGAGAGTGATGCAATCCAAAAAAGAGTAATATCATAAACCAAGTCCAACTCCGGCCAAAGTTTCCTCCATACAAAGTTGGTAGCATACATAACCTTATGTATTGCCACTATAAGTTCTACTTCAAAAGTATATGAGACCTCAAGTAGGATGCAAGAACAACTCTTAACAAATGATCTTAATATCTAAAAAATACCCACCACTCAAATAGACCTATAAATCTAAACGTAACACCATCTATATTGTCCTTTATCCATCCCCAAGGTGACTTTCTCCAAATAACTTCTATAATATGAGGATCCCATTATAGAATACCCTATATTCACATACATTTCAGCATTTGAAGTTCATCCATTGTATTTTGCATGGATCCGTGTTGTAATAAACCTAAGTCATGAATAAATTATCAAACTATGACAAATGAAAAAATTAGAGTTATGTATCTATTCTCAAATTGACAATAATTTATGGTTGTTCATATCACCCAGATGACAGAAACAATTTTTGTTTTACATAAATTGATTATTGTGACCCAAAATCAATTTCTATTGCGGTTGTCCAAAGATCAAAAATGGTAGAATATGTACACGATCTCTTGCAAAAAAAAAGATCATAATAGATCCTAGAGTGAACCTGCAAAATGACAACTCAAAAAATATGAGATATATTTTCCTCTGCTAAGGCACACAAGGAGTATCTAGAATGGAATAAATGTCCCCTATTATTTAGTTAGAAATTCGTGGGGAGTTTATTCTGAATAGCATGCTAAAATAGAATAGACTTTAAAAGTGATATGGAAAGGCCTAGATGACCTTGCCCTAATTCTTTAGATGCCAAACTGTACGAAATGAATCATAGGCTTCAATAGTGGTGCACAAAAACTTAATAATCAAATTTTATATTTATAAAAAGTTTATAAATGCACGAATCATTGTAAAGATCATAACTGAGGTTATGCTTGAGATAGAATGTGATAGTGAAGAATAAGGTGTCCTATACAAGTTCAAACTATGAGAAGAAATATTGCATTATCAACTGCACATATAAACGTGTCCAAGACAGGGTGATTTATGAAAGTGTAATGTTGTCAAGTGTATTGAGTTGGCAAAGATGTATGTGTAGAGTATAAATGTAACTATAAAACTATAAAAGTAAACCATTAGTAGTTAGACACTTGTAACAATCTCACATGGTTTTGATTTTGATGTTTACACTAAATTTTACCTTTGTCTTTTTTGTTATAACCAAATGGATAGTATAAAAAAACTAAATGTATGCTTTGTGTCAAAGCTAAGCTGAAAAGAAAACAAAGCTACATTAGCAATACAGTAGCAATTTAATAAAGTTCTTAAGGTATTTTTCATCCAAAATCTCTCATTCAAGTTTAGTTTCTTAACAAAAGTTCATATACTCAAGAAAAATCACATGGTATCACAGTCATTCGCTAATGAAAGTTGAAAAATAATGGAATTTCAAGAAGCAAACGTAAACAAAAGAAATGTTGATCAAGAAATAAATCGCAATCAATGGTTGATCAATCAAAGACTTGGTGGCTTCAAATTGATAACTTTCAAAATTAGATATCAACTGTCAAATTAGATAAAGATAATTATAATGTATGGAAGAAACACATTATGAGAATTCTTAATAGTTATGACTTAAAGGGCTATGTATATGGCACTATCAATTATCCTGAGAAATTTGATGCAAATGACATTATAAATCCTAAAAACAAATTCTAGTTATGCCAAGATCAAATAATTGGATTTTGGTTGGTAAGTGTAATGGAAAATGAGTTCATAAAGAAGGTTTCATACTATGACACTAGTGATATTTGGCTATGCCTTGAGGGTTATTCTTTTCTCATTCGAGAGCTAGAATGATGTAGTTCAAGGTTGAGATGAGTTCTATGAAAAAAGATGGATTAACCTATAGTGAGTATATGTAGAATAGAACTCAGATGATAATCCCTCGTATGAATAATAACCTTGACTTTATAGAATAAAACTCACATGATAGTCCCTCATATGAATAATAGCCTTGACTTTAATTCATTTCAATCATAAGTCTATAAAAATACTATACAACCATTGTATATTTCTCAAGCACCATATCCTTCATCACTTATGTATGAGGAAAATGAAGAAAATTTTCAAATACAAGACCTCAATGTTAGATATGTGGGAGTTTAGACCATTATGTAAACAAGTGTTAGCATAGGTTTGATAACAACTTCTCTACCTTCAGTCAACCAAATAACCAATACTATTAGCCATTTCAAAACCAGCCTCATCAAATGGTTCAACAAACACTAGTTCATCAACTGAGACCTATGAATTTTCAAAATTCTATACCTATTTCTCAACTTTATCATAACAATGTATATCTTAAGGTCAAATAGCCTCAACCTCAAGCACAGTTGGCTGTTATAAATTCATATACTCAACTTGTGCAAAAATGCTACAATGACTCAAATGCAAGACACTTAGGTAGTTCCATAAAGATTGTTATGCACAAAACTCTCAAGTTACTTCCCAATCAATGTGTTATTCACAAGGTTCCATGCCAAATCAAACACAAAGAATATCATCTACTGTACATATGACATATGTTAATCTACTGTGTGATCCAACATGGTTTCTTAATAGTGGTGCCACTCACCATGTCACTACTAACCCTTTGAATCTTGTTGTAAAATCTAAGTTTGCTAGAAATGAATAACTCCAATTGGGCAATGGCACTAGAATTCAGATTGTTAACATTGATATATCATCCATTTCTCTTACATGTAATCAAGATACATAGTTGATTTTGAAAAACATGCTACACGTACCATTTATTACCAAGAATCTTCTAAGTATATCTTAGTTCACAAAGGATAACAATGCATGCATGAAGTTTAATGTTGATTGTGTGTATGTGAAGGAAAATGCTACGGGCTAAAGGTTACTAAAAAAGTCTTAGAAATGAGCTTTATGTATTTAATGTTGCAATTCACAAGCCTCTTCAGCTACATCATTAGTATCAATCAAGAAAACCACATACATGTATTAGTGAAACACAAGGTAACATTAGTGTTGACTCTGATTTTAATAATAACACTTGTAATAACATTTACAGTATAGACATATGGCACAAAAGGTTGGGACATCCCTCCTTTCATACTATAAAGAATGTAATGAAGAGTTGTAACATGTAGGAGTTGATTTAGGTACTAATATCATCAAATCTATTTGTAGTACTTGTCAATTAGGCAAGAATCACAAGTTACCTTTCGTATCATCTTTGAATAAACCTAAAACACCTTTAGAATTTGTGCATTCTGATGTGTGAGGACACTCACCTTATATGTCTAGTCTTAGATATCGATGGTATATGCATTTCACTGATGAATTATCGAGGTTCAATTGGATCTAATTTTTGAAAGAAAAGTCTGATTGTAAAAAGGCTTTTGTACTATTTAAAGCCAAACTAGAGTCAATGATTGATTACAAAATTAAATGCTATCAATTTGATGGAATGGATGAGTATGATAGCATGAATCCCCCTTGTTGGAAGTAGTTGGTATTTTGAGATAAATTTCCTATCCTTACACAACTAAGAAAAATGGCTTGGTTGAGAGATGTCATAGGAAAATAGTTGAAATAGGCCTAAGCATGCTAGCTCAATCTTCTATGCCACTAAAATAGTGGGATGAAGCATTTTATGCAATAACCTTTCTGTTAAATTGATTACCTAGTACAATGCTTAATTAAAGAAGTCATCTAGAGGTATTATTTCTAACCAAATCAGATTATCATTTTCTATAAACCTTTGGGTGCAAACACTTTCCTTTAATGAGAGCTTATAATTAACATAAGTTTGATTTTAAATCTATTCTTTGTGTCTTTTTTGGGTATAGTCCATGTCACAAATGGTATAAATGCCTTATTTGTGAAGGGAAATTATCATCTCTAGATATGTTGTCTTTGATGAGGCTTTGTTTCTTATTTTCTAGCACAAAGGACACCACTATTCAACTTTCACATAATAGGACAAGCTTACCCATTGTATCCAAGAAAATTATTTCTATCCTTGCTCACTCTCAATCTGATACACTGCCAATACCAATGAAATGTCACTTTCTAGACTCATTTCTCCAAATCCTATTAAAAGCCCATCACATACCTCAAAAATTGTATTATCTAATACTGGTCAACCTAGTTATGAAAATCTTTGACACAACACTTCCATTCCTATGTCTATGCTTCCCATTAATCCTACTTTATCCAATAATCAGTTAGCATCTCCCACAAAAATCATTTTCTCTTCTAATCCAATATTTCAAAACAATACTCCACATGACCCACTAGAGACATCTATAAAGCACCCTTTACCTAAGCCCAATACACATGCAATTATAAATCAAACTAAGGCTATTACTTTAATGTTAAAGGTATTCCATATTGCTCACAATTTTACCTTGCCCAAAAGTGTCAAACAAGTGTTGGCCAATGAAGCCTAGTTTCAATATATGAAAGACGAATATGATGCCCCTATCACAAACAACATATGGGATTTAGTTCCCTAACCCAAAGACAAAAAGGTGATTTGGAACAAATGGTTATTCATAATCAAAGAACTAGCGGATGGTTCACTTAAAAAACTTAAATCTAGACTTGTTACTAAAGGCTATCTACAAGTTGCAGGCTATGGTTTTCTTGAAACACTTTGCCCTATGGTTAAACAGGACACAATCAAAGTTCTTATCTTCATAGTTTTGATTAATAAATGGGTATTGAGACAGTTAAAAATAATGTTTTCTCAATAATACACTTTATGAAAAAGTGTTTATAAGGAAATCATTTGGATTTGTTGACAAGTCTTGCCTTGATTATGTCTGTAAACTTAAGAAGTCATTATATGAACTTAAACAAACTCCACATACTTGGTTTGATATCTTTTATGAAGCTTTAATTTAGTTAGGATTCACTAAAGCAAAGTCAGATGATTCATGGTTTCTTATGGTGATGTCTTCCTCCAAGATATATGTCATTGTGTATGTTGATGATATGATAATCACTAGTTCTGATTATCGCAAAGTAGATGAATTTATTAAATTGTTACATGCTAGATTTACTCTAAAAAATATGGGAGTTATGTACTATTTTTGGATATTGAGGTATCCTCTCTTCCTAGTCATTATCGCTTGCTCAAGTAGTCAAAGTATATAAATAACATTCTTGATAAAACTCAAATGAATAATGCTAAATCAGTCATTACACCTATGATGTCCATCTTGAAATTAAGAGCTAATTAAGAGAAATGATTTTGAAAACCCTACATTACATAGAATCATGGTGAAGGCTCTACAATATGTTACCATTACTAGCACTAACATTGCTTTTGTGGTAAATAAGGTATCTCAATACATTATTCAACCAAAAAAAATACATTAATGTGTTATTGAAAGGATTTTGAGGTATTTGTATGGTACCATTGATCATGGCTTGGAATTTCAACCATCTATAACCCTATATATTATTGGCTTTGCTGATTCTGATTGGGATTCTTACTTAGTCACTAGAAGATCTACTTTTGGCTTATGCATATTCCTTACTAGTGTAAATCCTGTTATTTGGTGTGCTAGAAAAAACCACTATGCCTAGGTTAAGTGTTGAAACTGAATATAAGTGCCTTCTAAGGGCCACTACTGAGGTTATATGGCTTCAATCTCTTATGAATTAAATGAGAATTCCTATGCCAGCAATACTAGTGTTATGGATTGACAGCATAAGTGCTTTTGTATTAATAGCTAACCCTATCTTTCACTCTAAAACAATGCATATTGATTTGGATTATCATTTTATTTGAGTTAGAATTGCACAACAAAAATTAAGTGTGCAACATGTACAATCATATGACCAAACTGCTAATATATTGATAAAACTTTTGTCACATAAGCCTTTTCAGTTTCTTAGAGGCAAACTTAGTGTCATCGAAGTGCAATTAAGTTTGAGGTGGTATAGAGACTATAACTAAGGTTATGCTTGCGGAAGAATATAATGGTGAAGAATAAGGTGTTATGCAAAAGTTCAAAATGTTAAAAGAAATATTACATTATCAACTGCACGTATAAAGGTGTCCAAGGAAGGGTGATTCATGAAGGTGCAATGTTGTCAAGTGCATTGAGTAGGAAAAGATGTATGTGTAGAGTATGAGTGCAATTATAAAACTATAGAAGTAAACCATTAACAGTTAGTCACTTGTAACAATCTCACTTGGCTACGAGTTTGATTCTTGTACTGAATTTTACCTTTCTGTTTTCTTTTATAATCGAATGGATAGTATAAAAACCAAATGTATGCTTTATATGAAAGCTAAGCTAAAAATTAAAACAAAACTACATTAGTAATTCAGTGTATATTTTCTAAGAATATTAGGCTGTAATAGTGTTGTACAGGCTGTGAATTAGTGTAGAATAAGCTGGAATTTAGTTGTTGATACCATCTGTATTATTCCTAAATTAGTGGGAATTTGTCTACCTTTTAGTCCTATTTATAGTGCTGTATATACATTTGACTTAATCAGAGAAAATAAAATAAGAATTCAGTTTCTCTCCACCATCTCTCAATATTTTCTTCATGGTATCAGAGCATTTTTGAAATCCAATTTTTTTTCACCAATTCTGTCCAAGGAAGATTTTCTGAAATCCAATTGCTCAGTCAATGTTTTCCGGCATCAATCCTGGTAGTTCTCTGTTTCAGCTGTGCATTGTCGTTCATCTTTATTCATCGACGTTGCCATCTGGTTCATCTTTGCATTCTGTTTCAGCATCGAGATTTTGTAACCAAATCAGCCCAATCTGCCCAGTTTTAACCCAGTAGACCCAATCTGTCCAATTTTAACCCAATAGACCCAATATGTCCAGTTTCAGCCATCTCAGACCAGTCATCATCTCAGCCATCTCAAGACCAGTCATCATCGTCGTCTACTTCAGTCCCGCAAGTCAGTAAGTCCCACAGTTGCATTCTATTTTTTTTCTAATACCCATAAGCTGCCTTTTGTAATATATCTTGACCCGATCTGGGAAAACCCTACACACCCGACCCGGTACAACATACCCAAACCGACCCGGTCCAACATACCCAAACCGACCCGGTCCAACACACCCGAATCGACCCGGTCCAATAGATTATCTCAAAGAAAAAAAAACAACCCATAAATTTCAGTCCATGTATTGAAATAAATGGCCATGGGAAAACCTATAATTCCTGGTTCCACAGAAAAAAGTCTTATGCCCATCACCAGTCACAAATTAAATGGGCATAATTATCTTCAATGGTCCCAATCTTCCATTGTCGCTCAATCAGGTAACACCACCAACGTTTTTAGTGTGAAACAGGTTAAGAGACAATGGATTATAGATTCAGGTGCTTCAGATCACATGACGGGTGATGCGTCTCTTCTTGTAAATCTTAAAACTTCCCAAGAAGGATACACTGTCAGAATTGCCGATGGATCAATATCCAAAGTAACAGGGATTGGTTCGGCAAAAATTTCAAATTCTTTTATTCTTGATTTTGTCCTTCTTGTTCCAACCCTTGATTGTAATCTCTTATCAATTACTAAACTCACATGTGATAAAAATTGTGTGGCAAAATTTGTTCATAATTTATGTGAATTTCAGGACTTGGATTCAGGGAAAACGATTGGCAGTGCTAAAGAGTGCTTGGGACTCTATCTTCTCAATAGTGAAGACCTTCCAGAAAGACAAGTCCTTCAAGCTGTGTCCGAGGTTCAGTATCAAAATAAAGCTTTATTAAATTTTAATTCCAATAACAATGGTGAAATCATGTTGCAACACTATCGTCTTGGTCATCCTAATTTCCTATATTTGGAAAAAAAAATTCCCTTCGTTATTCAAAAATAAAATTTCAAAGGATCTTAAATGTGAAGTATGTGAATTCTCAAAACATGTTAGAAATTCATATCCTACTCTTCCACATAAAAAATCACATCATTTCTCTCTAATTCACTCTGATATTTGGGGACCTTCTCAAATCAAAAATATAATAGGGACACGATGGTTTATTTCATTTGTAGATGATCATACTTGAACCACTTGGTTATTTCTTATGAAATAAAAATCTGAAGCATGTCATATATTTAAAAATTTTAATACCATGATTCAAACTCAATTTCAAACAAAGATCCAAGTATTGAAAACTGACAATGCTAGAGAATACTTCGCATCAATTCTCAGTGATTATCTGTCAAGTCATGGGATTGTCCATCTAAGCTCATGTGTTGACACACCTCAACAAAATGGGGTGGCTGAAAGGAAAAATATGCATCTTCTCGAGGTAGCTAGATCTCTCATGTTCACAACTCATGTCCCTAAACATTTCTGGGGGGGAGCTGTCCTTACGGCTACCTATCTTATCAATAGGATCCCCTCTCATGTCCTAACTTTCAAAACACCTATCAGTACTCTTCTTAAGTCATACCCACACATAAGAATCGTGTCCAACATTCCTTTTAAAATATTTGGATGTTCTGCTTATGTCCATGTACATCATAGAGATAAACTTGATCCCAGAGCTATCAAATGCATATTCCTAGGGTATTCATCAAACCAAAATTGTTACAAATGCTTCTCTTCTATCACAAGGCGATTTTACAATACAATGGATGTCACATTCTTTCAATAAAATTCATACTATTCCAAGCATTTTATTCAGGGGGAGAATATAGGCAATGAATACTAGCTTTGGAATAGCATTACCACTCAGCCTCCCATAAATTCTGTCTCAAATCATATCTCTCAAATTCTCGAGAGTGAATCAATATCTCATACAAATGCTCCTAATAATCCCAATGAACCCTCAACACCTCTACCAACAGATCCAAACTTCTCTGTCCAAAACAGTGATCTTGTCTATTCTAGGAGGAGAAAAACTCAACAGGGAACAAAGAACCAAGCATATCTTGAGCCAGTCCAAGAGTCCAACCCGAGTACAGATCACTTCGAAAATTCACAAGGTAACATCACTGAATCTCCTATTATTGATTTACCTCCTAATGATTTGAATTTGCCAATTGCTATAAGGAAAGGTGTAAGATCTTGTACAAACCACACCATCTATAACTTTGCTTCCTATAAAAATTTCTCACCATATTATAAATCATATATCAACAACCTTGATCATATACAGGTTCCAAATTCCATTCATGAAGCCTTTCAAGTACCTGAATGGAAGACAACTATTCTTGAAGAACTTAGTGCCTTAGAGAAAAACAAGACTTGGGAGATCATAGAACTACCACCAGGAAAACAAGCCGTTGGGTGTAAATGGATCTTTATAATCAAACACAAAGCAGACGGTAGTGTAGAAAGATTCAAAGCTCGCCTTCTGGCTAAGGGATTCACTCAGACATATGGGATTGACTATCAGGAGACTTTCGCACTTGTAGCAAAGCTCAACACTATTCGTGTTCTTCTCTCCTTAGCATCTAACTTGGATTGGCCTCTACCAATTAGAGTCAAGAATGCATTCCTCAATGGTGATCTCGAAGAAGAATTCTACATGGACATTCCTACTGGAATTGAATCTCCTGTTCCAACCGATAGAGTTTGCAAACTTAAGAAATTCTTATATGGATTGAAATAGTCTCCACATGCCTAGTTCGATAGGTTCTCTAAATTTCTAAAGAGATATGGGTACAATCAATGCCAATCAAATCACACATTATTTGCCAAACACTTCTCCAATGACAGAATAGTTAACCTAATTATGTACGTAGATGATATTGTTCTAACAGGTAATTCTACAATTGAGATGAATAAACTCAAGGAATTCCTTGCCAAGGAATTTGAGATCAAAGACCTGGGCAATCTCAAATATTTCCTAGGAATGGAAGTAGGATGAACAAAAAGGAGCATATCTATATCTTAAAGGAAATATGTACTTGATCTTCTCAAGGAAACTGGAATGATCGGGTGTAAACCGGAAGAAACTCTGATGGACTCTATAGTAAAACTCGAAATCAAAGAAAATACTACATCTGTGGACAAAGGTCGTTATCAAAGATTAGTGGGAAAACTCATTTACCTATCCCACACTAGACTATATATTGGTTTTTCAGTAAGTGTTGTAAGTCAATTTATGAATAGTCCTATTGAAGAACACATGGAGGCGGTCTATCGTATACTTAGGTATCTCAAGATGACACCAGGAAAATGATTATACTTCAATAAGAATCCCCCAAAAAAATTGGAGTCTTTGCAGATGCTGACTGGGCAGGCTCTATAATGGATCGTAGATCTACCACTGGGTATTGTACCTTCGTATCGGGAAATCTTATAACTTGACGAAGTAAGAAACAATCGGTAGTTACTCGAAGCAGTGCACAAGCTGAATTTAGAGCTATAGCCTATGGGATTTGTGAAGGAATGTGGTTAAGAAGACTACTCAATGAACTAGACTTCACAACTCCTCAACCTATCAGCATACATTGTAATAATCAAGCTGCAATATGAATTGCAAAAAACCCAGTTCATCATGACCGAACCAAACATGTAGAAATTGATCGTCATTTCATTAAAGAAAAGTTAGATGGAAAAATTGTCTATCTACTATATACATCTACTCGTCATCAAATTGCAGATATCCTTACCAAAGCATTACCTCGAACAAATTTCGAAGAATTGAGTTACAAGTTGGGAATGATTAATATCTATTACCCAACTTGAGGGAGAGTGTAGATTTTCTGAGAATATTAGGTTGTAATAGTGTTGTACAGGCTGTGAATTAGTGTAGAACAAGCTGGAATTTAGTTGTTGATACCAGATGTATTATTCCTGGTGGGAATTTGTCTACCTTTTAGTCCTATTTATAGTGTTGTATATACATTTGAATTAATCAGAGAAAATAAAACAAGAATTCAATTTCTCTCCACCATCTGTCAATATTTTCTTCAAGTAGCAATTCAATAAAGTTCTTGAGGTATTTTTCATCCAAAGTCTTTCATTCAAGTATAGTTTTCTTAAAAAAAGTTCATACATTCAAGAAAAATCACAATCACTTATAATAAGCAATAGTAATACTCTCAATATCGTCTCTCAATGAACAATGGTAGTTTTAAAAAGTAAATTTATTTTCTAATTTAGTTAAGAAAAATAAGTCCTAAATATTCTAAAAATTTGTTGATTTAATAGAAAAAAACTATAAACTTTAAATTAAATTATATCTAACGAAAGCCAATAAATTAAAGCAAATAAATGAAAACAATAAGCTAAAGCAATAAATTAAAATATAGTCAAACTTAGGATGATGAATGTATATAGAATTTTAGCGAGCATAATTCTTCATGAACAAAATGAATTAAGTGATTTAAATATAAACTAGATTTATTAATTTTTTTCTTTTTAAATAAAATCCCTTATAATCATAATGAGTTCCTAATTATATTCAATTAATCAAGTATTCCTTAAATGGAGTTGAAATTGACTAATTGGTAAACTAAAGAAATATATATACGCCAAAATCTTTTATTTAATAACTTCTTTTAGTCGAGCTTGAAATTAAAAGTAGATAAACCTAAGATAAATATATTATTTAATTATAAATCAAGATTTAGTCCATCTTTAATTTATAATTAAATTTATTTTTCAACTATCTAATTTAATACAAATTAATGAAATTAAAATAAACTCTTATTCATTTTGCATAACTAAGCATAGATCTCATGTTTAATAATGCTTAATTCTAAAATATCTTTTTAATCATAAATCAAGACTTGGCCTATCATAAATTTATAATTAAAAATATGAAGATTAAAAATAAGAAATAAATTTAAAACTTTTATTTATTTAATCACAAAACTGTTTTTCCAATCATTGGAAATAGAGATTAAAATCTCACATTACAAATTTATCCAATCACAGCTAAATTAACAAAATCAATTTAACTATAAAAGGTATCAAATACAAAAAGAGATCAAAGATATAACAATTAAAAATACCCCCGTGTTGATAAATTTTTATTCATTCTAAAGCTAAAAATACCTTAAATAATAAAACATACCTATAATTTCGAACATCGAGATTTATATAAATTATCACATTAATATGTTATAATTAAATCTACTTATCACATTTAAGCATAATAAAATCAATAAATATTAGTGCATTTCAAGCACTTATCACCTGGTCAGAAGAAATTACAAATGAAAGTTGTTAGATCGCTTAAGACTAATTTTGGTCATTCATATATCTGAAAAGAGTGAAGAAACTTACTCTAAATGACCAAAGAAATCAATCATATATGTCCCGTTAAGAAGAGTGTGATCCATTTCCACGCTTTAATCCTTGCACAGATTTTATCATTCAATCATTGAAACCAATACTTTCTCGAAGCTCTCTAAAAGGGTGATACTTAAGTAAGACATAAATGAGCTCCTTGTATGCATCCAAGTTATTTCTCGAAGTGATGATACATTGTCCTAAGATACTCCTTTATCAAAGTAAACAAAAGATTTATCCAAATTGATTACCTAAATTGAAAGATGTCCATACAATTGGAAAGCCTCAAATAAAACCTGAGGGTTTGATAAGTAGCATGATTCAATATGAAAATATCATCCATACATAAAAATTGGGTCGATACAAGGTTACCTCTAAGTGAAGAAATTAAGAAAAGGTACCCATTATCACCCAACGACCCAAGGTATCTATTAAGAAAATCCTTAACAATACAAAAAAAAGTAGAGACAAAGGGTTCCCTAACGAATGCCTCTATAATAAGAGAAGTAACCCTTAGGCAAAACATTAACCAGGATTGAGATTCTTGCAAATGCGAAAATATTTTGGATTCAACCCAAAAAGATATCATCAAAGTGGAAGCATTACATCACTTTTAAAATAAAATCTCAATGAATGGTATAAAATATTTACGAGTATCAATTTTAAGAGCAACATTAACCCTATCACTAGGGAGTTACGTTGTCTTAAAACACTTAGAAGCACCACCTATACAGTTGCTAATGTTGCAGCCTAGATTGAAACCAATCTGATTATGTGACAAAATGCGAGAATAGATGTCTTTTAGATGCCCAACGATAATCTTTGTTATTAACTTGAACATAAAGTTTCCTAGCAAAATTGACATATATTGATTAATAGTGTTTGCTTATGGTTTTTGGATACAAGGATTTAAAAATTTGAATTTAGTCTTAGATGCATCTGACCTATTTTAAAATAGTCTTGAATTTCTCGTATTACATCAGTACCAATGATGTCCCAATAATGTTGAAAAAATTTACCTCTAAAACTATTTGGACCAAAAGCACTCGTAGAGTCCATGTAGAATTCCATGACACGTATGGCCACTGGTGATAGTACACTTCATACATATGCATTATCTATAGATGTGACCAAGGAGGGCATGACCAACTCAATAAGAGTCAAATCCATAGCTTCACCCACCTGAATTGAGAAACGTTGCTCGTAGTATCCCAAAATATGGCTAGCTATTGCTTCAGGGTCTTGTGTAATCTCTCTATTAATTTCTAAGTGAATTAAGGGTTTTTAGGCCTTTAAAAATTAAAGGAGTGAGTGGAAAAAAGAATAGTTTTTATCACCACCCTTCAACCATTTTAATTGGGTATTTTCCCTCATCCAAGTCAACATAGGCATCAAACCCAATTAGAGAAGCTCTTCGAAAAGGAGTCATCATCATCATACCATTTTTGAATGTCTATAAAGGCATCCAAGGTTGTTACAATATTCTAGTCTAAATTACTAAATATTTTGTTATTCCAAACCTTAAGAGCCAACATCAAAACCTTAAGCTTGCCAATAACAATTCCCATAGGACAAGTATGGATAGAAGTTAATTAGGTGGCATGTCCTAATTCAATAAAACCAGGATGTTCTAGCCACATACCATGAAACCAAAAGGGCCTCACCCTCAGTCTATCCATAAAGGCGAAGAGTAAGAGGTGGTGGTCGGAGTGATGTCATAGAAGAGTGTAGCAAGAAACAATGGATAAGGATTCAAGAAAGGACACGGGACACAACCCATTGTCTATTCGTGACTAAATTAAAGAGATCCCACCTTTGGAGTAAGTATAAAAAGCCTTTTTAGCATCAATCTCAACCAAATTATTATAAGAAATTATAGTACTGAATTCCTATATTGAGATCGTACTATGAGACAAGTACATAGTTTCATGAGATCAAAGAATTGTATTAAAATCCCTATCACTAACAAATTGATTACATATCCAAAATGGACCTCACAGAATCTCAGAGATCTCTTCACTTAACATAGGTACCGCTACCATAAAAAGAGTTAAAAGATGGATTTTGGCATTTGTAGTGTAAGTAACAGTTATATGTTGTTGATGTTGTAAAACAACTGTAGTATTTTCTACCACTAAAGTAGTCGAGAAAAGATAGAGCTTATTTACTAACATAGAGTTAGCACGAATAAAAGTATGGCCAAGATTTCACTAGTAGTGATCATCTAGAGAGCTAAGATCTAACATAGGTTCTACTATACATAAAAAAAATAGGTTTCTCTTTCTATAGAGGTTTCGTAAAGTAAACTGGGCATTCTTATTCGAGATTCCTATGCAGTCTAGTAAAGAACTATTATGATGAGTTATTGTCTGAAGATCTTGTAAAGGGTGTAAATATCACAGGTCAAAAGTTGGGGCTAATTGATTTAATTTGTTGACCTTTTCTGATCACTAATTTCCATCCTTCATTCTCGACATCTTTCAATTGATCATGTGTTATTCTATGTATATGTGCATAAAGTGCACTCACTAAGACGAAATAGGGTAGGACAGTGAGAGTGGGAAAAGTGAACCTTAGTACGACAAGTAGAGATAAGGATCTAGAGTTAAAGGCACTAGAAGAGGTTGGGTAGAATCAAGGGAGCCATATATGGCCAATGCAATAGTAGTTAAGGCAAGATAAACCAGATAAGTTATTATAAAAGTGGGGATATTGATGAATGCTACATACGTATCTCCAATTTAAAAGATATTAGACTTGGAGGGTAAGGCATCAAAATGGGGGGTTAGGGTAGTGCTATCAATTAATAACCTAGTTGTTATAATAGTTGAGTCCATAGGTATGACAAAAGAGTAAGAGGCCGGGGTAGGATCCTTAGCATCCAAGGTATAAAGGGTTGAGAAAGCATTACTTATTGGAACTACATTATCGGTATTGGTTACCTTAGGCCTATAAACTTGTTGTGTATGAGTTTGTGCTTTGTGTCCTAGTTGATTGTGTCTCTTTGGGCTTTTTAGTCATAGTAGTAGTATTTTTTCTACATTTGTAAGTGACATGGCCCACGGAGGAGTAGAAACTATAAAATTTTGGCACATTTTTATAGTATAGGTCAACAAAGATCTTAAGTAAGCCTTACCATAACTTACACATCAAGTTTATAAGCGAGATCTATATCGATAAAGTGTCTAGCACTATCTCATCTCACGTATAGAAGTGGCATTGTTAATTTTTGGGTGAACACTAATGGCCTGTACAATTTGTGCAAGAATTTTCTTATCCTAAAATTCCCAGGCTAAATGGTAGAACTAGACCCACACTTAGCGTTGGTGGATGTTTGCCTATAGGGGGTTAAAATTGGGTGTGCATGGTTGAACATAAAATATTTCTGGTTTAATATTAAAGGGAGTGTTGGTTCAAACTTTGGTTTAGTCCTTAAAGGAGTGCAATAAAATATGATAGAAACCACCATCAAGGTCAATAAGTTTCCAAGCTGAAGGAAAATTTCATACCAAAGTTAGTGGCATTTTTAGGTCACCTTAACTCCAAGGCTTGTCTCCTTTAGATAGACTTAGTCAATTTATAAGAGAAAATTTACATAACTCATGGTGAGATTGGTAGAATTTCGGATTTAGGGAGACATAAGTAATATTTTCACGCTTTTCTGAAGATGTTTCACATGATTCAATAAGCAAGCTTGAAGAGTTATCACCAATAGCCTAAGTAGTCTAAGCATAGCTTTTTAGAGGTTATATTGGCACATGAATAGAAGTTGAGGACTTAAAAATATCTATATGTCTCGGGTATTTACTCAAGGTAGGGTTAGGGTTTTCCATAATTAAGAGCGAAAACCCTAAACATAAAAAAAGGTTTAAGGGCCAGGAATTATGGTATAGAGGAGAAGGTGTGTCTAGAGTTATGATGGATGGTTGAGTGTCAATGTAAGGGATGTTAAAATATAGGTTGTAAGCTAAGGATTAAAACATGAAGTGAAGAAGGAATGTAATTTGCAATGATGGCTTAAGGTAAATATTGGACAATATAGACTAGGAATAAAATAGTGAAAATGGGCTAGGAAAATGACAAGCTGGAGATGAAAGAGATTACCAGTCAAGACATGAGGTTGGAATGATTAGCAACATTTGTCAATTTTAGATGGACTAAAGTTTGCTTCCATTCATACGTTCCTAATCTTGAGTCACTAAAAAGGTATTAGTAGAGCACGAAGCGACTATGTAAAAGGAATGAACTGCTTCTTGTTTTCTAATCACCAATATACATGAAACAATTAGAATTGAACTCGATGATAGCCACGTGAAAAGGTTGTGTTTCAAATGTTGTTCGTGTTGTTGAAAATCGAAAAGAGTCATCCAATAGTGTATCCTACCTTCAAAATAGTTAGATGAACCAAGATTTTTCAGACGATGGTTGTCAAAGAAGCTAATAATATACCAAAAATAAATAAGTTACTACTTGAACGGTCACAAACAAACATAGGAATATGAATTGTAATTCATATTCATAATTTTCTATTACTAAGAATTGTTAATCTAACTAATTGTTGATTTTAGTTACGTGAATGGAATGTAATCTTATAACAATGTATTGTACTCAATATTTGTAATCAATTTAAGGATAAAATTCAAATTTTATATTTGGTTTGTTGTAATAGAATTAGTAGTAACAAAAAAAAAAATTGATGTATTTTTATGTTTAGTTTAATTCTTAACCTAGAATCTATACATTTTATAATTAACAAGAAAACTCACTCATTTTACATTTTTAAAAAATAATTTTAAATGTATTTTCTTTTTTTATTTGTATTATTATTTATCCTTTTATATCATATTATTATTTTAAAGACAAAAAATTTGTATTTTTTTATTTTATTATTTCAATTATGTTGCTCAAATAAGTACAAAAATGCAAATAATAATTCTATTCCTCGTTACAGACATTATTTATTATTCTTAATGTATGTGAAGTAATATTCTCTAATGATTTAGATTTAGAATCTCCTCGTAGCATATTAATGTGTACATAATATAATTAGTTTTAAAATAATATGTTAATTTTTACATAAGTATACATATTTTATTTAAAAATTATTATATATATATTTTAGATTTTATTGATATAAAATGTGATGTAAATAATATTTTTAAAATAATAATAATTTCATTACTTATTATTTTAATAATAATAAATAGATATATATTTTTTTAATTTTTTATTATATATATTTTAAATTTTATTGATATAAAATATCACATCAATAATATATTTAAAATAATAAATAATTTATGAACTATTGAATTATAATCAAATATTACCAATGTGTCCATATTTTACCTCAAATTCTTGAAAGAATACCTCTTTCTTTTTCCATATTAACGTGCATTCTTTTAAAAAAAACATTATATTTGTGTCCCGTAAAAATCTATAATTATAAAATAATATTTTTATATTAATTTATATATTTTTATTATAAAAAAATTAACTTAAATATTTTATATTAAATGTCTATAAATTATTTACAAGAATGTCTTATACCTTTTACGAATAAGATGGTTACCTTAAGGCATAAGAACTCCAACTTTTTGTAACATCTATTTTATAGTTTAAAAAAATTAATGATTTATTTAAATAAAAATATAAAAAGATATAAAAAATATCATGTATTTAAGTAAATATAATTAGAATGACAATATTGTTAGAACTATTTTTATTGTCTGTAAAAATAATGCATGCTTATTTTTAATTATAAAATAAATATTTTGAAGTTATTATTATTAAATAAAGTTGAATATTGATAGTAAAAATAATAATTTATATATTATTAATTAATAATAAAAAAAGATAAAATAATTATTAACTCTTAATTTTATTATGAAAGAAAAAAATCTTACATTTTGTAAATTACTAAATCAATGTATTGAAATTTCTTAATAATCTTCGTTTACTTTCTCAATTAATTGATATTATGTAAAACAAACACAAATAAACATGAAGGAATATTTCTTTAACAGTCATGTGTATAGGCGTCTTCCTTTGTTTTTTATATGTCTCCTCCTCCTTTATAAAAGTCCAAAATTTTTATTCAAATTTGAAAGATAAATATAGTGTTGTAGACAATTTCAAATTTTTTATTTTATTTTAAAGTTGTAAAATATTTAGGACTCTTTTGCCATTAGCCACGTTTTTATATTTCAACTTTAATCACAAAGTCACTTGAGTTACACTTAGTTATATATCCTTCAAATTGAGCAACCAATAAGCTAAAATAGAATTAAATATTAAACTTTGATTAAATAGATATTATTTAATGTTATTTAATGTTATTTTTATTATTGTAAATTTTAAAATGTTATTTTAAGTTATTTTTTCTTTTTCTATGTTTATTCCAAAAAAAATAAAATCCAAACGCAGGACTTAAATGTAAATAAATATGTAGGGAGATTTAATACATGTCACTTTCCTTCAATGTAAATAAATTTCTGAACCGCTTAAATTTATACATACTACTAACCATATTCCAATCTGCTAACTAATTACTAGACAGAGAGAAGGAGAAGAGAACGAAAACGAAGCCCTGGGTTCTTCTAGCCTTGCTTGGTCTTGTACTTATCAAAAACGAAGCAATAGCAGAAGATGGGTTTGTGAAGACCAGAGGAGTTCAACTCATATTAAATGGAGGCCCCTTTTACGCAAATGGGTTCAATGCCTATTGGTTGATGTATGTATCTTCTGATCCATCTCAGAGATTCAAAGTTTCATCTGCTTTTAAAGAAGCCACAAGCCATGGCCTTGCAATTGCAAGAACTTGGGCTTTCTTGGTTACAGGGCTTTACACTCCTCCCCTGGTTCCTACAATGACCAAGTGTTCCAGGTTTTTTTTTTGTTTCTTTTAACAAGTAAAAAAAAAAGTTTCAATTTTTATATTAGTTTTTCATTGGACTGGTTTAGTTTCTTATGGGTTTTTCTGATTCTGATTTTTTTTTATTCAAAGGGGTTGGATTTTCCCATTTCTGAAGCAAGAAAATATGGGATAAAGTTGATTCTGAGTTTTATGAACAACTATGAAAACTTTGGAGGCAAGAAACAATACGTTGAATGGGCAAGAACTCAGGACCTATCTATCGCAGCAGATGATGATTTCTTCACTAACCCTATTGTAAAAGAATACTACAAAAATCATATGAGTAAGATCAGTTAGATCCATAAAACACTTTTAAATTATGATAAAGCTGATTGGGAAACTAACAAAACAACTTTTATACATTTATAGCTTTAAATTATGATAAAGCTGATTGGGAAACTAACAAAACAACTTTTATACATTTATCACTTTAAATATTGTCTAGGTGAATCATACATGCATGACACATTAAGAGATGAATTTTAAACACATTAACACAACTTTTAAACCATGTTAAAGTTTGTTTTTAACAAGCTCTGTTTAAGTTATTAGAGTGAGAACCAACAATACGAACCTGTGCCTTTTTTGTCTTTGTTCAGATTTGTTGTTACTGTCCAAATACGAACCTACAAAGAAACTTTAAGAGATGAAATTTGTTCTTGTTGTTGAATGTGACCATTTTTCAAAATCATCTACTTAGTTTCTTCATCATTTTACCGTTGACTACTTACAAGAAAAAAGTCTGACTGGATTTGCTTACAAAGATAACCCTACTATAATGGCTTGGGAGCTCATGAATGAGCGTAGGTGCCAATCAGATACGTAAGGAAAGACCATTCAGGTTTGTGAAAACCCGTTTTAAGCTTTTGTGTCCCTTTTTCTACTTTCTACGTTCTTTTAAGTAATTTTTGTATTCATTATAAATATTTGATTTTTATGTTAAGATATATATAAGATAAAATATATAAGATATATATTATAAAATATATCTTATATAAGATATTGTAATTCATTTTTGTACTACTAGTTTTATACTTTATATTGTACTTCATTTGTACTACTATATTTTTATACTATCATAGAAATACAATAGTATATATATGTTATAACTCTACAAATAGTGTTTCTTATGTATATTCTAAATATACAGTTACAACAATATCAATACAATAAATCAATCTTTATTTATTATCTCTTTATATTATTAATATGGTATCATAGCCTCACATATATACTTCTAGAATTTCTATCAAAATTTCACTTATGTTCATCGTAATAAACCACTATCACCATAAAACTTCTGCTATCATAAAACATCACCTATATTAATCCAATCAAAGCCAAAATATCATCATTAGACTCGTCTCATCTAGAAAATTCCAACGCCACCAAAATCACCCCAAAATAACCTTTCATGTGCCGCCCAAAGGATTTGTTCCCAGAACCCACGTGTAACCCACTCGCAAGCCCAATCTGCTCTACAATCTATGCCTGACCTGTGAATCAGTAGTACCCAACCCAAACTCCAATAGCGCCCGACCCGTGCTACAACCACACCACGACCCGGTTCACCAAAATCAGTTTTTTTCTTCACAACTCTAGTTCAGCACCTTCTCGACCGGTTCTCCATCGGTTTAGACCTGTTTTAGGCTTGTTTTCGACTCCTCTTTCTATTTTAAGGTTATTTTTGACCTATCATAACTCTTTTATACTACTTCCTTATATTTCCTCTATTATTCATTTAAAATTGACCTAAATAATGTCCCTAAAACCATTTCTATCATCCTTAATGATACTAACTACCTAGCCTAGGTACAAGCAATAAAGATTTTTTTGAAAGGATGCAAACTATGACGTCTTATAACCGATGATATCTCTATACCCATAGAAATCATTGAAACCAACTCTCTATTTACTAACCGTTTAAAGACTAAGAGAGTAAATATCATCAAATTATTATCTAATTCTGCAACACCACTTTACCCTCAATCCATGGTGAATTTAGGCGTTTTGATACTGCCAAGGAAGTCGTAATTTCTTGAGACTCGATTCATTACCACAAATCTGACCAATCAATATCAACTTCTAATGAATCTTCATACCAAACGCCAGAGGTCTAATCAAACGATTAACTAATTTCTCTCTGAGATGCATGCTATTTGGGATCAACTCACTCTCTTTGAACCAACTTGGACAAACAAAATTGATGTTGAGATGTTTGCAACTTATCCTAATCACCAACGTCTTGTTATTTTTTCTCATGGCTCTCTATAATCAGTTTGAACCTGTTCGTGCTTTTTTACTTCATCGTAGTCCTTTTCTGCCCTTAGATATTGTTGTGACTGAGCTTCGCTCTGAAGAAACTCGGATTGGGGTTTTCAAAGTTCATACTACAGATTATGTTCTTGCCATTCCTTTTTATCACCCTAAAGGAGATTCTAAAGAGGACTCCGAACAATAAGGCTGCACCTACTGCCACAACACTATTCATGACCTTTTTACATGTCACATTCAGGTATGTAAATTTTTTCACAAGAAAGGTCTAGGACATTTTCAAAAAGATTGCTTTCAGAATCGCTATCAAAATGTTTCAGGTAAAACTAGTAACTCATCTATCACTAGTGCTGTTTTTGAGGGTAATCATGACAAACTTATTTTCTCCACTCAAGAACTTGAAGGTCTTCTTATACATATCCTCTCAAAATCTAGTAATCCTCCCCTTATTGTTTTATCTCTCACATCAGGTAAATCTTCATCGTATTTTAATTCTGCTTGTTGTAACCATATAACTCATAATACTCACATATTCTCTCCTACACAATCTTTCATCTCCAAACTTTTAATTTAAACTGTTAATGGTTCATATATGCATGTTAATGATATAGGTAAAGTTTCCACACTTTTTGATACCTTTTATATTCCCAACCTTACTATGAATCTTATCTCTATTAGTCACTTATGTGAACTTCGTCTTACGATTACCTACTATTCTTTTGGTTGTCATATGCAGGATCCATAGACAGGGCAAACCCTTGGGATAGGTCGTAAAGTTGGATGACTATTTGAACTTATCAACCTTCATATGCCCAATTCTCCTCATCCTTCTGTTGTTTCTTCTACTACTCTTATCAACATATGGCATGCTCGTCTAGGTCATACGTCTATAGGACTTCTTCATTCCTTAGCATCTTCTAGTAAAGTAGGATATGTTTCTGTTTCTGATAATGTAAATTGTTTGTTTTGTCAATTAGGAAAACAACCTGCTTTATGTTTTAATAAAAGGGATTTTACTTCTCTCTCCCCTTTTGACTTAATTCATTCTGATGTTTGGGGTCCATCCCCATATCCCACTATGGGAGATGTGTATATTTTGACATTTTTATTGATGATTATTCAAGATTCACATGGATTTTTCTCATGAAACATAGATTTGAATTACTCAAAATTTATTATGATTTAACCCAAATGGTTAAAACCTAATTTTCTCAAACTATCAAAGTTCTTAGAGTTGATAATGTTATGGAATATAAAGAAACAATTATTTTAAATTTTCTTCAACAAAATGATACACTCTCAATACTCTTGTCCTAGCATATCTCAACAAAATGGAAGACCTGAGTGAAAACATAGACATATTCTTAATATTGTTCGTACTCCCTTCATTTTTAGTTCTTGTCCTGAAAACTTTTGAGGTGAAGTAGCTCTTACAATTGTTTATACCATCAATCGTGTTCCAATGCCTATTATTCACAATCAATCCCTTTATTAGTGTCTCTATAATACTCCTATGTCTTATGAACTGCTCAAAGTGTTTGGTTGTGCTTGTTTTGTTCTTCTTCATCCTCATGTACACAATAAATTGGAACCTCGTGCTCATTTTTGTTGTTTCTTAAGGTATGGGATAGAACACAAAGGCTATCATTATTGGGACCTTTTCTCTTAACGATTGCGCATCTCTCATCATGTCATCTTCTGGGAACATAAAATGTTTTCCTCTCTTCCCAATTTCATGTCTCATCTCCTATCTCACTCTCATTTTTTAATTGATCTATTTCCTCCTAACATTGCTCCATTACCCTTTCCATCGTCTACTATGGCCTCTCCTCATGTGTATGCTCCTTCTATTGATCCTACCATTACAACATCCTTTGAAAACCAACCATCTTCTTGTGCAGAGTCATCACTTCATCATTCTACTCGTGTAAGTACTCTTCCTTCTCATCTTCATGATTATCAATATTTCTCTACTATTTTGTCTCATCATGAACCCTAAAATTATCGAGAAGCTAGTTCTAACCTTCATTGGCAGCAAGCTATAATAGATGAATTATATACTCTAACAAAAGCACATACATGGGATCTTATTGATCTTTCGTCTGATAAATCTCTGATTAGTTGTATGTGGATTTTCAAAATCAAAACTTATTCAGATGGGTTTGTGGAACGTTATAAAGCTTATCTGGTTATAAAGGGTTTTACACAGGAATATGACATCGATTACAAAGAAACTTTTGCACTTGTAGTTCATCTCACCTATATTCGTAGTATCATTGCTGTTGTTAATGCCTGAAATTGGAAAATGTTTCAAATGGATGTCAAAAATGTTTTTCTCAATGGATACCTAATCAAGAAAGTATATATGAAACTTCATCTTAGATATACTCATTTATCTCATCAAGTATTCAAACTTCGTCGTACTCTCTATGGCCTCAAACAAGCTCATTGGGCTTAGCTTGTCATGTTTAACTTTATACTTACTGACTTTGGCTTCACTTTTAGCTCTTATGACTCCGACCTCTTTATTTGGAAGACCATCACTGGTGTTAAATTTCTACTCTTTTATGTAGATGATATGATCATAACAGGAAATGACTCTATTAACATGACTGATCTCAAGTAGTTTTTAAGCCATCATTTTGAAATGAAATACTTTTGTCATCTTTACTACTTCTTAGGCTTGAAAATCCCATCTAATTCTCATAGATATTATCTCTCTCAAGCAAAATATTTTTTAGACATTCTTAATCGGATTGACCTTACTAATTGAAAGACTCCATAACATCTCTAGAAATCAATGTCAAACTTACTCCATTAGATAATAGTATTCTCTCGTATGTTACATTATACATACAATAAATTGATAATCTTGTTTATCTCACGGCCACTCATCTTAACATCACCTACGATGTTCATCTGATTAGTCCGTTAATGTCTTTTTCATTCCTAATTTCCGGTAATAGAAATTTCTATGGATTGTATAAAATTAGTTTACCAAAAACGTATTAATTAAGCAGATGTTAATTAATAGAAATTCCTATTAATTAAGCATTTAGGCGTTGGGTTAGGTCTAATTCAAGCTAAACTGTTTAAGAGTGGCACGCATGTGCTCTTCTAAACAACCGACTTACGCGGCACGTTATTCAATGTCTTAAACCAAAATCAACATGCCTATATAGTCCAATTGTTAAGAATGTATAAGAAATATGCATTTTAATTGAAAAAAGTTAAAACCGTAATTATCTCTAAAAATTATAAAAAATAAATTAATTATTAAAATACTAAAATTATGATTAATTAAAATCGAATATATATTAATAATATTTTTTTATATAAATATAATTACATAAAAATACATTTTTAGTAATAAAACACATAATATTTAAAATAATTAATAAATAAAATTTTACATATTCTTACAATCTATATTTTTTTATTCTAAATAATTAAAAAATTAAAAATTAAAATAAAGATTAATATTTTAAATAATATATTAAAGTAAGAATTATGTTAAATAAATATTAAAAAATAAAAAATATAATTAAATCTTAAAATATTACTACCAATTCATAACCAATAATTATTATCTGAATGCATCCAAAATTAATACAAGATAATTATAATTATCATAACCAATAATTATTACCTGAATGCATCCAAAATTAATACAAGATAATTATAATTATTAATATAACGATTTCAATCAGTAGACACCCATTCATAGACTGTTGTGTCTGTGCCCTTAACCTGCAAAGTTCAATTCCAAACTCCTATATACGTTTGTAGCTCATTCCAAGTTCTCATTTTGGACATGCATTACGGGTCTGACATGTATACCTTGGTTTCAATCATATCCCTTGAACACAGGTGCTTCATAGTTTTTCCGTAAGAGTTCTATGTTTGATATAAATGAATTGACAAGTTATCTGTTTGGTTCAAAGGATTGGGTCACAGAGATGGCAGCTTACGTTAAATCTAGAGATGGAAATCACTTGCTATAAGCTGGTCTTGAAGGGTTTTATAGGTAATCTAAGTCACCAGATAATCCAAACTTTCTAGAAGGAACCGATTTCATAGCTAACAATCAGATTTCTTGCATTGACTTTGCTTCAGCTCGTTCATACCTTGATCAATGGTAAAAACTAAGTAATTTTTTCTTAATATTAAAAAAAAGGAAAAAAAGAAGAAAGTAGTTCAATAGCAATAGTAGGTTAGGAATTACTGAAATGGGTTAATTTTCTTTGATGAGCAGGTTAATTGGCTCAAGCTATGAGACCCAACTATCATTCCTCAACAATTGGGTTAATGATCACATTCAAGATGCACAAAATGTTCTACAAAAGAATCTTTGCAGAGTTTGGAAGGTCCATAAAAGAAGCAGGCTATAATACCTATCAGCGCGACCAAGATTTCAACACCATTTATTCGGCTATCTACTCATCGGCAAGTGGTGGAGGTGCTGCTACTGGTGGCTTGTTCTGGCAGCTTTTGGCATAAGGAATGGACTCTTTCAATGACGGGTATGGGCTAGTGTTGAGTGAGAGTTCCTCAACAGTGAATCTTAATTCCCAGGAATCTCAAAAGCTCAATCAGATTAGAAAGATTTATGTCAAGCTGAGACATTGAGAAGTTTAAGTATAAAAAATAGTCGTACCATACAAGCTGAAATGGATCAATAAGTCCGTTGACATTTGGATAGTTTCTTAGAGATGAGAATTTTGAGCATCCAAGAAAGTAGATGAAAATCAAACATAAACAAAGAAATTAAAAATCTTTTATTTATATAAGTTTCTAACTGAAATAAAAAGAACAAGTCAAAACTTGTTACGTACATACAAGAAGAAAACATGTAATTTACATATAACAGTAGAGTCCTAATTTGAGTTAAGAGTGAGCTCACTCAGTCTCATATAACTGTTTCATCTTTAATTGTTGCATTCTTCAATATGACTGTAATACCTGACCTAATGTAGAATCCATCCTTTGGTCTCTCTGCTTCTTGAACTCCCTAAGCGATTAAATCATTGAGTAGTAAATATGTCAGTAAATAGAGAAATGCCATATGAATTCGAGTTAATGAAAAATTTGAGTGCCACTAATTTCGCCCCAAGTATAATACACTACAGATGTAGTAGGCTAACTTAACAATAATGTGGGCTAATTTAACAGCACTCAAAATTTGTAAACCATTTTAAGCAATAGTAAACTTTACTTACATCGTGATTTGTAATCACCACGTTTTTCCCTATCTTGGCATTCTTGTCAATTATACAGTTCCTTCGAGAAAAAAGTAGTTTGAAATGAAATATTAGAAAAAAGAAAATTTATAGGAATGATGATGTAATACTAAACCATATATATTTTACACGATAAATTATACATTCGTTCAGGAGTAAATTAGTGTATATCCACGCATTTATTGATATGAATATTAAACTTCATAGAACTTTTTCATTATTGATCAAAGTGAACTAAATTGAATGTCAAATTTTACCTTATTTTAGTATTCTCTCCCACACCAATTGGAACCTTTCCTTCTGCCAACAGAGATGCAATCTCAGCTTCAGTTTGGTAGTTATCTGCCCCCATCATCATTGTGTCCTGTAAAGCATGTATAGATTGTGTATACTCCATGTTCAGTTCAAACAAAAAGCTCACTTTTTTGGAATCATATAATTCATGAAATTAAAAATGATTTTGTTAGCTCACCTTGAGTTCTACACCATATTCTAAACGTGATCGCACACCGACTATAGAGTGTTGAATGCTACATTCATTCAAGAAGCAACCATGCGAAATAATTGCATCCACAATCTGTAAGAACCACTTAACCATGAGCGATGATAATAAAAGGCAAAACAGCCACACAAGCACATAGTGACCATAACAATAACATACCCTGCATTTTTCGACTTTAATTGGCGGCAGAAATCTAGGAGATGTGAAGAAAGGTGTCTTTGGATCATAGAATTCAAACTTCGGATTCTGTATGGAACAAACAATATGTTCAGCTCAGGTAGCAATCTTTAATTGCAACTGAAAAACTTGCATCATAATTTATACTCCAGACAAGTTTACTACTATGAAGCAAAGTTTAAGTTCTTCAGTCGGTGCATAATGCCTTTTCCCTACCTCGCATTATAGGAATTTTTCCACAAGAAATCACCAAAATTCTAGATGACTATGACTGCCCAGTAACTACATGGGCTTTTAAATCACTAACATGACAGTCAAGAAAGGATAAAGGTTGGTTGAGACTAGATATATTAAATGAGCTTAGCTGGCTTAACCCACTTAGGGCCCATGTTGAAAGACACAATGACTTGAGACACTGCTGAGCGGAGTTGAGGTATCAAATGAATTGAGACACAATGTTGTTACCTGCTCTGCCAGGGCCATGTTTGCATCAAAGAACGACTTTATAGTTCCAATGTCCTCCCAATAGTCATTAAACAAAAATGCCTGCAATTACATTAGTACTCATAAACTCAGCAAATCAATAGCTAAAAACCACTTGTTCATAGAAACAATGAAAAGGAAATAACTATTCTATGGGAATACTAAGTACACAAAAATAGGAACAAGGAGGAAGAAATTTCTGAAAATGATGCCATACTTGGACATTATACTCTCTCACAGCTGAAGGAATGATTTCAGAGCCAAAATCGTTAGAGAAAGGATAGTTCCATCGCAGTAGCTTTAGTAGGACATCAGTTCTAAACACGTAAACACCCATCGATGCGATGTAAGGGTACTGCACAGCATCAGCCATAGAAAGCCCTAGGAGAGTAGTATCAACTTGCTGCAGCAACAAGTGTCAAAAGTACTATTAGAAAAAGAAAAAGGTGCACCAACTGCTAGATACAACGTGCAAGAGATTTAATTACCATAGCTTTTAGGTCATGACCCTTTGGTTTCTCAGAAAACTGGACTATGCGTCCTGAATTGTCAATTTTCATAAGTCCATAGTCTGATGCCCGACTGCAAATTGAATTCAAATCAACACAAATATTCCAATTTCGCATCTGGATGCAAAAAAGCACAAGGCATGCACAAAACAAATATGTAAAGAAAAGTGATATGCCGAACTAAGAGGATGAAACTTGAGAAACCACTAGCTTATTTTATGTTGGTTCTTTATAAATGTCCTCATAACTCCCACCACCATCATAACCAAATCAATAAGTTGGTGGAAAATGTAAACCAAAAAATTGGAATGCAAAGTCATGATTGTATTGATGCTGAACCAATAACATAAGAGAGAAAAGAAGTCCTTCGAACTTTTGCAGGCTATATTAAAGTACACTATGTAAATACCTATCGTCCATGGGGACACAAGAAACTGTAATATCAGCATTTGTATCAATATGCTTCTGCAAGGAAAACGTACAATGATAGTGAGGATTATACTAACTTGTAAAATGGAAATAACAACAATATTAGGAGATATAAATTAACTACCTGAACAAAGTCCATATAGTCCATCCGGTAAAGATGATCACCGGACAATATTACAATGTTCTCAACATTTTTGTTCTTGGCATCCTGTCAATAGTATTAACAGCTAAATCAGAACTTAATATTCTCAAAACTACACTTATAGCTTAACTGAAAAATCTTAATCACCTACCTCAAAGACCCATATAAATTGCCTCACAGCATCAGCAGTACCTTGAAACCATCTCTTGCCAGCTTCTCCAGGTGTTTGAGTGGCAGCCAGAACCTGTTTGGTGAAGTAATTGAAAATTTAAAAGACTTTTAATCCATGTTACAATCATTTAGGACATCAAGAGTTAAATTTTTTTGGATACGTATCCCGTATCAGACACACCAATTCTTCTCAGCTTTTTGTAAATTTGCACCAAATGAGAGTCCAAATACCCACATCTATGTCTATCATGTCGCTTGAATATGGTGCAACTCACGAACTAACCAAAGGATACTACTTTTATAGGCCTAACATACATGTCATATAAGAAAAATCAACTTACCTCCACAAACCCATCATCAAAATTGACCCCATTACCAAAATTATAGGTACGAGCGAGATGACTATTGAGGGAAAAAGAGTTGAACTGAGTCAATATAAATATCTTTCTTATGCCACTGTTTATGCAGTTACTCATTGGGATATCAATCAGCCTGTAACACCCTCCGATTGGAACCTGCAAATAATAATATATGCTTGTAATTCCTCCAAATAGGAAGATCATTTTGTTTCCAGTTAAACCAAAAACAAAAATTTCAAAAAGATTGAATTTTTGAGGGATGGATTTTTATGTATTCATGTCTGTTTGTTTGTATTTCTATTAAAAGTAGTTTCTTACGAAGCGATCTTAGGATATGTGATTCTGTTAGCAACTAGCAAGCAAAATGTACTGTTTAAGCCTTTAAAGCGCCTCTGATATTTATTTTCATATTCGGATATGAATCACTTTTTATTAGTCAATAGCGCTTTTAGAGGATCTCAAGAACAGAAAAGGACCGTTATTCTTATCTTACCGCCGGTTTGGCTCTTCTGCTTGTAAGAGGAAACAAGCGAGTTCCAGCACCGCCACCCAAAATGATTGAAGCTATATTTTTTGGGTCTGCCTTTGGAGTTTCAAACACTGGTGTTGGAAATGTCTGAAATCAAATTAAAATACGATATTATGATGACCTTGATCAAAGAATAAAGATCCAAGTGCATTAATATACAAATATATTGACAATTTGAGGAGCATTGTTTATATACTTACCACAATCTCCTTGTTTACATCTGATGTAAGAACAGAGCATCTGACAGCAGGCTTAATCTTTCTATTTATCCTCTCCGTTTTGAGAGTCTTCAACACTTTGTTACTCAAATCTCTGTTTTCGAAACTCCCCCTAGTACTTTCACCCCAAAATACAGAGTCTTGGTTCATTTGAGCCTTTTTGCTCACCTTGACTGGGTTAACATTGGCCTTCAAGGTCGTACAGAAGGAATCCATGGTTGAACAAACAAGAAATCGAAAACCCAGACTTATTTTTCTTGAATTTTTCCGTCTAAATTGAAAGAAAATATATCAATACCCAACTTACAACACAATGAATCAATGAAGCCCAAGTGTCTAAAAGATCAAAACTTTGATAGAGCTTTATTCTAAGTCTGTTAAGAAGTCAGTGAAGCAATGTGATCTAGGGGGCACTTTCCGTGAACTTGAAAAGAAGATTCATTAGTTTTAATGGCTCGTGAGCCGTCACGGGGATGATCAAAATCTGGGTTATGTTGAACTGCTTTCTCTCCCTCACACCCAAGCTTTTTCAAAACTGTGATCCCAAGGTAATAATAATACTTTGCAGAGATTCAAAGGGTTTTGAAAAAGTCATGCTTAAGTGGAACCTTCTTTCTCTTTCACCTCCCTTTTAAAAAATTAACAATTTTAAAAATAAATATGACAAAAATCAATTTCTTAAATAAATAAAAAAATTATTATTTTAATAATAAGATTAATTTTTATTTATTTTATCATTAATATTTATAAAATAATAAAAATAACCTAAATAAAATTTATACTATATCAATAATATTTTTAATTATATTTCATATATTTTTAATTTAAATAATTCAACGTATCATTCATATTAAATTTATTTAATTAAAAATTATTTAAATTTATTAATATAAATTTTATTAATTGTTTAGCATAGTTTCTCTTAATATTTTCACATTCACCCTACAAAATTCTAAGTTAGGTGGCACTTAAACATAAAAAGTAAATTTTCATTTCTATCGATACTTTCAATTTTAATTAGAATTAACACTTTTAATAATATTATTAATTATTATTAAAAAATAATATTTTTCAATTATATAAAATAAATAATAATATTATTATTAAAAATAAATATTTTAAATCAAATAAAAAATTAAAAGAACTAATTTTAAATTAAGGTATTTATTATTTATAATAATGGGATTAAAAATATCTAACTTAATAATATCATAATTAAAATATATTTTTACATAAAATTTTACTTTTTTCGTAATAAATTTATACTTAATTTAAAATTTTAACATGGGTTTAAAAATTAAATTACATTCATAATTAAACACTTATTATTTGAAACTGTAATATAAAATTTAATAATCATATATAAATATTTATAATCATTCACTATAAATATTTAAAGCATTTATTAAATAACCATTCGTAATTAAGTTTATTAAAATTATTTTGGGATTTTAGTTTTAACATGTATAAAGTAAAAACAATATGTTAAAAGCTAATAATAAAAAAGAAAATAAAAATAAACTAAAGTAAAGTAATCACACTCATTAATTTTATTTTAATATATAGACATTTTATTTATAATTTGTATACATGTGATTTATGAGGATCACTTTAAAATAAATAATATTAGTTTATTTCTAAAAATTAAAAAACCCCGAGTGGTTATCTATTACGTTACTTTTGCATTGAAAATTACGTCTGTTACCCTCCTTCCTTAAGTAACTAAAAGAGTTTTTCTTTTCTTTTTTTATGGGAATAATTTTTTTATTGTTTTAGTATATAATCTGCCTTTTTTGGACGATGAATCATTTATTATTATATTTTTTAATACTGAATATATCTATTATAAATAAACATTTTAATCATTTAAGAAAGTATTAGATGTTATTTATATAATTTATTTTATAACGTAAAATTATATAATGCTACTTTCCCATCTTTATTTATAACCTTTAGATTTATTTAAAGGTTCAAGCAAATACACATTACTTTTGTTAATTATTTTTTTCATTTAAAAGATTCAAACTAAATTTTAAAGATAGACATGTTATTATCATAATAAAAATTAATTGGAAAAAAAATTATTTTCATAATATCTTTACCTAAAAAATTAGAAATATTTTTAAATGAAGTTATGTCATAAATTTAACATGTTATTCAATGAAAGTAAATTTATTTTCATGTTTAAAATTTTCATCCAAAATATATTTAAATTTCCTTCCAAAAACCATATTTAAATTCTATTTAGTAAATAATAAGTTTATTTTTAACTTAAAACTAAACTTTCACTTGTGTAGTTTTTTTAAATAACAAATATATTAAACCTCTAAAAATTATTAAAAAAAATTCAATCTCTAACCCCAATCCTCACGACTCTATCATAAGTTTTGAGTATTACTTGAAATAATTTGCCCCTTTTTTCAAATTCAACGATAAGCTTACTTTTTATTTAAGTATATGCATTGAAATTGAGTTAGTAATTTGGTTAGAATACTTAATATCTTTTATCTTAAATCATAAATTTATTAAAATTACGTGAAAATATCTTTTCCAATTTATTGATTTAGTTAAGAAATAATTTTTTTACAAATTATAAGTAGTAATAAATATACAATCTTAAAATAAGATAAATTTATCAAAAAAAATTATTTTTTATCGATTAATTATGCATCAAGTTATATATTATATTATAATATAATTAATTTTTATTTATAAATAATTCTATAATTATTTTATTATTTTACCTTTTCATTATAATATAAAACTGATCAAAAAGTTTTATACAAATTTTATTTTTTTAAATAAAATAATATCTCATTTTTAATACTTAAAATAATTTTGATTCTTAATTTTGTATAAGCATGCACGAATTAAAAATTTATATTTAATTGATAGTTTTATATTTATATTTATTTTTTTATCAAATAATATTTTTTAAAATTTATAATTTAAAATAAAAAATGATAAATTTTACTAATAAATTATTAAATAAATCACATTTTTATTTATATTATGAAATCCAAATATTTTTAATTTTAATTTATATCCATAGGTTTTATCGTGTTATGAAATTGATTGAAGTTTATAAATAATTGAAGACCATCTACCATCACTTGAAACGAAATTATGCTATTTGTTGAACTTAGTAGCATCAAGCATAGTTAATAGCAATAATAAAACGTACGGTCGAGAGTGAATATCGAAAGTGTCACTGCGTCAGTTGTACATGATTGGGTGACGTCAGCTCGGTGGAGTTATTTAAATTAGCGAAAGCCTAAGATACCACGTGGAGATAAGTAGCTTTTAAAATGAAACGACGCCCCCATTTTTAATTGGGGTAAAAAAAGGAACCGCAAAGAAATGAACGGTTGATATTTTGTGAGGTGAAGTTTGGCTCCGAGTGTCTGTCAGCTTCAATTAAATATCTCAGCCCTCACCTTTTTTTAATGTGTTATTCAATATTTAAAATTGTTTTTTCTTCTTAAATTTATTTTATAAAAAAAAATTATATTAACTTATTATTACATATTCTAAAAATCATCGATAATTATTTCTTTTGAATTTATTTATGTAATTTTGTATTGTTTACAGATGCGTTTCGAATGCTAAGTGATACCATCTCTCTTCTCTCTTCTTCTTATTATCATAATATATTTAATATTAATATTTTAAATTAATAAAAATAGTATTTTATTTTTAAAAAATTTATATTTTCAAAATAATAAAAATTAACATTAAAGTAATTTCAAAATTGTTCTTACAATTTAATAATAAAATGTTTTTAAGAATAAAATTTTTATTCTTTCATTTATCTTTATTGCTTCCTTACCTTATCTTTAATACATTTATTTCGTATGAATTAAATTTTTATTAATTTTTAAAATTATCATTAACATGTAAAATTTATACTTTATAACTACCATTATTTGATATATTTAATTTTTAATATGTAAAATTATATCATAAAATTGAAAGATAATATCTAAATTATATCTTTTACATATAAAATTTATAACTTAATATAAAAGATAATATTATTTTCTCATTATTATTAAGAAATATTCAAATGTTATATTGCTACAAAAACTTTAACAAATTTCAACGAAAAATAAGATAAAATAAATAACAATCATTTCTAATATACCACCTAAAAGTTAATAAAATTTTATATATTTTAATCATATTTAATGTACTAAAATTTCATTTTTATCTCGTAAGTATTTAAATAATTATCAAATATTTAGATTTAATATTTTAATTAATTTAAATAAATATTTATTCTAACTAAATATTATTTAATTAATTAATTGGATTAATTTGTCTATACTAAATTATCATTTAACACTTATATATTTATTTGACATTTATGAACATAATAAAATATTCTAATAAACACATATGTATTTTGAACTTATGAAATAATTAATTATCTATTTATCTCTAAAGTAATACCATTTGGTCGTTGTTATGGAACAAAAGGATCGATAAAATTATGAATTCAAGTTTAAATAAAATATGGATATATTAATTAACTTCTTAATTAATTATCAATTTTTATTAATATTAGAGTTATTCTACTATAAATAGCTTCAATATTCTAATGGTATTTTTATTAAACAAAAGGTAACATTTAGACCAATATTATCAAACTAGTACACTATTTGTTTTTCATTTAACAAAAGTTACAACGATAATTCAATTTTAAAATAAAACTAATTTATAAAAGAGAAATTTTATATTTATGAAAATATTTATTATTTTATATATTATTTTATCTTTTTGTCAATTTTATTACAAAAAAACAATATCCATCCTAACAATCATGTCTAATTTCATTATTCTCTTTGTCATGCTCTTAACACCATTGTACTCTTTTCACTCACCAATCATTATTCATTATTTGTTTCAAAATAATCTAAAAATGTAATTTTTATTGAAATTAAAATTAAGAAAATACCAATCCATTTGATGTATTAACTCTTCCAATGATTGTGATTGTTGTTAACTCATTCCTTTCGATCTTCTTGATACCCTTATCATTTTTTGACTAACTTATGTTTGATTAAAACTATTTTTATCTTATGTTTAATCAAATATAATGTAATAAAAAAAAGATAAAGAGATCAATAAAATAAAAGAAAATGAGCTAGTGTTAGTGGTAGGTAGGAAAAAAGATTGGTATTACGAATGAGTACGTGGTTGCCTAACTACATGTTTATTAAAAAATACAACTTTAGATTGTATTGTAACAAATAGTAAAAGTTGATTTATTGTGATAAGTTGTATAATTTGAAATAATTTGTTGAGAAATAACGCAAATTCTCGATAAACCAGATTTATGAGAAAGCAAGAATAGAAAAATAACACACAAAATTTGATAACGGAGTTTGGCCAATCTTGTTTACGCCTCCTGACTGTTTGAGATCTTTTACTTGAAAAGGGAGAAATTACACTGAGGTGTTTACAACACTCACAACTGACAACCCAATTACACCCAAGAAATTCACTCTCAATTTTCTCTCACAAAAGCTTTTCTCTAAGCTTTTCTCTCAATTGGAATGAACAATTTGGATGATCAATTCATTACAATTACACATCTATTTATAGGAAAATTCACTCCTTGAATTACTCCTTAAATTAATGGTTCCTTAAATTGCTCCTTGAATTAAGCTCCTTGTTTTGCTCCATGAATTGGTCCATGTTTTGCTCCATGTTTTGCTCCATGTTTTACTCCATGTTTTGCTCAATGTTTTGCTCCTTAATTTGCTCCTTAAATTAAGGAGCTTTATAACAATCTCCCATTTCAAGGTGATTTCAATGTCTTCACACCTCCGATCAATGCGGTAGCTTTTCTAGTCTTTGTTATTTACAGACTACCAATTGAGCCTCGACTTGACTTTGTCAATAGTCACCACCTTTGTTAACATATCTGGCTGGATTTTTGCTTCTCAATCTTCTAGTATTAACACATCATCTTCGATAGAGATATGATGAAGTGATAACGAAGTTCAATATGCTTTGTTCTAGAATGAAATCTTGAATTCTTCGCCAAGTGTATCGTGACTTTGACTATCACTACGCAGCATTCTTCATTCTTGTTTGAATCCCATTTCGATTAACAAACTTTGAAGCCATATCATCTCTTTACTAGCTTGATTCTTGCTACATACTCGGCTCTATAGTGGATAGAGTGACAATTTTCTTCAGTATTTGTGACATCCAACTAACAATTGTAGTTCCAAGGCAAGAATATATAACGGTGGTGCTTCTTCTGATCAACTTCACCTCTAAAGTTCTGGCGTCTACGTACCCTTGTACTTTTAACTCCCCTTTACTAAAGTACAAGCACTTTTCTGGTGCCTCGCAGATACCTCAAAATCCACTGGATCGCCTCAACGATGAGTTTTCCTGGATTTGACATAACCGCTAACAACTCCCACTACACGGCCAATGCGGTCTCGTGCATGTACCATTGCGTACATCAAACTTCCAACGGCCGAGGCATAAGGAACCTTAGCCATGAATTCTCTCTTCTTCTCACAGGGGGTGATCCTTGGATAGGCGAAAATGACTGCCAAGGGGTGTGCTAGCTAACCGCATCAGACGTACGTTGAATCTTTGCAAAACGATTGATGTCACTCACTGCGAGATAACGATATGATCCTTTCTTCTTATTTCTTGTGATTTGCATTCCAGAATCTTCTTTGCGGACCTGTCTTTCATGTCAAATTCCTTTGACAATTGCTACTTCAACCTTTTAATATCATCCATATTTGAACACTCGCTAATAACGTATATCATCAACGTAAAGTAGTAAAATGATATAATCAGACCTATATCTCTCAAGAGTTAACAATGATCAAAGATTGCACTTCTGGAAACCTTCCTTGTGCATGAAGCTTTCAAATTTTTTGTACCATTGTCTCGGGGCTTGTTTCAGGCCATAAAAACTCTTCTTAAGTCTGCACACCATTTTCTTCTTCCCCCTTTCTGAGAAACCTTTACCGGGTACATGTATATCTCTTCATCTAAATCTCCACGTGAAGAATGCTTACATCCAACTATTCAAGATGAAGATCTTCGATGGCTACAATGCTCAATACTGATATGATAGTATTAAGCTTCACAATAGGAGCAAAAATGTCAGTGTAGTCAACTCCTTCCTTCTGTTGAAACCCTTTGACAACTAGACGGGCTTTGTATCTCTTGGAAGCATCACGCCCTCTTCACTCTTTCAGACACCCATTTGTCGTTTGTTGTGAAGTTGCCTCTTTCCCATAGGTAACTCATTAGTTCTAGTTCCCTATGCAAGTTAGAGATGAGAGATTTCATTTCTTCTTTCATAGCAAGCTCCCACTTGTTGGAATCTAGTCCGACAAGCTTCATCATGGGAGTCGGGCTCCCCTCCATCACCGAACATATAGTCTGTATCTCAAGTATTAGGCACGTGAGGTCGAGAAGACCTTTCTCAATACAAGAGTGGAGTAAGAGGTTGTGGTGTGTCGAATGCGTGTCTTCGTTTGTCCAACAAGTTCCCATGGTGGCGAGACTTGTTACAATTGGTTACATTGCGGAAGTATGTGGGACATCATCTCGCACCGCAAATACCGACTCATTCTCGCCCCGAGTCATTGGCGTCATTTTATGCATGTCCTTATACATCACCCTTTCGTTGAAAATCACATCTCTGCTACGGATAACTTTTCTTTTCGTCATCCCAAACGCGTGTAGCCAAACTCAAATCCTCACCATGCCAATGAACGTGCATTTCTTGGATTTGGGATCAAGCTTATTCTGCCTTGATCATTGATATGCCTGCACAAATGCTACACAACCGAAAACTTTTAGATGTGATAGTTTCACCTCTTTTCCACTCCATACCTCCTCTCGGTATTCTACGCTCCAATGGAATAGATGGGTACTCATGGATCAAGCAAGCTGCCGTGTCGACCGTATACGCCTGCACTGCTTCTGTAGCACCGACCGTATACGAATGCTTTCCCGGCTCTTTCTGTCAAAGGATTCGGTTCATATGCTCGCTACACCATTGTGTTGAGGCGTGCCCTGGCATAGTTCTTTCCATTCTCGATCCCGTGCTCATAGCAGTAAATTTTGAATACGGTGTCTTCATATTCACCACCATTATGGGATTCCGAGCTTTTTGATCTTTAAACCCTGCCTCATTTTCCACCATAGCTTTCCATCTTCTAAAAGTCTCAAATACTTAGGACTTATGCTTTAGAAAGTAAACCCATACCTTCCGAGAGTGATCATCAATGAAAGTCACGAAGCAGTGTTTCCCACCGATAGATGAGGCAGTCGTTGGTCCCCAAAACATCCGAGTTGAATAAGCTCTAGTCTTTCCTTCTTTAGGATTCCGTAACTTGTCTCGAAAGTGACGACTCTCTTTTGCTTTCCAAGTATGCAATCTTCGCACATGTCTATCTCCTGCATCGTAGAACTGGAAGTTTTCCCTTTCGAGTGTATAATCTTCATCCCCTTCTCACTCATATGGCCTAGTCTCCGGTGCCACATTTGGTGTTTCACCGTCACGTAACCGTAATTGAACAACGTGCCTCTCTTGTATGTAAAGAGTGCCACTTTTCTAACGCCTCGAGCAACCGTCATCGCACCCTTTGAAATCTTCCAATCATCACCACGTGGAAGATCGTAGTGTAGCCTTCACCGGCCAACCGCCCCACCGAGATTAAGTTCCTTCTCGAGATCGGGAATACGCCGACATCCTTCAGGTTCCCAAACAGATCCGTTCAACTTAATCTTCACTACACCTTCGCTAATAATAAGACATGGTTGATCATCACCAAGATATACCTTTCCAAGGTTTCCGGGGACATATTTCTCGAAGAATTCTTTTTGTGAAGTAGCGTGGAGCGACGCTTTCCGTAGTCTAACACCCAAGATTCTTCCTCGCTCTCCAAAGAAGCATATCAATGCATCGTCTCCTCGAGGTGGAAGTAACATTTACCTCTCCCTTCACTTGTCATTCCTTCCTGCGGCACTCGCACCGATTTTTGTAAGTGCTTGCTCTTCCACAATTCCAACACTCGATAGTCTTCGAGCTATGGGAATTATTAGGATTCCTGGATTTGGACCTCTTATCCTTTGATCTACCTCGCAGTCCGTTCCGCCACGTTCATTCCCCTTTGGTTGAATTTCTTCCTCTTGACTTTGTGTCTGCAAGAAGTTGACGATTCACCGACTCTCTACGTCGGATCTCTTCACCGAGAACCGGATCACGAACATCATCAAATTTCAACTTATCGTTCCCGACGAGCTACTCACGGTCGACGTAGCATTCCAACTTTCCGGTAAAGAAGATAAAAGTATTAATGCTCGTACTTCTTCATCGAATTCAATTTCCACCGAACTTCAACCTGGCGGACCGTGTTGAGTTCATTGAGATGTCGTAGCTACCGATGCGCCTTCATTCATCCGCAAATTGAACAAACGCCTCATCAAGTGCACTTTGTTTGAGGCTGATGGCTTCTCATACATATTGGAGAGAGCTGCCATAAGACCCGTCGTGGTCTTTTCCTTTTCTATGTGTTGTATGTTTTGCAACACACAGAAAATCGTGCAAGTATACACGGTCACAAGTAATAAAGATTTGTAAGTAGAGTATCGTTCCCACGAGAATTTGTTACTATAGTTTGTTGAGTACTAAAATTGTATCTCTCTGATTTTATCCAAAACAATCGTTAATTGAAAAAATGTTTAAAAATAAAAAATAAGAGAACTCTAGGATTGCAATTTTTCACCAAATTAATCCACTCCAATCATATTATTTTCTTTGGATTTATATTTTTTAGTACATTTAATTTGTCAACCGAAAACTTCTTTTTTTTATTCATACATCTCTTCCGAAATTGCATAAACACACCTCGTTAAATTAATTCACTATATCTCTATGAGAATTAAATTCACCAAGATTCATTAAGTTCTAAGTTTTCAAATGGTGTACACATACAATTGTGGTATATTCCTATCCTTCATCATATATGTCATTCTATTTACGAAAGCAATATACACAAAAATGCCTTTCTCAAGTTTATTTTTATGCCACAAATCGTTTGATAAAATTCGTAAATAATCAAAAAGTATAAGACAAAATAACTAACGAACAAATCGAACGTCTTATAAATCTATAAACAAAAATAATTAAAATTAAAGCTTCATAAATTTAGATCAAATGCAACTCTAGAAAAATTAAATTACTTCATAAAATTAAAATTAAAATTACAACGGTTAAAAAAATAAGATGAAGAATAAGGAAAATTAAAACATCAAGAAACGAAAATATTTGGCAACACGCAGACACAACAAAAGCCAAAAAATGGCACGTGGTTACTGTGATCCCAAACCGAACACCACAAAAATTCTAAACTAAAAAAAACTCTCTAAAAACTAAAAACTATCTCCTATTTATAGCTAAAAAAATACATCCAAAAATAATACATTTTTTTTAATTACACAGACACGCGTATTATATTTGTATCGAAAATAAAAATAAAACGCGTGGGGGACAAACCGTTACGACAAAAAATATTATTTTAAACTGAGTGGAGACACGGCGCGCGCTTCTGATTTTGCTTTCAATATGCTCTACCACGTGTCGCTATCTCATTTGTTGAAAAATTTAGTGGGACACGTGGCTACATCTAATTCGCTGAAAAGAACGGGCACACGTAGAACAGAAGCACGGGATTGGGGCGCCGAGAAAAGAGAGGCAACGGCTGGAAACGAGGGTTGATTCAGTGCGGTCGCGCTCATGATAACATACCACTTGTCGGAATATGATTCGCTTAAATATTAGTGGGACACGTGGCACATTCTTATTCCGTAAAAGCGAGGATCCACGCTACCACAACCCGCGTCACACGCGATTGCCACACGACGGTTCGGTGCGCGGCATGACTGGTTCCACACGCTCAATCTCGGACCGTTCAAGAGAGATCCAACGGTCGACGGCACCGGGGAATCTGCAGCGCGACACGTATGGGCCCACTGACGCCGCTGCGCGACACGTGGGGCCCACCGGGCACGCCGAGCCGCGCGAAGGAATATCTCTCGAGCCCACTCTCCGTCGGGCCGATGAACACGTGCTTGATCCGATCCGTTGATCCTTTGATCGGACGGCCCACGTTAACAGCGTTTGGAATACGGTAGCGCGTGGCCTTCATCTCTCCCGCGCGAAAATTAAACTTTTATTAATTATATTTTCACCCACAAATATATTTCAAATTACATTTTTTCACTTTCTTAAATTACGCTTAAGCCTTACTGCTAATTTTAAATTAAAATTTTAAACTTTTAATAATTATAATTAAGCCCAAATTTAATTTAAATTATATTTTCGATTTTTATAAATTGTAATTAAGAAACTTATATTATCATAAATTATATTCATGATTTAAATATGAAATTAAGTACATTTTCGATACAAATTATTTAATTTTATTAAAAATGTATTTTTAGCACATAAAAGGAAAATATTAAATTATTTAACACAAATTAACTAAATATTAATGTAGACATAAAATTATCATTACTAAAATTGATGAAAATAACTTTATAAAATACGTTTATCACTATGTCAAGGTAACATTACGGGATAAGCGTCAATCGAATAACTCAGTGTCATTCTGCCTGTAAGATTCCAATCTTCTTCCTTCATACCTTCCCGGTTTCTTCCCGAGAGAGGTTGGATATAGATTTCTTTGATATAAATAATCCTCTGTTCCGCATTTTCCAAAACCCAAAATCAGTGCCATCAAATTTCTCGAGTTTCACCTTCCTTCATGCAAGGCCGTTAGCTTCTACTAAAATCGATTTCCTGATCGTTTCGACTATTTCTTGTAGAAAATCGATGTAAATCACCACCAATAACTCGATACCGGGTTATTGGGAAATAACGCCAAATTCCGATAAGCGGATGATGAGAAAGCAAGAATAGAAAAAATAACACACAAAATTTGATAGGCGGAAGCGATCTTTACGTCTCCGAACCTGCGTCATAGATCTTTTACCGAAAGGGAGAAATTACACAAGGTGTTTACAACACTCACAATTCACAGCCCAATTACACCCAAGAAAATTACTCTCAATTTTCTCTCACAAAAGCTTTTCTCTCTAATCTTTTCTCTCAATTTGAATGAACACTTTGGATGATTAATTTATTACAATTACACATCTATTTATAGGAAAATTCATTCTTTAAATTACTCCTTAAATTAATGGTTTCTTAAATTACTCCTTAAATTAAGCTCTTTGTTTTGCTCCTTGTTTTGCTCCATGTTTTGCTCCTTAATTTGCTCATTAAATTAAGGAGCTTTATAACATAATTTATCACTTCTTAGTTTTAAAGTTTAGTATAATTTTATTTAATTTTTATTAATCATAGACTTCTTTTTATTATTTATATTTTATTGCATATTTAAAGATAACGAAGATAAAAAATTTTAAAAGTATATATTTAAAGGATTTTAAATATAAATTAAATATTATTTAAATTGGATTTATATATATATATATATACGAGTAAACTCTGTACGCTATTATATGATATATACAGAAGAAATGGATAAGGATCCGTGGATATATATATATATATATATATATATATATAAGGAATCAGGAGAGAGTAAAAAAAAGCTCAGGAAAGAGGAAGGACGGCTGCGGAGGAAGAAAGTAAAATAGAAAAGGCAGCACAGAAGCGAACAGAGAAACGAGAGAGAACAGTTACCCAAAATTACAGCGAAAGTATTTTTTTACGAGTAAATTTTTTTCCAAGTTCTCTTATAATTTAATTCGTTTATTTTTTAATTTAATTTTTGGTATAAATTAATTTATCTTTATTTTAAAAAATACATTTAATTTAATTTCAAACTATGTTTCATTTTCTATTTTAATTTGAATTATTTTTATTTATGTTTGTCTGATTTATTCTGAATTTAATGCTTCTAATTAACTAGTTATTAATTAGATGATTTTAGTCTTGTGATTTATTATCAAAAGAGAAAATTATATGATATATCTAGAATATTTCGACATAGATGAATATAGAGATCGAAAGACTTGTATAAATATCTGTAGTTTTAAATATCATTGGTCTTAATATTTTCTTACTTTATTAAATTGCATATTCTTGTGTAAATCAATAAACAAGATTATTTCCAACTGACTATCGAAAGAGGTTTTTGGATATTTTTGAAGATTACTGACAAAGAGAGAAAATTAAATTTAATTAACTAGATAAGTAAAACATACAGAGAGATTAGATGAAATCGATTTTATAGAATTTTTCTTTCTATTGATTTGATCTTAAAAAAACAGTTTTATGTTCTTTTGTGCATTTTCTTTAAATTTATTTTATTTTAAATTTTAATTGTAACAACCTTAGTGAGTTCTTTAAATAAAATTCAGATTAATATAATTTTGATATTTGTCAAAAATAAGTTACCAATCCCTGAGGACGATACTCTACTTATTACTTTATTATAAAACTACGATATTATGCACTTATAGTTTTACACCGATCAAGTTTTTGGTACATAGTAATCTTAGTTTCAATTTAGAATTATATTATATTTTATTTGTATTTTTTTCATTTTTTCTCTAGGTGTGTTTTTTATGTTGGATGTGCCGTGTTAGAACTCGAAACATTATTCTTTTTTATCCGGAGATTGAAAGAACCTTTACATCACAAAGAAAGAAGAAAGTACTAACCAAGGCTGAAGAGAACAGAATGCACAACCACACACCTTGATGGATTATGTAAGGCCAATTGTGAATGACAACTACTCAGGTGTAAAACGCCAAACCATTAATGTCAATAATTTTGAGCTCAAACCGACGTTGATCAATATAGTGCAACAAGTTCAATTTAGCGGATTGCCACTTGATGACCCTAATATTTATTTGGCGATGTTCTTGGAGATTTGTGACACTGTAAAGATGAATGGTGTTACTGAAGACATCATTAGACTAAGATTGTTTCCTTTTTCATTGAGGGATAAGGCCAGAGGTTGGCTACAATCTTTACAATCGGAAAGCATGAGTAATTGGCAGGACATGGTAGAAAATTTCTTGCTAAATTCTTTCCACCTGGAAAAATAGTCCAACTCAGGAGTGAGATTGGTCAATTTAGACAAAATGATTTTGAGACACTCTATGAAGCATAAGAAAGGTATAAAGATATGATTCGGCATTTCCCTTAACATGGATTTCCAAATTTGTTACAAGTTCAGATGTTCTATAATGGGTTAAATGGGCAAACTAGAACTATAGTTGATGCTACTTCTGGTGGAACTTTGATGTCAAATACACCTGAAGATGCTACTTCTCTTTTGGAAGAAATGGCCTCAAACAACTATAAATGGACAATTGAAAGATTTATGGTTAAGAAAGTTGTCAGGATTCATGAATTGGAGCCGTTTACTATCCTTTCAGCTCAAGTAGCTTCTCTATCTCATCAGATTTCATCCTTGACAACCTAAAGAATACCACAAAGTGTAGAATATGTTGCAACTTTAAGTATGACATTTCCTATGAATGAATCAAGTCAAGAGTAGATTCAATACATCAATAATCGAAAGTACAATTATCGTGGCGATCAAATGCCAAATTATTACCATCTAGGCTTCGAAATCATGAGAATTTTTCTTATAGAAACATAAAGAATGTGTTGCAACCTCCTCTAGGGTTTGATAGTCAACTAAGTAAGAAGATACGTCACTTGAGGATGACATGGTTTCCTTTGTTGAGGAGACCAAAACAAGGTTTAAAAAGAATAATTCACGGATGGATAACATTGAGACTCATTTTAACAATATGGGAGCCACTATGAAAAATCTTGAAGTGAAAATTGGGCAACAAGCTATAACCATTAATGCTCAACAAAGAGGAACATTTCCTAGCAATACATAAGTGAATCCAAAGGAACAATGCAAGGCCATTACACTTAGGAGTGGAAGAGAAATTGGGAGGTCACCATCAAAGAAAACTTAGTCCACCCCTACAGCTCCAAACAATGGCCAAAGTAATCATAAAGTAGAAGAAAATGAGGTTGTTGATGATACACTAAGAAATTTTCTAACTTTTTGGATATCTTTAAGAAAATTCACATAAATATTCTTTTGTAGATGCTTTGGACTATATGCCAAATTATGCCAAATTTCTAAAGGACATCATTTCCAAGAAGATAAGGTTGAAAGAGTTCGAAATAGTGAAGCTTTCTAAAAAATGTAGTGTCATTCTTCAAAAGAAATTGCCTCAAAGATTAAAAGATACAGGGAGTTTCACTTTGCCTTGCACAATTGGAAATTCATTTTTTGAGAAAGTTTTATGTGATCTTAGTGCTAACATTAATCTTATGCCACTTTCTGTTTATAGGAAATTAGGACTTGGAGAGATGAAACAAACAACAATTTATTTGCAACTAGCAGACCGATCTATCAAGTATCCACGTGGAATCGTAGAAGATGTATTGGTAAAGGTGGATATATTTATTTTTCCTACTGATTTTATGGTGTTAGATATGGATGAAGACCAAGATGTCCCACTAATTCTTGGCTGACCATTCTTGGCTACGGAAAGGGCTTTAATGGATGTTCAAAAGGGTGATTTAACATTGAGAGTGAACAAGGAAGAGGTTCCATTCAACATCTACGAAGCTATGAGATTTCCAGAAGATCCAAGCACTTTCTTTCGGGTAGATGTCATTGAGCAATGTGTAGTAAAAGTCTTTCACGTGGATATGTAGGCTGATGATTTCAACAACTCTCATGTTTATGAATATGATTTACCTTTTATTAGTGAAGAATTTCTCCACTATGTATTTTCCTTGGAAGCATTGCAGCATGTTACATCATGTAGCAAAGAAGTGGAAAGGCTAGAGCCAATGGTAACAAAGATGGATTCTGTAATCTCTACAAAAAAAGTGCAGCAAACTACAACTCCAGAGTTGAAACAATTGCCTAAGCATTTTTGCTATGCGTTCTTGAATGATAATTACACATTTCTAGTGATTGTTGCAGAATCATTTACACCCAAAGAAGAGGAAAAGTTACTATGTGTGTTAAGGGAGCATAGAATAGCCTTGGGATGGACTATCTTTGACATAAAAGGTATAAGTCCATCCATTTGCATGCACAAGATTCTAATGGAGGAACTTTAGAAACCATCAATTGATCCCCAAAGAAGATTAAATGTAGTAATGAAGGAAGTTGTGAGAGCTAAAATTTTGAATCTCTTCAATGTTGAAATTATTTATGCTATTTCAAACAGCTCATGGGTAAGTCCAGTGCATGTTGTACAAAAAAAGGGTGGAATGACGGTAGTGAAAAATGAAAACAATGAGCTTATTCCTACAAGAACAGTCACGGGTTGGCGTGTATGTATAAATTATTGCAAGTTGAATAAAGAACAAGGAATAATCATTTTCCACTTCCATTCATTGATCAATTGTTAGATCGATTAGCTGGATATCCCTATTATTGCTTCTTAGATGGTTATTTGGGGTATAACGAGATTTCCATAGCCCCCGAAGATTGGGAGAAAACTACATTCACATGCCTTTACGGAACATTTGATTTTAGAAGGATGCCTTTTGGATTGTGCAATGCCCCAACAACATTTCAACGTTGCATGATGACTATTTTTTCTGATATAGTGGAAGATATAATGCAAATTTTCATGGACAATTTTTTGGTTTTTGGTACATCTTTTGATCATTGTTTGTATAATTTAGCTCTTGTTTTGTAGAGATGTGAAAATAAAAAGCTTTTCCTAAACTAGGAGAAGTGTAATTTCATGGTTCAAGAAGGGATTATGCTTGGACATAGAGTGTCATCTAAAGGAATTAAGGTTGATCGAGCTAAAATTGCAACCATTGAACAACTACCACCTCCAAGGAATGTGAAAGGATTCATAAGTTTTTTGGGACATGTGGGATTTTATAGAAGATTTATAAATTTTTTTTCTAAACTCTCTCAACCTTTATTTAATCTTCTTAAAAAAAATTCTACATTTGACTTTGATGATGTTTGTTTGCAAGCCTTTAATGCAATCAAGGAGAAACTGATTTCAGCACAAGTTGACTTTACCTGATTGTAGTCAACTTTTTGAAATCATGTGTGATGCAAGTGACTTTGCAGTTGGAGTAGTGTTAGGATAAAAACGAGACAAACTTTTTAGGGCCATATACTATGCAAGTTAGATAATGACCGAAGATCAATTGAATTATACAACAACTAAGAAGGAGATGCTCGCTTTGGTGTTTGCTTGTGACAAATTTTGGTCTTACCTTATTGGTACAAATGTGATAGTGTTCACTGATCATGCAACATTTCGTTATTTTGTTTAGTAAGAATGATGCTAAGCCTAGACTGATTCGTTGAATTCTTCTTCTTCAAGAATTTGATTTGGAAGTTCGAGATAAGAAAGGAAGTGAAAATTTAGTTACTGACCATCTCTCTCGGTTGGAGCAAGAAAAAATGAAACCAGATTTTGTGATTCAAGAAGCATTCCCTAATTAGTAGTTGTTTGCATATGAGATCAAGTTTCCTTGGTATGCTGACATTGTAAACTACTTAGCTTGTAGGGTATTGCCACCATATCTTACTTATCACCATTGTAAGAAGTTTTTGCATGATGTGAAATATTATTTTTGGGATTAACCTTTGCTTTTCAAAAGATGCCCTGATCAAATAATTCGAAGATGTGTGCCTGAAGAGGAAATGCAAGCCATTCTCCATCATTGCCATTCCTCATCATGATTGTTATACTTTGGTGAAGACTTGTGATCGGTGCCAACGTATGGGAAGTATTTCAAGGCATTAGGAGCTACCATTGAAAAATATCTTAGAGGTTGAGTTATTTGATGTTTGGGGAATTGATTTTGTGAGTCCTTTTTTCTTCCTTTTTTGGCTTTGTTTATATCTTGTTAGCAGTTGATTATGTCAAAGTGGGTGGAGGAAATTGCTACAACAAAAAAATGATGCAAAAGTAGTGCTCAAATTTCTACATAAGAACATATTCACAAATTAGGCACTCCACGAGCTATTATTAGTGATGAAGAGACCCATTTTTGCAACAAGCTGTTCGACAATCTTCTCTCTAAATATGGCGTGAAACACAAGATATCACTTGCCTATCATCCTTAAACTAATGGCCTAACTAAGATTTCAAATTGAGAAATCAAGAATATCCTTGAGAAGACGGTCAACACCAATAGAAAGGATTGGGCAAAGAAGCTCGATGATGCTTTGTGGGCATAGTGTACAGCTTTTAAACACTTATCGTGATGTCTTCTTATCGTTTAGTGTTTGGGAAAGCATGTCATCTCCCTGTTGAGTTAGAGCATAAAACTTATTGGGCTATAAAGAAGTTTAATTTTGATTTGAAGGCAACAAGGGAAAAACAACTTCTTCAATTGAATGAAATGGATGAGTTTTGGAATGATGCGTATAAAAATGCAAAAATCTACAAAGAACAGACAAAGAAGTGGCATGACAAACAGATTCTTAGGTGTGATTTTTCTCCAAGACAATAGGTTTTTCTTTTCAATTCATGACTAAAACTCTTCCCGGGAAAGTTAAGATGGACCTTATACAATTGAAAAAGTTTCCACTTTTGGAGTAATAAACTTGAGGGACAAGGTAGGGAATACATTCAGAGTTAACAATTAGAGATTGAAGCACTATCATGGAGAACAAGTGGAGAGGAATTATGCATTTATTCCTCTTTGAAATCCTGATTGATGGAGATTGAAAAGTTTGGCTGTAGATTATAAAACAAGCACTTATGAGAGGCAGCCCATAAAACTTTCTTTTATTCTTTTATTTTATTTTATTTTATTTTATTTTTTATTACTATTTTAATAATTTGGATTTTGATGCCGATTTATTTTGCAGAAATAAAAATCTAAAAATTACAAACTAATGCAGATCCACCATAAAACCAAGGAAGTTCTTTCATTTCTTTCATCTGTCTCACTTTTAAATTACAATGAGGACATTATTTAGTTTAAATTTGGGGTGTCAACTTCTATAATCTTGAGTTGTTGAATTCTATTATCATGCATGTATTTGAGTATGATTGAATTCGCTATAACTATGAAATTTGTGATTGAGGATGAGTATGAGAATTGTTTTTCAAAATATACTATTATGTTAGTGAGAGTTTTGTAAGTACTTTGATTTAAATCTTTGTCCTTGAAAATAATTGAGCACATAGTAAATTTTTTCTCTACTCCATTTTGCCTATAAAGAGAAGAAGTTGAATTAAGTGGGTTAGGAAAAGTTTAATCTAGCTTTGCTCTAGAATCTATTGATGGATCCTTGAGGCGAAATATTAATTGATACCAAATATTAGAGAAATGATATAGGAAATTTTTTTCACAACCAAAATGCTTTCCCATCCATCCTAATTATCACGCTATCATTGCATGGTGTATTCCCATAGTTAACCCCCTTTAGCCTTATTTTATATAAGCCTTATTTGTTTTTTTAACTAAATAAATCATTCACATTCTAAGCTTGAAAAACCATTAACTTACCTTAAATTTTGAAAAAACATTGTTGGTGAAAATTTGCATTTAAAGAGAAAGTTGGTTCAAATTAAATAATGCACGTTATGGTTTCTCTATTTGAAAACAAAAAAAAAAGAAAAAAAAGGAAAGAAAGAAAGTGGAAAGCAAGAATCGAAAAAGTATAAAAGTGGTTGAAATTAGTAAAGACTATAAGTGTCAAGGCAACTACAAAAAAAAAACACCCCACTTATTGAGTATCAAGGTGAAAAAAAGGAAAAAAAGAGGTTGAAAGACTTGTGTAATTTTTTGTTTTATTAAATTGCATACTCTTGTGTAAATTAATAAACAATATTATTTTCAATTGACTATCGAAATATGCTTTTGGATATTTTTGAAGATTGCTAACAAACAGAGAGAATTAAATTCAATTAGTTAGATGAGTAAAACATAAGGAACGATTAGGTGGAATCGATTTTTTAGAATTTTTCTTCCTATTGATTTGATTTAAAAAAAACACTTTTTAAGTTCTTTTGCACATTTTCTTTAAATTTATTTTATTTTAAATTTCAATTGCAACAACCTTAGTGAGTTCTCTAGATAAAATTAAGATTAATATAATTTTGATATTTATCAAAAATAAGTTATCAATCCCTGAGGATGATACTCTACTTATCACTTTATTATAAAACTACGATACTGTACACTTGTAGTTTTACACCGATCAGACTAACAAAGGAATAAAGCTATATCACGGATGAGAAGAAGTAGAGGATAAAGGTTAGGTGTAATTACTAGGATGGTATGATATATTTTTTTGTTGAAATGGACAAGAAAAATGAAAATATATAAGATAATAAATATTTTGATGAAGATAGAATTATTTGTTATATTTTTTTTTTTGAAAAAATTGGACCATTGTTGTATTTTGGTTAAATTTGAAGGCTACTAATATATTAGTTTAATAATATCATTCTAAATGTATACTTTTTGTTTAAGGTACTGTTGTGTGTTTTGCAACACACAGAAAATGGTGCAAGTATACACGGTCACAAGTAATAATATGATAAGTAAAATATCGTTCCCATAGAGATTTATTACTAGTATTCATTAATTATTAAAATTAGTTCAACCTAATTTTATCCAAACAGTCGATAATTTGAGGCAGTTTGACTAACTAACTTTTATAGCAGTTACTGAAAAATTCTAGGATTGCGAGTTTCACCAAATTAATCACTTGAATCATTATATTTTATCTTGATTTATGTTATGGTATTTTAAATTGTTAACCAAGAACTCCTAATTTATCCATATATCTCTTAGAGCTCCGTACAGACACATCCCCAATTACAATGATTCACTATATTCGATGCATGAATTAAATTCAACGAGATTTATTAAGTTACGAGTTCTTAAACGATTCACGTACAATAAAAGTATATATTTCGATCTCTTATGTATATACATTATTTCATCATGACGACACATGAAAAATGCCTTTTTCAAGTTTATTTAAGTGTCACGTATCGGTTAATTAATCTTAGATAATTAAAAGCATTAAACACGAGATAAAATAAACAACTTAAAACGAGTTCATAAATCATTCAAAAATACTTAATTCAAATTTCATAATTTACGCTACTACTGCGCAATCCTAGAAAAAATGTATTAGTTCATGAGAATTTAAAATTACAACACAACAAAAATAAAACATTGCGAGAGAAACAAAAATTAAAAAGAAAATAGATAAGAAAAAAAAAACTCTTTCACGTTTCCTCAATGAAAAATAACTTTCTTCCCTTTTCTTCTTCTTTGTTGTCTTCTTTCTCTGTAATTTCCCTAAGAAAATACAACATAAAATGTTAAATAAACATTATACGTGTTTTGTGTAACACCTTGAGAGGAAAAAGAAATGAAAATGGTAAAAGAAACAAAAACTTCATGAAGCTGAGAGAGAAAACAAAAAAGAAACAAAAAACTTCATGAAGCTGCTAAAAGAAAACAAAAAAGAAACAAAAACTCCAAACTGAAAAACTGGCGTCCAAAAATATATATCCCCTTTTTTAATTTTTTTTTGTTTTTTTATATTTTTTTATAGTAAGTGGGGAACTAAAATTGTATGGGGAGCAGCACGCGTGAACAATCTGCGCATTTTTGATTTTTTTTTCTTTTTCCGCATGCCACGTGTCACCATGTGAGTTGCTGAGAGAAATACAGTGACACGTGGCCGCTTTTCATTGGGGGGTAAGGCCGGTTGCATGAAGAACGCGTCGCACAGGATTTCATCGCGTTGGAAGTGGTTAACAGTTGGAAGTGGGCGCGGTTTCTGCGTTTTTATTTCACCGAATACATGCCACGTGTCATCATCTTATTCTTCTGGAATATTTATGAGACACGTGGCTGCTCATTTTCCGTTGAAACACGAGGGTGCACGCGGCTTGGATGTCTGCGTCGCTTGGATTTGTAGAACGAGCGGCTCGGTGCCGCGATAGCTTGGTTCAACGTGCTTCAATGCGGGCCGTTCATCGTCAACGGCGATCGATGCGCCTCGAGGAAATTTGCGCGGTGACGTATAGGGTCGCTCTACACATGCAGGTTCGCGGCGAGTGGGCCGGTAGCGCGCCGGCTGCTTGTAACGAAAACTCTGTACCAGCTCTCCTTGGTGGGTTTGATCTACCAGCGAATCTCGGTAGTGTCTTATACGATCGAGCGGTCCACGTTGCGCGTTTGGACTAGGGCATGTGGCCTATAAATCTCATAACGAGAAAATTAAACTTTTTATTAATTATATTTTCACCCACAATTTAATTCAAATTAAATTTTAAACTTTCTTAAATTACAGTTAAACCCTTTGCTAATTTTAAATTAAATTTTTAAACTTTTAATAATTATACTTAAGCCCAAATTTAATTTAAATTATATTTTCGATTTTTATAAATTGTAATTAAGAAACCATATTATCTGAAATTATATTTGTGGGCGAGAAATATGAAATTAAGTACATTTTAAATCTGATTATTTAATTTTATTAAAAATGTATTTTTAGCATATAAAAGGAAAATATTAATTTATTTAACAAAAATACACTAAATATTTAAAGAACATAGCAATTATCATTACTAAAATTGATGAAAATAACTTTATAAAATACAGTTATTAGGTACCACTAAATTACGAAGCTCACTATAAATCTAAGATTGAAAACTATCGAATATCATAGCTGTTATTTAATAAGCACAATATATATGAGTAATCCATTGATATAACCCTTAGGTGCAACTCAATTCTCTACATCCAGTTTGTAATACGATCAAGGTCATTAAGTCTATTTTACTTCCTCTATTACATATTATCCTTGTGCACCCGCAATGCATATGAATAACTATCTACACTCATATTGTAGAATACGTGCAATCATTCAAGTTATGGATTGGTAAACAAGGGAACTACTATTTAACATCTGCGTATAGATAGAGTGAATTCAATATCTTATGAGATAACCTTCCAACTTACCATAAATACCAAGATACCATGATATAAGGTATCTTAGCCCAACACTTTGGGTATTACCAAGTAAGTTAAATATCAAGGTACTACAGTAAGGTGTCAGCTCAATCACTCATAATTAAGATCGTCCCATACATGGTCATCGAGAGACATAGAAAAACAAATATGAGTAAACAGATAGTAATTTTGTCTTTGATATGTCTAGTCCAATATTATATAATCAACTATTATACAAAGTACTCCAAACTAGATGTCTTCACATCAATCACCCTAGATAAGGGTCACTCCATTCCAAATGGATATGGGCCATACTAGTGACTTAATTAAACATCCCATTATATATACTTTAATTGTCATAGACAATTTGATTATTCACTTAAAATCAATCCTCATGTATATACATTAATATATTGAGTTTTAAGCATACATAAATAATCAAGAATTTATGATTATTTGAAGAATAAAATAAAACATGTAAATAAATAAAAGGTTCCTTTTATTTATTCTAATTTTAGCAAAAATTTAAATACAAACTTATTTGCTGTTAGGACTTTATCTTAACAATTCCCTACAAGCCCTTGAATAAAAGGGTAATGTCTTTTAACCTCATCCCTTTTAGATGACCCTCAAAACAATTGGTTGGTATTGTCTGGGTAAACAAGTCATGAAGGTTTTTCTCAGAAGTTATCTTCTTGACTACTACATCTTCTCGATGTACAATCTCTTGGATTAAATGATACTTGTGCTCTTTATGCTTTCCTTGTTTGTGGATTCTTTATTCTTTTAAGTTGGCCCCTACTCCATTGTTATTAGAGTATAGTGTTAGCAATTGTTTCATATTTGGGATAACTTCGAAATCTTCCAAGAACTTGCAGAGCCTTATGCCTTATTTTACTACTATATAAGCGGAAACATATTCAACTTTCGTTATGAAATTAGTTATATAGCCTTACCTTATGATCCTTTAATAAGGGAAAACACTAACTTAGATTTAAATCTTCGAGAATCTTTATCTATTTGAAAGTTAGAGTCTGTGTAGGTGGTAGGCATCAAATCTCCACCAAAATAGACTAGCGATAAGTTCCTCATTCTCTTATGATACGTGAAGACGCACTTGACTATAACCTAGTGATCTAATTTTGGGTAAGGTTGATATCGACTAATTATGCAAACAACATAATAGATGTTAGGCTTAGTATACAACATGGAGTATATCAAACTTCCAACTGTTGATGCATATGACACCCATCTCCTATCCTTTATCACTTTGTGGTGTCTTCGAACACTACTCAGATAAGGTAATCCTATGTCTACTAGGTAAGGTACCTTTCTTGGATTTTTGCATCGAGAATCTAGACAAAACCTTGTCTATATATGATGCTTGGGACAAGGCTAAGAACTTATTCTTATAATCATAAATGATTTGTATAACTAGAATATAGCTTGCCTTTACCAAAATTCTTCATCTAGAACTACTTAGCCACTGCTTTACATTTGACGACACTTATACACTATTCCCAATAAATAGAATATTATCCTTACAAAGCACCAAGAAGTATACTTTTCCATCCTTAATAAGTTTGTAAACACAATGTCCATCAAGGTTTTTCCCTAAACCATAGGTCTTCATGGTTTTATCAAATCACTTGTTCAAGGATCTTGACACCTGCTTTTGTCCATAAATGGACCTCTTAAGCTTGCAAACCTTTCACTCTTGGTTTTTCACTACGAACCCCTTTAGTTGGACAATATACATGGTCTCTTCAAGATAGTCATTCAAGAATTCCATATTGACAGCCATTTTCCAAATCTTGCAATTGAGAGTTCCTACCATGGATAAGAGTTCCGAATGGATTTAAGCACTAGTGAGAAGGTTTCCTCGTGGTCAGCCCTTGCCTTTTTAGAAAAGCACTATACCACTAGTCTAGCTTTGAAAGTCTCCATTTTCCTATCCATTCCCTTTTTTCCCTTGTTAAGCCATTTTTACCCAATAAATCTAACCTCATAGGGATTTTTACAAGCTTCTAGATAGATCTTGAATACATCAATTCCATCTTGAGGTTCATGGCTGTAATCCATTTATCTTTGTCAATATCCTCCATTTTTTTTGTTTTTAAGACAATGAAACATCTATATGATTATTAGACATATCAACTTGTACCTTACCATCTCTCATGTATCAGTTGGATAATCTAATTGCCTTCCCACTACAATGAAGCTATGGCAGATCTTAATTATAGACTATGGTTTTCTTATTTTATTGAGTATCAATTTTAACATGTGATGGTTGCCTGATCCTATTAGATTTTAGGCTTATTGTTTTTCATATAACCATGTTCAAGAAAATGGTATTCGTTGACACGAACACCTTTTCTCTTAATTATTATAGAACAAACCTCTTCTTATTTCTTTACAATAATTAGCAAATAAGTATGTTTCAAACCTTGGCTCCAACATTCAAATCTTTTCTTTAAGCAAGTTTACTGGGCATCCTCATATGTGAATATGGAATACCAGGTTTACATCCCATCAATGGTTTCACTAAAGTATTACGGACGGACTTGGAAGGAACCAAATTCAATATGTATGTAGTTGTTTGTAGAGAATATCCCAAAAATGATGTTGGTAGGGATGCATAACTCACCATTCATCTAACCATCTCAATTAAAATTCTATTTCTCCTTTTTCACAACACCAATATGTTATGTTCTACCAAGTATTATGAGCTCCAAGACTATGCTATACTTTAGCAAGTGGTCCTTGATCTTCGTGTCAAGGTGTTTTCTGCTACGATCTAATCATAACATCTTTAATGACATACCTAGTTGCTTTTCAACTTCAACACAAAATTCTTGAAACTTTCCAAAAGTTTCTAACTTCTATTATATTAGGTTGATGTACCCAGGTCTTAAGTATTCATCTATGAATGTAATGATGTACTCATAACCACCTTTCACTTGAATACTTATGGGTCTACTTACATCCGAGTGTACTAGTTTAAGTGGTTGCGTGACTCTTTGAATCTTTGCTAAAAAGGGTCTTTTGGTCATCTTCCTTTCTAAACAAGATTCATATACCTAAAGAGTAACAACACTTAGTTCCTTCAAAGAATCATCCTTAAGAAGTCTTTGAATCAAGTCTAGGTTGAAATGACTTAGCTTTAAATGCCATAAAATAGGTATCGTTACTAAGAGAAAGTTTATGCTTTTTAGATTTAGGTTTTTATATTGATACGATTCAAAAAGCTCAAAGAGGCATTAATTTAGGTCGTATCTAAGTTAGAGGGATACCAATAAGAGTCTAAGTGAAGGCCTAAATTTAATCATAATATTCATACCAAATGAAGGCCTAAAAAACTAATAAAATTTAACTCAAGTAGTACTCATTATGGAGGACTCTTTTTGAGTAACTACAATATACTCAAATTTTTTAACAACAGAGCAAAGAATTTTCTAGATAATTCTCACATAACCTAAAGTTTCAGTAATTCTTTTTAGTTGACTAGAAATGTCTGGAACTTTGAAAAAATATTCCGAAATTGTTTTGAATTTTTTCATGTGTAAAGATTCAAACTCACCCCTTATATTTTGAAGACATACCTTCTTTACTAGCTTCGCTCTCTTATAAGATGTTTGAAGCATATCTCATACTTGCTTGGATTTTTTTGCTACAGACACCTTCTCAAAGCCATCATCATCCAAAGCTTGAAAGATGTGAAATGGTGTCTTTTTGTCTTTCTTTCTTAAATCCTTGAGAACATCTTTTTTTACTTGAAAAAAAGTAGACTTATCTTGTGATTTAACATACCCATTCCTTACAATGTTCCAAGTATCTTTGGCACCTCATAATGCATTCATCATGGTGCTCCAATTATCATATTTTTCCTTTGTGAGGAATAAAACTTGGAAAGTGAGAAAAATGCTTAACAAAAGTGGAAAAATATCTCAAAAATTGGCCTTGGATGCGTTTGGATAGGTTGGCACGTGTGTGGGGGCAAGATTTGCTATAAACGAGCATTGACATGAGCAGCTCGGTAGACAGGTACTGGCTCTCAGCATGACTTACGCTTAGTGCTCACATGATAGGCATGGATGTGTGATGGTTGTGTGTGAGACAGGCGTAGGCGTGTGTTGGCTGGGCAATTTTGTCCATTTTTTCATTTTTTTGACTTTTCTTCATTTTTTTCTCACTTATTTTTATAATAAATGAATACTACACTTTAGATTTTATGATGTATTGCTTTCAGTATTTTTCTTCGAGTCTTTAAATTATTTTTGAACAAAAATAATCTAAAAAACAATAAAAATACTTGTGATTCCAAAAAGATAAATTTATATAAAAATATGATAAAATCATACAAATATAAATATATTTAATCAATTAAAGTACATTAAATCATTTTAATTTTAATGCTTTTTAAGCAGTCATTAGCTCTCCTTGCTCTTTTTCCTTTGTCAGACTTTCTCCTGTTGGCTATAAAGGTCTTTCTCACCCTTCTATAAGAAAGGTAGTTAAAGTTGAACTTGAATAATAAATGCTATGTTGAAGTTGAAGTTGAACTTATCATCACTTGCTTATATACTTTCATATGACTCAAAATATTGTGCTTAACATATGTGTGCATCCTTATGAACTCAAATAGGCTATGCTACTTAGGCATATGCATGCACATTTACTGATTTTGACAGATTGTGTCATTGGAATAGATTATTCTATACTAGTTCTGATTGTTTATCAATCATGTCAGTATTGATTAGTTGTCAATAATAGGCATAGATTGAGGATTTCCAGTTGTAGATCTTATTTAACAATAGAAGGCCAAGATTAGTTGGTGTGAAACTAGCTTATAACATATTTTTCTTTTCCCTGTATTGTTTCTACTATAAATAGCAAAAATTGAACATCTATTAAAAGAGTGAAAACTACCAAAAATGCAATGACATGGAAAAGTATTATTCAGAATTGTTCTTGTCGATTTCATTTAGGAAATAACATCTCTACATGGTATCAGAGCCTCTTAAAAGCTAACATTGTAATGGAGCAGAAAAGAGACAATTAAGAAAAAAATTACAGAGAAGAAAATCCAAGAATATTCGAGCAATAAAAACTAGAGAATGATGAACAACAAAATTGTAGAACAAACTGAACTCATTTCCTTCCATAGCCAAGTGATATTCATAAAATTGAGCAAAGTAAATTACAACATATGGCAGAAATAAGTTCTCAAAATCTTGAAAAGCTATGACCTTAAAGGATTTGCAATTAGAACAACAAAATGCCTACTAAGAATAACACGAGATAATGCTATAAATGTTCAATGAAAACTATGGGCTAGATAGGACCAAATGATAGGATTGTGGCTAATTAGCATTATGAATAAGGAATTTGTGAAGAAGCTATCTGATTGTGAAACAAGTACAAAGATATGGATATGTTTAGAGACTTATTTCTAGTCACATTAATGTGCAAGAATAATGCAATACAAGGTGGAAATGAGTGCTATCAAGAAGTATGCTCAAATTGTAAGTGTATATGTGTAGAAGGTGCAATCTTTGGCATCTCAATTGATATCAATAAGATGTATAGTATCAAAAAAAGACAAGATCATGACAATCCTAAATGGATTATATGTTGAGTATGACTCTGTTGTGGCTAGTGTTCAAGAAGCTGATGTAATTCTATAAGAAGTGTTGTACAAACTACTCAATCATGAAAGTAGACTAGAAAGAAGTAATGCAGTAATCACTTTACTTCCCACAAAAAAACTTGCTAACCTACAGGCCAATCTTGGAAGATAGATGAATCCTAATTTTATAGACAATGTTAATATTGTTGGTAGATCCCAAATTTTCAATCAATCTATTTAGCTCTTACCTTTGATGAGTAATCTTGATCCAAGGAACCTAAACAGTTACATGAACCCAACCTGCCATGAACTACAATCAATCATCAAACAAAGTGTATGGCATGTTAAACTCTTTGAAAAATTAAAACAACCATCAAGATTTCCATAGAGAAAGAGGTAGAAACCTTAATCTTCAAGACCATAGTGTTTTGTGAAAAAATCAGACACTTTGCAACAAAATATTGGCATCAATTTAACAAATTTGTGCCTTTCAATCATAAAAACCAATTATCCCAACAACACTTCTCACATCATGATAATCAAGGTTTTTCTCTTAATAGTCCTAACTCAAATTAATTCAATAATTCCAACCCAACATAGGTGAATAATCGTTTGAATCCAAATACCATCTCAAACTTTCAAGTAACACCATAGGCAAACCATCCTAACATAAACATGAGTACACTACAATGCACACCCCAAAAATAAATGGATTTAATGAAACTATTGATAGATATGTCTCAATCAAGAATCAATTCATCAAAACAATGCCAAAATTTTACTGGTAACCAATGTATAAGTAACATTTTGAGTCAAATTTTTTGTACTCAATCTCTAGCAACTATGCAAGTCCAAAGTAATTACTCAGAAAGTCCAATGGCTTATGGAACACAAAATACATCCCCGACCATCATGTATGAATCTCCAAACAAAATAGGTGACCCAACTTAGTTTCTTGATAGTAATGCCTCACACCATGTAACATCTGATCCATTGAATCTTGCCATAAGCACTGAATTCGTTAAAAATGAGCAACTTCAAATAGGGAGTGGAATTGGACTACTATTATGCATATTTGTATGACATCCTTCACTTCTTCTATTTCTAGTGACATGAAATTTGCATTAAACAATCTACTACATATACCTAGCATTGTTATAAATCTTCTTAGTGTATCCCAATTTATAATGGATAATGATGTGTACATAGAATTTCACCCTAACTTTTGCTATACAAAGGATAAGAGAAAATGTTTGAAGCTGGTTTAAGGGACTGTTAGGAATGGCCTGTACATGTTCTACTTGCATCTGGACAGAGGGCTTGGAATTCTTATGGTGTCATCTTGCCACCCATAATCCTTATAAACTCTATCATAGTATAGTAATGTGGGTGGGTTTTTTGTTTTTTACAAAGCCCATCACTTTGTATTTTTAACCTATTTATTATATTCTATTCTATATGGATCACTTATCTCTTTTTTTTTTTGCAAGGCCCATTTTATTTTTTCTTTTGTGAGGTAAGGCCTAAATATTTTAGCCTAATCGACTGAAGCTTTTATACCATTTAAAAGTTTATAAGAACTATGTGTTTGCATATCTCAAAAGGTTAACCCAATGATTGGAGACACTCATAATCCTTAGAAATTCTATCATAGTATAGTACTTAATCAATGTAAGACATTACTCTTAACATGTTCATGCTCTGGTGCCTTTTCCATTGGCTCTCTTGCCTCCATTTTTAAAAACTTTGATGGAGAAACACCTGACCCAACCTTGAACTAGTTTATTTTGGCCTATTTTCACCATCCATCTTCTAATTCACCCCAGATTATATAGATACTAGTGATTCTTCATATAATGCATCCAAATATGATAATGATAATAGAAAGAGTGGTAGAGAGTGTTGAGTTGATGTTTTATAGTACTATTTTTTCTTACAAAAAAACTTATAATCAAAAGTTGTTATTTCTTCACTATCCTTTGATTGTGTTCTTTTATCTTTGCATGTGTTGCTTGGTGCTTCATTTTTGATCTAATCTTGTCTACTACGTTGCATGAGTGATATGATTATTGCATTGTAGTATGTCTCATCTCTCTCATATAGGGGTATTCCTTTGAATTTTTGTGTCAATAAGGGAGACTAGTTTATGTGCACAACTTAATATTTGTGAACATGCAATGTGTTTCATGGGATGTGAGTGTAGAATTGCACTACATTTTGTTGCTTGACATGCATTTACCCAGATAAAGTTGTATACTTTGTATGTTTTGATGTTGTATATTTGGTTGTGCTTAGTACATTGGTATGTATCTTTGTAGGGGTGACACAATAGTATCTCGATAGACTACATGGTGTTTCTACATGATACATTCATTGGTATGTGTTAGTTATAAGTGTAGATCGAGACCATTGAGTTTCAAATTTGTAGAGTGTGGATGTGTTGATCATATAGACGGATGGAGAGCACAATACGGATGCACTTTATGTATGTGCATTTTGGGTGTTGGGTGTGTGTCAATGTTCTATTCGTGAGAACATAGATCTTTAGGTCATCTTCGTTATTATCTCACGGATGAAGTGTATTTGTACTTAGTTGTGTAGTGTTTTATCATGAAAAGCCAATGGGGGAGAATGTAAGTCTTGTAAGTCTTTTGTGCCTTTGTTGGCATTTTCATGTACAAAACACAAAGTCTATTTCATTTTACTTAGTATATTAGCTTTCATTGTATAAGGTTGGTTACTGAAGATCATTAATTCACACATGTACGTAGTTAGATATACTTTATATATGAGCATGTTTACACACATTATGGGGATAGTTTTCATAGTATGCATACTAGATTGAGTATTTGTGGTTTTTTTTGTTTTTTGTTTACAGGTATATGTGGAAAATTACTAGGTAATTTTTGAAAACAAAAAAAATCACATTTTTGTTGACTCGTTTACTTGTCGCCTACACTGGCTAGTAACGCTCTTATGGGTATTATTCTCATTGAACTAGTGTTTTATCCTCTTAAAGATGGGGTCAATGAAAGGATCAAAAAGACCCATAAGCAGTTGGAAATTTTCCATAAATATCCCATCTTTTACTATTGAGTTAATTAGAAAAATTAAGAGAAGCTTTGTTGAATTTTTATCGCATTTGTGATTCCATTTCAAAAATTATCTTGAGTATTATTTGGTGTTTATGTTACGTGTTTATAAGAATAAAAATAGCATTCTTAAGTGGTAAGTGCTTAAATTTTTTTTATTAATGGGTTATGATTAAAATGGGTACCTCATTATGTTTGCATTGCTGATCGTTGGTGATTGATCGCATTGTTATGTGTAGTGTTGGCTCTAAAGGAGAGTCATATTAGTGTGTTGAATCAAGTTATTGTAGAGGCTAGCAACAAGCATTTAGGTTAGTGTGATCTCGACTGATAGAGATATATAAAGTTATGCTTTTATCAATTTGTATCTGTTTATTCTATTTTTAGTGAATTATTTGTTGTTGAGTGATTTTCATAAGTAACTTGATGATTTTACCACATAGGTAGGGGTTTTATGTGGGTTTATCTTGTTATATCATTGTGTTATGGATAATCAACCTTTATGTTTGTTCAACCTGAGTCTCTATCGTGAATGTTACAACATATGAGATTTATACTCTAATTAGAAAGCTTTTATGCTTTTTGTTGTTGTATGCTTTCTTTTCTTCCTATGTAGCATGCTTATAGTATTTTGATATTTGTATATGTTGTATTAAATTAATCTGTCTATTGCCTGATTGATTTACTATTTATGCTTTTTATCTTCTATTTGTTTATTTTTATTGCTTGCAAGTTTGGTGTACGTTTCTAAGGAGTATGTATCTCATTTTCCTGGTTGTTCACCAAGTATTGGACTTATTTAGTGATTTACTTGAATTTGGTTTCATTGCTTCCATATTAGACATCTCTTTCTTTATGTTGGACAATGATGAAGTGTATGTGGTGGTCTTGGTTTATGCCAATGGTATTATCATAACTGGCAACTCCACTACTAATATTGTTGCTCTTATTATTTCTCTTCATTCTCGGTTTTCCCTCAAGGACTTTGGTATCCTTAATTACATCCTTGGTTTAGAGTTATTGTAAGGACTATGAGTGTTGGCTATTTTCGTGGACAAAATATTTATCTGTAAATTTATTTTTAGGCCTACTATCAAGTCTATCAAGAAAAGCCAAACAAATGCTCGAGTTCCAGATAATTGTATTTCAGGTATATCTTTATAACTACGAAAAATAGGATTATATTTATGCATTTAATAGCACGTGCTTATAAATCTAAAATTATTTTTAGTGCTAAAATATGGAATAAGATATGCTAAAAGATATTAAATAATATATACTCCAAAATAAGATATGTTAAAAGATATTAGATAAGATATATATACTCTAAAATAAGATATGCTAAAAGATATTAGATAATATATACTTTAAATTATATTTGAAATCCTTATCATAAAAGATAGCATAAAATCTATTTTTAAAAAGATATTAGATAAGATATACTTTAAATTATAGTTGAAATCTTTAGCATAAAAGAAAGCATAAAATCTATTTTAAAAGATATTAGATAAGATATATTTTAAATTATAATTGAAATCTTTACCATAAAAGATAACATAAAATATATTTTAAAAGAAATATATTTTAAATGAGAGTTATCTTAATTAATGAAAATTACTAATCCTATTTGTAATAGAAAAGATATTTATCAATTACATAGGATTAAAGGTTTTAATTTTTCCTATAAATAAAACTCATTGCTCATTGTTTCAATTAATCACACAAGATCATTATTTTAATCTTCATAATTTCTCTCTTTTTTTAATATAAAATCATAATTCTTTAGGCTCCTTTATTTAGTTAATTTATCAAATTTTTGTGGTTATGTTTGATTGATTAATAAGCCTAATTATTTTATTTTGATAATATATTCTTATGGCTTCTTCTTTATTTTTGTTCTTAAATTGTTAGATCAAATAATTATTTTTGTCATATCATAATTATTTGATTTGATTATTAATCTTTAAAGAATCTATTTTTATTGAACTTGTGCTTGATCTTTTTGCTCTAGGATTTGCTAGTTGATTTAATTTAAATGACATATGTTTTGAATCATCTAGTTAGGATTATTCATTATTAAATTCGTTCTAGAACACACACGGGCACTTGTGTTTTTGTGCTAACTATTTTGCAGTTACTTCATGAATGTTAGTCTAGAAGCTTATTGGAACGTTGGTCTGGAAGTTTATTGGAACGTTGGTCTGGAAGTTTATTGGAACGTTGGTCTGGAAGCCGCTCACACTAATTTTGGAAACTGTGAAAACAGAGCAGGGGCTCGTAAGTAAAGTACATTGTGGCAGTATCCTAGGGAGGGTAGCATAAGATCGAGTTTGTACTTGAACATTTGTTTTTCATAGTAGAAAGTTAGGTGGTCCGGTGGACCGGTGGTTTTCCTCTTAAGTCATGGTTGTGGCCTAGGTTGTTTCCACCTAAAAATATCGTGTATTATTATTTTATTTCCGCACTTATTTTTACACACGATTGCATGTCTAACTGCTTTGTTTAGGTTATTAAATTATAAATTGGTAAAAATTAAAAATAACCTATTCACCCCTCTAGGTTAATTAGGTCCATAATTTATAAACTTTCAGTTATTATTCAGATAGATGTGCAATGTCTCAATCATCAAAAGTATATTATTGAGTTACTACTTAGGTGTGACATAGGGTCTGCAAGTGTTTATGTAAGTAGGATAACACTTTGTTAGGGGATGTGAGCATGTATGAAAGCATTGTTGGTGGATTGCAATATTACACATTAACAAGGCTTGATATATCTTTTAGTGTCAACAAGCTATATCAACTCGTGTTATACCTTATGCATTGGATTGTTGTTAAAAGCTTGCTTCGTTATCTTATGGGTACCATTCAACATGGTCTTTTTTAAGCCTACCTCTTTGCCTCTCACTATATTTTGTGATGTAGATTGGACATTTAATTTTATGACAAACATTCTACTAGAGTATATTGTGTCTTTTTTGGGCATAATCTCATCTCTTGGCATACTTCAAAGCAAAGGGTTGTTTCTAGATCTAACATTGAGTCAAAATATCATGTTATGGCTAGTGCATATGTAGAATTACTCTAGTTACAATCTCTATTTTTTGAGCTTCACTTGCCAATTGCAACACTATCAACCTTGGTTTGTGACAATCCTAATATAATCAGCTTGGTCAAGAATCCAATGCTGTATTTTAGTACCAAACACATTGAATTGGATGAGAATTTTTGTCAGAGATCAAACACTTTAAAATATACACTTTTTAGAGCATCTTCTCTCCTTTGATCAACTCGCCAATATCATCACTAAATCTCTTGATTCTCTCAGTTTCACTCTCTTGGGACCAAATTGTTGGTTTTACAAAACCTTTAATTTGACAGGGGGTTGTTAGATCCTATAAAGTATACCGTGAGGTAGATAGGTTATTAGATACAGTATGTACATATAAAGCACTTGAACGTGTTTGCATAATTTCTTTTAGTTTATTAATATACCAGCCAAGAGTTGGTTAGAAGGTTATTAGTGTAATACACATATGCTACCATATAAGTATGCTGAGTGTGCTTATGTGATGTAACTTTCACTTTGATGAATATACATATTTCATTCATTTCTAGAACTTTGAGTTCTTTTATTATATATATATATATATATATATATATATATATATATATATATATATATATGACTACCATATTAAATTTTTTTTGGTACCAAATTCGAAGAGTTGCTTTTATATATATTTGTCTTTGTATGGAATTCAATTATGATAAATGATAAAAATGGGAGAGAATAGCGTGGATCATAATAGAAAAGAAAGAGGAAATGGGCATAGCCAAATTTTAGGGAGAATAAAGAAAATATTTGTTTGAATTTAATGATATGTTACAAAATTACAATCTAAGTCGTTAGATTGTGTTTAAAGGAATCTATGGCTGAGATTAAAAGTCAAGCATGGACAAGTTTAAAGTTTGCCCACAAAAGAATCCAAGTCTATTTTTATCAAAGTCTTTGATGAAAAAAAATAATAATAAATAAACTTTTCATTGTAATTACCATTAATTGCTAACCGCTTGCATTCAAGGTTTATTTAACATGCATATTTATATATTTTTTAATTAAAAAAATCACTTATTTTTTTATTAAATAAAAAAATTATTAGACAAAAATTCGAAATTAAATCCATTGAGTAAAAAATTATACTATTATACTATTTAGACTACAAGTTAATTAAAAAACTGAAATTTATTTAAATAACATGCAATATTATAACTTGTTAGTGATTTGTATCAATTATTTATTAGGTTAAATATTTATCCAATATAATATTCATTATTTTTAGATATATTTTTCACAAATAGGCATTATTTATTTCACTATTAAATATTAAATATTTATTTTTTTTCAAAAATAAAGAATTCACGGTGAATAATTTGTCTACATTCAATGCTATATATTGATCATTAATAGCCATGTGCAAAATCATGGTAGCTTCCATCTATTTTAGTGGGTATAAATATTTTTAAACCATCTTATCCTCATACTATTCATAATGTATTCAATTCCATCCAAAATCAGATATTTTTAAAAAAAAAAAAACCAATATCATCAAACTTAAGTCAATTTTTTTTTTGTTTTTAAATTATGCAATAATAAAAAGCCACCAAAGTCTCTTTTTGTGCCAATATTTATGCTACTTTTTACAAAATCAAAACGCAAGAAACTTGATTTGTTTTAGATCACAAACACCAATTAACTTAAGCGAATTATTTTTTAAAAGAAAATTATGAAAAGAATATCAAACTCACTAAATTTATTTTGCGTCCTTTTCTCAATGAATTTGTGATATCTAGATTTAAAAAGGGTAAAAATTAAAAAAAAATCTTAGCAATAAAATGAAATAATACAATTTTGTTTTAAAATAAAATCTTTTGAACTTTAAGGAAATAAGGAAAGACTTAGAAACTAAAGGGTATACCCAATTCTTTCCTTAAAACTATTAATTTTTTCTTCATATTTTGGAGGGAATAAAAAGGTGGTGCTTTGATGATCTATGTTTATATAATCAATTTTAATAAAGTTTCACTCTGTAAAAACGAAATTAGCAAAAAAGGGTACAAAAATAGTGTTTGAGGATTTTATATCATGGAAAGCTAAAAATATATGGTTGAGAATTTTGTCACTATATAATTTAAATTAAATTTATTTTATAATTAAGATTTTTTAAATCATTTACACATATAAGTAACATGTTTATACAGATGTATAAATGATTTAAAAAATATTTACTATAAAATAAATATAAATTCAGATTATATTATGAAATTTTAAAACACTCATGCTATGTTTAGTTTATATTATTATTATTATTATTTTTTCTATAAACTATTGAATTATGTGAAGTTGTATTGGATTTTCTAAAGATAAATGATTTTGGATAAAATTAGACACAATAATAATAGTTTGATGATAAAATTAATGAATTTTTTTTTTAAAAATTGTAAATTTTTTTTCTTCATAAAATTTATAATAATAAAAATAACATCTTAATGATATCAAACGATGGTCAATTGAATGATATTTAATATTAAATAAGTTTAAATAATTATAATTTTTTTTAACAGATTTTAATGTTAAATCATGTATTATATTTTTTTAATAGTAAACAATATGAATTTTTTATAGGTATATTATTTTTATAGTTTTAAGTTTTAAGGGCATTATTTTGATTATTTTTTCTATGGGAATTAAATTAAATATAGATAAATAATATGACGAATAAATTAAATTAATTTTTTTACAGCTTCACTGCTCTTACAAAAATGTTCATGCAAACACTTTAATTAATAGGCATACATACTTCGGTCCTTTTTGCTTTTTTTTTTTAAAACCAAACATAATCTTTTAATAATAAAAGTAGATAAATATAATTGCAATTAAAGAAACATTGAATATATCTTTAAAACCCAATTAACGTCAATGGAAAGGTCGTTGAAAAGGCCTATAATGCATAAATTAGTCATAATACGTACTTGTGGTTGGCTGAAAGTTAATAACGAACCATATCATATCTTCCAAAGTCATTTTCCTTTAATATGATGAAGATCGCATCAGCTTTCAAGTTGAAGTAGCGTTGTTTAGTAAATCAAGAGCTGTCTAAACATCTGTTGAAAACAACTTAAAAAAACTTTAAAATTTAAAACTATATCCTTATATTTATCTCGTATAATTCTATTATTAACAAAAATATGATACGTTATTCTATTTTGAATACAATCTAATTGAATACCGTTGAAATTTATTTACGTTTAATATTAAACGTCGTTTAATTATATCTCATTTATATTATTAGGTATTAGGATTATTTTGTAAATTTTCTAATTTCGTTTTTCAAATAGTCTTAAAAATTAAAATAAAATAAATATGAACAGTTAATTAATATAATTATTTTGTTTTTGTGTTTTCTTTTTTTTTTAAGATGGAAGTCTCAATTTAATTTATACGAATTAAAAAACCTTTTAAAAAATAATTAAAATTCAATAGATTTAAATCCAAAAATGTTTCATTTAAAACACCAATACAAAATTCATACAATATTCCAATCTAATTCTTGTTAGCTAAACTCTCTTCCTATATACAGCAAACAACTCTACTACAAGAAAAATTAACCACAATAAATACTTTAATAGATGTGACCCTAAAATTCCTTAAAGAGCCATTAAAATAATTAAAGGGAAACTATATGACTAACACTAATTAAATAAGTTATTAATAACATAAATATCACCATTATTCTTGTACATCATTTTCAAAACAAGTTAACTAAATTCCACTCATCCTAATTCCTAACTACAACTGGAATAGTATAAATAAAGCTGGAACAATGCAATCAATTTAATAATTTATAGCCACAAAATGCTATCCAGCTTATTTCCTATTATTTACAGTGAATTATTTATTTACATAGTTTTGTTTTTAATTTTTTTTAAATAGCATATATTGTTTACATTATAAGAAAAATGCAGGACAACATATTTTTTTTAAGGAAAATATATATTTATTAGGAGGTGAAAAAATAATATATGTTTTTTTTCTACTTGAAGGAATTAAAATTAAAATTATAAGTAAGAAAGATTTTGTTATATAATTAAATATATTAAAAACGTTGGGCACTTGTCTCTAAAATCTCATATCACAGTAATCCTTCTCATTATAATTTAATAATGAGAAACTGATGAAACAAGACAGAACACCATTTCACAGTTTAGCAAGTTTCGTTATTCTCGCCAACATTTTAACTGATCTGGATATTACTGTGTTAAGTATCCTTGTCCCACATCGACTAGGAACAAGGCAGCAAAGCTGCTTATAAGCTTGAGCAACTCTTAACTTAATGAGATCTTATTGGGTTGAGTTAGGCCTGAGTTTCTAACATGGTATCGGTGGGCTGGTCTACATGTGTTTGGACCTAATTAGGCTCTATCACGGTCCTCAGTGGCGCTAATGTCCACCTTTGTCCGCGTGTGGAGGAGAACATTAAGTATCCTTGTCCCACATCGACTAGGAACAAGGCAGCAAAACTGCTTATAAGCTTGAGCAACTCTTAACTCAATGAAATCTTATTGGGTTGAGTTAGGCCTGAGTTTCTAACATACTGAATTAACATTTTACCTTCTCATCTAGCAGATGATTTCACAGAAAGATAAAGAGCTTATGGAGACATGAATTAAGAAGTTTCAACAGTCATCGTATTATTAATATATATCATCATCTGTAAAATAAAAATAATACAAACATGGTGTGATCAAACACATCAAATCCTCGTGTTTAAATTATTAGTATATATTTTGGTCAATTTTAATAATAATTGATACATTTGATCTATCTAATTCATTAGAGTTATTGTTAAATTTGAGTAAAATATATATCAATAACTTAAATAAGGATATTTAATGTGTCTCGGTTGAAAATAATACTAAAAAAAGATACCAAAATAAAAATAATATTCGGCAGCCATGAGAATATTTGGCTGTCTAAATTACATAAAATAAAATACATGTGACCATTATTGATCCAATAGTATTGTCTCTCATGATACACAGAGTTTACTAGTCACATAATAGAACAGTAATTGTAGCTATATTCAGGAATGACATACCAAACCTCACATCTCTTACAACAACAACTACTTGATGTGTAAGAAATGGTATCTTTTTTCTCTTCTTTTTTCTCTTCCTTTTTCTCTTCTTTTTGAGGACTTATGCTCATAACTATAGCAGTTTTCCTAAACTTTCTCGCCATCTTAATGATCTTCGTTGGATCAGCATCACCTACAACCGTCACTGTTTTTTTTGCCAAGTCAACCACAATTGAAGTTATTCCATCTATCTTCGCAATTGACTTCATTACCTTCTGTCTGCACTTTGAACATAACATATCTACTGACACCACTGTTTTCTGCAACAAAAAATATTGGAATATTCTTCAGTTCTTGTGTCAGTGAAATTATTGAAGGGTTAAGAGATGTCAGAAATATAAAAACAACATTAGGAGACATAGGACTGAATGCAAGTTCTGAGAACCTTGGACATTATCTTCACAAGCTATATATATATATATATTTATATATATATTATAATAATAATAATAATAACAACAACAACAATTCTGGAAAGATGAAATTAACTTGATCTATCTTCAAATGGACCAAAAGTTCCTATATATATATATGAAATATGTCCATGTCTCAGTTGCATTAGAGCTCAGGAAAGTACCTTAATATCCTTACTTCATATGTTCCTAAGTAGAAGTTTGGTTGAGAAGGCCACACAAACTGATGGAGGTAGTAGGTGGTCTGAAATAAATGCCACTCAGAACGTTTAATTGGATCGTACATGCTCTCATCCATGAAAATTAATGCACTTTCTTTATACCCTAGAGCATGGTTTCTTGATATATATCAAATCAAATCATCAAGTGAAAAAGTCTTCTACTACAATAAGAGCTATAAAATTTTCTAACTGTGGCATACAAAACATGCATCATTGCAAACAAATGACCGGAAGAAAACTTTTCTACGGTGATATACAATTTTGACAAATAAAACGGGGACATATGGATAATTTTTATTTATTGCCCCAAAATAGCATATATATATATAACTATAACTATGTATAGCTAACATTTTCTTTTAGAATTAATTCTACTGTGTATAATTTATACATGCTATTTAGAGCCCAAACTCGATAATATTTATGATGACATGGTGCAATTTAGCATTTCATCTATGGTCAAGTGGTTGCTTTGTTTCTTCACATTCAGGTCAGTTACCATGGTTTAAAAAGTTAAGCAAATAAATAAATAAGCCATGTGAGCTTGGGATAGAATCAGACACGTTGTTGATACATCATTGTCTGGTAGAGGCGAGCCCAAACAAAGAGTCCTGCCACTATTTTCATTTATTTCATTTATAAGTCCTCTAACCAAAATGAAAATGAATACCAACGTAGGCTCCATGCTTAATGTTCTTGCATGCATACACTTTATATTCCGAGGACAACAGAAAACGGATTGAAAATACCTTGATGATTAAGTAAAATCTAACCTTTTAACCTCATATACAAAATTGAGGCTCTTTATTTCTTCTGAAGTATCCGTGATCAAGCAATCATGGAATAGTTGTAGGTACTAGAACACTACAATTTAATGAAAATTTACAAAAATTGAGAAAAATGAGTGTGTCCTATATATGTAATAAATATGATAATAAACAAATAGAAGTTGAACTTTGTACAAAAAATGAAAAGGATTAAAATTACATAAATGTAAATTACAATGAAAATAAACAAATGAAAACTAAAAAGAGATGTTCTACGATGCTCTCGAGATAAAATTTTCCTTCAATTAGATGTTTAAAAATAAGGAAAAAATATTTCCTAACATACAACGATCAAATAACAGTTGATGAACATTACTAAGAACTACTCCACAAATTAAATTCATATATATTCTCTATCACACTAAAAATTAGCTATAAATTTTGTTTCTTGAAGTGAAGCAAAATTTGATAAATAGGAAAAAATTCAAGAAGAGCTGATGCTTTTTCTGTGTTTTCACTCAGCTACAGAGCCAATTATATAGCATTCAAAAATAAGAATGTATAAAGTCCAAAAATATTGCACCAAAATCCATTCAATAGCTGCTGAAACTGTTGTAGCAAAAATTGAATTGATGTCGAGGCTACTACTTTAACTCTCTTCAACAACCACAGGACGTGCGAGAACGTGATTGGAGTTCCAAATTTTTGAGTCTATCATTTAAAGATTTGTAACCCCATGCACGTTCACATAAAGAGAGCTTTCTTACTATACTAGCTTATCACTCTTTAAAAGCCAAATCCTATATGAAACCTTTAATATGTTGTTATTTTTTCTATGTGGGACAAACATAAAACAACACCATTTCTCTTCTCAAGAAGTGAACTTTGATATTCAATTTCTTATTCATCCCAATATCATTTTTGAATATGTAAATATATGATTTCAAAACCCTTGTGGAGGAGAACCTAAATCAATCAAGACCATACTCTCGTACCAAGTGATTCCCACTCAAAATGATACCTCAATATGACATTTCACCATGCGTTTAAAGCACAATTTTTCCAACAATCACCAACATGGATGAAAATTGATGAAGTTAATACAAAAGCGACTACCTAAAATCAATTTGACACATAATGAAAGAGTTCAACGGTCTAAGACCTACATAGGATAACTAGGTATTACTCTTTGAACCTTCAGTTTTGAAAATATGTTTACTTTACTAGTTGATCGTAGACGCGATGCCCTTGAATTGTTTTTATCATTTATGTAAACAAGGACGTACTTCACATATGAATATTTTTTGATATAATTCATTTTTTACTATTATGTTTGTTTTAACCATGAATATACACTTGTTTCTATGAGAATTTATAAATAATATTGAGCACGACACAATTCTTTTTCGAAGTGACCTCACTTGTCTCTACATAAGTGACCTATTATCTATAAGAGTAATCCACAAAGAGTAATTTGCAATACTAAGCTTGATATTTTTTTAATAAGAATCATTAAAAGCTTTAGATTAAGATTTAATCTATGAGTATTACTATTTTTCATCATAGGAATGGACTTGAGAGTAAACCCCCACAGTGATAATACAAAGTCTTTACAACTAGATTACCCCTTTGAACTTAGATCTTTGGATATCAAGTCAATTAGGTTGGGTTTTTTTTTTTTTTGCAAATCCTTATTCTTACATAGAGTTTAGTTCCATTTCTTTTGATTACATCTCAACTAACTCTCTACTTAACCATTTGGTTAACAAATCTACTATGTTATCCTTTGATTTCACATAGTTAATAGAGATAACTCTAATTGAGAGCAATGTCTTATGATATTATGCCTACGGTGTATGTGTCATGACTTATCTTTATACATATTACTGTGTACCATACCAATAGCTAATTGATAATCAAAATTAATGCAAATGTAAGCATAGGATGTTCTCTTTATATTTTTGAAAATTCTTTTTATGTAAAATCAAATTTTAACAACGAAAATTGTGTAAGCGATTAATGTTGGGTAAGAAATTTTTTTCCAACAAAGATCTTATGATATTAAAATTTTAATTATAATAAAGAAGAACAAGATACATACTTTATAGCATGTAAAAAAATGATTGGAACCTTCAGGCTTCCAAGCCTTATCTTCTAACAAGCAAGTACGAGATTGGTAGGAATCTTTGCTAACTCCCAAACTTATTTCTAGTTTTCCAAATAGAACCTCTTATTACATAAAGCCTATCATTGAAGAACAATAGTTTTCTATTAAGAAGTCTTTGGATTGAATTTTGTTCCTAAAAAATTCTCTCAATTGAGTGTAGAAAAATTCTCTAATATTTCTTTAGCTTGGCTGACTATGACCGAAGGAGAGAGGGTAATTAAATAGTCTCTAGTTTGGCTAGGAGTTGGTGTAAATAACAACTCTTAATTTTTCTCCTACTCGTCATGAATTCCACACACAATCAAATTGTGTGTGACACAATTTAGAACATATAATTATACGTGATCATGTATAAGTGATATGTAATTTTAAGAACTAGGGTTGTTGTACTCATGAGAATTGGTGATAATTTTCAACCACTATTTATTAGTTTGTTACTGAGTTAATTAAATTAGCAAATAAGGGTTTTGAATTGTTTTTGATAAAAATAACATAAACCAATAAAGTAAGTTGCAAAAATATTATGAGACTGTCCTCACCACTAGCCTACAATTTTATTAAACATCTCATACATGTAGATTAGTTTCGTAAATTCTAAATTATTTTCATAATTTAAGATCATTCTTAAGTTCTTTAGCTTTAGAAATCTAGGTATTTTTAAGATTTCCTATCTTTTTTATCGTGTAATTGATTAAAGGTCTACTTATTAACCAACCTAAATCATAAAAAACTTAGATATGTGCTTTACTATTTTTAATTCATTCATTCCATTAAGATATGAAAAGATGATACCTAGGCAATATTAGAACAATCATTTAACCTTTAGCAAAGGTATTCAATCCTTCTTGTGATAACAGTCACAAGGTACTACTTCGAATAAAAATATTAACTATTACGTACTAACATCTTAGACTAGATATAAACATATATATGCAATAAAGTAGTTGATAACTCTAATTCATATATGTATAGTCATGACATTCAAACATAGAATCAAACACATCAAGAATTGAAATTAAAATTGTTCATGACATTAAATTAATTAAATCATAGTCTAGGGCTTGACATTTCCTATAATCACATTATAAATTTAACTAGATATGGATTCTTAATGAATCAACATTATAATCTTGGAAACTAATAAAAGATGAAATAATAAGAAAAGCTTAGGAATTATAGATGATGAAGCCAAAGCAACCACACTCTCCAATCTTCAATCCTTTCTTATAAATCTCCTTCAAAGGTTTACCTTAGATGTACTCTTGATCTCTCTTATTACTTATACCAATTGTGTGTGATTAATGAGTCATTTTTATACTTATATTATGTATTTTTTTTATCTTTAGTAGATTAGGGCTTGTTAGGATTGATCCAATGGCTAGGATTAGAAATTGGTGATGAAAAATAATTAAATTTACACACTAATTTCACTTCTTGGTCGATCGATTGACTAAGTGTTGCACAAACTCGAGAGCACTTGAGTAAAGCTTGATCAATTGACTTCTTAGTTTTAATTTTTAACCGGAAGGTGCTTGATCGATCTAGATCAAAGATTAATCTATCTAGTCTTTTTTTCAGCTCCTAACACATTATTTTGTCTCTTTTTGCTAAATTCGACCTTAAGCACCCGTATAACACAAAACAAATAGATAAAATTCATAAGGGATATTAATTCATTATTTATATATATAATAACACCGATCAAACTCCTCATTTACTCTTTTCTATTCCTTGAGCAAAGGCAAAACAAAATAATCTTACTGGCATTATCTTGAGTGTTTTACAACACTATGATATCAAAGGTTAATGTCCAACTAGTATAATCTTTATTCATTATTTAGTTTTAGCTCCCTTACAACAACTATGCTTAAAGTGTGTGTGATTTCACGTTCACTAGCAATAGTTGAATCTTGTAACTTGAACTAGCTTATTATATCATTTATCCTTATGGATCATTACTATTATTCTTAGACTTGACTTGGAAACCATAGGCTTTTTCTTAGAATTTTCTCTCAAATCACCAAAAGCATTTTCTAAAATCAAAAGGTTTTTCATTTGGTTGTATTATGGCTTGACTTTGTTGATCCAATAAAATGAAAGGGAACAAAAAAACAAAAAGTTCAAAATCCACGAAGTAAGAGAAAGAGATTTGTGAATAACATTGTCCTAAGACCAATTATATCAAGAACTTAGGGTCAAATTTCACTGTTTTGGACCCAAGCATCATTGTTTTTTCTTTTCTTTTCTCTTTGGCATTCTTTTTCAACACTTACAACTTTCTTGTATTTTCTTTACAATTTCTCCCCTTATTTTCTCGTTTTTGTTATTTATTTTTCCTTTTTCCTTTTATAGAGGTACACATTATAGATAGAGTTATTTTATGTATGTGTTGGAAAATTTAAAATTTATAGCACAATTGGCACTCTTAAGTCCTATTCTAGCATTATCATAGAATCTATTCTATTTTTATGTAACTCCACTTGTTCTTAAACTATTGGTATGGCCAATGTGTTTAGTTCAAATGGTGAAGAGTGAGTACAAATAATTTTCTCATATATGATCAAATTGGTTTACTAAAAGGGTTGTCACTTAAAGGAAAACAACATTAAGGGTTGAAAAATTTAGTGCCTTAATCATTTTTTAAGAAATATATTTAGTATTCATCTTGATAGATCTAAAGAATAGTTCTAGCATCTTCTTCCTTCAAAGCAAAGAAAGGTTCTAAGGGACTCATAATATTTTTTACAAGTTTAAACACATAAATATTTTCAATTATTAGCTTAGCTATTGTGCATGCAAGTTTTGAACGAATTATCATAAAGTTGCCTTCACCTAGGACAAATGTCAAGATTTTACCAACATCCATCATTTTTTCAACCTAGCATTGTTTTAGCTAATTTCATCATCATAATTACCCTAAAATAAAGAGATCATGATTGTTTCCAAGCTAGTCTATTACTTCTACTATCCTAAGTAATGCAACAAAGAAAGACTAAAAGCAAAAAAAAAAAAAAATTGAAAAAAATGTACTACCTAAAGCAACTAATTCTAAAACATATTAAATAAAAAAAAATAAAAATAGAGATATGTTAACACTCATCCACACCTAATTCTTAAATTATCCTCGATATAAGTACACACATATTTCTAATGTAAAAATAAGTAAAAAGGAGTAGAAAACAAATATGGTGAGTTGCCTATCATAAAGCGCTTGGCTTAACATCGCTAGCCTCACTTAGCCAAAGCTTAGTTGTCCATGTTGATTGGCTCAAAAAATTGGATGTCCTCTTTATAGTCCTTATGCAATGTCTTATCATAGGGCTTCAAGCTATGCCTATTGCAATTAAATTCCTTTCCATTTTTCTCACTTTGGGTTTCCACTACATCATGAGCAAACACTTTGTTAAGAATAAAGGGCCAATCCAATGAGAACAAAACTTGGAAATAACTTGAGGTGGGATTCAAAGAAGAGAACTTTTTGTCAAACTTTAAAGTTTTTTCTTGATATGATCTTATCATGTGCTATCTTAGTTTTCTACTTGTAAATTTGTGCATTATCATAGGCTTCATTGCAAATTTATTCTAGCTCATTTAGATGCAACCTTCTATGATATCCTACTTCCTCTAAGTTCATATTGCATTGTTTGACTGCACAAAATGCCCTATGTTCCAATTCAACTATAAGATGAGATTGTTTACCATACACCAACCCGAATAGAGACATCCTAATAAGTGTTTTGTATATACTTTCCCAAATGTTTATTCACCTGCAAAATGAAAAAAATGTCATAGAAGTAGCAAAATTCTTAAATAATTATAAAATAATGCCTAAAAATATAACAAAATATTAGGATAAATATTGGTTTTTCATTAGGTTTGGTTTGGTATTAGATTCATTTGGTTTGTAGTTTTTGAAAAAAATGTTTACCCTTAGATTATGCTATGTAATTAAATCCAAAAAGTTATCATATTTTTCCTACTTTCTAACTCTACTTTTCCTCCTTGTAGAGAAATCATGTTGTTTGTCTCCATTTTTGGAAAATGAGTGCTATGCCACCTGTATTTTTAGACAATATATATTAAAAAACTAGAAATGGATAAAATGATATGTAAAATGGGAAAGGCTATTAGCGAGGTAAGGCAAGGACCCCCTCCCCATTTCATGTCCTTGATTTAGAATCTCTCATCCATTCCTACTTAAAATTTTTACGGGGATATATCGGGGTGGGAATAGGAACTCAATATGGAAAACGAGAATCCAAGTGATATTTTAAATATGGAAGAAAGGCACCAATGGTCCTATAACTATAGGTAAAAAAACACAATAATCCTATAGCTTTCATTAATTGTAATATTTTAGTCTTATAACTTTTTTTTAAAAAGTACTTTAGTCTTAAAAGTGGGCACTTAAGTCTTGATAACTCTATGAAAATAGAGTCATTAGTGCTTTTTTTTTACATAATATTTACATGTTTTATTCAATAAATAGTATTTTTGGGGCTAAATATATTAAAATATAAACTTTTTAGTAAAGAGGGGTGGAAATATAGTTTTTTGAATTTTTATAGATTATTTTTGAATTTTTAACGTAGGGTCAATCAAAAGCTACCAAGTGGCCTGCCATGCAAGCAAAGAAGCTGATTGAGCATGCTACGCGAAAACCACGCAAATAGGGATAACGAATCATAGTTTTTCGCATATGAGGAGCAACAAACTGCATACCACTTTTTGGCACAACATTCAATCCGAGTTCAGAGTACGATCTAGCTTTCATTCCATGTGTCAGCACTCTACTCATCCAATCATTCCACCTATACACCACGCCATCCATTATTACGAATCACATTGTACCACATGGCACAGACTCAGCATATGTTAACTTGGATCGGTCTCCCCTGCCACACATCTCACTCTAATTCGCCCAGTAAATTTTGTGTGCTATGTGTCACGTTATGATTGGATGGCATTATTGATTTTTCTTGTTTTGATCTCAGCCCTTGATCTGAAGCTTATTTGACAATCCAGATTTAGCATAATTTTGGTTAGTTTTTGGAGCTAAGAAGAGAGAAAAATTCAAAAAAAGATACAATTTTATTAGGGATTCAAGAGAAGATTAGTACTATAATTCAAGAGATTGATTGTATTTCTTCTTCTACTCTTTTCTTTATCAATTTTTATGTCTTTCTTTATGAAAACTATGAGCTTTATGAATACAATTATATATAGTTAATTTATTAATCTAGGGATCTTATGAACCCATTTTTCACAATGTGATTATCTAATATTTTACCCTAATTATAATTATAATTTAATTATATTATTTAATCTGGTTTTTGTGCTATTAATTATTTGGCCAACAATTTATCTATAGAGGCAATTAAGTACATTTGAGAGAATTATTTAATTGTTTGTCTTGATTAAATAACATGCATAATTTGTAGGTAGTGATGTATGATTCTTATTTATGTGATCCATAATTGATGAACTTAATGAGTAGTATGCAATTTAATTGGCATGATAATGTGATTAAATTAATTACTATATGATGTGTAGTTTACTTGAGAGAGGAATGCATGCTAGGTTAGATTCAATTGATCATGTAATTAATTGATAATTATATTGAGGAGATTTTAATGATTCACATGTCTAGAAATTTGGGAGATTAAGTATTCCTAGATATTTTTTTTATATATTTTCTTAGTTACCAAATCTAATTTAATTAATTATTGTTATTTACTTTTATTTATTTTAATTTTGCTTCCTTAAAATATAAAAATACAAAAAAATGATTTTTATTTTTTTAAAAATTAATTTCTAATAAACTAATATCACATAATCTCCTTGGGAGCGATATTATTTATCATTATATTACTTGTTATGATATTTATACTTACGTATTCATTGCACACACAATTTGTGTAACGATCAAGTCTTAAAAACGATGCATATAAGTATAGTAGCTTTAGATTTTTAGAACTAAAGTACATATTTTGTCAAAGTTATATGACTAAAGATTTCTAGATGAAATTGATGAGACTAAAATTATACGAGACCTCATGTTCCCTTATTTTAAATATTAAATTTTTTAGAATTTTTTTATTTTTATTTTAATTGAAAGGTTACGAAAACACTAAACCATGGGTAAATATTTTATAATGAGAAGGAAAATAAAATTTTAACCAATAAATAATATATATGATAATATATATATATAACAATTAATATATAATCTTTTTTACTAAACGATAAACTAGTTACGATAAACTAGTTTCAAAAAATAATAAATTATTTTAAGTAAATAGTTTAAATAATTTTTATAAAAAAAAATTATTGATACTTTATAAGAATAAAAATGCAATTTAAAGATGAAATATAAAGGATAAAGGATAATAGAAATCCATTATCTTTAACAAAGTAAATTTTAGTTTGTTATTTCTTATGTGTGCTAGTAAAAGTCTATTTTCTTTTTTAAAATGGTTATCAAAGTCTATCTAGATGATTTAGGCCAAATTATCACCAGTAATGAAAATGTGGTAAAAGAAATAATGTTCTTACAACATGTCAATTTTGTCATTTAAATTTTGGCCTAACTCTCCTAGATAAATTTTAGTAAATTTTTTTAAAAGAGATAATAAATTTGTACAATTTCATTAAATAACTTGTAAATTATGGTATATTTTTGTTAAAGATAACAATACTTATGTTATCATTTATTCTTCTAAATATAAAATATATAATATATTGTTGTAATTTTTTACCTCCTAAAATTATATGTCTCCTTTTAATATGTGTATTTATATTAAAAGGAGACGTATAATTTTAAGAGGTAAAAAATCACAATTTTTATCCTAACTCGTGTTTTAAAATATGGATTAAACACTATAATAAAATAATAAGAAAATAAATCCATAATTGTGAAACTTTACGTCTTTGCCTATCCATATCATTGGCTAACCTGGTCATGATTACGTAACGAAGTTCAATCTTTATTTTCTTGTTAAGCTACCTTCACTTTTTCTTAACGATCAAATTTTCATGTTTTGACATATAAAGATCAGAATGATCATGGCCCAAACTCTCAATCAAGAAATTGTTGGGAAAGTAATCCAACAATCGGAAGGCAAAAATTAAATCTTTACCATTTATGTGATTAAAATGGCACAATTAACTAAATATAAGAAATAATAATAAAAGTGATAAAATAAGTGATATAATAATTTTTAACATGATTCAACATTGTGGCTAATTCACAAGACCTCAACTTTCAACTTTCATTATATCAAAAATAGGTACTTTTCTAGAAAATTAGAGAAATATCACAGTACATCAATCATAAGAAAATACAATTCTTAGAAATACAAATAATCTTTACCAAAAATGATAGAATACAAAGAGAGTTTTAGATACAAAATCTTTGATGGTATAACAAAATGAGAACCCTTTTAAAATCTGAGCTGATAGAAAATAGACCTTGAAGATATGAATTCAATTGGACTGAAATTGTCATATGCTCCTACCATATTCACACTTTTATTTTCTCTCTTTTTGGCATCCTTTCATCAATGCGTATTCTCCTTGTAATTTTTCCACATTTACTACACTCACATGTGTAGGATCCGACCTTCTACTTGCACTTTTCAAGCTTCTCTTTTGGTATTGGTTTTGTTATCATTCCAGACCCATTCCTATAAGTGTGAATCTTTTAATCAATAATTTTTTGGCTTCAATCATATCACGTACCCAATGGTATCTCACATCGATATCATAGAACTTGAAGTAGATTTGCTTGAATCAACATCACTTGCCATGTCTGAATCTTTGTATCCATCCAACACAGGTTTATCATTACCAAAACATATACATGTCTTAGAAGTGCCTCTAAAATACCCGAGAATCCACTTTACTGCTTCACAATGTTCTTTGCCAAGATTTGAGAGAAAATGACTGAGCATTCCAACAGTAGGAGTGATATTTGGCCTGGTGCACCCCATGTCTTACAACAAATTACCTACTATAGATGCTTATGGAACTATTTCCATTTCATCTTTTCTTTATCACTTGTAGGACTTTTCTTACAACTCAACTTGAAGTGTCCTACAAGTGGAGAACAAACCATCTTTGTGTTGCCCATGTTAAACTTCTTAAGAACTTTCTCAATGTATGCTTCTTGAAATAACTAGAGTTTTTTGTTCTTCCTATCACGAGTAATCTTCATGCCAAGAATTTGCTTTGTTGGTCCAAAGTCTTTCATGGCAAAAGACTTGCTAAGTTCTTTCTTTAATTTCACCAACAATCAACATATCATATTATTAGAAAATATTTTCACATACACACAGGGATCATATGTATTTATATAGTATTCATGACTCATCATGAAATAGTCAAATTTCTTTTACCACTACTTAGGTGCTTGCTTAACTCATATAAGCTTTTTCTAAGCTTAAAGATGTAATCTTCTTTACCTATGACTTTAGACCCATGTATATTTTCTCTTCTAGATCACCATGAAAGAAATTTGTCTTTAAATCAAATTACTCAATTTCTAAATTCAAACAAGCACCTAAACCAAGAATGAATCTTATCGATGATATCATCAAAACTAGAGAGGAAATTTCTTCAAAGTTGATAACTTTATTTTATATAGTTATTTTCGTCTATTTTATGAATTATAATTGCTATGTTCTTGACATTTTTAGTTAATTTTAGCAGAATAAATTAATATTTACTGTTTATTTGTTAATAAATATATTTTTAAGAAAATTAAATAATTTAAATTGAAAACGTACTTAATTACAAATATATGCCTGAAATATAATTTGAAATAAAAGAGTGCTTGATTGCAATTAATAAAAGTCTAAAATATAATTTGAATTAAATTCGGGCTTAATTGTAATTAACAAAAGTTTAAAAGTTAATTTAAATTAGAAAATGACTTAATTGCAATTAAAGAAATTTTAAAATTTAATTTGAATTAAATTGCAGGGCCTAAATGCAATTAAGAAAATTTATTTTCTGCGTAGGAAAAAGAAGACCATGCGTAGCTATTGTACACGCGCAATGTCCATCGCTAGAGCAGGAAATGAAAGGCTACGATGAGGCGCGTGGAACCAGACACGACCAAAGAGACTTGACGCGGTTATTCAGGTGCACGTTGCGCGGCATTGAGTGGGTCCCCCTTGTTGCGTAGGCTGGTGTACATGGTGGGACCCACGTGTCTCGCGTGCGTTGTTCCCGTGCGACACAATCACATGCAATCTCTTCTTCCAACCATTTATATTCTACCACGTGTCCTACTATTTATTTAGCGAATCATGTACTAACACGTGTCACAGTTTGGTGAACACAAAAACACGGAATCCCGCACACGTTTCCAGCAAATGTCCCCCACGTCTCGGCGCTGCTTATCCCTTGCGACAAATTTCGTGTGTCCCCGTTCCTTCCACCAATTGAAGTTTGCCACGTGTCCCACTATATCTTGTAGTGAATTAGATCGAAACACGTGGCAAAGTGAATTGAAAAGAAAACCAGAAACGACGCCCTCTATTTTTATGTCTTCCACGCGTATGTTAAAATAACAATTTAGATATTCTCATTATCATACACATGGTTGCGTAATTAAAGGAAAATGTCTCTTAATATTTTTTGATGTATTTTTTGGAGCTATAAATAGGGCATTTAATGCCAGAAATGGAGTTTTTGTTTTGAGGTTGGTTTTTGGGGTTCGATTTTAAGAGACTTGGACTGTGGAACACGTAGAAGCCATTTTTGGCTTCTGTTGTGTTCTCCGTGTGCCAAATATTTAAGAGCAGATGAAGTTTTAATTTTCTTAGTGTTTTGTAACTAATATTCCTTACTGCTGTAATTTTAATTTTCATTTATGAAATAATTTAATTTTTCTAGGGTTGCATTTTATCTAAATTTATGAAGCTTGAATTTAATTATTTTTGAAAGATTTATAAGACTTTTAATTTGTTTATTCTATTTATGCTTAATGCTTTTGATTATTCGAGTATTTATCAAATGATGTGTGGCACTTAAATAAACTTGGAAGAGACATTTTTTCCTATATTGCTCATGGATAGAATAACAAGTATATATGAAGGATAAGAATATACCTTTATCGTATGTGCGGCCAATTGAGAACTTAGAGCATAATGAATCTTGGTGAATTTAATTCTCATAGGAATATAGTAAATTAATTTAACGAGTTGTGTCTATACGGAGCTCGGAAGAGATGTATGGATAAAATTAGAAGTTTTTGGTTGAAAAATTAAATTTACTAAAAAAATATAAATCAAGAGAAAATAATATGATTCGAGTGGATTAATTTGGTGAAAAACTACAATCCTAGAGTTCTTTTATTTTGTTATAAAACTATTTTCTTAACTTGTTCCAATTAACGATTGTTTTGGATAAAATCAGAGTGAAACAATTTTAATACTTAACAAACTATAGTGACAAATCTTCGTGGAAATGATACTTTACTTATCAAATTTTATTATTTGTGGCCGTGTATACTTGCACATTTTATGTTCTCCTAAAAGAGACAACAAAAGTCAATGCCTTTCTTTTGACAATACTCTTTCATAGCTATTCTTGCCTTGTATCTTAGCTGTGAGTTATTTTCTTTCTTCAGCTTATAAACCCATTTCTTTCTCAAAGCCATCTTGCCTTTAGGTAGCTTCACCAAGTCATAAGTGGTATTTTCATGTAAGGAATTTATCTCTTCTTGCATGGCTTTGTACCACTTTTTCTACTTCTTATGGATTATAGCTTCTTGGTAAGTCTTTGGTTCTCCCTCATTAATTAGTAACACAAATTCATATGAAAGGAATCTTGTAGAAGGCTTTCTTTCCCTGGTTGAATTTATTATTACAAGCTCTACTAGAGATGGAGTTTCTTCTTGAACCTATCTAGTAGTTTTTATATGATCTAAGAGGCATAATTGAATGATCCATAATATTCCAAGTAGACCTATTACAAGATTAATGACCAATCAACTCATGGAAGCACTAAATAAGCCAATTTAAGAGTTGATTCAAGACCAATGCCAATGGCCAGGCCAAGAAATAAGAGTACAAATTCCAAAAATTGTGTTTGCACCACAACATGAGCTAAAAGTTCATCATGACATGTAGCTATAAGGTGCATTTTGGATCCCAATAAATTATATCACATTGCAGCATGAGTTGTTGTCCACCAATGTATAAGGCTCTCTACATATTTTAATGTTTCCAAGTTTTAGACCACACTATGGCATGAGTTATTGTGCATCGTGGCATACACACACACTTAAATTTTGTTTTCTCATGCTAGTGACTTGTTTAAACATGTTATTTTTTTCTATAGGTTTTTCATAGTATTTTTGAGTTCTATATAAACTATAGCCATCAGACCTTGTAAATTAACTTGGTTCATATATGATATTTGGTTTTTAATCAAAGTTGAGAGCTTTTAGCATCAATGTCTTTAAAAACAGACTTCTCATAGAATTTGCAACTCTTGTGGCATCTTATCACCTTTGGATCTTTGGTGCATAATATCCATAGAATCAAGGTGTTGCTCCAATCTGATTATTAGTTTTCTGGGATCGTTAGCAATTTTTCGGTGGGTCTTTGTCCATTTCTCTTTGAGTTCTTAAACCACTTCATGTTTATGGGTTTCAAGGTTTGAGTTCACGAGTTCATATCAGCTCCAAATCATCTACTATATGGACTTCAGGATGAGCAACATCATCATGGGTTTCTTATCTAGATCCTTGTGATCATTGTGATTTAGAGGTGTTCAAATTGGCTCCAAATTAAAACAAACTTTAGTCGAGGATTGATGCTTACTACCTTCATCAACACTAGCTATATGAACTTCAAGGAAAACCACATTTATACTCCTTATCACTTTTATGCAAATTGGATCCCATAATCTGTATCCAAACTCTTCATGTGAATATCCCAAGAAGATACACTCTGTGGTCTTGTCATCTAATTTGTATCTTTCATCTTTGGGAATATAAACACAGGCTATACATCCAAACACTCTCTAATGCTTATAAGAAACATATTTCTCTTTCCAAACCTTGTTTGGAACATCACCATCAAAAGGAGTTGAAGGAGAAAGATTAATCAAATTAACTACAATCCTTATTGATTCACCCAAAATGGACTTAGATAATTGGGCATACAACTGATTCTCTTTCTTATCATTATGTTCATTCTTTCTACCACAACATTCTGACGAGGATTCTTTGGCATCATCTTCACAAGTCTGATAACATGACTTCTGCAATAAGTTTCAAATGGAACAATATATTCACCACCATTGTTTGATCTGAAATTTTTCATAGTCCTCCCAATTTCTCTTTCCACCATAGCTTGTAATTCACCATCAAGGGTAATATCCATATCTAATAATTGGTTCACAAGCTTTTTAATCAATAGTGCTTTATTTTGAGCATTTTCATTTTCATACAAAGGCTCTAATTTCTTCCATAACACATTAGCTTTGCTTTCTTTGAAAATATTATGAAACACATTATGATCAACATATCTTTTGATGCATCTAACACATTTTCTGTGCATTATGACCCAATATAATCATTAGTGTTATCACCTCGCTTTACTTTATCACCTTTTATTGACTAATATAAATCTTTAGAGTACTACATATTCTACCTCATAGGTTTGCAAATATAATAATTATCTTATTTCAATTTTATCATTGAATTATACTCATCCGTCGTAATAAATCACACAAAAATTTAATACTAACCAACCAATAACTCTAAGTCTAATACTTAGGAAAGTACGAATTTCAAAGCAACAATGGAATCACAAAATTAAATATTTTCCCTTTGTGCAATTAAAATGACACAATTAACTAAACATAAAAAGTAATAATAAAAGCGGTAAAATAAGTGACACAATAATTTTTAACTTAGTTTAACAATTTATCTAATTTACAGTATCTTCATATTTAATTTTTATTATATTAAAATGGTAAACCAAAAAACTTTTCTAGAAAACTAGAAGAACATTACATTACATTAATCTCAAGAAAATACAATTTTCATAAATATAAATAATCTTAATAAGAAATGATAGATTACAAAGAAAGTTTTAAATCTCACCAAATATGATAGAATATTTGATGTCACAATAAAATGAGAACCTTTTCAAATCTGAACTGATATAAAAATAAAGCTTGAAAAATATTAACAAACCTCTTAAATATGAATCCAATTAGACTCAAATTGTTGTTGGCTGCTACCACTTTCACACTTTAATTTTCACTCTTTTTTCTCTATGTTTTGGCAGCCTCTCTTTAATGCGTACTCTCCTTTTGCTTTTTCCACATTTGCTGCGCTCACACGGTAGTACGAGTAAAGTCATCTTCGCTTTTAAATCCAAACGGCAAAATCAACCTCATTAATAAATATGCTTCACCTATTCCACTGCCACAAACCTAAAACGTTTGTTTTTTTTTTTTTTTTGGAAAGGTAACTCTAAGCTTTTCTGTAATTTATAGGAATTTATTAGAATAACTTGTTTTATGTGTAAGACTTTCCTTGTTCGACTTGAAAATGGAGAATAATTTTATATAATATATTTCTCGTATATTCAGTCATTGACATAATATTTTTCTCGTAAAGTTTTATGGTTGAAATTAAAACTCACTCCTTTTCTATTTCAAGTTACAACACACATCTCATAGGTACGAAAGTGTAAAAAGTTGTGTAAAAAATGAGTGCTATTGATCATCTTTAGTAACTATATATGATATATTTTTATATATCAATATATTTTAGTATTATAATAAGTTAAAATTATTTATTTTATATTTGTTGAGAAAATATTAATTTTTTATATATTTTTAAAAAATTTATGAGATATTTTAATTATTTTTATTTGATAGGTGGATTTACTTAGAAAGAAAGTCATGTATTTTGTAGCCTATCTTATCATTTTAACCATCATAGTTTATCATATCATTTTGATAGGTATAGCTTATCTTATCATTTTGACATGTATAGCTTATCTTATCATTTTGACATGTGTTGTATATTAATCATATCTCTGTCAAAATACCAATAATCATATTTATATTCAAATTTGATTTTTATATCTAATAAATACAAAACAACAACCGATAAAATAAAATCAATATCAAAATACAGATTTACACAGATTTAGATGCAAAATTCTACTGAAGGCAATAAACTAAGAAGAAGATTCAAGAAGCAATTTAATAGAGTTGAAGATCAAATCCGAGAACATCATTTCTAGTATTTCTTCTCTTTTATTTTATTTGTGATCATGAATAATATTATGAATTTATTATTTTCTATGAATAGCTAATTTTATAATTGATTGTGGGTGATTTCAAAGCCTTAGATATGGATTGTAATATTTAATAAGATTTATAATATTATTTAATATATTCTTCTTGATTATGTATTAATTCTCAATTTTAATCATTGTATGAATTTTCTTTATTATTCAAGTGTACAATTGAAAAATAAGATTAATTCTTTCTTAATCAATTTACTTAATTGAGTTCTTAATCGCTTTATCAATTTAAATAACTAGTGATAAATTATTTATAATGACAATTAATACTCATGATAATTAAACCAAGCTTATGTGTTTAACCTTCATCCAATATTATTCTTGAAATTGAATGTTTTTGATAGATTAAATTTAGAGAGTTTATTATAGGTTGTCTTTTAAAAATGGTTTGGATTAAGAACTTGTTTAATTAAACGAATAGATAAGAAGAGGTGGGGACTTTCACGCTTGTGAATTTCTTTGAGTTAGTATTAGGGGTGAGCAAATAATGTAATTAATCAATTTAAATTTAGAAATTTGATCCAATCTGTAGAATTCAAATGAGATTGGATTGACAAATTTTGTAGTCAAATCAGATTCATATTGAAAATTCTACAATTTTTTTAGATTCAGAACCAATTTGGATTGATAGATTTTATAATTCTTTGTATTCGAGATAGATCAAATTAGTATTAAATTATAAATAAAAACATATTTTATTTTATAATGTTTTATATTTAAATATTATACATACCATAATTACATTAGATCACTATTTTAGCTTAAAAATAAATATAATTTTTTATAATGATTTAATAACTATACATATATACTCCTTATTCTTTGAAAGTTTCTTATTTAGTTAGGAATCTAATTAGCTACAGGGGATGAATAGATAATCAACAGAATAACGTTAAATTAAAATTTTTGTAGCCATAATTACATTAAATCACTATTTTAGCTTAAAAATAAATATAAATTTTTATAATGATTTAATAATTGTACATATATACTCCTTATTCTTTGAAAGTTTCTTATTTAGTTACAGATCTAATTAGCTATAGGGGGATGAATGGATAATCAACAAAATAACGTCAAATTAAAATTTTCATAAAGGGACAGATATGCAATTACTTGTAAATAAAATAAAGTGAAATTTAATAAAGATTGACATATGATATTTTTAGGTGGAAACAACCTATGTCACCAATAACTTAAAAGAAAAATCATCGGTCCACTGCATCTTCTAATTGTCATCTATGAAAAATAAGATCAAATTACAAGGCTAGGACTCAAACTACCTGAGATGTGATTGTTGAGGTTCGATAGTTTTTTCGGCTTGAAAATATTCTCGAAAGATACACCTAAAAACTAATATTACATACAAATATTTTGTTCACAACTATTTCCAACACTCACAAACCTTACAATCTTTCCCTTTGGCATATTCGTGTGATAAAATCTCTCTCTAACTATATAACACTTATAGAAAAAAAATTACATAGTGGAAATATCCTATGATCTGATAAACCATTTTCGCTTGTATCTTGACAGTTATTGTTTACACTGAAAAAGAAAAACACCAAGAAGTAAACAACTTAACCTATATGACTCATTGTTCATAATAGTACATTATAACTAATAATTGGAAAGCAAAGAAAGTTTAAAATAGGATTAAACAAATTATGAAAATTTAAAAACAAAATCCCTCTATGTGAAATATCTCCCCTAAATTAATTATTCCCTTTTTTTTAATGTTTCAATTAAAGTTCAAAATTTTAGTTGTAAATTTCTCTCCCTCTTTGTCATACGAATAAACAAACATAAACAAGTGGATAATAACACAGAAATGAAACAAACATATAATGTACATAAAAAGATTTCTTCTTAGCAAGGAGTAGTAGATTAATAAACATGACTACAATATTATACACATATAAGAAAAATTAATTTGCGTTCAAAGTGTGATTATTCATTAACAACATAAAACATATGTAAGCAATAAAAGCAAACATGATCTCACATATAGTGAAATATCCATAGTCGTTACAAGTGAGTTGAGTTTTGGAACAATACTAATATGTCAATTAGTTCATTAATGATTAGTTAAGAAAGATTTACTAAAAAAGTATCATAAATTATGAAAGAATTACAGTTGAATTCAAACTTGCACAAAATAAAGTTTTATCAACTAAGAGAGAGCTTAGTAAACTTTATTGTATTATTATCAAACTTGCACAACTTTTACTGTAAGAGGGCATCCGCAAACTCAACAGAAAGAAATGAGAGACAGATCTCATTCAAAAGGAAGGCTTGGTAAAGATGAATGTGCCTTTTGTCATGAAAAATGCCATTGGAAAAAATTGTCCGAAGCTATAGAAGAAAGGAAAAGTTGTACTGTCTGATGCATGTGTAGCTGAAAGTAATTCAAATTCAAATTTTGCAATGGTTGGTTCATCAACAGCATCCAATCTTGGTGATTGGATTTTTGATTTAGCATTTACCTTTTATATGTCTTCTAATAAGAAGTGGTTCTTTAATTTTGAAGAACTAGACGATGAAGTTGTTTTCATGGGTAGTGATTATCCATGCAAAATTTTGGGGATCGGTACAATTCATTTGAAGAATCAAGATGGTTTAACCTGAGTCTTGACGGATGTTCATTATGTTCCATATATGAAGAAAAATCTCATTGTTGTGGGAGTCTTAAAACAAAAGTCTTTACTATGACCTGATGAGTAGGACCAGCAACGGGTTAGCAACATCGATCCTATAAATACTTTGGTTTTATATTTGTAAAAATCTCGCAAGTGCATAAATCATTTTGTAGAAAATGACAAGTATACTCCTAAGGTTGATCTAAGAAAGGAATATATGTGGTTTTTAATTTATTATTCAAACTTTTAAAAACGAAATTAAATACTAAATATCCTATCACAATATTTTGATTTGTGTTTCCTAATCTAATAACATAAAAAAATAAACATAGATATAGATTCAATAAACAATTATGCAAATTTTTATTATACATAACAATAGATTATTTAAAGATATAATAATTAAGTTAATTATGCTTGCTCGTATTATTTAGGTTATTAAATACATAAATTGATATTTGTTGATTTTCTCTTTTTGGTATGAAAGTGTCTTAGGTAGGGCCCAACTTATTTTGTTTAATATTAATTAACTAATATCCTTAGGCGGAGACTATAATTAAATTAAGTATTAAAATTTAGCTTTATTTCTAAAATAATAGCAAACCATTTAATCACAACTTTAGGCAGAATCAATTAATTAGACTTTATTCAAGGTGTCAAAATTAAACCTAAAAATTTAATTATTCGAGCACTAACTTTCAAGTTTTAAAACCATTATTGAAAATATGTTGTAAATACATTTTTGAATAATAATTCTTATTAAAACTTTTGAAATAGAGCTTCACTCTAACTACCGGAAGATTGTACCAACAAATAAAAGAGCACTATTCTAAATCAGATTGGATAACTAAACCTTAAAATATAATTTTCATATTTAAGTTTGTAAGGAACAATAATTTATTTCTTTCTAACATCCTTAATATAAAATCTTGAATAAAAATAAATTAATTTATTTTATAGAAATGTTTTACCTATTTAATATTTCGTAAGCATAACAACGTTATTATTATATCATGTTGACAAACAACCAGGCATGTTAAATTTAATCATAGATAAATTAAATATAACATATAAAAATAAAACATAAAAATAACTCTAAAGAGTTTATTTTAAAATTATACCTTCAAAGAATCTTTACAAAATTTTGACGCTAATTTCATTTATGGAAAGCTTTCAAACAGATTTGCATTTTTGTTTATTGAATGAAGAGATTGAAATTTATAAAAATATACCACTTCTTCTCAAAAAGAGAATAACTTTAAAACTAAAGAAACTCAAAAAATTTTCTAGAGAGAGAAAGCTAGAGATAGAAAGAAGAGTTGATTTTTTGTGTATTTTTTACAATGGAGGAGAGGATCCTTTTATATGTGAGGAAAAGGCTAAATAAAGTGGAAATGTTTTTCAAAAATTGGTCTTAGATGCATTTGGACAAAAATGGCACGTGATAACTGTATGTTATACAATTATTTTGTCCAATTTATTAATTATAATTGTTATGTTCTTAATGTTTTTAGTTAATTTTAATTTATTAAATTAATATTTACTGTTAGTTTTTTAAGGAATATATTTTTAAGAAAAATTAAAGAATTTGAATTAAAAAAGAACTTAATTGCAAATAATAAAAGCTGAAAATATAATTTAAATTAAAAGAGGGCTTAATTGCAAATATCAAAAGTTTAAAAGTTAATTTGAATTAAATTGGAGGCCTAAAATGCAATTAAATAAACCTTTGTTTTTTTGCGTAGGAAAGGAGAACCACGCGTGCTATTAACAACGTGCATCACCCATCGTCAGATCAAGCAATCAACGGTGACGATCAGGCGAGTGCGATACACGCACTACCCAGGCGAGTGGACACGTTTCCCAGGTGGCACACTGCTCGTTGCGCAAGGTAGCACCCATGTGTATATGCCAACAATTTTCCCGTGCGACGCGGTCCATGTAACTGGCGTGCGCCCTCCCATTCCATCGAATATAAAGCTCCCACATGTCTTGATTATTCTTCCAGCAAATCAGATGATGACATGTGGCATGAGTTTTGTAAAATAAAAACGCAGAAATGCGCACGCTGTCCAGCCGGTTTTGTGTCTCCCACGAGTGTTTAAATATTATTTTCGATGTAATATTTTGTCCCCTGTTGTGTGTTTTGGAACACACATATAATCGTGCAAGTATACACAGTCACAAGTAATAATATGATAAGTAAAATATCGTTCCCACAGAGATTTGTTACTAGTATTCGTTAATTATTAAAATTATTTTGACCTAATTTTATCCAAACAGTCGATAATTTGATGCAGTTTGACTAACTATCTTTTATAACAGATTGCAAGAAAATTCTAGGATTGCAGTTTCACCAAATTAATCCACTTGAATCATTATATTTTATCTTGATTTATGTTATCGTATTTTAAGTTGTTAACCAAGAACTCCTAATTTATCCATATATCTCTTCCGAGCTCCATACAGACACATCTAGTTAAAATGATTCACTATATTCCTATGCGAATTATATTCAACCAGATTTATTAAGTTCTGAGTTCTCAAACAGTTACACATACAATAAAAGTATATTTATATCTCTTATGTATATACGTTATTTCATCACGAGCAGCACACAAAAATGCCTTTTTCAAGTTTATTTAAGTATCACATATCAGTTAATTAATCTTCCGATAATTAAAAGCATTAAACACAGATAAAATAAACAACTTAAAACAGTTCCATAAATCATTCAAAAATACTTAATTCAAGTTTCATAATTTACGCTACACTGCAATCCTAGAACAAATGTATTAGTTCATAGCAGAATTTAAAATTACAACACAACAAAAATAAATCATTGCAGAGAAACAAAAATTAAAAGAAAATAGATAAGGAAAAAAACTCTTTCACGACTCCTCAATGAAAAATAAATTTCTTCCCTTTTCTTCTTCTTTGTTGTCTTCTTTGTTGTCTTCTTTCTCTGTAATTTCCCTAAGAACATACAACATAAAATGTTAAATAAACGCTCTGCGTGTTTTTTGTAACACGCAAACTAGAAAGAAAATGAAAATGATACAAGAAAGAAAAATTCGCAAGAACTGCGAGATTTCTCCCAAAACTGAGAGAGAAAAAAAAACCAAAAACTCAAACTCAAAACTCCTTCTCCAAAAACACGTACAAAAATATATATCCCCCTTTTTAATTCTTTTTTTGTTTTTATTTTTTTATATTTTTTTATTAAAAGTGGGGAACAAAAAATGTATGGGGAGCAGCACGCGTGAAAACAATCTGCGCATTTTTGATTTTTTTTCTTTTTCCGCATGCCACGTGTCACCATGTGATTCACTGAGAGAAATATAGTGACACGTGGCCACTTTTCATTGGGTGGTAAGGCCGGGCACATGAAGAACGCGTCGCACAAGATTTCGTCGCGTTGGAAGTGATTAACAGCTGGAAGTGGGTTTGGTTTCTATGTTTTTATTTCACCGAATACATGCCACGTGTCATCATGTTATTCGCTGGAATATTTATGAGACACGTGGCTGCTCATTTTCCGTTGAAACACGAGGGTGCACGCGGCTTGGATGTACCGCGTCACACTGGATTTGTAGACGAGCGGCTCGGTGCGCGACAGCTTGGTTCAACGCGCTTCAATCTGGACCGTTCAACTCATCCAACGGCGATCGATGCGCCTCGAGGGAATCTGCGCAGCCGACATGTGGGTCCCACCCTGCCAGCCAGTCTGCGCGGCAGGTGGGCCCCACTGGCACGCCGAGCCATGCGAGAAATACTGGAACGCGCTTCTGTCTCGTCTGGAATGCACTCGCTACATCGGGGCCGTTGTTTTGATGATCGAACGGTGGGTGATTGGCGTCGTGATTGGTGCGAGTGTCATTCTTTTCCTGCGCAGAAAATTCAATTTTTTTAATTCTATTTTGACCCACAAATATATTTCAAATTACATTTTCAACTTTGTTTAATTGCAATATAACCCTTTTAGTAATTTAAATTAAATTTTAAACTTTTAATAACTGAAATTAAGCACGATTTTAATTTAAATTATATTTTCAACTTTTATAAATTGCAATTAATCACTCTTTTATTTAAAATTCTATTTTTGGGTACAAATTTGGAATTAAGTACGTTTTCGACGTAATTTACTTAATTTTATTAAAAACAATAAAAACTAATTTATTAAACTAAAATTAACTAAAAATAGAGAGAACATAGCAATTATAATTAATAAAATAGGTACAAATAACTATATAAAATACAGTTATCATCCCTCACTTTCACACGCATGGTGTAAAAAAATATATTTTGTGATGTATGTTTTTTAGAGAGCTGGAGCTATAAATATGTGATTACTGCGATAAAATTAGGGGTTTTGGATAGATGACTGTGGAACACGCAGAAGCCATTTTTGGCTTCTGTTGTGTTTCTACATAGATGAAAATTTAATTTTCTTTTTGTTGTTCTTCATCTAATATTCCTTAAATGCTTTAATATTTTCGTTTGTAATTTTAATTTTTGTTATGAAGTAATTTAATTTTTCTAGGGTTGCGTTGTAGCTTAATTTATGAAGCTTGAATGAATTATTTTTGAATTATTTTTGAATGATTTATAAGATTTTTAATTTGTTTATTCTATTTATGCTTAATGCTATTGATTATTTGAAAATTTAGCAACTGATCTGTGGCACTTAAATAAACTTGAAAAAAATATTTTTGTGTAATTGCTCGTGGATAGAATAACATATACATATAAAGGATAGAAATATACCTTTATTGTACCTTTATTTGAGAACTTTGAACGTAATGAATCTTGGTGAATTTAATTCTCATAGGAATATAATGAATTATTTTAGCGAGATGTGTCTATATGGACCTTGGAAGGAATATATGGATAAAATTAGGAGTTCTTGGTTGACAAATTAAATTCAAAAAAATATAAATCAAGAGAAAATATTATGATTCGAGTGGATTAATTTGGTGAAACTGCAATCCTAGAATTTTCTTATTTATTGTTATAAAAAATCAGTTTAGTTTAACTCTATCAAACTTTCGTTTGTTCGAATAAAATCATAGTGAAACAATTTTAGTAATTAACAAACTGTAGTAACAAATCTCCATGGGAACGATATTTTACTTATCATTTTATTACTTGTGATCGTGTATACTTGCACGTTTTCATGTTCTCCTAAAGAGACAACAGCACGCGTGTGGGGATGCTAACACAGTATGGGCACGACATAGTGCACGCAAGGACAAGCGATGACACACCATGGGCACACCGGGGCATGGGTGGTATGGGCATGCGTAGGCGTTGATGTGGGATTTGGGTAGTTTTTTTCTTTTTCTCCATTTTTTGACTTTTCCTCATTTTTTAACATATTTGTGATATATTGCATCCAATGTTTTTTTCTTCGAGTCTTTAAATTATTTTTGAATGAAAATACCTGAAAAACAATAAAATACCCATGATTTTGAAAAGACAAATTTATATAAAATATACGATAAAATCATACAAATATAAATCTATTTAATCAATTAAAGTACATTAAATTATGATAATTTTAGTGCTTTTTAAGCACTCATCATAACCCCCAACCAACTTCTTGCTAGTCCCTTAGCAAGAGAAGCGGTAAAAACTAAAAATTAAACTATCCTAAATCACTTTTGTGGATTGACACGGTTGCGTTTAGCGTACGCAACAAGCCTTTAAAACCCTAGGTTGCCTTAGTGGATGAGTTTAAGTCTTGTGAGGGTTTTTAGTAATGATACCCACAAACATTAAACTAAATAAAACAATCTTTAAAATAAAATTAAAAAAAATAAAAACAAGTAGAACAAGTAAAAATAACAAAATAAAATAAAACACAAAAAATTTCATGCTTAAAATTTCATTTAAGTTTTATAATTAAACCTTTCAAGCATAGATTATTCTAATTTCTTAAACATTCATGATTTACTACAATAATAGGCGAAAATCACTTTCATATTTTAATTAAAAATGTTTCATTTTCACTTCACCAAATTTCAGTGTTATGAATCCGAATTCGCTTCGACTCTACTCCTCACAAGCCAATACTCTTAATTCACTGAATTCTATAGGTTCAAGCACTCATACTAAGACGTATGCAAATAAAATTTATGTCTAGAAATGACAGAAACTTACTAATTATCATATTACTCCATGATATTTTTTTTTATTTTGGAAATTAATCTAATAATACAAAAAGACCTAATCATTGCTTAAACTTAATTTTTAAGATATGATTATTTTTATTACAAAAATTTGAACACTACTCTAATTTACCTAAACACACAAATAAAGAAAATAACACACATATATAAAAGAAAACAAATAAATTAAAGGAAATAATTAATAAGAAAATACACAACTAATAAGTAGAATAAGGGCACATTGTTTATAAAAAATTTAAATTTTGCCTGATTTGTGTAAATTTTAAATCCTATCACCTCTAACCTAAAATCTACATTGTCCTCAATGTAACAAATGCAAATTGTAAAAAGAGAAGGAATATAAAAGTTACCAAATCGCTTTATGTGTTAAGGATTTTTTATGTAGAACGCTAGTTGCATCCAACATCATATTTGAATCATACAAACATGTACTCTAACACATCTTAACAAGCAATTATGTTATGCAATAAAATAAACAAAGTGATCAAGAAAGGAACATAAAAGAAAATAAATTAATAAAATAAACTAAGTTGCTTAAAATAAAATAAAATTATCTTTCAATAATGGGTTGTCTCCCATCCACCGCTTAGTTTAACGTCTTAGCACGATGCATCATCATGGTGTTGAGGATCAATTTATCAATATGGAATCAATGTAAACCATGTTGTTTTCTCCTTCTCAATAAGGCTTTACATGGTGCCTATTGAATTTGAAAGTTATTTGTGTCTTTTGATTCAATAACTCTACAGCTCCATGTGAAAAAACTTGGACAATTATGTAAGGTCCATACCATATTTATCTCAATTTTCCTGACAATCTCAAACAAACTTTCATTCCAAGAAGAAAAGACTTAGGAACTAGTTTCTTATCATAATAGTGTTTAGTACGCTCTTTGTACAATTTGGCATTCTCATAGGCTTCGTTCCTAATTTATTCCAATTTATTAAGATGGAGAATCTATTTTTCTCCTACTTTATCTAAGTCCGTATTTAACTCTTTAATTGCCCAGTAAGCCTTGTGTTCATGTTCAATGGGAAGGTGGCACATGTTTTCAAATATTAACCAATAAGTGCTCATCCCAATGGGTGTTTTGTAAGCTATAAGATATGCACATAAAGCATCATTCAACATAAATGCCCAGTCCTTCCTTGAAGGACGCATAATGCATTTCAATATTCCCTTGGTTTCCCAATTACTTACTTCCACTAAGTCGAAAGTTTGAGGAAGATATGGAGTAACTACTCTATGTGTGATGTTATACTTTTTCAGTACTCCATCAAATATTTTGTCACAAAAATGGCTACCTCCATCACTTAAAATAGCTTTATGCATTCCGAACCTGCTAAATATTAAATTCTTCAAGAATTTTACAACAACATTAGCATCATTATTTTTAGTGGGGATAGCTTCTACCTACTTGGATACATAATCCACAACAACCAAAATATATTGAAAACCATTGGATGGGGGAAAAGGACCCATAAAGTCAATCCCCCATACATCGAAGAGTTCAATAACTAAATTAGATGTCAAAGACATTTCATCTCTTTTTCTTATGTTACTTGTCCTTTAATATCTATCACAATATGCATAAAATATATGAGCATCTTTAAAAAAAGTGGGCCAAAAGAATCCCGACTATAATACCTTACGAGCTGTCTTTTCACCACCAAAATAGCCCTCATAGTGATTTTCATGACAAAAATTCAAAATTTTCTTATGTTCTTCTTCAGGTACACATCTCCAGATGACTTGATCTTGACCAATCTTGTATAAATACTGGTCATCCCAAAAATAGTCATTGATAGTTTTAAAGAACCTTTTCTTATCCTGATATGAAGTGTTAGGTCTCAAAACACCAGTGCTAAGATAGTTTACAATATCAACATACCATGGGTTTGGACCTATTGAAAATAATTGTTCATCAAGAAATTTTCAACTATATCTTCTTTATTCTCACCTTTAAGAGATAAGTCAATAATCAACCTAGATAAATGGTCAGCTACTAAGTTTTCACTACCTTTATTATCCTTAATCTCTAGATCAAATTCTTGTAATAGTAAGAGCCACTTGATTAATCTTGGCTTGGCATTCAGTTTACATAATAGGTATCTTAAAGCTTCATGATCAGAATGTACAATCACTTTAGATCTTACTAAATAAGACTTGATTTTTTCTAAAGAAAACATTATAGCCAAGAATTCCTTTTCAGTGGTGGTATAATTCATGTGGGCATCATAGAGTGTTTTATTAGCATAGTAGATGACATGAAAATGTTTATCCATTCTCTGTCCTAAGACTGCTCCAATAGTATAATCGAAAGCGTCACACATTATTTCAAAGGGTAAAGACCAGTTTGGTGCCATAATAATAGGGGCATATGTTACTTTCCCTTTCAAGGTATTAAAGGCAATAAGGCAATTATCGTTGAAATCAAAATAAACATATTTTGATAACAAATTATATAAGGGATGACTTATTTTAGAGAAATCTTTAATAAATCGTTTGTAAAATCCTACATGTCCTAAGAAGCTTCTTATCCCCTTAGCAGATGTTGGGGGAGGTAATTTGGAAATAAGTTCAAATTTTTCCTTATCAACTTCAATACCTTTGTTTGAAATAATATGTCCTAACATTATCCCTTGTTTAACCATAAAATGACTTTTCACCCAACTAAGGTTAGATTGCATTCAATGCATCTTTCTAAAACCAAAGTCAATTTATGTAAGCAATCATAAAATTAGTTTCCAAAGACAGAGAAATCATTCATGAAAACCTTAATGAATATTCCCACCATGTCCGAAAAGATAGACATCATACACTTCTAGAACATGGTGGGGGCATTGCATAACCCAAATGGAATTCTTCAAAAATCAAATGTCCTAAAAGGACATGTAAATATAGTCTTTTCCTGATCTTCTGGTACAATGGGTACTTGATAATATCTGGATAGTCCATCTAGAAAATAGTAAAATTTGTACCTAGCTAATCTTTCTAACATTTAATCAATGAATGGAAAAGGAAAGTGATCATTTTCAATATATAAATTCAATTTCCTAAAATCCATAGATATCCTTCATCCAATGATTATTCTGGTGGGCACTAATTCATTTTTGTTTTCATTTTTAACAACTATAGCTTCTCCAACAGCATTATCAACCATGTTTTGACTCTGCAGTGTCAATCTATCATAAAAGGATTGATTCTATAGTTGTAATGGAAAGCTATGATGAGTAAATTGAATGAAAAAGAGTTTGAATCTTTTCCAAGCTTCATGAAAGGGCTCTTCATCCATTTGAGAAAACGTTGCTATCTTTATCCTTAGATCAAAAGTATTTTGATGGGAATAGAACCTACCCATAAAATTTTCATAAAATGCCTCCCAAGTTATTAGAGAACCCAATTGTAGAGTAATGAACCATGGCCAATCTTTATCCTTGAGGGTGTAAGGAAAACACCTCATCCTAAGCCAATCTTCATTAATTCCCTATAGTGGAAAGGTTTGGACAATAGCATAGAATTCTCTAATGAAATGCAAAGGGTCTTCATTAGGGATACCGTAAAAGGAAGGCAACAAAGAATAATGAATATTTTTCAATTCATAGTTCCTTGTAGCCTCTTGCAATTGTAAGCTAGAAGTTGCATTGCCAATGATTGTCATTGCATAGTCTTTCATCATTTTCTACCTATCTACAACATCTCTCGTGGCTATTTGTAGTTGAAATTAATCCTCCTCTTTCATATCAACATTTAGCTCCTAAAACAATAGTAAAACTCTCTAAGAAAGATTTCTCACTTGAAAAAATGTATAGGCTTAAAGAAGAAAGACGTATGGAACCTAGATTATTTATTTATTTATTTTAAGTAAAAATCTAAGTTAATAAATTAAGTGAAGTGAAAATCTAAGTTAATATAGTTAATAAATTAATTTAGGTAAAACTATAATTTAATTAAGTTAATAAATTAAGTTTAGTGAAAATCTAAGTTAATTAAGGATTTTAAGTAATTTTTTTAATGATAAATTTAAAGAATGGACACAATTTTTGAAAAAAATGAATTTCTATTATTTCATTTGAATTTTATTACACACATCCTTCAAATAATAACAAAACAAAATAAATTAAAAGAAAGGAAAATACAATAATGGGTGACCTCCCACTTAGGACTAAAATTTATCATCTTCTAGTAAGACATTACTATGAGATTTCAGAATGACAAACTCAATGTCTCTTTTTCATTGAATTTATTTAATCCAATTTGACCATCGAGTTAGTCTTTGCTTTGTTTTTGCAAATGCTCAACTAACTGTTCTATTTGGACTTTTATCTTTTTGATAGAAGCTTCCACAGAGTCCAACCGATGATTAGTTTTAGACTGGTTATCTCTAGAGACTTGAATAAAAGAATTCATGTTGTCCTCTGACGAGTTCTTAAAAAGCACTAAAATTATCATGATTTAATTTACTTTAATTGATTAAATAGATTCATATTTGTATGATGTTATCATATTTTTATATAAATTTGTCTTTTATGAATCATGGGTATTTTTATTGTTTTTATGGTATTTTAGTTTTAAAATAACTTAAAGACTCGAAGAAAAATATTGGAGGCAATACATTACAAATAAATTGAGAAACAAAATGAGGAAAAGTAAAAAAGATGGAAAAATTAGAAAAAATGGTCAAAAATTTCAGAAAGACGGAAATCTCGTACATAACTGCCATCCCCACCCAGCACACCTCGTGAAATTTTTTGTGCACGTCAGCACATACCCCCGCCATGTTGCGCGCACCCTAGAACACGGCTACATTGTGTCTCGCGTACGCCAAATGCCCGTCTGCCAAAATTTTTGCACCCCACATATGTGCCAGCCTGTCCAAACAAGCCCAAAATCAATTTTTGAAATATTTTCCCACATGTTTTGTCCTTTTCCTCACCTATAAAAAGACCATTTTTCTCCATTTTAAAACACACAATTTTCCTAACTCTTTCTCTCTTTAGAAAGTTTTTTTTAGTTTTTAGTTTTAACCACTCACTTTACCATATAAAAAATGTACAATATGTACATGAGTTTGCTCTCTAAAAAAATGACTTATTTTATAAAAAAGAATATAAGAGAAAAAAATAAAAAATAGAAAGAAAAAGATTGAAAATAAAACATTTAAATGCCACATTTGGTAGGTTAGTCATTTTAAACTTTATTCAATGTGTCCTAATTAAGCCTAAGAATTTAATTATCGAAGTACTAACTTTCAAGTTTTAAAACCATTATTGAAAATATGTTGTCAATACATTTTTGAATAATAGTTCTTATAAGAACTTTTGAAATAGATTTTCACTCTAACTACCGGCCGATTATATCAACAAATAAAAGAGCATTATTCTAAATCAAATCGAATAATTAAAACTTAAAATATAATTTTCAAATTTAAGTTTGTAAGGAAAAATAATATATATAACATCCTTAATATAAAATCTTGAATAAAAATAAAATTAATTTATTTTATAAAAATATTTTACCTATTTAATATTTCGCAAGCATAACAACGTTATTATTATATCACGTTTATAAACAACCAGCAATGTTAAATTTGATCATAGACAAATTAAATATACCATATAAGAATAAAACATAAAAATAACTGTAAAAAATTCATTTTAAAATTATACTTCAAAAGAATGCTTACAGAATTTTGACGTTAATTTCGTTTCTAGAAAGCCTTTAAAGAGATTTGTATTTTTGTTTATTGAATCAAGAGCTTGAAATTTACAAAAATATAACTACTTATTCTCAAAAAGAGAAGAACTTTAAAACTAAAAAAACTAAGAAAGCTTTCTAGAGAGAAAAGAGTTGATTTTTTGTGTATTTTTTACAATGGAAGAAAAGGTCCTTTTATAGGTGAGGAAAAGGCTAAAAAGTGAAAAAAAAATATCTCAAAAATTGGTCTTGGATGCGTTTGGATAAAAATGGCACGCTTGTGGGGGCGCTCACATGGCATAGCACATACAGGGACATGTTTTGACATGACATCGGCACCTGCAGGGGATTGGACGGTATGGTGTACACAGGGGGATGGGATGTATGGGCGATATGGGCATGCATAGGCACTGACACGGTAGCAGTTTTATCATTTTCTCCATTTTTTTTACTTTTCCACATTTTTTAACATATTTTTAATGTATTGCATCCAATATGTTTTTTCTTCGAGTCTTTAAATTATTTTTAAGTGAAAATACTTGTGATTCCAAAAAAGATAAATTTATGTAAAATATATGATAAAATACTTTAATCAATTAAGTATATTAAATCATGATAATTTTAGTGTTCTTTATGCACTCATCATGACTATACAAAATGGGACATTGATGATTACTTCTTGAGCACTTGTGACAATAAAAGGTATTCAGTGACGATAAAAGGTATTCGGTAGAATAACTTGTATTATTACCTTGGTAGTACGGTTATTGGGAGAACATCAGTAATAGTTTTGGAAGACGAAAAAGATTCAAAAACTACCAAGCTATGGCATATGCATTTGGGACATACTAGTAAAAAATGTTTACAGATTCTTGTAAAGCAAGGCCTATTAAAATGTGCGAGAACCAACAAGTTGGAATTCTGTAAGCATTGTGTATTGGGAAATAAGAAAAGAGTAAGCTTTGGCACTGCACTCCAAAATGCAAAAGGCATCTTGGATTACATTCATATAGATGTGTAAGGGCTAACAAGAACTCCATCCATGAGTGGAAAACATTATTATGTCACTTTTTTCGATAACATCTTGAGAAGAGTTTAGGTGTATCTCATGAAGAAGAAAGATAAGTGCTAAAAATTTTTCTCAAGTGGAAGAAGATGATCGAGACTCAGACTAATAGAAAGATCAAGTGTTTGAAGTCTGATAATGAAATTGAGTTCACAAATGATCCATTTATGAAAGTTTGTGAATAAGAAGGGATAGTGCGACGCTTCACTATTTGAAAAACACCATAACAGAATGGAGTTGCATAATGTATGAATCAAACTTTGCTAGAGAAGGTTCAACGTATGTTGTCAAATGCTGGGTTAGGCAAGTAGTATTGGGTTGAGGTTGTGACATATGCACGTCATCTTGTCAATCATCTACCATCGTCTACTCTTAAAGGAAAAATGCCTATGGAGATATAGTTTGGAAAACCTACTAGAGATTATGATTTCTTACATGTGTTTGCTTCTATTGCATATTACCATGTAACAGAATCGAAGTTGGATCCAAGAGCCAAGAAAGCTATTTTTTTAGGATCCTCTCTGGTTCTAAGGGATATCGACAGTAGTGCCTTGAAATGAAAAATATAATCTTCAACATATATGTTACCTTTGATATATATACCTTATTGAGAAAGGTAACTGAGAAGATTGATGGAACTTTGCAGCAGGTGGAGCAAACAACTAAGCATGTGGAGAAAAATTTGAAGTAGGTGGAGTTTGAAAGTAGAATTGTTAATTCAGTTCGTGAAGATAAGAAAAAAGCTGATCCTTCATTGGTAGAAGATGAATCAAATGAAGAAGATGTTTTAACCCAAGAACCTCCACAGCAACAAGAAGAAACTACAGTTCATAGGCCACGATAAAAAATGTCAAAATGCATACTCGATACAAAGATATGGAAGATCTATATGCTCAGTTTAAGAATACAGTGGACTATGCACTTTCAATTGTGCATGATGATGTTCCTTCCATATATAAAGAAACAATCAGAAGCCCTAAAATTTAAAGATGGAAGGAAGACATAGATGAAGAACTTCTGTCCCTCAAGAAGAATAAGACATGGAAGTTGATGCAACTATCTAAGGGAAAGAAGGAAATTGGTTGCATATGAGTGTATGCAAAGAAAGAGGGATTTCCTAACAAAGATGGTATTCACTACAAGCCAAGGTTGGTGGCTAAAGGCTACGCTCAGAAGAAGGGGATTGATTATAATGAGGTATTTTCTTCAGTTGTAAAAATTCCTCCATTAGATTTTTTTTGGAATTGGTAGCACATTTGGATTTGAAACTAGTTCAACTTGATGTGAAAACCACATTTCTACACTATGACTTGGAAGAGAAAATATATATGTCTCAACCATAAGAGTTTAATGTTGTTGGTAAAGAGAATTAGGTTTGCAAGTTGAACAAATCGTTGTATGGATTGAAGCAATCTGTGAGGCAGTGATACAAATGATTTGATTAGTTTATGTTGAAACAGAAGTATACGAGAAGTACACATGATCATTGTGTGTATTTTTGCAAGCTATAAGATGATTTTTTTCATCTATCTCTTATTGTATGTCCATAATATATATATTACATCGAAGAGCCAAGTAGAAATTGAGAAATTAAAGGCTCAACTAAGTTAGGATTTCGAGATGAAATATCTGGGAGAAGCCAAGAAGATTCTCGGCATTAAGATAAGCAAAGACAGGAAGAAGAGGAAGCTTATTTTGACCTAGAGTCAATATTTGAAGAAGGTACTACAATGTTTTGGTATGTATGAATAGAAAAAACCTAAAAGTACTCCACTTATTCCTCATTTCAATCTTAATGCTCAATTATTTCATAAGAATGATGTAGAATGAGATTACATGGCAAAGGTACAATATGCAAAAGTGGTTGGTAGCTTGATGTATGCAATGGTGTGTATGAGACCTGACATTTCACATGTGGTTGGTGCTATAAGAAGCTATATGCATGATCTTAGTAAAGGACATTGGTTGGCTATGAAATGGATTCTACCGTATATTTTAAATAATGTAGATGTTGGTTTAGTTTTCAGCAGGATAATACTGTTGGTCAATGTGCAGTCGAATATTGTGATTTCGACTATGCAAGAGATTTAGACAAGCGTCGGTCAACTACTAGTTATGTGTTTAATCTAGAGCACTAGTCAATTAGAAGTATACCTTGTAGTCCATAGTTTCTTTGTCTATTATAGAGGTAGAGTATATGGCAGTTACAGAGGCTATGAAGGAAACTATTTGGCTGCCAGTTTTGCTTGAAGACTTGGGTATTGGTCAAAAACATATTAAGGTATTTTGTGAAAATCATAGTGCTATTCATTTAGCAAAAAACCAAGTATACCATGCACATACAAAGCATATTGACATTCGTTACCATTTTGTGCGAGAGATTATTGAAAAAAATGGAGTATTAGTTCAGAAAATCAAGCAGATATTATGACCAAGGTGGTAACAGAAATCAAGTTCAAACATTGTTTGGACTTGATTAACATCCTAAAAATTTGAATTGGCAATGACATCGCTGATCTAGAGATTGAAGAAATCATTTAATAATAACTAAGTCGCTAAAGTGGAGATTTGTTTTATAGCTCCTTAGTGAGCAAATTGAAAAAGTCTCACATTGATTAGGAATGAAGGTAAATGTTGTATTTTGGGCTATAAATAAACCCCCTCCACCACTTCTAAAACATCCCAAAATTTATATATTTTCTTCTCTTTTGTAAAGGTAATTGATTAGCTCAATTTTCTTCAATTAGTTGTAATTTTGGAGTTCATCAATTTAAAGATAGTGAAAATGGTCAACAACGCTTGAGGACATAGGTAATATGTATACGGACCTCGTTAAATTCTAGTGTTTTTAATTTTTTGATTTAATATTTATGCTTTAATTTTTTTTAGCATTATATTTCCAATAGTATTGTTTTGTCAGACTAATTTGAGTTCTATTCATTTAAATTATAAGTGAATAATAACTATTTAAAATAAGAAAAATATACTCGATTTTCACAACAGTATATCCGTTGATGTGTGGTTTGTTGCATGAATCTTTATTGAGCTTCTTTGTCGAAAACTTATCTTCCCTGGAAAAGATTGCCTTAATTAGCTTAAACTGATCCTCAACATATTAGGTAGCGAGAGGGAGGAGAATGTGGAATTTATTGACAATCCAAAGGCTAAAACTTTTATTAAATCACTTCCATATATGCCAGGGATCCCTTTCTCTCATCTTTATCCCTATGCCATCCATTGGCAATAGATTTGCCCCAAAAGATGATTCTCTTGGATTCATCAAGGAGAATTAGCATCATTGAAGCACTACAACACCCTTACTATCCAAACTTTATGACCCAAGTTGCAACACTACCACTCAAGTACCAATTGATGCAGACATGAAAGAAGACCTAGTGGAAGAAAAGCAAAAGGAGATGATGTGGAAGGAAATACTCCATTACTATCATGAAGTTACAAATTCATACATATCATCACGGTGTTTACTTCCTAGTTGCATGGGAGTTGGAAGCTGACTCTTCTCTAAATTGTGATACTTCCTCTCTACAATGTGATGCCAACGGTTTGTGAGGATACTGAGACTGCCGTGGTAGTTAGCCTATTTAAGTTGTACATAGTCATCTTTTATTGTCTCCGTAGACCTCAATTTTTCTCTAATAATTTAGAACACATACTACAATTTTATTCACAAGTTGTGTAGAACTTAGTGGTCAATTGTTTAGTGCTCGTTCAATAACAAATTTTTTTTAAATAGTTTTTGCTTTTCTAATTATTAAAAAATTGATAAAAAGTTTTATTTTCTTGTTTCATTTTCTTTTTAATTTCAATAAATAAATATAAAGTTAATTAATGAAAGGAAAAGTAAACTTGAAATATGTTTAAATATTTTTTCAAGTTTTAAAAATAATAAAAAATGTAAAAATGAAATTTAGTTTGGATATGATGTTAAACATGAAAATATAATTAATTATCAAACAGTATTTATTTTCAAAATTTAAGTTAAAAATTTATTATACCAAAACAATATTGGTTAGAAAGGATTTCCTCAATACTCTTTATGAATTGACATTAAATGTGTAATTCTAGTTGCTACAATGATACTATAATTCTTATAGTTCATTTAAGTAAAATAACTTGTGTTCTGAAATTCTGCTTATTATGATTTTGATGTTTCTTTGATCGAGAAAAAGGTTACTTTGAGCTTATTGAAGAATCACCCCTTGTAGCATATTTTCCCCTAACGTTGAAATTTATCGGGAAGCTTACACAACTAAAAATGCTTTCATTGTTTCTGTTAAGGGCGAGCACGGATCAATTTTGTTAAATTTTTTTAAAAAATGTTAATCGAATTGATATATATTAATTTATTAAATTAAAAACCAAAACCAGTCTATAAAATATTACTTAAAAAATATTTTATCAATTTATTCATGTAAGTTTGATTAGTATTGTTCCCTCTTTAGAATGTTAACCTTAATGTTAAATTAATATATAATATTTATCATTTAATTAACAATTTAATTAAAAAAATTATAGATTAATATTTAAATTATAATTTTGTCTCGATTTTTAAGTACAAAATAGCTTTTGAAAAAGGAGTAAATTAATGAGAAAAGATAGTAATTTAGATTTTTTCATTAATTGTAATAAATCTTTTTAAAAGTTAACATAAAAGAATAATAATGTGTTATTTCACCTTATCAAATGACATAAAAATTTAACTAAAATTAGATGATTGTAAACATACATGATAATTACATTATAAATGTATAAATTAAAAAAAATAAATGTATATTAATAACATGTAAGTCAGTTCATTGAAATATCTATTCGTAAACTTTAAAACCTTAACCAACTCGATATATGATTTTTGCATTATCAAAATAAAAATCAACTTATTTAGATCTATAAAACATAAAACCAAGTTAAATTCAATTTAATTGATTTATCGTTTATTATATCCGTTAAAGCTTTTGCTCCCTTTGATATTACAAACTTGTAAGTAACTTGCTATCTTTGATATTACAAACTTGGGCGTTGAGAGTTTTTCTTTGTACATACGATTATTACTATTTTTTGATATGTTTAATATGCTTTAAAGTTCTAACTTAAATAGAAAGAAAAGTGGTTATTATGTACACCATATATTTATTTATTTATTATTATTATTATTATTGCTCTTTTGGGTCAAAGTCTTGGTAGGATATATAAAAGTTCAACTATGGTCTTCTCTCTCTCTTCATTTACAAAGGGACCATTTGATTGAAGATGAAATAAATGTAAAATAGATACAGTAGTTGACAATCAGGTGTTCATATATAAAGATATTTGAAGCTATGTGATGGCATTTATTTTATAGTAAAATAAATGAATATTATTAAGTAAATAAACATTATAATTCAAAGATCAAGAAATAAATCTCTTGAAAAACAAGAAAACATAACATTAATTACATTTGAAAATCTAAGAGAAAAATCTCTTAAACAAATTAACAACCAGAGGCATGATTCTTTAATGATAAGGATAAACTAGGATAATAAATAATGAATCATTAATTAATTAACTTTTATTAAAAATTAAAATGGTATAATCTTAGTATTTTCTCTAAAGAATACAACGTTGCATATCTCCACCTTCAATTATCGTTTTATACTTAAAAATTAAAAAAAAAATAGTGATAACAAATTATCATCGAACACTAACGTCTCAATCTAATTAATTAATTAATTTTGTACGGTTGTGAGCTCATCAATGTAAACACTAAAAATTAGAGCATAAAAGGATAACGTTTCTTAAAATATATATATATATATATATATTTAATACTCAATAGTTGTTATTGTTTGGAATACCTATTCTTATTTTAGTATATTTTTTACCCCTATTTCCAATTACATCACATCTAATGATCCTATTTATGTTATTATATCCATTTTATTAAATTAATCAGTAGCTTCAAGGAATTAGGATATCTCATAAATATCATTTATTGAAGGGAGATGTTATGTAAGTTGAACTGCTGTGTATATATTCTCTGAATAAAATTTGTGATTCATGTATTTATTAAAAAAATGATAATAAATTATCATCGAACACCAGTAATGTCTCAATTTAATTATTTTTTATTTTTTAATTACTTTTTTTTTAAGTATTTTGAGCTTATCATTTTTAACACTAAAAATTAAATTAAGTATTAAAAAATGACAATATTTTTTCAAAATATGAATTATTTAACAGTCAATAGTTGGTAACTTTGGAGTACATTTATTTTTATTTTTATATTCTTTTTGAACCATATTTTTAATTATGAGATATCAAATATCTTTATTTAAGTTACTAATATATATTTTGGTAAAATTGAACAATAATCTCAATAAAATATGGTATCTTAGAAGTATTTAGGGTTAAAATTGTTCTAAATAGATATCCATAATTTAAATATGGATATGTGATATGTATTAATTGAGAACACAAGTCAAGAGGGGTACTAAAACAAGAATAAAGGTACTCTAAATGTACAAACATTTTTGGTTGTTTTTACTAGATGAAATCGACTCTATCTTGATAAAAAAAATAAAAGAATAGAGAGATATTAATATTTAATAAACAATTTTATTTTTTTCTCTTGATATTATATTGTTTAGACAATATACTCGGATCATAATTTCATTTTAATACATTTTTTTGTTTTTATTTTTCAGATAATATTTTAGTAATATCTATATTTAATTAAAAATACCAATTTTATATAATTTTGAATTTTATTATAGATTTTTAACACACGTATAATTTTATATAATTTTGAATTTTATTATAGATTTTTCACATATGTGTGTTGAATGAAGGATATTTGTGATATTTTTTTAATTATTTACTTTACTATAACATTTACAACTTCTTTTCCTATCATTTTGAAGTCTTTGAATACATAGTTTAATATTATTTTGATTCATTTTATACTCTCTTTCACCTCTCTTATTTCTATATCACATAAGAACTCAACTATTTCATCTATATTATGTTTTTTTTCTTATTATTGAACTTAAATTGATATTTTTTTTCTTCATTTTTTTCACTTTTAGGTATTTTTTATGATTCTAAAAATGATAAAAATAAGGCTGAGGTTTATTCAAGTTTTAAAAAAATTTCTCGCTCAATGTTTCTTCTTATAATATTAGTATTGTTTATAATTGTGGAGCTACAAATTTGAGGTGTATAGAGTTATAAAATATTGTTTCTCAATACAACAAAACGGTTTTACTTTGCCACTTAAGCTTCATTGGTTTCTTAAAAATTAGTGAAAAAAAGTTGTAATTCACCAATTTACTAAAATCGGGTCAAACAATTTCCCTAGTTTTTCAAAAAACTAACCATTTATTTATAAAATATTTTGCCACTTTTAATTAATTGGTCCAAACGTTTACCCTTTTTTAAAAAAATCAGCCCAAATTTTTTAAAACCGGCTCAGTTGTTAATAGGTTTTTGAAAAACTAGGGAAATTTATTAAAATTAAATTAAAACCCTAGCAAATTAATGACGCCAGCAAATTCAAAATTTCTTTTCCCTGTTATCACAAATATAAAAAGTTAGAGAAACGAATACCAAACCCTATATTTCATACAATTTTCCTAAGAAAAATTCTTCTTCTCATCATTAGTGTTAGAGAATTATGAGAATTTATCTCCTATGATAAAATGATATAAAAACATCAAAATAAACTCACTTAATTGGTTCGTCAAATTAAAAATGTGTTTGAACTCTGCAATAATGAACCTAACACTAAAGTGAGTACAAGAAAAATTTATGAAAGATAAAAAATTTTGAGAGCTCTCATTTATCAAAAATCTAAATTCTAATATTTTTTATCAGTTTTGTAAATGCCTAAATGTTAATTTATAACCATTTTCAATCATAATGTAGATATAAAAAATTGTAATCATTTTTGTCATAATATAGACATAAATATCATAATCGTTTTGTCATAACAGTTATAAGCATTTTTGTTATACTATAAACATAAATATTGTCACCATTTTTTCATAATATAGAAAATAAATATCATAACCATTATGTCATAACATAGACATAAATGAGAAAATAACTATAACTATTATAAAACTAACTAAAAGTCTATGTGTTGAGCGGATAATTAAAATATTTATTCTTTCAATTAAATGAGTGATTTTTAAGACTCAATTTTTTATTCACTTCAATATTATTTTGAGCATTAAAATATTTTATCAGGTATATTATACTCATATTAATGCCCAAAATGATACATCATTATGTGTGTATATATCCATTATGTATCCATTTTCAACAAATACTCCATTGCCATCCTAAAGTTGGAAATTCATACGTGTGATCATGGTGTTTACTTCCTAGTTGCATAGGAGGTGGAAGCTAACTCTTCTCTAAATTGTAATACTTCCTCTCTCTACAATGTTATGTCAATTGGTTTGTGAGGAGACTGAGACTGCCATGGTAATTAGCCTCTTTTAAGTTGTACATAGTCGTCTTTTATTGTCTCTGCATAACTCAATTTTTTCTTTAATAATTTAGAACACATATAATATATACTATTTTATTCACAACTTCTGCACTATAGAACTTAGTGTCTAATTCTTTAGGACTCATTTTGTAACAAATTTTTTTTTAATACTTTTTGGTTTTCTAATTTATTAAAAAATTTGATAAAAAAAATTATTTTCTTATTTTATTCCCTCTTTAGTATCAACAAATAAATGTAAAGTTAACTAATGACAACATGAAAAGTAAATCTGAAATTATTTAAAAAAAAAAAATTTCTAAGTTTCAAAAGTAATAAAAATTTTAAAAATAAAATTTAGTTTCAAGTTAATGCTAAACATGAAAATGTAATTAATTATTTTGAAAACTAAAGATAGAAAAATTATAACATGAAAATGAACTGCAGGTTAGAAAAGAATCCCTCAATACTTTAGGAAAAGGATTTTTTCGAGTTTATTGAAGAATCACCCCCTTGTAGCAAATTTTTTTTTTAAGTACTTATTACTTTGAAAATTGATCAAAATAAGAATACTCTAAAAAGTGTCAACACTCTCAATAGTAGATCATTTTTACTAGATGAAATCGACTCTGTATATACGTTGGATCTATCTTGATAAAAAAATCAAAATTAAAGAAATAGAGCTATATTAATAGTTAAGGAGCAACTTTTATTTTTTCCTTAGATATTTTATTGTCTAAACAATATATTGGGATCATAATTTCATTTTAAGTATATTTTTGGTTTTTATTTTTGGTAAAATACTTTAATAATATCCATATTTAATAAAAATATTAATTTAATGTAATTTTTAATTTTATAAAGGATCTTTCATACATGTACAACACATATGTATTGAATGAAGAGCATTTGAGGTATTTTTTATACTATTTCCTCCACTATACATGCATTTATAGCTTCTCTCCTACCATTTTTAAATCCTTAAAATAAATATTTTAATATTATTTTGACTCATTTGATATTCTCTTCGATCTGTTTTATTTATTTATCACTTAAATGCTAAATAACTTCATTTATATTAAGTTTTTATTTATTAACCTGATTAAATTAATATTTTTTTTCTCATATTATTCTTTTACGTTTAGGCAATTTTTATGATTCTAATAATAATAAAAATAATGTTAAAGCTTATTCAAATTCCAAATAAAACACTTGGACAATAATCTTTGTAATATTAATATTGTTTATAATAATGGTATTATAAAATTAAGAAATATGACTATATATTAGTTATGCATGCAAACTATTTTTTCTTACTCCCACAAAACTATTCTATTCGGCCACTTAAGTTTAATTGTTTTAAAATTGGGTCAAACAATTTCCTTAGTTTTTCAGAAAAGAGGCCCTTTATTTATAACATATTTTGCTAGTTTCAATTAGCAACCCAAATGTTTGCCAATTTTTTTTTAAAATGGGCCCAAATTGTTCGTAGGTTTTTAAAGAACCAATCCAGTACTTAATTTATTAAAATTCCATTAAAACCCAAGCAAATTAATGAGGCCGGCCTAATCAATTTTTCTTTTCCCTATGATATTTTCCCATTCCCCTAGACTCTAAATACAGAGTGCCAAACCCAAGTTCTATTTTTTGAGCCAATTTTTAAACCGATTTTTTTTTTGTCCGGTTTCAAACAAAAGAAGCTTTTATTTTTTGGGTTTTTTAAAATCCGGAAAATTTTCTTATTTTGGGTTGATTTTTACATCTGTTTTAGAAATCGGTGAATTTATTTTTAATTTAAAGCAAAATCTAAAATTTTATGTGTTCATAGAAATTCAAGACAACAACACAAATAATCCAATAATTTTCTAACCTCTCTTTATCCTAATTAGAGTTTTGGACTCTTAAAAGTCACAATAATTTAACCAATTTTAGAGAATTTAATTTAAAGGCTTAAATTCTAAAAATTATAAAAACTTACTTATATTATTGTAAAAATGAAAAAAAACTTCTTTGTTGAAAATGAAGATTCTTTAATTTGTTGAAGAAATTGAAAATTTCTTTGTGGGATAAATATAAAATTGTTAGGAAAGTGATTATTGATAAAGGTTTTGAAGAAAAATTGAAGGTAGGATTTTTGAGGATTATGGTGGTGTTTGGATGGAGAAATATTTAGGTTTTTGTGAGAAAGAGTGAGAAAATGAGAAAAAAAATTTAGGATTTTTGTATAGGAAAAAAGTATTTCGACCAAAAATGTGTACTCGAGCCACGGCGCAATGTTTTTCATACCACGAGGCGAGCCTCTTTGTATTCTGACCACTTGAACATTTATTGCCTCATGCCGTGGCACGAATAAAAGCATGACATGGCACATCTTAAGCTACATTTTACACTTGTTTTCACGTTATCCCTCTTTTTTACATTAAATTAAATAAAAATCTAAAGTTTATAACCATACATAAGTTAAAAATCACACAAAAATAAATAACAAATAAATTAATTATCAAAAAATAAAAATAAATAAATTAAACCAATAATAAATAATAATGGGTTACCTCTTAACTAGGACTATAAGACTATTTTTATCATCTTTAATGAGACTTTACATTAAACGACTTCATCATTTTGTAAACTTAATATCCCCTCATTATTGAGTTATTTTATTTCCTAACCTTACACCTATTCCGTGCCTTGCTTCTGCAAGTGCTTGGTTAATTTGCTACATATGTGCTTCCATCTTCTTAATGAAAATTTTCACAGAGTCCAACGTTTGATTAGCTTGTGATTGGTTACCTTTGTTAACTTGAATGAATGAATTCAAATTGTTCTCTAAATATGACTTATTAAAAGGATTTTAGGGCATTTGTTAGTGGAATTTATAGTCTGGTGGGTTTGAGCTTTGGGCAAATTGAGAGTTGTTTTGCCTCAATGAGAAATTAGGATAATTTCTATGTCTAGGATTGTACGTAGTACCATTGTGGTTATACCTAGATCTTAGTTGATATCCCCCTAGTACATTGACCTGCTCGGGTCCAATACTAGCTTCTACTTGATAGGGACAAATATCTGCATCATATCCCAAAGTATTGCACACACCACATTGTTTTATACTTGTTGTGGCATGTGTAGTAAGAAACACGACTTGCTTGGTTTGTTGGGTAAGTTGCATTAGAATTTCAGTACCAATCTATTTCATGGACTCTCGCTTTCCTTACTTTGGAGCTTTTTTTATTGCTAATTAGCAATAAGGGGAAAAGTTTGGACTGTTGTGTAAAAGTCCCTATTGAAAAAAAGTAAATCTTCATTAAGCAATCCATGAAAAGAAGGTAACATGCAAAAATAAATGTTTGGTAATTTATAGTTCCTAGAAACTTCACCAGACAATTGCAATGTCAATTATTAGCATTATAAACTCCTTTACTATGATTTCTCTACGTGGTGAATTGTTTTTCCATTTTTATAGGTTCAAGTAAAGAATCAAAGTTAGGTTAAGAATTACACTCTACAAAAGGCTATAGGTTGTTAAAATGCAACTTTAAAGATGTAAGAGGGTAACCTACGAACCTTCTACCTCGAATACACTAAATAAAACAAAAATTAAATTTATTTGTCAAGTAAAAAAAATAAAAAAGATAGAGTAAATATACAAATATAAAAAACAATAAATGTTCGTACACAAAAATACAAAACAAATAGTAAATAATAATTAATAAAATTTTGCACATACTAGTAAAAGAAAATAATTTATACAAAAATAAATTTATTACACAAATATTACAAAAAATTAAAAGAAATAAATAATAAAAGAAAAGAAAATTAAAAATAATGAATAAAGAATAAATAATTTTTATAAGAGACAAAAAAAAATAAAATTAAAATTTGTTCATTATTATTTTTTAAAAAGGAAAAGAAAAAAAATTAAAAATATAATTTTTTAAATAAAGAAAATTTAAAATTTAAAATATTTAAAATTAATTAATAACTTAGGTATTTAAAATTCTAATTAAAAATCACAATATTTATAATATGATGTTTTTTTAAGATTTTGATAATAAAAACACTATTTTTTCTCGACAATGTCGTATAAAATTTAGCAAGTTTTTGATACTATTATCAGATTCTCTATCAATGGCACCAAAACCTTGATGCACAAAATTATTGCGAATAGATATTGTATAATTTATAAAATAGCTCATAAGTGCATAAATCACTCATAGAAAGTTATAAGTATACCTCTAAGGTTGTTATAATAAGAGGAATCATGTGATTTTTAAATTATTCAACAAATTCTTAAAAATCAAATTAAATAACCTAAATATCCTGTCATGATTATTTTTGATTGAGTTTCTAAACTGTTGACATAAAAATAAAGATAAATTCAATAAATATTTAGGAAATTAAATATTTATTATGCAATGGAGAATTTATGGAATATATTTGCTAAAGATTAAGTAAGTTATTAAATATATCAATTAAGATTATTGATTCTCTTTTATATATAGAAATAGAATATTAATTAAGTCTGTTCTTTTTTATTCATTAAAATCAAAAATTGTGTTCAATAAATACATAAGTACACGTATCGCAACAAAGAATATACTGATAAGAAAATATCGTTTTCACGAAAATTATGTTATTAGAAACTAATTTTTAATACAAAAAAATAAAAATCAATTTTTGTGTGTTTTTATATTTTAAGAAAACAAAATTAAAAGAACTAAAAATACATAATAATAATTAATTAAATCAAATTTGACAGTTAAGAAGATATATGAGAAAATATCTAGGAATAATTAATCTCCAAATTTTCTAAACATGTTAGTCATTAAAATCCCTCCAATATAATTATCAACCAAGTACATGATCAATTAAATCTAACTTAGCATGTATTCCTCTTTTAAATAAACTACCCACTATATAGTAATTAACCTAATTACACTTTCATGTTAATTAAATTGCATACTACTAATTAAGTTCATCAATTATAAATCACATACGTAAAAATCATACATCTCTGCCTAGAAACTACATAGTTATTTAATCAAGACAAACAATTAAATCATTCTCTCTAATCTATTTAATTATCTCCATAGATCAATTGTTGGCCAAACAATTCATAGCATACAAATCAGATTAAATAATATCACGTGTTGAAAATTGGGTTCATAAAACCCCTAGATTAATAAATTAAATAGACATAATTTTGTTTATAAAGCTCATATTTTTCATAAAAAAACATAAAAATTGATAAAGAAATGAGAATAATAAGAAATACAATCAATATCTTGAATTATAATAACAAACTCCTCTTTAATCTCCACCAAAATCATATCATCTTTTGAATTTTTTTGTGTTTTTATCTCATCAACTCGTATAACTCACTACAAATTTTCTCTCAATAAGAACACTAAAATCAATCATGAAGATGTGCATAAAAATTTGAATCAATCCAATTAAAACTAGTAAAAATATCACATGATTAATGTAAGTATCTTAACAAGCATGTTACATTCCTTATCCTAGCCATGAAAACCAATTTTTATCATTGAGTTCATATGTTTCATATCAAGCATGCATGCATTTAGTTTCCATATATTTATCAATATCTACCTAAATCATGATTAAAAACATCATAAAAATAAAACAAATTTTCCTAAAAATTTAAAATGCATATTAAATACTAAAGTAGAGAGTGAAGTTTCCTAACCTAAACTTAAATTGCACTTTGTCCCGAATGTGTACATATAAAGATGATAAAGTAAAAGGAAAGAAAACTCCCTTAGTCTTGGCACACCACATATGTCGGTAAAATGCTCAATGTTGTTACATCATTACTCTCCCCATTAATTCACCTACAAAACAATAACAATAAAATTATAAGTCAAATAACATTGGATTGTCGCCCAACCAACGTCACGTTTAACGTACTTAACTAGATAGTCATATCAAGTCCTAAGGTATATCTCTGTATGTCTATTTACTTTTGAGTTTCCTCAAAAATAGTTTGAGTCTTGATTTGTTCAATAATACTTTATGTTCTTGTTTCAAAACAAGGTGCTCAATTCTCTTATCATGTCATATTTTTGTTTTCTTTTTTGTACTTTTTGGCATTATTAATGCACTCTATCATAGCTAATCTAATTTATGTATTTCCAATATCTTTTTCACTTCTTTATTGGACTTTTTTGCTTTCCCACTTGATTGGGGATGGTAGGGTAAAAATGTGAGTTCTAAACTTACTGGCCCTTCAATAGATGGTTTAAGCTTAGATCCTATCTTAAAACTTTCCACAACCACATTAAGTAAATACATGAGAGGTGTAACCTCCAAATAGTTCACACAATCAATATTATCAATTATAGATTCCACACTTTCAAAATTAAAACCGATTGAGTTGTTTATTAGTGAGTTTACTTCCTTAATCACAACATCATGAATAATAGTCTTAAGTATGGGTGACTTAACAAATTCCTTTATGCTATCATCTATCCTAAAGCATTCATTAGAATTATCAATATCATGTGTTGCTAAGAATAGACGCCCAAGTATGATAGGAATGTTATAGTCCTCTTCCATGTCCAGTATAATGAAATGCGTTAGAAAGATGAACTTGTCTACTTTTACTAACATATGTTCTACATACCTTGAGGTATCTTAATTCATCTACCTACCATTTTTAATGTTACTGAAGTGGTTTTGGTTTTACCAACTCCCAATCTTTGGAAGACCGATAATGGCATATGGTTAACGCTTGAAGCTAAGTCATACAACACCTTGTCAAAATGGATTATCTCAATAGTGCAAGGAATGTCAAAGCTATCCGGATCTTTCAAAATTTGGGGTAGTTTTCTAGCAAGGATGGCACTATGACATTCAGTCAGGGTTATTGTTTCATTATCTCCAAGCCATCTTTTCTTAGACAAGATGTCCTTTAGAAACTTGGCATAAGAAGGCGTTTGTTCAAGTGCATCTACAAATGATATATTTATGTGTAGCTACTTAAAGACATCAATTTTTTTGGAAATTGTGTGTCTAAATTTTGCTTTGGAAGTATTTGAGCGAAAGGAATAGCGGGTTTGTAAAGGTTTTTCTCTCTTGGATGAATTTTTCCTTTTAAGTGTTGTGTTTATCCACTTGTTCCTCATCATCCATATTAGTTTCTGGCTCCTCCTTATCCTTTTTAGTCTCATATTCCTCCTCATCCTTTTGAGTCTCATATTCCTCCTCATCCTTTTAAGTCTCATATTCCTCCTATAGAGTTTTACCACTTCAAAAGGTGATGCCGTTGCAATACTCCTTACCTTCTCTTCTTGGGTTAATAATTGTGTCACTTGGAAGGTTACCTTAAGGCCTTTGCTAAGCCTATGAAAGTTGCTCCATTTATGTCTCTAAATTTTGAATTGAAGACTTTTAAATGGAAACTATTATATTTATTGAGTGGATAAAGTCTTTCATCATCCCCATTAAAGTGTTTATGTTGTTCTCAATAGAGTACTTACTCTTTTGGGCTTATGATTGCTTTGGTTATTGAAAACCAGGTGGTGGAAATGATTAATAGTTGAATTGATTACCATCTTGATTGTTGTTATTACTACAACTAAAATTTGGATATTTTATTCATCTTAGATCATATATGTTTGAGTAGGGATTATTGTTTTGATTCACATTACCCACATAGAATGCTAATTCAGTATTATTTGGACAATTATCAAATAAATGGGCTCCCATGCTTTGAATCTTCCCAAGAAATTCTTTAAATCTTTCTCATGTTTCATATAAAGATTCCCCTTCATAATGTTGGTAAGAGATAATGCCATTCTTAAGCTTGGTATTCTTTATTGGTAGAAAATATTTCATCAAGAATTTCTCCACCAAACCATTCCAAGTTGTAATGAAATCAAGTAGCAAATATTTTAACCAAACTCGAGCACAATCTCATAAAGAGTAAGGGAATAATCTAAGCCTAAATGCCTCTTCGGTCACACCACTAAATTTGAATGAATATCCAACTTCAATAAACAATCTGAGGTGTAGATAAGGATCTTTTATTGGTAATTTACTAAATTATCCAACTTTTTGTAGCATTTGAAGCATCACTGGCTTTATTTCAAACTGATTAGCTTGAATGTTTGGCCTTGAAATACTTGGATTCAGCTCCTCCAACGTAAGTGTTGCATATTCATTTATAACTCTATCCCTATCATTCATTAAAGGTATATGGTTTCTAAAATTTAGCTCATTCTTGTTTTCTCTAATAGATTAGCCATTTCTTCCACTTGGGTGACAAATTTTTGTTTTCTTATTAATCTTAAAGTACACCCAATTTTGTGATCTAAAAGCAAGATTTCTCCCTCACGAACTATGCTCATGCAATAGACTCAAATGTGTTTCTAATAGTACTAAAGGAGATGTTTAAATTAAAACTAAGTAAAAATTAAAACTAAATAAATAAATGAAAATAACTAACTAGATAACAAAATAAATTAAAATTATGAAAAATAAATAAACAAAATAAAATAAAAAAATTAATTTCTAATGTTTATAATTTCTGACAACGGTGCCAAAAGCTTCATTGGACATGAATTGTATTCAATGAATAAAAAAGTATACATATTACAACAAGCAATTTAATGATAAGAAAATATCATTCTCACGTATATTATGTTATTAGAAATTAATTTTTTTAAAAAAATAATAATTTTTTTGTGTTTTTATATTTTAATGAAGCAAAATTAAAAGAACTAAAAATACATAATAATAATTAATTAAATTAGTTTTGGTAATTAAGAAAATATATGAGAAAATATCTAGGAATACTTAATGAAGACAAACAATTAAAAAATTCTCTCAAAATCTATTTAATTGCCTTTATAGATCAATTATTGGCCGAACAATTTATAGTATAAAAATTGGGCTAAATAATATAATCAAATTAAAATTATAATTGGGGTAAAATTTTAGATTATCACATGTTAAAAATTGGGGCATAAGACCACTAGATTAATAAATTAACTAGACATAATTTTGTTCATAAAGCTCATATTTTTTATAAATAAAGACAAAAATTGATAAAGAAAGGAGAAGAACAAGAAATACAATCAATCTCTTCTTGAATCTCCACCAAAATTGTATCTCCTTTTGAATTTTTCTAAATCAATGAAGAAAGAATTATAAAATTTTGAAAGTAAATCTAGCTTCATACTTGATCGATCTTCAACTCCTTCTAATGGCTCTAAGTTATTGTTCTTCTTAACCTAAATCCTAGCTAAGACAAAATTGAATTATTATGTTCCAAATTGTTGCTAATAAGGTTAAAACTGGTCTAATATTTTTTAGGTAAAGTATTAGCTTTGATCAAATGACTAAATTTTATAGTTGGACATAAAAGAACCATTGATGTGTCAATTATTTCTCCCATCAATCGATCTAGTCCCTTGCTCAATTGATCTAACCATTACATTGTTTCGACCTGAGAGCACTCGATTAATGTTTGAGTTAGGCTCGATTGATCAAGTCCTTTTTGGATTGATCAAGATCCTTGTAGATCAATCTAACTATAATAAGGAAATCCACCCTAGAACCCGCGATCGATTGAGTTAGTGGTAGTTTTATTATTTCCTTAAATTCTATATCTTTTCCATTTGAGCTCAGATTGACTTTTTTCCTACTTCATTAGTGTACATAAGATAAGTCTTTTAACTAATATTCACTTCATATTCAGACAAAAAGCTAGTGTAGAATGCTAAAGAACTCTACTTTCGTAGAGTTATTAACACTTCCAAACTTAACTCTTTACTTGTTCTCAAGTAAAGCAGAGGCAACTTATTTATTCACTATACTAACAATATATGGGTATTTACTAATGAACATGATTTCACCCTTATAGCATAGGCGACAAAAATGTAACCCCTTCAAAGTTCACATAAATGTATAATAAAGGGATTGCATGGCTATCAACCAACACATTTCAATGAAAGCATATGCAAGGTATTTGTTACAAGATAACTTTGTGTGTGTTTTCAAATCATGTAACCCACTGTATATATGAGATAGGTTAATGCAAATCATATAATTGTCATAGAGTTCCAAAACACATGTCATAGGTTCATTCTTCTCATTCCTTTGCACTAATATAGATGTATATTTGATAGAAATCAATAGGAATTCATATGTTTGAAATGTACGGCTTAGGTTGGGTAGGTATACGAGAATATTTTAGTTAATTCACACTCTAAACTTACTTTATCATTCATGTGCAATTAAAATTTTCTTCATCTCTTAGTACACCTTATTCCTTTTCTCATTCTTTTCCACATTCTTGACTTCTTTTTTTCAAATAAAACAAAGTCACAATACCCCTAATTTTTATTTTTTGCTATTTTTCTTCTCCATTTCAACTTTCCTTTGTTTACTATGGATGTTATGCTCTACTTATATAAAGTGCATCCCACATCACAACCCTTTTTTTCTATTTTTCTTCTCAATTTCAACTTTTCTTTGTTTACTATGGATGTTATGCTCTACTTATATAAAGTGCATCCCACATCACAACCCTTTAGCACTAATTAATTTCATTATAAACATAAGCTATGGGTGTGAGGTAAGTGAGATACATTATTATGTTCTTTTTGGTTAAGTTAAGATGTTGGTTATATAAAAAAAACTTATTAGGAGCACATAGATGATTATGGAAACAATATATATGGTTACTTTGAAAGGTTTACGACTCTTCTACAAGAGTGATCTTTGGTCACAGAAATTTAGTCACAGTGTTTTTAAAAACTGAGGCCTCAGGGTTTTGCTCACAGTCTAATAAAATCCTTGACCATAAGTTAAATTACAAAAATTACAAAAATTACTTAAATATAAACAAATTTATATATTTACAATTATTAAATGACTATGATCTAATTAAAATAATAGTCTCATTCTTTTTAAAACCGAAATCAAATAATATATTGTGTGTATTATTCATTAAAAAATACAAAAATCATTTTATATTTTTTTCATTTCCCTCTTAATTAATTTCATATATTTTCTCTCTTCCTTACCATACCAAATTTCCCTTCCAACTTGTTTTTACTTTTTTTCCTTCCCAATTTGTTTTCTTTTTCCCTCCTTTTTCATTCTCCCTCGCACACCTAATTCTTTTTTTTATTATTTTCCTTAGCTTTTTGCCCTCACTCTCTCTTTTTTTTTCAATAAGCTCTACCTTACCCAACTCCACTATACCTCTATCAATTTCTTCTCTATCAGTTCCACTTCTCTCTGTTTCTTCCTAGCCTTGGTTTCATATAATTTTTCTCACATTTCTCAATCAGCTCCATTCCTTCTCATGTTTCTCACTCTTCATTTCCTAGCCCAGTACCTCCAACTCAACCTGGTGCCTCTGTGAGTTAGCAATAGTGACAATTCTTGAGTTATACACTATTTTGGCCTCAACCTTTGACATCAGAATTATAACATACCTAATGATTGTTGGATTTTTTTGTCTCAATTTATGTCCCTTATTTCACAATTAATATGGCCGTTTGACCAATATTGAATGAAATAATTAAACTCACCATTCACCATCACCTATCTAATCTAGTGAGAGTGAAAATTCGTATGATATAAGGCCCTTATTGCCATAGTACCACAACTCACCCTTAATCCAAGATTGTGGTTTGAAAGGTTACTTTTCTAATTTACTAATAGATGAAATTGTAGGAAAGAGAAATGATAACCTAATAAGCCATGTAGCATTACTAGTCCAAGACTAGCAAAATATGATATAACTTGGGGACTAAATTGTAGGATTTAAAAGTTTAATGATTTATGTGTAAAGTTATAAAAAGAATTGGGATCAAATTGTACGTTTTAAAATTTTAATGATTAAGCTAAGTGATAACTGTATTTTATATAGTTATTTTCATCAATTTTAGTGATGATAATTGTTATGTTCTTTTAATATTTAGTTATTTTTTGTTAAATAAATTAATATTTTCCTTTTATGTGCTAAAAATACATTTTTAATAAAATTAAATAATTTGTATCGAAAATGTACTTAATTTCATATTTTTTTGTCCAAAAATATAATTTCAAATAAAAGAGTTGTTAATTGCAATTTAAAAAAGTTGAAAATATAATTTAAATTAAAATCGGGCTTAATTTCAATTATTAAAAGTTTAAAATTTAATTTAAATTACCAAAAGGGCTGTATTGCAATTAAACAAAGTTGAAAATGTAAATTGAAATATATTTGTGGGTGAAAATGTAATTAATAAAAATTGAATTTTCTGCGCAGGAGAAGAATTCCACTCGCATCATTCAACGCGTCCATCACTCACCGTTCGATCATCAATTCAACGGTCCAGATTTGGCGAGTACAACCAGACGAGGCAAAATCGTGTGTAAAATTTTCGCGCGGCTCGGCGTGCCAGTGGGCCCCACCTATCGCGCAGGCCGGCGTCAGAGTGGGACCCACATGTCGGCTGCGCAGATTCCCCCGAGGCGCATTGCTGACCGTTGGATCTCTTGAACGGTCCAGATTGAAGCGCGTGGAACCAAGCTGTCGCGCACTGAACCGTTCGTGTAGCAATCGTGTGTGACGCGGGTTATGGTAGCAGCGTGCATCCTCAGTTTTTACAGAATAAGAATCTGCCACGTGTCCCACTAATATTTAAGCAAATCAAAGTCCGACACGTGGCTATTTACAATGTGCGCGACCGCGCTGGATCACGCCCCGTTTCCAGCCGTTGCCTCACTTTCCCGACGCCCCAATCCCGTGCTTCAGTTTCTACGTGTGCCCGTTCCTTTCAACGAATGAGATGCGGCCACGTGTCCCACTATTTGTTTCAGAGAATCAGACGTTGACACGTGTCATGCATAAAGAATTAAAAAAATGCAGAATCAGCGCCCCTGTCTCACGCGTGAATTAAATAATATTTTTCGATAAAAATTATTACGCGTTTTTGATAAAAAAATAAAATAAAAATGTAATATTTTAGATGTATTTTTTAGCTATAAATAGGTGATGTTATGATAGAGTTTGGGAGTTTTTTTTAGTTTTAGAATTTTTGTGGTGTTCGGTTTTGGACTACAGAACACGTAGAAGCCATTTTTTGGCTTTTGTTGTGTTCTGGGTGTGCCAAATATTTTCGTTTCTTGATGTTTTAATTTTCCTTATTCTTCATCTTATTTTTCTTAAACTGTTGTAGTTTTTATTTTAATTTAATGAAGTAATTTAATTTTTCTAGGGTTGCATTTGATCTAAATTTATGAAGCTTTGATTTTAACTATTTTTTTGGAAAGATTTATAAGACGTTCGATTTGTTCATTCTATTTTGTGCTTAATGCTTTTTGATTATTTACGAATTTTATCAAAACGATTTGTGGCATAAAAATAAACTTGAGAAAGACATTTTTGTGTATATTGCTCGTAAATAGAATGACATGTATGATGAAGGATAGGAATATACCCTAATTGTATATGTGACCATTTGAGAACTTAGAACTTAATGAATCTTATTAAATTTAATTCTTATAGAGATATAGTGAATTAATTTAACGAGGTGTGTTTATACGGAGCTCGGAAGAGATGTATGAATAAAAATAGAAGTTTTCGGTTGACAAATTAAATGTACTAAAAAAATATAAATCAAAAGAAAATAATATGATTAAAGTGGAATAATTTGGTGAAAAATTGCAATCTTAGATTTCTCTTATTTTTTTGTTACCTTTTTCCATATCAACGATTGTTTTGGATAAAATCAGAAAGATACAATTTTAGTACTCAACAAACTATAGTACAAATCCTCGTGGGAACGATACTCTACTTACAAATCTTTATTACTTGTGACCGTGTATACTTGCACGATTTCTGTGTGTTGCAAAATAACACAACACTAAGGATCTTGAATTCTTATGATATGGTATAACCCATTTTGATACACGCCACATGAAATGTTTAGTTATTTGCTATTGTATATAATACTGCTATTGTCTTATATAAGAATTTGGCATGCTAAATACATACATAATATTACTTTTTAGATTATAATATTTATTGTATCGTGTCATATAGAATGAATAAGTCTTGGATGCTAGAGCCAAGATTTTCATAAGAGTATTTGGAAAGAGTAGAAGCATTTTTGAATTTTACTTAGATCGCTACCATAGACGATGAGTCTATTCGATGTCCTTCCAATGATTACATAAACATAGAATTTCAAAAAATTAATGACATACGATATCATCTTATTTGTAGTGGGAAGATTCGAACTTATACAAATTGGTATATACATTAGAATCCCTTAATTCAAGAGGTTGATGAAACGGACATACCACTGAACCACTAGTTCACATGCACGTATATAGAGGATTCCCCCATTGAAATAGAAAATGCAATAGAAAATGAGCCCAACATCAATCATGGTGAATTTAAAAACCTTAAAGTGAAATATGGCTTCTCTGATGTCATGTTCACTGATCTATTAGAGTTAAATCCTAAAATGCTCCCAAAGATAAATGAGTTGCCTACTTCTATGTATGAAGTGAAAAAGATAGTGAGTAAGTTTGGTACGAAGTATGTGAGGATTCATGCTTGTCCAAATGATTGTATCCTTTATAGAAAACAATACCAAAATGTTACTTAATGTCTGGAGTGTGGTACTTCAAGGTGGAAGCCTACATCAAATGGTAATGAAGTAAAATGAGTGCAGACTAAGGTACTTTGGTACTTTATGCCAATACCTCATTTTAAAGGAATGTTCAAAAGTAAGAAGACATCAAAGACTTTGACATGGCATGTACAGAAAAAATCCATGGATGGTATTTTGAGTCATCTAATAGATTCCTTATAGCAACCTAAGTAGTAGATAAAATTACTGACTGGTGATTATTATCACATATAATCTTCCTCCATCGTTATGCATGAAAAGTAAGTTTATGATACTTTCCATGTAAATATTTGGACCAAAACAGCCGGATAATGAAATTTTATTTCAATTTTTTCTTTATCAAAATAGGTGGCTAGCTAAAAATAATTTAAAATATTTGTACATTATATCTTAATCATGAAGGAACTTACACTGATGGTGAAATTGATGAGATGCATAATGGATGGGTAGAGTTCACAAATCGATTCTTACTGTGATAGTTAGTTAGTTAGACTATCTATGTACTCTTATTTACTTTTTTGTTAGATTGATTTAGAACACTTAAACAAGCTAGCTAGTAAGGTTTTATTGTGTTTTGGTGCATAAACTCTCAAATGTAATTGAACTCTTAATTTTAATATAATATGACTTTTAATATTGTAATTGATAAATTTATTGTAATTAATATTGAAAAATAGGGTTAATGTAGATGTATTTAATCATGGTTTAAGTGTAACCAAGACAGTAGACATACCATTTGGTAATGATCTTTTATAATACTGTGACCATAGACATACCATTTAGTCATGGTCTTTTATAAGACCATGATCATTGACATACCATTTGGTCACGATCTTATAAAAGACCTAGACCAAAGGGTATGTCTATGATCTCTATTTTCTTTAAGACCATGACCAAATGATAAGTATATGGTCACATTTTTATAAAAGACCGAGACTATATACAAGCGTTTATAGTCTTTCTTACTTAGGCCTTGGTTTTTATAATCATATCCATAGATCTACAATCATAGTTAAAATCTAAGGCCATATATCAATAATGTAGTAATGTCAATAAGTACAAATAAGGCCTAAATCACTTTTATAACTTATCATCTATATTTTTTCCTCAAGGGATAATAAATGAATTCTAAAAACTGTACAAAACTCAATGCACTTAGCATCATTTGCACAAAAAAATTTCCAACAATATATCTGAGGCCATATATTTAAATGATTTAACTTCAAAAATATAATTGGAGAATTCCATTACAACTATTGGAGCTTAAAAAGATAACATATGTAAAGCATCACATATGTTTCGAAAATTAAAAAAGAGGATATACAAAAAAGGGTTCCAAGTGATGCATAGATGAGTATGTCGCGGCATGAAATTTTTGTATGCTACGATGCGAGGCCATAGGAGTGACATCAATACATCCCAAAAATTATGTGGGCCATGGAGTGAAAAATTATATAACATAGTGCGACTATAGTGGACCATGCCCAAACTATGTACAACTTATGTATATTGTGGCTTAAAATGTATGGTGCAGTGCTAATCTAAAAATTCCACATTTCTCTCCTTTCCTCAGCCTATAAATAGGACCTTATTTCTATTGTAAAAAATTTCCCTTAACCCTTTATCCTTTATTCTTTACAGTTTTTAGTTTTTCTTTTATTAATTTAAAGTTCTTCTCTCATTTTAGAGTTGAACAAATTTAGTTTATATAATATTTTCTAGTTTTAGTTCAATAAAAAGTGCAACAATTTTGTTTAGAGGCTTTCTAGAACAAAATAAATTCTAAAGAATTATATTGAGATATATTTAAGTGTATTCTTTTCATATTATCTCTAAGTGTTGTTTTACATGTTATATATTTAATTTGTTGATTATTTACTAAACTATGCATGTCTGGCTATAAATAATATGAGATATTAGTAATGTTGTTAAACTTTTGAAATATTAAAGTATATTAAACATTTTTATAAAATAAATTAAGTTTTATTTCTTCATCAAAATTAAAACAAATTTTGTAAATAAAAAATATATTGAACAAGTATTTTTCGTAATAAACAAGAGAGTTAAATTTAAAATTTAAATTATCTAAATCTAATTTAGAGTAATACTTCTTGATATTAGTCAATTATAGTCTAAATCTAATTTTGAAGCTTGGTCTATTTCAAAGTGATGAATCTTTGAACGTAGAGTGATAAGTACACTTTTCTACTTAATATTTGCTCGTTTTATTCAATAAGTAATATTTTTGGGGTTAAAAAATATGCCACGCGGATGACACACAAGCATATAAGTTGATTCAGCAAGCCACACAGATTCCACGCAAATAGAGAGGCCCAATAATAGAAATTTGTGTGTACAGTGTGATGTAGTGTTATGCCACATGTTCATTTCGAGTTTGCAAGATGGTCAAACGATCATGCCATATGTTATATTGCTATTTTTCAACTCCTTCCACCTGTACACCACGCCATTAGCAACAGCGAATCATAGATCGACACGTTTCAATGACTCAACCTACTTTAAAAGCGATTAGTCCTCCCACCACATGTCGTGCTTTGATTTTCCCATTAAATTCTATGTACCACATATCTCCTTCCTATTGGCTAGCGCTATTAATTTTTCCTTTTTTCATCTCAACCCTAGATTTGAAGCTTATCTGATGGTCCATATTCCACTTGAGCTATATTTAATCCCCTAATTTCCCTATAAATCCTAATGAGATAAAATTAACATAATTTTTATCAGATTTTGGATTTAAGTATGAAAATATGAATTTTGTAAACAAAATTATGTCTAGTTAATTTATTAATCTAATGGTCTTATGAATCTAATTTTCAACATATGATGATCTAATATTTTTACCCCAATTATAATTTTAATTTAATTATATTATTTAATCTGATTTTTATGCTATGAATTGTGTAGCGAACAAGTGATCTATATAGGCAATTAAATAGATTTGAGAGAATTATTTAATTATTTATCTTGATTAAATAATATGCATAGTTTATAGGCAGAAATATATGATTTTTATGTATGTGATCCATCATTGATGAAATTAATAAATAGTATACGATGTAATTGACATAAGAGTGTGATTAGGTTAATTGGTAGATAGTATATAGTTTACTTGAGAGGGAATAAATGATAGGTTAGATTCAATTGATCATGTAATTGGTTGGTAATTATATTTAAGGGATTTTAGTGATTCTTATGTTTAAAAAATTTAGAGATTAATTATTCCTAGATATTTTCTAATATATCTTCTTAGTTACCAAATCTGATTTAATTAATTATTGTTATTTATTTTTAGTTCTTTTAATTTTGGTTCCTTAAAATATAAAAACAAAAAAAATTATTTTTTTATTTTTTATTTTATAAATTAGTTTCTAATAACATAATCTTGGTGGGAACAATATTTCCTTATCATTATATTACTTGTTGTGATACGTATATTTGCATATTCATTGAAAACAATTTGCGTCTAATGAAGTTTTCGGTGCTGGGGATTATAAACATTAGAATTAATTTTTATTATTTTATGTTGTTTTAGTTATTTTTCTTTATTTATTTTTCATAATTTTAATTTAATTAGTTATCTAATTAGTTAGTTATTTTTATTTATTTATTTTAGCTAATTTTTTTATTTATTTTTTAAAATTTTAATTTATTTATTTTTAATTTTTATTTAGTTTAAATTAGACATCTTCTTTAATACTATTAGAAATACATTTGAGTATATTGCATGAGAGGGAGAAATCTTGCCTTTAGATTCTGAAATTGAGCATACTTTAAGATTAATAAGAAAACAACAAGTTCTCATCCAAGTGGAAGAAATGGCTAATCCATTAGAAATAAACATTAATGAGCTAAATTTAAGCAACAAGATACCTTTAATAGATGATAGGGATAAACCTATGAATGAATATGCAATACCAACGTTAGAAGAGCTGAATCTAAGTATTACAAGCTCAAATATTCAAGATAATTAGTTTGAATTAAAGCTAGTGATGTTTCAAATGTTACAAACAGTTGGTCAATTTAGCGAATTACCAACAGAGGATCCTCATCTACATCTCATATTTTTTTATTAAACTTAGACATTCATTCAAATTTAGTGGTGTGACCGAAGAGGCATTTAAGCTTAGATTATTCCATTTCTCTTTGTGAGACCATGCTCGAGCTTGGATAAAACTCTTTGCCACTTTATTCTATTAAAACTTAGAATGATTTGGCAGAAAAATTCTTGATGAAATACTTTCCACCAACAAAGAATGCCAAGATTAGGAATGATATTACCTCTTACCAAAAATATGAAGGGGAGTCTTTATATGAAGCATGGGAAAGATTCAAAGAATTGTTAAGGAAATGTCCTCATAATGGTATCCCACATGGGATCCAAATGGAGACTTTCTACAATGGTCTCAATACTCAAACAAGAACCATTGTTTATGCATCCACTAATAGAGCTTTGCTAGCCACATCTTACAATCAAGCTTATGATTTACTTGAGAAAATGGCTAACAATAATTATAAATGGCCAAGGTATAGAAGGGCGGCTATTAGAAGAATAGCCTAAGTGCATGAGGTAAATGATAACATGGAACTTACAACTCAAGTGTTATCTTTGGTAAATCTTTTGGAAGGCTCAAAATTTTCCAACGAGTATAAACCAGGTCTTAAATTTAGAGGTGTCTTGTGTGTTTTGTGTAAGAGCCCATTTGTTTGATAATTTTCCAAACAATACTAAATCAATATTCTATATGGGCAATGTGAATCAAAACAATAATTTTTACTCAAATACATATAACCAAGGATGAAGACAATATCCAAATCTCTGTTGGAGTATAACAACAATCAAGGTGGTAATCATATCAACCATCAATCATTTCCACTACCTATTTTTCAACAACCAAAGCAATCGCAAGACCAATATAAGAAGCTACCTACTAAGAATAATACAAATGCTTTAATGGGGATGATGAAAGACTTCATCCAGTTAGTAAATATAATAGGGTCCACTCAAGAGAAGGTAAGGAGCATTGCAACGCCATAACTTTAAGGAGTAGTAAAACACTAGAGGAGGAACATGAGACTCAAAAGGATAAGTATGACTATGAGACTAAAAATGATAAAGAGGAACCGAAAACAAACAAGGATGACAAAGTTAATGGATAAAGAGAGTAATGGAAAGGAACAAATTCAGCCAAAAAAGAGCAACCTCTACAAACACACTATTTCTTTCCCTCAAAGACTACAAAAGTAAAAGTTAGATATGGAGTTTTCAAAATTTATGGATGCCTTCTAGCAGTTGGACATAAATATATCATTTGTAGATGCACTTGAAAAAATGTCTTCTTATGCCAAGTTTCTGAAGGACATCTTGTCTAAGAAAATAAGGCTTAGAGATAATGAAACAATAACCCTGACTGAAGGTTATAATTCCATCCTTGCTAGAAAATTATCCCAAAAATTTAAAGATCTGGGTAGCTTTGACACTCCTTTCACTATTGGGAACATCCATTTTGACAAGGCACTATATGATTTAGGTTCAAGCATTAACCTTATGCCATTATTAGTCTTCCAAAGATTAAGGGTTAGTAAAACCAAACCCACTTTTGAAACATTACAAATGACAGATAGATCAATTAACCTTAGGGTTTGGTAGAACATGTGTTAGTAAAAGTAGACAAGTACGTCTTTTTGATGGATTTCATTATACTAGATGGAAGATGATCGTAACATTTCTATCATACTTGGTTGTCCATTCTTAACAACCAGAAAAAAACTCATTGATATACAAAAAGGTGGGCTTACAATGAAAGTACAAAATGAACAAGTGACATTTAAAGTTTTCAAATTATTTGAACCCCCTGATATTGATAATGCTAATGAATGCTTTTGGATAGATGATAACTCAAAATAATTTGTTGATTCATGCACACTTAATACTATTACTCATGATGTTATGAATAATGAAGTAAACTCACCAAGAAACAACTCAATCAATTTTAATTTTGAAAGTGTGGAATCTAATTGATATTGTTAATTCTGAGAACTATTTAAAGCTACACCTAACATGAATTTACCTAATATGGTTGTGGAGAGTTTTGAGATAAGATCTAAGTTGAAACCATTTATTGAAGGATCACCAAGTTTAGACCTCACACTTTTACCATATCATCTCCAGTCAAGTGGGCAAGCAAAAATGTCCAATAAAAAGGTGAAAAATATATTGAAAATACATAAATTAGATGAGCTATGGTGGAATGCATATAATAATGCCAAAAAGTACAAAAATAAAATAAAAATATGACATGATAAGAGAATTGAGCACCATGTTTTTAAAATAGAATATAAAGTATTATTGAATAAATCAAAACGAAAACTATTTTTGGGAAAACTCAAAAGTAAATGGACACATAGAGATGTACCTTAGGACTTGATATAACTGTCTATCTAAGGACATTAAACGTGACACTGGTTGGGAGGTAACCCAATTTTATTTGACATATATTTTTTTTTTGTATTATTGGTGAACTAATATGGAAAGTAATGGCACAACAACATTAGGCATTTTGATGACATATGTGGTGTACCAAGTCTAAGCAAGTTTTCTTTCCTTTTAATTTTTCATCTTTATATATGCACATTCGGGACAAGGTGAAATTTAAGTTTGGGGAAAGGAACTTCATTCTATACTTTAGTATTTAGTATGGATTTTAAATTTTTAGGGATTTTTTTATTTTTAGGATGTTTTTAATCATGATTTGGGTAAATATTGATAAATATATGAAAACTAAATGCATGCATACTTGATATGAAATATATAAGCACAATGATAAAAACCGGTTGTCATTAATAGGATAAGAAATGTAACATGCTCGTTAAGATACTTACATTAATCATGTGATGATATGCTTGTTAGTTTTGATTGGATTGATTCAAATTTTTATGCACATGTTCATGATCGATTTTGGTGTTCTTATTGAGAGAAAATTTGTTGTGAGTTATGCAAGTTGATGAGATCTATCAAGTTTTAGAATCTCTTTGATCATCCTTTAAGCCAAAATACTGAATAATATTTAGCAAAGAGATTATTTAGGCCTTATTTGGATCGATTGAACCTTTCAAGCTAACCATTATTAATATCCATAGTCACTCATTTGATCCTAACAAAGAACCTTTCATATATTTAAGCCACATTTTATGCCTAACCAACAAGTATTAACATTACCCGTGAATCTTTAGCTTCTATGAAAATAAAAAAATACAATCATGTGTTTTGCTATAAAGTGAGGTGAAATGTAAAACACTATAAAAAAAGAGAGGAAGAAAAACAAGCAAAACTCACAACACAAATTTTCCTCAAATGAATAAGAAAATAAAATTGAAAATAAGTTTAGTGGTGTTGTGAAGTTACAAAAGTGTATGATGAATGAAAACGATCATGTAAAGTCCTTATTGATCTTTAGCTAAGTGTATATTTATATTAATGGAGAGGGATGTGAAAAATAGACTTATGAGACTTATTATAAAATTGAATGGATTAGCATGCTCATATAAGTTGATTTTATGAGTGGATTAGAAGATATCATGTGCAACACACACACAAATCAATTCATCAAAAACCTTGCATATCCTTATACTGATGGAACGTTGATTGATGAATATGTGAATCTCTTTGTCAAAGAATTGTATGATTTTTGAAGGGGATAGTTTTTACTAAATATGCATGTATTAATAGATATATATATACTACTTATGTTATTTTATTTACTTATGCTTGGATTTACTTGAGGACAAGTAAAGAGTTAAATTTGCGGGTGTGATAACTCCATGAAATCAGAGTCATTAGCGTACTTTTTTACTTAATTTTTTCTCGTTATATTCAATAAGTAGTATTTTTAGAATTAAAAATATTAAAAAATAAAATTTCTAGTAAAAAGGGGTAAAAATATAAATTTTTGAGATTTTTTATGGATTTTTAACTAAGGACCAATTAAAAAATTCCATATGGATGCCACACAAGCACATCAATTGATTGGGTAAGCCACACAAGTAGATAAGCCCATACAAAAAAAGCTAGGTGTACAATGTGACACAGGGCTACACCATATGTCAACACTACATTCATTCTGAGTTCGTAGTGCAGTCAAATGACCATACCATATATTCCAACGCTATTTGTCGACTCCTTCCAATAGCACACCATGCCATCCATAACAATGAATCATAGATCGTCATTTGTCACTGACTCAACCTGTATTAACTGTGACCAATCCTCCCACCATACATCGTGCTCTGATTCATCCATTAAATTCTACAAGACATGTGTCTCCTTCCTATTGTGTAGCACTATTGATTTTTCTTTTGTTCATCCTAACCCTTGATCCAATGCCGATCTGACGGTCTATATTTTACCTGAGCTATATTTAACCCCCTAATTGCCTCATCATACAACCATTTTTCTCCTTTTTTTTATAACGAGGATTGATCTTCAATAAGTTTAAATGCATTCTGTAATGTTATTAAAAATATATCAAGTATATATCATCATTAATAGTAAAATAAAAAATATTTTTTGCATAAATGGAAAGGTTGAACCTGTCATCACTTACTCTATGTATGATTGTGCCTCATTATTATTTACCAAAATAATTCGGTGTGCTTTTTCCCATAGAGTGCGATCAATAAACAATTTCATACTTCCACCAAGCATAGGGTTACCTACTTGAATCATGTGACATTCTAAGAATAACTTGTGTGTAGGATTCAAAATTTCAATGCAACCACTAAAGTATTCAGAACAAAACCCAATCGTCTCTTCAGTAATGTAACATTCCACCATGCATCCTTCAGGTCGATTTCTATTATTTACATATCCTTTAAGGACTTGCATGTATCTCTCAAAAGGATACATCCACCTTAATTTAGTAGGACCACACAATTGAACCTCTCGAACTAAATGAATACACAAGTGAGTCATTATATCGAAGAAAGAAAGAGGAAAATATTTTTCAATTAGACACGAAGTCTTTACAACATCTTTCTGTAAAGAGTTTAACTCACCAATTGATATAGATTTCTTGCATATTGTATTGAAGAATGAGAAAATACAAATTATTGATAATCAAACATGTTTTGGAAGAATAGATCTAATAGCAACTGGTAATAACTATTGCATTAAGATATGACAGTCGTGTAATTTCAATCCATAAAGTTTCTTATTAGGTGATAGACACAAAATTTCATAACTTAGATGAGTAACCATCAAGAAATTTCACACCAGCCAAACATTTACAAAACACATCCTTCTCTTTTGTTGACATTGTATATGATACTGGTAGCAAGTATGTTTGATTCTTATCATTTTCCACCCTTGGTGCCAATTCAGGTTGTATGCCTAGTTTCTTTAAATAAAGTCTTGCATTAATTCCATCCTTCTTTTTTCCAAGTATCTTAAGTAATGTACCAATCACGCTCTCACATACATTTTTCTCAATTTTTGACATCTAAGATGTGACGAATTTGTAGGTCTTTCCAATAAGGTAATTCCCAAAATATTGATTTTTTATTCCAACAACCATGGTCTACTGATTCAGTAACATTTTCATTTTCACCCCTTTTATTAGTTGACCTCTTTTGTCTCCCTACCTTAGTGAATATTCTTTTTTTTCATCTTTCCATATCGTTTGAATGTCATACCATTTAATCACCTTAATATCTCAACACCTTGCAAAGGTCTTGGTGCAGGATCATGATCTTCTTCACCATCGAAAAGTTTCTTTTGGTATCTAAACTTGTGTGCAGATGTAAAAAATCTTCTATGTCTTCTATAAGACATCTTTCGTTGGTGAAAAAGATAATTTGTAGAAGTGCCATCACTACATATAAGGCATACCATATTACCTTTTATTGCATGTACTGATAAGTTCTCATAGGTAGGAAAATCATTAATTGTCTACAAAAGGACCCCCCTCAAGTTAAAGTGTTCTTCTTTATATGCATCGCAAACATTTACACCATCATTCTACAATGTCTTTAAATCATCTATTAGAGGCTGAAAATATACATCAATATCAACACTAGGTTGTTTTGGTCCTAAGATCAATAATGTTAACATCATGAATTTTCTTTTCATACACAACCAGCGAGGAAGGTTGTGTGTTACCATAATTACTGGCCAACATCTATTTCTACTACTAAGGGAATTATGTGGATTAATTCCATCAATAGCAATGGAAAGACAAAGATTGTGCTGATCATATGCAAATTGAGGGGATAAATTATCTAATACTTTCCAATTTGGAGAATCACAAAGATGACGTAGCACCCCATCATCAGATGGATTATCTGAATGCCAAGTCAACATCTTTGATGTCTCTTTACTTTTGAACAACCTTTAAAATTGAAGAATCGAAGGAAAGTACCAAAGAACCTTTGTGGGCACACCTTTCTTAGGTGTTGTCTCATTTGTAGCATGCTTCCATCGGACAATTATCGAACAATCGGACAATCATCTAATGTCTCATATTCTTTTCTATAAAGAATGCAATCATTTGGAAAAGCATGAATCTTATGATATTCCAAGCCAAATCGACTAAGAGATTGCTTGACTTCATATATTGAAGATGGAAACACCATGAATCATATTTTTCTGTATGTACATTATGATAAGATGTATATAATCCACTCACATTCGTATTTATCTCTTCCCCATGAGTATTATCAATATTTTCTCCATGATAATACCAACATTTATCACTCAAAAGAATACCACTATGAATAAGGTGATACTTAACCTCGTCAACATCATGAAATCGCTCATTTTTACATTTAACATATGAACATCGAATCATACTAATTTCATTATTACTATTTCTACAAGCAAATTCCAAGAAATGTTCAACTCCAGAAATGTAGTCACTCTCAATTCTACACTTTGACATCCAAGTTTTGTCTATTTTCTATTAATGACATTAATTAAGCATATTAAATATGTATCCAAAAAATATATTTCAGGTATTATTATATATGAATTCCCTAATTATTAGAATATATACCGAAACATACATAATACAAAAATTAATCATTTTAAAATTTTATTACTTTTATTAAATAAAATATAATTATTTATATGTAAAAAAATTTATCCACGTACGATAATTAATAAAAAACAATATGCACGCCATTATTGAAACTAGCTAATATAAAAGTCTCTCTTCTTCCAAAAGGAAAGAAAAACGCATTATTATTTATATTGGAGCAAAATTGCCTAGAAAATCCACTAGTTAAAGTAGAGACAATAATTATGAAAGTTTTTGTCATTCATCACAGAGATTAGCTACATAAGAAATAGGGTGTCTAGTTTTGGTAGCTTTTCCTTTATCTTCATAACGCACAGTAACTATTCTAGTCCATCAAACCCATAATATCCAGATATTATTTCCCCTAAACCACCTAGAAAATCAGCAAAACAAATAATAACATACATAATACAAAAAACAACACAAAGTGAATAATAAGTACGTAGGATTAATAGAAATACTTACAAGAGTAAATGAAGTAACAAAATGAAGGAAATGAAGAAGAAAATGGTGTTTTGTAAGTAAGAAAATTGGTATAAAAAATTTGAGCATTTCGCTCAAAAAAATAAGTAATCACGAAGATAATTTGGAGAAGAGGAAAACCCACTAAACAGCGCTGGAATTGGTGGTCGTATGTGGCCAGAAAATGAGAAATAATGGAAGAGGAGTGTCAATCATTTTAGGTTTCGGGGGGCACTACAAATAAAATATGTTGTCTAATGGGAAAGAAAGAAGAGAAAAGGAAAATATCCACGTGTATAGCTTTGGTTGATGTGTTGAACCGATGTTACACGTAGGACGTAGTGTCGGTTCTACATGTCCACCAACGTACACATGTGGATAGTGTTGGTTGACATATAGAACCGTCGCTACTTCCTACTTGTAATGTTAGTTCAACACGTCAACCGACACTACCTAAAATTAGTCGTTAATTTATTTTTTTTATAGTTTAAAATTAAAATTAAACAATACAATTTTTTTTAGTTTTTTGGTCAATTATTTTTTAAGATTTTAACTATAGACCTTTTCTATTTTTTTGAAAAAATTTATGTATTGTGTTTTTCATGCAATTCAAATTCGATAACTATGTACGAAAAACATGTACATAAAAGTATCCAAAAAATACACAAAAATTCTATAAATTATAAAATTTTAAAAACCAATTGACTAAAAAAAAGAAAAATTTATACTATTTAAATTCAATTTTAAATAGTTAAAATAAAATAATAATAAACCAAAAAAAATAAAAAAATTGTATTGTGTAATTTCAATTTTAAAAACTATTAAAATAAAAAAATTAATGAGTAATTTTACTTAGCGTCAGTTGACGTGTTGAATCGACGCTACGTCCTATGTGTAGCATCGGTTCAACACGTCAACTGACGATAAAAACGTGTTGCTTTTTTAGCAAATCGACTTTAAATCTTGACTTAAATGCCACATTTTGTATTAGTGAAAAGTTCCTAATGGTTACTCATCGAACTTACGAAATTTTGTGTCTATGGCAGATAAAAAATTTTATGGATTGAAATCACATGAGTGTCATATCTTAATGCAACAGTTACTGCCATGTGATATTATGTCAATTCTTCTAAAACATGTTCAATTATCAATAATTCATCTTTGTTCATTCTCAATACAATATGCAAGAAATCTATATCAATTGGTGAGTTAAATTTCTTTTACAGAAAGATGTTGTGGAGAATTTGCGTCTACTTCAGAAATATTTTCCACCTTTTTTTGATATAATGATTCACTTGTGTGTTCATTTAGTTCGAGAGGTTCTATTATGTGGTCCTACTTACTTAAGGTGGATGTATCCTTTTAAAAGATAGATGCAAGTCCTTAAAGGATATGCAAATAATAGAAATCATCCTAAATGATGCATGGTGGAATGTTACATTGCTGAAGATGCCATTGAATTTTTTTCTGAACACTTTAGTGGTTGCACTGAAATCAGGAATCATATGCACAAGTTATTCTTATAATATGACATGATCCAAGTAGGTAACCATATACCCGGTGGAAGTAAGAAATTTTTCATTGATCACACTATATGGGAAAAAGCACACCGAATCATTTTAGTAAATAATAATGAGGCACAACTATACATAGAGTAAGTAATGACAAGTTCAACATTTTCATATAAAATATAATTATTATTTATTTAACTATTAATAAAATGTAACTGATATATCTTGCATAATATCATAGAATGCATTTAAACTTACTGAAGACTAATCCTCATTATAAAAAAGAGAGGAGAAAAATGGTTATATGATGAGCATAAGCGAGAGCTTATTAATTGGTTTTGAAACTATGTAAGTGCCACATACAATAATTCATTAGTAGTTCTATATAATGTTTAAACACATTTCATGTTTTTATATGCATATATTCTAGTTGAACTCAACAAAATTAATTATAAAATAACATAAACTTTAGAATAGCTTGCATATGGTCCAAAATTCAATGTCAAATCATATTCTAGTTTCACACTTATTGGTTCAAGGTTTATAACACAAGCAAGGAACAAAGTCAGAGTAAACCAGAATAGTAGTATGAAGATGATTTCACAAACTAGGCAATTTGCTAGTTCACAAAAGGGTAATCATGTATTTTCTGATAGAACATATTATGGTATAATTCAAGAAATTTGGGAACTCAATTATGAGGTCTTCCATTAAAATAGTATTCTTGTGTGATTAGGTCAAGGATGCTATCAATGTTGGATATAAAATAGATTATTTTGGATTTATCCTTATAAACTTATCCAAGATATGTCACACTGATGATTCTTTCATGTTAGCACTCCATGAAAAACAAGTATTTTACACGAGCAATCAAATTGACACAAGATGGCCTGTTGTGTTAATGTCTCTACAAAAAGAGTTCTACCATTGTGATGCTTTATAAGATGATGAAATGTTTGATATGTCATCCAATATTAGTCATTTCTCAAACAAATTGCCTAATCTATGTGATGATCTAGCTGATGACGATGATTCTTCGTCATGATCGTTATGGACTCAAAGTGATTGTGAAGGAATATATATATATATATATATATATATATATATATATGATCAACAACCTAATTAAACATAATGTATGTTCTATATTATTCTAATAACTCTTGTTTATATGTTTAGACTTAAAATTGTGATTTAATTTCTATTTCAACATTGTTTGCAGATATTTTACGGATCCTAGGGTGTTAAAGATTGTAGATCCAAATGATTATTAGAACATTTCAAAAGAAGAGGCTGGGCTAATATACTCGATGATCCAATTAATCCAAATGATAGAATACATGTTCAATTTGATGCAACTAGTAATCCATTAGGAGAAAATGACTAACAAATGAAATTTTCCATTGAAAATGTTGAAAAGTACAAGATATGGAAAACCATTTATGTAAGACTCTTTCATTTTATAATTAATTACATATTATATCATTTTTGTATTATATCTTCTTTAAAATGTGTTTTTTAACAAAATCATTTTAAAGTCCCCAATAATTGGATGAACAAATATTACAAGATTATAAATAAGGCATGGAAGGAATACAAAACTTCCAAATTGGCTAGAAATTACGTGTTTCAGTACTTCGAACCACTTAATGAAGGAGAATTGTACAAAATCCTTGAAGATCACCCCTAGATTGAACCCCAAGTATGGAAAGACTTCATAAAATATAGACGTACAGACGAATTTTAAATCATTAGGAAAGAACATCAAAATATACAAATGCAGAATATTCTTCTTAACCGTACTAAGAGGTCATCAAATCCTAAAGTTAGACAAAGAATGGTAATATTAAGTTGTTATTTTATAATTATTTTAATATGTATTTTTCTTTAATTTAAGTTAATAAATTTATTTAATTTATGTTGAAAACTAAATTGGGTAGACCAATTACCTGAGGTGAATTGTATATAGAAACAAAGAAGTCAAAACCAATGAATTAAATAAGAGAAGAAGAACTCAAGAAGTTGGTTAGTAATTTAACTTGATACAAAGTATTTGTTATGATTTTTGCATATTGATGTAATAATGTATGATTTACTTTCTTGCTTTATTATTTGTAGAGAACAGTTCAAGAACAAATAAACATGAGTGAAATAATTGAACAACCAGTGAAAGATGTAATATATTATGCATCTGGAACCGATCATCTTGGTCGTGTTAGTGGGAATCCAATATGATAATTATTTGGAGTTTTTCAATATTCCAAAACAAAGGCTTGAGATGGTCAGTAAGGAGAAGTTGAATAAAGTTGAAGAAGAATTAAACTCCTTTAAGGCCACAATGTTAAGTGAGATTTCAAGTCTAAAACAATTTAAGAGTTTTCAGAGTGACCAAGCTAGGGCATAACATCACATTCGAGGCATGTCACCATATTACAATCAAGGCATGCCTTATTGGCCGGACATACCACAAAGTAACTCCATTTTGAGATCTAAAGGCAAAACTTCTTCCTTATGAACTTTACTCATGCAATAGACTCAACTATCTTTTTAATAGCAATAAAGGATATGTCTAAATTAAAATAAATAAAAAATAAATAATTAAATAAATTAAAATTAAGAAAAATAACTAAAATAACTAAAATAAAAATTAATTTCTAGTATTATAATTCTTGACAACGGTGCCAAAAAATTGATCGACACACGAATTGTGTTCAATAAATACACAAGTGTACACATTGCAACAAGTAATATAATGATAAGAAAAACTTATTCTCATGTAGATTATATTATTAGAAACTAATTTTTAAAAATAAAAAATAAAAATTAATTTTTATGTGTTTTTATATTTTAAGAAAGCAAAATTAAAAGAACTAAAAATAAATAACAATAATTAATTAAATCAGATTTAAAAACTAAGAAGATATATGAGAAAATATCTAGGAATACTTAATCTCCTAATTTTCTAAACATGTGAATCCCTAAAATCTCCCAATATATTTATCAACCAATTACATGACCAATTGAATCTAATCTTCCATGTATTCCTCTCTTAAGTAAACTACACACCATATACTAATTAACCTAATCACATAAGAATCATACATTTCTGCCTAGAAACTAGGCATGTTATTTTATCAAGACAAATAATTAAATAATTTTCTCAAATTTATTTAATTACCTCTATAGATTAATTTTTGGCCAAATAATTAATAGCATAAAAATCAAATTAAATAATATAATTAAATTGAATTCATAATTGGGGTAATACATTAGATCATCACATGGTGAAAATTGAGTTCAAAACAACCCTTGATTAATAAATTAACTATACATAACTTTCTTCATAAAGCTCATATTTTTCATAAAAAAAAGACATAAAAATTGATAAAGAAATGAGAAGAAAAAGAAGAAATACAATCAATCTCTTAAATAATAGCACCAATCTTCTCTTAAATCTCCACTAAAGTTGTATCTCATTTTGAATTTTTCTGTGTTTTTTTTCTTCTTATCTCCAAAAACTGATAAATATTATGTTCATTTCAGTTCATTAGGGTTTATAGGATAATTAAGGGGTTAAATATAGCTCAGGTGGAACCTAGATCGTTAGATCAACTTCAGATCAAGGCTAAGATGAAAAAGAGGAAAATGAACAATGCATGTTAATAAGAGAGTGACACATGGCACGTGGGATTTCTTGGGCGAATCAAAGTGCGATGCGTGATAGGAGGACTAATCTTAATCAATATACGCTAAGTCAGCACCCCATGGCGTAACATGATTTACGGTTAAGAATGAAGTAACACACGGGTGGAATCAATTGATGAATCACTTGAAGCCACGTGGCGAGAGCGTTGAACAATTGTCGAACTCAGAATGAATGCTATGCTAACATATGGCACAATGCTATATCATACTGCACACACATAAATCTACAATTGGGCCTCTTTGCTTACGTGGCTTTCGTGTGACTTGCCCAGTCAGCTTCTTTGTTTGTGTAGTGTCCATTTGGTATCTTCTAATTGGTTCTGTTTTAAAAATTCATAAAAAATCCATGAAAATTCTAAAAAAATTCCAAAAATTATATGTTCACCCATTTTCAAGAAAAAGTTCATATTTTAATATTTTAAACCCAAAAATTACTACTTATTGAATAAAATGAGTAAATACTCAATAAAAAAGTGCAATAATGACTCTACTTTCATAAAGTCATCATATAGCTCCTACCACCATGATACTATAAGTAGAATCTACATCAAAACAAGGAGCTCTAATCAACTTCAACGAAGATGATTAAGCAGTAATCCTAACTCCATATAAGGATCCTATGGTCATTTCCATCATGATCTTTAATCTTATAGTAAAACATTTATTGATTGTTAATGGAAGTGCCTTAAGTATCATCTTCCTCAACACCATAAAGAAGAATTAGGACGAAGGCCTTGCGTAAAAGGCTATTATGAAGACAAAACACTTCCTTATTGGCTTTAATGGGTCAACCACCATCACCTATGATAATATCAATCTTTCCATTAGCATCAAGGGAAAGAAAGTAGCCAGCAACTTCATGATACTTGAAAACCATTCTCATTACAATGTGATATTAGGATGCCTATGGATTCACGCGCTAGAGTAGTACCTTTACCACTAAACCAATTTCTCAATATCCAATAGAAGTTGGGATCAAAGAGCATTGTGGCAAGCAAGTCATAGTAAGAAAGTGGTATGCAACTGCTCTAAAAAGTAGGTCACCTCCTTTCCAATGAAAATTATAGCAAGGAAAGAATATTTTTCCAAGCGAAGAGGAGCTAGGCTAAAAGGAGGAAAATCACAGCTCCTCTCCTCCCAACTTCTAAAGAGGATAGTTCCTAAGGGATACAACTAGAGAAAGAAAAGCTCAAACAAGTCTCTATAGATTCTTTGAATGTCATAAAAATGGTTAAAATATGAAATGAACTCAGCCCCAAATAGAGGAAAAATTGATCAGCTTCCTTAAAGAACGTCAAGACTTTTTTACCTAGTCCTATAAGGAAATGCCCAGAATATATCCTATCATGGCTTTCCATAAGATACATTTAAATCTTGCACTCTCCAGTCAAATAAAAAAGAAGAAAAATTTCTCTAGAATCCAATGAGATAGTAAACAACAAAGTAAATAAACTTCAAAGTGCTAGCTAATTCATTAATAAAGTCAAATTTCCAACTAGTTGGCTAACGTGGTAGTGGTTCCAAAGAAAGGATGAGATCACATGATGTGTGTTGACTTCAAGGGACCTGAATAAATAAACTCCTAAGGATAGCCTCCCACTACCTAAGATTGACCAACTAGTCTATGCAGCAGCTGGACATAAGCTCCTCAAACTTCATGGATGTATTCTCATATTATAATCAGATTCGAATGCACCCTAAGGACAAAAAAAATATCATCCATTATAGCATAATGTCTTTTGAGCTAAAGAATAAAGTTCCATCTACCAGAGACTTGTAAACATGATGTTTAAAGGTTCCTGGTAGTGACAATGGAAGCACACATAAGAAATATGCTCATCAAGTCAAAAAGAGCAAACACACATCTCGATGATCTAAGAAGCTATTTTAGCATCATGAGATAGTATCAAATGAAGTTCAATCCCAAGAAGTGTGCATTTGGAGTCCAAGCATGTAGGTTCCTAGGCTACCTAGTAACTCAAATAGATATTGAATCTAACCCAGATCAAATGAAGGCATTAGTTGAAATGCCCTCTCCAAAAACAGGTTCAAAGACTTATATGAAGAGTTGCAGCTCTCAACAAGTTCATCTCTAGATACTCAGATAAATTCCAACCTTTCTTCGAATGGTGAAAGAAGCTGTAAACTTTAAGTGGGATCAATCTTGTGAGCAAGTCGTCCAACAATTAAAAGCCTACATAACTGTTGAGAAATTACACAAATTTTTGATAAGCCAGATTTAAGAGAAAGCAAGAATAGAAAAATAACACACAAATTTGATAATGGAGTTCGTCCAATCTTGCTTACGTCTCCGGACCTGATGTAGATCTTTTTACTGAAAGGGGAGAAATTACACAAGGTGTTTACAACACTCACAACTCACAACCCAATTACACCCAAGAAAATTACTCTTAATTTTCTTTCACAAAAGCTTTTCTCTCTAAGCTTTTCTCTCAATTGGAATGAACACTTTGGATGATTAATTCATTATAATTACACATCTATTTATAGGAAAATTCACTCCTTGAATTACTCCTTAAATTAATGGTTCCTTAAATTGCTCCTTGAATTAAGCTCCTTGTTTTGCTCCATGTTTTTCTCCTTGTTTTGCTCCATGTTTTACTCCATGTTTTGCTCCATATTTTTCTCCTTAAATTAAGGAGCTTTATAACAATCTCCCACTTGAAGACTGATTTCAATCTGTCTTCACATCTTGATTAATGCAGTAGCTTTTCTAGTCTTTGTTACTCTAGCAGACCAACTGAAGTTGAGCACAACTTCAGTTTGCCAATAGTCACCACCTTTGTTAACATATCTGTTGGATTTTTGCTTCCTTGAATCTTCTCCAGTATTAACACATCATCTTCCAATAGAGATCTGATGAAGTGATAACGAAGTCCAATATGCTTTGTTCTAGAATGAAATGCTGAATTATTCGCCAAGTGTATTGCACTTTGACTATCACTATGCAGAACATTCTTCTCTTGTTTGAATCCCAGCTCAATTAACAAACCTTGAAGCCATATCATCTCTTTACTAGCTTCAGTTACTGCTACATACTCAGCCTTTTTAGTGGATAGAGTGACAATTTTCTGTATTTGTGACATCCAACTAACAGCTGTAGTTCCAACAAGATAAATATATAGCAGGTGGTGCTTCTTGATGATCAACTTCACCTCCAAAGTCTCAACGTCTTCACGCACTTGTACTTTTAACTCTTCTTTACTAAATTACAAACACGTTTCTGTGGTGCCTCGCGGATACCTCAAAATCCACTTATCGCTTCCCAATGAGTTTTCCCTGGATTTGACATAAATCTGCTAACAACTCCCACTGCATGGCCAATGTCTGGTCTCGTACAGACCATTGCGTACATCAAACTTCCAATGGCTGAGGCATAAGGAACCTTAGCCATGAATTTTCACTCTTCCTCTGTCTGAGGGGACTGATCCTTGGATAAGCAAAAATGACTGGCCAAGGGTGTGCTAATTGGCTTGACATCGCCCATGTTGAATCTTTGCAAAACACGATTGATGTACTCTGCCTGAGATAACTGCAAGGATCCTTTCTTCTTATTTCTTGTGATTTGCATTCCAAGAATCTTCTTTGCTGGACCCAAGTCTTTCATGTCAAATTCCTTTGACAATTGCTGCTTCAACCTTTTAATATCATCCATATATGAACCTGCTACTAACATATCATCAACATAAAGTAGTAAAATGATATAACTGGACCTATATCTCTTGAAGTAGCAACAATGATCAGCATTGCACTTCTGGAAACCTTCCTTGTGCATGAAGCTGTCAAACTTTCTGTACCATTGTCTCGGGGCTTGTTTCAGGCCATACAAACTCTTCTTAAGTCTGCACACCATGTTCTTCTTCCCCCTTTCTGAGAAACCTTCTGGTTGATACATGTATATCTCTTCATCTAAATCTCTATGAAGGAATGCAGTCTTCACATCCAACTGTTCAAGATGAAGATCTTCAATGGTTACAATACTCAATACTGATCTGATAGTATTGAGCTTCACACCGGGAGCGAAAATGTCAGTGTAGTCAACTCCTTCCTTCTGTTGAAACCCTTTGATAACTAGGCGGGCTTTGTATCTCTTGGAACCATCATGCTCCTCTTTCACCCGGTACACCCATTTGTTGTGAAGTGCCTTCTTTCCCATAGGTAACTCGGCTAGTTCCCATGTCTGGTTGGAGATGAGAGATTTCATTTCTTCTTTCATAGCAAGCTCCCACTTGTTGGAATCTCGAGTCTGACAAGCTTCATCATAGCATTTAGGCTCCTCTCCATCAGTCAGCAACATATAGTTCATGTATCTCTTGTTAGGCACATGAGGTCGAGAAGACCTTCTCAATACAGGAGCTGGAGTAAGAGGTTGTGATGTGTCGGAATGATGTGTACTGCTCTGTCCAACAAGTTCCTCTGGCTGAGGACTTGTTACAATTGGTTCTATTGTGGAACTATATGGGACATCATCTGGATCTGCAAATACTGACTCATTCTGCTCTGAGTCATTGGCGTCTATTTTATGCATGTCCTTATACATCACCCTTTCATTGAAAATCACATCTCTGCTACGGATAAATTTCTTCTTTTCGTCATCCCAAATGCGGTAGCCAAAATCATCATCTTCACCATAGCCAATGAATGTGCATTTCTTGGATTGGGATCAAGCTTATTCCTGCCTTGATCACTGATATGCATAAATGCTACACAGCCAAAAACTTTTAGATGTGATAGTTTCACCTCTTTTCCGCTCCATACCTCTTCTGGTATTCTATGCTCCAATGGAATAGATGGGCCTCAATTGATCAAGTAAGTTGCCGTGTTGACTACTTCTGCCCAGAACAGCTTCGGTAGACCTGACTGTATAAGAATGCTTCTGGCTCTTTCTGTCAACGTTCGGTTCATATGCTCAGCTACACCATTGTGTTGAGGCGTGCCTGGAACAGTTCTTTCCATTCCAATCCCGATCTCATAGTAGAAATTTTTGAATCTGGTGTCTTCATATTCACCACCATTATCGGTTCTGAGCTTTTTGATCTTTAAACCCGTCTCATTTTCCACCATAGCTTTCCATCTTCTGAAAGCCTCAAATACTTCAGACTTATGCTTTAGAAAGTAAACCCATACCTTCCGAGAGTGATCATCGATGAAAGTCACGAAGTAGTGTTTCCCACTAATAGATGAGACGGTCATTGGTCCCCAAACATCAGAGTGAATAAGCTCTAGCCTTTCCTTCTTTGGGATTCTGCAACTTGTCTGAAAGCTGACTCTCTTTTGCTTTCCAAGTATGCAATCTTCGCACATGTCTATCTCCGTAGACTGTAGATCTGGAAGTTTCCCCTTTGAGTACATAATCTTCATCCCCTTCTCAGTCATACGGCCTAGTCTCTAGTGCCATAGATTTGGTGTTTCATTGCCTGCTGCAACTGTAATTGAACAACGTGCCTCTACTGTAATGTAAAGAGTGCCACTTTTCTTGCCTCGAGCAACTGTCATTGCACCCTTTGAAATCTTTCAATCATCACCATGGAAGATCATTGTGTAGCCTTCACTGGCCAACTGCCCCACTGAGATTAAGTTCCTTCTGAGATCGGGAATATGCCTGACATCCTTCAGTTCCCAAACAGATCCGTTCAACTTAATCTTCACTACACCTTTGCCAATAATAGCACATGGTTGATCATCACCAAGATATACCTTTCCAAGGTTTTTGGGGACATATTTCTTGAAGAATTCTTTTTGTGAAGTAGCATGGAACGATGCTATAGAGTCTAACACCCAAGATTCTTCCTTGCTTTCCAAAGAGCATATCAATGCATCGTCTCCTCCTGAGGTGGAAGTAACATTTGCCTCTACCTTCACTTGTTTGTCCTTCGGTGCATTCTTGCACTGATTTTTATAGTACCCGGTTCTTCCACAATTCCAAAACTCGATAGTCTTTGAGCTATGGGAATTATTAGGATTCCTGGATTTGGACCTCCTGTCCTTTGATCTACCTCGGTAGTCTGTTCTGCCATGTCCATTCCATTTGGTTGAATTTCTTCCTCTTGACTCTGTATGCAAAACTGAAGAAGTTGACGATTCACCTACCTTTCTACGTTGGATCTCTTCACTGAGAACTAGATCACGAACATCGTCAAATTTCAACTTATTGCTTCCTGACGAGCTACTCACAACTGTGACAGTAGCATTCCAACTTTCTGGTAAAGAAGACAAAAGTATCAATGCTCGTACTTCTTCATTGAATTCAATTTCCACTGAACTCGGCTGGGTTGTGACTGTGCTGAGTTCATTGAGATGTTGAGCTACCGATGCGCCTTCATTCATCCGCAAATTGAAAAAATGCCTCATCAAGTGCACTTTGTTTGAGGCTGATGGCTTATCATACATATTGGAGAGAGCTGTCATAAGACCCACCGTAGTCTTTTCCTTTGCAATGTTGAAAGCAACATTACGGGATAACGTCAATCGAATAACTCGGAGAGCTTGCCTGTCTAGAAGATTACAATCTTCTTCCTTCAAAGCCTATGGCTTCTTCCCTGAGAGAGGTTGATATAGATTTCTTTGATACAGATAATCCTCTATCTGCATTTTCCAAAACCCGAAATCTATGCCATCAAATTTCTCGAGTTTCACCCTTCCTTCATCTGCGGCCATTGCTCTCACTCAAATCTGACTTTCTCCGTATCGTTTCTGACTATTTCTATAAACCACCGTGTATTAGAACACCTCCGTCAATGAACAATTATCGTCGAAAAAATGTCACTATTCACATAATTCACTATTCACGTAAATATTAACCTTGTAGAAAATTGACAGAAATCACCACCAATAGCTCTGATACTAGTTGTTGAGAAATTACGCAAATTTCTGATAAGCCATATTTAAGAGAAAGCAAGAATAGAAAAATAACACAAATTTGATAACGAAGTTCGGCCAATCTTGCTTACGTCTCCGGACCTGCTGCAGATCTTTTTACTGAAAGGGAGAAATTACACAAGGTGTTTACAACACTCACAACTCACAACCCAATTACACCCAAGAAAATTACTCTCAATTTTCTCTCACAAAAGATTTTCTTTCTAAGCTTTTCTCTCAATTGGAATGAACACTTTGGATGATTAATTCATTACAATTACACATCTATTTATAGGAAAATTCACTCCTTGAAGTACTCCTTAAATTAATGGTTCCTTAAATTGCTCCTTGAATTAAACTCCTTGTTTTGCTCCATGTTTTGCTCCTTGTTTTGCTCCATGTTTTACTCCATGTTTTGCTCCTTAAATTAAGGAGCTTTATAACCAAATGAAGGCATTAGTTGAAATGCCCTCTCCAAAAACAGGTTCAAAGACTTATATGAAGAGTTGCAGCTCTCAACAAGTTCATCTCTAGATGCTCAGATAAATGCCAACCTTTCTTCGAATGGTGAAAGAAGTTGTAAACTTTAAGTGGGATCAATCTTGTGAGCAAGCCGTCCAACAATTAAACGCCTACATAACATCTTCTTCAGTTCTGGTCAAGCCAGATCAAGGAAATGAGATGTTCTTATATTTAGGAGTATTAGAAACTGACCACCCTATAGAGCTCTTGGCCCTTCATGTAATATGGTATTAACATAGTAGGAAATTTTCCTATGGTAAGATCCCAATTGAAAATCATCCTAGTAGCTACTAACTACTTCTCCAAATTGGTGGAAGATTAACATACTATGAAACTGTTAAAGGTACTCCGAGAGATATGATGGAGATAATATGGAGTATGTATTCTCTGTTTTCTCTTCTTCTTTACAACACTATAATACAATCTATATATAGAAATATAAAGTGTCCACTAATTTTAGGAATAGAACAGCTGGTAACAATAATGAAAATACAGCTTGATTTACACTAATTCTACAACCTGTACAACACTAATAATATTCTCTGAAAATCTACAGAAACCAAACAGGATGACTTGATCAAGTTCCTATAGATATAAGTTATCGGTAGATGTGGAGTCCTAAGGGTGATAATCATTAACAATAGAACCAACTTGTCTGTAAGAAAAGTCAGAGAATACTGTGAGGAATGGAAGATTAGACTTCAAACCTTAGCCACTAGACACCCCTAAAGTAATAGACAAGCAGAAGCTACAAACAAGTTGATACTTGACATACTCATGAAGAAGCTCTCCTCAGCAAAAATAACCTGGGTATAAAATCTCCATATGGTCCTATGGGCCCTCAGAACTACTAAAAAACCCCATAGGACAAATTCCTTTGTCACTAGTTTATGTCACAAAATCTATGACTCTAGATGAAATTCAACTTCCTAATTTATGAACTGAAGTCTTAAGTTTGCATAATACGTGGATGGATGGTTGCTTTATAAAGACTTTTAAAACACTAGTTAGACAGACGATATTTTTCTAAAGACTTATGAATTTTTAGGTGAACGTATGGAGAACAATTTTGTGTCCTTTGGGAAATATTCTTTTATTCAAATAATAGAACACATTTCTTTTTCACGAATCACATTAGATGTTAATATCGATTTTTGTCAATATTAGATAAGATTATTCAAATAATAGAACACTGATGTGTGGTGTCTTTTCAAAGATAAGATGATACTTAAGTCAATATGTGATATTATAAAGAAATGGAGTTGTTTAAAGTATCACTCTATGATTAAAGGAAAAGAGTGTTTTTGTGATTGTTTTTAATCATGAGTTCTAAGTTATTTTTACGTGAAGTGTAAAATATGAATATATATCCATTAGTATCTATCTAATGTGTATCATTTATTCATTTATATATGTTTTCTGTAACACGATGATTATCTTTCAATAATTATCTTTTTTAAACAATGGAAGATATGAAGATTTTTATATCACTAAAAGATTATCCAACTTATTTGCTCATATGATTATTTAGTGTCAACTAGGTTAACTCGTGAGTCATTATGCTAATTGAGATTATTCATTTCTTGCTATATGACATGTATTAATGTACATTAAATACATATATTTTGTATCCATAATAGTTATTTTTGTGCAACTTATATCAAAAATTTATTTAAAAAAATAAATAACTTCTTAATGTTTTTAAAATTATTATGTTCCTTGAAATATTATATCTAGTATCTATGAATATGTATTTATATGTGCTAGAAATGAGCTATGCTACTTTTGATAAGAAAATAAATTTCTATGAGGACTAATTTAGTATTTAACGTCGGGTATGATATCACATCAAACATCTAGGACAAATGATAAATTATTTATTGGTGCTTGATGAATACTAATACGGTGGTTTAGATTAATAAATAAATTTTATTGAAAATTTGAATGGTAAAAGTGGGTGTGACTTTAACTATTTATTATCTCTCATCTATATAATGTCGGTTAGTAACATTCATTCTTGACCGAGGTGTAATTCCTCTGCACAAATATATAACTCAATTTTATTATAATGATGATTGTCTAACTATCTCTCCGGTGACAATAGTATTCTCGACATCCATATTAGATCATTTGTAGATTTTATATATAGTTAAAGTCACGTATCTTGTATATGAATTGTTATATTTATTTTAAAAACAATTTTTTTTGTTTAATTTTTAAAATTTATTTGATAAAATGACAAATAAATAAAGATTAAAAATTCAACTATAAGTTTTTGAGTGATCCATTATTATAAAAACTTAATTACTAAAAAGTATATATGCATGTCCAAAATAGATTTAATAAGCATATATTACAATTAAACTTGTTGAATTTTGAAAATGTTATTAAATAACATGTAAATATCTATTTTCCTAATAAGGTAAAATAATAAGAATCTATTTGAACAATAAAATCCATGATATTATAAAAATCTTTGTATTTAAGGAATTTTTTAAAATTTTAAATAAAATAAAAATGATATATATGTAATTATTCTAAAATATAAGATATAATGATAGATAATTTATAAAACTATTTGGACATTTGTGTTAGATTTCATTTTTTTTTTATCAAAATCGATCCCAAGGTAAGGATTACTAGTTGTGGTAAGATATTGTTTTATTATGATAAGTTTTATTAGGACATTAGATGTCAATGGTAAGCCTTCTCATATTAAACCAATGTCTTCCTACTCCAAACTAATGTCTTGTCATGAATTTCATTTTTTGTTAAAATCGTTCCGAGGTAAGACTTATCATTGTTGATGTAAGACATTGTCTTATCATAGTAAAGATATCATGATACTAGATGTTAGTTGTAAGTCTTCTCACGTTAGGTAAATGACTTCCCTCATCAAGTTAATACATTACCATAAATTTTATTTTTTTTTTTACCAAAATTTCTCCTAGTTAAAGCTTATATTGTGGTAAGCCTTACCTTCAAGTGATTTTGATAAATATATATATATATATATATATATATATATATATATATATATATTACTCAAAATTAGTTGATTTTGGGTAATTGTTTCTACACATATTAACATTTGTATATATTCACGTAAATGAAATAAAGTACCATTAAAGTTATAAAAAATAATACTATTAAAATTTACAATAATAAAAATAAGATAAATTTATTACCAGATACAAAAATACCATTACAAGGTAAAAGTGAATTACTATTCATAATTTTACTATTTAATATTATACTTTTACTTGAAAATGTCAATATTAGACCTAAAAATAGTATTTTTTTTTTTAGTATTTTTGTGTGCTTTACAATAGACTTATCCTAAAGATAACTCTATAAAATATTAAACAGGTTCTAATTAAAGGTTATTTAAAATAGAACAGATTAAAATAATAATATTTTAATTTAAACAACGTTCAATTAAATTCAATATGAAATAATATGTCATATTTTTTTTTGAAAATAATAAAAATATATAATTTGGATATAAAATTATTATTTTTATGATTAAAAATTTTATTTTTATTTTTAGAAAGAAGAAAAAAAGCTTTAATTAAAAACAAAAAAGTTAGTGACTTGAGAGAGAGATACCATATAAGTTTTTTAAATTATATCATTTATATTTTTTAGTCCCTTGAATTAGAATCTATCTCATTTAGTTTAGTATATTTGTAAAAAAGATCAATTAAAAATAAATTATATTATTTTAATAATTTTTCTATTAAAAATTATTATTTTTCTGTAAACAGAATAAATGCGATTAAAAAATGAGTCTTTAACGATGGTAAAGTTAATATATAAAAATTAATAAAATATTTATTTTTTAATATTTGTTAATTGTTATTATTTTATTTTAATATTTTATAATTTTTATTAAAAATTAAAATATATATTTAAATAATTCTTTGTTTAAATTTTATTATTCTTTATTTTTTTAAACTATTTCAAATTATATTTTATTTTTATTATTTTTAAAAATTCTTATTTTAATTGTATTTTAATTACTTAACATAAAATAATAATATTTTAAATAAAAATTATTAAAATAATATAATTTATTCTCAATTATCTGTAAAAAGTAGATGAAAACATTTTTAATATGAAAGATTAAACAGTAATCTAATTTAAAAAACTTCTATAATAACTTATCCGCTTATTGAAGTAATGAATCACTGCCTAAAATGTATTTAAACCCAAATTCGTTCCTCTTTTTCATCTAATTATTCATGGTAGTAAATAAAATTATAGGTAAATAAATAACATAATTATTTAATTAATTTAATTTTTATTTTTATTTTTTGAATAAAAAAGAAATATTTATTTTTTTATAATATTAAAAAATATATATTCATTTATTATATAAGAAAATCAAAAAAGAAATTTTCCTAAGATGATTAAAAAAACACTTCATATATATAAAAAAAGTTACCCATACAATTAAACAACATCAAGTAAAAATAAAAGATAATTGCACTATTATAAGTTACAAGTAAAAGATATTTTCAGAGAATTTCTTTTTATTTTATTTTAGAAAATAAAAAAATAAACTTATTAAAATTTATAATAAAAAAATCCTAATAATATTAAATGAAATTTAATTAAATAGCTAAATGAACTTATTTTATAAATTTTTTTAACGTGGAAACTAAAGCTCAAGCTCGAATGGACTTTGTATGAATGTCCCTACAAACCGACTATTAGTACTTTGTGTAGTTGCGTTGTGTGCTTTGTCCCTACAAACCGACTATTAGTACTTTGCATGAATGTTACTATGCTTCATAAAGAAAACAAACACGTTTAAAAGCTAAAGCTAAATCTAAATGTTGTTACTCTGATTTTGGAATTGATATATTTGAATTATATTATTTTTTATTTTACTTATACTTTTAATTAAGATACACAAAATATTCTTATTTAAATTATTAGTATATTTTTTTTATCTAAATTAAACAATAATTGATATATTTTAATGATATTAATTTTTATTAAAATTAACCAAAATAAATATAAATAACTTAAATAAATATATTTCATGTATCGAAATTAAAAATAAAAAAAATATCATAATAAAATATAAAGTTAATCCAATGTTATTATGGTACCAACCTCTCTGATGTGTATATAGACAATTTTTTTTGTTACAGTTCATAACTGTCCTTCCACTTTCCATTTTTTGATTCAAAACTACTCATTTCTCTCTTCACGAAGAAAAAGAAAATCTCATATGTATAAGCAATGGTATTGATTTTTTACATCTCTTTATTTTATTGTTTAGTACACTTAAAGAAATGTTTTTATTGATATGAATAAACGAATATTTATAATCTAATTTATATAAAAAAACAAAATTGTAATAATTAAAAATAAACACAATTATGAAAAGACATGTTCTTAAATAGTCTATTACTCCCCACCAATCTGTTGTGGCTGTTTCCAACTCGTGTATTGATTGTCATCAACTGGATCTCAAGTTCTTTAACATTCCCCTTCAAGCTCTTTAACATTCCCCCTCAAGTTGAAACATATGTTAATTATTCACAACTTGTTAAATAAGCTCGAGAATTGTGGAAAACTCAAAGGTTTGATAAATATATCTGATGGTTACTCTAATATAGAGATATGATATGTCTTAATCATTTCAGCTTTAATCTTTTCTCTCACTAGATGACAATCGATCTCTATGTGTTTGGTTCGTTCATAAAACACTGGATTTGATGCAATGTGAAGGGTTGCTTGATTGTCACAATATAATTTGGTTGGTTGGGAGTGTTTGATACCCAAATCATCCAAAATGTATCGTAATCAGGTTACTTCGCAACAGGCTGCTGCTATGGAGTGATATTCTACTTCTACACTTAATCGTGAGACCGTATTTTGTTTCTTAGTCTTCGAAGAAATTAGCAAGTTTCCAAGAAACATATAATATCATGTGATTGATCGTCGTGTGTTTGTGCATTTAGCTCAATTTGCGTTACACCAAGCATTTAGTTGTAATGAATTAGTTGGTGAGAAATTAGTAAGTTTCCAAGAAACATATAATATCCTGCTTCTAAATGTGGTTGTCGTGATTTATCCATATATTGACTAGGAATGTGCACAACATACACTAAGTCGGTTCTTGTGATGGTCAAATATATTAATCTCCTAACAAGTCTTCGGTAGGATGTGGGGTTACTGATGAATTCCCCTTCAACCTTACTCAGGGATAAATTTTGTTTCATAGGTGAATTGGTAGATTTGGCACCGAGATAACCCATGTCCTCCAATATTTCAAGTGCGTACTTGTGTTGTGACAGAACAATTTCCTTCTTGAAATGTGGAACTTCTATGCCCAAAATATACTTTAATTCACCGAAATCCTTTAGCTTGAATTGTCGCATGAGATGATTCTTAGATTGAATTTAATTGTCCGCTTTGATACCATGTTAAATTTGGGCCTAACTCTATCTCAAAACCCAAGTTATGAGATGGATGACTGCCCTTGTTTATATACGCAACGTGGGCGTGATCCCCAATCGATATGGGACTTTAACATTTCCCCTCACATCGGCAAGGGTTTGTCCCCTTGAGACCGACGGGAATGTTGAACTTATGGAGCCCAAATAGAGGAATGCATCACTCACCGGTGGCGAAATAACTACAACGACCGTGTAACCTTGCTTTGATACCATGTAAGAAATGATTTTATTGATATGAATAAACGAATGTTTTAAATCTAATTTATACAAAAGAAAAGAAAAATTGTAATAATTAAAAATAAACACGATTATGGAGAGTATGTTCTTGGACAGCCTGTTCCTCCCCATCAATCTGTTGGTGGCTGTTTCCAGTTGGTGTGTTGGTTTTCACCAGCTGGATCTCGAGTTCTTTAACAGTAGAACGACAACTCAGATGATAATGTTGATTGAGCATCTTCCATAATTTTATCAGAGTGGATATTTAATGCAGCACGGTAGAATTGGAAGTGTATTTAGATTAAATAAGGGAACAACTCGTCAATTGAACTCAAAGAAATTCACAAAACAAGCTTTGTGAAAAAGAAAACGAAAATGGCACAAAACAAGTGTCTACTAGCCGATGTCCCATATAGGTCTTATAGACGTTATGCCTAACAGCCACCATGTGCACAAGGTAACATGCATTCATGCACGCACATAGCCTAAGGACCTAAACGCTACCCATGTGCACTAGGCACTCACACACCCCATGTGCACTAGGTTTTACCAAAGCCTAACGCCACGCATGTGCATGTGGCTCACAAAAATGCAACTCGAGTTTTGGCACTAAAAGTTTCTATTTCTATTACAAAGAAAAATAAAATAAAAATCATTTTAATCCTACTATTCATCTTCCTTTTCTATCTGCAGCATAGTCCTCCTCTTCAACATAATTCATCCTCAAATTCAAGTTAATCACATCAGTTACATTTGTGGGGTAGTACCTACGAAGATCTACTATATTTAACGTGTTAGAAATGGACCGCTTCTCAAGAAGATCAATGACAAAAGCATTATTATAGATTTTCTTGATAATTCAAAAAGGGTCATAGTTCTTAAGCTCAAGTTTATGGCATGTGCTTTGTAATAGTAAGTGCTTGTTAAGGTGCACCAGGACTAGCTCCCCAAGGAATTGTGCAAGCCTACGATGTTGATGAGTTTGCATTTTGTACAACATATTCATCTTTTCAATATGTTCCTTAATTTCTTGGTAAAATTGAGCATAATCAGTAGCCAACATGCATGCAAATTTACTCTTTAGGTTAGGTATTGCTTGCATATCGACACTAAAAGTTAGGCACTTTGGTGCAAACAACTGAGAAGGGTGAATGGTTAGTGGTTCGGTTAATGACTCTATTGAGAGAAAACTCGATTTGAGGAAGATATATATTCCACTTTTGAGGCCTCTCATGAGTCAAGCACCTTAACATGCTACCTGTTATTCTGTTGAGAACTTCAGTTTGCCCATCAGTTTGGGGATGATAAGCATTGTTGAAGTTCAATGTAGTATCAAACCTTCACCAAAGTTATTTCCAAAAATGGATCATGAATTTCACATTACGATTAGAAGTGATGGTTTTAGGAATACCATGCAGCTTGATAATGTCACCAAAGAAAATAGTTACTATATTATTGATATTATAAATCCTTTTGCATGGAATCAGGTGGGACATTTTAGAGAACCTATCCACTATCACAAGAATGAAGTCTACTCGTTTCTTGTTAATTGGTAGCCTGAGTATAAAATCCAATACTAAGATCCTCCCAAATTGTGGCATGAACAGATAGAGGAGAATATATACCAATGTTTTGGCTACCTCACTTAGCATTTTGACAAATAGAACATTTTTGCACAAATCTAATCACATCCCTTTATAAGTGAGGCCAGTAGTATCTCTCTTCAACCATAAGTATGGTTTTGTCCCTACTAGAATGACCGTTGAGTCCCCCAATATGAAGTTCCTGCATCAGGTAGTCCTTTAAGCTAGTTTTAGATATGCATGGTCTATTTTCTTTAAAGAGATACCTTTTTTGCAAGTAGAAACCATGCTTATGTTCATGGTTGATGCATTAGGCCCATACAATGGAAAAATCCCCATTTGTGGTATACAACTCAAAGAGGGTGTCAAAATTGGTAATCCCAACTTAGAGGGTAGTTAGTTGGGTGTGTCTTCTGCTTAGTGCATCGACTATCTTGTTCATATTCCCTTCTCTATGACACATAAGTGAACCTTCGTAGATAGATGATCCATCTTGTTTGTGCTCTAGAGATGTCTTTTTAGGAATTAATCTACCTGAGTGCTAAGTAATCACTATGAAGGATGAATTCTTTTAAAATGAGATAATACTCCCAATGTTTGAGAGCTCGAATGAAAACATATAACTCTTATTCATAAGTGGGCCATTTCTAGAGTGATTCACTCAGTTTCTCGATGAAAAATTCAATAGGTTTTCTACCCTGAGATAATACTACTCTAATACCTACCATGGATGCATATGTTTCAACTTCGAATACTTTGTCAAAGTCTAGCAGAGATAGAACTGAAGTTGTGCACAACTTCTCTTTGATGATTGCAAAATTGTCTTCTTGTTCCTTACCCCAAGTGAACTATCCTTTCTTGAGATAGTTTGTTATAGATGTTACAATAAAGCTGAAATTCTTCCTAAACCTCCTATAGAATATTTCTAGGCCATCAAAAATCCTGACTTTATGTATTAACGTAGGGGTAGGTCATGATTGAATAGAATCAATCTTCTTTGTATCCATTGAGATGCCCTTGAAGTTGATAATGTACCCTAAGAAAAGGAGCTTAGTAGTTATAAACGCGCACTTCTTAAGGTTGATAAAGATCTTGTGTTCTCTCAATGTCTCTAGGATAGCCTGCAGGTGTTCCAAGTGCATGGCAGGGCTCTCACTATAGACTAGAATGTCATCAAAATACACTACCACAAAAGTACCATTGAAAGGCTTCAAAATATAATGCATCAATCACATGAAGGTGTTGGGAGCATTACACAAGCCAAATGGCATAAAAAACCATTCATATAGGCCTTCCTTTATCTAAAATGTTGTCTTCCATTCATCTCCCTTTCTGATTCAAATTTGAGGGTACTCACTATGAAGATTAAGTTTATAGAATATAATGGAGCCTTGTAATTTTTCAAGCATGTCTTCCATCTTGGGAATAGGAAACTTGTACTTGATAGTGATCTTGTTAATATCCTTGCTATCAACACACATCCTTATCATTCCATCCTTCTTGGGGACAAGTAGTGTAGGCATAACACAAGGCCTCTTTCTCTCTTGGATTAGGTGCTTATCCAAGAGATATTCCACTATTTTCTATAGGAGTTCATGGTCTTTAGGGTTCATTATTGGGCAAGTTGCTGTCGAGTATGAAGTCCATTTGGTGCTGGATGTCTCTTAGTGAAGGCAATGTGTTTGGCAAGTTAGTTGATTTGAGATCACTGTAGGAAAATAATAGTTCTTTGATGGCATCGGGAATGGTATAAGAGACATTATCATGTTCTTTGGTTACCAAGCTATTATAACCTTAGATTTCTTAAGCTCATTATCAAAATGTGTTGAGATTGTAACTAAGAAGAATATGTGTTTGTCTTTGTATTATAAAAATCAACTAATATTTTTCATTTATTGTTTATCTTTGTATTATAATCTTAGCTTTCTTTAGTTACCAAGCTATTATAACCTTAGCTTTCTTAAGCTCATTATCAAAACGTGTTGAGATTGCAGCATCGGGAATTCACTCTCTTATTGATATGTATGTTTATTGTCCATTCTAAGGTCCCTCCATCAAATCCATAATTTTTGGGACTTAGTTGTGATGGTGTTGCAAAATCTTCATTAGAGTCCGGAAGAAATGACTACTTATGGAAGAGACTAAATGGTGGGCATGATGAGTGCTCATGTGGTGTGGATGCTGCTTCTTAAAGGATCCTTACCATAAGGTCGAAGAATTTTTTGGATGTCACTCAACTGAGCTTGAGTTTGATTGGTAGTATGTTGGAGTGATTTTTAAAGGTCTCACGACACCTCTTCAATTTGTTGCTGAAATCTACTCTCAAAACTAGCCATCACAGCCCACAGATTCTTCGCATCATCACTATCAACTCCAGGCTTTATTAGACCAACATATTGGGGATTTTGAAAAAATAAGGATGTGCTTCATGTTTGATAGAAAAAAAAGGTCTCGTTGTAACAATCAATAGGTTTTTACCAACTTCACATGTCAGAGTTTGTGCTAGGCATATTTATGTCAACTTGAAATGTAAGCATACAAGCATGAAAATGAGATTATTGTTTTGGGCAGCATCTAAAGCAACTAGAACAACTAAATTTAATGACGTGATGAATGAAATTAAGAAAGAAGAGCCTGAAGCACATGAATATTTAAGTAAGATCCAAGCTTCACATTGGAGTAGACATGCTTTTGATTATGATGTAAAGGTTGAGCATGTGACCAATAACATGACTAAAATTTTTAACAATTGATTAAAAAGAGTGAGGTCTAGACCTATTGTGAATTTATTTGAAGAGATCAAAAGAAAATTGATGCGGCTAATAGTGAAGAGGCTTTGAAGTGAACTACTCCTTTTCCACCAAATGTAATGAAATACATTCTTCATATAAGAAGAAGGAAGAGTTTTAAAGGTCTTGTATGCTAGAGATGGAATATTTGAAGTATTGGATGGTTGCAACATGTTGGTTAATTTAAATAAGTGGAAATGTAATTGTTATGGGTGAAAATTGAGTGGTTTACCTTATAAGCATGGTGTTGCTTGTATTATGGATAGAAGGTATAAGATTGCAGACTATGTACATCCATATTTTACAAAGGCTTCGTATTTGAAGACATATTTCTCTTTGATTCACCATGTTCCATCTGAAAAGGAGTGGGTTATGAAGCCTAGTGAGCAACAAATACTTCCACCAATTTATAAACCAAAGAAAGGAAGACCACCAACTGAGAGACATAGGGAAGCTACTGAACTAGAGAAACATAAGAGGTCACAAGGATTGAAATGTGGATATTGCAATCAATTTGGTCATAATCAGAGGACATGTAAGGAAAAGTTAAAGAATCCAACTAATGAAACTCAGGTAAAATTATAACTATTCATTTATTAAATATATTTGGTTGATTATATTAAACTTTAAATTGTTTGTTGGAAACAACTTTGAAGAAGATGCTCAAGAAAAAGCAAAACAAAAGAACTAATCAAATTCAGGTAATGTATTGTATAATATATTCATTATACATTAGTTCTTATACCATAAATTTACTGTTTATAAATAAGGTGATAAATAGTGGTGATGCAATCAACAAGAAGTAGAAAATGGGAGAATCAACAAATCAAAGTGAGCCTTCTAAAATAGGACTTTGATTTATTTTATAATTTTTATTTTAAAATATGTAAGTAAATGGGACAATCAATATGATTTGGAAGAAAAACTTTTGTAACTCAAAGTTTATGTATACATAAGGTTTTAGGAAAGATGACATGAACTTTGTAGTTTTTTATGTATTTAAACTCATTTATGGTGTCCCTTCCCCTTAGATATTGTAAGAATTTAGATTGTAATATAGACTGTGAATGTGGATGTGAATTGTTATTGAGCAGGTTAGTATAGAATATGAATGTGAATAACATTTGTTATTGAGCAGGTTAATATGTATGAAAATTAGAATGTGGATGTAGATGTATGATTTGTAATATAGACTATAAATGTGAGTGTATGATATGTATTGAACTATTATTGAGCAAGTTAAGGGTATTTTTGGTGAATATTTATAGCTTATTATTGATCATGAGTGTTTTTGATGATTATTTATAGCAAGTTATTGAGTAAGGGTATTTTTGTAAAATATTTTATATTATGTTATTGAGAAGCAGGATATTTTTTATGAAGATAGATTAAATATTGTAACAAATGTATTTTTGATAAATTTAAATTAATTATTATATTAGAGGTATTTTCGATGAAGTTAAATTAATTATTATAGCAGGAGTATTTTTGATAAAGTTAAATTAATTATTATAGTAAGGGTGTTTTTGAAGAAAAGTAAAAACTCAAGGGTATTTGCAATAATATTTTTCAACGATAATATTCAAAAAAAACTATATGGATAGTGGTAGAAAATACTTTTTTAGATATTGATGTCATTTTTTACGATTTTTTGATGTTTCTGTTAAATAATAAGAATATTTTTTAAAATATTTTAAACCTGAGTGATATTGTATTTTTTTTAAGTATTAAGAATATTTTTGAATATATTGAAAACTTCGATATTTTTATTTTTTTATTTTTTTCGGGTTACTTATAAAGATTAATAAATGATGTGATATGTACAGTTGAATCTATTATTTTTTATTTAAGAAGATTTTGTAACATTATTTATAATTATTATAAATAAATGAAAAGCATTGCATTCTCTCTTTTTCCAAAAATTGCGTTATCTTTATTTTTATTACAAGAAAAGCTACATTTTTCTAAAAATATAATAGTAATAGTAATAATAATACTAATAAAATTATAAAAATATATTCTAATTAATACAAAATCATAACTTTTTTAAAATAAATATTTTATTAATGATAATTTTATTTAATAAAAATTATACTATATTGTAATTAATATTAAAAATAAATTAAACATTTTATATAATTTTATCCTAACAATATCAAAGTTATTATCAATAATATTTATTAAAAAAATATTTATTTCATAAAAATAATACTAAAATATAATTAATATTAAAGATAATAATTTTTTTAATATTTTAATTATGATAAGAAAAAACTTATTATAATAATATAATTATCCTTAATTATTTTGTTATTAATTACTTAAAATTCATACATCATGCATTTAGATTCCCAATCACACGAAAAAGAACCTTTATAACTAAAATTTATGACGAAAAACGAAGGTGTAGGTATTATTTTGGATTATATATATTAAGACTCGTTTTGTTTAAGTCATCAAAAAATTTTAGTTATTTTGCTTTTACTTACGACATTTAGGTTAAGCTTCGGATAAAAACACAACAGATTAAGTAAATTTTTTTAGATAATATAATATTATTTTATTAATAACAAAATTATTAAAATAAAAAAATATATTTAATGAGTACCAAAATATTATTTTAAAGTTTTTTTTTCTTTTATTTTCTTCCCTCTTTTTTAGTTCAATTTTTTAGGATTTTTCAAATATAAAGTTAAAAATACCAGTATTTTTTAATTACATTTTTTTTTTTTACTTTTTTATATATATTTTTATCAATCATCTCTAATTTTTCCAAGTTAAAAAAATGATCAACCGCGGTAACAACAGTTAGTATGATTGTAATTTTTTCAACTATCGAGGGAATTAATAGGATTTAATATATATATATATATATATATATATATTTAAAAAAAATTAATTTAGTAATAATATTTTATAAATGGTTTTAAAATTTACAAAAATAAATAATAAATACACGATTTTTTTCTTGTACTCCTCACCTGAATGGAAGGAATAATTTCGTCTATGGAACAACATTACTGACAATCCAATATCAAACCAGCACTACATATAATAATAATAGAGATGTGAGCAAAACAAGTAGACGAACGAGTATCCTTCCGATGTCCGTGTGTCCTTCTACCATGAGAAACGATAGCGTTTTGCATATAGTAATGTTTCCATTGCTACCCATTGGACTTCTAATACCTTTCTTCCATCCGTGACTCAAAACAGCCTTTGGCTTTTTATTATTATTATTAATTGGTACGGATATATAAAATGACAAAATTACCCAATTTTAGAGATCATGTTGTGAAGAGCACAATGAAAAATATCAAATAAAATTGTTTACCTTTTTTTTTTATAAATTTTAAAACTATTTATAAAACATGTTTATTAAATTAAAATCTTTCCAAGATATAGATGAAAAAAGATATTAGTCGTAAAACATGGATACCTATATGGAGCCAAATCCAATTAAAAAAATGTAGTTTTTATTTTTGTATTTTTTTAAGAAAAAAAAACATATTAATAATTGTTTGAGAAAACAGTTAAATAACAATAAAAAAGAGGCAGAAAGAAAAGGTAAAAATATCTCTTTTTTTAATAAAAACATTTTAAATATTTTTATTTATTTATTAACGAATATTTTGATTAAATTCAATAATAATTTTAACAAATTAGGTTTACATAAAGGTATTAATTATTACTTATTTTTATTAAAATTAATCAAAACGTGCACTAATTATTTAAATAAATTGATAACGAAGATAAAAAACGGTATCAAAATAAAAATAAAGATTTTTCAAAACTATCGATCCTAGGAAAACAAAATGGCGATATTGACACTATGGATAACATTTTATTTGGATAATAAAAATTATGGTTATTTGAAGAAAAAAATTAAAAAAAATAGAAAACTATAATAGGTAGATAAAATAATGTTATTGTTAATTGAAATTATAGTTAATCAAAATTTAATATATATATATATATAAAAGAACCTACATTTTTTTTAACTTTTCAAAAAGTGCAAAGTCATTAGTTTTTTAGTTAACCCAAATCTAATTCATTAACTTTTAAAAAGTTTAAATTAACAAAAATTAATTTTTTTTAGAGGTAAAATTGAAATTTAATTAAAATAAATAAAAATATTAAAATATAAATTTTTTAAAATCGCACACCACCGCCCTACCCTTCCAACTATTACCCTATCCACCCATGTGTTTCCCGTCGCCTTTATCTCTCCCCTCCTATGTCTCTTTCTTTCTCTCATATATCTCTCGATGGTTATATGCATGGCGGAACGGAATCAAAGTTGGCATAAATTGGAGCAACTTGGTTAGATGAAGTAGTGGATGGTAATGCAATGATTGCCATAATCTAAAAGCTTGTCTATGATCGATTATCAAAGCATGTGATTCATGCCCCGTAGAATTAAGACTTAAAAAAAAGAGCCAAACAGAGATGGTTGTAAGGTAGTGGGTACGTCGTAAGAATAGGCATGGATTTATTGATCGAAGGGGTGGAGAGTTTTAGGTGGTGGGATGGTGGCAGAGAGGGGCAAAGGTTGTGCAATTAAAAAACTAATTTTTAATATTTTTCATTTATTTTAATCAAATTCAATATTACCCATTAAAAACTTAAATTTTTTTACCACTTGAATTTGAATTTAAATTTTATTTTCTATTCTAAAAGTTAATGGGTTAATTTAAAAAAGAAATAATTGTTAATCTAAAAGGTAAATGAATAAAGTGAATTTTTTTAAAAGCTATAGAACCTATTAAATACAAAAAAAAAGATAATTAACAAAAATATTATTGAATTATTATTTTTTTTTCTTTATATTATCATACTATTTTTTATCTCATTTATAACACTTATTTATTACATTTATTTTACATTATATTAGTCTTTGTTTGATAGCGTCACACATAAGTGACATATTTAAATTAACTCGTATAATTAATTGATTGATTTAGAATAATACAGATAATTTAATAATAGATTTAAAATAATTCAAATAGTTAAGTAATATTGTTTCAAATATATTATTTAACTATCTAAGTTATTTAAAATTTATAACTTAATTATCTAACGTATAATACTATTAGACGAAGACTAATAAAATGATATAAAAAATATAAGAGTTGAGTAGCATAAATGATATAAAAAATAGTTCGACGTTATGAACAAAATAAATACAATAATTCAATGGTATTTTTGTAAGTTTATTCTTTTATTAATGATAATTTTATACAACAATAATAACACTAAAGTGTAATTAATTGCATAAATATTAATAAGTAAATAGCATAGTAATTGTGTCAATATCATTTTAAACAAATTAGGTGAATACTTTAATTAAAAAAAATAAAAGGAAATAATATTTATACTACCCTTAGAACTTATAATTATGAAAATAATACTATTTATGTTTGATTTATATATTTTACCATGAAAAAATACAATCTCATCATTCATAATGAACTTGGATTAATTATGTAAAACCTCGTAAATTTACTATTAAGTATTTAAAGTACCTTGAGAAGAATATTGGATAATATATTGAAATATAAGGATATATCGAGAAATTTTCATGTGAAAAATAAAATCATACGGGAAAAATTTGCATACCTCACCATCACTATCGCCAACACTCGCCATCAACCTTTGGCGAGGTGGTTGGCGAGCTCCATGGGATTTCTATAAAAATGGTCAGACCTTCTCGTTTTTTCACATAATTTCTTTCCATTTCCTCCCTTTCTTTCTAAAATTCTCTTTTTATATTGTTCGGATTTTTAGAACATTTTGGAGGGCATCCCAAGGATAAATATCAAGGAGTTCAGATTCTAAAGCTCAGTGGTAGAATAAATTTCTAGGTGGAGGTTCTTACTTTAACTTTTTAAATCCATATATTATTTTTATAAATGAAATGTCATGCATTATACGTTTTGAATATAAGTGAAAAAATGGATGCCATAATTTTATAAGTAATATTATAATGTTATAAATCTTGTTTAAAATGAGATACTGGTTATAAATATTTTATTGTACATACATTGGAAAAGTTTTATATATAAATGAATATCAAATGTTGATATGAAATTAACATTAAAAATGTGATGTGATATCCGAGAATTTGATACATACATTATGAGAATGGTTTTATACGTGGGGAGTATATCTGTATGTTGTCTTACAGAATATGATACTCATTAGCTAATGCTTCCAGCAGACTATTTTTGACAAACTCGGGTACACATTGTATACACTTGTATTTTCAGAATTATTTCATATTTGGGTCTATATGTGATCATAGATTATTGTGGTCGTGGATTATAACTGTGGAATATTGTTGTGGATTGTTAACAGTAAATTTGTTACTTGCACATAGGTTTTGAATTTCAACTCTCATTGTGTTTAGAGTTGCTCACACACGGGTCTCAGAATTGGATCCATCATTGTGTTTGGAGCTTATCGTTTTATTGTGGTCTTTGTTTATTGTACATAGGCCTCGAAGTTGGACATTTCATTGTATTTTGGAATCAACTACTCGTAGATGAGGGCCATATAACATTGGTTTGATTGATACATGTATTGTATGTATTGTGACCGTACATAGGTCAGAGATGGACCCACGTGCATGTGCTCATGTATTTAGATGACCAATACATATAAAGTTGCATATCATACATTGGATTTATATTGCATTGCATAATTTGTACTGACTAAATATGTTTTGGGTTACTTGAAGTGTACACTCTACGTTTCTACAAAATTGGAGAAGTACAAGTATATCATGATTTTATGACTAAAATCTTCCCAAATTGTATAATGATAATTATAATGATTATTACCGTTCAAAATTTTTATTATAAATTAATGTATCATAAATAATTATTTTTTAAAATAATAATTTAGAGTAGACTCTTAATGAGTTATGTATAACTCACCTCTATTCTTCTATTACCTTTCAGATGCATTATTTAAAATAATCGTGACGAAGATATGAAGATTTTATATGCATCTAGGTTCGACTTAATCCTTACTTCATTTATTGTTTATTATAATTTATAATAAAGTAGGTTAAGATTAGTTGTATGAAATTTAATTTACATATTTTGTCTTTTGAATAAAAAAATTTTAAAAGATATCCGTTTATAAAATTGATTTTTAAAAATAATTTTTTCATGATTATTAAAAAAATTATTTTTAAGTATAATATAAAATATACTACTATTTTAGGTATATTTTTTGAGATATTATAAATTAAATGTTATTCATGTTTAACTCAATTAAGTTTTGTTTAAATTTAAACTTTAATCTATTAAATTTCTTTTAAAATTGTAATTTTAAATAATGATTTAATCGGTGATAATTTAAAATATTATTTTCTGCTATATTTTATAATTAATTTTTTTAATTAATTATAATAATAAAATAAATATTTTTAATATTTTTATAGTAACAAAATGACGTGTAAATATAATTTATTTTAAAAAAATCAACTTATAATTTATTGCTCACCAGGAAATTGAATATCTGTGGAAAATTCACATCCACCTAACACTCATGTCCTATAGGGAGAGTTCGAGGAGATTCCAACAATCTCTAACTTTTTTTGTTGGGTGACAGTAAAACTCTTTTACAGAAAAAATAATTTAGTTGATTTGTTATTAATTTTTTTATAAGAATTTAATTTTTTAAAATAACACAGTAAGATAAAATTATCAATTTTTTCATATATTTTTTTATATTTTTAAGTGTTTTTAAAATATCAGTTTTATACATAGTTTTTTAAAATAAATAAATAATAATTATTATAAATTTAATAAAAAATATAAATATAAAAATTTTAAATTTAATTATTTATTTTTATATTATCACTTATTCATAATAAAAAAATAAATTATTAAAAAAATAACAAGAATTACTGTAACTCATAAAACTAAATCACCCATTTTCCCCCCTATTTCTTCTCATTTTATTTTTCACTTTATTTTCTTACATATTGTGTCATTTTCAGATTTTACCTTTTTGTTCTATAAAATCACCCATCATCACCATCCATAACCTCTTCCTCTTCCTTTCTCCACCTTCCTTTAGATCTAAAGCATCCTCATTTCTTGCTTTGTTCATTTTCTTTCATTCTGGTCTATTGCTCTATTCTCCCCTGTTTTTTTCTTTACAGGGTTCTGCAGATTCATTGCTTATTTTCCTTCTGATTTCTGGGTTTTTGCTGTTGAATCCCTTGAAAGTCTTCATCTTGATTCAAAAGTTCTGATCTTTTCGAGAGATCTGTGGTTTGTTCTTTTTGTTATTTCTTTTTTAACCTTCAATAATCTGGATGCTGAATATCTTGTTCTTGATGTTTGAGATTCATGTCTCCAGTTCTCAGTGAAATTCTCCGTTCTGGGTTTATGGTAGATTCCTCACTCAGACGCAGGACCCATTTAGTTCAATCTTTCTCTGTCGTATTTCTCTATTGGTTTTATGTTTTCTCATAAATCAGCTCTCATAAATTCATGACTAATTATTAGTATAAACCGTATATCACTAAGCCTTATAAATAATTGTTCTTCAAAAATCTAAACAACAAAATTCGCTATCTATTGGGTCGTGTGTGTTAAAGTAGTTGTAAATTTAAGTTAATAACTATCTTTGGTTTGTTTGAGGAACTATGGCTTGTTCTAGGGGAAATTCGTCTGTTTCGACTCAGCTACAGAACAACTCAGGTTCAGATGAAGACTTACAGCTTGCGATGAACGAAAGAAAAAGGAAAAGAATGCAATCAAATCGAGAATCAGCAAGAAGATCAAGGATGAGAAAACAACAGCATGTAGATGATCTTATGGGTCAAGTGACACAACTGAGTAAAGAAAATAGCCGAATACTATCAAACATAAACATGATTACTCAACTTTTGATGAATATTGAGTCTGAGAATTCAGTTTTGAGAGCTCAGATGATGGAACTAAGCCAAAGACTAGAATCTCTTAATGACATGTTGAGCTTTATCAATATCAATGAAGTTTTTGATCAATGTGAAACCAATATTCAAAATAGTGCTGATAGTTTCATGAACCCATGGAATTTGATCTGTGTTAACCAACCCATTATGGCATCTCCAGATATGTTTCAGTATTAATAATCATCATAATTATTATTCACAACTTGTATGTCGACTCAAAGCCTGAAATGGGTTCAATATGTTTTTGTCTTCTTTTGTCGGTGATGTGTGTTAACATTGTCCTTTTTTATTGTTCTGTTCTGAAAGTAGAACAATTAGTTTTTTATTGCAACACCTGGTAAGATTTGAAAGGCTTTCAAATTATGTGTTGAATATCTGATGGAGTAAACTAGTAGGTCTGGGTCCTTGTTATGTAGCAAAGTCGCTATGGTTATGTGATGTAAAATCTATATTAATAATAGTTTATTTCATCTACTTTGATATAACTTATATACTTACTAATTATTACTAAGTCTATAATATATTAATTTTATATGGTTATTTGAATCTATAAGTTAAAATGAAAGAAGATTAGGTGTGAATGATTTAAATACATATTTTTTTAATAAATAATATTTGTAAGTGATTTGAATCTATGATTTAAAATAAAGAGTAATAAATCGTACCGTTATACCACTAATAGAATCAAGAAAAAATAAAATTAAAAAGAGAAATATTATACATTTGTATCTATCAACCTTTGTATGTTTGATATTATGGATTTTTTTAGTTTAATTTATTTTAAGTAAATTATATATTAATTTAATTTATTTAATTTTTAAATAAATTAAGTTGAGTTGAATTCAATTTTGAGTTGAGTTTACAAGTTTATGGGTTAATTCATGAGTTTAAAATAAAATTTTCTAACTTCAAAAATTTTTTGGAAAAAAATAAAATAAAATTTATTTTATAATTTTAATTTTGAGATATAAAAATTAAAAATTGTTTATTAAATGAATTAGTGAGATGTTGATTTAAGCTCTAGAGTTAAAATGAGAGGTAGAATTATTTAATTCATAAATTTTAAGATTTAATAATAAATGAATTAAATTAGGTTAAGTAGGTATTTTCATATCTATTGGATATCAACATCTTGAAGGACCTTAAGACTTAAGTTGGCTTTTAGCTTTCATTCTAAAGCTTCCAGTTAATGTACAATAAAAGGGAAACCTAAAAAAAAAAAAGTATTGGAAAAGAAAAGGCAAAAGCAATTTCAGTTGAAGAGCAAATGGAGAGTAATTTAAAAAAGCAGATCTTTTTCTCGAAGGTGAAGACAAAATAGAGAAAGAAAAAAAATTCCTAACTCTTTCTGTTTTTAGCAGTCACCCCTCCATTTCTTCTTCCTCCCATCTTTTTTTATTTAGGGTTCAAATTTCTTTTCTTATCTTCTTCTTCTTCTTCCACTTATTTCTATTTATTATTTCTATATAGTTTCTCTTTGTGACGGAAATTACATCTTTGATTTGCACTTTCAAGTTTTTGATTTGTGCTCCTTTCATGAAAGTTCGTTTTAAGGGAGTATGCTGGTGGGTTAGAATAATACTCATCAAGTTAACACTTACATACTAATACTTTTTCTTATATCTCAAAACTTACTGTGTTAAGTTTAAAAGTCTTTTTAGTATATTTGTTGTCTATTTTTAGTTGTTTGATGTATTTTGTTATGTATTAAGAGTTTTTCTTATACTGTTTAATTTACAATTAAGCTCATTAATTATGTGTTATACCTAGTATTATATTTTATTCTCCAGGATGTATGATACTTATTATGTTACCAATTTAGATGGCTCATATTTTAGGCTGTTGCTTATTATATTATCAATTTATATTTTTCATATCGTAGGTTTTTTAGGATTACGTAAGAAATTGATTTATTGATGATGAATAAACAAATGTTTACAACCTATTTATACAAAAGAAAATCAAAATTGTAATAATTAAAAATAAATACAATTATGGAGATGTATATTATTGAACAACCTATCATTCCCCACCTAACTGTTGGTGACTGCTTTCAGCTAGTATGTTGTTTGTCACCAGTTGGATCTCATATTCTTTAACAGATTGATATCTCATGTTTTTTAAGTATATTTATTTGAAAATTAATGAAATATTTTTATTCTAATAAAAAAGTATGTTATTTTTGAGCAACGAAATCATGTGTGTTATATCGTGGTTTCAATTAAAATAATATTATTTAATCTATTAATTACAAAAAGATATCGATTAAAAATATATTATATTATTTTAATAATTTTTTATTTCATTATTATTATTTTTCTTTAAGCGATAAAAATACAATTAAATTATTGATATTTTACAAAGGTAAAAATAAAAATTAATACGAAATTGTTTAAGAAAAAAATCAACAATAATAATATTCAAACATAAAGTTATTTAAATATATATTTTAATTATTAATAAAAATTAAATAATAATAAAATATTGATAATTGTCAAATATTAAAATAAATATTTTATAATTTTTTATATTAATTGTTAATTTACTATTATTAAAGATTAATGTTTCAATTATTTGTATCGTTTGATAAAAAAATAATAAAATTTATTATTAATCAAATTTTTTTATAATTAATAAATTAAATAACACAATTTTGAATATGACACATAATATGGGGTTTCTCACCTTTCTTTAAAATTAAATATGCTTACTTTGTACCGTAATCTGTACAAAAAAAGGGTTTTTAGTGGTAAGGGATGCAAACAGGATGACATATCAACTGATAAATTTGGTGAAAGAATAAAAATGCCATCTCAAGCAAATTAGGTAACTCAGTAGCTGAATTATTGCTACATTAAATAAATGATGATTAATCAAATATGACACATCTATGTTCAAATATATTTTAACAAGTAATTCAAAAATATAAGTTGAGTTAATAATAAATTAAATACAAGAGACTAGTGTTATTTCGTTTAAGTCACACCTTCTTTAATATAAATATCTTTTATAATCGATTAATTAATTATGATATTATGAGTTTTTTTTTCTTGTAGTTATATATATATATATATATATATATATATATATTGTGTTAGGAGATAAATATGCTTTAAATTAATGTTTTATGGAAAAGATTTTAGGTACTTATACTCAATTGTTTTTAATTAATATTTAATGGGTTATTATATTTATTTTAAAAGTATTAATTAACTAGCCTACCACGACAATCAATACTCTTGGTATGAGTGTCATGGAGGGAAATAGGTGAGCTGCGACTTCCTAACTAAATAAATTTATGTAATTATATTTAATTAAATTTTATATTTTTAAATATTTTATAAACATAAAATAGATATTTATCTTTTATTGCAATAAAAGCAATTTTATAAGTCAATGTAATTATAATGCGACACATGTTTTTGGTATTTTCTACCATTTATACATTATTTAAATATTTCATATATAATTAAATTCATTTAACTTTTTTTGGTTACTTTTTATATACTAATAAGAAAATTTAAATGTATAATTACATATGTACAATTTTAAATTATTTCTTTCACTTTTTTTCTTTTACCTAATATATATTGTATTCCTCGGTCTTCTAGAAAATAATTTCTCACATTTCCTCATTTTCTATTGGAAATACTCCTTAAGAAAAACATGTTTTTGGGATGTGTGCTGACCGAAGTTATCGGTTATTCTCGAAAGAAAGCCTATGGTAATTTCGTCCAAAATTTCACATGTTATTTCCTTTTCTCTAATTGCTTTCTATTTTTTTTTTAATTACACACTATAATCGTTTTTGTAAATATTCATATGGTATACTTATTTTTTATATAACATAAAAATAATATGTAAATATATATTTTTTATTTCTTATAAGATAAAAATATATAATTTTATGATTTAAAATTAAAAATATGTAAATAACTAGATCATATATTCATGTATTAATACAGGTAGTTTCAACCAAATTTTTTTTGAGAAATTATATTTATATCATTATAAAATTTTAATAATAAAAATAATATCTTTATATTTAATTTATATATTTTTATTATAAAAAATAATTCAATGCAATAATTCAGAACATTGTTAACTTTAAGTTGTATTATTTGAAATTTGGCCAATTAGATCAATATTGAATTTCTTATTATTGTACAAATTTCAATGTTATTTCTTAATATCGATAGATATTTTATCTTAATATTTTTAATACAATATATCCATAATAATTGAGAAAAAAACGTACCCTTTACGTACAAATTAGTAGTAGAATATTGAATATAATTATTCGATCTCCATGTTATTCATGGACGTATAAAACTCTTTCTTTTAGGAGGAGTAATCCAGATTGATTGTGTACCTATAAATATACCGGAATGTAATGCAAATAATTGGTAATCATTCTTTCTTGCTTAGCATCTTTAGAAGAAAACAAAATCCTCCACTTTTTAGTGTCTACATGAAAGCTCGTATCATGATTGTTCTAAGCTAGCATCATGATTTTTTTCTAAGCTGGAATGGCCGAGGTCTGGTTAGACCTCGAGCCAAGATGTCTCTGCGCTATTTGATGAGAAGAAATAGACCTCATGCAGTGTGGCTTATGGAGACTAAATTAAGTGCAATCAGCTATCAAAATCTGCAAAAAAAAAAAAAAAAATTATTGCTTTCTACCAGTAGTAAACTATGGTGGTGGTTTTTGTTTGTATTGGAATGATAATTTATATTTTAAAGTAGAGTTAGTTGGTGAAAGCTTTGTTTGTTGTGAAACACTCCGTTATCTTTAATGAAAAAAACATTTTGGGTTGTGTTTATATTTTACCCTACCATACTGAAAAAATTCGAATATGGAACAAATTGTCTTCTTTCCTAAACAGAGTTCATCGAGATCTGGGAGCTTTAATCGGAGAGCTAGATGACATCGTTTCTCATTGGTGTGATGACAGAAAAGGTTGTTTTATAAGCTTGTTTACAAGATAAGTTTTTTGAAATATTTTAATACATTTGAAGAATAATTTATGAAAGTATTTATGATAATGATATTAATTGATAAAGATACAACTTATGGTTAATTGGTAGAAATAATAAAAAAAATGAATTAAGTAAGGAAATAGGTGTATGATTTAAATTGTTTTGTTAGATTTATTAGTTGTTTTTATAAATATTTCTCGATAACAATGTAATAATCAAATTAAAAGATATTAGAAACAAAATTTTGAAATTTTTTAAATGTTTATAAAAAATTATTCTTAAATATTATTTAGTTTTGATACATAATATTCTAAAAAACTTGTTGACTTTATGACTCATCCGGGAGTTGTAGATATTGGTTGTTTTGGCACCAAATTTACCCGTGCAATAATAGAACATAGACTGATATAATATATCAAAGAGTACTGGATAGAACAATTACGTCTCCCAATTGGATATCTTCATTCCCAAAAGCTCTTGTTTTTAATCTGCCAAAATTTACTTCTGATCACAATCCAAATCTTTTACAAACCATGGGAATTTGAGAGCCTTACAGGAAAAGGCCATTCAGGTTTTTGCACATGTGTTTCAGAGACAAAGCTTGCTTGGAACTAGTCAAGTCGAACTGGAAAAATAGACAGCAAGAATAAGTTAACAACTTAATAGAAAATCTTATTTACCTTTCTAATCAACTTGCTTCTTGGAGTAAAAGCAATTTGGCTATATCAATGAGAAATTAAACAGCTTACGATCACAATTGAAATTCTTTAAATCCTATAATCAAATCCATGAATAGATACAATTAGAAAAATTGTTATAGGTATAAATTAATGGACAACTTGAACGGCAAGAGTTAACGTGGAAGAGAATTATACTCTTAACAAGTATACGAAAATAATATAATCGATGTAAAGGAATATATTGTTTGGGTTGAATCGTGAACTACGTCGTGAACTTTAAGATGTTTTACAACTCTGTTTAAATTTGTGCAAATACATACAACCTTTTCATCCCAGGATAAAACAATCCAATTCTTTTTTCTATCTTAGAACTTCATTACACTCATGAAATCCAGAATACTACACCTCAAAAATATTTATGTTGTTTGGAAAACTTCATATTTTTCTTTGGTTTGCTACCAAGAGGAGTTTATGAGTTAATTGTTGAGTTATATCTTAAAATTGAGAGCTATTATTCTCTATTTATAGTTGAAACAAGATGTGTACTGTGTTACATAATTATGAAAATAACATTTATATAATTATAAAAATAATGGTCACATAATTATGAAAATAATAGTTATAAAATAATGATTACATAATTATAAAAATAACGGTCATATAATTTAGTATTTTTCTCATCAATTTTTTATTTAAATTCACACTATTTTCAATAAATTGTGTATCAACAAATTGTGTATCAAAAAAAGTGACAAAAATACAAAAATACAAAAAAAATTATACCTAAACTCTTATCAAAAGAAGCCAAGATTTTATCCCTTTTTTAAAACTTGAATATGAAAATACAATTTGGGATAGAGAAAGCATAACGAGAGTTTTCTTGGATTTTTATCGGGACCACTTCTCATCCTACTATCCAATAAAAGATTCAAAAATAGAAGATTTGTTTCCTTCAGTAATCACTGAGGCACAAAATTCCCATATTGTAAGTATACCTTTACCCTCATATATAAAGAAAGCACTTTAGGATATGCATCCATTAAAAGCTCCAGCATCTGATAGGTATCTTGTATTTTTCTATAAAAATTGCTGGAATATAATTGGTGGCCAAGTAAGCTCAGAGGTTCTAAATTTTATAATAAAAGAGGAATTACAGCTCACTTTAAATCAAACTTATATTACACTAATTTTAAAAGTTAATATTCTTCAAGGTGTTTCTGAGATTAATAAGTCTGTGTAATGTTATCTATAAAATTATAGCTAGATTACTTTCAAAAGATTGAGAGCTTATTTAAAAGATTATATATCTCCTTTAAAAGTAGCTTTTATTTCAGGAAGATTGAACATTGATTGCTTAGAGGTAAATGGGGATCAAATTAGACATGAAGGAAGCCTATAATATGATTGAATGTAATTTTTTAATGAAGTCTTAAACTGCATTGGCTTCACCAAAAGGGTATGCACTTTAATCCATCAATGCATTACTGTTATGGCTTTTTATTTTCTGTTAAATGGATCCCTCAGATTTTGTCTTCAAATGGGATTAATACAAAGAGACCATTTATCCCTTCATTCCTAGATTCAACAAAAAAACAAGCAGTTCAAGTGTTTGGAAAGGTCTACTTTGTACCAAGAGCCTGATTAATTTATTGGAAGTTAAGTACAGGTAATTTCAATCTTTGACCTGTGTAATTGGACTAATTACTAGAATTGAGACTAATAGAAATTACATACTTTATTTAGAGGAGTCATCACTTCCTTCATCGTGAAACTAAGACTACCAGATCCTTCTATTTCTGATAAACTCATTTGGTATGGTATGGGAAAGCCAAAGTTCACAATCAAAGATGTATATGAAGTTTTAATCCATCATAGATTCCCAAATTCAAATCTAAATTTTTGGAGAAAGATTTGGAAAACCTTTGTACATAGAAAGACACAAATTTCTACTTTAAAAAATTGCAAATAACTATTTATGTACAAAGAAGAGACTCATTGTTTTCATGACATTTGAAGAATTGAATTTTTAGTTATGTGGTAAGGAAGTGGAGGATTTGAAAACCTTTTTATAAAATGTGAAATACTTTGATCTTGTGGTTAGCTGCAAATGGGGCATTATTTGAAACGTTATAGAAAAGTTGAACATTAAATGGTATATTAATTTCACTTTAGGCTCTCTCAAAGAAATAGTTACCCAAAGAAATACCTAAAGACAAGTTTACACTCTCATGACAGTGATCATGATAGACCAATTATGATGGTTGAGAAATGAAGTAATGTTCAAAAACAAAATAATTGACATTAATTAGTTCCAAATAAATAAATTGTTTAGAGAATTGATGAGTTTTCACGTACGCTAAACGGAAAGGAAGAGAAGAATGAGATCGAAGTGAATAGAGAAAGTTATATTATGTCAAATTCATGAATGCTATTAAAATAAATTTTAATGTTGGATAGACACAAGGTAAAGTAGGAATAAGATTTATGGTAACTAATAATCTTTTACTGGATTGGCTACTTTACAACTTTATCTAGCAAAGAAGCAAAGCTTTAAGCAGAGTCATTCACCATGCTTTAAAGTAGTAAAATAAAGCAATTTACACAGAGGGAGATGCAAAAATGATAATTGATGCATTTAATCAAGAAAAATGATCTCTACTCAATCTAAACTCTTAAAATTTGCTCAACGAATCACTCAAGTATCTCAGTGAATTCTTCATATTTTCTATTAAATAGATCCCAAGAGATTTAAACATGCAAGTACATAATATGATCCAATAGGCAAGCTCTCAAAGTTTGGCCAGCAACATTCCTTTTTATTCCTTGGGAAACTTTATAACTGAATTACACAAACTAGAAAAGAACAACTTTCTATTCTTATACGTAGGAAAAAAAAAGTAAAAAATGAAAGCTCGTATATGCTTTATATATACACAGCATATAGTTGACTAGTTGGAATAATATGAACAACTACATTAATCATGAACTCAATCAAGAGGTTCTGTTTTCCTCTGGCAAATGCTGGTTATAATTGTTATGATCATTACTTCATTAATTGGTTATTATTATGTTTTCTTTTCAAGGCTTTACTTACAATTAAAGCCAAACCTTTACACTGTTGTGTCTTTGACTCTGTGTCAAGTTGCTCCTCAAAGGTGTATAATGTAAATTGAAAGAAAAAAAACATCACAAAAGGAAATCCAGTAATGTTCTGTTTTTTGAAGATTCAACTTCAGTTAGTCAATTTAAAAAGAGGAAAAAAATGAAACTCTATTTTTTATTCGATGCTATAAGCCTATAACCATGACCAACTTGTCTGCAGAAGTGAGAGTCTCATTTATATTATATTAGGAAGACATTCTCTAATTGAAGGTACATATATTGATAAAATTGGTATTTTAAATTGAAAAAAAATATTCTTACTAATTATAGGGTATAAAAGACCATAAATATATAACATATCCACTAAGCATATAAGAAAAAGATATCCACGGTAAATGATTATAGTTAATAGATCAACTATATAAATAAGGAAAGAATAAGTGATGAATTAAAAAATAATCTTTACAATGATTCAATACTCTCCCTCAATTTGAAACATAGATATTAATCTCTTGATTGTTCTTTTGAGGATACAAATGGAAAAACAAATCCTCTTATCCCCATTCTCTTTAATGAAGTAGCGATCAACTTTCACATGCTTAGTTTGTTATATTAAATTGGAATATGAACAATCTCAATAACAGTTATATTATCACAATATAAGTCTATAGGCTTTTAGAGTTTAAAACCTAGTTCTTTCATAACACAAGGGATCCATAATATTTCACATACTCCATGTTCCATACCTCAATATTATGCCTCTGCACTTGGACTTTGTAAAAACATTTTTCTTGTTACTTTTCCAAGTAATAAGGTTCTTCCTAACAAAGGTGAAATATCCAAATGTAGATCTCTAGCCAGTCTTATCACCCGCCCAATCTATGTCAGTGTATCTTGTAACTTCCAGTTCATTCTTTTCCATAAACATCAAGCCTTCACGTGGTGCCATCTTCAAATACCTTAGAATATAATACACTATAACCATATGCTCTTTGCTAGGACAATGCATGAACTGACTAACCATAATAATAGCATAAGCAATGTCAAGTCTAATATGAGAGAGATAAATTAATCTTCCTACTAAATGTTGGTATCTTCATTTATCAATCAATATTGATTAGGGTAAATGGAAAAATTTTGGTTCATCTCAATTAATTTTTCAATTGGTTTGCACTTGAGCGTCCCAATTTCAATTAATAAATATAGAATATTCTTTCTTTATGACAATGAGATTCTTCTCTTTGATCTTGCGACTTTAATACCTAAAAGTATTTCAACTATTTAAGTCCTTCAACTCAAACTCTTTTGAAAGATATCTTTGTAGATGTTCAATTAAATCTCTCAAATAATCTCTAGTGACAATTATATCACCAACATACATTATCAAAGCTATAATCTTATCATTATTGCGCTTGATAAATAAGGTATGATCAAAGTTACTCTATCTATATTCAAAAATTCTCATTGCTTTGGATAATCTTCCAAACCAAGCTCTCAATGACTATTTCAATCCATATAAAGACTTCTTTAACTTATACAATTTTCCAACATCGCATTGTTTACACTTAACTCACAGGGGAACATCTATATATACTTCTTCCTCCAAATTTTCATTGAGAAAAATATTCTTTACATCAAACTGGTGTAACACTACTACAAAAGGGGTATTTAAGTCGATATGTAAAGTCGTTTTTTTAGAAAAAACCAACTTATAATGAATTTAAAGTCGGTTCGGTGTAGAACCGATGCTATCCATGTAAGACGTAGCGTCGGTTGACGTGTTAAACTGACGCTATGCGTGGACGTAGCGTCGGATGACACGTAGAACCGACGCTACACACGTGGATAAATTATTTTCTTTTCTTTCTTCTCCAGACAGAAACTATTCCAAGCGTTGTATAACTCTCAAAAACTCAAAACCTCTTCCACTTCTCCTCCACTCTTTCTCATTTTCTGGCCACCTACGACCACCATTTCCAGCACCGGTTAGTGGGTTTTCTTCCTCTCCAACTAATCTTTTAGTTCCCCTATATTTTTAAGTGAAATACTCAAATTTTTTATACCCATTTCTCACTTACAAAACACAAATTTTTTCTTCATTTTCTTCATTTTGTCACTTCATTTACTCTTATAAGTATTTTTATTAATTCTACGCACTTATTATTCATATTTTTTCTGTTATTATGTGTTGTTATTTATGTGTATAAATTTTTGTATTATATATGTAGGTTTGTATTATAACATCAGGAGAAGAATACACCATGGTAATTTTTCTGCTATTAATTAATATTTTATTTTTCAATTATTTGTATTATTTAAACTATTTGCTAAACTGATTTTGGTTTTTTTCTGCTCGAATATGGGTTTTTATTTGAGTATAATAGAAAATGAGTAAATTGTTTTTAAAAAAACAAAAATTAAAGTCGGTTCATGCGTTGAACTAACTTTATATTTTTTTGTCATTTCATTTAAAGTCGGTTCAACAAACCTACTTTAATGCCTCTTTTTGTAGTAGTGTAAGGGCCAATCTGTATTCCAACAAGGGAAATAAGAATTTGAACAATATTGATTTTGCTACTGATGCAAAAGGTTTCTTCAAAACCAATCCCATAGAGCTAAATATAACCCTTAGCAACTAGTATGACTTTTTATCTATCAATGCTCCTATCAACCTTGAGCTTTAGTGTGAACAACCATCGACATCCTACAATCTTTTTGTTCCTTAGGCATGGAAACAATATCCCACTTGGGTTATTCTGTAAACCTTCCAACTCTTCATTCATTGCCTTTGTCCAATTCAAATCCTTGAAAGAATCATGTACATTACTACGAATATATACAGTGTATAATTGATCAACAACAAGTGCAATGGTTAGAGATAAAACTAGAAACATGATATTTAGGTTTGGCTTTTATATCTAGTTCGTACTAATTTTTTGGAAGACCCTTGGTATCCTTATATGACCTCCTAGTTTCTACAATTTCTACTACAAAAGGCTTATCTAAATTGGAACATACCTGAAGTGGATCATTTTGAGAAAATTCTTCTATTGGTGATGTAGAAGGGAGAATGTCTTGTGTACTATCTTCAGATGCATCGAAAAAATCTCACATCCTGAGCTGTATGGTCTTCATTAGACATAGGAATTTTAGCATCCTCAATGTTTGAGAGTAGTCTTATTATTTCTTGAGACATATCATCCCCTAATATAATAGCTTTATTGTAATTAATAACAACATTTTTAGGCTCATCCATCAATGTTAAGAATGGTCTCACTTTTGGTTGAGATTGATCTCCATTGTCATATCCTTCAAAATAAGCCTTCAAATTCTCTATTTATTAAAATTCTTCAAACATAAAGATAGGTTGAGGATTCCCTTGACATCCTCTCTCTTCCTCGTAAAGGAAGAATGGGAAACTCCTTCTGAGTAATAAGATTTGGATTAAGGAAACATCAAAAGGAACATGAATTGTATTTATGAGCAAATCATAACAATGTAACCCTTTTGGAACTCCATATAACAAAAAAAAACACTTCTTAGAACACTAATCAAGCTTACTACATTAATGTTGGGAATATGGACATAAACTATGCATCTAAATACTCGGGGGCTCCAAGGCATAAAAAGAGCAGACAAAAATTATTGGAGTTTCTATTGGGGATTTTGAAACTCAATTACTAGAGATGGAGTACAACTGATGAGATATATTGTTGACTTAACCGCTTCTCCCTAATAAAGATAAGGCTCATTCATGCCAAACAAAGAGGCAAGAACAACTTCCAACAACTATCTATTATTCCATTATGTGAATATATTTTGTTAACGAGTATATCGATAGAAGGTATGATGATGAATCCATAAGAACATAGAAAATATATCATTGGACCATTAACAAATTCTCTACCATTTTCAACTAAGACTTTGATGGATTGTTGATAATGAGTAGCAACAATTTTTTGAAACTCCTTAAACATAGCAAACACATTACTCATGTTTTTTAATAATAAAACCCAAGTCATTTGATTACATTCATCAATAAAAGTCACATAATAACGAGCTCCAGATAGAGAAAGAACCTTGGTAGGCTCCCAAACATCAGAGTCAATCTTCCTAAATGTAATCTTCCTAAATGTATTAAGATTTGGAGAATATGAAATAAAATGGCTCTTAGCTAGTTCACAAACACTACAATGAAAAATAAACTCATTGACAATCAAAAACAAAAAATGTTTCAAATTCTTAAGATAATTGAAAGAGAAATGTCTTAAATGATGATGCCATAACCATACAACTACCTTAGCACTTTCTACTCCACTAGTTTGATTGTCTTGACTCGAATGACATAACTTGTGCTCTCTACTATCTGTCAAATCCAGGTAGTAGAGTTTTCCCCATCTAATACCATAACCAAGAATCCACCAATTCAAAATGTCCTAAAACACACATAAAGATGGATAGAAGGTCATAATACATTCAAGATCCAAAATAATTTGGCTCATAGATGAAACATTACATGCCAAAGATGGAATAACTAACACATAATCAAGCGTTAGTATATTAAATAAAAAAATAGAACCTTTTCTAGTAACCAAAGTTGGAGTACCATTAGCTATTGACACAATAATTTGAGAGGAAGAGCTAAATGTTTTCAAATGGCTAGTCTTTAGTCATGTGATCTGATACACATGTATCAATTATCCTCATAGATGTCTTACACTTTATACCTGACTTTGCTACATTAACAAAAGGCACTTGGTAGGTTTTCTTCCTCTGTAGTAGCACCTACAACTTTGTCCAAGTTCTTTTGAGGTTTCTTGGTGAAATCCCATCAATCTAGATAGCCAATGACTTCATAGTATCATTTTGTAGAGTCGCTAATGTTTCCATAATGAGTACATTTGTGAACCATCAATCTATATGGTTTTCTTGTGGGTCTACAAGGAGGAAGACTAGAAAAAATAGGAGGATGACTTGGCCTATGTTGAAGAGCCATAATAGAAGACTCGGTGGAGTGACCCATAGCTTTTTTGTCAGATTACACCTTTCAAACATAGGCATAACTCCATTGTAAATCAAATTTTGGGTCCTTGAATAGAATCTCACTATGCACTTGATCATATTTTGAGTTGATCCCACTCAGAAACATATGGACTCACATTTGAGCCATTGTTGATGCCTCTTGAATCATTACAACAATGGTGTTGGTCTGAGAGGGCATGAGTTGATCAATCTCCTAAAATGTACCCACAAGTTCATTGTCGTAGGTAGGAAGAGACTAAACATTATAATTTTCTCCAAATAACTTCTTATGTAATTCAAAAATATGAGTCTTAACTGAAACATTATAGAATCTCTTCTCAATAGTATCCTAAACATCCTTTACGGTAGGAAGACATATGTATTGATTTATAAGGCATGGCTTCATGGAATCAATGAGCCAGCTTTTTACTTCTTCATTGTCTATTTCCCAACCTTGGTTCCAATCAAATAACCAACTTTTCCTCATGCTTTAATTCATATCCGCATAAGGAGGGCCCATATGATGTAGTTTGACACATTCAAGGCAATGCTTGAGAAAAAAACAAGTTGTATTGGGTAGTGGTTGGTGATATGTGGTTAAGGAACCTAATTTGCAATATGTACTTAGTTGTCACAGCTTTCGATAATTTCTAGAATTTCCATTCAAGTAGGAAAATAATAGAAAAAATCTAGGATTTTTGGGTTTTAAGGTATATGTCTAAGACAATGATTTATGGTGGTAATACTTAGGGTTTTGGTGGTTCTTCAAACTTTGGGATTCGAAAGAGAATAGAAAGATCCTTGCAAGACACTCTTCAAAGTATCAAAGTAAGAGGTTGCCTCAGAAAGCGGCTCGTTTTATTGATTAAGCTATCAGAAAAGACCAGACTTCTTATCAAAATAGGAACCTCACAAGATCGTTCAACCTAACACCTTCCTACCTCAAGAAGTGGATATCAACTCAATATTTCCATTGAAGAAGCAAAAGTTGTAGCTTTTTTGGAAGTGTTTAAATATTTTCTCTAGTATAGCAATCAATCTGTGAACTGGGAAGGAGATAATGAAGTGATTATATACACCTTTCTTGAAGAAAATTAGCAAGCAGTTTCCAATCACACTACGATACTTTTAAACAAAATAAATAAAGAGCTACATATATTCAACATGATCTCTATAAGATGGATACCAAGATAATTGAACTACAGAACACAAGAGTTGATTCAATGGGCTAGCAGAAGAAGTTGGGGGAGAGACATAGCTATTAATCTACTACCTTCTGACATTGCAGATTTCCCTTCGTAAAGGACAACCCGAATAAACATTTATCTATACACTTTTAGCAAATATATATAGACACACAAAAAACTATTTTATAAATAATAGGTGATAATTTGTGACAATAACTTAAGTAAATTAAGACGTAAATATATATGATTTGATTTGATACGGATAAAATTTGTATAATTTCATTTAATAAATAAATTAAATAATAAAATCAAACTTAATAAGGCTTTCTAAGAATATTTTACTTAAAAACTAGGTGATAATTTTTTTTTAATTTAAATAGATACGAAATGATATTGATACAAAAATGTACGGATATTTACTATATGAAAATTTTAGTATTTATTGATATAGAATAAAAACATAAATTAAAAAAAATAGAAGAATAACTACCAAAGATCGACTCTTTTTATAGATAAATAAATTGGAAGAAAATTTCTTATGGCACAACTATTGACACTTTTGTTTAATGATTTTTTTTATAAATATAATTACAAGAATTTTGGAGTGCAACTCAAAATGTTAAACTATCAAGTGAAGTAATTCAAGTCCCACCTAAGTCTAATCAATGTGTTAATGTTCACGTATATCCAAAAATCTTTCCTTGTACAAAATACCACATGTTTAAAATCTTTCTTAATTCAAGACACATATTATCTTCACAGTTTAGATTGTTTTTTTAACTTTTACTCAATCGAAAATATGAAATATTATTTACAAGTTTTATGTACATTGTGTTTCAACTCTTCCTGTGTATGAAGAACCATAAAACTCACCATGAGTCTAGAGATGCACACAAAACAAAGATAGCCACGACAACGAACTTTACATTCACACATATAGAATCTACAATGATGATCCAAACGGACCACATGCTTTCATTAAGATATTTACATATAGCAAGTGTAAAGCTAGAAGCTAGACTTGAATTTTTTGAAAGAAAAAAAAATTGTAGGTCTAGGTTTTCCTTTATAAATTAACCTAAAAAAATGCCATACCTTGGATGACTATAAAATAATAGCCACAAAATAATAATTAAAACATTTGGCTCGAATAAAAATTAGGTTTAAGCTTCAAACTTGGCTCCTCGATTGATAAGTCAAGCTTGATGGATCGAGCCAAAAAGGTCAATCGATCTAACCAATCCTTGATCGATTTAGGGTAATAAAAAATAAATTATAAACTAGGTAGATCAATCTATTAAATTTTTGATCGATCTAGTGCTCGATTGATCGAACATTAATCCCTCGATTGATCGAACATTAATCCCTCGATTGATCTACATCAAATGAAAATTAATTTAGGAACTTTTTAATCAAGGTAGATTGATTCTCGATCAATCTACTCACCTTGATTGATCTAGATATGTCTCAATCGATTGAGTGACTTTTATGTAAAATATTTCTATGTATCAAATATGAAATCTAATGTGCATAAGAACGATATATACTTGAGATGTGTTCGTTAGAGCTCGATAGATTAGTTGATTTGGAAAATATTTTTGAAAGACTCACCTAAAAAATTAAAATTACATTTGGATGTTTTATTCGTGAATATTGTCAATACTCTTAAACCTTACGATCCCCCCTTTGGCATATTCATGTGATAAAACATTTCTCTCACTACATAAGACTTCTAGGAAAAAATAAAATTTATAGAGTGGAACTATCCTATGATCTAGTGAAACCATCTTCACTTGAATCTTGACAGCTCATATTTGCATTGAAAAATAAAAATTTAAACAACCAAACATTTTTTCCGAAAGACTCATTGTTCACTAGTTCAATATATATATAAACAAAAAACAAAGAATGTTCATAAGAGTGAGTAGTCAACATATAGAAATTAAAAAAAAAGCTTCCCCTACATGTAAATCTTCAAAAAGAATTCAAAACAATTACTTCTCCATTCTCAAAGTAATTACCCTTCTAAAATAGTTCTCCTCTTTTTGTAGATTTTTCAATTAAAGTTTCAATTTTTCTCCTACTTTTTATCATACGAATAAAAAAACTCAAAACAATACAAGTATGAATGTTGCATTTTTTTTAAGATGAATGTAAAATCTAAAAACGATTACAAGAAAATAAGCAACATACAGAAGAAGTACACACTAACAGGTGAAGCAAATGTAGTATATTACTTGATATGATCCTTGTACAGCAGCAAACAAATATCAAATACACTTCAAAACATGAAAAGTTAAAAGCAAAATGACTTCAAAATAACCAATGGAATAGTACAAAATAATAAAATAAGATAAAGATAAATCATTGTCCTAGAGGTTGAAACCCTTACTGTGAGTGAATGTCCTTGATCATGGAATACATTTTCTCTTGTCGTTCATCTATGTCAATCATCCTTTGTTCCATACCAACCACTTTTATTGACAATGCTTCCATTCTTGTACTTACTTCATTTTCAAACAAAATTAACCTGACGAGAAGGTTCAAAAGAAGGCATATTTTCCATATCTTCATCCCCCAAAATATCATTTATAGCTCGACCACTGGCTATAATATCAACGAATCCTCCTCCTAGTACCAACATCAGTGGGTCTGTGTCTCTTTGATGTTCAGGTAGATGATCTTAAGATGGTTGACTTTTCAATGTCACCCATCAGGTGTATGAAATTACAATCCCTTCTTGATGGAACACTCATAGCTAGAATCAATTAGGTAATGAGACAACTATAAGGAAGATCGATCCTCATGTTAACAATTTGAGATTGGTTTATGATTTCATCCTGAATGAATGTACCTACATTGAATGCAATTCATTTTTCAATACAATATAATATCTCTGCATATAGGTAGATAATATTAGAGGAGAGTTTTGATGGCATCAGATCATTTTATTCAAAACCTAATAGAAAGAAGTGAATTCACCCGAAATGTATAGTTGTTGAACATAAGATCAACATTGGGTGAACAAGAAAGTTCGATAAAAAAATCCTCATTGGCAATGCTATATTATTCCAGGTGAAAACCTAAATCTTCAGTGTTCGTGGTAGACAAAAATATGTTGAGTCTTTGGACCGAGATGTCAATTGTTTTATTTTGAACGAAAACCTTATAACTCATTGGCTCAGGGTGACAAATTTTTGGGTTAATAATGGCATAAAATTCATGAACTAGGGTAAGACAACATAATTTTGTGAGTGTGAACAAGGATTTCCAACCCAATGCTCTAGTGGCATGTGTGATTCCTATTTCATGAAACTCAATCCAGGTTATTTCACGCTTATACAAAATTGAACATTTTTATAAAGTAGTTTGATACCTTTATTCAAATTCATCGTCCCATTATTGAGATGATTTTGGAGCAACAACACCATGAGGAAGTTCACATCGCCTCACTTCACAACCATCAGATAATCGAGCACAAACCTGAAAAGATAAAAATATCCCTTGAACTGAAAAATACCTAAACTAATAGAATTTTCCCAAAATTTTGCATAATCAAAATCAAAAAAACTGTTGTTAGGGTATAAGAAGGTAATATATGACAATTATCAAAACAAAAAATGTGTTTGTTTGAAGAGAAAATGAAGAAAAATAGATAAAAATGGGTTTAAATGATTTATGCTTGAATGTGATTTTTTGTGAGATTGATGCTAGAAATGTGATTAGGAATCAACTTTAAGTGAAATAGGAGTCAAACATATGTGGATTTGTAGACTTTTGAGTGAAAACTGAAAGGGGGGATAAAAATAGGGGTTAGGGTTCGTGGGGACTAAGGGAAAAAGAAAAGGAGTATATAAGCTAAACTCATTCGATCGATCAAGATTTATGTCGATCGTTCAAAATTCATATTTCAATCAATCGATAATAATGTCGATTGGTCGACGATCATAATTTATGAAAATTACAAAACTCCCACTAAGTCCTATATCTACTAAATTTTTTCATATAAACACTTAATAAATAAAAAAATTCAGAGAAATATTTAATAAAAATATATTTTTTTAAATCAAGGTAGTAGGTTTATTCAAACATGAACTTCACTAAAATAATCAATTTTGAAATAAAAATCATTCTTTAACAAAATTGAATTATTTACGGTATACATATATATTCTGATAAAGTATACATACATTCATTAACACATATAGTGATATATTAAAAATTGTTCAAAGTATTAAAAATATTAAAACTGCAACTGTATGCCAATTAGTTAAGTCATGATTAGTTACGAGAGATTTAAAGGAAAGGGATATCACCTATCATGAAAGAATTATGGTTAAATTCAAACTTACATAAAATAAAATTTTATTTACTAAGAGAAAGCTTAATTAATTATTTTTTCTTAAATCACCTCTCATTATTTATGATCATTTTTATATGAATGATTGGTTATTTATTTATTTTTTTACGTAACCATTTGTGACTCTTTCTTTTTGTGCATGTAATTACTTTTGTATATATTTTTTGTTTTTCCTTTTTTTGTTTTTTGAAAAAGAATTATGCACGAGCCAAAAACTTAGTATGATAACTTTTACACTAGTTGTGAGATAGCCATCTTTGCTCACTATGATAGTTTCACACATCACATTAGGCAGTCCTCTCAAAACTAGGTATCTCTCTATAGTAGCATTTTATAAAGTGAAAGAGTTCAAACACAATTTTTACACTTAAGATTATTGCAAGCCCTAAAATTTCACATAATTAATTATAAACTTCAAGCATGACATACTTATGTGTCCAATGAGTGCGTGAGTGAGTTCTTTATTGACATCGATCACCAGATGTAATGAAAAATATAAATGCACATAGCAAGATACTCAATTATATAATGAATAATTAATCAAAATAAATCAGGCCATGTAAATTATTTATTTTCTTGATCCAAAATAAAATTTAAAGTTTATTTCAATGTTAGAACAATTCTACTCCCTTTAAAGTTCTTTTTTAAAATAAAATTTTAAATAAACTAACACAAAATTAAGAATCAAATAACTAAATTTAAACTTAGAAATAAATAATTAAACTATTCAAATTAACATGCTCACTTAGGGCCAATCAACCATAAAATAAAAATTCCTAGATGAAAGAGAGAGAAGGTTAGTTGCTTTAAAAAAAACAATCTTTCCTAACCCAATTTTTTTTGAATTTTAGTCTCACAATATCTTTGGGTTGGGATTCAATTGACTTAGTTATTTTTGGCATGTTATTGGATTTACCTTTATTTTTGCCTTTACTTTTCTTTTACATCATTAATGGAAATGCAACATTAATGTATGGATAATGAAAATTAATTCCAAAATATCGAGCATGAGAGGCATTTTTAAAATATAGATACATCATAAGAAATCTGCAATTACATCTAATATGACCTTTCCTACCAAAGTTGTGACAAATAGGCATAAATTTAACATGTTTTTCAATCACAAGTGCAACTGTTCTTTGTGTATAGTAGGATACAATACGAGTAGAGTTAGAAGCCCTTACCAAATCAGTTCTTGATACTAAATATGTATATGTAAATAAGACATGTTTGAAGGTTTGACAAACTATGTTGTTTTTGAAGAAAATGGCATAGTGTGCTCATCTATATAACTTTTGATGGTTGATGAATTACATAATTTGACATAATTTATCACTTCTCAACTTTAACTTTAGTCTAATTTTATTTATTTTTTATGGAATTTAGACTTCATTATTATTATTTAAATTTTATTGCATATTTGAATAAAATAAAGATCAAAAATTTTAGAAGCATATCGACTCTAAAATTTAAAAGAAGATTTATTTAAATGAAATTTAAACTAAGATTTATATATATATATATATATATATATATATATAAGCAAAAAGGAACAGGGGTAGAATGAAATAGGGAGAAATAAAAGAAAAGTAAATTTGAGCACAATAGGGAAACACAAAAGCATATTCTTTTTGCGATTCAATTTCCTTTAAATTTTTCTGAGAAAATTGTGGTGAATTCATTTATGTTAAATTTAATTTTTAGTATGAACTAATTTTTTTATTTTAAGAAAAATATGTAATTTAATTTCAAACCATGCTTGATTTATGTTAAATTATTTCTCTTCATGTTTGTTTCATTTATTGTTAGTTTATTACTTCTAATTAACTAACCATTAATTAGATAATTTTAATCTTGTGATTTACTATCGAAAGAGAGAATTATAGAATAGATCTGGAATATTTTTATATAGGTAAATATAGAGATCGAATAACTTGTATGAACCTGTGTAATATTAAAATCATTGGTCTTAATGCTTTCTTACTTTGTTAAATTGCATACTCTTGTATAGATTGATGAACAAGAATATTTTCAATTAACTATCGAAAGAGGTTTTTGGATGTTTTTTTATATTGCTAACAAACAGAGAGAATTAAATTCAATTAGCTAGATGAGTAAAACATAGTGAGGGATTAGGTGAAATCGATTTCCTAGAAGTTTTCTTCCCATTAATTTGATCTTTGAACAACATCTTTATTTTCTTTTGTGTATTTTCTTTAAATTAATTTTATTTTAAATTCCAATTACAACAACCTTAGTGACTTTTCTAAATAAAATTGAGATTACTATAATTTTGGTATTTGTCTCTCAAACAATCTCACTCTCAAATCTATGTTATTTGTGCATGATTTTGACTACAATATCATATCAATTAGTAGACTAAATCATCACCTTAACTATGAAACTAAATTTTTGGCTAAATCTTATGCTTTTTAGGACCTGAGCTCAGGGAAGATGATTAGAAGTGCTGATTTCCGTACGTGCCTCTATGTTCTTGATGTCAACACTCATTCAATCCATTATGTTAGTCATCAATGTCAATTGAGTCATAGTCTTAAGTCTAATAGTCATATTGATAAAGAAAGTGAAATCATGTAATGGCACTTTCACCTTGGTCATCCCAATCTTTTGTACTTGAAATGTTTGTTTCCATCCTTATTCATCAATAAAAATTCCAATTTATTTCATTGTGAAGTTTTCTAGTTGGAAAAACATACTCGAAATACTTTTTTCTCCATGCACGCATAAACCAAGTCACCATTTTCCCCCCATTCACTGTGACATTTGAGGACCATATCACGTTCCCAGTATTATTGGTGCTTATTGTTAGTTGTTGATCATGCTCAACTGTGTTGGACATTTCTTATGAAGGATAAATCTAAAACTAAGCACATATTTCCACTTTTTCATGCCATGATCCAAACTCAATTCAATTCCAATATTCAAATCCTAAATATTGATAATGCTAGGGATTTCTTTAATTCTGATCTTAGTGGATATCTTAAATCACATGGTATTGTCCAACAAAGCTCCTGTATTGACACATCATAACAAAATAGTGTAGCTGAACATAAAAACCGTTATATACTTGAGGTTACCTGAACTTTTGTTCCTAAAAATTTATGGGGTGCAGCCATTCTTACTGCAACACACTTGATCAACTAAATGCCTTCTCAAGTTGTTAAATTTCACTCACATTTACAAGTGTTTCAGGGTCAATATTCTACCTCATAACTTGTGTAACCAATCCCTTTCAAGGTTTTTGGTTGCACTTTTTTTGTCAATATTCATTCACAATATCGTGGTAAACTTGATGCTCTTGTCAATAAATGCATCTTCCTTGGTTACTCAACCAATAAAAAAGACTACAAATGTTTCTCTCCCATCACCCATAATTTTTACAATTCCCTGGACATTACTTTCTTTAAAAAAAACTTCATTATATTCTAATTCTACCATTTAAGGGAGAATCATACTATTGAATTTCAGAATTAGGATTAGTCATCACTCATTGAACTGAATTTACTATCTCAGTTATCTTCCACTACCTAATCCTCTTCCAACCTGGTTTCCATTCCAGATCAATCTCTCATTATCTATCCTAGACATCTTCTCCTTCCTAATGATGCCATAAAAGTCTATAGAAGAAGATAAATCCTGATTAGCCCATATGAAATCTATAAAGCCAAGAATCTCTCCCTTGCCAGACTCGATCTGAAAGATTATAAGATGAAGCATAATCTAGTCCAACACTAGGTTCTGACCCTAAGTTAGATATTCCTATTGCATAGAAAAATGCACTCAACATCCCTTTCGAAGTTACATTTCTTATGCAAATCTATCCCCAAAATTTCAGGCATTTGTGACATCCCTAAACAACATCAAGATTTATAATTATATCAATAAGGCTCTAAAGGTTCCTAAATGGAATAAGGAAACCTTAGAAGAATACATTGCACTTGAAAAGAATGGTATATGGATGTTAACAAAGCTACCACCTGGAAATAAGATAGTGGGCTATAAATGGATATTCTCAATTAAACAGAAGGTAGATGTAAAAATCAACATGTATAAAGCTCGATTGGTGGCTAAAGGGTTCACCTAATCATATAGAATTAATTAACAAGAGACTTTTACTCCTATAGAAAAACTTAACACATTTCTTATCTTACTGTCTATTGCAGTCAATGAGGATTGCCTACTTCTTCAACTCGATGTCAAGAATGCATTCTTAATTGGAGATTTGATCGATGAAGTTTACATGGGTGTACCTCCTAGATTTAAGACTAAGGATATACAAGGGAAGGTATGCAAGTTGAGAAAGGCATTATATATACTTAAATAGTCACCTAGAGCATGGTTCGACAAATTTACTAAGGTTCTCAAATAGGATGGATACTCTTAAACACATGCAGACCATACTCTTTTTGTCAAACACTTCACAGATGGAAGAATCACAGCTTTGATTATATATAATGATGATATAGTTCTTACAAGTAATCATGTAGGAGAGATGAAGGGGCTTAAGATGCTATTATCCAAGGAATTCAAGATTAAAGACTTGGGAGTTTTGAAATATTTCTTAGGGATGAAAGTGGCACATAGCACCAAAGGAATCTTAGTTTCTTAACGCAAATATGTTCTAGATCTCTTATGTGAGACTGAAATGAGTGAGTGTAAGCATGTTGAAACACACATAGACCCTAACACCAAACTAATGCCTAGACTTGATGAATTGCCAACTGACAAGGGGAAATATCAGCGTTTGGTAGGTAAGTTAATATATCTGACTCATACACGTCCATATATAAGTTTTATAATCATTTTCTTAGCTAGTTTCTTGGAAATCCATAGTAGATCACTTGGAGGCAATAAATCATATTCTAAGGTACTTGAAGAAGGATCCTGGAAATGGGCTCATGTTCAGGAAAACAATTAATAGGACATTGGAAATTTATACTAACATTGATTGGGTTGGATCTCCTAGTGACCAAAAATTCACATTTGGATATTTCTTATTTATTTGGGGAAATTTGGTGACATGGTGTAACAAAAAGCAGGTAGTGGTAGCACGTAGTAGTGCCAAGGTTGAGTTATGTGCATTGGCTTTGGGTATCTATGAAGGAATTTGGCTAAAACGACTACTAAATGAACTCAAGGTTGAAAATTCATAATCTATTAGAATCATGTGTGACAACTAGTCAACAATTGCATATGGAAATTGATAGACACTTCATGAAAAAAAAATGATGTATATTATGACTTCCAAGTTTATACTAGTAATAACAACTGTGTGTGTGTGTGTGGGTATATATATATATATGTATGTATCTAGTATCAATAAATAAAATGAAGTAATTTTCTGTAGAATTCATACAACTTCAATGATAGTTATACTTTGGTGAAGATGGTCAATACCAATAGAAAGGATTGGGAAAAGAAGCTTGATGATGCTTTGTGGGCATATTATATAGTTTTTAAAACACCTATTGGGATGTCTCCTTATCTATTAGTGTTTGGAAAAGCATGTCATCTTCCTAGTGAGTTGGAGCATAAAGCTTATTAGGTTGTAAATAAGTTTAATTTTGATTTGAAGGTAGTAAAGGAAAAGCGACCTTTTCAATTGAATGAGATGGATGAGTTCGGAAATGATGTTTATGAAAATGAAAAGATCTACAACGAATGGTCAAAGAAGTGGATGACAAACAAATTCTTAGGCATGAGTTTTCTCTAGGACAACATGTCTTGCTTTTCAATTCACAACTAAAACTCTTCTCAGGTAAGTTAAGATCAAGATGGATAGGTCCTTATACAATTGACAAAGTTTTCACTTTTGGAGCAATAGACATGAAGGACAAGGTAGGGAATATATTTAGAGTTAACGGTCAGAGATTGAAGCACTATTATAGAGAACAAGTTGAGATGAATTGTGTATTTATTCCTTTTCAAAACCCTAATTGATGAAGATTCAAAAGTCTGGCTATAGAATATAAAACAAGCGCTTATGGGAGGCAGTCCATAAAACTTTCTTATGTTCTTTTATCTTATTTTTATTATTATTTGAATAATTTGGATTTTGATGCTGGTTTATTACGTAGGAATACAAAGCTAAAAATTACAAACTAATGCGGATCCACCATAAAACTAGGAAAGTTCCTTTCATTTCTTCTATCTGTCTCACTTTTGAATTACAATAAAGATGTTGTTTAGTTTAAGTTTAGGGTGTTAACTCCTATAGTCTTAAGTTGTTGAATTATCTTATCAAGTATGTATTTGAGTATGATTGAATTTGCTATGTTTGAAATTTGTGATTGAGGATGGTTTTGAGAAATTTTATTCAAAATATGCTATTATGTTAGACAGAGTTTTGTGGATACTTTGATTTAAATATTTGTTCTTGAAAATAATTGAGCACATAGTAAATTTTTTCTCTACTCCATTTTGCCTATGAAGACAATGAGTTGAATTAACTAGGTCAAGAAAGTTTAATCTTACTTTACGCTATAATCTATTGATGGATCCTTGAGGCATAATCCTAGTTAATACCAAATATTAGAGAAATGATCTATGTAATGATTTTTTCACAACCAAAACGTTTTCCCAGTCGTCCTAATTATCTCGCCATCATTGCATGGTATATTTCCATAGTTAACCCCCTTAAGCCTTATTTTACATAAGCCTTTATTTGTTCTTTTATCTACATAAACCATTTCCATTCTAAGCTTGAAAAACCATGAATTTACCTTAAATTTTGAGAAAATACTTTGGTGAAAATTTGTATTTAAAGAGAAAATTCGTTCAAATTAAATAATCCACATCATGTTTACTATATTTGATCAAAGTATGAAAAGAAAAGTGAAATACAAGAATAAAAAAAAGGGTCAAAGTGGTTGTAAATCAGAAAAGGCTATGAGCATCAAGGTGAAAAAAAACAAAAAATAAAATAGAGCATTCCACTTATTGAGTATGACAACAATATTGTCATCAGTATGAACATATTGTCGAGAAAGAGCTATGGTGTGAATCTCGTGGATATTCTTTTTAATGTTTTTTCTACCAAGTATTTTCCGAGTTTGCTTTGATTTTCCATATCCATTTATTTCTTAGCCCTTACCCTATATCCTATCATTACAACTTTGATTAAAGATCTTTTGATCTCTAATTTTGGTATTTAACTACATTAGTGGAGAGGATTTCTAAAAATTGGACTTATGGAGTTAAGTTTTGAGAGAATTCTTCATATTTCAGTTGTTCTACTTTTATCTAAATTTGCTAGTGGTTTGGAGTTAAATTGACTATTTCACATACACACACTTAAGAACTTGGCTTTAGGTTGAAGTAAATGCTTAACTCTTGCTTGAAAATTTGATGATTTTTTGATTGATTTCCCTACTATCTTCGATGTAAAAAGAGTAAGTTATTAGTTATAAAATCTAAATTCAAATCATGGCTTGATGAGTGATTGTAGTTCTCTATGGGGTCTAGTTGATATTATCTATAGGTGTCTTTTCTTTTATTTTCTTTTTGTTTGAGGACAAACAAAGTTCTATGTTTGGGCATGTTTGATGACTTGCATAATTTGACCTAATTTATCACTTCTCAACTTTAAATTTAGTATAATTTTATTGATTTTTGACATCATTATTATTTAAATTTTATTGTATATTTGAAGAAAATAAAGATCCAAAATTTTAGAAGCATAACGAAAGAATAAGTTTGATATATAAATAAATAAACCAAAGAGAAGAAGGCAACAAAAAAAATAGAAAAAAAACAAAAAAGGAGTCGTTGGGTTTATATATATACACCAGTGAAAAGGAACATGGGCTAAAAGTAACATGGAGAAATAGAGAGGTGGAAAAGGAAAAAAAACAAAAACAAAAAAAAAAGAAAAAAGAAAAGCATATTAGAACGCAACAAGAAAAAGTGAAAGTAGATTCTTTTTGCAATTCAATTTCCTTTCAATTCTTCTGAGAAATATTATAGTGAATTCGTTTATATTAAATTTAATTTTTAGCATGAACTAATTTTTCTTTATTATAGGAAAAAGATATAATTTAATTTCAAACTATTCTTGATTTTTTATGTTAATTTAAATTATTTCTTTTTATGTTTGTCTCATTTATTCTTAGTTTATTGATTCTAATTAATTGATTATTAATTAGATGATTTTAATTTTGTAATTTACTATTGAAAGAGGGAATTATAAGACAAATATATAATATTTTGACATATGTAAATATACATATAGAAAAACTTGTATGAATATGTGTATTATTAAAATCATTGGTCTTAATGCTTTCTCTCTTTTAAATTCATACTCTTGGGTAAATTGATGAACACGAGTATTTTCAATTAACTATCGAAAGAGGCTTTTGGATTTTATTTTTTGAAATTTCTAACAAACAAAGAGAATTAAATTCAATTAACTAGATGAGTAAAACATAATGAAAGATTAGGTGAAATCGATTTCCTAGAAGTTTTCTTCCCATTAATTGGATATTCAAGCAACATCTTTATTTTCTTTTGCGTATTTTCTTTAAATTGATTTTATTTTAAATTCCAATTACAACAACTTGGTATTTGTAAAAAGTAAGTTACCAATCCTTGAGAACGATACTTTTCTTATCAATTTATTATAAAATTTTGATACTCTACACTTACAGTTTTACACCAATCAATGGCTTCTTTGAGTTCTTTCAAATTCTAATCCTTTTGATGACTTGATTGTCTTTTGCTTTGATGATTCTTTTTGTTGAAGATTTTCTTCAATCTTTGAGCTATAAGTACCAGTTCTTCATCATCATTGTCACCATTCTCAATATTTCTATTTTGAAATAAACACCTTCATTCTTTTTAGGAGTTCGAAAGCTCATCTCAAGAGTGAGAAGTGAACCAACTAGCTTTTTAATTTTTATGGTGTCCATATCTTTGCTTTCATCTATTACGGATAATTTTGCGTGGAAGTGATCTGGAAAGAAGCACATTATTTTTCTAACCAACCTAAATTTCTCAATTTTCTCACCAATATTACTAAAAGAGTTAGCAATATCATTTAATTTAGCATAGAATTCAAAAAGGTTTCATATTCTTTCATCCTAAGATTTTCAAATTGAGTACCAAGCATGTGAAATTTAGTTCATTAAATTTGTGTGTTGCCCTCATAGGTGACCTATAAAATATCCCAAGCATGTTTAGTAGTATTAACATGAGAAATGCGATGGAACTTTTCAGCAGACTCAACACTAAAGATAGCATTAATTCCTTTCTAATTCCAATTATTACCAATTTTATCTTCAGTGATCCAATTTTTCCTAGGCTTAGAAGTGAATAAATTATCTATGGTAACTTTATGTGTTTCCTAACTATAAAGCACAGAGTTTCAAATACTCTCATATATAGACCGTAGTAAGGCTCTCATACAATCCTTTCAATATGGGTAATAAACCCATCAAAACAAGGTGCACGGATCGTAGAAAATCCCATGATCCATAACAAAGTCTTAGGAAACAATAAATGTATCTAATGATCTACTTTGATACCAATTAAAAGTTTATTTAATTACAGATCTAATTAACTAGAAGGGGTGAATAGATAATTATCGAAAATAATACAAGTTAAATATTTCACAGACATCCAGACATGTAATCATGTGTAAATAAAATAACACATGAGATTTTTAGGTTGAAACAACTCAGACCACAACAATGATCTAATCCACTATGAAAATAATATTCAATTATAAGGCTAAGACTCAAACTACCCTCCAAGGTAATGCCCCTAAGTAACCTACTTATAAGCCTCCGCTTTCTTTCACAATCTCTACAAGCAAGGTATTCGATCCGAACCAATGTTTTGATAAACTTGAATCATATAAGTTATCAAACCCATTCAGTTGGCACCTGAAAAGTTAGCATAAAAATAAAAGTGTAATGTGTCTCCTAGAATGGATTAAATAATGAAAACTCTTAACTAGATGATTTAATAGAATAATAGATAAATCAAAATCAGTAGAAACACTAGAATAAATGTTTAAGCACGATAACTCAAATATTGTAGGCTTGTTAATCAATAAAAAAACAACCACAAAATGTTTGATAAATTAACTAATGAAAAAGCCTACCATAATAGTTTTTACAAAATAGATTTAGAGATAAAGCTTAATGTGCAAAAGTTGACTCAATTGTGGTTGAATAAAATATGGAGCATTAGGTTATTTATATAGGAAAGATTGAAGCCCTAAGTTAAAGTCCAATTATAATTATTTCTATTAAACAATTCATAGAGCAATAAATAATAGGGACAAAATAGTAATTGAAATATATGACTCGAATAAAAATTAAGTTAAAGTTTAAAATTGACCACTTGATCTATATAAGTCTAGCTCAATCGATCGATCTAACCAATCCTCAATCAATATATGGTAATAAAACATAAATTCTAAAATACTTGGATCGATCTACTCAATTTTTGTTCGATCTAGTGTTCAATCGATCAAACATTAATCCCTAGATTGATCTACTCACCTTGATTGATCTAGACATGTTTTGATCAATCGAGTGACTTATATGCAAAAAAATTCTATGTGTCTAATATGACATCTAATGTGCATAAAAACATATATATACATGATATGTGTTCATTAAAACTTGATAGTTTATTTGGCTTGAAAATTTTGTTTAAAAGACTTACCTAAAATTTAAAATTATATTTAAATATATTATTCATGAATATCAACAACATTTATAAACCTTATGACCTAAATTATTAATTTCATCTTTCTATGGTATTTTTTTATGGTATTTGGTGGTGCCTTACATATACTTTTTATTTTATTTTTTAATATAAATAACTTATATATAAGTAGATGGATTAATATTCTTCTAATGCTCCAATAAATGTCAAATATGAATGGGCTAAATTAACAATTAACGTGTTATTATTCATTGAATCATATTTCTATTATTTAAATTAAACGCTTGTTTATGGATTAAATTTATGTCTAAGTTGATAAAATAAATAAATAGTAAATGCTTATATTAGTTTATGTGTATTTTAAATTTAGAATTAATTACATAATATTTATTTATTTATTATTTAAAAAAACCAAAACCCCTTTATTTCTTAATTTTAATTTATTATTAATGCATAAAATTTAATATAATATTTTTTTAATTATTAATAATAAGTATTTTTTATAAAAATTTACCGATTATAAAATCAAAAACTAAAAATACACTAAGATACAAAATTCGATCCACCCAATTCAAAGAGTTCGATTTGGTTTGGTTTTATAGGTTTTATTAGATCAAATTTATTCTTACTTTTTAAGAACCAATATTATTTATTTGGTTAAGGTTTGAGGTTAAATCCGAACCAAGATCATCTATCTTAACAATTTGTAATATAAAATTATTTTATTATTATTTTTACATGTATATTACTTGTCTTTTATTTATTTATTTTGCAAGGGCCATTAATTAATATTTTTGTGAGAATGCCTACTTTTTCTTGCCCATGAATCCAATAAAGTTTTGATATTATGTCCATAAAAATCATGACTCGTTTAATTGTAGAAAATATTGTATAGATAAATAATTTCGAAATAAAATTATACAATGTTATATTAGAACTATATTAAAATAAATACACGAAAAATATAACTACAAAATTTAGATGATATATGATATAAATTGAGTAAAGAAAAATTATCAAGTCTAATGTATCACACGATTTTTATAAGATAATTTTTTTCGTTTACATTAGATTAGATATATGAGAACTTTAAAAAAAATATCTTTTAAAATATAACGATTAATTAATAATAAATTTATAACAATCAAACTAAACGTAAAGTATTTGAATTCTAAAAAAAATATATAATTCTAGTTTGAAAATACAAAATTTTATATTTTTTTTTCCCGTATCCAAATGAAGTGTGACTTCTCTTGTAGTATAATAGAACTCATAAACCAAATGGCAAAAGCTCAAAAGAAAATGAACAGCCCAAACGACATAAAACTAAAATAAAGGAGTACAAAGCACAAAACGTTTGTCCGTTTCTCTGTGAGATATCAACGGTTTCATTTTCTTTTTTCTTTTTCCAAATTTCATTCAAAATATTTCCAACAATAAGGTTAATTCGACGTACATATTATCTATAAACTTTAGTATAATATATTTTTACAGATGTATGACTTTTATTTTTCTAAAATTAGGCTATAAAACAAACGTTATATATAAAAACATAAGATAAATAAAAAAAATTAAAAAAAATAACAATTTTAAAATTTATAATCATAAAAATAATATTATTATCTAATATATTTCATTATTAAAAGAAATTCAATCATATATTTTATTTTAAATATCGTTTAATTGGATATCGTTCAAATTAAATTACATTGATTTTGATCCGATATTTTTAATATTGAATGATATTTAAATAAATTAATTTAATGTTATATTTTTAATTTTTCAAAACTTTAACCGACAAATACATTAGATTTTTTTTTAATTCTTTTTACGCGGATGAGACTAGCAGACCTAATATGACTATATAATTGTTTTTGGTCAATCAATGACTTTATATGAGTATTGATTTGAATAAGAATGGTATGTGGTCAAAGCTCAAGTATTTCAGGACCAGGTTGAAAATAAGGCAAAGAATCAAAAGAAAAGTTGAAGTTAATGGCTGTTTAGAAACTTACTGAAATTGTACCGTTTAGCAAGTGGCAGCAGTAGTAGTGGAGTACTACAAATTGTAGTTGAGAAGAAAACAAAACCTACACCACCCCATTTGGAGCCTTCCTCTTTGAGGCTATTAAAGATTTCAAACCAAGGTCTAAGCCTGGAAAAAAGCTAGAGAGAGAAAGAGAGGGGAAAAAATTACACCTTTAAAGAAAAAAACCAAGTTATTTTACTTTTACACAAAATAAGTAAGTCACTTAATTATTAAAAATATAATATTTTAATTATTATTTAAATAATGAGGTTTTTATTATCTTTCATCCCACTATTTTTCTAGCTTATATCAATTTTTTATAATTTATTACTACTATTTTACATTTTTTTATTATTAGAAAATTATGTGTATGTGTTATTTCTTTTTTTTTTTAATTTCTTCTTACTAATTAAAGCACAAGTTTTTATAAGAGACCCTAAACAAAAAATAGATTTTTAATAAATGAGCAATATATCTAAAGATATATTTAATTTTTTTCAAAAAATAATAACATATATATAATTTATCTTTTACTTTTTAAAATTTGTATAGCTATAGAATAATGACTATCAAGTAACTTAAAAGATGTTTAAACTATAAACTATAAATTTAATATAAATTGTTCATCCAATAGACAAAGTAGATAATTTAAAGAGAGAGAAATAAAGAAAAAGGTAACAACAATTAGAAAAGGAAGAAAATGGTAGCATGAAATGTGATAAAAAACAATTGATATTGACCACTTTATCTCTAGTTTTAATAACAAAATATTATATTATTGTTTAAATTATCTTGTTTTTAACAAATAAGTATTTTATGTATTTTTATGAAAGTAATGTGACTAAAGTATCTATATAATAAAAACAAAATGATTCAAGGAAACTCTACTCAAAAACTAATAATCTAATGCTTTTAATAACTTTTGTGTTACTTTTAAAATAGGGTGAAATAAAGATAAAGTTATTATTTTAATCATTATTCTTACTTTTAACTATAACTCTAATAATTAAGTGTATTATTCTCTAATCTTCGATTTTATTAAAATCTAACTTTTTATTCTTTTTGAATTAATAATATGACAAAAAAATTATTTTAAATAATTAATAATTAATAAAACCTAATCTAAAGATTTGGATACCACTTCTCCTCTAAAATAAGTCCTAAGTTATAGGAAAGTTTATTGCCAATATCATATAATTTGATTTTATAACAACTTGGTTTTAGTAATATTTTTAGTGTTTAAATGTAATATTTGTTATTAAATTTTAATTAAATTTACATAATTTAAAAAAAAAGTATGATTTAATTCATAAAATTTTAAAATTTAACATATAGATTTATAAACTTTCAAGTCATAAAATTTATATGTAAAATTTCATATATATCTTAAATTTTCTATTTATAAATATGTATTTCATTAATCAAGTTAAAATTTATATGTAAAATTTTAAAAATTTAAAAGTCTAAAGATATATATGTGAAGTTGTAAAATTTAAAGATTAAATCGCATATTTAAAAATTTAATATTATATGTGTAAATTTAGTTAAAGTTTTAACTTTTAATTTAATTTAATTTAATTTTTTTAACCTACTTTTAATTAGTTTTTTAAAAACATACTTCTTTACATGAAAGATGAACCAGAATACTAAAATATAATAAAAATGATGCAATAATACTAAGATGATAATCTCTTTAAATAAAATATTTATTTTAGCATTATTATCAATTATATTATGTTATTATTTTTATTATCTTAAAGGATAATAATATTAATATTTTTATTTTTACAATAAAAATAAATTAAATTTTTATTTTATACTTAATATTCATTAAACTTTTATATAATTATTATTGATAAAATATTCTTACGATAATAATAATTTATATTGCATTAATATCATCATCATTAATTTATAATCATTTTTAAAAGAAATTTTTTTATGAAAAATTAAAAAAATAATTTTTTTAAAGTTTAGAATAAAAAAATAACATTTTAATAATATTGAAAGATATTTAATTAAATATTATTCGACATTAAAAATATCATAATTCAATAATTTAATTTATTTTAAAATAAAATTTTTAAATTTTTTTTAATAATTAAAATATATAAATTAAATATAAAATATATTATTTTATAATTATAAATTTTAATTTTATTATTTTTAATAAATTCTTTTTACCGTTATCACAATTTCCCGAAGACACAAATTGCACAAATGCAAACATCACTTCCTCTACGCTCTACCTTTGCGTAACTCCGTCATAACAGAACGGCGTCTTTTTCTGCAGCAAAGTAAGACTTCAACTCGCCTACTTTGTTAACACCGTCTACGTTCTGACTATGAAAGCCCATTCCTAATGATGAAGTAAAACATTTCTGGCTTTCTGAAGCCTTACAGCTAACAGAACGGTGAGAACACGCCACTTTCTCGTCTGTCGATCTCTGGCTTTTTTTCTTTTTTTTTTTTGTTTGTTTCTGGGCGGCAAAAATTTCAACAATTTGCAAACCCTAGCTGTATTTACTTTATTGATTTCTTTGATTTTCTTTAATTTGGCTCACATGAGTTCCGGATTTCTTCAATTGACAGTGGTTTTGATTTTTGGCAAAAAAATTTATGTTTTTCGATTGAGTAGAAAACAAGGATTAATTGCTCTAGGTAAAAATGCTTTTCAGATTTTGTTTCATACTGTAGATGTGCATAACTGTTGTCTACTCTCGAAGCCTTTTGTTTTCTCAGGACTTTTTAGCCAATGAAAATTTATGCTTTCACTCTTAGATGTGGGTCGTTGGTTTGCTTAAGGGGATTGTTCTTACTTAAGTGAAGTTTACTATATATGAAAATATATGAAATTAATTATATAATGGTCTCAGCCTCAGGCAGCATTGGATTTGGTCAGGGAAATGTATGCCTGTAGTTAAAGGAATACCTATGTATTAGGGTTATGTTTAAGATGAATTATATACTTTCCTTTTTGTATTTGGATGTAAATCATTAACATAATTGTTTTATTGGAAATATTTATTTTGCAGCATATTATCAGCCTTGTTGATCTTGTTTCGATTTACATCTGTTTTAGTTTAAATGAAGTTTCATCACAAAAAGACTATAAATGAATAGGTTACCTTTTCTGATAGTATCATTTTTGCTAATTTAGGAAGATTTTATTTTAGATCAAATGATACTTGGTATGGTTCAAAGCTATGAATTGAGTCTTACTGCCTGACTACTAGGTGAACCATAATTTAAAAAGACTGAATTGGTGAAGAAATGGGGATTGTTTTAGTAGTAGATACCCTTAATTCTCTCATCTTCATGTTGAATGGTATCAAATGTCACAAATCCATAGTTTGAGATCTAAACATGATAATATATATATATATATTAAGTGGGACTGCATTAAATTCAGATGAGTTTCCTGAGAAGAATCCTATGTAGCTAACTAACTTTAATGTTGTAAGTTGTGCATTTCATTGTCAGATATAGTTCAAGTTCTTATTTTCTTATGAAGGTGATATGTCTAAATAAATTATTCTTTGTTGGATTTATTCTATTGGGAAGAAGGAAGTGTTCTTTGGCATCGGAAAATCTTTTCTGGTCTTCAGTTGGATAGATTAAACCTATAGTAATGATTAGGAAATAGACTGTGATCTGTTGGATAGATACGGATGTTGAACTAGTTAGAGAGAGATTGGTGACTTCTGGTCATCTACTACTCTACCCTGTAAACAGAACAATCCTTGGTCTATCACACTTTTCATTATTCACATTTGCTTTATTTAAGTCCTAATGTAATGTGTGTTAAAAAATAAATGGCAAATTAAAATGAGTTTTGATATGAGTGATCTTTGATATAAATTCTCTTTTCTTCTCTGCTAGTCTCTATTATGTGTTAAAGAAATTGAAGGAAAATTTGGGAGGTGTTGTGATTTGAGAAACCTTTGCTATACATTTTCTGTCTTTTCTTTAGAAGAGCATTTTCCATTGGTCTCTATTTGAAGTTTCGATTTAGTGATCATATGTTCTATATCCTTTCCTCACCAAGTTTTTGTTTCTTGTATCATTCAGGGTATAGCACTACTGTTCACAAAGAAATGGTTTGAGGTGGGTTTTGAAATTTCTTTTGTGAAAATCTTTGTATGTAATGGCGTTATGCATTATTAGTTTTTCTTCAATATCTTTTTTCCCTTCCAAAACAGGAGGTTGGTGTTATCTTTCTTGTATGATTTTGCAAACTGGATACCATTATAAGAAACTGCCATTATCCAAAGCCATTATGGGATCAGTTTGCTGTGTTGCTGCAAAAGAAAGAAACCACCCCAGTAGTAGAACTGAAATTATGCACAGGAATGTCGTACATTCACCATCATGGAGCTTCCGGTGGGATAATCGAGGGCGGGTTGCTGGTGAAACAGAGACTCCTAGTCAAGTTTCTCATGGGATCAGCAGGAATGCTAGTATGGAGTTGAAGGGGACACTGGCTTCAGAAAGAAGCAATATTTCGGAGGCAGGAAGCCCACTAGAGAATTATGAATCACCCACCTCTCAGAAGTCTCTGGTTCATAGAGGAACAGTTACACACCTTGTGACTTCCCCTTCAGGTGAACATTGCAGTGCCTTCTAATGTCCCGTTGTCTTAAAGTGAGTTAGATGCATCCAAGTGTACTTTTCTAAATATAACCTTTGATGTTATTTTTAAAAGAAGTGAGCATTGGACCATCTCCCAAAGATAAAAAAAGAATGGAAAAAAGTAGAAAAAAATATTCAATAGCAAAGGTTTTAGACTTGAATGAATAATTATCTCCGTTTCAAGAATTTATTGTCAGAGTTTCTATTATTCAAAGTGATTATAGATTGTTGCACTTAGCAAATATCTTGACCTTGTGCTTAATTATGGTATCTTCTGTATTTTCAATTCATATTCTCATCATTTTAAACCCAGAGCAACTCTGGACATCATTCCTAGGCATATTTTCTTTGTAACTTCATTTTGTATTATACTAAGGTTCTATTCCTTGTTTTATATTGATGTTCTAAATGTGGTCGTTTCAGATCTATCCTTGGCAGGCAATTATTCTCCAGAGGTGAGTTAGACCTGTAGCTCTATTAGTAATTTGGGCATTATGCTTTGTCTTAACTTTTTTACTGCTGAGGCATGCTGCTCATTATCGGATTAATGAGCCTCTATTTTGTTTTATTGCAGGCGAAGAACTTAGCAGAACCACCTGGGATTGCAGATTCCTCTACTCAAAATCTTCCATTTCTAATATCTTCCACGTTATCAACACCAAATTCAGATTCTTTGGCTCCTCATACATATCCAATGTTTCATAATTCGACCCCATCAAGACAGGCCCGTCGGTCACCAGGTCACCAGCTTTTGAGGCAAGTTTCTGATAGTCGAATATTGGGATTAAAATCACCAACTAACAACTCAGTTTCTGAAGGAAGACCATCTTTTGTACTCTCCACCTGTAGCAATGACTTGGCAAATGGATCCCATTGTTGGTCTTCTGATGGCTGGTCTATGCGCACCTTTTCTGAGCTTGTGGCCTCTTCTCATAGAGAGCGGTGGTCTTTTGACAGTGAGCACTTTGGATCCATTCATGGGAAGATAAGTGAATGTAGTAGCAGGTTCTCATATTCCCCTTCCATAGATTTGCAGACTTGTGGGGCTTGCTCCAAGCTATTAACAAAGAGATCTTCATGGAGCAGCCAGAAAATTATTGCTGGTCCTGAGCTCTCAGTAGTTTCTGTGTTGGTCTGCGGTCATGTTTATCATGCTGAGTGCTTAGAGACAATGACACCAGACGCTGACAAGTTTGACCCTGCATGCCCAATTTGTATGGTTGGGGAGAAGCAATTCTCAAAGTTTTCTAGAAAAGTTTCAAAGGCAGAAGCAGACCTGAAGAGTAAAATTCACAAAATATCCAAAAATAGAGTTGGGGACAGCTACCTTGGTGGTGATTTCAATATTTCTGATCCCCAAAAGTATGGCGACAGAAAAGGAAAACGCCCCAAGATGGAACCAAGTTCCAGCACAAGGAGCTCTTTTGCGAAGCCCTTTTTGAAACGGCACTTCTCACTTGGGTCAAAGTGGAGTAGATTCCATACTGAAAATGATACAGCCAGGAAAAGGGGATTTTGGGCAAGATTGAGCAAAGATTGAGCAAGAAGCTAGTGCATTCAAGTTATAGATGTTACTACATTGGTATTTTTAGTAAATTTGTTTTGACATATCTCCACTAATAAATTTAGCTTCATTTTGAATTCCTTATGAGCATTTTTCCAAGTCTATCTGAGATGTACAGGCACAGAAGATGTTGGCGCACATGCTGCTTAACTAAGTAATGAATGGCATTGCATAGGATGCAAAAGTGGAGATGGTTTGGACCTCGAACATAAATTTTTATAGTGCCATAATTTCCTCTGGCACTGGATTAACTCTTTTATTTGTAAAATGCATGGTGCGTGTATGAAAAGCTAGTACTATATGATTGAATTTCAGACACTCTTTTCTTCACATGTTATCATACTAGCTAATCCACTGCCTCACTACTTTAACCATTTTTTTTCCAATTCATTGCTATAAAGCTCATGTGTCCAGCCTACTTTTTAAGATCAGTTGCCATTGGTTTCCGGACATAAAGTAACGCAAAGTTTTTCTTCTTGTAAATTACCTTTTCTTAATAAACTGAGTTTTGGGTTTGATTGTATTCAGTAAACAGTAGTACTTTTGAGAATTCTAGTTTTTCTCATTTTCATTTCTCTTCCGTAGTTTAACACTCAAAACTTCTAGATCAGCATCCAATTGTAGCTGTCAGCAGGAGCCTGTCTGTGGTTGATTCCATACTTAAATATCACGTGTAGATTATACATATTCGAATTTACTTCAAAATAATATTTCAATCATACATAGAATATGCATACGTTATAAAGCTTATTTATGTGTATACAAACTTGATATATATATATATATTATATTTTGTATAAATAAATATGTTATTTTAGGGTTAATTTAATTATATATATACACGGGATTTCATTCATTTTCCCTTTTATCTAATGTCTAGTTTTCGCATTAGGATAGAAACAATTGGCCTTTCTTATTTGAAGTAAAACAGATGGGACTGGACCAATGGACTCATTTTATCATACAATTTATTACATTCTCTTACATTTCAACAGATGAGATTTATAAAAAAAAAAAAATGAAGAGAAAAATTTAATCTTTTAAATTTGAATAGTTGAAATAAAAGAGGGTAAATTTTTTATATAAAAAGTGAGGGAAACTGTCCTATCCCAGCAAGCAGAATTGAATTTAATAAGAATGAAGTTTTACAAAATTCAAGTATGAAATTTATTGATAAAATAAAAATATCAGCCACATCCTTGTGAGGAATGTAATCAATCAATAATAGCTCTTGACGGAAGAATTAAATTGGACTTAGAGAAGGGAACAGTGCTACGGCAACTCCCGTTCCCTTCCCTTTGACGAAAAGTGGGGTAAATACCCACAATAAAAATAGATTAATTTAACATAAATAAACTTTGCTAATAAATATATTAATTAATTCCGTTTAAATTATTTTTCTTTTATGATGTTTTCATTATAAAAAAAAATGTGAAAAATTCTTAGTAAAAAAAGTACTTTACTGAACTTAATAATTGTTTTACTATATTACTTAACTATTTTTTAATTAATAATTATTTCAACGTAAATATATGATAAATTCATAAATTAATTAACTAAAATTGATTAAATAAATAATTTTGAATAACATAAATATTCAAAATGTGATTTATTGAAAGGTAATATTGTAAATCTACTGTACAAAAAAAACTACCAATTATGATAATAACGATATTTATAATATTTAATTATAGGATATAATTTCCTATAATATTGAGTTTTATTTTTTATTTTCTTTAAAAAAATATATGTTTATTTTTCTTATAATGTAAATGAACTTATATTTTTTAGTATTGGACGAAAATAAACACATTCTTTTTAATAAAAATAAATTCATGTTAAATAATTAAGTTATTTATATACCAAAAAATATTTATTAATATACAAGAAAAACTTTAAATAATTAAATCATTTATATATCAAAAAGTATCTATTAATGTACAAGAAAAAATAACAAAAACCAAAGAAAACCCAGATGACAACTACCGAACCATGTTCACGATTTTTATAAGTAACAAAACTATAAAATACAATTATTTATAAAAGTATAATATATTTATAATATAACATTTTGATATTTATTTATTTAAAAAAATACCAACAAAATAAACTAAGCCAAAAAAAAAAAATGGAAAGGCAGGGGCAATGTTATCCTCACATGTACAAGAAAACCCATCAAATATCATGGCTTTTAATATATAAATAAATACAAAGTAGGTGTTTGATACCTTAATAATAACATGATTTTATTTTTTGTATTATTTTTTATCCATAATTTTTAAGTAGTAACTTAATAATATATCTATTTAAAAAAATATCAATTTAATACAATTTTTAAGTATAGTTAACACATGCTTTTAATGAAAAATATTTATGAAATATTTGACTTTTCCCATCATTAACTGCTAATAACTATATTTTTGTTCGTTTTGTTCTCCTTAAATGAACATTGGACAATTTCTTCATCCTCTTTAATATTGTATAAGTAAATACTAATTATGGTAACAAAATAACTCCACTTTTAATATCTTTAATCTTTTACAATCTATGCTTAAACTTTTCAAGGTACATGTAGATAAAAGTTATTACATATTAATTTATGTTTAAATTGTTTAAGTTTAAAAAAAACAGTTTAAAAAACAGAAACTGCATATTGAAATATAAAAACTGAACAAAAAAAAAATCAAAACACTATTGTTTAAACAACTATTTGGTGTTTGATTGTTTGGGACAGTAATGAGTTATGTGTTTTTTGTTTTTTTTTAGATAAATTGTTTATTTAATTAAATTAACAAAAATGCTCTCTCATTCTCGCTCGCATATGTATCATCACTATGTGAATTTTTTTAAATTAAATTATAAATTATATTAAATTGATACTTTTTTTATTTTAAATAGAGATATCATTCAAATACAACAAAAAAAAATTATTAAAAATAGAATAATTGTACTAAGAATATAATGAATCACAAGGCATGCCTAGCAGCATTTTTCTTGTGAGTAATAATAATTTTCGTTTTTCTTTGGTTTCTGTTTTGGCTATCAATTCCTTATCGAAGGGAGAATCTCTATTCTCTATTATTAAAGGCACTTTCTCTGGCATCTCGTTATCCTTGTTTCATAAATAATCTATCAATGTTTTAATAGATTGTCTTCAACCTTCTTGAGGTTATGATCATAGATCTACTCTTTTTATTTTATGTTTTGATCTCAGCTTTTTGGTTATTCGTGTTTTATAATAAGCAAATGTTTATGTCTTTTTATGCCTCTCATATATGCAGAAACTTACGATATGTAAATATTTTGTTCAATATATAGTTACATTGATACATATACATATATATATATATATAAGAAATTATGGTTAGTGGTAAAATTACTCAAAGATGAACAATGAGGAAATTTATAATAATTTGACGGTATTGGTAGCTAGTTGAGTCATTCTTCTTTTTATGTGATTTATCTTTATTTAATCTTTGATTATATATTAATGAGTTTCATATAGATAGAATGATGTTATTTTTTATTTAAAAGTGTGACAATTAATAATATATTTACTCTCTTCTATCAAAAATAAAAGTGCTTTTACAATACTTCTAAAAAATACTTCTTTAAAAATAAATGGAGTCCACTTTTAACAATTGTGCTTCTAAATAAAATTCCAATATTTATCATTTAATTTTCATTTTTACTAATGGATTTAGGTCATGTTTCCTTAAAAAAACATAATATGAATGATAATAGGAATAAGAATTAAATTTAATAAAAATATTATTATTATTATTATTATTATTAATATTATATTTGTTTGAATAGAAAATTAAAATAATGATAAAATTTACATAATTATAAATCAATAAAATTAAAAATAAACTTTGACTTCTAAACGAGGATAAATAAGAAAAACAATTTACTATCCAAATATGCTAAGGCAATATAATTAACATTTTAGCTTATTATTCCGTAGGGAATGAATGAGTTTTATTATTGTTGGTTAAGTATTTTCCATTCTATTTTAAATTTACAATTAAATCAAATAAAATAATGTCAAAAAATTTCTCACTATCCATCCTATTACTATAAACCAATTAGAATTTTTACTAAGTTAAAGGTAATTTTTAAGATATATTATCAAAGGCCTAAGGAGCTTTTATATAGATATTAAAACCTCATTTTATTTTTCCAAACACATAATTATTTCTCTCTAAAATCAATTCTAATTAAAAAAACTTCTTTATTTTAATAACAGAAAAAACACTTCTTATAAAAACATTAAAACTGCTTCTACTTTACATCCAGTTATTTGAAGCTAGCTTAGAAGTCAAGAGTGTCTAATTTTGTTTTTTCTTTACAAGAATTATTGTTGATTCAAGTTTGTAAATACAAGATAAGAATAATGTTATCGATATATTGAAAACATACTATTTGGATTGAGTTGCAAATTATGTCGTTCTTTTTAAGACGTTTTACGACTCTGTCTAAATTTGAGTAAGCAAATACAACCTCATCGTCCCAAGATAAAACAGTTCAAAATCTTTTTTCCTATCTTGAAAATTCAGTGCACTGATGAAATCCAAATTGCTAGACCTCTAAAATATTTATGTTGCTCCGAAAACTAAAAAGAAAACAATTTTGAATTTTCTTTTCTTTGGTTTTGCTATGAAGAACCATAGAACCTTTTTTGAGTTATTTTCAAACATTTAGAGTTGTTTTCCTCTATTTATAATTGAAAAGGATGAGCAATGTTCACACAATTATGAAAACAACAGTCACTAAATAACGGTTATAAAATAATAGTCACAAAATAACGGTCATAAAATAATAGTCATAAAATAACAATCATTAAATAACAATCATGTTTGTTGGAAAAAATAGTTTTAATAATGAAAAAATTTTCACAAAATAAAGTGTCACCTCACCTCACATACACACATTCAAACTCAGCTCGGCATGGCACGACCGGCCGATCGGACATATAGTTGCGGCGACGGCACAAGTGCACGTGTGTGTGGAATCACAATTGCCTAGGGCCCTTAAGGACCAATCCCAATTGTAAATCTTTCTCTATTTAAATATCTCCTAAGAGATGTAAACTAGCAATGTGAGACAAAGTTTTAAGAGAGTAAAACTTAGCACTTATTATCATCAATGTTTTTATTTAAATTTATTTCCAACAATTCCCCACTTGAATTTTATATAAAAATAGTTTTCATTGAGCAACTGATCAATTAAATATATAAGATTGTGCATCAATAAAAAGTGTCTATCGACTTGAACCTTTGCATAGTATTGATGATGCTTTAGAATATACTAGAGTAGCTCGTAGTTTTGAACTCTATCTCTAACAACATTACACACAATATTTCCAAGGTGTCCTTCGAAAAGCCCATACTATACGGTCATACACGTGTATCCCAGTATAATGAATGATCTACTAAACTTTGCCTAAAAATTTCATAGGAAGCGGCCACACTTCCACATTCACATAAATAAGTCTATCAAGAGTACTCATGTAGCTATGTATTCCACCCATATAGAGTATATAACTCATTAAGAATTAATAATTAACTCATCATTTCTGTTGTTTCAAGACTTCATGCTTCTAACAATATAAAATGTGACTTTATAATAGCATGATTCATCTCATATCACTTCATGACTTGTTATTAACCATTGAATTTATTTCTTGGGATCTCCAATCTATATGTTGGGTTACCATCATAAGTGACTCTTCATTCTAAGGGCATCAGTCTCATTCCTTTCAAGGTTTTGAAAACCTTCTCTCTTGTTAATCATTTTGCCAAAAGATCAACCAAATTTTCATAAGTATATATATGATCCACCCTTACATCTCCTGTAGAGAGAAATTCTCTACTAGTATTATGCTTACGATGTATCTGTCATCTCTTTCCATTGTAATAATGGTTCTGAATCTTAGTAATAATCACGATACTATCATAGTGGATCAAGACAGTTGGTATCGGTTTTTCCCATAAAGGGATCTCAGCTAATAAACTTCTTAACCAGACTATTTCTTCACTATCAATAGCTAGTACTATCATTTTAGACTTCATCGTAGATTGAGCCAATATTGTCTATTTCTTAGACTTCTAAGAAACAGCTCCACTAACAATGCTAAATATATAGCTGATAATTACTTTGTAGTCTTCTGATAGAGTGTTCCAATCAACATCGATATATCCTTCTAGAATAGTGGGAAACTTCTCATAATGTAATCCAAGGTTCATAGTTCTCTTAAGGTATCTTATGACCATTTCAATTGTATTTCAATGCTCTATATTAAATCTACTAGTAAACCTACATAATAGTCCCACAAAATAAGCTATGTCTGGCCTAGTGCAGTCAGTAGCATAACGTAAGCTACCAATAATGCTCACATACTTAGTTTTTCAAACACCGTCTCTGGGGTTCTTGAACAACTTTACACTAGGATCATAAGGAGTACATATAAACATATAAACATATAATAGTACAAATGTCATTTTCTGATTTATAATAAATGCATTTTTCACTTTCATTCATTTTGAATCCATGTGAGATAATTAGATTTCAAATTTTTCATGTCATTGATTAGGCGTTTGTTTTGAACCATGAAGGGATTTATTTAGTTTACAAACTTTATTTTCTTGACCTGGGAAAACAAAACCCTCAAGTTGATCCATATAAATCTCTTCTTCTCAGTCACAATTTAATAAGGTAATAACATCCATTTGGTGCACTACTAAATCATGGATATCAGCAAGAGAGAAAAGTACACATATGGAAATTATTCATGTGACTAGTGAAAAGGTATCAAAGGAATCTACATTTTCTCTTTCCTTATACCCTTTGACTGTAAGACAAGCTTTGTATTTTTAAATAGTACCATCGGGTTTTAATTTCTTATTTAGTATCCTTTTACATCCTATGGTTTTGCAACCATGTGGTAAGTCAACTAAATGCCAAGTTCTATTATACTCAAGAGAGTTCATTTCATCGTTTATAACTTCTTCCCATAAGTAGGCATTAAAAGAAAATAAGGCTTCTTGAAGAGTTTTGAGGTATAAGCATAAAAATGACCCAAAATCCTTAGAGGTTCAAGCTCGTTTACTTCTCCTAATTCCAGTGTTTAATTTCTCATTTTATTCATTAGTTCTAGTTATGGGTAAACTACTAGAAGATGAGCCTCCACTATTCTTTAATTTAAAGGGAAACCTATGTTCATAGAAGTCAACATCATTTGATTCTATAACTACATGATCATTTAAGTCATATAATTTATACGCTTTACTATTCATAGTATATCCTATGAACACAAATTCATATGCTCTACTAGAAAGTTTTTTTCTTTTAGGATAGGGATCCTAACATAGGCTAAACTACCCCAAGTTTTAAAATAAGTTAAGGTTTCTTATTTTTTCAAATTTTCATATGGTGAAATTTTACTAGTAGATTTGGGCACTCTATTTAGCACATAGCAAACATTTAATAAAATTTCTCCCTACCAATGGGAAGCAGCAACAAAATTTAATAAAATTGCAACCAATGATTTAGTAAAAGTTTATTTTTTTCTTTCAGCTTTACTATTCATTTCAGGAGAATAAGGTATGGTTTTTCATGTATGATTTTATGAGTTTTTATAAAAAATATTGAAAATATTGGAATCATATTCAGTGCCTCTATCATATTGAAATCTTTTTATGTAGGGGTAATTTTCTATAACCTAACAACTTGAATTCATTCATCTAAAGTCATACATACCTTCAGAAGTTATTTCATATGCTATCTTCTACAATTCATGTGATTAAGCTTCCACATATATGTCATCAGTCATTTGGTACTGCATGTATCTACTGACAACATACTTCTTTGTTCCAGCTTTCTCAATGTCATACTTCTTTTGAAGTGCATCCCAAATGTTCTTAGCTCATCACATGTTATCTCCAACAACATAGACAAAGCCACCACATTCTTAGGTGAGGCCTCGGAATCCAAAGCCCTAGCTATACTACTCTCTAGAGATTGATCAAGACCAATACATCCATCTTCAAATATGCCAGTCATTACACTCACACTCAAACTTGCACTCTCCATTTCTTCCATGATCAAAGCATTTACATCTCTAATTTCAATACTCATATCTCTCTTATTTTTCTTCTTATGGTTTCCCTCTATCTCCTCCATATATTCTTCAACCTCCAATATAACATGACCAATCTATTCTGGGTCCTTTATTTTCATCCGTGCAAGGCCAAAATCTCCAATATTGAAATCAGAATCCAACAACACATTATTGGGATTAATAAACACATGAATCAAAGGCATATTACAAAAACAATAAAGATACTTAAGACCTTACGAAATTTTAAGCGTAATGTTAAACCTTCTCTTCCATTCCATTAGATCAATACACTTTCGATCAAGAAGTGCATCTTGGAGGCTTCAATTGGGCATTAAATCATACACTAGTATCAACTTTTTCCCACGCGAGTCCGTAGCAAACCCAAACAGAGCTAAAATGTGAGGATGATTGAGATTCTAAGCTAATAAAAGCTCATTATAAACCTCACGCTCACCTTGAATCGAGCCCTGAGAATCCATGACCTTAATGGCTAAAGACTAGCTAGCAAGTAGCATAGCCTTGTAAATAGAACCAAATCCACCATGTCCAAGCTGATTCGAAGTCGAAAATGCACTGATAGCTCACCGTAGAAATGAGTAGGACAATCATTGGGTTCCACTACTCTGTTGATTTTGATCAAATAGCATCTTACGATTATAGGAGAGCTTGCGATAGAGAAATATAACAAGAACGAGGATTCTGATGATCATTATTGTTAAGATTCTGGCAATTAGTGGAATTAAGATTTGATACTTTAAGTGGATATGATGGTGGTTTTTTCTCTATGGTGACGAAATCGCTGGTAGTGGCGGAGAAGAATGAATCGATGGAATTAGTTGTAAATAACTATAAAGTTGAGTGCTTTTAAAGAGCCATTAGTAAAGGATTTAAGACTGAGTCCTATAGACTAGAGATTTGTTGAGCACAACAATTAACATTCCAGTAGACATAGCAGATGGAAAATGTCTTAAAATTATTGATTCAGGTTTGTAAATACAAGATAAGAATAATGTTACCGATATACTGAAATATACTACTCAAATATACTACTTTATTCAAATTTGTGCAAGTAACACAACCTCGTCATCCCCAAGATAAAATAACCTATAATGTTTTTTTCTATCTCTAAGCTTCACTATACTATGAAGTTCAAAATTCTACACCTCTAAAATATTTATTTTGCTCAAAAAACTGAAAAGGAAATAATTTTGAATTTTCTTTTCTTTGATTTTGCTATGAAGAACCGTATAACTGTTTTTTTTTTTTGCTTTTGAGTTATTTCCAAAAACTGAGAGCTATTGCCCTCTATTTATAGTTGAAAAAGATGTGCAATAACAATCATGTCTGTTGAAAAAAAAAATAGTTTTAATAATGAAATGTTTTCCAAAAACTAAAGTGTCACACACACACGCACTCTACTTGACACCATTGAGCGATATCATGTGTACATGTAGAATCACAATTGCCTAAGTCCTCTCCCCTTCCATTAAAGTGGGTTCCCCTTAAGACTCAATCCTAATTGTAAATCTTTCTCTTTTTAAACATTTCTTAAGAGATGTAAACTAACAATGTGGGACAAATTTTTAAGAAAGTAAAATTTAGCACTTATTCTCATCAATTTATTTTTATTTAAATTCATTTCCAACAATTATGAAATGAGAAAATACTTTTAATCCATACAAGTTAAACAATCTAAGTTTAACAATAAAAGGAATACTCTCTTCTTTTTTCTTTTTCTTTTTAATTCATCATCCTGCGTGTAAAAAATGGTTATTGCCATCGTATGAATTATGAAGTATGAAACTCAAGTCACCTGTATCTTTCTGCCAACGTTTTCTTCTTTTCTCTTCCCAATCTGTTTTTTTTGTGATTCTCTTCGACTTATATTGTTAGAAATAATACACGGACAAACAATTTAAGAATAAAATTATTTTATTAAAAATTAAAAATATATATAAATATATAAATACAAAATTTAAATAATATATAAATTAAATAAATAAAAAATAATAATAATCGAGACCTATGTATTACACAGTGTTCTTAAGATAATTTTTTCAATCACTGTGTGTGTTTGAAAATGATATAAATTTATCTCCCTGGATACAATGATTAAATAATAATAAACTTACACAATAGTTTAAAATTTTACAAACTTTAAAGTGTTTGAACTCTATCGAAAGAACATAACTCTAGATAGAAAATATACAACCAAAATAATAATAATAATAATAATAACATATATATATATATATATCTTCCCGTGGTTCCTTTTTTTTTCTTCCTTCTTTTCTTTTTCTCTTTCTTCTTCCTAGCTCTCTTTCCTTATTTTCTTTGCTTTTCTCTATTTTCTTTTCTTTTTCCCTTTTGGTTTTTTCCTCATTTTTCTTCTATCTTCCTTCTCAATTTTTCTCCTCCTTATATAGAAATTATATAGAATGGAAGATAACCCAAATAAATACATATACGGAAAATATGCAAAAAAAATGTAGAGAAACGGAAAATTAAAAACTTGAGCATAGAAATAAAAGTAGAGAAATTGATGAAAAGAAACTAAAAATTGAAATTTTTATTCAAGTTTTCTAACAATCTCCACGTGAATAAAAATTGACATAGATTTTAAATCAACTTTTTGACACAGAAATAGAATTCAACGGACCGAAACCTGCATAGGATAGATAGGTGTCACCCTTTAAACCTTCCTTTGTGAAAATATATTTACCTTATTGATTAACCAATAGATGTTATGTCTTTGAACTGTTCTACCATTTATGTAAGCAATGACATACTTCACATAATAATCTTACCTGACACAATTTAGTTCTCACTATTATATTCATTTTGGTCATGATAGTTCTGTGAGAATCTCTAAAGAATTGAGCCCTATACAATTATCTTTCGAAGTAGCCTCACTCCTACCTCACATAGTTGATCTTTTATCTTTAAAAGTAATCCACAAAGAGTAACCAGCATACTTTGCTCCATATTCTCTTCATAAGAATCATTAAAAGCCTTAACTTATCATGTATCTTACGGGTATCATTATTTTCATCATAGTAATGGACTTGAGGGTAAACCATCACGATGATCTCACTAAGTCTTTACAATTAGGTTATCTCTTTGAACCTAGATCTTGGGATCTCCAGTCAAATCGGTTGGATTTCCTTTTCAAATCCTTATTCATATATGGGCTTCAGTTACATTCCTCTCGATGACTTATCGACTAACTCTCGATTTAACCCTTTAGTTAAGGGATCGGCTACGTTATCCTTTAACTTCACATAACCAATACAGATAACCCCAATTGAGAGTAATTGTCTAATGATATTATTTCTACGACGTATATATCAAGACTTACCATTATACATATTGTTATGTGCCCTCCCAATAACAGATTTACTATCATAATGAATGCATATTTTAGGTATAGGTTTCATCTACTTAGGAATATCCTCTACAAAATTACAAAGTCATTTGGTTTCTTCGCCACATTTATCCAAAGCGATGAACTCAGATTCCATCATGGATCTAGCAATGCACGTATGTTTAAAGGACTTCCATGAAACAGTTGCACCACCCAGTATGAATACATATTGTTGCGTGTTTTTCAACACACGAACTCGTGCAAGTATACACGGTCGCAAGTAATAACATTTATAAGTAAAGATCGATCCCACGGAGATTTCTTACTATAGTTTGTTGAGTACTAAAATTATTTCTCTCTGATTTTATCCAAAATAATCGTTGATATGGAAAAAAAGGTAAAAAGAAAATAAAAGAACTCTAGGATTGCAATTTTTCACTAAACTAATCCACTACAATCATATTATTTTCTTTGGATTTATATTTTTTTGTACATTTAATTTGTCAACCGAAAACTTCTTTTTTATTCATACATCTCTTCCGAGCTCCGTACAAACACACCTCATTAAATTAATTCACTATATCTCTATGAGAATTAAATTTAATAAGATTCATTAAGTTCTAAGTTCTCAAATGGCCACACATACAATTAGGGTATATTCCTATCCTTAATCATACATGTCATTCTATTTACGAGCAATATACACAAAAATGCCTTTCTCAAGTTTATTTTTATGCCACAAATCGTTTTGATAAAATTCGTAAATAATCAAAAAGCATTAAGCACAAAATAGAACGAACAAATCGAACGTCTTATAAATCTATAAAGAAAAATAATTAAAATTAAAGCTTCATAAATTTAGATCAAATACAACCCTAGAAAAATTAAATTACTTCATTAAAATTACAACAGATTCAGAAAAATAAGATGAAGAATAAGGAAAATTAAAACATCAAGAAACGAAAATATTTGGCACACGCAGAACACAACAAAAGCCGAAAATGGCTTCTACAGTCCAAAACCGAACACTACAAAATTTCTAAACTCCACAAAAACTCTTCTCCAACCAAAAAAAACTTTTTTTACAACTAAAAACTATCTCCTATTTATAGTTAAAAAAATACATCTAAAATATTACATTTTTATTTTATTTTTTTATCGAAAACGCGTAATAATTTTTATCGAAAAAACAAAAATCACGCGTATCGATTGTTGTATCGAAAAATATAAATTATTATCACGTAGAGGCTGCTTTCTCGCTTTTTTATTTTCTCCCACGCCGCCACGTACGCTTTACGATCTACTTGAAAGATTCCCTACGGCCACGTGGCGGCAAATCATCGGGTACACAAACCGGCAGACGTAGGAGCGGCACAGGATTGGGCGCCGAAAATCGAGACAACGGCTAGAAACGGGTCGTGATCCAGCGGTCGCGGCGTATGTAAATAGCCACGTGTCTGGACTTTGATTAGCTTAAATATTCGTGGGACACGTGGGCGCATTCTTATTCTCAGAATACCGAGGATGCACGCCGCTACCATAATCCGCGTCACAGATTTTTACACAAACGGCTCTGCGCAGCGATGTACTGACGGACGCGCTTCAATCCGGACCGTCGATCCGATCCAACTGGCCAAAGATCGCCGGGGAATCTCGCCGTTAGCCGACATTGCGGTCCCACTCGACGCCGACCTGCGCGACACGCGGGGCCCACCGGCACGCCGAGCCGCACGAAGATCGTACACGCGATTTTGCCTCGTCCGACCTCAAGACGCGTCAACCGGGACCGTTGAATCTTTGACGGGACGCGGGTGATGATTTTCGTGATTTGCGGCGAAGTGCGATTCCTTTCCTCGCGTTAAAATTCAAACTTTTATTAATTATAATTTGACCCACAAATTTAATCCAAATTACATTTTTGTACTTTCTTAAATTACACTTTAGCCCTTTTCTAATTTTAAATTAAATTTTTAACTTTTAATACTTATAATTAAGCCCAAATTTAATTTAAATTATATTTTCGATTTATATAAATTGTAATTAAGAAACTATATTATCATAAATTATATTTGTGGACAAAAATATGAAATTAAGTACATTTTCGATACAAATTATTTAATTTTATTAAAAATGTATTTTTAGCAAATAAAAGGAAAATATTAATTTATTTAACAAAAATTAATAAATATTAAACGAACATAGCAATTATCATTACTAAAATTGATGCAAATAACTGTATAAAATACAGTTATCACATATTCACTGGTGGACTATGGGTCTTTCATATCAAATATCCAATTTGCATCATTGTATCCTTCTAATACAACTAGATATCTTGTGTGGTGCAGTCCATAGCTACGTGTATATCTTAAATATCTAAGTAGTTTTGTAATACATTTCCAATTATTAGATCCTGGATTACTAGTATATCTACTTAGTAAACTTATAGTGTAAGCTATGTTTGGTCTATTACAACTTATTAACTACATAAGACTTCTTATCACTCTAGAATATTTTAGTTGAGATACACTCTCACATTTATTCTTGGATAGGTGTAGATTTATATCTACTAGTGTTCTCACAATTATAGAATCACCCTTGTTGATTTTTTCAAGTATTATATTAACATAATGACATTGACTTAGAATGAGACCGCTTGATATCCTTAATATCTTAATTCCTAAATTTACATCAGTAGGACCCATGTCTTTCATATCAAACCTTGAATTCAACATAGACTTAGTAGATTTGATCATTTGTCATTACTACCCACAATTAGTATGCCATCAGCATAAAGACATAGCATAACATAACCATCTTCTTTGTCCTTGACATATACACATTTGTCACATTCGTTGATTTTAAAGCCATTTGTCCTCACGATATTATCAAACTTTTCATGCCACTATTTTGGTGCTTGTTTCAAGTCATATAAAGACTTCACCAATTTACTGACTCACGAAGACTACTGAAGGTACAATAACAAGTGGATATTGAAAAAACCTATTTGCAAGAGCAAGTGCCAGAAGATTGCTTTGCATTCCTGAAGCAACAAAAACAAAATACATTAGTTTGAGTAATACATGATTTGATTAGTATACTTTTAACAACAGAGAAAGGTCAACCTGTCTCATAAGATAAAGTTCTTTGCAATGCTTTCACATTAGAATCCTTATAGTTAAAACATAACCAATAACAAATGTCACTGTGTGAAATGCAACAACGAGAAACAAGATAGTTATTCCAAAGGGAGACAACACAGACTTTTTGTTAATAGCAAGTGATCGCAAATATAAACATCCACTCGATCACTCACAAGAATCCAAAAATAGAGCAGCTAAAACATTATGAACCAATATCAATAGCACATCACGAAACAGAGCATTTGAACGTTAAAGAAAATGAAATCTGAAATCAAAATTCATAAAAAGAAAACCATCAAACAAATTTAACCTTCCATTGTAGAACAGTGAGGAATGGTGACTGAGAGTCTACGAGCTTGGCAAGGAAGATGATGAACAGTAGGAGGGGATGAACCGATAAACAACAGCGGATGGGAACAACGACTGGGTAGAGAGTCTGCAAGTTAGGGACGATGAACAGTTGTTGGCTTCGGGCTGGGAAATGGGACAACGGCTGGCGAGTGTCCCCTCGTGTCGGGCGTTAGAGAAAACGTTGCCCTGTTGATCGCATTTGAGAAAAAAATAGGGCTAAAAGCTGATGAATATGTTTAAATTAGGGTTTTGTATATGAGAGTCTAACATCGTGAAATATAGTAATAAACTAATAATATGTTTGATTATTATAATAATAATAATAATATTATTATTATTATATATTTAAATAATATATTAAATATGTCGCATCAAATTGGATTATATGGATTTGAATATTTTTAATCCAAATTCGAATCCGATTTCGGATCAAAACTACTCAATTTTTTTGAATTTGATTATATTTGTCAAATTTTTAAGATTGATCAAATATTTTACTCACCCATAATTATAACATATATGCATGATCAATTTTGATTATTTTAATCGCTTTATTTTTAATTTTTTTTAAAATTCATTTCGATCGTACTTCAATTTTCTCCCCAAAAATCTAAAAGACAAATTAAGAAAAATAAATAAAATATTAAAATATACAACAATAATATAACTAAACGCCAATTTTAAAAAATATAATTAATGTGACTAATTTATAAGTTAACGTAGTATCATTCTACCTTCTCTATGAAATGAGACATTCCCCAACCGTGTTTTTTATAATATGTTTCTTTTCTTTCCAAAATATTATATAAAAAACTTTTTAAATAATTATAACTATTATGCAACATTAAGGGTGTATATTGAAATAAGAGGTGACCTATTAATTCAAGATAAAAACTCAATAATTTTTTTAACTCATCTTATTTTATTCTACTTATTTTGCTTATTTTTTAATGGATTAAATTAAGAATGATAAAATTTGAGATATCTCAACTTTACCATCTTTGTCATCTTTGTACATGACCATCACATCATGCTTGTCATCTTTGTATATGACCATCATACCATCCTTGTCATCTTGTGGAACCAGATGTAATAAAAACCAGCATGTCGAGTGACATAAGCAACATATTAGCTCTATTTTCATAAGAGTTAATTTCCTAATTGCAATAGCCATTCAAGGAAAGTCTAGAAGAATGTGTATACAAGCAAATTGAAGCTAATTTAAACAACACCATGAATACGACCATATCACTTCTTAAAAGAGTAATAAGCATAACATGTTAAAAGATGGTGAGTCAAGATACAAACAGTTGCAAACGGATATAAATAGGGTGAAATATTCAAATTCTTCCCAGTACCCAATGGAAGAGTGCTGAGAAGGCTGAAGGTATCGCAGTCCAACTCCAAACATCCGTGCCACTCAAAGGCAACAACTAGTCTTTCCCAAAATCTGTATTATAGTGTGCGCTTGATTCAAGTTTCTTTGCATCATTTAGTTTCCGAACAGCCTGATTAATACAGTAAGATGAAAAGTTTGAAGGTTAAAAATCTTAAATAGCTCACATAGTCTACATAAAAACCCATATTACACAATATATGTCACCATTTTAAGCATTGGATGATTCATATACAACGGCTAAAGCCTTTACCTTCATGAAATCTTCCTGTATGACATAGTCACGTTCTGCCCGGATGGCAAACATTCCCGCTTCCGTGCAAATATTTCGAAGGTCAGCACCATTGAAACCCTGAAACAATATAAAGGGAAAACAAGATAATCACGTGAAGATAAATACAAGGAACGAATAATTGGTCAAAACGAATAACTAAATGGTACGCAACTTATAAGCATTTTTATGCTCTACTCACCTCAGCCAGCTTTACAACAGCTTCATAATCAATCTCCCCATGTTTGGCAATTCCAGCAGCATGAATCTTGAGAATTTCCGTTCTTGATTGCTCATTTGGCAATGGAATCTCTATTTTCCTATCTAATCGACCAGGACGGAGAAGTGCAGGATCTAGAACATCAGGTCGATTTGTTGCCATTATCATTTTGACCTGAAACACCAATGCAACAATAATGTTCTCATTCTCACCATATCTGACAAGTCACTTTTGTGGAACTCTGGATAGAACAGAGATCAACATCACCACATTTCTGAACTTAAGGAGTAGAATTAACTACCACTATAACAATAAGTACTAAGTTTTAAGTACAAAGTAATGCATCATTAACATCATCCACTAAATTATCGGCTAATGAACTCCTATGAAGGATATCAGCAAACTCTATCAGAAACTCAAGCTCCTACTGAAAAAGCACACAAGATAATAGTGATAAAGTCTTACAATCTGACCTAACCCCTTTCCAGTATCAATATTCGTTGAATGTTAACATATTGTCATTCTTCCATATATGAATGCTAGTTTGGTTAGATGCATGTTGCAAAACTTTAAATCATAGTTCCAAGTGGATCATACCTTTCCAAGCTGATCGAATCCATCAAGCTGATTGAGCAACTCCATCAGTGTTCTTTGAATTTCTCGATCAGCACTTGTACCCTCACTAAAACGACGACCACCAATGGCATCAATTTCATCCATGAATATAATGCATGGCTGTAAATAAGAAGCAAAACATCAAATTTAATCCTGATAAGAATGGATAATCGATAATATAATAACATGTGATCGTACCTGATGATCACGAGCATACCCAAACATTTCACGAATCAAACGTGCACTTTCTCCAATATACTTATCAATTATGGCACTTGAAACAACCTATATTAGATGAGTCAAAAGAAATAGTGTAAGCATCTAAAAGAAAATAAAGAAATAAATGTGTGTATGTGTGTACGTGTGAGTGATTGAAAATCCTCACACCCTAGCCATTCAAAAGGGATGCTAACCTTCAAAAAATTGGCATCAATGTTACTTGCAATTGCTCTTGCCAGCAATGTTTTGCCTGTACCAGGAGGTCCGTATAGAAGAACACCCTTTATAAGGAAAATGAAGGAACAAACAATCAGGACAGATGTATGTAGGGGTGAGGAGGGGCAAATACCTCACCTTAACTCTCAACAAATAAAACTTTAGGTGTAATATTTATGAAATTATAGACAAATTACATAAGATTTTAAATTTTAAACTTTAACACTTAATAACTCACTACTAACTCAATAATTTAAACATATTTTCATTAGAGATACATATAACATCCTTTTTTCCAATTAAAAACAAGTAGTAACCGAGAAGTAATTAGCACTTTATTTTACTATATATATAGTTTCCCTCTTCGATACAAATCTTGAATCTGCAACTGCAGCCAGTATGAGTTGTTATACCACAAAGTGATAAACTTACTTGAACAATGGGATACAGTACAGTGCACAAGTCATACATTCCAATCTTCCCCAATTTAAAGCAAATTAGAGAATAAAAATACTAAGGGAAAGAGAGACAGAACCTTGGGGGGTTTGATTCCAACTCTGAGGAACAGCTCAGGATTCATGAGAGGTAGCTCAATCGATTCTCTCAGTTCTCTGATCTGATCAGATAGTCCACCCACAGCAGAATAGCTAACATTACCAGGATCTTCATGAAGCATATTGTAAACAACTGGATCAACCTAGCAATTGAAGAAAGAATATAAATCATTAAAGATGAAACAATCCCCTCTCATAATTGCAATTGACATTGATAGAGTTGTGATATGAGCAACAGATCAACATTCAAAACAACTTACTTCCCTTGGAAGAGCTCGCATAATTGTAAGTGTTGTCATGTCAAGAACCACTCTTGTTCCAGCAGTGAGTTTTTCCTTATCCACCTTGCTGCGGCAACCAACCACATACCTGGGGCCACTGCTTGCTTTTACAATCACTGAAAGTACAAGAGCGATTACACTCTGACATGACTTTATGATGTATATAACCAGAGCAATAACAATTTACATGCTCTAAAAAAATGCTGTATTTGCCAAAATGCTTAATGAATGATCAAGCTACTTGAAATCATGAGCTACACAGAGCATCTGGGTAGGAGCTTTAATAGTCTACATGTAAGCGGCTAATGAAATTGCATAAATTTAAAGAATTTTGAATTTATATACAATTTCTCAGCAAACAAAATCTGGAAGGTAATTACAGCGTTCATTGTCAAGAGGCCTGAGGACTTCCCCAATGATCTGCCCAACACTTTGGAGAGACTTCAAATCATCCTCTGTTTTGTTGAACTCTTTCTTTGAAGCTCTCAAGTTCTCTCTCACTGGAGAAAGAAATTACAAATTTTCATTATCTTTAAATAAAATACAAAGCTTTAATGTCAAGAGGAAGAGTTCTATAGCATATAGCAAGGCCTATCACATAGTCCAATCAAATCACAGACTCATATCGTTTAGCATTCTACAAAACAAAATAAAAAATTATAGTGAGATTGTCCAAAATTAGCAATTCAAAATGAACAATGTCAAATAAAACATAACCATAAGCCTTAAAGTTCCCAATAAGATAAATAATATAATGACCCGGAAACCCTAAATTTGATGTAATTTGAAATCCTAAAGTGTCGATGAAATGGGGGAAAGCTAATGAAAATTAATTAAAAGTGTCTCGAAATCCTAAAATGAATGTTGGAAGAAGTGACTGACCGGATCGAACTCTGGACTCGAGCTCTTTGTGGTGGAGAAGTTTCTTGCGGTAATCGGCGACCGCAGCACGACGTCGAACAGCTTCCTCTTCACTCATGGCTCGTCACAAAACTCGAACTGAGATATCTTTCCAAGCAAGAAAACAAGAGATCACTTCACAAACTACTTCTAGCCAAATCGATTAGGTTTCGTCCTTTGTAAAGTAAACCACTTCTACGGTTCAACCCAACTTGCTAGATGGGGGTCCGAGTTTAATTTTGGAAAAAGTTTTCCTGTTCTTTTTATTTTAGAAGAATTTAAGTGATTTACTGCTATGTTATTTTATTAAATATCAAGGTATCACAAAATTAAGAAAAAGATTAAAATAATTATATTATTACGTGTAAATAATTATTTTAATTCTATAGTATTTAAACTAAATATATATATTCTCATTATTTATTAAAATTACTTATTATAATGTAAAAATTATAGAATTATAAATACTCAATTTTAATATTATGTATTAAAAATATTTATTTTTTTATAAAATTAAGATTAATAAAAAAATAAGCCATAAATTAAAAAACTAAATCGCTGAAAAGTTATATAACTTAATATGCATCCCTCATATTAATATGCTATAAAGTAAAGAACTACCTTACCTTTTACCCATTTTATTTATACTTATCGTACTTTAACTTTTGTTATATTAAAAACTTTTGATTATAAGGTAATTGTTTTTTTTATTTTAAAATACATTTATATAATAGATAATTAATTAAAAATTAAATATTATATAACTTTAAAATAAATAAAATTTTAAATCACAATATAGTGTTCTTGAAATTAGTTTATAGATATAGACAAATAGATTAATTTATAATTTTTATTGGACGTGATTTTCATGCAGTCAGATTAGGTTCTTATTAGATATGTTCCTTACTGAATGAATGTAATAATAGAATCATAAAATAGAAGACAATATGATAATTTTGTTCAAAAATATAGTAAAGGTGATTCAACCTTTTATATATACTAGTCTAGCATACATGCAAATTATACGTGATATACCATTGATATAAACAAAAGTTTTGATTTGTTATATTATATATTTTTTACTGTAAAGCCAGTTTTAAAACTTAATATAAATAATTTTGAATATTTAACAAGCTTAAATAAAATATTTATATTAGCTAAAATATATGAAGGTTGATTACTTGATTCTTCAAAAATCATACTAATCAAAATAATTAACGATAAAAAGAAAATTAATTATTTATATTATTTAAGATTAAGATAAAATAATCATAATGCTTCATAAATCATGCATCAGAAAAAGGATCCTTTACTAATGTGGCATTTAATTGTATGTATTACATATTTTATTATCTTTATTAACATAATGAGTAAAAATTAAAAAGTCTTTAAATACAACCCGAACTTTTACGTTGAGATATCTTTTAACAAATTGAAAGTTAGAGGTAAATTTCAAACCGGTTTAATAAGTTAAAGACATAAAACATAATTAATTATTTTCACAACATATTAAAGGGAAAAAAATCATATTTTCAAAAATGAAGAGATCTTTACAAAAACTCATATTTTCAAAGCTATGGGCAAAAATTATTACCATGAGACTAACTTGTCTTATTTTACAAATATTATTCCTACATATGGTACACTGGTACAGTTTGCTCACTCAGCTATGGGGTCTCTCTATTTGCATAAAGCTGTATACTATACCAATCTTCAACATAATGCCGCCAAGTGAGCAAAAAACACTCTTCTGCAAGTTAAGAATTGATGTGCTTCTTTGAATGCCTCAACACGTCATCCAATACTAGAGCAATTCTTCTAGCCATGTGGTGTTCCAAAAAGTTCTCTTTCACCCTTTCATAACCCTTTTTACCCATTCTCAGTCTCCTTTCGACATGTGTGGCCAAATTCACGATGTTATTGGCAAGCGGTGTCACACCTTCTTTACCAGCAGGATGCAAATAGCCTGTAGTGCCATTTACTACAATCTCTGTAGTACCCCCAGCTGCTGTTCCCTGGAATAAACAATTTGGGTCAATTGAGGAAAGGAACAAAGGAATCAGACTCCCAAACGTAAAATGTCTTGAGATTATATAACAGATGGGACTATCAAGTACAAGTTATTATTCCCCCAGACTATACGTTTACTTTGACGCTAACCACTAAAGATGTGAATAACTCTTGGGAGAAAAGGTTTGTTGTTGCAAAATATATACCAGTACAGGTAACTGAAACGCCATTGCTTCTATTGTTATCCTTCCAAAACACTCTCCCCGGCCCTGCAAGAAATTTAAGCTTCACTTGAGTTACAAACAACAAAAGCTATTTGCCCAATAAAGTCCAATAAAAAAGGCAAAGGCACAAAACGATAGAAAAAATGCAACTTAGGAAGGTACGTAATAGCTATGTCTAATAAAATCTGAACAGTCCCAAAAAGAAATTTTAATCTGAACATTCCCTGTAACCCAAACAGGGGTACGAACATAATCAAGAAGCCTTACCCACATTTACATAGTTGACACTCGCATTTACATCATTCATATTTGGATATCAACGAGATTGTTAGAAATGCTCTAAAGACTGTTCGGACATGCCCAACTTCCGAGTATAGACATAACAAAGTCCCATATGGCAACATGAGTATGGGCCCCTTACCCATTAAGGGGAATAGGGAATGGACAATTAATGTCAATTTTGTACGTACATTGCAAAATAGTAAATATTCACCTGCTTAATCACACCCTACAATTGACCAGTACCAATATAGATCATGTTCAAGTCATTAAATGTGCTCTAAGGCAAGACATATAAAAAGGAAAAGAAAAGAAGAGTAGACAACATGTTGAAGTTGATTTTTGTATTCTCTGTGTTATTCACTCATGATACTAATGTTATGATTGATTAAAAATAATATTAGGTTTGTTAGTCAAAATAAGAGGTGCCTAATTTAGAAGAAAATTCATGGAATGTGGCTTACCATATTGTCAAAGATGGAGGTGCCTAACCTTGTTTAAATAAAGAAAAGGAAAATTAGGTAGCCTAATTTTGTTGAATGGAGAAATGTTTGGTATATGAAATGAGAACTTGAAGGCTATAAATATGGCTTCATTTCTTCATTGATAATCATCCCAAAAATAGAGAAAAGCTTGTATGAGAAGTTCTTAAGTGAGGGAATTTTGTGGAAAAATTCTCTTGGGCTTGTAATTGCTCTTGTTTTTTGGGTGTGTGAGAAAATTACTGAGAGTATGGTTGTAACAATTTTCCACATAGTGAATTTTTCTCTAGTAGTCTTTTGACAACAAAAGTGTTTTTTTCTCTAATTTGGAGTTTCCACTATAATTCTTGTGTTATGTATTATCTATTTCTCTGTTATTTGATATTCTGCTAAGAAAGATCTTGGGAGGGAGAATTTGTGATTATACCATTTTATCCAAATTTCCTAACAATTGGTATCAAAGCCAATTTCAAAGAAAGAAGGAGAAATGTCAGGAGTCAAGATTGACATTGAGAAATTTGATGGGAGAATCAATTTTGGCCAGTGGCAAGTACAAGTCAAAGATTTGTTGATCCAATATGGGTTACACAAGGCGTTAAAGGGAAAACCAGCCATTGTTACTGGTATTGAGTTCAGTAAAACCAATATAAGTGATGAAGATTGGGAAGATCTTGATCTAAGAGCTGCAAGTGCAATTCGGCTTTGTTTGGCCAAAAATATTCTTGCAAATGTGCATGGAATATCTATGGCCAAAGAACTCTGGGAAAAGCTTTTAGAATTGTATCAGGCAAAAGGCGTTTCAAATCGGGTGTATTTGAAAGAGCAGTTTCATACTTTGCGTATGAATGAAGGAACTATTATGTCTGACCATCTAAGTGTTCTCAATGGTATTGTCTCTGAACTGGAAACCATTGAAGTTAAACTTGATGATGAAGATATAGCTTTAAGGCTCATCTGGTCTCTTCCATCTTCTTATGATCATATGAAACCTATCTTGATTCATGGAAAGGAGGAAATAATTTTTTCAGAAGTTACTAGCAAGTTGTTTTCTGAAAAAAAAAAAGGCTGAGTGGTGAAAGAAATGTTTTGCCTGAAAACTCAGCATTGGTAGCTGACAACCGAAAGAAAAACAATTTCATGAAAAAGAAGATAGTGTGCTGGGGGTGTGGACAATCTGGACACCTCAAAATAAATTGTCCAAAGGGTGGAGCTGATCCTGCAAGAAGCTCAAATACCGACGGTAACGCTAATAGTATGTCTGTTTTCAAAGACTATAGTGATGTTCTTTGAAAAGAGCGTGTACATCCTCATGGCATGCCGCTAGTCTTTAAATATTGCCATGAAAGAGAGTGTGTTACTGGTAGCAGGTCCACAAGTTTGCACACGGGCATTGGCTTGGTATAGATGCAAGGTGTGTGGTGGAAAGAATGTCGATGGCTGATGAACTCTCGGGAAAACCAAGTATGAGAGTTGCACCATAAATTTCAGCAAGTTTTTTTTCGACATAAACCGATGTGAAATTCTTAGAATTGGTGATTAATTCTAAGTGGGTGTACTCTTTATGGTGGAGTATGATAATTCTCGGTGTAGAGAATTATGACTGTTGGAATAGACAGTGTTGTAGTGGTAACCATGTTTATTTTTAATCAAGGTGGAGATTGTTATGATTGATTAAAAATAATATTAGATTTGTTAGTCAAAATAAGAGGTGCCTAATTTAGAAGAAAATTCATGGAAGGTGGCTTACCATATTATCAAAGATGGAGGTGCCTAACCTTGTTTGAATAAAGAAAAGGAAAATTAGGTAGCCTAATTTTGTTGAATGAAGAAATCTTTGGCATGTGAAATGAGAACTTGAAAGCTATAAATATGGCTTCATTTCTTTATTGATAATCATCCCAAAAATAGAGAAAAGCTTGTATGAGAAGTTCTTAAGTGAGGGAATTTTGTGGGAAAATTCTCTTGGGCTTGTAATTGCTCTTATTTTTTGGGTATGTGAGAAAATTACTGAGAGTGTGGTTGTAACAATTTTCCACATAGTGAATTTTTCTCTAGTTGTCTTTTGACAATGATAGTGGTTTTTCTCTAATTTAGAGTTTCCACTATAATTCTTGTGTTATGTATTATCTATTTCTCTGTTATTTGATATTCTGCTAAGAAAGATCTTGGGAGGGAGAATTTGTGATTATACCATTTTATCCAAATTTCCTAACAACTAAAAACCCAAAGATCTAGACACTGATGTGGTTTCTGCCAAAGGCATCCTAGTGCCAAAGTCAATTTTCGCCCTCATTTACAAAAAACTGACAGACATTGAAGTCTTTGGCAGACACCACACTGGTGTCAAGATCTTTGGGTTTTGCAAGATCAGGAGCGAAGAACATGGAGAATACAAAGTTAGGCTTCAACACACGATATTCCATACTTTGACATGGCTTTCTTATAAAAGTTCAGATAACTAGGAAATTTTTCTCTCTATATCTCATACACAAACCTGGGCTATAGATGATCATGCACAAGTATTGTCTACAACCAAGCTTCTTGTTGTAGGAAAGTAAAGCACCAAGAAATTTACATCATAAAAAGAAGGAAATGACGCACCTGAGAGTTCTGGACTAAAACATCAATTGCAGCAATGTAAGGAGCCACTGTCAAGGTCTTATTGACAAAGTGAACTCTGTCCTGAATTTTTTTCTCTATTACAAAGTTACGCAGCTCTGTTTCAAACTTTGTCTGAGCATTCATATCGCTTCCCACAATTACAGCATGCATTGATGGCACCTGCAATTTCTTCTGTTTAACTATTTGCAAACTTTCATAAAAGGAACGAAGAAATAGGTCTTGGCCTTTTCCGCGCGAGACACCTACAATTTAGTGGTGCGTGCTTATAAGAGACCATTATATTTCAAAATCTAATAGGTGCAAATGAAAGTGAATAGAAATAAGAGGAAAAGATGATAATTACACCTTAGTTCCTTGTATATGGAAAAAATATTAGAACATAAAAACCAGTCATTGAATGCAGCAGCCACATTTCTTTTGTTTTGTTTTTTGTTTTTTGCTTTATTTTTTTTTTATGTTTTTTTTCCTTTTCTATTGTGATTCTGTAGCCACATTGGATGATAAATAAAATTGAAGTTGTAGAAATAGCTAAAGCTATATTTAGTTTAATCTTAGCAACCGCCAAGGTGCAATACCACATAAACTGAAGAAAAGTTATAGTGACTAGGTTAGTGATAATAAAAGTGTTTATTGATGTTTGACTTAAACATAAAAAACCGAAGATCATGAAATAAAGGTTGACGTAAGAAAATTAATTTTTTTAACATGTTGACAAGAATACCATACTATTTATGATGCCAAAGAGAAGATCTTCACTCCGCACTCCAAGAGACTCTCGAACATGCTCACGAAGAATCCTCCTGGATACACTATCTTCAGCAACTTCCATTAGTTCCTTGCTGTTACCAAGATGTACAGCATGGGTTTTGGGCATTTGAATCCTACACAAGAACAAATTGGTTCATATTTTCCTGAATAAGTAAGAATATAAATAACAAAAGTTGCTGGAAGAATCCTAGATATTCTGGCAATTAAATTAGTTATAACTATCTCTTCATATGGGGAAGAAAATAAGCATTTAATAGAATGTAGTGACATCTCAGAAACATACCCCATACGTTCTCTAGTCCTGTTCTTCCAGTATTCAGTAGTTACATGTGAATCAATCATGGCACCTGCAACATTAGGGAGGTGCTTAACAAATTCCAGTTTGAAATAATGCCCTCGCATCTCATGAATCCACCATAAAACCTTGGGAAGAATGAGGGTAACATTCTCCTTTAGAACAACATCTAGCCATTTCCCAGCAACAGCAGTATTTAGAATCACTAAATCAGCTTTAAGAGCAGTATCTAAAGCTTCTTGACCCTTTGCGGAGAAGACCTAACAGAGTTGGAACACTTGCAATTACGAAGCTGAAAAGTGGTACAGAAAAGAATATGCCATATTGCTCTCTGATCACAAAAGGCACCTCCCAGAAAATGTTATGCCAATAGATGAAGATGCCACAAAATGAAGCATATAGAGAGAAACTAAATAATTCCTCATAAAATTATCTAGATAGCAAATAGTGAAGTTTAAAGAGATGTCTCAGCAAAATAAGAGGAAGGTCTGGAAAAGCCACGATAGCACATCATTATTTGCCGTCTTGTTAAGGTTTTATGTTCCATTAATTCACAAGCAGATACAAAGTTTCAAGAGCGAAAATCTCATGAAGGCAACCCCAAACAAGATAAGCTTCTAGATGTAGCAAGCATATAGAGAAGACATTAACAATTTAATTCTCAAAAAGCTTTGAATTATGCTGAGAATACATAAATACTTAAGAGAAAAAAGAAAAAAAGTTTGGGTTTTGGGTCGAAGTTACAGTTGAAACTTTAGTCCTATAATCACTAGGATAGATCAATTTAATTCAATAATTTCAGGTTTGAGTCAATTTAAAAAAAAATGTGAGATGTTTTCATTAAAAGGACATGTGCATGTCTGATGTATCATGTGACATACATAAAATCTAATTCACTACAACAGGAAGCATAAATATTATTAGGTCATGTTTGATTTATAGAATGGAAATGTAATGTGAATAAGAATGATAATAGAAACTGTTTGAGCAGTATAATTAAAATAACGATAAATATTAAAGTAAAATTTATAAAATTATAAATAAAGAAAAATTAGAAATAAGTATTTTGATTTTTTAAATGAAATAAAATGATTAAAAAATAATAAATAAATATATAAATGTGTGAGGAAAATATTACAACGTATTCCTGAAGGTTATGAGAATAATGAGGATTTTTACTACTCTTAAAATGATTTACATTTCATGCCAGATTAACTGTCAAACCAACACACAAGAATACCATATATAATTCCTATTGTCACTCCTATCAACCAAACAAGACCTTAGAGATATCCTCGTTTCTCTGCATACTTTTTTTTTTACAATACTTGGTGTGACTCGATACACTATGTAATATACAGCTAAAAGGAAAGGTGTATTGCCATACCACTTTAACCATCGTCAAGATCTTTACATTCAAGAACATTTTCCAGGAAGCTTTTCTTAAAAATATTATTAAAAAAACAACTTGAAAAAAATAAAAATGTTTTCATGACAGAGCCAAAGCATAGCAAGAAGGAAAAATCTTCTCCAGGTTGTCATCAGTGACATATGCCGATTGTGACGGGGAAAAAATTCATCACTGCAACACATATGGCAATGAAAGAGTTTGATTCGAGCAAAATCAGGAAGAAGACAGAGTTTGATTCAATCAAAATTAGGTCAAATGAGTATTCCCAAAATTATTCTGATAAAATACTAAATCAATATCAAAGACAAAGTAACTTCAAAATTATTTCATACAATAAATTTTATTTGAGAGAAAAAATGAAAAACAAGAAAAATACGAAAATGAAAATAACCTGAACTCCTCTGCTCATCATCTTGTGCTCCAAGCTGTATATCACCTCGTCAGGTCCCGTCGGTTTCTGATACGTAATCCAAACAACCTCCGAACCAACTTCTCTTAATAAAAACGCCAATTCCATTAACAGCAATGGTCCTCCTTTTTTTACAAAAAGAAATTTCAAGGAACAATAATAATAAAAAAAGAAAATAAAAGTTAGAAGAGAGAAAGTAGCTCCAAACATAGGCACTTTCAATTTCCTTTACTTTTATCCACTTTTCTTATTCCTTTCCAAGAAGAACACGAAAAGAAAAGAAAAGCAAATAAAAATTAGATTAAAAAAAAAGAGTACCAGAGAGAGATAATTCGTGTGAAACCAAAAGAACGAGCTTAGACTTGATGAATTCCAAAGGATTCGGTTGTGAACTATGGAATCGAGAAGTGGAACGAAGTTCGACTTCTTCTCTATCTCTTCCTTCAAAACCATTGCTCGACCTGGAGCTACATGAATCAAATGTTGTTCGCATGAAGAAAACCATTGCTGTAGAAAGCGAAAACAAAGCCAAAACCATCAGAGCCCATCTCTTCTTCTGCATCCCCATCCAAGGATTGTTTTGCTTAGACATAATTGGTTTTAACTAATTCTTGTAGTTTTCGTTCACAAAGCTATACAGAAATCAAAAGGCCTGATTTTCTTTGGAATTTCTAGTGTTTGAATTTCCGATCTGTAGCGGTAACAAGGATGTTTAAGATCAAATCTCGTAGTCGAAACATGGATTTATTTTTGACATTTACAGTTGTAAGTCGTGACTGATTGACGTGGGAGAATCAGAGAGTTGCGGTTGTACAGACTGTAATATCAATATGGGCTTTAAGGAAAATGAACGCATCTGTTCTGGGCTTTTATATTAGAAAATATCTATTTACTTTTTACGTTAGAGTTAGAGTTAGAGTTAGAGTTAATTATAGTTCTTAAAAAAAATATTCTATGATTTTAATTAATAATTATTTCATAAATCATTTATAAATGTATTATAATTTATGATGTAAAGAAATGTGTTGTGTTTTTATATTAAGTACTCAACAAGACTTTGGATTTTTCTATTAAAAATTAATAATAATATTTATACTTTAACTTCACTTTTATATATATTTAACGATATAACATTTAATTAATTCTAATAAAAATAAATTAACATGGGTACAAAGATTCAAATAATTCAATTAAAGTGTGTAATTAAATTATAAATTTTATATGGTGAAATATAGTATTTTCATGCTAGATTGTAAAATTATTGTAGTATAAAATGTATAGCATCACATTTATAACGAAGTTATGTGTTGAAATGGTCCACTAATTTCATATAAATTACATATTAATTTCTTAATTTTCATGATGTATTAATTAATTTAATTCGTTAATTTTATAAAAATCAATCTAATTTAAAGTTTAAAAATTTAAGATATTTTGAGCTAAAATAAAAAAAATTAAAATAAAATAAAAACTAATTAAAAAATCTCCTCCATTTTTTCAATTTTTATTTATGTAATTTTATTATTCACTTTTATAAATAAAACTTATTATTTTATTTATTTTACAAATTAATAAAGAAATTAATATATATATATATAGGATTAATTTAATACTTTTCAATAATACATGATAGGCAATTTTAGAGAAAATATGTACAAGTTAAAATGCTTCGAAAAGACATACATTGTCTCCCAAAATGAAAATTAAAGACATAATATGGTAGTATTTTATGGGTGGTATTCAAGAGATAATTCAGTTAATATATTAATATTTTAAAAATATTATAGTTAATGTATTAATATTTTTTTATATTTTATATTATTAAAAAAATTTATTTTAATATTGTAATTCAAATATTAATAACCTTTCTATCATTTTTAAATAGTAATTAATTTATTTTATCAAAATACACTTTTATTAAAGATTTTTTCATTTTAGATATTAACTAGAGTTGAAAAAATTATTTTTATAAAGACATGATTTGACACTTTTTGCTTAAAAAAGTAAAATTATTAATTTTTATGTCTTTAAAAAATAAATAATATAAATAAATATTAAAAAATTATAACATTATAATAATTTTATTAGGATATAATAAAAATATTTTTCATGAATAATTGAAAATGATAAATTAAGAAATCATATAAATATTGTAATTTTTATTTATTATTTTGATTAAACGAAAGTTATATAAAATTCTTTAATTTTTTAGTAAAAAATGTAAAAGCACAATGTTTAGAATAAAAATATTACAGCCAATTAAGTATAAAGTAATCGTAAACGGGAGATATCTATATTATATATCCTTAGTTGATAGAGACTATTTATATTGATAATGCTTTCAGGAAATAAAAAAATTTGAAAATTAATAATTTTTTTTACTTTTTTTCAACTTTAATAATTTAAAAAAAATTAAAGATTTTGAATAAAAAAAATAAAGAAAAAGAGTACGATATCTAAATTTATAATATTAAAAACAAAACTTTTAAAAAAGTAAGTAACATTAACATCTGACACTTTTTATGAATATCTCAATTTGCCGCCCTTTTGTCGATTAATGATAACGTATTTTACCATTTTATCCCCAACTGTTCATATATGATCTTTTTAACTATCTCATCGCACGATAGAGTATGGTATAACATAGATTTCGTTTTTTTTTTCCTCTTATCTCCCCCAATCCCGAACATATATATATATATATATACATTATCTCCTACCGTGGGTCAATTTCGGCACCAACACAAACAATCGCTGGAAAGTTCATGCGAGTTCTTGTTTCCAAATCTTTGATGATATCAAAAGAATACTGATGACGATCTTCAACGATTGTTTATCAATCGCCATACTTTTCCAACTCTATTTATGAGGTATGTGAACTCTTTCTTCTCTCAAATTCCAAGTCTGAACTCTTAGATTTTTGAAATCTGCTTTTGTAGTTGCAATTTTTGAATTCACTATATTTTAGTTGAAGTATATAATTTATAGGAGATGATTTTTTTATTATAGTTTTGTTTTCTTTAAACTGATCAGTAAAGGAATTCAAATATTGTTTTCCTCTTTTTTAATTATTTTGTAAGATGTATAGAAATCGTAAATAAACACGTGAACTTTACAGAAATATTATTATATAACTTGTATGTAAATAAGTGAGTTATATAGATAATTTATATTAATTTAGATGGAAAACATTTAAACTATAATATTAAATCATAAATAAATTTTAAAATAAATAAACATTAAATTATATATATTATTCAACGTGAATAATTTTATGTTTTAAGATTATTATATAAAATATATAAAGTATATATAATTAAGTAAACTTTATATAAATAAATTTTAAAATACATGAGTTTTAAGTTAAAAATATTACTCAATATTAATATTTTCATATTTTAAGATTAATTTAAAAATAGTAAAGAAATTATATATAATTTTATTTACATTAAGTAAATGTTAGAAATTATACGTTAAGTCTCATATTGGATAGTGACATTTCTTTCATTACACGTATAAGTTTGTATAATTTTTTACCTTATAACTTATGTTTTGAGTTGGATTTATGCTAAAGTTTAACATGGTATCAGAGCTGGTTTCTTGTCCCCCATCGACCCTCGTGACGTAAATCTAAACTCTAGTCGATGTGGGGGGAATGCTAAGTCCCATATTAATTAATAGCAATTCTTACGTTGCACATATAAGCTTGAACAATCCTTCATATTATAACTTAAATTTTGAGTTGTAGGTTTGATTGAGCCGAAAGATCCTAGTTGACACTGGTTCGGATTTACGACACTGGTTTAAATTTACAACATTGTTACCTAACTCTTGGCCAATGTAATGATAGCATGAAAGTATACTCTTAATCACAAGCAAAATCATGATTCAATTTAATTACAAGTGAACCAAAAAAAAAGGAAATTATTTTATTTTTAAGTAAGGTGATAATTGTATTATATTAGTATCGTGCTAATACAAATTCATTTATTCGATTAATGTCTTATTATGAATTAAAATATTAAAAATTAAATTATAATATTTTAAATAAATTAAAAATCATATATATAAATCAAACTTATTATTAGTAATGAATTAATAAAATGAATTTTAAATTTATAATAATAATCTTATTACGATCGTTTCATAATTATGTTTTTACGCATGTTATTTTTGTGTCGTGTTAAGTTCTCACCCAAATTTGAACATGAACTTAAACGATACCGTGCCGAATGTTGGGAAATAACGCAAATTCCCGATAAGCCAGATTTATGAGAAAGCAAGAATAGAAAAATAACACACAAAATTTGATAACGGAGTTCGGCCAATCTTGCTTACGTCTCCGGACCTGCTGTAGATCTTTTTACTGAAAGGGGAGAAATTACACAAGGTGTTTACAACACTCACAACTCACAACCCAATTACACCCAAAAAAAATTACTCAATTTTCTCTCACAAAAGTTTTTTCTCTAAGCTTTTCTCTCAATTAGAATGAACATTTTGGATGATTAATTCATTACAATTACACATCTATTTATAGGAAAATTCACTCCTTGAATTACTCCTTAAATTAATGGTTCCTTAAATTGATCCTTGAATTAAGCTCCTTGTTTTGCTCCATGAATTGCTCCTTGTTTTGCTCCATGTTTGCCTCCATGAATTGCTCCATGAATTGCTCCATGTTTTGCTCCCTTGTTTTGCTCCATGTTTTGCTCCATGTTTTGCTCCATGTTTCTGTTCTTAAATTAAGGAGCTTTATAACAATCTCCCACGCGAAGACCGATTTCAACTGCCTTCACACCTCGATCAACGCAGCCTTTTCTAGTCTTTGTTACATTTAAGCGGACCAACCGAAGTTGAGCACAACTTCGCTTGTCAATACCACCACCTTTGTTAACATATCTGCCGGATTTTTGCTTCCTCGAATCTTCTCCAAGTATTAACACATCATCTTCCAATAGAGATCGAAGGTGATAACGAAGTCCAATATGCTTTGCTCTAGAATGAAATGTCAATTCTTCACAAGTATATCGCACTTCGACTATCACTACGCAGTAACATTCTTCTCTTGTTTGAATCCCACCACGATTAACAAACCTCAAGCCGTATCATCTCTTTACTAGCTTGCCATCGTACATACCACTTCCAGAAGGATAGAGTGACAATTTTACGTGATTTGTGACATCCAACTAACAAATTTAGCTCCAACAAGAAATATATAACCTGGTGCTTCTTCTGATCAAATTCACCTCCAAAGTCCTGGGCTCACGTGCACTTGTACTTTTAACTCCTCCTTTACTAAAGTACAAGCACTTTTGCAATGGTGCCTACATGAGATACCTCAAAATCTACTGATCGCTTCCCAATGAGTTTTTCCTGGATTTGACATAAATCTGCTAACAACTCCTAATGCTCCAATGCCAATGTCTGTCTCTGCATGCACTATGCGTACATTAAACTTCCAATGGTAGGCGTAAGGAACCTTAGCGTGAATTCTCCTCTTCTTCCTCGTTCCGAGGGACCGATCCTTGGATAGGCGAAAATGACCGGCAGGTGTGCTATCCGCTTCGCATCGCCCATGTTGAATCTTCGCAAAACACGATTAATGTACTCGCTCGAGATAAGCTGCAAGGATCCTTTCTTCTTATTTCTTGTGATTTGCATTCCAAGAATCTTCTTTGTCGACCCAAGTCTTTCATGTCAAATTCCTTTGACAATTCTCAACCTTTTAATATCATCCATATCTCGAACCCGCTACTAACATATCATCAACATAAAGTAGTAAAATGATATAACCGGACTTATATCTCTCGAAGTAGCAACAATGATCAGCATTGCACTTCGGAAACCTTCCTCGTGTACGGTCGCCAAATTTTTGTACCATTGTCTCGGCTTGTTTCGGGCCATACAAACTCTTCTTAAGTCTCGCACACCATGTATTCTTCTTCCCCTTCTCGAGAAACCTTCCGGGCCGGTACATGTAAATCTCTTCATCTAAATCTCCATGAAGGAATGCATTTTCACATCCAACTGTTTCAAGATGAAGATCTTCGATGGCTTACAATACTCAATGACGATCCGATAGTATTGAGCTTCACAACGGGAGCAAAATGTCGGTGTAGTCAACTCCCTTCTCAGTTGAAACCCTTCGACAACTAGAGGCGGGCTTTGTATCTCTTGGAACCATCGTACGCTCCTTCACCCTAGACACCCATTTGAAGTGCTTGCCTTCTTTCCCATAGGTAACTCGACCTAGTTCCCATGTCCGTCGGAGATGAGAGATTTCATTTCTTCTTTCATAGCAAGCTCCCACTGTTGGAATCTCGTCCGACAAGCTTCATCATAGCATTCAGGCTCCTCCATCCACGCCGAACATATAGTTCATGTATCTCTGTTAGGCACGAGGTCGAAGACCTTCTCAATACGAGCTGGAGTGCAAGAGGTTGTGTGGTGTGTCGGAACGTGCCGCTTTGTTCAACAAGTTCCTCGGCCGCGAGACTTGTTACAATTGGTTCTTGCTATGAAGTATGCGGGACATCATCTCAGATTCCGAAATACCGACTCATTCTCGCTCCGAGTCATTGGCGCCTATTTTACGCATGTCCTTATACATCACCCTTTCGTTGAAAATCACATCTCTGCTACGGATAACTTTCTTCTTTTCATCATCCCAAATGCTAGAGCCAAACTCATCCTCACCATAGCCAATGAATGTGCATTTCTTGGATTTGGGATCAAGCTTATTCCGCCTTGATCACCGAGCATGCACAAATGCTACACAACCGAAAACTTTTAGATGTGATAGTTTCACCTCTTTCCGCTCCATACCCTCCTCGGTATTCTATGCTCGATGGAACGATGGGCCTCGGCTTGATCAAGGCCGTGTCGATCTCGCCTGCACTGTTTGGCGGTAGACCGACCGTATACGAATGCTTTCGGCTCTTTCGTCAACGTTCTCTGGCTCATACGCCCGCCTACACCATTGTGTTGAGCGTGCCTGGCATAGTTCTTTCCATTCTAATTCCGTGCTCATAGCAGTAAATTTTTGAATCTCGTGTCTTCGTATTCACCACCATTATCGATTTTGCTCGAGCTTTTTTGATCTTTAAACCCGTCTCATTTTCCACCATAGCTTTCCATCTTCTGAAAGCCTCAAATACTTCAGACTTATGCTTTAGAAAGTAAACCCATACCTTCCGAAGTGATCATCGATGAAAGTCACGAAAGTAGTGTTTCCCACCAATAGATGACGGCCGTGGTCCCCAAACATCGAGTGAATAAGCTCTAGCCTTTCCTTCTTTGGGGATTCTCGCAACTTGTCCGAAAGCCGACTCTTTTGCTTTCCAAGTATGCAATCTTCGCACATGTCTATCTCCGTAGATCGTAGACCTGGAAGTTTTCCTTCGAAAGGCATAATCTTCATCCTCTTCTCACTCATATGGCCTAGTCTCGGTGCCATAGATTTGGTGTTTCATTGCTTCACGTAATGAACAACGGCTCGTCGTCGTGTAAAGAGTGCCACTTTTCTTGCCTCGAGCAACCGTCATCGCACCCTTTGAAATCTTCCAATCATCACCATGGAAGATTGTAGTGTAGCCTTCACCGGCCAATCGCCCCACCGAGATTAAGTTCCTTCGAGGATCGGGGAATACGCCCGACATCCTTCGGGTTCCTCAAACAGATCCGTTCAACTTAATCTTCACTACACCTGCCAATAATAGCACATGGTTGATCATCACCAAGATATACCTTTCCAAGGTTTCCGGGACATATTTCTCGAAGAATTCTTTTCAGGAAGTAGCATGAGCGATGCTCGAGTCTAACACCCAAGATTCTTCCTTGCTCCAAAGAGCATATCAATGCATCGTCTCCCTCCCGAGGTGGAAGTAACATTTGCCTACCGCCTTCACTTGTTTGTCCTTCTGCACTCTTGCACCGATTTTTGTAATGCCCTGCTTCTTTCCAATTCCCAACACTCGATAGTCTTCGAGCCATGGGAATTATTAGGATTCCCGGATTTGGACCTCCCGTCTTTCGATCTACCTCGTAGTCGGGCCTACCACGTCCATTTCCTTTGGTTGAATTTCTTCCTCGACTCGTATGCAAACCCGAAGAGGCCGACGATTCACCTGCGTCTCTACGCCGGATCTCTTCACCGAGAACCAAATCACGAACACGTCACAATTTCAACTTATCGCTTCCCGACGAGCTACTCACACCGTGCGTAGCATTCCAGCCTTTGGTGCACACAAAAGTATCAATGCTCGTACTTCTTCATCGAATTCAATTTCCACCGAACTCAACCGGGCTGTAACCGTGTGAGTTCATTGAGATGTCGAGCTACCGATGCACCTTGATCATCCGCAAATTGAACAAGCGCCTTCATCAAGTGCACTTTGTTCGAGGCCGACGGCTTCTCATACATATTGAGAGCCGCCATAAAGCACTCCGCCGTAGTCTTTTCCTGCTACGTTAAAAGCAACATTACGGGATAACGTCCAATCGAATAACTCCGAGCTTGTCTGCCTGAAGATTCCAATCTTCTTCCTTCATAGCCTCGGCTTCTTCCCCGAGAGGTTGATATAGATTTCTTTGATACGATAATCCTCTATCTCGCATTTTCCAAAACCCGAACCGTGCCATCAAATTTCTCGAGTTTCACTTCCATCCGTGGGCCATCGCTCCCACTAAAATCCGACTTCCCTTCCTCGATCGTTTACGATTATTTCTTGCGTAAAAATTGGATAAATCACTACCAATAGCTTTGATACCGCTTGTTGGGGAAATAACGCAAATTCCCGATAAGCCGATTTACGAGAAAGCAAGAATAGAAAAATAACACACAAAATTTGATAATTGAGGAGTTCGCCAATTCCTGCTTCTGCGTCTGGCCTGCTGCAGATCTTTTTACAAATGGGAGAGATTACACAAGGTGTTTACAACACTCACAACTCACAACCCAATTACACCCAAGAAAATTACTCTCAATTTTCTCTCACAAAAGCTTTTCTCTCTAAGCTTTTCTCTCAATTGGAATGAACACTTTGGATGATTAATTCATTACAATTACACATCTATTTATAGGAAAATTCACTCCTTGAAGTACTCCTTAAATTAATGGTTCCTTAAATCGCTTCCTCAATTAAGCTCTTGTTTTGCTCCATGAATCGCCTTCCACGTTTTCTTTCCTTGCTTTCGCTCTCCATGTTTTGCTCCATGTTTTGCTCCATGTTTTGCTCCATGTTTGCTCCTTAAATTAAGTAGCTTTATAACACCGAAAACTTTGTTATTTTCTAAAAGTAACATCTTTCAAAATTGCTAACGACAAATAGAGATTAATCAGAAAAGAAATTACGAAAGCTAATTAAGAAAAGAATAAAGAGAGCGAAAAAACATGAAGTAAAGCAAGTTCAGAAAGAACCTTCTTTACTTGACCAAAAAAAAGAAGAAAGAACCTTCTTTAGCAGAGTTATTGTTGTGGTGCTTCTTTAAAAACATTTATCGACTACGAAGGAAAGAATAAGTGCTTCTTACGGCACATAAGTAGACGTGTACTTTTTCTATTAAAGAAATAAAAAAAATGGATATTTTTAAAATTATTTGGTGTAACGTCCTCAAGTTTGGCACGAAAATAAAATAAAAAGTTTTATTTATTTATTTATTTATTAACTTTTTTTTTGGGAAATTATTCATTAAAACTCATTTATTTATTTAGTAATTTTAAAGTAATAATTTATTGTTTTACCATAAAATAATTGACTCATAACAAGCAGATTCAATAAAAAAAATTAAACATTCATAAAATTAACTACAAGTAAAAAAAACTAATTTTTTTTAGAGTTTTATTGTTTGAAAAATACTTGATAACCACATCACTAGACGTGTCCTTTTTGCCGTTAAAAAACATTCACGAACGAACTAATGCTCATTAAGTAAATTAGCATATAAAATGCTCAATGATGGATTAACATAGATATTATGTAAATAATTTTTTTTATTTACATGTATTCTTTCATTTGTTCAGTTATCATCCCATAATAAACTTATCATCTTCATTTGAACTATTATATGATACTTATGTTATCAATAACAAATGGATAATAAGTTTTGAAATTTATTCTGATTACTAGATTTTCAAAAATATCGTATTTAGGACATGACATGAATGTGGTATAAACAAGTTATAAAAAGAGTATATTGTCTCATGTGATCTTATAAGTAGAATCTCGTTAGGTATAATTAATTATTCATTTAATATTGGTGAGTTCATCGATCATTTCTATTTTCATTGTTTACTCAGCTTTGAAGACATAAATACACAAAACACTTAAATATTTAATTTAAAACTTTTTATGAAAATTCACTTTCTTCAATCCAATTACACGTTATTTATTTCAAATATGTTCAATATTTTTAGAACATATATATAATATGGATATAAAAGATAATCATATATGCATTCACATAATCATAAAATATATATAAAAATCATAAAATATATATAAAAAACTACGTTATTAAAACAAATTTAGGATTACATATTTGGATATGTAACAAAGAAGAATGCAAAGAAAATATTAAATTTTGAATTAAGCCTCTTAGAATTTCATAAAAATGTATGGGACACTTAGGAAATAATATTTTGAAAAGAGTGAGAGTTGTTAAAGAATATGAGATCCAGCTGGTGACAACCAACACACCAATTGAAGTACCACCAACAACATGAAGGATCAGTCTACTTAACATGCCTCTCCATAATTATGTTTATTTTTAATTATTACAAATTTGCTTTTCTTTTGTATAAATAGGTTGTAAACATTCGTTTATTCATATCAATAAATCCATTTCTTACATGGTATCAGAGCTTAGGAAACAATCCCCATAAAATTCAAATTACCAGAAATTTTTTTCCCATTTTTCTTCAACTGCTTTTTTTTCAAAACCAATTTCGATCCACAAAATAATTTAAATTTCATCCCATCATATTATTCAGATTCATCCGAGCACCGCAATTAAAATCAAGCCAAAATACCTTATTCACGCTACCACACGCTTTGTTTAAACTCACCGGCGTTTCCACGCTACCACCGGAGACACACGCGCTTACCATCAAGAACGACCTAACGACATCGCTGCGCGCTGGCCAAACGACGCTGGTTGCTTCACTGCCGTTGCTTCTTCATCCGGCCTGGCCTAAGCCGTGGTTCATCCTGCTCAAGTTCCACGCTGCGTTGGCCGTTTACCTATTCCAACCGCTGCTTCACCCACTTTCCACCAAGTTCTTCTACCAAATTTCCTGCCTGTAATCCTTAACTCTTTTTCTATAAGATAAAGCATATTTCACCATTATTTATTTCATAAATAGTCATTATTGTCTAAAACACACTTAAACCTATCCCGTAATTTCTCAATTTATTCAACAAATAATGTCTTTGACTACCAATACCAACCCTACTTTACCAAAATGGTACATTTAATTCTAGCCATTCATTATATTTACACCACTGCATCAACCAGGTGCATTTATTCTCGTAGCTCAATCCTTAAACCAAGAAAACTATCACATTTGGAGTCATGCAATGCTCATGGCCCTAATAACCAAACAAAGAAGGATTCATTGACGCACAATCAAAAGTGCCATCAACAAACCTTGAAACAGGAATCAAACAATGGACTCGGCCGCAACATTCTTGTCAAAGGATGGATCCTCAACACTATATCACCCAAAATTGCAGAAAGTGTCATGTATAAGGATACCTATACGATATGAGTTATGGGAGGAATTAAAGGAACGTTTTCGCACAACAAATACAGCACCTATTCCACATCGAGCAAGAGATCCATGACAGACATACAAGAAGGTGTAAGCATTGGGAGAATACTATACAAAATTGAAAAGCTTATGGGATAGTCGTGATGCACTATGTCCCCTTCCACATCGTAGGAATGCCTAAGGGAACTACAAGAATATCAACAAAAGAAGCGAACCATAAAATTTCTCACGGGCTTAACAATGTTTACACATCAAAGACGTGGACAAATCTTGCTCATGGAACCATTACCTACAAGAAATAAGGTCTATTCACTTATTGTTCAAGATGAAAAGCAAAGAGTCCTCCACGCAAAGTACGGGAAGGATGCCGAGTCGCCGACTTGTTGCCAGAGATAGTCGTCCACAATATACTCACAAAATTACCCAATTAAGGAATCCACATCTCAAGTGCAATCGATGCAATAATATAGGCCATAATTCGAGAATTGCCGAAGTCACCTCAAATGTGATTTTTGTGGTCTCAATGGACACAATTTTGAAAACTCAAAGCGTCTCAAATGTAATTTTTGTGGTTTGAATGGACATGACATCAATACGTGTCGAAGAAAGGAGCAATTCAAGATAAGAGAAATACAAGTTATGGCTTCCTTCCAAAGCTCATCATAATTGACTTTCAAGAAAGTCGCTCCGACACAAAGACACCATTCCACAACCTTACATCTTCCCAATATCAAGAGCTCCTTACACTTCTCAATCAATCCAAATCGTGTAGTACGGCAAGTCAAGTGACTACTTCTTCCAGGTAACACATTATGCAACTGCTTTTCCATCTCAAACCCGTTGGATTTTGATACAAGCAACCCGATCACATGGTTCTCCCAAAACCCATGAAGCTCCAAAGATTCCAATACTACCAATCGATACGCATTTACCCGATCATTCTCTCGCCCGTGTCACACATATTGGCACTGTACATTTCTCAAATAATTTCATACTCCATAATGTCTTCGTGTGTTCCCTCATTCAAATTAAACTTAGTTTCAAAGAGGCTAAACTAACTCAAACCTCATTATTTCATGTCACCTTCACTAACAAGATGTGCTTTGTTCAGACAAATGCTCGTGGAAGACGATTGGGATGTGGAACCGAGAAAGCAGACTCTACTACCCGACTATTTCTCGAAAAGGCCGGATGTTTCTCCGTTTCAAACACTGCCTTCAAAGAATCCTCATCTATGGCATCAACGACTTGGTCATTTATCTAATAACAAATATGTAATTTCTCTTTCCATCAACACACCTTTTTGTTCCATTAGTGATTGTTCTATTTGTCCATTAGCTAAACAAACACGTAATCCATTTCCTTTAAGTTCCATCAATACAAAAGCACCATTTGAAATGATTCATGTCGATATTCGGGGTGGTTATCACATTCCAAAGACTTAATTCGGAGCACGTTATTTTCTCACTATCAGTTGATGACTACTCAAGATGCACACGGGTCTATCTCTTACGCTAAATCCGATACACGCACATCTCTTACCACCTTCATCAATCTTGTTAAACACAATTTTCATCCAGAGTTAAAATCATTCGTAGTGACAATGGACCAGAATTTTCTATGACCCAGATGTTTTCTACCAAGTGGAATCCTTCATCAAACTAGTTGGTTCTCTACCCTCAACAAAATGGTGGCCGAACGCAAACATCGCGTCATCTTCTCAATGCCGCTGCTCATTGCTCTTCCAAGCCAATCTTCCTAAACACCTGGGGAGATGCCATTCTTACAGCCCACATACCTCATAAATCGTACTCCAACATCCTGCTCTCGGCGGTAAAACACCATTTGAAGTCCTTTTTCACAAAGCTCCTAGGTACGAACATCTTCGTGTTTTTGGTTCTCTTTGTTTCAGGTTCCGCACATCATGATCGACTCACCAAGTTCGATGCTAGATCACATAAATGCATATTCACTGGGTATCCATCCGGGATCAAAGGTTATCGTGTCTACAACCGGAAACAAGCAAGACTTTTGTCTCGAGATGTTATCTTTCATGAACATGTATTTCCTTATTTCACTTCCGTCAACACTCCAACCCTATTTCCTCCATCGAAGATACTATCTATGCGATGACATACCCAACATTCGTCAATCAACCAATCCAAATATATCACTTGATCATACATCACCGCCCTTCCAACAATCACCAGACACTCTTCATCTTCAAGATTCATCTTCGAAACATCATCATCAACTTCTCCACCACACACAACTTCTTCCAACACCACCACACATAGCTTCACTGATCCACCAATGTTCCTAGCTACCTTCAAAAATATCATGTGTAGCTTCCTTACCTTTCGCCCTTCCCTTCGTCTTCACTCAAAGATCGTCAAAGACAAAGGTACTTCTCATTCTTTATCTCATGTACTTACCTATGACCAATTATCACCTGCACATCGTCTTTTGCTACTTGCTATTTCCATTCTCGTGGAACCAACCACTTTTGTCAAGCTTTCAATGATCCAAAATGGCGCTTGCCATGAAACAAGAACCGGATGCCCTTGAAACTAATGGCACTTCTGGACGCTTCAACATGCCTTCCTCCAAACAAGAAACCGCTTGGTCGTAAACGGGTCTACAAAAATCAAGTATAATCCCGATGGCTTGCGGGAACGATACAAGGCTCGATTAGGGCACAAAGGATACAAATATCAAGGTTTTGACTACCAAGAAACTTTTGCACCAAGAGGCCAAACTTGTCACCGTTTCGCTTCTCTCGCTGCCGCTTATTCAAAATTGGCATCTTCGACAACTTGATGTCAACAATGCTTTTCTCTATGCGATCTTCACGTGAAGATGTCTACATGTCCCCTTCCACCCGATCTCGACGAAAGCGGGAAACGCGAGTACGTAAGCTACATAAATCTTTGTATGGACTTAAACAAGCCTCACGACAATGGTTCATCAAGCTATCAACACTTAAGCTAGCCGGTTTTAACCAATCCAAGTATGATCACTCAACGTCGTCCGAACCCGTGGTAATTCCTTCACTCTTCTTGTCTACGTAGATGATATAATCATAACAGAAACAATATACAAGACATTGAAGAAACTAAGAATCATCTCACGAGACAATTCAAGCTTAAAGATCTCTGAATTAAAGTATTTTTTGGGCATAGAAGTTTCACGTCCAAAGAAGGGAATTGTTCTGCCACAACGCAAGTACGCACTTGAAATATTGGAGATACGGGTTATCTTGGTGCCAAATCCGCTAATTCACCTATGGAACAAAATTTATCCTCAAGAAGGTCAAGGAGAATTCATCATAATCCCACATCCTATCGAAGACTTGTTGGGAGATTAATATACTTCGACCATCACAAGGCCCGACTTAGTGTACGCTGCACATTCTCACCAATATATATGGATAAACCACGACAACCACATTCGAAGCTGTACCAACGAGTGCTACGATATGTCAAGAACACACCAGTAAGGTCTCTTTTTCTCAAAGAACTAGTTCCATTACAACTAAATGCTTTTTTGTGATGCGTGACCGGGCAAAATGCAACAGATACACGACGATCAACTACAGGATATCAGATGTTTCTCGAAACTCGTTAATTTCTTGGAAAACTAAGAAACAAAATACGCCTCACGATCAAGTGTAGCAGAATACCGCCTTACGGCAATGATGTCTATAAGTAACCTGGTTACGATATATTTTGGATGATTTGGGTATCAAACACTCTCAACCAACCAAGTTATATTGTGACAATCAAGGCCTTTCTTCACATTGCATCAAATCCAGTGTTTCATGAACGAACCAAACACATGCAGAGATCGATTGCCATCTAGTAAGAGAAAAGATTCAAGTCGAATGATCAAAACTTATCATATCTCTACATTAGAGCAACCGGCAGATATATTTACCAAATCCCTGAGTTTTCCACAATTCTCAAGCTTACTTAACAAGTTAGGAATAATTAACATATATTCTAACTTGAGGGGGAATGTTAAAGAATATGAGATCCAGCTGGTGACAACCAACACACCAGCTGAAGCAGTCACCAACAAATTAAGGAAGGATAACAGTCATTTAACACGCTTCTCCATAATTATGTTTATTTTTAATTATTACAAATTTGCTTTTCTTTTGTATAAATAGGTTGTAAACATTCGTTTATTCATATCAATAAATCCATTTCTTACAAGGAGAGATTTGGAATGGAGCAAAGAAAATTGTTCAATTGCACCCCTTTTATAATATATTTTTTGCACCTCATCGCCCCTTGTTAGGGCCTTGTCATGGGTGGGTGGCAAGCTTTGTTGGGAACTCACTCAGGATGGGCGACGATCCCCTTGCGAGCCTTGTTTTTTAAGTTGGATTAGAGTGAAGAAAAATGTTCATTTATATTGGCCTTTTTTTCCTACATTTCATCGTTGGCATGTGAAGAGCTCCTTTTTTTAAGAACATTTATTTCATTTTTAAATATTCGTGCAATCTCAACCTTACAAAGATATCCTTAAAAAAATAAGGAGAGTTAGGAATCTATAGTTTGTAAAAGTGATGCAATTATTTCAAATTGATTAATACGAACAAAAAAATAAATAAAACAAATAACAAGAAAATTATGAATTCAAACCAATATTGGAAGAATTAAAAAAATTGTCGACATTTGGTTCATATGACTTGAATTTTTAAATTTTTTACTTATTTTTTTATATTTATGATTTTTTAATTTATTTAACAAAATCACGTGAATAAACTTTAAAAAAATTAAAAATTTAAACCTCAACCCTCAACCGGCTCAAAGCTAAACTATTCCTCAAGGTTTGAGTCTCATAAGAAAGAGACATAAGTCTCAAATTTCAGCATTAGTTATTAAATTAGGATATAAACTTAATTCTATCCTATTAAAGCCTGATTGACCTAGTCTAATCTCGAAGTCCAATTAGACACAAGTAAATCTAAACCAATACAATCCTATCTAAATAATTTTATAACCGGACTTAAGGCCAAATATTTATACTATAAACTTGACACAAAAACAATCCTCAAGTAAAATTAAAATTTTATAAAATATATGCATCTTTGAGTATTATTATTCATTATATTATAATATCTTGCATACTTTAAATCCGAACACTTATGTTAACTAAAAGTTAAAAAAGTCGAGTCCGAACCTACCCCAATATTTTAGATCCATGCTTTGGACTTGCATTTTATTTGAAAAAATTCAATCCGACCCAAAAATATACATGACCTGAGTTCAAATCAAACTTGAAATTTCAGGCTTAGGTCAGCCCAATCCGCTCGAATTAGCTTGCCTAACTATAACCTCGATACTTCTTTTGTGTACCTTGTCTCGAGGCACGAATACTACCTCTAAGGCAACATGTTAATTTTTCCATAGTTCTTCTCTAAAGCCACAACTGTTTGGCTGCTCCCCAGTAAGGTTTTATTGTCTCAGCCTGAGTGTCACCCACCTTGCCACTCCAATCTTATGCCTACTTGCATATTTTGCTGTCAAAGTGAATCCTGAAATTAATTGACAAGAAATATATTCCAAGAATGAAATGCAGATAAATTACAACAAAAAATGGTGGAAAACATTATTTTATAAATTAAATTATGTACATCTGACCATCAATGGCTAGTTTAAAGCTTTAAGCTTTATCCATTTCCTGACACAGCTTTGTATGTACAGAACTATAACACTAACCAGGCCCCCGCACTCAGTGAAATGACAATTTTTTTACAAGAGTAGGTATAAACGTGTGCCGTTGTGCGTTGATGGACTATGGGAAGGGTCCTTCATCTCAGTGAGATGATCTCACTGAAGAAAATTGTAATTATGTTACACACATTTGCCTCATCGGTGTGAGCAGCCTTGCAAACCGAAGAGGGACATGTGCCTTAACCAATGTTCCATTTTCTGTGTATTCCTGAAATTTTAAAAGAACAGGAAAGAAACCAAACATATATCGTTATCATGCAAATCAACCTAAGATAACCAATTTGTTTTACATAAACCATCTTAAGGATGCTTAATTCTTCATAATCTACAGGAACTGCAAGTTATATAGTAGTCCAAACAAGAATGAACCAGACTATTTGTAATATTTCCATGTATCTAGTAATCATTCAACAGACAAATTAAATTCCCCCACATGCACTAAAAAGTAATAGCTACAATGGAGGGAGGACTGCAAAAGGATTAAGTTTATGAAACAGTGCAATAAAACATAGAAGGTAATTAATAATGGAAGCAAAGGGCCAAATCAGCATTACTTTTGAACACTTACCGTACTCTCCACCATTCCAACTTGATGAACAGTATTAAGGAGTTCCCCTTTCTCAAAAGGGATCAAAGCTTCCACCCATACCATCGAATCCTGACCCAAAAAAAAGTTAGTTTACCAGAAATTTAATTTTAAAAAAGAAAAAAATTATCAATTCACTTTTTCAAAGAACAAATGAAATCTACAATCTCAGCATGAACATTCTGAAGATGTAAGTTTTCAAGAACCACAAAGATTAATGTTCTTTGAGCACCTTTAATTTTTCCTGAACCGCATTGCAAAAATCAAGCAAGCCATCACCAGTCAAAGCAGATACACAAACAACATCGGTTCTCTTGTCTGCTTCTATCTTGGTTCTTAATGGGTCACTGACCTTGTCAACCTGCCATAGGAAACAGTACATTATCTACCTTACCTTCAAGTTGCAGAGTAAAAGCAAGGGGAGAAAAAGTTAAAAATTTACATAATCATTATTCATGCCTACACATACAAGTCTTCAATTGTAACACCAAAATCCAACAAATTTTATGGGGATTCCAAAGGAAAATTTTTAAAGTTCCATATCAAATTATCAATGATTAACTGCCAGGACATCATCAGAGTCGTTATTAAGTTGATAAAGACATGCTATATGTGCACATTGAAACATTGTTCATTATGGTTAGTTAGGCAACCAACTTATTTATTTCAAACTATGACAATCTATAGATACTGTCTTCAATGCAACATAGAAACAAAGAAAAGGGTACAAGAAGAGGAGGGGAGATGGTAACTATGACCAACCAGTGAGAGTAAAAATGGCATGGACTATGTAATAAAGAAGCAAAAGAAGAGGAGAAAGACCTATAAAATGCTATTACGGTCAGAGTCAAATATAAAATAATGTAAGGAACAAAAAAGCTTTAATGTACCTTGTTCCAGACCATCAGCCTGGGAATTGATGAGACGTCTAGCTCTGATAGAACTTTGTCCACAGCATCTATCTGCTGCTGGCCAAAAGGATGGCTGAAGTTGATAGCAACATCTAATAAGATATAAAATTTCATCATCTACAACATAATAATTAGACAAGTTTTTGAAATACCTGATGTCTACCACATGCACCAATAATGATGATTCTGCTATCTCCTCCAATGTTGCTCTGAAGGCAGCAACCTACAACATTCAGCCATTGAATTTAAGCAACACATTTTTTTTTTTTCAAACTCACATTCTTTTATCCTTCAGTTTGATAAATGTTTGTTAAAATCTTTATTTTTTTAAAGCTTTATCAGTTAATTAGCAAATGGAAACAAAAAAGAAAACCATTCACTAGAACAATCATGAAAAAAAAAGTAAACATATTATTCACGCAAAGTTGGTAAGTATCTTACCAATGTAGTAGGTAACTTTTGAATGAAACCAACTGTATCTGTGAGAAGAAATTCTTTCCCGTTCTTTATCTAGAAAGCAAAAAAATAAACAAATATTTCATTTTACCACTAAAGCAACAAGTCCAATTGAACAAACTCATTTGATGAAATCAATCTGTAAATTCAATAGAATGCTCGAAGCACATAAAATGTATATGCTGTGTAGTTCTTTTATAGGTTAAGGCCCTACAACATATATTTGCTGCCATAGTGGAACTAGGGATGGCCTGTTCCAAAGCCAATTTGATAAAGTATGGAAATCAAAGTTCACTCTTAATTATTTACGACTATGTAACACATTATAACACTGTCAAAAAAATATTTCCCTAGATATGATTGACTGACCTGAACCCTTCTTGTAGTTGGATCAAGCGTAGCAAATAATCGATCTTCTGCAAGCACGCTAGCTCCTGTCAATTGATTTAGAAGTGTACTTTTTCCAGCATTTGTGTAACCAACCTGAAATTTTTTACTAAGTGTTAACAGCATATTGTTACACGGTACCAAAGACCCTGACCGTATAATTTTTGTACAGCCATACCTTTGGCCATAAAATCAAACCGTATTATACAATATAAAAATAGTACGGATATGTAGAAATTTATTACAACCAGAGGACGCAAATCTAAATCGTTTTGGATACTTAATTTAATCTGTTTTAATTTTCAATTATAAAATTACATACCTTGATTTTTTTCTTTTATCTCAAATTAAAAATAAATATTTTTTTATTTTGAAATCTAATAAAAATAAATTAAATATCAATTTAAATAAATTTTATAATAAAAAATATTTTAAATATAAATTATTTTATTAAAATATTTATAATCAATTATGTCTGATTATATTATATAGCTTGTCACCAAATACTATACAGATTAAATATAATATAATTTAATATAATTCAGTCTAATATAAATATAATTAACCTATCCAATACGTGCACCAAAGATGTCCTAAAATGTCTAAAAAGAACACCAGGTGCATGCACTTTTCTTTAACTTCTAAACACACACGTGCCCAAACACTAATAGACAAATTAAAAACTAGCATACCAAAGAAACCACAGGAATAGGTACAGAAAATCTGCGGTTTCTGTATTGCTTTCTGTGTTTCCTTACAGATTCCAGCTCCTTTTTGAGAACACCAATCTAACAGCACAAATTTGTATATAGTCAAATCTAATTCCCAGATACATCAACTGAAACAAAAATAAAATGGATGCAGTAACAAGAACCCAATCTGAAATGGCTCCTGTCTATAAATGCAGAGACAAGGGCAATATCGTATAAATAATTTGTGTATCCTTCCCTATGAAACAGATACAATATGCTTACTTGATTACGTAAGATACGCTTGTCAACTTCGATTTGTTTCTCTCCCATCCCCTTCACCTGGCCTCCTGCTTGACGCTCAAGATGAGTCCACATTTTTGTTAGTCGGGGCAATTGGTATTCCATTTGTGCCAATGAAACCTAGCAACAACAATTGCCAATAAGAAGACACACCTCTTTCTTTTCTCGTAGCAGGAGACTAGAAGCAGAAGCACAAAAAATGTGGAAAAATCTCCAATTAAACCATTACGTATTCCTGTGATCTTGACAATTATTAAAAGTCATTTCTATTACTGAATAACAAGGTAATAAATTTTCCTGTAAAGCCGCTTCATACCAGAATGTTTTTCTGTGATCTTGACAACTATTAAAAGTTATTTCTACTAGCAAATGACTAAGAAGCTGCTGAAAATTCTTATCATTTCATGCGTTTCTAGCACAGCAACACAGCCACTTATATAGGCTAGAGCATTGCTTGATCAACAAGGAAAACTAATCTAGATAGATAGCTAAAGTGTGAACATGAAGAGATAATGAAAATGGGAACATAAATTCATAACTACATAAGTGTGAACACACATAAAATCATAAATGACTAACTATATTGCAAGTGATACTAGTCTAACGATTTCTATTACTGAAAAAACAAAGTAATAAATATGCCTGTAAAGCTGCTTCATGTGTTGCAGCCCGCTGGTTAAAGATATCTAGGATGAGGGCAGTGCGGTCACACACTCTAACATCTCCACCAAAAGCCTTTTCCAGATTGCGCAATTGCCTAGAATAACAACATTTAAAATTCCATGTTATTATACACCTAATCCATAATATAAAATACCTTTTAGATGGAATAATCAGAGAAAATCCATTTCGTAGGCCTCAAAGCAGGTAATGTAACCAAGTGACATATCATTTAGATAAACCTTTTAAAATCATGGTGGTAATAACTTTTGGGAGACTGAATACTAAACTAATTAAGAGTCAAAGTATGTCATGCATCAAGGCCAAAAAAGATTCAATCACATAAAATTGTTAAACATGGATTAGAAGGATCACAATACATATATGATATGTATATGAAAGGAACCAATTCTTACCCTGGTGAGAGCTCGTCATCAAATATTACAGTTTCAACATCAAGTGCACGAATAGTACTCTTGATTTCAGCCACCTTTCCAGATCCAATGTATGTCCTTGGGTTTGGAGAAGCTAATCTGTACTATGCATCGAATGAGAAATTGAATGCAGGGATCAACAATTTCCAAAAGAAATTAATGGGCAGATGTCATACTTATAGAACAAATATCCATACCATGAATGAAATTTTTTAAGAATTAAGTTAGATTAAAAATAATTCTATACCATAAAAAGGGGAAATAAAGAAGTTGCACATACTTTTGGCAAGTGGAACCAACGACCAACAGCCCAGCAGTGTCAGCAAGCTGTGCCAATTCCTTCAGTGATTCTTCTATTCCAAACAAGTTCTCCGTATACCCTTTGCGCTCAACACCAACAAGGTAGGCTTTTTCTTCAAAAACCTGAAAGTAAGCTCGTTGCTATTTACTTCCCTTCAAATTAGAGTATTGTCCAAAAAAACGAAAATGTGAAAAAAAAAACAAGACTGTTATTTGGTTCGAGATTAAACGGTTGTTATTTGTTATCGTTTAAAAGCTAAGTAAGTTAAGTGTGTTCAAAATCTCAGATGTTTATGTTGTTCTTTTGTCTTAGTATTTCTCGGTAACCAATATGATCACTAAAAAATTTGAAACTTGCAAAAGTTAGACGAACCTCTCTTCCATTTCGCAGCTTAAACCTATCGTCGGATTTGTCCCCATCCTTGTCCTCTCTCTTCTTTTTAATTCTATTTGAGGAACTCGGGAACGCATCTTCGGCTTTAGTTTCTTCGACTTCGTCGAAGACTCTAAGAACCTCTTCATTCTCTTCATCTTTAGAATCGAATTCAATCGAAGGGTCTCGAAACGATACGTCGTCAGGGGATGCAATACCAAGACCTTGCTCAAGAGCTTTGGCGAATATTCTAGGTGAAATTTTAGGAATTTTTCTGAGAACGACGTTAAATGCTGTGAAATTAGGGCTAGTCAAAGGCCATGAAAGATAGGGTTCGTAAGCTGGAGAAGAGGGACGAATCAGAGAACAACAAAAGCAAGTACTCATCGCAGAATTTGCTTCTAGTGGCTATAAGATAAGTTTGAAGCTCCGGGCTCATTCACGTTTTCTTTCTAATTTTCTAGCGGGTAGTTAACGGTTTGAAGGCGTCCCAAATCTCTCAGGGCAATATGTACATAACGTCTCAATAGTATTTTTTTTTTAATAATTCCAGAAGTAAAAGTTTTTTTTTAATAACTATAAAATTGGATGGTAATTCATCTAAGTTGTGTGCGTCCGTGAGGCGTGTTGTGTTAATATTATCTATTCAACTGATAATCTGACAAATCTTAAACAACTTTACCATATTAAGTCTAATTTTTTCTTAATGAAAAATTTATCTATTGACATGTTTTTGTACGATTATATAACAAAACAATTATAGAAGTTGCTCAAATAAATAATCTAAACCTTATAGGAGAAATCTTAACCATAATACTTCACAAAATATAATTGTTAAACCTCTGAATTATGCTTCACTACTTAACGAATTATAACATTTTATTTCTTATTTTTCAGTATAACGAGATTACCTCCTATAAAGATAAAGTAACTAAAAATAGATAGCTTATTATTCTTATCACTTATTCAATTGGTATAAATATATGTTTCTATATTTTGATAATTTATATTTTTAATGAATAATTCTCATTTTTGGGGAAAAGATTTCAAATACCTTAAAATGTGAGTAATTGTATTCATATGTTTTTTTCTAGATTTATATATAAACTAGCTAACAATACTCAGAGCATAAGTTAAATTTAGTTTGGTACGAGGTAAGTACATCAATCTTCCTATAAATCTTTGATATTACTTTGTCAACTGGTACATAGTTAGATTCGGTACACAATTTGACATCTTCTTCTACTGGTGTATCAATTGATTGACATGCTAACATATTAGTTTCTCGTAATAGATCTAAGATTTTTTTTGAGATAAAAGTAATCATTTTTAGATCGAATACTTTCATATTTTTCATATCAAATTCTTTGGACAAGTAATTCTATAAGGTATTTTTTTAGAGTTATTCCTTATAACCACCATGTCATCCATATATATAATGAGTATAGTGATCTTATCCTGCTATTTTTTAAGAAAATAATATGATTTGAGTTGCTCTAATGGTAGTTAAAAGCTCATAGATTTTGTGAACCTTCAAAATCATGCCTTCGAAGATTGTTTCGGTCTAGACAATGATTTCTTTAAGTTGCATACCTTCTTCTTATACCCTTTTGTATCATGCATCTAGGTAGGAGATTCATTGTTATACAATGATTTCTTTAAGTTGCATACCTTATTGTTATACTCTTTTGTATAATGCATCTAGATAGGAGATTCATGTAAATGTCTTTAGATAATTTACCATGAAGAAAGTATTCTTCATATCAAATTATTGTAATGGTCAGTCAAAGTTTGCAATTAAAGATAATAGAATACGAACTGTATTCATTTTGACTACAAGTGAAAATATTTTTTTATAATCAATCCCATAGGTTTAAGTGTATCTTTTTACTACCAATTTTGTCTTAAAGTATTCAATTGTGTCATCATCATTGTGCTTCATGATAAAAATTCATTGATATCTATCTCATTTCTTCAATGGTAGAGGATTAACTAATTTACACGTAATTTTTTCAAAGATTTCATCTCTTCATTCATTGATGCTTTCCACCTAAGATCACCTAAGACTTCATGCACATTGTTAGGAATATATATCGTATATAATTGATTCACAAATGATATGTTTGATTTTGACCAACGATAGTTAGAAGATACTTTATTTTACTAGAAAGTTCAAGTTCATATATGGGTTTATAAGTACCTTTTGTACGATAATATGATAACTATATTTTGTATGGCTCAAGAGCATCTTCGGTAAGTGATTGTTGTGATATATTAACAGGAGATGGAGTCATATTATTCAGAAACTCCATTCAAGGTTGAGAAGCGCTTGCTTCTTCAATTGGATATTCATCACTTATTTCTTTAGTTATACCATTTTCATTGACATTTTATTATAATATCATACTACTTAAATCTAATTCATTCATTTCTTTGTTCTATTCAATCTTTGAGTCATTAATACTATAATATAGTATTATACCACTTATATCCATCTTGTCTATATTTTGGTTATCACCTTCATCATAATCTAAAGTTTGAATTTCCTTATGGTCCTCTCTTTTAATTACAAGCTTGGAGAAGTACATTGTATCTTCATGGAAGACAACATCCAATGTGACAAATAATCAAAGTGATGAGGGATGATAACATCAATATCATTTTTAATGAGTAACATGCCCTACAAAAACACATTGTAATGCTTGATGAGTTAGCTTGGTGTATTGATGTTTGTGTAGGTGTACAAACACCACACAACCAAAGATACGAGGGGTTAAATTTGAGATAGTTGGGGCAACAATAGTATTAATGAGGGTTTAGAATAGTGTTTTGAAATTAATGGTGATGTAGGGGACCTAATTGATTAAATAGGATATAGAAGTGGGTGCTTCTCCCCAATAAAATAATGGTATATGAGCTTCGATTAACAAAGCTCAGACCACCTTCAACAAGTGTCAATTATTGGACTCTATAACTCCATTATATTGAAGTGTATTGGAGCAAGTTGTGTGATGAATCGTTTATTATTCTTCCAAATATTTTGAAGTTCAATAATCTAGTATTCTTCACCGTCATCACTACAAAGAACTTAAATTTTATATTATATTGGATTTTAATTATTTTATGAAACTTTTGGAATATCAAGTATACTTTACTTTTAGATTTTATCAAACATAACCACATAATCTTAGTGAAATCATCAACAAACGTTACAAACCATAGTGACTTACCCAAAGTAATGACTTTAGATTGATCTAAAATATCAAAATGAATAATCATAAAAAGAAGATGACTTTTATTTAATCATAATGGAAACGAAACACAATGAATTTTCACAAGTTCACAAACATTACATTGGAAAATATAAACATTAATTTATTTAAATAAACTAGGAAATAATTTTTTGAGATATCTAAAATAATCATGCCTAAAATGGTGATGCCTTAACGATATTTCTTTCTTTTTTGTGTCGTTAGAACCACCCACTATCAAAACTTATTTTTTTGGAAAAGTAATCAGGGATGATAGAATGGGCTGGTGTGGGTCTTCCTCACCGACGAGTGACGAAAGGTCTGGACGAAGATGAGTGGTTTTGGAGATTAGTGTTGCTTTCTTACGAAGAAACTAGCTTGGAAGCACTCTATTGCAAGTACTGGCTTGAAATTTGTTTAGTGGAGACTTTGAATTTGATTGAGTCTTCTTCATAGTTTAAGAGTATATATTTTTATGGAAGGAATAAATGATGTTTTGGATGATGATTATGGGTGTGATTTCTACGATTTCAAATTTTGGAATGAACGAATCAAGCCTCACTTTGATGTATTATTTTGTTTCCTTTATCTTTGAATATATATAGAGTACAAATAGATAGTATTATAGAAAAATCCATAAAATAAAGCTATACAATGCAATAATCTCTTAATTACAACTTTTACAATCTTCCATAATCAAAAGTAATCTTTTAAAATAGGAAGGTAAAAATTTGTATAGCTAGTGACAACATAATTCAACATTAATCACATCCATAAATATCATTTCAACATAAATCTCTAATAATGTCACAATCAGGTAGTACATGTTTCAAAGTTTGAGATTCTTCCTGATATAAAGCGTATAAAGTGTTCATAAACATACATTTTCGTATTATATTGTAATTAGTGGCTAAGATGTCATATGCACAACTCCAAGCAAAATTTCTAAGATTAACATGAGCTTTAAGAGAACATAACAGTTTTCAAAAATCACCATCAGTTGTTGTATGAATGCATTAGCCTCCTAGTAATCCTCTAAAGGCTTCTTCATCTTATAGAAATTTTTCTCTTTTGTAATTCAAACTCAACGTACAGTTGTCTTTCTTGTTGTAATGTCATAAGAGTATATCTCCGATCTAACTCTTTTGCAAAGTGATTGATGTAATGGATTTTACATCCTCATTCATAAAAAAAATCTTTATTAGGTCAATATTTCATTGGCCAGAGTCCATGATCAAATCTATTACCATAAAAACTTGTGTATTTTGTAGTATAATTGATTTCAACAGAATTTTCTATGGGATTCAAAATAATCCATACGTAAGCACTTTTCTTGTTTCCAAAATACCTATTATATCCAAGACACATTGTTTCCCATGTTGACTTCCAAAAAGGAATTGTTGTCTCATCAATTGAGATAAAAGAGATGAAAATTGAGTGGTAAGTCTTTAACCTTGTTTAGCTAACATAGTTAAATTAAATAATCTAAGTCATTGAAACCAATACCTCTTTTTATTTTGATTTTTGGAGATTTTTTCTTTTTTTCCCGATGTATTTTTTACTTGATATTGACCAACTCATCAATATCTTGTCATAAGTAAGCTTACTTCTTTTCATAAAGTTTTTGGTACGAAAAAATATGATATGAAAAAGTTTAGAATTATCTATGATATTGATTTGAAGAAAATCTTTTTTTTATTAAGGATAAAAATTTCTTAAATAAATCTTGTACTTTTTTATAAACATTATTTTTATTGAATTTAAATGTTTGAATTTTAGATTTATTTTTAGATATATTTTTTAACATCATCAAGAGTTAAAGAAAAGATGGATGATTTTTTTTTTTTTTGTAGTTCTTCTTCATCAAAAGCTCTTCCAAAGATGGGTAACTGTTCCAAATAAGAGGTGTGAGATTGTAGGAACTATTCTACTCGTTTTGAGACCTTGTGTCACATTCTTTTGTTATAATGATTAATAAAAAAAATAATGGATATACGTGTTAATATATTTCAAAAATAATAAAGGTTAATTTGTAAAAAATAACCGATACATTACGTGATATTTATTCTATGCAATGATGTCGCAGGAGAAAGTTAGTCGTATAATGCTATTGGTTGGGTTTGAACAGTCTTTCAATCTTCTCCAAATTTCTCCTACTTCAAATTCAATACAGAGATTGAGATTCGTCGCATTTCCATCAGAACATATCTACGCCCAAACTTCCTCGACGTGCCGTCTTCTCTTTCTCTTCTTCAATAGGAAACCATGAGTAGCTCCTCTGCCCAATCACGCAAGGTCTTTTTGTGTTTTTGGTCTTCAACCGTTATCTATGTTTATACATAGACCATATACGTCGTATTGTAACTTGTATATAGCCCTAATTTTTGAATTTCTGATCCGATTTCCGAATTTTTCTTCAAGTCAAGGTTAATATGTTGTTTATTATTATTATTATTATTATTATTATTATTATTATTATTATTTTCTTTAGCGACTAGAAAATCGTATTTAGTTTCCATAGGTAAAGTAGAAATTGATTTATTTTAGGAAAGGGGTTAATTGGTTTGTTGCTTGATTTGTCTTTTTTAGGCTTTAAGCAAAATCGCTTGCAATAGGCTCCAGAAAGAGATTGTGGAGTGGCAGATGAATCCTCCAGCTGGATTCAAGCAGAAAGCCACTGATAGTCTTCAAAGGTTATGCTCTCTCTCTCTTTTTCCTATATTTTTTACTGCATTTATTTGTTTCTTAATTATGGGGATTTTATCTGTTATTTGATGTTCTTTTCTTAAAATCTGTGAAGATGGGTGATCGATGTCATAGGAGCACCAGGGACTCTGTATGCTAATGAGACGTATCAGCTTCAAGTTGATTTTCCAGACCATTACCCAATGGAGGCTCCTCAGGTAGATATCAATTTTCATTTAATGTTCTTTCATTTTTTAGAAAGACAGTTACGAGATGAAAGATATTGTAACTTTGTGTTTTCTGTAATTTTGGTTCAGTTGAGAGGAAGTGTTTGCTTGTGAATGTTTCCAGTAACTGAAGAAGAAAAACGTTGCATGTCATGTGAATTATGTGTATATCTTTACTTTTTTTTTTTGCTAATTAAACAGATATATGGTTGAGTATATCTTTTCTTGTTCTCTATATGATTATGAGTTGACCATGACACTATTGTTACGGTCTGCCAGGTGATTTTCTTACACCCAGCTCCTATGCATCCTCACATATATAGCAACGGTCATATCTGTTTAGGTATCTTCACCTTTTCGACTTTTATTTATTTAGTAGAGTTTTTATTCATCTTGTAATGCCACAATTTCTTCTTTTAGAGAGTGTTTATTAATCTGGTGTAGAAATCAAATAAATTTCGGGTCCCCTTTTTTTCTTGGGTTCCTTTTTCTTCTATAATTGGTCCAGTTTTTGAATAACAATTTTGCTTCTTCAGAGGTCCCTATTCCTTAAATGATTGGAATCAAAAATGTTGACCTAACTATTTGGCATTTATCTTTCTTTCTTTGCATCTTCAAGTTAGTTGTTCTTGATAATGCATGGTCAATTGGCATAAGACGCATGAAATTTCTGCCTTGCAGATATTCTATATGATTCATGGTCTCCTGCAATGACTGTAAATTCTATCTGCATCAGCATTCTCTCCATGTTATCAAGTTCAACCGCCAAGGTTTGGTAGAACTTTGCAGGAATTACTCTATCTTTTGTAATGTTTTACACAAACCATGTATACTGATGTGTTCTGCATCTGTATTTTTGCAGCAACGCCCAACGGATAATGATCGTTATGTGAAGAACTGTAGGAACGGCAGATCTCCAAAGGAGACCAGATGGTGGTTCCACGACGATAAAGTGTAATTTATATTTTATACTTATTTTCACAACAAGCATTACTATATGTAAAAAAAGAAAAGAAAGATTATGAAAACCTTGCAGTATTAAAGCACTGCATAGAGTTTCGTATTTTGAATGTTTTCCAATCTGTTTGATGTTTTTAATGGAAGAATTGTAATTATTAGTCCATGCACTGGACTTAAACACAGTGCCAAATTGTCAACCAATTCAATATAGATTAACCATAACTCTCTCTCTCTCTCTCTCTCTCTCTCAAGATGTAACCACCTTCTTTATAACATCATAGTAGGGCAAACATTTATTTTGATATTTATACTATGCGAAAATTTCCAATTTATTACTTTCATTATTTTTTGTTACAATTAATTATATATGTTATTACAAATTTATTCGAAAAAATAATTAAAAAAATCTCTATTACTCTTCTTATTTAACGCCTAATAGAGGTGGATTTTAGAGCTTTAAAGGTCATTGGAATTTGAGTTATAATTTGAGTTATGGTGAAAGAAAGAGAGAGTGGAGAAAGGGAAATAATTTTTTTATATATTTTTGAATGAAATAGTTAATTGAAAGAGATTGTAATAATATAATTAGTCAATTACAATAAAAAATAACAAAAATAATAAATTAATTTTTTTTAACATAATATAAGTATCAAAATTAACGTTTGTTCCATTACTAAAGAATTTTTTTTCCTATTTTAAGCGTGGGGAAGGATGGGGGATTTGAACCAAACATTTGTCCAAACAGTTAAATTAAACAAAAAAATGTAAACATGAAAGCACACTTCAGATTAAGATCTAGGTTATTGAGTAGACTCCAAAGTGATACATCAACCACTGTTGAATACAATTCGAACTCCTTATTGAAACAAAAACTTAATCAACAGACAAGCCAGCCTTTATCCCTAAATCAAACAAATATTATTAGATTCAATGACTTCCTCCCCAAACCTATACAAAGAAGAAGTTAAAGCTTTATTCCCATTTCAAGTTTTATTAAACCCTTGGTTGAGACTAACTGATGGGTTTGTTTTTCCAAACAAAATATTAAATAAATAATTCAGAACATCTTGAATAAAGAAGACTTGGAGGTCCTCTGATTTCCAAGCCAGTGTTGCATATGAACTCCAATGGCATCCAGAAACAAGCTGCTCCTTCCATGGAAACCCACCACCTTACCCTCTGTGGTTGTTGAAGTGAAAAATGTTCCAACTTCCTCTCCAAATGGACCATACTTCCCTCTACTTGTATGAAATGTCAATGCCTTTATAACCTTATGCCTCTCATCTCTATTAACACTTCCGTAATAACCAGATATGCAAGTCAATACCTCATTGGGATATTCCAGTTGCAGCTGCCCAACATATATATGACATTCTACTTAGTAAATGCTTTAGCGAATAATTTAAATCAAAGGCCTTGATGCTATCACAGTTTGAAGTTTGAAGCTTGAAATTTAAAATTTAAAACTAATTCATAACTCCTAATATCTAGGCAAAAATCATTTAACATAAAAGCACATACATACCCTTAAATTAAAGTAATTCAATGGTAAAAGATGATGGATCAGATTCATTAGTTAAGAATATTGGTCTACTATACTAAATATATATATATAAAGACAGTGTATTACCCTGTGTGTTGTAGCCCCTCCATTTCCACCATGTTTAACTGACCAAATACATTGTCCATTTCGATCATACTCAATCTGTATAGAGCAAATACCTTCTGCAGATCTTGTCAAATATATCTGTTTTATCCCAGAAAATACACCATCATCCCATGGTCTTCCTCCTTCACCACCCCATGGTCCTGCTCCACATGGAGCTGGTTCTTTTACCACCCCACATGCAACCTACAAAATTCATAACCCAAAGGAAAAGAAAATCTTATTTATATGATATTGCCATTTTATTTTATTTTTACTTGAAACAGTGTAATTTTTTTGGTGCAGTGCTGCCTTAATATAGTAAGTTGGTCAAAACTTCAAAAGTACAATTTAGTTCACTAACTTAGGGTACACTAAAAGTCAGCTATGTTTTTCATTTAAGTTTGAAAAATAGGACACTAATAGTCCGTGGTGCATATTGGAAGTCCGTCATGGACTATGATATCCTATTTTTCAAATTCAATGAACCTCTAATATACCCACAATTGGAAAGCTAGAAGTATGTTAATTTTTGAAAATAGGACATTGGTCTACCACGGACTTCTAGTTTCTCATTTTTCCAACTTAATGAACTTCTAGTTTATCAATTCTAAGCAAGTGCACTAAAATGTACAAATAAACTAACCTACCAAACTCCTATGTTATTTTTCCAGGTTTTATATTATATATTTTACTTGAAAGTTAGTACCAATTTTCTTGTGCAACTCTATTTTCTCATTTTGTGCTCACCGATGGTGTGTATTCGAGCCCCACCTGTGTGCAGGTAAGTAATTATTTATTTAAAAAAAAATAACACCCCCCCCCCCCCCCCCCCCCAAAAAAAAAAAAAACGTGTCGTGACTTTGTGAGTTGTGAATAAGTTAAGAACCAGGTTAAGTGACATTTACCTCTTCTACTGGTCCTCGCTTAGCCAAAACTAGTTTGTTAGACCACTGTGAATGCTCTATCTCAGAAATTGCACCAGCTGGTTCACAAGGGACAATTGCTTGACAAGGATTATAAGTAAAATGTTTTGGTACTTTACCTTCTATAACATGAACACCAATAGCATCTAAGAACAAACCATTCCTCCCATGAAATCCAATAATTTTACCCTCTTTCAATTTGCTGCTAAAAGGGGTTCCTTGTTCTTCGCCATAAGGGCCGTGCCTTCCTTTATTTGTGTAGAAAGTGATTGATCTGATTACATTAGGTCCCATGTACATTAGGGGACCAAATGTTCCCGTTATATAAGTTAAACTTTCACTTGGAAAATCGAAAACTACCTGCCAGGACATTTTATTCAAATTAAACACTATCACTAGTTATAATGTGCCCTTCATTAATCTATTTATGAGCTAAAAAGCCCTTCTTACTTAACTCATGAGTTCAAATGAGATAACTCACCTAACTCATGAGCATTTAAATGATCTTTGGCAAAAAATATATATATTATAATACCACTACGAAAAAACATACTTAAAAGATGTTTTATTTTATTTTTTCTTCCTTTACAAAAATATATTTAAAAGATAATTTTATAATTCATTTATGTTCTTAAACAAAATTATAAATATTTTTTTAAAAATAAATGAATTAGTTCGTAGATTGTTCAAACTATTCATTTAAAAGTTTGCAAGCTCAACTCAACTTACATAAAGTTTAAATGAGTTACAACTCATTGAGCTTAGCCGAGCTAGTTAAATCAATTCATTTCATTTGACACCTCGAATGAACACTAATATTCGAGGTGGGGAATATATATAATTATATATACAAATAGAAATTGCTAATTCCCCTAAAAACATGCAAAGCTGATAATATTTATCAGTTATTGTACCTTTTCAGTTTTGAATCCTCCTGTACCACCATTTCTGCTTCCCCAAACCAGCTCGCCATCTCGATCATACAAAACTTTTATATATACAATACCAACATTACGGGAAACATTTATCTGTTTGATGCCACTATAAGCTCCATCATCAAATGTACTACCTCCGGTGCCACCCCAAGGACCACATGTTACCACACCTTCAACTTTTAAGGGCACCTTTTTCACCGTAGCCACCTATAAATGAAATTTCTCTATCAATTTTATGAAGAACTGGTACTGTATAACTGGAAAGAAATACTGTGTTAGTGCTGAGTCCTCACCTTTTCTCTCTTCCCCCTCTCATTGAATTCTTGAGGAGCCTGAAAATATTTTTTTAAAATCAATGTTAAGAGCTGGTACTCTATCGACTTTGGTCTTAACTTTTTTTCTTTAGATTTGGTTACTAACTCTTTAATTTTCACAAATTTGATCCAAAATTGACTAAATGTGTTAAATTTGAAAATTTAAGGGATTATATTGTAAGGTAAAAAGTAAAGTTAGCACATTAAATATGATTGTTATAGTGAAATTTCAACATAATTTTTACATTTTGATCAAATTTGTAAAATTTAAAAATTTAAGGAACCAAAGTTGGGAGACCATAATGTTATTCACCTTATCAATAACAGTAATAGTAATAATAATGTGTTATTTCTAGTAATTACCTTTTCTTTCTTCCATGACTCTTCGGATTCTCGAGTCACCTGAAAATGAAACTTTTCTATCAATCTTACGAAGAAGTATTACTCAATAACTGAAATACTAAAGTGAATATATGCCAAGTCCTCACCTTTTCTTTGTTTCCTACGAATCCCGTCTCACTGAATTCTCGGAACACCTGAAAATGAAAATTTTCTATTGAATGTTATGAAGAACAGATACTATAAAACTAAAAATGATGCAAATATATGCTAATTGCTTACTTTTTCTTTCTTTTCCGTGTCATTTACTTCTCGAGAATCACAATTCAGTTGCATAGAGAGCTTGTTAGGGCAAGGTTTAGAACTGAAATCATCCTTTTGTCTAACAGCAAGAACGATATCATAGTTTTGACCAACACTTCCTTGTATTACCGAGTAACCAGAAACATTTTGAGCTGTCCCATTAGCAGTGTAATTATGAGTCTGAAGAAGTGGTTTTGAGGGGTTTTGCTTGTGAAGTTGCTTCAGATGAACCCCAATACAATCAAGAAACCATCCAGATTTTCCATGAAATCCCACAATCTTTGCCCCGGTTATTGGGAATGAAAAACATGTTCCATGTTCAACACCATATGGCCCATATGATTTCCTGTTGCTTATAAATGTAAGTGACCTAACCAAAATTGGCCCCCATTCATTGGTTTTACCATAATAACCATAAATTGAAGTTAAAAATTCATCTGGGTAATCAAGCTTGACCTGGTTGACATAATTTGTGAAATGAGTTTTGTCAATTAACACTTGCACTGAATTCCAATGCTTCTGATAGAATCAAATAGACTTTATCGAAAGGAATGAAGAGTTTGGGACTGACCTTTTCAGTGTGCTTGCCTCCATGGCCACCATGCTTCTCAGACCAAACAGAGCTACCTTTCTCATCATATTCAAATTGAATGGAACCAATAGCTGGTCCATAAGATATCACTACCTGCCTCACTGTTGAGTAAAATCCATCATCCCAAGAAGAACCGTCTTGACCTCCCCATGGACCAACTGTTACTGGCTTCTTCCCTGCATCTTCAAAATTCTGCAACACCATTTTTAATTCAATAATCAGTTACTTTTCTCAGACTTAGGGCCTGTGGTTTTAGAAGAATGCGCTTTCAGGAAGCACAAAATGTGTGCCTTTTGAGCCCTGAAAGTGCTTATGACAGTTCTTTTTTTAAGTTTGGTAATCAAGCAATTTTCTATTGTCCGAAGCACTTTTACAGAGTCACCAAAGTGGAAAGAAACAAACCCTTAGTTTGAATAGTAATATAGAATGCCATATGGTAACTACTAACCATCTTGGAACAGTGGATGACAGACAGAAGATGAATAAGGCGAGTATTTGAGAACCCTGTGAGCAAATGTTGCAATGAATGAACGACAAGGCATTAGAGGTATTTATGAGAGTAAAAAGAATGCTAATGCTAAATGATGGCAAAAGAAGCTAATTCGGGTCTCCACTTTGGAGGGAAGGGGTTCAAGGGAAAAGCATCAGATCCTCCAAAAGATATCTGAAAAAATGGGTCATATCTCTGCAGGCTAGCTGGAAAATATTTCTAAGAGTCAGATATTCCTTTTGTGTTATTTTATTCATTTTCCTTTTGTTGGGTCTTTGAAGAACAATTAAAAGATTCAAAGTGGGTGCAAAAAGTATCAGTGCAAAACCCTTTATTTTGGCATGAAGCTTTTCTTATGGCATGATAAAGAATCATCGTGAACAGGGAAAATCATTGTTAATTGCTTTCATGTCCTATCAGAGCTTTTTAATTTTGTTGCAGGTCATATCTGAAAAAAGAATCAATGTTGTTTTAGGTAAAAAGCACTACTATATATCACAAATCTATTGCAATCATAACTTACATAAAAAAATTTCATTAGATTATGTGATTACAACTACACGTATTAATAATATTGCACAGCTTCATGTAAAAATTGACTCGAATTTGAAAATAATCACCTACTTTTAACCTTTTCATGGAAATATCCATGATATTTCTCTTCAATCTTGTCACCACAATCAATCATAAAACTTTCAAACAACTTTTCTTGATTCTCCAGATAAACCACCGCTATCACCCATTGCAGTGGAAATTTACTCAAGCTTGAGAATTAACTAATACTGAATGTAAGGCTTCATTTATCAACCTGACCTCTTTACTACTATGTCTTTAATGTTTTCTTTGAAAGTTCTCTGTTCTGGCACTTGGTATATAGTAAGTTGTAGAACGGAGAAGAAGCTATTACTGCAATTATCTGATCCTATGTTTCTTCTCTGACTTCTTTTTAATCTTTATAAATCTTAAAATGGCCCTTCAATCAAATAATAAATATTCAAACAACACAAAATTTAAAAGCAGTAACTAAGAGTAAACTTAACATACTTGTAATACAATAGTATAAAATATTTATTGGAAAATTAAAATCCAAACAAGCTTAGATATCACTGGCACTGATATAGTTTCTGTGGATATGTACAATGTTTGCCTCTTCATAGTATTTGATTTTCTGTTCATAAAAATGGATTACTGTATAAAGCATCGATTACAAGAATTGCATACAAGAAAAATGTACAGCAAGACTTACAAGAAATCACATAGGTCATCAGCAAACTTATTTACTGTAGCAATACCTGTTAACAAAGATTGCAAGAGCCTTTTTCTTTTGAAGAAAGCACATCTCACCAAGTCTCAGAGTTTGCAGTTTAACCTCACCAATAATCCCCACAAGAACAGTGTCCGTTACTAAAATGATGTAAGCACTTTGAATCATTCAAGTATATGTCACACCCATATGTGTTAGAAATATATTTAGCTGTCTTGTGGCAATTTGAACACATTCTAAGGTTTTTTACTATCTTTATAGTTTGGGGCTTGCTAGTGAACCCAACAAGGGCAAATGCCATTGCTAGTTTTTCACTATGGAAGCCAATGATATCTTCATTCTCTTCTTCCTCAATGCAAAGATCATCATTAAAACGAGCTTTCCTTACTTGTCTCGACAAGTTTTCTATCCAAGGATACAGATGTGATCCAGATTGGTCACCGGCGACAAACGTGTATACTCTGTTATTTATTTCAATCCAACATTGACCTAGATATCTTGTTATTGCATTTGCTTTTTCAAATCGTCTCAATTTTGAGATATCTTCTGACTTCCCAAATATAGCATATGCTTGCTGCATTAAATGGCGAATAACATAGTTAGCCGGTTCCAAGTCAAGTATATACTCCCCAGCATGCAATGCCAATCCAACATTTTTATGATTCCTGCACGCAGTAAGTAAAACACCCCACACAGAGGAGTCCGGTTCTATAGGCATGTCTTCAATGAATTCCAATGCTTCTCCAAGCTTGCCTGAACGACCATATAAATCTACCATCGCTGCATAATGTTCTAGACCTGGTACAATATGATAATCTTCCATAATGCTAGAGAAAGCTAGCTTCCCTTCATTCACTAATCCAGAGAGACTGTATGCGCGAATAATACTTGCAAAAGTCCCTCTATTTGGTTTTACGCCCAACTTCTGCATCTGATCAGAAAGATCAAGAGAAGCAGCTGGCAAACCATGCAAAATGTAACCAGCAATAACTGAATTCCATGTAATGATATCTTTAGATAACATTCCATTAAATATTATTCTAGAATATAAAATATTTCCAGACTTTGCATAAGAGTCTATCGTGGAGTTTGCTACAGGAATTTCTGACTCCAAGTGTCTACGCAGTGTGCAACAATGTATCTCTTTGACTTTTTCTGCAGCAATAACATTTGCACAGGCAGGTAAAACGCTCAAAATAGTAACTGAGTTGGGGATGAAACCGCAAGCCTGCATTTGCCTAAATATCCCTAGAGCCTTGTCTTTTTCGCTCAGTTGCAAATAGCCTGCAATAAGAGTATTCCAAGATGCAGTATTCCGCTTAATATTTCCGTCCTTTTCAATTCTTTGAAACAGATCAGTGGCTCGGTCCTCATCTCCATTTTTTATATAACCAGAGATCATCACATTCCATGTGATCACATTAGGTGGAACATCTGATTCCTGCATTCTCATGAAGAGTTCATAGGCCTTACCACAGTAACCAGCTTGGCAATACCCGCCAATGATTGAGTTCCAAGTGTAGACATCTTTCTCCAAGACTATATCAAAGACCTGTTGAGCAGCCTCCAGTTCCCCACACTTGGAATACATGTCAATGAGTGAATTCCCAACGAGTGTGTCATCAATAAAGCCAATCTTAATTGCAAGAGAATGGATTTCCTTACCCTTATCATTTGACTTAAGAGATGCACAAGCTGAAACTGTACTTATAATTGTAATTCCACTTGGTTTAACTCCAGACACAAGCATCTCTTTGAACAAATCCAGTGCCAGATTTCTCCTGTTATTTTGGGCAAAGCCAGAAATAACAGAAGTCCAGGTGTAAACATCAGGAATTATCCCAAAACTCTCCATCTTCTTCATCAACTCCATTGCAACATCACTACGACCTATTTGGTTATAGCTGGCTATTAATATATTCCAAGTTATCAAACCCGGTTCAATCCCTTCCTCACTCATTGCTTTAAAGAGACTGTGAGCTTCTTCGGTGTGACCCTTCTCACAATACCCAGATACAATTGCATTCCAAGTCACCATATCCCTCTCTGCCATATTCTCAAAAAACCTTCTAGCCCAACTCAATTTCCCACATTTGGAGTAAACAGCCAATATCGAATTGTTACATTTGAGGGAAGAACTAAGACCACATTTTACCACCATCGAATGTATAGCTTTTGTCGTCTCAAAATCTCCACAATTTCCACAAGCTTGCAAGATTTTAGGGAACAGAAAATAATCAGGTATAACAGCATCTTCCACCATAAAAAAGAAAAGCTCTACAACTTCTCTCCACCTCTGCTCTCTACAGCAGGCACCAATCATAGCTGACCAAGTGAACAAGTTCCTCTCACGCATTTTCTCAAACACTCTGCGAGCGTCATTAAAGGACCCACATTTAGCATACATACTGACAAGTTTAGTCTCCACAAATGGGTTGACATCCTCAACCAGACTAATACAAGAATGGAGCTTCCGACCCAATTGAATAGAATTCACATCAATGCAAGATTGAAGCAAACTAATATAGGTACTGGGTTTAACCTTGGATCCACGTTGGGAAATGGACTCAAGAGCTATGACGGCCTCGCTTAATCGTCCATTTTTACAAAGGTAGCGCAAATTGGCATCTGGGTGTTTGTGGTAGGCTTCTTTGAAGAATGGGATGTCGGTTTGGATTGGTTTTGGTGAGAATTCAGATGGCTTACCCGGTTTGGATGGGATTGTGGGTATTGGATTGGGTGGTTTTGAGTTCCAGGAGATGACCTCCATTGATATAAACTCTATCGTTATGGCACAGAAATTCTACATTTTCAGTCTAGTGTCGTCATATTAGCTAGTGAAGTTTGGATTGAGAAAATGCAGAAATGTGTGGAAGAGGAAGCAACGGTGATTGGATTTGTACCATGGTATGGTTGAGATCTTCTGCAGCCGTTTCTTCACAAGCATGCATGGCTACAAAGAGCAACTTGCGAAAGATAAGACCCATCGGTGAGATTGAAGAGAGCCACAGATTGAAAGACGAGGATATCGTTGGACCCACTTGCTTAGACCTTTTTTTATTCGAGGTTTACACAATTAAAATATCAATTAGGTTAAAAATAATAATAATAATAATTTAGATTTCTTTTATTCGGTGTCTATGAAAAAGATAAAAAAGCAGAAAAAAAAAATTATACTTAAAACTTATAACAATAAAAATAATACTTTATTAATATTAAACATAATTTAATTAAATATTGAATAAATCAAAATATATATATATTAATTTAAACAATTTTCAAATACATAATGTTTAATTAAAATAATATGTTATAATTTTTTTAATAATAAAAATATATGAATTTCACGTCAAAATATTATTTTTATAATTATAAATTTTAAAATATATATATATTTTTTAAAAAAAATATTTTTTTTATAATATCCTTCACAGATAATATATACTTTTATAATGATTCAGATTTTTTTTTTTGTTTTAAGTATATTAGAATCTTATTTCTCTAAAAGAATGAATAGTTATTCTTTATCTCCATAAAATATAAATTTTAAATGAATTACAATTTATAATCTTAAATTTTTAAATGAATACACATTTTATTTATGAATTTATTTTCACTTATAGCATAAATTGTTAATCTAATTGATGTAATTAAACGTTAAATCATAAAAATTCATTCACAAAATATTGTACAATCTCTCCTTACAAAAACTCTATTCGTCCTAAATTTTTGTTTCACTCCAACTTAATTTGATGGGGATGCATATTTAAATTTTAGTTTTATTTTTCTTTTTGTTTTCTTGAGATATTAATTTCATTTTGGTTAGAAAAATATAAAAATAATTAAATTAATAAAATAAAAATATATCAAATTATTATAAAATTCTATAAAATAATTTGAAGAACAGGAACAAATTGTTTTTAAGATTTTATGGACTTATTGAGTTTTTAAACCATCTATGATTTTTCATATCGATAAGATGATAAATTTTTAATCCAATTTTATCATTTAAGCATCGAGATTATTATGTTTTAAATTGCATAAATATCAAAACGTAAAAATGTAAGATCTAGATCTAAATTTTAAAAAAATAAAAAAGTCAATATATAACAAAGCATGCTTAAAATACTCTTAAATGTAATTCTATACCAAAAAAATGACATTATATCAAAATCTAGGTGTAATGCATAGTTAATTTATGTTTATTAAAACAAACTAAATAAAAATAATAATGTACAAAGAGAGCTCTTATACTAAAAGATTTTCACCCGGTAAGAAACAAAAAGAAAAGACTAGTTTTTTTAACGGGAGGGAGAAATGAGGAGAAAGACAATCACATTTGTGATTAGAGTTGCTGACTTTTAATGTTGGATTACATAATTTTAATCAAAATTTTAATTCAATTTTCAGCTTGGTTTGTGATTTGAAACTATTAATTTTTGAAGTTAAATTAAATTATTTTAATTTATAAACATATCAATTCAATTTGACTTATTTATTAAATGAGTTTGGATTGGGTCTGGTCATAAACATTAAATTTGTATATGTTCCATTAACAAAAATTATTTAATTTTTATATAATTTAATTACTTTAATTGTTTCACTATTAACTCTTTAAAAAATATTTTTTACATTATAATATATATATATATATATATATATATATATATCGTGAAATTCGATTTGTTGGAAAAATTACATATACTTTAATTGAACGTCGATCCTAAATAAATAATCATGACTTACATAGGAGTGAATAAGTCAACTCATGGAATCATTTCACGAACTATATTCTAACTCGAATCCTAAATAAGTAATCATGACCTATATAGAAGTGATTAAGTCAACTCATGGAATCATTTCACGAACTATATTTTAACTTGGTCAAGTATGATCTGAAATTGTTAATTAAGTAAATAAGCAATGGATAACAATACAAATGATTTGCTTAAATTAACATACTATTCCTATATATAATTCAATAAAAGATATAATAATTAATCACATAAACTCACTCCATTTAAGAGATAATGAAAGTGTTAGATAAGTTAAGACAATTGCATGTGCTAATAGAATAACACATGTGAATGCAACACAACGATCTTATTCACTAACAACATACATTTTGACATTGTGCTTACAAAGGATCATGTTCATAATAAATATGCTACTATGAAAGTTATAATCATATCTATTAAATGATAATTGTACTTTCACAATATATGAGCATATATAACATTAAATGTAACATGGTATACCATATAGGATCCCACACATATGGAAACATCCAGAAGTTGCATAAAAAACATAAACAACAAGTAGTTCGCTAAAATGAATCAACATTTCATAACCTAGAAATATTAAATAAATATAGTTCTATCAATTAGAACATCTCATTAAACTATATCTAACCTGGCACATTGTTTGCATATTGCCTGATGTAAGTAGATCTAACTTGTCCAAGAGTTCTATCACTGTGATGTGATCAATCACCAAGGCTTAAATAAATACTAACAGGACTCCTACATAGATTTCTCACCTATGGGTAGAGATCTAAAGTAATTTGTCTCATTTAATGTCTCTAATAGGTTTATGGTATAATATTATATCATTTCATTTAAATACCATATCATCTCATTTAGATTATAACCCTAATATGTCTATCTTTAAACATATATTGTATCATTTTTCTTATTAAACTTAAATTATAACTATCATTTATCATATTTTCTATTATTTTTGTATTTTTACTTGTCTCGTTTAAGCCCATTAGGAACAAATGAGATATCTCAATTAATACTATTTCATTACCATATCATTTCATTAAAAGTTAAGTGAGACAAGATGAGATGGGTTTTGAAAAATAATAAATTGTCTAATGAATTTCATTAATATATCATCTCAATTTACACCTCTATCTATGAGCTTTGAAGATATATCCATATAGTCTCCTCACTTATGGGAAATGTTTGGTACTAGTATAGAGGGTTCCTCATTTAGTAAACAACTGGCTAAGCTTACGTATGGCCTTGTTAGCTTGTGTTCGACCTAAAAAACACAGTTCGAATGAAGCACGAACATAATCCAATACACAATCTGAATGAAGCCTAAACAACTCGAGTGATGCCCAAGAACAGATCGAGTATACCCCAAACATAGTTTGTTCTTATTACACTATGATTGACTCACTCAAGTTGAGTACAACCTAAATATGGCCTATGTCAGGCATATAATTGAGACATACATCAAGTTATGCTATGTTTGTGTTCAATTCATTCATCCTATGGTCAGCCAGTTTGTATGCATAATACATCAGCTCTTGTGATAGGCCGTGTATCAGAACAATTTTAGGCCTTGATAAAGATTGGTCAACCACACACCAACTACGCTCTAAGGACTCCATAGGAACTTTAATATTTGTACTTCTATAATAGAATGTAGTCATATGTACCTTACATGTTCTATAAATAAAAGTTCACGGACATTATTTGGGGCCTTTGGGACCCTGACATGTTGTAACCCTCTTAGTAAGACTCTCTTAAACATTTTGGCACCCATATTAGACTCTTAACATTTTTGACTGTGGAATCACGTTTAGAACTCGTAGTTTTTGAAAACACTGAGAGTTGGTCTAAAATAAGAGAGTTTCATACCAATTGTTAAATTTTTGGTTCAATCCAGTTGATATTCCACCCCACTTGAGAATATTAATCATACTTCCAAAAATTTCACCTTGTTTTCTAAATAGTTGCTAATTGAGGGCTCAATTAGAGAACCAAAATCTAGGATTGGGACACCCTTATTAAGAAAATGGCTTGGAGCTTAAAGTTGATCACTCTGAACATCGATCTGAGTCCAGCAATCATTATAATAGGGAACCTCCACCACAAATGGTGTTTACTGGTCCTATAGTACCTAGGGTTATCCAAATACAATTGAAGTTCCTATGGTAGGACATGCTCCAAATCTATCAACGTAACTAAGAATTAAGGCAGTTGTTGACATAACAAGTTCTATATGGGCGAAGCTCGATGCCCCAATAGTCCTCAGATAGAAACATAGACTGAAATATGAATGGAGACACTGACAAGCAAGATGAGAATGAGGATATCATCTTAGAAGATTGTCCCTGGCCAGTTCAAAATAATATTTCAAAGGCCATTTTACCCCAGATTGCCAACAAGCTAGAAACTCTAACTAGAGAACCCGTGGAAACAATAACTAAGTAGGAAGCTCGAATGAAGTAGGTGGAATACAAACTCAAAGAATGGGAAGTTACTGTATGATATTGATAAAGTTTGTATCCAATTAGTCATTTCTCCATAAAAATTTGTTACATTGTGATGCATATCATATCGAGGGACTAAGGATCCTATAACCCATGTTCTCTTCTTCAAACTTTCGATGGCACCAATATGTTTACATGTGGATTCGAAAGATATGTTTGGTCACTCATTATGCGAACAAGAAGCCCTTAAAGAAAGATTCATACCATCTATTTTCCATAGTTCAAGGCTAGAAGGAAATTGTTGAAAGCTATATGAAAAGGTTTAAAGTAGGGAAATTGAAGATTTCAAGTTTCCCTAACTCAATAGCCCTAGAAGCATTCTGAAAGTGAGTTGTAAGAAAATCTAGTTTTTTTACAAAACTCACAAAGATGACACCAAGATCCATTGAAACTATGTACATTAAGGAATAAAAGTTTATGAATTTAAAAAAAGAAATGGAGGAGAAATCGAGCATAGAAAAAGATCGAGAAATGAGAAATTAAAGGTGAGATAGACAAGACTGTAAGGAAGGTCATTTTCCCCATTATGAAGGCTATCCCTAAGAGTATCCCTAGTAGCCTTGTCTCTTTGTTGGTGTCAAGAACCACCATGAATCTATCCATGTAGTATATGACACATCCTTAACAGCGTACTAGCTTACTAATTTATTTCCTTTTTTGTTTTAGGTTGTGTCAAAATCCTTAATTTATAAAGTTCTACACAAATATTGGCAGAATGTTTTTCTAAATTGAGGCTATCCTATAGTAAAATCACAAGTCGCATATAAAGTTTTTTCACATAAGAACAGATATCATAATCTTTTATATAACCATAAAGTGACTCATGCCCATCAATATGGCTATAAATCAAGATATACATGATATATATCAAATCATAAGGCTTTTTAGTCTTGGTTACCATTCCATTTACACACCAACCAAAATTTACTGTATAAAATGATAAAGAGACTTAAACGGTATAACAAAAAATTGATCATATGCTTCTTAACTTATTGTCACGCTATGTTTTCTCAATACTACTACCTGTGGGAGAAAATATAAAAAAATGAGCTTGAAAGCTCATTGAGTAATTGAATTTCATAAATATATGTAATTGTGAGCTTGAAAATTGTGAATGAAATGATTATGACTTAACATGAAGTAACATACTGATAAAAATGATATATGTCTGATCTTCAAAATATAATAATATATTATCTATAAGTTATCATAAAATAACATTTTGATAAAAATGATATATGTTTGGTCTTTAAAATATAATAATGTACTATCTATGAGTTATTATGAAATAACATGCTATTATAAACATGCAAATAAAAAGTATAGCTATGAGATATGTAATTTAAGAATGTTATGCCAAGAGCACTTGGGGATCTAGTCACACACAAAAGAGATATATAGCGTTGGCATTAGCTCTCAACTACATATATGGATGATCAATATGCAAATAAAAAGTATAAGCATAAGAAATATACTTTAATTTTATTATGCCAAGAGCACTTAAGGATCTGGTTGCACACGGAAGAGATATCTAGCATTGACGCTAGCTCTTAAATACATATATGAAGAACTTGATAGAATCATTAAAATGGCTTAGTTGGCTCTGATGGTACATTTTTCATATGGGCATTGACTTAAGTACATTCATGCATATCAGATTGAACTTGTAACATCATACTGAGATGAATTTGTATCATATTGAGTTGGTAATCATCATACTAAGCTAAATTGGATCGAATCTATTGGTCATTATGTCTTACCAAATCAAATTGAATATTTTGAATGTTGAGTAGAGATAACAATCTCTAAATATAGAAGGAAAAGTAGTCTGACAATTCTAAAATATTTACTGAACTTAAAAGCTAGTATATAAACTAGTATAAATAATAAAATTATTATACTCTCAAGTTGAAATTGCTTGTAAATTATCATTCTTTTAAATGGTTAGTTTTGATAATGAAAATAATATATATTTTCATGGTACTATCACAATGAAAATGCATTAAATCTATCATGTAATCTATTCTTCAAAGTTCTAGTTAAATAGTGAATGATTTTTTGAAAGACATGCAATTTGTATTAACTAAATTTACTTGATTATATATGAAATTTAAAATAATATTTTCAAAGCTTAAGAAAAGAACTAAATATCTACTCAGAATAATGTATCATAGTTATTGCTCTAGTTGCATTGAAATGTTTTATGAATCAATACATCCTATATGATCATACTTGTGTTAGAAACAAGAATAGCAACATAACTAGTTTGAGTAATATAAAATTAATTAGTACTCTAAAAATGTTAAAACATGTTATGTTAATATATAACTTATACTCTCTTCAATATATACTTAGGTAGAAATCATATTGCTACTTGTGAGTGAAATATCTTTTGAAATCAACAAAAAGAGTTTCATCATTCAAATATACATAACTCTAAGTGAAAATATTCAAATTATAATCTGTCAAAACACTTAATATAATAGACATTTTAATCTTTCCAAAGAGTTAACAAATGTTCATTTTGTATCACCAAATATGTTTTATAAACTGAAATTTTATTTTGTGTCATCTCACAAAAAAGTTTTAAAATAATTCTGACGTCTCATCACATAAATGGATATAACTTTTCATAGAAATATCCAAACATAATTCTATAAAAAGGATTACAAAACTTTACTTTCAAAATTTAAAATAAGATATTACACACTCAATTATCATATATAAAACCTTTCCAAAACATAGAATACTGTTTATTTTAAAACATGATATTTCAACATAACTTTTACATAACATACCCTAAATTAAATCACTATAACTTTGTCTAGAAAACTCAAAATGATAAATTGTAAAATATTTATAAAACTAGATACCTCAAACTTTAAAATAATATATAACTCAACCAATTCTAATCTATGAAGCTATTTTAAATAATAAAAATAAAGATTGTTTTCAAAAAGAATTTTCAGCATGATTTTCATAGAATAGCCTTCAATTAAACGCGTGTAACTTTGCATAGAAAACTCAAAATAAAAAAGTTGTAAAATTTATTATAAAAAAAGACATATATACCTTTATAAAGATATATGAACCAAAGTATAATTATTCATGACATTTTCTCAGCTTCCATTTTAATTTTCTACAAAAATAATTACCTACTTTTGCTTTAACTTAAAATCTCTATCCACTTCTTTCCTTTTCCCCTACTCTTCTTTTTTTTCTCCTTTTTTTCTAAATAATTTCGTGCCAATTTTCTCAGAGAATTTTGTATAAACAAGATAAGTAAGAGAAGATGAATAAGACATGTGAGCATATGACTCACATCTTAGAAACACCATTTCTTTTTTTCCTTTCTTTTTTTGATTGGTCACAATGACATATGTCTTCTTAAGAATAAGGGTATGACACCTTGTGATTAAAATAATAATTAAATAAAGATCAAAATCCTTGTTCTATAACTTGAAATTTTTAAGTGTTAAGATATTTTGATAATATTGAGAGTAAAATTATAATTTTACAAAATAATACTCTTAATAAATTTTTTTTATATGGTATGGAGTGTTAGACGAAACTTTAATCTTCTCTTTGTTGGTTCAATGCCATCAATTCCTTTAAATTGGTTGAATTGGTACAATCTCTTTCTCTTGTTAGATGTGTTTATTTTTTAATTTATTAAATTGGATTTGATTATATTATGTATTTATTAGCTTGGAATTTCTAATCTAGTTTTTAAAATTTTATTTTATAATGGTTCATTATCAATGAAATTGCTTCATTTTTGGTGGAATATATATATTGAACGGTGTAAAATTATAAATGCATAATATCATAGTTTTATAATAAAGTGATAAGAAGAGTATTGTTTTCAAGAATTGATAACTTACTTTTAACAAATATCAAAATTATATTAATCTCAATTTTATATAAAGAAGTCACTAAGGTTGTTGTAATTGGAATTTTAAATAAATTAATTTAAAGAAAATACGCAAAAGAAAAGAAAGATGTTCAAAAATCAAATCAATAAGAAGAAAACTTCAAACAAATCGATTTCACCTAATCCATCAATATGCTTTACTCATCTAGCTAATTGAAATTAATTCTCTCTATTTGTTAGCAATCTCCAAAAATCATCCAAAAACTTCTTTCAATAGTTAATTGGAAACATTCTTATTCTTCAATTTACACAAGAGTATACAATTTAATAAAGTAAGAAAAAATTAAGACCAATGATTTTAATACTACACAGGTTTATACAAGTCTTTCGGTCTCTATATTTACCTACGCTAAAATATTTAAGATCTATCACACAATTCCCTCTTTTGATAGTAAATCACAAGATTAAAATAATCTAATTAATGACCAGTTAATTAAAAGCAATAAACTCAGAATAAATGAGACAAACATGAAGAGAAATAATTCAAATTAACATGGAATATCAAACATAGTTTGGAATTAGATTACATTTTTTTCTAGAATAAAGAAAAATTAATTCATGCTAAAAATTAAATTTAACATAAACGAATTCACTATAATTTTTATGAGAAGAATTCAAAGGAGAATGAATTGCAAAAAAAATTTCTTTTTCATTTCCCTATTGTGCTCCAATCTGCTTTTTTTCCTTCTATTTCTTCCTATATTCCCACCACCGCCTTTCCTTTATTTTTTTCCTTCCCTATTTCTACACTACACTACTCTATTCTTTTTTTTTTCTTTTTCTATTTTTTTGTTGCTCATACATACATACATACATACATACATATACACACACACACATATATATATATATATATATATATATATAAGCATTGGAAGTTGAAAAAAGAAGAAGAGAAAAATGTGGCTATCATGCAGTTACACACACACATATGTACGTATGTAACCGCATGACAATCTCGTTTTTCTCTTATGTTTTTTAATTTCCAATGCCTCAACGTTGCATCTATCTACACCAACATTTTTCTCTTTTTTTTTAACTTTAACTTTCCTTTTGTTTCAACAAGTCTTCATTTATATTTGATTTCAATAAATATTCATTTTCTTCAAATCAATAATAAAATTTAAATAATATTAATGAAGTCTAAAATCAATAAAAATTAAATGAAACTAGACTAAAGTTAAAGTTGAGAAGTGATAAATTATGTTAAATTATGCAAGTCATCAAACACCCCAAACTTATAACTTTGTGTGTCCTCAAACAAAAATAAAATAAAATAAAAGACACTTACCTATAAATAATATCAAGTAGACCCCATAGAGAATTACCATCACTCATCAAGCCATTATCTGAATTTAAATTTCATCATTAATAACTTATTCTTTTTACATCAAAGATAACAGAAAAATTAATCAAAAATTCAACAATTTTTCAAGCAAGAGTTAAGCATTCAAGTCCTTGAGTGTATGTGTGAAATAATCAATTTAACTCCAAACCACCAGCAAATTCAAATAAAAATAGAACAACTAAAATCAAAAGATTTTTCTCAAAACTTAACTCCATAAGTCCAATTTTTAGAAATCTTCTCCATTAATGTAATCAAATACCAAAATCAGAGATCAAAAGGTCTTTAATCAAGATTATAATGATAGGCCACAGGGTGAGGGCTAAGAAAGAAATGGATATAGAAAATTAAAGCAAACTGGGAAAATACTTTGTAAAAAAAACAATAAAAATAATATCCACTGGATTCATACCATAGCTCTTTCTCGAAAATATGCTCATATTAATGACAATATTGTTGCCATACTCAATAAGTGGGGTGCTTTTTTTTGCCACCTTGATACTCACCGACTTTTCTGATTTTCAACCCCTTTTTTATTCTTGTTTTTCACTTTCTTTTCTTTTCACACTTTGATCAAATAGAGAAAATATAATGTGTATTATTTCATTTGAACTAACTTTCTCTTTAAATAAAAATTTCCACCAAAGTATTTTCTCAAAATTTAAGGTAAATTCATGGTTTTTCAAGCTTAGAATGTGAATGGTTTATATAATTAAAAGAATGAATAAATGTTTATGTAAAATAAGGCTCAATGGGTTGACTATGGGAATACACCATGAAATGATGGCATGATAATTAAGACGTTGGGAAAAGCTTTTTGGTTGTGACAAAAAAATTGCCTATATCATTTCTCTAATGTTTGGTATCAACTAAGATTGCACCTCAAGGATCCATCAACAAATTCTAGTGCAAAACAAGATTGAACTTTCTTGATCTAGTTAATTCAACTCATTCTCTTTATAGGCAAAATAGAGTAGAAAAAAAATTGACTAGGTGCTCAATTATTTTTAAGGACAAATATTTAAATCAAATTACCCACAAAACTCTAACTAACATAATAGCATATTTTGAAGAAAAAAAAATTCTCAAAACTATCCTCAATCACAAATTTCAAAGTCATAGAAAATTCAATCATACTAAAATACATACTTGATAAGATAATCCAACAACTCAAAATTATAGGAGTTGACACCCCCAAACTTAAACCAAACAATGTCCTCATTGTAATTAAAAAGTGAGATAGATTGAAGAAATGAAAGGAACTTCCCTGTTTTATGATGGATCAGCATTAGTTTGTAATTTTTAGCTCTTTATTTCTGTAAAATAGACCATCATCAAAATCCAAATTATTCAAATATATAATAATGTAATAAAATAAAAGAATAAAAGAAAGTTTTATGGGCTACCTCCCATAAGCGCTTATTTTATAGTCTACAATCAGACTTTTTAATCTTCATCGATTAGGGTTTTGAGGATGAATAAATGTACATTTTCTCTCTACTTGTTCTCTATAATAGTACTTTAATCTCTAATCGTTAACTCTGAATATAAGCTATGCCTTGTCCTTCAAGTCTATTGCTCCAAAAAAGAAAACTTTGTCAATTATATAAAGACATGTCCATCTTGATCTCAACTTACCCAAGAAGAGTTTTAGTCATGAATTGAACAACAAAACATGCTGTATAGAGCAATTTCACGCCTAGAAATATGTTTGTCATGCCACTTCTCTGTCTATTTTTTGTAGATATTTGTATTTTCATAAGCATTATTTTGAAACTCATCTATCTTATTCAATTGAAAAGGTGGTTTTTACATACTACCTCTAAATCAAAAATAAGCATCTTTACAGTCAAATAAGCTTTATGCTCCAACTCAACAAGGAGATAACATGTTTTTCCAAACACTAATCGATAAGGAGACATCTCGATATGTGTTTTAAAAACTGTACGGTATGCTCACAAAGCATCATCAAGATTTTAAATAATAATAACGAAAATTAAAATTAAAATTAAAAAACAATAAATTATACTAGTAATCAAGTATATATATATATATATAAACATTAATGACTTTAACAGTCAAAGTTTCAGCCCACTAGGAATAGAGTCCTAGCTGCAAATTGGGCCTTAGCTTATGTTAAGTCCAACTTCGTTGATTGGATAATTCAGATCCAAATTTCAAATGGGCGTCAATCTTAACTACCCAATTACAACTAATTAATTTGTTGTCAAAATTACGAATGGTTTGGAAGAAGTGATTTAAAGTCTCGTTTTTGCATAGGGTTGTACCTGATTCTATGATCTATATAAGATGGGGTTTTTTATCTATGATGGTTATTTTCTATTCAATAGTTTAGAAATAGGCTTATTTATGTTTTAGTTTAGAAATAGGCTCCTTATGACCCATTCAACAATTAGCAGGTCATTTTTTTTTATCTTTTTCCAGTTTTTCATCTAATTCTATTTTTCTCTCTTTTTCTCTAATCATCATTTTTTTCATCTCCTTATTTTCTAAAAAAATCAAAAATAAAATATTCTCTTCAACCAACTTTTAATAAATAATAATTTATATTTATATAATAAAAAAAATATTTTTATAATAAATAAATTATCAAAATTTTATTATAAAATAATTTAAAATAATAATAAATTATAAAATTTAAATTATTAAAATTATTAAATTTTTTACTAAAATAAATTATAGACATTTTAAAAAAATAAATTATTTAAGATTAAAGAAATTAAAAAATAGATTACATTATAACACATATCTTTAATATTATTATAATTTTAATTATTATTAAGATAACAAATATTTATTAACAATAATTTGATTTAAGTATTAAAATATAATTAATTAGATATAATTTATTATATTAATAATAAAAATAATTATAATAATATTATATTAGATAATATTTTCACACAAAATTTGTGATATAATGTTCTCTTTTTGTATTGTATATTGTAAAAAGTTGTAGAGAGAGACTTCACAATTTTTTTTAATAATTTAATTTTTTTATGAATATTATTTTTACATCATAATTATAATTATTTATTATATTTAATAATAATGTATTATATTATTTAGGTTATTTTTATTATAATAAGATAAATTAATGTTATAAAATTTTGCAAAACAATTATGTAAGTTATAGTTTATTAAAAAAGTTATAGTTTTTATGTAATTTAATTATTCTTTATTATCACATTTTTTCTCTCTTTTTTTCATTTGTTTTTTCTAACTCCAATTGCATTTTCTCTCTCCTTTTTTTTAATTAGCAAGCCCATCAATTAAGTTTTTTTAAAAATTAATTATTTTTGTCTTTTTCTTCTCTCTCTTCCACTAATTTCCATAAACTTGTTTTTTTAAAATATACCCATTCACCAATTTTTAATAAATAACAATTTATTTTTATTATAAATAAAAAATAATAAAATAATTTATATAAAAATAATAATGTATTATATTATTTATGAATTATCAAAATATTTAGCAAATCATTTTCAATATATGTATAAATTTATATTTATTTTTTAAAATAAAATTTTTAATATATGATATGATAAAAAAGATTTATGTATTTAAAATTAATTATAAATTTATAAGATGTTAATATATTTTTTATATTTATAATAATTATGTTTTATAAAATAGAACTAATATATCTTTTTTTTAAATAGAATTGGTTAAAAATTTTGTTTTCAAGTTTAAAGTATGATTTTGCCTATTTTTTAAAAAAATCCTACTTATGCTTTTATAGGCAAAACCACGTATAAGATACATAATATTTGTACAGTGATAGGGCTATAAAATATCTTTAACAATTTAGTGATAGGATATCTAGGTTAAATATTTTTTTCTTTCGGGTTTGATTTTGTATTATTTTTTATCAATTTAATAATATTCGTATTTAATGTATTATACGACAAAGTAATATAAAGATAATAATTTTATTAAAATATTTTCTAAAATATGTCAAATATAATTTTTATTAAAAAAAATACAAATAAATTACTTTAGTTACTTTTTTTAAAAGAATTATTTATGTTTAAAAAATAATCGATTTATTTTAATTCATATTATTAAATTTAAATTACATTTTTTAAAATATTTTTTAATCTAATGTTCATAAATATATCATATTATATGTAAGTTTTTTAAAACACAAAATCAACTTTATAAAATTACATGGAATTAACTTTTTATTTTTGAGCATATAACTATTTTTTAAGAGTACATATAATTAATTATTTTTATTTTTTTAATAATTATAAGAATTAAATCAAAAAACTTGGTTAATTAAACATATTATAGGACTTGCTTATTGACAGTCACTTTAATTTTGAAATTTAAATGAACCAATTCCCTGTAAGGTGTCTATATACGAGGGAAGAAGTAAAATATTTTAAGTGTCTAATTAAACTAGTGTTGTAATTTAATTTTTAAAATTATTGATAAAATAAATAATAAATATTATATGTTTTTTTTTAAAGTTAGTTATACATTTAAAAGCCAAACGGTATATCAATAATATAGCTTTATGAAATTAGTTTTTTTTTTGTATTTTATTTTAAAAAATTACTTATAATATAAGATTTATTTATGAATATGAGATTATAATGTTATGAAAAACTAGCAAGGAGTTAATTAATTTCAAATCAATATCTTTTTTATTTTTTTTTTAATTTAAATTTAATTATATAAATTTAATTTTTTAAAAAGAAAATGACTTGAACGACTTATCCTAAAAAATTAATTAAAATGATCCATTTATAAAATAAAATAATTTTGAGAGCACTTTCATCCAAAGGATAATGGAAAAGAATTTAGAATATTTATGTATTTAATATATATGATAATTTAAATTAAATGTAAAATATTTTACCAATAATAATAAAACTTATTATATCACACATATTTTAAAAATATATTAAAATATTAAAATATAAGAGGAAAAGACCAAGGCAAAGGTGTGAGAAACACAGACAATGATATCGGACAAATGAAGTGGTCGTACCGACGTAAACGGAACGGAGATCTAGCGGCCCCAAATTCGATATAATCTGTCATCCTTACTCTTTTTCTTTTCAAAGTTTTCAAACTTAGAAGAGAAGCAAACGACGGCTCAGCAACGGTGTCCCATTTCTTTGCTTCCTAATAATAATCATGTTCCAAAGCCCACCCAATAATACTTTATATTTTTTTAAAATTTATAATATCATATGAATATCATCACTATTTCTTTACAATATAGTGGGATCTGCCATTAATATCATTTTTTTTTATTATACCTTTCATTTCATTCAAAGGAAGGAGAAATAATGGGTTTTTTTATGTACATATTTTCGATAAAATGAATATTTTAGTATCGTTATTTTTAATCGTATTGGATTTTAGTTCAATAACTCTAAAAAATGATATATTTTGTTTAAAATGTGTGTTTTTAAAAACACACATTTTGAGATTAAAATGTATTATTTTTTTAAAAAATTATAAAATTAAAATAATTAAATTAAAAATTACTTAAATAATTTTTTTTTTCTTTCAAAAGGCTACGTAACCATTCACACTCTACTCCATATTTTTTTATTTGCAAAAGAGTAGTTAGCTTACTCTTGTAAATTGTTTTGATGTTCGTCGTCAAATTGGATATCAACGTCTGCTTCATTGTTATAATATATATATATATATATATATATATATATATATATAGCTAGTTTTTGAATTATGGAGCAAAATCCCCTTTTTCCATCCTTTTTATCTACTCTTGCGTGTTATATGAAAAAGGGCGGAGTCATCAGTTATTTGCTTAGGGCCAAGTACAATAGATCAAATTTTAAAATTAATTTCTTATAATAATAAAATTTTATTTAGAAGATAGAAGCTTGGCCAACCAAATCACCCTTTTTTAAATATAATTTTTTTAAAATAATATGTTAATTTATATATAAATTACATAAATAACTTATATATAATTTTTAAATTATATACAGTATACATATATTATATATACAATTTGCATATTATTTTGAAAAATAATAATAATTAAACTCTACATTGATACAACCAACAATCAATTTTTCATTTATTAATTCATGTTACATACTACATGTTTATTAAGGGCTAATAAGTGCTAACTCGTTAATTTGTACTCCAAGAAGTTTTACAATAATAATTCATGAAATAAAGTTATTCTTTTCTTTGATATAAAAAATCAATTTTTTTTTAATTAAGAGCTAGTAAGTGGTAATTCGTTAATTGGTACTCCAAGCACCAAGCCAACACACTATTTCAAGCTAAAATACACAAAGCTGTTAGAGCTAATGGCTTTAAAAAATATACAAACAAAGAAACCATGCAAGAGCCGAAACCTTTTTTTAAAAAAAGAAAAGAAATAAAAAGTTTATAAAAGTTTAGAAATGTAAATCCAAGCCAAATGTCTAATTAATATTATTTAGACAATGTGAACCCAAAGAAAGTCGAAAGTTTTTTTTGGTGTGCTATATACGTTGGATTTAGGTAATTAAGAGTTTGTGATGATATAATACGATTGTGTACGTAAGAAGTATCCACGATGAAGAAAAAATTAGTTTGTTATTTGTGTTTGTGATGATGTGCAATCAAAAGTAAATAAAGTTATTGTATTTTTAGGTTTTTTATTTTGAGTCTCTGTTAGATTTAGTTGTAAATAGGACTTTAAATTTGAGTGTTATTTTAGGTTATTAATATTATTCTTGAGCATATAGGTATTAGATTAAGACTATTATATTAAGAACTGATATTAGTAACATTGGACGTAAATTAGGTTAATTTGTCAAACCATGTTAAATTTATTATTTCTTATTTTCTTGTTTATTTTTGGGGCTTTCGCCATACCCAACAAGTGGTATCATACCTAATGGTCGTGAGATTTTAGTTTATGGAAGATATGGGAACAAGAAGGTTTGATTATGGCAATAACAATGTCAAAGTTACGTGGGTTCAAAAAGGGCTTCTTAAGATACATTTGAAGAAGTAATTGTATACCTTGATGTTGCATGAAGGTGGTGACATTAAAGGTAATGTAAATAAATTTAGATGATGAGTTTTTGAATTGCTACGATTTGATGTGAAGATACAGGAGGAATATTAGCTAATGATTTTGTTGTATTCATTGCTTGAGTCATATGGTTCATTGGTGTCTTCATTGATAAAAGGAAATAAAAAATTGATGGTAGATGAAGTGTTAACAACTCTTTTGAAAACTGATAATAAGAAGCAACTTACTAGTTTTGCATATGAAGATCGTCTTGTTATAAATGAGGATTTAAGAGGAAGCTTGATTATTGGGAAAAGAAAATTTAGGAAGATATATATGTAAGATATATGTGAATATTGGTGATATTCGTGAACAAAACATTTAGATGTAGACTAGTTTCTATGTGCATTTTCATGATTGTTATTCAAAGTTGAAGAAATTTTCGAGCTTCAAGTCAACATGTTTTAGGTATATACTCATCCTTATGCAAGTTAGAATACATGCTATACACTTAGGAATATTTGGTATATTCTTTAGTCGATCAATCGAATGGGTTAGATCGATTGAGGATCAATCTTGTACAATTTATGTCCTTTCAGGATGATTTTTAAATTAGGATAGATCGATCATGTTGGGTTCGATCGATCAAGGATTGGATTGATTGAGAATTGATCATATTCTATCAAGATGATCTCGAGTTTATTTTAATTTTTGTTGGATAGAATGAAAAGGGTTTCAATAAATCAAATATACAGGTCGATCGATCAAGCTTGAACTGGATTGAGCGGATGGGGTTTCAACTTATAGCATATTTTTCTACTTGAGCCATACTCTTCTTTTATCTTATGGTCTCTATTAATTATTTCTATATGAATTATTTAATGGATATAATGGTAATAAGTCCTTAACCTAGCATTAGGGTTTCATCTTTCCTATATAAATAATGCAATGCTCCATATTTCAATTAACCACATTAATTATATTTTTCTAATAATTTTTGTGTTTTCTCCCTCAAATTATTTTGCAAAAACTAAATCATATTTTTTAGGCTTCTTTCTTTAATTAATATATCAAACATTATGTAGTTATATTTGATTGATTGATAAGCCTATTTATTTTATGATGTTGTGATTATATGTTCATAGAGCTTCTTCTTTATTAGGTTCTTGAATGCTTGATCAAATAATTATATGTATGATCATAATTATTTGATTTAATTATGTAAGTCCCGTTGTACTTGAGTAAGTGTGTTGAATTTCTACGTACAAAACACGATATCGGTTTTATTTTACTCAGTGTTCTATCTTTCTTTATGTAAGGTTGGTTACTAAGGATTAATAATTCATACATACACTTAGTGAGAAACACTTTGTATACAAGCATGTTTATACATACCACATGGTTGATTTTAGTAGTGTGCATACTAGGTTGAGAGTTCGCGAGCCTACGTTATTTCTTGTGGTTTTTGGCATGTTTCAGATATAGGTATTTATAGATAGTACTTAGCATTTTTAGAAACAAAAAAATTCAAATTTTAAGTACCTCACCAATGAGCTCTCTAACACCCTTTCCAATACCCCTAGTGAGGTGGCTGGTAAAGAGTGCATGTCGAACCCTATAAATACCCCATTATCTTCTCTTTACCCATTGTTTTAAAGAGTCAAAACTTTGTCAAAATTCACTCTAAGATTTTTATCTATTTTCAAAATTATTTTGGAGAGCATACATTTGAGAATGGGTCATTTTTATAATTAGCTATCAAATTATTATTTATGTGAGTATATGGTATGACTCTATATTTTCTGTATGTGATTTGATATTAATAATGGACTATGTGTCCCAGGATATTGTGAGTTAATACATTTCCATTTACTAATTCTTAGTTAACAATCACATCACATTAGATGGTTTTGGATATGGAAGACAATTGGGTTCGAGTGTTGAACCAAATAGTTGCGGAAGTAGCAAGTGAAGAGCAACAATAGAAAATTTGTATGAAGGTTATTTCTAATAGAGGTAATAATTGTTTTACTATCTATTAGTGTTGTAACTTGTTTATTATTTAGTGAATTATTTGCTACTAAGTGGTTTCTTGTCTTAAGCAACTTGAGGAAGTTACCATATAGATACGATCTCTATGTGGGTTTATCTCGTTATATCGAGTATTATGCATGATCACTTATTTAGCTAGTATGATATAAGTTTGTTGTGTATATGTCTTAATATATTAAAGCATAAACTCTAGTTAGAAAGTATTTGTTGTTTATTGGCTTTCTACTTTGATATATAATATATGTTATTCAAGTTATATGCTTTTTGGTCTTATACTATCTATGATTCTAATATCTGATTTGTATAAGTATTTATTTCCTAGTTTTTGCGAGTTAGAGCCAAGTCCTTTAGGAGTATATATATTCTTATCCTGATCATATACAAGGTCATGGACTCTTTTAGATTATTTAACTTTAAATAAGTTATCTTTATTGAACTTGTTCTTCAACTTTTGTTATAGGGTTGCTACATGATTTAAATTAAATGATTTATTCTTGAATCTTCTAGCTAGGTTTTTCATTATTGAATCTACTCTATGACACACTTTACACTTGTGTTATTATGCTAACTTTTCAAGTGCTTGTTAAATGATTTTGATTGCTTGTGTGACTTAAGTTTATCGAAACATTGGTTCGAAGTCAAACATCTACCTTGTAAAGAATGTGAAAGAAACAGTGGCTTGTAAGTAGATTAATATGGAGGCTTTATCTTAAAGGGTAGTATAAGACCTGACCTCGTAATTGAACATTAATTTTTATAGTGGATAGTTAGGTGGTTCAATGTATCAGTAATTTTTACTTTAGGTCATTGTTGTGGCTTAGGTTATTTTCACCTAAAATATCGTGTGTCAAGTTCTTATTTATTTATGCTTTATATTATTAACACACAACTAGATATCTGACCGATTGTGATTTTTTAATTAGTCATAATTTGAAAAATTACCTATTCACATTCTCTAATTAATTACATCTGTAACTTTAAACTTTCAATTGGTATTTGAGGATGTCACTAGATATACTTAGTGTTTGCCTAGGACCTTGTTATGAATCATTTGAGAGAGAGTTTATCCACAACCTTTGCACCTTTCTTTGTTGTGACTAACTACTTATAATTGAAGGCTTGTATGAAATCTTTTTTATATTCTCTAGATGAGAGTGTGGAACGCTTTTATATATGGTTGGGAGTAACCTATAGTTACCAAAGATAATATTATCACACCCAAACTAAGGAAAAAAATATACAATTGAAAATAAAACTGGTAGTAATTGAAATAAAAAATAAATAAATGCAATCTTTAATATAGTGTCCATTGATGAGATCCATCATTTCTCTAATGTTGATACTGCTAAGCATGCTTGGGATATTTGAGAGGTTGCATATGAGGGCACCATTCAAGTAAAAAGAATAAAACTTTGCACGCTAGGCACTAGGTTTGAATACCTTAGGATGGAAAAATCTAAAGTCTTCTATGAATTTTATGCTAAATTATGTGATATTTCTAACACCTCTTCAAATCTTGGAGAGAAAGTTGAGAAATTTAGGTTGGTTTGGAAGATTGTCTGCTCATTACCAAATTGCTTCCAAACAAAGGTCACTGTTATTGATGAAAGCAAGGATGTAGACACAATCAAACTTGAGGAAGTTGTTGACTCACTTCAAACCTTTAAAATGAGTTTTTGAACACTTGCAAAGAACATATGTATCGCTTTCAAAATCGACATGATTGATATTGGTGATACTGGCAACCAAGCTATTCAAATAATTAGAACTAAGAGAACTCAAAATTATGATTTTAAAGGTAAGAAAACTAAACCCACTAGACCTAAATATTTTGAATGTAATAGGATTGGTCATATTGCATTTAAATATGTTAATAAGAAGAAGAGAACTAGAAGAACTTTCAATGCTACACTTAGCAACTTAAAAAGTGACAACGACAATCCTAATAACTCAGAAAATTATGGCACCAACTACTTGAAATTTATTGCAAAGACTAGAATAAGTTTGACATTGATTCAAATTATAAGGAAAGTAATTCTGAATTCCCGCTAAATAAATTTGTTACCAATAATCTTGATGAATTATTTATAGATTTAGTGGTTGTAAGAGACAAAATGATCGGTTACTTGTTGAATTAACCAAACTAAATGATAAACTTTAATCCTATGAAATAAATTCCTTGGTTATAGAAAAAGAAAAAATTGAGATGTTTGAACTTGATGATGGATTCAATTCAAGTTTATAGATCTTGTACAGGAAAATAAGAATCTTATGGAGGAACTTGAACAATCAAAAGAAGCTAGAAAGAGTCTAACAATTAGAGCAAACAAGATAAACAAAGTTGTTGGCTATGGAAAATCTTTTGGAGAAAAAAAGGATTAAGCTATGCCATCATCTCCAAAAGCAACACAATTTTAAAACCTACGAACCCTTCTTCTTCAAACACTACACATATACCTTCAACATCAAAGATTACATTTGTAAGGCCTTCTAAGCCTACTTCTACTATTACTTAGACACAAAGAACCATTGCACCAATAATTAATAAAATTATTAAGTTTGTACTTATTTGTCATCATTATGATAGGAAAAGTCATATTAGGCCAAAGTGTAGATTTTTGTTGGTTGTTGCCAATGTCATTAATCATTTTCATGCTTCTAGTTATAGGACTCATTATTTTGATCAAACTATGAATAGTGTGTAATTATTCTACTAGAAAGCATGAAGTTATTGGTAAAAAGGCAAGTAAAATTCAACACATTTAATTTTAGGACTAATTATCATCATCTTACCATGCATATTGTATCTTTAATTTGAATGAATGTGAAATCTAAAAGAGATGTTAAGTCCAAGAACATGCCTATGAAGACTAAGGTAGTTAAGTTCCAACCCAACAAAATAAAGAAACCAAGATTCAAGAAAGTTTGGATTATGAAAGATTATTTCTTTTTGGTCACCTAACCGTCCTTTATTGTTCATCTAGACACTTTTGTTTGAGTGCTTAATTGACCCTAGGTAAGCATATTTAGTTTGTTTGTTTTTTATGTTTCTTTTGAATTTAAAAAAAAAGTGGTAGATTTGTTTTAATAAGGAAATAGACTTTACGTACTACTTTTCTTTACAAACTTGACTTATTTTGATTGACTCTTTATTGTGTAATTTAGTATTTTAATTTATGCATTTACATATTTTTTCACATATGATTATCGGCGTTGACAAAAACTTACTTACACATTCATTGAATATATATATCATGCTTGTGGTCTATCATTAGTTTTATAATATTTCAAAGTGTGAGTTAACCTTAAGTGCAAAGCTATGTTTTAACTCTATTTTTCACTTTCTAAAATTTTATTGTAGAGAGACACCTAGTTTAAGAGGGCTAGTTACTGTCATATATGCAACTATCACAATGAACATGGAGTACTATCTTATTACTAGAGTGAAAGTCATCATACCATGTTTATGACTAGTGCATAATTCCTTAAACAAAAAGAAGGGAAAATAAAATAGTAAAAGCTTTGCATGCACAAAAAGAAAGAGTCAAAAGTTTGAGGAAAATAAAAAATAAAATAATCAATCCATATATATATATAAAATAGGGAATAAAATTTTAAGTTCTCTCTTGGTAGATATTTTTTATTTGGTGAAATTGAGGATTCAATTGTATTTTTTTCATAATAAGTGATACTCTTTAATTTAAATCTTTCATGACTGATCACAAATGAATTAAATGACATACTTTTGATGTTCAAACATGTATCTTATTTTTGATGATTGTCAATATGTCACTATATATGTTTAGTATGTCTGTGTGTCTTCTCAAATGAATGTTCTATTCTAGTCATGTTTAAATAAGTCCACTACCTTTTTTTTAAATGTTATTATATCTCAGTCGATAATTTTTTTATTTTGGAGTGTCGTATAACTTAGAGATAGTTCATTCATTACATACATTACATGCTTGTTCATAATGTTTTATCTATACTTCATAGTTAAATTATTTTTTCATATAACATAAAGGGGGAGATTTTTTATTAATGAGAGAACTATTGCACACAGGTGATAACACATTGATTAAATGTTCTATTTTTTATTTGTTATTACACATAGGGGAAAACTCTTAATCATTATGTGTTCATTTTGATATGCCACACGATGGGAGTAATTTTTAATACTTATATATTTTATCTGTTATTAATCACTGCTTATGTTTGTTTGTTTGCTTTATTATTATTATTATGTACACTAAATTAATGAACAATGAGTCATTTAAGACAAATTATATGCCTATCTATTGTATTTTTTCTAGTATATATATGAGTTGTCAAGATACAAGCGAAGATGGCTTCACTAGATCATAAAATAGTACCACTATGTAAAATTTATTTTTTCCTATTAGCGTCATGTAGTGAGGGAAAGGTTTTGTCACACAAATATGCCAAAGAGGAAAGGTTGTAAGGTATATGTGAGTGTTAGCGATATTCTTTACAAAACATTTAAATGTAAACTAGTTTCTAAGCTCGCTTTCATGACTATTATTCAAAACCAAAGAAACTCTTGAGCTTCAAGTCAACATGTTTCAGTTATATTCTCATCCTTATGCATGTTAGAATACATGTTATACACTTAGAAATATTTGGTATATATTTTAGTCAATCGATCAAATAGGTTAGATTGATCAAGGATTGGTCTTGTATGATCTATGTCCTCTCGATGATTTTTAAATTAGGATGGATCGATCATGAAAAAGGACTGGATCGATCTAGAATTAATCATATTTGACCTACTTGGTCTTAATTTTATTTTAATCATTACTGAATTGAGAAAAAAAGTGTTTCGATCGATCAAACATACAAGACCAATTGATTGAGCTTGGATTTGATTGAGCAGCTAAGGTTTCAACTTATAACATATTTGTTTACTTAAGCCAAACTATTCTTTTATCATATTATCCCTATTAATTATTGATCTATAAATTATTTAATGGACATAATGGTAATTGGTCCTTAACCTAGCATTAGGGTTCCATCTTTCTTATACAAACAACCTAATACTCCATATTTCAATTAATTACAAGCATTATATTTTTCTAATTATTTTTGTGCTCACTCTCTCAAATTATTTTGGAAAAACTAAATCATTTTGTATTTATGCTCCTTCTTAATTAATCTATCAAACATTGCGATGTTATGTTTGATTGATTGATAAGCCTACTCATAATTTAAAAAATTATCTATTCATCCCCTGTAGTTAATTAGATTCGTGACTTTAAACTTTCAATATTTACGTAGAGATAGAAATTGGTTCAAGCCTTGTCTAAGATGTGACATTAAGTGTTTCTATTTTCAGAAAAAAAAAAGACATATCAAAAGGTGTTGTAAAGAAAGATTTAAGGCCATAAGAGACTTTAATGAGAAGGAAAGAGAAGGTTATCAAGGAACAAAGGTGATTGGAACTTGTAATACCTAGAACAATGTAATTTTTGTGACAATATGTGATGGTTTTCAATATTATTGGATTTTAGATCATGCTTGCTCATTTCATATATAGACAAACAAGGAGTTGTTTGATAGGTATAATCCTTGTGATGTTAGTCATGTTTTAGGCTAATGATTCAAGAAGTAAGGTCATCAATATGGGTAATATTAAGATAAAGACATTTGATGGAGTTGTCTAGACATTAAGTGATGCGAGAAACATACCCAATTTAAGAATGAATTTGGTTTCTTTGAGTAAACTAGATATCTTGGGATATGATTTTTCAATCAAGAACAAATCTATAAAGGTTGGTAAAGATTCCTTAGTTATTATGAAAGGGAAAAAGGAAGGTAGCCTGTGTAAGTTGATTGAGGGATCCTATTAGAAATGAAGCTACGGCCGTTGTTAAGGATAAGATAGGTCAAAAGTTAAACTTGAAGTCTTACAAAAATGATAGAATTATGAAACAAGAGAATTAGGTTAAATTTAATGAAGAGATTATGATTTTTTGTGATACAAGTATGATATTAAAATGTTGCTCTTAAGGTGGAGCAAGTTCAAGTAAAGCTGTATTTGGTTGAAGATGAAGTAGTAGATACACCTTACCCATAAATTGGGTGTAATAAGAGTGCGTATAGACATGGCATAATTGATATTTGATGTTTTTTTTTTCAACCAAGGTCGAGATTGTTAGAGTTAATTGCTTTAAAAAATATACAAACAAAGAAACCAAGAGCCAAAACATTTTTAAAAGAAACCAAAAATTTGTAAAAGTTTGGAAATATAATGCCTTAGAAGCCAAAGGTCTAATTAATATTAATTTTGTGAATCCAAATGATAAAAGTTAATTTTTTTTGGGTGGGTTATATACAATGGATTTAGATGATTGAGAGTTTGGGGGGATATAATATGGTTATGTATGTAAGAAGCACTCACGACAAAGAAAAAACTAGTGTGTTATTTGTGTGTGAGATGATTTCCATCCAAAAGTAAAGAATATTATTTATATTTTTAGGTTCTTTATTTTGGGTCAATGTGTGTGAGATTTGAGTGTAAATGAAACTTTGGGTTTGAGCATTGTTTTGCATTTTTAATATTATTCTTGTGATACATGGTGTATTAGGTATTATGTTAAGACTCTTGTATCAAGAAGTAATATCTGTAAATTTATTTTTAACATTGCATGTAGACTAGACTAATTTGTTGAACCACATTAAATTTTTTGTGTCTTATTTTCTTGTTTATTTTTTGCATTTCCACTGTACCAAAAAAAATTATAGCATATTGAGACTAGAAACAACGTTGGAAAATATACATAAGAAACAAAAGAAACTATAAAGAACAACAAAGAAACATCTCAAATTTAACAAGAGTATATCAATCCTTAGGCAACAACAACACACCACCACAATGACCCAAGCTCTTGTGGATAGCCATGGTGTTAGTGATAGCACACATGTTGAACACACTCGTAAACACCTTGCACACTTTGTTATCACAACTAGGGTTGTCCAACGGTCTAGTCCGGTCCGATTTTTGTTAAAAAACTTTAACTGGACTGGACCGTTTATATTACTCGGATCGGACCGGACCGAACCGTTTGAAACGGTTTTAAGAAATAAAAACCAGACCGGACTGTTTGATTTATAAAATGGTTCAGTCTGGTTTGGTTCCCAGTTTGGTTCGATTTTTTTATAATTTAATGAAGAATAATGTGAAATTTTTAATATATTATTAAATCGGTCCGATCCGGTTCGAACAGTTTAAAATTAGTACAAACCGGACCATTTGATTTGTAAAACCGTTCGGTTTGGTCCCGTCCGGTCTAGTTTTACGGTTTGGTCCGATCTGGTCCAGTTTATAGACACCCCTAATCACAACAAGAAGATTGTTTCTTAGCAAGCTTTGTATCACGTCCTTTGATCTTCATACTCTAACAAGAAAGCTTTTCTTCTCACTTGAACAAGCTTCTCCTCGGAGTCAATAAAAGCACCAAGATTGAGATAGCATAACAATTGTAAAAGTAAGAACCATGTTATCCAATCCACTAAGTATATTATCCATAGCATATCGAATCGCAACTAGTAAAAGAAACTAATAAATGGAATCGATCAAAAACAACATGGAGAGATGAAGCTAAAAATCAGAATGACTCCATAAAGATAGAACCAAATCTTGATTACAAAGATAATTACTTAAAGGAATCACAAGGAAACATGAGAGATCACAGATAGTCTCTTGTTGTTGATGATTCCAAATAGCTTGAAAACTCACCCTAAATTACCTTGCAAGCTAGTATCACAATGTATGAAGAATTAATGTTCTTGGAAAGAAGAAGCAATAAAAGATCATAAAAAAAAGTTAACAAACAATGAACAAAATTAGAAAATGAGTGCAATAAACACAACTCACATAAACAAAAAGTTGAACAAAGACAATCCAAGGACTATATGAATTGTGATGGTGATTGTTCCTAGTAGAGTTGAAGTAAAGTAAAGCTTTGATAGATCTATATTTTCTTAGGAAATCGAAGGAAAGTCAATGTTGGAATTGAAAATATAGAGAAATACAAGACGAGACGAGGATTTGGTAAACAATTAATGAAGAATTTGGTGAAACAAAACAAAGATAGTGAAAAACTAGGAAAATCCTCAAAGAATTTGGTAAAATTCAAAAGCTTTAGCGAGCAAGAGAGTATCAATAATTCTTTACACATTTGATATTACAAAATTCACATATCCACCTCCAGTAATTCTTCTCTTGCAATGATAACCAAAATTCACATATTAATGATAGAAAAAATTATTTACTCAATACTAAAAGAGTCGTATAATTTGTTGTGATGTTGCACATTAGCCTATTACATCCACAATAATTAAGATGTGGAGGCAAAAAAAGTTTGATCATCTTTTTTTCTATTTTTTATTTTGAAAGGAGATATACTCACTGCATGGGTGTTAAATTTGATCATCTTATCAACCTCATAAGATAATCTTTTAATTTTTAAATACTTATTATTTTTAAACATGTGTTTAAAAGCACCAACAAATATTATTATGTTTCTAAAAAAATGTTTTGGATCATAGTTATTATTCTTAAATCTATGTTCATATGAATTTCATTTGAGTATAAATTGATTAGAGAGTTTAAAATTAAAAATAATGTAAAGGGGATTAAAAACAAAAACAACTTTTTAATAAATAAGTTATGTCGAATTAAATCATTAATAAATATATTATTATCGTGTTTGGTTATTTTAAATTTAAATTATTTTGAATGCTTTTGTCAATTAAAAAAAACATAAATGCATTAATGGAACCAAAAATAATTTAATATGTTATTATGGATGGTGTCATATTCTATGCAATTATTAATTAATATAATAATATTAAAATATTAATTTTAGGAATCAAATGGTTTCGGACAAATTGGATGTTAATTATGGACTTGGACAAGTTAGAATAATTTTTTTCGTTCGGTTGGGTGAGTGAGCCGAAGAAACGATTTGATTATATATATATATATATATAATACAAAAAAAAAATTATTATATCATTTGATATTTATAAATAAAATAAACTATTTAGATCTATATCTGATGAGATAACAAGACGTAACATACATATAAATATATAATATAAAGAAAAAAACTTTAAATTTGTTACATTATTTAATATTTACAAATAAAATATACTATTTTAAACGTATATATGTTATGAACCAACAAAAAAGTGAAATTATAAGTTAATTTATATAATTTATTTTTATACAATCATTTAATAGAAATGATAGAATTGATACAAATATAAAATTTAAAATAACATTATAAATTTTATTATAGTATAATTTTTTAGAATTATATGTATAAAATGTATGTGTATGTATTTAAGTACTTAATTGTTCAAAGAAATACTAAAAAACTTAAAATACTAATATATAAAAAAATAATTATTGATCTAAATAATAATATAGTAAAATTAAATTTAAGTTTAATTTAATTCATACATGAGTTAGATAAAAAATATAATCATAACTTCATAACTTCAAAGTATGATAAGTACAAAATACCCTATATAAAGCGTGAGATTAAATCTTAGTATTATCATTATATACATTACATTTAAAAATATACTTTTTCAAATTCATGTTATAAATTTAGGATTCTTGATATTATCATTGTGTATAATGATGTTTTAGAAATTCAATTTTCTAAATTTGTTTACTTTTTAAAAGTGTAGAACGATGATGAAGTCAAATCATTACATTTAAAATTTAAAATTTAAAATTCATATTATAAATTTAAGAGTTTTGATATTATCATATAAAAATGGTGTTTAAAAATCTAATTTTAAAATCTTATTTAAATATAACTTAATTCATACATAAGGTAAACAAAAAATATAATCATAATTTTATAGTGATATGATAAGTATACAGTGTTTTATATATATAAAGCAAAAGTTGTTAGTATATGATTTTATTAATTAAAAATAGTATATGAAAAGTAAAAAATAAAAGGATGTAAACAAAGTTAATAAAAATAAAACTTATTTACAATCAAAAAATAAAAAAAATATCGAGGTGTAATTTAATACATGAGTATGATATAAGCTTAATCATAATTTCATAATGAAGTGATAAGTATATAGTATCACATTAAAATCATAAGTTCATATCTTGATATTTTCATTATACTTATTACATTTAAAAATCTAATTTTATATACATATGGTACTTTAAAAATTAAATTTATGAACTTTAAAAGTAAAAAAACTTAGATATAATTTCATAGTCACGTAGTAAGTATAGATGGTCATATTCAAAACTATAAATTTAATTCACGGTATTGTTATTATATGTATTGCATTTGAAAATACAATTTTATAAATTCATAGTTTAAATTTAATAGTTAAATAGTAAGTATAGAGTGTCACATTCAAAACTATAAGTTTAAGTCATGATACTTTTATTATACATATTGCATTAAAAATTTAATTTTATAAATTCATTGTTTAAATTTAATAGTTTTTGATATTATTATTCTATACAAATTGTGATTTAAATTTTTTTAAAATTATTAACTATAAAAAGTCATAATTTTATACTTAGGTGTTGTTTGTTATTAAATATGTAACATACATACGATCTAATAAGTACATGTATCCCGCTAGGGTATAACGAAGATATAGGACTGGCTTAACAAATGATATGGGCCTAACGAGCTTGGTAGAGCATATAACCCAGTCGATAAAAGTACCTCGTTATCAAACGATGAGATCTTGGATGTCAAGAACTGGTGAAATTATGATATCCCGACGTAATCACGGTCTTCTCTCTCCATGAGCGACTTGTATATAACAAATCTCCCTTTATTTGTGTGTAATACTTGTAGCAATCTGCTTTCTATTTTTTACTACATATGTAACCATGCATACAAGTCCCTTATGCGTAACTTGCCACATGCGTAGGATGTCATACATATATATACCCCTTAAATGAGAAGAATACATGATCTATTCATTTTTTCATTTTTTCACTTCTCTCTAAGAATCACTAGAATCCCTAACTAGAAAATTCTCTCCAAACAGTTGTTAAGTATAGAGTGACATATTTAAAATCATAAATTCAAGTCTTATTATTATCATTATAAGCATTGTATTTAAAAATCTAATTTTTTTAAAATTCATAGTATAAATTAAAGAGTCTTATATTATTATTATTTACAAATGATACTTTAAAAATCCAATTAGTTCAAGTTTTAGTATTGTTACTATATGAATTACATTTAAAATCTAATTTTTTTTAAATTAATAGTATAAATTTAAAAGTCTTGATATTATCATAATAAATAAATAATACTTTCAAAAATTTAATAAGTACAAGTTTTGATATCCTTACATGACTTACAATTAATTTAAGTTTAAGTTTGGGATAAAATTGAATACAAATATTTTAACAAAATAATTTATATTTAAAATAATATTTAATTTTCTTAATTATTAAAATAGTTTCATTAATTTTTAATTTGTTTGTGATTTACTCTAAAATTATTTTTACATTTTAATAAATATATAATTCGAGTTGAAAATAGAAATCTACACATAAATTATTTTTACATTTTAATAAATATTTTTACTTGACCATTGGTTTATGTTTCTCATTACTATAAATTTTGGGTTTTGATATTGTGCATTTAGCTCCTGCTGTAAAAATGAAATTCCTACAATTAGACATTTATCTAGTTGATTTATAATGAGTTATATATGTGTCTAATTTGATTCCAATCAATATTGTTAGAAATATTGAATGATTGTATTGTATTTTATATCTTAAAAAATATACATGGTGTCTTTATATAAGAGTTATAAGTAAACTAAATATACCTAAAGCCCATAATATGATATACATTAGCAGATATGATATACATTAACAGTTTCTTCAAACTCAAGGTGGATGTGAGAACATCTTGTGGTTATCAACCAAATTACAAGTGCATCCCTTAGGAAGTGCCTTGGTGAAGATACCTGCAAGTTGATCGCTGGAGGAGACATGGAAAAGCTTGGAAGCACCATGGACAAGATGAGAAGAAATAAAGTTAAAGGTTGTTCAGGCTTATAAACAACATTGTTGTCTTGCTCCTGACCGATGTGGGACAATGATACTTAACAAACCTCTCCACACGACGGACAGAGGTAGACATAAGCGCCACAGTTAGATTGTGGTAGAGCTTAGGGTCCAAACACATAGAGACCAAGAGCAGAGCTCTGATACCATGTTTGAAATATTGAATGATTGTATTGTATTCTATATCTTAAAGAATATACATGATGTCTTTATATAGTAGTTACAAGTAAATTAGATATACCTAAAACTCATAACATGATATACATTAACAGATATGATATACATTAATCTGTTAACATATATATTTTAACAAATATAATTATTGATGGATATAAATTTAAATACTTAGACATGTATTCAATTTGATATTTTTATCAATTGTTCAAATTCTAATCAATTGATAATCATCAATTTTAATAGATAAAATTGAATGAAAGTTGTTCAAAGTTCAAGAATATTACCGTTATATTTTATATTAAGTTGAGGAGTTTTAACTAATATGAAGTCATGTAAGCGTATAACCATTTATTTTAATATCAACTTATATAGGTAGTAGGATGTAAAATAGATTCATTGGAATTTATTATTATTATTATTATTATGAATGTTTCGTTAAGTTTCAGATATCTGTAAAGATGAATTTTATCAATACAACATTGAAGATCACTAAAACACAAAAAGTACACTATGGGAAAAGATGATTATATTAAGAGAAACATCAAAATATTACAAGCTTCTTCTTGTTGTCCGTTTTTAATAATCTCCATCAACAATGATGGTTAGATGTATCAAAGGAACTCCAAATTAAACAAAATAATTATATCTTGCAAAAAAGTTTCAAATCTAAAATCCAAACAAAGACACACACGTTGGAGAACACCTCCATATATATAGTTAACAAGATGACCTAAAACAATTTACAAAATACTAAGCATTAAAAAAAAATAACACTCGATATAAATCAAGATCTAAGAGATTCAACCATATATAGTATTCCTTATTATGAAGGAAGACAATACACGAAACTTATTATTCCAAAACACTACTTAAACACACAAAACAAACAAATATTGAAACAAAACCTACTGAAGAGAGCTTCATAGGAAGAAAAACTCTCTCCGACAGGTCATAGTTGCCAAGACAAAGAAAAATTGGGGGATGGCTGAGAGAGGTGAACCTTATGATGAGAATGGAGGTTGATCTCTAGAAAGTTATATTTAAAAAAAAAATGGATTTTATATAAAACCTTGGGCAAAGGTTTCATTCATTACAAGAATTATCATTTTGGTTTTTTTGTTAATTTACTACTAATTATTATTTATTTCAACTTACTAATAAAATCATTTAAATTTGTTACAAATTATTATTATGTTATTTTCAACATCTAAATTAGCTACAAATTCTAAAGAGTTGATCACGCTATCCAAATTAACTACAAATTTTAAAGAGTTGATCACGCGACTAGCACGTGATCACCCAATAAGGAAACTTTTGTCATTTTACAATTTTATAGTAAAAAATATATAAATTTAAAATTGTATAAATAATCTCAGATTCAAGCGAGATTTAATATTCAGTATTTTTGGGATGATAAAATCTTATATATAATTTATTATATGATTTTAATTAGTATTAATTGTTAATATTATAATAACTTTTTATATTTTTTATTTTTATAAAAGTAGAGGGTTAAAATCAACTCTTTATATTAAGTGCTAATGGTTATTATTATATAAGAAGTTTTTAATATGAGAGGTTTTATTTCAATTCTCTAATGGGGACTTTGATTTTTTTTTTTTTGGTTGCAGTTTTTAATTTTTTTACAATAAATATTCAAAATAATGAAATGCCTTTAATTGGCGATCACATGCTAGTAACATGATCGACTCTTTTCAGTTCGATGTTAGTGTGGATGTTAGAGATAACAAAATACTACATTGAGATAAAATTAAATAACTTTAGTAGTAAACTGACAAAAAACAAATACTAGTAAATTCACCCAAAAATATAATTTTACTAATAATTGAAATATTTATTCTAATTTTTTTGACAAAAATAATTATCTTATAGCTGCCAAAATAAATTTAAGTATGAGCTTTAAATAGGTAGTGGTACCTCTAACTATGCATCAGTACGTTCATGTCATTAAAAATATTTTATTTTAATATCTAAATTCAAAAACATTTATCCTTTTCAGTTATTTTGAATATAGATGTCCCTTTTTATTTATTTATCAAATTTGTTCACTTATATCATTCATAGTAAATTAGACAAAGATATTTACGAAAATTCAAAACAAAAAAAATATATAGAAAAATTTACAGTTAAATTTTCTAATAGAAGAAAATATTTAATAATATGACTACTTATTTTATAATAAGTAAACTTTTTAATAAATGAAATAGTACATATTTATAACTAGAATAATAAAATTATATAAATTGAATTTTTAGCCTATAATTTAATGCCATTATTTTTTTAGCCTATAATTTAATGCCATTATTTTTTTGGGTGAATTATATTTTTGATCTTTATTATTTTGATCCTTTATCAAAATTTTAGTAACTTTTCATCCACTTATTTTTTTATAATTAATATATTTAGTCTAACATTAAAAATTATAATAAATTATAATGTCAAAATCAAAATTAATATATTAATATATATATATATTGAATTATTTATTCTCTTAATTGTAAAGTTTAACATATTTAATTTATTATTTTTAAATTTGAATTAAAATGATTAAATATGAAAAATAAGTGGAAGAGAAATTATAATTTTTTTAAGGGATCGAAGTGTTAAAAGTGATAAAGTTATTGGACGAAAATCATAATTCATCCTTATCTTTTTAATAAAATTGTCGTTAATAAAAATTTGTGACAATAATATTTAAATTGTGATAATATTATTATTCTAAAATTACAATAAATAAATAATTTTAAATTTTTATATCATTTTTATTAATTTTTTTAAATTAGATCAATAATAATGATAGTTATTAACATACAAAAATGAACGGCAAATGAATTATTTTAATCGTAAATAACAAAAATAACAATTAATAAGAATTATTCTATTTATTGTTATATAAAGTTTGATATGATAGTTGATGTTTTTCATACCACGTGTTATTAAAATTTTCTATTTAATACCTCATTAATTATTGGTATCTATTTTTATCATTAATTTTTATATTATTATTTTTTCTTAAATCTTTATAAATATTTTTGTGTAATTTGACTAAAAAAAGGTGTCAATAATTGAATTTTGGATGTCAAAATAAAACATTTTAATAACATAATATATAAAAGATTCCAATGCATTAAGTTGGAATTATATATAGTGAAATTAACCTCAAAATAATATATTATTTTTACAAAATGAGTGCATATCTTATATGTAAGTCTTGTTTATATTCATACATTTAGGTATAAAATGGATATAAACTAAATATGTCAATATTTACATACTATTTACAAATAATATGTTATTTTTATGATTGGTAATTAATGATGAAAAAATAATTCGATCAATTTATTTAAATTGAAAAATTCAATCCAATTTTTCTAATTCTGATCGAATTGGTTCATATATTTTATAATCGGATCGAATTTAAATTTGAATTAGATTATGATGGATAGATTTTACTAAAATTGTATTAAATTATTATTTTAATTTAAAAACAAATATAAATATTAAATATTTATAATAATTTAATGTGTTAAAGCATTTTTTTATTATTTTGATTATTTTAATTGTGAGTATAAATAATAAATTTTATTAAAGATTTATCAATTTAAAATTTAAATATTATATATATTATATTTTATATATGAAAATAATTCATATATAATTTTTTTATCTAAATCTTAACTTAAATAATTCAAAAAATATGATATTAATGGATTTAGATTGATTTAAATTAATTATATTATCGAATTAAATTTAGATTAAAATTTTTTAAAATTAATTTAAACCAAATTATATTCAAATTGGTAGACAAATTCGATCAAATATTTACTCGTAGTTGGTATAGATGGTGAACTATATAAGTTTGGATGAGAAAAATGGTGTGATGGTTTATTACGACGAGTTGTTTATTACTTGTATTTTATGAGCTTCAAACACCGTACTTATTTTAAAATTTATAAAAACTAATATTTTAAAAACTTATCATAAATAATACTATATTAAATATGATTAGATAATTATAATTATAATTTAAATAATATATTAATTTTTTTAATAATTAAAATATATTAGATGAATATAATTATTTTTATAATTATAAATTTTAAAAATATTATTTTTATTGTTAAAAAATAATAGATAATTTTTACTTTATTATTTAAAGATTTCAACGAAAAGTAACGAAATTCGAACAACAAAAGACTGACACGCACACTAACCAATCCACGATAGAAAGTCAAAAAATAATATTATAACATGCTACATGTATCATCATTATATATTGTAATTTTATTATAATTATAATTAATATATTAAGTTTTATTAAATATAATTATATTTATTTATAATATTATAACATACAAAAAATTATTTTTGAGTTTTCATTCTCCACCACCACTATTTTTATTGAAGTTTAATTTTAAATTAATAAATTTTTGATTAAAAGTATAAAAAAATTTATTAATAAGAGATAAGAGATAAAAATATAATAATAATAATAATTATTATTATGATTAAAATACATAAAATATTTATTATATTTTTAAAATTTAATACATAATATCACTATTAATAAATAAAAATTAATTGTTGCAATAAGAATTCAGATATTAGTAATATGGTTACTTTAATTAAAAAATAATTAACTAAAAAAATAATGAAAATATAAATATAAAATAAAAGAATATTGTAAATTATAGTTATAAAAATAACATATTTTATATTTAATTATATATTTTTACAAAGAAAAGTTTTAGGCTATGATTAGTTATTATTTTTTGTGTTGAACAGTATTAATTGAAGTAATTTTTTTTTAATTTTTTATTTTCATAAAAAAGGAAGTTATGATTAGTTTGTGCAAACAAGTTTGAAATTAAAAAAAAAGCAATTGTTTACGCTGTTGGCAAAAAAAAAAAAAAAAAAAATTGTGTATGGTGATCTGACATTTTCATATTTAATGGTGGTAACCAGGGTGCATCTTTCACGACCATTTGCTGTATTATATCCAGACTCAGCACAATGGTCGCTATCGTCGAAGAGTCCTAGATCAGTAGAAGCTGCCTCTAACTCTGTTCATCCAAGCATTTATTTCACCCTTCTTAGCCCTCTTTTCAAATTTCCCTCCACATTGCTAGTAATAGTGTGAGACAGTGAGAGATATAGATGGAAACTCTCTCAGTTTCCAAGCTCTTAGTTTTCTTCCTAATATCCTTATATGTGGGTATTGAGCTAACCCATTGCGCAGTCACATATGATAAAAAGGCCATTATCATCAATGGCCAAAGAAAAATCCTCATCTCTGGTTCCATTCACTACCCAAGAAGCACCCCTGAAGTATTTCCTTCTCTTTCTCTGACTTTCACTTTAAATTTATCTGCATATGTTTGGTTCTCTTATGCCTTGATCGTGACATTTTGGGTGTTTTGTGAAAATGGGTTTCGCTTAGATGTGGGAAGATCTTATACAAAAAGCTAAAGATGGAGGTTTGGATGTTATAGACACCTATGTCTTTTGGAACGGCCATGAACCTTCTCCTGGAAATGTATGAATTTCCTCTGTTTCTATTTCTCTAGTGTTATAAATTATAAATTTATAATAGCTTCAGTTTCTGTAACACTTGGTAAATTAAAGAAGTTTCTCTAGTTACTAATTTTTTTAAACTTTTTTTTTCTCTTTGTTTTTACTAATTTTACGATCTGGGTTTTAGTATAATTTTGAGGGAAGGTACGATCTGGTACGCTTCATTAGGACTATACAGAAAGCAGGGCTCTATGCCCATCTGCGCATTGGTCCTTATATCTGTGCAGAGTGGAATTTTGGGTACGCTTCCACTACCTTCTTTCAATTTTGCCAGATCTCTGTATCTTTTTTTGTTTGTTGAACATTAATGGCTGGTATAATATGAAATTTTGATTTAGGTTTCAGTTTATTTCTTGCTACCTCTAACAGCTAAAAGCTAACTGTGTGCTTAATTTCACTGTCAATTTTTTTCTTGTACAGAGGTTTCCCTGTCTGGTTGAAATATGTTCCTGGTATCAGCTTCAGAACAGATAATGAGCCCTTCAAGGTATATCTATTTCCACTTTTTATTTACTTTTAGGAAGAAAAAATATGATCGAATTAAGAGGGTTATGTTAAAGCTGTAGTTGTTTTCATTAGGAAAAAAGAAAAAAGAAGAAGAAGCTGTAATTGTTTTTGTTACTAAAAATTGCTCCTTTTGGTTTTGAAGAGGGCAATGCAAGGATTCACCCAAAAAATTGTTCATATGATGAAAGATGAAAAACTATTTGAACCTCAAGGTGGACCCATCATTCTTTCCCAGGTATGAACTCTTAAAGTGCCCTGTTGTAACAGTTGTTAGTTTTTGCCTAAAGAAAAGGCCCAAGATATTTTAGACACTTATGACGCTAGATTTGTATTACAAACTCATATATTTATTGCTTGTTTTGCTTCTTTAAATTTTTTTTCTGTAGATTGAAAATGAGTATGAACCAGAAAGCAAGGCACTTGGAGCTGCTGGTCATAACTATGTGAATTGGGCTGCAAAAATGGCTGTTGGACTGGATACAGGAGTCCCATGGGTAATGTGCAAGGAGGATGATGCCCCGGATCCTGTGGTCAGTTTTCTCCATGTTTAGTTTCACTGTCAAATTGGTCTCAAAGAGTTGGTTTCACTTGATTATGCATATTTATTGTACTTTCTTGAATTTGAATGCCCATAATCCCCCTTGATCTATGTTTCACTCTGAGTTTTATGTTTTCTTATCATGGCAACAGATAAATTCATGCAATGGTTTCTATTGTGATTACTTTTCTCCCAACAAACCTTACAAGCCCGCAATGTGGACTGAGGCTTGGAGTGGCTGGTAAATATAAACTACTTCAATATTTTCATTCAGTGAAGTTTAGTCTGAAAGTTTTACTTTTTTTCTCATGCTCCAATTTGCTCATCTTCCTAACTATAAACTAGGTATACCGAGTTTGGCAGACCAATTTACAAACGACCAGTTGAAGATTTAGCTTATGCAGTTGCTCGTTTCATACAAAAGGGTGGCTCATATGTTAACTATTACATGGTAAGTTACCATGTTAACGTGGTATTTGTTTGAAAGTCGAATCCTCCAGCATAAACTAAACTATGGTTTATGACAGTACCATGGAGGAACCAATTTTGGACGCACTGCTGGAGGCCCATTTATTGCTACTAGTTATGATTACGATGCTCCACTTGATGAATATGGTAAGGACACCAGGACTACTTGCCTTTAATAATATTTTAGTTTCTTACCTGTCAACATGAATGAATCTATTGGTATCAGTTATGGTCATTCTGTATTCAAGAAGTACATAATTGGTATTTTGATGAATACTAATATGATTGATGCATTGAAGCTTAGTGTTATTTATTTGTTTTGCCCTCTCCTTCCCTAGCCCTTTAGTAGTAACTAACTAGTTAACTCTTTCCAGGTTTGATCAGGGAACCCAAGTACAGTCATCTTAAGGAGCTTCACCAGGCTATTAAACTCTCTGAACATGCCTTAGTCTCTTCAGATCCTACTGTTACTTCATTGGGGACTTATCAGCAGGTAATGCTTTGTAACACACACATACACACACTATATATGTTGTTAGTCGTATGTGAACAATGGGCTAGTTTCAGTTTATTTTAAAAATACTGCATAAAAAGTAGCAAGCATACTCAATCTTATCATGTCGCAGGCTCATGAATTCACTTCAGGGAAAAGATGTGCAGCCTTTCTCTCAAATTTCAATCCAAAATCGTCTGCTAGGGTGAATTTTAACAACATGCACTACAATTTGCCTCCTTGGTCCATTAGCATTCTTCCAGATTGCATAAATGTGGCATTTAACACTGCAACGGTAAACAAATCATAGTGTGATTGATTTGTACAATTAAGATGGATAAATAACATAATCTCTGCTAATATTTCTTTCTTTATAGTTCCTTTTTCATTCCACTCTTATTAAGGAAGTTTATCTCTTGATCCAGATGAGAGCTCGAACCACACAGACGCAAATGATTCCAACTAATACTAGATTGCTTTCCTGGGAGATTTTTGATGAAGATGTTTCTCCTTTAGATGTTAGATCAGGCATAGAAGCTGCTGAACTCCTAGAGCAGATAAATGTCACTAGAGATTCTAGTGATTACTTATGGTACATGACGAGGTTAGTTGCTGAGTTTTGTTACTTATAAATATCTGTTCCAAGTTGTTTTCTAGAATTTTGGCAACTAATGAACTGTATTTAGTCCTGTTTGTTGGATGATTTGGTAGGTTGAGTTTTTAATTCATACTCTTTGTGGTGTGGTTGCTTGTCAGTGTTGATATAAGCCCATCGGATTTAAACGGACAAAAACCTACTCTTACGATACAGTCAGCAGGTCATGCTCTCCATGTCTTCATCAATGACCAATATTCAGGTGTGCTGTAGTACCAGACATACTATACTTTGCAGTGGTGTTCAAATAGGTACTGTTGCTTGATCAACACTTGCCATTTTCTGTTACATTTTGGTTACAGGGTCAGCCTTTGGTACAAGAGAGCAGAGGCAGTTCACCTTTACTGGACCAGTCAATCTCCTACCGGGAACTAATAAAATCTCACTGCTTAGCATAGCTGTTGGATTACCAGTAATATTCTTTCAGTGTTAATATAAAATACACAATTCTCTAAACAAAAGAAACACTGGATATTATTTGAGTTACTGATCAAAGTTTTCTTTTTCCCTTTCCACGAAGAATGTTGGATTTCGTTATGAGATGTGGAAAACAGGAATCCTAGGTCCAGTTTTGCTCAATAGTTTAAAGCAGGGAAAGAAAGACCTAACATTGCAGAAATGGTCCTACCAGGTGAGACAATGAAACCTCTCCTTTAGCATCTTTATTTTTCATATTATAAATCTTTACTTCATAATGTTTTCGATGAATAGGTTGGGCTTAAAGGAGAGGCAATGAATTTGGTGTCTCCAGACACAGCCTCATCAGTAGACTGGATCCGAGGATCACTTGCAAGCCATAGTCCACAGCCTTTGACATGGTATAGGGTAAGAAAATAAACAGGTGGATAATTGATAATAAGTGAAATTATTACTCATGAACAGCTAATTAGAATATTTTATGAAAACTGCAGTCATATTTCAATGCACCAAGAGGTAATGAGCCATTAGCTTTGGACTTAAGAAGCATGGGAAAGGGACAAGTATGGATCAATGGGCAAAGCATAGGAAGATATTGGATGGCATATGCAAAAGGTTACTGCAGTTCATGTAATTATGCTGGGACATACAGATCGGCAAATTGTCAAGTTGGTTGTGGCCAACCAACCCAAAGATGGTAATTACTCTTGGATAGTCTTCACTCTTCTCTTATTGTATTATATATTTGTATTATATATACCCGGCAAGAAAATAAGAGTCAAGGCTTTAAGTAACATGTACACACTGTACATAATCGAATTGTTCTTAAAATAGCATATCAATTGTACATAGATAATGTACATTCATTTATATATAGTGTGTACATAAACTATATATGTACATATGTAATGTATAATTAATATGTTATTTTATGATCAATTCAATTAAGTAAAATATGCATATTTATCTATACAAAAAATATCAAAATAATAATATTTTTTTTTCTTTTCTACAGGTATCACATTCCAAGGTCATGGTTAAAGCCAACACGAAATTTAGTGGTGGTTTTCGAGGAACTTGGTGGTGATGTATCTAAGATTTCTTTGGTAAAAATATCAACGATTGTTTGAGAATCAAACAGGCACTCACTGAAAGATTGAAAAATAGTGTTGTCTTCATGGGCATATTGCCCCAACTATGAAGAAACAAGCTAAAGAGAAAGGTGATATAGGTGATAGAGTTATTTTCCTAAGAGCATTGTTTAAAAGTATTTATTGTGTGGAATTTCTGGGCATTTGGTAGCATGTGTTTATGAACTAGATTATATAATAGTTGGGGTCTTGTTCTTTTTGGCTTTTCGTTTATCCAAATATGGCATCATCTGTAAAGTTTAAATAACTTTGTTTAGTCTTCTTTGGTAACGAAAGTGGAGAAAAAGAATGGAGAGGGATGGGATGTAACTGTGCCTCATAAGTTATTGCAATGTAAGCACGCTACTTTAGGTTAAATTCAAGTTTAGTGCAAAAGTCTCATTGCTTTTACTGTTGTAGACTTGTAGTTAATATGTTTTGTACTCCATCACTGCCTTGAATTTGACATATGACATAACTAGTTTTGCAAGAGAATTTTATTTGAATTACTGTGTCTAGAGGCCAGGAGTATCATAAACTGTTTGTTTAGGATATGTTTGGATGTCCTACTTTCAAAACCAATGATCTCAAGACAAGTATTAAAGAGCTCTCTGTTCTAGAAGTTGTCTTGGAACAAGTGTTTATCTTTGAAAATGTTCAAAGAACTTATTAATGTCATTTTAGTTTATATATATATATATATATTAAGAGTGCATTTGGATACAAAACATTTCTAATAAAAGCGGTTCAAAAAATAATATTTTTTAGAAGGTGCACTTATGAAAAAGTACTTCTATCTTATATATGTGGGTTCCATAAATATTAATAGTGCCTTTTATTTTATATATATATATTATGGTTTTTCAATGGTGACTCAAACACAAATACGAATCCTTTTAAGTAATTATTTTTCAAGACAAATGTTGGGTAGGTTTACTACTTATGTAATAGTTTATTCAATCAGTTTAAAAAAGTGATAATTTAGTTTAAATAATTAATTTTTTTTTAATTTTTTTAACTTTATTTGGAAAAGAAAGTTTTAACGTGAATAATTATTTAAGAAAGTTTTAATGTGAATAATTATTTAAGATAACTTTAACATGAATAACTGCTTAAGAAATTTTTAAATTAAAATTAAAAATATAAAAAATGAAGAAAAATATAAAAATTATTCATTTGATTTGTGTTGTTATTTTTTTTAAAATTGGTATTAAACTTTTATAAAAAAATTAATGAGTGATCTATTCATAAAAGATATAATTAACATACCTGATATGTTTAGGAGTCTTAAATCGACCAGGGAAGCAAATAAAGTGTTGGTTATAAGGTATTGATAATTAGTATCTATGTTTTTCATCAAATTGAAAAATGTATGGGCTGAAATTGATCAGAAACGCCCGTGTAAAATTAAAAATCAAGAATACCTTCTATGGTACTAAAAAGAGAGAGAACTTGAAGGAATACATGCATTTTTGCGAGGTTTTGATACAAAACATAATAGTACTAAAGGCGAATTGCTTCAAATGTTAGACCCTCCGAGCTTGACTATCACCTTTACATACATCTGTAAAGATGAATCTCAACAGGAAAGTCTTCATCAGGCACAAGTTGAGGTATCAAGCCTAGCCATTCAAGCCAAATCAAATGCGCCTTTCCTCCAGCAGTAAAATTTAATTCCACTTCATCAGCAAGGACCTCCACCAGGCTTTGCCAATTGCTCTCGTTCTCACTGCTCTTATTGCAATGAACGGGAGCATCTTCGTGAGACTTGTTGGAAACTGTATCCACACTTGCAATAAAAAGCAAACTACTATGGAGCAAAACAACAACATCCTCGTCCTAAAGCAAAAGCAACTGTAGTGCAAATTTTCCAAGAACCAGACTACTATGGAGTAACTGGACATGATCATCCTATGGAATGTGGAGGTATCCCTACAGCTTTAATAACTGGTCGTGGTAAGATTGGTATGATCTTAAACGTTTCTCACTCTGTTAGGTCTAATACTTGGATTATTGATTCTGGTGCATCTGATCATATGACTTATGATAAATCTTATTTTAATGAGTTATCTTCCCTACCAGTGTCTTATGTTACGAATGCTAACGATGAGGCCTTTGCTGTCTTAAGAAATGGGCCAGTTCATATCACTCCAGTTTTACAGATCTATAATATTTTATATGTACCTGACTTATCTCATCACTTAATATCTATCTCGTAGTTGAATATTGAGTATAAATGTTCTGTAACCTGTTATCCTATGTATGTGATTTTTCAAGATCTTCTTACCAGGGAAATAATTGGTCAAGGGTATTTGAGGGGTAGATTGTTCCGTTTGGATTAGAACTACGTAGGGGAGAAATAAGGAGCACAGGCACACACTGCATTGACTTCTAGTTTTGATAAGCTAAGTGAAATTTGGTTGTGGCATCGCTGCTTAGGGCATCCATCTTTTAGTCTTATGAAAAAATCCATGCCCATTTTATTTATTGGTGTTAGTGAGACTATTTTACATTGTGAGACTTGTGTTTTGGCCAAGAGCTATCGTATTACTTATTCTCCTAGTATTTCTAATAAAAGTACTATTCCTTTTGAATTAAGTCATTCTGATATTTGGGAACCATATAAAGAGCCCACTATATCGGGTATGAGATATTTTGTTTTGTTTATCGATGACTGTACAAGGTTGTCGTGGATTGCTCTTCTTAGAACAAAAGATGATGTCTTTTCAGTTTTTTAAACTTTTCATACCCTCGTTTAATCACAATATAATGGTATCATTCAAATCCTCCGTTCTGACAATAGGGGAGAATATATTAATCATGTTTTTCAAGATTTTTTCAAAATACATGGGATTATTCATCAAACTATTTGCCCACAAACATCAGAACAAAATGGAGTGTCTGAAAGAAAAAATCACCATTTACTTGATATGGCTCGTGCACTCCTATTTAGTGCTTATATGCCAAAATATCTTTGGGGTGATGTTGTACAAGCTTCCGAAATCTCATTTCAGATTCTCGCATCTTACGTCTCCTTGTCATCCTCCCATAATCTTCATGCTCGTGTATTTGGTTATGTTGTTTTTGTGTATGTTCCTAAAAATCAAAGGTCTAAATTAGATGCCCGGGCAATTAAATGTCTGTTTGTTGGTTATGGAGGTTATCAGAAAGGGTACAAGTGTTTCCATCCACTGACCAGAAAGTATTATGTCACTATAGATGTGACCTTCTTTGAGGACATGAGTTATTTTTCCTCACTTGATACTACTCATCAGGGAGAGAATACATATTTCGAAGAACTGTATCATAGTAAGGGGGTGGAATTAGAAGAATCACCAACTGATGTTTCGATGGGACTAGATGAGATTCTGAATCCATTGAATCTAGTCATCGAAGAAGCAGATGCTCCAAGTATTCAAACACCAGATTTGCTTACATCAAATGAAATTGAAGACATAACTATTCCCTCAAGCATCACTCCTACTCTTGATCAACAACTCCCTGGTATTGAAGGTCACTCATATGAGGTATATACACGCACTGATACTAATAGCATTGAGTCTAATGTTGGACAATATGTGTTACCAAATAGGTCTACTCGAGGTCAACCAGCCAAAAGGTATGAACCAAATATTCATGCAAAATCAAAATACCCAGTAGCCAATTACATGTCCACTAAAAGATTATCTAAGTCATATAAATCATTTGTGAATCAAATATATGTTGTATCAGTACCTAACAAAGTGCAGGATGCATTTGGAGATCCAATATGAAGAAAGGCAATGGTTGAAGAGATGGAGTCGTTATAGAAGAACGATACTTGGAAACTTGTGCCTCCACTACAAGGAAAAAGGTAGTTGGTTATCGATGGGTGTTTACTATAAAACATAATGGTGATGGATCTGTAAATCGGTATAAAGCCCGTCTTGTAGAAAAAGGGTTCACTCAGACGTATGGTGTAGACTACAATGAGGCTTTTGCTCCTGTTGCCAAAATGAACACTATTCGGGTTCTGCTCTCACTTGCCGCTAATCTAAACTGGCCACTTCGGCAGTTTGATGTCAAGAATGTGTTTCTTCATGGAGAATTAGCCAAGGAGGTGTACATGAGTCTTCCACCTGGGTATGTAGTTGATTCTCCTGGTAATTTTGTATGCAAATTGAGGAAGTCCTTGTATGGTCTCAAGAAATCCCCTCGAGCCTGATTTGGAAGGTTTTCACAGTTCATGCAGAAGGTTGGTTACAGACAGAATAATTCAGACCATACTCTATTTCTCAAACATCAACTAGGGAAGGTAACAACCCTAATCATTTATGTTGATGATATGGTAATCACTGGTGATAATACTATTGAGATGGATAAATTACAAAGACAACTAGCCTCTGAAATCGAGATGAAGGACTTAGGTGAACTAAAGTACTTCTTAGGAATTATGGTAGCCAGGGGAAGAGAAGGAATATATCTATGTCAGAGGAAATACATTATTGATTTGTTAACAGAGACAGGTATGTTGGATTGCAAACCTATTGACACTCCTATTGAGCAAAACCATTGTTTAGTAGAGTATCTAATCAGATACCAACTGATCGAGCTTTCTATTAGAGATTGGTTGCGTGTTTGATTTACTTGACTCATACTAGACCAGATATTGCATATGCAGTAAGTGTGATGAGTCAGTTCATGCATAATCCAAGTGAGAACCATATGAATGCTATTTTGAGAATTTTAATGTATTTGAAATCGGCTCCAAGAAGAGGAGTAATGTTCTCTAAACACAAAAATCCTCTTGAAGTCTGTGGCTTCACAGATGCATATCGGGCAGATAGTATTATAGATAGAAAGTCAACATCGGGTTATTTCACCTTTGTGGGAGGTAATTTGGTTTCATGGAAAAGTAAGAAGCAGAAAGTGGTGGCACGATCTAGTGCTGAGGCTGAGTATATAGGTATGGCTCATGGGGTTTATGAATAATGTGGATAAGAAATTTGTTATTTGATTTGGGTTTCGAACTCAAAAATACTATGCAATTGTATTGCGATAATCGGGCATCTATTGATATATCACAAAATCCAGTATAACATGATGGCACTAAGCATGTAGAGGTCGATCGTCACTTTATAAAAGAGAAGCTAGATGCCAAACTTACTAACTTGCCTTTTGCTCCCACTGAAGAGCAACTTGCAGATATGCTTACCAAAGGAGTTTCCAAAAGGCATTGTACGACTCACTAAGCAAGTTGGGAATGATCGATATCTATACGCTAACTTGAGGGGGAGTGTTAATAAATCATCATTAATTGTATATTAGTTGTATGCAACTGTTGTCTCTTTAAGATTTGGTGTCTCCTTAGGAGAACATAAAAATGTGCAAATATATACGGTCACAAGTAATAAAATTGATAAGTAAAATTATCGTTCCCACAAAGATTTGTTACTATAGTTTGTTAAGCACTAAAATTGTTTCATTTTGATTTTATCCAAACAAACGAAAAGTTGGAAGATGTTTAACTAACTAATTTTTATAACAGTTATAACAATAAATAGGAAAATTTTAGGATTGGAGTTTCACCAAATTAATCCACTCAAGTTATATTATTTTCTCTTGATTTATATTCTTGAATTTAATTTGTCAACAGAGAACTACTAATTTTATCCATATATCTCTTCCGAACTCTATATAGACACATCTTGCTAAAATAATTTACTATATTCCTATGAGAATTAAATTCACCAAGATTCATTACGTTGAAAGTTCTCAAATAGCTGCACATACAATAAAGAATGTTCCTATCTTTTCATCATACATGTTATCCTAAACACGAGCAATATACACAAAAATGTCTCTTCCAAGTTTTTTTAGGTGCCACGGATCAATTGATAAATTTTCCAATAATCAAAAGCATTAAGCACAAATAGAATAAACAACTTAAAAACATTTCACAAATCATTCCAAAATAATTAAATCAAGCTTCATAAATTTAGCTACACAACAACCCTAGAAAAAATTAAATTATTTCATAACAAAAATTAAAATTACAAAACAAAAATACTAAAATATTTAAGGAATATTAGATTGAGAACAAAAAAGAAAGAAAATTAGAATCGTTTCATCTACGCAGAAGCACGACAGAAGCCAAAAATGGCTTATGCGTGTTCCGCAGTCTACCCGTCTAACCTTTTATTTTCTTGCAATAAATGCCTTATTTATAACTAAAAAATAATATAAAAAAATATTAAGCGTGAGAGACATAATGGGAGACATTATTCTTTAAACACACAAACACACGTGTAAAAAGCTGAGAAATATTGTGCAATAAAAAATTGTGGACAAAATGCACCGTTTCTGGATTTTTTATTTCAAATCACGCATGCCACGTGTCAGCATATGATTGGTTGAAAGAATAATCGAGACACATGGTAGCTTTTAAGTCGTGGTGAGGACAGGATGCACGTGGACCGCGTTGCACAAGAATATTGCAAGAGAGACACATGGGTCCTACAGAACCAGTTGGAAAAGCGTGCACCGATTATTCGTTTTTGTTTTAACCAACTCATGCCACGTGTCAACATCTTATTTGCTAAAAGATTAATCGACACACGTGGCATCTTTTCATTCGTTGGAATGGGAGGACACACTCAAGTTGCATGGACCGCATCGCATTGGAAAAATTCTTGTGCAGACACATGGATCCCACCTTGCACGTTGGCTTGCGTGGCCAGGTAGGCCCCGCTCTACACACCGAGTAGTGTTCCACTTGGGAAACGTGTCCACTCGCCTGGGTAGTGTATGTATCGCACACGCCTGATCGTCACTGCTGATTACCTGATCGGACAATGCGTGATGATCGTTGCGAATGGCGAGCGTGGTTCTCTTTTCTTACACAGAAAAACAAAGTTTTATTTAATTGCATTTTAACCCTCCTATTTAATTTAAATTAACTTTTGAACTGTTGATATTTGTAATTAAGCCCTCTTTTAATTTAAATTATATTTTCATCTTTTATTGTTTGCAATTAAGTCTTTTTTCGATATAAATTCTTTAATTTTCTTTTAAAATATATTCCTTAAAAAATTAACAGTAAATATTAATTTATTACATTAAAATTAACTAAAAATATTTAGAACATAACAATTATAATTAATAAAATGGACAAAATAACTGTGTAATATACAATTATCAGCAACTAATCTACTTTTCCTAAACATTATCAGTTGTATATTAGTTGTATGCAACTAATATACTTTTCCTTAAAAGAACTTTTCCTAAAAGCAGATTCTCATTTCTTGTATATATATATATATATATATATATATATATATATATATGTATGTATATATATATATATATATATATGTATTTTCATTCATTGTATTTTAAGTGTAAATAAATATATTTAAGTATATTCAACTTGGTATCAAAGTGAGTCCCTAGGTTCAATTGATATGCCAAACACGGTCAACTCTGGTCATTCAACCTCACGGTCAATCGGTCTTTGCGGTATCCCCATGATTGACCTTTGCGGTATCCCTGTCCGATGTGATGGAGGAGGGGGTGTTGAGGAGTCCCACATCGACCAAGGAAGCGAGCAAAGTGCTGGTTATAAGGTCCTGATAACCCTTTCTCTTTGAAAGCTCTTTTAGAGTGAGTTAGGCCGTGACTTTCTAAGTGAAAATCTTTATAGTAATTATCCTTATTATTAATTTTAATTTTAAAATAAAATATATTTAATTTCTTTCTACAATTCCAACGTTATTTTTTAATCTTATCTACACTACCATACAATTGTTTGGAATTGTAATTTGTAAATAATAAGTATAAATAATGTACGTTGATAAGAGTTCTATTTTAACTTGTTTATCTTAAGATCTATCTTTTCTATTTTTTATTATTATTTTGTAATACTGAAATCTTATCTTTAATTTTATGAAATTAATATTTAAAAGTTAGGTATATATATATATATATATATATTATCACGTTAATTAATCATTAATATATTAGATTTGTAAGAAGTGGATAGTGAGTTATATATATAAAATATTAATAATAACCTAATCTAACAAATTAAAAGTAAAGAGTAACATAAATATTTATTAGAAACTTAATACTAGAAAACCCAGTGTGTTAAATTGTTTTCTTAATAACTAAATACGCTACATATTTTATATTTAAAGTGAGATATTAAAGGAAAGATTTGTTATAAAAAAACAATTTCAAGTTGAAAAATAAGATATTAATAGCAAAAAAAAACTAAAAATAAGATATATATATATATTATATAAAATAAATAACGTATATGTTGATGTCAAATTTTTTTAACACATGAAACAAATAGATATCCGATCGTCATTGGGGTGTAGTCTTTATCCCTCTGGTGTTTAAGTTAGTTACATGATGATGAAATTTAAAGGAGATGTAGGTCTCACTCTATGACTAAAAAGAAAAATCGTGTTTGATAGTGATTTTCTGTTATATGAAAAAAAAAATTATTTCAAATTATATATGATTATGTAAAGATGTGAATATATATAAAATACAAAGTTAGTAATTTTATCAGCTGAATCTTGTTCATTCTTTTGGTCTTAGACATGAGGTGTATGATTAGTTTGTGTAATCTTAATTGTGTGCTTCACAACTAGATCTTCAATTGATATTTTATTTTTGCTTCTAGTTTTGGTATTCCTAATGTCATGCCTTGTAAGGTTTTGTTTTCTTAGGCATATTCTCGGTCTTCTTTTACTTCTAATACTATGCTTATAATTATTGCATTTGATGTCATTACTCCTATTGTTCCTTCCCATATGTGATTAGGTCTAAGTTAGACATCCACAAACCTAGAGCTTATGTCACTATTGTTTTTGATTTGTCTTGTGTTAAATCAACTACAATTAAGTAAGCACTTGGACATGAGGGTTGGAAGAAGTCTATGCAAACTGAATTTGATGCATTAGTTAGAAATCAAACATGAGTACTGATACCTTGACCTTAGGATAAGAAAATTATTGGAAGTAAATAGGTGTGGCATGTAAAATATTACCTTCTGATTTGGTAGGTTCTCTAAAATCCAAAGTTTTAGCTAAGGGGTTTGATCAAGTATTAGGCTTTGACTTCACTAAGACATTTAATCAAGTGGTCAAACAAATCACTATAATGATTGTCATCATTGTGGCTCTTAGTAATGGACGGTTTCTTCGTTAATTGGATATAAATAACGCTTTTATAAATGATACCTTATTAGAGGAAGTAGATATGTTTCCGCCACAAGACTTTGAGGATGTTAGATACCCTACTTATGTGTGCAAATTATAAAAATCCATCTATGGCTTGAAGCAATCCCACAAGGTATGGTTTGAACACTTAAGGATGCTTTTCTCTCATTTTAGTTTATTTAATCTAAGGCTAATGTGTCATTGTTCTACAAGATGAGCATTGTGTCTATCATATACCTTTTGGTTTATGTGAATGATATCATTCTTACTAGGAGTGATTAAGTTGAGCTTAAGTCCATAATTTCTATGCTTAATGGGAGACTTGCATTGAAATATCTTAGATTACTCAATTAATTTTTGGGATTTGAGATGCACACATTCCTTAATGGTGATATGCTTTTGAATAAAAGAAAGTATGTGAGAGAGGTTATTGTTAAGGCCAAAATGGATTATGCAAATTATGTTCCTAAATCTATGACATTTAACTGTGACTTTTTACACATTAAGGTATCCCTTAAGATAATTTAACACTATATAGAAGTATAGTTGGTGCTTTTCATTATGCGTCATTTATTAGACCTAACATTTCATTCTCAGTGAACAAAGTCTCTTAGTTTATGTCTAGCCCTTTGGTGTCTCATTTGTTGGATATGAAATACATCCTAAGATATATCTTCATAACATGATTCGTCATGGAAGTGTTTCAATTCCTCTTCTCAAATTTTGTTGCAAATATTCTCAGATGTTGATTGAGCATATACCTAAATGATAAGAGCTCCATATTAGATCTTCTTTCTTTTCTTTGGTGTCAATCCTATCCTCTAGAATGCACAAAAATAAGTAATTTTTTCTTACGCAAGTACTAAGGTAGAGTACAAAGCTCTTACTAATGCTACTTTTGAGGTGGTTTGGGTTAGTTCTCTTCTTGCTGAACTTCATTTATGTCCTTCAACTTCTTCTACACTTTGGTGTGACAACCTTAGTGCCTTTGACTTAGTTAGTTACTCAATGCTTTATGATCATATCAAGCATGATGAGCTTGATATGCATTTTTGTGCTTGAACATGAATTATTTGGGTAGATTATGGTACATCATTTGCCTTCAGTTGAGAAAATTGTAGACATATTTGAAAGTTCTAAAATGGACTAAATAGACCTAGAAGGAGATGAATAAGTTATTTTTAATTTTATCAAATTATAAAGTCATAACCTAATCACAATGGCAACATATTCAATTGTGTGTAAATAATAAAGTGTAAAAATAAAAAATAATACATGAGATTTTTAGGTAGAAACAACCTAGACCACAATCATAACCTAGGAGAAAAACCACATGTCCACTAGACTACCTAATCTATCAACTATGAAAATTTAATATTCAAGTATAAACTCGGTTTTATACTACCCTCTCTAGAATAATGCTCCAATATATTTTACTTACGAGTAGATTATGACCAACTTTTTGATTATCTCCTCACAAGTCAAAGACGTTCACATATCAACCTATAAACAAGATTAGCATAAAAAACGCAAGTATCCATGTGTGTTCTTGATGGATTTCAATAAAAATAAACCCTAACCATACTTTAAAATATAGATTAGCAAGCATGGAACTAAGATTTCTAGAAAAGACGATAAAGTTGTAATCTAGGCAATGATTTATGTATAAAATAAAAATTAAGAATATCTAGAACTGAATTTAACAAAAATAATTGCAGAGTGATGAAACATGAAGAAGAAGACAATGGATCTCAAAAAATATATATCCTATCTTTTATTAAAGTGAGCCAATTTTACAAATATATAGAGTTTTGATGCCCTAAATCTAAGTCTTAATAAAAAAGATTAAACCCTTGTGAGGTCTTAAAGCACTTAATTAAATAAGAACATTATGTAATTTCACACCGGGATCAAGATAAAAAAAAAGATTTTTTAAATCACGTTAATTGCTCGCTAGCTCGATCGAGTGGTGCAATCGATCAATCAAAAAGGGTTAAAAATTTGACCCAATCTAAGGCTCGAAGTTGATCGAAGCTCGATTGATCGACAACCTCAACCGATTGATACCCTTGGTCAATCGATTAACTAACACAACTTTTAACATAAAAAAATAATTCTAAGTGTTGAAAACGTACATGTGCCAATGTGATTGCATGAACGTAGCATTATGTGTGATAGTTACGAAGGATCTAAAATATGATTATTCAGAATTCGAGTATTTTTTGACTTAGTTTGATAAACTTGATAAGAGCCTAAAATGTAATTTACAAATAAATGTTTTGTATACGAAAATTATCAAAACTAATAACTCTTTACAACATACCGAGCCTCTCTCTCACTCTCTGTTCTTTATCTTGCATGAAAAACTTAGTGTCAACATTCTACCTCTGAGTGTGAGGGTTGTTGGTGATCTATTTGTGTCAGCAAGTGATGCCAAGGTAGATGGTGTGGCACAACAGTGTAGTACAGTGCATAGTGGCTAGAGTGTAGTGTAGCTGATTATTGTGAATAATTCTGTTGGTAGTGCAAAACTGAAAAGTAAATTTTGTTATATTGTATTGAAGTAGCTCAGAGTAAAAATTCTGTTGATTGATCGTACAAGAATAGTATAAATAGCTACAAGCTTCACATTGTAAATATAATTCATTGAATCAAATAAAAGATTATTCAGTTTTCTCTTCATCTCTTCCTATTCCCTTGGCTGCTCATCTTCAACTGCATGTTAGATAGAAAGCTTTGATACCATTCAAGAACCAGGTTCTGTGAGGAAGAAGGAAAATCTAGAACTCAAGCAGAGAAGGGAAAACTGATTTGTATATACTAAAAATGATAATCCTTAGGTTACACTTATATTCAACTAAAACATGCATCACCCATTCCTCGTGTACTACTATTATAGGCTCTAAATATAACAACCTCTAACTATATTAGTAATATTACTTTACATATCAGCTCACACTAAGCCACATGCACTCTTGGTATAAGAGGTATATTTGTTATAAGGACATTTTGTTATTTATTGGTATACAAGACAAAAACTAAACATCATGGCCTCTTTTTGTATATAAAGATTTTGTTATATATTCTTCATTTTCTCCTTCCATCTGAATCATCAGTGAGTCTTGAATGATTGTTACAATGACCGTCTTTTGTTTCGATTAGAATTTTCTTATGCATTCTGTTCAAGATCATGGATCCACATTGAACTTGTTTCCCCATTCTCAGTGAAATGTAAGTACCATATAAATTTGTATTACTTCTTTCCTAGTTTTAAAGAGATTTTCATTCTGACTTAATGACAGACCATCGACAACAATGACATCCACAACACAGTTTTATCATATCCCATGCATAATTGCTATAAAGAAACTGTGTAGTCAATTATTTTTTCCATAGGTATAAAGCAGCATGCTGACCACATGGAGAACAGAGAAAAGAAAAGGTAGGTGCTCTGCTTCTCTTTATTTGAAAACTTACCATCATCAGCCATATGACTACATGACTATGATTTTGTATGCATTGAATGGTTAATTAATAATTCTGAAGTATCATGACTCAAGGGACTATTATGTCAATAATATGCATTTGTAGATGAGAAGTAATTTGGGCATTTATATTATCATTTAACATGCATATTGAAGCATTGTTGAATTAGAATCTAGTTTAGGGTAATGATTGTGTTAAAGAGTATAAATGAATTGTTAGGTTTATATCCCACAAGAGATTTTGAGAAAATTGATGCATGATAATTCTTATATAGTATAAGAGCAATAAGGTCCTAGAATCAAGTCAAATCTTTGTGATTGTTAAGATAGTCAACAATCTTGTACAAGATTGTTAATTATTGCCTTCCCCTATGTAGAAGATTGTATAGGTGATCTTGTAAAGATAGTTAATTATTGTCTTGTCTTATATAGCAAATTGTGTAGATGTATACAAATCATAGAGATTTTATAAGCATGGTTTTAAGGAGTTAATTGGTAATTCTAGTCCTATATATACACTATATTTAATCAGTCAAAATATACAAAAAAAATTTAGTTTATCATTTCCATTTTCATGGTAGCAGAGCTTAGAATGGTTTTATAAACTCAAATTTATCCTGTATCAAAAAAACCCTCGTCATTTACACCCAAACCATCGCCACCACCCAAATCTTCAACCAAACTACCTACCTTTGTTGCTACCTAACCATAACCCATTCACATAAAAAAATACCGCTAAAACCCATTCGCATAGAAAACCACCTACCAAAATCCATTCACACAACAAACCACCCAAAGAAAACCACTCACCTTTTGCTCGTCTCTGTAGTCGTTTGTTACGACATCAGTAGGTCTTTATTTCACCGTCGTTAAGCCACCACAAACCCATCTCCTGAAACCTACCATGCCAAGCATCACCATCGCACATTAGTCCTCTTCACATACCAGCCTCGCCAACGTGTCTCCATCAATCCCAATCGGTCACACTTTCTCTCACAAAGGTTTGTATTACAAGCTCTATTTTGATTTGATGAATATGAGACATTTAGTGTATTTAGTATGTTTAATTTAATGTACTATCATATTATTATTTAAAAAATAAAGAAGAAGAAAAGCAAAAAAAAAAAAAAAAAAAAGAGTGAACAAATTGAATCATTAGAAACCAAATATGTTACGATCTTTTTCCAATCTAAAAGTCCTTTTAATGCGAGCATTTTATTTACTAAAATAAATTACAATGTGTGGTCTCAATTGATGGAGATCATATTGTTGAATGAGAAAACTCTCCTACATTATAGGCAAAACCACTCCACCTATGGTGTTGGACACTGAATATGAAAAATGGTATGTTGAAAATAAAAAAGTGAAACGCTAGCTTCTGATGTCCATATCTCTTAACATTATGACCCATTGTCGTGAAATCTAGAGTACTCTTTCCAAAAACTTTCAAATCAAAATAATTAATAGGAGTACTAGAGAATAACTTAAAAGGAGTCTTCAACTCAATTGTAGTTGATGGAGACTAATTCATTAAATAATAGGCATAGTTACGAGCTTCATCCCAAAAGGATTTATCCAAATTAGCTTGAAAGAGCATACAACGTGCTCTTTCCAAAAGAGTCCTATTCATACTTCTGTAACTCTATTTTGCTATGGTGTATTACACATAATGCAATTTCACTATGTCATTTCTTTCACAAAATTCATTAAATTGTAGTCACAAAACTCCAAGCTAGTGTCTGTCCTCAAGCACTTAATCTCATTGCCTGTTTGATTTTCTATAAAAGCTTTAAACTTTACAAATTTTGAGAACACATCATTCTTGTTTTTCAGGAAATACATCTATACATGATAAGGTAAGTCATCAATAAAAGTTAGGATATATTGGGCTCCACTTTTAGAAACAACAAGAGAAGGACCCTAATGATCTAAATGAATATAATCAACAGTATTTTTCATTTTATAGGTGGTTATACTAAACTTGGCCCTACAATTCTTTCCATAGATACCACGCTCATAGAATTCAAGCTTCCCAATTTTATGATCACCAAGCAAACCTTGCTTGCTTAAAATAGACATCCATATCTCACTCATATGCCTTAATCGCACATGTTATAAACGAGTAGTATCTGAATCATGATTTGACGAGTACAAAATTGAAATACTGCTAATGACAATGCTATCCTGAAGCACATAGAGACTACTTGATAATTGCCCTTTAATAAAAGTTATGACACCTTTACTAACTTTTAAAACCCAACATTCAGTTATGTACCTCTAGCCTTGTGAATCAAGAGTACTCAAACATATCAAGTTCTTTTTCAAATATAAAACATGGCAAGCATCGTTCAAAGTCCTAACAATACCATCATGCATCTTATTCAGACAATACCAATACCAACATCCTTACATGACACATTGTTTCACATCAAGGCAACACTCTCATAAATAGATTGATAAGAAGCAAACCAGTCTCTAGTGGACACATATGGTAAGTACAACTAGAATGAAGAATCCAAACATCTCTAGGAGAACCAATAGATACTGATATAATATTCTTACCATCGAAACCTAAACTATCTGCAACACCATCGACATCATTAGTACCAAAAGATGTTGTGGCATATTTTCCTTTATCGTTGAGTTTCAAAAATTTACTATCCAGTGTCCTTCCTGAGGGTAGTATTGTAATTTATCTTTTTTTCTTCTTCTAGATTTGGATATAGACTTACCTCTATTGTTACTTAGCCTTTTTCTTAATTTCTACTTTTGACAAATGAATCATTACTATTATCATTATTGCCAGTACACATTTTTCTTTAACTTTTTGGAATTCAAAATTGCTTTAACATCCTTCAAAGAAATAATGTCTTGTTCATATAGTATGGTATCAATAAAATGTTCAAACGAATAAGGTAAAGAACATAATAGAACTAAGGCTTGATCCTCATAATCAATTCTAACACCATCATTTTCTCATATCACGAATAATTTTGACAAATTCATCAAGGTGATTGTGTAAAAGTGTACCTTCTGATATTTTGAAAATAAACAAGTGTTGCTTCAAATATAATCGACTTGTCAAAGATTTGGTCATATACACACTCCATTTTCAGCCATAACTCAAGAAGAGATTTCTCATTACCAACTTCGTGTAGTACCTCATCAGACAAGGATAACTGAATTGAATTAACCTACTATTTATTATTACTATACAAAAAGGGGTATTTAAGTCGATTTTTTTTAAAAATCAATTTATAATGAATTTAAAGTTAGTTCGGTGTAGAACTGACTCTATCCACGTAGGATATAACATTGGTTGACGTGGTGAATCGATGCTACGTCTACTATAGATAGCGTCAGTTGACATGTAGAACCGACGCTACACACGTGGATAAATTCTTTTATCTTCTTTCTTCCTCAAACAGAAACTATTCCAAGCACTGCATAACTCTCAAAAACCCAAAACCTCGTCCACTTCTCTTCCACTCTTTCTCATTTTTCGATCACCTACGACCACCAATTCTAGTGCCGGTTAGTGAGTTTTCTTTCTCTCTAACTAATCTTTTAGATCTCCTATTTTTGGAGCAAAATACTCAAATATTTTATACTCATTTCTCACTTACAAAATACCATTTTTTTTTCATTTCCTTCATTTTGTCACTTCATTTTACTCTTATAAGTATTTCTATTGATCCTAAGCACTTATTATTCTTATTTTTTCTGTTATTATGTGTATAAATTTTTATATTATATATGTAGGTTTTTATTATAACATTAGAAGAAGAATATGATATTCTTGAATAACATAGAACAACATCATGGTAATTTTTCTACTATTAATTAATATTTTATTTTTAAATTATTTGTATTATTTAAGCAATTTGTTAAATAGATTTTATTTTTTCTGCTATTATTTAGTGATCGAATATAGGTTTTAATTTGAGTATAATAGAAAATGAGTAAATTTTGTAAAAAATAAAAATTTAAAGTGAGTTCATCATGTGAACCGACTTTAAACGTAAAGTCTGTTCACGCGTTGAACCGACTTTACATTTAAAGTCATTTCATTTAAAGTCAGTTCAACAAACCGACTTTAATACCCATTTTATAGTAGTGTAATTTGTTTATGTTTTCCCTTCCTTAATTGAAAAAAATAATTTTAATAATGTTATGAAAGAGTATAATTTTACATATAATTAAGACTTTGGATCTAAATATATAAGGACTATGAGTGTTGGTTATTTTCGTGGGCAAAATATTTACCTGTAAGTTTGTTTTTAGGCTAGCTATTAAGTCTATCAAGAAAAGTCGAACAAATGTTCGAGTTTCAGATAATCATGTTTCAGGTATATCTTTTATAAGTACGACATATAAAATTGCATTCATGTATTTAATAGCACATGTTCAAAAATATAAGATTATTTTTAGTGTTTAAATATCTTTTTATGTGTCTTAATATTTTTAAGATGTGATTTAAAAATATTTTTTAATTAAATCTTTAAATGGATCTCGAATAATGAAACCCAAGATATTTTAACCCTAATACTAGTAAGTTATCATTATTTATATATATACACATAGATTTAGGGTTAATATGGGTGCTCAAAAAAGAAATTATTCCAATTGCAAGAAAAAGCTACTGAAAAACATTCAAAAAAAATACTACTATTATTGTTATTATTAGATCGGCGATAGCTAAGAAATATTTATGAATAGTTAAAAAGTTGACTCATCAAAAATGGCATTGAGGAAGTAAATCATTCTGAAAGTGCAAAACAAGGTATTAATATACATATTTAAAGAATTTGATTCTTATGCATAAGTCATGTATACTTAAGAAATCAATTGATATTTGTTAGTAAGTTAATTATTAAAAGACACTCGTGACAAAGGGTATTTAATATATATAATTCTTTTTTATTAGCTTTTTAGATTAAATAATTTTATAAACGATCATGATTATTTGATTTGATTATTAATCTTTAAAGAAATTATTTTTATTGAACTTGAATTTATTCTTTTTGATCTAGAATTTGCTATTTGATTTGATTTAAGTGACATATGTTTTGAATCATGTAGTTAGGATTATTCATTATTAAATTTGTTCTAAAACACACACGAATACTTTTGTTTTTTGTGCTAACATTTTTGCAATTCATTTGTGAACGATCTGATTGGCAGGGGAAGCTTATTGGAATGTTGGTTTAAAAATTGCTCACGTTAATATTAGAAACCGTGAAAATAGAACAGAAGCTCGTAAGTAAAGTACATTGGGACAGTATTGTAGAGAGGGTAGCATAAGACCAAGTTTGTATTTGAACATTTGATTTTCATAGTGAAAAACTAGGTGGTCTGATAGATCGATGGTTTTCCTCCTAGGTTATGATTGTGGCTTAGTTTGTTTCCACCTAAAAATATCGTGTGTTATTATTTTACTTCCGCATCTTATTCTTACACGCGATTGCATGTCTAACCGTTTTGTTTAGATTATTAAGTTATAAATTGGACACTAATATATATAAATATTATTATCCATTAAATTTTATTAAAATTTTAATTACATTTAAATTTATAATACATGAGTGGTACTAAATATTATAATGATGTTCTCAAGTATTTATCCAATTTTTTGTATACATCATTTATACGAGGCCACATGTCAATATTTTTAAATTTGCGAGACGAGGGTTATAAAATAATTAAAACCACTTGTTACTTACTCTTTCTTTTATAATAATTTTTATGAATATTTCATCCAGATGTACTCGTTGTGGGATAGTTAATGTGAAATAGTGACACATACAAACTGCAAAGTAAAAATATTACAGTTTAGAGTTCTATAGATTTTGAGTTTATAATTCTATATAGGATCTCAAATCATATCAAATTATTTGATCTAAAAACAAAGAAAATTCACTAAATTTTTGTATTTCACACAAAGAAAAATGATAAGAAATATTAAGAATATAGGAATTGATAATGACACCAGTCAATATTTTATAAAAATATAAATCATTTTTTTAATTGTTAAAATAATTTGATATAAATTATATTAACCGAATACAAAACTATAAGTTCTTAATAGAGAAGTTTTAGCTCCAATTTTAGAATATCACTCTACTAAATCTATCAAATTTAATGGAAATATCACTAAAATACCTTTAGAATATAGATTATTAAAGCCACGTCTATTATCAAGTCAACCACATATCTCAAACAATATTTAAATTACAAAATACCAAACCAATTCAATAACATTGATATTGATTATAATTAAAGCCTTATCACCTGATAGAAATGACAAGATCTAACTTATAATACTACCAAATAAATATCTTATCACTTTTGAGACTAGTGAATAATTAAAATAAAAATTTAATAGTTTAAAAATGTAAAATTTAACAACCCATTTATGCATATAAAAATTGGGAATTGGAGTACTAATATGTGAATAATATAATAATTAAAAAAATTAATAAATACACAATAAGAAACGTGTTTAAAAGTATCAACTTAATTTCTTTTTAAAAGGAGTACTAAAAAATATAATTTTTTTAAAATTCACGTTATAAATTTCATATATATATATATTTTTTTCTATTTATTTATTCAATTTTAAAAATAAATCTGATACATAATATAAACAATATGAGCTCCAATTTTAAAATGTGACTACTAAAAGGGGAAAAAGTAATAATAAAATTTTGCATATACATATGAGACGATAAAGTATTTGTCTCCCTTCCTCTGAGGATCAATACGTTATACTTGAACACAGTATACATGTCCATATACATCATAAGTTCATCACCTAAAAGATAACTGAAGACACTGTAAGTACTAATAGCTAGCTAGGGAGCAACGATTATGACCAAACTTGATCAGATTATATAGTCATCTTTAACATCAATTCACCTTATTTATATTATAAGAAAAAAAAAAACTTTTTTATTTATATATAAAATCCAGCTTCCAAGATTTAAACATTAAGAGCCTTAAATAAAAAAAAGTCAGCTTTATTCCAAGATTAAACATTAAGAGCCTCGGCGTATGAAGATTTGCACGTATATAAAAGAGAGCTTCGGTATCAGTTAGCTCTCTGATTCTAAAACTCCTCTAATAAACTCCAAACTCCCCACCAATATAACAGAAAACAAACACTAGAGTCCAGTAATTTACAGACGCTACCAAGCTCCAGACATCCTTCTAGATAAAATCCGTACGGTTCCTGAGGCTTATATGCACAGTAATAATACATACACTTATATATACGAAATATTTTTAAGTATATATATATATATATATGCATCCGTACTTAGAGGTACGTTTATTATTGTTATTAGTATAAAGTATTATTATATGTTGCACAGTACTGAAGCTGTGACCTTTTTTAAGCGCAGTACTGAAGGTTTTCCCAACCAATTCCATCGACAAGATTGTTGGCTAAAAGTCCATGGTGATCTTGATTAACAAGTAGAGGGAAGTCCAGTGATAGACCTGCCTCTGCCCAGATAGAATCGTCATCTATCACAGGCAAGTCTGGGTTCAAACTTTCCCAGATTTCTTCTCTCTCTGCAGCGGCAACAGCAGTAGGCGTAGCTTCATCAATGTTGTAATCCATTACTGGGTTTCCATGAGAGTACTCCACAGCTGGAAAAGATAATAAGTTGTCAAAGAGTAATAGTGAATCAATATGATCAGTACTGACATAGTCAACTTCCATAATCATCATCTGGGTATTCGACAATGAGTCAAGTGGGGCGTTAAGGTTGTTGTTATTACCTGTGGAGTTGTGCAAAAGTTGATGATGATCATGATAATCAGGTTGGTTTTCGATCATCTGGGCAATATTATTGGTAACAGGGACATGGTTTCTCTGGGGAGAATGGTTGTTGTTATTATTATTAGCAGGAACAGAGAGTTGAGGTAAATTAAGCTTGGCATCAGAGCCATAAAGCCTACGAGCAGCAGTATCATAAGCCAAGGCAGCTTCATGAGAGGTGTCGAATGTACCAAGCCAAAGACGAGCACCACGGTTAGGTTCGCGAATTTCAGCAACCCATTTGCCCCAAGTCCTCTGTCTAACACCTTTGTAGGTGCAACTAGAATTTTCAGGACCACCTTTACCTCTCATGCAGCCTTTTCGAGAGCTAGCTTGAGCTGCCTTTCTCACCTGTTTTTTCTCCCCAGAACACATGCCTGATCTTAACATTTATGTCTGTTGCAGAGAGAGCTGTTTTGGTGTCTCTATAATAAACTGATCAAGTGTAGTAGTGAGAAATTGTGATGAGATTGTTTGGTATTTATTTGAAAAGAAGGTAAATAAGAGCCAAGTACAAGTAAAGATATGTACCTGAAACGTGGCCTATGGTTGGGGCATCCAGATACTTGTCATGATGAACAGGACAAATCGTGTCCATGGCCAACTTCACTGTTTATTTCTCTTAGACACACATGGCCTTGCCCTTTGTTTGCATTCGAGCTCAGGTGGCAATCAACAAAGAGGAAGATGTTTCACTTCTCTTTTCTCTTTTGACAATCAGAAAAGAAAAACAAAATGTGAAAAACTGATAAATTCCTGACCAAGAAAATAAAACACAATTTTGGGGTCATGAGAGAGAGGTAAGAAATTTAGTATATTAAAAAAAACCTACATTTATTTAAGTTTTTTTAAAAATGAATATATTTTTCTTTTTTTTCTTCTTCTTAAAAAGAGTATGTCATATAATTACAATACAATTACAAAGCACGTGACGATTACTAACTGTTGGGAGTCAGTGAGAACTAGATTCATAGAACTTGGATTCATTCTTCACAGATGTGGGGCCCTCCTATTATGAGTTTTACTAAAAAGAACGGGTTACAAGGAATCAATCCCGCTGCCTTTTTTTTACTGCACATCAGAATAGATATCAGAAAGATACATAAAGGATAATGTCAAGTATTTTGTAGAGTAAAAATACACATTGAATATTCAATGTAGTTGGTCTTCATTGTCTAAGTGTTGGGAAATTTTTTTACTGCTGACATTTGGCTAGCAAAGAAGCAAAGATTTTCCCGTACAAAGAACCAGATTACAATTATAGTTTCTAATGATCCCAAGGATTTAGTAAAATTGACAGTAATTATGGAGACAAGTGGCCAAAATTTCCCACAAATTTGTAAATATTTTTGTACACGTTATTTATGTTGTATAATGTATTAAAATTATCTAAAAAAAATGAATTATTTCTAAATTTTCACAATAATTCTACCACAGGACATGTCAAAAATAATATACCTCCCAAATTCCAGCACTAATGTGAAAGCAAGCAAGATGTCTACATCAACACTTTCAAAGCGGAAAATAACCTTCCCTGTTCAGCAATTCAAAATCAGATAAAATGTACCTTCAATTTTTAGGTCATTTTTGAGATTTACTTCTAAAAAAAATTTATATTCTTTAGTGGATAAGATTTTTAAACGTTGAACTTGTCTAGATACATAATATCAAGAAATATAAGTTAATATTAATTTTATTTTAATATGAAAATCTTTTTTTTTTAATAAATTAAGATTCAATTTAAAATAAAAATAATAAAAAAAATAATACTTTAGTATATTTTTCAAATAGACTCATATTTATCTATAGTTAAAAGAAAAATATTTAGTGTTAAAAATACTTAATGATTGTATTGTATTTTATGTCTTGAGAAATATACATGATACCTTTACACAGTAATTTACGGGTAAATTAAATATACTTAAAGTTCATAACATGATATATATTAAGAGATAACATTTAGAAACATGATTCAGCTACTCAATAACATCTATGTGTTACTAATATAACTGTTTCACACAATTTTTAAAATTTTATTTAATAATTAGATTTGTTCGTGGTATTTATTCCCCACTAATGGTATATAACATTACTCACAGCTGAAAAGATAAACGTCTAAGCTGCCCAACCACTACTCCACGTGTTTGTGCAGGTGTAAGCTAGCAATCTAGTTTACAGAAACACTTGTACATTAAGCATATGACTATTGTACAGCTGGGCAGGGGGTTAAATAAGTAAAGAACTGAGTTACAATGTCTATCTGCATTACGGCATCAGACTCGGTTCTAGTTCTTCGTTGGAAGCTCTGCACTTCCTCGGTGCTGCTCTTATTATGTCATTTAAAATCTCGTTTACCCCTATACTTTTCCTGCAAAGATATAAGAAACAAAGAAAAACCAGTTGCAGAAACTATTGATATTTTGTTGGGCCTAGCTAGCTTATCCAACCATGTTCTTCAAATTTATCACTTTTGCACACCTAATAATTCTTGCGAATGAGAACATATATAACACCTTTGACTCCAATCATGTCCCCCCTATACCAAGGACTAGTCCAAAGTACGTTTAGTTGCATCCTCATTAATTATACATCCATATTCCACCCAATTTAATTACCAACGGGTAGGAAGAAGTTGAGAACCTACATCATCTCAGTAACACTTCGAGAATCCATCAATAGTTTAGAATACTATCATTGAATTTTTCCATTGCGATCCAAAAAAGAGCATACCATTTGTTCTGATTTTAACCAAGTGTAATGTCTATACGGGTTCACTTTCATATTGAAAATTCACCTTATATGTATCCAAGAAATTCAAACTGAAACTTAGTTGGGGTATCACTTGTTGGACATAAGATTACAACCAAAAATATTAAAAAAAATTGTATATATAGTTAAATTAGGGTTACTCTAATTAATAAATAAACCTTTTGGGTTGAAACTTGGAGAATGTTTATATTAAAATCGATGCATAGTTGAAAGCTTGAAAAAAGTTATTCTAACTAAATTAAAATCTCATTCCCTCAACTTAAAAGTCTCCCTAGTCACTCCTTAAACCATATGTTTTATGGAAACAAGTCGTCACAAGACAAAATATAGATCAAGGACACTCCTAATAATAATCATATTGATAAAATTGTACGAAGGTATATGTTAAAAACAAAAGAGAATGTGTTAACTGTTAGGAAATTTGGATAAAATGGTATAATTACAAATTCTCCCTCCCAAGATCTTCCTTAGCAGAATATCAAATTACAGAGAAATAGATAATACACAACACAAGAATTATAGTGGAAACTCCAAATTAGAGAAAAACCACTTTCATTGTCAAAAGACAACCAGAGAAAAATTCACTATGTGAAAAATTGTTACAACTACACTCTCAGTAATTTTCTCACACACCCAAAAGACAAGAGCAATTACAATCCCAAGAGAATTTTCCCACAAAATTATCTCACTTAAGAACTTCTCATACAAGCTTTTCTCTATTTTTGGGATATTTATCAATGAAAAAATGAAGCCATATTTATAGCCTTCAAGTTCTCATTTCATATGCCAAACATTTCTTCATTCAACAAAATTAGGCTACCTAATTTTCCTATTCTTTATTCAAACAAGGTTAGGCACCTCCATCTTTGACAATATGGTAAGCCACCTTCCATGAATTTTCTTCTAAATTAGGCACCTCCTATTTTGACTAACAAACCTAATATTATTTTTAATCAATCATAACATTAACAAGTTGGTTATATGTGTGAACACAAACTTTCAACAAGTCCTCAAAACTCAAGCTTTAAGACCAACTAGATTGATGCCAACAAGCATGTGGTTTAACGACATGTAGCCCAAAAATTCTAGGATTTAATTCTTAGTTAAGGTGTGGGTAGTGTAGTTATTTCCCAAAAAAATAAAAAAGACTAACCAAGTTGATAAAACAAAGTAGATGAAAGAACTCAGAGATGTTGCTCTATTTGTTCATGTTATTAATATTTCTTTTGTCAAAGATGGGAGCCTATCCCTAGCCTATAAATTTATTTTATTTGATATATGTAATACTGTGATGCAAAGCCTTGAAGATACTTGAAAATCATTGTGGATGATCAAGCATCAAAGATTGGAATATGAACATTGCAAGGAATGGAGAATGGTTTTTGGTGGATATTGATTGAGCTTGGTCAATCAATTGGGAATCGATTATGCATCGATAAATTAGTTTTTTCTCAAATTTTTGGTTCCCAGTACTAGTGACTCAATCGAACAAGACAGGGTTCGATTAAGCACATAAAATTAACAAAATAAATGATGAAAAGGGCCATCAAATTGGAGAAGGAAGCTTGGAACACTAATTACATTATTGTGATTATCCATTTGGATGTGTATAAGCACATTTAGTGTGCCCTAAAAGCTTAAGATAATTCATTGTGTATTAGAGGAGAGCTAGAAAAAAGAGGGAAAAGTTCTCACCATTGTCATTGATATTCTATTTCTAGGATTTGTAATGTGTTTATTGAAACATCTTCATTTGGGTGTAGTTTGCTTTTTGATATTTCTATTGTGTTTGGATTAATCAATATTAGCAATATCTAGGAGGTTCACTTTTATAACAAGTTGTATCACAATCTAAGGTGTATCGTGGTTTTTATGTGTAAATTTTTGATGTTTGATATTGTGGTGTGAAGTTGTGTCTAGAAAAAACTTTGAATGTTGAAAATGAGTAGAATATAAATAGAGAAGTGGGGTGGGACCGAGTACTTGCATATTTGGAAGAGTAAAATGAAGAGTTTGTAGGTCCAACAAAAGGTAAAACAAGCTTTAGATGAGACTTCGGAGTATCCAGATGATTTTACTGAATATTAAAAGAATGAATTGTTATTGTCGACTTACACCTCAATTTTCTTGCACTTGCACGATAATGTTATTCGTGAGGTTTAAAGTGCAAAGACTTCAAAGGAATTATGGAGGAAGAGATATATATGCAAAAGAAAATGTCTGAGAAGTTCCATTTGAAAGAGTAGTTGTTCGAGTTTCAAATGGATATCAAAGGGCTTAAAGCCTAACTTGGCAGAGTTCTATAGAATCTCCAATGACTTGTCAAACATTGGAGAGGGTCTGAATGATGAGAATCTCAACCACTTATTGTTACATAACCTAATGGATTCCTACAAATAAGTGAAGATGGATCTTAAGTATGGAAGAGATGATATCTCTTTGGATCTAGTTATCTCTCATTTGAGAATGAGAGAACTAGAGTTGAGAACAAAGAAGCTTCACATTGGTCGAAGTGGAGGTGGTGGTAATGCCATGTATTTGTATGGTAGAAGTGGAGAAAAGGACAAGATGAGATGCTACATATGTAACAAGAAAGGGCATTTCAAGAGGGATTGTCCAAGGAAGGGTAAATAAACCAAAAGAGATACTAGTAATGGATATGTATCTATTGTGGTGGATAAGACGGTTTCTTAAAGCAATTGTGATGGTGTTTGGGTCTTCGACTTGAGGTGTACTTTTCACATGACACCTTACAAGGATTGGTTTGTTGATTACAAAGAGGTGGATGGTGATATAGTTCATATGGGAAACAACCATCCATGTAATGTGACTGGAATTGGATCGATGAGGCTTCGCCTCAATGATGGTTCAACATTTATAAAAAGAGTAAGGCATGTGCTAGCATTGAAGATGAACTTGATCTGATTGGGTACATTGGGCAGAATGAGATATAGCTACAAGGGAAAGCATGATCAATTGAAGGTGTGTAAAAGCATGAGATATAGCTAGAAAAAGGAGTAGTTTATTTTTTTTAGTTTTTATTTAGATTTTTTATTTAGAGTTCTATTAAAGTAATAATTTATTTTGTTTAGAGTTCTAATTTTTATGTACTACTATAGTCCCACTTAAAAACCTTTATTTAGAGTTATTTTTTTGTGCATATTACTAGAGTCCTACATTGCTTAGGAAGCTAAGTGGTGACATGCTTATAAGGGGTGAGTACTCTCTAAATAACATAATGCATTTTAGGGTTTCTCCTTAGAAGTAAAGGTGTGAGGTCCCACTGAATTGTCAAGTTATGGTAGTGGGCCTACTGTACAATTATAGATTAAAGTGAATAGATTAACCGTCTTGTATTAGTTGGTATCAAAGTCATGACCCTATAAGAACATGTAGGCTTGTGTTCTTATGAAGACATAAGACTCCCTAAGTAGGAGTATATGATGTAGTGTGCCTACACATATTTCACATTTCTTAGGAAACTAAGTGATGATGTGCTTATAATGAGTAGATATTATTTAAATGACATGACATGTTTTGAGGTTTCTCCCTAGAAGTAAAGCCGTGAGGTCTCTCTAAATTATCAAGTCATGGTGGTGGGCTCGTTGAACTTGAAATTATAGACCAAAGCACATCTATCACAAAGGTATAGTAAGAAATAGGTTCTATTACTTATATGCTATTATAGAGACAAATGTTGTCGCGGTAAGCCATCAAGAGGAGAATTTCAACATTTGGCATAGAATGTTGGGTTACATTAGTGAGAGAATATTGGAGGAACATTTCAAGAGGAAGATTCTTGGAGACGATAAGCTTGACAATCTTTTATTTTATGATCATTGCAAATTTGACAAGATGAAGAAAATGAAGTTGGAGCTATAGAATTTTAGTTTATGCAGGATAGAATGGCATCTATAGTTGGTGAGAAAATTACAAGTTTGATAGAGTATGTCGACAATCAATTTTTACCCCTAATTCTAGGGTCGTTGGTGAAGAATATTATGAAATTGCACAAAGAGTTAAACAAACTAGAGGTTGGAGCATAGTTGATGTTGAATATAAAGGATCTGCTACTGAATAGATATCTTTGACAGCTAATCCTCTTGATAGTACTATAGTAGCATCTAAATGTACAAGTGTCGTGGCTTGAGTAGGGTCAGTTGAATAATTCAATGATACATAAATTGCTTGAATCGAAGTTATATACCCTTTTTTTGTAGAAGTAATTTTTTCTTGTAAAGAACCCATTTTGGTACTAAGGTTAGTTTAATAACTCACATCAGAAGGCATTCTACCCAATAAGTGGATACTTCGGATCCCACTTGGACAAAAAAAATATATTGTCAATAAATAAAAGTACGTCTTATTCATTAACATCTTAGAAATATTTTGCCATAGTAAGGATAGTTAACCAACTCTTATATAAGCACCCGACAAATTATTTGAAAGCGAATTCCCAATTCATTAGATAGAGAATATCATGAAGATTTCATGATCCGGTATCAAACTTGTTCCAATTCAATAAGCATTCTCAATATTCAATATTATGCCTTGAAAAGGACTTGAACATCTACGCTCTTTAGCACGAGATTTTAAGTCCTGCGTGTCTACCATTTCACCACCAAGACATCTTAAAAGTGAATCATACTCCATGAATAGGATATCTATCTAGTGTGATATATGGAATCTATGACATGGGTGGATTGTTAGAGTATTTCTATTGGCCGGCCATATAGGTCCGAGTCAATCATCCAATTGCTTCAATTTGAATTATTCAGAAGATGCCTTATTTAGATAGATTATTTACCTATCTATTATATCTAAAGGATGGACAATAAAACCATTTTGTTGAGGATTTCTAGGAATGGTCATGTACCTTGTGATATCGTTCTCCCTACAAAATATTGTGAAAGCCTCATTGCAAAACTCTAACCATTTATAAGTTATTCAACACTCGACCTTCTTACTAGTTTGAGTTTCTACAAATTTCTTAAAAGTTTTGTTTTTAATTTTCAATAAGTAAACCTATAATCTTCTAGAGAAATCATTAGTAATGGTAAGAATGTACCTTGTTCCACCCAATGACGATATTCTCTCCGACCTCCACAAATCCGAATGCAAATAGTTAAGTATGTCACATCCCTTCAATTTTTCTAATCTGAACTTAACTTCCTTCATCTTAACAAAGATGCAATGATCACAAAATAAAATCTTGTCAAGCTTACCGCCACCAAAAATCTTCCTCTTGGAAAGTTCCTCCAATCCTCTCTTACTAATATGACCCAATCTTGTATGCCAAAGGTTGATATTCTCCTCTTGATAACCTTCCCCTTCATCTCCACCCTATAAATCCTCAAATCTCCTTGAATCAATCGATTCATTGTAGCATTATGATAAATATGAGATGAAAATCTCATGTACGATTCTATAATAACGATGGTAACAGTGATGGTATCACCGACTATGATTATCTAATAGTTCAAGTACAATTGATATAGTTGAGGCACAATCAAAATATGGTTTTTTAGGTTGGAATTTGTGGCATCAACCAATAGGATTTATAATTTTTTTTATTTCCTCCCTAGAAGAATTTGAGAGATTACCTTTTGCTATACTAGAAGTAGAAGAAGAATTAGTGGCAGGTTATCAAACTGAATATTCAGGTATCAAATTTGGTTTATTTTACGTTGCTTTTTATCTAAACCTATTAGTTTCTTAATTATTTGTAACATTTTTGTGCTTATGGGGTTGGAATCTCCTAATCTACATCTATTTGTTTATGATCTTTTTAAAATAAATACAAACTATGGAGTTTTTTTAGCAACAATTTGTATCTTTATTACATTAGCCAAAACTTATTTGTTCTTGTTTATTTTTATTACAACAAGATGAAAAAGTCTAGACTATGAATGGACCAACTGTTGAATCTTAGATGGAAATTTCTTTTTACTCGTATATCTCGAGAATCTGTTATTAACATCTTTCTAATGGGAATGCCTGATTTATCAATTTATTTGGAAAACTACTAAGGGCTCATGTAGCCCATGTCAAATTAATCGTATTATGGGTCGAAGTAATGAACCAATTTGAAGTGGCACATTTTATACCTAAAAGCCCATGTATGAATAAGGATTAATTTAACTTCTCCACCTAACTACTTTAGGTTGGGGGTAGGTCTCAAGGGGAAGTTCTAGACACTTTTCCATACTTTGTTTTTAGAGTACTTTACTTAATTTCCTTTGCAATATTAGGCTTTGGTGGTATTTATCATGCATTTCTGGGACGTGTGACTCTTGAATAATCTTTTCCATTTTTCGATTATGTATGGAAAGATAGAAATAAAATGACTACAATTTTGGGTATTCACTTAATCTTGTTAGGTATAGATCATTTTCTTCTAATGTTCAAGGCTCTTTATTTTGAGTGTATATGATATATGGGTTCTGAGAGGGGGAGATGTAAGAAAAATCACCAACTAGACCTTTAACACAAGTATTATATTTAGTTATTTACTAAAATCCCCCTTTGGAGGAGAAAGGTGGATAGTTAGTATGGACGATCTACAAGATATAATTGGTTGGCATGTATAGTTAGGTTCTATTTGTCTAAGGACAATTTTCATCCCAGATCAACAGGTGGGTCTTACAATCAAGCTCACTTCTACCTTTGCACTCAAGGGCCAATCTCCATCTGGTCCAAGGAAACCTCTGTACACCTCTATTACTTTTTGGGAGGCCTACCCCTTATAGCAACCGTCCACTTGAGACTATCCCTTAGCTCCTAAGTCTTGACACAAGATTAGAATTCTAACTCTTCGAGAATGGTATCTCACTCATGGATTGGGCCCCAAAAATAAAGTCTTAATTCTTTAATTGAATCAAAATAAAATTTCAATTCGATAATTATCGTAATAAAAAAAGATCGAAAAAGAGGAATTTATCTTTTTTTCTTGTCTTTTCTTTTTATTGAAAATGTTTGCTCATTTTGACGACTTTATCATAGGATTTTATCATATTAATTTCTACTCTACCTTCCACGGGTTCATTCTCAAAGGAACTACGTTTAATTCCAATAAATTTCTTTCCAATTTATTTATTTTATGATCTCATTGGAAATCATATAAAGACAATTCCTATTTACTATAGCTATTTGTGCAAATATTTTACGATTTAGAAGCAACTGCTTCTTTTACAAATTGTGTATGAATTTGCTATAACTATAGTATGTCTCATTGTTTCGAATTACTACATTTATCCAAGTGATCTATAAACGACGAAAATCTCTCTTTTGTCTACCTCGATCCCGATGAACCAAAACTAAAACTCTTATTTTTTGTTGAGTAATAGTTCAAATAGGTCTTGAATCCCACCTATCCCGCAAAAGCTTGATGAAAATACGAATTTTGGCTCTACATCTTCGAGCCATATATAGCCGTTTAATTTTGGTCATTGAATAAATGATACTTTTGATGAATATCTAAATAATCAATTGTTTTACATATTCGAGCTATATATCCAATTTTCCTAGTCTATTAATAACAAAACAGATTCTTCCCATATATAAAATAAAAATTCTAATGGCTTTTGCTACTATATATCTTCATTTGGGTGTTTTTTGTTTTTAAATATTTTTATTGTACTTGGATTAGCCAATATTAGTAATATCTAAGAGGTTCACTTCCATAATAATATAAGAACTCAAAAGATTTAAAATCAAAACATACCTCTGAGCTTAAGGGGGGAAAAGTAAAAAAATGAACTTTCAATTACAATACAACTCTTAAAACTCTTTCAGGAAATTAACTCAATTTGCACCACTATCCACAGAAGTGACACTTCCGAATGTTGTCACACTATAAGTAGATAAAACTTGTATAATCAGTATTTGTAAAATTACAAATCTTCATTTCAGAAGAGGGAATGACAAACTCTAACCGAGTCACTAAAGCAAGGCATCTTAAGTTTAACTGAAATGCCCAAATAGACCAGAGCAAAAAAAAATTATAATAGCACTTCGGCTACTGTGACCGAGTAAATATATGAGAATCAATATGTTCTACCAAACCAGGGACCATCATAATACTAATCATTCAACTGAAAAAAAAATGATAGATTTTGGAACTAACATCATTCTGATTTAACAAGTATAGATGATCTATTTTAGCAAATTAATAGGTATTAATAACCAAATAGAAGATATGCAGCCTCCTAAGAAGGGATCACATACTTGTAATTGATATTTGTATAGTCATTATTCACATGATTATGAGCTGCTGCATCAAACATGGACCAATTGTCGAGTTCTCCTCAAATTTCTCAAGAAACCAGCATTTGACTGAGTGTAAAACCGAATAATTTCATAATACAAGATTCTTTTAAATCTGTAGACAGTAAGCCACTAGAAATATTAATGAATCAAGATGCCAGAACATAGTTCCATAGAGCAAAGAAAATTGTGGAGACCGATCCACGTAAAAATGTTCATAATATGGCATAAAAGGATTCGAACTAGCTATTGCTAAAAGCTAATCATGCTCAAAAAGCATGCATTGTCTACAAAACAATAACGATCAAGCATTAATATCAATAAACAACTCCCTCTACTTAAGGTGGCTAAGAGTCGAACCCTATAACAAAATAAATAATTAGTTTGAATCCTTCATACCAAGTAACGAATGGCTTAAAGAAAAAAAAAGCAATCACAATTGTATAATAGTTCAACCTCTAAAGAGTACATGATCTATTTAACACTTTAAATAAGTGCGTCAGTGAGTGAAGGTGAATAAAAGTTGTTGATATTGTGACACTAAATAGGTAGATCAAAGAATCTGCCTTAACAGTCTTTAGTAGACTTGAATAACAACCTTGGTTAAAGGTACAAGATTCATTCTTGATCAGGTGTGTGTGGAGGTGCATGAAACTCTCTACTCGGGCCCTATATATAGAGTAGTAGAGTTAGTGTAAAACTGTATTATGTTTGCATCAAAAGAGAGCGAGGACTACTTGCATGTATGAGCAAGAACTTCTTGTAAGAGTGTTTGGGATACTGATTTGAAACATTTCATGGTAATTATGGGGACGAGAAGTGTTGGAGATTGTTATAAAGCTCCTTAATTTAAGGAGAAAAACATGGAGCTTAATTCAATGAGCAATTCAAAGAATCATTAATTTAAGGAGTAATTCAATGAGTGAATTTTTCTATAAATAAATGTGTAATTGTAATAAATTAATCAACCAAGTGTTTATTCCAATTGAGAGAAAAGCTAAGAGAGAAGCTTTTGTGAGAGAAAATTGAGAGTAATTTTCTTGTGTGTAATTGGGTTATGAGTTGTGAGTGTTGTAAACACCTTGTATAATTTCTCCAGTTTCAGTAAAAAGATTTGTAGCAGGTCCGAATACGTAAGCAAGATTGACCAAACTCGGTTATCAAATTTATGTTATTTTATCTATTTTCCTTTTTCATAAATCTGACTTATCGGGAATTTACGTAATTTTTCAACAACTGGTATCAGAGCTTTTGGTAGTAATTTCTGTCAATTTCCTACAAGGTTACTATTTACATGAATAGTGAAATTTTGTCGATGATATTTGTTTGTTGACGGAGGTGTTCTAATACACGGTGGTTTACAGAAATAGTCATAAGCAATCCGGAGGAAGTCAGATTTGAGTGGGAGCAATGGCCGCAGATGAAGGAAGGGTGAAACTCAAGAAATTTAATGGCATAGATTTCGAATTTTAGAAAATGCAGATAGAAGATTATCTGTATCAGCCTCTCTCAGGGAAAAAGCCAGAGGTTATGAAGGAAGAAGATTGGAATCTTCTAGATAGACAAGCCCTAGGAGTTATTCAATTGACGCTATCCCGCAATGTTGCTTTCAACATAGTAAAGGAAAAAACCACGATAGGTCTTATGGCAGCTCTATCCAATATGTATGAGAAGCCATATGCCTCAAACAAAGTGTATTTGATGATGTGTTTGATCAACTTACGGATGACAGAAGGCACATCGATAGCTCAACATCTCAATGAACTCAACACAGTCACAACCCAGTTGAGTTCAATTGAAATTGAATTCAAAGAACAAGTATGAGCATTGATACTTTTGTCTTCTTTACCAGAAAATTGGAATGCCAATGTCACGGCTGTGAGTAGCTCGTCAGAAAGGAATAAGTTGAAATTTGATGATGTTCGTGATTTGGTTCTCAATGAAGAGATCCAACGTAGAGAGTCGGGTGAATCATCAATCTCTTCAGTTTTGTATACAGAGTCAAGAGGAAGAGATTCAACCAGAGGGAATGGACGTTGCAGAACAGACTACCAAGGTAGATCAAAGGATAGGAGGTCCAAATCCAGGAATCCTGTAGGAAATCAACCTAGGAGTATGGTCAGTTTCCTGATATCCAGGATGAAACCAACCCCTGATTTTAAGAGAGCAGTTTCCTGTATTTCAGGGTGGAACCAACCCCTGTTTTTAGGATATTAGTTTCCTGATTTTCAGGATGATTTATAGCTGTATACTAATAACTTCCAGCAGTATATTAGGCATAAAAATGTATATATAAAGGGATCTAATATTAAGAAATATAGATGAGAAGTAATTTTTACGTAAAATAAAAACGACTTCACGGTATCGAGCCTTAGGCTCATAAGCTCGCTTTCTTAGCCTCTTGTTCAACTAGTTCTGTAAGTTCACCTAGTATGATGTCAAATACTCAAGCAAGGAATGCACCTTTTCAGTTTCCAACTCAAGTTTCAGCTTTTGGGCATGAGAGCTATGAAAAAACTGAAAGTTTAAATGTACTTAGTACATTGGAAGATGACATGGATGAAGAGGTTCCAGAGACAAGTAACAGAACTGAATTCAATATGGGAAATTCAGGCAGCTTTGGGCTTGGATCCATTCTTGATCCTGCTCCTAAACATAATCCTTTTGGTGGTCTATTTAACAGTGCAGCTATTAATGTTTCTGCTTCTCCTTTTGACAGTACCAGTCCTCAAGGAGAGCTATTTCGGCCTGCATCTTTTCAGTCTCTCCAACCATCAGTACAAACTCAGCCTCCAAATTCAAGTGCATTTTCTGGTAATCCTATCCCATTCACTAAGGAACAGTTAGAACTTCTCCAACAACTTATACAAAAGGCAAATATCAACACCACATTTAGTAGCAGCAGGAATAACTCCACATATATTTCTAGTAATTCAACAAAGCATGCTGAAAAATTTCCCTCCTCATCTTGGATAGTAGACTCAAGTGCCTCCAATCACATGACAAGTGATCAATCACTTTTCACAACCTATTCACCTTGCAACAGACTTCAAACAGTGTGTGTCGCCAATGGTACTCGCACCACAGTAGTCGGAACAGGGACCATTTGCCTCTCAAACAACCTCATTCTCAAATTTGTGTTATTTGTGCCTGGATTTTTCTACAATCTCATATCAGTTAGTAAATTAAATCATGACCTTAACTGTGAAACTAAATTCTTGGCTAAATCTTGTGTTTTTCAGGACTTGAGCTCGGGGAAAATGATTGGCGGTGCTGATTTACGTACGGGCCTCTATATTCTTGATATCAACACTCCTTCAAACCATTATGTTAGTCATCAATGTCAATTGAGTCATAATCTTAAGTCTCATAGTCATACTAATAAGGAAAGTGAAATCATGATGTGGCATTTTCGTCTAGGTCATCCAAATTTTTCGTATTTGAAACGTATGTTTCCATCCTTATTCATCAATAAAAATACCAATTTATTTCATTGTGAAGTTTTTCAGTTGGCAAAACATACTTGAAACACTTTTTTACCTCGCAGGCACAAACCAAATCACCCTTTTTCCTCATTCAGGATGACATGTGGGGACTATGTCGCGTTCCCAAGACTTGGTGCTCGATGGTTCTTACTTGTTAGTTGATGATCATACTCGATTATGTTGGACATTTCTTATGAAAGACAAATCAAAACCAAGTACATATTTCCACTTTTTCATGCCATGATCCAAACTCAGTTCAATGCCAATATTCAAATCCTAAACCGATAATGCTAGGGATTTCTTTAATTCCGATCTTAGTGGATATCTCAAATCACATGGTATTGTCCAACAAAGCTCCCGTGTGTTGACACACCACAACAAAACGGTGTAACGCAAAACCATCATATACTTGAGGTTGCCCGAACTTTACTTTTTCAAACCAATGTTCCTAAAAAATTTTGGGGTGAAGCCATTCTTCTTGCAACACACTTGATCAACCGAATGCCTTCTCGAGTTCTCAACTTTCATTCACCTTTACAAGTGCTTGAGTCAATATTCTACCTCACTGACTTGTGTCACCAATTCCTTTCAAGGTTTTTGGTTGCCTTTGTTTTTGTCCATATTCATTCACGATATCGTGGCAAACTTGATGCCCGTGTCAATAAATGCATCTTTGTTGGTTACTCACCAATAAAAAAAGGCTACAAATGTTTCTCTCCCATCACTCGTAAGTTTTACCATTCCATGGACGTTACTTTCTTCGAAGAAACTCCATTCTATTCTAATTCCGCAATTCAAGGGAGAATCACACTAATGAATTGCGAAATTGGGATTGGTCATCACTCATTGAACCGAATTTATCATCTCATTTACCCTCCACAACCTTGTCCTCTTCCAACCTGATACCCATTCCAGATTCTCCTTCAAAAACCAAACCTGATCAATCTCCCTTTGTTTATCCTAGACATCTTCTCCTTCCTAATGAGGCCATAAAAGTTTATGAAAGAAAGAGAAATCCTGACTTGCCCACACGAAATCAGCAAAGCCAAGAAACTCTCCTGAACCAGACTGAATCTAAAAGATTACAAGATGAAACAGAATCTAGTCCAAAACTTGGTTCTGACCTTGAGTTAGATCTTCCTATTGCACAAAGAAAAGGCGTTCGATCATGCACTCAACATCCTCTTCAAAGTTACATTTCTTACGCAAATTTGTCCCCAAAATTTCAAGCATTTGTGACATCCTTAGACAACATCAAGATTCCTAATTCTATCAATGAAGCTCTAAAAGTTCCTGAATGGCACAAGGCAACCTTAGAAGAATATAATGCACTTGAAAAGAATGGTACATGGATGTTAACAGAGCTACCACTTGGAAAGAAGACAATAGGCTGTAAATGGATATTCTTTGTAAAATAGAAGGCAGATGGAAATATCGATAGATATAAAGCTCGACTAGTGGCTAAAGGGTTCACCCAATCATATGGAATTGATTATCAAGAGACTTTTTCTCCTGTAGCAAAACTTAACACAGTTCGTGTCTTGCTGTCTATCGCAGTTAATGAGGATTGACCACTACTTCAACTCGATGTCAAGAACGCATTCTTAAATGGAGATTTGATCGAAGAAGTTTACATGGATGTGCCTCCTGGCTTTGAGACTAAAGATACACAAGGAAAGGTATGCAAGTTGAGAAAGGCACTATATGGACTTAAAAGCGTGGTTCGAAAAATTCACCAAGGTCCTCAAACGGGATGGATACTCACGTAGACCACACTTTATTTGTCAAACACTCGGATGGGAGAATCACAACTTTGATTGTATATGTTGATGATATAGTTCTTACAGAAATCATGTAGGAGAAATAAAGAGACTTAAGATGCTATTATCCAAGGAATTTGAGATTAAAGACTTGGGATATTTGAAATATTTCTTAGGGATGGAGGTGGCACGTAGTACCAAAGGAATCTCAGTTTCTCAATGCAAATATGTTCTAGATCTCTTGCGTGAGACCGGCGTACGAGTGGGTGTAAACCCGTTGAAACACCCATGGACCCTAACACCAAACTAATGCCTCGAATCGATGAATTGGCAACCGACAAGGGGCAATATCAACGTTTGGTAGGTAAGTTAATTTATTTGACCCATACACGTCCCGGATATAAGTTTTTCGATCGGTGTTGTTAGCCGGTTTCTTGGCAACCCATCGATTGATCACTTGGAAGCGAAATCGTATTCTAAGATACTTGAAGAAGGATCCTGGAAAGGGGCTCATGTTCAAGAAAACAATTAATAGGAGATTGGAAATTTATACCGACTTGATTGGTGGATCTCCTAGTGACCGAAAATCCACATCTGGATATTGCTCATTTATTTGGGGAAATTTGGTGACATGGCGTAGCAAAAAGCAAGCAATGGTAGCATGTAGTAGTACCGAGGCTGAGTTCCGTGCATTGGCTTTGGGCATCTGTGAAGGAATTTGGCTAAAACGACTGCTATACGAACTCAAGGTTGAACATTCAGAATCTATTAGAATCATGTGTGACAACCAGTCAGCAATTGCAATTGCCAAAAATCCAGTCCACCATGATCGAACTAAACATGTGGAAATTGATAGACACTTCATTAGTGAGAAAATTGAAGGCAAGATGATCTCCCTCAACTATGTTCCATCAAGGCAACAAGTAGCAGATATCTTAACCAAAGCTTTGTTTCGACCTAATTTCACAGAGTTAAATGTAGCACTTGGTTTGGAAAACATATATTGCCTAGCTTGAGGGGGAGTGTAGGAAATCAACCTAGGAGTATGGTCAGTTTCCTGATATCCAGGGTGAAACCAACCCCTGATTTTAGGATATTAGTTTCTTGATTTTCAGGATGATTTACAGCTGTATACTAATAACTTCCAGCAGTATATTAGGCATAAAAATGTATATATAAAGGGATCTAATATTAAGAAATATAGATGTGAAGTAATTTTTCTGTAAAATAAAAACAACTTCAAATCCTAATAATTCCCATAGCTCGAATACTATCGAGTGTTGAAATTGTGGAAGAATCGGGCACTAAACAAATCAGCGCAAAAGTGCACCAAAGGAAAAACAAGTGAAGGCAGAGGCAAATGTTACTTCTACCTCAGGAGGAAATGGAAGAGATGATGCATTGATATGCTCTTTGGAGAGCAACGAAGAATCTTGGGTGTTAGACTCTGGAGCATCGTTCCATATTACTTCACAGAAAGAATTTTTTGAGAAATATGTCCCCGGAAACCTTGGAAAGGTATATCTTGGTGATGATCAACTGTGTGCTATTATTGGCAAAGGTGTAGTGAAGATTAAGTTGAACGAGTCTGTTTAGGAACTGAAGGATGTCAGGCATATTCCTCACCTAAGAAAGAACTTAATCTCAGTAGGACAATTGGCTAGTGAAGGCTACACTACGATCTTCCATGGTGATGATTGAAAGATTTTAAAAGGTGAAATGACAGTTGCTTGAGGTAAGAAGAGTGGCACTCTTTACATGATAGCATGGCCACGTTGTTTAATCGCAGTTGCATCAGGCAATGAAATACCAAATCTGTGGTACCAGAAACTAGGCCATATAAGTGAGAAGGGGATGAAGATTATGCACTCAAAGGGAAAACTTCCAAGCCTACAATCTACAGAGATAGACATGTGTGAAGATTGCATACTTGGAAAACAAAATAGAGTCACCTTTCAGACAAGTGGTAGAACCCCAAAGAAAGAAAGGCTAGAGCTCATTCACTCTTATGTTTGGGGACCAATGACCGTCCCATCCATTGGTAGGAAACACTACTTTGTGACTTTCATTGATGATCACTCTCGGAAGGTATGAGTTTACTTTCTAAAGCATAAGTCTAAAGTATTTGAGGCTTTCAGAAGATGGAAAACTATGGTGGAAAATGAGACGGGTTTGAAGATCAAAAAGCTAAAAACCGATAATGGTGGTGAATATGAAGACACCAAATTCAAAAACTTTTGCTATGAGCACGGGATCAGAATGGAAAGAACTGTGCCAAGCATGCCTCAATACAATGGTATAGCTGAGCGTATGAACCAAACATTGACAGAAAGAGCCAGAAGCATTCGTATACAGTCAGGTCTACCAAAGCAATTCTGGGCAGAAGCAGTCAATGTGGAAACTTACTTGATCAACTGAGGCCCATCTATTCCATTGGAGCATAGAATACCAGAGGAAGTATGGAGCAAAAAAGAGGTAAAACTATCACATCTTAAAGTTTTCGGTTGTGTAGCATTTGTGCATATTAGTGATCAAGGTAGAAATAAACTTAATCACAAATCTAAGAAATGCACCTTCATCGGCTATGGTGAGGATGAGTTTTGCTACCTCATTTGGGATGACGAAAACAAGAAAGTGATCCGTAGCAGAGATGTGATTTTCAATAAAAGAGTGATGTATAAGGACATGCATAAAACAGACACTAACGACTCAAAGAAGAATGAGTCAGTATTTATAGATGCAGATAATGTCCCAAATAGTTCCGTGAAGGAATCAATTGTAGCAAGTCCTCAACCAAAGGAACTCTTTGGATAGAGTAGTGTGTAGTAGTCCGACACGCCACAACCTCCTACTCCAGCTCCTGTATTGAGAAGGTCTTCTCGATCTCATGTACCTAACAGGAAATACATGAACTATATGTTACTGACTGATGGAGGAGAGTCTGAATGCTATGATGAAGCTTGTCAGACTCGAGATGCCAACAAGTGAGAGCTTGCCATGAAACTGAAGTTATGCTCAACTTCAGTTGGTCTGCTAGAGTAACAAGACTAGAAAAGCTGTTGCATTGATCGAGGTGTAAAGACAGATTGAAATCAGTCTTTAAGTGGAAGATTGTTGGAGATTGTTACAAAGCTCCTTAATTTAAGGAGCAAAACATGGAGCTTAATTCAAAGAATCATTAATTTAAGGAGTAATTCAATGAGTGAATTTTCCTATAAATAGATGTGTAATTGTAATGAATTAATCAATCAAGTGTTCATTCCAATAGAGAGAAAAGCTTTTGTGAGAAAAAATTGAGAGTAATTTTCTTAGGTGTAATTGGGTTGTGAGTTGTGAGTGTTGTAAACATCTTGTATAATTTCTCTCCTTTCTTGAGTGAGCGTTATCAATCCTTTGTTGTTGTGATCATGAGAGTGAAAGATAACGGGAACTTGTGATTGTCCTAACAAGTTGTATCCTATGCATCAAACTTCTACATGCTCTAAATAGCTAGAAAATGTAACATTTCACGGCTTCTAACCAAGGTGTAGAATCCCTTTGTGTGTGTGTTGTGTTAAAAAAGAAAAAGAAGGTCTAATCGAAGGTACAATTTCTTTTCCCTAAAAAGTTAATCATACTTGTAAACTAGCAAACCCTAGAACTTACCTTTTCGAATAAATATACTATATGAGTAGTTTTATCCAATCGCTGCGAATAAGAACATCTCAAGATCCTCCATTAACCTATTTCGAGATCTTCACACTAGAAAAAAATGATAATTGAAATCCAAAGTTACATACTTAAATTCAATAAAAAATGCGGTTCTATTTTCAAAGTAAATTTTACTAAAAAAATCTATTTTAATAAACTCTAGAGTATTATATTGCAAGGTAAAATACTTAATTATTCTTACATTAATGAAAATATCATTTCCCTAAACAAAAAGGAGGAAATTCTGTTTTTGATTTTATATGTTTAAACTCAAGTTTTTGAATTTATATTTGGTAACTAGTTTTGTTTTCAATTTTTCATTTTAATGTAAATGAGTTACACTTTTTAAGCCTAATTTTGGAAATCGAAAAAAATTCCTAACTTTTTTTCATTTTCATATTTCAAAACTTTCATCATTAATTTCAAATACTACTATAATACATATTTTTCATGATGAATACAACCCTATATTTTTTCTATTATCACAACAAAAAATTAAATTTAGAATACAAAGAAAGAAAAAAGAAACAAGTATTAGATAGAAAAATAAAAACAGAAAGCAGAATATAGAACACAATGTCATCTTGAGTTTCCTGTGTTATTTCATATTTTAGAAAACATAAAATTGAACATGTTACCGAACATGAACTAGAAAACCATAAAATTAGAATACAAAACGACCTCTAAAGATTAATTACTAAAGGTCTTGCTCTCTTTTTTCCAACGAAAAATAACTTAAGCAACAATTATAGATTTGGATATATAGTCGGCTAAATCAGTTGAATATTCAAGAACAGTTTTAATTATTCTTCTAGAGAAACCAGACACATACCTTTCGGAATTTAACGCTCGAAAGCGATGAACAATCGTGTTAAATGAACAAAGTTGACGATGATAGAGAATAAATATAGAAAGGAATACGCCGAGGAAGATTGACGGTTTATTAGAGCGGGACTTGTGTCCGAAGGCCCATATTCGAAACCAGACAAAAATGATAGAAACTCCTCTTTTTAATATATATATATATATATATATATAATATCACGTTTAAAATTTTAAAAAATTCATAAATATCTTTTATATTTAATAAAATTTAATCTAATTAATATAAATAATAATATTTTATATTGAAAAATAATAAGAAATCAAATAATGATAAAAATAGAAAGACATGACATCACAAGATATTTCTTACAATAAATGATAATTAACAAAAATAAAATTTGAATATATACAAAAAGTAAAATTAAATCTAAAAACAAAAAATGGATTTAAAGTTTTATCATTCTCAAGAATAAAAAATATATATATTTCATTATAAAAATAAGTAATAAAGAATAAATACTAATATTACAAAAACAAAAAATATATATAATATACTATTAATTAACAAAGAAATTATTACGAATGAACTATCAAAAATCCTATAACGGAAGATTAGATACATTCTTTTAGGAGAAAACCAAATATTAATAAAAACACATTTTATATAATGAATTAATACACCAATAAAACTACCACTATTAAATAATAGAATAATAAATAAGAAAGACATTTTATTATAAATGATACATGAAAATCTAAGATACTAGAAATTAAAATTTACAACATATCTTAAATTTTTCATTAATATTAATTATTAGAATTTAAACCAAGTATTAAATTTAGTCTATGAATTTGAAAAATGAGATTTAATTAAAGGAAAAAATCATTCATTTTTAATACATTACAAATAGGATATTTATTAACAAACAACCATAATAGTTCAATATATAAACAAAATGAATTTATAGAAATATATAAAAATTCAATAAATTAAACAAATAATAAAATAAAAAATATTAACAAATTTAGAAATATTGAAATAATAAAACTTAGATGTTAAAGAAAAATCTCTAATAATAGGGAGAAAAAGTAATGTAACAAGAAACAGTAAAGTATCAAGTTTTATGTTTATATCTCTTGAAGGAGAAACATCTAACAAAAAAAGATAAGTTACATATTTAAAACAAAAAATAAAAATAATAAAAGCATTAGTCCATGACATAATACTAGGAAAAAAATGATACAATAATTATCCTAATATCCTATCCAAAACTATTTGTCTTATGAAAATATTATACCCCAATATATGACTTATTTGACCTCAATTTTTTAAAAAAAAGCCAAATAATTATGAGGAAGTAATAGGTCAACTAGTATGGTGCAAAGCAATGGAAGAAAAACTTAGAGCACTCGAAAAAAATGAAACATGGGTAGTCGTATAACTACCCGAAGAAAAGAAACCCATAAGATGCAAATGGATCTATAAGATTAAGTTTAATAGTGATGATACCATTGAAAGGTACAAAGCACAATTAGTGACAAAAGGTTACACTCAAACCTACAGTATAGATTATCAAAAAACATTTGCACCCGTGGTCAAAATGAATACCGTTAGGATTTTATTTTCTATAGCGGTAAACCAAAATTGGACCTTACATCAAATGGACGTCAAGAATATTTTTCTCCAAGGAATGCTTGAAAAAGAGGTATATATGACGCTTCCATCTGGTCATAAAAAATAAAACAATTCTAACCTAGTGTGTAGGTTAAAAAAATCTATTTACGAACTAAAGAAATCTCCAAAGGCATGGTATAAAAAACTAAACTCTTATTTAATTTATTGTGATTTTAAAATTAGTAATGCCGATCACTCATTATTTTCCAAAAATTATGGTACCTTAACAACCATAACTCTAGTATATGTAGATGACATAATAATTATCGAAAATAATTTGAAAAAATTAAAAAGGTAAAAATGCAATTAAAGGATAATTTTGATATCAAAGAATTAGGTTTACTAAAATATTTTCTAAGAATAAAAATAGCACATTCACTAAAGGAACTGGTAAATTAAGGAATAAATAACATCTACACCAATAGCTAGTAAATGCAAATTAAATATTGAGGATGGCGAACCTTTAGAAGACATAAGGCAATTTCAAAGACTTGTAGGAAAATTAATTTATTTAACGATAACTCGACGAGATATTTCTTTTTTGATAAAGCAAATTATTAAATTTATGCATGCACCTAGAACACCTAGAACATCACATTTAGAGGCTATACATAGAATTTTAAAATATTTAAAAGGGACACCCAATAAAGGAATTTTCATGAAACATAATAATTTTAACGAAGTGTGTGGCTACTCCGATACAAATTGGGCTGGTAACTTTGATAGAAAATCAACCACAGGCTTTTGGATGTTTGTAGGCGAAAATTTAGTCACATGGAAAAGCAATAAACAAAATGTTGTGACACGATCAAGCGCCGAGATAGAATATTGAGTCATGGCATCAACCTCAAGCGAGCTAACTTGGATCAAACAACTTCTTTTGGATATCGGAATTAAAATTCAAGAACCAATGAAGATGTTTTGCGATAACCAAACGGAGAGACATATAGCATCCAATTCGGTGTTTCATGAGAGAACAAAACACATTGAAGTGGATTGCCACTTCATTCAAGAAAAAAATCAAGCAAATAAAATTGAAACTCCATTTGTGAGAAGTGAAAAGCAATTGGCGGACATTTTCACCAAAGGTTTAGATCTGAAATCATTTGAAAAAAATTTAAGCAAGTTAGGGTTGACCGATATCTATAAACCTAAGTCGAGGGAAAGTGTTGAGAATAATTAGTTTAGTAACTGCTAGTTTCTTCTTTATAAATATAACATTAGACATTAAGTCAAAAATTAATCTTATGATTATTTCTTAAAAATTCAGAGAAAATCAAGACTTGTGTATCAATTAGAATTATTGGTGTTTATTCTTAAATAAATTGTGTAATTCGATTCTTATATTTTTTTTTATCTTTTTTACGGTGATTTTGTAAGTCACTCATAAATATATTAAAAATGAATAAGATATTATAAAAATTTTGGTGTTTCAGTTATTTTGTGCGTGAGTAAATTTAGATTTGAGAGCATTTAAGCATTTATTTATTTTTAAGATAAAGAGTGTATATTTATAAATTTTGATAATTTTATAAATAAATTATATTTATTAATTAATATAAATTGCTTAATATATTAATGATATTTTATAATTATAAATTTTTATTATTAATATATATTTTAAAATAAATTTAAGGTTAGATTGAAATTAACTTAAAATGATTTATTGTATCTATTATTTGAATTTTTAATGATTACATAACCCAATCAAATAAAACTAGCAAATAAAATGATTTTTCAATCCAGTGTAAATTATGGTACATGGTATTTACCAGTTTGGATGGGATTCAAATTTGTTAGTTACTAAGTACATACATTTTTATATATAATTTATCCTATTAAATTATTTACAATATTAACATTATTCTTTCATTATTTATCTTCTAAGTACGTACAGTTTTTTAAAATAATATATACACACTTATTTAATAATAATAAAAATTCAATATATTTATTCAAAGTATTTTATATTTTTATTAAAGTTTTCTTTTATTAGATAATTGTATGTATATATTGTATGTATATTAAAATATAATATTAATATACGTATAATTTTTGTTAATCACAATTTTAAAATTACAATAATTATTTTTACTTTACGCTTAATCGATATAATTAATTTAAAGAAAAAATATCATATCTTTATAAATAAGCATTATTTTAGTTATTTACTAATAAAATATTTATCTACGATAATAATTCGAGAAACTTAAATTGAAATCTTTTTACATTGAACCAGAAGCAATATAAATAGCTTGTTATTTTGGTGATTTGAAGCTAAAATTCGTTTTCTTTTATAAGTCCAGTCTCATTGAAATTTAATTGATGTTTGCAAAACTTAACTCGATGATCGAAAAACAATAAAAAGAAACAATAGTTATACATTTCCGTCTAACATGTTGTAGGAGAGCTCTTTTTGTGAATCTTCTTTTTAGAACTCTATATTGTTGTAGATTGTTATAAAGCTCTTTAATTTAAGAAGCAAAACATTGAGCAAAACAAAGAGCAAAACATGAAGCAAAACAAGGAGTAAAATATGAAGCAAAACATGGAGCTTAATTCAAGGAACAATTCAAGGAACCATTAATTTAAGGAGTAATTCAAAGAGTGAATTTTTCTATAAATAAATGTGTAATTGTAATGAATTAATCATCCAAAGTGTTCATTCCAATTGAGAGAAAAGCTTTTGTGAGAGAAAAGCTTTTGTGAGAGAAAATTGAGAGTAATTTTCTTGGGTGTAATTGAGTTGTGAGTTGTGAGTGTTGTAAACACCTTGTGTAATTTCTCCCCTTTTAGTAAAAAGATCTTCGGCAGCTCCGGAGACGTAAGCAAGATTGGTCGAACTTCGTTATCAAATTTATGTGTTATTTTTCTATTCTTGCTTTATCACAAATCTGACTTATCGGAAATTTGTGTAATTTCCCAACAACTGGTATCAAAGCTATTGGTGGTGATTTCTATCAATTTTTTGCAAGGTTACTATTTACATGAATAGTGACATTTTTTCGACGATATTTGTTTGTTGATGGAGGTGTTCTAATATACGGTGGTTTACAGAAATAGTCAGAAACTATCCGAAGGAAGTCAGATTTGAGTAGGAGCAATGGTCGTAGATGAAGGAAGGGTGAAACTCGAGAAATTTGTGGGCACAGATTTTGAGTTTTGGAAAATGCAGATAGAGGATTATCTGTATCAAAGAAATCTATATCGACCTCTCTCAGGGAAGAAGTAAGAGGCTATGAAGGAAGAAGATTGAAATCTTCTAGATAGACAAGTCCTCGGAGTTATTCGATTGACGCTATCCCGTAATGTTGCTTTCAATATAGCAAAGGAAAATACCACGGCGGGTCTTATGGCAGCTCTCTCCAATATGTATGAGAAGCCATCAGCCTTAAACAAAGTGCACTTGATGAGGCGTTTGTTCAATTTGCGGATGATGGAAGGCGCATCGGTAGCTCAACATCTCAATGAACTCAACACAGTCACAACCCAGTTGAGTTCAGTGGAAATTGAATTCGATGAAGAAGTACGAGCATTGATACTTTTGTCTTCTCTACCAGAAAGCTGGAATGCTACTGTCACGGCTGTGAGTAGCTCATCAGGAAGCAATAAGTTGAAATTTGACGATGTTTGTGATTTGGTTCTCAGTGAAGAGATCCGACGTAGAGAGTCAGGTGAATCGTCAACTTCTTTAGTTTTGCATACAGAGTCAAGAGGAAGAAATTCAACCAAAGGGAATGGACGTGGCAGAACAGACTACCGAGGTAGATCAAAGGACAGGAGGTCCAAATCCAGGAATCCTAATAATTCCCATAGCTCGAAGACTATCGAGTGTTGGAATTGTGGAAGAACCGGGCACTACAAAAATCAGTGCAAGAGTGCACCGAAGGATAAACAAGTGAAGGCAGAGGCAAATGTTACTTCCACCTCAGGAGAGGATGATGCATTGATATGCTCTTTGGAGAGCAAGGAAGAATCTTAGGTGTAAGACTTTAGAGCATCGTTCCATGCTACTTCACAGAAAGAATTCTTCGAGAAATATATCCCTGGAAACCATGGAAAGGTATATCTTGGTGATGATCAACCATGTGCTATTATTGGCAAAGGTGTAGTGAAGATTAAGTTGAACGGGTCTATTTGGGAACTAAAGGATGTCAGGCATATTCCCGATCTCAGAAGGAACTTAATCTCAGTAGAGTAGTTGGCCAGTGAAGGCTACACTACGATCTTCCATGGTGATGATTGGAAGATTTCAAATGGTGCAATGACAGTTGCTTGAGGCAAGAAAAATGGCACTCTTTACATGACAACAGAGGCACATTGTTCAATCACAGTTGCAACAGGAAATGAAACACCAAATTTGTGGCACAAGAGACTAGGCCACATGAGTGAGAAAGGGATAAAGATTATTCACTCAAAGGGAAAACTTCCAGGTCTACAGTCTACGGAGATAGACATGTGCGAAGATTGCATACTTGGAAAGAAAAAGAGAGTCAACTTTCAGACAAGTTGCAGAACCCCAAAGAAGGAAAGGCTAGAGCTTATTCACTCTGATGTGTGGGGACCAACGACCGTCACATCTATTGGTGGGAAACACTACTTCGTGACTTTCATCGATGATCACTCTCTGAAGGTATGGGTTTAATTTCTAAAGCATAAGTCTGAAGTATTTGAGGCTTTCAAAAGATGGAAAGCTATGGTGGAAAATGAGACAGATTTAAAGATCAAAAAGCTCAGAACCTATAATGGTGGTGAATATGAAGATACCAAATTCGAAAATTTTTGCTTTGAGCACGGGATCAGAATGGAAAGAACTGTGCCACTCACGCCTCAACACAATGGTGTAGCTGAGCGTATGAACCAAACGTTGATAGAAAGAGCCAGAAGCATTCGTATACAATCAGGTCTACCGAAGCAGTTCTGGGCAGAAGCAGTCAACACGGTAGCTTACTTGATCAACCGAGGCTCATCTGTTCCATTGGAGCATAGAATACCAGATGAGGTATGAATTTTCCTATAAATAGATGTGTAATTGTAATGAATTAATCATCCAAAGTGTTCATTCCAATTGAGAGAAAAGCTTTTGTGATAGAAAATTGAGAGTAATTTTCTTGGCTGTAATTAAGTTGTGAGTTATGAGTGTTGTAAAAACCTTGTGTAATTTCTCCCCTTTCAATAAAAAGATCTGCAGTAGGTCCGGAGATGTAAGCAAGATTGGCCGAACTCCGTTATCAAATTTATGTGTTATTTTTCTATTCTTGTTTTCTCATAAATCCGACTTATCGGAAATTTGCGTAATTTTCTCAGCATATATTTCCTATTAATTTCTCTGAGTAGGGAGTTCAAAAGCATGCAGTTATTTTGTATTAATAATTTTGCTTTTGATCTGCATCAATAATCTTGGAAAATTTTGCTTGAAATTACCCCTAACTTGTTTTTAAAAATGATAATATTTTCTTTGTTAATAAATTACCCTAAACTTGGACTAAAGGCAATTTCATGATTCCAAATGTTGAAATTAAGCCTTTTTTTTTCTTAGTTAGTTGAGACTGAATTTCTAGCTTAATTTTATTTTTGGTATTTTTTTAATTTTTAATTTTAGGTGATATCTTAATGGCATCTATTTTTAAAAAAGATCGAGTTGATATAATTTTCAAATATGACTAACACATACATACGTTTTGAATAAAGAGTATTTATTGCATTTTATTTTGTTTGAGTGGTTGAAATAGAAATAGTTCTTTCCCATTTTTTATTTTTTAAGTGGAGAGCTTTAATTTTTTTTACTCTCATTTTACCTCATTTTTATCATATCTTCTTCTTAGTAATTTTGTACTCTTTTTTCAATCTCACTTCTTTCACTTTTATTTTCTTTTGAAGATGGAAGCAAATCCAACCATGATCTTTTCCCAAAAGTGTTAGTGTGGAATATAATCTACAACTAATAATAATTTCTCTTAATAATAAATCAATCAATAATAATGTTAAACGTGAATCATTTTTAACAATTTAATAAGAAAGTTATTACTATCTCATAAACATTTCTGTATGGTTGAAAAAATTATATACTATCATCTCATTTGTATTTTTTTTAGAAACATAATTCTTTTTTTAATAAACTATCAAAAACGGTTATTGTTTAATGTGTATCAATATTTTTTTAATATTTTTATTTTAAATAGTTTGACATTATTTCTACAATAAAATTACTATGGGTGATGTTAATTTCCATTTTCAAAAAAAAAAATAAAAGTCGAAGTCAAGTTTAAGAAAGAGTACACAATGACTAAAGAGAAAAGATATAGATGACATCAAATAAATCAATAAACATTAAAAATATATATTTAAAGAGGGATAATATCTCAAATGTTTATGAGGTTTAACATATTTTTATTTATACCCTTGAGGTTTATAAAAATATTTAAAATGCTCCTAGATTTTATGATTAATACCATTAGTGTCCTTAAAACCTAATGGTGTTAATTTTTTCATAAATTACTATTCATATTCTTGTTTCTCGGTTTTGATACCAATTTTTGGGGGGTTTCAATCGTTAGAGATTGCTATGGTCAGTCAATCTGACCTTAATGTACTAGCTAAGTTATTATCTTGATAAGTTATATGTGTTGGATGAATATTATTTTATCATATTCATAGTATATAAACAAGTGTTTTCAGTGTACATACAATGTATTTGTAATCTTCAAAGAAGTAGTATTTAAACATTAAGTTGTTCAATTTCTCTTCTTACATATTTTTTACTAAGTCTCTTAATATCCTGAAAACATGATGATCTATAATTCTTGTGATAAACAAGTGTTCTCTTCTACATCTGTACATAGATGGTGTCAAATATTTGATTTATTAGAAAAGAGTAAAAAAACTCCATTTTATTCATAAAATGATAATTATTACAACTTAAGACCAACTAAGAATCTTGAAGGGATTCTTGGACACTCATAATTATTGGTTTTGGGATCTCTAGATTGAGGGGTTTTATATGCTAGAGTTTGTGTGCTTTTTAGAATAAAAAGTTCTAGTTTTCTGCCCAGTTGTTATAAATTCCTAATTTTGGGTCATTATAGAATACATAAACCTTTTTATGTTCTTCTTTTTCTACCTCATCTACCCATTTGAGTTTTTTGGTTTCAAAATGTTTTCTCTTTTGAACTGTTAGGTTCTTCCTTTTCATTTTGAATTCTTTCTTTAGAAGTTTCACCTTCTTTAGATTGAATTTTTTTATGAAGATTCTTCTTTTAAGGTTTTGAACTTTAAAAGTTGTTTTGAACAATTAAGTTTTTCTTATTTATTTCCTATCTCCAAAAAATATTTCTTAAGGTATAATAGCTCGAGTTGTTCCCAAACGATTTTTATCTCCTTTTTCTTTTATCTTGATCTTGATGTCAAGATGTTCCATTCCTGAAAGCATAAAAATAATTAGGGGTGCTAATTCTCTATTAAGAACATCTGCTAAGATATTCTTATGTCTTGGAATATATTTAACATCAAAATTGTAATGATTGAATCATTGTTATCATTTGACTAATCTTCTTTGTTTGTAATCACCTATAATATTAGTTCTTAAGAAATAACTAAAATTCTTGTTATCTATTCTAACAATGAATCTAGAGATTATAACATATATTACAAATTTCTTAATGACTTTTTTAATAGCTAAATATTTTTTTCATTACTATGGTAATTTAATTATGGACCTTGTAAAGATCCTAATGTATATCTACTAAGATATTCATATTTGTCATCTATTTTTTCTTTCAGAACTACTCCCCAATATTCTTGTGAAGCATCTATTTCAATTATCATTTTATCATCTTGTCCAAGATGGTATAAAGTTGGAAAATTTTCTACCTTTGCTAGCATAACCTTTAAATTTTAGTCTTACTTTGATATAGGTACTATTTAGATTTGTAATACTATACAAATCATTCATCTTCTGTTGAGGATACCCATAATCTGAGTGGTCATATTCTGAGTCAATTATTTCTCCCTCAATTTTTTCTAATAAATAAATACTGTAAGTATTTTCTATATTAGATTCCTCAACTAGTTCTAATTCAATTATGAAAGCTTCCTCTAAGATTTTTGTTTTTTATGGAAATTCTTTCCTATGTTTAAGCCTGCTTGGACATTCATTAGCATAATGTCATTTTTCATTACAAATCTAACATCTACATTTATTCTTTCGTGAAGAGCAATAATTCATGTTTTCGAAAAATTTATACTTCTTCCTTTTAAAATATCTTTTCTTATAGGTTTCCTTATTAAATCTCTTTTTATATTTTTGAAAATCATGTTTTCTAAATTTATATCTTTTAAATCTTTTATATTTTTTATATTTTTGTTTGTAAGGTTTTATATTACATCCATATTTTCTTGGTATTCTAAAATATTTTGTATCACAACAAATTTTATCATTTCCTCTTATTTGTTTATATTCCTTTCTTTCTTGGCATTTAATAATTATCCAACTTTTAAAACTTCTTATTCTTCCTTCTAGATTATCTAGTATAATTTCTCTATTTCTCTGTTCCCAACTTTCTGTTAAGGTTTTATGTAATATTTCAAGTAATTTTTGGAAAAACATTTCTTTATAAGTTGTTTGCATAGAGGGTGGTAATTTATGATAATACATTTCATATTCACAAATAAAAGAATCTATGTAACACATGTCACAAATTTTCATATTTTTGTTAGATGTCATTTAGCTTCATTGATTTCATTTTCACTAGATTCAGTGATAGTTCTTCCTTTATCTTCTCTAATAAATTTCTTATATATTTCATTTATTACTGTATCAAAGTACTCTCTTCCTGTGGGAGTATTCACTTACATTAAATAAATGTTGTTTATCTGTTAAATTTAAAAACCAAACTTTAACATTTCTTATCATTTTATGAACTACAAGTACCCTACAGATTGAAGGGTTTGTTTGGGTAGTTTGAGATGTTTGTTTGAGCACATTCATACCACTAGCCCACTCATCTAAGGATTTATCCTATCTCTTATACAGTCTAAATCGAAAAGATCAAACTTATAATTATTATAGAGTTTGAATTCTGGTGGAATATTATCTCTAGGTCCCAAATGCAAATCATCCTCCATTTTAAGTGGTTGTCTTCTTCTATCTATGGTGTCAGGTTATTCTATCATTTGCCTATTTCTTTCTCCCCTATGTGGGTTCCTTTTTGATAAAGAACAAGTAATGAAATTGGCTTCATATGACCTTTTGAGGTCATGATTTTTGGTTTAGAAGTAGTCTCGCTGATTATTGTCATATCATTTTCTTCTTAGTTTGTACAAAGTTTTTCATTATAATGTTCTTCTATTTCTTCATTAGTTAGTGTTAACAAACTAACTAATTTTTTTATATCCCTATTTTCAAGGTTTATGAATTTTTTTCCCTAATTTGTTTTTTATATTCCATTAAATTGAAAGTATATCTTTTTTTATTAGATTGCTATTCATTCTTTCTTTTGTCATTTTTAGGAATCATGGCATCTAATCTCTTAGATTATTTTTTTAGTCCTTCTAAGGGGTCATATTTATGACATGTAATTTCATTGTTCCTATGTATGTTATATATATCTTTTCTTAGTTCTAAAAATTTCATGTGTATATCTAATTGTAGTTTATTATAATCACGTTCATTTATTTCCTTTAATAATTATTTTTATATTTCAATTATATTTTATAGGTATTTTGTGTTTAATTATTAAACTAAATCTATTTCCTCTATTAAGATTTCATTTACTTTTAAATGCATATTTTTTATTTTATCTCGAAAAATTATTTTTTTCCAAATATAACTTCATGAAAAAATGCCTTCATTATTTTGACTTCATTTTCTAGTTTTTTTTAACTTCTTCTTGGTTAGAGGTTCCCCTTTCATGCTCTATAAAAATAAATCTTGGCATACTATTGTTTCTAACAACATTATTTTTTCTTCCTGTTATCAGAGTTTTTCTTTTATATGTAATTTTCATTCATCTGGTATTTCAAAATCTATTAGTATTTCTAGTTTTATTATTTTCCCAAGTTTCTTAAAAGTTGTCTATTTTTATAAATTCATTTTATCTGTATATTGAACTATTATGTCTATTTGTTAAATAATATGCTACTAAATAATGTATTGAAAATCGATGATTTTCTTATTTCTTTAAATCTCTTCTTTCAAATTCATAAGCTACACTTAATACTTGGTTTAGGTTTTTATCATGGATATTAATAATAAATCTAAGATATGTCATAAATTTTAACTTTTTGTATCCTAAGTTACCATAGATAATTTTTGTTATCTAGTAATGATATTTTTATTAGTGTATATATTTATTTTATGAAATGAAATTTATTAATATTCGAAGTACTTCTAAATAGATTTATCCAATTTTTCCTTTATCTTTTTAGGAAATTTTAGATAGCTTGTTTAATATAATTTCTTTATCAATTAATGATATATTATACATTCTTTTTACATCTAATATTAATACTCATTTTTTATTACTTATTTCATAATAAATTATATACTTTTTGAGGAATAATTTTCTTAGATATAAGAATAATAGATCTTTAAATTTATCTCATTTTTTAAGATTTAATTTTCCTTTTTAAAATTTGTAATTTTTATTCATTTATTACTATTTCTTGTAAAAAAAACATTCTAAGATGTCTTTTGCTTTCAATTCTACTATTTCTTAGTTTATTTTTTTTTCTTCTATTTTAAAAATATTACTATTTATTTTCGTTGAATTTAACTTCTATTATATTTCAGAGATATTTTTAAATTTTTTTAAACCTTAGGGATAATTTTTAAGATACCTTAAAACTTGGAGATATTTTTTATAATAATCCATTTAAAGACTTAAAAGTTGGGAAAAAAAATTGTTTTTGTTACAACAATGAGAAAAACAAAATACTATAATTATCCATCATTTAAAACACATACACTAGTCACGTATAAAAATTACATCAAATTAATACATTTTTTTAAATATATATACCACTAAAATATCACCTTCAAAATAAGGATAAAAAAAGATACCTAGAATACTATTAAATTACCAAACTCAAATTTTGGAACTTTCAATATATTAAAGCTCAAAATAACATATATATATATTATACATAATTAAATTGATACTAAAATAATATATCAACTTTTACATACAGATTACGTATATACCATATATGTAAAACTAAAAATTTGATTATACACATCCTTAACATGTAATTTAAAGCCAGGGTACAATTAATTACAACATTTCATCCGATCCAGTTTATAGTTTGAAAATGCTTAATCAAAACTGTTATAATGAACATGCATCACATATTGAAATATAATTGGCATAAAATGCACGATACCACCATTGAGAACTATACCATTATCAACATAAAGTATACCTTAGATCACAAATTTGGTTTGTTTCCACCCCACATTTTCTAGTGATGGCAAGAAGTCACTGACAATTTTTAACTTGATACTCCAACTAGAACCAGAAAGCAGGATAATACAGAGCCCAAAAATTCTTAATACATGTATACTAAACTTCTTTCTTCCAGCTTCAAGCCAATTCTTATCCCCTTTTGTTTATTTAGTTTGAGCATGATCAATGCTCAAATGGTGTTCAAGTTAAGTTGGTACTTTCCCAAGGAAGGGCACAAAGAAATAGTTCTTTTAGAGATTCTAAAGGGCTCAAATTACTTATCCACCGTTTGTATCTTCAACGGTCTTCTTGTATTCTGGCTTAAGCTCATAAGTTCCCTGGTTGGCTCCCCTTTTATTGTACACACACAGCTCGTTCAGTATCTCTTTCAGGAATTGCTGTGGACAAAAAACATACAAAAATGATTCAGTTGGAGAGTGGTCGTTCAAAAGAATATCAACAATGGATCAAAATAATTGACATCATAATAAATAAAAAAGTTCCAACACCATGTCATTCTAATTCCAATACCCAATTAGCATTAGGACGAAAGAATGATATTAAAAAAAAACTCCAATTAAAGAACCAATGCAAGCGCTTTTAATACATGCATGAACAGATGGTTTCTGCCATCAAGTTATAATTTTTTTTAACCTTAAACTTGTGACATAGAGAGTAGCATTTCTATATAGACAACTTATATAATCAATTGGCTTACCGCAGGTTGATCGGTCTCTTGCACAAGCTGCTTTAAAGCCCAATTTGGTTGTGTTTCAAATAACTTGAACATTATGTCCTCCAGTTCCCCACGATCTCTTCTAGTTCTTTTCACATCTGATTGTTTAACTGGAGCTGCTTTCCTCTTATCCTGTGATGAAAATAGATTGAAATATCGTTCCATATTTCTTCTAAGCAAGCAACCAAGGAATTTTAGATAAACTTGTATAAAAGTCGTATTAGTTGCTAGCATGATCAAATAACCCTACAAATGCTTATACGTACGAAACTATTTACTCTATGCAGTTCAAGCATCAATAACATGGATAAAGTACATTGTATTCCCCATTTTGATTAACCTTGTCAGAAAAACAAACTGCTTTTCATTATATACTACGGTATGTTTGTTGTTTAAATTACAAAAACAATGCACAGAAGTGGTCAACGAGAAAGACCACTCGGATTGGAATTCTCACACTCCTGATACCACCACAAAACCATACTTCATTTACCCACTCCAGAATCCAAACATATATTTAGCACTGTATATCTAGCTAGACTTAACACGACATTCACTGTGGTATAACTGACACTAATTTGTAAGCCAAAGAGAGGCAACATGTAATTAAGAATACTATTTTTACCTTGGAGTTGGTTGAAACCAAGCCAATCATACCAGGCATGGGCCTCATATGTACTCCACGATCATTGTCAATCACCTATCATTCAAAAGCAACAGAAGAATTCTTTAGGCATAAATTACGAATTCATTGCATAGAAAGCACACTGATGCTTTAGACGAATACCTGTATTTGTCTATTTTTAATCATAGACTTGTTTGTCCTTTCACGACACAACTTGCCATATGATTCAAGATTTTCCCCATGGGGCTTCATGTCAAACTTATATTCCACTTTCCCTTCTACTGCAACCTTATCTATAATTGCCCACAAAACATTTTTATCATATGAACTAATGATAGTAAGAAAAACAATACAGTGAATTGAGCATTATAACTAATTCTAATGAGATATTTCGCTACCATTTGAAGCACCAATAATTGCATAAAAGGGCATGCTACATGCATGGAGGCACACAAATGAATCGAATCCACATAATAATTTGTTGGGCAAGAAAGGAGTGACATTTAAGCACCAAGATACTTACCTTGATTTATCTCAGAGAACACACACATCGGAACAAAGTCTTTAAACATATTCAGTGAATAACTTTTTGGCTGATTTCCAATCCCAGCACCACCAATTTCCATTGTGAACTGATAACCAGTTAATCAAGGAGAGATAAAAAATAAAAAAAAAGCATCAGTTGCCAAACACAATAAATTGATCTATCATTTCATCGTACAATTACATTAAACAAGATAAAGAATGACTGAGATCGGAAAAATATTTTGCTTTACACTTAGAGTGAAATTGGTAAAAAGGAAAAAAATAACCACATTTAAACAGAGTTTATTATACAAGAATCAGAAAGCGAGAGATACATGCTCGCTTCCTAGGAAATGAACTTTCCCTTTTCAGAACTTCAGCAGTCTTACAAAATTTAAGGTTCGTGGTGGCGAAGGGAAGCGATGAGCATGGCTACGAATACTGTTTGCCAAAGATATTCATAGCATGGTCGTGTAGGTAAGCAATTTTCATCCTCCACTAATTAATAAACCTAACTACAGCTTAAAATTTACTTTGTTAAGAAAATAGTTAGTAAAGAGCTATTAGGGTTCGTTAGATAGTTAACATTCTGTTAATAATCAATTAGTTAGTTTGTTATGCCTTTAGTCACATGTACACACGCAGATTGATTAAGGCCACAACCATATATGGTGTTGTGCTACCAGATTCAACTAATGAATTGAGATCACAATTTTAAACTCTAACTTTCTTGTTTATTTATCATCAAAACCACAAAAACTTGAGAAACAAGATTAATAGCAAGTTCGTCTTTTTTTAACAGGCAGTTAAATTTATATGCAAATATCCAACGTATTGCCAGTGAAGCGCAAAAAATCGATCTTCTCCACGATGACATCCTGATTTATCTTCTACAAGGATCGTTAGTCCCTCAGCTAAAAATATATGCTAAAGGACTTCTTAACCATGTGTCTCTCACTAAGCTTTGTAGAAGACATCTGATACATTAAAGGATCTTCTTTATTTCTTAATTTGGGTTAAGTTATACAGCTTAGTTTAACTAGAATTGCAGAGTAAAAGTACCCAAAAAATCCAGAAAAAGCTCCATTAAGTCAAGAAAATTATTAAACTTGGTAGACTAGGGTTTATCTTCAAACATAATTAAACAAGTAACCGAGTTAAAATTCAGAATCCATAAAATTAACTTCAAAATGAAACTGAAAGGTAAAAGAAAAAAAATACAAAAAGTCTGATGTATAGAGAAATTCAAGAACTCAAATCAATTTATAATTAAGTAATTTGGAAATTCTTTAGAATAGGGATAGGAATAGTGAAATATAGTAGTACCTCACGAGCAGAGGGATCGTCAGGACGAAGAGGGTCAAGAGAGAAGACAACTTTAGCAACAGGGTGGGGATCAGAAGGAGAGTGGGACTGCCATGACTTGGCCACCCCCAAAGGGCACTTCATTAACCACACCGATCTCTCTGATTTCCCCGTTTCCAAGTTGTTGCTACAACTCTGATCGTCCTCCATAATTACTACTATGCTCGCTTTCTCTCTCTCTCAAGCTTCGACCTTTTTCTGGTTCTGTATTTTACTGTATCAAAGACATCGGCGTCATGGTGGTTTTACTATATGTTAAATACAGTTGTATTAGAAGGCCGAACAAAAGAACTAGGGTGGGGTCGTTTTCTTGAGTTGTTGATAAAAATTTGTTATTTAAGATAATATACATACGTTTTGTTTTTTTTATAGAATATGGTTAAAAATAAAATAATGTTAAATAATTAGATTATTTATGAAGAGATAAAAATTTTACTATTATTATAATTCTCTCTGAATTGTGGAATATTATTTCTCTATTAACTCTTAACCTTGTAACAACTGTAATCAAATTTGATTTGTTAAATCTGATCCTATTTATGGTATTTGACCAAAAATTAAGAGTCTTATTGAACGAGGATATTACTCTTAAAAGTAAGCTTACTAAAAAATTCTGGGATCAATCATAATATTGTCTTCCCTATTCACACCAAAAATCTTGGTAAAAAATAAAAAAAGTTCTGATTTCAATTACCCAAGCTTAAATCTTTGAAAGAGATTCAGATCCAATTAAAAAAATAACCAACCATATTCATTGCTACCTTAAATCCTTTATAGCTAACCAAAATTCCTTACACCTTTATTGCCCATTTTTGTGTCTTTTTAGTCAATTTCGAGCTACTTTTTTTCTTAGAGTTGTATGATTATATGTAAAATTTTGAACTAATGAAATTATGTATAGGAGATTAATTCTTGAAAGTCGTAGAGTTACTAATTTTTCATGAAAACGATGCTTTATTTAAAAAGGTAGTACTTAATGGGTGACTACTAATTTTATGTTATCCATTACTTGTATTACGTGCTATCTATTTTTCTTGAAAACTCAATCGCTTGTCTTTTAGTTATTGTTTGAACCTTTGGTATTAATCGAACACCATAACTTAATTGACTTTAATTCTGGACTTTATTTGTTAAGAAATTAAAAGAACGATTGAGTAACCAACTTGAGTGTCAAACACGAGTAGTACGAGTGTGAGGAAAAAATTCACTTGAAACTTCTTGAGTGTGCCTTAGTTCATTTACAACAAAATGTTTGATAGAGAGGAATAACAATGTCAAGAGAGATGAAACCAAGCTTTCATAATGTAAGCCATGCAACAACAATTTACAATGTTGAACCTAATGTTGGGTGACATGAGAGACTAGATGGACTAATTTGAAGCAACTTTGCAAAGGGAACAACCACAAGGAGTTCCTAATGTTAGGAGGCAAGAAAAACAAGCACCCATTAATGATGATTTTGATGATGATTAGGGAGCTAATTTTGATGATAATGAAGAGGAGGATCGCTTACCCATTGGTAGAGAGTATATATATAGAGGGGTAGGAATGGTAGAGGAAGTTTTAGAAAGCCACCTAAGGATTATGATGGGCTTGTTCATAATTTAGGTAACATTAAGATGATATCTAAATTTCAATGAAATAACGATCCAAGGGCTTATATAGAATGGAAGCATTTTTAAATGCCTCAATTATTCTAAGTAAAAAAAAGATCAAACTAGCTGCTTTTGAATTTATGGACTACACCATCTTTTGGTGAGATCAACTTGTAACCACTAGGAGGAGGAACTGTGAGAGACTTGTAGATACATGGGAAGAAATGAAGGCCATTTTGAGGAAAGGAATTGTTTTCACTCACTACTATAAGGATCTATACCAAAAATTACAAAAGCTTAATAGATGACTATGATCATTATAATTGGGGCCACTATAAAGGAAGATAAATGGCTACAATGGAAAGAATCTTAAGTGGACTACATCATGAAATAGTTAAAGTGAAAAACTTGGTGAGCGAAAACCGGCATCGCCGATTCTCGCAAATACTTTGGTTTTAATATTTGTAAAACTCTCGCAAGTGTACGAATCATTTCGTAGAAAATGATAAGTATACTCCCAAGGTCGATTTAAGGAAGAAATGTATGTGGTTTTTAATTTATTATTCAAACTTTTAAAAACGAAATTAAATCCTAAACATCCTGTCACGATATTTTGGGTTTTGTGTTTTTAATCTAATTACAGAAAATTAAACATAGATTCAATAAACATTCATGCAAATTTTATCTTTTATAAATAGTGGAGTATTTATGGATATAATAACTAAGTTAATTATGCTTGCTCGTATTATTTAGGTTATTAAAGATATGAATTGATATTTATTGATTCTCCCTTTTTTGTATGAATACCACCTTTGGTGGGGTTAGATATTCTTTGTTAACTAAACAAATCAATTAACACCTATGGGTGGGGTTGATAACTAATTTGGTTAATTAAATTAATTCCTTTTTCTAAGAGATTGAAAATGAACCATTTAAATGCCACATTTGGTGGGGTTAGCAGTTTAAACTTTATACAAGGTGGCCAAAGTAAACTTAAGAATTTAGATATCCGAGTACTAACTTTCAAGTTTTAAAACCACTTCCGAAAACATGTCGACAATACATTTTCAGATAATAATTCTTATAAAAACTTTTGAAATAGAGCTTCACTCTAACTACCGGCGATTGTACCATCAAATAAAAGAGCACTACTCTAAATCGATAGGATAACTAAACCTTAAAATCTAATTTTCGTGTTTAAGTTTGTAATGAAAAATAATATATTTCTCTACAACATTCTTAATATAAAATCATGAATAAAAATAAAATCAATTCATTTTAGATATTTTTACCTATTTAATATTTCGCAAGCATAACCGCGTCATTATTACATCATGTTTGCTAAACAGCGACAACAGTTAAATTTAACCACAGACAAATTAAATATAACATGTAAGAATAAAGCATAAAAATAACTATAAAGAAAATAAAATCCTTACGTAACTTCGACGCTTATTCCCGTTCTTTGGAAAAACTCCAAGCGGAATTTGCTCTCCCATTTATTGAATCAAAAATCTAAAATATTACAAAAACATAACTAGTTCTTCCCTAAAAAGGGAAGAACTCTAAAACTAAGAAAAACTAGCTAAAACATAAGAAAAACTAAAAAAAACTAAAAACTAAGAAATGGAGAGAAAGAAAGAAGAGAGAAGTGTGGTTTTGAGGTGTGCTTTGAAGTGAATGGAAGAGGGGTATTTATAGGTGAGGATGGAGAGAAAAAATGAGCAAGAAAAATGGTAAAAAAATATAAAAAAATAAAAACGTGTAGTGGACATGCCGAGGTCATCAATGATGTCGCATGACGTCACAGGCTGCCGCACGTGAAAAATGGGTCAAAAACGCGTTGGGCGCTGGCCGGCGCCTTTGGCGGCGGGGCTTTTGGCGCGCGCGTGAACGATAACAGCGCGATCTTGCGCGATGAACAGAATCGCGCGTGCTGCGCGTACAAGACCGCGTTTGGGAGCAGGTCTGGCGCGGCGGCACGCACGGCGGCGCGTTTTTCTCCTTTTTGACATTTTTGACCGTTTCGACCTATTTTGTCCAGTTTTTTTCATATTTGTTGACCTTTCCCCATTTATTTATTGATATTTTTGTGATGTATTGCTTCAAGTATTCCTCTTTGAGTCTTTAAATTGCGTTTTTAAGCCAAAATACCTGAAAAACAATAAAAATACCCGTGATTCCGAAAAAGAAAAATTTATATAAATATATGATAAAACATATAAATATATATATTTTTAATCAATTAATGTGCATAAAATCATGGTTATTTTAGTGCTTTTTGAGCACTCATCAGGTGAATTACACCATTATGTGGAATTAGAAAATATGGTTCACGTGGTCTCAAAGGCAACTCAAGATGATGGGTAATCAATCTTTGCAACAAAAGCCAAACACTTCAACATCATGGAGGTTAAATTAGAGGAAGGAGGACGGAGTACTAATGAACAAAACCGACATCATCGATCCTACTAATACTTTGATTTTATATTTATAAAACTCTCGCAAGTGCACGAATCATTTCATAGCAAATGATAAGTATATTCCCAAGGTCAATCTAAGAAAGGAATATGTGTGGTTTTTAATTTATTATTCAAACTTTTAAAAACGAAATTAAATCCTAAACATCCTGTCACGATATTTGGGTTTTTGGTGTTTATAATCTATAACATAAAAATAAACATATATACAAATTCAATAAGTATTGATGCAAATTTTATCATTTATAATAGTGGAGTATTTATGGATATAATAACTAAGTTAATTATACTTGCTCATATTATTTAGGTTATTAAAGATATAAATTGATATTTATTAATTCTCTCTTTTTTATATGTATACAACATTTGTTGGGGTTAGATATTATTTGTCAACTAAACAAATCAATTAACACCTATGGGTGGGGTTAATAACTAATTTGATTAATTAAAATAATTCCTTTTTCTAAGAGATTAAAAATGAACCATTTAAATGACACATTTGGTGGGGTTAAACAGTTTAAACTTTATTCAAGGTGTCCAAATTAAACCTAAGAATTTAATTATCCGAGTACTAACTTTCAAGTTTTAAAACCACTATTGAAAACATGTTGTAAATACATTTTTAGATAATAATTCTTATAAAAACTTTTGAAATAGAGCTTCACTCTAACTACCGGGCGATTGTACCAACAAATAAAAGAGCACTACTTTAAATTAGACCGAATAACTAAACCTTAAAATCTAATTTTTAGATTTAAGTTTGTAATGAAAAATAATATATTTTTCTCTAACATTCTTAATATAAAATCTTGAATAAAAATAAATCAATTCATTTTAGAGATTTTTACTTATTTAATATTTCACAAGCATAACAACATTGTTATTATATCATGTTTACAAACAGCCAGCAATGTTAAATTTAATCACAGACAAATTAAATATAACATATAAGAATAAAACATAAAAAATAACTGTAAAGAAAATAAAATCCTTACAGTACTTTAATGCTATTTCTATTGCTGGAAAACCTCCAAACGGAATTTGCACTCCCATTTATTGAATCAAAAAGCAAACAAATTACAAAAAACATAATTAGTTCTTCTCAAAAGGAGAAGAACTCTAAAACTAAGAAAAACTAACTAAGGAAAAACTAAAAACTAAGAAATGGAGAGAAAGAAAGAGAAGAGAAAATGTTTTTTAGGTGTGTTTTGTTATGAAGAGAATGAGGGTATTTATAGGCGAGGAAAATAAGAAAAAGTGGGTGAAAAAATGATTAAAAATGGAGAAAATGTGGAGTAGTGAATGATGACATCATACTGTTGATGTCATAGTGGTGTGGGCGCGACAGAGCGCACAGATGGGCACAGCGCGCGAGCGCGGATGGGGTAGATAGGCGTAATGGTGCGCGTAGGCACGCGCTGGGGCAGGCCGGCAGTCGCAGACGTTGGCCCGACGCGTTTGAAGCGGTCAGATGCGCGATTTCCTCCTTTTTGACCCATTTTGTCCAATTTTTTCATCTTTTTTTTTACTTTTTCCCAATTACTTTATGAATATATTTGTGATGTATTGCCTCCGGTATTTTTCTTTGAGTCTTTAAGTTACTTTTTTAAGCAAAAATACCTGAAAAACAATAAAAATACTCGTGATTCCGAAAAGATAGATTTATATAAATATATGATAAAATCATATAAATATATATGTTTTTAATCAATTAACGTGCATAAAATCATGGTAATTTTAGTACTTGATGAGCACTCATCAAGTACCCCCTAAAACCAAAATTGAACCATTAAAGGGAAAGGAAGTTGTACCAAGCAAAGACAACAGTAAAATTGAAACCAAGCCTCATAATCATAACATTCAAGGTTTTTGTTATCTTGGTAGGGGTCATATATTATCTCAATGTCCAAACAAAGGAACTATGATTACACTTGCTAATGGATAGGTGAGGGTTAAAAGTGAGAATGAGGGTAAAGATATGCCACCACTAAAGGATGCTAGTGTTGTAGATGTGGAGCATCTTGTTGAGGGTGAGACACTTGTAGCAAGGTATATATTAAGTACCCAAATCATAAAGGATTATATAGAGCAATAAAGGGAGAACATCTTTCACACTGGGTGCTATGTCAATAATAAAGTTTATAATGTAATCATAGATGGGGTAGTTGCACCAGTGCAGCTAGCAATACCTTAGTTGAAAAGTTAGGTCTACCTACCTTGAAGTACCCTAAACCCTATAAGCTACAATGATTAAATGACTATGGGGAGGTTTGGTGACTAAATAAGTTTTAATGTCTTTCCATATTGAGAAGTATAAGGATGTGATACTATGTGATGTAGTACCTATGCAAGTAGGGAACATCTTGTTGGGTAGGCCTCGGTAATATGATAGAAGGGATATCCATGATGGGTTTAAAATAGATATACTCTTGTAAAGGGTAAAAAATCCATTACTCTTGTACCCTTATCCCCAAAACAAGTTTATAAAGATCAATTAAAAATGAGGAAAAAAATAAAATCACTAAAAATGAAAAGAGTGGAAAATAAAATAGTGAAAAAAAGAGTTGATTGAGTTGAGTAAAAGAGAGAGGGAAAAGACGTGAGTAAAGAAAAAGAATCAAAAGAGAGAGATAAAAAAAGAGCTTAATGCTAAGGAAAGTGACATCTAAGAAACGTTTTGTTCTAACTGATCTCTGTTTGTACTTTTTTGCAAAGAGACTTGCTTTTCTACTAACAATTTTGATGAATTCTTACCTATTATTGATGTTTCTTTGATGTAAGGGTTCGATGATGTATCTGTCGTACCTGTGATACTAGTACCTAAGAAGGATGGAACATAAAGATGTCTATTGATTGCCACATCATCAACAACATTACGGTAAAGTATATACATCATATTCTTAGGTTATATGATATTTTGGATGAATTGTATGGCTCCTATATTTTTGCCAAAATTGATTTAAAGGTGGTTAGCATTAGATGAGGATGAGAGAAGAGGATGAATGAAAAACCACTTTTGAAACAAAATATGCTTTATATAAATGGTTGATAGTGCCTTTTGTCTAACAAATGCATTTAGCTTTACTACAATAAAAGGTATATAAGTTGGGATATAAAGTCGGTTTTGCTTAAAATTGACTTATAACGAATTTTAAGTCGATTATACGTGTCACTGACTCTATTATTTTATTTTTTGTACAATTCTTTAAGTCGGTTGACACGTAGAACCGACACTACACGTAAGATTTTAAGTCGATTCTATGTGCCAACCGATGCTACACATGGCTTAAGTCAGTTGACACGTAGAATCGACTTAAAATCCTACGTGTATCATTGATTCTACATGTCAACCGATGTTACTATTTTATTTTTTTTTTTTGTAATTTTTTAAGTCCATTGACACATAGAATAGACGCTACTATTTTATTTTTTTTCAATATTTTAAGTCGGTTGATACATAAAACCGACGCTACTATTTTATTTTTTTACAATATTTTAAGTCGATTGACACGTAGAATCAACACTAAACGTAGGATTTTAAGTCATTTCTACGTGTCAACCAACTTAAGGCATGTGTAGCATCGGTTGACACATAGAACCGACTTTAAATCCTACGTGTCAACTGACGCTACCTTATTTTTTTCTTTATCTTATTCTCTCCCTCATTTACCGATAATGCTAGCTCATGTTTCCTTCTTTCTTTATAGAGAAATATTGTCTGTTATCTCTATTTTCTTTCTTTTTTTTTCATCCACTTTTGACCATCATTTTTAGCATCATTAGTGTGGTTTTCTTCCTCTCCAATTTCTCTTCTAGATCCACTATTTTTTTAGCATAATACTCAAATTTTTCATACCCATTTGCCTTCACTTTCTCACTTACCAAACACTTTTTTCTTCATTTTCTTTATTTTGTCACTTTATTTACTCTTTTAAGTATTTCTATGAATTATTTTATACTTATTATTCATATTTTTTTAATTTTAATGTATATGATGTGTTATTGATTATGTGTATAAATTTTTGTGTTATGTAAGTTGTATATTTTATTCAATCTTAGAAGAGAATAAGATATTTTATTTATTTATTTATTTTAATAATTTTATGTATTTAAGTTTTTGATATATAATTTATTTTAAACTTAAGATTTTTGAAAATTATTTACATGTGCATGAAATATATATATATATATATAATATAAAATATATTTTTATATGTATATAATGTATAATCGGTTTACTAATATTTCTTATTATTATTATTATTATTATTATTATTATTATATTATATATTTGTTAATATTATTATGAGCTTATTAATATTTTGGTTTTTATGTATTTTTTTATATATGATGTTTTGATAGATATTCTAATAATTAGGGAATTAATATATAATAATATCTGAAATATATTAGTTCGATATATATTTAATATGCTTAATGTCATTAATAGAAAAATGACAAATCTTGGATGTCAAAGTGTAGAATTGAGCAGGACTACATTTATGGAGTTGAAAGTTTCTTGGAATTTGCTCATAGAAATAGTAATAATGAAATTAGTATGATTCGATGCCTATGTGTTAAATGTAAAAATGAAAAATTTCATGATATTGATGAGGTTAAGTATCACCTTATTCATAATGATATTCTTTTGAGTTATAAATGTTGGTATTAACACTTAATAGAAATCAGAAGTTGATAATCCCTTAGCCAATAAAGTTTGAACAAGGCCAAGATCATTAAATTTTGATAATCCTTGATCTATATGGCAATTATTTATGACTCAACTTCCATAGAATTGAGTAAAGACACAAAAACAGTTGTTGAAATGTAAGAGTTATAGTTAGCTATTTATTGTTCTTTGTAATATTTAATAAAAACTAATTGTTTTAAACTTTGATAGGGCATGGAAGCTGTGGAATAAGAGTAAGGGCATTGCCCTTAAAAAATCACATAAGTTTATATGGGACAAAATTATGGTATGTACAAGAAAATATTAATAATTTAATGAATTTTACTATTGAATAATAAAGATGTTCAAATATAGAAAACCATGTACACTTTTTTTTGTAGGTTCCACAACAAAATGATGGAGTCATATGTAGTTACTTTGTCATGAAATTTATGAGTGAAACACTTCAAATATCAACATTTCAATTAAAGATGTGGTAATCTCTTTTACTAATATACTTTTTTAACATATACAAGTTATTTTTTGTGAATTCATGATATTACATTCTTATTTTGAATTTAACTAAATGTATTTCTTTGGTTGGAATAAATCCGGTTATGATATGCAAATTTTGAGGATTTATGTGAAGAATTGGCATAACAGATATTTCAAATTATTACATCACAAGAAGGATCAGGAGAAAAAGATAATGATATTGAATAACGAAAGATAACACCATAGTAATTCTTTTAATGCTTTAATTTCTCTATTCTTATGTCTTTGAAGTTTGAGCTTGTTTGATGGATGTTTAGGGGAATGAATTATTGTTTGGACTTATTTTCCTGCCCAAACTCTATCTCATCTCATTGGAGAGTTCCTTGGTTATTATGAATGAGACATTGATGGTGATTCTAAGTAACAAACCAAGCTTCCTCTCCCTGAAAGAAAGTGGGAATATCACAAAATCCTTGACAAAAGAAGCGTTATCACTTTATTTGTAATTTAAGTTATATATATATGTATTGTATATAAATTATTTTTTTGTAATAAATTTAATTCTCAAGTAATTAATTAATATTTAATTTTTCAATAACTTGTACTATTTAAAAACTCTTTTAAACATTTTTTTGCTAGTTTGTAATCGAAAATAGGTAGTGGGGATGGAAAAAGAATGCACAAAATATGTTAAAAATTGTAGAATTTAAAGTCAGTTGAACCTGTGAACCAACTTTAAATTCTAAGTCTCCTCGTGTTAAGTCGTTTCACCTAACTAACTAAAAACAACTTTAAGTTAGTTAATAACCGACTTAAAAGCTTGAATTTGTAGGCATATTTGTATTGCATTCGTTCCCTAGCATATTTGTTGTGATTCATTTTGATGATATTTTGATTTATAGCAAGAACATAGATGAACATATGCATTGTGTTCTTGATGTTTTATTAAAAAGAAAGATTGTATACCAACCTTAAAAAGTTTACTTTCTATATGAAATGATTGGTTTTTCTTGATTATGTTGTTAGTTCAAAGGGAATTGAGATAGATGAGGAAAATGTGAAGGATATCAAGGAGCAACCCACACCCAAATCAATTATGAAGGTAATAATTTTTCATGGTTTAGCTAGCTTTTATTGCCATTTTCACAAGAAAGTTAGCACCCGAGCTGCACCACTTACTATAATTATTAAAAAGACTACTAATTTTAAATAGAATAAAGAATAGAAAATTATTTCAATTTGATTAAAGAAAAGTTATCTTAACCAAATTTTGCTAACATCTTTGAAATTGAGTGTGATGCATCAGGAATAGGTATATGGGATGTTTTGTTACAAGAGAGGCGTCTTATTACCTAGTTTAATGAGAAGCTAAATGGTACATCCCTGAATTATCCCATTTATGACAAAGAGCTCAATGCCTTGGTGAGAGCACTAAAGACTTGGCAACATTACCTATGCCTTAAGAAGTTTGTCATTCGTACTGACCATGAGTCTTTAAAGCACTAGAAGAGTCAAGGTAAACTAAGTAGAAGGCATACCAAGTGGATGGAATTCACTAAGATATTTTCTTATGTGATCAAGTATAAAAAATGTAAAGAAGATATTGTAGTAGATGCATTATCCAAAAGACATGCTTTACTTTCTACTTTAAATGCTAGGTTGTTAGGTTTTGAATACGTTAAAGATTTGTATATTAATGATGATGAATTTTCTAGTGTGTATGATTCATATGACAAGTTGCTTTTGGTATGTTTTATAAATTAGATGGATATTTGTTTAAAGAGAATAATTTTATATACCTTATAGTTCTATGCGTGAGCTACTTGTTAAAGAAGCATATGTGTGAGGTTTAATGGGATATTATGGTATTAAAAAGACTTTAGAAATACTATATGAATATTTCTTTTGGCCTAAAATGAAGCTTGACGTATACTAGATACATTACTTGTAGATATGATAAATCTAAAATCTTGCCATATGGACTTTACACCTTTTATCATACCTAATGAGGTCAAGGAAGGGTAAAGATTCTATTTTTGTAGTTGTAGACAGATTTTTTAAAATGGATTATATAACATGTCATAAAACCGATGATGTAATTAACAAAGTAGTGTTATTCTTTAGATAGATTGTTAGGCTATATGAGGTTCCAAAAAGTATAGTTTCTAACCAAGATGTAAAATTTCTTAACTACTTTTGGAAAACCTTATGGGCCAAAATAGGGGTGAAACTTTTATTTTATACTATTTGTAATTCCCAAACTGATGGCTAAACTAAGATAGTCAATAATAATTTATCTACCTTATTAAGGGCAATAATAAAAAAGAACCTAAAAAATTGGGACGAGTATATACCTTTCATTGAATTTTCCTATAACGAGAATGTGCATTCTACAATTGAATATTCACCATTTGAAATTATTTATGGTTTTAACCCATTCACTCCTATGGATTTATTATTTTTACTTGTTAATGAAAGGGTTAGTGTAGATGGAAAGAAGAAGGCTAAGATGGTGAACAAACTATATGAAAGTGTGCACCAAAAGATAGTGAAGAGGAATAAGTACAAAATTATCTTTGAACTAAGCGATTGAGTTTGAGTTTATACAAGGAAAGAATAATTACCAAAAAAAAGTGGTTAAAAATGCAACCAAGAAGAGATGGACCATTTCAAGCTCTAGAAAGGATCAATGACAATACCTATTAGCTGGATCTCCTAGTTGAGTATAATATTAATGCTACATTTAGTGTTTTTGACCTTTCCACTTTTGATTATGCAAATGAAGATTCAAGGTCAAATCCTTATGGGGAAAAGGAGAATGATGCAAATCCAAGACCATTAAAACTTTCAAGTGAACCAACAACAAGGTCCAAGGCTAAATAGCTCAATGATGCACTTAATGGATTAATTCAATAGCTTTGGAGGAAAAATACAAAGTTAGGGAACCAAATTAACTCCAACACATGCCTTACCCTACTCATCCAAATAAGGGCAGGAGAAGGACCATTTTAGCCATACAGAGCAAAATGGTTATTTTCTACATCAGTGACACGTTAGCAACCACATCACTACATGCCACATCAACCACTTGGCTACCGTGGAGATTACTCGAATGCCTCATCAACAAGGTCATGAAAATTCCCTTTTAATTATTTCAATTGTTCATTTAAATCTTCTATAAAATTTTGTTAGAGTTTATTAAGGGATTTATTTTTGTAATTATAGCTTGGCCGGCCACCACTTATTAGGAAAAGGAATAATTAATTCAAGTTTGAATTTGTTTAAGTATTTACCATATCACTTAGGTATCTTTTGTATTTATTTTTTCAATTATCATTTATAGATTTCTAGCCTATAAATAAGCTACTAGGTTTGCCATGTAGAGAACAATTTGGTTGAATAAAATTTCAGAGCTTTTTTCCCAAGCTTTAGTCCATTTGGTAATAAACATACTAAACTTATTAAGGTTAATTTTCTTGTGACATCTCCTTTTGATACCTTTGGTTCTAGGCTATTAAATAGCCTAAGGGTCAAGGTCTTATCAATTTCATACCTTTGGCTCATGACTTCCTATTCATTAGGTTAGGGTCTTATCAAAATATTATTTTTTTAGCTTTTTTGGGTTTTGAATCAAACTAGTCGTGGGTTCAAAGGTTTTTATCTTTTGAGTTTGTATCACAACTCTTATGTTGTTATATCATTGAGTTACTTAAAGAAACTACTCAACATTAACTAATTTATGAAAACATAAATAATTAGTATACAAATCGATAAAAGTATAAATGCAAATACCTCTATTAGTTGGAACACATGTTCTAACTACACATAAGCTACCCAAGTCTGTTGTCTCCGCAACACCTAATCCAAATATATCCAAGCACTTCCCCAAAGCTTCATCACCACATAATATGACCTACTATTGATGGCTTGATAACTCTATGAAATTAGAGTTATTTAGTCACTTATGAATCACTTATTTGTTTTGTCTTATGCTAAAATATCACGAAAAAACTTAATTTATGTTGGCTTTATGTTAATGTAGGTGAAGTAACGACAAATCGAGTTAAAATGAGTCAAAAACAAGGAAAAGTAGCTCATGCCATGATAGGAATTTTATCTTTGTTGCAATAGATACAAGGGCTGGAGAATGAGAGGAGACATGTCCACGATGTGCAAGAAACTCGCCACAAAGCACATAAAATATCAGACCAGGAACTGGCTATAAATTCTTACCTCATAATTTTAATATTAGGCCTTGGATCTCTTAGGGTTTGATCTAATGGCCATAATATGTCGTTTATCCTATTAATTAACCCAAATAGGGCACAAATTAAACACACAATTAAGAATAAAAAATATACAACAACTGCTAAGAAGAGAGAAAAAGTTCAAAAAAAGATTAAAGAAGACACAATTTCGTGAAGAATTTAAGAGAAGATTTGTGCTATAAATCAAAAGATTATCTCTTCTTCTTCTCATTTCTTTATCAATATATATGTCTTTCGTTATGAAAAATTTGAGCTTTATGAACTTAATTATTTCTAGTTAATTTATTAATCTAAGGATCATATGAACCCAATTTTCTACATGTAATTATCTAATATTTTACTCTAGTTGTTATTTCAATTCAATATTTTTTTTATTTTTATACTATTAATTGTCTGACCAACAATTGATCTATAAAGGTAATTAAATAGATTTAAGAGAATTATTTAATTATTTGTCTTGATTAAATAACATGCATAGTTTCTAGGCAGAGATGCATGATTCTTATGTGTGGTCCATAATTGATGATATTAGGGATTAAGATGCAATCTAATTGGCATGAGAGTATGATTAGATTAATTACTATATGATGTGTAGCTTATTTAGAGAGGAATGCATGCTAGGTTAGATTCAATTGATTATGTAATTAGTTGGTAATTATTTTGGGGGAAATTTTAGTGATTCATATGTTTAGAAAATTGGGAGATTAAATATTCCTATATCATTCTCTCATATATTTTCATAGTTATTGAGTTTTGATTTGAGTAATTAGTTGTCATTTATTTTTGTGTTTTTATAATTCGCTATTGACCAAATAGTATTTATAATTATATTGGTATTGAGTTTTAAGTTACACAACTCTTTGTGAGATCGGTATTCGTACGTAGGTACATTATATTAATCACACAATCCGTATACTTGCGGTTAGTGTTCCATGGCTCAACTTTCTAATATGTAATATATGTTGCGATCCCACAACACCAAGTTGATACACAGCACACAAACACATATGATCATCACATATGCATCATATTGTGTCCTTATAACACTCAATCAATACACAATACACTACTACATAGGCTTATCACCTATGAAAACGGTTGTATCCTTGTAACTACCAGTCGACACATGCCATATCACCATATAGGCTTCTCATCTAAGGGAACTATTGCACTCTTGCAATTACCAGGAGATACACGCAAAGTTAATCATAAGAGAAACTCCTCAAAATTATGTGGCTCTTAATTGGACAAGCACTTATTTTAACTCTTAACAAAACCATGCTCAATCTCATATTTATTTCACCCTTAACTTGGTTTTTGAGAAATATGAGAAAGACTCTTCTATAATGTCATATATCCTATAAATGAAAAATTGTTTTTTAGACCCAATACTTAGAAGGAAAATGGATCAAGAAAGTGCTCGGAAAGTTTGGTGCCAAACAGATAGAGCTTCCGCCCCTAACTATGGTCATGAAAACAAGAGAAAGAGGGAGGATTTTGTAGAAAAATTCAGCCTTTCAGACTCTCTCCAATCACATTAGCAAATGTAAAACCACCATAGAGGTGTAATAACAATTACAACATACTAACCCCCTTATTGGCCACCTTACCAACAAAATTGGAGAGTACCTCGAAAAGCACGTTGAAACCTACGTAGAAAAGAATTTCACACATTGAGAAAGTGAATGTAAAATCACTATAGAGGTGTAATGGCTATTACAACATACCAATCCCCTTATTGGCCACCTTACCAACAACGTTGGAGAGTACCTCGACAAGCTCGTTGAAACCTACGTAGAAAAGAATTTCACACATTGATAAATGCCTAGTCCTCAACGAGATAGCACCACAACAAACAAACACCCAATAATGTATACTATATATAATCTATGAGATTTAGTATGTGTAATAGGCAAAGGAATAAATTGTGTCCTAAGTCATACTATACCATTAGTAGTAAACCTTACAAAGGACAGATAGAAATATTAAATAAAATACAAACACTATGTTTTACACACTGCAATGTCGACACCAAAACAATAGGACTTATAATCTCAATCTTTGACTTTCTATGGAAAAAGACTGCACAATCTAATACAGACATAGAATCTAAACACAATAAATTCATGCAAGATGTATCTATGGAATTCATTCATAAGAATGAACTCTGACACACAACCAATACACCCCAATAAATCTGAATCTAATATGTCATTCTTGTTATGCTTTGGTCCACAAATTTTAATTATTGGTAAGTGAACGAATCACTAGCAAACTAATGATAAGTTACCTCGAGGTAGGTGTCTAAAGGAATTGACTTATTGTTTTAAAAAGTTAAATTATTTTCTAAATTAGTTAGGAAAAAAAACCTTAAACATTCTATCAGGTGTTGGTTGAAAGATAAATTGAAAGAGCAACTCTCTAGGACAAGAAAAATTTATAGTACAAAAAATAATGGAACCCAAGCTAGTAATCAAAGAGGTATAGTGGAGCGTATAATTAGGATGAGAAACTGTATGAATAATGATGGTTCTATAAATCATGCCAATGAGATCTATAAGTTCACCATTTAGAATAGCACAAAGGAAGTGTCATCTACACGGTGGGATAGTATGGTCATGAGAATGAGGATAAATGATGGCACTAACAACATCATTAAGGCGAAGACTAGGGCAAAGTTAGTTTACATTAAGAGCGCTACCGTTAAAAGAAGAGGTGGGCCCGACCAACTAGTTTTCCATCTTAATAATATTATGATCATTCATAGAATTAAATTCATTAGGATGATAAGTAGAAATAATATATTCAAATTCAAAAGTAATTATGAGAAATAGAAGGGAACTCAATATCAGGCAGAAATAATAAACTAATGATATCATCTCTAGAAAATGTGACTCTATGCCCTCTAATGTTAAAAGAGGTAGAGAAGCAAAATGAGATAACAGGTGGAAGGGTAGCATAGAACTCGTTAAGAAACTCATCATTATAAGAATAAGTAAGAGAGGTGAGAGAGATCCATGAAAAATATGAAAACATTTTCTTGATATCTAGAAAGTCATGGTTATCCACATGATCCTTACAGAGAATAAACACACTACTTGAGGGGCGAGCAGGCTCATACTACTTTGACTTCTTTACACTCATGGTACACTTTGGAACCAATTTTTGGTAAGAAATAGAAGGTAGGGGTACTGATATAGCAAGAACATAAGGAAAATTATGAAGTGTAAAGAATATAGGTATTAGGGGGTCAATTTATAGGTATAGCTTAACCTTGTATGATCCTTACTGATCTCATCATCGAAGTGCTCTATAACCTACCTCAACGAGCATATAAAAATGGTTTGACAAACGACGACATTGAGTGGTGTGGTGAGGTACCTTGAAAAGTGCACAAAACCACTTGATAAGAGAGGGAGAAAGAGTGTCAAATGGACAAACACATATATTCTTGATTTTTCAAAGTAACAAAGAACAAGAAATAACACAAAATCCTATACTGATAGTACAATAACACATAAATCAAATATAGAAAGACTACAATCATAAAAGAAAAAAGAAATGAATAGCTCAACCCCTTACAAATCACTTAAAATAATGATCAAACAACATCCCTCTGTTTAAAGAATTTGTGAAGGGAAGCTAAATCAAGAACTAGTGTCCATGTCATATGAGCATGTAGAGTGTATGGAACTTGAGGTTTATTTTGTTGAGAATTTCTAAAAGTCCATGTCTAGTGATCCATATAAATTGCTTTAGGTGTACATTTTGAAGAAGATTTATTTATTTTCACACTATTTCTAAGGTGAATGATGTAATCAGCTTGAAGATGCTCATATGAGATGTACTAACTACATCTTATCATAGGATATGAAGTTGAACGAGGTGGAGAACTCTGAGATGTACTCATCATGTATCTATGACACTACTTAGTAAGATGGCTATAAATGCCAAAAAGATAAAAAAAATGAATTTTAGAGTTAGAGAATCTGGGTCCCTGACTCCAAGGTGTAGTACGCAAAGAAGAGAAAGAAGAAGAAGAAGCACTCATTAATTTTCATAAGAGGATGAGAAATCAATTTATCACAATGATTCATAAATATTTGAGTTCACCATAGTAGTGACACATAGGAATAATAGTAGGTAGGGAAAATAGACTACCACTAGAGTGACAAGAAGAGCTAGCCTAGGTGAAGTATTCACCTTGCTAGAGGAAATAGGCTAGAACATGACAACCGACTTACCTTTAAGGGTAACAACAACTAATTTTAACTTAGAATCTTGAGCAATGGACTTGAGAAACTTAAGAGTAGTGATAATAGAAGTAGAAACCCTTTCATTATACCTGATACTGCATTTATCACCAAATGATTTTATGCTACTGATAATTTCACTTAATTTATTGGAACCATAAATCATTTTCTTAACTATAGAAGAAGATTAAGCCAGTTTTTTCACTCATACAAAGTTTATTCTTTATAGCTATAATCAAATCTGCATTTTCCTTGAAGAAAGATTCCAATTAAGTTGCTGAATTGGTGAGAATTCCTACTTTCCCGTTCAATTGTTCCAATTCAACTTTTTCTCAGTGAGAGAACAAGCCAGATACTCCTTGGAACATTTAAGGATAATTATATGCTTCTTTAATTGTTCTATTTCAACCTTTTGATCAATAAGTAGAATCAAATTGACACATAAAGGGGTAGCTTTACCAAAATTAGGACACTTAAGCTATTCCTCGAGCTTCTTCACCTTTTCATTATTTGTGTTGACCTTTTCAAGGAAATCATAATATCTCTTTTAAATGACCTCACATCTGTTAGTAAGACCAAGTTGTTCAAGATCAAAGGAGGACTTCTTTTCCTCAAGAGCTTTATTTATGGCACTAATCTTGATCATTTTTCATCAAGGCTCTCTAAAGCCTTTTTCTTAGCCCTTTCTGACTCAATATGCGCTAACAAAAAGTGCATTGTAAGATTCAAGCAATTCATATTGCTTATCTTCATCATTTTCAATTGTAACCCCTTAATCATCTTAGGTGATAGTTAAAGGATCTACGGTATTACTTGAAGCAAAGAATGCTAGAAAGTTAGTGGTATCCTCATTAGCATTGATGTACTGTTCAAAATAGTAACCTCAGCTTTCATAACACATTTTTTCATGAATTTTTGTATATGAATGCAATTTGCAGCAATGTGATTAGGTGTCCAGCATTCAGAACATCTAATTTTGTTGAGGTGGCCTTTGTTGGCTTCGTTAGTTGAGTCTTTATCAAACTCTATTGATTTTGAGCTCTTAATGCTCATACTTTCTTTTCCAAACACCCCCTAGAGGATGGTTTCTTTTTCTTGATGAATCTTGTAAACCTTTTGGCCAGCAATATTGTTTCTTCTTCATATGTTTTGAATCATTATCACTTACCACAGAGGTGTTCACATATTTTCTAGAACCACTACCCTTGGTAGTCTTAAGTACTAGGCTCTTCCCTTTTTCAACCATAAATTGTTATTGTTTGGGTAATAGGTGATGAAGTTTGAAGACTTGTAGATTACCAATTAATTCATTAACTATAAGCTTGCTAGGCTTCTAAATAGACTCAAGCATGGTAACTTTAGTGTGAAACTGATATGGCAGACTAGTGATGATCTTCTCAATATGCTTTTCTTCACTAATAGGTCTACACAGGTTTTAAGAACAACTAACAATATTTGAAAACTGAGCATAAAATTGATCATACTCTTGCAAAATGCAGAGTTCAAAGTCCTTTATCAACTTCAAAATTCTGTATCTCTTGATAGTAGATGTACCTTCATGTGTATTTTCTAGAATGTTCCATGCTTATTTTGATGTGGTATAACTCTGAATTTTCTATTTTTCATCAAGCGTAACAACTTTGATGATTACATAAATTCCCTTGCTATTTTATTCAAATTCCTTACTTTCTTCTTTAGTCCACTCAGTCATGGATTTAGGAATCACAATATCATCAGGGAAAGTTTTGGTTGGATATTTCTACCATAAACCAAACACGATCTCTGAGGGACCATAAAAAGGTCTTGATTTGAGATTTTTTAATGGGCATTATTTAACCTATTAAACGACATAGGCCTACCTACGTTACTTACTTCTTCTAAGTTCATCAAAGAGAAAAGTACATGTGTGATCAGTGAGTCAAAAGAATTAACATCAGAGCATTTAAGCCCTAAAAGAGTTCATCGATTCTTATACAAACTAAAAAAATCTGTAATCCAATTCACTATAAAGATAAGGAGATACAAACTCCTTAAGAACTCATCCCTAACTTGCAAACAACGAAATAATAAACACTTAAGTAGAATAGTAACATAAATAAATAATAATCTCATGCAAGCATATTATTTTAAGCAACATATATATTATTTATTAATCAAAAAGCAGGTAAAGAAAATAAAATCTTTCTAATTAGTGTTTAAGCTTTAGTATACTGTAACATACACACTTTAAACTCAGATTGTACTAGCACAACAATAAAGCATGCACAACAAAAGATGTAACGAGGTAAACTCACATAGAATTGCTATCTATGTGGTAACATCCTTAGGTTGCTTACGACAACCACTTGCTAGTAAATAATCCACTAAACAATAAAACAATTACAACTCTGACTGAAATAAAATCACCAATACCTTTATTAACCAAGATCTCTATTCAAACTACATCTTATTTCTCTCACTTAATCTCTCCATAAAAATCGATCTATCACATAAACCTAACTTTCTTCTAAAGTCAACACCACCTAATGTAGTGTGATCAAAAATTGTATATCAATAAAGTGAAGAGAAAAGAACTATAAACCTTAAGGGTGACCCTCAATCATTGACCACTACTACAATACATACATATAGTCTCGGACATTTAACCTCATTTTTAAAAAAAACTGAGGCCATATACATATCATATTAATTTTCTCTCTTTACACCAAATTAACACCAAAATATTTTATCAATTTTTTTCTTTTTCCCTCTTTTTTTTCTCTCTTTTCCCCCTTTTTTTCCTTTCTTCCTGGCCCTGCTCACACTGATATCCTAGGGTTTTCATGTAGCTAGCATATATATATGTATATATATATATATAAATGCTTTTCGAAGATGGATTAATTGGTCCTCTATGTCACTCTATGTCTCGTCGTCCTCAGCTATAGTGTGTACACATTCTTCTTACTCTTCTTACTCTTATAAAGGTTTCATGTTTTGTGTTTCCTTTCTTTGGTGTTCTTTTTTTATTTTCATCAGTATTAAGTGCTACTTAAAACATCATCATGTCATACTGAATTCGTATTATTGCATAATTGGTATATTTCTCATGAAATCGGGGAATAAGATGTTAAGCATTTGTTAAGTCTGAAAAATGCTCTAGCTATTCAACTGGTTTTTCAACTCAGCACTACTACAAAAATAGGCATTAAAGTCGGTTAAAAACCGACTTTAAATTGAGCGATTTAAAATGTAAAGTCGGTTAATCGCGTGAACCGACTTTACCCGTACATTTTATGATTTTTTTTATTTTTATTCTCATTTTTCGTATTATTCAATATATATATATATAGCATAAAAAACTAAAATATAAATAATAATACAAATAATTAAAAATTTAAATATATTTAATTACTTGATAATTAAATTTATTACAAAAACAAATAATGTATATACAATACATATAGTTAACTTAAATTACAAATAAAATAATGTCGTCAAAGTGTAATTGGATGCGAGTATGCTTGGTTGGCTTAGAATCTTGATTGGCCTTCAAAAGCATTATGATAAGAAAACTAGACAAAAAACAGCTTATCCATATAACAATTCATATTCCTCTACATACATGAGCACGTAAACATCCATCAAACAAGCAATATAAACTTCAAAGACATACGAATGAAGAAATTAAATCATTATAAATATTACCATCAACCATAGCGACATCCGAGTGATATAACCCTTCGATGAACTCATATTAGCATTTTATTAATCATTTGCTTATAATTATGAAGTTATCTGGAATCTCTGCTAGTATTTTTTAATGCTATAATGAACTCTAAATATGAAATCAAGTGTAACTCCGATTTTTTACTTGGCTTATGTGAGTTTTGGTGCCTTTAAACATATGGAACACGTGCATGGGCACCAAAACTCATACAAACCAAGAAACAAATCGGAGTTACATATACCTGATTTCATATTTAGAGCTCATTATAGCATTAAAAATACTAGTAGAGATTCCAAATAACTTCATATTTATAAACAAATGAAAGTGCTAATATGAGTTCGTAAGGAAAGTAGGAAAGAGAGATGAGATGTAGTTTGGGCCAAAAATAGGTCTATAAAACAATGCATTTTCCTAAATATATGAGCATATAATCATCCATCAAACAAGTGATTTTAGACACAGGAATAGATAGAGAAATTAAATCATTAAAAAATTTACTATTATGTTGTCATATGCTATTCAAGATCATTAGAATCATCTCCTGATTCTTCTTGTGATGATATAATTTGAACCATGTGTTCTGCTCATTCCTCTCGTAAATCATCAAAAATTTGTTGGTCGTAAAAAAAAAAATTAAAAAAAATAAAAAAATTAAAAAAATTAAATTAAAAAATTTAAGTTAATAAGAAATAAGATAGCGTGAATAGTAAAATAAAATTACCGTTCGTAAAAAAAAATAAAAAAAATATAAAAAAAAACTTGAATTTATATATAATTAACTAAAAGGCATGAAAAGTAAAAATCTAAGGGAGTTCTGTCTAGGAGACTAGTTCTTGGAAGCCTTTGTGCCACTAGTGTTTCCTGAGAACGTTGTTCTGGCTAGGAGAATGGTTTTTAAGGAGCCATTGCACCACCATTCTTTCCTGGGAACACTCTTGGTTAATACTGATTATGTTATTTAAAAAAAATTAAAATTGAAATAAAAAATAAAAAAAAAAAAAATTTAACTAGTTTTGTCTAGTGTTTTGTATTAAATGCCATGGAAATTTTCTCTAAATTTTTTATTTTTGTTTACAGGAGTTTTAAATTTACATTTACAATAGTTTATGCGTGGTAGGAGATCCTTAGGAAACCCCCTTACACCATATATAAATAATATTCATAAATTTAAACAAGTGTCAACAACACTGGATTCTACCCATCAACCTGATTTTGAGCCAAACATAGAACCAAGTCTTAATCCTTTACTAGAACCAAAAGAAATGGAGGAAAACCAACATGTTAGGGAAACCACGATGAAGGAGTTTGCAAGACCTATGGATTGGCACGCAAGAATCGCCGCTATCCAAATTGGGCGAGGTCGCCGAATTATGACCTTAAAAATATTCATTTTTCTATGCTTCCTTCCTTTTATGGGATACCTAATGAAGATTCTCTTTCCTTTATGAGAGATTTCTATGCTACGGTCCAAACATTCCCTCTCGGTATTCTAAACGAGGATCAACTTAGAATGAGATGTTTTCCCTACCCCTTAAAGGATAAGGCCAAAGCTTGGTTGATGTCACTTCCCCCAGGTTCTCTGATGACATGGGGTAACATTTACAATAAATTCATGGGAAAATTCTATTCCCATCAAAAAACATCAGAGTTGAGAGGAAAGATTGCTACTTTCTCTCAGATGGAAGGAGAACCATTCCATGAAGCTTGGGATAGGTTCAAAATATTTCTCACTCAATGTCCCCATCATAGCTTTCCCCTGCAGTTGCAGAACCAATTCTTTTACGATGGACTTACACAACAATGTCAGTTCATTGTCGAAAACGCTGCAGGAGGAGAAATAGGAGAAAAGACTGCCTCAGAAACGTATAACCTCTTTGAGATGTTGGGTGCTAATTCCCAACAGAAAAGCTCCCAAGTGAGAAAAGCTAGTGTTCATGAAATCGAATCCAGTAATGAAGTTCAACAACAACTTGTTCAACTGACTAAGCAAGTTTCCCTTCTCGCTACACAAACCAACACCAATAATGAACAATATGGTTTGTATAGCAACATGGGACATGGTAAGCTTCGTCCATATCAAGGAGATACAATTGGACCGAATGGTTAATGTGTTGGGAGCATATCAACAGAGACCAAGGTTTGATCCCAATTCAAATACCTATAATCCTGGGTGGAGAAGTCATCCAAATTTCTCTTGGAGGCAAAACAACCCTCCTTTCACTCAAAGCTCAAACCAGGCAAAGCGCCAAGAATTCCACCCACCTATTCCAAGAAGCATTCCCAATAAACCAACTCCTGGAGGACAACTTGAATTCTTTTATTCAAGTTTGTAGGGATAATCAATCTAAAACCAATCAACGGTTGGACTCTCGTGGAAGCTTCTATCAAAAAGGTAGAAGTTCAAGTTGAACAGCTTAGTTGAACATTTGCAAAAAGGCAAAGACTAATTTGAAACTTAAATGAATTCAATGAAGAGGAGACATTGAGTTTTTCATTCTGCAATCTCCAAGCAACGTCTTACTAGAAGACGATAAATTTTAGTCCTACATGGGAGGTCACCCATTATTGTATTTTCCTTTGTTTTAGTTTGCGTGTAAAAAAAAAATTTCAAATGAAATAAATTTGCTTGTTTCAAAAATTGTGTCCCTTCGTTTAAATTAAAAAAAAAATTAGGTTCCTTGCACTTTTTTTAGAGATATCTACTATTGTTTTTAAGAGCAAAATGTTGATTCACAATAAGAGGAGGATCATTTTCAACTACAAACAACCATGGGAGATGCTGAAGATAGGCGGAAAAAGATGAAAGACTATACAATGCCAATCATTGGCAATGTAACTTCCGGCATCCAATTACAAGAGGCTGCAAGGAATTATGAATTGAAAAAGATTCATTATTCTTTGTTACCTTCCTTTTACGGTATCCCTAATGAAGACCCTTTGCATTTCATTCGAGAATTCTATGCTATTGTCCAAACCTTTCCACTACATGCAATTAATGAAGATCAACTTAGGATGAGGTGTTTTCCTTACACTCTCAAAGATAAAGCTTGGTCATGGTTCATTACTCTACAAATGTGTTCTCTTAAAACTTGGGAGGCGGTACTATGAAATTTTTATGGGTAGGTTCTATTCCCATCAAAAGACCGTTGATCTAAGAACAAAGATAGCAACATTTTCTCAAATGAATGAAGAGCCCTTTCATTTAAGCTTCGGGAACGATTCAAACTCCTTTTCATTCAATGTCAAAATCATAGCTTTCCATTACAGCTACAAAACCAATTCTTTTTACGATGGATTGACACTACGTAGTCAATACATGGTTGATAATGCCGAGGTCTTTGTAGGAGAAAAGACCGCAGAGGAAACCTATAATCTCTATGAGTTATTGGGTTCTAATTCCCAACAAAGAGATGGTAGAAGGAAAGCAAAGGTCAATGAAGTCGGCTTTGATAATGAGATAACCTTGCAACTTGCTGAATTGACTAAACAAGTGAAATTCCTCACGTTTCACCAAATTTCAAATCAAGAAGTATGTGAAGTGTGTTGTTCAATTGGGCATGGTACTCATAATTGTTCAAATACTTGTGATTCTAGTGTTGATGCCATAGAAGAAGTCCAATCTTTTCAAAAGTATCATCCAAACACCTATAATCACCCAACCTACAACCACCCTTACCCACCAAGCCAATCTTTTAAACCAACCTTAGAAGATAGCTTGAATGCTTTTATTCAAGTTAGTCGTGACAACCAATTGATGACTAATCAAAGGTTGAACACCATGGAGGCTTCGGTTAAAAGAATTGAATCTAAAGTTGGGAAACTGGCTGAACAAATGCAAAAGAAAGAACCAGGAAAGTTGCCTACCAACCGTAATGTGCAAAAGATGTTAGAACCCTTCGAAGTGGTAGGGTAGTCAATACTAGTTTACCTGAAATCTCTAACAAACTACCTTGTAGTTCATGTAACAAAGAAGGCGATATTCTAATCTCACAAAAAGGAGAAACAAGTGTTAAACTTAACAAGCCTTCTGAAAAACTCATCGGGTCATCCGACACTCCCAAAATTCAAAAGACAACAGAATCCACACCAGATGCAAGTACCTTTTCCCCACCTATTGAAAGAATCCAAACAAGATAAGCAATTCAATGATCTTTTTAATATGCTCTCTAAAGTAAATATCAATTTACCATTATTAGAAGTGATCATGAACGTGTCTCTCATATGCCAAGTTTTTCAAAGAGTCAACACTAAGAAAAGGAGGTATGAACCGAATGAACGAGTAGTAGTATCGTAAATTTCTAGCCAGATTTCAAAGACAAACTACCCCTAAGTTGAAAGACCCTGGAAGTTTTATTATAAACATAACTATGGGGATAGGAAGGTTGCTAAAGCAATGCTTGATTTAGGTGCTAGTATAAATTTGATGCCCTACTCTATATTCTTACAAATCAATCTGGGGATTTAAAACCCACAACTATGTCCCCGCAACTCATAGATAGATCTCTTAAATATCCAGAGGAATAGTTGAGGATGTTTTGGTACAGGTAGACAAACCGATAATACATGTTGACTTTGTGGGTTCTCGGATATGCAAGAAAATCCCAAGATTGGACGTAGAGCATACAATATTGCTTGGTAGACCATTTATGGCAACTACTAAAACTATTATTGATGTCCAAGATGGAAATTTGACAATGACAGTCTTAGGAGAGACTGCTCATTTCAAAGTTTTTGATTCTTCACCTTTCCCTTCTATTTCTCGCCATCGATGAAATATTCAAGTTGATCCTTTGGATAATCTTGTCCAAAACACCTTTTTCCAAACCAGAATAGAAGACAAGCTTGAAACCGTTCTTACACTTGAAAAGGTTGAAGTTAAGATTTCGATGAAGAAATTAAGGGGTACCTTGAACAACTAGACAATAATGAAGTGATGACAAAATCTAGTACACTTTTAAATCTACCCAGCTTCTTCATCTCATAAAGAGGCCAATCCACCGAACTTGAACTCAAAGACTTACCCGAAAGCACTTAAAATATGTGTTTTTGGGAGAAGGAGAAACATATCCAAAGTGATAATTTCTTCAACCTTGACCAAACCACAAGAAAAAGAACTCATCAAAGTTGCTTAAACAGCTTAAGAAATCTATAGGTTGGAGTATAGGGGATATAAGAGGCATTAGTCCAACAATGTGTACGCACAAGATCAACTTGGAGGATGGTGCTAAACCCGAACGAGAGGCCCAAAGTTAAGACTAAACCCAAACATGCAAGAGGTAGTTAAAAAGGAAATCCTTAAATTATTAGAAGAAGGGATTATCTATCCTATCATGCGGATAGTAAGTCGGGTTAGTCCAAAGGTACGTGGTACCAAAGAAATATGGGATAACAGCTTGTTAAAAATGATAAAAGTGAATTAGTGCCCACTAGAATAATCATTGGATGGAGAATGTGTATAGATTTTAGGAAACTAAATTTATATACCTAAAAAAGGATCACTTTCCTCTTCCATTCATTGATCAAATGTTGGAAAGATTAGTCAAGTACCTAATTTTACCGTTTTTTGGATGGACCGTCTGGATATTATCAAGTACCCATAGCACCGTAAGATCGTGAAAAGACCACATTTACATGTCCTTTTGGGACATTTGCTTTTCGCAGAATGCCATTTGGGTTATGCAATGCCCCCGCCACTTTCCGTAGATGCATGATATCTATTTTCTCGGACATGGTGGAGAAATTCATTGAAATTTTCATGGACGATTTCTCCGTCTTTGGGAACTCATTTGATGATTGCTTACATAAATTGACTTTGGTTTTAGAAAGATGCATTGAATGTAATCTAATCCTTAGTTGGGAGAAAAGTCATTTTATGGTTCAACAAGGGATAGTTTTAGGACATATAATTTCAAACAAGTGGTATTGAAGTTGATAAGGCAAAAGTTGAATTGATATCCAAACTACCTCCCCTACATCCGTGAAGGGGATAAGAAGCTTCTTGGGACATGCAGGATTTTACAGACGATTTATTAAAGATTTCTCTAAAATAAGTCGTCCCTTATGTAACTTGCTATCCAAAGATGCTCAATTTGACTTCAACAATGACTACCTTATTTCCTTTAATACCTTGAAAGAGAAACTAACATCTACCCCCGTTATAATGGCACCAAACTGGTCTTTACCTTTTGAGATAATGTGTGACGCTTCGATTATGCAATAGGAGCAGTCCTGGGACAAAGAGTGGATAAGTTGTTTACATGTCATCTACTATGCTAGCAAAACACTCAACGATGCCCAAATGAATTACACCACCACCGAAAAGGAATTCTTGGCTATAGTATTCTCTTTAGACAAATTTCGGTCTTATTTAGTAGGATCTAAAGTGATCAGGCATTCTGATCACGCCGCTTTAAGATACCTATTAAGTAAACCAAATGCCAAGCCAAGATTAATCGTGCTGGTCTTACTCTTACAAGAATTTGACCTAGAAATCAAGGATAAGAAAGGTAGTGAAAACTTAGTAGTGACCATTTGTCTAGGTTGATTTCGACTTCAATTCTCTTAAAGATGAGAGTAATGACGATATAGTTGAAACCTTTCCGATGAACAGCTTATTTTTCATAGGTCCGAACCCATGGTATGCTGATATTGTAAACTATCTTGCCACTGGTGTTTTGCGACCTAACACTTCATATCAGGACAAGAAAAGATTTTTTAAAACTATTAAGGACTATTTCTGGGACGACCCTTATTTATACAAGATTGGTCAAGATCAAGTCATCCGCAGATGTGTACCGTAAGAAGAACATAAGAGCATTCGACTTTTTGTCATGAACTTCATTGTGGGGTCATTTTGAGGTGAAAAGACAGCCCGTAAGATATTACACCTGGATTCTTTTGGCCTACTCTTTTTAAAGATGCTCATATGTTTTCAGTGCACAATGTGATAGATGTCAAAGAACAGAAACATAAGCAAAAGAGATGAAATGCCTTTGACATCTAATTTAGTTGTTGAACTCTTTGATGTAATGGGGATTGACTTCACGGGTCCTTTTCCCCATCTAATGGTTTTCAATACATTTTGGTCATTGTGGATTATGTGTCCAAGTGGGTAGAAACTATACCCACTAAAACTAATTATGCTAATGTTGTTGTGAAATTCTTGAAAGATTTCATATTCAAGAGGTTCGAACGCCTAGAGCTATAATAAGTGATGGAGGTAGCCATTTTTGTAACAAACTCTTTGATGGAGTACTAAACAAGTACAACATCACACATAAAGTAGCTACTCCATATCATCCTCAAACTTAGGTTTAGTGGAAGTGAGTAATAGGCAAATTAAGGGAATACCGGAACGCGACCGTGCGTCCGTCAAGGAAGGATTGAGCATTTAAGCTAAATGATGCCTTATGGGCATACCGCACCGCTTACAAAACACCTATTGGGATGAGCCTTACCGGTTAATCTTTGGGAAAGCGTGCCACCTTCCGTTGAACTTGAACACAAAGCTTATCGGGCAATTAAAGAGTTAAACATGGATTTAGATAAAGCAGGTGAAAAACGATTACTCTAAATTCATGAGTTGGAAGAAATTAGGAATGAAGCCTATGAGAATGCCAAATTATACAAGGAGCGTACTAAGCGCTATCATGACAAGAGGCTAGTTCCTAAGACTCTTCACCCTGGAATGAAAGTTCTTTTATTTAACTCTCGTTTGAGATTGTTTCCAGGAAAGTTGAGATCAAGATGGGATGGACCATTCAAAATAGTTCAAGTATTTGAACATGGAGTAGTGGAACTATTGGACTCCAAGACACAAAAAACGTTCAAAGTCAATGGTTATCGTGTCAAGCCTTATTTAGAAGAACCAAACAACATTGTTGAAATGGATTGCATTTGGCTGAGTAACCCTTAGCACCAAAAAGATACGTCTTGCTAAGACGTTAAACTAAGCGCTGGATGGGAGGCAACCCATCATTTAAAAAAAAACAAAACAAAAAAAAAACAAAAAAACAAAAAACAAAAAAACAAAAAACAAAAAAACAAAAAACAAAAAAACAAAAAACAAAAAAAAAAAAACAAAAAAAAAACACAAAAAAAACACAAAAAATTTTTGTTTGTTATTTGTTTTATTTACTTAATTTTATTGTTTATTTCATTTTAATTACATGTGAATAATTTTTAAATTGTTAAAACTAAAAATATTTGTTGAGATGTTAGAAGTTCACAGCGATCTATCTGTATACACTTTAATGATGAATATGATGGATGCACCTGCATTTTCCATTACTACTTGCACATTCTCAGGAAATAGGTAATTTTTCTTCTCTTCTCTCTTTATCTTTAATTTACAGTTGTTACATTGAGGACAATGTAAGTTCTAGGTTGGGGGTGGTGAAAAGTTACCATACTTAATTAAAAAAAAAATTTGACAAATTAAAAATAAAAAAAAAAAAAACTTTTCTCACAAAAATTTATCATTTCTTTAAATCAAATTTAAGTAAATAGTTAAGTCTTTTTTGTACTGTTTGATTAATTTTTGAAAACATATCATGAAATATTTTGTAATTATTTTTTTGATAATTAGTTAGTTTTTGTCATAACTAGTATTTCTTGATAAGATGTAGAAATTATATTAAACCCAAAATCGGTGTTTATGAATTTTTTTTAGTGGAGACTACCTTTGTGAGATATAATTTGAGCCTAATTTCCTTTATTCAGAGTGAAATATATATTTTTTCTACTCCAAACACATTTCTTATTTCTTCAATTTTTTAGATGATCTCTATAAGTATTAGCATTGAATGTATGAATTTTTTCTCATCTTAATAGAGTATCATATATTTTTTATTATTATTTTTGCTTAGATTAAATGATTTGAGTAGAAATTGATAGTATATGCATATATCTCGTTCATGCATGACTGCTAAAAAAAAAGACATCTGGGGTTACCTAAACCAAGATCAAACAAAAAAAGCCACAAAATTAACCACTCACCAAAATCCAAAAAAAAAATGTACAATCTGTACATGGGTTGACTCTCTAAAATACATATATTGAGAAATATCTTCAGAAAAAAAATAGAGAGATAAAGAACATATAGTATAATCTACATACTATAACTCACATTGCCTACAAAGTTGTGAGTAAAAGCTAATTACAAAAGAAGGATATAGGAAATAATTCCCTAAAAAGTCATTGCACTTTCTTCATTTGTAAAAGGCATATATCTTGAAATTCTTTCTTAATGAGTTTGATTTATGCATGAAAATAATTTTTATATATGATATCTTTATAATTTATACATTTGATTCCTTTCATGAGATCAATGTTAAAATAACACTTTGAGCCTTTATTCTTTATACATATGCGAACATATTAGTTCATTTCTATACATCAACTCTTTCGCATATAAATTAGTATGAGTGTTTGAACCCATAGGATTCAGTGTTTTGAGAGTATTGACTTGTGTGGAATAGAGTTTAAGTCAATTTCGATTCATGACACTGAAATTGGGTGAAATTAAATTGATACATTTTTGATATGAAATATGAAAATGATTTTCGACTAATTATTATAATAAATCATGATTGTTTAAAGAGATTAAAATAACTTATGCTTTGGATTTTAATTATGATCTTAAAGGAGATTAAATAGTATGAGACATTTTTGTGAAATGTTGTTAATTTGTGATTTTGTTGTAAATTTAATTTTTAAGTTGTTTGTTTTCATTGTTTCTTTTGTTTTTACATTTAGTTCAATGTTTGTGGGTATCATTACTGAAAATCCTCACGAGACTCAAACTCGTCCACTAGGGCAACCTAGGGGTTTAAAGGCTTGTTGCATAGGCTAAATGCAACCGTGTCAATCCACGGAAGTGATTTAGGATAGTTTAATTTTTAGTTTTTATCGCTTCTCTTGCTAAGGGACTAGCAAGAAGCTGGTTGGGGGTTGTGATGAGTGCTCAAAAAGCACTAAAATAATCATGATTTTATGCACATTAATTGATTAAAAATATATATATTTATATGTTTTATCATATATTTATATAAATTTGTCTTTTTCGGAATCACGGGTATTTTTATTGTTTTTCAGGTATTTTGGCTTAAAAATGCAATTTAAAGACTCAAAGAAGAATACTTGAAGCAATACATCACAAATATATTAATAAATAAGTGGGAAAAGGTCAACAAACATGGAAAAATTGGACAAAATGGGTCGAAAAGGTCAAAAATGTCAAAAAGACGGAAATCGCGCACAAGTAGCAAATTGGCCGTCTTGGCATGCGCGTTGACATCCGTTATCCCAATACGCGGCGTTTCAGCGCTACGCGCAGCAATGACAATGTAAGGCATACATTAGCCAAGAATACCAAGCGCTACCAACGCGTTTTCACCCCATTTTTCACGTGCGGCAGTGACGTCGACGTCATTGATGACCTCAGCATTTCCATTACACGTTTTTAATTTTTTTAATATTTGTTTTTAAATTTTTTTTCTCATTTTTTCTCTCCATCCTCACCTATAAATACCCCTCTTCCATTCACTTCAAATCACACCTCAAAACCACACTTCTCTCTTCTTTCTTTCTCTCATTTCTTAGTTTCTTTCTTAGTTTCTAAGCTTTTCTTAGTTTTTCTCTTAGTTTTTAGTTCAATTCTCTTAGGTTTAGAGTTCTTCTCTTTTTGAGAGGAACTTGTAATGTTTTTGTAATAATTTAGATTTTTGATTCAATAAATGGAAGTCCAAATTCGCTTGGAGGTTTTCTAGCAACGGAATAGCGTCAAGTTACGTAAGGATTTTATTTTCTTTACGCTTATTTTTATGCTTTATTCTTACATGTTATATTTAATTTGTCTGTGATTAAATTTAACTGTATAGTGGCTTGTAAACATGATATAATAATAACGTTGTTATGCTTGCGAAATATTAAATAGGTAAAAATCTCTAAAATGAATTGATTTTATTTTTTATTCAAGATTTTATATTAAGAATGTTAGAGAGAAATATATTATTTTTCATTACAAACTTAAATCTGAAAATTAGATTTTAAGGTTTAGTTATCCGGTCTGATTTAGAGTAGTGCTCTTTTATTTGTTGGTACAATCGCCCCGTAGTTAGAGTGAAGCTCTATTTCAAAAGCTTTTATAAGAATTATTATCTGAAAATGTATTGACAACATGTTTTCAGTAGTAGTTTTAAAACTTGAAAGTTAGTACTCGGATAACTAAATTCTTAGGTTTAATTTGGACACCTTGAATAAAGTTTAAACTGTCTAACCCCACCAAAGGTGGCATTTAAATGGTTCATTTTCAATCTCTTAGAAAAAGGAATTAATTTAATTAACCAAATTAGTTATCAACCCCACCCATAGGTGTTAATTGATTTGTTTAGTTAACAAAGAATATCTAACCCCACCAAAGGTGGTATTCATAAAAAAAGAGAGAATCAATAAAATATCAATTTATATCTTTAATAACCTAGATAATATGAGCAAGCATAATTAATTTAGTTATTATATCCATAAATACTCCACTAATATAAATGATAAAATTTGCATGAATATTTATTGAATCTTTATTTATATTTATTTTTAGATAAATATTTATTGAATTTGTATCTATGTTTATTTTTATGTTTTTAGATTATATTTAATTAATCTATATATATGTTTATTTTATGTTATTAGATTAGGAACACAAAAACCAAACTATCGTGACATGATGTTTAGGATTTAATTTCGTTTTTAAAAGTTTGAATAATAAATTAAAAACCACATACATTCCTTCCTTAGATCGACCTTGGGAGTATACTTATCATTTTCTACGAAATGATTCGTGCACTTGCGAGAGTTTTACAAATATTAAAACCAAAGTATTTGCGAGAATCGGCGATGCCGGTTTTCGCTCATCAAACCCCGAGGTCATCTCTAAAGGAATTGGTTGGTTGTTTTAAGAAGTTAAAATATTTTCTAAATTAGTTAAGAAAAACAATCTTAAATATTCTATAAGGTATCGGTTGAGAGAGAAAATACTATAAAATCTAAATTATCTTAATAACTAAAATTAAGCAAGTAAATTGAATTATTGTAAAAAATAAGAATGATAAATAAATATTGGAAATTAATTCACATGTCCCTTCATGAAAAAAATGAATTAAATATTTTAAATAAAAAGTTAGATTTATGGATTTTTAAATAAACGAACCCCAATTATCATGATGAGTCCCCACAATTCTTAACTATCATTAACTTCTTAGATTGAGTTTGAAATTAATTAATTAGAAAAGTAAGAAAAATATATAAACCATAATCCTAAATTAATTAATAACTACTTGGATCGGGCATGAAATTAATTAGTTGGTAAAATTAAGGTAAATATACATTTTAATTATAATTCAAGATTTAATTAATTATTAATTTATAATTAAAGATAATTTTGACCATCTAACTTAATCTTAATTAATTAATAACTTCTTGAATAGGGCCTAAAATTAATTAATGATATTAAATTAAATTATTATTCATTAATACACAACTAATCATAAATAATATGTCTAATGCCTAGTTCTAAAATATTTTCTTTAATTATATATCAAGACTTTGTTTATCATGAATTTATATTAAATATTTAAAGAATATAAATAAGAAATAAATCTAAAAACTTTTACCTATTGAAACCATAAAATTGTCCTTTCAATCACTTGAAGCAATATTAAAATATCATATTATATAATCTAGCCAATTATAATTAAATTAACTAAAATTAATTTAACTACAAATTCATCAGATTACAGAGAGGAAAAAAGATATAATAATAAAAATACCCTTTCTTGATCTATGATTTCAAATTTTGAGTTAATTGTGAGCTCTCTTCAAATCCTTGGATATACTTCACAATTGAGGTTTTCTCTCTATATTTGTATCGTGGACGGTAAAGAACATCTATGGGAGCTGGTGATTAAATATATGGCTTGATATATGTTTATGAAAGATTTATGATGTATTTATAAATTAAATTTATGGGTCAAACAAGTTTAGAATGTGTAATTGGGTTTCTAGCAATTTTTGACCATCGATCCATAATATGCTTTATTTTATCCCGTAGTGCGCTTTGAATTTTAAATGTATACAACTTGAGAGCCTTGTGCTGCGGAATGGTTATTATTAAGCCATAGAGCACATTGAACTTTAGAAAACACCAGTTGATTTGAGAGCATGGGGCTACGGTATGGACTTTGCTGAATCATGATGTGTATAGAAATTCAGCAAAGATACAAATAGATCTGAGATTATTATGTAGTGGAATGAATTATGTCTACGACGTAACGCATATAGAATTTCTAGTTTTTGACATTCTTGTTCATTCCAACTTACGAGGGTTGTCATTAATCGTCCTATTTTCACTATTTTTGCTTGTGTTTACCCAAAATTCTTCTAAAAGCATATTAGCCTACAAAACCCAAAATACCATCCAAAACAAGATAATAGTAAAATAAAATATAAAATAAACTCTTAAAAATATAAAATATTATAGGTTAAAATAATATTCATAATGTTCTATACATCTTAAAATCAACACTTTCATTTTGATGATTCACTCCATCCATTTAGCTTCTATTAAGCTCCAAGCTGCAACTAAGCTTTACCAATGTTGTGCTGTTTGAAGTTATATTTATACCTATACACACAAAACAACACATATCCTTGAAAAGCAAATATGTATACATACATTGTAGTTTAAAACTTACTATAGAGTTACCCTTACACAAGTGAGCAATGATAGGTAAGGCACACTCAACATAAAGTACAAATACAAACACAAACATAATCTACATGTAACATAGAAATACAAACTCCCTCTAAACATATGTAAGACTTTCTCTAAGTGTGTATATATATATTAGGTAACAAATATGCAGTACAAACTACACTCATCATCCCATGCAGAAAATAAACATAATGCATAAACAAACTCAAGTTGTAAACTTTTCTTCCCTTTTTTAACATGAAAAGGAAAAACAAGCACACAAACATGTATGCAGCACACTACACACCTATATGCATGAGATAAGTCATTTAGAAATGCATACAAACCCTAATAGTTAATAAAAATAAACAAACAACAACACCAAGGTAACACCAATGGAAAACATGTAACAAACAACAATTGAAAGCACATATAAACCAAGAGATGTGCAGACATAAAATATCTCCCTTATAAGATCTTAACATGGAGCCCATCATCTCTACGTGCTATGAGAGATCATAAGGGACTTCGTAATGTGCATAAAACACATCAACATGATGAGAGATCAAGTTACTCTTACACAGGTGAGCAATGATTAGTAAGGCATACTCAACATGAAGCCTAAACACAAGCAAAATCTACATGCAATACAGAGATACATACTCCTTTTGAACATATGTAACACTCATCCTAAATGTATGCATATTATGCAATAAAGATGCAGTACAAACTAAACTTACCATCTCATACACCAAATAAATATAATGCACAAAAAACTCAAATTGTGCACACATACATATGCAATGCACTACGCACCTATATGCATGAGAGAAGTTAGATAGAAAGCATGCAAACCCTAATAGTCATGCAAAATAAATAAACAACGACACCGAGGTAACACCAATAGAAAAACATGTAACAAACAACAAATTGAATGCATATACAAACCAAGAAATAAGTAGTCATAAAACATCTCTCTCATGATATACTACCATGGAGCCCCATGTCTCTACGTGCAATGGGAAGGCATAAAAGGCTTTATAATGTACATAAACACATCAGTAGGATAAACGATCAAGCATTGATGCTACATAAATGTGTCAACAAATCAATAAGAAGAAGCTGATTAAGAATCCAACTATCTTTGAAGTTGATATACTCCTAGAGGCTAAATTATCTTCCCCTAACGACACTTAGGTAAATTCAATTCTGCAACCTTAACTCATACTATACTATGCACACACATAAAGAAAGACATTCCAATTTATCAAAGAAACATGTGTAGTGTATCCTAACAACAAATCCCATACAATCAACTTCATATAAGAAACATACAATAAAGTACTCTAGAGCAAGAATGCTGGCATACATAAGATAACATGTGAAATAAGAGAATACATGATATGTAAACAATAAGTCATACTAGTTGTCCTATTTATGCATGGTTCAAACAGACTAATGTCCTAAAGAATAATATATATATAAGCATTACTATAAATGTATGAGCATAACAACAAATTACAAAAAGGATAACCACAAAGACCAAGGATGCAAAACAGACACAACACTCTCATAACATCATACATTTGACACACACCTATCCCCTTAAATGTATGGATGTCATGCAATAAAAATGTTATGCATCCAACATTCTAAAAAATCTCACAAAATAAATGCATCTACAAAGTAGATAAAAACCAATACAAAATCAATGAAGCATACTAAGCATATTAAGATAAACGCAACTCACAAACTCTGAAAAGAGAAACATGCTAATAAGAGAGTAAAACAATCAATCTTACTAAAAACATCAACCAATAAAAAAGTGAGATGACAAAGATGGTATCAAACAAGATCACAAGCTAAAGAGACAAGACTATATCTTAAGAGAGATCACCAACATAAACCATACATTGTTGCCTCAAAAGATATCATTGGCAACACTCACATCATTGCTAGTCAAAAGAGAAAAATAAAATAACTAGTGAATAACACAAATGACATTTCACAAGAGAAAGAGGAATAGTAGAATGATACTAAAACATCTAAGCATATGAGGAAGACTTAAGTTCCAACACCAAAATAAAAGACACGCTTAGACAGGGTGAAAAACCTAAAATAATAAGAATACCAACTAAACATACTAGTCTAGTTACAATCATACATGTAAGTCAAGAAGTCCTTAAGACAGATAAATATTTATATGATATGAAAATGCAAATGAAAAACCACAATGAGCAACAAATATGCAGGAAAGATGAGATAATACTCAAGTGATTAAGCTTAAAAAACACATATCAGTTTTCTCAAGAGGGCATCAAATGCAAAAGATAAGAAAAAGCATTCAAAATATACACTTAAAAGTAAGAGATAAATTGAGAAAGAATGAAAGACATACTAGGTAAGGGAAAGAGAACCTAATAGGCCAAAAAAAGATACAGTATATATGATATGTCATAAGAATGGTAAGATTGCAGAATAATCCTAATACTTTACCACTACATGATGAAATCATATCACATGATGCTAATGCAAAAAAGCTACAGAAGAATAGTCAAGCAAAAATCAAGATAAATACACACATAAAACATGTCAAAAGCAACTAGTAGAGGAGAATACTAGTGAAAGATTAAACAACCATGCATAGCAATAGATAAAATACTTAACATACTATGCATACATGCCAATAGTTAGTTAGTACAGTATATGCAATAAACATATATCACATGCTTCATAGAACATGCACTTAGAAAGCATTATTAAACAATCACACGTGTAATTTACATTCAATCCTAGAATGTTGATATGACAATAAAATGCATACTTTAAGATAAAGATGCCCAAAGTAAACATGGATGGACATGAAAAAGGGGATGATGTAATCAACATGAATTCACATAGACAAACGATCTCATTTAATATGCAACAACCCACTCCACATGAAATACAAGGCACAAATATACAAATGTGTGTATGTGTAGATAGACCTCTAGAATTGAGCACCTTAGTTAATCCTAAACAATGGTGTCCCATTATGATAACAACTAAAATTTCATATGTCAAAACAATTGCACCATATGTGAATCAGACAAACATATTAGAAAAGCTATAAAGGATTTATAATCACTTCAATACCTCCTATGTGCAAACATATTCGATAAATAATGATTGTATTTTCATAACATGCAATCATACATAACAAAGCACGTAACGAGGTAAATCTACATAGGATTTAACTCTCTTATGGTAGCATCATTGGGTTTCCTTAAACAAATACTACACAACAAGCAATTCACTAAAAAGTAAAGCAATAATATACAACTCAATAAAAGTATAAATATAAGTACCTCTACCAGTCGAAATACCTATTAAAACTGTGCGTAAGTTTCCCTTATCTACTACCTTCACATCATTTGATCCAAGTAGATCCAAGCTCATTCCCAAAGCACTGTTACCAAGTGATGTGATCGACAATTAATGGTTTAACCTCTTAACATGCAATATAAGTTGTAACCTCGTAACACCCAGTTGACACACGGCACATAAACACATAAGCTCATCACCTATGCACCACATTGTAGCCTCGCAAGATCTAGCTGACACATGGCATATTATCGTATAAGCTCATCATCTATGGGAACTGTTGCATCCTAGCAACTACCAACCTATATACGACACACCACCACATAGGCTTCTTACTTATAGGAACTGTTGCACTCTTGCAACTACCAACCAATACATATCAACTCAACCTTGAGATAAACTTCTCAAAATGATGTGGCTTTTTACCAGTCAATCATTCATTTTAACCGTCAATAAAGCCTCACTCAATCTCACATTTTTTTACCCTCAACCTTGTGTTTGACAAATATAAGAGATACTTCTTTGTGATGTCTTATATCCTATAGATTACACACTATTTTTCAGACTAGACACTCAAAAATAAAATGGACCAAGAAAAGATCGAGAAAGTTTGGTGCTAAATGGGTAGAGTTTTCCCTTAATTACAGCCAAGAAACTAAGAGAATAAAAGGAGAATTTATAGAAAAATCCTCTTAGACCCTCACCAAACACATTGGCAAGGTTAAAAAACCCCACAACGAGAGTAATAGCCATTACAACGTGCCAACACTTTATTGGCCACCTCACCAATAATATTGGCGAGCTTGTTGAAACCCACACAATAAAGCGTTTCAGATATCGAGAAACATTGAGTCTCCAATGGGACAACATAATCACAAACAAATACTCAACAATACAAATTATATATAAATAATTTAAGATAATAAGTGTGTGTAATAAGTAAACACGAAATTATGTTCTAAGTAATACTGAACTATGAGTAATCAATCTTACAAAAAAAAATAGACAAAAATATTAATAAAATATAGACACCATATTTTCACATAGGAATGTCAACGTCAAAACGATAGAACTTATATTTTATTTTGTGCATATTAAGTTTATCGTATTTGATATTCGTTACAATAATAAAATTAAACCTAAATGGTTTATTAGAAGGTATTCATAAGGTCATTATAATGTACACAAAGTATACCGGTAAGAGTTATTATGCATTGTAATACATGAAATGAAGTATTTGGACAAAGAGAATAAAATTATACTACTAGCCAATTTTGGATAATATAAAGATTATATCCTATAACTTTTGGTATTACTTTAGTGGGCCAAGTCATAAACTATTAACCGTAAAGACAAATAAATAAATAAGTTAATGTAATACACCTTGAGATGATATCAAATGAATTTAAGTTATTTAGTACCAGTAAAAGTATAGACAATTATTTATCTAGTAGTAATTTAAGAAGATAATTCAAAGATAAGATCTCATAAATAAATTTAAATAAAATTTCCTTAATGAAATATAAAAAGGGCGATTATTAGATCAAAGTGCTTAACCTAGCACTATATAAAGCAGGAACTCCATCAGGCCAAGCAATATATATATATATATATTTTGAAAGATAAAATCTCATAATTAAATTTAAATAAAATGTCTTAATGATAAATATATATATATACTTATTTCGAGAGTTGGGCAACCATAGATTTAAGTTAATATTTTTTTCTGCAAATTTTGGTCAAAGATTTGATTATTTTATAATAATAATAATAATATTTAATTTAATTAAAATTATTATTAAATGAATGATTGTAATTAAACTTAAATACAATATGATGTAATTATGTTTAATATAAAATAATGAATTGAATTTTTTTAAAAAATAAAATATAACAACCGAATACACTTACATTATTTTTATAATTATAAATTTTAAAATTATTATTTTTATTATTTTTCTAAATTTATTAATAATAATCAATTTAAAAGTTCTTTACCTTACTAAACTTGCAACCAAAAAATTAAATATTAAAATATAAATATTAAGTAAATTATTTTATATATTTAAAAAAGTACATTATTTATATATATATATTTTATTGAAATGTTAGTTTATTTTTTCATCTGAAAAATTTAATTGTTTTTACGACACATGTTAGTAAGGAAGTGGAAGAATGTATTAAAAAATGACTATTTATATATATATATATATAAGGTTTATTATTTCATTATTTTTAGAGCTTTTCATTAAATAAGATGTTAGAGAATATAAAGCACGTGTCACAACCGAATTCGCAAATTATACACAAATAATATTATTCGTGGTTTTATCAAAAAAAAAAAAACAAATATATATATATATATATATATATATATTATTGGTGGGTTGTATAATATCTCTCTCCAAAGTCCTACGGTTCACTACTCCCAAACAAATTGTTTTTCTACACCTCTCTGTCTCTGCTCTCTCCCACAACCAAGGAACAGAAAATGGAGCGCCCAATATTTCTCTTCACTCATCTACTACTTCTATCTTTGTTATCATGTACGCTTACTTCCACCATATCTCCCGACCAATCCAACACCGACGACCCTCTCATTCGCCAGGTTGTATCATCCTACGGTGAAGATGATGTCCAACTTCTCAACGCCGAACACCACTTCTCCAACTTCAAAACAAGGTTTGGAAAAACGTATTCGACTCTAGACGAGCACGATTACCGTTTTTCTGTCTTCAAGGCTAACTTGTTCCGAGCTAAACGTCACCAGAAGCTCGACCCTAGCGCCGTCCATGGCGTCACAAAGTTCTCCGATCTCACTCCGGCAGAGTTTCGCCGGGATTTTCTCGGTCTCAAGCGTCTCCGCCTTCCAGCCGATGCTCATGACGCTCCAGCGCTTCCGACTAATGATCTACCTGCCGACTTTGATTGGCGCGATCATGGTGCTGTAACGCCCGTCAAAGACCAGGTAAAAATATATCATGTATTGATCATACAATACATGTGTGTACGGACTTAATTGTTGTTTTGTAATATAAAGTTCATTGGATATTTTTAGGGTTCATGTGGCTCGTGTTGGGCATTTAGCGCGACGGGAGCACTTGAAGGGGCTCATTTTCTGTCCACAGGGGAGCTGGTGAGCCTCAGTGAGCAACAGCTTATGGACTGTGACCATGAGGTTTCCCTTTTTTACTCTTCTGTTAATTGCGTTGTTTCTTTACCTAGTCTTTTTTAACAATGAATTTTAAAGTTGAACCGATTGAAAATGGATATCTAGCAATTTTGAATATAGAGAACCTATACTTATGAGTAATATTACGGTGAATTATTCGGAATTAAGTTATAGAAAATATTATTGGAGTATAAGACAATAATATCCTTGAAACGTATAAAGACAAAAATAATACCCCTTATGTCTATTCCTACTTCATACAAAATTGTCGTTGTGATAAAATTTAAATTATCTGAAAATTATATCTGTTATCATCATATATTATAGTAAAATTTAATTGCAAATATTTCAGTGAAATTTAATTGAATTCTAATTTTTATTTTAAAATTAAGCAAATTATTGTTATTATTTTTTTCTAAAAAATTTAGCAGATTAATTTGTTTCTTATTCCACTTTTCTAAAAGTAACTAACCATAATAGTGGGAATGATTCTTCCCTATTCTAATTCCTCTGTTTTCCGATTTCCAATTAGTTTCAAATTTCTTTATAGATTAGTAAACATTTCTATAATTTTGATACAAGCACAAATGGATGAATATGCATTTTGAAGTGCCTATATTGGTACTAAATAATTAATTCATTATATGGGATAAGATATAATTGTTAGCAGTATCTCTTAGCTTTGATATTATTACAGAGTGAGATAAACTGCTTTTGCTTGTAGCTCTGTGTTTAAAAAAGATACATAGAAGCCCCCTAAAGGTTGAGCATTTATCAAATACAACGCCTAGATTATCATTCAATACTTAAATATTCTGTTTGTCCTATGCTCAAACCTCATGGGTGGTCATGGGTTCAGTACTTTAGTAATGCTTTTATTACACAAATGAACCCATATTTTTATAGATAGTTCCTATATTTAATTTTAGGTTACATTAGTGATCTAAAATTAATATTTAATTGAAGATTTTAACATGTGTCACATATATTACGAATTGGCAACTCAAGTAAGATCAGATCCAATTTTGTTGCACAGACAATTTAATAATAATGAGAATTCAAGAAACAATAAAGCATTAAGAAATTAACCCAAGACACAACGACGATTTAAGTAGTTCAACTTTTCAATGCTAAAAGTCTACTTTACCGATGACGCAAGACAATCGGTGAAAATCCACTAATAATCAAAATGGAGATACAAACACCAATTCTAGATAGCTTCACAAATTATACCAAAATCCAAAATCAAACCCACAAAATATCCCCTCTAAATTTACTGGTAATATATATAGCAAGATAAATTAAGAAACTTGCTATTTAAATCAAATATTACCGTATAAATAGGAGAAACTCCACCAATGGAAACAATAATGGACATTTTGTCTTTGTACTGAAGGAAATGATATGGCCGATCAAGAAGTCAAGAAGAAAAACTAGTGAAGAAGCAAATATATTTCCTCTACTTGCACATATAAACCCTTCACCGCTTTTGCTACTCGTTGTTTTTGTTTTTTTTTTTCTTTTTCCAACAAAGATCTATATTTCTTCCTTTTGCTATCAAATTTGGCCAGCCGCACTTTTTCTATGGCTCCAAATCCTCGCGACAAAGAAATAACTAATATATATATTAGTTAAACCTAAGGATTATAACATGGGCATATGGGTTTAGTTCAATTTGTTTTTGGGCCAAATATAACAAATCTCCACTCAAAAATGTAAAACAAATTCTTCAAAATATGAAATTCTGGATTACAATAAGCAGTCATTCAAAACCCACAAGGGGTGATCATCTTACAAATACTAATCAAGTCCAAGCAATGCTTGAACTTGTTAAATTGGAATCCTGTTTGGTTAACATATCACTGGATTCTCTCAGTGGCTATCTTATTAACAAATAATAAGACTTCGGGAGACAATGTCACGACAGTGATATCGACATCGATGTGTTTGGTTCTTTTCATGATACATAGTATTCTTAGTTAAGTGTATCGCACTGATTATCACAAAATACAACAAGTATCTGTTGTAAACCCAAATTACAAACCAAACCTCTAAGCCAAATGGCTTCTTTCATCGGCTTCGTCATATATATTCGCCTCGTCTAGACAAAGCAATTGTAGATCAGAAAGTAGCCTTCCAACTAATGGCACAACGAGAAAGAGTGAAAACATAACCTATCGTAGATCTTCTTCTATCCAGGATCACCATAATCGGAATCCACATAACCAATAACACCGCAACCAAGATTAGAACTTCCATCATATACCAAACCAAAATTAGATGTACCTTCTCAAATACCGAAGTATCCATTTCACAGCTGCCAATGACCGCTACGGGGATTACCCATATATCTGCTTGACAACACTAGCGACGTGAAATGTCCGGGACGAAGTACAAACCATACAGCATCAAACTCCCAACTACATTAGCATACGGAACTCGAGACATGTACGGCTCCTCTTCTTCTAACTGTGGTGACAAATCCAAAGAAAGCCCGAAATACTGCGACTAACAGTACTCACAGAGTTCGAGAATCTTTCATGCCAAAACGTTCAAGAACTTTTTTCAATATAACTTTTCTCTCGAGTCAAATAAAGCTTTGCCCATTGCCTATCCCCGTAAATTTCCATGCCCAAAATTTTCGTCGTCGCACCCAAATCTTTCATTTCAAACTCACCATTGTGAGACTTTAATTTGAATCTGACTTATTCTTAGAAGCAATAAGCAAGTCATCAACATAAAGCAACAAATAAACCGATGAACCATCACGGAATCTTTTCTCGATAAACACAACTATCATAATCACTCCTAGAGTAACCATACGATCAATCATAAAAGAATCAAACCGCTTATACCACCGCTTGAGATCGCTTTCACCCATATAAAGACTTTTTTAATAAACAAACATGATCTTCCTTACTGGAACAACAAACCCCTGGTTGATGCATATATATTGTTCTTCAAGTTCACCATGTAAGCAGTTTGTCTTGACATCAAGTTGTTTCTAATTCCATGTCAAACAATGCAACCATAGCAAACAACACACGAATGTAGAGCTATGTTTCACAATGAGGAGAAAATACTTCATCAAGTCAATACCTTTCTTCCGACAATAGCCACTTGCAACAACACGTGCCTTGAACCTAGCTTGCTTCAACCTCGTGTATACCTTCCTTTTTCGAAGACCCATTTGTTTCCAACAATCTTTTGGCCTTTAGCGTGTTTCACCAATTCCCATGTATGATTCTTATGAAGTGATTCAATCTCTTCATTCATAAGAACCAAACCATCGAACAGATTCATCACAGTGACTTCATGATAACTAAGGTTCATACACCTCAATGTACCGCCACGTACAATGCAAAAGAAACTAAGATTGCATCTACGCATTCTACGAGGGCGTCAGTATCTCTCTTATTCCTTTACCCTTAGCAATACTATATGGTTGCTCGTATGCTGCTCTTCGTTACATCACGAGCAGAATCATCTATCTCATCCACAGATGGGCGATCTGAAGTTGCCCTCTGCACTTGAGTACCAGAGAGCTCCACTCAAGCTCCACCGCTCACTAACACCTTGTGGTCTTTATCCGCAACAATAGACTCTTTTTCTTTTGCAACATGGAAAACTCATCAAACTTAACATCTCTCGCTTTAATCAAAAATTTAGATGACTTGGGTTTAACACACCATAATCTATAACCCTTCACCCTGTAAGGATACCCCAAAAATATGCATTTTAATGCCCTAGGCTCAAGTTTACCATCATTAACATGAAAGCATAGCTGTGACAACCAAAAACTTTCAAATCGAATAATTAGCGAGTATCAAAGAATACCTCAAACTAGTCTTCAACTCAATCGTTGATGACGAGACCGATTTACCAAATACAGCATGGTTACAAGCTTCAACCCAAAAGGATTTATCCAAATCACTTGAAAGAGCATACAACGAAGCTCTTTCTAAGAGAGTCCTATTCATACGTTCTCGCTACTCCATTTTTTGTGGTGTAACCACGTCATGCGGTGTCTCACTATGCCATTCCTTTCACAGAACTCATTAAACCGACTATCACAAAATTCCAAACCATTATCAGCTCAAATGCTTGATTTTCTTGCTTGTTTGATTTTCTATACAAGCCTTGAATTTCACAAATTTCGAGAACGCATTATTCTTATTCTTGGAAAATACACCCAAACACGACGAGATAAGTCATCAATAAAAGTCAACATATACCGCACCACCCTTAGACACAACACGAGAAGGACCCCAAAGATCCGAATGAATATAATCACCAAGTACCTTTCGTTTTACGGATGGTCAGACCGAACTCGACCCTACGATGCTTTCCATAGACACAATGCTCACGTAAATCAAGTTTCCCGGTTTTTGTTAAAGCAAATCTCGTTTGCTCAAAATAGACATCCTCGCTTCACTATGCCCAAGCCGCATATGCCATAATCGAGTAGTGTCTCGAATCTTGATTCGACGAGGATGAACCGATACCAACCGATAACAAGCATAATTGCCGTAAGACATATAGAGATCACGCGACAATTGCCCTTTAATAACAACGAGAAAGCACTTACTAACTTTTAAAACTCCACCTTCAATACATACTTATAGCCTTGTGAATCAAGAGTACCCAAAGATATCAAATTTTCTTCAATGAACATGGCGAACATCTTTCAAAAATCCTAATAATACCATCATGCATCTTAATTCGACAAGATCAATACCAATAACCTTGCAGACATATTATTTCCCCATCAAGACAACACCCCATCAATAGACCGATAAGAAGCAAACCAATCTCTCTGGCACATATAGGTAAGTAACCCGAATCAAGAATCCAAACATCTCCGTGAGAACCAATAGATACCGATAGAACATTTTCACCATCGGAACCAGAACTATCTCATAACACCAAAGAACATCATTAGTACCGAGAAGACGTCAGGCATTTTCCTTTACCTTTGAGTTTTGGACAATTTACTTTCCAAGGTCTTCCCGACGACAATAATTGCATTTATCTTTTCTTTTTCTAGATTTGGATCTAGATCATTTATTCTTGCTTGTGCCTTTTTCTTTGATTTCTACCTCCGACAAATAAACCACCGCTATTATCATTGTTGCTTGTAGAAACTTTTTTTCTTCAACTCTCTAATTCAAAATTGTTTGACATCTTCCAAAGAAATAGTTGTCTCGCCCATATAGTACGGTATCAAGAAAATGTTCAAATGAATGAGGTAAAGAACATAATAGAACTAAGGCCGATCCTCATCGTCGATCTTAACACCACCATTTTTCGATCACGAATAATTTTAGTAAATTCATCAAGATGATCGTAAAGGTGTACCGACATTCTCGAATGTATACAAACGCCGTTTTAAATATAACTGATCGGGTCAAAGACTTGGTCATATACAAATTCTCCAATTTAAGCCATAACCCAAATATGAGATTCCTCATCACCAACCTCGCGTAATACCTGCATCAGACAAGGATCCGAATTGAAACTCAAAGCATTTTCCATCAATGCATCTTTTTCTTCATCACTCAATTTTTCTCAAGCAATTTATCCTTACCTTCAGTTGTCTTAACGAGTCCTTCTTTAACTAATACGGCCGCGTCTTCACACGCCATAAACTCGGAATCATTTCTACCATTGAGTTTCTAATTTCATATTCGCATACGTAAAACTCAATATTAAATAAACAGAAGACACGTAAAAAATATGAAACCAATCGAGATAACCGAAGCTCTCAAAATAAATCCAAAAGAGCAACTTGATCGCTCCAATAAATAATGTATCAACCCAATACTCGAGCAATACCAATTTGTTCTGGTGCGACTTGCGAAGCTTAAGATGATCCAATTTTGTTACAATTTAATAATAATGGAGAACCAAGAAAACAATGTTAGCGAAGAAATTAAATTCAAGACACACGATGATTTAAGTGGTTCAACTTTTCAACGTGAAAAGTCTCTAATCGACGATGATTGTGACACCGGGAAAAAATCCACTAATAATCAAAATGGAGATACAACACCAATTCTAGATAGCTTCCACAAATTATACCAAAATCCAAAATCAAACCCACAAAATATCCCTCTAAATTTCGCAGAATATATATAAAGAAGATAAATTAAGAAACTTGCTATTTAAATCAAATATTACCGTATAAATTGGAGAAACTCCACCAATGGAAACAATAATGGACAGCTTGTCTTTTAGGGTTTAAAGGAAATGATATGGCCGATCAAGAAGTCAAGAAGAAAAACTAGTGAAGAAGCAAATATATTTCCTCTACTCTGCACATATAAACCCTTCACCTCTGCTTTGCTGCTCTGCTGCTCTGCTGTTCTTTGTTTCTTTTTTTTTCTTTTTCCAGCAGCATCTATATTTCTTCCTTTTGCTATCAAATTTGCTGCTGCTGCACTTCTTTTCTATGGCTCCAAATCCTCACGCACCAAATAACTAATATATATATTAGTTAAACCTAAGGATTATAACATGGGCATATGGGTTTGGGCTCAATTTGTTTTGGGCCAAATATAACAACATATATGGGAAAAAATGAAGGGTTTATCTCTTTGAAATAATTGGGTTAATTATGTTTTATACCCACGACATATGGGATTAATTGTAAATATGTTCAAAACGTTTATTTAATTGCAATTATACCCATAACATATGAGTAACGATAAAAATATGTCCAATTATTATCTGACGTTAAATTATTTAACAGAATTGATGTCGGGTTAATTACGTTTTATTCTTACAACGTATAGGTTTAGTTGCAAGTATGTCCAAAACATTTACTTAGTTGCAATTATGTCCATAATGTATGAGTAATGATAAAAACATGTCCAATAATTATAAAATGTTTTGAGTATCTTTACAACAACTATAAAATGTTTTGGGTATTTTTGCAACGATTATAAAACATTTTGGACATGTTTGTAACAAGTTACAAACGTTTTGGGCATTTAAAATATTTGTTGTCTATCAATTTCAAAACTAGAAAAAAATATCACCCGATCGAAATTCAACGAAAGCTAATCATAATATATCGCTCATTCATTCTCCAATTGATACAAATAAGATTCTTACAACATTCTTTCGAATTGAAATTCATTCACCACAGAATTCTAACTATTAGATACAAAATTAGGACCCATTAAAGACACTCACTAAATTTACTACCTAACACTATTTCATTTCTTCAACTAAATTCATTCACGGGAATTGTTGAAGTTCTCTTCGTGTAGCTCCATTAGAAGATGAAATCAAGTTGAAAATAAAAATACCCATTATTAGAACTAGGGTTAACAACACCTTTTTATGTATTCTTTTTTAGTGTATTATTCCATGACCATGGCGAATTTTGGAGTCAAAATATATCTACTATTTGTTTCACTATCCTAAGGCATGTTAATTTGATGCCAATTAATAATTGTGCATGTTTTTATCATTATCCATACGTTATAGGCATAATTGTGTTAAATGTACTCCGAGAGATAAGATGGAGATAATATGGAGTATATATTCTCTGTTTTCTCTTCTTCTTTACAACACTATAATACAATCTATTTATAGAAATACAAAGTGTCCACTAATTCTAGGAATAGAACAGCTGGTAACAATAATGAAAATACAGCTTGATTTACACTAACTCTACAAATTGCATAAACACTAATAATATTCTCTAAAAATCTACACTCCCCTCAAGTCGGGTAATAGATATTAATCATTCCTAACTTGCAAACTCAATTCTTCAAGATTGTTCGAGGTAATGCTTTGCAAGGATATCCTGCAATTTGATGTTTAGTAGACATATAGTAGGTCTACAATTTTTTCATCTATCTTTTCTTAATGAAATGACGATCAATTTCTACATGTTTGGTTCTGATCATTAATGAACTGATTTTTCGCAATTATCATATGTACTGATTGTCACAACGTGCACGACAGGTTCGAGAGTCGTAGTCCATAGCTTCATCGAGTAGCTTCTAACCACATTCCTTCACAAATCCCACGAGCCACGGCTCTAAATTCTACCAGACCGCTCGAGCGATACCATCGACCGTTTTTACCCAAGTTACAAGGTTTCCCCATACGAATGTAATATCCAGCGTAGATCCGCGATCCACTATGCAGCCCTCGCACCAAGACTGCAAAGACTTCAATTTTTCTAAGATTCTTACCGAAATATAATCCTTTTCCTGGTGTCATCTTCGAGATACCCGAGTATACGATGCGATCGCCTGCACGTGTTCTTCAAGAGGACTGCTCATAAATCGACTTACAACACTTAATCGAAAAACCAATATCCTGTCTAGCGCGAGATAGGTAAACGAGTTTTCCCACTAATCTTTGATAACGACCTTTGTCCACAGTGTACTATTTTCTTTGATTCCGAGTTTTATTCAGTAGAATCCATCGGCGTTTCTCGTCACGGTTTACACCCCATCATTCCAGCTTTCTTTGAGTAAGATCAAGTACATACTTCCTTTGAGATATAGATACGCCTTTTGTTCACGCTACTTCCATCCCTAGAAAATATTTCGAGATTGCCTAGATCTCGATCTCAAATTCCTTGGCAAGGAATTCCTTTCGAGTTTATCCATCTCACCAGAATTACCCTGTTGTAACAATATCATCTACGTATACAATTAGGATAACTATTCTCATTATCGGAGAAGTTGTTTCGACTAATAAGCTGTGATCTCGATTGGCATTGATTGCACTCCATATCTCTTCGTAACTTTAGAGAACTTATCAAACCAGGCACATGGGAGACCGTTTCAATCCATATAAGGATTTCTTAAGTTTGCGTAGACTCTATTGGTTGAACAGAGATTCAATTCCGAGGAATGTCCATGTAGACTTCTTCTTCGAGATCACCATTAAGGAATGCATTCTCGACATCTAATTGGTAGAGGCCAATCCAAGTTGGGAGCATGAGAGAAGAACACGAATAGGGCCGAAGTTTTGCTAAGTGTGCAAAAGTCTCCGATAATCAAGCCCATATGTCCGAGTGAATCCTTTAGCCACAAGGCGAGCTGAAAGCCAGTCTTTCTACACTACCGTCTTTGCCAGTGTTTGATTGTAAAGATCCATTTACATCCAACAGTTTGTTTTCCCGACGGTAGTTCCGCGATCTCCCAAGTCTTGTTTTTTCTGTGGCACCGAGTTCTTCACGAATAACCGTCTTCCATTCAGTATCCGAAATGCTTTCATGCGAATAGAATTTGGAACCTCTATTTGATCGAGGTCACGATAAATGCCTTATACCTCAAAGCGAGAGATTTTTATAGGAAATAAAGTTGCAGACGGGTGGTTTGTATGCATGATTTTACACCTTTTCCTCATAGCAATTGGCAAATTCCAAATCATTGTGAGGTAATTCAATAATACGAGGTGGTGTTACTCTCGTGAATTGTCTGAGCTCCACTTGGATTCTGGAATGGCTCAAGATATGCTCCTGGCTTCTCCGCTTCTTCGAGTTGTTTTCCTTCTGTAGTAGACAAGGAGATCATTGTTCGGGACAAGGAAGTTCGATCCGTTGGCAGAGAAGTTGAGGATTCATCGGGAGAGTAGAGTATTTATTTGAGATATCGAGTCACTTTCGTAGGTCATGGAATAGGATTTCAAGGGAGACCGAGACTTGGCGATATTCGAAAGGTATTCATTGGCCATGCTTCTCCCCGAATGACAGATTTGGAATAGTACGGATATTGTTCAAAAAATGTGACATCCATTGTATTATAGAATCGTTTCAGGATAGGAGAAAAACATTTGTATCCTTTCTCTGTAATGATGAATACCCTAGGAATATGCATTTGATGGCTCGAGGATCAAGTTTGCCACTACGTACGTATACGGGACATGCTTAACATCCAAAATTTTTAAAGGGAACAATGGGACACGATTGTGCGCTGGTACGACTCAAGTAGTATTGATAGTGTGTTTTAAATAAGAGGACACCTAGATGGCATCCTATTGATAAGATATAGAGTAATGTAAGAACAAAGATCCCCCAAAAATGTCGAGGGACACGTAGTCAGGAACATTTGTGGATCCGGGCGACCTCGGTAAGATGCCTATTCTTTCTTTCACCCACCCCATTTTGTCGAGGTGTGTCAACACAATGAGCTTAGATGACAATCCTCGACTTAATGTATAATCGTGGGTGGAAGTGAAATATTCTTTAGCATCATTTCTGATTTCAATACCTCGGATTTTTGTTTGAAATTGAGTTTGAATCATGGTATTAAAATTTTTAAAAATTTGACATGCTCGATTTTTCTTTCATTAGGAATAACCATGTGGTTCGAGTACGATCATCCACAAATGAAATGAACCAACGTGTCCCCTGATGTTTTTGATTCGAGAAGGTCCCCAAATATCAAGGTGAATTAATGAGAAAGCGATGTGATTTTTTACGGTAAGACGAGGATATGAAGTTCTAACATGTTTTGAAAAATCGACATACTTCACACCTAAAAAACTTCAATTTTTATTTCTAAATGACGAAGGAAAAAGTTTCTCAGAATACTTGAAATTAGATGACCTAAACGATAGTGATTCAACATGATTTCACCATCTTTACTGGACTTAAGGTTTAACAAAGCTTTATTCGATTAGAAACTTCTGATAGAACTTGGCTTGTCTTGTCGTTCTTCACCGCTGAGAGTAGTCCCGAGCATTCCTTAGCACCGCCAATCATCTTCCCGAATGCAGCTTCCCAAATCACATAATATGAACAAATTTAGCCATACAATTTTTATCACGGGTGAGTTTAGTAATTGATACAAGATTACAATCAAGTGTAGGAAAACGAAGGATGTAATCTAGAATAAAGGAGTTTGAAATTTTGGTCACGAACCAATTCCTCACATTGATACCGAACTGTCAATTCTGGACCGTGTGTCCGGGGCCTCCGGGTAGAATTTAAGATTTATGAGAAGCATCACCCGTCACGTGGTCTCAAGACCCTAATCAACAATCCACGGTCTCATAACCCGTTTCACATTAAGAAAGATTGAGGTGTTGCACTGATCGAGCCATAAAGTGTATGACGTGTGGTCAAGGATTGTCCAAATAATTTCTCGGGAGGAGATCAACTGCTCCTCGCTAAACGAGTGCATTTAGTCGACTCATCGTCGAGATTTAGAGGCAATTTTTCCATGACTTTCTTTGTCACGTGTCGTGGACCTGGTTTTCCAATCAAATGTGGCTTACCATGAATTTTCCAACAGGTTTCCTTAGTACGACTGTTTACGACAATGATCACACCAAGGTCTTCCACGACGAGGACTACTGTCTCGTATTATAAGAGTGTCGATGGCCTCGAATGGCAAGCGCATCCTTCTCCACCACGAAAATGGTAGATCGAGTAACCCATCATCAGAGATCGAGGACCCATCATTACTTTCTTTTCGACTCTCCTCTCGACGCGACTCTGCAGAAGGCTTCACGAATACCGGGCAAAGGTTTTCAGGCCGAGAATTCTCAGCGCACATCATCAAGATCTTTATGGAGTCACAAGTAAAAATTTGAAAACCCGTTTCTTGTCAATAACTGCTTGTACAAGATGCCGTCTGCCGACAGTCCATTCGTGAACCTCAAAGAGATCTAATTGTTGCCAACATCGAGTGAGAGAGTTAAAGTATTGTGTAACCGACAACTCTCCTCGGCGAAGATCACGAGGATGCTCTCGATCTCAAATAGTTCGACATACATCGAATCCGGAATAAGTGTCTTTGGTCGCATCCCATATTCTCATGGCGGTTTTGCAGGTAGAAGAAAATTCTCTCCAATTTCTTTGTCATGGAATTGATCAACCAAGACATTACCATATTGTTTTCAGATTTCCATGCTCAGACATAGATCGTCCTTTGTTTGGAGTCAAGCAGATCGCCATAGCGTAATCATCTTTCATTTTTCCACATATAAACATCATGACGGGATTGAGACCATCGAAGATAATTGTGCCCATTTAATTTGTGACTGCGATGGGCATAAGACTATTGTCCGTGGAACCAAGAATTATAGGTTTTCCGTGGCCATTTGTTTAATTGTAGATTATAATGGATTGAAATTTGTTTTTTTTTTTTTTTTGAATAACTGGTTGATCGGGTAGCCATGGTTCGACTGCCTGGCCGTCATATATATTAAATAAATTACTTACTACTACGAAACAAAAAAACAAAAACAAAGCAGTAATGTGACTGCAAGATCCGAGACTTACTATAGATGGCGATGATGATGACGGCGCGACGAGAGTATGGCGACGATGGATCGAGATGGAAAGCAAGCAGTAAATGGATTTCTACTTGTCTCTCGAATGCAAGTCAGTAGAAAATGGATTTCTGCCGCCGCTTTCTCGCCGATGTCAGCTTTCTCGGATTCTCGCCGCTTTCTAGATTGACCGCTCGGATTTCTCGGTTTTTGCTTTTAGATTTCTCGGATTTCTGATTGTGGATTTCGTGATTTCTCGATTTCCGGATTTCAGATTTCGTTCCTTTTAATCGATAATAACATAAAATCGATTTCTGATTTTAAACGCTCGATACCATGTTAAATGTACTCCGAGAGATAAGATGGAGATAATATGGAGTATGTATTCTCTGTTTTCTCTTCTTCTTTACAACCCTATAATACAATCTATTTATAGAAATACAAAGTGTCCACTAATTCTAGGAATAGAATAGCTGGTAACAATAATGAAAATACAGCTTGATTTACACTAACTCTACAGCCTGTACAACACTAATAATATTCTCTGAAAATCTACAGTAATTAAGTAAACGTTTTGAATATATTTGCAACTAACCCCGTATGTTGTGAGCACAAAACGTAATTAATTTGATATAATTTTACCAAAATATTGTCAACAAAAGGCACTTGCATTTCTATTAAATAATTTGGGATCAGTTAATAGTTGGACATATTTTCATTGTTACCCATACAATATGTGCATAATTATAATTAAGTAAATGTTTTGGGTATATTTGTAACTAATTTCATACGTTTTTGGTATAAAATGTAATTAACCTAAAATAATTAAATAATTAACAAAGATTCATTTAATAATTATTAATACAAAAAATGTCCATTTTAACCCAAAACAAAACGGAATCAAGAAAAACTAAGAGAGTTTTGAAAAAATCCTAAAGGAATTAAATCCTGTTAATGATGATGATTTTGTGAAAAAATATGATTTGTGAGAAAAACTTTTAAACTTTTATATCAAATCATCATATAACAAAACATATAACAGCTTTAATGCTCTTAGAATAGTGAGTTGAAGGTCTAGAGGTAGTTCACTAGCGGGAAATAGTTTTAAAGACACCCTTTTATTCCTCACCAATGTGCGACACATGTTGAAATCCTCTATTAAATCTTAATTTTGGACCACATATGTATTATTTAAAATTAAATGTAAATATTACTAGTTATGGGTCTACATGTGTACATTTTATTGAATAAGTATATTACTAAAGTATCGAATCTGAACCTATCCTTTGTTGGACCAGGGTACTACTAAAGTACCGAACCCCAACGTCATTGACTCGTTGTTTATTTGTATAAGTTTTAGTGGCAGTACTTAAGTAGATGATGCTTTATTGTTTCTTATGTTTGATAATATCATTCATTATGATCTATTTATTTTTTATACTTTTGGCAGTGTGATCCTGAAGAACATGGTGCATGTGACTCAGGTTGTAGTGGTGGTTTGATGAACAATGCCTTTGAGTACACACTCAAGGCCGGTGGAGTAGAGCAAGAGGAGGACTATCCCTATACAGGGAAGGATCACGGTCCCTGCAAATTTGACAAGACAAAGATTGCTGCTTCTGTGTCAAATTTCAGTGTTGTTTCACTTGATGAAGATCAAATTGCTGCAAATTTGGTGAAGAATGGACCCCTTGCGGGTAATTACCTACTTGTTGGATTTTCTCATCACCTTTTGAAAGTTCAATTCAATCAATGTTTAATGTCCAATTTAGGCCTCAAATAGCATTTACAAGTTATGCATAATCAAATTGGTCCCGAATAACATGAGTTGTAGATAGCGTGTATTATATATGTACACACTGTGCATACATTCATTTATGTACAAATCATATATAAACTAGATATGTAAAAATGTACATACTATGTAACAACTAATATATTATTTTGTGATCAATTTGATTATGTACAATATATAATGTTTTAAATTGTTTCATGTCCTTGTTTTACGAGTTCGGACTGAAATTTGTATGTTGGCTTCTAATAATGAATTATCTTTTGCAATGGTACAGTTGCTATCAATGCAGTTTTCATGCAGACATATATTGGAGGAGTTTCATGCCCATATATCTGCTCAAAGCATCAAGATCATGGGGTACTTCTGGTTGGTTATGGGTCTGCTGCCTACACCCCAATCCGGTTCAAGGAGAAGGCTTACTGGATTATAAAGAATTCGTGGGGGCAGAATTGGGGCGAGAATGGATATTACAAGATCTGCAGGGGTCGTAATATTTGTGGAGTGGACTCTATGGTCTCAACTGTATCTGCTTTGCATCCAACCAATCACTAGTTTTTTAAGCAATTATGGGTGTAGTTGTATGCAAGTAATTTATGTATCTATCTGTAAGGCTTGTGTTGAACTATTTACTAGGACAACATGTCATGTTATTCAAGATTATACTCTTTGTTCGGTTACTGTTATCATTTTAAATTTTAAATTTTAGTATTTGCTATAGAAAAATATTCTGTGGTTGATTTTCCTAGTGTAAGCTTTAACACTTGTTATTTACTTTCTTCCAAAAGTGATATATTATTGTATGAGTACTTTTTTACTCTAAAAATTATGATACAATCATAACTAATATGAAAGATAAATATCGATTAAAATAATAAGATTTGTAATAATTGATGTGACCGATCACATCAATTGTGGTAAGTACGATAAATAGAATTTTTCTTGTTGATTATAGAGTTCAAATATATCAAGCATTACAATATGAAAATATATACAAGATCCTCATGTTCCTTTACTGCAGGAAACAATGTCATGACCAATTTGTCCTATTTCTTGCCAGCTTCTTCCAATTCTCTCAACCCACCAACCTTCTGCTCTATCTCCTCAATCAGCTCCTCCTTCCACAACTCTGCTCTAGCAGATTCTTCAATATCATCTTGCTGCATAATCAGTACCTCTCAGTTACAAACTTTTTATTTTTTAGTTAAATTTTCTCTTGCTCATACTTTAGTGCCAAAACCGGCCATTTAACTTCCTTAGGCGAACACTCGCAATTTAGTAAAAAGCTTGACACTTTCCCCAAGAATGCCTGGGTTTCAGGTTGAGATAAGATTCAACTAAGGTGATAGGATGTGATTGGATAATACAATTTGGCTCACTTTTATCATCTCGGATATATTGGAAGTTCTCATAGTGATATTATGAATTGATCACTCATCGGAAACATGAAAACCATATATGAAAGTATTACCTTATCATAGATCCAATGTCCAGTACCATCTCCTCCATCTTTCCTATATTGCTCTGAATCATAGTATGGATCCTGAAACATTCTTCCACATTTCAAAATTCATTCGCAACATCTAAATTGTATCTTTTTTTTCAATATATGTCTAGCATTTTCATAAAGCCCTAAAAAGAAAAAGTTGAATTTGGGCAAGCTTTACCTTCATGGAACCAAAGTATAAGCATCCCCAGCAAGTAAACATGATGTAGAAAGTATCTAAGCATACCAAAAACAATGTCCACTTTAAAAATAACACATTAATTTTTATAATTATCTATTCCATAAAAAAATAGCTTGAAATGAAAAAAGAAGAAGAAGTAAACACTTACAGACATTCTTTATGGCTTCATCACTGAGATGCCAAATAGATTTGTGCATAACATAGTCTCTCTGGCCTTCAATTTGCTCAACAAGTACAGCCATCAAAGGCCAATCTGGAAGAGCATTTGATTTACTTGGGTACCTTTTTTTCTCCTTAATATCTTCAACCTATATATATATATATATTTTTTTTTTAACAAAACAGATTATTAATATTTACCATAAGCATATCATAAACTCTGCATTACAGTGTTGTACATAATCAGTTTCTTAGCTTACTTACGTGATGCAATCCATTTACAAATCCAGAACTTGGACACTGTCTAAGCTGCAATGAAAACAAAATGGGAAATGAATTATCAACTACAAAATATGAGATTGTGTAATGAATACAAAAATTGTTTTAGGGCTTTTACTGATTTAGAACGTGAAGTGATGTCAAACTTTGTAGTTTGAATAGAAGAGCTGCTACGAACTTGGGGCTTAATAATGGTGAAGCTCAAAATAGCGTCGGCCATGGTTTTGAATAATATAAACTAGTAGTAATAATAAACAATGAAAAATATAAATTTTGTATTGAAGTTCAATATTTTTGTTTAATATTAGCGTATGGAGAGGAAAAGTGGATAAGCCGATAAGAGAATGATTTACATCCATCCACCCTTCCATTACACCCATACAAATTAGACGGATATGAATTCTTTAGTGCGTGCGTAATCGGTTCAAATAAAGTTTATTGCTCAACTAAAAGGACAAAACCTTAAATGTACCGTATGTTTCCAATTCTCATGAGTAAATTTTGATATGTATCAATAAATAAATAAATAGATAAAAGTAATTAAAGATATGAATATTTATTACAGAAAAAATTGATTCTTATGACATTTATTTCATATATACTCATCTAGATGAAGTAAATTTTATAATATTCAAGTAAATGAAATCCACTTCATTTAACCTTAAGCTAGTGTCATTGCATGATCAAATACTTATCAATGTGTTGGGTTTTCCTCTTATTTGGAGGAGCGAAGTGAAAGCATGTGCGCTTAAAAGCGTGGAGTAAGAAAAGCGGTGTGTCATTTCATTTCTTTAATTAATAAACCTATTTAGGGTTTGTTGTGTGTAAGTCTGCAGAGAAAAAAGGTGTCAGAAAAAGGCAGAATGACAGAAAAAGCTTCTTCTCGATTTTCGATTTTCCTCTTAGTCTTCATCAAGTGTTCGATCGAAGGCTGTTTGTGGTCCGATTAAGCTGAAATTTTGCGGCAGGTTCACGACTCAAGACTCTTTAATCTGTGCGGTGGGATTTGGATTTGGCTCACCGGTTTGAGAAATTCTGAGCAGTGAACGGTGTACAATGGGTTAGATTTCTCCATTCTTCTTGAAATAATTGTTAGTTTCGAAGTGTATTCTTGATGATGTTGTTGATTGTTTTCCTCTAGTTTTACCTAGAGAAGCGTTGTACAATTGTTTCTTGATAGTGGAAGTTTTGAAGAGAGTAAGTGGTTATTTCCTTCCTGGAAGGTTTTTCCACGTAAATTCTTGTGTTGATTTTGTGCGTGTTTCGTTTTTAAGCTCTATTTATTTGTTTCCTAAAAGATTCACACAAAGAAGGAGAATAGGTTTAATTCCGCTGTTTAGAGCTTGGTTAAGTTCGAATTGAAATTGTGATTCTCCTAATACTTATCAATGTACAGTCAAAAACAATTCAACACTAATTAATATATTATCGTTCAATATTTAATCTACAGATAATTATTTTTCATAGTCACAGCAGATAATTAAAAAGATATAATTAAACTAATATAAAAATTCTATCCAAATGAATAAGTAATATACATCACTTAGAGATAAATACAATCATAGCACTTACTTTTTCTATTAGCACGTAAAGATACTTTGATCACCTCTATTCTATATAAACTTCCTATATTGACTTTAGCATTAGTATCTTTGAAAAGACATCACGTGGTGTTACAGTAATCTCCTTGTAAGGCTTCCAGAAGGTTCATAATATCTAGCAATGATGAAAATAAAACGTTAACATTTGATGCCGTTTATGAAAAAAAGAGAGTGTATTTTATTGATCGAGGATCATAAAAACATATTTTTGAAAGAAATTAAGTTTATAATGTTTTCCAAAAATTCATCTACCAATTTCTCCGATCTTAAGAAAAAGATCATTTGTCCAACTGGTTATGCAAGGTCTTTAGAAAGAGATCCTTCATAGTCCCCATAATCGAACGAGAAAACATTTTTCTACGCTTCCTATTTGGAGAGAATTTCAAGTATTCAAGATTCTAGTAACTTGTAGTGAGAAGTAAAAATTTAGATAACCGAATAAGATTCTGTATTTTTCTCGTTTAATGGGTATATATAAGTATGACATCTTATGTCCATGCGGGCTAAGTAAGAGCAACCTAGATACAAAATTATATATGAACTAAATAGAAAGTAGACCGCTATAAATGTTACATTGTCATGTCATTACATACATATATTCGTAGGTTGTTATATTCAGATCGTTCTATGGATTCCTAAGCAAATTTCTCGGGTAGCTCACAAAGAGAGAGAAAGAACTGTGGACATGTTGGTATCTCATGACTTCAGCAGATCTTGACATCTAAGACTTTACAGTTGGATAACGAGGTCCTTATATCAATCGGATTGTAAGCTTTGCAAACCTCGTTGGGCCCAGGCCATCTCGAACCCATCATCATAACTTTGCTATCCCTCAATAGGGTACCTGCATTTATTAAGTCGTATGCCTATTACATATTTAATACCAAACATTAACTCCCTTATTCTCTTAATTTTGAGAAATCAAGGGAATAACATCTAGTCGTCTATTTCATATTAGATTACTCGCATCGATTTATCCAACGTATGTAAATATATAACAACCACTTAGATAGTACATCTTCTAGGGGCGAAGTTGTTTAATTAGAAAATACTTTTAATTAATTTTATTTTAGTTAACACAACATTGAGTAGTGTCAGACCAAGTCATTACAGAGGCAGCAAGCGAGGATGTTACCGTATAGGTAGGGGTTCTATATAGATTTACCTTGTTATATTTGGTGTTACGCATGCTTTAATGTTTGGCTAGTACAATCAGAGTTTAAATTATATATATTTTTTCATATTGAAGTTTAAACTCTGATAAAAAAACTTTTATCATTTATTACTTGCTTTTTGATTACTACATAAAATATTTGCTGCTTACTTTGGCTATTTGTGATTAATATTTACTACATTTATTGCTTTCTATTAAGTGTTTTACTTATTGCTATTGTGTGTTTGGGATGAGATATTAAGGAGTTAGTATCTCCTTAACCTATTTTGTTAGTATAATCATAGTTTCCATCATGTATGTGCAAACATACTCAATCTAAGCTCTAATTAGAAAGCTTATTTGATTTGTATAACTACATACTTTTTTCCTTTACTTGCAGCATGCCTATATCTATTTGATTATTTCTTCAACTAATTGAATTTAATATGCTTGTATATGAATTTAGTGTGAGTATATAAGGAGTCAATATCTCTTTACCATGGCTGTATGCTAAGTGTTAGAATTTTTATCATTGTATGCTATGTTGTTTAATTGCATGCTGTAAGAGTACAATAATCATTTACCGATATGCTTCCATATATGAAGTATTAAAGGGATTGAAAATCCTTGGTTGTTATTTCAATATGCATTCTTGTTTCACGTGTTGGTTGTTGTTTTCCATGTTTTTGCTTGTAACTAGTTTAGACAGAAGCTTGTGAGGCATAACGTTACTAGTGTGTTTACTATAGATTGTCGTTTCTTATTTACTCGTTGTTTTTATTATGTGTTGAATTAGGTATGTTATTTTTTCTTCCACTATGTTATCTTCTTGATTCACATTGTAAGGCCTATTTTTGGTCGAGATGGAATATAGCTCACAAAAAGATTCTATAGGTTGGCATTTTCATTTTTTTTAAGGTTCTGGTTGATTCTTTAGATCAAAAGAACAATTAACATCTATGTAATTGTTCTTACATATGAAATTCTCAAAATAAATCAAAAAACATTACCCTATATCTAATTATGAACTAGTTGTGGAGGATCACACTATAAATAATGGTTATTTATGGAATTGTTATTTTAATTAATGATTTAATTAAATTTTAAGTCATTTTTTAACTTGAATTAATAGTTTAATTGGTCCCTCCATAACAAGATGGATCTTGTATTTCAATAGATAAATAACAAATTATGGATTAATTATTTGACAAAAATGTGTTGTAGTATATGTTGACAATTTATTAGCCATAATTGTCAAAATTAATATAGATAGTATTTTCACTAAAGAATCATTTATTTTAATTAATTAATTGATTAGTATTATTTAGTTGTATTAAATAATTATTTAATTAATAAATAAAAATTAAAATATCCAAAAACAATTCTTGGTAGGCATTTTGGTACTTATTTGACAAGCAACGACATTTTCAAAATTTTCTTAATTGAGAATTATTTATAGAATAAATATATGAATTTAATCTAATAATTCAATTTAATTAAAATTGGACACTCTAATAGAGATTTGGACTCCCACGTGGCATGTAGAGCTAGAAGAGCTAGAAGAGGAATTTGGGTATAGAATTTCTAATAGCATATAATTTGGTTGTATGCATAACTCTTAAGCAGAGAGAAAAATAGGAATTGCATTCTTATTCAACTTGTGATCGCTAAAATCACTTCTATACTTGTACTACAAGTGAGGGCCGGCTAAATAACAAAAAGAAAAAGAAATTGACTCTTCGTACACACTCAATTGAGAGAAAACATTTTGTGTGAAATTTTTGTATAAAAATTTCTAAATTATGGACTTTTTTTGGCATCACAATTATCTATCATTTGAGAGCAAACATTTTGTATGGTGTACAAATGTACAATGTCAATATATATATATATATATATATATATATATATATTATGTGTATTCTTAATTCATTTAGATAGATGTAACATCACATTATTTATCTTTAATTATCTCTTATAATTAACTAAAGATAATTATAAGTTGTTTATATCTTTTAAAAATTATCAAGCATTTATGATGAGCTTAAGTGTGATGCCCAACTTGAATAAATTACTACATCAACAAGAGATATTTTTAGGAAAACAATCAAATTAAATTGGCTAAAGGATTGTTATAGAAACTATTCCATTTTCCACTTGGTCCTTCAATATTTAAAGACCCAAAAAACCCAAACTCACTTCATCTATTCTTGGTAGTATCTTATTCCTAGCTACACTTTTCATACCTTTTTCACCCATATGACTGAGTCTCCTATGCCATAATTCATCTACATTGTCTTTGTTCACGACATTTATTGTGTCAGCGGAGAGCTTCGCTTGCATTATATATAGAGTTGTATGCTTCTCACATCTAGCCACTACTAAGGATCATTTTGTAAGTTTTCATTTGTCATAAATGAAAGAGCTACAATATCCTTCATTTGTAAGTTTGGGTATAGAGATCAAATTTAGGCGTATATCTGAAATATTCCTGACATCTTTCGGAAATAGTCTGGTTCCATTATTTGTTTCCAAGAAAATATCTTCTCTGCTAATAACCTTTGACAGGCCTTCATTTCTCATTCTAACAACACCAAAACTTCCAAATGTGTATGATGAGAAAAATTCTCGACGCGATATAACATGAATTGTAGCACCACTATCAATCACCCATCAAGTCTCGTCTGATGCAAGATTGATAAAACCTTCATCATAGACAATATTGAACTTGTCTATGGTATTTGTTTACTGTCTTTCTTCACTACTTTGCCTTAGTTCGTTTCTTGTTCCTTCTTGAACACACGTCAAAATTTATTGATGTGGCCCTTCCTCTTACAGTGATGGCATTCAACATTGTCATATTTGTTTGATTTGCCTCGACTCTTGTCTCTGGATTTTTGTTCTCTATATTGTCTCCTTCCTCTGGACTTTGTGGTAAGGGCTTATGCTTCTGAATCTCTTTCCCTGTTTTGTTTCTCATATGACAACATGGCTTCTATAACAACTAAAAACCCCATCTTATCTTTCGCATAAGTCAGAGTTGTTGTGAGATGATTATATGATAAGGGTAGTGATGTCAATAACATCATATCTTTCTCTTCATCGCCGAAACTTACATTGAATCTTACTAAGCGAGAAAGCATGCTATATCGTGCTCATATTATCTTCCTTCCTCATCTAATATAGATCCTTTCACAAATAAAATTTATTGGCAAAGTTCTTTGACATGTACACGTTTTCTAAAGTTTTACATGTTTCTTTTATAGTCTTGCAATTTTTTGATTCAATATTTTGTAAGATACTGTTAGACGGATTATACTACCTACAATCTCATCTATCTCCTCCCACTGTTCTTCGATGACAGTTGCTTCCTTCTTTTCTTTTCCCAATAACGCCTTATGGACCTTCTGTTGAATGGAAATATCCTTCATCCTCCTTTGGCATAAAGAAAAATTATTATTGCCATTAAATTTCTCAATATTTACCTTCTAGCTTGATATTTTTTTCGTTGTATTTCTTTTTCTGCCAATAAATACGCTCTGGATCTAATAAAATCTTTTCTGATATGGCAGATCAATCTATGCTGCAACCATAGAGCATACTAAGAATTTGATTAGACCAGTTCTGATACTAGTTATTGGGACACAATGGGTAAAAATAAAAAAATTTAATAGAGTAAAATAATGACACCAGTAATTAACGTGGTTCATCCTTTAATTTGGGCTACGTTTAAGGGACAAATTGCAAAAAATATTTCTTCCACTAACACTAATAAAATTAATAGGTACAAAATGAGATAATATAATAAATTGAGATAAATCTAAAATAATGACACACAAATGTTTCTCAAACTCACTATTTTGTCACTTCTCTTTTAAAAAAATATTTGAAATATTTTTCTAAAATATTCTCTTACGTTCTTTTACACACAAAACACTATTTTTCATCAAATGAAATTGTTTATTTGGTTTTGTTTTGTTTCTCTTCTTTTGATGTGTCTATTTAAGACAAAAATATTATTTATTTATAAGCAAAATTACCTATCATTTATGTGTCTAAAAATTAGTCACATAATTGATCAAATTTTAATCATAAAAATATTTTTTTTATTTAATAAATTTATGAAATGTAATTATACTTAAAAAATTTATTCCTTTACCTCGATATGTGAACTACCTCCACATATTTACATTTACATGTCAATTGCGAATTGCAAACCCAAAACCCATCAAACGAAATTGAGTAATTAGTGAGGCACCCACGTTAATCTTTAATTTCTTAAGAGGAAAAGATCATTTTTGTCCTGGTGATACATTGAACCGCCTGAACTCTTAGGAGAAGAAATGGTAGCATCGTGATTTTTTTTATGGGCTTAGTCTCTTTTTCCTTTATTTTATTTCTGTAATAATGTGTTTTTGAAATTTCTTTCAAAATTATATTACAAAAAGTCTATTTAACAGAGAGGTTACGAAAAAAGTAGGTTGTCACCGCAATTATTACTGCACATCAATATGATAGATGTAAAATGAATGTTATTTCATGGCAAGGATTGACGGTGATTATTAATCAAATGGGCATGAGAATAAGATGTAAAATGTTTTTTAAAAAAAAAAAAGTGAAATCACTTATTGTTGGAAAAAATGGATGGTTTTAAAGAAATAAATTCCACACACCCAGGATAATTTCCCAAATCAAAATAGAATAAAAATGACACGAAGATTTTAGCGTGAAAAAACCTTTAAAAATGAAATAACCACTTTAATTGCAGGCCAAGTACTTAAACTTAGCTATAATAAGATGGGATTCACACTTCAGCATTCGGGTGGATCTCACCAAAAATACAACAAATATGTATCTTCAATTTTGTGGATAAAGCTTCACAAATTAGCTTTCTCTTAATTTCTCTCTCAAAATTTCTCGAAACTCTCTCACTCTCTTTGTTTTCTCCACGATCTGTTTCAGATTGAAGCTAAGGCTTATATAGCCAAAAACTTCTTCCTTCTCTCCGGATTACACGGAGAGATTTTTGACTTTTTTTTTCTTTTCTTCTTTTCTTCTTTTCTTCTTTTCTTCCTTCTTTCGGCGCCGAGACTTTCCTTCCCTCTTTTTTCTTTGTGGATGACCCACATTAGTTGGACCAACAAATCTCCCCTCCGCCTTATGTGGAGACGCTTCTCTTCCATACTGCAACTGTCTACGATAATAAGTTTTTCTCTAGTCACGGTCTTTGTCGTATACGCGTTATCATTGGTATGAACCTTTTCAACTTTCGGTAGTTTTTGTTCCAACACATCCACGAATCCAATGATACCTTACGTCAATGTGTTTGGACCTTGAGTGGAAGGTTGAGTTCTGCTAAGATGAATTGCACTCGACTATCGCAATAAAGAACATAATTTTCTTGGTTACGATGCAATTCTTGTAGAAACTTTTTCATCCACGGATCTCCCACAACCTTCGGTGATTGCAATGTACTCTGCAATGGTGCTTAAGCAATACACTTTTGTAATCGTGATTGCCGTAAACGACTCCTCCAAATGTTATTAGGTACCGGGATATAGATTTCCTCGTATCTCGCCACTTGACCATATCGAATCTGTATATCCTTCTAATACGGGTTTATTATTACCAAAGCATAAACAATGTGGAGGTTCCTCTGAAGATACTGAGTATCCATTTGTGATGCTTGAATGTTCCTTTCCGGGATTTGATAGGAATCGGCTCACAATGCCATACAACATGTATGCAATATACGGTCTAGTACATACCATGCGTACATTAGGCGCCAACGTCATGCATAAGGCACCTTGCTCATCTCTCGATTTATCCTCCTCACTTGAGGACATTGACTCACATTAAGTTTGAAGTGGCTTCAGTGGACAACTAACGATTTTAGCTTTAAGCTTTCATGTTGAATCTTTCAAGAACTTTTTCAACATGCTCGTTTTAGGAAAGCCGGATCTTTTGCTTTTGCACATTGCGGATGTCGTCGTGCCAAGAATCGCTTGGCATGTCTAAGAATCCTTCATTGCAAAGGACTTGCTAACTCCTTCTTTAACTTTTTAATCTTGTCAATATTTTGACCCCACGAATTAACATATCATCGACATAAAGCAAAAGAATAATAAAATCACCATCAATTTTTTGATGAAGACGCAGGTGATCACTGCCGTCGTTGTTGTATTCATTTTCTCCATGAATGAGTCGAACTTTTTGTACCACTTGCCTTGGTGCTTGCTTGAGACCCGTACAAGCTTTTCTTTAGTCTCCATTACCAACGTTTCTTTGCTTTTGACTTGGAAACCTTGAGCTGCTCCATATAGATTTCTTCGTCAAGATCACCATGTAAGCGTCGTCTTTTACATCAAGTTGTTCAACTTCAAGACTAGTTGCCAAACCAAGAACAACTTCGGATTGAAGACATTTTAACCACTTGGTGAGAATATTTCATCGAAGTCAACGCCTTTCTTACTCAAGAATCCTTTCCTGACCAATCTTGCTTTATAGCGTGGTCGGTACTGCCTTCTTCACTTTTGATTCTCGTACACCCACTTGTTCTTGAGAGCTTTTCTTCCCCTGTGGTAGTTTCATCGGGTCAAATGTGTGGTTCTAAATGCAGAGATTTCATTTCTTCTGCGTACGGCTTTTTCGATCTTATGTTGATCAGTGATAGCTTTGTCATAAGTCTACGGTTCTCCTCCTTCGGTGAGCATCGCGTACTCGTTGGAGAATATATACGACTAGGTTGTCGTACTTGGGTAGATCTCATCGTACGTACTTACGGTTGGACTTGTTCGGAGACTTGTTCTGGTTCTCGAAGCGCAATTTGGTGGATTGACATCATCCGCATGTCCTGGTGTGACTCCCCCGTCATCGGGATTTATTGGTGGAGAGCGGGTCAGTTATTGACCGGAATTTCATCTCGATTGTGGTTTCTCGATTTCTCAAAGTCCTCGATTGTTTGGTCTTGAAGAAATACCACGTCTCTACTTCGACAATCCTTTTGTTAATAGGATCCCAAAGTCTGTGGCAAATTCTTCATGGGCGTATCCCATAAAGATACATTGTTTCGCTTTTCCATCCAACTTGGACCGCTCATCTCGGGATGTGAGCAAATGCTCTACACCGAATACTTTCAAGTGTTTGTAAGAAACGTCTCTCCCGTCCAAACTCTTTTCCTACGTCGTATTAGGTTCGAACCGATGGAGAAAGGTTGATTAAATCACCGGCATCGCGTTCTTGCCTCCCAAAAGATGTTTGGAAGTTTTGCATTTGAGAGCATACATCATGCGACTCTTTCACGTATGGTTACGTTCATTCTCTCTGCCGACACGTTGTGTTGAGGTGTCTTTAGTACCGATTTTTCCGACTGATGCCAAAAACTTCGTAGTACTCTTCGAATGGTCCACGATACTACGCACCATTATCTGCGCACGTACGCGCGGACGTACGCAGGTTTCTCTCCACTTTTACATGGAACCGCTTGAAAACTTCATGCAACTTGATCTTTAGTTTTCAAAGCAAAAGTCCATACTTTTCTTGAATGGTCATCAATAAAGGTCACAAATAAAGCACCTCCTAATGACTTACGACTCATCGTTGTACGTACATACGTGTGTATTAAATCTAGAATATTTTCCTTTCTAGATGGTGTGCGAGACTACGAAATGCAACTCTATGTTGTTTTCCCATATCTGATCTCAACAAGTTTGCGGGTGTACCTTTCATTCTGGCAGAGACCTCATTTTTGGAAAGAATTCTGAGACCTTTTTCACTCGTGGCCGAGTCGCTTATGCCGTAGCTCGGTAGAAACTTCTTTCCTTGTGGCATTTACTACTCCTACTACACATTTTGGCTTACGTGATGTAGAGTGATGTATCTTTCTTGCCTTTAGCTATTACCGGATTGCCTTTGGTGAGCTTCCACTTTCCTCCACGCCAAAATAATTATTGTATCCATCATCATCAAGCATCTGGGTAGAGATTAAATTGAGAGGCGGATATCGGGAGCAATGCCTCACATCTTTCGGAAGTAATGCGTCCAAGATTAGTCTCTAGATAAATATTTCCAATGCCGACAATTTTTGATGCATCATCATTTCCCCATCCTCACACGTCCAAAATCACCTTGGTGTAGGTTGAGAAGAATTCCCGTCGTGAGGTGACATGATAGGAAGCGCTGAGTCAACTACCCAGTAGTGTCTTGGCACGCAAGATTGACATAATCGGCATCTCGAACAATGACAACTCGGTGGCCGACAGTTGTGGTGTCATTTGTTCGGGTTCGCTTCCTACGATTCTACGGATTATTCCGCCTTTAACCTTCTACATTCTCGAATGAAATTATCCCGGGCTTATCATGATGATGACACTTCACATTATACCTGCTGATCTAGACTTCAATGATCTTTGTTGACTTTGGTTACGAATTTTTACTTTTACTTCTCCCCGCCATTCTTGCTTTCCTTGTTTCTCGCATGACAAGCGCTTGATGTCGGGAGTATAGCCTTCAAATCTTTTCGTCGAGACTCTTCGTTTAACATTACGGCTTTTACCGTATCCACGGTAAGCTTACCGTCGAGTCGAGTTGCTAAGCGACACAACTAGAGTATCGACTTTTTGGTAGAGAACTTCAACATCAACAACGCTTGTGGCTGCGCCTTTCGGTCAAATATCGTAGAGTTGAGTTGATCTACAATGCCTTGAAACTCACTCGTATGTTACGTCTGCTTGCTTAGTCTTTATACTTCAAATTGACTAATCGTCGCATGATTTGCTTTATTACGTGCGGTTGTCCTCGCGTACATTTTCTCGACTTTTGCCAAAAACGTAAGCGTCGTGTTCGTTAGCAAAATTTTGAAAAATGCTTTGTCGATCCATTATGGATTTGGAAGAAGACAGCTTTCGGTTCGAGAATGGCCCGTTCAATGTCTTGCATGACGGTTACTTCTTTCTCCGCCGGCATTATAATTGGCTTATAGATCTTTAATGTATAAAAGATCCTCCATCTTCGAAATTGCATAATTAAATGTGGTTAATTTTATCATATTACTGTGCTTTCCTCCATTTGAATCGATCCACCAGGTTTAGCGAACTTGATACTTTTATGACAATGAATAGTACCCGTGAATAGTATCCGTGAATAGTACCCGTGAATAGTATCCGTGAATAGTACCCGTGAATAGTACCCATAAATAGTACAATACAGTATATATGAATAGTCGTATACGTGATCCTCTTACTAAAAATAACTTGGCTCGATACTCAACTTTGTTGGGAAAAATGGATGGTTTTTAAAGAAATAAATTCCACACCCAGGATAATTTCCCAAATCAAAATAGAATAAAAATGACACCAAGATTTTAGCGTGGAAAAACCTTTCAAAATGAAAATGTAATACGGGACGGTAGACACTTAAACTTATATAATAAGATGGGATCACACTTCACCTTCGGGTGGATCTCACAAAAAAATACAACAAATATGTATCTTGATTTTGTGGATAAAACATTAGTGTTTCTCTTAATTTCTCTCTCAAAATTTCTAAACTCTCTCTCACTCTCTTTTTGTTTTCTCGCTTGATCTGTTTGAGATCGGGTAGCTTAAAACTATAAATCCCATCTTCTCTCTGCGGATTACAGGGAGAGATTTTTGACTCTTTTTTTTCTTTTCTTCTTTTCTTCCTTCTCTTTCGGCACCAGAGACTTTCCTTCCCTTTTTTTTCTTTGTGGATGGCCCACATTAGTTGTACCAACACTTATATCAAGCTTAGCGTCTATATTTTAACAAATCCATTTTTCAAATACCAATATTATTTATATTCTGTTGGGTATTAAGTGGACATTTCAATGCTTAAAAAAAATCTCATTTAAAGCTAATTTTTTTTAATACAATGGCATTTGCTTAGGAGTGATAATTATGTTGTAGGAGTGATAATTATTTTAATATTAATTATATTATATTTATATTTTAGTTTTAAAAAAACTTAATTTAATTATTTTATGTATTTTTTTTATTTATAATAATAAAAAATAAAACAATATTTAATAATATTCTTTATACGAGCTATACATGGATCATATCATCGTAAACATCTAACCATAAATAGCATATCATATAAAGAAAATTAAGCAAATATAGTGTAAGTGTGTACGGAATATAACGTAAAAGAGAGAATATCTCTCTAATTTAAATATAAATGCAAAATAAAATGATGCCATAACTGTAAGACAATAAGCTTAATTTTCATGATATATGAAATCATTTATAAAATTACTTAAATATTTACTTGTTATAATTATGCTTATAGCATATAAGTAGAGATAAAAATATGTTCAATAATATATAATTTTAAACTTATGAATATGTATACGACGTATAGATAATAATATAATTATATCTAAAATATAACATTATTTATTACTATCTAATGTTTTAGATATAATTATAACAAGTTAATATTTTAAATATTATTATAAATTATATATATGAAAATAAAATGTAATTAATCTTAAAAAATAGTGTTTCAATAATGATGTATGTCTCATTGAAGTTTGGGTGATACGATACTCAGCTCTCACCTCAGAGACACGGGCATAATATCTTAGAAACCAAAAAAAAAAAAATTAATTAACTATGTTTTCATACATGATAACTTAATTTATTTAACCTCAAAACTTGTGTAGGCTTATTTAAGCCTTTTTTTATAACCATTTTTTTTGTTTTAAAAGGGTGTTATTTGGTAATTAATTTAATTTTTCAACTCTAAATCATGATAGATTTTAGTTCCATTTTACCTACTTTTTATTGTTTTTGAAACCTAAAAAAAAAAGAGGTTTTCAAAACCATATTACAAAAATAATTTTGCTTTCATTAGTTAATTGTACTTTCTCTTTGTTGTAACTCAAAAAAGAATGAATAAAAAAATATAACTTTTTAATAGTGATGTCAAATGAGTTCACTTAACCTTAAATTAGTTTAAGCCAATTATAACTCAACTCAACTATATAATTTTCAAATGAGTTGAGCTTAGATAACTAAGCTAGACAACTAATTTAAATTTATACTTGAATAATTTTAAATAAAATGAGTAATTTTTTATATAAAACTTAAAATCAAACATAAATTTTTTTAAAAACTTGACATGTAGAGTTCTCTAATAGTATATGAAATTAATCATAAATTTCTTAAATTAATACTAATTATATTTCAAAAATGAATCAATGATATTTAGTAAATCTAAAAAAAATTGAAAAAATCTATTTATCACAAGTGATGTAATAACTTATTATTAGTAAGTATAATCGAACTCACATAACTTTATCCAAAGAGAAGCTACTACGTTAGTTATAATTGTGATGTAATTATGATATATTGAAGTGATCATAATATTTAGTAAAATGAGCACAACTTCCTTTAAAAAAACTCAATATCAAAAATTGTAAATTTTTTTAGAAATTAGATTTCTGGAACTTTCTATTAGTATGAAATTATTTATAATATTTTATGAGTTAATATAGTTTAATTTCAAAAATTAAGTTAAAATATTATACCAAATATTAACAATCATTAATAAAATTAGTATAATTTTTTTAAAAAAACTTAAAATCATAGATAGTAAAATTTATTGAAACTTTCTCATGACATATGAAATGATTCATAACATTTTGTGAGTTAATCTAGTTTATATTTTAAAAATGAGTAAAAATATATTTTACCGAATATAAATAATCCATAGTAAAATGTGCATACCTTTTCTAGAAAATTCGAAATCATAAATCGTAGAATTTCTTACAAGCTAGACTTCTAGAGATCATTAATGAAATACGAAATGAATTATAATATTTTGTATATTAATAAAATTTAAATTTCAAAAATATTCAATAGAATCTAAACAATATTAAATAAAATAAGTTTATATTCTCTAAAAAAACTCAAAATTTTAAATTTAGCATTTCTCGTAAAATAAATATTTAATATTTTCAATGATATATAGATCTAATTATAAATTGTTGTAAATTAATACAATTTAAATTTCAAAACTGAGTTAATTATATTGTGTAAAATTTCAAAGTTACTATTTATCTTAAAATTTTATATTTATTGAAATATTCTAATACAAATATAATTTAATTTTATCTCTTATTTTATTTAAAAAAATCATTGGGTATTTTTTTATTTAATTTGATTAATATTAACATTTTTGTTAACTTTATAGTTGTAATTAATAATTATATTTTCATAATATCTTTGTTTTCTTTTTTATTTGTTAATTTTTTAATTCAATATATATTTGTCAAATAAGACAATGAGCTAAGTCATTTAAGTCTATGAATTAAGTAAGTAGAGCCTTTTAACTCCAACAAATTTCAAATAAGCTAAACTGAGCTAAATAGGTCGTTTGACATCTTCACTTTTTACTAACAAATTTTTTTCTTCCTAAATGAATTAGAAAGCAAAAACCAACTTCCAGCACAAAAAAAAAAAACAAAACTTAAAAATATAACTAGTTACAAACACTAATAATTGAGTTTAGAGTTTAAACGTTGAACACTTATCTGTCGGTTGGTTTTCTTTTCTTTTCACGAGGTCCAGCAGCTACAAACCAATAATTCTGATAATATGTATGCTCTCCATTATATTAGGTCAATGTTAGCCATAGAAGTCAGCAGAAATGACAAACAAAAGCTAACATAAACTTAGGAATGCGTGCTAACATACCAGCACAAACACCCGATCTCAAATTTAGACACTCGAAATAGAAAGCTCGGACCTTAGCAGTCCGGCCCAGCCCAACAGAATGCCAGAACTGGAACTAGACCATTAGAGACATTTTTCTACTTGCTGGCTTGCAGCTGATAAGAACAAATTATTTTTCCTTTTGTTTTGTATCACTCATCTTCTTCCCCAAGTAAGGCAAATGAAAAAGGCATGAATTTGTATCCAGTTCCAACATAAAACTTGCTTTGGAACTCTACCCAGTGAAGCCGCAAAGCATGTAGGAATGCACTTAGGGTTTCCATCACTAACAAAACTCCCACAGTTGCAAATATAAAAACAATTATACCAATTATTAGAATTACGACATTGTTGAACCTGCAATAATTTACAAGAGAATCATCACTCAGCTTTTTTCATGATTTTTGTCGCAATGTCAAAAACATGAGTAAACTACTTACCCCCATGCAAGAAGTAGAACCTTGTCGTAGAATACACTCGACAGCTCTGAATGAGCCAAGCTAAATGAATTGCCCAAAAACCAGATAGAACAAGATTTAGTATTCAGTGGTACAAACTGAATGAAATTAGATAGAAATATGCAATTAGAATAGAATAAAACCAGTTTGCTAAGTTAGTAGTACCACTATTTTACTTTTGATACCATTTTTTACTTATATTTTTTAGATGTTATCTTAGTGGTGTCACATTTAAGAAAATGTACCAATTTGGTATAATTTGTTATTTAATTGGGGATTTTTGACATATGTATTAGTACATGTGCGATATTCAGAGGATATTTTCGAATAATCAATCTAAAATGCTCTTTAAATATCGTTTAATTAATTGATCATCCGAAAAATACCTTCTAAATATCGTACATGTATTAACATAAAGTGAAAAATCCCCAATTAAATTACAAATTGCACCAAATTGATACTTTTTTTTAAATGTGGTACCACTAAGATATCACATAAAAAATATGGGTAAAAAAGGATACCAAACTTAAAATCATGGTACTACTAAGGTAGACACTCAAATGGAACAGCATATTTTGCAGCATTTGAACTGCACAATGCTGCATCACTGTATTTAACAAGTTATATATTCTATAGTGTAAAAGTTTATATTCTTGAAGTTGAAGCATAGATTCTAAAGCAGAATTAGATTTTAACTGTACATTAAAATATATCACGAACTGCGTTTGATTAAATAATTCTTACACATGCATGTTTCAGAAGTAAAGAAGTTGAGCTGACTTAAGTGGAAAGACTATGTAATAATGGATTTGTGTTAGAAAATTTGGATAAAATGATATAATCACAAATTCTCCCTCCCAAGATCTTCCTTAGCAGAATATCAAATAACAGAGAAATAGATAATACACAACACAAGAATTATAGTGAAAACTCTAAATTAGAGAAAAACCACTTTCGTTGTCAAAAGACAACAGAGAAAAATTCACTACGTGGAAAATTATTACAACCACACTCTCAGTAATTTTCTCACACACCCAAAAGACAAGAGCAATTACAAGCTCAAGAGAATTTTCTCACAAAATTCCCTCACTTAAGAACTTCTCATACAAGTTTTTCTCTATTTTTGGGATGATTATTAATGAAGAAATGAAGCCATATTTATAGCCTTCAAGTTCTCATTTCATATGCCAAACATTTCTTCATTCAACAAAATTAGGCTACCTAATTTTCCTATTCTTTATTCAAACAAGGTTAAGCACCTCCATCTTTGACAATATGGTAAGCCACCTTTCATGAATTTTTTTTTTAAATTAGACACCTCCTATTTTGACTAACAAACCTAATATTATTTTTAATCAATCATAACAATTTGAACTTTTAAAACCTACCTGAGGGCCCATAAACGCAGATACGAAGCTGTATTAGATACTGCTCCAAGAACAAACTCTATTGTATGTATAAATTGGTGTACAAAGACCTCACTGAACTCAAATTCATCGTGACCATCAGAACCATAATGCTGCTCCACAAGTGGGTCATCAGTGTGATGAAGTAACGCATAGGATTGACCATGGTGCCTCTGCAGAAACAGGACAATAAAAGATGAAAGAGTCGGAATATTTTTCAAAGAAGAAAAATAAAAGCTTCTACAGCACCAGAAAAAGATGAGAAACTATATAACTATATCAAAGTTCAAGCATACTTCTTCGTGTTTCTTTTTTAAGAGAAAAGGTTTTGGAACCAGCATCCATGGCACAGCAACAAGAGCTGCTAGTAGTAAGATAATCTGGTATAAAATATGAGAAACTTATTGAATTAGTAACTCTGCAATTCAGAAATTTTCATCAGTATTTGAAGAAAACATATATGTTAACCTGAAGCAGCTTTTGACCAACGAAAAGCTGATTTTCTCCCAAATCATCAGTAGGGCTCAGGAACATATATATCATTATGTGATATAAATCAGCTTGTGAGCCAGTGCACCATTTAACAATTATGAGGAGTGAAAGGTAACCAAACAAGCTGTTTAAAAATATCATCTGAGGAATGAATTGGTGCCTGAACAACAGAAGCATAAAAAGAAACATGAATCAACATTATATAGCAAGTATGGAAAAAAGAAAAAATTGAGCTACAGAAGTTTGAAAGACCACTGCCACTCCAACCCAGCCAAAATTAAAAGGTTGGAAATTAAAGCAAACATCCATTAAGTGTAAATGGCCATAAAGTTTAACTCCATCTAACATCTCAAGAATAAAATAACAGTGAGAAACAGATGCCGTTTGAGCAACTTTCCATTATTGAGTATTGCAAGCATAGCTTACCAGATATCCAAATCACTATTAAAGAATTTGGCATTGCAGTAACTTAATATAATGCCAAGGTTCATCTGGGCTACTCCAAATAGTATTGACATCTTCATCTTCAATGAGTTAAGGAATGGTAACTCGCTCCGTGTACCATGCCATTTAGGGTCCACACCAAATGGGTAAGTGTTACGCATCTTAATTAATCCCACTGTACCAGAATCCCTGCCATTAAAGGTCCAACAGAGCAAGCTCAAATAGCTTAGAATGGGGGGAAATGCAGTATATATATTCTCATGTTAACTCAGTACCTGCAGGAAGGATCGCGGCATCCATAAGCTGAGGGCCCAAACAATTCAAATGGAACTGAGAAGAATTCATTATATATTAGTCCGGTGTATATTGAAAACAAAGCCATCATCAAAATGATATAACGACCACCAAATGCCATTTCTACAATGTCCCCTAGTTTCTGTTATCAATAAAATCAAGTAAAAGGAGTCAAGTGATAATAAGTATAAGAAACATTAAATTCAGTAAACATTTTCCAACAACTCTACGGACATTACCTGACTGGAAAATTTCTTTTCTCTGATTATGAAATAAAGAGTTGCAAGCAACAGGCAAATTCCATGACCCCAATCACCGAACATAACAGCAAAAAGGAAAGGGAAGGTGACAATTGTGTATACACCAGGATTTGCTTCCTGATATTTGGCAACTCTACAATAATCGAAGGTTAATAAAATCAACTAACAGGTTAAGAGTAGAACAGTCAGATAATATCCAAAAACTGTTTAAATAAATGTGTATATATGTTGCGTGAGTTTGTGCCTCTGAAAGAGGGGTTGGGGAATTTTGGTATGAAAGGAGACATAGTATGCAGAAACCAATAATCCCTCTATATTATATTATAAAATAAAATAAAATAAAACATACAATGCTTATACACAGCCATTCTAGCTTGGCAAAATAAATTTTAATATTAGAAGACAAACATCAGCCACCCTTCAGTGTCCTCACACTTATCCCCGTGTCCAAAAAAATCTGAAAATTATGAGCCTGACACTTAGACATGTACCCTTGTCGGTCACTTTTAGCCGAAACCATGTAACATAGCATATAATATCAAGTGGACCTGAATGTATATTAAGATTATACGTTTGAATCTGCATGCATATACTATGTTCCAAGTTTTGTCTGTGAAATGATCAGGTAGAGATAAAATAGAGTTTAAAACTTTCCTTTAAATGTTCTAGAACATACATTTTTCAAATGCCAATTCAATTTTATTGAGCTACTGTGCCTATACATGATATTAGTAGTGATTCCGCCTGACTAGCAACATATAATGTCAATTTCATTATTCATCTCCTAAAATAGAATAATACATAATAAGTTCTATTGATGTAAAGGTAGGAAGAAACAGAACTCTTTTTTTAAAAAATACTATTGGAATAAAACTGTTCTTACTATTTAATACACTAGGATAATGTCACTATGGAAAAAAAGAAATAAACCAGACTACCAGAGTGATGTTTTCCACTAATGCCTTGATACCTTCTAGCCTTTCCTAACAGCCCGGTATTTCTCTAGTCAACCCTACTCCTAAACAGTTCAGTTTTAGGGGCATAGAAGCAAACTTTGTACTTTTCCTGCACTACCAACCAGCAAATAAAAGGTCCTTCCCTTTTCCAAATAAACCACGTAGTCATAATACTAACTACGGTCCTAGGTTCAGCATGGAATTTACATCTTTAAAATTAGCTCACCCGTATGCATCAACAATTTCCTGAAAAGCAGCAGTAAATTTGTTTGTAAGGAAATAAGTGGGTGGTGATTCCTTGGTCTGCAAAACCTGGAATATGCCCCCAATTTGGGAGTTGCTGTCAAAGCTTGCTTGCTGCAGTACATTTTGAATCTGCCAAAATCAAGATACATGTAACTGACCATGGCTGTATATTTTAAATTTATGAATAAAACAGATGCCAGATTAAACATGAAGATATAGGACAAAGAGGTAACCTGATTTGATGCAAAAACAGGACACCAACCCTCAGCAACAAGACACTTCTTAGTCACATCCATGCTGAGCATGTTTAGAATATGGTAAACAGACTTTTCCTTCTTCACCTATTTAGTCAAGTTCAAATTCAAAAAATATATACTTGGCAATTGATACCAACAAATACATGTGGGTTCATGCCCAAAGATGAATGTAGATAAAGAAATGGAAAAGGAAAGGAAAATGCGATGGTTGAACATGGTTTAAGAATCAGAAATGTATATCATAAAAAGGAAATTTGACAATAACCATAAAGTTCCACTGTTCATATTCATAGCCAATTGTCTGTAACAAATTGCTCCGGTGCAGCAAACCCACATCTATGGTACTCTTCAGTTCTGAAAGTTTTCCAGATACCTAGAAATCAAGTTTACATAATTCAGTTTGCACAGAGACAGTAACCAGTAAACTATTTACATGTAGATTTAAAAGAATGTAAATGCAAATGGTCATCCTTGTCATCCGATATTCTGCTGTGGCAGTTTCAAATTTCAGGGACTTGTTTCAGCTGAAAGAGTTACTCTGAAGAAAGCATATAGAGGGCAATTGAAAAGCAAAAAAAATAATGTTTAAAAAAAGCATAGTATTTCATTTAATCTAAAGAAATGAAAACCTTCTGAAGTATCCCTGTAAGAAAAGTGACACCAACCTGCTACCCAACAACAAATATAAGATCCATGAAGACAAGATATCATGTTTCACAAATTATATATTTCACACCATTAATTAAGGGAAATAAATCTAAATAATCCTATTACCATGTTTTATACCAGTATTCAACAATTAATGCAGTTTTTGTGATAGCTACTTTGACTGGTAATGAAAGCAATAAATGGAAACAATTACTATGGTATGATACTTCACAAAAGAAAATAAAGAATAAATAAAAATTCCCATAGAGGCCTCTAAGTACAGTAAAGAAAAGCAAGAATATTGAATAGAATGCTTCATACATCTGAAATAATCTGGAATTGTTTGCTCAGTTCTTCTATAAATGGGTAACGATTGGCTCCAAAAGCATCACATATTTTTAAAATCTTGTTTTTTGCTCTTTCTCCAGAAAAGAAGACTACAAACACATTTTTCTCAACCTACAAAAGAAAGAAAAATTAGATTTCCAAATTAAAATTTCTAAATGTAAGTTATATTGATAAAGCCAAATTAAATGCTGCAGTGAAATTCATAAATTATATAAAAGATGTGTATGAGCAATTTTTCCTGCTTGAGGTTTGATTTGATTTTAATAACCCAAAATCTAGGGAAAAAAATATTTAACCTTTACAAAAGTAAAATAAAAATTTTATCCCGGAATAAAATAGGGGGATATTTTTGAATAAAAAAGTAAGAAAGCTTGAAAGAAAAGTTAACAATTATCTTGTGAATGGTTGGTAACAACACAAGATTTTATTTCTTCCTTTTTCTTCTTTTTTTTTCCTTTTATTGGTCTGGAAATGGGTTTCATTTCCAAAACAGCATCTTTTTAGCTGATGACAGTACATAAGTGTCAAAGTCCCTTCAAACACTTATGCACCCAGCTCACATGTATGCATTAGGACATCATACCTTTTGCGGTAACACAATTAAAAAAACAAAACAGACACCTTGAGAACCAAGCATGAGCACAATTCTTATACAAAAACCAACAAGGAGTTCAGATGGAAACCTTCTCTCCGGACACAGGATCAATGACAGGGTTATCTACCACAGCTTGCTTCAAAAACACATTGCCCCGGGTTGCACGGAAGATAATTCTTTCAAAGGCCATTGATTTTTCCCTCAATACAAGACCACTGATGAAACCAAGCTTAACTTGCTTTGAGGTATCAGTAGATATATCCTTCAGAACATCAAAAAGGTAAGCAACCAAACCACAAAAAAATGAGTTTCAGCTGAGAATAAAAGTAGAAAATAAAACTGAAGCTATACTTGCTCAAGTAAAAGAGGTCTGTCGATGGATCTTTCACTAGCATTCTCCACTTGGGTTCTTCTCTGTTGCGCAGCAGCATTGCTTTGAGCTGAATGGAAAAACTCACCAGCCTAAAATGGGGAAAAAATATATCTAGATTTCAAATTATGGTTTCTCAAAACAAAAAGCAATGCCATGCTGTTGGATTCAAGCATGATCGGATGGGGGGAAAATGTTTTCTTGAATGTTATATGTCATTTATATTCGAGAATGAGAATTAGATTATATATCATCAAAATTGGAAAATTAAAACAAACATGAGTTATGGAAAGGGAGAGGAAGAGACGTAATTCAAACTATGAGAGAACAGAGATATCCTTAAAGGAATAAATTTGACATGACAAAATATCGGTAACAATGCATTCCACAAAGAAGTAAAAGAATGAAAGTCTACAGTATCACAAATGGCTACAATGTTGGAACTCTTTGGTAACCTAGCAACAAAACAGCAAATGAATCCAAACCTTCTCTAGAACCAATTTATACTCTAACAATTCCGAATAAGTGTGCTGCAGCTTTTCATTATTAGCATTAATTTCTAACAGCTCAGCTTCAAGTTCACCCAGTTTAACCTGGCCACATCCACCAAAAACTTGCTTTAATAAAGAAGGACAACATAAAGCTACAAATACAATACAGAAAATTCCAACAACCTCTAAGTCATCCAGACTGATGTTACTGCTTCTCACAGAGCTTGTTGAAGGTGACACACCAGCCTTTATCATTTGTTCCCTGAATAAACGTAGCCTACGTGCCATTTCCACACACCTTTTGATCTACATTTTAAAAGTGTATAAACATGCTCAGGTATGCATAAAAATTGATAATATATCATAGAAATATGGAACTATTTAGTAGTTTTAACATGTCCCAGGTATGCATAAAAATTGATAACCACATGTTGAAATCAACGCAGGTTCGGTGGACATACTTGAAGGAAAAAAAGGAGGATCTCCAGGATTCAAATTACCAGATCATCAATCAAATTGTATTAATATCCATATAGGTAAATAAACAGGAAATAGACATTTTAAGATGAAAAACATCAAATCATTTGCAAAAATAAAAAGGGACACATTTGTAAGCATAGATAACAAAAAAATCCATTTTTTAAGGGAAACACTATCGTAAAAAAGGGGGATTTAACCATAGCAATTAAAAACCAAACCAAACCAAACCAAACCAAAGAATTTTACAACTAAGTTTCTCTGGAACAGCTAAATTTTTATCTGGCCAAAGCAATTCTTGTAGGGTGCTCTATTTTAAATACATGTAATACATATTTCATTTGTTGATCAACTTAAAAATGAAGAGAGAGGATGGAAGAATCAAATTAACCAGGTTGCTACATAGACTATACCATAATAGACCTGGTAAGGTAACAGTAAAACGCACCTGACGAGCATATGTCCTTTGGAATGGACTCTTTTCCCCATTTAGCTGAAAAAATATTACAAATGAAGATAAAATAAACATAGATACACCAAATTTAGAATTACCTTTTCTTCCTTGAGAAAAGGATAACAATGAAAAGCTCACAATTCAGAAAGGAAGCTATAACGAATACATAACAATTAATAGAATAAACATCCAGAATCTCCAAAAAAATTTGACTACATTGGTAAATCTTTCTTCATCTTAATGCTATGGATCCAAATGTCTTTTTTCACATATAAAAAAAAATCAAAAATCCTACTACGATTATGATCATCATAAACAATATCATAAAACATAACAGAAGCGGTTAATAATCGAATGCAGATATAAAAAAAAATTGATAAATAAAAGGGTAAACAAAAAGTCAATTACGTCTTTGAATTGAAAAAGACCGAGATCACCGAGATAAGACACGGTGCGATAAGCCGATTCCATGGGAATGATAAGTTGGACCAACTGCATTGGCTCCGATCGCAGAAGATCCATCGTCGGACAACAACCTCCTCCCATTTATTTTTATTCTTCTACTCTATTTTCAATCTCTATTGTAAATAATCAAGAAAACTTTTTACAAAATATAAATATATGCTTCTTCTTCTTTTGTGTGCGTATATTTTGAAAATGAAATTACATAAATATGTGCCTGATCGGAGAGAAATCAGAAGAACCTCATGCTCCGACCAAGCTTCCTCTGAAATTCTTACTCTATTATTTTCAGATATCGGTACATAAATTGGCTTAAAGAGGCCAATCACGCGGTTTAAAAAGCTTTCGCACCAAGCAGTCGTTTCACTCACGTTTTCACGTCGTTTGACTTTTAAGCAATATTTAGAATTGCATCAAATTTGGAGTAAGAAAGTTCCCAATTTTCAGCATTTTGCCCGTCCGTAGACTCGTGATGGCTATTAAGGTTTAAAATATTGTGATTTAAATTTTATAAAAATATTTATAATGTTAACGATGTCACGAATTTTTTTGAATATTTGATGAAAACTATAGATTAATAATTTTGCTATTTTCATAAAATTAATAAATTTATAAACTTTGTCTCGTAGTAATCACAATTGAATGTAAAGTGTTGTTGTCAACCATACACAATTTCTGTTATTATTAACGGGTCATATGTATATTGTTCGGTACCTTCTAATAACAATAAGATAAAATAATATTACAAATTATAATTCTATATTATTTTTTATTTTTACATTTTAGATTGTTATTGATATATTCCTAGTATGTACACACTACACAGTATAGCTTGAATTAGTTAAAAAAAACAATTACAGTTGAGACTAATAATGAAAATTTAATAACGAGTTAAAAATAAAAAATAAGAAAATAAATAAAAATATTGTTCTAAACGTAAAGAAATAATATAAATAGATAAATTTAATGGTAAATTATTTAGAAAACAAAATCATTCCTAATAAATGATAATTTATCAACAACAATATCATGACAATATTTAGAATATGCATAATTTATTTGTTCAAAAAGGATAATTTTTCAACAATAATATTTTGTACCAATATCTTCAATATTTTTGTCAAATATAATGGGTGATAATTTGTAATACAACCCAAATCACAAACCCAAAGTAAATTATTTTTAATAGGAATTAATTATTAACTAGTTTATATTTATAAAAATATTGAATTTTTTATTACTATAAATAAATAAATTGATTAAAAATATTTAATTTTTTTGTAATAATAAAAAAAATATAAATTTGGACCCAAAAATACAAACACTCACAAATTTTTTACCTTTAATTAAATGAGACTAATATCACATATCAATGTCCATATGTTTACAATTTCGACAATGTCGAGATTACTTCATCCATAGTGGTGATCAAGGGTGGGTTTGGATGAACGTAGCTTTTTCAAAAAGTGATTTTGTTACGAGTTTCTAAGAAAGTGATTTAGCAAATTTGTATTCTTATTCTTATTTTTATTTTTTTTATTTGTATATATAACTTTTGAGAAAATATATTATTTTGTAAAAGTTTTTTGTATCCATTACACTAGTAAAAAGAAGCATGCATGGGGTTTTATAAACGCCTTGAAAACATTTACAAGGCACTTGATCATCCACCGTATATCTGGATGCTGCTTAAGAAATGTGAGTTATTAACGGCTCTCTTTGATGTTTTATACAGCTTTTAAAACACCCTTTTTATGTGAATGAGTAAATAAATAAATAAAAGTACATTCTATCGTAACAAATATAATCATACGCAGTTTTTAAACCACAAAGTTCTTCTACCATTAATTAAAATGTTTGAATTAGAAATAAATTCTTAACTCTAAACCCAAGAATCAATTTGTGAATTAAAGGGTTGCCTAGACTTATAAACAGCGCTTTTGTCTTATTCTTAGTTAACGTGAGACTTAATATTCTTCCTCCACATCGATTAGAGTCCAGATTTACGGCACTATAAGGACTATGAGTGTTGGTTATTTTCGTGGACAAAATATTTATTTGTAAATTTGTTTTTAGGCCTATTATCAAATTTATCAAGAAAAACCGAACAAATGTTCAAGTTCCAGATATTCGTACTTCAGGTATGTCTTTTATAACTACGACACATAAGATTATATTCATACATTTAATAGTACATTTTCATAAATCTGAAATTATATTTTATGTTAAAATATTTATTTAAACTTTAATTAATTTATGAAATTATTAATTAAATATTTTTATAATGTGTTTTAAGAAATGATTTTTTTAATATTAAGTTTTTTTAAATGGACTTTAAAAAAATTAAGTTCAAGATACATTTAACCCTAATACTATTAGATATTATTATTGTCTATATATAGATACATTAGGATCGAAAAAAATAAAAAGAAAAAGGAACATTATCTGCCAAATAAAAGAAAAAAATTGTTGAAGGTGCCGAAGAGCGTTTAAACAAAAAGGCAACATCAATCTGCCGAAAAAAAAAGAATTGTTGAAGCTAATTGATCAAAGGTAATAAATATATGGTTGTTGTTGGTTTGTTTTTAGAGATCATGAATTAAAGTAAAGATAATTAATTAATATTTGATTTTTAAATTCTAGTATTCATAAATTGAATGTTGCTTTTTTTGTTAGCTTTTGGATTGTTTGTTGAAGTTGAATTAATGTGATGGCAGAGAAGAGAACTGTGATGACAATTTTTCTTAACATTTTCGCTCTAAAATTTACTAATTGATTTGATTTAAATGATATATATTTTAAATCATCTAGTTAGTATTATTCATTGTTAAATCAGTTCTAGAACACACACAGACAATTGTGTTTCTTTTTGTGCTAACTTTTCTTTTGCAATTGATTTGTGAACGATCTTATTGGCGAGGAGCTTATTGGAATGTTGGTTTAGAAACCGCTCACGCTAATTTTAGAAACTGTGAAAATAGAGCAGGGGCTCGTAAATAAAGTACATTGGGGCAGTATCCTAGGGAGGGTAGCATAAGACCAAGTTTGTACTTGAATATTTGATTTTCATAGTGGAAAGTTAGGTGGTCCGATGGACCGGTGGTTTTCCTCTTAGGTCATGGTTGTGACCTAGGTTATTTCCACCTAAAAATATCGTGTGTTATTATTTTATTTTCGCATTTATATTTATACACGATTGTGATTGGTTTGTTTAGATTATTAAATTATAAATTGGTAAAAATTAAAAATAACCTATTCGCCCCCCTCTAGGTTAATTAGGTCCATAATTTATAAACGTTCAAGCACGATCCAGATTTACGGCACGAGGGCCGATAGGAGTACAAAGAAGCCAAGAACCTAGCTCTGATATAAACTTAAAAACTCAGGCCTAACTCTGAACCCAAAAGCCAGCTTGTGAGTTAGAGGGTTGCCCAGACTTATAAGCAGCATTGCTACTTTACTCTTAGCCAACGTGGGACTTAACAGTTTGAAAAAAAAAATCAACTGTTGAATAGAAACATCATATTACAAAAACATTCTTAGATTACAATTTTACAAGTTAATTACAAACAAAATTTAAGCTATAGAATAGTTAATACGAAAAAAGATCAAACTAAAAATACACTCTAATTGCTAGTCAAGAACTTACCAAAATAGAAGACGTATAACAAGGCAAAGATTGGCATCGCCAAGCAATTAATAGCTAGGACTCATGAAAATGAAGCTTTTCACAAAACGGAAAGTTCAAATGCCTTTTAACATGAATGCCTTTCAAATGTTCAAAACAAAACAATTAGAGTTCAAAATGCTCTAAGAATCAGAACTTTAAAAAATGATTATATTAGTTTAATCACTTTCTTATTTCTTCTATAAAATTTCAGTTAGCTTGGGAAAAAGAGAACTTTAAAAAAATGATTATACTAGTTTAATCAGTTTATAATTCTTCTATAAAATTTCAATTAACTTGAGGAAAAACAGAACATATTGAAAGCGAATAAATTGCAACTCCTAAACATATACAATAAAATCAAACGGAATCTCATGCCATGTGTTTCCACTATCGATGAAAACAAGGTTATTAAAATGCTTCAAATGCCTGCATAATTAACATAAAAGCATAATATATGTGCCATAACAAGTATCAATATTTTGATCTTGATGGTCAAAAGAAAATAAAAGATAAAACTACATTTGTTAAAATTCAACTGCTTTGGTGACACACTATGAAATATTTTTCCAGACGAGCACCACAATGAAAAATACAAAAACAAAGCCTATAATTAGATATAAAGAGCATTAACCAATAAGTAGCTATTCCACTGAGCTTCTTTTATACTTTAAAGCTAAAGAAAAATCATTACCTTCATGAAATGTTTGTTCATATAAGTATATACTAAGTACGAGTTAAATATATGGGCTCTACTAGATGATATTGATAAAAACAATAAATACATATATGAGAATTTGTCAAAAATTAAATGAAAGATCAAGAGGGTACATAATTAGGAGTCTCTTTGTTCATCAACTTTCTCAACAACCAAACATCCTTTAATAACTTAAAATTCCTCAATTTTCTCAACTCATGAATAAAAAAGAGACAGAACAATACCTAAATCAAATTGCATAAGGGGAAGAATAGATTGTGGATGATTTGCATGTAGCGACTGGACTCAATGGGTGTTGCATCATGACTCAGCATGTGGCTGGACTTCATCTGTAATGCAATGAATTGTGGGGGTTTTATGAATTTGAGAGGAGTTGAAATATCCACGAACAATACGTGAAGCAACGTTTGTAGAAATACAAAAACAACCTATTCAACTCGTATGGTATAGTTTTTATTTTATATGTTATAATAAATATAAATTTTCTAGATTTTTTTAGATTTTTTTTGAAATTTTATGAATTTTTTATTGATTTTTTGCAATGTTTTTGGATTAGGTGGATTTATAAAGAAATGTTCATGGATTAACTTAGAAAAAAGCATTACGGCATTTCCAAGCCATTCTAGCAGATAAAGCATCAAACACGTATTGTTTCCACTATGTCGCCACCAATGCTCGTCGTTTTTCATCATTTGATGGCATTGACAAGCTTTTCTCCTCAATAACATGTGGTGTAATGAGTCACTATCTATTCATCTTCAAGACAATTTTTAAAGATTATTGAAAGAAAATTCAAGAAGAATGTTAAAATTTGGGTAGGGAACATCAAACATGTGAATTAAATTAGTCATTATACTTTGGCCTCTTCAGAATATGGTTGTGTTGGGGTGTGGACAGTGGCTTGCTTCGTTTAACTTGTGTTTCGACTATGGAGGATGATAGAGTCCAACGTTAGGGCTTTGACAAACATTTAGGCTTTGGAAGTTTGTTTTGAAATGCCTTGTCTTTACTCATTTTTGGTTGGGTTGTGTGGATATCAGTTGAGCTTTGGATTGGGCCTTGTATCCACGAAATATAGACTATGGTGCTTGCTTCAATTGAGATAGAATTGGACCTTGAATTTTTTTGTTTCTCCTCCATCGTTTGCTTCTTTGATGATGTTGATTAAGAATTCAAATGTGTTTCTTATATGAAGATGCAATGTTCATTTAGTGGTGCTATCTACTTTTATGGATGTATAGATAACTACCAGTGTTTAAACAGTCTTATATTTGGAACTTTATCAACATGTTAAGTGTTAGTGTTTTAATTTTTTAAATTCCTTGGATGGTTTTTTAAGAATGTTGTCTCTGTTCCCTATGGATGTCTGGTCACAATAACTATCGGTGTCTAAACGGTTTTATATTTGGAACTTTATCAACAGGTTAAGTGTTAGTGTTTCAATTTTGTAAATTCCTTGGATGTTTTTTTAAGAATGCTGTCTTTGTTCCCTATGGATGTATGGTCACAATAACTACCGGTGTCTAAACAGTCTTATATTTGGAACTTTATCAATAGGTTAAAAGTTAGTGTTTCAATTTTTTAAATTCCTTGGTTGTGTTTTTAAGAGTGTTGTCTTTGTTCCCCTTGTGAGTATTTCATTGTTAGTGATGTTTACTGATACAAAATGCTATATTTGTGAGTCATATTATTGCTAATTGGTTTTTTTGAGAGTTTGATAAATGATATATCTTTACTAATGTAACTTATTTTTTCCTAACTTCACTAATATGGATCATTTCTAGGGTAAAATGGTTTTTGATTTGTTTATATTTTCAAGTGTGGATTCAATTTCTTTCTTTACTTTTCAAAAGAATGATCGTGTTGGATTCTTTAGTTAGAGGGGCTATTAGACTATTTAGTGTGAATTACATTTTGATACTGTAATACAAGAGTTACTTAGATTTATAAGTTGAATTGTTATTAGTATTCTGTTAGTAGAAAAGTCATATAATTGGTTGTTATATCTATCTATAGGATACAAGTGCTTAACATCACTTAGCACTATAAATACATTAGTTTGTATATATCTTCATCTATGAAATTTAGATTATATTTTCACTTTATATTTATCAATTCTTGAATAGTAGTATCTCTCACTCACTATTTCTTTCTCTATTTTCTTCTTATTCATTTTCTCTCTCCTAATCACTCATTTTTTTCTCAATTATATTTTTATTAATAAAATAATAATGAAAAAAATGGAGTAACATCGATAAAAAATGAGAGAGAGAGAGAGGGAGAAAGAAAGATTAGATAATGAAAAAGATGACGTTTTTTTCTTATTCTTTTTTTTAATAATTTTTTATTAATAAAATATATAATTTTTATTTTACACCTAAAAAAATTAATTTTTGAAAAATTTGACTTTATCGACCATATTTTCAAATTACAAGATTAATAAAACTCAACTAAAAGATTACAAGACTAAAATATATAAATCACATAGTTATTAGACTAAAACGACGACACACCTATGTATTAAATATATTTATACATATAATTAATTCAATATGTATTTCTTATTGATACATATCAACTTCTTTCCACTAAGGTACTCTTATTCTCATAGTAGATGAAATGTACTATACTTTAACCATATATTCGACATTGTCTTACAATGCGGGTTTTGGGTTGGTATTAATTTTATATCCAAGAATATTTTTTTCTTTTTTGAGAAATGTTATGTAATACCATTAAAAAAGAAAATATTAGGATTGTGTATAATATATATATATATATATATATATATTAAATATTAAAAAAATTGATAGCATTATATTTAACGAAAATGTACTTTAGTTCTCTACTTGTTGTGGGACAATACAAGTTTATCATTTTTACAAAGAATCTCATAAGTCTATTTTATAAAGGTAATATACTTGTGTTGTCTCACTTTCACAAAACAATATGATAATATAAGTCCATTGCTTTTAGAAAATAGATTAATGTGACTCTTTTGTAAAAATAGATGGCTTTGTTGCCCCTAAGGGTGAATCGTGTTGTAACTCGATTATTTAAACTAAACACAAATCGAAAAACATGAATAAAATTAAATTTGGGTTCATTTAGGTCGGCACGAACAAAAAAAAATTAAGACTAGGTTAGGATTGGGTTAGGGTCAACCCAATAACACAAAAATAAAAAAAATAATTATAATTATTGCTTATACTATTAGTATTATTTTTCTATACGTTGAATCTGCTAGTTCATTTATGAAAAATTTACTGTATTTCTCTTACTAATTTTATTGTAACTTTTTTTTGTTTTCATATATTAATTATTTAGTTATTGAAAAAAATTATAAAATATCTAATCAATAACAAATTATATGAACATTTTTGAATTTTATTTAAAAATTATATTTGTTACTGTTTTTTAATTCATAAATTATTTATATAAATTATCCGTCAAATTGGCTTATAGTTTATTTATTCTTATTTATTTTTATAAATATATTATATTATTACTTATTACAATTACATGAAATTTAAGTCTAAAATATTCATTTATTTTAATTTTAAGTATTTTTTTTCTTTGAGTTATTTTGTAATATATTTATGACTTTGAAACTTTTTACTTTTTAATTTTGTAAAAACTTATAATAATTTTTATTTGTATATTTAAAGTTGTTAGAATGCATTGAATTTGATTCGAAGATTTTGTTATTTGAATTAGATTAAAATTAAAAAAAATTACTATATTTCAAATCAATATGAATTAGTTTGGATCACTATAAATTAGTGACGCAAACATAAAAATAAAAGTTTGGACCAATTTGAATTAGTTTAGATCACTATGAATTTTTTTTAATTTAGATTAAGATTAAAAATTCATGACACTAATCAAATTTAATTTGAATTAGGGTTTGATAAATTTACCTAGACTAACATCCCTAGTTTTCAACACTTAATAGACACGGGTCTAGTTCACACTATTGTTAAAAGCAAGGAGTTAAACTACCATTCATCCCTAATCTTATATATTCATGGACCGATAGACTCAAAATACACATACTGGCAAAAGAGATCGATTTAAGTCTTCAACGAGCAACGCCAAAACTAATTGTAAAGATACAGAAAGTAGATAGACGATGGATATTTTATAACAAATGTATAGTCTTAATCCGTTGAAGATGCGAGGGCACATGTTAGAGATCATATATTAATTAGGAAAGTAGGAAAGCTTTTAATTAATTTCCAGATTCGCTTTACATAATTTCTCACTTGTACCAAATATAGGAGCCTAGCTATGAAATAACTATTAATTAATCTATACATTCATATACATATATTGTCAATATTGCTTATTACTTAGTTGCAGTAAACATAATCAGAAAATGATCACATTAAAGCTACTAGCTTTTAGAACCTCCCCATAGGTCACTATCAATATATATATATATATATATATATATGTGAATGTATGCTTTAGATGCCTTAACGAAAATCAAAAGCTGTATTATTCATTAAAAAAAACAAAAAAAAAACAATAGAAAGAGGTTTTATAATTATTCTTTTCTAATTTATTTTTTACTATTTGAAATAGACCGTCTGCAACACTAGCTAATTGGTTATTCTATTTACATTAAGAAAGCCTTTGCAAATTAAGGTGGACTTTGACTTGTTGTTTTTTTTTATTTTTTTCAATTTATTATATATATATATTTAAGGGAAAAACCTTGGATTTTTGATTTAAATTATTTCGAAATTTTAAATGATTTTTGGTTAGCCAAACACGAAACCTAGTCGTCCTATTTTCGTCCGGCAAGAGAACGGATAAACAGGAAAAAGAGGCATCGAGTTCAACACCCTTTGCATTTAATAAAGCCTGGATAATAAAATTCCATAATGATGCATCATTACAATTTTCACATTTTCATCTTCTCTATTACAATTTATTCTAATATTTCATATTTTTAATTGAACATTGAATTTAAAATATTCAATAATACATATAACAAAACATAAGAATTGGTTTTCTAAATTGACAATTAATGGAAGAGTCATCGCTAAAATAAAAAACAAAAAATGAAAATCAGAATCGAAACAACCAAACATCCCCCATATTTTCCACTTTAATTCCTATTCTTACTCCATCTTCTACTTCATTAATATTGCATGAAAAAAACAACATACAATGCTAATAGCTAGCCAAAACATGAAAATGTTATTTTAAAATTCTAAATTAGAGAAGTGTCACACACACACATACATATACATATACATATACATATACATATACATATACATATACATATACATATACATATACATATACATATACATATACATATACATATACATATACATATACATATACATATACATATACATATACATATACATATACATATATATATGTGTGTTTGTAATTTCATTAAGACCTTGGGGATTGGAAAAATGGCGTACCAGACATAAAAGCATTGAAAGAAGTTGGGTTATAAAGTACTGAAGCTTCTGGTTCAATAATCGTACTAGTAGTTGTTATTGGAGTTGTGTTAGTTGGCCCAGTTGCTATAAGATTAAGCTGTTGATGAGCACCAACTTCACCACCACAACCGAGAGTGTAATTACTATCAGGCCCTTGATCGTATAAAATTCCTTTGAATACATGACCTCCAATATTCACAGCAGTTTGATAAGCATATTGTTCACTTGTTTCGTCAAATGAGTTCATTTTTAAGCAGCGAAACACAGCTTCTGAATTTAGTTCTGGTGGATAATATGTAGCCCCAAGTTCCAACCCTAATTAATTATTCAACTCCAACAGAATTAATGTAATTAATATTACTAGCTACAAAAATATTTTACAATTTTGTAATTAAATTGCTTTACCTGTTGAGGTCTTATTTGAGGTGTTAGTGGGTATAGGATGAGTAGAATAAGTAGAAAGTTGATGGTCTCTTTGTCTCTTTGAATGCTGATCAACGATGCGAAATTGTTGTTGATTTTGAAGCTGTTGTTGTTGTTGTTGAAGAAGAGTGAGTTGTTGTTGGCGTTCACGACGTTTAGCAGCAGGAACCCAAGTGCTTTTAATGTGTGTTGGACAATTAAACCCTCGGCTTTTACAACAAGTTCTGCATCTCAAATGAGTACAGTCTTTCTTAGCTTGATTCCCACAATCTTGACAATTCATTCCTCCAGTACCACTTCCTAAACTACCTTGTGTCATCATCGTAAAATCGAATCTTAATGCTGACTCATCAGAAACCACGACGCTATTGTTATTGTTATTGTTTCTATCAGTTGTACGGCTGCTAGGAACCACTCCAAACGAGTAAAAGTTGTTCAAATTCTGGTGATTTGGTTGCTGATGATGCCATATCTGAAAACCCTTGTTATTGTTGTTGTAGATCTCTTCGTTTCTGAACAAAAACAGGTTATTATTGTTTCTATGATGATGATGGTGATGATGATCTTCACTAGTACCCACAGCTTCTTGTTGTTTCTTTGATATTGTTGTTGTTGTTGTTGTTGTTGGTGGTGGTGGTGGTGGTGGTGTTGTTTCTAACCCTCTACTACCTAAACAAAAGAAGCCAGCCATTTTTCACAACTTGAAACTGATCTCAATTTGGGGTTAAAATCCATAACATCTGATTAAAAGCTTCACTATACTGTGCAGTACTGTACTTGCAGTTCAAATCCCAAAAACAAAAATAACTCATCAAACATCTCTCCGTGTTTAACTGGGTTCTGATCAGTTCCTCTGTGATCTTATTTTTGGGATTTTTGCAGCTTTTGATAACAAATTTCGGAAAATTAATTAATTCTCTTTAGGGTACGGTATTAAAAAGAGAATATGACCATGTACTAGTTAGAGAGAGAAATATAAGTCATATATTCTTAGAGAGAGAAAGATCAGGAGAATAGAAGATAAGATATGATAAGATGGTTTCTTAACTTGGGATTTCACTTCTCTTTCTTGATTTCCTTGTAATTATATAGCATGGAATTAGAGACCACTGCTACGCCGCCATGGAAATTCCTATTATTACTCTTTCTCATTTAACAGAACACGCCAACCTTCTTTCCACTTTCTCTCTTTGCAGGTTTTTGTAAGAGATAGAGAGTGAGTGAGTGAGTGAAGGAGAAGGGGAACATGAAAATCTATCACACTCACACTGGACACTTATCTACAGTATTCTTCTTGTTTCAATGAATCTCTCAACAGAAACATGATTCAATCTCAGTCGTTGATTCATCATCTTCTGGATAATATTCGTCCACTTGTCATATCATCAGCTTTTGCTTATTCATTCTTGGTCCGGAAAACCCGGGTACTATTTGTTTTCAACAAGTACTTTTACACTGTGTTTCAAAAAAAAAAAAAAACAGTATCAAATACAATCCAATAACAAACTGTCATATTAATTATTGATGTTTTTGGAAATTTTTTTTTTTTGGCCATCTCCAACCCAATTTGAAGAGAATTTTATACAATTCATTATATGATTAATCTCTTTATTTATCCATTTTACATTTATTTACCAGTAGAATGTTTCATTTTATGAAAAAAAAAATTGGATTATTTATTGTTTTTTCTCTACTTATTTACACTTATTTTTCAATCTTAATCATCCATATTACATTTAATGCATATGATAATTTAAAATCATTAATAAAAAAATAATATTTTAACATGTGTCATAATAACAAGTAAAAACAAAAATTCAAGCAGATTATCACACAGATATCTGTAGTAAATTTCATGAGAGACGTATTGTTTAACAACACGTGTGATTCATCTCAAAATTTAATCACTGCCAAACACTATTAGCTAGGTCATGATATATATAAAATCAATTGTCGTTGAAATAAATGCCTAGTATTTGATGAAAATTCTAGTTGTAATCATGTTATGATTGATTAAAAATGGATCAAAATAATTGTCAAGGGAATATTAATAGTAAATGAGAAAAATGAATGGTTACGTTCATAGCTTTGATGTTGAGTTGTGAGAACTGAGAAGTAGGTTTTGATTATCTGTAGATCACTAGAGATCATGTGCGACTGTTGGTGAAATGCCAGCAAACTCAGCCTTGTTTTGTGAAAGTGATGGTTCTTTTCTCTTTTTTATTTTCCTTTTCTTTTCTCTGATAAGGATGAAAATGGATGATGTATTAATTGGATGAGAAATGCTAAATACTCTTTGAGTTACACTCATATAAATTATAATTTCTCCTCGTATAAAAATATTCTTGAAAAATAAATAATTTATTATTGTAAAGACATTATATTATAATTAATATAAGTATAAATTTATGTGTTTTTAAATTTAATAATAATTATAATTATGAGTGTATAATTTATATTTATAAAAAAATAGCATTCATGTCGAGTGGATTGGGTAAACAATTTAAAACACATGTTATTAACAACGATGTGGTGACTTCAATTTGGTTATTATTAGTAAGAAGGTATCAATGATCCAAAGTGTTTTTTTCCTTGTGATTTGATTTGACAAGGTTTTTTTTTATGACGGGAAACCATTATTTAGTAATATAATCGATGCAAAATTAGAAAGAAATACTATCATATTTTATAGTAAAATAATAACAAGAGTATCGTTCTCAGGGATTATAATTTTTTTTAACAAATATCAAAATTATGTTAATCTTAATTTTATTTAAAGAAGTCAATAAAATTGTTGTAATTGAAATTTAAAATAAAATTAATTTAAAAAAAATACGCAAAAAAAATAAAGATGTTGTTCGAAGATCAAATTAATGGAAAGAAAATTTATACGAAATCGATTTCACCTAATCCCTTAATATGTTTTACTCATATAGGTAATTGAATTGAATTTTATTTATTTATTAGCAATCTAAAAAAAACATCCAAAAGACTCTTTCGATAGTCAATTGGAAACATTTTTGTTCATCAATTTACATAAGAGTATGCAATTTAACAAAGCAAGAAAGCATTAAGACTAATGATTTTAATACTACAAAGGTTCATATAAGTCTTTCGATCTCTATGTTTACTTACGCTGAAATATTCTAGATCTATCATCTAATTCCCTCTTTCGATAGTAAATCACAAGATTAAATGCATCTAATTAATGACCGATTAATTAGATGCAATAAGCTCATAATAAATCAGACAAACATGAAAATAAATAATTCAAATTAACATGAAAAAGAAAGCATAGTTCGAAATTAGATTACATCTTTTTCCTAGAATAAAGAAAATTTAGTTCATGCTAAAAATTAAATTCAACTTAAATGAATTCACCATAATATTTTGAGAGGAATCGAAAGGAAAATGAACACTCTAAAATCTGCTCTAATGCCTCTGTCGAGCTTTCTCTTCCTGCGTTTCCTTAATGTGCTTATGTTTTTTTTTCTTTTTCATTTCCAACACCTCAGGGACGTGTTTGTATATATATAACGTGTGTAAACCGCATCTATTGTTTGATCATTTTTTAACTTATACCAAATTATGCAAGTCATCAAACACCCCTAAACTTAGAACTTTGTTTATCCTCAAACAAAAATAAAATAAAATAACAGACAACTATATAAAATATCAACTAGACCCCATAGAGAATTACCATCACTCATCAAGCCATGATCTGAATTTAGATTTCATCATAATAACTTACTCTTTTTACATCGAATATAGCAGGAAAATCAATAAAAAATTTAGCAATTTGTCGTCAAGTAAGAGTTAAGCATTTACTTCAACCTAAAAATGGGTCCTTGAGTGTGTGTATATGTGAAATAATCAATTTAATTTCAAACCTTCAACAAATTCAAATAAAAGTAGAACAATTGAAATCAGAAGAATTCTCTCAAAACTTAACCCCATAAGTCTAATTTTCAAAAATCCTCTCCATTAATGTCATCAAACACCAATAAATGGAGTGCTTTTTTTTTAGCCACTTTGATACTCATAGCCTTTTCTAATTTTCACCCACTTTAACCCTTTTTTTATTCTTTCCTTTCACTTTCTTTTCTTTTCACACTTTAATCAAATAGAGAAAACATGATGTGGATTATTTAATTTGAACTAACTTTCTCTTTAAATGCAAATTTCCACCAAAGTATTTTCTTAAAACTTAAGGTAAATTCATGGGTTTTTAGGCTTAGAATGGGAATGGTTTATGTAGTTAAAAGAACAAATAAATGTTTATGTAAAATAAGGCTCAATGGGTTGACTATGGGAATACACCACGCAATGATTGCGTGATTATCAGGATGGTTGAGAAAGCTTTTTGGTTGTGACAAAAAATTGCCTAGATCCTTTCTCTAATATTTGTTATCAACTATGTTTTCGTCTCAAGGATCCATCAACGAATTCAAGAGCAAAGCAAGATTGAACTTTCCTGACCTAGTTAATTCAACTATTTCTCTTCATAGGCAAAATGGAGTAAAGAAAAATTGACTATATGCTTAATTATTTTTAAGAACAAAGATTTAAATCAAAGTACTCATAAAATTTTGACTAACATAGTGGCAGATTTTGGAAAAAAAAATTCAAAACCATCCTCAATCATAAATTTCAAAGTCATAGAAAATTCAATCATACTCAAATACATGCTTGATAAGAGAATCCAACAACACAAGACTATAGGAGTTTACACCCTCAAACTCAAACAAAAAAATGTCCTCATTGTAATTCAAAAGTGAGACAGATTGAAGAAATGAAAGGAACTTTCCTAGTTTTATGGTGGATCTACATTAGTTTGTAATTTTTAGCTCTTTATTCTTACAAAATAAATCAGCATCAAAATGAAAATTATTCAAATAAATAATAAAATAAAAGAATAAAATAAAGTTTTATGGGCTCCCTCTTATAAGCGCATGTTTATATTCTACAGCTAGACTTTTCAATCTTCGTCAATTAGGATTTTGAAAAGGAATAAATGCACAATTCCTTTCCACTTGTTCTCCATAAAAGTGCTTCAATCTTTGACCGTTAACTTATAATATATGCCTTGCCTTGTCCTTCAATTCTATTGCTCCAAAAGGTAAAACTTTTTTTAATTGTATAAGGACCTGTCCATCAATCTTAACTTACCCGGAAAGAGTTTTAGTAGCGAATTAAAGAGCAAAACCTACTGTCCTTGAGTAAACTTATGCCTAACAATATGTTTTTCAAGTCACTTCTTTGTTCGTTCTTTGTAGATCTTTGCATTTTCATAAGCATCGTTTCAAAATTCATCCATATCATTCAATTGAAGAAGTCACTTTTCCCCTACTGCCTTCAAATCAAAATTAAACTTCTTTACAGACCAATAAGCTTTATGCTCCAATTCAATAGGGATATGACATGCTTTTCCAAACACTAATTTATAAGGAGACATCCTGATAAGTATTTTAAAAGCTATACGTTATGCCCACAAAGCATTATCAAGCTTCTTTTCCCAATCCTTTCTATTGGTGTTGACCATCTTCTCAAGAATATTTTTGATTTATCGATTTGAAATTTTAGCTTGTCCATTAGTTTGAGGATGGTAGGCAAGTGCTATCTTATGCTTCACATCATATTTAGAGAGAAGGTTGTTGAATAACTTGTTGCAAAAATAGGTCCCTTCATCACTAATAATAGCTCGTGGAGTGCCAAATCTTATGAATATGTTCTTATGCAAAAATTTGAGCACTACCTTTGCATCATTTTTGTTACAACAATTACCTCCACCCATTTTGACACATAATCAATTCCTAGCAAGATATAAACAAAGCCAAAATAAGAAGGAAAAAAACCCATAAAATCAATTCCCTAAACATCAAATAACAAGTTTTCACCAAAGTATAACTATCACTAAAATTAGAGGGCAAAAAGAAACCACTTTGAAGTACATTAGCAACTATTTGTGTTACTCCAAAATTTCCTCCATATGATGAGGAATTGCAATGATAGAGAATGGCTTGCATCTCCTCTTCAGGCACATATCTTCAAATGATCTTATGAGGGAATCTTTTGAAAATCAAAGGCTCATTCCAAAGATAATATTTCACATCATGCAAAAACTTCTTACATTGGTGGTAAGTAAGCTCTGGTGGAAATACCCTATAAGCTAGGTAGTTTACAATATCAGCATACCAAGGAAGCTTGATCTCACATGCAAATAACTACTCATCAGGGAATACTTCTTGGATCACTAAATCTGGTTTTACTTCCTCTTGCTCCAACCGGGAGAGATGGTCAATAATTGAATTTTCACTTCCTTTCTTATCTCAAACTTTTAAATCAAATTCTTAAAGAAGAAGGATCTAACAAATCATCCTAGGCTTAACATCCTTCTTGCCAAACAAATAACGAAGTACTGCATAATTAGTGAACACTATCACCTTTGTACCAATGAGGTAAGACCAAATTTTGTAACAAGAAAACACCATAGCAAGCATATCTTTCTTAGTTGTTGTATAATTTAATTGGGCTTCATTCAATGTCTGACTTGTATAGTATATGGCCCTAAATAGTTTGTCTCGCTTTTGTTCTAACACTGCTCCAATTGCAAAGTCACTTGTATCACACATGACTTCAAAAGGTTAACTCCAATCAGGTACAATCATTACTGGTGTTGAAATTAGTTTCTCCTTGATTTCATTAAAGGCTTGCAAACAAACATCATCAAAATAAAATGCAAATTTTTTTTCAAGAAGATTACATAAAGGTTTAGAAAGTTTAGAAAAATCTTTTATAAATCTTCTATAAAATCCCACATGTCACAAAAAGCTTCTGATTCCCTTCACATTCTTTAGAGGTGGTAGTTTTTCTATGGTTGCAATTTTAGTTCGATCAACCTCAATTCCTTTAGATGATACTCTATGGCCAAGCACAATCCCTTCTTGAACCATAAAGTTACACTTCTCCCAGTTTAGGACAAGATTTTTATCTTCACATCTCTACAAAACAAGAGCTTAATTATGTAAACAATGATCAAAAGATGTACCAAAAACCAAAAATTCATCCATGAAAATTTCCATTATACCTTCCACTATATCAGAAAAGATAGCCATTATACAATGTTGAAATGTTGATGGGAAATTGCACAGTCTAAATGGCACCATTCTAAATGGAATAATTTCTATAAGGGCATGTGAATGTAGTTTTCTCTTGATCTTCGAGGGCTATGGCAATCTGGTTATACCCCGAATAACCATCTAAGAAGTAATAATAGAGATATCTAACCAATCGATCTAACATTTGATCAATGAATGAAAGTAGAAAATGATCATTCCTTGTTTCTTTGTTTAACTTGTGGTAATCCATACATACATGTCAACCCGTGAATGTTCTTATAGGAATAAGCTCATTGTTTTCATTTTTCACCACCATTATTTCACCCTTTTTTGGTACAACCTACATTAGACTTACCCATAAGCTGTCTGAAATAGCATAAATATTTCTAGCATTGAAAAGCTTTAAAATTTTAGTTCTCATAACTTCTTTCATTGCTGGATTTAATCTTTTTTGGGGCTCAATGGACGGTATGTAAAGTTTCTCTATTAAAATCATGTGCATGTAAATGGATGGACTTATACCTTTTATGTCAAAGATAGTCCATCCCAAGGTTGCTCTATGCTCCCTTAACACATATAGCAAGTTTTCCTGTTCTTTGGGTGCAAGTTATGTAGCAACAATCACTAGAAAGGTGTAACTATCACTTAATAATGCATAGTGAAGATGCTTAGGAAATTGCTTCAACTATGAAGTTATAGTTTGATGTACTTTTTCTATAAAGGTTATAGAATTCGTCTTTGCTACTATCAGATCTAGCCATTCTATTTATTTGCTAAATGATGTAACCTATTACAATTCTTCCAAGAAAAATACGTAGTGGATAAATTCTTCACTAACAAAAGGTAAATCAGATTCATAAATAGCATATTTATTAAAATCATAAGCATGAGATAAAGTGGTGATACATCGTTCTAGGTGTTCGACCGACATATCCTCTTGAAAGGATTTTACTACACATTGCTCGATGATATCTACCCAAAAGTAAGTACTTGTATCTTCTGGAAATCTTATGGCTTTGTAGATATTGAACGTAACATCTTTCTTGTTCACTATCAATGTTAACTCACCCTTTTGAACATCTATTAAAACCCTTCCTATAGCCAAGAATGGTCAGCCAAGAATTAGTGGGACATCTTGGTCTTCATCCATATCTAACACCACAAAATCAGTAGAAAAAATAAATTTATTCACCTTTACCAATACATCTTCTATGATTTCATGTGGATACTTGATGGATCAGTCTACTAATTGCAAAGAAATTGTTATTTGCTTCATCTCTCTAAGTCCAAATTTCCTATAAACAGATAGTGGCATAAGATTAATGCTAGCACCATGATCACATAAAAATTTATTAAAAAATGAATTTCCAATAGTACAAGGCAAAGTGAAACTCCCTAGATCTTTTAATTATGAGGTAATATTTTTTAAGAATGTCACTACATTCTTCAAAATTCTTTACTGTTTTGAAATCCTCCAACCTTTTCTTCTTTGAAATGATATCCTTTAGGAATTTGGCATAATTTGGCATCTGTTCCAAGGCATGTGCAAAAGGAATATTTATTTGAATTTTCTTTAAAATATCCAAAAACGTAGAAAATTGCTTATCTAATTTTTGTTTTTGAAAGCATTGAGGATAAGAAAATGGAGTAGATAGCTAGAATATGAGAATTGTTAAGAAATTAAATTGATGGAGGCATGTCAATCTCTCTTAGTGTATCATCAACATATCCTCTTCTTCTACTTTATTATTGCTTTGGCCATTGTTTGAAGCTATAGGGGTGGACTTGGTTTCTTTTGAAGGTAACATCTCAATTTCTCTTCCACCCCTAAGTGTAATGGCCTTGCATTGTTCCTTTGGATTCAATTATGTATGACTAAAAAAAGTTTCTCTTTGTTGAGCATTGATGGTCGTGGCTAGTTTTCCAATTTTCACTTCAAGATTTTTCATAGTGGCTCTCATATTTCTACAATGCGCCTCAATGTTATCCAACCATGAATCACTCTTTTTAAACCTTGATTTGGTCTCCTGAACAAAGGAAACCATGAAATCCTCAAGTGACATCTTCTTCTTGCTTGGTTGACTATCAAACCCTGGAAGAGGTTGCATCACATTCTTTGTGTTTCCATAAGAAAAATTCTCATGATTTTGAAGCCCTAGATGGTAGTAATTTGGCATAGGATTTCCATTATAGTTGTAGTTTTGATTATTGATGTATTGAACCTATTATTGACTTGCTTCATTCATCAGAACTATCATACTTGAAGTTGCAATATATTCTGCACTTTGTGGTATTCTTTGGGTTGTCAAGGTTGAAACCTGATGAGATAGAGAAGCAACTTGAGCTGAAAGGGCAACAAAGGGCTCCAATTCATGAATCCCAATAGCTTTCTTAGCCATAGATATTTCAGTTGGCCATTGATAGATGTTTGAGGTCATTTCTTTTGAAAGAGAAGTAGCACCCTCAGTACTATCTTTGACAAAAAGTCCCACCAGAAGTAGTATCAACTATGGTTCTAGTTTACCCATTTAACCCATTATAGAACATCTGAACTTGCAAGCAATCTAGCAATAAATGCTGAGGACAATACTGAATCATATCTTTATAGCTTTCCCATGCTTCATAGAGTGTCTCAAAATCATTTTTCTTGGATTGACCAATCTTACTCTTGAGTTTGGTTGTTTTTACAAGTGGAAAGAATTTAGCAAGAAAAATTTATACCATGTCCTACCAACTAGTGATGCTTCCTAGTTGTAGAGATTGTAGCCAACCTCTAGCCTTGTCCCTCAATGAAAAAGAAAACAATCTCAGTCTAATGGTGTCTTCAATAATACCATTCATATTAATTTATTTTTTATTTAAATAAAACTTCATTTAAATTTGAGGGTAATTAGATGATATTCTTCTAAACTTTTGGATCTTCATTTTCTTCAAATCTGCAATAAAATTTAAATATTAATAATGAAGTCTAAAATCAATAAAAATTATATAAAATTAGACTAAATTTTAAAGTTGAGAAGTGATAAATTATGTCAAATTATACCAGTCATCAAACACCCTAAAGTTGAGAAGTGATAAATTATGT